>CM067329.1:101302500-104147500 GCA_034376525.1 Nicotiana benthamiana
CACATTAATGGCAGGTCGGGAGCATGTGCCATCAACAAAACCAATTTTGTTTTTGGCTGATAAAGCAACAATCATTTTACGTCTCCAGCCCCCATAACCACTACCCGAGAAGGGAGTGGGAACAAGGGAGACCCCAGGAACATCAGAGGAATATACAAAAAGGGGACTGGAAGAGTCTACAGAAGAGGAGGCACCAGTATTTGTGTTAGAAGCCATAGTCAATGAACCGGCTTAAAAGAACAATTTTTCAACAAACAAAGTATAACCAAATCAGGTATTCACACACAACAACCAACAAAAAAAGTATAGCCAAACAAGTATTCACACACAACACCAGATGCTCACATATAGAGAGTCAGATAATCACATACAATACCGAAGATAAGGACAGAGTTACCCTCCTTCTTCGAGACCGGAGAAGATCGGCCTTCAAACAATAGAGAAAACCTTAGGTATAAAACCCTAAGTGTAACCTTCGAAATCCTTACTGGAAATGTGGTCAGGAACGTTGGAGAGGCACCCAAAACGTCCACCGAGTGAGAATCGAGCCACCGGAAAGCAGTAGAACCCTAGGTTAAACCACCAGAAACCCTAGAAGCCGATAGGTCACCGAGAAACCACCCAAAATCAGCAAAAAAACTCTCAGAATGTTCGGGTGAAGAAAATACACTTAGATATCATGACGAAAAACTCGGAAAAGCATCCGATCTAGGTCAGAAGAATCATCGACCATAAGGTTTCAGAAAAATCCCCAAAAAATCTCAGAAAAGAGTTCAACCAAGACAACGAGATGAGAGAAACATGATCGGATCGTCGTCTAGGCTCTGATACCATGTAAACATTGATATTAGACCGAGAAATCATAGAAAATGTAGAGAGAGAAAGTAGAGAGAAGACAGAGTGTTTGGAACTCTCTGGAAATGAGAGAAATGTTATTACAGAAAAATAATGAAAGAATGAAATCCGGTACCCAAAATATCTGAGGTACAAGTATATCTACATGAGGCATTGGGTCGGGTCAAACGACCCAAGGGAGATAATAAAAATGGGGCTCAGATATAAAATTGGGCTCGGTATAGATGTGGCCCAAATAACAAGTTATCATCACTGCCCATACGTTGTATACTAGATGATACAATAAATATACAGTGTATATACAGCGTATATAATCATGTAATCTCATGTAATCTCCTTCATCTCAACAAAATTTGGTGGATTCAAACCAAGGACCGTTCGAGAAGACAAGTCAGTATCCAGCTACAATTATTGCGTTATTTCAATTCGCATAAATTGCAGGTTCATTTCTATTTCATTGGTTTCTCCCTTTCAGATTTATTGATTTTATATGAATTTTTCGTGTTGATTTCTCATTGCACCTTAGTCGTTGTTAGATTCTGCGGATTCAACTCTTACTTCGAGTGTTTGTTTCGATATGTATTTGCACCGATCCGTGGCCTAGGATTGCAAGTGCATGCTAATGCCATCGAATAGAAAATTAACAATTTTGGAGAATAAAAGAGAAAAAATACAACAAAAAGTTAAGCGGCTAGGGAAAATTGAAATTTTTCCAAAACGAAATGAATTCTAAAACCATTACTAATGCTACCACTTAAATTGAACTTCATGAGATTAGCCTTCTGGACAGCATATGTTGCATTAATCACAGGAATTGCAGTATTATGCCCTTACTTTAATCAGGTTGTGGGGTTGTCTGGAGCAATAACGTTTTGGTCTATTGTCGTTTTTTTTCCCTTTAGAGATGTACTTAACCTAGAAAAAAACTGAAAGTTGGAGAACCAAAGCTAAAGTTCTTCATGTGTACATAATGGTTTGCCTGATTGTGATATTGTATGCTTTTGTAGGGTCTATGAGAGGAGTGATAGTTGCTAGGTTCAGTTAAAATATATTTGTTCACATCCCTTCTAACCATTCTTTAGATCAGTTAGACGAAATGTACATGAATTCTTAGTAGTGTGGAAATGTTGATTACGTAAACAATGGTTTACTCTGTCAGTAACAAAATATATCACACTCAGCTTCATGTTGTGAAACTATATAATAAGATTGTGAAGATTCATTAAATTGCTCTGTTGAAGTTGATGAACTGATATTTATTATATTCGCACGTTTCTTAAGATGAGCATGCCATTGGTTTTTGATCTCATTGTCCGATCTTCCTGGTAATCTTTCTGCAATGGCTGACCATCTATGCGTATTATCCTTTCCGACTGCAGCTAAAGCTGTATTATTGTGTGTTATGATAAGTGTTGAGGAAAATGGACAGGCAGTGGAATTGCAACATATAATGTTTTTTTTCAGCCATTTTATCATAGACCTAGTAGATAGTTGGTCAAGGCCCTGATACGAATTGACCCAAGATATAATCTAATTACTGTTCTGAGGCATAGATGATTGACTAACTTTTTGTTACTGGGAAGTTGTATGGAGCTGCTAGATTGTGCTGTACAGATTGCCCAATATTCTATCTAGAACTTAGCATTTTTTGCCCTCTGATTGCAAGTATGACCTAGAAATTCTGTTTTGGAGTGGTCTGTACTTCTCATTGACAATTCGAACCGCAGGTTAGCTTTTATTAAAGTTTATCCTTTTGAAGCACACAACCATTAAGGCTTGTGTGTCTTTCTAATGTGTAAATTGGGAACTTTGCAGTAGAGCACTAGAATTTGTTGTTCTGGTAGCTGATCCCTCGGTCTTCTTCCCAATTTCTGCATGCTTTACTACCTCAAGAACTTTCAGTGACCTGAAGGTTTGCTCCTAATCCAGTAATCCTCCATGTTATATTGCTCAATCAATTTTGGCCTTAGTTGGTGAGACTCTTATTTTTTCCCAGTATATGCTGACCTGATTCGAGAGCTCGTGTCTGGAGATTATTTGATACTCTTGATACACACATGCACATCTATTTTTGATTTATTTGCATGCAATCCTTATATCTGATTTGCCATTATACCTATTCATTTCCGTGGAAGAATCTTCCTGTGGTTTGCAATCCTGGTAACTGTTAAAAATGTAATATATATCTTCCTGTGGCTTATGTATATATATATATATATATACATATATATATATATATATATATATATATATACATATATATATATATATATATATATATATATATATATATATATATATATATATATATCAGTTTCCGAGTTCATTGTATAATTTAATAATGAGCTCATCTTCTTCAAGGCTATAATTCCCTTTCTTCAAACCATGTCTCAAGTAATTCATCCATCTCAGTCTGTAGCTCTTTCCACATCTCATTAGTCCTGAAAAATATCAAAAAATAATAAGTATTAAGAACTTTCTCTTCCTAAGTGATACTTAAGTAATAAGAAATGACAGCAATTAGAAAAAGTTTGGGGTTCCATGTACACTAACCAGCATATTTAAGTAATTGCTGCCAATTCGGGTGGCATCCCTCTCAGATTCCACCTGTACCACACGATCCTTGAGCCTTGCTATCTTAGCATCCTTGGCTTGACATTCCTGTAAAAGAGCCCTAACTTTACTATTGATAGTAGTCTTCTTGAATGAACCAGGTTCATTTAGAATGATATTGACTAAATAGTAACAAGCAATCAGAGTATTAGTGTCAAAGTGGTCCGTGCTTGAGGCCATTTCCCATTTCTTCAGAGGCACATTGCACCTATCTACAACTATAGTAAGAATAAAGCCATAAGGGGTAGCATGAGCCTTAGAGCCATTAATGACCCTATCAAGTAGCTTGATGATGAGTGTCGGGCCAATTAATTTGCATTCCTCATACCAGGAATCCATCAGTACTAAGTCCATATAATTTGCAATATGCCTTCTCTCCTATCTATGCAGTAGGCACTTGCTGACAAACTCAAAGATGACTTTGTGTTGTGGCCTCATTTCATTCTTCAGAACAACCCTAGCCTCATTCACATCTTTAGCATCACAGAACCTCTTGCTAATTTCAAGGGAAGTAGGAAGGGAGTCCAGACAAGGCCACATTTTCCTTGTATAGTTATCAAACCCTTCAGAGGGTATGTCAAGGATCTCTCCTTGTTTTTCTGCATCAAAGAACACTTGAAATCCTTTCACTAGGCTTCTAACCTTGCCCTCTTTAACCTTTGCATTTTCCATGAACTCAATGTTCTCATTCCTGGCTAGCCTATCATCCATCTGAAGGACAATGTCCTTCCACCCCTGAGCAACTAAGGCATCCACCAGTCTCATTATTCATGGTTCTACCAAGTCTTTTAGCAATCTACCTTTTAGATCGTTTCTTTTGCCAAACATGGAAAGCTTGTCTCATTACCATCAGACTCGTCTTTTTCTTATTTTCCACTCCATTCCTCATCTTCAAAAATTCTTACTTATTTACTATTCACTGTAGACCTTGTCTCTTGGCTAATGAAGGTTCAGCTACCTTAGACCCAGAAGAAGACTTCTTAGAAGAATTGTTGGGATTTTATGGCGTGGGGGTTTGAACCTCCACTATTGTAACCTTTTCTTGATGGACATGTTCCATCTCCTCAACTTCAGCAGCCTCTAAGGACTCTGCAACCTTCCATTTTCATTTATCTATTCTCTTTTTCTTACTTTCAGCTAAAGCCCTTTGTAGATCAGCCCCACTCTCTTTCACCATGTTTCCTGTGGCTCTTCCCTTTCGCAAGGAAGTGTCAATAGGTGTTGGGGAGAAGGACTTTCTTTTCTTGGAAGGTTTAGGAGCACTGGGGGATTTTTGTGTGGATTTTCTCCTTTTCTTTGGATCGTAACTAGCACCTACCTTTTTCAAAAGATCTGCAAGGGTCTCTTCAACTTGAGCCTTCTCCAAGTCAGAAGATCTAGTTTTTCCCCTTCACTAGCAGACTAATACGACTCAGAATTAGATTTAGACTCAGAGTCTTCGACCTGGCTTGCCTTTAATTTTGCATTCAACTTCTCTGAAAGATCCCCATAAGCTACTATTTTTCAAGCAAGCATTTTTACCCTTCTCATCCTGGGTTTAGGAGTTGTACTGAGTGAAGGAGAGGGAGATGAATCAAAGCGAGTGGTTTTTGGAGGAGTTCTAGGGTTGTCTTGTGGGTTTGCCCATTATTGTTGATTTCTGAAAAGAATAGGTGAATTAGAATTTTGGAGAAGAAAGCAAGTGAAAGTGAAGAGTTATTTTTTAGGGTTTAGGATTATGAACATGGAAGGAGGTAATGATGGTACTTAAAAAGAAATACTCATTTAATGGATAACGGTAGCTTTGGCAGCGGTCAATTAGAGGTCTAATCAACCTGAAATTTCAGGTTTGAATGAGCGGTTAAGCTTCCCTAGATTTTAGGCAAATTTTGTGGTTTAGAGTTCTAATGCTGACGGAGCTGGTTCAAAAGAAAACAAATAGAATTTTATAAGGAATTGGACTATTGTAGGACTTCTCCTCGTGATTTAAATATTTATATTTTTAATTGTGCAGAGCATAGAAAACATACCTTAGCATTTAGATAAGCCAACACCGATGAACAAGGTTCTTTATTTAGAATTCTTTTGTCCATGCCTCAATTTACCATAATAGAGAAAATTTTGTAAGAGATCTATGAGTCATATTAACACATATCACAGGGGTATACTAATTACAGTATAAAGCTGAGTAAGAACTAATCTAGATATTTACATAAGTTTAAATTTCCTAGCCAATTGTTTTTTTTCATTTTTCAAGTTTTTTTTCATTTTTTTATTATGCATTCTGAGCTGGTCCTATTAAGTGATATTAGTTATCCCTAATTCCAACCTGTTCATCTCAAAGTTTTCTCTACTCAGTGCTTTAGTGAAAATATCAGTAATTTGTTTATCAGTGGCGCAGAATTCTACGGAAACCAGTCCTTTCTCATAGTTATCTTTTAAGAAGTGGTATCTAACATCTACGTACTTAGTCCTCATATGATGAATAGGGTTATTTTTCATACTTATAGCACTAGTTTTATCACAGAAGATAGGAATGCAACCAACTTAATTGCCAAAATCTATCAGCTGTTGTTTGATCTACAATAGTTAAGCACAACAAGAGGCAGCAACAACATATTCAGCCTCAGCAACTGATAAGGCTACTGAATTCTACTTTTTAATGGCCCATGATACAAGACATGAACCAAGAAAATGAGTCATAGCTGATGTGCTCTTCCTACCTACTAGGAAACATGCATAATCAGCATCAACATACCCCACTAGATTAAAATTACTACCTTTAGGGTACCAAAGACATAGATCAGTAGTGCCTTTCAAATATCTTAGTATCCTCTTGACAACAGTTAAGTGAGATTCTTTTGGATTAGCATGGAAATAAGCACAAAGCCTTACACTAAAAACTATGTCAGCTCTGCTGGCAAGAAGATACAAAAGTGAAGTAATCATACCCCTATACAACTTCTGATCAACAAATCAATTAGGTTCATCTATGTCTAATTTAGTGGAATTGCAATGGGAGTGTCTATGTCGTTTGATTCATTCATTATAAACTTTTTGATCAGCTCTTTTGCATATTTCTGTTGATGGATCATGGTTCTATTTGGGCTTTTTTTTATCTGTAAGCCTAAGAAAAAGTTAAGCTCACCCATCGTACTCATTTCAAACTCACGCCCCAGTAATTTGTCATAGTCCTTACATATTTTCTTAGTGGTCGCCCCAAAAATTATGTCATCAACATATATTTTTACCACAAGAAGATCCTTACCTTTTTCCCTCAAGACTAAAGTACTGTCAATTTTACCTCTTTTGTAGCCATGTTCATACCATGCTCTAGGAGCCTGCTTGAGTCCATAGAGAGCCTTGTCTAATTTTTACACGTGTTAAGGACATTCCTTGCTCTCAAACACTAGAGGTTGTTTAATGAACACTTTTTTCTTTTAGATAGCCATTCTGGAAGGCACTTCTGACATCCATCTAATGAAGAGTGAATTCCATGTATGTTGCAAAGGCTATGAAGAGACTAATTGCCTCCAGTCATGCCACTGGAGAAAAGGTCTCATCATAATCCATACCCTATTCTTGGCTATAACCTTGGATCAGCAGTCTTACCTTGTTTCTTATAATTGTTCTCTCGTTATCAAGCTTGTTCTAAAGACCCATTTTATGCCAACTACTGATCTTTCTGTGGGTCTGGGAACTAGATGCCAAACTTGACTTCTCTGAAACTGATTGAGTTCATCTTGCATTGCATATACCCAATCTACATCTTGCAAAGCCTCAACAATATTTTTAGGTTCAATAAGAAATAGGAAAGCATCAAAAGTACACAGATTCTTTAGTTGTGATCTAGTTTTAACTCCAGAATTTGGATAATTAATTATTATCTAAATGGGATGAGAACTTTGATACTTGTGAGGTTTCATAACCAATTGATTTCTGCTTGATGTTCTCCCATATTCTATTATTGAGGAACAGGATCATGAACAGATTTCTTTAGGGGATTGGTTTCAATTCCTCTTTGATCAGTTTCCCCTGTCAGGTTGCCCTGGATGGAAGAACATGTTCCATCATCTATTCCTTCTTTTGGTGTCACTTTGGCTTGAGCTGAGACTTCACTCAAATCTTTTACCAGCCTAATGGCTTCATCTTCATGTTCCTGTCTCTTAGAAAAAATGTTAGTTTCATCAAATACTACATGTTCACTTTCTTCTACACACAAAGTTCTTTTATTGAACACTTAATATGCTTTGCTATGTGAAGAATATCCCAAGAATACTTCCTCATCACTTCTGGGATCAAACTTACCTAGGGAGTCTTTTCCATTATTGTGCACAAACCACTTGCACCCACATGCCCTAAGATGGGATATATTTGGCTTTCTCCCTTTAAGTAACTCATAGGGAGTCTTCTCTACAAGAGGACTAGTCATGCATCTATTTATGATAAAACATGCAGTGTTTACAGCATCTGGCCAGAAGTTATGGAGCAGTTTACTAGAAAGAAGCATAGTCCTAGAAATATCATCAAGAGTCCTGTTCTTTCTTTGAACTACTCCATTTTGTTGAGGAGTTCTAGGGTCATAGAAGTTATAATCTATACCATGCTCATCACAAAATTCAGCAAACTTGGCATTTTCAATTTCAGTTCCATGATCAAACTTGATGGATGCAAGTTGATTACCTAGTTGTTTCTGAGTTTTTCTAATAAAGGTAGTAAACATGTCAAATGCTTCATACTTAGATGTTAAGAATAGTACCCCAGGTAAACCTAGAATAATCATCAGCAAGTACCATCCAAATTCCTGGTCGTGCTTACCATTTTCTTGCTTTTAAACGATGATCTTACCTGCTTCCCCCTTGCACAGGCCTCACAAACTTTGTCTTCTTTGAACTTGATGTTAACCTTATCACCAAGTCCTTGGAGACTAATTTGTTGAGTTGATAGACTTTCATGACCAATTCTTTTGTACCACATGAGGGGATCATTGTCCAACACACTCAAGTAAGCAAGTTCATTTTCTATAAGAGCGAACAAATCTACAATGTAAATATTCTTAACTCTTTTTCCCTGAAAAACAATCTTGTCAGTAGTAAGGTTAATCACAAAGTATTTTGTAGAGGTAAATTACACAAAATTACCTCTGCCACACAGTTGTGATACACTAATTAGGCTATATTTCAAACCATCTATCAAGTAGACATTCTCAATGGAGTGTGAGTCTGTCTTACCTACCTTTCTAACCCCAATAATCTCATCTTTCTTACCATCTCCAAATGAGACATTACCTCATTTTAAGTCCTCAAGTGAAAGTAATGTGTTTTTGTTTTCAATCATATGTTTTTAGCAGTCATTATCCATGTAGCATATTTGGCTACTTCCCTTCACTTGAACCTCATCATCGTCATCTAATTCTCCGATGGCCATAAGTGCTTTTTCATCTCCAACTTCATCTTCTGAATCCTTATATGATGTTTCTCCCTAAGAAGCAACTATTGACTTTGTTGATCCTCTTTTCCTTTTGGGTTGACTGTTCCTTCAGCCCTTTCTTTCTTTCATTTAATTTCCTACTGAGGACAATTCTTGATCATATGATCAGTCTTGCCACATTTTTAACAACCCTCGTTGGTCTGTTTCTTAGGAGCCCTTGACTTGTTGAAGGTTGTACCTCTTGAACAGCCATTTCCTCTCGTTAGGCACTTTTTGAAATCCCCTGTAATCATGGCAATTTCAACATCTTCCAGATCAGCACCTTCAGCTATTATGAGATCCAAAATCCTCTCCTTCTTGGGTGCATCTATTTTCATGGTTTGCCTTCTCAGTTCATAGGCAGTAAGGTTTCCAATCAGTTCATCCAACTTGAGAGAAGAAATGTTCTTTGATTCCTTAATGGCAGTGATTTTGCTTTCCCAAGTCACTAGTAAGATCCTTGTCAAAATTTTCTCAATCTTATCTTCTTCAAAGATAATTCTCCCAAGAGATTTAAGTTCATTTGTTAGTGTTTGGAACCTTGTGTACATCTCCTGGATAGTTTCTCCTTTCTTCATACTGAAATTCTTATATTGAGAATATAACAGTGTTCTTCTTGATCTCTTTACTTGAAGAGTTCCTTCATGAGCCACTTGTAAAGTGTCCTATACTTCCTTAGCAGTGGTATAACTTTGAATCCTATTTTACTCGTCTAGACCCAGTCCATACACAATCCATTTCTTGGCTTTGGCATTCTTCTCCCATTTCTTCAAGTCTTCAGCAGTGCAGTCAGCTCTTGTCTTGTGCACGTTCATTCCTTCAGCATTCTTCTTTGTAGTCACCAAGAGACCATCAGTGGCTATGTCCTAGAGTTCATAGTCTTCTCCAATGATATGATCTCTCTTTATGTTCTTCCACCAAGAATAGTACTGATTATTAAAGAGTAGAGGTCTTAGACTAGATTACACTTTTCAGTTTCCGGGTGGTGTACTCATCTTGATCTTTTACTAAGGTGTTAACCTCTTCAAGGATAACCTGCTCTGATAACAATTGGTGTTCTAAATGTCAATACCACACAAGAGGAGGGGTGATTTATGTGGTACCCAATTTTCGTTTATCTGAACTATAGAAGGGCATGGTTTAGGTGTTCCAACTACTACTACTTGCAAAATAATAAATATAGAAAATAAAGAACATAGATATTTTTATGTGGAAAACACCTGGCTCAAAAGGTGAAAAAAACAATGACCTACTACTCAGTAGGATTTTGCGAAACCTCCACTAAAATTACTTAGCCAAAACAGCATTTACAAAACTCTTTGTAAACCTAAATATTAACTCTAATCCCGTTGTGGCACACATGCTCAAATGTTGCGACAACTTCAAGTTAACCTTAACATGAACACTCTAAGTACCTAATACAGTTGCTTCTGTGAAAGCTGAAAGGTACAATGTAAAATCACCTACTACAATTGAACTAGAATAAAAGATATACATTTGGAACTGGTTCTTCTATCTCGTTCAAGTAGCTTCAGGATTGCACATTCGAATCACGCATAAATTGCTTGCAAAATCTCTTTGCTCTTTTGCTCTCAATTTAAGTTTAACTTTTGCTTGTGTGCATTACCTGTAAATGAGAACAACACTGACATTTAATAGGTTAGTAATTAGAGATTGACTGAGATACAAATGTTACTCTTCTATCGTAGAAGAGTTCAAGGTGATCTCAAACTCTAACATTATTTCCTTCCCAAACTGTATTCTTTCCGTATAAGGAGTCTTTATCTCTCCTAAAACAATAAGCAACCTTTTCGATCAGATCAAGAGATATTACTTCTTGATAAATTAGATTTATCTCCTTCACGTGCATCTCACATTTATAGGTTGATCATAATTGTATTTCATAAGATGGACCTGGTCCATGTTTGAGTTCTTTTGTCAATCTTCAAAACATCACATGTTCTTGGGCCAACACTCCTATATTTTGATGCTTGCAAACTATTAGCAAGCTTAGGTAATCAGTGTGTCCTGCGTGACACATCTATGATAAACATGTACCAGACATTCCTTAGTAATATATATATATATATATATATATATATATATATATATATATATATATATATATATATATATATATATATATATATATATATACATACATATAAAATACACTATTGTAGGTTACACTTATATATATATACACACACACATATATATTTACACACGCACGCACGCACATACATGATATTACTTTGTGAGTGGCTATACAGTGTCAATATCCCTGCAAAAATTTCACAGGTAAGCATGTTTGGTCAATACCTTTTAACATGTACCTACTTTTTTTAAAAAAAATAACTGATATCCCAATATGGGATAACTTCAAATAAATACACTTTTCTCTTCCTCTTCACTACTATTTTTGTCTTCTTTGTATTCATGTCACATGTATCTATGAGCTTCGTTTTTGTTTTCTTCTTCTAAGTATTCATGTCCCACGTATCCATGAGCCTTTTGGTTTCATATCTTCTTAGTTGTAACACACCATTGTAGGTTGTGCTTATATTTCTTCTTATTCTTTTTAGTTGCAAAATAGGTTTATTAGATTTGTGTTTTTTTTACGATTTGACGTTTGTTCTTTATGATATTTAAAATTTATGTTTCAAATTTGAGCTCATCAATTTGGAGTAGATTTAGGCATTGAACCGTGTGTTGGATTGTTGAAATTCAAAAAAAAAGTTTATATTTCAGAACATAAGATCCGAATCTAAAATTGCATTGAAGATATTGTACATAAGATGTGAATTTTCTGAAATTGTATTTAAAAAAGAAGAACCAATGATTTGATTTCTGAAATTGCATTGAAGAGATTGAACTGCTTAATATTTAAATTTTTGAAGCTGCATTTGAAAGATAGAAGAACTTAAGATTTAATTTCTAATGTTGCATTGAAGAGATGAAACTACTTAATATTTGAATTTTTTAGAGTTGCATTTGAAAGATAGAAGAACTTAAGATTAGATTTCTAAAATTGCATGAAGTGATAAAACTACTTCAAACTTTGATGGGTATTTGTAAATTCTTGTGCAATATGAGTATAACTTCAGTGACGATCCCAAAAGTGGATATATGTGGAAATTCCCCATATATCTATTTTTCCTTCCTTATAAAGAAAAGGAATTTTTACACCCTATAGAAAACTTTAGTACCCTATTTATTTTAAATAAATACCAATATATTACATCCTATAGATACCTTTTATACTTTACAATCAAATATCTAATTATAGTTACATCCTATATTTAAGGCACCATATATGCTAAATAATACTTTTCTCTCTCCTTTTTAGTCGTTTCTCTCACATAATCACCGTAAAATTGACTAACCACATTCTCTCTCTCTTTTCGCATACACTTTACTCTTTCTCCCTCAACCCAAGATTCATAACTCTTCTCCCACCCAAATTCTCTAGTTCTCCTCCATTATCACTCCATTAAAATCGCCTAGGTTAAGTTTAATTCATTGATTTTGATAGACGAAGAGCAATTGGTTCAACTATAGTGGCTCGATTCTGCATGGTAGTGGTCGTCAAAGTAGGGTTCATAGCTTTTGCGTAACTCCTCGCTTCGTTTGTGGGATTTGAGGGTTGGGGATTGTTTGTTGTTGTTGTAGGAGGTTGGGCAGATGTGTTGGGGGGCTGACAAGTCGGAACTAATGGCTGGCTTCCGGCCAGCGAAGCCATAAGGCTGTTACTCTCTCTTGATCGCCCAAATCGCCTATTTGTATTCAGTTGTATTCGAAAGTATATTTCAGCTGCATTCACTTATATTCAGGTTTAATCAGTTGTATTTAACTATTTTATTCAGCAGTAGTTAGTTGTATTCAAGTGTTTTATACAACTGTATTCAGTTGTAGTTAGTTATATTCAACTATTTTATTCAGCAGAAGTTAGTTGTATTTTGTTGCATTCAATAGTTTATATAGCTGTATTCAGTTGTATTTTTGTTGTATTCAAGTATTTTATTCAGACGAATTAAGTTATATTTTGTTGTAATATTCAACTGTATACAGTTCTACTCAACTGTTTATTCATATGTATTTCTCTTTATTCATCTATAATCATTATTATGGATCTTTCAAATATAAATTAATGAGGGATCGTTTTAGTTCGTTGAGTTAAATTAGGAGAATATCATGTTATTTGATTTTCTTCCGTTTTTAGTGCAGATATGTTACTGTATTTAACGTTAATGCCGCTTGAATACAGCTAAATACATGTCAAACTTAGCTGGGATTCCAGTTTTTACGCCTATATTTTTAGTTGTATTAATGAATACAACATCTTAACTATATGAAATACATTGTATAAAAACATAAAAGGTATCTATAACACGTAATATAACAACGGATATTTATAAATAGCTAATTAGACCTAAAAGATGGTGCTTTATGAAAAATTCCCTCAAAAAGGCGGTCTTTTCACTCGATCAATATTTTGGGCTGAAGGCCCATTGGCATTGATATACTGCCCACTTCATTATCTGCAGTGGGCTGGCAAATGAATGAAAAGTCTTTGGAGTTCTATTGAGACACAAATTACTCATGAAAAGGTGATACAGCTACCAAAACTTTTGAATACTATTATTCCTAATGAAAATTATGCCAATGAAATTAAGTAGATATGTAACGGGCTAAACCTTAGTAATTTACGGGCTCTTTGTGTTAATTTCACCCAATAAACATGGTAGTAATTTTCTTCTTGATTGTCAACATGAGCATCATTTTGGATTGACGATTTCGTTTGAAAGAATTACAAGAAAAGTATGAAGCTCAGTTGTACTTATGTAAAATGTCCACATTTTGTTTCTTCCTTGCCCCTCTCTGTTTTTTTTTTTTTTTTTTTGGTATCTCATTTATACCTAAAGTTGCCACACAATTAAAAATAACCGAGGTCTATAGGTGGCGAAATTAGAAATTTTTTCAAAGTTATTCAAATTTAAACGAAGTGAAAAAGATTTCTGACATAGGGCGTTAACATGTGTTATATACTTCTAAAATTTAATAATTTACCTATATACACAATACATAGGTCAACTGACCACCCTTAACACCATGTGCTTCGCCACTGTCAATAAGTTTTGCAATGATGCAAAAATCTGCGGAATTCTTTAGTTCGAACAACCAAATCCTTTATAGCATACGCATATATACTTCGCAAAAAATGCGATGAGTTCAGTTAAACTCATACAGTCTGCCCTAGCGCTGCCCATGATCACTGAGTGTGAGTGGTGTTGGGTACAGTATCCTGTTTCTTGACAAGATCTATATATTCCTTCCCAATACGATTTTTTAAAAGTTCAATTAAATACCACAGTTATTTAAGATTTTTCAAGGTGAAATGAGGTCTTAAGTTCTAATTTTAGTAGAGATAAAAAATACTAGGTGATTTTTTTCATCTATCAAAACATTGGTACATAGAGTTACGTGATACCTTACCGCTGGTGGAAGATAACAAGTATCTCGTAAAATTAGTCGAAGTGTGGGCAAGTAGCTTAGACAAGACACCATTAGCGTGATAAATGTTCAAGCTGATTGACATGCTAACAAGTGCCCTAAGAAAGTCAAGCTTGCTTCTTATTACCATCATTTATTATGATTTAGCAACACTCCAAGTGGGAGAAAGTTTAAGGCACCAAACACGATTTAATTAATCAATTAGTCAATAATCAAAAGTTGAACGAACATTAGCACACATGAAGAATCTTTGGCAGACTAATCCAAATCCCAGAAAACTGATTTGATTTAATTTTCTTTCCACATGGTTAGAGACGAGTACCGTCCAACATGATCAATAAGAAGACCAAAATCATGTCCTAGACAATAGGACAGACATACATTTTCTTGAAACAAAATGCTGGGTATCGAGTAGGCAAAGTACACTACTACCTTGTCCACTTGGTTGGAGTATTAGCACACCATTTGGTCCCATTTGTGTATAAAGAAACACTAAAAAGACCATGCCCTAGGGCTCCTACCCTCCACCTAGTATGAAACAAACAGTCGCAGGTACACTCTTCTGGTTCGACTCATGAGTACAAGCTCCCTTCTGGTTCGACGCATCACGTGTTGCATTCTTATCACTGAACCAAAGCGTTGGACCGCGAATTCTTGCTAGGAATTGACATATCAAATAGCTTGGCGTATTCGATGACATTCCCCAATTAAAAGAACGAAAAGATCTTATTTGACCAGTTAACATGAGTAAATTGAAAATAATAACTTAGATGCACCTCAGATGACTAGGTTGTGAAGGGGACAAAGTCACATAGGAAGCACGGATAATCCTAGTCATGACTCTTAAAGCAAGAACGAAACATTTAGTTCACTAGTCTATCAACAAAAATCTTGGCATTGGCCATATTCATCTGCTTAATCAAAAGTCAAAGACATGTTTCTTTTGTCTCTGCTGTGACAATGGAAAAGTAAATAGACAGCCCAACATTGAAAGAAATAAACATAAGATTCTCTATAGGGCATAAGGTTCCGAGGTGGTGTTGTAGTGAAAGATGTATGTCCCAGTTAATGTGAGGAAACTAACAGACATAAACACATAAACTTGCTATAAATTGATATACAAATGCAGATACATGGTTGTATGTAGGAGAACAATTTAAAGATAGAAGACCTTTAAATGTAAGAAGGAAAGAGATTTTGTTTAGTTGATAAATGAAGAAATGGAAGTAGTTTGGAAGGTTTAATATATGTAGCAATATGGAGAGAGACTTTTGTAATTCTTCAACTTTTATTACACAAGGGATCACTTTAGTACACACTTGGGCTCACATTTTGCTTCACTCCTTTTGTACATCCTACAAATGAGGAGGTCTTCCCCTATTTATAGGCATCAACCTCCATGTTCTACGTCATTCTAGAATATTCCATATAAGTATCCTAAACAATATTCATATCTACCTATTCTCATATGTTCTAGAATATTCCACTACTCTAGAATATTCTCACATTCTCTACTATACATAAAAGAGTTTCTATCATCTTCTAGAATATTCCAGAGAACTCCATAATGTTCTCGAACCTTCTAGAACATTCTAGCTCATTCTAGACTATTTTAGAATAGTCTAGAATATTCTACTAATATCTAGCTTTGGTTTAATTTATTGTTCACATTGCCTCCCTTAAACCAAAAGCCTCGTAGGTGGTCATCCCTAATAACTTTTTCATCTTCAGAAAAGTCTCCATCTTCAATGCCTTGGTGAAAATATCTGCCACCTGTTCACCAGTTCTGCAGTAGCCAATTCGGATCTCTTTTTCTTGTACCATTTCTCGAATGAAATGATATTTGATATCAATGTGTTTGCTGCGACCATGAAGTACTGGATTCTTCGCCAACTCGATTGCTGATTGGTTGTCACATAATATCGTGGTTGGACCATCATGTTTGTGTTGAAGAAACCTGAGCATTATTCTCAACCATACCGCCTGTGTAGCAGCATTTGATGCAGCAATGTACTCGGCTTCAGCAGTGGATAATGCTATCACTGGTTGTTTCTTTGAACTCCAAGAAAACACACCTGAACCAGTGAAGAATGCATAGCCGGAAGTACTTTTTCTCTCGATCGTATCACCAGCCCAATCACTGTCAGTGTATCCAAGAAGTTCAAGTGACTCACCTCTAGGATAGCAGATTCCATCTCCTTGAGTTCCTTTAATGTATCTCAAAATTCTCTTAGCCGCTTGTAAGTGTGATTGGCGTGGCTTTTCCATGAATCGGCTTATTACGCCAACACTGTAAGCAATGTCGGGTCTTGTTGAGGTCAAGTACCTCAAGCTTCCAACCAAGCTCTTAAAGTAGGATGGATTCACAAGATCACCTGTTCCATCCTTCGTCAGCCTCAATCTTTCTTCAGCTGGGGTCGCAATCGGATTCGCACCATCCATCTTAAATTTCTTCAAAATGTCTCCAGCATACTTTTTTTGAGATATGAAGATTCCCTTATCTGATTGAGAAACTTCAATCCCAAGAAAATATGACATAAGACCCAAATCAGTCATCTCAAACTGATGGATCATAGCCTCTCTGAAATCCGCCATCATCTTCTCATTATTTCCTGTGAAGATCAAATCATCCACATACAAACAGACGATCATAACATCGCCAGCATTGGAAGTCTTCACATATAGTGTGTGCTCATAAGCACATCTTTGAAAACCGCTTTCAACGAAAAAGGTGTCAATGCGTGTGTACCACGCTCTTTGAGCCTGCTTCAAACCATATAGAGCTCTTTTTAACTTGTAGATTGTTTTCATTACCCCTTTTAACAAAGACAGGGGGCTGCTCCACATAGACCTCTTCTTCAAGAACACCATTTAGGAAGGCTGACTTAACGTCCATTTTATAAATTCTCCAGTTATTTTGAGCAGCTAGAGAAATTATCAAACGAATTGTGTCTAGTCTAGCAACAGGAGCAAATACCTCGAAATAGTCAATTCCAAGTTTTTGCTTATAGCCTTTGACAACTAACCTTGCTTTGTATCTGTCGACTTCTCCTGTTTTTCTGTACTTTGTTTTGTATACCCACTTTACTCCAATGGGTTTCTTTCCTCTTGGAAGGTCGGTAAGCTCCCACGTATCATTCTTCTCAATAGAATGGATTTCCTCCTCCATTGCTTTCACCCAACGTTCTTCTTCAATTGCATCCTTGAAATCCACAGGATCGCAATCTGAAAACAAGGCAAAGTTCAAAATATCTTCGTCAGTTAGAGTATCAACATCATTACCGATAACGTAATCCTCCAAATGAGCCGGTAGACGTCGTTGCCTCTGTGATCGACCATGCTGTATTGGTTGTATTTCTGAGGGAGACTGTTGTTGCGCAGGTTCATCATGCTCCTCGTCATCAAGATATGATGGTGCTGGAGGTTGAGATGGCTCAACTGCTTTTTTCTTCCAATCCCATGCTCCATGTTCATCAAAGGTGACATCTCTACTGACAATAACCTTTTTGCTGTCTGGATTATATAGCTTGTACCCTTTTGTCTGTCGACTGTAGCCAACAAATATGCTCTTTTCTGCTTTCTCGTCAAGCTTTTTTCGCAGTGGATCGGGTACATGCGTATAGGCAAGACAACCAAATATTCGTAAATGAGAAATATTTGGTTTTCTACCTGTCCATACCTCATAAGGTGTTTTTCCATGGTTGTTTCTCGTAGGGCACCTGTTTAATATGTAAATTGCAGTAGAGACAGCTTCAGCCCAGAATTCTTTAGGCAGCTGTTTTGCTGCCAGCATTGACCGCACCATATCCATCACAGTCCTGTTCTTTCTTTCCGCAACTTCATTTTGTTGAGGAGTGTACCTTGCAGTTAACTGATGTTGAATCCCATGCTTCTTCAAAAAATCATCGCACACAGTGTATTCTGTGCCTCGATCTGTTCTCAGAGTCTTTATAAAATGACCACTTTGTTTTTCAACATATGTTTTGAAGCTTTTGAATGTGTCACAAGCTTCAGACTTATTTTTCAGCAAATACACCCATGCTTTTCTACTTAAATCATCAATAAAAGTAATGAAGTACTTACTTTCACCGAGTGAAGGAACTTCCACCGAGCACAAATCAGAATGTATCAGCTGCAATGGGTGTTTTGCTCTCCAAGCTTTGCCTTTGGGAAATGGCTCTCTATGCTTCTTCCCCAAAATGCATGCTTCACACTGTCTTGGAGCAAAGTCAAGTGAAGGCAAACCTGACACCATCTTATTCTTCACAAGATATTGTAAACCGCCGAAATTAAAGTGGCCAAACCTCATGTGCCATAACCAAGTATCATCAAGAGCAATTGAATTATAGCAGGGTAAGTGACCGTAGTTGAAAGTTACTGAAAACATCCGATTTTTGGTCATACTTACCTTGGCTATAATTTTCATACTCTTGTCTCTTATAGTGCATATATCATTACTGAAATGCACTTCATATCCATTGTGTTGGAGCTGACCCAAGCTCAACAAATTATGCAGCAGGTTAGGCACGTAGTAAACATCTTTTATGGAGCACTCAAGCCCATTCTCCATGGTGACCGGTATTCTCCCTTTCCCAACAACTTGCATAACTTGATTATTTCCAAATTTAACCGTGGATTAAAAAGACTCGTCCAAATCAGCAAATATCTCCTTCTTACCGCACATATAATTACTACATCCGGAGTCAATGTACCAGACATCATTGTTAGTTTCTTCACTAACAGCAGCCATAGATGCGGAGTAAAAAATGGTTTCACTTTTATCCCCTTCATCCTCAGCTACTCGAGCATGAACTTGTTTATTTTCAGTTCTTTTACTCCAACAATCTTTAGCATAATGACCCAATTTACCGCAGTTATAGCATTTAAGGGGAGGTTTTTGCTGACCTGGATTGTTGTAATTTCCTCTTGGCTGGAAATGATGATTACCTCTTCCACGGCCGCGATAGTTGCCGATGCCTCCACGACCTCTGCCTCGGAAACCATGTCCTCTAGTTTCCGCCACATTAGAAGATTCTCCTCTCTCTTTAACTTTAGTATGTGCCTGCAATGCCTTCTCTGCCGGATCTTTCTCCAATGACTCTTCTAATTTCCCATTAATTCTATTCTCATGAAGAATTAATGAGCCCAGAAGCTCCTCGGTACTTAAAGTTGAAAGATCCTTGGTCTCTTGAATTACTGCCACAATATGATCAAACTTCATAGGTAAAGTATTAAGTACCTTTTCAACGAATGTCTCATCGCTGAGGGTATGACCATTGAGCTCCATCTCATTCTTGATCTCCGTCAACCTCGAAAAGTATCCCTCAACTGTCTCTGACTTCTCCATCGTGGCAAGCTCGAACTTCCTTTTTAGCGCCATCAAATTATTCTTTTGGACCTTATCAACTCCACGATATGCTTTGGCCAAAATATCCCAAGCCTGTTTTGTTGTTTGGGCTGTGGAAATTTTGCCAAACACAGACATATCGATGGCCTGGTGTATTTGGGACAAGGCCATACTATCACGCCTTATTTCATTCTCTTCGGCACCTTCCTCCAGTTCTTCTCGCGTATATTTTAACAAATTATACGCCTTCAGATGTGTCTCCATCTGAATCCTCCAAAAGTTGTAATTTTGTTTCCCCGTCAACTTGGGAACCATGCACACGATATTCTTTCCTGCCATAGTTAATGAATCACCCTCCTAACGAACCAATGGCTCTGATACCAGATGTAGGAGAACAATTTAAAGATAGAAGACCTTTAAATGTACGAAGGAGAGAGATTTTGTTTAGTTGATAAATGAAGAAATGGAGGTAGTTTGGAAGGTTTAATATATGTAGCTATATGGAGAGAGACTTTTGTAATTCTTCAACTTTTATTACACAAGGGATCACTTTGGTACACACTTGGGCTCACACTTTGCTTCACTCCTTTTGTACATCCTACAAATGAGGAGGTCTTCCCCTATTTATAGGCATCAACCTCCATGTTCTACGTCATTCTAGAATATTCCATATAAGTATCCTAAACAATATTCATATCTACCTATTCTCATATGTTCTAGAATATTCCACTACTCTAGAATATTCTCACATTCTCTACTATACATAAAAGAGTTTCTATCATCTTCTAGAATATTCCAGAGAACTCCATAATGTTCTCGAACCTTCTAGAACATTCTAGCTCATTCTAGACTATTTTAGAATAGTCTAGAATATTCTACTAATATCTAGCTTTGGTTTAATTTATTGTTCACATTGTAACTTTCCCAAAGTCTGTAACATAGCAAAAAGGAAGATAGTCATAAAGCTCCCCTCAATTCCCATGATATTCCTCATTAAAATTAACGAAACACACATTTAATGAGTCAGCATGAGTAGATTCAAAAACAATAACTTGGGCACATCTTAGATGGTAGGTGGTCAAGGGAAAATGTCACATCTGAGTGAAAAATAGTACTGAAAAACTGGAAAGTTTTGGATTTTAAAAAAAAAAAAAAGCAAAAGGAACATCTAGTTACTTTAAAAATCTTGCCACTTGCCATGTTCATCTGCTTAATTACACATCAAAAGCTTGATTCTTTTGTCTCTGGATTACATGGAAAAGTAAAAAAGGTTCTAAGGGTGATGGGGATAGTGACACATTTATGTCCCAGTTAGTGTAACAAACAGAATATTTATCGCATTCAATAAAAATTGTCTGGATACACAAAAATGATGAGCTACTGATTGAACTCAATTCCTATTGACACCTCCACATGAGAAGAGTACTAATGCACATGGAAATGGCTTAGAGTTGAGGTTACTAACAATGAATATTGCAAAACATAGTTATCTGAATTCTTTTTCTTGGAGGAATGGAACACTAGGTGGAGTAGTAGGTAACTAGCAACAAAGTTAATTACTTCCTCCGTTTCAATTTTGTCTGAATCTATTTTCTTTTTAGTTCGTGCCAGAAAGAATGACACATTTCCCTATTTAAAAATAATTTAACTGTATGCGATAATTTAAAAGTCACATAAAATATATGTCTCATTTTACAACACAAGTTCAAAAGTCTTTTCTTTTTTTAAACTTCCTGCACAATTAAATGCATTCACATAAATTGAGACGGAAGGAGTATTTAGTTAGGGCGGGATCTACGTTGCTTAGACTCAGTTTATAGGTGTGTCTCAGCCAGTTACATCTCGCATGGAAATATCTTATTCCGGCACGTCAACTTTCTTGTGTATTTTGAAAATTTTGGCACGAAATACACTTAAAGGCGGATTTAAGATATAAACTATATAGATTCAGTATTTAAGGTTCTTAATATTGAACCTATTATATTCTTAAAGTTATAAGTTCGGACCCACTTATGTATTGCAATTTTAATAAATTTTTAAAGTAAATTTGTACTCCGCGTGAAAGTACTAGGTTCAGACGAACCCGATACTATAAAACTACATACGCCTATGAATACACCCACCCTTATAACATCCGGCGGATACGGGTATGTAAAGACAGATGAAGGATCCACACAACATAAGGATGGACCATCTGAATGAATTGATGTCAGTAACATCCTCCAAATAATGCTTGTTTCACATATTTCAGCACAGTTGAGATACTAGAAAAGAAGTCGAATAGAAATGTACAGCAAACATTAACCATAAGTAAAAACCATAAACCATTAGAAAGAAAAAACAAGTGTATCATTGATTGATAGAAAGCTTTTTTTTTGTCATTTTTCTCTCTCTTCTTTCTTTAATGTAAACACTCTGGGCGGTCAACAAGAGTCGAATCCCCAACGGTCATTTTCTGACGGAACCCTAACGGCGCCGAAGACGACAACTAGTTGTCTTCTCCGGTGACTACTATTCCACCGGTGACTTATATTCGTTAAATAATTGGACTCCTATTTATTTATTCCCGTCCGAAGGATTTTTCACTTCGACGAAAGAGAAAGGAATATTTAAAACTCTCTCTCTGATTTTTCCAACTTCTTACCCCTGCAAATTGTATTTTACATCTCATCTCCCATTTTCTTGCTTCAGCTGCCACACCACAGATTCTCCAATCAGGTTTATTTATTTATTTTATTATTTGCTTTTCGCCGGCGATTTTTCCGGCGATCCCCGCTCTTTTCTTCCTGTTCTCTCTTCTGCTTTTTGTGGGTGTGTTGGTGTGTGGGTGTGTTCTGTTTTCTTGAACATGTGCCTTATTTTTCCGGCGAGGATTTCCGGCAAGCTACAGTACTTCCGTCACTCCCGTTCAGACTTTTGGCAGGACGCAACAGAACTGAACGTTCGATAAGATTCAGGAAAACTTACCCCAGGTACTAGTCTCGGCGGCAAGGCCAGTTCTCGGAGTTTGGGAGTGAAGAGCTAAGCAACACCGGCCGGGACGTGCAAGAGTCAGTAGCAGTTGACCTTGGGCGCATCAAAGCCTACTTTCAGGTTTTTCCACAGGGAGTTGGTACCTCCCGCTCTCTTGTTTACTTTGTACACCTTTTTACGTATTTTACCTCGCATTCCGTGTGAGGTTTACTCTGGTGCTATCTAGTTTGCCTCTTTTTGCGTATTCCGATATAGTGCGTGTGTGCGTCACTATTCTCCATAGTCGGTTGGAGGGATAATGGCCGCGGCGGAGGATGATAGTGTAAGGTCATATCCTCGGGGGGTGGGGGCGGTGGCGGGGGTGAGTAGGGGGGCAGGGAGTGGTCCTGCGGGTAGGGCGGGAGGTAAGGGTGGGAAGAGGGTAGCGGACGCTCATAGATTAAGGATTGGGTCGTAAAACATAGGCACTCTGACGGGTAATTCCATTGAGTTGGCGAAGGTTCTTCAGAAGAAGAGGGTTAACATAGCCTGTGTCCAGGAGACTAGGTGGAAAGGGTCGAAGGCAAAGAATGTAGACGGGTTTAAGCTGTGGTATTCTGGGGTCGAGAGAGGTAAGAATGGAGTGGGCATCTTGGTGGATAGGGATCTAAGGGAGTCTGGGGTCGAGGTTAGGCGAGTGAATGATAGGTTAGTGTTTATTAAGTTGGTTATTGGGGGTTGCATCCTCAGCGTCATTAGCGCTTAGACGAGGAGGCTAAGAGGCGCTTTTGGGAGCGCTTGGATGATCTGGTGAGTAGTATTCCCCAATCTGAGAAGTTAGTTATTGGAGAGGACTTTAATGGTCATATTGGGGCTGATGTTGGTGGTTATGGTGAGGTGCACGGTGGCTTTGGCTTTGGGGTGAGGAACGGAGGAGGCACGTCACTGCTTGATTTCCCCAGGGCTTCCGAGCTTCTGATTTCAAACTCGACATTTCAGAAGAGGGAGGAACATTTGGTCACCTTCAAGAGTTCGGCGGCGAGGACTCAAATTGATTACCTCCTCCTCAGAAGGAGCGATAGGGGTATGTGCAAGGACTGAAAGGTTATTCCGGGAGAGTCCCTTTCGACTCTTCATAGACTCCTAGTGATGGATATCGGTCTCTGGGTGAAGAGGAAGAGGATGGGTGCTCGGGGACAACAGCGGATTAGATGGGGTATTTTGACTAAGGAGAAAGCACAGGAGTTAGAGAGGAGGTTAGCTGAGGGCGGAGCTTGGAGAAGTTCCGGGGAAGCAGACGCTATGTGGTCAGAGACGGCGAACTTGGTTAGAGAGGTAGCACGGGACGTGCTCGGGGTAGCCAAGGGGTATTCAGGCAGACATCAGGGTGACTGGTGGTGGAACGATGTAGTCAAAGGAAAAGTGGAGGTGAAGAAGGCGGTGTTTGCTAAGTTGGCAGGGAGCACAAGCGAGGAAGAACGCAGAGCGAACAGGGATATCTACAAGGTGGCGAGGAAAAAAGCAAAGCTGGCGGTTACGGAAGCTAAAAACGCGACGTTTGGTCGCATGTACGAGGAGCTAGGGGAGAGAGGCGGGAACAGGAAGTTATTCCGGTTAGCTAAAGCAAGGGAAAGGAAGGCGCGTGATTTTGACCAAGTTAGGTGCATCAAGGACGAGGATGGTAGAGTTCTGATGGGGGAGTCTCAAGTCAAGCAGAGGTGAGGCGTACTTTCGAGACTTACTTAATGAGGAGGGGGATCGTAACATAGGGCTAGGGGTGTTGGGGCATCCAGAGCAACATAGAGACCTGGGGTACTGCAGGCGCATTAGGGCAGAGGAGGTCATGGGGGCTTTGCGTAAGATGAGTAGGGGCCGAGCGACCGGGCCTGACGAGATCCTGGTGGAGTTCTAGAAGTGCATGGGTAGGTCAGGAGTTGAGTGGCTCTCCAGGTTGTTCAATGCGATCTTAGGACCAAAAGGATGCCGGATGAGTGGAGGTGGAGTACAGTGGTGCCCTTGTACAAGAACAAATGGGACATCCAGTGCTGCAACAACAATAGGGGTATCAAATTAATAAGTCACACCATGAAGGTCTGGGAGCGGGTGATCGAGGCAATGGTGAGGGAGATGACATTTAGATCTGTGAACCAGTGGTTTCATGCCGGGTCGCTCCACTACAGAAGCTATCCACCTTGTCAGGAGGCTGGTGGAGCAGCTCAGCAATAAGAAGAAGGACCTGCACATGGTGCTTATCGACTTGAAGAAGGCGTATGACAAGGTCCCAAGGGAGTTGCTATGGAGGTGCTTGGAGGCGAAGAGCGTGCCGGAAGCCTACATCAGAGTAATCAAGGACATGTACGATGGAGCTAAGACTAGGGTTAGGACGGTGGGTGGCGACTCAGGCCATTTTCCAGTGGTTATGGGGCTCCATCAAGGATCGACGCTTAGCCCTCTCTTGTTTGCATTGGTGATGATGCTCTAACCCGTCATATTCAAGGGAATGTGCCTTGGTGTATGCTATTTGCTAATGATATAGTCTTGATAGACGAGACGATAGTCGGTATTATTGAGAGGTTAGAGGTATGGAGACAGACTCTCGAGTCTAAGGGTTTCAAAATAAGCAGATCTAAGACAAGAGAGTTCCACAGAAACTCAAAGGAAAATTTTACAGAGTTGTGGTTAGACCTGCAATGTTGTATGGGGCAGAGTGCTGGCCAGTGAAGAACTCTCATGTTCAGAGAATGAAGGTTGCGGAGATGAGGATGCTCAGGTGGATGTGCGGGCTCACCAGGTTAGATAAGATTAAGAATGAAGTTATTCGAGAGAAGGTGGGGGTGGCCCCGGTGGATGAGAAGATGCGAGAAGCGAGGCTGAGGTGGTTCGGGCATGTGCGGAGGAGAAGTCCTGATGCCCCGGTGAGGAGTTGTAAACGGCTGGCGATGGTCGGCGTTCGGCGAGGCAGAGGGAGGCCTAACAGGTATTGGGGAGAGGTGATTAGGCATGACATGGCTAGAATGCGGGTTTCCAAAGACATGGCCCTTGATAGGAAGCTCTGGAGGTCTAGTATCAGGGTTGTAGGATAGGGGCCCTAAAGTTTTTCGTACTACTTACCCGGAGTTGGGTGAGGCTTGGCGGGGCTATCCATAGATGATTTGTGTTTTGGATTATGCCTCCCTCATGGTAGTTATTTAGGGTAGTTACTGTATGATATGATTGCATGCTATTGTATTTATGGTTCTTATGTTTAGATAATTATTTACGCTATTTCTGCTGGACTTACTAATGCTCTTTTGTTTTTGTTTTTCCTTTCCTTCAGTGAGCCGAGGGTCGATTGGAAACAGCTCTCTGCCCTCTCGGGTAGGGGTAAGGCTCGTCTACATATTACCCTCCCCAGACCCCACTTTGTGGGACTATACTGGGTAGTTGTTGTTGTTGTTGTTTAGATACTAGAAAAAGACCCAGTGATAGGCATACTCATTGCATATTCCATTGGTCATATAAGTTATATACCCAAAAAGAAGTGAGGTAAAGGCTGCTCAACAAATCCTAATGGAAGAGGAATATATAAGTCATATCATGAATTCAAAGTACCACCATTCACTGAAACAAATATTCCTATTCATTTATAAAATGGATATTCTATCCTCATACAACAAAGTGAGATATAATAATTAAAGGCTTCAACCTAAATCCAGAATATCATTTTGAATACAACATATATTTTGTAAACTATTAGAAAGGACAGATTCATAATGGCAATCAATCTAGTGACAATTTACAGAAGCATAACATTGACGCCTAATTTGAAATCTTAGAAGACTAAATTGAATGTTATCTCCTCATGCTCATGCAAACAGAATAGTTTAAACTAGCAGCCTAGAGTGGCACAGCAAATTCAGATCTTTTCCGCGAACCCAGAGGAGGCTTAATTAGCCACATAATAAGACTCCAAGTAACAATGAAGGTATATTTTATTTCCTAAAAAGGTACAACATGAAGGGAAAATACATCAATTTCTACAAGGATGTAGAAGAAAATCGAAAAGCAATACGGTCAGCAATTACAAAATATTTGTATTTCTGAGAGCAGAGTAATGCTGTGGAAACATAATAATAATTTACCAAGTGTTTACAGCTCTGGTACCAGTATACTTTGCAACGAAGGTTTGAATAATATAGGATTAGCTTTATAGGATTCACATAACAGTCTTCAACGTGGGCTGAGAAGGGCAAGAGTTCCAAACATCCATTCCGATACTCAAATGTAAGAAAACTGCAACTTTAAAGTCTTTAATGAGACAAAACAATGATAGTGTTTCCATGGAGTCTTGTAACCTTATCAGTACATTAAAAACAAAATTCTAAACGCCATTTTGGTTTAGGTAGACAACAAAACAACAGACACATCTCACCTTAACTAGAACTTGCAAGTTCCACAAACTCAAGTTTATAACAAAATCAGGCATTTTAATCTTTAACAATCAGAAGTTGAACTATGACATAAGCCAATGACAAAATAAAATGGCGTAATTACCAAAATGCTTCTACCACTTGATCACTGGCAAAGTTGTTCAACGGCAGTAACAATCTGGGGAGGTTGAACGACAGTCCAGTTCTCTAACGTACCAGCATACGGGGTTGGCACATCCTGTGATGACAGACATACAATTGGGGCATCTAAATAGTCATGGAAGTTCTCAGTTATAGCGGCTGTCAAGCTGGCGCCAATACCTCCTGTTCGCATACATTCCTCGACAATGAGCACGCGGTGAGTCTTCTTCACTGAATTTCCGATGGTGTGAAGGTCAAAAGGTTTTAATGACCTGATATCAATGACCTCAGGATCATAACCCTTGTCCACAAGCGTCTTCGCAGCCTGCATCACATGATACCTCATCCTGGAATAAGTTAAAATAGTAACATGCTCCCCGGGTCTTACCATCTCAGCTTCTTCAAGATTCAATACATACTCTTCATCTGGAATTCTCTCCTTGAGGTTGTAGAGCAAAACATGCTCAAACAGAATCACAGGGTTATCGCTCCTAATAGCTGCTTTCATCAAGCCCTTCGCATTGTAAGGGGTTGAGCAGGCAACCATTTGGATTCCAGGAATCGACTGAAAATATGACTCCAGGCGCTGAGAGTGCTCTGCTCCAAGCTGTCGACCAACTCCACCAGGACCTCGAATGACAACTGGTATCTTAAACTGGCCACCAGATGTGTAATGGAGCATACCACAGTTGTTGGATATCTGGTTGAAGGCTAGAAGAAGAAATCCCATGTTCATTCCTTCAATAACTGGACGCAGGCCAGTCATTGCAGCTCCAATACCCATACCAGTGAAAGAGTTCTCAGCAATGGGAGTGTCAAGAACCCTGAGATCACCATACTTTGGGGCAAGGCCTTTAGTCACCTTGTACGAACCTCCATAATGACCGACATCTTCACCCATTACACATACAGTGGGATCTCTATCCATCTCTTCTTCAAGACCTTCACGGAGGGCCTCAAAGAGCAATAGTTCATGCCTAAAGATTGTACATTCAATGACATAAGTCGTGTGGTCAAGCAACAAGAAAGCCGGATAAAAACAATCACGTAAGTGAGCAATTGCGAAGTAATTGATATAGTTCACACCATAATCGGCATTAAAAAAATATGATAAAAGAGTGCATATCTGACAAGCCAACAAAGATCTATTCAGTGACGTAAGCTAAATGATTAAGCAAACAGAGTATGAAATTCTTTTAAAACCATGGACATAATCTATCCTGAATAATTAGGAAGACCCATCCCATCAAGGAAGCACGTATAACTCAAATACATCCATAGATAATGTTGGTAATGACCACAATCAAAACTAAACAGCTTTTTATCCCTTAAACAACCAGATTCGTAACAAAAATGTCTGGAATCCCACAGTACGAATCTTAATTATGCATTAGGAAGAGAAAGAATGAATAAGGACCTCTATACTGGCTTATCAGTGCCCGAATCATTCATGTAATTAGAACCTCAGAACCCAACAAAGCAGAAAGGAAAATCAAAAGCTCAACAACTTTGAAGTAGGAAAGTAACCTCCCTTTTGACCAGCTCCTAAAGAGATAGCTTGACAAGAATACAAGGACACTTATAGGCAAAGCAAGAGTGGTAAAGAAAAGATAACAATGATCAAGAGCTCTGATGTTTAAATATGAGATTGCTTAACCAGTTATAGCTAAAAAAAATAGATCACGAGTTTCTCATAGGAGCAAAGCAAGCAACAATTGCCAACTATAAGTGCATCTGCTAGGGGTAATATCTCCTCCGTTATACACTTAGGAAATCTAACTTCCATTATAGGGCTATAAATACAACCTTTGGTTCAGCCTGATGTTTAAATGCAACGAAATTCTAGTTGTCTCCACTATTATAACAAAATTGTGCTTCTATACTGAGTGGCATGATTCAATGGTAAAGTTCTGATCCCTTTGCTTCTTTTGTTCCACCTAGCGGCATACTTTTTCTAGTGTGTTTCCAAACCCATTTGTCCATTCCAATTTTGCCATTCTACTCCATCATAGCATCTGTTCTACCTTACACCAAGAAAGCTGTAACACCCAGACTTTAGACAGTCTCACATCGGCAAAACACAAGAGGAATACTGGGTATATAAATTAACAAGCCTTAGACCGGTAGACCCTAGTGACGCGTTTTAAACACATGAGGGCCTAGGCCCAGAGCGGACAATGTTACTAGCGGGCTGGACTATTATAGATGATACACCCCCTCATATGGACTCAGCGTCTAGGCAAATCCCATGCGGTAGGGCAAACCTCAGCGAGGACGTTGAGTCCATAAGAGCAGGTGTACCATCTGTAACATCCCAGCCCGCTAGTGATATTGTCCGCTTTGGGCCTAGCCCCCCACGGGTTTAAAACGCATCATTAAGGTCTATGGCTTGTTAACTTATATACCAGCCATCCCTCATGTGTTTTGCCGTTGTGGGACTCTGTCTAAAGCCTGGGGTGTTACAAAAGCAAACCATCATCGCGCCTTTTTTCATGATAAATCAAAGTACTCGTTAAATATTAATCATCATCTATCCATTTTGTTTATGTTGCTATATTTTCTATGTTTTGTTTACCTAAACTGAGGCGATAACGTGTAGATATGAAAATCAGGTAACTTCACATGCATGATAATTCCAAACACCAATAATTTTGAACTCAAGTCTCAAAATTGAAATGAAAAGTCTGTTTCTTTTCTTAGCAATGACACTGATATTAATTACTGGGTATAGCTTGAAAATTTTCACTATGCAGTATATACACAAATGTACTTGCATAAGCTGGGAAAACCATTGTGCTGTTAAACATAAAACTTTGGAAAAGAGGGATAGTACATAGACTAAGGGGCATTATTAGAGATATTACAACGGTGACAGAGAACAATTTTGGGCTTATTCCGTGAAACAAAGACCATATTTCTGCTAAGAGCATTCATAGAAACTCATAGAGAGGGAGGAAGAAGAATATATTAATCGACATATATTGAAATTGCTAATTTATCTGCCTTCTCTCTAACTTTCTCATCTTTCTTCTCTGCTTCATCGTCTTCTTTCTGCTGATTCTGCGAAGGTAAGTAAACCTTGCAGACTGAGTTATGGCAAAAAGGAGAAGTCGCCCAAGGAAAGAATTAGTACCAATTTATGCAAGTGATATTTTCCCAAAAGCTGTTATTACTGTTCCAAAGGAAGTTATCACTGTTCCATTGAAATCTGCTGCAGAAACTGTTTCATCGCCTCATGCAACTGGAGCAAATGTGAGGGTTACTAACAATTCAGACCCTCAAATTAGTCCAGTAATTGTCCCGATTGAGTCTGAGAATGGGGTCAGAACCACATGCAACAACCACCACCACCTGTTATTCCAAATGCAGCTTGTGATGAAGGAGCAAAAATCGATCCACCCAAACAGTGGGCTAGTCTATTTCAGAGGAATCGGCTTGCTGCAAATGGTATGTCACTAGAGTATATTCCCCCTACACTCAATTAATGGTAAACCAGTTGGTCAGCTGGTGAAGGAAGAGGTGGAGGAGGAAGAAGTAAAATGGAAATGTGCTCTTCTTGTATTTGTGCTAGGTAATAGCCCTGGATATAATGGTATGAAAAGGTTTATTAACCTTCACTGGTCGCATGTTCCTGAACATGAGCTATTTTATCACGATGAGGGATACTATATTACTAAATTTAATTCCCTAGATGATGCTAAAGAAATTCTATGTGGGGGGCCTTATACTATTGCCAACAGACCTATGATTTTGAAGCAGTGGTGAGTTGATTTTGATTTCAAAGCAGCTTTTCCTTCAGAAATTCCCTTGTGGATCAAGTTCCCTAACTTGCCTATGTCCTGTTGGGGTAGCAAATCTTTAAGTAGGATTGCTAGTGTCCTTGGTAGACCTATTTTTGCTGATGAATGTACTACTAAGCAATCCAGAATTTCATATGCTCGTATGCTCATTGAGGTAAATGTGTCGAAAAAGCTACCTAGCGAGATAGAGATTCTAGACCCAAATGGAAAGAGCTTCATGCAGGATGTGGAGTATGATTGGAAACCTGTGTAATGTGAGAAATGTTTGGAGGTTGGACACAACTGTTTGGCTAAATCTGCTCAACCAACACAGAAAAACAAGGTGACACAGGAATGGAGAGTGAAAGCACCAGTCACAGTGGAACCTAATAACCAGATAGCTCAAATCCAGCGACCAGAGTTGCCAAAGGAGATAAGTGCTGCAGCTGAAGTTGGGAACAAACAGAAGCAGGTTGCTATACAAGCCTCCCCAGTCTTTAACATCACTAATTTCCCTCCCTTATCTCCTATAGTGATGTCTAACAGATTTGAAGTTGGGACAGTTAGGTGGGCTGATCATCCCCTGGATGAAGGGGGTCCTAGCCATACTCAATGAAGTGGATCTTTTGGAATATTAGGGGTGTAAATAAAGGTTCAAACAAAAAGAAGCTAGAAATTTCTTTAGAACTAATAAGTTTAACCTAGTAGGACTTGTAGAGACTAAGGTTAAACAACACAATGCTGGTAAAATAGCTAGTTTTTTGTTGCCTAACTGGAACATGATTACTAACTACAGTGGAGCAGTAAATAGTAGAATATGGATCCTATGGGACCCCACAAAAGTGTTGGTCACTGGATTTCTTGAGGAAGCTCAGCTCATTCATTGTAAGGTTCAATCTATCATTGGTGATACTATCTGCTGGCTTACAGTAGTATATGGTTTTAATGAATGTGATCAGAGGAGGATGCTGTGGAAGTCTATTCTGAATTTATCAGCTGGTATTACTGAGCCCGGATCATTGCAGGTGATTTTAATGCCATTCTGTCTAGCAAGGAAAGACAATCCTGCCAACAAGTTAAGCAAAAGGATCTTGTTGATTTTAATAACTGCATACAGCAATCAGGCCTGGTTGAGCTTCCATGGAAGGGAAATTTCTTTACCTGGTCTAATCAACAAAGTGGTAATGATATAGTATGTAGTAGACTGGATAGGGTATTTGGTAACTTTTGAATGGCAGATGAAGTGGAATCATGTACACTGTATATGGACCTCCCCTCATCTCTGATCACAATCCCATGTTACTAACCCTGGCAGCAGATACCTCTACAAGGAAGACACCATTCAGATTCTTCAATGCTTGGATCCAGCATAAGGAATTTCCTTCTATGATAAGAACTTACTGGAAAAACAAGGAGCAGAGTACTCTTCAAGGAGCGTGAAACAATCTTAAATCCCTCAAAACAGCCTTAAAGTCTCTTAATGTAAGAGAATTTAAGAATGTTTCTCAAAAGATTGAAAGTAGCAGAAAGGAACGGGAAGATGTACAGCATCAAATGGCAATCTCCTACACAGATTCACTACAGCAAAGAGCAAAAGACCTGGTTCAACAGCTTGAAAAATGGTCCTTAATTGAAGAGTCAGCTTTGCAACAAAAGTCAAGATCTAAATGGATCAAACTTGGTGACTCCAATAACAAGTATTTTTCAACAGTCATGAAGGAGAGAAATCAGTATAAGAAGATTATTGAACTCACCACAGAAGGAGGACTGAAGATAACTGAGCCAGCAGATTTGAAGAAGGAGATCAAAGGAGATCAGGGACTTCTATATATCACTAATGGGAACTACAGCCAATTCCCTACCAGTTGTGAATAAATTGTATATGAGGAATGGCCCAAAACTTTCTCATCATCAAAGGAAGGAGCTAGCTGCTTATATTAGTGACACAGAGATTCTAGACAGTTTGAAGGCTATTGGAAATGATAAAGCCCCAGGTATTGATGGATTTAATGCTATGTTCTTCAAACAATCTTGGCATGTCATTGGCAACCAGGTTATGCAAGCAATCAAGAATTTCTTTCAGACCTCCAAGATGTACAGACCTACTAATTGTGCCACACTCACTTTGCTTCCCAAGGTATCCAATCCTCAAACAGTTAAAGAGTTCAGAACTATAGCTTGTTGTTCAGTCTTGTATAAAATTATTTCCAAGGTGTTGGCCAACAGACTCCAGAAGGCTATGAGTAGTATCATTTGTAATGCACAGGCTGGCTTTATACCAGGAAGAAGAGTAGCAGATAATGTCATATTAGCTCATGAGTTAATAAAACAGTACTCTAGATCACATATCTCTCCCAGATGTATGATCAAAATTGATCTTCAGAAAGCCTATGACTCAGTGGAATGGTGCAGTTTGCAACAGATTATGGAAGAACTGGATTTTCCTAGCAGATTTATCAGGTGGATCATGGAGTGTGTCCAAACTGTTAGCTATACTGTGGTGGTTAATGGAGAAACAACAGAGCCTTTTCAAGCTGCCAAAGGTTTGAGACAAGGAGACCCTATATCTCCCTTTCTGTTTGCTATTGTTATGGAATATCTTAGCAGATCCCTGGCAGAGTTGAACCATACCAAAAGTTTCAGATATCATCCTGGTTGTAAGAAATTGGGAATTACTCATTTAAGCTTTGCTGATGACTTACTATTGTTTGTCAAAGGAGAGCTTCAGTCAGTAAGTTCTATGTTCTTATTTTTCTCTCAATTCCTTGCAGCTACTGGTCTTAAAGCAAACTTACACAAAAGTGCAGTGTATTTTGGAGGGGTCACTCCTGTGATTCAGCATCAAATGCTTGACCATCTTGGTTATGTTCAAGGGGACCTCCCCTTCAAATACTTAGGAGTGCCTTTGACTACCAAAAAGTTGTCAGTTGCTCAATGGCAACCTCTGGTTGACAGGATTTCTGCTAGAATTACTTCCTGGACAGCTAGATATCTATCCTATGCAGGCAGAAGCCAGTTGGTGCAATCAGTTATATTTTGGTGTTCAAGCTTACTGGGCTCAATTATTTATCATGCCTTCAAAGGTTGTTAAAATGCTGGAGTCAATATGTAGATCCTATATTTGGTCAGGTTCAGTTAATATCTCAAAGAAAGCTTATGTGGCCTGGGAAAAGGTATGCATGCCAAAATCTGGTGGAGGCTTGAATATAATCAATATCTTGTTGTGGAATAAGGCTGCTATAGCCAAACTTAGTTGGGATTTAGCACATAAGAAAGATCTGTTGTGGGTAAAATGGATTCATACTGTCTACATCAAACAACAACAGTTGGAGAACTTATCTGTCCCAACACATGCTAGCTGGATGGTAAGGAAGATTGTGGAGGGTATCAAGCTGCTACAACAACATCAACTACTATATAAAGCTGACTGCATCATAAGGAAATTATACTTGCAACTGCTTGGAGAATCAACTAGAGGCCCTTGGAAGAATTTGGTAGTACAGAATGCTGCTAGACCTAAAGCTATCTTTAATTTGTGGCTGTTACTACAAGATAGACTTCCTACAAAGAATAGGCTGCTGCAATGGAATCTGAATGTATCAGGCATCTGTGTTATGTGCCAGCAAGATATGGAAACTAGAGATCACTTATTTGTGCAATGCACTTTTGCATCCCAGCTGAGATACCAGACACTACAATGGATTGGAGTTGAAGACTTCACTGGGCAGGATTGGTCACAATTTTGCCAATGATTCATTAATCAATCTAAAGGGAAATCTCCCCGAGCTCATACAATCATGATGACAGTAACAGAAATGCTCTATGGTTTATGGTTAGAAAGGAATGCGAGAATCTTTGAAAACATCTTTTGTAACTGTGAAAAGCTCCTTACTAGTATAGCCTATATATGTAATGTTCGAGCTCCTCCTAGGCTTAGGTCATATATTCAGCAGTTCATGTTATAATCTGCTGATTTGGCTAGAGTAGTATAGGTAATTCAAGTGTCCAGTTTGATAGGCAGTCGAGTTAAAACTGTTCTATGATTTTGTAAGGCAACCATTTACTGATTAATACAAATTTAATTACCAAAAAAAAAAATCGACATATATTGTAGAGCACAAAAAAGTAGGTTCATTTATTTATTTATTTATTTGGAAAAAAGTTGTTTGATGAGTGCTAGACAAGAATAATTCCTTATTAAATATGTGAATGTCGCGTTACACTCATTGACCTAGAAATGCCTAAGAAAAAAAACATATGATAATGTGCAAAACCAAAAAGTCTTCTGGTGAGTGCTATACTATTTCAACTCATTTTTCTCTTTTGTTACACTATGTATCATAAATAGAGTTAACAAATGTTCCTTTGGGGATTAAAAAAGGAACAATAACAAAATTCAGCTATGGAAAGAAAGGAATACACCTCATATGTAAAAGCAGCTCTATGTTGGAAATATAGGTCAGTGAAAAATTACAATAAAAAATTAATAGCTTACTTTTAAGAAAAGTTTTAAAATAAACTGGCGTTGGCTAACTCTATAAGCAAGGACCCCCAAGCAATCCATATAAAGTTGAAGGGAATTTTTCAAGCAATAACAAATAGGGGAAAGTCACAATTCATGCTGGTCTATGTAGTTTATCATTAGGATCCTATAGGAGTATTCTTCTCTCTTTTTATTCATGAGTCGCATGCAAGTTAAACCAGCAAAATGGAGTGCAAGGCAGAATATATTCCAAGATGTCAGTACAGTTGTAAACCTTTTCTAGCTTTTTGGTGTAATAATATGGACACAATCTAAGATTTCATCAGTTCCTTACAAGCTGGAACTAGGAATTGATCTTTCGTATAGCTGTACGGTTTCAGCAACATCTTAGGGGTTTTTCTCTTGTTTTGGATAAGCCAAAATCTTAGAGTTGGTTTCCCATAAATAAAATAAAATACATGTAATGGCACATAAAATACATGTAATGACAAGAGGGGTTAGCTTAGATGGTAAGCAACCCCCACTTCCAACCGAGAGGTTGTGAGTTCGAGTCTCCCCTTGGTGGGAAGTTCTTGGAGGGAAGGATGCCGGGGTCTATTTGGAAACTACCCTCCCCAGACCCACTAAGAGGGATTATACTGGGTTGTTGTTGTTGTAATGGCAAATAAAAATGCTCAAAAGTTTTGAGAAACTAAAAGATAAAAATTTGAAAATACCACAAGAAAGAAAAGTGAGAATACACACAATTTATAGCTTTAGGGATTGTTAGTTTCACTTACTAGTTATGCAGGAATTACAATAAAGACTGTTAATGCAGTGAGCCAGTGACTAATATGAAGAATTATTATACATGAATTACTTGCTTTAAAAGGACATTTTTGTCTTTAAATATTTAATCCTTCCATTGCTAATACACGTATTCTTATTCCACATTCTATCCAGCATGTTAGCTCGAGTATTATTTAATACCGCCAACAAAATGTTGTTATGCGGAGATTATTCTTTTCTTATGCGACCAACCAAACTATTTATTATCTTATGCAAGAATGTATATCTTATGTGGGATTCAATGTTAGGATTATTTGCTCAAATACAACAACAAACGACCCTTAATAACTCCCTGTTTTTTCAGAAAAGTCTAACGGAGACATTTGGCTAAGAGAAAAGATTTGTTAAGATTGTGTCTGTTTTCTCTCTACGTACACCTACTTTTGGATGGAAACTAGCATTGAGCTTCTATTCGCTACGTAGTCCTTTCCTTTCTCTCTTTCCTATGTTTCTCTGATTTATATCCCTCGTACTAATCCAAACACAACGACCATATCACTCCCACCATCCCTCTCCTTTCGTTTGTTTCCAGTCCGGAACAAAGAGGACAATTAGACATGTTCAATGCACGATGAACCAGGATGAACCAGCATCATCTGAAGTTAAACAGCAACAGCTATTGTTTTCATTTTTTTCCCTTTCCTTTTAACAACTCCATCAAGATTAAGAGCTCCACCAAATCATAATCCTACCACCAAGCTCCTATTTAAGAAAAGATTGTAAGACATTGCCCTAATCAGCCATGATCAACTAATCTGATCTTGCTAACAGGTCACCCTTACGACATGAATTTTCCTAAAACAAATGATGATTAGGGTCTTAGAATAAAAATATTAGGAGAGACAACTGGCAAATACAAGGAAGCAATTTGAACTGTAAAGATATTCATGCATTGTGTGCATGTAAAACTCAAAGGAGAAGTAAATATACCCTGGCTTGGATGAAGTAGAAGCAGCAGCAGTATTTTCTTTTGCCTGTAAAAGAATTAACACACAACACCAAATCTTTAAAGTCCAAAAATAATAAAATTTACTCCCAGACGCATTAATGTGATGGCATTTGATTGGCTGAGGAGTTTAAGATAGAAAGAAAGACAGATTTTTAAACTTGTGGTCTAAAATAAATTGTGTGGCTACAAATCATACCGCTACTCGTAAAATGACAAAATAAGAAGTTTAAAGTTAAATTGATTCAAGATATAGAAAATTGTCACTCGTTTGGAACAAACTAAAAAGGAAGGAGGGTCAAATAAATTGGGACAAAGGGAGTACTAATTTAAGCCCATTTCTGCTAGCAGACAATTACATTCATACATAAACACACACAATCATATCATAATGAGAGAGAGTGAAGAATACTAACAGCAACTGCATTAGTAATTATTTGTTCAGCTCTTCCCCCACCGCCACGTCGGTTCAAACAATAGCTCAAACGCCCATCAGATCTGACCACACAAAAACTTCCTTTCCTCTCTGCACCAACAAACGCAAACACATGCATCAAAACAAATCCACAAATTGACACACAACATTAAAACTTTGGATACTAAACAAGGTCCAAACGGTTCAACCATAAAACACAAAGTTTAGACAAACCCAAGAATCAGAAAAATTGAACCAAACATACACAATCAATTAAACCCGAAAAGACATAAACAAAACTAACAAAACCAAATAGGAAAATAGCTAAATAATTCATAAAATGCAACGAACCTGAAAGAGATCTGCGAGAATTGGCGAAAAATGATTTCTTGGAATCCAAAGAATTGGCTGAGGAAAGTGCAGTGGCAGCACCAATTCCTTGTATAATAGCAGCCATTTAGAAAAACCCACGAATAAAAATCGGTTCTTGATTCAAACAAAACAAAGAAGAAAAAAATGGAGAATCAGATTGAGAACTCAAGTGCCACCTATAACCATATATATGAAGAAAAAAATATTAAGAAGGGGCGGAGATAACAAAGTGTCGAAAGGTGTTTGATATGTTGGATTGGGCGATTTAATTGAAGAAAATACTATCGAAGGAACATAAAAGAGTGAAGTGTGAGAAGCTTTGAGCCACAATTTGTGCTTCGTTCAGATCGCCTGATTGTGTACCTGCTTATTCATTGTAATATGATGCTTCTGTTCAAATAATGTTGACACATGTCTATATGAAGGGTAAAATTGTGATTTGATGTTTATGATTTGCCTACTTGATGGAATTTTAATTGTTGTTGCTGACATACGGAAAGGTTCCTGTGTAGGAAATTACTGGCAAGTTGAGCTGTCTTTGCTAGTAGCTTAGGAGTTTGGATCAAGTTGGAGGTCCTACCCTAACGACCAGCTCGTTACTTGTTTTTTTTGAAATAGATGTACTAAAAGATCGAATTGCATAAGTAAAAAATTGAATTTTTTTACTTCTCCCTATAAAGTATACCCACTATTCTTTTTCGTTATCTCTCTAAGTCTTACTACAATAATACTTATAGAGTTAGGTTGTAACTCCCGTACCTTCCCCATGATCTTTTACTATGATATCAAGTGCTTAAGCATAATTATGAAATTCTTTTGATATACCTCTATGTAGTACAATAAATACAGGATGAGAAGTCATTTTGTATACTTAATATATTGAATAATTAAGAATCTCTCATTTCTTTCTCTCTACATTCTTTTCTATTTACTTGTTTCATATTATTATTTGATCTAAGTTTACGATTTCTAACCAACTTAGGATATGTCACTCAATTGAGGGATGTTCACGAAGAATAAAGCATGGTCAGGTCTTGATAAATCTTTTCATGAAGGCTTAGTGGTATTACACAATTAGTGACATCAATACGGTACAAATATACTTGGGTAAGAGTTACGTATGTAACCAATTTAGTTTATTTTGATTTGACAAATTGGAATGATTTTGTAGTGAACCAAACGTATGAATTATCTCTTTGCTGGTTTTACAAAAGTTGTCTTGGCTATAAGTATTTTATATGTCATTAATTTAAAATTGATATATTCACATTTCTTAAGAGGAAAATGGCATCTAATTCCACTAGTCTTACGTTAGTTCGCATTTGAATATCACTAATTTTTACACTTGTTGGCTTGAAGAAGTGTGCTAGACTCATTCATTATTTGTCATATTTTTCTTATAGGTAATGAAATATTAATGGATGATATATATATAGTACTATATCTGAACTATATGTTTTGATAGATTTATATATAGTATATTAGTAAATGAATATATACTAGATCGAAAATTGTATTTCTTATCATTTCAATTCACTTAATTTTAATGATAATTTTACTATGTCAAATTTATCAAAATTTAAATGTACGGCTATGTAAAATTATGTCCTATTTTCGAAGTGAATGAGCCAAGTTGTGACAAATATTATACGGTGGATTCAAGTCTCAATGCACCATGAGGATAAGACATTGGGTTTTGAGTCCTGATGCTCCATGATGATAAGTGTTGGGTTCGAGTCCCAACTCATTTTGGCCTAACATGCATTTATATAGGTAAGAAATTGGGTTTGAGTTTCAGTGCCACCATATTGATGATATAATGATGACTAAAGAAAAATAATTTATTTCTCATGATGTCCCACTTGATTTGCTCCATTCCTGAAGTGAATGTGATAGCGGTGCATAATAAGTCTAAATGAAGACAAGTGATTGTTTAATAAAATGGGTATGCGAAAGACTAAAATACTAATAATAGTCATCGTTATGGTAATTGTGAAAAGGAGAACAATAAGGTTTTTCAAAATAGTCCTTCAAAAGGTGAAAGAAATATTTATCATTAAATTAGTATGGAAAATTTATAAAGCACGTCGCGATAATTAATCTATTCTTTGAAGAGAATGTGACTTGTGATAAGCATTGAGAATGCAGATTCGTTCCTGAATTTGAATGCAACAATATGTAATAAAAGCAATGAATAAAGACGTGCAATGCATGATTGGATACACACCACAACTCACCTTTAAGGGAGGTTTGAGAGAAAGAAACAAAATGAATATTACAATATGGTTACATGAACATGTCATTGGTCGCATATATGTGGTATGCCAAATTTTTTTTGATATGCCTTATAAAAGCTTATTAAAGGTAAAATTAAAGCAAGAAATGATATTGTGTATGATGATTTTGACCATGATCATTATTATGATATGATTTTTTTTGTGAAAGATACATTCACCATATGGGTGGTGACAAAAGATTTTGTAGTACAAAATCAATTAAGAGCTCTGAAAGAGCTAATTTATTACTATCCGGGTGAATGAAATTGTTCATGACATTGATATTGTAGTAAGTCTCACAAAAACTTTTTGAATTTCAAATGTATTAGTCAAAATGGTTGGCATATTGAGACTATAAATGAAAGAGAGATTGAATATCTTCATATTACTATAATCATACCGGGTAAATATGAAAGGTTACCCAATTTTTCTTCTATTTGTACTACACATGTATACGCATGAAGATGGAATCACATGCCACAAGAAAACTAGAGGTTTACTGAAACAAAGATTTGTTGACACGACCGGTTGGTTATCCCCGTTCAATTTGATGCGAAAATTATTTGAGAATTCACATTAGCATATACTGAAGAAATAAAGATTCATCAAAAAGTTCTCTTGTGATTCTTATTCTCATGATATACCAATTACAGTTGGGTTTAATCCTGTGATATATAGAACGAATAAAAGGTGATATATATGTATGGGTCCAATCACCTGCCATGTGGACCGTTTATTATTATATGATTTTAATAGATGTAGCTATTCTATAGTCACATGTGCGTTTATTATCAACTTGCAGTTTGGCTTTTGCAAGGTTTGCTAGCTCAAATTATTATAGAACATTTCCAGAATAAAATTATGATAATTTATCTTGATAATGCTGGTTTAAATCCAAGTTGGTTCAGCAGAAACTATATGCCTCAATTAAGCTAAACCAATGGTTATGAGAATAAAACTCCCAAATTAAAATTTGGTATGAGGTATATTATTTAATATACAATAACACTTGTATGCATCTAGCCAATATGTTATAATAAATTCTCCCTATCTCAATTGGTTCGGGGTAAAGAACCAAATAATTTCCAACTAGAAATATGGATGTGCTATATGATTTAATTTCTTCACCAATTCTACCCTCACCACCAGCAACTACTACACAATCTTCACCGCCCGCAGTTACCGGAAAGGAAGATGTCCCTCTTCCCTAGTCCCCAGTTCATGGAAATTTGGGACAAAATTATGCTGCCCATCCCCAAAAGAGGAGGAGCATCACCCTCTCTATTTCTACCGGATGTCATCTGTTATCCTAGCCGGTGAAACTTACTAATTATCTAAAGCCAAAGGATTTAGAAAAGATAGGAATAAAATGCAAGCTCTCTCTGAAGAATATTTGTTGAACAATGCCATGCACAACGCAGTGGAAATATAGACTTTGTTTCCTCTGTTGTTTCTTCTATCTTTGTTATGGTAGGGTTTTAAGTTTGCCGTTCTGTTTTGCAGGCCAACTTCCTTGCTTCCAGGGGACTTCAATGGATGATTCTTGATAAGAAGGAACTTACCTTCAAGCGAGACCAACTTTTGGCGAGTGAGACCAGATTGTTGATCGTCTTTCAGAATCGGAATCACAAGCTACTGAGGTTGTGGGGTTAGAGGCTCGGTTGTAGCAAAGCAAGCAAGAAGTAGTGACCCTTAGCCAAAAGACGCCAAGTTAAGGGTGCAATTTGAAAAGGGTAGGGCCAAATGAGTTGAAGTCCATAATGTCTTTCTTGCTGCATCCGGTTGTGAGATGGTCTCTGAAGAAATATTAAATAATTTGGAGGAATCCTTAAACTCCAAAACTGAAGAAGTTACTGTTATTATAGGAGAAGTATGCTTGGCTAGAGGAGAGTCATAAGAGGGTCATATAGCACAATAAAGTTTATATATCTACTCTTCGTGACCTTGATGTCAGCCTACATGCTATTAGATCCACGTGATAACCTTTCTACCGAGGTTGGCTAACTTAAAAAAGAACTTCAGCACCTAACGACTTCCCTCATTGCTGAAAAAATATGTCTTATGTACAACATGAGGAGAAACCACTTGGAAGAGGCCAAAGTGGGTGTCATTAACTTTGATGCCGAAATCGCTAAGGCCCGTGAGTTGGAGTCAACTATCTGAAGGGGTCTTTCGGTCTGACCAGATGCTAACAACTCTTCTGGTTCTGGTTTCAAGTTCTTGGGAACTAAAGAAGAGCATGAAGGTAATGATGGTGAAGGCCAAAATGGTGAAGGCCACGCTATTGAACCAGCAGCAGACCCACCTACTTCTCCTAAGGTTCAGATGTTTCTCTTCCTCGAGGTTCTTGAGATGCAACAACTTAGTTTTTTCTTTCCTTTATTTTTCATATCTTTGTACTTTTACTGTTAGGCATGTTTATTATGAATAGAATCATACTTTCATTCAAGTATTGTGAAAGCTTTTCTTTTTGAGTACTTTTATTTAAGTATTCTCAGAAGTGTTTCAGGCCCGTGAAAGTGGCTTCTGGTGTATTTTTTCTCGATAATATTTGGATTTCGGGCACATGTTCTTCCAAATCAACCATTTAACTTGAGGGGGCTCTTATGTTTACGGCTCTTGAAGATGATGTCTCCTATTACGACATCGATAGGACAAGAAATAAGATAACAATAAAAGGACTTTACTTTATTCTTTTCATTTTCGAAAAACTACATAAGCATTCGTTTTGCTAAAAGAAATTGTTATTACTTGTGGCTAACTTGTACAACTTGTTTCTATGGGGCTAACCGCACAGTCCATAGTCACGATAATACAACTTTGTTTATGGTTTCGTATCCTGCTCTATGTAACAGTCATTGTTGTTGTATCCTCATATCATTCCCCCTCCCTCAATGTTCGAATGCGAAGAATATGAATTTGAACACTGGAAGTTTTGCACCTTTTTTAGGGTTCCACTAGTAAATGATTAGATAATCTTCAGTCTGACAGCAAACTTCACTTGCCTTTAGGAATTTATGTTATCGAGCCAAAGATTATCTAATAATCCCCTAGTGGCTTACATTTGTGAAAGGTCGAGTAATCTTAGTTCTATTGCAATTTTTACTTTTGGGTAGGAACTTTGCTACTGAGCCAAATACTATTTAACCGCTCTATAGTGGTTCTTTTCTTGCGTGACTTTTCATATAAAGGTCTTATTTATGCTAATGAAGATTCATTTGTCGTATGCTTTCCATTATTGTCGTGTTAAAAACCTCGCCAGGAAAACTAAATAGGGACAAAAACCGAACGAAAGGAAAATGAGTGCAACACATACATTTTGTAGGCGAGGATTATAAGCAATAGTATCTTTTAAGGTGTGCCACTTTCTAGTTGCTCAAAAACTTTACTCCTTCTCAATTTTCCAATTCATATGACCCTTTCCCAGTGACAGCTGACACCCTGTTGGGGCCTTTCCATGTTGGACCTAGTTTCTCTGTATTGAGTTCCTGGGTGTTTTGAGTTACTTTCCCTAAAAGCAAATCTCCTACTTTGAAATAATGGAGGTTGGCTCTTCGATTGTAATATCTTTCCATTTTCTGCTTTTGGGTTGCCATCCTTATACGCGCCAAGTCCCTGTGTTCATCGAGTAGTTCCAATTTGACCAATATTGCTTCATTTTGTTTCTTCTTCATCCGCTCGAAAATATCTCAAGGTAGGTTCCTCTACTTCCACTAGGATCAAGGCTTCTACTCCGTACACAAGAGAGAAAGGAGCTTCCCTCATGCTTGACTTGTTCGTTGTCTTGTACGCTTATAGTACTCCTGGAAGCTCTTGGGGATATTTACCTTTAGCAGCTTCCAATCTCTTTTTGAGATTTTATATAATCACCTTGTTTGTTGATTCTGCTTGACCATTTGCGCTCGGATGATAGGATGATGACATAATGCTTTTGATTTTCAAATTTTTAAGGAATTTATTGACCTTTGCATCTATAAATTGTGGTCCATTATCACAGGCTATCTCTTTTGGTATTCTGAATCTGCAAATTATATTCTCCTAAGAAAAATACCATTTCGTGCTCGCCAATCTTCTTATAATGACCTACTTCAACCAATTTAGAAAAATAATCAGTTCAAATTAGAAGAAATCTTACCTTACCTATGGCTAGTGGTAGCGGACCGATGATATCCATCCCCACTTCATGAACGGTCATGGCGGAAAACTTGAGTGTAGTGGATCTTCCAGCTTAGGTAGAAATGGTGCATAGCGTTGACATGTATTTCATTTTTGAACATAAGCTTTGGAATCTTGCTCCATCTGGGGCCAGTAGTACCCCACCCAAATTAATTTTAACACTAAAGAATCCGTGCCTGAGTGATTTCGAAGATCCTTTTGTGGACCTCTGGCATGACATAGTTAGCTTCGAAAGCTCCCAAACATCATGGACCTATGGCATGACATAGTTAGCTTTGGAAGCTCCCGAATATCGCGCCAACAGGCCTTGAAAAGTATCTTCTATACAATTTCCCCCTTTCAAGCTGCACTGAGCTATTTTAGTGCGCATCGCCCGAGAGCCATAGAATCTTCAGGAAATTTTCTGTGCTCGATATAGTCAATGATCTCATTTCTCCAGTCCTAGACCAAATTAGTCGCGTTTACCTCGTATTAGCAATCTACATACACTATCGAATACATGAGTTATACCTTATGCAAGTAGCACGTAAAAATACATCAGGGTTGTCTTTTATTTCAAGGCACCTGTCCTAGACGGATCCAACCCCTGTGTTGAGTCCCTTAAGTCAAAATTCATGATGCAAATAAACATTCCTACTAGGGATCTGGCACGAAGTTTTGTTATACTAAGTTGAGAACCTCGGTATAGGGTCTAGTCTGTGTACCCGAGTGGACTACTCGAGTCGAGGAGGGGGCTATGTATCGGGGACCCGCGAGATCGTCCGGCTTTGTAACTTGTCCAGCCTCTTTATTATTTTAGGGTAGAACACTAACAGAATAGGGAGTCTCAACCAGTAAGCACATCCCCAAAGGTGAGAAGTGAAGGGTTTCGTATCAATTCATATGTACAGTTCAGATAATATCAAAGCGGTAAAATATGCGGCATTGAGCACAGAACAAGTAAGAAAATCAGAAGAAGCCAAATATAAAAATTATTTTAAGCTCGAATTCTTGAACCCTGAACCAGAGATTCTGGGCTGATCTTCTCACCAGCAGAGTCGCCAGAGCTGTCACACCTCCTTTTTTCCCGCTTACACGTGGTTACCCCGAAAGACGGCATGTGTATGGGAGTTTTCCAATTATGTGACATTATTCGAGATGGGATTAACTATTTATTTCAAGAGTCGCCACTTGGGATAGGTTTGTCTTTTGGTGTCCCAAGTCACTGGTTTATTTTAAATCCTAAATCGAGAAAATTTTGACTACCCGAATGGAGTTTGCGAATAAGAAATTTCTAAGTAAGGAATTCTATTGACGCGAGGGAAGGTGTTAGGCACCCTCGGATCACGTGGTTTTAGCACGGTTGCTCAAACTTATTATAAGTGGCTAGAGATTGGATTTTCTATACATGTTTAAACCTATAATGCATTTTTAAGTTATTAAACGCTTTTAAGATATATTGTAGAAAAATTTTCAATGTTATTAAAACACGTCGCGAATTACATCACATAAATGCACCCGCAAATTATAGACATATTTTAATTCTATTGAGAACGGGATATGGGTCAGATAAATGCGCACCCGAGATTAGGAAGGTATTTTTTATTGATAACTTCGCGCCTATAGAAACTACATCTTCAGAATTCATGGGAAAGCCGTGAAATTTGATAAACGACACTTCCTATCTTTCTATGTGTTTTAATGGATTAAGGAGGCATCGCATGGTATTTGATTGTGTTTAACTCGGCTCACTTTACTTTATAAGGAAATTCTAATGCATACTAAGTTCTCTATTATTGCTGGTGTTTAAATGCAGTAATCATTTTTAGGAATAGACTGTGTATTTGGGAATACAATACATGCCTCTTAGCCTCATTGATGGCTAATTGCACACACTGGACTCAAGTTTGGGCTGACCCAGAACACACATTGTGTTTGGCCACTGCAGGGCCTCTCAACTGGGCCTAAAGTTAATTTGGACGGGGGAGTCCATATGAACAAGTTTCGATAATGCTTTTTCAGTTAAAATCTATACACAAGATTAATTATCTATACATTTATAAAGAGGATGCTAATGATCATTCTATATCAGTTTTCAGTATTTGATTTGAACTAACTGATTCATATACTCGTCAGTCGGAGTATATGAGTCCAGCTTTCAAAATTCAACTATGATTCTGATTACAACTAATAGATCTGAAACAAAACAGTGCTAACATGTTGAAACTTAGACTAGTTAAAACGATACACAATGTTTGGATTTTAAATACTTACTAAACTATCATTTCCTGAATTCCTCATTTCTAAACAAAGCAGGACATGAACACCTAAACAACCACATCACTAACTAAATGTTCTATCAGTTAGTACATGCTTAAAGTAATGGTTCGAATGTCCTGATATTTCAAGGTAAATTAGTCTCTAAAGTCCAATTATTACAAAAATGAATCAGTCCAACGTTCAATTATAACATGATGATTATCTTATCACTATAGCTATATTCAAACTGAATAAGGGGAAAACTGGGAAAGGGTTTAGAATGGTATAATGAACCTAGATCTTCACATTTATGAGTACTTTATACTTGAGCTTCAAATACATCAATGAGCATTGGAAATTACCTATAATTCAGCAGAAAATAAAGCCTATGAGTAAATGTAACGAATCACCTAAGCAATCAGTAGCCAATCAAATAGTGCATCTAGGACTTCAGCAGAATTTTTAGAGAATTATATCTTCAGAAAAATGATTCAAACAGCACTAATGATATTTAACAGATATAGGAAGAGCTAGTATGTATTTTTAGCTCTAGGATTCAAAGAAAAGGTTCCGGATCCTTTCAAATGTGTTCAGGTGGTTTCTTTTATAATGGAGCCTTAGAGCATCAGCTTTTCTCTTATTTTTCTTTTAGTCCTTGCTTCAGATTTGCACTTTTCCTAAATGGTCCGTCATTTCCTGACTTGTGCCTCAAGTTTGAGGCAGAAATTGTGTTTTTCCCCCTTACTAGAAGGTTCTGGGGATTACTATCTTATTCCTTAAGGTTCAAAATTCCTCGTATACCCCTGCTTCCTTTCCTAAATTACCCACATGAAGTTTTTAACCTCAACTATTTGCTTGAACCTGGTTTAGTTACAATTGACCCTGGTCAATCAAGTTTGGGTCATATTTTAATCTTGGACTAACAGGCTTATCAAGGTTTAAAATCAGCCAAAACTACCAGGTTTTAAAAAAATGCCTTAATGTAGACTTTCAGCACATAAACATTATTCCGGATTGTCAAAAAAGGATCAAAATAACCAGAAGAATGAATATATCTCTTAACACTTAACTTTTCAGAAGTAGCTCAATCAAAGTGCTCAGAAATAATTAAAATGAGAAGCACATAACAGGGGGTGAGTACTTAGTTCATGAGCAAAACTAGGAAGCAAGTAAAGGTTCAGCAAGAAAGAATAGTTTATATATGCATATGTATTGAAGATCAAAGATATTGTGAGATGAGAATGAGGCACTCAGTAGCATAAATAAACTAATCAAACTAGTCATAACATCAGGGAACAAAATACATGAGGATCGTGAGATGAAGGTCAACAACCATAGAAATCATACTACTGAAGGATCAACAACTAGGCTTTAAGAATCAAGGAGCCGGTATTAACAGGGTATCAACTTATTCAAGAGAGAAAGGAGTTCAATAACAACCAAAGGCATATAACTACTAAAACTGTTTCATATGTGATTGTAGAAAAGCAAACAAGAAATCAGAGCAATTAATCTGAGAGGAAGTAAATATTTACAAGCCACGGCAGAATACTTAGCTTTTTTATGCAAAAATCCACTTGGGACCATTTCGTTGGTTCCTGACTTTTGTAGAGGCTTTCTAACCTCCTAGGACTTTGGTGTGATGTATAACAAGCTTAGGATTTACGGATAAGGCCCTTTATGATTCTGAGACCCAGTGAGGTCTCGGATCTAATTTTCTTCAGTGGCGAATGTTGTTCAGGGGTCATGGGTAGCATGGTTGGGGAAAGGAAGGGCCAATTGCCTAGGAGGAGTTTGACCAAGTTCCAACGGGTTTTGAGTTTTAAGGTTAGGCTTTAAATCGATATTCGAAGGGTTTCATGCAGATTCAAAAGAGGTGACACACATGGTTGGAAAGAGGAGATCAAGCTGCCTCAGGGGTGTAAGTTTGGAGGGATTTGGAACAGGGTCGCTGGAGACGATGGTTCCGGTGACATTGTTTTCGAATAGTCGAGACGGAAGGGGTTTATTCGACGAGAACTAACCACAGGGTGGGAAAGAGGAGGTTGTGACGGTTTAGTGGTGTAAATTTAGGGAGGTTTGGTTACCAGCCGCCGCTGTAAGGCGATTTCTGGCAGCGGCGTTAAGGTGGTTGACTAGTGGTCAAGGGGTGGTCAAAAGGTGGTCGAGGGTGGTGTTATGTCGGGGAACATGGTACGAGGAAGGGGGAGTTTGGTCTGTGAGTGTACTAGAGACATTTGGACATATGTATATCACTTTGGTGAGGGTTTGTTGACTGTTGGCTGATGTGAGATCAATGGTGATGCTGGATGGGCTCTTATACGGTGTCGTTTGGTCTGGTATTGTGTGGACTGGACCGGGGTCAATGGTTTGGGCTGGGGCTGCGTATTTTTTAGAAGGGGAAAAGGTTTGGTCCACTCAGGTCTGGCCCAATTGTGGCCAGCCGGAGTGTGTGTGTGTGTGTGTGTGTATATATATATATTTTCTTTTCTTTTTATTTTAATTAATTTCCAACTTTATTGAAATTAAATAAAAATAATTTGAAATGTCGGAAATATTTTTTTATATTTAATTTATAAAACAAATTTATTTAACAATTAAATCCTAAAAAATCTTAAACATTCATTAATGAACACGTGCATGCAATTAAATCCTAAAAATTAAAATCCTAAAATAAATATTTTAAAGAAAATCCTAAACTTAAGAGTCATGGAGATTGTTTCAACCGGGTAAAAATCATATGCTCACAAGATATTTTGGAAACAGATGGAAGATGAGGATTTTAGGCTCTAAGGCTTATTGATATTGGTAGAAAGGCTAAAGTTCAGTTGGGATTTTGTCTTCAGGCTTATGTGGACTGGCGTGACGTGGAATAAACCATGGGTGTATGTTGAAAGTGTACATTCATTAATTTGATGACTTCGAGGTGAATCTTGGAATGTTTATATAAGAGGGGGAGGATGTAACGACCTGGCCGACCATTTTAAGAATTTAAGCTCCATTCGGCGGCATAAGATATTGAATAGCTTCGCTGTATCGACTTGCGTGCATGATATAATTATGTTACCAGATGATTCAGAGTCGAATTGGAAGGAGTCTAGTCTTGGAAGCTTAAGCTATAAAAAATTTGACCGAAATTTCATGTTTGTGTAAACAACTCCGGAATGAGTTTAGATTATCTCAACAGCTTCGTTTGGTGATTTTGGACTTAAGTGTGTGTCTGGATTTGGATTTGAATATCCATAGGGTAAATTGGAGCATTGCGAAGAAAATTGGAAAAGTTAAAGTTTGGAAAATGGAAAAGTTTGACCAAGATTTGACTTTTATGATATCGAGGTTAGAATGTGATTCGAGAGTTGACACAGCTCCGCTATGTCATTTTAGACTTTTGTGCAAGATTTAGCCCGGGTTTATTTGATAAACTTCGGTGCACATTTTCGAAGTTATAAGATTTGAAAGTTCATAAGTTCGATTCATAGTGCTATTCGTAGTTTCAATGTCGATTGATGTGATTTAAAACATCAAGCGGGTCTGTGTTAGGGTATGGCATCTGTTAGTATGCTTGGACGGGGTCCCGAGAGTCGCGGGCATGTTTCAGACGAGTTTCGGCTGGTTTTCATGGTGTTGATGAGGTATGCGTTATTGTGTAATCACACCTGCAGACCTTGGGCGCAGGGGCGATGGTCGTTGGTGCGAAGATGGAGACGTAGGTGCGAGAGGATCTGGTCTTGGCAGTCTTCAGAGATGCAGAGAAATTGTACGCGTATGCGGCACCACAGAAGCTGATCCTTGGGTGAAGAAGTGACTATTTTGTTACAGGTGTGCTCACGCCTGGGCAGAGATTTATAATATTCGAGGTTTTGCCATTTTCTCCATATTTTGAGTTTTAGACTTCGGTTTTGAGAGCTTCTTTATGAGGTTTTCAAGTAAATTGATCGGGTAAGTATTCTTCACCTAGAATTCATTATATTCCTTGATTTTATCTTTATTTTTATTATTTAAATTGTATTTTGTGTTGAGGAATTTCGTGGTTTTTAAAGAAAGTTTTCAAAATGAAAAATGATGATTTGAAGGGCCAAATGGTATAGGAATTTGATCATTTTAATATGATTGAACTCATATCAGAATGGGTGATCGGGTTTTGTTAAATTTATTGAGTTCTGAGATGCAGGCCCGAGGGTCTACTTTTGATCTTATTTTTAGATTTTGATAAATATTGAGGGTATATGATCTGGAATAGTTTCTTATGAGTTTTATTTGTGCTTTGAAGTTATTTTGGTTAGATTTAAGACGTTCAGAGATCATATCACACAAAAAAATTATTTTTTGAGTATCAGTCTGTCTTTTTTGGGGTAAGTATCTTGTCTAATCTTGTATGGTGGACTTCTCCTTAGGATTTGAGTCTTTTATATTGACTGCAATCTGTGTACACGAGATGACGAGTGCGCGCTCGGGCTTATTGGTGAAAAGTTGGTCTTTTATGGTTCTTAGGGTCCTTTGTATTCAGTAAGTATGAAGTTGTTCGAGATAAGATTGAGTTTCCTATTTACTAGTTTCACCTATACATGCTTTAATTGGAATTAATTGCTTTATAATTCACTCTTATTGCTTATTTAACTCTTATTGACATAACTGAAGATTTTTACCTCTTCTATTGTCATGCTATCTTTTCATAACTGCTTGTCTTTATTGAAAATTATTATTATCTCCCCTGTAATTTGTTTAGTCTTAATTAAAGTTTTTATTATCTTTTTGCTGCTCATCCTTAATTAAATTTGTTGTGTATTCTTCATAATTACCCAACCTTACAAAAAGTTTCGATATAATATATAGTCGACATGTCCTTATTTGAAATTATATGACTCATGTTAGATGCCTTGTTGTTGAGCTATATATTATGGGGTCATTGTTATATACTATTTTTTTCTGGTTGAGCTATTCGTATTATGCCTAGTATTCTCTATTGTGGTTATTCCTTGTAATCTTGTTCCACTACCTCTTTGTGACCTAAAGTTCTTGAGTTGTTTTACTTGTCGTGTTCTTGTATTCATTGTCCTTATTGTTGTTGTTGTACTTGTCATGGCGGTGCAGGAGCTTTATGCCATGCGGTTGTTGATATTGTGATGTACGAGGTTTTTGCCACTTTGTTGTTGCTATGTCGTTGCACGAGGTTTCTCTCATGTTGTTGTTACTATTAATATATGCACATGTGGCATGACAATGTGGGATGTGTGTGTGCATACATGGGTTGTGCATGTGGCATGATAAGTTGGGAATATTATAATGCACGTGTGGCGAGACAGGGCGGGCACTTACTACATTATCATTACACACGAGGCATGACAAGGTGGACTATGTGAGGGGTTTATTATGAGGATTTGTGATGGCCTGGGGAAATTCTTATTGTGGTTATTTGCAGCAATACACTTATCTGTGTGAGATATATATTGCGAAAGTATTGAGCAAATATTCTACATGTTGACTGTTCCTTTCCTTATGCTTACTAACTGGTATGAATCATCTTAGGATATTTACACAAGCATACACATAGTTATGCACCCTTATCAGATAAGAGGTCTTCTTGACATTGTTGAATATAGATGTACACCCTTCTTTACTTGTCATATATGTGAGAGTGGATCTATTGGACACGTGAGTTGTAAGCATGATCATGAGGTGTGATGAGGGCACAAAATGCCAAGTCTTAGGGTTCAGGTATTGAGACCCTTGAGTTGTAATTTTCCAAGGGTTCGATACTTCAAGAAGTTTGTTTGGCTAAGACCTGATATGAAAGTTGTCGCAGTAGCTGAGTCATTTCATGTTCCCTCTTTATTTGTGATTTCGGATTTGGATTGTGCTTCCGTGCCCTCTTCTATGTCTTTATTTTGGTGTTCTACTGATACTTGTTGTCTTCCTTCCTTGTTGATATTTTTTGTATTGTTAACTGTATCGCCTAATCTTTATGTAGATATTTTATACTGTTGTTAATATTCTTATACTTGTTCAGTTTATTAGATTAGTGGATGTTTTGAAAATTCCTCATCACTAATCCACTGAGGTTTATCTTGATACTTATTGGCCACCACTGTGGTGTGCTCATACTAGACTTTTGTAAGTCTTTTTTGTACAGCTACAAGTATTGATCGTTAGTAGCTATGCGGATTCTTATCAAGGAGACTCAATGTAACTCTTCTGCTACGTTCACAGTCTTCAGTCTCACTTTCCTATTTCGTATTTGTTGAGTTGTCCCACATCGGAGGGATTTGAGGTCCTTGGTCTCCTTATATGGCTTGGGCAATCCTCACCTCATAAGCTAGCTTTTGGGGTTGAGTTAGGCGCAAGTCCATTCTTCCATTCTTATCATGGTATCAGAGCCAGGCCCATCCCAATTATTGTTACCGATGTTGGGCCCCCATTTATGTTGTCCATGTTCCAGAGATGTGGGCGTGAGGGGGGGTGTTGAGTTGTCCCACATCGGAGGGATTTGAGGTCCTTGGTCTCCTTATATGGCTTGGGCAATCCTCACTTCATAAGCTAGCTTTTGGGGTTGAGTTAGACCCAATGTCCATTCTTATCAGTATTCACAATATTTTACTTATTTTTAAATAGTTGTAATTAGAAGTTGTAACGAACTCTTTAGAGCTTATGACTTATGCCTCCGGTTTTGAAAATTATAAATTTTGTGGAGATTTCCCTTGCAAATTGTTAGATGTTCTTCTATTATTGTTGTTATTCTAAAAATATTAGATTTACCTAGTCTCTAAGACTGGGTGCCATCATAACATCTAAATGGAGGAAAAGTTGGGTCTTAACAATTATACTAAGATGTTTAGTCTTAAGTACAATTTAAATTGCACTCAAGACGTACATGTACAGTCAATTTTTAATATGCACTTAAGATGCTTTTGTTTGATGCTCAAATTGCACAGATACAAAAACTTATTCTTCAAATTATAATAATTTAAGATACTATTCTACGCCCAAATTTAATTTAAATGAGCTCAAGCTTGAGGCAAGTGATCGAGGCGAGGGTGAGGGATATGACATCTATATCTGTGAACCAGTTCGGTTTTCATGCCGGGTCGCTCCACTACAGAAGCTATCCACCTTGTCAGGCGGCTGGTGGAGCAATTCAGGGATAAGAACAAGGACCTGCACATGGTGCTTATCGACTTGGAGAAGGCGTATGACAATGTCCCAAGGGAGGTGCTATGGAGGTGCTTGGAGGTGAAGAGCGTGCCAGAAGCCTACATCAGAGTAATCAAGGACATGTACGATGGAGCTTAGACTAGGGTTAGGACGGCGGGTGGCGACTCAGACTATTTTTCAGTGGCTATGGGGCTCCATCAAGGATCGGCACTTAGCCCTCTCTTGTTTGCCTTGGTGATAGATGCTCTAACCCGACATATTCAAGGGGATATGCCTTGGTGTATGCTATTTGCTGATGACATATTCTTGATAGACGAGCCGAGGGTCGGTGTTATGGAGAGGTTAGAGGTATGGAGACAGACTCTTGACGCTAAGGGATTCAAAATAAGCAGATCTAAGACAGAATACCTGGAGTGCAAGTTTAATGCCGAGCCGAGCGAAGTAGGCAAGGACGTGATGATTGGATCCCAGGTCATCGCCAAGAGGGACAGTGTCAGATATCTTGGGTCGGTGATTCAGGGACGGAGAGATTGACGGGGACGTCACTCATCGTATAGGAGCGGGGTGGTTAAAGTGGAGGCTTGCATCAGGAGTCCTGTGTGACAAGAAAGTTCCAAAGAAACTCAAGGGGAAAGTTAATAAAGTTGTGGTTAGACCTGCAATGTTGTATGGGGCGGAGTGCTGGCCAGTGAAGAACTCTCATGTTCAGATAATGAAGGTTGCGGAGATGAGGATGCTCAGGTGGATGTGCGGGCTCATCAGGTTAGATAAGATTAAGAATGAAGTTATTCGGGAGAAGGTGGGGGTGGCCCCGGTGGATGAGAAGATGCAAGAAGCGAGTCTGATGTGGTTCGGGCATATGCAAAGGAGAAGTCATGATGCCCCGGTGAGGAGTTGTGAGCGGCTGGCGATTGTCGGCATTTGATGAGGCAGAGGGAGGCCAAAGAGGTATTGGGGAGAGGTGATTAGGAACGAAATGGCTAGAATGCGGGTTTCCGATGACATGTCCCTTGATAGGAAAGTCTGGAGGTCTAGCATTAGGGTTGTAGGATAGGGGCTCCTAGAGTTTTTTTCGTACTCCTCACCCGGGGTTAGGTGAGGCTTGGCAGGGCTATCCATTGATGATTTGTGTTTTGGATTGTCTCTCCCTTATGGTAGTTATTTATGGTAGTTACTGTATGATATTATTGCATGATATTTATTTATGGTTCTTATGTTTAGATAATTATTTATGTTATTTATGCTGGATTTACTTATGCTCTTTTGTTTTTGTTTTTGTTTTTACTTTCCTTCACTGAGCCGAGGGTCGATTGAAAACAGCCTCTCTGCCCTTTCGGGTAGGGGTAAGGCTCGTCTACATATTACCCTCCCCAAACCCGACTTTGTGGGACTATACTGAGTAGTTGTTATTGTTTTTGTAAATTACAATTATCAATCTTCAAGATAAAAATAAATTTAATAAACCAATTTTGCAATAAAAAAAGAAGAAAAATAATAGACCCTTAGCAATAGCAAAGAAAGAAGCTTTGCAGCACCTCACTACGGAAAAATAGTATAAATCATCTTTAAAACTTGCTCACAAACATCATGTAAATCGAATGTCATCTCTATTTAAAAAGGAGATAGGTAGAGAAGAACAACTTATCGCAAGTTGCATATATTTTGGCTACCAGTTAAACTCTGTTTAATTAAGAAGTAAATAAAAATTAAATGGGCTTATTTAACGCCATGCAATTTTATTACATTTATTCGTGGGTGAAAAATAATTGTGAGTTGGACAAATGGGGAGGGTATTCCGTGAATAATTGAATAATTTTTGTCACATAGTAAGTATTATCTATTTGGTGTTTGGGAAATAGTTGAAATGGATATGAGATTATGCGAATTTTGCAGTGAGGAATTTTGAAGTTTGTATCTCTCTTTCACGACTTCTCTCTCTTTCACGATATCGTCAGGGCTCTTTCTCCGTCCCTCCGCCAACGGTCGAAAAGTAAACCACAACACACGCCGGCGCCACCCCCACCACAGCAGGTAACACCCACCCAGCCCACCCACCCAGCCCACCTACCCAGCAGGTAATACCTAACCCACCCACCCCGATAGAACCCTTCTCATTTTCCTACATTTTCCCACTTACACTGCTACCAGTAGCTTTTCCCGGCGCCGTCACCGTCGACTGCATTATTTTACATTATCGGTTCTTCACCTCAATATTATTTTTTTGTTATTTAATTTTATCTCTGTTGTGTCAGGCGTGATTAATTCTATTGCTACTTCCAGATTTGGACGCCTAACTTAGCTTTTCTCTTCTTATCTTGAAAAAGGAAAACTCTAGATCTTCCTTTTCCCAGTTCAGATTCGACTCTGTAGATTGGGATTCTTATTGTCACTCTTTTCATTTAGAAACTTGGATTTCCTTGTTCTCAGCTGGATTTTGGTTCTGAAATTCTGATTTGTTCATTATCTAACTTTGAACTACTAATTTTGGGCTGAAATTCAAAGTTAGGCTTGAATCTGAGCACACATTTTGAAAAACTTCGTTGACAAAGTTGGTTAACATTAAAATCTGAAAATTGGGGGTTCGATTTCGTTTGGGTTTTCGAAATCCTTGCTGGAAACGAAATTGTTAATCTGAATTTGAAACTAGGTCTTGATTGGAAGCTCATTTTCTGGGGTTTTTGTTGATAATTTTTGAATTGAATTTAGACGGAGAAGACGACCTAGGGTTTGTCGTTTCTGTGAGTGTTTGAACAAATTGATTTTGGGGTTTTGTTCTAGTTTGTATTCAGAGGTGTCCATTTTCTTTTTCTCTTTGCTCACCCACCAAGGTTTCCATCGCAAAGCAACGGTAATACTAGGAATACCGGCAAAGCTAAACAAACAGAATCCACAAACGACACTCCATTTTGAAAAATATTACCTAATTTGGTTTATTTCTTTAAGTCATAGACGGAAATTACAGTACTGTGACTTATCAACACTATTTTAATTTTTCTATTTTGTATTGCTGCCGTTCTTGATCCTCCTTGATTTTCGGTTGGGCTGAGCCTTACACCTTTTTCTTGACCAATTGATTCAACACTTCGCCACCCCATTTTTCTTGTTGTTGTTGTTTTTTGCATATTCTCCAATCAGGTTTTTTGGATTTTTGCTTTTCGCCGGCAATTTTTCTGGCAACTCGTGCTCTTTTCTTCCAATCTCTCTTCTGCTTTTGTGGGTGTGTGTGGGTGTGTTCTATTTTTTTTGGACAGGTGCCTTATTTTACCGGCGAGGATTTTCGGCAAGCTACAGTACTTCCGGTGACTCCCGTTCAGACTTTTGGCAGGACGCAACAGAACTACACGTTCCGATAAGCTTCAGGAAAACTTACCCCAGGTACTAGTCACGGCGGCAAGGCCAGTTTGCGGCATTTGGGAGTGAAGAGCTAAGCAACACCGGCCGGGACGTGCAAGAGTCGGTACCAGTTGACCTTGGGCGCATCAAAGCCTACTTTCAGGTTTTTCCACCAAGAGTTGGTACCTACCGCTCTCTTGTTTACTTTGTACACCTTTTTATGTATTTTACCTAGCATTACGTGTGAGATTTACTCTGGTGCTATCTAGTTTGCCTCTTTTTGCATATTCCGCTATAGTGCGTGTGTGCGTCACTATTCTCCATAGTCGGTTGGAGGGATAGTGGCTGCGGCAGGGGATGATAGTGTAAGGTCATGTCCTCAGGGGATGGGGGCGGTGGCGGGGGTGAGTAGGGGGGCAGGGAGTGGTCCTGCGGGTAGGGCGGGAGGTAAGGGTGGGAAGAGGGTAGCGGACGCTCATAGTTTAAGGATTTGGTCGTGGAACATAGGAACTCTGGCGGGTAAGTCCATTGAGTTGGCGAAGGTTCTTTAGAAGAGGAGGGTTAACATAGCCTGTGTCGAGGAGACTAGGTGGAAAAGGTCGAAGGCGAGGAATGTAGATGGGTTTAAGCTGTGGTATTCTAGGGTCGTGAGAGGTAAGAATGGTGTGGGCATCTTGGTGGACAGGGATCTAAGGGAGTCCATGGTCAAGGTTTGGCGAGTGAATGATAGGTTAATGTCTATTAAGTTGGTTATTGGGGGTTGCGTCCTCAACGTCATCAGCGCTTACGCGCCGCAAGCGGTCTTAGACGAGGAGGCAAAGAGGCGCTTTTGGGAGGGCTTGGATGATCTGGTGAGTAGTATTCCCCAATCTGAGAAGTTTGTTATTGGAGGGGACTTTAATGGTCATATTGGTGCTGATGTTGGTGGTTATGATGAGGTGCATGGTGGCTTTGACTTTGGGGTTAGGAAGGGAGGAGGCACGTCACTGCTTGATTTCGCTAGGGCCTCCGAGCTTCTGATTGCGAACTCGACATTTCAGAAAAGGGAGGAGCATTTGGTCACCTTCAAGAGTTCGGCGGCGAGGACTCAGATTGATTACCTCCTCCTCAGAAGGAGCGATATGGGTATGTGCAAGGACTGCAAGGTTATCCCGGGAGAGTCCCTTTCGACTCTTCATAGACTCTTAGTGATGGACATCGGTCTCTGGGTTAAGAGGAAGAGGAGGAGTGCTCGGGTACAACCGCGGATTAGATGGGGTGTTTTGACTAAGGAGAAAGCACATGAGTTGGAGAGGAGGTTAGCTGAGGGCGGAGCTTAGAGAAGTTCTAGGGAAGCAGACGTTATGTGGTCAGAGACGACGAACTTGGTTAGGGAGGTAGCACGGGACGTGCTCGGGGTAGCCAAGGGCTATTCAGACAGACATCAGGGTGACTGGTGTTGGAACGATGTAGTTGAAGGAAAAGTGGAGGTGAAGAAGGCGGCGTTTGCTGAGTTGGCAGGGAGCACGAGCGACGAAGAACGCAGAGCGAACAGGGAGATCTACAAGGTGGCGAGGAAAGAAGAAAAGTTGGCGGCTACGGAAGCTGAAAACGCGGCATTTGGTCGCATGTACGACAAACTAGGGGAGAGAGGCAGGGACAGGAAGTTATTCCGGTTAGAGAAAGTAAGGTAAAGGAAGGCGCGTGATCTTGAGAAAGTTAGGTGCATCAAGGGCGAGGATGGTAGAGTTCTGATGGGGGAGTCTCAAGTCAAGCATAGGTGGCAGACGTACTTTCGAGACTTACTTAACAAGGAGGGGGATTGTAACATAGAGCTAGGAGAGTTGGGGCATTCAGAGCAACATAGAGACCTTGGGTACTGCATGCGCATTAGGTCGGAGGAGATCATGGGGGCTTTGCGTATGATGCGTACGGGTCGAGCGACCGGTCCTGACGATATCCCGGTGGAGTTCTGGAAGTGCATGGCTAGGTCAGGACTAGAGTGGCTCTCCAGGTTGATCAATGCGATCTTCAGGACCAAAAGGATGTCGGACGAGTGGAGATGGAGTATAGTGGTGGCCTTGTACAAGAACAAAGGGGACATCCAGTGCTGCAACAACTATAGGGGTATCAAATTAATAAGTCACACGATGAAGGTTTGCGAGCGGGTGATCGAGGCGAGGGTGAAGGAGATGGCATCTATATCTGCGAACCAGTTCGGTTTCATGCCGGGTCACTCCACTACAGAAGCTATCCACCTTGTCAGGAGGCTGGTGGAGCAGTTCAGGGATAAGAAAAAGGACCTAAACATGGTGCTTATCGACTTGGAGAAGGCGTATGACAAGGTCCCAAGGGAGATGCTATGGAGGTGCTTGGAGGCGAAGAGCGTGTCGGAAGCCTACATCAGAGTAATCAAGTACATGTACGATGGAGCTAAGACTAGGGTTAGGACGGTGGGTGGCGACTCAGACCATTTTCCAGTGGTTATGGGGTTCCATCAAGGATCGACGCTAAGTCCTCTCTTGTTTGCCTTGGTGATGGATGCTCTAACCCAACATATTCAAGGGAATGTGCCTTGGTATATGCTATTTGCTGATGATATAGTCTTGATAGACGAGACGAGGGTCGGTGTTATTGAGAGGTTAGAGGTATGAAGACAGACTCTCGAGTCTAAGGGTTTCAAAATAAGCAGATCTAAGATAGAATACCTGGAGTGCAAGTTTAGCGACAAGCCGAGCGAAGTAGGCAGGGACGTGATGATTGGATCTCAGGTCATTGCCAAGAGGGACAATGTCAGATATCTTGGGTCGGTGATTCAGGGGGACGGAGAGATTGACGGGGACGTCACTCTTCGTATAGGAGCGGGGTGGTCAAAGTGGAGGCTTGCATCAGGAGTCTTGTGTGACAAGAAAATTCCACAGAACCTCAAGGGTAAATTTTATAGAGCTGTGGTAAGACCTGCAATGTTGTATGGGGCGAAGTGCTGGCAAGTGAAGAACTCTCATGTTCAGTGAATGAAGGTTGCAGAAATGAGGATGCTCAGGAGGATGTGCGGGCTCACCAGGCTAGATAAGATTAAGAATGAAGTTATTCGAGAGAAGGTGGGGGTGGCCCCAGTGGACGAAAAGATGCGAGAAGCGAGGCTGAGGTGGTTTGGGCATGTGCGAAGGAGAAGTTCCTGATGCCCCGGTGAGGAGTTGTGAACGGCTGGCGATGGTCGGCGTTCGGCGAGGCAGAGGGAGGCCTAAGAGGTACTGGGGAGAGGTGATTAGGCATGACATGGCTAGAATGTGGGTTTCCAAGGACATGGCCCTTGATAGGAAGGTCTGGAGGTCTAGTATCAGGGTTGTACGATAGGGCCCCTAGAGTTTTTCGTACAACTCACCCGGGGTTGGGTGAGGCTTGGCAGGGCCATCCATAGATGATTTGTGTTTTGGATCGTGTCTCCCTTATGGTAGTTATTTATGGTAGTTATTGTATGATAATATTGCATATTTTTTTATTTATGGTTCTTATGTTTAGATGATTATTTACGCTATTTCTGCTGGACTTACTAATGCTCTTTTGTTTTTGTTTTTGTTTTTGTTTTTCCTTTCCTTCACTGAGCCGAGGATCGATTGGAAACAGTCTCTCTGCCCTTTCGGGTAGGGGTATGGCTCGTCTGTATATTACCCTCCCTAGACACTATTTTATGGGACTATACTGGGTAGTAGTAGTTGTTGTTGTTGTTGTTGGATATGAGTCTATGCAAGCATTGTGGGGTATTTTTTTGTGACGTTCCGCTGTATACAACATTCTCGTTGTAGGTTTCGGTACCTGTAATGTGAAAGCGAATAGATGACCTCCGACCAGTTACAACATAAATAGAAGAAAATAATTCTCTAAAAAATTATATTTTATTTATGGATGAAAATTATTACATCCCTCAAATTTGCTGTACAAAATCAAATTCATTCTCCAACTTTTGAACAATTGTCGTGATTTTCTTTCTCAAAACAAATTTAACTTTCAAAAGACCTAGTTTGCCTCTACAACTTTTATCTCTTTTTTATGCTTCAGTATAATTATATTTTTTTCCTTTATTTTGATGGTGTTATGGATTTACATATAAATAAAGAAATTCTATTTTCGAAACAAAGAAGAGAGTTTAGTAATAGAGCATAAGTTAATGACGTTCAGTTATGAAATAAATGAGAAAAATAAAACATAATAATAAATAATCATCTTTTTCCAATACTTTTATTATTAGCAATCAATATTCAATTTATTTATAAAAATCGAGAACATGAGAATTTTATAAATTATACATTATAAATAATAAAAAAGGGTAAAAATAAAGGTGTATTTTATAAAAATTTAAAAGTTATCTATTTATATTGTACATGATTTTATATTATAATATAGAAAAATTTATATTAATTAATAACAATGAAAACTCAAAAATATATATCCAAAAGGGGAAATAAGGAAAAAAATCGCGTATCCACTCACATACATACATTACATGCATACCGTTACGCATAATATTAAAATGATAAGTATAAAAAATAATGGTAGATTTATAATAAAGTCATAACATGATTATTCTACTATAATATATAATAAGATATAATATTATGTAAAATCCTTTTGGGTTTTAATTTATTTTAAGACCCGGAATTAGATCAAATGAGGCCACATGTTAAATAATTCTACGTTTTTTAAAAGGGGTGATGCTAGTTTTAAGGACAGAAAAGAGTTACAAAAATAATAGTAGAGGTAAATTTAATTTAAAAAAGTGGACGAACAATATTTGTAGCCCTATGCCAATAGCTACGGTATTTTGGTCCTTTTTGTATAAAAAGGTATTATATTTTTGGAAAATTTAAAATATCTAAGCGTAAAAAGACAAGGTGTAGGATGAAAGGAGAAGAATGACAGCTGTAAGCATGTGATTTTTGCCATGTTAAGACGACTCATATAGAACTCTCAGATTTAGAATTTTCCTTTTAATATTTGCTTAAGGGTTTAATTTTGGGATTTAGTTGTGTGTGCCTGCGTGTCTTCATGCTTGAGGTCATTTAGGATTTAATTTCATTGCTAATTAGGTTTATTTTTGCGAATATAAATTCAAAAAATATATATATGCAAGTAGTATTTCTGGTATTTTAATCATTTGTTGTCTAACTTTAATTTGTTGCATTTTTTGTTTGTGTTAATTAGGAACTTTTAAAATGGAATTAGGAATTAAATAATAAAAAAGAAATAAAACAAAACAAAAAAATATATATACATATATATACAGTCACCCAGGCTGGCCATAATTAGGTCATACCTTAGTGGCCCAAATAATTTTACCCTATAAATAACACCTATACCCAGCCCAACATCAGCCTCCGACCCAGTCCATCAGACCTGCCCAAAACGACATTGTTTTTGTAGTCTTTCATCTCAGCCACCGATCAACATATCATCCAACGGCTCTAAACTCCCCACCCAAATTAAATAAATATGTCCAAATCTTTGTATAGATGTAGAGACAAAATCTTCATCTTCCTCGTACAAACTACACCGCTGTAACACCTCCCCTTGACCGTCATATGACCTCCCTTGACCACCCGGCAACAACCCTAACACCGCCGCCGGAAATCGCCTCACGGCGGCAGCCGGTCACCAAACCACCCCAACTTTACATCACCGGACCACCATGACCCCCTCTTCCCTTTCTTGTAGTTGTTTTCTTTCAAACAAACATTGATCTCTTCGAATATCCAAAACAAGGTTAGCCGGAACCACCGTCTCCGGCGACCCAATCCCAAACTGCCCCATGTTTACATCATAGGACCATCAAGAGCTCCTCTTCCCCGTCCTGCAATTAGCTTCCTTCGAACAACCTTCCACTGTCTCGAATATTCAAAAGAAGGGTCGTCAGAACCACCATCTCCAGCGATCCAACCCCAAACCCGTCCAAAGTTACATCCCTGAACCACCTAATCTTCCTCTTTCCAACCGTCCATATCACACCCATTCGAATCCAAGTGAAGCGCCTCGAATATCAATTTGAAGTCTACCCTAAAACCTAAACCCTACCGGATTCTGGCCAAACTGACCTCAGATAATCCCCTTCCATCCCTCTCCCCTACCATACCATCCACAGCCCTGAAACCCTGCTAACCACAACAAAACCTCATATCTATGACCTTGCTGGGTCTCAGAAACATCAACCCCCCCGAAACCCTTGTTCTTCTTTAAACACACAAGGCAAAATGCCGTAGAGGTTAAAAAAAACCCAGTAGAGGTCAGAAACCAACGAAATGGATTCAAGTTAGAGTTGCATGCATAAAAGCTAAGTATTATGTGTTCCTTTCATTATTTGTATGTCTATTTGCTTTGTTTTCTTTAGGATTTTTGTTGTTTTCCACAAATAGTCTTCTTTGCATGTTATACTCAATGATTCTTAGGGGTATTACTGGTTGAACTACATCTTCTATAATGGTCTGATGTTATATTGACTTAGCAGTTTGCTTTCACCTCTAAAACTTTTCATGGCTTGTAGTTTCATCTTTGAAATTTACATGTCTTGTTGATCTTCATATCTTGATTTTCATTTGTTTCACCCCCTGAGATCTTGAGTAGTTTCGGTAAATACCTTTTGGATCCTACTTGTATTTCGTCATGATTCTTAGAATATTCATTCATGTTTGTCATTCTGCTAGTCACCTTTAGTTCCATTGATATTTTGAGTAGCATGATCTTGAGTGCATTCTTAGGTTTGTTTGATCATCTATGAAAGTCATGGAAATAATCATTTTGGCCTGCTTCATACCATGTTGGAAATTCTAGTTAGGACTTTTTGCTTATCATACTTCTTGCTTAATTTGCATTTTTTGAGGCTAAGTTTGTGTGAATTTCTGATATTAGTCTTGTTCTCGTCTCCTTTCTTGCTTTTAAGCTTTACTGAGTTTTTGTGTTTGGGTCACTTCTATAAGTCTTGCACTAGTTGATTAGTTTCCTCTCCTTGTCGATTTGATCCATTGGTTTTGACATAAAGATGCCTGAACATTTATGTGATCCTAAAGTTATAATAATTGTTGATTCATTAGTACACATTAGGATATTTAGTTTTATGGGCTAATCCTTAAACTTTTCCAATAAGCTTGTTAGTCCAGACCAAATTTGGCCCATAACTTAAACAAAATTAACCAGGGTCAGTTTTGACCAAGCCAAATGAAAGACCAAGGTTAAAAACTTCAGGTTAGTTAATTAGGAAGGGAAACATGGGTATAAAAGGTATTTGAGCCTGAAAGAATCTTGTAACAACCCCTAGAACATTCTAGTGAGGGACTTTTCAGCCTCAAACTTGAGGCACAAGTCAGAAAACCTAGGAATTTTCTTTCATCCTGGCATAAGCCAGATATTTCTTCATAACCCATGACTCTCGTCCCGTCCCCAGCAAGGACCCTTTTCTTCCAATCCTGGTATAACCTGTGGATCTTTCCTTATCCCTAGGAGGGAATTATTTATTTCTATCCCAGCATAACCCGCAGATCCTTCTCTTATCCCCTAAAAGGACCTTTTTTCCTTCCAAATGTAACTTGGCGATCTTTCCAAGGATACGCAATCCCGATTTTATTGTTTTCAATAAAGAATAGCTTGGATTTGTCTTGAAAATAACTCAAAAAATTTTCCTAGTGAAAACTAGGGCAGAAAATTTTGTTCGTTTGTCTGTATTGGCGTCCTAGTAGGTTTCACCTTGAAGCACAAAGTTCGAGATGGCCGAAAGCATGAGTGTCAATCCAGAATGAAGGAAAAAAAGAAAAGAACAAAAAGAAGTGAATTCAAAATGATGAATCGTATAGAGATGCAGATTGCTCAAAATTGGGATAAAGTCACAAACTCCCCATGTCCCGCTTTGTTTCCAAAACTGAAGAATAAACCAGCAGTTGTAGCTAATGGGCATCAAGATTCAGATCAAGGTTTACAGCAAAATCAGCTAAGATTCAAGATCCAGATCTGAGAGATATATGTATAGGAATCTTGTATGCCGTAGTTGACAAGCCTAGCCAGTATAGTTTTTTTTTGTGTAATAAAAAGTCGGTATGCAGTAGTAGCAGCAATAGCAGTGAAATTACAGCCCAGGTAGCCCCAACTACCAAAACATCTAGAACTACACTGACCTGATTCCTTTATCACCAATGATATGTAGGCAACCTTTGAAGCAAGGTTCGGTCAGAAATTTTTCAAAGTGCTTCACATGGAGTACTCAGTCGGACGAAAAGCAATCATGATTGCTCACTTGTCTTTGCACGAAAACTCTTCGTTTTCCCGCGAAAATAGGGGCAGCTGTGAGCATATGATTTTTTCCCTGTTAAGACGACTCCTATAGGACTCTCAGGTTTAGGATTTCCCTTTTAATATTTGCTTTAGGATATAATTTTAGAATTTAATTGCGTGTGCCCGTGTGTCTTCATGCTTGAGGTCATTTAGGATTTAATTTCATTGTTAATTAGGTTTATTTTTGCGAATAAAATATATATATATATATATATATATATATATATATATATATATATATATATATATATATATATATATATATATATATATATATATATATATATATATGCAAGTAATATTTCTGGCATTTTCATAATTTTTTGTCTCACTTTAATTTGTTGCATTTTTTGTTTGTGTTAATTAGGAACTTTTAAAATAGAATTAGGAATTAAATAATAATAAAAGAAAGAAATCAAAAAAAAAATATATATATATATACATATATATATATACAGCCACCTAGGCTGTCCACAATTGGGTCAGACCTGAGTGGCCCAAATAATTTTACCCTATAAATAACACCCATGCCTAGCCCTACATCAGCCTCTGACCCAGTACATCAGACCTGCCCAAAACGACACCGTTTTTGTAGTCTTTCATCTCAGCATCGATAAACAAATCATCCAACGGCTCTAAACTCCCTACCCAAATTAAATAAATATGTCCAAATCTCTGTATAGATATAGAGAGAAAATCTTCATCTTCCTCGTACTACAAAATACACCGCTGTAACACCCCCCCTTGACAACCTATGACCACCCTTGACCACCTAGCAAACACCCTAACGGTGCCGCCAGAAATCGCCTCACGGCAGCGGCTGGTCACCAAACCACTCCAACTTTACACCAGTGGACCACCATGACCCCCTCTTCCCCTTCATGTAGTTGTTTTCTTTCAAACAAACGCTGATATCTTCGAATATTCAAAACAAGGTTCGCCGAAACCATTGTCTACGGTAACCCCATCCCGAACCACCCCAAGTTTACACCATAGGACGACCAAGACCTCCTATTCCCAGTTCTGCAATCAGCTTCCTTCGAACAACCCGCCAGCGTCTTGATTATTCAGAAGAAGGGTCGTCGGAACCACCTCTCTGGTGACCCAACCCCAAACCCATCGAAAGTTACACCCCTGAACCACCTCAACTTCCTCGTTCCAACCGTCCATATCGCACCCTTCGAATCCAAGTGAAGCGCCTTGAATATCGATTTGAAGTCTACCATAAAACCTAAACCCCACCAGATTTTGGCAAAACTGACACCAGACAATTCCCTTCCATCCCCCTCCCCAACCATGCCATCCACAGCCCTCAAACCCTGCTAACCACAACAAAAATTCATATCTACGACCTTGCTGGGTCTCAGAAACATCAAAGCCCCCCTGATCCCTTGTTCTTCTTTAAACACACAAGGCAAATGCCTTAGAGGTTAAAAAAACCTCAAAAGAGGTCAGAAACCAACGGAATGGATTCAAGTTAGAGTTGCATACGTAAAAGCTAAGTATTATGTGTTCCTTTCATTGTTTGTATGTCTATTTGCTTTGTTTTCTTTACGATTTTAGTTGTTTTCCACAAATAGTCTTCTTTGATTGTTATACTCAATGATTCTTTGGGGTATTACTGGTTGAACTACATCTTCTATTATGGTCTGATATTATATTGACTTGTCAGTTTGCTTTCACCTCTGAAGCTTTAATCTTTGAAATTTACATGTCTCATTGATCTGCATCTCTTGATTTTCATTTGTTTCACCCCCTAAGATCCTGAGTAGCTTTGGTAAATACCTTTTGGATTCTACTTGAATTGCGTCATGATTCTTAGAATATTCATTCCTGTTTGTTATTCTGCTAGTCACCTTTAGTTCTATTAATATTTTGAGTAGCATGATCTTGAGTGCATTCTTATGTTTGTTTTATCATCTCTGAAAGTCATGGAAGTAATCATTTGGGCCTGCTTCATACCATGCTAGAAATTCTAGTTAGAACTCTTTGCTTATCATACTTCTTGCTTAATTTGCATTTGTTGAGGCTAAGTTTGTGTGAATTTCTTATACTAGTCTTGTTCTCGTATCCTTTAGTACTTTTAAGCTTTATTGAGTTTTTGTAATTGGGTCACTTCTATAAGTCTTGCACCAGTTGATTAGTTTCCTCTCCTGGTCGATTTGATCCATTGGTTTTGACATAAAGATGCCTAAACATTTATATGATCCTAAAGTTGTAATAATTTATGATTGATCAGTCCACATTAGAATATTTAGTTGTATGGGCTAATCCTTAAACTTGTCCGATAAGCGTGTTAGTCCAGACCAAATTTTGCCCATAAATTGAACACGATTGACCAGGGTCAGTTTTGACGAAACTAAATGAAAGTCCAAGGTTAAAAACTTCAGGTTAGTTAATTAGGAAGGGAAACAGGGGTATAAAAGGTATTTGAGCCTGAAATAATCCTGCAACAACCCCTAGAACATTCTAGTGAAGGACTTAGGCATAATTTCAGCCCCAAACTTGAGGCACAAGTCAGAAAACTAAGGATTGTTTAGGTAAAAACTGGAATTTGAATAAGGGACTAAATGGAAAAAGTGTTGCCCTAAGGCTTCACTATAAATGGAGCAATCTGAACAGTTGAGGAGGGGATTTTTTTCTAAATTTTGGAATATATTTTCGAGCAGACCTTTCTTTTGAAGCTAGAGTGAATTAAGATATATAAATACATATTAATTTCCTCTATATACTGGAAAAGTCCTTACTGTTGCTCTTATTCCTGTGGAATTTCGATCCCTTCAAAAGTCTTTCCTAAAATCTGGGTGTTTAATGTTCGATTGGCTGCTGCTTGTTTGCTGATTACTTTCATTTACTCATAGCCTTTGTTCCTTGCTGAATTCCAGGTATGTTCTAATGTCCATTGATGTATGGAGCTTGATTTGAATATATCCCCAAATTTGAGGATCTATGTTCATTATTTCCCCTTTGAACCCTCACCCCTTTTCCTTATCTTTTAGTTTTAATATACTTCATGATAGAGATAGTTACCTTGTAATAATTAAACATTTGGACTGATTTTTCTTGTAATAACTGAACGTTCGGATTGATTTACCTTGTAATAATTGGACATTTGGATTGAAATTTTGAATATGCACAATTAATAGTAAGACTAACTAATGATATGGCTAGATCAGATGCCTGTTGTAGTTCATAATTCATAGCTTGACAGCTAGTGAAATGTCAAAATATTGTGTAATGTTTTAGTTCGTTTAAGTTTCAGTACATTTAGAAATAATTTGTTCAGATTTTTCTAGCATATTATAACCAGAATATTAATTGAAGTTTGGAAACTGAATTTGTATACTCCGACTGATGAGTATTATGATTTCTTTCGTTCAAATTTAAGGCTGGAAACTAATACAAAATCATCCTCAGCATTTTCCTTGTGAATATTGTTGATATATTTAATAGTAGTCATGTGTACAATTTCAATAATTAAGGTATAAATCGAAAGAAGCATTGTTGAGATTTATTTGTGATGGACTCATTCGTCCAAATATCTCTGGGCCTAATTAAACGGCCCAGCAGCTGCCAGATACAATGTAGCACTACACGTTTTTGGGCTAATTAAAAAGGAAGCCCAAAGCAGCCACGAATGAGGCTAAAATGCGAATACTGAATTTCCGAGTGTGTTATTCATCTATAAATTATTAGAGCATCTTTAGATACAAGAACAATATAAGATTTAGTGTGCTTTATGATGTCCTTATAAAATAAAGTGGGTCAAGTTCACCTAATTAAACACCACGAGGCTCCTTAATTTGATAAAACACTTAGTAAAAATGGTAGTGCCGATTAGCAAATTTCACGGCCTCCCGCGAATTTCAAATGGCGTAGTTGCTATAGGCGCGAATTTATTAATAAAATACCTTCCTAAATTTGGGTGCGCATTTATGTGACCTAAATCCAAATCTCAATGGAGTTAGAATACGTCTAAAATTGCGTGCGCATTTTTGTGACGTGATCCGCGATGTGTTTTAATGACATTGTAAACTTCCTAAAATATGCATACTAAGGCGGTTAATACTTAAAAATTACATCATAGGTTTGAACATGTACTCAAATTAGAATTTTAGCCACTTATAATAGTTTAAGCGACCTTGCTAGAACCACGAGATTCGAGGGTGCCTAAGACCATCCCTCGGGTCAATAGAATTCCTTACTCAAGAAAATCTGGTGTGCAGACTCCAATTTGGCAGTCAAAAATATTTTTTCGATTTGGGATTTTAAATAAATCGGCGACTTGGGACATTAAAAGCCAAACCTATCCCAAGTGGCAACTCTTGAACAAATGATTAATCCCATTTCGAATAATGTCACTTTATACTAAAAACTCCATTATACGTGTTATCCTTCAGAATATTCGTGTAAAAAAAAAGGGAGGTGTGACAACAACTTTTAAAATTGAAGGATAAGATTAATTTTAAAAGCAAACTTGAGAAATATAGCTAATATTCACCCTTTATTTATTGACTTCCTATATTATATCGAAAAGAACATTAATAATGCGCCATAAACTCGATCTTTCCAAAGAAATTAAAGCCATGCAAGAAAGTTTCATTGACATCCCTAATTACACACCTAATACATGGCTTTAGTACTTTCTTTACCGATCATCAAAGAACCCATATGTAAAACATTTATGAGAAGATTGATAAGCTTTCTTCGTTTTTTTATCTTCTATAGGATAAGGTTGGTTCCGACAAAATTAGTGGCCTCCATTTCTTGAAAGATTATTCACAACAAAAATGTTCTTGAGACCATCAATCATCATTAGTTTCTACTTGAGTTACATTATGTCCCACTTAATCATGGAAGGATTAAGCATACTGCACACATGAGTTCTTTTGGATAAGCATCATGGATGATGGGAGACAAACTGCACACATGTCCCACTTGAAGCAAGATATAACACCAGTACTCATTAAGGGAACACAAAAGAATATGAAACTTCCTAGTGGGATGTGTCCAACAAAATCACTATTTTTCTTGAACAATACCATGCATACAAAAAGAAATAAAAAATTGACAGTTGCTAGAAAGATCTTTGTAGAAATTTCATGTGCATTTTCCTTTCTATTTTCTAATGCAATTAAAAGCCTGATCTCAAAATGACTCAATTGTTGATGCAAATCACAATAACAAAAGCGACGTTTCCTACTGAGATTGTAAGCTCATAAATTATTCCTTAATGGCTTATGTCAACTTATGCATTATATCCTCTTCTTATTGTTGTTCTTCTCTTGTGCATAATACGACAAGAAGAATGTCATTAATGTGTTCTTCTAAATGTATAAAATAAATCGATTAACAATCACCCCCACCCACATATGTTTTATGCTATTAGAAGTATGAAATATGAAATTTGGCTTGGTTCCATTGCTATTATTACTCTCGACTGCCTAACTGAAATGGAAAATATGGGAACCAAAAAGAAGGAAAGGATCCAATGTAAAAGCTTATATGCTAAGATCGAATTCACTATTCAAACAACGTGAACAACATGGGCTTTCAACTATAACCAAATATCAGAAAATGATGTTGTATAGCCGCATTTAAAATAATAGCATATATATATATATAAAAATAGATAAATATTATATAATTTTTCGATTACCAAATATATAAAAATTTTGATACGGACTAAAAGTAATAATACCTTACCAAATATCAACCTGCAACTTAATTATGGTAGATTCAGATCTAAAATATAAGATATGTTACCTAAAAATAACAATTTATCAATTAAAGTTACATATTAAGTTATTCCTTTTAATGTTTGGAAAACATATGTTGGATATGCATCGAGTAACCGATTAAATTGTATATTTATTATGTCAATCAATAGTTGACTATCCTGAGGTTAAATTGACATAATATTTCATATTTTAAAAAGAAAAAGATGGGTAATGAAGAAGATATATATAATCGAAATGTCATGATTCCAAATTTTAATCGAGATGTCGTGATGACAAGGTAAATCAATATTAGTACACAATTAATCATTTGAAAGCAATTTAAATAAAGCTATGGAAATTCAAAATAAACATAATAACTCCAAATGATGACTAGTCAAACTTCTGAATCTGGTGTCATAGGTATACAGGCATATTAAAAATACTACAACCAACTAAAAATACAATTATTTGAAGCAAAATAAACAGTAAAATTAGATAAGGGAACTTCAGGAACTGTGGTCGCGGTACAGCTCTGCCTCATGTCATGTCTCCAAATAAAGATATAATTCGAGCAAAACTCAGCTAGATGCAAACTTCGGACTTGTGCAGAAGTGTAGCTACATCACTACAAAAGAAAAAGTGTTATCGCGGCGGTATATTTTACATTTAGCGGCGGTTTTCATATGCTTTAATGGTGTTTCTTGAAACCGCTAAAGTCCCGTGCGCCACAAACGTAAACAACGGTTTTGTCTTAACCGACGTAATTGTTGAAAGATTATTGTGGCGATTTTTGTTTTGCATTATCTACGCAGTTGGAATATACCGTAACATGAAAAAATGCCATTCAAAATCATTTTTAGCAACAATATGTTTTGCATAATGTATATGGTACAATCCGAGGGATCGATTTTATGGTCATTTCAGGACACCAAAAATATACCTCTTGAAACCGAGAAGGGTTCGAGGTGTGATCTCGTAGAGTCTCCAAAATACTTGGTTCAGAAATAATATGGATTGGCGGCTGCCATAAAAAATGGGAAGTTCCCTAGATACTTGGTGGGAGTTGGCAGGGTAATATGCGCCCGTACCGATGCATTAAATAGCTGTATCAATCTCATATCTTTATAATAAATATATTTGTACCATAGTAGGATTCCCCTGAGCTAAAAAAAGGTTCCTTATCATTTTGTAGTGGACATCTAATACTCAAGATTCAATACAAGAATATTCTCTCTATTCTCTAACAAAAATACTCTCTGTTGGCTCTATTGCTTACATTTATTACTTTATTATCATATCTCATTTATTGTTCTCAATTTAGTGCTCATTATTGATCGTAAAGAGCCATGATCGCTGCTCTCATAACTATTAATCGTCCCTCGGTTACCCTTAGCCGAGCATCCGGCTCGACCTCGAGGTCCACATACGCCAGCTCGAAGCCCCGATTCCAGCCCTTCAGTTTGGTCATTATACTATTTGCATGCTTCAATCTCATTTTCTAAATCTCTTACTTAGCATCTATTACCTAAACAAGTAGCATAAAAATAGATCACGTATTTTTAGTACCATAAAATCAAATCTTATTGTAATTACTATTTTTAAGGTAAATAATTTGGTGCCCACTGTAGGGCTAAAAATAAAAGTGATTATTTTCTTGCTAGTTCACTCCATAACACAAGTTATCTTTCATACTTTTTTCTTGTCCAAGATTTTTGATTTCATGTTAAAATGTCAAACTTACTGAATGGAAATGAAAACAACGATCTTGAGAACAACAGAGAGAATGGTTTAGCCGTTCCAGGCGATTGCGCACCACCAGTAAACCCCGAAGGTGCGCTAGAGCCTATCCCCGCAGATACAGTGTCATGCGATGCCCAACACGTCGATATAAACTCACACACTAACATGAGCGTAATCTAATAAGACAAATAAGAAGCTTAGAAAATCCCATCTAGAGAAGAAAAGAAGGTTAGCTTTCACTTTATTTTTAAAATGTTAAGGCACAACAGTTGGCAATAGCTCAGCTACAAAGTCACCAGAAAACTCCCAGCACGGTAGCAACGAGAATGGCTTCCCCGTTCGAGCAGGTACTTGAAAGATCAAGTAATAACGGGCCAGTAGTCGACCCCTCCATCATAAAGATGCTTGAGGACTCACAAAGAGGATCGAGTCGTGCGAGAAAAAGATAGAAGCCAATGTTAAGAAGCTAGAGACCTACAATTCTAGGGTCGACCAAATTAGGGGCGCACCCCCGGTCCTGAAGGGTATATATTCAAAGAAGTTTGTACAAGTGCCATTCCCACTGGAAGCTGCTCCGAAACCTATTCCAAAGAAATTTTGAATGCCTAACCTTTCGAAGTATAACGGAACCTCGGACCCTAACGAGCACGTCACTACTTACACTTGTACTGTGAAGGGCGATGACTTGAGGGACGATGAGATTGAATCCATCCACCTGAAGATGTTCGGGGAGACACTATAAAAAGAGTCCATGATATGTATCACAACATAGCTCCTAACTCTACAGATTCATTTACCAAGCTAGCAGATTCTTTCATAAAGGCACATGGCGGTGCCATCAAGGTAGCTACAAGGAAATCTAATGTCTTGAAAATCAAGCAAAGTGAGAACGAGATGCTGTGAGAGTTCATATCTCGATTTTAAATGGAACAACTAGAACTACCACTGGTCTTTGATGACTCAAGGGATTCACGCCTTCACCCAAGGTTTGGACGAGTGAAGCATGGTAGTTTTAAAGAAACTGAAGCAGAACCTAGTCGAGTATCCTGTTGTGACTTGGTTGAACATCCACAACCGATACCAGTCAAAGATAAAGGTCAAAAACAACAAACTAGGAGCCCCCTTAGGCTCGGTATATCCAACCAGCTTCTGGTAAAAGAGCCAAAGACAAACAAGAAAAGATACCAACCATACATTGAAGATAGAAAGAACGCTCCGAGGCGAAACATACCCTATAATTACCATTGAGTGGATAAAGGCTAGAACTCTTGGGGACTTGTCCGTAGAGATGGATTCGATAGGCACATAGGGCTGATAGAGGCACCTTACTTGTCGTAATACAACTTCAGCATTGATATTTCAGACATCGTATTCGCCATTAGTAAAATCAAAGACACCACGTGGCCAAAGTTTGTACTATCAGATACTTCTAAAAGGAATTGTAACTTAATGTGTGAATTTCATAACACGCACGGTCGCAACACCAAAGATTTTGGACAACTCCAGGAAGAAGTAGCTCTACTGCTCAGCAAAGGTCACCTTTGAGAATTCCTCAGCAACCAAGCCAAAAATCAGTTACGAGAAAGAGAGGCGGCCAAGAAGAACGAAATGAATGAGTCATAACATGTCATCCACATGATCTTGGGAGGCATCGATGCTCCACAATAACCCATGTTCAGAAGAACAAAAATATCCATCACCAGAGAAATGCAAAGTCGAGGTTACATACCCGAAAATGCTCTCACATTCAGCCACGAGGACATCGAGACATTGTCTGATCCCCATAATGACGCACTAGTAATCTCTTTTCTTATGAATACATTTCAAATTAAGTGTGTACATGTAGATCTAGGTAGTTCAACCAATATTATCAGGTCAAGAGTGGTAGAGAAGCTCGGAGTGCTTGACCAAGTCATACCTACCTCTCGAGTCCTCAATGGGTTCAACATGGCGAGCAAAACAACGAAAGGGAAAATCACTCTCCAATCAACATTGCCGGTAGAACCCAAACTGCCGAGTTCCATGTCGTCGAAGGAGACATGAGGTATAACTCTTTGTTCGATAGCCCATGGATACACTCTATGAGAGAAGTACCATCCACCCTTCATTAAATGATGAAATTTCCGACAAAGGATATGATAAAAACCATCTACGGGAAACATCATGCAGCAAAAATGATATTCACAGTGCATGATGTGGCACCGACACAAATACCTCTACTATCAAAGGAGCCAAAGGATAATCAAATAATAAAATAGTGATAACAAGCTACATCATCGGTTGAGCCCGATCGAACGAAGCAAAGGACCGTGCCATGTACTCGTAACAAGCGATTGAAATATATCAGGGCTCGAAGCACCACCAATACTACGGTATGATCGTCTCTCTTTTTCAGCTGCATTTTATACTAACCAAAGTGTAGTTACCTGATCAAATTGCCTCCCAAATAGAAGACCTTAGGTTCCAAAAGCATATATTGGACCATTTTCCTTTGATCGGGTTTTTATCTCAAGAATGGTTTTACTAGCAAGGTTTTTAACGAGGCAACATGTATATGCTACCTAAGGAAGACTCAACAAGTACTCAAGGCTTCTTTTTAGTCAACCTCAAATACGACGGGGAATTCCCCGGAAGAACACTTCTCTGGAGAAGCCAAGATATGCTAAGTGGAGTCTCGATAGGAAAATGGTGTACCGCGCCAGACAGTCGAATGAACCGTGCTGTATAGAATAATTGAGCCCTTAACAGCAAACGCATGTATATTTGTACCAAGTAATCGATGAATATTTTCCATCAAAGCATTTCACATTTCAAAAGAGCCTGTTGTTATTTAAAAAATGGCTCCAAAAGCAAAAGACTTCCTGAACACTCAGGGACTAGTGTCAACAATTCGAAGCTGCATGAACTCCACACCGGATCTTCAAACTCATAAGCCCTTAATGAGGCAACATCAAGTTTCCAAAAATTGCTGCAAAGCCAAAAAAATATCCCAAATACACAGGGACTAGCATCAATAATTCGAAGCCGTATAACCTTTGGTCGGACCTTCAAACTCATAAGCCCTTAATGAGGAAACTTCATGTTTGCAAAAATGGCACTGGAAGTGGGGAACATTTCAAGTACTCGGGGACTAGCATCAAAAACCCAAAGCTACATGACCTCCGGACTGGAAACTCTAAACCCATAAGCTCTTAATGAGGCAATACCAAATTTACAAGAAACGGCTCCCGAGCTAGAAAACCTTCGATGACTAAGGGACTATCGCCAAAGGCCACCCCCATCGGCTTATAAAACCCCCGAGGCTATAAGACCCCAAGTGGGTAGACTCGGTCTCGTATGACCTATATAAGGCAACGGAAATACCTGTAAGACCTAAAGCAAGATATAAACCATACTTGTACGAAGTAACTAAAACTGTAAGACCTAAGTAACGCATGTTTAAAATTGTAAGACCTTACAAAAGGAATAAACCTGATCATAAAGTTAAGGCTATATATCGAACATGTTAGACCCCTAAAAAGGTATACCCTCGATATAGACGTTGAAGCTACTTCACTGGGGACTGAAAGGCTCCGGTCAAACATAATGACTACGGTCACAAGGCTGTACTAGCTAAACTAAGGCGACTTGGGGACGCCCGACCGTTGCTATAAAATCACTGGCCTTCAATTTCTTCGAAAATACTTCTAAAAGAACCGGTTAAACAGGCTACCATCAACTTAGGCAATGAGCTTCGACGATGTTAGCTCCAAAAAATAGGCTTCAAGATACTCTGCCACCGAGCCAAAACCACCTGAGGTCTCGATCATCGCCGTATAATGACTTACAATGAAGTTTCTACCAATCCGTCAAAAAGTTAGACAAAACACAAATATCAAAAAGTCCTAAAAGAGGAAAAAATAAAGACTATAGAAGAGGTTGTACCAACTCAATGCGTAAGAGCCATTGTCGCCAGCCATATAAAAGGTTGTACCGACGTAAAGCATAAGAGTCACTGTCGCCAACTAATATAAAGGGTCGTATCGACCTAATGCGTAAGAGCCACTGTCGCCAGCCTATATAAAAGTTCGTACTGACCTAAAGCATAAGAGCCACTGTCGCAAGCCCATATAAAAGGTCATACAGACCCAATATGTCCCGTATAAAAGGTCATACCAACCCAATACGTAAGAGCCACTATCGCCAGCCTATATAAAAGGACGCACCAACCAAACGTGTAAAAGCCTAACGGCCAACTTTTAATTCAAAAACTTCCGGGTTAATAAGGTCGAGTCGAAATTCGACTCGAAGTTTGAACACGAAACATATAGCTGAATATTCCTATGAGCAAAATAAGAGCTTAAACACTTGCTTATACTAAAATATCGTACCGACCAAATGCGTAAGAGCATATGAGCCAGCTCAACGAGTTCCAGGGCCGCATTATAAATCTAACAGTTCTTTAACTCGAAGACCAGTTCATCTGGCTAATGGCTGAAGCAAAGGGAAGCATATAATAAATAAAGCTGCAAGGCCTCCTTTTGTACAAAAAATACAAACATCCATTTACAATATCGGCATTATATACAAAATCAGAAAAGGAAAATCCAATCTGCATTCCCCTTGGGGACTATGGCCCATCGATCTTTCTTTCACTATCTTCGACATCGGAGAGAAGTAACTTAGCATCATATTCGGCTGCCTTTGCTTACTCTATCTCTTTCGAGAGATTAAAACCCCTAGCATTGATCTCTTCGAAGGTTTTCCTTCGAGATTTGCACATAGCATACTCCTTGCTCCCGTTTTCACGGTCAAGAGCTCCTCTCAGTTCGGCTCAGGCATCAGTAACATCCTTTAAATAAGCAGCCACTTTATTATCAGCCTTAGTTCAGACCGTTTCGGCTTCAGCCCGGGCATCCACAACTTCGGCCTTCATCATCAAAAGCTCAGATCGAGCATTGTAAGCATGTCTGTTCGGATCGAGCTACTCTCGCGAGCACTGCAAAATTGTACTTCAAGGGTAGAAGCCTTTTTCAAAGAATTTTTCTTACCCGCAACTGTCACACCTCCTTTTTCTACCCAGAAAGAGGATATAGGGAAGTTTTTCCAATTAAAGTGGTAATAATCGAAACTGAATTATTTATTCAGATTCAGAGTCGTCACTACGGATAATTTATAGTGTCCCAAGCCACCAGTTTAAAATCCTGAATCAAGGAAAGTTTTGACTCTCATTTATGTTCTGCGAACATAGAAATTCGGGTAAGGAATTTTGTTAACCCAAGAGAAGTTGTTAGGCATTCCCGAGTTCCGTGGTTTTAGCACGGTCGCTTTAATCTTATATGGCTTAGTTAAATTATTTAGTTACGCATTTTATAACCTATCTGCATTTCACCTTTTACCGCTTTTAAATAAAAAAATTATCCTAAAATGAGTCACGGGCATGTGTACCATTTCTCTGGCACGTCGAAAATTATATCATGTGAATCTGTCCACAATTAATAACTTGTGTTATTATAAAGAAAGTTTCGCTAAAGTTTCACAAACGCATATCTCGATTTATTTTTCGTATTGTAACTATGTCAGGCGTACGTATACTCATAGTCACGATGATTTATTAATCGCGCCTAAAGCAAGCTACGATATTCATGAGTTGGTCCTTTCCTAACTTTGAGATAAAAAAAATTCCAGCATCCAACTAAAAGCTCAAGGTGGGATGGAGCTTATTTTGGTCCAAATCTTTTATCAACTAGCCTATTCAAATGTGTTCGGCTGGTCCAAATCTTTTATCAACTAGCCTATTCAAATGTGTTCGGCCTAAATGTGCTTTTACCGGACAATAAAAATAAAATAAGATAAATTAGAACTAAATAAAATGAAAATATAATTCATGTTCATGCGCTAACAACCTAAGATATGCCTTTAACGATCAGAGGAAACAATGAAAGTAATATACATTTTTCCTTTTAGTCCAAATTTCTTTTCCTTAGCATTCCACTCCCCACAGTATATTGCTGAGTTGTCCCACATCGGAGGGATTTGAGGTCTGTAGTCTCCTTATATGGCTTGGGCAATCCTCACTTCATAAGCTAGCTTTTGGGGTTGAGTTAGGCCCAATGTCCATTCTTATCATATATTTCCAATTAATCATCACTGAACGACCTTCTCTTTCTTTATATCTTTCATTTTCATTTTATCAACAACAATAAAAATAACGAAAACTCATGTCAAACTAAAGAAAATCAGGTGGCAAGAACCAAACAACTAAATATAAGTTCACATTAAAATTTATCACCAAATAAATTCATATAAAACGAGATTAGACAGGATCCATTAAATTCAAGAATAGAAAAAGTGAGAGATTCACCTCAAGCAATTACAACAGCATAACAAAGGCCCGAAAAAACAGCAGCAACGTGAAATTATTCCACGAAAGACCTTGACGGGCTGTTAGTTTCATGGCCAGAATGTCTAAAAGCTTCCATATTAAAGCCACATACATTTGTTGCAATTGATGCTAACCTGGAATCACGTCATCTGCCCTCACAAACTTCTCTCGCTGCCCACCCAGATATTGGGACTTGGAACCACAATAAAATATCTTTTAACACACATGTAGTAACGTTTAACATCTTCCTTTACTTGGAAAAATACATCAAGGAGATAAATACATGCAAGCAGGGTGGATCTAAAGTATAATATATGAATTCTCTGGAACCCAATAATTTTTATGTAGATTTTATATTTTTATGAAATTTTTTAATAAATATTTTTAAATATCTACTTATGAATTCATTTATTATTCTATATTAATTTGAGTTTCCGACTGAAACTCATAAAATTAAAATTCTGGATCTGCCTTTTTTATTTTCAAAAATGGGAACCATGAAAAAGAACATGATGTTGAGCCAGTTCAACAACAATCTCAATGTTTCCTTCTCACAGATTCACAGACGAGCTTCAAAGCTCGAAGTTGAATTCTAGATGTGACGTTCGAATTCGTGGCTTTCAGCCAATTACGAACTCGTTTGCGATTTGGTTCGAAATTGCAAATGTGAAGTTTGTTTTCTCTTCTCCGAGAATGAGTGACAATGAAGATCGCTTTTTTTTTTTTGGTTGCCTTTTGGAGTTGAAAAATGGCTGCTCTTCCAAATTGGTTCTCAAAATTCCTATTGGAGTTTTTGTGTTTCTCTAGAAGAAGTTGCCGCTTTTTTTTTTTGGTTCGCTGTCCTAGGGATTGAAAATTTAGGATAGGGTTTTATAATTGGGTATTTTATATAGAGGTAAGAATGGATGATAGTAATTAGATTAGAAAGAAATAGATAGTTATGATTAAATTTTGAAATTATGTGAGCTTATGGGTTAGGAGGAATGAGTTAAGGATAATTGGGTTGAACCATGCCTTTTGGGTTTGATCTTAGGCTAAAAAGACCAAACAATACAATATATCCATAAAAAAGCAAAAAATCACTTTAAATAAAAATAAACTGATACAAAACTAAATACTACGGGTGAAACTAATGTTTTTGTATTTTTAAATGTTATAGGGGTAAGGTCTGCGTACACACTACCCTCTCCAGACAGCACTAAGTGGGATTATACTGGGTTGTTGTTGTTGTTGTTGTTGTATTATAATACTATAGATATAAATATGCTAATTGACTTTAAAGACATGCGAAAAGGAGCTCAATAAGAAAGGGAAGGCACAAAACTAAAAAAGCATGTGCCAAAACTCACCGGAGCTTCCTCGAACGTCGACCACACGTCAACTAGTTTGCCCCCTCATCCCCAGAAGAGTTGATCTCGATTGGGACACGATCGCTCGTCATATATGTCCCAGGGCTTCGAACGTACCTCGAAATACCTTCAATGGGAGAAAAAGTCGGTGGCGGAGAATCATTATTCCTCGAAGTACCTTCGATGAGAAAAGAAGATGACATCTGAGGAGGAACCATTTTTCTAAAGCCATAGATCTCGGGCGCAACAGGCTTAGCCAATACATCCTCTTCGAGCCCCCGCGTGGACTCGTCTTGCTATAAGTATCATCGCCCTGCGAAAGGCCCTTCTTGCTGATAATTATCATTCCTTAGCTCAAAAGCTGGAGATCTTTATCCCTTTTCGAAAGGGCACAGTATTGCCTCAAAGGACTACGATGCCCACAATAATGGAGTTAGTATGCATGAAAAGAAAGCGCCATCCAAAAAAGGAGCAAATCACATAAATACCATTTCTCTTTACGATTCTTGCTGTTGTATTCCTAGAAAACAGAATTATCAGCTTCTTTTAGGTACTCAAGGTTGCTTGGGTTCTTGTTGGTTAGTTGTACTAGGGCTAGGACTGTTTTGGATTTTCCAATCCATCCTGAATTATTACATTTATGAAATCTAGAGAAGGAATATTTATGTTTAGCCTTGTTACAGTAATGACACACAAGGGTTAATCCATTTTTTGATCTACCAACTGGTATTAGTACTTGTGGACTCAATTCTTACATGCCTTTTTCCAGTTGACTTGTAAGTCACTTTGTCAGACTTGACAGACATGTGACTCTTGTATTTGCGCATTTCATTAAGTTGTAGTTGTAATTCTTGAACCTTATCTATTCTTTTTCCTATTGAGTCTTTTTAACAAAGACTTGAGACTAGATTCATAAGTCATCCCTAAGTGAGAGAGTTTCAAGTATCTTGGTTCAGTTATTCAAGGGAGTGGGGAGATTGGCAAGGATTTCACACGTCACACTGGGGTAGGATGGATGAAATGGAGGCTCGCTTCTGATGTCATGTGTAATAAGAATGTGCCACCAAGACTTAAAAGGAAGTTGTATAGAGCGGTTGTCAAACCGACTATATTGTATTGGATGTAGTGCTTGCCAATCTAGAACTTTCATGTTCAGAAGATGAAGGTGGAGAGATGAGGACGCTGAGATAGATGTGTGGGCATACCAGGTTGGACGGGATAAGAAATGAAGTTATCCGGGTAAGGTGGCGTGGCTTATGTGGAGGACAAAATGCGGGAGGCAAGACTAAGATGGTTCTGACATGTAAAAAGAAGATACACAGATACATCAATGAGGACTTATGAGAGTTGTAGTTGTTCATGGAGGGCCACATTGGGTAGGGGCATTGAGGCAAACCAAAGAAGTACCGAGGAGAGGTGATTCAGAATGATATGGCATTGCTCAAGCTTATTGAGGACATGATCTTAGATAGAAAGGTGTAGAGGTTGTTAGGGTAGAGTATTAGGTAGTTAAGATTGGTATTCATTTTTTTACAGTAGCTTTAGTAGACGAGTTAGTGTTTTTATGTATTTTCACCTTTTTGGACTTCTATTACTACTTGTAGTTGCCTTCGCCTCGATTTTAACTGTACTAGCTAGTGATATTTGTGTGTTTTTTTCCTGTTTTTCCGATTGGTTTGCTTGCCATTGGCCTTCCATATATATTCACTAAGTCGAGGGTCTATGAGAAACAAACTCCCTATTGTTTAAATGTAAGGGCAAGGTTTGCGTACACATTACCCTCCTTAAGCCCCACTTGTGGGAATACACTCATTTATTGTTGTTCTTTTACGGTATGATCAAGACTATCCTGCAATTTGTTACATCTATCACAGTTATAGGGTCTTACCTCAGTTGTTTCACCTCCTGCCATGAAACAATTTTCGGTATCTTTTTTGCAGTAATCGTCAGATATATCTTCATCCGTCCAACAACCAGAATATTTGTTCTTATCATTTTCTAAATAGCCATGAAACACAAACTTGATATTTCTTCATTTTTGAGCTATATTCGTCACCCTAGCCTTCGAATGATTTGTTTTTATTGAACCTTCTAAAGAATTTTCCTTTACGATTTTGGAATTCAGCTTGAAATGGCCATATCTTTCACATTCAAAATATTTTTCATCATTTTTGTCTTGTTCATTATATTGTCTAGATCTTTAAGATGAAATATTCCCATTTTTTATGTTTCAGTATCTTCTCATCAATCCATTCATATTTCTTGAAACCAAGGAAATTTTTTCTTCAACAGCTTTTGCGTCTTCATCAATATCGTTCTTAGGTCCTTCAGCTTTATTTATGAAGGCAATTGTTTTCTTCCTCTCTTCCTGACACGCTTTATTGATATGTGTTATCTCAAATGCAATGAGATCTCCGCGTAGTTCATCATATGACAGTTTTTCAAAATGTTGAGATTCAAGTGCAACTAGTTTTATTTGCCATATGGTAGGAAAACTTCTTAGGATTTTCCGAACCTACTCGCCACTTGAGTAAGTTTTACTAAAGGCTTTTATATCGCCAATGACTTTGCTATATCTTGAAAATATTTTCTCAATGGATTCATTTTCTTTCTTCTAGAAGAGTTCATAGTCGTGAACCAACAAATTTATTCGTATTTATTTCACTTTGCTAGTTCCTTCATAAGTAAGTTTCAGTTTGTTCTCTCATTTCCTTGGAGGTATCGCAAGTTGAAATTCTCTTATATTCTTCCCCACTTATAGCATTATAGAGCAAGTTTCGTACCTTAGCACTAAATTTAATGAAAACCATTTGCTCGTCAAATTAGTCATCTATATCTTCAGGATCAGCAGGTGATTATCCTGCTACTAGAATTTGATAGTTTTTCTTTTTGATAACATACCATACTTTGACATCATAGGTCTACACATTTTTCATGTGCACCTTTCAATGATAGAATTCTTGCCCATTTAAATCTGGTGGCCTTACTTGCATTGACTATTTTTGAAAGAGTGCTCCAATAGTTACTTGGTTTGACATGATCTTTTCTCGCTAGCTATTAAGTAAAATATAAATATAAGGTCCTGCTCTAATACGAATTGAATGGACAAGCGAGGGGTTGAAAAGTCGATTTTTCTTTTTATATCCTAAGTAGTTGACTAGTTTACCAATTAGTTGACCGAAAAAAAAAAGACAAATATAACTTAAAGTAGAAATGAAGTGCAGGAATTAAAGACACCTATATTTTGTACTGATTCAGCTTCAATGTGAATCTTACCCCGTTCCTCTTGGGTCATAAGAATGTTCTCTTTTCAAATCTCCTTGAATAATTTTCTACAATTATGTTGATGTTATCTCTGAACACCAACTCTCTTTAATATCTGAGTACGCTCGTGATATTTTCAATACAATGCCTCACCAATATTTTTCTCTCTTTTCGCTATATTGATTGCACAATAAACTTTGCTAAGATTAAATGATTGTTTAAAGTATAACAAAGAATACAAAATTGGTTGATCAAAGTATATATCTTCAAGACTGGTACAGATATATATACTCTGTGACATCTTCTTGTCTCTTGATTGACGTGAATATTGAGAGATTGCAAATCCAAGGGAGTTAAACTTTGAAAGGAATCCTTGATTTATTCTTTTGAAGATTAAGCTAATGTGAGCACGTGATATTTTCCTATAGGAACTACTCCCGTAAAATGCAAGAATAATTAATTTCTCCATACAATTTTGAAGGATTTTGTCAGAATTTGTGCTAATTGTTTGTATTTATGTGCATGATTATTTTTTTTGGTTAAATCATGAATAAACCAAAAATACAATGCATTGCATTTAGGTTTCATTTTTACATTGTTAAGGTTAATTAGCGAATTAGTTGCTTTATTTAAAAATGAAAATTAGAAAAATTGGCATACTTTTGCGTTTTTGACTTTTTAATAGATTAGTAATTTTCTCTTTTGGTCTTGGAGTAATTAATTTTTGTAATATAATAGTAGATAATTATCTTAATTTTTCAAATTAATTTAGTTTAAGAATTTAATTTAGGTTTTTAATTAATTAAAGAAAAAGGAAAAGGAACAAAAAAGAGAATTAGAAGAAATTAAATAAAGGGATGTTATTATTGGACCAAAATGACAAAGTCCAACCCTTTTTCCCATAAATCCACCCCAACCCAACTAAATAACCTGGTCCAGCCCCATTCCCATAGCAAACGATTTCGTTTCTACCCTTCTTCATCTCAACCCTTGGATTTCAATGATGTAATAGCCAGGAACTAAGGCCCCCAAGTATAATACTATTTGTAAGCCATCAACCCCCTCATTCAAGACCCCTTATTCCATCTCCTTGCACTCTCCATCTCTAGAAACTCTAGCCGCCACCCTATAAACCCCCATCGTCTCTGTCGTTAACCACCCACCCAGAATCGCTTGATAGGGATTCCGATACTCTAATCCACTCTAAACTAAAATCCCTATTCCATGTCCCTCGAATCCTTCTCAAACGGATCAAATCATAGATTTAAGATCGATGCGCAACACCCTAGCTAACTAAATAACCCCAAATTCACACCCTATGACGCCTGACCTTCCCTCATTGCTACCTTACCTTTGATTCCCGAAAATTACTATTTAGGTTGCTCAAATGTTTAATCTCAAATCATGAATCTTAATTTACCCCCTTGTTTTGGTCAGTTGATTGGTCAAGTGAACCCAAAACAACCATTAGTCGACCATTCTTATTAAGAATAGTCGATTAATGGTAGTTCGAGTTCACTTATGCTCCAGTCAGGCCTAGTTAGGTTCCGAGTGGATCATGTTAGGAGAAAACATAGGTAATTTTTTCTTATTTTATCTTATTTCTCTTTCTCTGTTATCTTCTATCCCCTTCTCTTGATTTTTCTTCATGACAAATATTCCAATTGCATGATTTAGGGTTTCTAGCATTTTAGATTATTCGTTGACTTCTGTTATTAATCATTTTTATTAGTCAATAGATTAGGGTTAAAATTATTCATTTTCCATCAGAGTCATTAGATGTCTAATTTTGGCTAGTGTTAAACTAATTGGTTTAGGTTATGTTTTCTTGAATTCGTTTGGAAATCAGCATGCTAATCCCTCTCATTGTAGTGTGATTACTCGTTAATGGAGGTGTGTAATTTGATTCAAAAGGTTCGAACCTTAGAGATGGTTCAGTCGTCAATTAATGTTAATATTTGATTCAATTGTTTAAATGCTATGTTATTTCTGATCTCTATTAATGATAGAATTATTTTTGTTAAGAGTTGATTCAAGAGTTAGTCGCCTAAATATTTTGTACTTTCAATCAATCGAGTTGTTCTAGTCTTGGCTTTTGTTTGTTAGTACTAATTCATAGGCAATTGGAAGTTGTGGGGGTGGGGTGGGGTGGGGGGGGGGTCAATGGTAAAAGGAAAACTTCAGGGATTTTGTCAGAGTGGTAGGTGAACTTGATAGGGTAAAGAACCTACTGGAAGGATCTAGTATAATGAAACCAATTAGAGCTCAACAGTTGTCCAAATTTTTTAGAAAGATGCCTTTTGCAAGTCGGAATAATTCCCATTTTTCTTTTTTAATCACATGGGTGAGAAGCCTATAAAAGGGGCCATTTCCTTCACTCCAGGATTAGATTTTCAAGAATCAATTTTTGCACAAAAGATTCTACATTTTATCTAAAACCTCTCCGATTTTCACAAAAATACTAGAAGAAATCTACTGAAATTTGTGAACTCCAAAAGGGTTGCAACATGGCTGGTTTCTGAAGCTTTGGTTTTGATTATTACTATTGTTCCTGGATGTTAGCTTGCTGTCGTTTGTTCATCTTGGTTAAGTTTAGGACATTTCTTTTCTTTGTTCGTGTAGCCAGGTAACATCACAAGCCTTGAAAAATGCAAAAAAATAAAGAATGAATTGTTTGACCTGAAGTTGGAAACTCCAGGATCATTATGTTAGTATCCTCATTGTTTCTTTATTTGTCTTGTAGTTTCTTTCATCCATTTATATCTACTTAGAGCTGTTGCTTTATATCATTCATTCATAATATCCACGTTGGAAAATAGTATTGGTTTGGTGTTTCATACATGGTGAATAATTTTGCTATGCTGAAGATTTGTAATGTTCAAAGACTGTGGTAAAACCTGATGATGTGTTAACTGTGTAGGCTGATATGATACTTATGATTCAGTCATGTTAAATTTTAATATTATTGCTAGGTTAATATATGATGAGTTCGTATTAGTAATCAATAGTTGTTGAATCATTTTATGCCTTGGTTAAGATTAGTTTATATATGTGAATTGGTCATGCTGTTAATAGTGATAGCAAAGCCATTAAGGGTTAGCTTGTAATTTTGACACTCATGTCCCTGTAATGTTTGAAATTGTTGTACCACTTTGTTATAAGTTTTTTAGGAGGGAATTAAACCTAAAAGGGCCTTATAGTTGAAGGTCCTCTTTTGTTAGAGGTTAATAGGCCAACATTGGCCCATATCAGGGAGCCCGCCTGAATTTGTATTCAGATATGTATTTTATTGTGGCCTTTGGAGGCTCGATCTCGATCTATGTTAGGTTTATGGACTTTTTAAGTTTCTATATGCTTAACAATGGACATTCTTTTTATTTACTGGAAACTCATTTGGAAAGGGCTAGGCTCGACGCTGGCCCAATCAAGCCAGCCAATTCCATTAGGCTGATCTTTCCTTTCTTCTGTTTGTTTTTTTAAGCCCAGTCCTCATTAGCCCTATTTATTCCTGCTGTTTCTGCAATAACTTGGACTTATAGTTGGCCCGTTCTTTACCCAAAATAATTAAAGAGGTAATGCATGTACCTCAAGCCCTTTTTTACTAATAGCTCAATTTTTTTTAAGAAAAAATAAGAACATTGGTAGGCTCCTTCAAGTAAGTATATCCCTTTACAAATAGATTGAGGTGTGCCATTAAATTAAATCACCTACAACCCTCACCAGTGTTATAATTATATATTAAAATTGAATATTCGTGCAAAAGCCCTTAAGTGCATTTAAAATGTTGTTGTGATTGTGTACACGTTCGCATGACAAAATTACGATTCTCAAAACCAAGTTGGAGTATGCGTTCACACAACTTCGGTCAAACTTTCTTAATAATAAATTGTTATCAATAGACCATTAATTTAATTTGTTTATATAGTCCGAGGTTTGGCATCCATAATCTAATCAATCATGGCTCTCGTATGGTCATAGTTGCTTAAGGCCCGTTTAGTATACCATAGTGATGTGTACACGTTCGCGTGACATGATTACGATTCGAAAACTAAAATTGGAATATGTGTTCGTGGAACTTAGGCAAAACTTTCTTAATAATAATTAAGAAATATTAATTGTGGACACGTACGCGAGACATAATTTTTGATGCACCAAACAAAATGAGTACACGTGCGCGTGACTCGTTTTAGGATAGTTTCTTAAATAAAACCGGTTAATGGGTGGATGCACATAGATTCTAAAATAAATATTAGAAAATTTTATAAAGCCAAGTATGAACAAAGCGACCATGCTAGAACCATGAAACTCGAAAGTTCCTAACACCTTCTCCCGGGATAAAATTCCTTACCTTATTTTTTGTGTTCGCATACCATAAATAAGAGTCAAAACCTTCCTCGATTCGAGATTTTAAACCGGTGACTTGGGACATCATAAATTATCCCAAGTGGCGAATCTTAACTAAAAATAATAATCTCGTTTTGATTGTCACTTTAATTGGATAAAACTCCCTTATACCCCCTTCGGGGAGTAGTAAAAAGGAGGTGTGATATCTCTGACGACTTTGATCGGGATTGAACCCTGAATCTCTTGTTCAAGGTTCAAGAATTCGAGCTCTTTTTATGATTTTTACTTGGCGTCATTTATTGTTAATATTACTGTATTTTGTGAACTTAATGTGCTACATGTTTTCTATTTACCGCTTTGATATTATTTGAATTATATATAATTGACCTCTTAGGACACCCCTTCGAGTCTTCTAAAAATAGTGCATACGTTCGCACAACCAACTTTTTCTATAGAAATTTACAAAATAGAACGAGGAATGGGCCAATAATAAGGCCGAGCAGACTTTTGTGCTCCTGGTACATTTCCCTTACCACGACTTGAGTTTCTCCACTCGGGTAAACCAAGTCTAGAACAGAATCCCAGGTTTAAGCTTAGAACAATATAACCTCATGCTAGATCCCTAGTAGGAAATTTTGTTTGCATCATGTGCATTTAAGTTTGGGGACTCAACACAAGGGTTGGGTCCGTCTAAGACAGGTGTATCCAAAATAATAGACTATCCTGATGTATCCTATATGCTATGTGGACATTTATTTGTTTTGGCTTGGATGTATACCGGCTAGGAAAAGTGAACCAAGAGAAAAAATAAGAATGACGTAGGGAAGAAATAAAGCCTGGTTCTGAAAAATCACGCTATTTAGAAATATCCTGAAACTCTGTCGAAAATTCTTCAAAAGATAAACGAAAAATTCAAGGAAAAAGAGTCATTTTCAAATGTTTCAAAACTGACCAAACGATGTAGGTTTGATTCTCACTGGATGTTAGATATGTAGGCAACCTACATAAGGTTTGGCCTTATTTTATTAAAAAAAAAGGAAAAAGAGTAAATGGTAAAATAAATGTAGTTCAGGGTTTTGGTCAAAAGAATTAGCCGATCCAGTTGTGGTAATGTCTTAAGTCATTCTTGCCTGGATATTCTTAGAGTTTCTTCAGTTGTCAAAGGGATATTTTCATAAAGAACGGGTGAGTCCCTCGGTAAAGTGTCATTTGTTTTTCATAAAGTGCTTATCACAGGCCTCAAAATTTATCTGGATATGTGAAGGGGTAATGTTTGCAAAAACAACAACTTTTGCTAAAGTAACATAGATGGGAGGGAGTCATGGTCCGTTTATTTTTCTCTTAGAAATTGAAAAATCTGCTTTACAAAAGTTCACCAAAATCAAACGTATCCTTAACCTTCCACATGTAAAAATGAACATTGTCCAGGACCCAAAACTACCTGTCATAGAATGATCTCCGTTGCACTTGCGCATGTGCTCGTATGATTTGGATGGGAATGGTAAAGACTGATTGAAAGAACAGTTAGGTGCTCTCATTGATCTATTGAAAATCAAACCACAGGAAGATTTGATCAAAGTCTTGGTAACCTTTTGGGAAGCGGTGCACAATGTCTTTCGCTTCTCGAATTTTGAGCTCACCCCAACATCAGAGGAAATAGCTAGGTACATGTATTTTTGCCGGGACTTGAGAAAAGAACAATTGATATTTTTGAGAGCCCTTTCAGTGCACAAGTTCTTTGATCTTCTTAATATCAGCAAACAAATGAAGAAGGTTCATGTGAACAAAGGGTGCTACTCCTTTCAATTTATGTATTCCAGATTCGGGCATTCTGTTGGGTTTGAAACACATAAAAAAGGATTGAACAAGAAACATGGCAAGAATTTTGGTTAATTCATTGAAGGTTCACCTACATAGTGGCGTTCCCGGGAATCATAGTCGTTCCAAATGTCGAGGGGACGATAGAACTTACATGGCTATAGTTGCACAAACCCTTATCACAAAAAAGATCACACAATTTCTCCTCTAATAGTAGTAGATATCTATCGGGCATTGACATTGGTGTAGATCTGGGGCACAACTATTTGAAGGTTGCAATATTCTTCGACAAATTTGGTTGATCAAGCATCTCTGCCATCATCCTAAATCATGAGCACTGGTTCGAGCAGAAATAACTTCATCAAGGGCTACGAGGACAGGGTGAAAGACTATAATTCTCTAGAAGGATTTGAGGCTTGGTTTTCCCACTTGAAATTTCTAAAAGCAAGTCAGGTTTAATGGACTATGGGGTGGCTCCTGATGATAGAAGCCATATACATGACGACTACTAAAGGTTACCCAATATTGATGGGTTTGAGGAGAATCTACCCACACATGCCAGAGGGGGTCTTAAGATTGTTAGGAAGATATCAGGTTGTTCCTAAAGATGAAGACCTAACAACTTAGGTCATTGAGTAACATCCAGAAGTTGCATTTCCCGAAGCTTTAGTTTAGTAGGATTCGAATGGTTTCCAGTATGTGAAAAATGGCACCTAGGTACCAGATGTTGCAAATGGGGGGGAACTAGATCTAGGAAACTCTACATAGTTTAAGAAAAGGTCTTGTGCAAACTATGAGCCAGAGCTTGAGCTCGAGCCGGGGAGAACTGCCAAGAGACCTCATGTTCAAGCTTTTGATGATAAATCCAAGAAAGGTTAGCTTGGGGTGAAAAAGGGAAGAAATATCAAGCTACCATCCACACCTTAGAGGAGAAATTGAGAAACATGGAATTCAATAATGATTTCCAGGCACAGGAAGATGAAGGTGAAAGAAGAAGATTGGCTCAAGAGAATGGAGCTCTCCTAGTCCAAATTCGAAAGATGAGAATAGCATCCGAGAACCCGGGCAGAAGTAGAAAAGATGAAAAACTCATCTACAGCCTTACGCAGAAAATACATGACTATGAGGATGATTAATAAAAGACTGAAGTTGAACTAGCAAAAACCCAAGCCAAACAAGCTAAGAATGTGGAGGGATGGACAAGTTTTGTTTGACAACTAAAAGAGAGGTACGACAAAGAAATAGTAGGTCTAAATAAAAAAGACCATGCCTTTGAAAACGAAATGACCAAACAAGCAAAAAACTTCAAAGCAGAGTGGGAGCGTTGCTATACCCAAAAGTCACAACTATAGAAAGACTTGCAGCAGCTTTAAAAGAAAAACCATACAACCGAACAAGTTTTGGATGCCAGATCTCAGCAGATCGACGGTTGCAACATGAGAAGGGTATTATCAGGGAAAGGGTTAGAAGAATTTTGGACTATTTTGTAATGAATTGCAACAAATGTGTATGATCTAGTCTTTGTTCTTTGCTTCAGCTATAAATTTTGTCTGGCAGATCATGAATGACTTATTTCGCCTCCAAGAAGATATGGCACCAAGGCCCGTAGCACGGCTGACTGGAGCAGTAGTTGAGGAACTTATTTATTTTTGACTTCGTTGATTTGAGTTTGTATTTTTTTATTTCATTTTCAAGTCTGTATTGTCAGGTTGGTAGATTATGTTTGAGTATGTACTTTTTTGAAATTTGTTGGTCCACTCATCAAGTCTGTCATACTTTGTATTTAAATCTGTAGGGGAAGGCGTCGTAATCAAGGTATTTTTTAGATTTTGTGAAATTTTTTGAAAAACCCCCAAAAAGATTTCTTTTTATTTATTTTATTTTGCATATTTTCCCTGAACTACATAATGATATTTTTTATACGGGGCCATGATATATGGGCTATCCCTGTAGGATTCTATGATAACAATAAAATGAAAAAGAGAGAAGAAAAGAAGAGAGATAGAAATTAAGAAAATCGAGTGGAAGGAAATAATGGCAAAACAAGAGAGGAAAAACAAGGGCAAAATAAAGGGAAGCAACAAAAACAAGTGAAAAGGCCAATAATGGTTGAAAAGGATATGGACTGAAACTAGGAAAAAAAATAAAAAAGAAAAGCGCAAAATGCGAAGAGTAAGCTAAAAGCCGGGATGAAGCATACGGCCATTCAAATGAACGATAGAAACTTTAACTATCTGGGTGCATTGCATCCCAATTATGCGGTTGCCTATCTTTTAAATCTTTAACTCTGACAAGTTTCCAATTGTCATTGAGTAAAAGGAAGGTGGTTAGTTTGTATGTCATTCTGTGTACTCACCCGTGCAACACAAGTTCCAAAGACAAGCTTTTCATGACTGACCAAGAATTGGATGCAAGCGTTATTGATCCACCAAGATAGGTAGATGAAATCTAATCGAGAATGAAGGAGGGGTTACATAAGTTGAAGCATAGAATGGATGAAATGTACTAGGAGTGGATAAAAGGGCATCCTCCACCATCACACCCTGCCAACCGTGCTTTCATCTTACCACTAGCTCAATCCCGGGAACCTCCCACTGTTGATCCATTCCCACAGCACGCCCCACGCTTCACTCAATACCACTACTACCATGGAAGAACTTCCCAGATCATAAAATAACCATACCCTCTTCCACCAGTTACCCCTGTTTTCGTAGCACCTACACCAGCTACACTCCACCGATCCTCCAGTGAGCTATTATTCCAAACTCAAGATAATCAGTAGTATCCCCTAGAGCCTACCTTCAAGGCCCCTGATTATTATTCCTACACTTCCCATTTTGAACTTCTTATCGAGACCGAGAAACCATTTAAGAACCCAGAACAGGAAGAGATGTTCAGGAAGGTGAGGAGCTTGGTGCAGCCCCTTAGAAACATGCAAGGGTTGAGAGGTCAGGTGAGCGTGGCCTACAAGGATTTGTGTTTATTCCCTGATGTGCAACTACCTGTTGGGTTTATAATTCCCGAATTTGACCTATATGACAGGCACGGAGATCTCGTGGCCCACTTAAGGGGATTCAGTAGTAAGATGAGAGGAGCTGACCGGAAGGATGAATTGTTAATCGCATACTTTAGCTAGAGTCTGAGTATCAACACTAGAGTGGTACACTTGTCAAGATTATAACAGATGGTGTACTTGGGATGATTTGGCCCAAAGATTCACTGTTCATTTGTAGTACAATATCAAAAGTGTTCAGATTGATTGTCTTTAACTAAGATTGGGAAGAAACCCAGTGAAAGTTTCATAGAATATGGTTTCCACTGGGGAGAACAAGCAGCAAGAGTTAGCTTATCAATAGAGGAGGATGAAATGGTGGAATACTTTCTGCAGGCTTTGGAGCTCATTTAATTTGGCCATCTGATCTCGGACATAGGTAAGTCGTTCAACGAAGTAGTCAAACTGGGAGGAATGGTATAGGAAGGGCTCAAAACAGACAAGATCATGAGCTACTTGACCATCAAAGCAACTACGCAGGCAATCAAGAATGGCACGAGAGGCATGCTCGGAAAAGAAAGAAATAAGATGTCGCTATGGTTGATTCAAGATCATGGCGTGGCTCGGGGAACTCTCCTACCCACTACACCCAACCTTGAGTCCAATTTCAAACTAAGGCCCCAAACTCCGTAAAATGCACCCGAACACTACTTTCCACCACCAGAACCTCAGTATTCAGTCAGGCCATCCTAATATTATGTCCATCATGCACAACTATATGCTCAGCCCCCTCCTCACCTACATTGGCATGCACCAACTCAATGAAACCCTTACCCGCCTCTACAAACATATCGAAACCCCATTTGTTTCAACATTCGGCTCAAATCAGAATTTAGGAATGAAAGGTTGCGCCACAAGAAAACATTTCCCCGCTTAGGTAGTCTTATGCCATCCTATTTCAAAGGTTAAGGCAGTTGGATGTTTTGAGTCTAATTGAATAGAAATTGCCAAACCCCCCTTCAAAGAACCTGGATTACTCTCTCCATTGTGCATATTGTTTTGGCACTCCGAGATATGACACAAAAAAATATTGGCACTTGAAAAATGCCATCCAGGAGATCATTGATATGAACCAGATTATAGTCAGCGCCAGAAGCACCCAATACCAACCAGAACCCATTGTCAGCCCATGCTGAAACACACGTGATTGAGATAGTGCATAAAAATGAGAAGCCTTCACAATCTATCATGATGATCTGGGCTAGTGAAAGTAAGTCGGTCAAGGACGTGATTGTCATAAAAAAAACCTCCTCGATAGTTGAAAGATAGGTGGACAAATTGAGAATGCCAAATGATAAGTCTGTTGTGTTAGTTGAAATGAGATCCATAAGTAATGTTGTAGCAAGTAAAAAAGCCAAAGGTGATCATGCTGGGGGTCACGAATAAACTACTCATAATTGTAGAGGGTGCTCGCACAGACCTTATTATTATCAAAACTATGACTCAACTGCAAGTAGATAACGCCTAAACTGTCCCATGGAACTATTAGTGAGTGATAATGATCTATAAGGGAAAGGATGTTAAAGAAGAAGTCAATGAAGCCTAGGATTTAACTCAGTCGGGGAGATGTTTTGCCCCAGAAAAGATAAGGAAAGCTAAAACACTCAGAAGTAATCCAGTTCTAGTGAAGAAACCGATCACTAAAGAGCAAGAAGAGGAGTTCTTGAGAAAAATTAAGGTACAAGATTACTCCATCGTGGAGCAGTTTAGAATGACCCCCACTCAATTTTTTTTGCTATCATTGTTTATCCTTTTGGAAGAGCACCACCTGGCCTTGATGAAGATTTTGAACAAAGCTCATGTCCCTGACAAAATAACTGTGAACCATTTGGAGAAGATTTCCAATAAGATGTTTTAATCAAATAGGATCACATTCTGATATGAAGATTTGCCTCTAGAGGGTATGCACCATAATCCCGCCCTTTATCTCATAGTGAAATGTGAAGGTTCTGTGGTCACAAGGGTGTTAATTGACAATGGTTCGAGTGCAAACATATGCCCCTTCTCTACTCTAATTAAGTTAAATGTTGATGATGAGAGGATTCATAAGAACAATATATGCGTCTGCAGTTTTTAAGGAGGGGGAAAAAGACTCTGTTGGTGAAATCATGCTCGAGTTGACAATTGGACAGGTTGAATTTACCATGGAATTCCAAGTACTTGATGTGGCTGTTTCTTACAATTTTCTGTTGGGAAGGCCTTGAATACATATTTCCAAGGAAGTCCAATCTTTTCTACACCAGATGGTGAAGTTCGAGTGGGATAGATAAGAGATCATTGTGCATGGCGATGAGAACTTATGTGCTTTTAATGAAACATACGTACTGTTTATTAAAGTTGAGGAACATAAAGGGTTGTGTGTCTACCAGGTTTCTAAGATGGTGTCAGTTGAAAAGGTTCTGGAAGGGGAATACATTTAGGGCCCAAAGCTAGCTTCTGCAACTATCAGGGTAGCAACCGAAATGTTCAAAAATAGTTTCGTATCGGGCAAGGGTCTGGGCACATCTCTACAAGGTATCGTCCAACTAGTTTCTTTGCGTGAAAATCTTGGTTCATTTTGTATGGGTTTCATATCCTATAGGGGATGATGTGAAGAAGTCTAGAAAGTTGAAAAAGAGGGTATCGTCGCTCCCTAAGCCAGTCCCATGTCTCTCGAGTTATTTCATCAAGGCGGTAGTCATGAAACGTCCAATAACAATAGTTCCAAAGCCCGCGGTTGATTTTGATGAAGAATTGGCTAAAATGTTCCAGAGTCTTTGCGTTGTGGTGAACATGGTAGAAACTGGGGAAGGTTCCAACAAAGCGATTGTGCAGTTTATTGGGCGGAAAATGAAGATTAACAATTGGGATGTCACTACTTTCATTTAATATGTCTGGACTATTCTAGGGTTGTAATTCAGATTTTAATTTCCGTGTGTTTCGCTGTAAAAACCCTTCTATCCTTTAATTTTAATGAAATACAATTTCCATTTTCAATTGCTCGAGATAGTGTCATTTTCTTTTCTTTCTTTGTACACTTCTTTTTATGCTAGTTTTAATGAAATGACATACATGAGTAATCTTCAGTCGAGTTTTAAAAGCCAATCTAATTCTGAAATAATAATCCAAGAAATATAGTGTGATGATGAAATAGAATATGATGAAGATGAAGCATTTGAAGAAATTAGTAAAGATCTAAGTCTCATTGAAGAGAAACCCAACACTAATTTTAATGAAACTAAGGCAATCAATTTGGGGGATCCAGATTATATTAGGAAACCAAGATAAGTGTACACTATGAGCCACAAATCAGGGAAGAAATAATCAAAGCATTGGTTGAATACAAAGATATTTTTGCATGGTCATATGATGACATGCCGGGTCTGAGTAATCATTGGTGGTTCACAAATCACCCACTGGCCCAGCGTTCCCTCCCGTGAAGTAGAAATTAAAGGAGTTCAAAACCGATGTGAGTGTAAAGATCAAGGAAGAAATCAAATAAATGTTAGAAGAAAAGATCATTCGAGTCACTCGATACCCCACTTGGTTAGCTAATCTTGTGCCTGTGCCAAAACAAGACGGGAATACTAGGGTGTGCGCTGATTACCATAATCACAACAAAGCAAGTCCAAAGGATAATTTTCAATTGAAAAAAATCCACATTTTGACTGACAACTGCTCCAAGCATAAGATCAGATCTTTTGTGGATTGCTATGCGAGATACCACCAGATTATGATAGATGACGAGGATACAGAAAAGACAACATTTATTGCACCATGGGGGACTTATTGCTGCCAGGTAAAGCCATTCAGTTTGAAGAATGCTGGGGCAACCTACATGATGGAAATGACTAATGTTTTCCAAGACATGATACACAAGGAGATTGAGGTTTATGTGGATGGTGTCATCGTAAAGTCAAAGAAGAGGGAGGACCATCTCGTAGATTTGAGGAAGTTTTTCCAAAGGCTCCGTAGGTACAATCTTAAGATTAATCCCGCTAAGTGCGTATTTGGTGTTCCATCTGAGAAGTAGTTGGGATTCATAGTAAGTAATCAAGGCATTGAGTTGGACACATCAAAGATCAAAGCTATCCAAGAATTTCCATCACCAAGGAACAAGACTAGGGTGATGAGTTTGCTCGGCCGATTAAACTACATCAGCAAGTTTATTGCTCAATTCACAACAACTTGTCAGCCCATCTTTAAATTGTTGAAGAAGGATGCTACCATAAAATAGACTAAGGAGTGCCATGAGGCATTTGATAAGATCAAGGGATATTAATCAAACCCAACTATATTGGTCCCACCGGAACCCAGAAGGCCTTTAATTCTTTATTTGATAATCCTGGACAATTTTTTTGGATATGTATTTGATCAACATGACACCACTGGCAGGAAGAAGCATGCCAGCTATTATCTCAACAAGAATTTCATATCTTATGAGGTTAAGTACACTCCCCTTGAAAGGACATGTTGCGCCCTGACTTGGGTGGTACAAAAGTTGAAGTATTATTTGTTGTGTTACACTGTTTACCTCATTTCTCACCTGGATCCTCTAAAGTATATCTTTCAAGAGCCCATGCCCACATGAAGACTGGAAAAGTGGCGGATTTTTCCCATAGAGTTTGACATTGTCTATGTGACTCGGACTGCGATGAAAGACCAAGTATCGGCTCATTATTTGACAGAAAACCCGATGGACGAAGAGTATAAACCATTGAGAAATTATTTTCATGATGACAAGGTGATACATATTGACGAGGTAGAGTAGGTTAACTAACCATAGTGGAAACTTTTCTTTGATAGAGCTGCTAATATGAAAGGTGTCGGGATATGGGCCATGCTTATTTCTGAAATAGGGCATCACTACACTTTTATGGCTCAACATCATTTATATTGTACCAACAACATGGTTTAGTATGAGGCATACATTTGGGTTTGAGGTTAGCTGTAGATATGAGAGTCCAGGAAGTTTTGGTCTTGGGAGACTTGAATCTTCTGGTACGCTAGATTTAAGGAGAATAGGAAACACAAGATTTGAAGCTCATATCATATGGACAATGTTTAGATAGTCTTTGTCAACGATTTTAATCAATAGAGTTTTGGCATATTCCAAGGACCATAATGAGGTTGCCGATGCTTTGGCTACCTTAGATCCAATGTTGCACCACACCAACATGTCGACCCTTTACATATTCAAGTTAGTGATCAACATGCCTATTGTAATTTGGTTCAGGAAGAAATTGATGGTGAAGCGTGGTACCATGAAATCAAGGAGTACATTAGAATGGGAGTATATTCGATACAAGCCACGGGTGATCAAAACATAACTATTTGACGTTTGGCTAGTGGATTTTTCTTGAGCGATAGACTTTTGTACAAATGAACTCCAGAGATTGTTGAGATGCATTGATGCTAAGAAAGACACAGCTTTCATGACCAAGGTACTTGCTAAAGTTTGCAGGCCACATATGAGCGGGTATGTTCTGGCAAAGAAGATTCTTCGAGCAAGGTATTATTGGCTTACCATAGAACGAGATTGCATTAGCTTTGTGTGCTAGTGTCATCAATGCAATGGTACGCAGAGACTTGATTTATTCTCTGCAATATTAGTTGCATACAATATCCGCACCTTGGCCTTTTGTTGCAAGGGGCATGAAAGTCATTGGCCTAATTAAGCTCGCCGTATAAAACGGGCATTGGTTCATTATGAAGGCCATTGACTATTTCACTAAGTGGGTTGAAGCTAAAACTTTCAAATATATGACCAGGAAGGCAGTGGTCGACTTTGTTCATTCAAATATCATTTGTCAGTTCGGAATCTCAAAGGTAATCATCACAGACAATGGTGCTAATCTTAAGAGTCATTTGATGAAAGAAGTATGCCAACAGTTCAAGATTGCGCATTGGAATTTTATTCGATATCGCCCCAACGCAAATGGAGTTGTCGAGGCAGCCAACAAGAACATAAAGAAGATACTTCAGAAAATTGTGCAAGGTTCGAGGAAATGCATGAGAACTTGCCTTTTGCTTTGCTAGGTTATCGCACTACTATTCACACCGCAGAAGGTGCAACTTCTTAGCAATCGGTATATGGTATTGAAGTAGTGATACCCGCAGGAAGTTGAAATTTCAATGCTTTGGATTGTTGCTGAAGCCAAAATTGATTATAATGAGTAGTTCAAAACTCGTTTAGAGCAATTAAGTCTGATTGATGGGAAAAGATTGACAGTAGCGTGTCATGGCTAGTTGTATAAAAGAGAATGGCAAGAGTGTACAACCAAAAGAAGCGTCCCCTGAAGTTTGGAGTGGGTCAACAAGTATTAAAACACATTCTTCCACATTAAGCTGAAGCAAAGGGCAAGTTCGCCCCAAATTGGTAGGGGAAGTTCAACATAACGAGAGTGTTGTCCAGTGGTGCTTTGTATTTAATAGATATAGAAGGAAAATATGTAGATATGGCTATCAATTCAGATGTTGTCAAAAGAAATTATGTATGATTTTTTTGGTTTAAAATGTGTTAGTTTGTACTTGGTGTGTTTTGAAGATTTGAAAACAAAGACATATTATTGTGCTATCTAAATACTTTACTCTTTGTTACCCCGTTGAGCCTTATTTACTTCTTTTATGCCCGTCTTTTATATTCAGTGGCAAAGTTCAGAAACATGGACACAAAAGGTAAATAAATAAGGAAAGGAGGAAAACATAACATAACAAGAGAGCGAAAAGAAGGAAAAAGAGTGAAAAAGAAGAAAAAGAAGAAGAAGAAATAAAGAAATAGAAAAGAGAAAAGTAACAATAACCAAAGAAATTCCTATGAAATGAACTACGTTCGATATGATTCTTTTAAAGGAAATTTAGGTAGTCCCATGGTTCGGTCCCATCAAAATAAAATTTCAATAGCCCATGCAAGGAAACTAGGACAGAAGTTGTGGTTATGTCAAAGATCTGATTCCAAAAGTTGTAATTTCGAAATCACTCAAGTTGCTTTGAGCCTTTAAACTTTCTTTCTATCCACATCCAAGAGCCTACATATCGGTCCAAAGAAATACATTCCAACCAATATTTGAGAATGCCAAGTCAAGCGAAATAGAGGTATGACTCGCACCAGGCACAACACTCCATAGTTGCACAAAGGAAAATGAAAGTGAGAGAGTCTTCTTGGTGAGAACCCTGACAGGAACCTTAAGACGACGGAAAGATGAAAGAAACTAAAATGAAAGAGTCTTATTGGTGAAAACCTTCACAGGCACCGTAAGGCGACACTTAGTTGAGATATGAGCAAATGAGAGAGGTTTTTGGTGAAAACCTTTCAGGGAAACGCAAGCCGAACAAGGTCAGTGGCTTCGAAAAAAGATTGGGTTATGGAAATCCCGGGGCATAAAGTATGACAATTGAAAGGTGATTGGTTGAGTAAGATGGGATGGTTAATCCAAAATGCATGTGACGATAATTGGTGCCAGCTGCTTCACTCAGATAAGTCTTTTTTCATTTTCTCCCTGAAACAGTCATTCAGTTTTGGATTTTCTTCTTTATTCCTAGCTCTCGAAGTAATTGAATTTCGTTTATTTTTGGTTTATTCTCTAAGGATTTTCAAATGTCATCCTTGTTTAAGCGATTGAGAATGGATTTAAAAAGCATACTAGAAATAATATGATACAAAGTTAAAGACAAGGTATCAGTGAAAGCTCAATTGGATGAATGGTTTGGGAATCTTGTGGGAGACAACGAGGTTTAGGTAGAAAGAAAATAAATGTAAAACAATGGGTTGGGTATAGAGCACTCGGGTCATGCGACTGAGATTCGGTTAGAAAGTCAAACAATTCTTGGACAGCTCAAAGCAACTGATTAGAACAAAGCATGGCAATGGAAAGGCCACCTTCAGCAAGAATGCCACAAACAAACCACCACATTTTCAAACTAATAAAGTTTTCTTTGAATGAAATAGAGGCAGGAAATCTCATTTATTTCGAAGGAACCCTCCGTAAAGAAAGCATGTACCGGATAGGCTCGACTGTAAACTCTCAGGACCCTTCTGGACAATGGGAACTAGTTAAAATTTAAAACATTTTCATAACCAAAAAGTTGTAGTAGAAACTCTACTTTGGGAAAATATAAGTTCGCTTTGAAGTTTTCATTTATAGGATGAGATTCAGTTGGAAATTTTCATGACCCTCATGGATAACGGGGTCTAGCTTTTTAATTCTTAGATATATTAGGTAACATGATTCTGTTATCACTTACAGATGTCCCCAGCTACCAAATTGGGACAGAAAAGTTTCATTGTTTTGTCTGTTTTAGTTGTAATTAGGCACCCAGCCAGAGAACAAGGGAATACTATTCAAGTTTTGGCAATCAAACGTCCACCTTAAGTACAAGGGAATATAATTATAAGTTTTGGCAACAACATAAATTCGCCTCAAGAGTACAGGTAAACTGTTCAAGACGCACAACAAAACTGTAGAAGTAGAAAGACCAAGTTTGAAGATGTTAGATCAGATTTTTGTAATTCATAAATCATTGTTTAGCCTATCTTCTTTTATTTTGTTTCGGTGTAATTAGGAGTTCACTGAGCAATAGCAACAGTAGCAATAGTGGAATCACAGCTTTTCCCAGCTACCAAAACTCCTTGAGCTTCACTTACCTGATTCTTTTATAGCCAAGAATATACATGCAACCTCGAAAGCAGCGTACGGCCAAATCTTTCAAAAAATGCTTCCCGCGAAGTGTTCAAACGAGCAAAAATCTCTAGTATCCGCCCACTTTATCTTTGCATGAAAACTTTTTGTGTTTCCAAGCAAAGTGGGGCAGCTGTGAGCACGTAAGTTTTACCGCATGGGAATTAGTCCCATAAAATACAAGAAAAAACAATCTTTTCCATTTTTTACAATGTTACGGATTTTGTGGGAATTTATGCAAATTGTTTGTATTTCTGTGCATGTTTATTTTTTGTTAAAATCATGAAAATCTCAAAAATAACGTGTATTGCATTTAATTTTATTTTTACATTGTTCAGTTTAATTAGTGAATTAGTTATTTTATTTGAAAATAGAAATCATAAAAATTGGCTTACTATTGCATTTTTGGCTTTTAAAATTTAGATTAGAATTTCCCCTTTTTCTCTAGGAGTAATTAACTTTTGTAAATATTATAGTAGATAGTTAGCTTACTTTTACAAATTAATTTTTTTAGAAATTTAATTTAGGTTTCAAATTAATTAAAGAAAAAGGGGAAGAAAAAAAAGGAATTATAGGAAAATTAAATAAAAGGAAATTGTTATTGGACCAAAATGTTAAAGCCTAAACCTTTTTCTCATCAATTCGCTCCAACCCCATTCAAATAACCCGGTCCAACCCCATTCCCATACCAAATAACGTCATTTCTACCCCATTATCATAATCGTTGGATTTCAATGATGCAACATCCAAGAACTAAGGCCTCCCCCTCCCCCAAGTATAATATTGTGTGAAAGTTATCCAGCCCCCCTTGATTCAAGACCCCTCATTCCATCTCCTCACACTCTCCGTCTCGAGAAACCTTAGCCTTCACCCTAAAAACCTCCCATCGTCTCCGCTGTCAGCCACTCGCCGCGACTCGCCTCATGATGGTTCCGGCATACCAATCCACACAAAAGTAAAATCACAGAACCCCTATTGCTTTCTCTTTCCAAATCCCTAATACATGTCCCTCTCATCCCTCCCAAACAACTCAAATCTTAGAATTAAGATCGATTCCCAAAATCTTATCTCACCCAAAAAATCCCAAATTCACACCCTATAACCCCTAACATTCCCTCGTTGCTATCTTGCTTTGATTTCGAAAAATTCCTATCCAACTTGCTCAAATTTTGAATACGAAATCATGAACCCTATTCACCCCCCCCCCCCCCCCCCCCCTATTTTTTTGTTTTTGTCAATTAATTGGTCAACTGAACCCAAAATATCCATCAGTCGATTGTTCTTATTAAGAATAGTCGATTAATGGCAGTTCGAGTTCACTTATGCTTCGTTAAGGCCTAGTCAGGTTCCGAGTGGATTCCATTTGGAGCGAAAATATGTAATTTTTTCTTGTTTCATCTCATTTGTTTTTCACTATTTTCTTTTGTCCCCTTCTCTTGATTTTCCTTCATGACTAATATTCTTTTTTAGTTACATGATTTAGAGTTCTAGCATTTTAGGATTATTTGTTGACTTTTGTGCTTAATCATCGTTATTATCCAATGGATTAGGGTTAAAGTTATGCATTTGCCATCAGAGTCATTAGATGTCAAATTTTGGATAATGTTAATCTAATCGATTTAGGTTGTGTTTAGTCGAATTCGTTTGGAAATGAATATGCTAATCTCATTGTAGTGTGATCACTTGTTAATGGCAATGTGTAATTGGATTCAAAAGGTTTGAACCTCAGGGATGGTTTATTCAATAATTATTGTTAATATTGTTTTCAATTATTAAATGTTGTGTCATTTCTGATCTCTCATAGTGATAAAATTATTTAAGTTTAGAGTTAATTCAAGAGTTAGTCGCCTGATTGTTTGGTACATTCAATTAATCAAGTTGTGCCAGTCTTGGCTTTTATTTGTTAATACTAATTCATAGGCAATTGGAAGTTTGGGGGGTTCAATGGTTAAAGGATAATTTAAGGAGTTTATCTGAGGGGTGGGTAAAGTTGATAGGGTAAAAGAACCTACTAGAAGGATCTAGAATAAAGGGCAGCTGGCCTCATTTGGCCAGCACAAGTGCTGAAATCAATTAGAGGTCGACAGTTGTCCAAAATATGTTAGAAAGATTCCTTTTGTAGGCTGGAATAATTCTCATCTTTCTGTTTTTAGGCACATGATTGAGAGGCCTATAAAAGGGGCCCTTTCCTTCACTTTAGGATCACATTTTCACATATCAATTTTTGCACAAAAGATTCTGTATTGTTAGATAAAACCCTTTCTCATTTTCTCAAAAAGACTAGAAGAAATCCTCTAAAATTTCTAGAACTCAAAAAGGGTTGAAACATGGCTAGTTTCTTGAAGCTTTGATTTTGATTATTACTGATGTTCCTGCCTGTTAGCTTGCTATCGATTGTTCATCTTGGATGAGTTTAGGACTATACTTTTCTTTGCTGTTGTATCCAAGTACACCACACAAGCCCTGAAAAATTCCAAAAAAATGAAGAATGAACTATTTGGTTTGAAGTTGGAAACTCCAGGATTTTTATGTTAATGTCCTCTTTGTTCCTTTATTTGGCTTATAGTTTCTTTTATCTATTTAGATCTACTTAGAGCCAATACTTTATATCATTCATTCATAATATCTTGGTTGGAAAATAGAATTGGTTTCGTGTTTCATGCGGGGTAAAATAATTTTGCAATAGTGGAGATATGTAATATTTAAGGACTGTGGTAGAACTAGATGGTGTGTTAAATATATAGGTTGATGTGATACTTTTGATTAAGTCATGTTAAGTGTTAATATTATTGGTAGGTTAATATATGATGAGTTCTTATTAGTATTCAGTAGGCGCGGAATCATTTTATGCTTTGGTTAAGATTAGTTTGTATATGTAAATTGGATATCCTGTTAATATTGATAACAAAGCCATTAAAGGTTAGCTTGTAATTTGGACATCCATGTACCTCTAATGTTTGAAACTGTTGTACAACTTTTTCATAAGTGAGTTAGGAAGGGATTAAGCCTAAAAGGGCCTTAATCTTGAAGGTCCTCTTTTGTTAGAGGTTATTGGGCCAACCATGGCCTATATTAGGTGGTCCACATGGAATTGTATTTAGAAATGTATTTTATTGTGGCCTTTGGGGCTCGATCGCGATCCATATTAGGTTCATCAACTTCAACTTTGTATGTTTCTATATGCTGAACAATAGAAATGATTTTCTTTACTAGAAATTCATTTTGAAAGGTCTAGGCTAGACATTCGCCAAATCAAGCCAGCCAAATCAGTTAGGTTGATCTTCCCTTTTAGCTAGTTTAAGCCCAATCCCATTAGCGCCATTTATTCTTGCCGTTTCTGCAACAACCTGGACTTGTAGTTGGCTCGTTTTTCCCCGAAATAATTAAAGAGGTAACACATGTACCTCAAGCTTATTTTTTACTAATAGCTCAATTTTGTTTTAAAAAAAATAAGAACATTGGTAGGCTGCTTATGTTAAGTATAGCCCTTTATAAATAGATTGAGGCGTGCCATTAAATTAAATCACTTACCGCCTTCACCAATATTATAATTAGATATTAAAAATAGACATTCAAGGAAAAACCTTTAAGCGCATTTAAAATGTTATTCTTATTGTGTACATGTTCGCATGACATAATTACGATTCTAAAAACCAAGTCGTAGTATGCGTTCGAGCAACTTCGTCATACTATCTAAATAATAAAATTTTTATTAATAGACCATTAATTTAATTTAGTTAAAATAGTTCGAGTTGTGTCAACCATAATTTAATCATTCATGGCCCTCGTATTAATTTTATAACCTAGATATAAAAATGAAAAATGCTCGTAGTTGCTTTAGACCCTTTTTATATACAATCGTGATTGCGTACACGTTCATGTGATATTATTACTACTCAAAAAATAAAACCGGAGTATGTGTTCGCGAAAGTTCGGCCAAACTTTCATAATCATATAAGCGTTATTAATTGTGGACAAGTATGCACGACATAATTTTTGACGTGCCAAACAAAATGAGTATATGTACGCATGCCTCATTTCAGGATAATTTCTTAAATAAAAGTGGTTAATGGGTGGATACATATGGGTTCTAAAATAAGTAATTAGTCAATTTTAAAAATCCAAGTTTGATCGAAGTAACCGTGCTAGAACTACGGAACTCGAAAATGCCTAACACCTTCTCCCGAGATAATAGAACTTCGTACATGGATTTCTATTTTTGCAGACCATAAATAAGAGTCAAAACCTTCCTCCATTCAGAATTTTAAATCGGTAACTTGGGACACGATAAATTATCATAAGTTACAACTCTGATTTTAAATAATAATTCTGTTTCGATTATCAATTTAATTGAAAAAACCTCATTATACTCCTTTTCGGGGGTAATAAAAAGGAGAAATGACAACTGTTACTTTTGTTGATTTGCCTTGACTTGTGGTCTTGATTGGACTTTTCCTTTGCTAAGTAGATATTTTCATTATTTGATAAATCAAAATCAGATCCCTTGATTTCGACTTTTGATTGTCTTCCTTCTATGAAAGAATCTTCACTGATAGTTTCGCAATCTTAACTTCCTTTATTTTAGTTCCTTCCCATATCCGTTACTCCTTCCTTTTTCATATCAAAACGTCGATACGTCCTTTCCATTGCTTTAAGAGTGTTTCTGCACATTAAAGAAGTGTTATTTTGGATCATTAAAATAAGCTTAGATCTGTAAGTACAACCTTAATAACCAATAAAGTAACTCATAATCACTAGTGACTATCTATATTAATTTTTCTATTGTGCTTCACAGTTAATGACGACCATTATACCTTGGATCATTCTAACTTCCTTGAAAGATTAAATGATAGATAAAACATCTTGACACATTACAAGTTCTTTGAACAAGAATATAATGATTCAAACCCAATGGTAAAATAAAATTATATGATAGAGAAAGAAATAAGTGAAATTTCTTACCCCAAAAGTCAATAAATAGAAGAGTGAGTAGGAATGTTTTGGCAAAGCAAGACTGATTAGCTCACCTAAGGGTTGTAGCAGAAGCATTCTTATGTTCTGTAGATGCCCAGCTTATCTGCCAGTTATCTAACCGTAAAAGGAAAAGGTTAGTTCACAACTCTAAAAGTCGAAGATGAAGCGAGGAGGGCAGCTCTAGAGAAACAGATAAAGAAGAGATTTCCTTAATCCCTGTACTCTCTGGAAGATAAGTACATACGTTCCAGACTCTACTAAGCTTGCTCATGACTAGTGAGACCTAGGCAACCTAGGGATCTAATAAATACTTGCCACGGTCCAAAATCCCAAACGCCGAAACATTACAATGCCTAATGACTCAGTTACTAGACAAGCCAACACTAGTACACAAATAATCATTTAAAAGCCAATTTGAGAGCAATTTAAAAAATAAGTAAAGCGACAAAAATTAAAAATAGACTTAACAACTCCAAATGCTGACTTGTTAAACCCATGCATTTTGTGTGATAAGTATATGAGCATACTAAAAGTACTACAACCAATTTCGGAATGAAAATACAACTTTCTGAAGCAAAATAAAATAGCCAAACTAGATATGGAAAGGGACTTTAGGGACTATGATCCTGCAGCTCTACCTCAAGTCTCTAGATAGAGATATGATCCAAGAAAAACTCCACTAGATGCCACTTGGACAAACTCCTGAATCTATACAAGAAGTGCATTAAGTGTGGCATAGGCACAACCGACCTTATATACTACGTAAATATCGAGTCTAACCTCAACGGAGTGGTGACGAGGTTATAACAAGGCACTCTCCAAAAAATTGTACTTTTATCGTAAAATAATAATAAAATAAAGAAAACAAGTATAACATGAAAACTAGAATAGAAATTACATAACAGAGGGCTCAAGAATAATGAATGCTCAATTTTCTCTTTGCAACACAAATACGGAAAACAACAACTCAAAGTAGTTAAATATGTCTTCTCTATCACGGTGCATAACCCAATCCACAAATATATATAAATAACTTGTCTATTGTGGTACGTAACTTGATCCAAAAATATATAAATAGAAATCTTCTCCGCTGGGGCACACAATCAAATCCACCCCCACACTTATATATATACACATACATATATATATATATATACATACATATATACATACATATATATATATACATACATATATACATACATACATATATATATATATATATATATATATATATATATATATATATATATATATATATATATATATATATATATATATATATCTATATATATATAATATATATATATATATATTTGTAGATCGTGTTGCGCAATATATATATATATTTGGTATTTATATATATTTTTAGATCGGGTTGTGAGCTGCAATAGAGAATATTTGGTATATATATATATATATATATATATATATATATATATATATATATATATATATTCTCTATTGCAGCTCACTACCCAATCTAAAAATATATAGAATTACCAAAGCTTCTCTTTACGGTGCGCAACCTGATCCACAAATATCTATATATATATATATATATATATATATATATATATATATATATATATATATATATATATTTGTGTGTGTGTGTATCGTTACGCCGTGCAAATCGTTCCTAAACAGTAACACTAATATCCGTTTCGACATGCCATCCAATCCCAAATAATAATAATAATATCAATACCCAACTACATCATATCAAAATAAAACACAGTACGATAATTACATAATTGAAAGGCATAAAGCGGATAAAAGTAGCTATCTACTAGCGTATAGTGTTATAAAACAAGTAAAAGAAGTCAATGAATAAATGCATGAAAGAAATTAGTAATTAAGGCATGTAAGGAAAAAGGCATGAATTTATTTCGAAACCCGACTTCAATTTGAGGTTATCTCAATTTTACCTGTATGAACCCCATCGGTTGTATTGTGTAATTTTGCCTCGTCACCCCTTTTTTTAACACTTATGTATTTATGATTTTATGAGTTGTGGGGTTGATTAGTTCCATTTCAGACATTTTTTGGGTAGACTGGACCCTTGATTCTTGACTTAGAAGTTTAAAATTAAAAAATATTGATCAAACATTGACTTTTGGTGAAAAAGACTTTGGAACTGTACTTTATGACTCTAATAGCTTCGTATCATATTTTTTGACTTGGTCGTATGCTCCAAACTGATTTTGGAAGTGCGTAGGTTGATATGTCAAAATTTGAAAATCTGAAGTTGGAAAGTTTGACCGTAGATTGACTTTTGGCGATCGAGCTCAGAATTTGATTTTTGGACGTGGAATAGGTCATTTATGCTGTTTAGAACTTTCTTGCAAAATTTGGTTTCGGTTGAAGTTGATATGATAGGATTCGGTAGTTTAGTTGTTATTCAAGAAGTTCTTGAGCTTTTCTTTGAAATTCATGCACTTTAAAGTTTAATTCGTAGTTTTAGATGTTATTTATTTGTTTTTGATTTCCCTAGCGAGTTAATATATTATTCTTAGACTTGTGTGAATATTTTGTTTGGAGCCCTGAGGGCTAGGATGAGTTTTTACATGTTTCAGAGCGGTTTAAACTGAAAAATAGAAAAATCTAGTGTCTTGTGCTCTGGTGTAACAAATGCGAACACCGGAGTGGCATTACGAAGGTGACAGAATAGGGGCAATTGTTGCAAATACAACATCACCTTCACAATTTGCGAAGGCAACGAAAATTGAACAGTGTTTACGATTGCGAAAAATTGTTTGCTTTTAGAATGTTTGAGAAATCTCTATCGCAATGGCGATGTATGATGTGTCTCTCAGGCTTTGAAAATGTAAGCCCTGATCCGAAATTTTGAGTGTTGGTAAATGTGAACCATGTGTTGCGAATGCGATATCCGTAGCTAGTAATAGGGCGGTTAGATGCGATTTTTGAACTTATTCTCTCATTTTTGAACCCTAGACTAGATAGGAGGCAATTCAAAGAGGGAAGTTTCACCTACCAACCTTGGTTAAGTAATTCCAATTTATTTCTAATCATATTCCATCAACATATTATAGATTTTAACATCAACTTCATGTGAATCAAAGTGAAAAATTATGAAACTTTATCAATTTTTTCAAAAATAAGAAATTGAGTTTTCAAAGTTGATATGGAGTTGGATTTAGAAAGTAATAACATATACGAACTAATGGAGTCATAGATAGATTGATTTCACCATTGGACCCGAGTTTTAATCAAGTGGGCACGTGAGTAGTTTTTGTGGACTTTTTGAAAAATGAGTCTTAGCTTTATGTATAGCAATTGAAATTCTCTAGAATTGTTCAATTATATTAAGTCAATTTTGGTTAGATTTGAGACATTTGGTGGCTAATTTTAAGGGAAAATCTATTGTCGAGTGTTGAATTAGGCTAGGTGGTAAGTGTCTTGCCTAAGTTTGTGTGGGTAAACTACCCCTTAGGATTTGGTATTGTTTGACTAAACTGTGTTAAGTGATATCCGTCTACTCAAGGTAACTAGTGGGTACACTGGTGGTACATGATGTTTGGTCAATTTAGGATACTCGGACTATTTTCATGCTTACATTGAATGACATATCATGTTCTAATTCTCTCTCGCGTGTGTTAGTCTATTCTTAAATACCTTAAATCATTTTATTAATAGATGTTCTACCTCTAAACTGATAATATGCACTCAAGATTTGTTGAACTTTTTGTCTCTTTTATTGTTACATGTCATCTCTTGGTTTTTGATTATCATTAAATGAAGTTATCGTTCATGCTACCTCTTTCATTTTGGTTACCATTTATTGAAGTTATTGTTCATGTTATCTCTTTATTTGTTTATTTTCTTGTTACATGTTATATTTTCTATTTTGAGTTATTCCTATTTTACATCATGGTTATACATTGTCTCTCATTGTTGAATTATTGGTGTTGGGGTTGTGAAAGTCGTTATGACATTAAGGCGAAATTGTTTGAGCATTTTACATTTATTTTTGTTGTTTATATTTTTGTACCCGTTGTGGTATAGTCATGTGCTATTATGATGGAAATATTGATATTGTGGATTGCTGGTAAATTGCAATATAGGGCCACATGTGGTGCGAGTTATTATTTTAATATGAAATAGACACACATATGCGGTTTAAGACTTAGGGTTGATATGCATGTGGCGGTATAAAATGGGACTTATGCGCGTGTATCTTGTTGAGGTTATACCAGTACAACCTTTTTCACCAGTTCAGTCCGTGGTTAGGGAGCAATATCTCGGGAGGAGGAGTTTAGGTTAGAGAGACACAAGAAGTACCACCCTCGAGAGGTACAAGAGTGCCATTGTATTCTCTGTATTATGGGTATTTTGGAGATGGGTAGGCTTACTTCTACTACTTTCCAATTGTCCGAAGCGGCATATCAACAGTGGCTGTATACAAGGAGGGTAGCCCAGCCTAGGCCGCTTCACATACATGGACTCAGTTTTTATAGTCAATCTTGAGAATTTTGTCCCTCAAAACTTTTAGGATTCTTGGCGCATGGAGTTTGAGCAGCTGCACCAGGTTACTTTGATACTGTCGGATTATGATGCCCGGTTCAGTGATTTGTCCAAGCATGCACCTGCCTTGAATTATACAACCAGAGTGCGATTCTTTCTATCTATCGAGGGGCTCAACTATGGTATTAGACTCAACAAGTCAAGAGAGTTGGAGACAAATACTCCATATTACCAGGTGGTTGAGATTGCATGGAAAATGGAGGGTATGCGGGGCCATGAAAGAAAGGATGGGTGTCACGACCCAAACCGGTGATCCGCGACAAGCACCTAGTACCTTACTCAATCGTGTACCAACATAATGTATCTTTTCATAGCATACTATCATAGATAATTTAAATAGTGAGGCTGCCATGAAATAGGTAGAATACACCATGTAACACCAACGTATATGTAAGACATATGAGCCTCTTAGACCAAAATAAACAAGCATACACTGAACATAGGTCGATAAGGCCATACAATCTTTTGCGTACATGGTATCTGTCTACAAGCCTTAAAGAACATATGATTTTCATAAAGGTCAGGACAGAGCCCTGCTATACCAAACAATACACGTCTAAATCATACTAATCGAATAGGTAACTCCAAAGCAAATGGAGCAACCCAACATCTTCCATTGAGCTGACAGCCTACTTAGGGGGGGGGGGGGGATCTAAACCTTTCTATTGGACATGTATGCATGAAACGGATCATCCCCAAGCAAAACGAACATCAGTACGAATAATGTACCGTGTATGTAAGGCACATAAGTAAGTACATAACATATATGAAAGAAATATAGAGTGAATGACTCAACCTCTGTAATTCATGAAACAATTATAATTTCATAGATATGCTTATAAATGTCATGTCATGCATACGTATATGTTTCATAACATCACCAGGACTCTGAGGGCATCCCATTATATCATCTCGGCCACTGTAATCTAAATTATCATTGTATACCAGTTGATCAGGTGGTGGTGCGTATATAATGCCATAACCTTTTCCATATCTTATATGCATAATATATATATATATATATATATATATATATATATATATATATATATACACATACGTGTATGTATATAGATATACGTGTATATAATGCTATCAAGTCATGGGTCAATGTACATGAATGAAATACATGAGAAGTATGTCAATAAAATCTTTCGGGGTGTCATAAGACCATTATTGTCACGACCCAAGTTGGAGGGTCATGATTAGCACCCGGGCCATACTTGTCGAGCAACAACGTACATTTTATCTAACCTTCCATGTTATCTTTAAAGACTGACAAGATCAATATAAATGGTATATATGGATCATGAACAAGCAACAATGAAAGATAATGGCACGAACATACTTTACATCAAATAAATAGACAATCAGGAAACTATATATAAGGTACGAGCTACCACACTGCCATGAAAGACTATACAACAAAAATCAGCTGACAAGGCATACCAAACTATGCATAAGTTGACACTTATCTATGACCCTCTAAAGGAACATAAGTGGTGTAAAATAGACGACTAGGGCCCCGACATACCAAACGTCCATAACAAAAATGCATACCAAGACAACAACATGTCCAGAGAAGGGATCTCACCAATAATCGTTGAATTAGGCAGCCTACTGTGGTGGGGGAGCTGCGTCTACCCATCTAATATGGTGATATACACATAATTTATGCATCATTATACTGTATATAACCTTGTGACGCCATATGTTGGGCGTAACTGCTTGCAAGTTTCGATAGTGACCATTTTATAGGGGAAAATCGACTGAACATTTATGTTGGAATCCACGATGATTTGGACTCCCCATAAACCTTTACATTCGAGGACAAATATTCCGAGGGGGGAGGGTGTTACAACCCATATTAACGTACATTATTTTATGAAATCACTTAGTCGCCCTAAATCTAAGAATAGATTATCTTTGAGATGATAAAAAGTTAATCCTATTGGTCTTAAATGATAAAAATGTGTATAAGGGTGGTTAACATGTATTACAAGTTAATCAATGATGTTGTCAGCCGTATTTTTTGGGTAAATCTAGAGGTACTTAGTACACCCAAGAGGTCTTGTTTTAAGGTATTTAATAATATAATGTCCATATTACATGTATTGAAGTTAAACGAGTTATGAAATAAAAGTCGACAAAAGTTATCGCAACATAGGTTCATAGTTTACTTAAACTTTTGGTCAAATATTAATATGGTTTTCTCGTAATTTCCTTTGAATTAATGGGTTATATACCAACCAAATTAAAGATATATGAGTCTACTTTCTAATACATTAAACATTTTGTAGTTATGACATCGGAGTAAAGATTTATACGCATTATTGCGAGACTGCACAGGCTACTAAGTGACAAGTAGGTGTGCCGCCTAGTTGGTTAAATGATAGCCCAAATATTTTGGGTCGGCCAAGAGACCATTTATACAATTATCTCTTGAAATATAACACTCATTATATATCACGAATAACCAAACCTAAATCCCTACGAACTTCCTCGCAAAAATTATCCACTGACCCTAATTGAGTTTCCTTCTCTTTCAAGTTCCAATTGGGGGTAAAACCTAGAGTTTGAAGAACCAACATAAAAGCTTTGTTATTCAACAAGTAAGGTAAGTTTATTGCTATCTTTCATCCAGTTTTTATTCTGTAAATTCATGTTAATTCTTTCTATATTTTTAATAACTCACAGGACAGTGATCAGAAGTCGTGAGTTCGAGTTATTCACTTGTAGTGGACTGTTCTGTGGACTGTTATGTGTTGCTATTGGGCTGCGTGTTTTACTACTTTTTTGAGAAGTTTTGGAGCAATAAGGATGTTGGAAAACACCATATAGATGTAGGGTAGTTGTATGTCATTCGTTGTAACATTTCTAGGTCGTTTGACACTACTACGATGGTCGTCTTATGTATGAAGTGACTAGATTGTGTGGACTCTTTTAGAATGCTCAAACTGATTATTATTGATGTTGTTTTGGCTGTTTGATGATTGTTTTGACTTGTGTGAAGGCATATATAGGGGAGGTGTTGTCCATTTCATCATTAAATAGGTTGTGGTCGATACATAGTCCTTATGACGCTTAAATGATAATGATAGTATCGTTTTTCTTATTGTTGACTAAGGATTTGTGAAATTTGCATTGCTATAGGTTGGGAAATATATACGAAGTATATGAGGCTATCCCCCCCTTCTTTTGCACAACTCTGATTGTATATAATTTAATGAACGAGCTTTCAAAGATATTCTTCCCTTAAAAGCTAGCAGTACTTATATTGTTTTCCCTTTTGGAACAATTGATGTTGATGTTGCTTCTTTTATTCTTATGTTATCAGTATTGTTGCTACTTCCTGATGTTGCTACTGAACCTTATAATGGCCGGATACATTTTTACCGAGTCCTCTTTGAAGCCGCGTATGATATTATGATGCTGATATCCACATAGACATGTGTTTTAAAAATTTATATGTGAATATATATATATATATATATATATATATATATATATATATATATATATATATATATATATATATATATATATCATGAATTTCATATCAAGAGTCCACGAACTTATATAGTTGGTATGAATACAGTGAAAGCAATCACTCTCTATGCAGATGATACTAGTTAATTTGGGGGAGCGTTTAAGCTTTATTAACATTACAGTTCATATCATCAAGCATGGTATTCACACAATTTATCTTAGTTTAAATGGTTAAAAGTTTCTAATCATTATAGCCGTAAGTGTGAGCTTTAGAGTTTTTCTAGTTTATGTGAACTCATGTTTTTTAAGAATGAATATTAATGAGTATGAGTCATGCTCTTTAAGACTTGCCAATTAATCATAGTGACTTATGAGTCACAATCCTTAGATGGGTTTGCTTCCACGTTATGTATTTTTTTCAAATAATTATCAACCAATTATCTTAATTAATTGTTAATTCCTCATTAAAATCAATAATTACCTTATTATTCATATAATTAAGAATTTTCTCAAACTACTTATAATACTATACACTTTAAATATATATTATACACCTTACTATCATGGCCATGTGGTACCTTGTATTGTACTAGTCCATAAATAATGGATATTTTAGCTTGGGCCGTATTTTATCCGAAAATTACATATTTTGACGAAATTCAATTTATTTTATTTCTTTACCTTTCTACTTTCACGAAATTACTCATCACTTATTTGAAATAGGATAATGCTTATAACCTCAAAATAATCTCATTCTCTATCTTACATCGGTTAACTTACGACAAAACTTTATCATACGAAAATACAGGATGTAACATCTCATTTTCCGAGCTTCCATCAATTTACTTATGGTGTAGCTTCGCGTATGAAAATATGGGTTGTAAAAATAGGGAGGCCAAGAGGCCTCTAGGCACGGGAGGATTTACTGGTTGTGATGTTGCAGCTATAACTCATCATGGTAGAGGCTATATAAGCCACTTTCCGAGGCCAAAGCATCCAGCATCTAGTGGTGCTCCATTTGTTCTGATGTCTCAAGTTGCACACTTTTCACAGCCACTATCTATTACATCTCCTATAGCTGTCAGTCCAACCGACTAGGCTCGATCCAGTACTAGCCGTCATGCCTACTGAGAGCTTGCTTTGATTTTGGAAATACCTACAACTTAGTTATAGAGTGCACCGGACTTAGGAGGGGTGTACCTCCTCAGGCTACTTAGGCTCCATGGATTCAGTCAGGTCTACTGACATCCCACGACATTGTTGTTTCCCCTGTTGTCGCTCAACCCGCCCAACCAGCTAGGGGTGGGGTCGAAAGGGTGGACGTCGTCCTAGAGAGGGAGACCAGGCTAGATTCTATGTTTTTTGAGTAGAACAAAGATAGTTGCTTCAAACTTAGTTATTACATGTATGGTTATGATTTTCAATAGAGATGCATCAGTCTTGTTTGATCCGAGATTCACTTATTCATATATGTCATTTTAGTTTTTCTCCGTAATTTGATATATCTCGTGATTCCTTTAGTTCTCCCATTTATGTGTCCACACATGTAAGAGATTCTATTGCTGTAGCCATTGGATATCGGTCATGTTTAGTTTTTATTGGTGGTTTTGAGACAAGACTTGATCTATTTCTACTTAGTATGGTAGACTTTGATGTGATCTTGGGTATGGACTAGTTTTCATCCTATCATGCCATTCTAGATTATCATGTCAATACTGTAATGCTGGCCATGCTAGGTTTACCGCGATTGGAGTGGAGGGGTGCATTCGATTTTGTTCCTAGAAGGGTTGTACCATTTCTAAAAGCTTAGAGGATGGTTTAGAAGGGGTGTGATGCTTATCTAGACTTGGTGAGAGATGTCAGCGCTGATACTCATACTATTGAGTCAGTTATGGTAGTGAGGGACTTTTTAGATGTATAGCTAGAAGATCGTTTGGGCTTGATGCTCGATAGGGATATCGATTTTGGCATTGACTTATTGTTGGCACTCATCCAATTTTTATTGCACCATATCGGATGGCCCTAGCGGAGTTGAAGGAGTTAAATAAGTAGTTGCTGGAGTAGCTTGATAAAGGTTTCACTTATCCTAGTGTATCGCCATGGGGTGATATGGTCTTGTTTGTGAAGAAGAATGATGGTTGTATTTGCATGTATATTTATTATTGGCAATTGAGAAAAGCTACAATAAAGAACAAGTATTCATTTCCATGTATTGATGACTTATTTGTTCAGCGACAGGGTTCCAGAATGTTGTCAAAGTTTGATTTGTAGTTAGGTTATTATCAGCTAAAGATTTGGGATATGGATATTTCAAAGACTGCCTTTAGGACTCACTATGGTCACTACAAGTTTCTTGTGATGACATTTGGGCTAACAAACGCCCCATCAACATTTATGCACTTGATGAACAGTGTATTCTAGCCTTATAGTGATTCATTCGTTATTGTGTTTATTGATAACAACTTGGTGTACTCACGTAGATGAGAAGATTATAAGTAGCACTTGAGGATCGTGCTCCAGACCTTGAGAGAAAAGAAGTTGTATGCATAATTCCCAAAGTGTGAATTATGGCTTGATTCAGTGGCAATTTTGGGTCATGTGGTGTCGAGGGAGGGGATAAAGGTAGATCCGAAGAAGATTGAATCAGTGCAGAATTGGCCCAGACCATCTTCAACTACTGAGATTTGGAGTTTCATTGGATTGGCCGAACATTATCGTTGTTTCCTATACGGGTTCTCATCTATTTCTGCACCTATGAATAGATTGACCCAAAATGGTGCTCCATTAATATGGACCAAGGTACGTGAGGCGAGGCTTCAAAAGCACAAGACTGCTTTGACTACAACCTTAGTGTTGGTGTTACCTTCGGGCTCGGGGTCTTGTACTGCATATTTTGATGCATCACGTGTTGGCCTCAGTGTGGTGCTGATGCAAGGCGGTAGGGTGATTTTCAATACATCTCGATAATTTAAGACCCATGAGAAGAATTATCCGGTCCGTGACTTACACTTGGCATCCATTATTCATGCATTGAAGATTTGGCAGTATTATTTGTGCGATGTTCCTTGTGAGGTCTTTACCAACTATTGGAGTCTACACTATTTGTTCAAATAGAAATATCTTAACTTGCAGCATTTTAGGTGGTTAGAATTGCTTAAAAACTATGATATCACCATTCTATATTATCCTATGAAGGCCAATATGGTGGCAGATGCCTTGAGTCAAAAGGCAAAGAGTTTGGGTAGTTTAGCATATCTACCAGCAGCGAAAAGGCCATTGGCCATTGGTAGTGGAGAGTTCTTGCCTGTGCGGATTCTCGATGTTCTCTGTTAATAGTATCAGAGAGCGTCTGTATGATGAGCCCTATTTGCTTCAGCATGGCAATACCAATGAGGTTACTATTGGGGGCAACAGTGTATTGCAAATGCATGGACGATTATGTGTGCCCAGAGTTAATGGTACTCTTGAGTTGATTCTTCTTAAGGCCCACAGATTGCGGTAATTTATTCATCCATATGTTTCTAAGATGTATCAAGACTTGAGGAAGCACTATTGGTGGAGAAGGATAAAGAATGACATAATGGGGTGTGTAGCTTAGTGCATAAATTGTTAGCTGGTGAAATTACGAGCATCGGCGATCTGGTGGTTTGCTTCAGTGGCTTGGGATTCTCTAGTGGAAATGGGAGCATATCAGCACAGACTTCGTTGTTGGGCTCCCACAGACTTAGAGGATGTTTGACATGGTATGGCTGATTGTGGACATGTTAGCCAAGGAAAATCATTTCATTCCAGTAGTGACTACCTATTATCTAGAGCAGTGATAACGTCCAAATCCACTATTAAAAGTATATGGACACAGTCGCATGCAATATAATTTATCCAACTATGAGTGCGGATCAAATCCCACATAGAACAATATATAAGCGATTAGAATGTAAGAAACTTATTGCTTATCGCACAATAACAAACATTAAGAATTTGGTTTTCAAAAAGTTTATATCTAAATGTGGAAATGTAAACTAACCTAGAATGAAAGTAAAATGATCAATGGCTACAAGTATGAATGCATCGGAAATTATACTTAAGTAACGATCCAATGTATTTCGTGATTTTACAAATATGAGCGAGTTTATGTAATTAGCCACTGATAATAATTCTTAATTAGCTTCTTCCGAAAACTAACAAGACTTCCTAATTGAATTATCTTTATAACAATTAATAGATTAAGCACACCAGATATGGCTACAAGTACTTCAATCCTCTCCCTCGGTAGAATCTATAAAATTAGATTTAATTAAAGTAACAATCCTATCCCTTGGAAACATTTAAAAATAAGAATAATTAAAGTAACAATAACTCACTTTATAAAAGCATAAAAATCATTCAATACATAAGCACAACAAGGTATTTAATCCACACCTTAAACATGAATATTTTCATAAACAAGATTCAAGTGTTGAATAAAATACTGCACAATTAGATATATAATACAATGCAAGGAAATAATGACAGAAACATAAATGGGTAAGAAAATCTAAACCACAAGCTTCAAATCTTCAAGACCAAAGTGTGTGTGCAAACCCTAGCTTCAAGAACCTTGTTCTCTCTAGTCAATGCAACAGAAAATAAGCCAATGATCTCCTCAAAATATATGCTTGGTCGTGTATAAAATTTGATTGGGGGTTAAAAATTCAAAATTTCAAAATTTCCCAGGCCTAAAGCTCCATCATTGCAATTGTGTACAAAGGTTCGCAATTCCCAACTATGCTTGTGCTGCTTCACTTCGCATTTGCAATGAAACCTTCATAATTGCAAAGGTTGACTTTTATGGTCGACTTTGCATTTGCGAAGTGTTCTTTTCCGATGACTGCCTAAATCAATTTACTTCGTAATTCCCAGTATTTCCTTGCAATACCAATGTCTGTCTACTTCTCATTTACAAACATTTTTGTCGCAATTGCAACCACTGAGGGCATTGCCAAGATTTTTCATCCTTTTAGCTATTTTTTACTTGTTTCCACTTGGTTTCTTCATCATTACTTCTAAATCGCATACAACCTATAAAATAGAAGTTAATGGCATTGAATACATGATTTCATCACTCAAACATAGCAAAAGTATAGGCATAAAGACAAGATAAGTTGGAAAAATACAAACTTATCACACCCCCAAATTTAAACTATTGCGTGTCCTCAAGTAATGAAAGAGACAAAATCTCTTACGAAGTATTTAACTCAACATTATTTCCTTGTCATGCCAAGTCAAAAAGGTCTACTTTAAGAACAAAATCCATGACTTCGATTGGTACCAACAATTAAACCAACACATGTGAATTACCGATCACTTTTGTTGAACTTCATTACATTTCAAGTGCCCAAGCAGTATGCAAATCAAAGTAGAAAATCAAGTCATGACACTAAAGCTTCAAAATTTGCCTCTCTATCCCATTTTTAATTCTTTGGTCATTTCTTCCAATTGAAAATGAGATTAAATTCATAACTCAAGTTTCATTGGCCCTCACATTTAAAAGAGGATCCCACACCCACAAATCTTAGTTCGAAACACAAATGGGATATCAAATGGAAAGAATTTACTCTCCCTAAAAAAGATATTCAAATACATATAAGTCGTGCCATAGGCTTCCCTTCATGTATTCTTCCACTAATGCAGACAACTTGGTTCAAAATTAAGTAGTACTTAAAAGGATTTAGTTTAGGCTTTTGGTTTAGGTAGGGCGCAATTTAGTTAGAGTGACTCAAAACCTCCCCAAGCACTATAAATTACAATTAAAGTCTACCTCCTTCAAAGACATTTTTCATCCTTTCTTCACTTTTTCATTCCACACCTAGTTTTCTCCTTTATTCACAACTTCTAGTCATTTTATTAAATTTTTTTATTTTTTTTATTTTTTTTAAATCAAAGGAAGTTTTTATTTTAGCGTTTTTCTACCTTCCACCTTTTCAAACAACTTCTATATCACAACTTTTTCAACCTTCACCCCCAAACTTAGGCTTCTAGCCTATGTTTACAATTTCAACGTACTTAAGGAGGTAGGGTTCCAAAAGTTAGATCAATTAAGAACAAAAGATTTAAGCTTGTAATATGGTTGCTAACGAATAAGGTTAAAGGCTCAGGGGTAGGAAATTTAAAGCACACTAGCGGTTCAAGGAGTGCCTAATATCATTTTCCAAACCAACTTAGTCTATGGTTTCGCATTGAAGCACATTTCCGAAAAGTTCTAGACTACAAGTAATGCAAAAGAACTCACCAGTAATCTCATCACACATGAACTATGAACACCCAAGTGGAATAAAAATCCAAAATCCCATTGAACCCAATGACTCAAAGAGGTTGCATATAACATCGGAAGATATTTAGTGAATCAAAGAGCCAAAACATGAGTCTAAAAGTCATAACAGTTTTACTTCAGCTATTTTTTTTTTAACAATCAAATATTCATATGCTGAGCCTTAAATCATATTGGTACCAAGCAAGCCACAACTTGGTCAATGGGAACTAACCGCAACTCAAACCATTTATTTTTCCTAAATTAACAAAAGCTATATCTAACTACAAGACTAATTTTCTTAAGAAAGTTGTTAATTTATTCATCATCGGGAAAAGTCGACAAAAATTTATCTAAATTACCCGGTTCAAGAAGAAGATTGGCATCCTTCGGAAAAGAATCGTGGTATAAAGAAAACCAGGGATATTGCCACTAACCTAAAACATACTATATAATAAAAACAATTAAGAAGCTAATAAACATCAAGTAACTTATATAAAAAAATTAGGAAGCTAACAAACATACTAATATATCACATGACATGGACATATACTAACAACAAAATAAGGAAAATAACAATACTAATGTGTCGTATATCCACAATTATACTAGAATAACAGTTATACAAGAAGCCACCCCCAACTAAAGATGTTTCAATGTCCCCAATTCAACAAAACATGATGGAGTAAAAATGGTGGAAAGTGCTCCCTGAATACCACATCAAGTGCTCTCCTTGTTGTTTGAATCAGAATCATCCTCCTCTCTTTCTTCCTCGGGCCAAGAAACAGGAACATCATCATCATCCATAGCCCTAAGTCGATGATTTCCAGTCCTGAGGCTTTAGGACATTCTACAGCACTTTTACAACCTTCCGCATGCGAGAAAATAATTTGTCTCTTTTCTTCTCCCTTTTCACCATCTGGGCGTGTGCCTTTTCTAGATTGCCATGAGAACTTCTCAATTCACCATGCTTCTTGGCTAGCTCAGTGCATGCCTTCTCCAGTGCCTTGAGGTGATCCCCTTGCTTCCTGATCTTCAATGTATTTTTAGAACTCTTTCTATGAAATGTATACAGGTCCCTCAGATGTCTCCCCAGGTCCCTGTGGAAGGCCAGCTACTAGCTTATGAATCACTTGCATCTCATCACTAAGAATATCAAATGGTCCTTCTGTAGAGGATGATGGCTAACTAGTCAAATCAACTTGAGAAGAAGAACCTATATTTGTCTTTTTGCTCTTCACTGCGCCTCCCTCCTCTATTCTTCATCGAATGTAGAGGCTTTTCCAGTTATATCATATTGTCCCTTGGAGCCTCTTGCACCCTAGAAGGTTGGCACAACTCAGTGATAAGTGATGAGAATATCAATGAAGGACTGTTTTGCAGCCGATACTCCCTAAGTTCAGTGATGAAGACTTCACTAACATTCAACTATATACCATCAAGGATAGAGGCTATCATCTAAGCTCCTGTGACTGGGACGTTTTATATGTTTGACACGGGGGAGATACAACTGCATATGATGGCCATCCATATCTTTGTTTTGGCAGTGAACTTTTTTGATGTGATCCTCTCTTCTTGGCTGCCCATGTAACATCTGCACCTGGGCATTATTTCCACACCAACAACTCTCCTGAAGCACAATCTTTTTCCCTGAATAGGGCCATGTCGTGGTTTGGCAAATGATAGAAGTGATTTACAATTTTGCCCCAAAGTGCACCATTTTGCCTCAAATTCTCATCTGGATCTTTTTTAGCGGATAGCTGGGAGGTTGCCATAGAACTCCCTCACCCATTTCTCATTTGCTCGGCAAGGTTGAGGGGAAAAACAGTTCCATCCCATGTCCATTAGCCTTTGATAGAACTCGGGTAGACGTTCCTTGACATCGTCCATGAATATACCGCATTCTACGAGCAACTTCTTCGAGATCATGTTTTCAAAGTACCGTTCTTGACACTCCAATGACAAGAACTAGTATTGGTCAAAGTTTTGATCAGCTTTCACGGAGTTGTCACTTGTTGATACTTCAGAGTTCGAGCTCATTTTCCAATTATGGTGCATGTCAACAAATAATAAGCGTGAAAATATGGCATGGCTATGAAGAATAGTGAAAAATGAGTCAAATACACCATAAGAATGATCGGATAGTTGAAACTCAGACTTAATAATTGTTGTAGGATTTTCATATTTTCAAGTGTCAGCTCTTTGATATCGCAGTTCACAAAAAAATATTGCAATTACGATATTATTAGGTCTTGAATTTGCGAAAGATATTTCACAACTGTGAAGAACAGTGGGACTAATAAGTTCACATTTGTGACGTTTCCCTCACAATTTGAAGGTTCTTGGGACTTTAGTTTTATGAAATTGCGATCAGTTTTTAACATATGCGAAGACGCAAACGCGGAAAGACCTTCGCAATTGCGATAACATCGTCCCCAGCCTCACATTTTTCAGAGAACAATTTTTTAAGCCCCAAAATTGTTCAATCCAAGTCATTTTTAATGAACCCAATCATAATTGAAGCATAAGTAATGCATTATACTTCATCGAACACATAAGAAGCCTAATAACGTCACTTCTATTTGACACGCTTTGGGTACTCATAAAACCTGTAAAATATATGATTTTATCACTCGAACATAGTAAATACAGGTTTGAAGACAAGATAAGTTGGTAAAATACAAACTTATGAAGCAGCTGGCTCATGTTTATATTTACGAGATTGTCTGACTTCAAGGAATACTTGTATCCATTATCTATGATCGGGGTATGTAGTTCACATTGCATTTCTGGAGAGACGTACAATGTGATATAGGCACAAAAGTTGAGCTGAGTACCGCATTTTACCCTCATATGGACAGAAAAACCGAGCGTACTATTATGATATTGGAGGATATGCTTCGCGCCTGTGTTGTGGAGTTCGGAGGTGCTTAGGATCAGTTATTGCCACTTGCATAGTTTGCCTACTACTAAAACTACCAATCGAGTATTCAGATGGCTCCGTATGAGGCTCTATATGCAGAATGTGTTGTTCTGCAGTTTGCATATTTGAGCCTGTAGAGGCTAAGTTATTAGGCACAAATATGGTTGTGATGCTTTGGAAAAGGTCTAGACGATCCATGATAGACTTCGTATAGCAAAATCTAAATGGGAAAGTTATATGGATCAGAATGTTCGTGATGTTAAATTCATGGTTGGAGAGTGGATCTTGCTTAGTGTTTCACCCGTGAAGGGTAAGATTAAATTCGAGAAGAAGGGAAAATTAAGCCCTAGGTATATCAGACCTTTTGAGATCCTTGAGAGGATTGGAGAGGTGGCCAACAAGCTTGCCTTGCCACCTAGTTTATCTGCGATTCTTCGGGCGTTCCATGTCTCTATGCTCCAATTTTTTTTCGGTGATTCGTCTCATATCTAGACTTCAGCACAGTTCAATTGGATGTAGATTTGACTTATATTGAGGAACTTGTGACTATCTTCAACTAACTGGTCCGAAAGTTGATATCAAAGAGTATTGTTTCAGTGAAGGTTCAATATAGGGGTTATCTATTGAGGTGGCGACTAGGGAGACCGATCACGATATGTGGAGTCATTATCCTAATTATTTTATCACTTCAGGTATATCCTTATTCACGTTCGAGCACGAAAGTTTTTTTTAGAGGGGGAGAGTGTTATGATGCAATCGGCCATTTTGTATAATTGCACTTTGTTGCCCCCTTTATTGCTTCACAATGTGTGTGTATGATTTTATGACTTTCTGGGTTGGTTAGTTCCATTTCTAGAATCTTTCAGGTTTATTTGGACCAATAATTGTTGACTTAGAATTTACAATTAGAAAATATTTTTTTGTAAAAATGACCTAGGAATTGTATTTATATGACACCGATAGCTTCGCATTATGACTTTGGTATTCGGTGTATTCCCGGACTTAATTTTGGAAGTCCGTGGATTGGTTTGTGAGGATTTGTTGAATTTGGCAAGTTGAAGTAGGAAAGTTCGACAGTAGATTGAATTTTAGCTATCTAGCTAGGAATTTGATTTTGTGACTTGAAATAGGTCCGTTACAGTATTTATAAATTGCCTGCAAAATTTGATGTCATTAGGAGTTGATTTGATATGATTTAGACGTTTAGTTGTAATTTTAGAAGTTCATGAAAAATTCTTTGAAATTCATGCCTTTTAGAGTTCAACTCATAGTTTTAGGTGTTATTATGTTTTGATTGTGCAAGCGAGTTTGTAAGTATTTTAGAGTTCAGACATTTTTTGGAGAGGTAGTAGTGAAAATGGCAAAATTCGGTGTCTGGTGCTCTGGTGTCGGAAATGCGAACATCAGGGTCGCATTTTTGAAGGTGATAGAAGAGGGAGTTGGCACAAATGCTACTTCCCAATGCGAAGGCAACAAAAATTGGATAATGTTCACAAAAATTGTTCACTTTTTCGCTGACATTGTACTTCACACAATTGTGAAAGCTCTATCACAATTGCAATATATGCTGAATCTATCAGTGTTCGCAAATACGAACCCTGGCCCGCGATTGCAAGGTTTCGCACTGTGTCGCAAATGCGACATCTGCAACTGGTTAAACGACTGCACACTTGATTTTGAACTCATTCTCTCATTATTGAATGCTAGAGTCGGTAGGAGGCGATTTCGAGAGGGCATTTTCACCTACAAAACTTGGGAAAGTGATTCTAATCTATTCCTAATCATATTCCATCAATATATCATATATTTTAATATCAAAATCATGTGAATCAATGTGAAATTTGTGAAACTTTGTGAAGTTTTTGAAAAATAAGAAATTGTGTTTTGAGAGTCGATTTGGAGTCAAATTTTGAAACTAATCACATATATGAACTAGTGAGGGCATGGGCAGACGGAATCTGCCAATGAACTCAAATTTTTGATAGGCAAGCCACACTTGACTTTTGATAACGTTTTGTAAAAAGTGTAAGGATATTAGCTTTATCTATTTTAGTTCAATCCTCTAAATTTTTATGATGATATTAATTCATTGTTTATTATAATTAATTAAAGTTATTTCTCGTGCTACCTCTTTCATTGTTGGTTACCATTAGTTGAAGTTATTATTCATGTGATCTCTTCCTTTTTTGATTCATTCTTTAAAGTCATTGCGACATTCAGTCTTTTCCTTTATGAGTTATTACTATTTTGCATCATGGTGATACATTGTCTCTCGTTATTGAATTATTGGTGTTGAAATTGTGAAAGTCATTATCACGTTGAGGTGAAATTTTTATTGTTGAAACATCTTCCCTTTGGACCTTTCACATTAATTGTTGTTGTTGATATTCTTGTACTCGTTGTGATGGAGCCATGGGCAATTGTTGTGAAAATATTGACATTGTGGGTCGTTGGCAAATTTCTATATGGGCACATGTAGTGCGAGTTATTAATATAACGTGATATTGATGAATATGTGATGGTATAAGACTTGGGGTTGATGTGCATGAGACAGTATCAGGTGTGACTTATTTTCGTGTTGCTTGTAGGGTACTACGTGAGTCCACGTGCTGTCATAAGGTGGGCTAAAGCGTTGTTGATACCAAATTTTTTCCTGTATATTTTTTATAGATAAAATACTTTTAAAATACTATATATATATATATATATATATATATATATATATATATATATATATATATATATATATATATATATATATATATATATATATATATATATATATATATATATATATATATATATATAAAGCATGACCAAGTATATTGCTATTTTTTCAATTTTAAAATATTTTTTAACCGATTTATTGCCCTATTTTTAGCAAAACAAAAATCAATAAGTGTTCCTCAAATTATCATTTTGATGGATTTATTTTATTCTTATATTATGCCAATATATAGCTAAGGTAATGTTCGCACATTTTTATAAATTGATTTGGTATTTTTAAGCTAAAATTGAACTAAATTTCAATTCTAGCCTATTTTAAGATTTAATAGCATTTATATTTACAAAATATAATCTAATATTTTAAATTTAATGTTTATATACTCTTAATTAATTTAGTGCCTTTAATTCTTTTCAAAAAATATATTTGCTTTTTTTATAAATTAAAAAGGGAGAAATGACTATTTAAATGACATCCTTATTTTATTTCAATTATAGCCCAAAATTGACACCCCAGTAACCCAATTTCAATCTCAAACTGGACCAGCCTAATTCCTAAATTACCTGACCCCTAACCTGTTAATAAAATCCGTCCGGCTCCCCTTTTGATCCAGGTCGTTGATCATTTTGATCAATTACCATAACTCCCCCTTTCCTTTTTAATATTTCAAACACCCTTAACTCCAATCACTTTCACCTAATCAACCGCCTTTGAACACCTTTGTCTCTCAAACTCTCTCGAACCTTCTTGGAACCATAATCGTCTCCTATCATCTACAGTTGTGAAACCCATCGGAAACTATGGCTTCTCATGCCATGAGGTCCTATACTCATCTCCTAGTACTCCTATATGCTCGATGCTTGATGATTCAAGGCCGGACCTCAAAGGTCTTCATCCAGACCTTTGTCGGCTTGAGATTTCACGGCCATCGCCGACCTTGCTCCAGCGTATTCTGGTCTTCTAAGCCTGAGTCTAGCTTCTCCGACTCCGATCGGTGACCTTTTAAATCCGTTCTCATTTTAGGATTCGTTTGAACCCCTTCGAGGTTTTATCCGATCTTTCTAGTTTTTTGTGTATTTATACACTTTTTGAGTTTACAAATAATTTTCCTTGCTTTGCTTCAAAAATTACTTTCAAAATTGATTTTTTTTTTGAATTAGGGTTTTCTGAAATACATAAAATGTTTCTCCGACTTTTTCTTTTCCCTTTCTTTATGTGTATTTGTCTATACTACGCTCATATGTTCTTCTGTGCTTTCTAATATTTCGTTTTCTTACTCTGTCTTTATACCTTGCTCTCACATGTTTATCTCACTGTGTTTTCCTATATGTTCTTTTGTTATGCTTTTCCGGTGTTCTAGTGTTCTTCTACTGTATTTTTACCAAGTTCTTATGTCTATTTGTTTGCCTTCTGGTGAACCTTTTTTGAGTTCTTCTAAAAAGGCCTTTTAAGCATGTTTCTTCTACTATATGCTTAAGTATTTTACTATTTTTTTCTCTATTCTGAACTTTGGTTAAGTTCCTTCTAAAAGTATGTTCTTCTACTATATTTGCTAGTGTGTTCTTAAGTGTTCACTGTTTTCTCTTCTATTGAACCCTGTTTAAGTTCCTTCTGAAAGGACTTTTTTTATTAAGCATGTTTTTTCTACTATCATGTTGTTCTATTGCTATGCTTCAAATCAGTTTCTTCACTATGTTTTCTATGAACCTACTATTGTGTTTGCATGTGTTCTCCTGAGTTTCTAAGAGAAGCCCCTAAGCCTATTTCGACTACTTGCTTCACCATCTCTGTATTTAATTCAATGTGGAAACCCTAGAATTTGGGGTTCTGCCGAGGTTTGGTCATGTGATTGAACTAGGGTTCAATTTTAGAACCCTTGACTCTCGTAGACTAACTTTTAGTTTTTGAACAAATTCTGAACTTCTTTTCTTACATACAACTCTGACCTTTTAAATTTCTTCTACACTAGACTTTTCTAGAGATTGGCATGACAGTTCTTTCATGTTTAAGCGTGTCTGCATGCTTTATATGTGTGATAAATCTTTCTTCGAAAATGTTTTTGAACTAGTGATTGATTCCTAATCTCATTTTGATAGGTCTAATTGATTGTTACTGATTTTTCTTAGGCTAAAACCTTTTCCACCTTTCTCGCTTCATTCATTCATACCAAATCTTTGGATTTCTGATTTCTTGACTGTTAATTGAATTTTTTCATTAAATTGTGCAATCGTGCATGTCAAAGACCATGTTCCTAAATAAAACTTATGTATTTCCCCTCAATTGCGTGCTTTACACATGTGTTAGATTAATTCCTTTCCTTAATTTATTTTACCCGTTTGAATCTAAATCCCTTAATTAAGGGAAACCTTGTGTAACTGATTTACAACTAGTCTTCAATTATTCTGTTACCTTATTTGCTCATGAATTTCACATTATAAACACATGACTTTCTTTAATACAAAGAACACATGATTAACACACGTTACACTTCACAATCTCACAATCTCGCACAGATAAACTATTCTGTCTTTCTGTTTGCACTTTGGCTTTTATAAGACTACTACTTTTCTTACTTGTTTCCTTGAAGCCGGTATGTCCTAATTTTTATATTCAGCATCACTCCAATGTGTTTACTTACAGTCTTTATATTCATGTCTACTTTCTGTCTATATGGAGTTCAATATTTAATTTAGTATATTTGTGTTCGACTGCCTGTTTTTTTCTTTGCTCCCTATCCCAATATCTCAAGGTGATTGTGAATGGTGACTTAGGGAATGGCAACATGAATTGTTGTCCATGAACTGAATTTCTAACCAATGAGGTTTTAACCTCTAAAAGGCTGGAGGGTGTACCAGCATATCCCATTTTTGGGTATGCCCATCAGCCTTCTTTTGTTGTATACTTGCAAATTCCCCACTCCCCTATAACCCTATGTGCACTGTTTTTAAGTTATTCCATTTTCCTTTTTCTCCCTTCAAAATTTCACTTCTGCACTTGCACTCTCCCTCTTTGTTCCTAGGTTCTACCCCACTCTTGTGAGCCTTTCCTTGGGACCTTGAGCTTTCTCTGAACTTGGACACTTGAGGGTTGACCTCTTCCACACTGCACTATGTCTTAACCCTGTAATGCTTTTGGGTGTGAGCACTGCCTATTGTTTATGTGAGGCTCTTACGGAACTCTAACACATTCTAATAAGAGAAGGGCTTTGCAACATTGATCTTCACAGTTTGTTTACTTCATAAATCAGTCAGGAAGTCTGAATCAGGCTTTCCTTTGTTGTAACTTTCAGATTTTTGATGTATTTTTTAAATTTATTTTTTTGGCTGTAATAACTTTGAATAGAAAACTTGCCTATAGGAGTCTCTAATTCCTGTATATTCACAGTTTCCATGCCTACATGAATCTCTAATTTTTGCGTCACTTCATGTAGTTATCATGCCTATATCATTACTGCATCCTTTCATGAGGTAATCACGTCTCTAAGACTTCTGCATTTCCATATAGTTATCATGTCTATAAGATTTCTGTATCCCTTCATGTAGTCATCATGTCTATAAGACTTCTGCGTGTCCATATAGTTATCATGCCTATAAGATTTCTACATCTCATTTAGCTACCATGTCTATATGAGCTTTTGCATCTTACTTAGCTGCCATGTCTATAGATATACTGCATGCACACATAAATAATATGCCTATAGGTCATTTTTTGATTCATGCACACCCGCTTTAAACTAGGAAAACTTGGCTATAGGTCCTAATAATAAAAATCTAATCAGATAGCACAATGTTTGGATAATCATATTGCAGAATTTCTTCACTCTTCTATGTTTATAACAATGATTACAGTTAATAAACATATAGAAAGCATGCCTATAGGGGTCCTAATTCAAATCTGAATAGCCTCGCTCGTTTTTAAGTTAAAACTCTCAGTAGTAATATATTGTCAATTGCAGAACTTGTACTGTTTCTTCTAAAACTGGCAACCTTTTCTTAAATTAACATGCAATCAGTCCTCACTCTTATTCTTGAAATTTGTAGATATCATGCATATACGTTTCGTCTATCATTTAGCCAAACCTTAGGGTAACTTATGAACTTAATCAGTTTTCTTTTTTTAGACTACAACCAACAAGTAGGCCTGATTTAGGCTTCTTATCTGAATTATGTAGCCGATTATTCTGCCTCAAATCCTTCTGTTTTAATTAGACCGTAAACGACACATAAAAGACATGCTAAACTATTTGTATACGGTAGTGTTAAAGGAGGTTTGTTTGAGCCTTATTATCTATCTATATGCTCTCCCTTTGAATTTGATAGATATGTGTTTTGTTTGTCGCCTTAGTATCTTAACCTTTTGAAACCACAAATAAGCCCATGTTTCCTCCCTTTAGGATTCGTAATCCCAAATACCTCCGGGATTGATAGGATCGGGACGGGTAATAGAATGCAATAGGTAAACGAGACCATTCCGCACATTAATACCTTAACGTGGTGGGAAGGGGTAGATATGGGTATGATGTCTGGTGCACCAATACCACGTGTAGCCCCTCTCTGAGGAATTATTACCGGGTATTGCATTGACGTGATCCATATTATTAATAAACCTAGGACCACCCCTCTCCCCCTCCCCCCTCCCCCCCGATTACTCTTTCTTTCCTTAAGTCTTTTAAAATGTTTGTTCTAAATCAACTCTTTCCTATGCCTTCCAATTTTGTTTATTCACGACCTTTATGTGAAAATATCCTTTTATGTGATACCCTGATTTGCTTATGTGTTATTGCATTTATGTCACAAAAAAGAGTTTGGTGGGGAACCACACTAGTGGATCCTGAGGGGTGGCTAACACCTTCCCCTCGGGATAATTTCAAGCCCTTACCCAATCTCCGGTTATCAAAATTGAACCATCCTTAGTGTCCTAATGCACTATAATCATTAGGTGGAGATTCTTCAGTTCTCTTATACCCAATTCCCAAAAGGGAACGAGTTTTCTTCCCAAATTTCAAAAATCCGAATTCACGAGAAAAAGGGGGCGCGACAGCATGGCGACTCTGCTGGAGAATTCTGTTAGGCTTTTACAATTTCAAGTTATTACTCTGACTTTACATTTTTCTATATGCCTTCATTTGTTTAATCTTTTAAGCTTTTAATTCCTTCCCATACTATGAAACTGATTTGTCCCTTTGTTTCTTTTCTTTATTTTTTTTACTGCATTCCTTCATCTTGAAGTATTGTAATTATTACTCTTATGAATGTGGAAGTACGTGGCAACTTGTTGTTATTATTTCAACTGCATATTTTCAACATCATATGCCACTCGTCCCAAATAAAATACCATATCAATGCTTATAATGAGTGCTTGCGCTATTCCAATATTATCATCCGCTAAATCCAGTGAAGGCATATTTGCAGTAAAACCAGTCGATCAACCGTGTTGTCGAAGGTTCCACACCATTCCCTCTTGAGTTGTCCGCTCAAGGGTACCAGTCTAGTACTCTGTGTAATTATGCATGCATCATGGTCAAGCCTAGTCAAGTTAGTTATGTTGTCCCCATAATGACTATTTAAGATAGCCTTGTCCAATGTCCACTGGGTTTCCCAAAAACCAAACAGACACTACCACGTTTGTGCATTTATTTTGAGAATTGAATGCTTCTATGGCAATTATTGATATATAATAGTCGAGAGTGGTGGGGGTAATGGCCTAACCCTTTGTTTTGTAGAATCATGACGCATGAGGTCCCTAGATTCGGCATGGTCACCAATATCCACCCCAAACTACTAAGGTGGTGGAAGGATCTGCACTTTAGTGATAGACGCTCGTCCGAAAATATTTGGGGAGTCTACCTTCTTTCTTGGAGGTTCAACCCAACAACAAAATCATTGAAGTTGCTACTCTATTCTGGGATTGTGATAGGTCTGTGTTCCACTTTGGAGACATTGAGATGGCACCCCTGCTCGAGGAAATAGGTAGACTAGTTGGTATACTGTGGGAAACTCTGAGTTTATTAATGCCTCAAAACCGTAAAGGCAGAGGTTTTAAAATGATGGGTCTTAAGAAGAATCCAGACTTGACATGATTGAAGTAGTTGTACATACCTTTGACTACTTGTACGAGAGGTACGACCATAGAAAATCTTAGTGTATTTACTTTGAGGAGTTCGCCCTTACATCATTGGGGAATATTCACAAAAGGGCATTTGTCTTCATGTTCTGTTTCTTGGGGATGATAGTGTTTCCAATGAAGAAATCAAGGATCCATACCAGATTAGCCATGGTCACCAAAACTCTAATGGAAGGAATTGATGGACAACCATTCAGTCTCGTACCAATGATTATTGCTAAAATATACCAAGACATGGAAAATTGTCAACGAGGAGCCAACACTTCGAGGGATGTAATCTGCTACTTCTACTTTGGATCGTGGAACATCTCCTAAAGGGTGAGTACCGACAGGAAATCCATCGAAGGGATTGGGAATATCATATCACTTTTCATCACCCGAAGCGAATGGATTACATGCCTAACATGTTTGCCCTACTGGAGAATGCCATAGACTGGGTTGAACTCTTTGAAAATCTGACTGAAGATCGAGCATAATGGATGTTCGAGTTGTTCCCAACTGAGGAGTTCATCGTTCGCTCTAGGAATGCACCTTTCCTAATACCGATCTTCTTGAGAGGAACGTACCCATTTCACCTCTTCAGGTCATAAGACAAGCAAGATGAATCGGGTTATACCAAGGGTCGACAAGAAGAGTCACTTTCGGGCGGACTTCCAGAATGACGATAGCCCTTACAGATGCCAGGCTCAGCTCATGTGGAATCATCATGGGAAGGGACACCATTGAACCCGACAGATACCACACGGGTTGTGATCCCTGTTATTCAGGTTGGTTGGAGGATAATCAGGTGGTTTGGTTCAACCAGGGCTTGTTCGAGGTAACTGGATCATAGATGAAATAGCTGAGGCACAAGTCAAGTACAACCATCTGCGTAAGAGAAACCGAGAATGCGAGAGCAAGCACCGTGAGATACAACAAGACAATCAGAAACTAATTCAAGAATGGAAGGATATGGATGTCAGCGCCAACAAATGTTTGGTCTATATGGAGCGAGGTATAGTAGAGTTGGAAAAGAAGTTTCTAATGAGGGTCGATGACTGTCGGACTATTGAAGGAAATAAAGGCGGACACCTGCCCAGAGCCTAGTTGCTGCTAGGATTGCGTGAGATAGGAAATTGTTCGATGGAGCCGATATTGCCGAATCTAGAAAAAGTCCCTCTGGGACCAAGTAGATAGGAATTTCCATTTCCGTTTTATCAATGAAATGAGCATTTAGCATTGAAATTTCTCCAAATCAACTAGTGGCTAGGTCTTCCTCGGGCACAACGAGACCCCCAAAATTAGAAAACACTTTATATTTCATCACTACATGTTTAAATATTGCAACATTTTGTAATGATCCTCACTGACTTGTTACCTTTTTGTTTTTATTTTTTGTTTATTCCCCACCCCAAAGTTTAGTTTGTGAATTCTAGCAACACCATCAATTTTTACGAGATCCTAGTGGCCCTCTACCTACTCCTCCTCCCAGTCCTATTAGACACAAAAACAAAAGAAAGATGTAATATTTGAGCAACTCAACTGAATGAGTAGAGGTCACTCATGGTGCTCTGGTTCCCAAGGAAAATGCGTCCCAATGGGAATAAAAGTTGTTGAAGTCTTAGGAAGAAATGGATCGAGTCTGGAATTTGGAAAGTTTGTCATTTTCCCTCACAACTCCATAGGTTACTTTCCCAACTACTCAGAATCATGTACCTCCATAAAACATCCCAAAGCAACAAAACCACCCCACTACTCAGCACCACTTTAATACTTGCCATACTTCTAATAACACCCTGCCAATCATCCCAGAAATCCTTAACTCCACAAATGACCACTGCCACACCCAACATAATACTCCCGTCTACGTGGAGGCTGTTCCACACTCAATCCAACCCATCTCAAGCATACCCCAGTCTGATGATAAAGAGTCACTCATCAGGAACCTGGCTGCAGAACCCAAGAAATTGACAAGTCGAGTTTAGGGTGTCGAAGGAAGTAAAGGGATTGAAGAATTAAAGTACAAAGATCTTTGCATACAATCAGATATCGAACTGACAAAGGGGTACAAACCTCCTAAGTTCAAAATTTTTGATGGTACAGGGGATCCGAGAGTACACCTGAAAACAACTACAACGAACTGGTCATAATAGGGAAGGACGAGTGGATTCGCATGAAGCTTTTCATGAGAAGTCTGAAAGGAGATACTCTGTCTTGGCACATTAGCCAAGACCCGAAGTAATGGTCAAATTAGGTTAGTATGGCGTCGGATTTTATGGATAGGTTCAGGTTCAATATAGAGAAGGCACCAAATATTTTCTACATTCAGAACCTAAAGAAGAAGCCCATGGAAACATTCCGTGAATATGCTACTCGCTGGAGATCAGAAGATGCTAAAATCAGGCCTGCTCTAGAGGAAGAACAAGTAAACAAGTTTTTGTCCGGGCTCACGATCCCCAATACTATGAAAGACAAATGCTGATTGAAGGCCAAAAGTTTTCTGACGTCATCATGCTAGGTGAGAGGATCGAGGAATGCGTTAAAAGTGGTATGGTCATGAATTTTGAAGCTTTTCAAGCCACCAACAAGTCTTTATAGTCTGGTGGTACGTCTAAGAAAAGGAACGTAAGTGCCGTAATGGTTGCACAGAAAACAAAATCTTTGTCAAGTACGAAACCTACCCAATGCCTCCACTCACATATCAGCCTACTTTAAATTACCAAGCACCCCCACCTCCCACATACCAACCCACTTCACCCCAACACTCCTAATGAGTACATGTTTACCAAGCCTACACTACTCAATCGCCTCATTATCATTCACCTCTACCACGTTAAAACTTCCCCGGACCTCGAGAAAATTTTGACCGTAGACCTCCCAAGCAGTATACCGCCATTGCCGAACTAATTAAACAGCTGTACGAAAGACTCAAGGATGTTGAATATGTTGAACCTATCCCTACCATAACTCCAAAAAACCCTTCTCAGTTGGTTAACCCAAATAAATCATGTGCATACCATTCCTGCATGAAAGGACATACCATTGATGAATGCCGCTCTCTGAAGGATACAATTCAGACTTTGATTGACAATGAGATCATTGTATCAAAGAAAAATACTTTGAATGTCCGCAATAACTCTTTTCTAGACCATAAGGACAGAGGTATTGACATGATCAAGATAAAGGATGATTGGGACCCTAGGGGATCGATCAGTTTGATCACAGAAGGCAATGATCCAAAGAAGTTAATAATCACCTTTAATTTGATTGTAGTCCAGATTCAGTCTTCTTAGGATACCGAGATAACATTTACATGCCACTCGAGTTTGAAGCACCATCCTCCGCAAAGGCGCTAGTGCCGATAGAGGTAGAGTTTATGTCACCAGCAAACACATCCACACCCTTTGAAGTTGTAGTTTTATCAACTAAGGGGCTTTCCTTGTTCGGAGTAAAGATAGCCACGCCAATTCCAGTGGCAATGTATGCAATAACGCTATTTCACACAAAGTCTATACCTTCGGATTACACGGCCCAAGCCAGAAGAATGGGAAGCTCAAGTTTGAGAACGTCGTTCCGGCACATGGTATGACAAGAATTGATAGGGTTTATACCCCAGAATATTTTGATAAGTTAAGTAAGTAAGCCGCCAATCGGCCGACCGTCACTAAAACTGGGCTCGAGGATATATGGAGAAAGAAACAAGCCAAGAAATACTCAGTCATTGGTCAACTAAACAAAACACCAGCACAGATCACCATCCTAGCTTTGCTGCAAAGTTCTAATGCATGTAAAAATGCTTTGTTAAAGGTGTTGAGTGTGGCATATGTGCCGAGTAACATCACCGGTTAAGATATGGCTAACATGGTAGTCTAGGTATTGGAAAGTCCGAAGATAACTTTTCATGAGGACGAGTTGCTGCCGGAAGGTTTGAGTCACAACAAAGCATTGCACGTCACCGTGCAATGCAAAGATTTTTTTATAACCAGGATATTGATTGGCGGAGGGTCCAGCCAACACTCCGGACATTAGGAAAAGGATTACATGAGATCAAGGAATGGGCCATTAACGTCAACGCTTTTGACGGATCCCAAAGGTCCACTATTAGGGAAATTAGCTTGTGTTTGCAAATGGGCCCTACTTGGTTCGATCTTGACTTTTAAATGATAGATGTGCCGGCCTCTTACAATATAATTTTGGGACGGCCATAGATTCATGACACTGGGCCGTAGCATCAACACTACATCAAGTGGTGAAATTTGAGCGGAACCGCCAAGAGGTGATCATTCACAGCGATAGTAGCAATCCCATATATAGTCACCAGTCTTTTCTAGCAACTAGAGGCAGAATAAGGATAGGTGGGGAAACTTACCACCATATCGAGCGAGCCAACACCGTTGATAAGGATAAATGGTGGGATAACAAAATTAGAAGCATACTTAACTGGAGCAGGTATGAACCCGAAAAGGGACTTGGCAAGAACCTCCAAGGAATCTCTAAGCCCATAAACCTCTAGAAAGATGGCACCACTTTCGGATTGGGATATGAGTATACTTAGGAGGAATTTAACCATTGGTTGCCACAGTGGTGCGGTCCTTATTATCCTTTGAAATAGCCAATACCCTATTTGGAGCATACTTTCCAGCCGGTCGAGGTTGTCTACGGGTCAGAAGAAGAGGAAGCACTGGAAGCGATGAGCAATTTGTTCCTAGAAGACAAGGAAATGGATTATTATGTCATTTTCGAGGAGGAGGGGGAGGAAGGCCTTTCTATACAAGCTGTGAGCGGAGGAGCATGCCGCAATTTATCAAAACATTTCGATTTTCTTATAAATCTTACTCTTATTATTTTCTCTCATTACTTTACTTATACAACTTTACTATTACTTATCTTGATGAACTAATGACAGTGACATGCAACAACACAACGCAACAAACGGATATAGACTCAGAGGAAGATGATATGTCAGAAGAGATTACTAAAGAAGTTGAGAATTCCTAGAATAGACCTAAGTCCAACTTGGAAGAGACTGCGATTGTTTACCTGGGAAATGCAGAAAACATCAAAGAAACACGAGTCAACATTAACTTGTCACCATTTGAAAAGTAAGAGTATACAAAAGTATGAGGACGTATTCGCCTGGTCGTATGATGACATGACTGGGCTAAGCATATATATTGTGGCTCACAACTTGCCAATCGACCCAACATGCCCACTAGTAAAACAGAAACTCAGAAAGTTCAAGCCTGACATGAGTTTGAAAATTAAGGAAGAGTCACTAAGCAAGTCAAAGCTAAGGTTCTCAGGGTAGTTGAATATCCAACATGGTTAGCCAAAATTGCGCTAGTGCCAAAGAAAGACGTGAAGGTTAGAGTCTGTGTTGACTACTAGGATCTGAACCAGGCCAATCCAAAGGATGACTTGATTGAAAATTGCGCCAAGCATGAGTTGTTGTCATTCGTAGAATGTTTTGCCGGTTATTATCAAATCTGGATGGATGAAGAAGATGCTGAGGAAACGGCTTTCATTATGTCGTGAGGGATGTATTGATACATGATGATGCCATTTGGGTTAAAAAATGTAGGTGCTATGACTATTATTTTCCATGATATGATACACAAGGAGATCGAATAGTATGTGGATGATGTAATTATCATGTCCAATAAAGCCATTGATCACGTGAAAGATTTGAGGAAATGCTTCAATAGGCTGAGAAGGTACAACCTGAAGCTGAATCTTGCAAAATGTGCATTTTTCGAGGTTCTAGTCAGAAAATTGCTTGGGTTTATCATGAGTCACCGAGGAATAGAACTGGATCTATCAAAGGTTAAAGCCAGTCAAGAATTGCCACTGCCAAAGAATAAGAAGGACGTAATGAGTTTGTTGGGGAGACTCAATTACATTAGCTGGTTCATAGCACAATAAACTGTCATCTGCAAACCGATCTTCAAGATGTTAAAAACAGATGCCGCCACCAAGTATACCGATGAATTCCAGAAAGCGTTTGACCGAATCAAGGAATACTTGTCAACACAACTGGTCTTAGTTCCACCTAAAATAGGTAGACCCCTACTACTCTACCTTGTAGTATTGGATGGAGCATTCCACTGTGTCCTGGGGCAGCATGATGAGATGGAAAAGAAAGAATAGGCCATTTACTACCTCATCAAGAAGTTCACTCCGTACGAGGCCCGGTATTCCATGATAGAACACACCTGTTGTGCTCTAACTTGGGTAGCCCAGAAGCTGAGGAACTACTTCTATGCCAATACCACGTATCTCATATCAAGGATGGATCCCTTGATGTACATCTTTCAATAGCCTAAGCCCATTGGAAAGCTTTCCAAGTGGTAAATCCTATTGAGTGAATTTGACATTGTCTATGTAACTCATAAGGCAATCAAAGGACATACACTAGCATATGTATCACTGTTGAGAATCTCGCGGCTGGAAAATACGAAACCCTAAAGACGTATTTTCCTGACAAAGAGGTATCATTTATAGGAGAAGATATTGTAGAATACTATGACGGGTGGAGAATGTTTTTTCGATGGAGCAGCAAATTTCAACGGAGTCGGTTTAGGGGTGGTCCTAGTATCAGAAACCGGTCAGCATTATCCAATGTCCGCCAAACTCATGCTCTCTTTTACCAACAAGATGGCCGATTACGAGGCCTGCATCTTAGTGCTCAAGATGGCCATTGACATGAACATCCAAGAGTTGCTAGTAATTGGGGATTCACACTTGTTTATACATCAGGTCTAAGAAGAATAGGAAACCGAGAACTCCAAGATACTCCCTTATCTGCACCACGTGCAGGAGTTGAGAAAGAGGTTCACAAAAATAGAGTTCCAATATGTTCCAAGAATCCAGAATGCATTCGGGAATGCATTGGCTACCTAATAATATATGATACATCATCCAGGTACAAACTTCACGAATCCTATTCTTGTGAGGATCTATGATCATCCATCCTACTGTGCTCATATCGAAGAGGAAGCAGATGTAAAGCCTTGGTTTCATGACATCAAGGAATATTTGCCAAAAAGAAAATACCCAGAGCTTGCAAATCCTACTCAAATGCGCACACTTCGAAGGTTTGCAAATAATTTCTTTAACAGCAAAGAATCCTGTATAGGAGGACTGCGGTCTAAAATATGAACACTTTTGTCTTGGATAAGAACTCTTGGCTGGTTATTGTTTGATGACAATGGAAATAGACTACATCTAGTACGTTTGGGAATGCCACCGCTGTCAGGTACATGCAGACATGATCAAGGTACCCCCAAACAAGCTTAATGTAACAAGCTCCCCATGGTCGTTCCCTGCATGGGGAATGGATGTTATTAAGCCAATCAAAATTGTTGCTTCCAACGGACACAGGTTCATCCTAGTAGCAGTTGACTATTTTACCAAATGGGTCAAAGCGGCATCTGATAAGGCAGAGGCTAAAAACGTTATGGAGGACTTCTCCGTGACCCTATTGTTTGTCAGTTCGAAATTCCGCAGTCAATCCTTATTGAAAATGGTTCCAATCAACCTTAACTTGATGAAAGATATGTGCCAGACCATCAACATCAAACACAAGAATTCTACAGTGTACAGACCTCAGATGAATGGAGCTGTAGAAGCCGCTAACAAAAAAATCAACAAGATATTAAGGATAATGGTAGAAAAGCATAAAAAGTTGCACAAAAAACTATCATTCACTTTATTCGGGTATCTCACCATAGTCTGCACATCAATCGGGGCAACCTACTACATGTTGGTATATGTTACATAAGCACTCATTCCTGCAGAAGTAGAAATTCCTTCCTTGAGGGTCATACAAGAAGCCGAACTAGACAACGCAGAATAGGTGAAAAGTCATTACGAGCATCTACCACTTATAGATGGAAAGATATTGAATGAAATGTGCCACTGTCAGCTTTATCATAACAGAATGTTCAGAGCCTTCAATAAAAGAGATAAGCCAAGACGATTAACACTAGGCAGCTGATTTTAAATAAAATTTTCTCCCAATTGGTAAGGTCCATACATGGATCATCAAGCTCTGACAAGAAGAGCTCTCTTACTTGCAAAAATGGACGGAGAAATTTGGCCAAAAACAATCAACTCAGATTCAGTCAAACGGTACTATGAGCAATCTTCTATTTTCCTATATGATGCAATTTAAACAACATCCGACCTGATTCCCATTTAAGAGGGGATACGTAGGAAACCCTTTGGGTTCGGTCATAGATCAATTAAATTTTCATTTTATTCGCATTTGGAAACAGAAATTCTGAAGTAACTTCAGCCAATCATCGCAAGCAACAGTCTGAAGTCGCTACCTTGTAAACTAGCGAGAAATTTTGAGGAGGACCCTCAAAATTCCGAAGATAGAGAGGTGGCGATGTCCTGAACCACGTCACAGATTCGGTTCATCCAAAACTGTTTCAGAAATGTATACTCATATCATATTTTACTTTAATAAACTCATGCATATTTATTGTCGAAATTACCTTGTTCAGCAATGCTACCTGGATGGTATATATCGGATCATCAGATGAAAGCTAAACAGAGCAAGCAAGTCGGAGGGGACACGAACTAACCTTTCCCCTTTTACAAAACTCATGATTTCTATTTGGATGCAGTAACCCAAATCATAAAGTAACATATTATGCAATTAGGAACACAACTCTCAGAACCATCGCACCTATTCGCATCTGCTATCCAGTATCCCTAATAGCCATGATATCGCAATCAGCTATGAGCTATCAGCCATGAACTAAGAAATTTCATTACTATTCTTCCTTTATTTCCTATATATGGCTACTATTCTACCTTCTGAGGTTAAGCTCTACCTCCATATGCATTCTTGCATTGCATAAGGCTACTATTCTGACCTCGAGACTAAGCAATGTCTCCATCCGCATTCTTGCATTGCATATGGCTACTATTTTTCCTTCTGAGACTAAGCTCTATCTCCATCTCCATTCCTGCATTGCATAAGGCTACCATTCTTCCTTGTATGGTTAAGCTTTACCCCCATCAGCATGGCTGAAATATCACCACTTTGTCCATACTTTGCATGGCTGAAATATCACCGTTTTATTTACGCCTGCATCGGTTAAAATATCGCTACCTTATTTACATTTTCAATGGCTAAAATATTGTCACTTTATTTTTCACTTGCATGGTTGAAAGATCGCTACCTCATGTACATTTTGCATTGGCTAAAAGATCGCCACCTCATCTAAATTTTTCAGTGGTTGAAAGATCGCCACCTCACCTATATTTTGCATTTGGTGAAAGATTTCCACCTCATTTACATTTTTCATCAGATGAAATATTTCCACCTCATTGCATCAGATAAAAGATCGCCATCTAATTATACGACTGAAATATCACCACTTTGTTCACAGTTTGCACGCTTAAATATCACTGCTTTTATTTTTCACTTGCAAGACCGAAAGATCGCCACCTTATTGCTTGGTTGAAATATCACCACTTTATTTTTCACTTGCACAGTTGCAAGATCGCCACCTTCTGCATCTTATGGGCGGCAAGATCGCCACTTCATTTACATCTTGCATGGCTGAAAGATCACCACTTCGTTGCATTAGCTGAAAGATCGCACCTCATTTACATCTTGCATCGGCGGAAACATCGCAATTTGTTGCATTTTACATTAGCTGAAAGATTGCCACCTTCAGTTGAAAGATTGCCAAGCTATCCAAAGGCGTTATTGTTCGAAGGCACCATCATCATAGTAAGAGAACGAAATTCAATGGCCTAAAGACCCCTTTTATCTCTTGCATATCATTATTCAAAGGCATCATAGCTCCGAGGAATCATCCTCATAGCCCGAGAGCATCAAATCATGGCCTGAAAATCCTTTATTATACGCTTCAAAGCCTAGTACGTCATGGTCTAAGGACGTCATCCTAACCGTCCAAAGACAACATTCATGGTCAAGCGGAAACTTGCATCACATTTAGATTTAGGAACAATATATGTTTCTATCATTAATTTTCAGGTAAACCCGTGAGCAACATCCATCTCAGCAGAAGTGATCCCGCTCTAGTTCCCGTAGCCCTATTAGACTTTCACCATCCACCCCAACCTAAACGTTGCTTTCGTTCTTGGAAAACCTCCATCGGTATACTTCGGCAACGGATCCTGAACTACATAGGGCTAATTCCTATAAGACCAGGGATATGTAGGTAGTTAAAAACTAGAGCACGGTCAGCCTTTTCAAACCACTTCGCCCGGTCAAAAATTGGTCATTATATCTTTACTCGACGGCTATTTCATCCTTTTCTGGGTAAAGACGGGCAATTGTTGATACCCAATTGTTTCCTATTTATTTATGTGCAAAACACTTTAAAATAGTATATATATATATATATATATATATATATATATATATATATATATATATATATATATATATATATATATATATATATATATATATATATATATATATATATATATATATATATATATATATATATATATATATATATATATATATATATATATATATATATATATATATATATATATATATATATATATATCAAAGTATGTCCAAATATTTTACTATTTTTTTCCAATTTTTAAATCGATTTGTTGCCATATTTTAGCAATACAAAAATCAATAAGTGTTTACAAAAATCAATAAGTGTTCCTCAAATTATCACTTTGATGATTAATTTGTTTTATTCTTATATTTATGCGAATATATAGTTAAGGTAGTTTTGCACGTATTTATAAATTGATTTGGTATTTTTAAGCTGAAATTGCACTAAATTGCAATTCTAGCTTATTTTAAGATTTAATAGCGTTTATAATTACAAAATTTATTTCAGTATTTTTAATTTAATTTTTATATACTATTAATAAATTTACTGCCTTTAATTTGTTTCAAAAATTATTCTTGCTATTATTTATAAATTTAAAAGGGAAAGTAACTATATAAATGGTAGCCTTATTTTATTTCATTCTAGCACAAATTTGACCACACCAGTAACCCAATTTCAATCTTAAACCGAACCAGCCCAATTCCTGAATTACCAGACCTCTAACCCGTTAATAAAACCCGGCTGGCTCCCCTTTTGATCTAGGCTGCTGATCATTTTGATCAACGGACATAAACCCCACTTTCCCTTTTAATTTCACAAACACCACTAACCCTAATCACTTTAACCTAATCAGCTGCCTTTTAACCCCTTCGTCTCGAAAACTCTCTCGAACCTTCCTGGGACCCTAATCGTGTCCCATTGTCTTCAGCCATAGACCCACCGGAAACCATGGCTTCTCAGACCATGGGGTCCTATACTCACCTCCTACAACTCATATATACTCGATGCTTGAAGATTCGAGGCCAGACCTTGAAGGTCTTCATCCAAACCTTTGTGACTCGATGTTTCATGGCCATTGGTGGCCTTGCTCCAGCATATCCTGGTCTTCTGAGCCTGAGTCCAGCTTCTCTGACTCCGATCGAGGACCTTTTAAATCCTTTCTGATTTTAGGGTTCTTATGAAACCCTTCAAGGTTTTCTCTGATATTTCTATATTTGTTGTATATCTATGCTCTATTTGAGTTTTCAAATGATTTCCCTAGCCTTGCTTTTAAAAATTACTTTCAAAATTGATTCTTTTTCGATTTAGGATTTTTCTAAAATACTTATAATATTTTTCCGACTTTTTCTTTTCCTTTTATTTGTGTGTATTTGTCTCTACTATACTCATATGTTCTTCTGTGCTTTCTAATATTTTGTTTTCCTACTATATCTCTATACCCTGCACTCACACATTTATATCACTGTGTTTTCCCATATATTCTTTTGTTATGCTTTTCCCGTGTTCCTGTGATCTTCTGTATTTTTACCAAGTTCTTAAGTCTCCTTTTTTTCCTTTTGTTGAACCTTGTTTGAGTTCTTCTAAAAAAGACCTCTTTAAACATGTTTCTTCTACTGCATTCTAAAGTATTTTTCTATTTTTTTTTCTCTATTCTGAACTTTGGTTTAGTTCCTTCTAAAAGTATGTTCTGCTACTATATTTGCTACTATTTTCTTAAGTGTTCATTGTTTTCTCTTCTCCTGAACCCTGTTTAAGTCACTTCTGAAAGGATTTCTATTCTTAAGCATGTTACGTCTACTATCATGTTGTTTTCTGGTTATGCTTCGAATTAGTTTCTTCACTCTGTTTTCTTTGAATCTTCTACTGTGTTTGTATGTGTTCTCCTGAGTTTCAAAAAGAAACCCCTAAGCCTGTTTTGACTACTTGCTTCCTCTTTTCTGTATTTGATTCAAGGTGGAAACCCTAGAATTTGGGGGTTCTGCCGAGGTTTGATCATGTGATTGAACTAGAGTTCTATTTTAGAAGCCTTGACTCTCTTAGACTAACTTTTGAGTTTTTGAACTAAGTATGAACTTCTTTACTTACATACAACTCTGAGATTATAAATTTCTTCTGCACTAGACTTTCCTACTGATTGGCGTGATTGTTTTTTCATGTTTAAGCGTGTCTGCATGCTTTATATGTGTGATAAATCTTTTTTCAAAATGTTTTTCGAACTAGTGATTGATTGAGAATCTCCTTTTGATAGGTCTAATTGATTGTTACTGATGCTCCTTAAGTTAAAACCTTTTCCACCTTTCTGACTTGGTTCATTCATACAAAATATTTGGATTTCTAATTTCTTGGCTGTTTATTGATTCTCTTTCCTTAAATTTTGCAGCCATGTATGTCAATGGCCCTGTACCTAAATAACCCTTAAGTATTTTCCCTCAATTGTATGCTTTAGATTGGAGTTGGATTAATTCCTTTCCTTAATTGGTTTTACCCATTTGAATCTGAATCCTTAATTAAGGAAAACCTTGTGTAATTGATTTACAATCAGTCCTCAATTATTCTCTTGCCTTATTTGTTCATGACTTTCACACTATAAATACATGACCTTCATTAATATAATGAACATGCGATTAACACACTTTAGAATTCACAATCTCACAATCTCACACACTTAATGTATTTTATCTTCTTGTTTGCACTATGTCTTTTACAAGACTACTGCTTTTCTTATTTGTTTTGTTGAAGCTGGTATGTCCTAATTTTTAATTTCAGCATCACCCCAATGTGTTTACTTAAACTCTTTATATGCATGTCTACTTTCTTTCTATATGGAGTTCAATATTTAACTTAGTATGCTTGTGTTCTACTGCATGTTTTTTACTATGAATCTTTGTTCCCAATCCCATTACCCTAAGGTGATTGTGAGTAGTGACTTACGGCATGGAAACATGAATTGTTATCCATGAACTGAGTTTTGAACCAATGAGGTTTTAACCTCTAAGGGTGTACTAGCATATCCCATTGTTGGGTATGCCCATCAGCCTGTTTTCTTGTGTTCTTGCATATTTCCCACTCCTTTATAACCCTATATGCACTGATTTTAAGTTATGCCCTTTTCCCTTTTCTCCTTTCAAACTTTAACTTCTGCGCTTGCACTCTCCCTCTTAGTTCCTAGGTTCTAGCCCCCTCTTATGAGCATTGCCTTGGAACCTTGAGCTCCCTCTGAACTTGGACACTTAAGGGATGGCATTTTCAACACTACACTATGTTTTAACCCAGTAATGTATTTGGGTGTAAGCACTGCCCAGAGTCCATGTGAGGCTCTTTGGGAACTCTGACACATCTAAATGATATAAAGACATTGCAACATTGATCTTTGGAGTTGGTTTACTTTATAAATCATATATGAATTCTGAATCAGGCTTTCCTTGGTTGTAACTTTCAGATTAATGATGTATTTTTTTACTTTATTTTTTTTTGCTATAGTAACTTTGTATTACTTTTGGGGATGGTTATTGCAAAAGGGACGGGTAACTATGCACATATATGGGTAGAAAACTTGCTTATAGGAGTCTATAATTCCTGTACTTTTCATTGTTGCCATTCCTACATCAATCTTTAATTTTTGCGTCTATTCATGTAGTTATCATGTCTATAAGATTTCTGCATCCTTTCATGTAGTCATAATGTCTATAAGACTTCTGCATTTTCATATAGTTACCATGCCTATAAGATTTATGCATCTTTTCATGTAGTCATTATGTCTATAAGACTTCCGCATAGTTATCATGCCTATACGATTTTTGTATCTCATTTAGCTACAATGTCTATAAGAATTTTTGCATCTCCCTCAGCTTCCTTGTTTGTAGGGATCATATACTTCCAAATCTGTATCTCCTTCACACACACAAAGAGAATATGCCTATAGGTCATTTTATGATTCTTGCACACCTGTTTTTCACTAGGAAAACTTGGCTATAGGTCTTAATAATCAAAATGTAATCAGATAGCACAACGATTGGATAATCATATGGCAGAATCAGTACACTCTTCAATGTCTATAATAGTGTTTAAAGTTAACAAACATATAGAAATCATGCCTATATGGGTCCTAATTCAAGTCTGAATAGCCTCGCTCATTTGTAAGTTAATACTATCAGTAGTAATGCATTGTCAATGCAGAACTTGAACTATTTATGTGAAAATTAGCAACCTTTTATTAAATTAACATGCAGTCCGTCCCCACTTTTATTCCTAAAATCTGTAGATGTCATGCCTATAAGTTTCGTCTATCATTTAAGCAAACCTTAAGGTAACTTATAAACTGAATTAGTTCTCTTTATTAAACTGCAACCGGCAGAGAAGCCTGACTTAGGCTTCCTATCCGAATTATGTAGCATATCATTCTGGCTCAAATCCTTATGTTTTAGTTACACCCTAAACAGCAAGTGTAAGACATACTAAACTATCTGTTTTTTCTAGTTTTCAATGAGGTTTGTCTGAGCCTTATTATCTATCTATATGTTCTCCCTCTAAATTTGCTATATATATGTTTTGTTTGTCACCCTAGTATTTTAACCTTTTAAAACCACAAATAAGCCCATGATTCATCCCTTTAGGATTTTTAATCCCAAATACCTCAGGGATTGATAGGACCGGGATGGATAATAGCATCAAAAGGTAAACGAGCCATTCTGCGCTTTAATACCTTAATGGGGTAGGAATGGGTAGATATGGATATGATGACCGATGCGTTAATACCATGTGTAACCCCTCTCTGATGAGTTATTACGGGTAATGCATTGACGTGATCCATATTATTAATAAACCTAGGACACCCTCCCCCTCCCCCCAGCCTCTCCCTTTACTCTTTAATTTTCTTAAATCTTTAAAAATATTTCTTCTTAATAAACTCTCCCCTATGCCTTCCAATTTTATTTATTTCTGACCTTTATGTGAAAATATCCTCTTAGGTGATACCCTTATTTGCATATGTGTTATTGCATGTATGTCACAATAATAATTTGGCCGGGAATCACACTAGTGGATCCACAGGGGTGCCTAACACCTTTCTCTCGGGATAATTTCAAGTCCTAACCCAATCTCTGGTTATCCAAATTGAACAATCCTCTTAAACCCAATTCCAAAAAGGAAAAGAGTTGTCTTCTCTAATGTCAAAAATGGATTTCACGAGAAAAAGAGGGCTCGACAAGCGGGTCTAGCTATTTCAAAAAAATGGATTTGAATATCTATTTCAAATGTAAGTCTTACGTGGTGATATAAAGAAGGATTGCTATTGAGATTGTGAATTATGAATACGAGGTGGTACCTCCATTGTGATTCTTTATTATATGAGGCGGTACCCCGGTTACGATTTCATTATACACGAGGCAGTACCTCATTGTGATTCTTGCTGTTTATTTTAGGTTACAAAGATTTTTTGGTGGGAACATTTTTTGTTGTTTCATTCTTATTTTTTCTACCAGTTGTTGTCCGTTTATGATCACTTGGGTTTCTTCACTTTCTTATTTTATATATTCCCGTGTTTAGTTTTCGGTATTTATTCATGTCATTATCTTGTTTCGTATCACTTACTTCTTGCTTTCCAATCATACTTATTATACTTTTATATTGCTTATTTATGTCTTAGCAGGTGTCTTGACCTGGCTTTGTCATTACTCTACTAAGGTTAATTTAGATACTTACTGAGTACCATTGTAGTGTACTCATGGTATGCTTCTGCATAAATTTTTGTGCAGATCTAGGTACGTCTACTCATGCCGGTCGTTAGATATTATTTGTAGCTGTCTTATGGAGACTTCAAGGTATGCATGTCCGACATCCGCAGGCCTCATGGTCACCTTCGCTTATTCTCAGTTACTATTGTATTTTCTTTCGGATAGTGAAGTATTATATATTTTGGTTTATTCGGTAGAGCTTATGACTCTGTTCCACAGTTCTTGGGAATTATATGGTTATGATTCTGTTTTTCAGAGGTTTATGTGAGTTTATTAGACTGATTTTGAGTAATTGTTAATTACGCCTATTCAATTGTTATCGAATGTTAGGCTTACCTAATCGTAGAGACTAGGTGCCATCATGACATACTACAGTGGGAAATTGGGGTCCTGACATAACATAATTTCTTTTCTTACTCTAAACCCCGAATTTCTACTATAAAATTCATAGATTAAGGTTAAAAATTAATGGGTGATTATAGAAATACATCAAAACTAGCTAAAATTCACTGACCAATAAAGTTGTCATAAAAATTTCCACAAAATCCTCACTAGCCCGAGCTCTATCTTTCGATAATGGTGTTGAGTGAATAAATGTCAACTTTCAGGTTTTAAAATAGCTGGACATCAGGTGATCTTTGCGTTTACGAAGAACACATGCCTTTTGGCCATCGCTTTTGCTAAGGCTTCTTCCTAGTCAAGCCTTCGCATTAGTGACCCATGATTCGCGTCCGCAATGAAGATCCATAGGTCCTTCCCCAGACTATTCCCAACTCAATGCGTTGGTGGCCGACCGCGTTCGTGAAGGTTAGTCTCTCCAACATTTCTTGTTCGCGAGGTTGGCCTTGCGTTCACGTAGAACAACCAGCGCAATCCCCAATTTTCCCCTTCGTTATCACCGGAATGGATTTGCAATCGCGAAGCACATGATACCAGAAGGAAAACCAGCAGTTCCACAAGTCTAGAAATGGACCGAAACTCATTTAAAACTCATCCGAGCTCCTCGGGCTCCAAAACGAATATGCACACAAGAGTAATAAGATCATATAGACTTGCTTGCTACCTCAATTCATCAAAATAATATTAAATAATATGAATTGATCATCAAAACTCAAGATTTAAACTTTAAGCCCTATTTTCACAGTAGTTCACATAATGCGCCGAAACGTGTTCAGGTGACCGTTGACCCTAACCAAACGTGCGTACAAGTCCAAAATATCTTACAAATCTACCTAAATCATCAAAAGGTCGATAAGAGGTCCTTTATCAAGAATGTTGACCGTGGTAAGCTCATGTTATTTTTAAACCAAAAATCACATTTTCATGAAAATTTGACGTAAAAACTCTCCGAAAAATAGCAGGACCATGCACACGAATCATATAACATTTAATGAAGTTATGAGAGATCTCGCAACGGAAAATAAAAGCTACTGCTCAAAATGGTTTACCGGATCATTATACTAAATACATTGATTATTTAAAATAACGATTAAAAGAAAAAAAAACGAAAAGGATAGTGGCCTATGAGTCGATTGATTGACTTGGCAAGCAGACTTCTTCAACTAGGGCATCTCTTCTAATCCTTTTTTTTTTTGAACTCGTGGGTGGGACTCTTTTGTTGACATTTTTCAGTTGCTTTTCTCCACATGTTTCATGCATATTTTCCTTTTCAAGATCAAGCAAATGCCTTCTAGTAATTTCAGCTGATCATAATGATGTTTTCTAAAATTTTCCGAAGAATAAACATGTGTGTGGCCAGCTATAGCAATATGTAAGTCTAACCAAATTTTCATAGCTTACCAATATTATCAAACTTAATTTATATGTGTTCTTATGCATTACAATAATGTTCTACACTTTAGGTATTTTAATTCCACTACCCAACCATAGACAACTCTCTTGTGACATGGTGGGACAGACAAGAATATTTCATTTTTGCTATTCAATATTATGCGTGGGACAGCTAATACCATCAGTTTAGTTAAATCTATATCGATATTAGTTAATACTTACAATCAAAATATGAAATAATAGCAAGGTTAGTATCCTGATCCCAATAACCAAACAATCCCTATAAGTATAGTTGTTAAAAATCAGTTTTCAGGCACTTTAGATTTAACAATTTAATTAATATGAAGTAAAAGCCTTAGTGGAGAAAGCGTGCCATGACGCATGGTTCCAGGGGCAAATGTAACTTTTCGGCCGCAAACTTATATTTTTCGATATGAAATATGAATTTATATATAAAACCTATTAAAATTTCATTAAGTATTACATTTTACCGATAACTTTAACATTATACTAAGTGCAATGCTAAAATTTTAAAAATAAATCTATTAAATTTAAATTTAGGATCTATCTTTGCATGGTTCGCTTGTGAAATTTATTGTTTCAACCTTTTTTTCTATATTGAATTTGTTATGAATAATAATATTTAAATCCTTTAATAGAGAACATCGTTGTCGTTTAACCTCAGCAGCCAGCTATCTTTGGTTGGTATTGCCTAAAAATAGTGTGGTCAAATGTTGGCGCGCTACTAATTAATTGGGTGTTACGTCGTTCACGAAAAGAAGTCCATGCTCATACTATCTTTAGGTTTAATTTCTAGATCAAAGTACTCCATTTTCATTTCTCAAAATTATAGAAGAATCTATATTTGTAGAACTCCAAATACTATGGGGAAATATATATTTTAGAATAAACATTGAACCAATTCCCCAACACATTTTTCCTTTTTTGGTTGTTTTGGCATGAGAATTGCGGACTGATGTGTGGCTATAATTCCATAGTTTCGTACATTATTTGTCTTGTAATTTATATGCTTTTATAATAAATTTTACTTTATTTGCACGTTATAGAGTCTATTTTATGTGTAGCTGAAATTTGGAGATGAAAGTATAGCGAAATGAATAATTAAACATTGAAAGCGCGTTCGAAAAAAGTGAAAAGGGAAATCTGGCTAAGCCATGCCTATAGCAGTGTTTACACCAGGCAACGATAGGCCTTTAGCTCACGTTGGAGCTGGCGACACCAGGTTTGGGGAGAGCTCAAATTAGCGGTAGACCCCGCGAGGCTAGGTCTGGGGTGCGCACATTCCGAGCTTTGAATGCTTATTTCGTCTCCTGGTCTGATTAGGACTTGGCCTACAGAATATGGTTTTTTCCTACACCTAGAAATTGACCTAAAAACGCCACTTTTTAGGGAGGGATTGGATAGCGAGAGAACGACATTAGACCGGGGATTCGACCTAAGGAGGGAAAACACGCTAGGAGCGAGGTGGAGAATTCTTGTACTAGTTTTTCACTTCCTTCTTCCAATTTTTCCATTATTTGTTATTATATATGGCTAAAATCGGAGAGTCCAATTTCATCAGGTCATTATGACACTTCGTGGATTCATCTCGAAGACTCGAGGCATAGTTCGCGACTCTGAGGGTCCTCTATGTTCGACCTTTTGGCAACACAAATCAATGGCTATCGTGAACAAGCAGGGGATTCCCTAGGCACGTGGTTAAGGCTCACAACTTCTGCAAGAATACTATCAGTCCGTACTGAACTATTAAGTAGTTGTACCAGCTACATTTCTTTAGGATAAATATATATGTACCATGTTGGGACTCCTCCTCTTATATAGAGGGGGCCCTTGTCATTTTGTTCTTGAAGAGTTACGGATTCCTAAACCTTGTAAGGGAAAGATATTCTACTCCAATTTCATATGATATTCAATACAACAACAAGAACATTCAAATATTCAATATAACAATAAGAACATTCTTTATTCTCTAATTTAAACATATTCTCCCTTGATTTTATTACTTATATTTATTACAGTGCTTACATTTATTGTGTTTCATTGATTGTTCTTCATTTATTACTCATCATTGATCATAAAGAGCCATTATTGAGGCCCTTAGAACTATGAGCCCTTCATCGATCACCCCCTGTAAAGCTCGTAAGCTCGACCTTAAGCCCCAGCATAGGCTAGCCTGAGACCCCAACTCTCGGGCACTCGGTTCGTATAGCATACTATTTTAAGCTCTTATCTTATTTTGTAGTCTCACACTTAGAATCTACTACTTAACAATTAGCATAAACAAATTCATGTATTTATAGAACGACAAAATCAAATCTAATTATAATTACCATTTTCAAGGTAAACAGTTCAACGCCGACCATGGGACTAAAAATAATAGTGATTGTTTTCGTGTTGGTTTACTAAATAATGCAAGTTATCCTTCACAACTTTTCTTGTAAAAGAACCTTTGATTTTAGGTCAAAATGTCTAACTCAGTGAATGAACATGAAAATAACGGTCCTAATGACCATTGAGAGAATGGGGTAGGTGTTTCATATATCGGTGTACCACCACACTAACATGAGTATGCACCAGAACCAATTCCCGTGATGTGATCTCGCGCAATGCAAAACATGCCTATATAAGCTCCCACACTAACATGAGTATACACCAATAAGAAGCTCGGAAAAATTCAACCCCAAAAGAAAGAGAGACAGATAGGAGAAATGAAACGGGAAAGCCCCAGCACATAAATCATATGATCATTGGAGGGACCGACGTTCCTCAAGAACCCGTGATCAAGCGGATAAAAGTTTATACTGCAACAGAAGGGCAAATTCGGGGCCACATTTCCGAGGACATCCAAGCATTCAGCTAAGAGGATTTCGAGACCTTGTATCATCTCTATAATGATGCACTAGTAATTTCATCTCTCTTGAATAACATTCAAATTAAATGTGCACTCGTGGATCTAGGTAGCTCGACTAACGTAATCAACTCGAAGGTGGTAGAGCAGCTCAAACTTCTTAATCAGATCATACCTACATCACAAGTCCTCAACGACTTTATCATGATCGTCGAAGAGACGATGGGCAGATCACCCTCCCTGACAATATGTTCGGAGTGGTTTAGAATGCAAAATTCATGTCATAAAAAATGAAATGAGGTACGATACGTTTCTTGGCAGGCCATGGATGTGAAGGCCGTACCATAAACCCTTCATCAAATGATGAAGTTTCTAACAAAAGGCGGTATAAAAATTGTACATGGAGAACAACATGCAGAAAAGAAAATATTTGCGGTACACAAGGAGGCACCAAAATCCATACTCTCTACCTCGGAGGTGCTAAAGGGCAAACAGACCCCCGAGGACGATGAAAAAGATTTCCTCGCTCCCTGAACTTTCGTTGCTCCCAAAGAATTGGATGCAACAAAATCGACAATTGAAGAACTGGAGCAAGTTGTTTTGATTAAGCATCTCCTAGATCGGAAGGTATACCTTGGAACGGAATTAACCCCTGAACTTAGGAAAAAACTGATTCAATTTCTTATTAATAACAACGATTGCATTGCTTGGTCCACTTAGATATGACAGGGATCCCATCGGAATAATCACCCATAGACTGAGTGTTGACCCCAGATTCAAACCATCGAAGCAAAAAGGAGACCACATTCCGAGATAAAATATATGTTCATAAAGGACGAGTGTGCATAGAGGACTATTTGACTCATTTGTAGGAAACATTTGTCATCCTCAAAAGTTACAAAATAAAACGCAATCCCGAGAACTATGCCTTCAGAATGGGTTCGGGAAAATTCATAGGCTTCATTGTATCAAGCAGGGAATTGAGATCAACCCCCGACTAAATCAAATCAATCGAAGAAATCACGGTAGTAAACAATGTGAAGGTCGTACAACGGTAGACTGGGAGGATAACCGCCTTGCACCCATTCATATTGAGATCATCAGATCGGAGTCATCATTTCTTCTCCCTACTCAACAAAATGCCAATGTGCCTTAGAGGAGTTGAAGCAGTATCTGACAAGCCCACATTTATTCCACACCTTAAAGGAGGATGAAATGATTTATTTGTACTTGGCAGTATCCGAGGTAACGGTAAATGGTGTGCAAGTTTGAGAAGAGCAAGGTACGCAATTCCTTGTTTATTATGTAAGTTGGACCCTGGGAGATGCCGAAACCAGGTATTTGCACCTAGAAAATTAGCCCTTGTACCAATAAGCGCATCTCGAAAATTAAAGCCTTATTTTCAATGCCAGCATGTTTGTCTTCTAACAACATATCTTCTTCGAAGCACAATGCATAAGCCCAAATTATCAGGCTGAGTGGCTAAATGGCCCATTGAACTCAGGGGTTACGATATCGAGTATCAACCTTGAACGGGCATCAAGTCCCGAATTGTGACAAATTTTGTGGATGGCTTTACGCCTTCCCTCGTGCCCGAGGTAGAGAAAGAACTTCTACTGAAAATGGGCATATCTTTAGGGGTATGGACATTGTTCACTGACGGCACCTCGAACATGAAAGGTCCAGTCTCGACATTGTGAGCATGTGATTTTTTCCTTGTATGAATTACTCCTATAAATTCAAACAAAATCATTTCTTTTATTTGTTTGCAATTTTGTGAATTTTTGTGCCATTTTTCATTAATGGTTTACATTTTGTTTGCGCATTTTAATTAGTGAAAAATACAAAAATACCATGGATTTGCATTTAGGATTTATTTTCATATTTTTGGTCAATTAGGTGCTCTATTAAAATAAAAAAAATCAAAAATTGGTCCATTTGGCATTCTTCTCTTTAAATTTTGAATTTGAGGATTATTTAATTATTATAAATTATTTGATTAATAATTAGGTTAATTTAGTCAGATAATTGAGTTTCGGAATTAATTTCATTTTTTATTTTAATTGGGAAAATAAATAAAAATTAGAAATTAAAAAGTTAAAGAAAAGGTTTGATTTTTAGAGGTTGGCTGTATTTTTTCTTGGGCCAATCCACCAACACAAGTTGAGACACGCCCCAACTAGCCCATTACCTGGTCCACCTTCACTTCTAATAGTCAAAACGGCGTCGTTTAGAGCTTGTCAATTGTAATACAATCTCGGCCTTCATTCAATATCTCCGACGACTCAAATTGCCCACCCCAATTTCATTTAATATGTCCGTATGTGTGAACCCAATTTAAACACACCCCCTCATTCGTCTCTCTCAGAGATCAAATGTAACGCCGCCTTAAGCCCACCACCTGCCGCCCACCGGAAGTCGTCCACGGCGGAGGCAAGCGTCCAAACCTAGCCAAATTAACACCATTTCACTACCTTCCCCTCCTCTACCCAGAGACACCATTGTCCTCCCTCAAAACCGAGTCTAACTCCTTGTTTGAGATTTGACTCTATTGTCGTGCATGGTGGCAATGCTTCCAGATAATCTCAAAAATCACACCCCTAAACCCCCTCACCTTCCTCTGTCCGAGTCCATCAACATATTCCCTCAATTCATCACCAAGCAGGACAAATTTCGCATCTAGGAAGGCAGATAAGGAAGAAAAATCGTCGAGTGCTTTCCAGTTTTGACGAGGTAATTTGGAGTCGAAACTGCCCTTGATCGGTTGCTCTTGACAAGAGCATGTGATTGAGGTTAATTCCGACTCAAATTCGATTATTAAGAATTTATTTTAGAGGCATGTCTATTTGAGGTTTGTAGTAGGTATCATCTTTCCTTTACTTTGTTTTTCGTTTGTTGGTTCTTCTCTCTGACCTCGTCTCTTTCTGCTTCACCTTTTCTTTGTTGTTATTTGTCGTTCTAAATAGTGTTCTACTTTGCATGATTAGGGAAAACATGTTAGTTGCAATTCATGTTTAGTTTTTAATTCTTTTTCGTTTGTTTTGGGTTTCATTTTTTTTGAGAAGTTGTCCAGTTCTGTGCAACCCCATTCAGCCCATTATTTTGTTCTGATTTTGGATGGGACAGAGGCCCAGGATGGGGAATAGGGTCAATTTTGCAAACCTTCTTTGGAATTGTTTTTTATGTCAATTTGACCCAAGACTTGAAGCTTAAAATGATTTAGACTTACTGGGTAATTTCAAGGTCTTTCGAGGGTAAGTTGGGTAGTTTAAGTAGGGAATCTTTTTGCAATCAACTGAGAAGCTTCTGGGAAGTTGAGTTGGTTGAAGGGGGGGTTTAACTTGATTTCAAATTTGTAATTAAGGTTTTCTAGGCAAAAAAATAAAAATGGAAGAGGGACTATAGGGCAAACCAAAATCTGAGGATTGCCCTATGGCTTGGCCTATAAAAGCATATCATTCTTTCCTTTCAAGGCAAGAATGGAGGAGACTAAAAAGAAAGAAGCAATCTTGAAAATAAAAATATAGCTGAAAATACTATTCCATTGAGGGATAAAAGATTTTGAAAGATGAAATTCTGAAGAAAAAAAATTTTAGACGCGTGGAGAAGAATCGAGGAGGGCTAAAAAAACTGAAAATTTCAGGCGGCTAAATCACCAAAAATATTGTTTCATTGCCTTTACTTTGATTTTTTTTTTTACATCTGAAGCATTTTTGGGTTTCACTTAAAGCTAAAACATGATTTGAATCTAGCTTTAAATTCTGGGATTTGTGTTGTGGGTGGGAGTCAATGTTTCATTGGTATTTAAGTTGATTTCATTGGTCATTTAATTGAATATGGGACTTTGCTTGCTACTGTCAAGTTCTATTTGGTTTGGTCTATTGCTGTTCTTGCTTGCTTACAATAATCACCTCTTTTCTTTCTATAATCTCCAGGTACACTCCTTGTAACCATGTTGATTGTGGAGTAAAATTTTGGAATTAAATTGATTCTAAGAGTTGAAGCATCAAAATGATTCTATTTTGTTTTCTGATTTGTTTCCTAAGTTATTGTGACTTTAGTCTAAGTCATTTTTAAATGAATGGTTTGGAATTATTAGAAACGACATGAGGTTCAGTTGAATTAAGGTTCATTTCCTACTCCCCTCTTCAATTATGTGTGCCTTTACAATTGTTTTGATAAATTGAAACATATTAGGTATATGTTGTTGACATAACACACACCTTTGTTTATTTGGAATTCTTATTGTTTCCTAGTGCGCTATGATTAGTTTTAAGTATTGTTGCTGAATCAATAGACTATTAGTAAGCCTAATTAACAGAAAGATTAATGAGGTAGTGCACTGAAAGCTCCTAATTAAAATGGGTTAGTGGATTAGAAAACCTTGGAAACGAAATAATGACAAAATAGTAGTTGGGGTTAGCTTAACGATTATTATGATGTCTTAACAGCTGAAAACGACTGCATTTAGGTTCTACTTATGATATGCCTCATGTTATGGTTTGTTAAAATCAAGGTGTGTTCCTAATGCTACAACCGATGAAGAGCTCTCTACTATGAGTGATGCTGCCTGTTTGAGGAACAAATTGGTTTCCCTTCACATTTAGATAGTTTGTAGTATTTTGAGTTTAGATAAGTATTGATAAAATGAGTTTTTGAAAATTTTGTTTTTTCACTACTTTTCATCAGTTTTGTTTCCATGCTCATGCATATCAAAAGCTTGTCTTTCAAGCGAATTCCAGAGCTGCCTGTCAAAGCCCATATATTTAAATCAGGAATTTTGTCTGTGAATAACTTCATAACTTTAGACCACCAATAATCTCAAAATTTAGGAAGAATAGTGAAACTCGTAATTTGCTTTAAGCATATAATTAAAACATCATAATTACGAGTACGGTTTCCACGGTGCAGTAGTGGTACCTAATTAGTTTTAAAGATGAAGATTTGTAGTTCTTTTAATTGAATACATTTCATTTGGAAAAATTAAGGCGTGTCATGCTAAATAAAACCCCTAAGATCTTTGCCCTCATCTAATTAATTTTAACTCTTTAGAAATTGAGGCACGTCATTAGCAAACTCTCGATGGCCATCGCAAAGCTTGTTTAACTTGAAACAGCATAGTTGTTTTAGGTGCGCTGTTTTAATATTTACCTTCCTAATTCGGGTGCGCGTTTGTGTGATTCAAATACGAAACCCAACAACGTTAAAATTTATCAAAAATCAAGGGTGCATTTATGTGACGTGGTTCGAGGTGTATTTTAACGGTGTTGTAATTTTCTCTAATAATAATGGCTAAAAGTTTAAATATGCACATAGGTATAAAATGCAGTAAATTCAGATAATTAAGCCAAGTATAACAGTTGAACAACTGTACTAGAACAATGGAACTCGATAATGTCTAACACCCTCTCCGGGGTTAACAAAATTCCTTACCCGGATTTCTGGCTCGCAAAATGTATACAGAGTCAAACATTCCTCAATTCGAGATTTAAACCGGTGACTTGGGACACCATTAAATATTTCAAGTGGCGACTCTGAAATCTTTTAAATAATTAGATCCCTTTTCGATTGTACTAAAGTTGGAAAAACTCCCTATCTATGCCCTTCACGGGGGTGTAAGTAAATAAGGAGGTGTGACAGCTCTGCCGACTCTTCTTGGGACCGAACCCAGAATCTGTGGTTCAGGGTTCAAAACTTTGAGCTTAGAATAATTGTTGTATCTGGCTTTATTATTATCTGATTTTATTGCATAATTGTGCCCAATGTGCTAAATATTATTTTACCGCTTTAGTATTATTTGGACTGTATATAAACTGCTACGAAATCCTTCTTTTCTCAACTCCGGGGATGTGCTTGCTAGTCGAGACTCCCTATTATGTTAGTGTCATACCTAAAAATAAGAAAGAGGCTCAGACAAGTTACAAAGCTGGATTTGCCTTTTGGTTCCGGATATGTAGCCCCTCCTCTACTCATGTTGTCCACTTGGGTACACAGTCTAGAACATATACCTAGTTTTAAACCTAGAGTAACTTAACCTCATGCCGGATCCCTAGTAGAAACTCTTATTTGCGTCATGAATTTGACTTAGGGGACTCAACACAGGGGTTCCGTCAAGGACAAGTGTACCCAAAATAAAAGACCATCCTGATACATCTTATGTGGTACGTATTTCATTTATTCAAAGGGTGAAAGGGTCATTTGGAGGACCAATGATAGCTGAGCGTAAATGGAAGAAAAAAAGAAGATGAAAAAAAAGCAAATGAAATGAAAAAAAGATGGTGAAGTGTAAAAATAAAGCAAGTAAGGTCTAATTATTTTTTTGATACATTTTTATTATAAAAATAAAAAGACAAAAGATATAGGAAAAATTCAAAAAAGGATTTTGCATTTTTTCATCATTTTCTGAAAATAAAAAAAAAATCAAAAAAGAGTTTACACGTTTCATCTTTTTTTTTTTCAAAAAAAGGGGACAAAAATATTTTCTCTAAAATTAGTTGTTTTTTTAATTCTTGCCAGTACCCAAATTGCTCGAACTACGCAAACCTGATTCTCGTCTTTCGGGGCGTGATACGTAGGCAACCCATATAGGGTCCGGTCTTCCTAGTAAATTTTAGGTTCTTGCCTTTGCAAGGTCTTAGCCAAATTTTGCGCTTCTAGCCACCTTTTGGCTACGTAAGTTATTTTGCAAAAATAGTCTCAATCATGTCTTGTATGTGTCTAATAGAGAGTGTTTTTGTCTCACCTAGTATTGGGTTGAGTTTTTTTCATACAGGTGGATCTACTTACCGAGTTTGGGTATGACAGACGCCCCGGACTATCCAGTTAGGATCACAAATTCTGAAATTTGCTCGAGGAGATTTTCTTTATGTTTATATGTTCTTTTATGTCATTCTTTATCTTCTGTTTTGTATAGTCATGTTGAGTATTTTAGGTGATGTTAGAATTTTTCATAGGTTATTAAGTTTGTTGATTCTTTTGTTACGGTACCTCATATTTTGTATTTGAAAGAAAGGATATGTAATAACTCAAAAATTCAAAAAAAAAAAAAAGGAGATGTTGCATTTTATATTTCCGTTAGAGGTTTTCTTTAGAATATTAATTTTAGGAATTAAAAAAAATATTAGAGGAGGTTTTTCCTTATGCAATGAATATCGAGGATTTTAAAATAAAAATTACTTTTATAGTTCCTATTCGTACATTAAGGTAAAAAAAAGTAAAAAATAAAATAAAGAAGAGAACGTTCTTTTAGTACTTCTTTAAGAATTTTTTTTTTAGATATTTGCCACATTAGCCTCAGTTGTTCCTACTCTATGTCATTAAAAAGTCCAAAAGGCTAGGATCAGCTGATTTCCCAAACAATACTGCAGTAGCCAAGTAAGGAAGAATGGCAAACAGTCTCGTTCAACAAGGCTAAAAGAAAAGGCACACGTCCACTCACAATGTTAGTTAGTCAGCCAATAATCTCAGTTAATGCTAAGATCTTCAATGCAGATACAAGTATCTCCAAATTCACAAGCTAACATTTGTTGAAAAGGATCCTAAGGACAAGTCTGTCAAAACTAAAAGTTTTTATCAAATCTACTCAAGTAAAAAGGAACCCTCCTATGATAATCCGCTGATTACCAATAACAATTACTCCTCCCTAAAAACCTGCCAACAATTTCTACTAATGATAACAAATCAAATACCGAATAAGGATGCTATTGACCAATGCATGGAGCGTACGATTAGCACACATGATAACAGCTGCCTACACGTGGTAGATACTATATACACTCGTCTTCATAATAAGAAATCATTAGATAAAAACCAACTTAGTAGTAATCTGTTGGATGAAAAAGTGTTTAAAACAGGTCTCTAATAGAACGGCCCAATACCACTCAAAACTGCAAGAAACCTACTGCACCACTAGTCAAAAATCCCCCACCCCCATTGGATACGACTCCTCTCAACCCTAGTACTTCCCTCAAACACCAGTTCAATGAGACATTAGGAATGAAGCAAATTAGTCCTAGAACATGTGGCAATTACAAAATCTTTCCTGTATCATGCTAAAACCATTCTGCTTTCTCACTCCTCCCCTATGAAAGATGCAAACAAAAAAGCTCCCACACCGGAAGAAAAGAGAAAAATAGATTAATATATATATAGTTACCCAACCCCATTAGTATGAGGCCTTTTGGGAGATGCCCAAAAACAAATCCGTGAGGGCTTGGCCCAGAGGGGACAATATCATACTAATGCAGGGTTGGAGTGAGGGTACGCGCGGTCCCCATCAAGTGGTATCAGAGCCCAGGTTCGGATGGCGGAGTAGCGGACCGACGCGTGCGAAGTCGATGGTGTGCCAAACTTGACCAAAGGTGATCTCCGGTCTAGCGGGGTATGGTATCTGCGGAAATGCCTTGTGTCGAAAGTTTTCCCGACAGAAACAGATGGTCGGGCGGCGGGTCCCGCGATAGTTGCGGCGGTGCAAGATGGGTGACAGATCGGAAATGGATATTCGCTGGAGGGGAGGTCACGAGTTGTGTGGTCGTTTGTTTGAGGGGAGGTTTGTTGGGATGCAAACAAAAAGCTCCCACACCGGAAGAAAAGAGAAAAATAGACCAATATATATATAGTTACCCAACCCCATTAGTACGAGGCCTTTTGGGAGATGCCCAAAAACAAATCCGTGAGCTCTTGATCCAGAGCGGACAATATCATACTAATGCAGGGTTGGAGTGATGATACGCGCGGTCCCATCAGAACCTACTTCTATAAAGTTGCCGAATGCTTCTTCCTCCAATAAGCGTACTGATAGTAAAACTCGGTCTGTAAGTTCTAAACAGCCACAATATACCGAGATTACCTTTTTTGTCTGAGAAAAAGAAATAGACTAATCCAAATTCTTCTCCAACAATGAACAAACTCCCTCCCTTACCATTCCACCTGCAAAATCCAACCATTTACTACGCATTTCCACCCCTACCAGCCCCTATCCTGGATGGAGGCAGGACTAATGGGCTTTGCAATCTCCTTCAACATGGAGATCAATGGCGGGATATTATCCTAGTAATCTGGAATACTTCATATCTGGAATAACTAATATCGGAAGGAATGCGACTGACTATGAACAACTACATGAATAAAATATGGATCAACAATGTGCTACAACCTCTGGCACCAACCATGAACCACAACCTAATCCAAGCCATGGAGAATCACTAGAATCTACCACCTCGTGCTAACCCACAAAAGCCAATGAACCTCCTTCTAGACCTTACTTTCTTCTTAACAGAGGAGATATCTCAAATCATCCTCATATTCATAATACACATGCAAACCAAAGTCACCCCAATCCGCAATCCAACATCCCTAACCAGAAGGAAGTCAACCCCCCCTAACAACCATCAAGGACTAGCAGGAAACCAAATAGAGGAGGAGGAGGAGGAGATAGAGCCTCTAAATATGGAATCGAGTGTGGGATTTGAAAGCCTAAACGAGGTAAAGGTACTACTCTTCAAGGAAATATGCGCAAGAAGTTCATATTCAGTTGTCCACCCTCAATTTACAAATGCTCCATGGATAGGTGTAATAACCTAGTTATATCCCTTCAATCTAAGCAGTGGGATAGGTGTAATAACCTAGTTATATCCTGGCTCACAAATTCCCTTTCCCTTGAGATAGCTGAGAGTGTCCAATACTCCGACACTGCTCAGAGTATTTGGAATCAATTGAATATTAGATATGGAGCAGTCAATGGCACAAAATTGTTTGAGATTAAGCTAGAGTTAGCTTCTACCACTCAGGGTTCTTTGGACATAGCATCATACTTCAATAAGTTGAAGAAGCTGTGGGATGAATTGAATTTCATGAGGTCTTCAAGGTGTAATGCAGCTAGTTGTGGTGCTGCATGTACAGCTAGGGCTGAATTTCAGCAGGAGGATGAGGAGAATAAGTTGCATCAATTCCTTATGGGGCTGAACGACACATATTTGGGAATCAGAAGTAACATTCTCATGATGCAACCTCCTCCCTCACTAGACACTGCCTACAATATACTCCTTCAAGATGAAAGACAAAGACAGGTCAGTCGTGTACCCTCCCAGTTTGGTGGTGAGTCCAGTGCCTTCAACACTCACTTCATAAATAAACCTCCTATCAAAACCACTACACCATATCCACATTCCAAGCCATTTAACCAAAAACTCAACTTTGACACCACTAAGCCACCCATTACATGTAGATACTGTAAGAAACCAGGTCATGCAATTGATAAATGCTATAAGTTGCATGGATTCCCATCAGACTTCAAGTTTACTAGAAACAGAAGGGTTGCTGCTAATGTTGAAACACAAGGTTGTGCAAGCTCAGTTGATTCTTCAAGCTCAAGTGAGGGTAGTCAAGGGCAATCCAATTCAGAGGCTGGTATACCTGGGCTAACAAAGGATCAATATGCACAGCTCCTGATGCTTCTTCAACAGACTCAGCTTTCAGAATCTCAGCCTCAACCAAACATTATGGGGTCTGCAAACTTTGCTGGTACTCTTCCTTCTCATTTCAGTCCTTTAAAAGATGTTTCTTATGGTGCTTGCATGTTAACTAGAGTTAATACATACATTTGGATTATAGATTCTGGTGCCACTGACCATATGACCTCTAATAAAACTCTTCTCTTTGACATCAAACCATTAGTTGTACCTTTCTTAGTTGTGTTGCCAAATGGTTACAAAGTGAAAGTGACCTGTACTGGATCCATTAAATTTTTGTGTTTTACCTTGCATAATGTGCTGTATATACCTAGCTTTCAATACAATCTCATCTCTGTGTCCAAACTTGTTCACCAACTGAACTCTATTGTTTCATTTACAAAATTTTCTTGTTTGATACAGGCCCCTTCTCTGAAGAGGCCAGTGGAAATTGGTAAACTGGAGGATGGTCTTTACAAACTTGTTCAATCATCTGATTTGTCCATTTCCCCTTGTCTTCCCAATTCCCCATTAGTTGTTGCTACTGCTACCTCTTCTACTTCTTCTACTCTTTGTGAAAACCATTCTGCTTTGAATAAATTGGAAATCTTGTGGCATAATAGGCTGGGACACATCCCCTTTGTAAAAATGAAAACCATGTCTTCTATTCCATGCAAGTTTTCTAATAAACAACCTTTTGTATGCACTATTTGTCCATTAGCTAGACATTCTAGACTACCATTTCCTGCTAGCTCTATAAAAACAAATCACCCTTTTCAACTTATTCATTTGGACACCTGGGGGCCATATAACACTGCTACTTATAATGGCTGTAAATATTTTTTAACCATTGTTGATGACTTTACAAGAGCCACCTGGACCCATCTCATGGGGTCCAAAAGCAATGCCTTCCCTATAATCAAAGCTTTTCTTGCTATGGTTAAAACTCAGTTTCACTCTCATGTCCAAACCATAAGGAGTGATAATGCTCTTGAACTTGGTTCTAGCAAAGCTGGGATTGATTTTCTTGCTGAAAATGGCATCATTCACCAAACTTCCTGCCCTTACACTCCACAACAAAATGGGGTAGTTGAAAGAAAACATAGACATTTGCTAGAGACTGCCAGAGCTTTACTTTTCCAGTCTCATCTCCCTATACATTTTTGGGGGGATTGTGTCCTAACTGCCACATACCTTATCAATAGATTTCCTTCAAAATTGCTTAACAACAAATCTCCTTATGAATTACTTTTTGCTCACTGTCCTTCCTATGCACATCTTAGGTCTTTTGGTTGTTTATGCTTTGCCTCCATACCACAGCACCATAAAGGAAAGTTCCTTCCAAGGGCTGACCCTTGTGTGTTCCTAGGGTACCCATTAGGCAAAAAGGGATATAAATTGTACAATTGGAAGACTAAAACAACCCTTGTCTCTAGAGATGTGTCCTTTCATGAACACATTTACCCTTTTGCTACTTCCACAAATTCATCCATCCTCCATCCTCCTGTTATGTGTCCAGATGTTGCTGATGATCCTTCTCTCAGTTTTTCTTCCTCTCATCCTCCTTTCTCTTCAGTTCCAACTGTCTCCAGCATTCCTCCACCATCTTCTCCTGTTGATACATCAATCCATTCCTCTCCTACTGTCCCTGTTCCATCCCCTCCTCTATATCCTGTACCACCACCAGTTAGAAGATCATCCAGACCACATGTACCTCCTGCCCATCTTAACCAATATGTTTGTAACCTACCTCCTTCTCTTTCTGGCACTAGTTCTTTATCCTCTTGTTGTACTAGTTCTGTTTTCATGGCATCTACTGAACCATCTTCCTACCAGCAAGCTGCATCTGATCCTGCCTGGCAGGATGCAATGACCAAGGAATTTGAGGCTTTGCAAGCCAATAATACTTGGTCCATTGTCCCTCTTCCTCCTGGGAAGAAGCCAATTGGATGTAAGTGGGTTTATAAGGTGAAATATAAGGCTGATGGTTGTGTGGACAGATACAAAGCCAGATTAGTGGTTAGGGGTGATACTCAGATAGAAGGTGTGGACTTCACTGATACTTTTTCCCCAGTTGTCAAGTTCTCAACCATTAAATCCTTAATTGATGTTGCTGTAAAGCAGTCCTGGACTCTTTTCCAACTTGATGTCAACAATGCCTTCCTCCATGGTGATTTGAATGAGGAGGTTTATATGAAACTACCCCCCGGCTTGGTTGTCTCTTCTTCTCCTGCTTCTTCTTCCTCTTCTTCTTCTCCTCCTTTGGTATGCCTGCTTCAGAAGTCTTTGTATGGCCTAAGACAAGCTTCTAGGCAGTGGTATGCCAAACTTTCTGCAGCCTTACTCTCTAAAGGGTTCTCTTCTTCTCTTAATGACTACTCTCTTTTTCATAAAAAGTCTGGTTCTTCTATTGTGCTATTGGCTGTATATGTAGATGACATTATTTTGACTGGGAATGACCTATCTGAAATTACTGCTTTGAAGTCCTTTTTGGACTCTACTTTTAAGATAAAAGATTTAGGTGTCCTCAATTATTTTCTTGGCATTGAGGTCTGTTATTTCTCCACCGGGATCCTTCTTCATCAAAGAAAATTCATCACTGACCTCCTTTCTTCTTATGACTGCCTTGACGTATCTTCTGTCATTTCTCCTCTTGATCTTAATGTCAAACTTAAACATGACATGGGTCCTCCCCTTCCCTCACCTGAAACTTACAGAAGTCTTGTTGGTAAACTCAACTTTCTTACTCATACTAGACCTGATTTGGCCTTTACTGTTCAGCATCTAAGTCAGTTTCTTCAATCTCCTTCTACTGTACACATGTCTGCTGCTTTACACACCTTAAGGTACCTTAAGGGGACTATTGATCTTGGGATTTTCCTTAATAATTCTCCTAGCCTAACCCTTTCTGCCTATTGTGATAGTGACTGGGCATCTTGCCCAGACACACGAAGGTCAGTTTCTGGTTTTTGCATTCTTTTGGGGGGTTCTTTGATTACTTGGAAAGCTAAAAAGCAGCCTGTAGTGTCCTTGTCTTCAGCTGAGGCTGAATATAGAGCAATGAGCAAAGTTGTGGGTGAAATCACTTGGCTTACTCGTTTGTTTTCTGATTTTGGGTTCCCTGTTTCTTCTCCTGTCCCTATCTTCTGTGACAACCAAGCTGCCATCCATATTGCCACCAATCCTGTTTTCCATGAGCGTACCAAACACATTGAACTTGACTGCCATTTCATTCGGGCTAAGCTTCAGGAGGGTCTCATCTCTTTGCATCATGTAGTTTCTGGTTCACAACTTGCTGACATTTTTACTAAGCCCCTCACAGGTGTGTTGCATCATTCCTTCTTGCTCAAGCTGGGTGTTCAGCCACCCTCCAGCTTGCGGGGGGGTGTTGAAGTATTGGGCCAGCCCAATGTAAAAGGCAAGCAGCCCAATGTGCAAGACAAGCTGATAGCCACAGACATTACATAAGTAGCCAGTTTTGATATTGCAAATATAGCCATTCTTTTATTTATACATTTACAACACATGTATACACACACACACGGATATTTTAATTTTTGTACTTCTGTATTTTTGATATATTCGAGGGGTCAGATGTACAAAACATTCGAGGCATTCAATACACCGATTTTTTCATTTTCCTCTCCTTTCTCTTTCTTCCGCACTGTTCATCTCTGTGCTTTAATCCTCACATCCATGGATTCATGGATGTTAACACTCTCATGCAGTCATTTTAGTCCCATGCAGGAGGAACAACCCCAATTCTAATATGGAGGAGGAGATGAACTTGAACCACCAACAATCATTAAGGATGAATAGAGCCACAAGAATCATCTTTTGGAACGTTCATGAGCAAACAATGATGAATTCTATAGAAATATTAGGGAAACCATTGGCCCTCACAAGCCTTGTTTAATTGCATTACTGGAGACTAGTATGGGCTCCCATGCATCTCTGTTAAATGACTTTAATTTCATAAAGATTATCGAGGTCCCTACTAGAGATCAAGCTGGAGGATTGGTCATTCTCTATGATCACAATGTAGCAACTGTTAACAACTTTACTAGGAGGGGTAAGGAAATTCATATCGTGATTGAGTTATTCCCCTTTCGTTTTACTTTGGTCCTAAGCACTATTAATGCTAGCACTAATATTTATGATAGAAAAATTATGTAGTAATACTCAGAAAATATATCAAACACATTCAATGGAGCATGGTTAGAAGAAGAGGATTTAAATAATATAACCATGTCATCCGAAAAGTTTGGGGATAGAAATTTTAGCCACTACAGAACCTCTAGGATATACAATCATATTAATAATTGTAGACTTTTTTTATCTAGGTTACAAAGGCCGTAAGTGTACGTGGTATAATTATAAAAAAAAAAAAGATACAAGGATTTAATTATGGAGAAATTACATAGATTCTTAGCCAATGAGAAATGGTTAAATTTCTTTCTTGGCTCATTAGTAACTCACCTGCGAAAAACCTACTCAGGCCATAACTTATTACTCCTTAAACTTAATTCCTTCGACACTAACCTACCACAAAAGCCCTTAGGTTAGAGAATATTTGGTGTACATACTGTAGAGAGTTTTGGGAGAATTTATTTTCTTGTATTGCTCACAAAAGTATATATAGAGTACAGAGAGGTATCAAATCCTACCAACTATAGGACTGTACTATATCAAATCCTACCAACTATAGAACTTTACAATATCAAATCCTACCAACTATAGGACTGTACAATAATGAGAGAATCAAATCCTATCAACTATAGGATTGTACAATATATTCTAATACGCCTCCTCAAGATGGAGTGCCGGAGGACACGCCAATCTTGGACAGCAACAGAAGAAGCCGAGGACGAGATAAGTGCTTGGTGAGAGCATCAGCAAGCTGATCAGCAGAGGATACATGAGCAACACGAAGAGACCCATTCTGAACCAATTGACGAACAAAGTGATAATCAATAGAGATGTGTTTCATGCGTGAATGAAAGAATGGACATTGGGCCTAACTCAACCCCAAAAGCTAGCTTATGAGGTGAGGATTGCCCAAGCCATATAAGGAGACCAAGGACCTCAAATCTCTCTGATGTGGGACAACTCAACACCCCCCTCACGCCCAGATCCCTGGAGAGTGGACAACATAAATGGGGGGCCCAACATCGGTAATAATAATTGGGATGGGCCTGGCTCTGATACCATGATAAGAATTTTGGGACAATTTATTTTCTTGTATTGCTCACAAAAGTATATATAGAGTACAGAGAGGTATCAAATCCTACCAACTATAGGATTGTACTATATCAAATCCTACCAACTATAGGACTTTACAATATCAAATCCTACCAACTATAAGACTGTACAATAATGAGAGAATCAAATCCTATCAACTATAGGACTGTACAATATATTCTAATACATACCCCAATTTTATCAACATAGTCCACTCAAACTGGGGAAATAATAACTTAAGGACTTCCATACACAATTTTGTCATGAATATTAGAGATTGGAGTAAGAATGCCTTTGGAGACATCTTTAAGATGAAAAATGAAAATTGTAGCTAGGCTATATGGTATAGAACTCTCCTTACTTTGTTACAAGCTCATTCCTTCAAAATCTTGACCTTTCCCTACGAAAGGATTATAACAATTACTTGAAATTAGAAAAAGATTACTGGAAGCTTAGATCTAGAATATCACAGCTCAACAATAGAGATGAAAACACAAGATATTTTTACATTTTTCTCTAATAATAGAAGAAGATACCACATTAATTTTTTAGAAGATAATTCAAGCAATTGGATTGACAACTATATTGATATTTTGTTACACGCCCAAATATTTTAAAGATATTTTTACTACATCCCACTGTCAATCCTTAAGACTAAATAGCATAACAAGTTTTGATACCTTAGATCCCCCCCCCCCCCCACCGATACACCCCTCCTAGATAGTGAGATTAACAAAATAATATTCTCTTTCAATCATTTTAAAGCCCTTGGTCCAGACCGACTTCATCCTATTTTCTACCAAAAATAGTTGACGTAGTGTTATTAATTTCTATCACGAATTCTTTATCTCTCATTGCATTCCACCAGAAATAAATAATACCTACCTACGCCTTATTCTCAAATTTTTCAATGCCAACAATCTTATGAATTTTAGACCTATTAGCTTATTCAATACCATTTACAAAGTTAATACTAAAAATATTACTAATGGGCTGAAACTCTTCTTGAAAAATATCATTAGTCCCTTCCAAGTTAAGTTTCATTAAAAACAGGCATACTAGTGACAACGCTCTTCTAATATAAAAAATTATTAATAACTTCGAAAAGAGTTCCAGCAAGAAAGGAAAAATTATCCTCAAAATAGATTTGAAAGTGGCTTTCTACAAACTTCAGTGGTCATTCATCCACAAAACACTTGTCACGACCTTAAACCCGAATTTGTTCGTTATGGTGTCTCTCATGAAGATAAGGCCAGTCAATTAAATCCAATTCACTTTTTAAATACTTAAATAGTAATAAACATCTTAAGCATGAGTAAATGAACCAAAGTCTAAGCAAACCTAGTTGTCACGACCCATTTTTATAATACGTCATGATGGCGCCCAACACCATATCCAGGCAAGCCAATACGGAAAGTACTAAATAAACTTTTATTTACCTTTATCCCGAAATAGTTGAAATAATTATTTATGTTGAAAAAAATTTGGAAGTGATTGATAAAGTCATAATAATTATACAACCCCAAAATGATATAGTCTACTAATGTGTGTGCCAAGACCTTGTGTCACAAGCTTTGGGCAACTAGTAGAATATACAAAAGAATCACGCTATCCTACTAGCCGAAATAGAATAGATTGTAAAAATACATAAGAAAGAATTCTTCAGGCTGCTGGACGGCATGGAAGGGAAACAGCTTACCGTAGAAGTCTTGTGTCCGCTTAGGGATACGCACCAGACTGGCAGCCAGATACACCTGCCTCAGATCCTGTACAATTAAGTATAGAAGTGTAGTATGAGTACATAAATAATATGTACCCAGTAAGTATCCTATCTAATCTCGAAGAAGTAGAGACGAGAGGTCGATTTGGTACTTACTAGGGTCAAATAATGTGACAAGGATTTATAATAAGCAGGGATAACACAAGTTATTAGCATTTAATAAGCATGGAATAATAGTTTTTTTCCAAATATTATCATGGGTATCCATCTAAATTTCAAGCAGATATGAAGTTCAATCCACAGAGAAATGCTAAGCAAAAATATGTGTAAGTAACATTGAGGGACGTAAGGCCCGACCCAATATAAAGGTAAATTGTGTACTGCCGAGGGTCGAACAATAGATCCAATTAGAGCGCCAGACTTACTTTCTTGCCATAAGACGTAATATTCCCTCTATAAGATTTATTCACATAGGGTTGTACCTCTTTACTAACAGTTTTGGCTTCACCAGTAGTTACATCTTCTCTTTTATTTGAGAGCTCTTTATTCTTGCTTTTTATGCCATCATCAGCTTTCAGCTCCTTTGCAATATGGTTCTTCAAGTAGAACTTTGCAACGGCGAAGTGTGACTCAGCCTCGGTGAATGTCTCATCATCAGCAACTACCGTTTTCTCGACTCCACCCTCGTAGTATTTTAAACATTGACGGTAGGTAGATGGAACTACTTTATTTTTATGTATTCAAGGCCTCTTAAGTAAAATATTGTATGAAGTCTTCACGTCGATCACATGCAGTCGTGCACTTGATTGGGCCTATGGCTCTTTACTCCCCTTGGTTGAATCCTTGGATCGTCACACGACTCTCTGAGAGTTCGTGCATAGGAATACCAAGTTCTTTCACAAAGTGGATTGGAAAAATTTTCACTGAGGATCCTCCATCAACCAAAATCCTATTTATCCTTTCATCGTGCATATAGCCAACCAGGTACAATGGTCGGTTATGAGGGGTGTCACCTAGCAAAAGATCGTCATTTGTAAATGTGACCTTTTCCTCACAAGCATTAACTTCCCGAGGAGGAATCGATGGGATTTTCCAAAGATGGTGCCAATGGTAGGTCATCACTCTTTTCTTCCCTTTTTGTCAGCATGGCAACAAGAGGTATCAATGCCCTCATGGGAAATCTTCGTACGGAACCAACTTGGTAAGAACTCCTCCAAGGTCACTGGATGGCATGGATTTTGAGGGTGGTACATCTCCACTTTGTCTTTCTTCAAATGCCTAACTAGATTCTGTTTCATAGGTCTTTTTACTATTATCTTCCTTGTTTGTTGTTCCACTGATTCTATTTGTGGGCTTCTTTTGTGGCGCCTACGACGAGTCACCACATCCAACCTTCATCATCATCAGGTTGGTTGACTTCAGCTTTGTTGCTCTCTAGTAGTTCATCATTTTTACTTTCTTTAAAACCATGTAATTCATCCGAACTAAATGAGCCAAAGGTGATAGATACTTGGTTTGCGCTTGCTTTCTCATTTTTAAGCATGATCTTCTTTTCGCGAGTCAAGTCCATGACTTTATCCATGAAGACAAAGCATTTCTATAGAAGGTGTCTTACAAGTCGGTGTTATTTGCAGTAGTTTGGGCCATTTGTTTTCCCAGCTTCATTTGGTCGCTTCATCTCTGGAAGCTCGATTAGATTTAACTCGAGGAGTTCTTCAAAAATGGCTAGAACATCAGAATCCAGGAATGGGTACTCTTTCTCCTGCATCTCTTTAGAGTCAACTTTCCACTTGGCTTGTCTTGAAAAAATGTGGATTTCATACTCTGCTTCTTGCTCACTTTTGTCGTGAACTTCATAGGTGACGTATTGAAATTCATAGCTCCTTTGTTTTTAGACTTAGGTACGAACTTGCCCCACTTCCTGACTTCTTGCTTGTCATTCGTTTTGTGAGGTTCATACATGGACAGCCTTTTATTTCCAGCAGACGCCATGCTCAATTCCATGTCATGGGCACGAGTTGCAAGTTTTTCAAATGTGCTACACTTGATACCTTGCAAGATGTAGCGCAATCCCCAATGCACGCCTTGGATGCACATCTCTATGCTTGAAGCTTCACTAAGCCTGTCTTTGCAGTTGAGGCTTGCATTCCTCAAACGATTGATAAAGTCAATACCTGGTCCCCCCTTTCGTTGACGAGTATTTTTAAGATCTATCATACTCATAATACGTCTTATACTATAAAAGCGATTGAGGAACTCTTGCTCTAGTTGATCCCAGCTATCGATAAATCCAACCTCGAGGTTTGTGTACCAGTCAAAAGCATTTCCTTTTAGCGAACGAAAAAACTACTTGATGAGGTAATCTCCATAAGTCCCAGCATTGTTGCACATCTCCACTAAGTGCGCAACATATTGCTTCGGGTTATCTTTACCATCAAATTGTTGAAACTTCGGAGGTTGATAGCCAGCAGGCATCTTCAACATATCGACCCTTGTAGTGTACAGGTTTGCATATGTAAGGGAGTCTTTGGCAGCAACTTCATATTTGTTCTTAATGGTTCCTTCGATAAACTCCTTCAGTTGATCGATTGGAATCATCCCTTCAGATTAGACAGGGATAGCCTTAGTGGATGTTGTTTGTCTTGGGGGAGAGTCACTCTCTAGAACTTCTGGGAGATTGCCGGGTGCATGGGTAGATTCTTCTTCCATCAAGATTCCCGACCTATCTGTTAGCTTATCAATTCTAGCCTCTTGATTTTGCATGCATTTGGTCAAGCCAGCGATTGCTTCTGTCAAGTTTCCCAACTGCTCCTCATGGATGAAGTGTTTGTCACCATGGCTTGCATGATTGTCATGGATGATGGAGATTAGCATGGATTTTCACACAATTAATCATTGATTGGCTCACGCTATGTGGTGTAAGTGGGGAGGATCCATCACTTGAAGCATCATCATCTTCCTTCACAGCAAAGTGGAACCTGAGAGGTCAAGCAGAGCAAGAGTTTTCTTGATCTTTTTAGCAACATCGCTTCCTCATTCAGATGCGTTTGTGGCTGATCTTGCTCCTTTTAAGGATGAAGATCCAAAAATAAGGGTTGATGTAAAGAGCTTGCTTTGCTCCTCATATCGAGGATGCTTTCCACATCAGCGTAGAACCTGGAGTTAGCAGCCTTGGTGGAAGTTTAAACGGAGTTAATTTTCTCTGAAGCCATTTCAATGTTCTTGAACTTTGGTGATTGAAAAGTTGAGATGAGAGGTAGAGATTGTCCCACTGGGCGTGCCAGAATTTGTAGACAATAAATATTGGTCGAGAAAATAAAATCAAGACTGAAAAATATTGTAACAATTGTAGTATTTTATTTCAAATATTTAAGTGTACAATCTCTATGAATTCTCTGATTATTCTGTCAATAGTAATTAAATTCAAGGGCCTTTGAGCTTGATCTTGAACCTATGTTAGTTTCCAAGAACGATGATCTTGTTCTTGAGCTTGAGCTTAATTGCTTGAACTTGACCTTGATTTGTTTTTCATTCTTTAGCTTGAATTTGATTGCTTGAAGCCTGAAACTTATAGAGAAATTTGCGGCGTTTGATCCACGAGCTCTCTATCGCTTCTTGTTATAACTTCTGGTGTCTTTTCTGAGTTATGAAGACCCTTATTTTATAGTTGTGGGAGGGAAGTGTCATGATAAGAACAAACTCTTTTCGACCAATCAAATTGAAGTGTGACATGGCCGCATTTGATTGGCCAGAACATGTCACTTGCACACGTGACGCGGTCTCATTGGCCTTTTAGTGTGACTTGGCATGCCTTGTCATTTTGACACGTGGCATGATCCTATTGGCTCTTCCGCTTGACTTGGCATGCCACGTCATTTGACACGTGACACCAAACTGGGGCTCTAGGAAGATGTCATCTTGGGCTTAATGAAATGGGCTCATCACTTTAGCCCAATTAAATGGGCTAGCCCAATAATATTGGACTTATACAATTAATCTAATTATATTATCACAAAATATTTATTCGGAATAATATATTTAAAATATAATCTAAATTATTTATTGAATTTGAATTCAATAACTTTTTTACATGCCTGCAATTATACAATGAGCTACAATAATATATTACATTTTCTAATCTATTGGAAATAATTCATATAATAGTATTTATTATTAATTAAAAAATTAAATAAATTCCATTTTATTCTTGAAAAATCTGTTATTTTTATGAATTTGTTAATCTTGTTTGAGTCTTCTAAATATTAACAAATAATTTTTTTTTAAAATCAACTTTTTTTAAGTTTTCAAGGATTACATGTGGTAGCTGAAATAGAAAAAGAAGCGTGATAACTTATCAATTTAAAGTGATTGAACTAAAAAAAATTGATTGAATATATTGACTGATGATTGAGAACTTGTATGAAGATTTATCATTTTAGAAAATTTTAAATTTTATTTTATTACACAAATATAATATTTTAATATATTATTCATATAGTATTTTAAATTTTCTTCCTATTAATTTAATGTATACATACAAAGCACGTACCATAAGATTAGTAATTTCTTATATATGTTTATACCCCAGATATTTTGGGTGACATTCGGAAATGATGTGCATTTCTATTTTTTTTTTTCAGAAGAGTTAATTTTGGGAAAGTTTAATAGCTTAGTACCATAAATTAACCATAATGCTTTATTTTGCAATATAAATTATATCTTTTTTCAGGCAAAGTATTCTTAACACCGATACTTTATTCAAAAAAGGGAGAAAAATCCCCATAAGTTGAGAGCTTTGTACCACATTCCTTGAGACACACGCAAAGAAATGTTCCTCTGTTCAACGGCATACTCATCGACATCTTTAACTTTCCATCTCCACGTTTATTTACTTCCTTTTTTTCTTTCTTCTTTTGCTTTCTCTTTTAATTTCTATGATTTCGTTTTCCTAGTAAAATTATCATGGGATATTAAAAACAAAAAAGATCTAATATCTTATTTAAATTAATTTCAAAGATAATGTAGATTTTTTTTATGCACGTTTTAGTATGAGGGACTAAATGGTATAAATATGTTTTGAAATAAATTATATTTTTATTTTTTCCACTGTAGTTGGATCAAAGTATATAATTAACAATATGAGTTCAGTCTAATTAATATTCAGATCCTCCTAATAAAGAATTTCCTTATAGAAAAAGTACTGGTTATATGAATTGAGTATAACAATCTCGTGATAAAATATGAGATTACTGTTATGAAATAATATTAAAGACAAGAACAATAACTCAAGAACAAGAGCAAATAGAGAGAAGAGTAGAGAGAGTTCTTCTTATTGATACTTAGAGAATATTAGGAGTTATTTACAATGGTAGAGAGCACCTCTATTTATAGGGAGGAGGATGATTTATCTACCAAGAATAGAACTCTAGAATCTCTCTAATTAAAGACATTCACCTTAAATAGAAGTCTATTTATAACACTCCCCCTTGAATGTCTATTCAATGATGTGCCTCGTTAAAACCTTAAAACAAAACCCAATGGGAAAAATTAAAGTAAGGAAAAAGAGTACACATGTTTGAATATGCGCCTATTGGTTGCCTCATTAAAAACCTCGCAAGGAAAACCCGGTGGGACAAAACCTTGTAAGGGAAAAAGAGTGCAACGCGCCTTAACTCCCCCTGATAAGAACATCAATTTATGTCCTTAAGTCTTCGCATCCCGATCTTGTGAACTAGCTTCTTGAAGTTTGACTTTGGTAGAGATTTTGTAAACAAATCAGCCATATTTTCGCTTGAACGAATCTGTTGAACATTGATATCACCATTCTTTTGAAGATCATGTGTGAAGAATAACTTTGGTGAAATATGCTTCGTTCTATCTCCTTTTATGAATCCTCCCTTCAATTGAGCTATACATGCTGCATTGTCTTCATACAAAGTTGTGGGTAGTTTATCACACTTCAAACCACATTTGTCTTGGATATGATGTATTATCGACCTTAACCACACACACTCCCGACTTGCTTCATGAATAGCAATTATCTCGGCATGATTAGATGAAGTAGCCACAATTGATTGCTTAGTCGATCGCCAAGATATGGCGGTTTCTCCACAGGTAAACAGATAACCCGTTTGAGATCGAGCCTTGTGTGGGTCGGACAAATATCCAGCATCAGCATAAACAACAAGATCCGGGCTGCAATTCTTGCCATAAAATAAGCCCATATAGGTAGTCCCTTTTGGGTACCGCAATATGTGTTTGATCCCATTCCAATGTCTCCTCGTAGGAGCCGAGCTAAATCTTGCTAAGACATTAACTGAAAAGGATATGTCAGGTCTTGTAGTATTTGCAAGATACATTAGTGCGCCAATTGCGCTAAGATATGGTACTTCAGGACCAAGTAGCTCTTCATTCCTTTCTTGTGGTCGGAATGGATCTTTGTTCACATCAAGTGATCGAACAACCATCGGTGTACTTAAAGGATGTGCTTCATCCATGTAAAACCGTTTCAGTACCTTTTCTGTATAGGTAGATTGATGAACAAAAATTCCGTTTGCCAAATATTCAATTTGCAAACCAAGACATAGTTTAGTCTTTCCGAGATCTTTCATCTCGATTTCATCCTTTAGATAATCAATTGCCTTTTGGAGTTCTTTAGGGGTTCCAATAAGGTTTATGTCATCAACATATACGGCAAGTACAACAAATTCCGATGTTGTTTTCTTTATAAAAACACACGGGAAAATGGCGTCATTTATATAGCCTTCTTTTAACAAGTACTCACTAAGACGATTATACCACATTCGTCCAGATTGCTTTAGACCATACAAGGATCTTTGCAATTTAATTGAGAACATTTCCCGAGATTTTGAGTTGTGCGCGTTTGGCACCTTGAGTCCATCGGGAATTTTCATGTATATCTCATTATCAAGTGAGCCATAAAGATAGGCAGTAACCACATCCATTAAGTGCATGTCGAGCTTTTCATGGACAGCAAAACTTATGAGATAACGAAAGGGTATCGCATCCGTTACAGGCGAATATGTCTCTTCATAATCGACACCAGGCCTTTGAGAAAAACCTTGTGCAACAAGGCGTGCCTTATATCTTTGTACCTCGTTTTTCTCATTTCTTTTGCGTACAAAGACCCATTTATAGCCAACAGGCTTATCACCATTAGGTGTTTCAACTATAGGGCCAAAAACTTCACGTTTTGCCAGCGAATTCAATTCTGATTGAATTGCTTCTTGCCACTTTGGCCAATCCTGTCTTTTTCGACATTCTTCAACAGATTGAGGTTCGAGATCCTCACATTCTTGCATAATGCTAGATGCTACATTATAAGCAAAGGCATTATCCACCACAATATCCACTCGATTAATATTTGCCTCAATATTAATTGGATTTAGGGATAGTTCCGTATTTTCCAGAGTCTCGGGCTCAATGGATTCTTCATGAATCTCAGAATTCGTTAAATCATGAGATTCTTTCGTGGTGTCATTTTGATCGTTCTTTTTCCTCTTTCTAGGATTTCGATATTTGGAACCTAATGGTCTGCCACGCTTCAGGCGTGCATTTGACTCATTCGATATGACACTAGATGATTGTCCAACAGGGACATCAATACGGATTGGAACATTTTCCGCGGGAATGTGGGATTTCGTTATCCTTTTCAAGTCCGTAAATGCGTCAGGCATTTGATTTGCTATTCTTTGCAAATGGATAATCTTTTGTACCTCTCTTTCACAAATAGAGGTATGTGGATCAAGATGAGATAATGATGCATTTTTCCGCAAAATTTCCCGTTTGGTTTCACCAACTTCTCCCCCTAATTTTGGGAAAAGTGTCTCATCAAATCGACAGTCTGCAAATCGTGCAGTAAACAAGTCGCCTGTCAATGTTTCGAGGTAGCGAATGATGGAGGGCGATTCAAACCCAACATATATTCCTAACCTTCTTTGCTGACCCATTTTGGTGCGGGATGGCGGTGCAATAGGCACATATACAGCATCCAAAAATCCTTAAATGGGATATATTGGGTTCATGACCCAAAACCAATTGCAACGGGGAACACTTGTGGTAATTCGTCGGTCTAAGACGAATTAGCATTGCTGCATGTAAGATGGCGTGACCCCATACCGAAGTGGGCAGCCTCGTTCTCATAAGTAATGGCCTTGCAATCAACTGCAGGCGTTTAATTAACGATTCTGCAAGACCGTTTTGAGTGTGAACATGAGCTACAGAATGTTCAACTTTTATCCCGATTGATAAGCAATAATCATTAAATGCTTGGGATGTAAACTCAGCAGCATTATCCAGTCTAATGGACTTGATTGGATTATCTGGAAATTGTGCTCGTAGTCGAATTATTTGTGCCATTAATTTCGCAAACGCAAGGTTGCGTGATGACAACAGGCACACATAAGACCATCTACAGGATGCGTCTATCAAGACCATGAAATACCTAAACGATCCACTAGGTGGGTGAATAGGTCCACAAATGTCCCCTTGTATACGTTCCAGAAACGTGGGTGACTCAGTCCCAACCTTTGTTGGTGATGGCCTGATAATCAACTTGCCTTGATAACACGAAGTGCAAGGATATTCATTATTCGAAAGAATTTTGAAATTCTTTAACGGATGCCCATATGAGCTTTCTATAATCCGTCTCATCATGACCGATCCTGGGTGTCCCAATCGATCATGCCAAAGTACAAAGGTATTGGAATCAGTAACCCTTTGGTTTACTGTTGAATGTGCCTCAATTGCACTAATTCTTGTCCAATACAGGCCACAAGATAAAGACGGGAATTTCTCAATAACCCTCTTTTGGCCGGAGACATTCTTTGTGATGACGAGATATTCAAGATTATCTTCATCCATTGTCTCAATATGATAGCCATTCCGGCGTACATCTTTAAAACTAAACAAGTTTCTTTTAGACTTGGAGGAGAACATTGCATTCTCTATGATTAACGTCGTGCCCTTGGGCAGAGTTACAATTGCTCTTCCGGAGCCTTCAATCAATTTACTACTTCCAGAGATTGTAGTAACGTTTGCCTTACACATATTTAGTTGAGAGAAATACTTCCTTTCTTTGAGTATTGTATGTGTAGTACATGAATCAATTAGGCAAATACTTTTACAGTTGGATGTTGATCCAAGTTCGCTTTGTGAGATATCCATATTTGCTATCCCATAGTTTGACATACAAAAGAGATACAAGAACATAAGAATAAACAAGTTCAATTCTTTTGTGTCACATGATATTTTCAAAATCTGCTGCTAACAGTTGACTAACAAAATTAGATATGTTATCCATTACTTTGCAGTTTGAAAATTTCAGTTTAAACGTTTTCTTCAAACAATCGATTGTTACTTACAAACAATCGATTGTTGAACATTGACAATCGATTGTTATGCATAGACAATCGATTGTTAGCTATTTTGAAAAAACTTCAGATCACACTGTCTTAAGACAATCGATTGTTATGCATAGACAATCGATTGTTGGCTATTTTGAAAAATTCCAGACCTTACTGTTTCAAGACAATCGATTGTTATGCATAGACAATCGATTGTTGGCTATTTTGAAAAATTCCAGACCTTACTGTTTCAAGACAATCGGTTGTTAGACAAAGACAATCGATTGTTGGCTATTTTGAAAAATTCCAGACCTTACTGTTTCAAGACAATCGATTGTTAGACAAAGACAATCGATTGTGGATGATTTTTGAAAAATTCCAGATTACACTGTCTTAATGACAATCGATTGTTAGACAAAGACAATCGATTGTGGATGATTTTTGAAAAATTCCAGATTACAATGTTTTAATGACAATCGATTGTTAGTCAACGACAATCGATTGTTGATCAATTGTTTTTCAACTTTAATGCGAAAATAGTTGATAATCGACTAGTTTTTCAGACTAGTCGATTACCCCTACTGGAAAATAAAATTTTTATTGATATTTGAGCATATTGAAGATATTCTAAAGAACTACTGCTAACATTGCATCATGAACTAACTAATACGAGCTAATACTAATGACTATTAGTTTATTCACTAACTAATACAAATAAGTAGAACATGTTAGAAATAACGCTCTACGCTAGAGGGGGGGGGGGTGAATAGCGTTTTAATGAAATTTAGCGTTTTCTTGCGGAATTTAAAATTTTACAGGAAGTAAATAAGTGCAATAAAAATAACTTACACAAGGATATATCCTGGTTGGCCACAACAGTGGTTAGTCCAGTCCCCGAGAGACTCTCTCGAGATTTTCTACTAACTTGTCAAGCTTACGGGTGCTTAACAAACCTTTACAGTTGCTCGGAGATACAATCTCAAAGACTTCACTTGCTCGGAGGTTCCTCACCTCAAAGACTTCACTTGCTCGGGGATACAATCCCAAAGACTTCACTTGCTCGGGGATACAATCCCAAAGACTTCACTTGCTCGGGGATACAATCCCAAAGACTTCACTTGCTCGGGGATACAATCCCAAAGACTTCACTTGCTCGGGGATACAATCCCAAAGACTTCACTTGCTCGGGGATACAATCCCAAAGACTTCAACAGAGGAAGCACAAGTTCCTTAACACAAGAGAATCAAAATTCTCTTACAAGTATTTGAAATACTTGAACACTCACTTAACAAAGGTACTCCTTGATGAGTAGATATGAGTAAAATAATACGCTCAAAATCACAACAACTTTGAACAATAATATGGCTCTCAAAGGCTTTATGAAATGAGTAGAAAATGATGAACAATTGAATGAAAGCTTAAAGCAATGTAATGATCAGTTAGAGTATGTTGTTGTGTTTAAAACACTGAGTTGAAGCTGTATTTATAGGTGCAAGACTTGGTCTTACCGTTGTCTAATTGCCAATTAAGAATTGCTGAATTTACTCAGTGACAATCGATTGTCAAGAATGAACAATCGATTATCTGCCAGTCAGATCAAAAATCAATCCCAGATTTTACGCTTAATAATCGATTACTTACAATCCATAATCGATTACTGGCAAAATTCAAATTCAGATAATCGATTATACCAAATCCATAATCGATTACATTGGCAACGTTCTAAAAATCATTTCCAGATTTTAAGCAAAACATCGATTATATGCAATCTATAATCGATTACTTCAGCAACGTTCTAAAAATCATTTCCGGATTTTAAGCAAAACATCGATTATATGAAAACCAATAATCGATTACTTTGAGGTAATTGAAAATCATTTGACAACGGTCAGCTTCAACAATCGATTGTCCTTTGCAACAATCGATTACTTGTTATTTTTTGAAAATCATGAAACTTACTGTCTCAGTGATAATCGATTATCTAAAGCCATAATCGATTACTTGTTATTTTCTGAAAATCATAAAACTTACTGTCTCAGTGATAATCGATTATCTCAAGACATAATCGATTACTTAATTAAATTTAAAATCACTGGAAGACATTGTCTCAACATAATCGATCACCATTAGTTCATAATCGATTATTTTGAGTATTGAAAAACTTTACCTCAACAACAATCGATTGGCATTTGATCACAATCGATTATCATGCAGATTTGGAAAAACCTGATGTTCACTGTCTTACTCACAATCGATTACCATTAATTTATAATCGATTGTCATGCAGTCTTGGCTCAGAAACAATCGATTATCATAAGTTCATAATCGATTATTTTAGCCCAGATTTTTGAGGCATGTTTAGAAAACATTTTGTCTAATGTAAATATGCATCATTTGAAATCAATTGATACAGAAATAAGTATGCATGATTTTGGAAAATAGTTTTATGAGAGAAGCCATGTTATGGAGTCAAGTTATAGGATCAAGATCACATTTAAGAATAACTCAATAATAACAATTAAAAACAACGTCTTGGGCTTCAATCTCAACATTTGTGTTCTTGTACTTGAACTCCGTCATATATCAATTTGTGCTTTGTTTGTCATTCATCAAAACCTACAAAAGAATACACGTTTAGTATATCGCATTGAGAACGTGTTTCCAACAATTTCCCCCTTTTTGATAATGGCAAACATTAAGCGGGATATGCAATTTTGACAAATAATATTGACGATTCAAGACAAGTAACAAGTATGCATATTTGTTCTTGTTCCCCCTCAATTTAAGAATTCCCCCTCAATTTAAGCTTATAAGTAATTAAGCAATGTAGAGGTGGTGCATACCCGTTATCCCGTTATCTTCCCCCTTTTGCCATTAGCAAAAAAAGTAGTAAGGAAAGATACACAAAGACGAAATAAAACAAGGTTTATTTATTGAAAATTAAAGGGGTACAGCAGAGGGACATCCAACAATACAATTAAAAAAACAATACAATATCAATTATCTCCGTCACGATCCGCCTCGTCATCCGGCGCAGCTTCAAAGGGAACGAGACCCGCATAGGGATAGTGGACATGGTCAAAATAACCGTGGATCTCGTGTGTCAACTGAGAGAGCTGGTCGGATATAGTTTGGAGAGTGGGCTCCTGAGATGGACGAGCACGACGGGTAGGAGGAGGAGCTGGAGCATGATCACCATCATGATGGAAGGATGATTCCGAGATTTCCCAGTGTTTGGTCCGATTTTTAAGTGGACCATTTGCCGTGATAATGCCGGCGGATTCAAGAAAATGCATGACAAGAAGTGCGTAAGGAAGATGTTTGTCTTCGGCGAGAGCATCACGCATGTGAAGCTTGATTAATTTACAATAATTTAATCGAGCTCCGGAAGAAATGGCATGCATGAGTTTACAATCTTCTTGGGAGATAGTGGTGTGACTGCTTTTTCGGGGCTTGAGAACTCGGGTGATGAAATAGAATATCAACCGATAGTTCGGATCCATTCCCGTGATCGTAGGACGACGAGAAGTGAGACGTGGATCATAGTGAGTGAGTCCAATTTGACGAAGAAAAGAGGTTTCATCAAATAAGGCTCCCTCTTGTCCAACATATTGGTGAATGTCTTCACCATCATTTGGAAGTTTGATAATGGCGTTAAGATATTCGTCGGAGACAACTATTTTGACACCATTTACAAAAGTGAGAAGATCGCCATCGTCAGTTGGACGGAGGTTTGAATAAAAGGCCCGAATGAGTGTAGTATTGATGAAATCATATGAAAGGAGAAGGAAGTCAAGAAGTTGACTTTCTCGGAGTAAGTTTACAGCAAGACCATAGTTTTGGAGATATCGCATAGTAGAAAAATGAGGAGGATGAATATCACGTTTTTCAAATTTAGTAAGAAAGCGATTTAATTTATTTTCGCTTTTGAAGACCGAAACATCACCATCTTGATATGGATGATATCCGGAGGGAGGAAGAGTAGAGGTGGAAGCACCTTCCCTATTTGAACGGGTTCTTCTCGACATATTGATAGAAGAAAGAAAGCTTGAATTTTGCAAAAAGAGCTTTTTAGAGAGGATTTGAGGCTTTGAGCTTGAATATTTGGTGATGAGAATGAAGACACCATCTCCTATTTATAGAGGGGAGAATAGAAAAAAAATATGCCTGAAGTTAACTCAAAAACGGTCGAGTTTTGGAATTGACCGTTGAGACAATCGATTGTGTATTTGAGACAATCGATTGTGTCAAGTTTGACACTTAGATTCTGAGAATTTGGCTTGAAACAGAATGTTTTTGAAATTTCAGAAAATCACTGACAATCGATTGTGTAATTTGACAATCGATTGTGTACTGGGCAAAAATGGTCAGTCCTGAAAATTGATTTTGGAAGTATGGTAATCAATTTTGAATATATTATAATCAATTTTGGAATTATGACAATTGATTATGAATGAACCAACGTCATCAACACATGGTGGAAGATAATGATTCTTCGGATGAAAACGTTTTTATGAAAATAGATTTTCCATCATGAATACATATAATCAACACCAATTGTTATAAATACCAATTTAGAAAATCAAAACTCAATACAATTTATGCACTTAATCAATTATGCAATTTATCAAAATAACATTCATATCAATACTTGTGACATATAATCCAATTCAACTAGCTAAAGGGTAGAGTAAGGAACGATCATACCCGGTTTGTCTTGATGTCATCCTCCATCGTTGACATCTCAATTTGCTAGAAATTGAATTGAATGCTTCATGCGAGCACATTTGCATTTCCAACATTTAATCAAGTGAAGCCATTTCCGATATATATATATATATACAAGAAATTTATCACCATAATAACAATTCAAAAACCAAATAGATATTTGTTAAGAGAATATCATCAATAAAATTTATGCAATCAATTCTTTCAAAGCACAAGTTCCCTTTTAAGTAAGACAAAATGGAATGTAATGACATTCCTCTTACTTGTAACAAATTGCCTAAGACATTTCTTCTTTTGATAAGAAGATTGTATTAAGGCTAATTCCTTTTACCATATTCACAAAAGAATAGGAAGGATATTGAGGAATATACAATATGACGATTTTTACAAATTTATCAATTATATCAACCAAACAAAAGAAATAATTGTTATTTTGGAAGGCATTTGTCAAAACATATATTGCATGCTGTTTCAAATAGCTAGTCAAATCATGAATCAACCATCTTATCACCTGTTTAAGCAAAACACATCGATTTGACATTTTACAGGAAATACCGATTGTTACAAAAAAAAATCCATTTGACGGAGAGCATAACAAATGCATCAAATGTTGTTTTATTAACAGTGATACACAAGGTTATTTTCAGCAATCCATATTGCAACAAATGTCACATATTTAAGCGCATTTGCAATAATGAGAACCAAAACAAAGCATGATTCAAGGAGAATTGATACGGATGGTTAACAAAGACATAACAACACATACAATTGGGCATGATAAAAATGAAAGCCTAGCCTTTAAAAAAAGAGTTCAAGAACGTTTATGCCTATTTTGAACTGACACGATGATAAATGATAGCTGTCGAGTTCAGAATTCAGAGTGGTAACAAATCTTGAGATTTTTACCGATTGACAATCGATTGTTGAAAAGGGACAATCGATTGTTGAACTATTTGACACTTAGTTCCTGAAAAGTCTGCAAGAAACAGAAAGTTTTTGAAAACTCAGAAAAACACGGACAATCGATTGTGCCTGTGAACAATCGATTGTGGACTAGATCAAAAAGGTTTTAAGTCCTGAAAATCGATTATGAGAGTATGCTAATATAAAAAGCATTTATCAAAACATATATTAAAACATGATTTAAAACACTTTGCTGTTTGAAAAGATTGTCAAGACATAATTCAACTAAACATGATTTTAGTAGGTACTCATTCAATGCACGAATCAACATTTGTCAAAGCATGGATCAAGCAATTAATAGTTGATACTAGTAATCAAAAATGAATTTTCAGCATGTCAATCAACAAGTATAGTCAACAAGAAATTTCACAAATTGATTCTTACAATTAACGCATGTCAACGTTTTTCAGGGCGAGAATCAAGTTGACAACTTATATGTTAATAACACCAGCTGCCATATATCAACAAATCTGTCAACATTAATAACTTGCACATATTCGGGTTTATCAAAAAGAATAGCTAACCGAAATTCCTCTCGATGCCTTTGGGTGTCGTGCTTGGCGCATCTACTACAATTTTGTAGTCTTCAAGCACACCTGCAAAAATACCTACGGAGAGGTTTTTGGTACCCATATCTTTTTGGGTCCTTTGGGGTTAGGCAAATAATAATTATAACCAAAAGATAAATCTCTATGTTTAGCAAAACACACGGGTGCAATGTGACCTATCCGATTGCAATAATGGCATACTACGTTCGGATTGTGCCAATGCCTAGGTTGCGCCAAATACATTCTAGGTGATCTAGAGTCATTCCTAGAGGCGTTGAGAATCCTAGAGTCATTTCTAGGTTGTCTAACGTAGTTCGTTCTAGGCTTATCAACAATAGTCCTAGTATTGATTCTAGGCGATGTAAAGTGATAAACTCTAGATTCATTATTCCAATTTCTAGAGTTGTATCTAGGTGATCTAAAGGCGTTAGTTTTAGACTTGTTTTCATACATCCTAGCGTAATGTCTAGGTGGTCTAAATGAGTTTGTCCTAGACTCATTTACAGCCCTAGAATTATTTCTAGGTGGAGCAGTAAAATTTCTAATGGGATTTCTGCTTTTATGCCGTTGATTATTCTTCGACGTTTCCTTTTCTTCAATAACCTTAGGGACATCAATACTTCGTGATTCTAAAGTTTTCCTAAGTTCTGCGTTTTCTAACTTCAAAGAATCGCAGGAAGTACAAGTAGAGCATTTATCAATATAAGAAGCTTCATGCATAGTCTTAATGACTTGTCTAAGTTCTACACTATCATTTTGCAAAAACTGATTTTCTTTTACAAGATCCTCGTTATCAAGAGACAGATTTTCAAAAACTTTTTGTTTTAAAGAAAGTTGATTTTTGAACTCTTTTTCTTTCAATAAGAGACGTTCTTCAAAATCCTTTTCTTTTAAAGAGAGATTTTTCTGAAAATCTAATTCTTGCTGGGAAAGTGATTTCTTCAAATCTCTAATCATTTTGACAGCATTACCATATTCACCATACAAATCTTCATATGCATTTTGTAATTCTTTGAACGAGTGAGAATTAGAGATACTTACCTCTTCTTCGGTGTTTCCTTTGTCGGCCATCAGACATCTGATATTTGATTCATCATTTGAGCATTTTTCCACTTGAGATGTTCTTTCATGAATTTCTTCAAGCTTATCCCACATTTCCTTAGCAGTTTTGTAGTGGGAGATTTTTTGCCAGATTTCCTGGTTCAAGGATTTATACAACATATTTATCGCATTAGTGTTGTATTCACTTACCTTGGCTTTCCCAACTTTTGTCGTCATTTGATTTCCATGCTTGATGATTTGCCATAGATAGAGGTCGTTTGCTATCGTAAAAACTCTCATTCGATCTTTCCAAACTGGGTAGTTGTTTTCACCCAATTTTGGAGGCGACGTGTTGCATTCACCTTCACCTATTTCTGCAAAAAAGTCATGAGTAGAAGCCATGGATGGTTCTCTCAAACTGTTAAGTTTTTCAGAGAGTTGGGCTCTGATACCAATTGTTAGAAATAACGCTCTACGCTAGAGGGGGGGTGAATAGCGTTTTAATGAAATTTAGCTTTTTCTTGCGGAATTTAAAATTTTACAGGAAGTAAATAAGTGCAATAAAAATAACTTACACAAGGATATATCCTGGTTGGCCACAACAGTGGTTAGTCCAGTCCCCGAGAGACTCTCTCGAGATTTTCTACTAACTTGTCAAGCTTACGGGTGCTTAACAAACCTTTACAGTTGCTCGGAGATACAATCTCAAAGACTTCACTTGCTCGGAGGTTCCTCACCTCAAAGACTTCACTTGCTCGGGGATACAATCCCAAAGACTTCACTTGCTCGGGGATACAATCCCAAAGACTTCACTTGCTCGGGGATACAATCCCAAAGACTTCACTTGCTCGGGGATACAATCCCAAAGACTTCACTTGCTCGGGGATACAATCCCAAAGACTTCACTTGCTCGGGGATACAATCCCAAAGACTTCACTTGCTCGGGGATACAATCCCAAAGACTTCACTTGCTCGGGGATACAATCCCAAAGACTTCAACAGAGGAAGCACAAGTTCCTCAACACAAGAGAATCAAAATTCTCTTACAAGTATTTGAAATACTTGAACACTCACTTAACAAAGGTACTCCTTGATGAGTAGATATGAGTAAAATAATACGCTCAAGATCACAACAACTTTGAACAATAATATGGCTCTCAAAGGCTTTATGAAATGAGTAGAAAATGATGAACAATTGAATGAAAGCTTAAAGCAATGTAATGATCAGTTAGAGTATGTTGTTGTGTTTAACACACTGAGTTGAAGCTGTATTTATAGGTGCAAGACTTGGTCTTACCGTTGTCTAATTGCCAATTAAGAATTGCTGAATTTACTCAGTGACAATCGATTGTCAAGACTGAACAATCGATTATCTGCCAGTCAGATCAAAAATAATTCCCAGATTTTACGCTTAATAATCGATTACTTACAATCCATAATCGATTACTGGCAAAATTCAAATTCAGATAATCGATTATACCAAATCCATAATCGATTACATTGGCAACGTTCTAAAAATCATTTCCAGATTTTAAGCAAAACACCGATTATATGCAATCTATAATCGATTACTTCAGCAACGTTCTAAAAATCATTTCCGGATTTTAAGCAAAACATCGATTATATGAAAACCAATAATCGATTACTTTGAGGTAATTGAAAATCATTTGACAACGGTCAGCTTCAACAATCGATTGTCCTTTGCAACAATCGATTACTTGTTATTTTCTGAAAATCATGAAACTTACTGTCTCAGTGATAATCGATTATCTAAAGCCATAATCGATTACTTGTTATTTTCTGAAAATCATAAAACTTACTGTCTCAGTGATAATCGATTATCTCAAGACATAATCGATTACTTAATTAAATTTAAAATCACTGGAAGACATTGTCTCAACATAATCGATCACCATTAGTTCATAATCGATTATTTTGAGTATTGAAAAACTTTACCTCAACAACAATCGATTGGCATTTGATCACAATCGATTATCATGCAGATTTGGAAAAACCTGATGTTCACTGTCTTACTCACAATCGATTACCATTAATTTATAATCGATTGTCATGCAGTCTTGGCTCAGAAACAATCGATTATCATAAGTTCATAATCGATTATTTTAGCCCAGATTTTTGAGGCATGTTTAGAAAACATTTTGTCTAATGTAAATATGCATCATTTGAAATCAATTGATACAGAAATAAGTATGCATGATTTTGGAAAATAGTTTTATGAGAGAAGCCATGTTATGGAGTCAAGTTATAGGATCAAGATCACATTTAAGAATAACTCAATAATAACAATTAAAAACAACGTCTTGGGCTTCAATCTCAACATTTGTGTTCTTGTACTTGAACTCCGTCATATATCAATTTGTGCTTTGTTTGTCATTCATCAAAACCTACAAAAGAATACACGTTTAATATATCGCATTGAGAACGTATTTCCAACAGAACAAAATCAAATAACTCCATCTTCTTTCATCACGGATCCATCGCCGATTAGGTGGTCTATTTTCCCCTCGGGTTGCTCAAAGAAGTCTGCCACATCCAGGTGGGTGATGTCTTCATTGTCGTCATAGACAAAATTTGTTTCAGGGCCTTTTCTCTTTCGAGATGCTTGATAAAGGTCAACCAAGTGTCTTGGTATACGGCAAGTCTTTGACCAGTGCCCTTTCCCACCGCAATGATAACATATCGTTTCTGAACCATTTTCCTTAGGATCTTCATGACCCCGTTTCTGCTTTCGGCGGTTATCTCTCTTCGGGGGGTGACGGACTTCTTTGGAATTTCTTCCTTGTCTACGTCCCTGGCTATGACCCCGTTTACGACCATGACCCTGGTCCTTTTCATGTTTGGCATAATGAGAGTGCACCTTATCTGCTTCAGGCAGTGGTGTAGACCCAGTGGGTCGATTTTCATGATTTCTCATGAGCAGGTCATTATTTCTCTCAGCCACTAGTAGAAGAGAAATCAGTTCAGAGTACTTTGTAAAGCCTTTCTCTCTGTACTGTTGTTGCAGTACTATATTGGAGGCATGAAACGTTGTAAACGTTTTCTCAAGCATATCATAATCGGAGATATTATCCCCGCATAGCTTCAATTTGGAAGTAATTCTGAACATAGCAGAATTATATTCAGAAACGGACTTAAAGTCCTGGAGCCTCAGATGAGCCCAATCATATTGTGCTTGTGGCAGAGTGACCAACTTCAGGTTGTCATATCTCTCCTTTAAGCCGTTCCACAAGACGAGTGGATCCTTGACGGTGAGATATTCAATCTTCAAACCTTCATCAAGGTGGTGGCGCAAGAAAATCAAGGCCTTCGCACATTCTTGGGTGGATGTTTTTTCTCTATCTTTGATGGTGTCTCCGAGACCCATAGCATCTAAGTGGATTTCAGCATCCAACACCCATGTCATATAGTTCTTGCCCGAAATTTCAAGGGCAACGAACTTTCTTTTTGTAATGTCAGACATAATCGAAAATTAAATTAGGAAGAGGGAAATACCTTAGATTTCTCGAGAATGGTTCTTGAGACGGTAGAGTCACGTGCTGATAACGTGTTATGAAATAATATTAAAGACAAGAACAATAACTCAAGAACAAGAGCAAATAGAGAGAAGAGTAGAGAGAGTTCTTCTTATTGATACTTAGAGAATGTTAGGAGTTATTTACAATGGTAGAGAGCACCTCTATTTATAGGGAGGAGGATGATTTATCTACCAAGATAGAACTCTAGAATCTCTCTAATTAAAGACATTCACCTTAAATAGAAGTGTATTTATAACAATTACCTTATTTTGTATTTGGTTGAAGTTTTTCCTTCGTTTTTTTTTGGTATAAGCAATTCTGAAATTATTTATAACACAACTGTATGCATATAGGATAACAAACCCAAGATTATTAGTCCTCGGATTAAAATTACAAAGATATCCTTCTCCCCAAGTTTTTTAAGAAAATTAAAGTTAAAATTGAAAATAAAAATTTATCCAAGTTTATCTAGTATTAAATCAAACACATATATACTTCAAATATCACATTTTCAGTCCAATGGACAATCTACAAATAAAAGTATATTCAAAAAGTAATCTCATGATTAGTTAATCCTCTTATTATGAATTCGATGTTATAATTGTTTCACAAATCAAACGACCTTAAATAGTTCAAAGCCCCTTAAATTTTCAAAAAGTACACGAAGTTAATTGTTATTTTTTGAGAACTGGGCGTAAGGTGTAAAACGCAAAATTCAGATGGGCCAAACAAACTTTTAAATAAATAATTTTTTTATACTTTTGAAGATCATTTTAGCTTCTTTTTTTTTTGTGTGTGGGTAGCTGTCATTAAATTGTTCAAATAAAATTGGATCCCAAACAATAACTATTCAGCTGCTCAACATAACCTCATTCAATTGTCTCCTACTTTTGTTTTCTAAAATAATACTCCTTCCTAGGGTTGTGCATTCGAATCGATTTGTCGATAAATCGAATTGATTATTTGTTATCAATTTATCAATATCGCTTTATCGATTTCTGAGATTGGATCTTTCGGAGCCCAGTCGGGTTCTAGCTTGTGTGGTTTCTCGATTTTTGTTATTCGATCGTATCAGGGAGTGGCAGTATGATGACCCTAATTTTCTTGTCCTTAAGGACAGGGTTCAGCATCGTGATTCCAGAGATGTCACCATTTGCGAGGACGGAGTATTGAGGATGCAGGGTTGGGTTTGTGTACCCAATGTTGGTGGGCTTCTAAAGCTAATACTAGAGAAGGCCCGCAGTTCGCGGTATTCCATACATCCGGGTGCCACGAATATGTATCAGGACTTGAGGCAACATTATTGATGGAGGCAGATAAAAAAAGACATAGTTTGATTTGTAGCTATATGCGTCAACTGCCAGCAGGTGAAGTATGAGCACCAGAGACCGGGTGGGTTGCTTCAGCAGATAGAGATTCCGGAGTGGAACTGGGAGCGTATTACCATGGATTTTGTATTTGGTATTCCACGGACTCTGAAGAAGTTTGATGCTATATGGGTTATTGTGGATCGGCTGACCAAGTCAGGTCATTTCGTTCCTATCTGTATTACTTATTCTTCGGAGCAGTTGGCAGAGATGTATATCCGGGGGATTGTCCGTCTGCATGGTATTACAACTTCTATTAGTTCAGACGTAGGTACTAAGTTTCATCACGATTCTGAAGGGTCATTTAACAGGAGTTGGGTAATCGAGTGGAGTTAAGTATAGCATTTCCCCCTATACGGATGGACAAGCGCACTATTCAGATCTTGAGGATTTGTTCCGTGCATTAGTGATTGAGCTTGGAGGGTCTTGGGATCAGTTCTTTCCATTGGCGGAGTGTTTTTACAATAATAGCTATCAGTCCAACAGTAAGTTACCACTGTATTAGGCCTTGTATGGTAGGCGGTGTAGATCTCCAGTGGGTTGGTTTGAGCCGGGTGAGGCCCAACTATTGGGCACAAATTTTGTTCATGATGCTTTGGGAGAAAGTTAAGGTAATTCTGGATAGACTCCGTACAGACCAGTCTAGATAGAAGAGCTACGTAGACCGGAAGGTTCGTGATATTTCCTATATCGTTTGAGAGCGAGTTCTGCTTCGGGTTTCGCCTTTGAAGAGCGTTATGAGATTTGGGAAGAAAGGGAAAATGAGTCCATGGTTCATTGGCCCTTTAGAGATATTGAGGCGTGTTGAGGAGGTTGCTTATGAGCTTGCCTTAACTCCCAGCCTGGAAAGGGTTCATCTGGTATTCCATGGTTCAATGCTCTAGAGATATTACGGTGGTCCGTCGCCCGTGTTGAATTTCAGTTCAGTCAAGTTGGAGAAGGATCTACCATATGTTGAGGAGCTAGTTGCTATATTGGACAGGCAGGTCAGGAAGTGGAGGTCAAAGAAAATTGCTTCAGTAAAGGTTCAGTGACGGGGTCAGCCGGCCGAGGAGGCAACCTAGGAGACTAAGCAAGATATGTGCAGCAATTACCCTCATCTTTTTACTACTTCAGGTATGTCTCTTTGCTCGTTCGAGGATGAAGGAATGCATATGAATTAATGCCCCAATCCCTATTAACTATTTTCCCCAAGTTTATTTTTGCTAATTTGATTTTGAGTTCCGCAACGTTTTGGGACACTTAGTTCCTAAATGAGAGCTTAAGTATTGGAAAGTTATCCATAGTCAAAACACTGTGATGAGATCCTCAGAATAGAAATCCAAGGGTTATGTTAGTTTCGTTAGGTGATTTCGGGATATGGAGCGTGTTCGGATTGTGTTTTGGAACCTGTAGACAATACCAAAACTAGGGCTTTAGTCAAAGTTGTCTTGATCTTTTGAAAGCTCGCTTCACACTGATCTACATATTGAAATAGAGAACCCTTTTGGGTCAATCTAGTCGTAGGGGCTGCAATGATGAAACCCCCTCCACAAAACATTGGTAGTAGCCCGCCAAGCCAAGGAAACTACAAATTGTTTTAGCTGTGGATGGCCTGGTAGAACTTTGTACATCATCTACCTTCTCCGAATCCACCTGAATGCCCTCACTCCATACCACGGGGCCTAAGATTGCCATTGAATCCAACCAAAACTCACATTTTGAGAACTTTGCATATAACTTCTTCTCTCTCAAAATCTAAAGCACTGTCCTCAGATACTGCTCATGATCTTCCCAACTCCGGGAATACACCAAAATATCATCAATAAAGACAATGAGAAAAAAAGTCGATATATGGCCAAAATACACTGTACATCAAATGCATGAAGTCTGTTGGGGCATTGCTCAGCCCAAATGACATAACAAGAAACTTGTAATGAACGTACAGAGTCCTGAAAGTAGTCTTCGGGATATCTGGCTCCCGAATCTTCAAGTGATTGTAACCTGAGTGCAAATAAATCTTAGAAAACACATGTGCGCCTTGAATTTGGATAAACAGATCTTCAATACGAGGCAAAGGATAACGGTTCTTCACTGTGAACTTGTTAATATGGCGATAATCAATACACATACGCATAGAACCCTTCTTTTTCTTCCCAAACAAGGCAAGAGTACCCTAAGGTGAAATACTAGGCCGGATAAAACCCTTATCAAGTAATTCCTGTAATTGATCCTTCAACTCCTACAACTCAAGAGGAGCCATACGATATGTAGGAATAGAAATAGGCTGAGTGCCCGGAACAAATCAATGCCAAAATCAATGTCTCTATCAGGCGGCATACGCGGATGATCAGCTGGAAATACATCGGGATAATCCCGTACAACTAGGACTGAATCAACAGAAGAGTTATCAATACTGACATCTCTTACATAAGTTAAATTCATGGCCCACCCCTTCTCAACCATACTCTGAGCTTTAAGAAAAGAGATAACTCTACTGGGAGTATGATCTAAAGTACCACTCCACTCAATACGCGGTACACCTGGCATAGCCAGCATCACGGTTTTGGTGTGAAAATCAAGAATAGCATAATGGGGCAATAACTAGTCCATGCCCAAAATAATATCAAAATCAACCATGTTGAGTAGCAATAAGTCTGCTCTAGTCTCAAAACCACGAATAGTAACCAAACATGACCGATAAATGCGGTCCACAACAAGTGAATCCCCCACAAGAATAGAAATATAAATAGGGAAGTCAAAGAATCCCGACATACACCCTAATGGAGAAAAATAAGAAGACACATAAGAGTAAGTAGAGCCTAGATCGAATAGAACTGATGTATCTCTGTGGCCAACTAATATAATAACTGTGATGATACAATCGGAGGTGACAGCCTTGGCACAAGTGAGAAGGGGATAGTATCTGGCTTGGCCTCCCCCTCGAGGGTAACCTCTACCTCCTCAGCCTCCATCTCTAGTTGGTTAAGCAGGTGGGGCAGCGACTGGAGCTGAAACCATAGCCTGTGAACTCTATGGGGAATATTGTGGCTGAAAAGTCTGTAAAAATGCACCATTCCCAATATTGGGCAATCCCTAACCATATGGCATGTGTCACCACACTCAAAACAAGCTTTGGGAGGATGTGGTCGCTGTGGCTGGCAAGGTTTTGATTGTAAAATTTTCCTTATCGAGTTATCGATTTCGATTTTATCCTCTTCGATTATCGATTTATCGTTAAACCAATAAGATATGCAAAAAAAATAAATTAAACCCTTATTCTATAATACCATTTTCTTTACGCTAAGTTCCTAACGCTATTATTTCATCTACCACGTTTAAGGAATAATCATATTTGAAGCTCAAGGGAATGAAGTTCAAATTAATGAAAAATAGAATTTCTCGTGATAATGTATTTTTATTTTTTTATACCGTTAGAGTGTTGGTGGCACACATTTGATCCCTTACTTTAGTTTCGTTGCATGTGATTGTTGACACAATTTTTATGTTATAAACGGTGTTCGTCTTATTTTAGCTTCTTTTTGTCCATAATAGTTAGGCCTGTTTCTAGCGATATACTTTATGTAGAGTACTGCAAATTTTCTTATTGGTGTAATCGATAACCGAATCGATAAGCCCAAAACTTGATAAATCGAAATCGAAAAAATTGAAACCTTATTGAAATGATAACGATAAGCATATATACAAACGGATATTCGATAAGTAACTATCTATAAGGGTCAAAATCGAATCGATAAATCAAATGCATACTTCAACTCCTTTCGTTCCTCATGAATAAGGACTAATTTGTTTTTGGCACACCCATCAAGAAAATATAAAATTCTAGATAAAAATAGTTAGTATGACTAAATTATCCTTAACGAAATGTTACAGTATAGTTAATGTGAGGAATAGACAAGAGGAGTTACTCTGATGGTAAGACACGATCCACTTCCAACCAAGAGGTTGTGAGTTCGAGTCTCTCCAAGAGCAAGGTGGGAAGTTTTTGGAGGGAAAGATGTCGAGAGTCTATCTGGAAATAGCCTCTCTACTCTCGGGTAGGGTTAAAGTTTATGTACACACTATCCTCCCCAGACCCCACTAAGTGGGATTTTACTGAATTGTTATTGTTGTTGTATTGTTGTAGTTAATGTGAAGAATAAAATATTTTTTTGGAATACGTACATAAAGGTAATTTTTGAAAAACTAATTAAATATTATTTTAATTATATAAATAAATATTTATTTTGGACCAAAATAAAAAAACAAATTAGATACTTATTATAAAGCGAAAGGAGTAGCATAAGTTAGAGACGTTGTGATATAACAAAAATGTCACTTCACATAAAACATATTATGAGTAACACATACTTGCATATAATTGTGAGACTTGCAATATGCTTTTGTAGGCTTTCTCCTAATTTCTTTAATTTCCACGCCCATACCACAATATTTGGTAAAGACTATTCTATTACACAAATTTTAGCTTAACAATGAAAATGCATAGAGTATATGAATAAATGAACGTGCACCTCTCTCCGAAGAAGGTGCCAAAACAGAAATACTCTAAAAAGTAGTAAAAGAATCGGTTTCCAAATCCTTAAAAATCATTAGGGGCTTATTTCGTTTAAACCTTTGATTCTCCCTAGTGAAGTTTTTTTTTTTTCGGTTTATAACTATTTTTATTGAATTACTCATTTCGGTCCACATTTTTTTAACTAAATTATTTTATTAATCACCAACTATCAATTAAAAAACTATAACATAGCTACCACAGCTTACTATTTTTCTCTATATTCACGTTACTCTCCTACCTAGAAATATAGGCTATGCACAAAGGATTTATTTTTAGGAGTGACTTTAACACTAACCATATAGGCTATTTCTTTTGCAAGTTATTCTCATGTTCTGCTTTTTCTTCTCAAAGTTACATCTATTTCTCTCTAGCCATACGTATTAAGCTATTTCTGCATATATCATTCTAAATACATGTGCATGCTGAGTTTTCCCTTTAGCTTCAGAAATTGACTATTGCAGGAACTGCTGCCAATTGCTAGCTCACACATTGCCTACCAGTCCAGTTTCACATTTTACTCCATACTTGAGTAATACATTCACACTGCCCAAAAAGATGATCTCTTGTTTCCACTTCATTCCTGCACAGTGCACATTCTGGATAAGAGGGCCCTATGGAGAATGTGGTCAGAAATTCATGTCCGAACACAACGACCGAATTGATTATCTTCATGCATAAGGATACTAGATTACCTAGTAGAAAAGATTGAAAAATCATCACAAACCTCCCTTATTTCTTTTCTATTACAATTTCTGGATTATTATATGATGATTTTTGAACTTTCCATATATAGAAAAGAAATAGAAAGAAATAGACTATCAACAGATATCTTCCAGTTTTCTAGCCTATCACTTGTCAACAATGTTCCCTGTATCATAAGCCATATAATAAACTTTGCTTTTGGCCTTGCTGTATTATGAAAAATTAATGTCTTCCATTCCATTCTTTTGTAGCCTCCTAACAAATGTAAGTAAATTTGTTTGATCATGCTTTGCTTCTGACTCTGTAAAACCTGTCCAGCTTCCAATACAGTATGAGCCTCAATTACTTTCCTTACCATCCAACCTACTTGTTGAGGTATTTCTATTGTACTAATTTGCTGATTCTTGATATAGTAAGTATGAATACATCGGATCCACAACTTGTCTTGCTTGTGAACTAAATCCCAGCAGGTCTTGGCTATAGCTCCTTTGTTCTACAATTTGAAATTAACTATATTGAGTCCCCTTCTTGCCTTAGGTAAACAAACATTATCCCAGTCTATCAGGCCTGCTTTGTGATCTCATTTGCTCCAGACCATACATAGGATCTGCACATCCCCTCTACCAATTTGATCATCTTTGTTGGCAGGATAAATAGTTGTGCCCAAAAAGCCTGAGTCCCAAACAACACACTTTAGACTAATTGGACCCTCCTTGCATATGATATAGTCTTAGCAGTCCAAGAAGTAATCCCCTTAGTCATTTTATCAATAAGAGGTTGTCATTGCATTAAGCTCAGTTTATTTGTGGGTAAGGGAACTCTTAGATACTTGAAAGTGAGTTCACCACTTGCAAGTCCCAACATCTACAGAATTTGTTGCCTTTCTATCACAGGAACCCCTTCAAAATAAGCTTCACTTTTACTAAGATTTGCTTTTAAACTTGAGACTTGTGTGAACTGACTGAACTTCTGTTGAATTTCTCTCACTATCTTCATATCACCCCTAGCAAATAGAAGTAGATCATTTGTAAATCTTAGGTGAGTGATCCCTAGCTTTACACACCTAGTATGATATTTGAACTCTTTATTCTTCTTCAAACTAGTCAGATTCCTACTTAGATAGTCCATTGCAATGGGAAATAAGTATGGTGACATAGGGTCACCTTACCTCAGTCATTTTGTAGCATTAAAAGGCTTTGTTGGCTCACCATTAACTACAATTGAATAGTTAACTGTCTGAACATACTCCATAACCCAAGCTATTAACAACTGGGGAAACCCCAGTTCCCCCATCACTTGTTTCATGTACTGCTACTCCACAGAGTCATATGCCTTTTGAAGATCAATCTTTATCATACATCTAGGATATAAGTTTTTCCTAGTATAAGCCTTCACCAGTTCATTTTTCTCAAGTATGAATCATTATTGAGCTTCATTGATCATTGTACCCATAACACCTTATTACCTGACTGCTAGAACGTTGGATATCATTTTGTACAAGACAGTGCAATAGGCTATAGGTCTGAATTCCTAAATAGTTTTAGACTTGGACACCTTGTGGACTAAGGTTATATCTGTACAATTTATGGCTTTATACAACTTTCCAAACTTGAAGAAATTTATAATATATTCCATAACTTCATCTTTTACAATAGGCCAAGCTCTTTTGAAGAATGCTGCATTGTAACCATCCACAGCAGGTGCTTTATCATCACTTATTAAGAACAATCCTTCATGTATTTACTCTATAGTCACATCTTTGCATAATTCAATTCTTTACTGTTGAGTGAGTTTAGCTCCATTGCATATAATCATTTTATGTATACAGGGAGGGCTTGGGCAACAGTTCCCATCAGTGATTTATAAAAGTCAACTATCTCCCTTTGAATACTCCCCTCATCAATGATTTTATTACCTCTAATGGCTTGTAGGTCTACAATTTTCTTTCTTTGATTCCTTTTCTATCATTACAACAGAGAAATATCTAATCCTCCAATGGCTTGCAGGTCTACAACTTGCTTTCTTTGATTCCTTTATGTCATTACAGCAGAGAAATTCTAATATTAGAGTCACCAAACTGAATCCATTTTGCCCTGGCTTTTTGCTTCAAAGCTCCTTCTTCAATCATACTCCGTTTCTTCAAATTTTGCATCAATTCCTTCTCTTTCCTTAGCAGATCATAATTACTATCAAAATCTATGCTTTTTTGCACATGTTCCAGCTCAATTCTGCCTTGCTCTATCTTCCTCCTAATAAACTTGAATTCCTCTACATTAAGCTTCTTTAATGCTATCCTTAAAGCTTTGAGTTTCATCCACACATTATATATTTTCTACCCATGAAACTTTTGATTCCAATCTATTGTACACCAGATATCTCCCATGGTCAGCCGAAAAATTAAAAACTTTAAAAGGAATCTTCATGCTTCTCTGTATCTCATTAAATGTCAAACACATAGGGGCATGATCAGGTATAAATGGTAGATCTTATGCAATTGTTATGTGCCCTCATTGCATTATCTATTCATAGTTCCAAAAAACTCTATCTATTCTGCTCCATATTTTGTCCCCATCATCTTGCTTGTTGGACCAATTATAGTAGCCGCCTTCCCAATTCAGTTCATTTAGCTTTAATTCCTGAATAAAATTGTTGAAGTCTTGAATTTCAGCTCTTATAACTGGATTCTTGTGTTTTCTGTCTTGCAGTTGTAGAACAACATTAAAAGTCTCCCTCAAATATAAATGGTAGATCATCTACAATTGTTATGTGTCCTCATTGCATTATCTATTTATAGTTCCCAAAAACTCTATTTATTCTGCTCCATATTTTGTCCCCATCATCTTGCTTGTTGGACCAATTATAGTAGTCATCTTCCAGTTCAGTTCATTTAGCTTTAATTCCTGAATACAATTGCTGAAGTCTTGAATATCAGCTCTTGTAACTGGATTCTTGTGTTTCCTGTCCTGCAGTTATAGAACAACATTAAAGTGTCTTTCAATTATCCAAGGAATAATTGTCATTTGATCTATTGGTTTTAGATTATCCCCAGATTGTCTTCTCTGCTCAACTCTATTATACCCATATATTATAGAGATTAGATATTCTTCATCTCTCATATCATTTATGACAGTAAAATGAACAACCTATGCTTCCACTTTAATCAGCTTCACTGTAAAATAGTTAGAATCTCATATAATTCATATCCTACCATTTGCTTTAGCATTATCGTTATTTATCATCTCCCATCCAGGTGCTATATGCTGGCTAACCTCTCTAGCCTTATTCTCCTTAACACTTATTTCAATGATCTCTGCTAGCTTTATATTTTTTGTTCTTAGATAATTCCTTAGCTCCATCCCCTTATACCATTTATTGATACCCCTGACATTCCAGATAATCCACTTAATTATTGAGTTTCGGATCCCCCACCTCTGTCATGGGGCAGGTTAGGGTGTCCCCTTTTACTTGCTGCTCCTCTTTTTGCATTACTTCTACTAGGTAGTGGAGTTAAATTAGGAAAGTTTTCAAGACTTAACTCTAAGTCTTTGTTCTTCCCCTTGTCCACAATCTCTGTGCTAGTACTTCATTTGTCTCCAATTGACTGATATTGACTTGGTTGTTGCATTTTTCTCTGGTAAACATTGCTGGGGTCCTTCCTTGTTAATTACTATTGGCTTCTCTGTCATCTGAGGTACCTTCATATTAGCTGGCCTTGGTTGTGCCTATTTTGCATTCACTGTTGTAGATGGTCCTTTGGTTCTCCACTCATATGTAACTTTTTTGGCTCTCTTCTTCTCTTTGGTTGTATCTCATTTTGATCTTTAGGTCCTTGTTGAGTATGATGTATATGCCTTATAATTTGGCATTTGTCACAATATACTGATTGCCATTCATATATTATCTCATGTTGAAACCTTCTTCCTCTAGGGTCCATCATCATAATCTCAGTAGGTAAGGTTTTGGTCACATTTATTTCAATAACTGTCCTTGCATAAGAGATTCTTGTTTTTTTGGTGGTACACTCATCATCAAACATGGCCTTACTGTCATGACCCAAATCTAAGGGCCACGATGGGAACCCGGTGCCTTTCTCGACCGAATACCAACGTAACATATCTTTCTTATCATACTATAATGGGTATGTGAGCCAGAAAACTCATCATAAGATAACAAGAATAAAACATAAGTGAATGCATAACATATGACGACCCAACATGATATGCAAACTTATACATGTGATATACGGGCCTACAAGGCCGACATGACCATTTGTAAACCCAAACCGTAGGCCAACAAGGCCATAAATGTATCCATACACCTTACATCCGTCTACAAGCCTCTAAGAGTACATAAAATCATAAAGGTTGGGACAGAGCCCCGCCATACCGATCAATACATATTCAAAGCATACTGACCAAATAAGAAACTCCGGAGCTAGTGGAGTGAACCAACACCTCCGCTGAGCTGATAGCCTACTAGGAGGACTTTCAACATATCAATCAGGACCTGCAGGCATAAAACGCAGCATCCCCACGCAAAAAAGGGACGTCGATACGAATAAGGTACTGAGTATGTAAGGCTAGAAAGAATAAAGAAGAAGAATAATGTAAAGTGAGATAGAGGAGATACAACCTGTAACATCTTAGTGCCTTCGGGGACTACTGACATGAAATGCATAATACATATATATATATATTTTAAAAACATTTGCCTCTATGGGAATCATAATCATCATATCGTACCCAGCCTCATAGAGGACTCGGTATACCCGGCCATCATAAGGCTTGGTAGAATCGTACCCGGTCACGTGGAGCTCGATAAAACCCAACTAATCAGTTGTTGCACAATAGGTGACGTACCTGGCCGACTATAGAACGGCTCGATAGAGTAAAATATATATATATATATATATATATATATATATATATATATATATATATATATATATATATATATATATATATATATTGCATGCTTAACTCATGTAATCACCTTCTAAATCTTTTGGAGTGTCTTAATAACCTATATATATATATGTGTGTGTGTGTGTGTGTGTGTGTGTGTGTGTGTGTTTATATATTGGATGCTCAGCTCATGTAATCACTTTCTAAATCTATTCGAGTGTCTTATGAACCTTTGGACATCTATACCCTCAATATGAACCTTAGTAGTATTCAAGGATCATATACATTTTCTTAGAATAATTTTATAAGGAAAGAACAATTTGGACAACCTTATTTGCTAGGAGTAGATCCGTTATGAAGTAGCGTATTTATTTCATTAGCTCACGCCAGAAGAAAGAAGGAAATGGCTTAATACACCTTAAACATGTTGAGTCCTTAATATCTTCCAAGTGACTCTTCAAACAAGTCCACTCGATCTATCATAGCATAAGGAGATTCAAAATCAGTGCTGAGCAAAGGCCAAGTCTATAACTTAAGCTAGTAGCTCGTTATACTTAATTTGGGCAGAATATCCTTCGTAACAAGGGACTCCACAAATACCATATACCAACACCAACAAACAGAGAAATTCATCAACGTATAAATGTCAATAATAAGACACCACATTACAACAATAAGTCACAACTACTTCACGACGAGCGGCAAGCTCCAATTGGGTTCCGTATAACCCATCTACCACTTATAAACTTCTTACATTAACTTACAAATATCATTAACATGATAGTGAAGTCATTCATCAATGATTACATCCTTATACAATATATTTATAACAAAGGAAACAATTCACAACTCCAACTATCTTCGATTAATAATTTTATTCACTAGTTCATGTCTACTCCATTCATTTAACTTAATCAACATAATATAACCTTAGGAATATGCAAGAAAACAATATACCTACCTCCTACAGTAACTTCAAGTCAAAATTCATGTTATATTCAGCTGATAATAACCCTCAATGTCAATACAACACCATAAAAGTGACTTAAGCTAATCCAAGTATTATCTTGTAGTTTATCATCCTAACAACTTAACCAACATACAAGAAAGCTTAAGAAAAATTAGTAGGATGTTATACTCACCTTAGATAGAGGCAAAAACATTGAAATTCATCCAAATACATCCCCAACAATCATAAATGACAACACAACCTCAAAGAGGTGTTGTTCTTCACTAGGACTAGGTTTGATGTTGAAATATGGTGTAATCACTTTGGAATCACTTCAAACCTTTGTGGAATCTATTTGTAAGGGTTAGAAAAAGTTTGGAGACGAGTTTGAGTTGAAAAATGAGAGAAAATAGGCATCCAAATCGTTTATAAATTGAAGTAGGTCAAACACCGCCTAAGTGGATCCTGTTGGGAGCTGCTTGCGCGGTCTCACAAAAACTCGAATATCTATCTACTCCGATGTCGTATGGATGAACGATTTAATGCATTGGAGACTAGACTCGGATATCTTCAATTTGGTATGTAGATAATCCCTTGATTCAAAGTATACCGGGAGAAAAGTGCATGTATATTTGACGTAAATTTCAGAAAATTTATAAATGTAACTTGTGATGACCTTTGCCAACTCTTGTTCCACAAATTGCCTGCCTTCAAAATGTAGAAAATGAATATCATACGACTAAAATAACTCATAGAATAACTTCCTTTCATGTTAAGAACCCTGGTCTCACCCCAAAGTACATGTTATAACATTTCAAATTTGTCGACTTTCAACGGAACTTATATTTTTCTTTTCGTTTAGTGTCTAAGATTTTCAACCCTTTTGGTACTTTTTATTCATGATCTTAAAGATTTGTAACCTCCAAGATAAAAAGATGAAACTTACATTATGTATTTTCAAAAATGATCTCATTTCTGAGCTTATATCAATTGGCTTACGACGTACTCTCACGTACGAAAACATGGAATGTAACACTTACTAATAACACTAGCAATTTTACTTAGTGCTTCATGTCCCCAACAACTCATTGGCAATTTTGGAAACCTCACCTATTGGGGAATATTAGTTAAGAATTCCTTGTTAATGTCAAAATATGGGTCCAAGGCTTGAGAATTATTGGCCTATTTCGTATAGTATGGGGGCTAGCATATAAGATTTTATGCATACCAGGTATATTTTGGAACTTTATAAAATTATAGCCATCTTCATGGAGAAACAAATCGGGTTCCGTAATATCAAGCTAGTGTTGAGCAATATACCTTCCCATAACATTATATCCTAGATTTTCACCCATAATATAAGCGATCATTGTTGCACTCCACCTCTCTTCTGCTTCCTTTACATCTTGCATCTCAAGTTGTACCATAAATTGTCCATCTATAATCTGAGGAGGCACATATTTCAATGCCATTCCATTAGTAGATACTCGATTTTGTTGAAACAGACTTGACCACATTTTGCGCTCAGGTCGCCGATCTATGGTGTTCGTCTCATTAGCCACTTTGTTCACCTCATATCTACATCCATTTGCTTCCTCTCTTTGTTCGATTCCAGCTTCCTTGCTTGGTTTGCCCTGCATCGCCACCTCTGTTACTGTTCCATTGGAGCTACCTTCTATTTTAACATTTTCCTTCATCGAGCTTTGCTTAGGTTGAATTGAACTGCTCACCACCAGTTTCTGACTCAATTCTGAGCTTTTTGATGGATCCATTTCACCCTTTCCTTCTCCAACTCCGTCGTGTTGCTTCGGTGTCTACATTTCCTGTCCATCCTTCGATTTATTGCTAATTGAGCTTCTTATGTTAGAAATCAGTGTCATAGGAACCTTTCTAGGTCTTCCACTTCCTCTACCCCGCCCCCTAGCTATGGAAACCACACTCGGGGCACGTTTAGCAAACATGAGCTAAGAGCACATTTCGGTCCACTTTAATTATAAACTTTTGGCTATTTTTATATAGAAATAAGGAATTTTTCTTTTAACATTACTAAAAGTAAAATTAACCATATTAATCTTATGTATTTAATTTGTTTATTAGAAATATAATAGATTCTCTAAAGGCAACTTTAGAGGAAAGAAAAAAAGTTAATTCATTCTTCATATCTAAAAAATATCAAATATTATAGAAAAAAAGGTCAAAAAATTAATTAAAATGGACCAGCACAAGTATCAATTAGATATACATTTCGTAAAAGATTTATTTAGAGTTACCTTACTGTGATACAATAATACAAATAATTTTACATTGTTAGTTCATAAAACTCAAATTCACAAATTAATGAATTTAATATTAAATAACAATACAAGAAATTATTACAGTACTATGTTCGGTCAATCGTACAATAAACATTAATATTCGCTGCATAATTTTGATTGGCTTTATTAAGCTTTGCATTCGTAATATACCGCACAATTTATACTCCTCAATTTATACGGCGATTTACGAATTTCGAAAATCAAACAACTTTGACCATGAACTCGGAGTAGAATCTGTAAGTGTTTTGAAATAAAATTTTCATATTTTGAAAACTGTGTAAAATGTTATGAAATAGAAGATTCCTACACTTCTATTTAAGGTGAATGTCTTTAATGTACTTAATTAGAGAGATTTTAGAGTCCTATTATTGGTAGCAAGATCTTCCTCCTCCCTATAAATAGAGGTGCTCTCTACCATTGTAATTCACCCTCTCAACACAATAAGAAGAACTCTCTCTACTCTTCTCTCTATTGCTATTGTTCTTGCTCTATTGTTCTTGTCTTTTGCTTTAGTTTATAACACGTTATCAGCACGAGTCTCTAACCAATTGAAAATTTTCGATTGTCTTAACTTTTGTTTTTGTAGGGTTTTGCTTCAAAGAAAGAAGGAAAAGAAAAAGAAAAGAAACAAAAGGCAGAAGCCTTATTCTCTTTTGAGAATCAAAAACGTGAAGAACGAAAAGAAAAAAAAAAGGACAGAAAGCAAAAGAGAAAAAGGAACGAAAAAGTTGAAAAGAAAAAGGAAAGAAAGAAATACTGAAAATATATTTGGTATACCTTAAAGGTAAGTATTTTATTTTTTCCTTTCAAATTTTTGGAATTCTATAATTTGATTTTATATACAAATATAGACAATCAAGTTTGAGTATAACTCTAATGGAGTTTGTAAGAAATTTTAACCACACGAAGTGGTAAAATCTCTATGTCCTGCCATGATTAAATTCATGTATGATTGTGGGCAAAGAATCCCGTCCCATTGAAGTTGCTCCATTCCCTTTAGAGAATGTGGATGCAGTATATGGTAAGTCTGAAAGAAGACAAAATTATTACCATGAAAGTATCAATGAATATGGACGTGGCAAAGAATTCCGTCCAATTGAATTTGCTCCATTCCCTTTAGAGAATGTGGTAGCAGTATGTGATAAGTCTGAAAGAAGACTAATTACCGTAAAGGTATCAATGGATGTGGACATGGCAATAGACGAAGTTATAATCGTCATTATTGTGGTAATGAGAACAATAAGGATTCTCAAAATAATCTTTCACTTTATGAAAGTAATATTTGACATAAGATTGTGTAAAGCACATGATTTTGATCCATTCCCTGAAGTGAATGTGATAATTGTAATAGAGCCCGTAAGTATGAACACGCTCTTGATGTAATTGTGTCATATGAAAAGAAAGTTCGTTGCCCTCGAAATTTCGGGCAAGAACTATATAACATAGGTGTTGGATACTGAAATCCACTTAGATGCTATGGGTCTTGGAGACGCCATTAAATACAGAAATAATGCATCCACCCAAAACTATACGAAGGCCTTGATTTACTTGCGCCATCACCTTAATGAAGGTTTGAAACTATACGAAGGCCTTGATTTACTTGCGCCATCACCTTGATGAAAGTTTGAAGATTGAATATCTCAACATCAAGGATTCACCCATCTTGTGGAAAGGCTTAAAGAAGAGAGATGACAACCTGAAGTTGGTCACTCTGCCACAAGCACGATACGATAAGAATCCAAAAGCAAATAGTTTATAAACTATATATTATCGTTGCGGTGAAAACGGGCACTGGTCTAAGTCTTGCCGTATACCATAAAATTTGGTTGACCTTTATTAAGCATCTCGAAAGAGAAAACGCCCTGAAACGAATTTTGTCTCTGACGACAACTTTGACATCACCCACTTTGATGTGGCAGACTTCTTTGAGCACCCCGAGGGGAAAATAGACCACCTAATCGGTGATGGGTCCGTGATGAAAGAAGATGGAGCTATTTGATTTTATTCTACTTATTTGTATTAGTCAATGAATAAATCAATAGTCATTAGTATTAGCTCGTATTAGCTAGTTCATGATGCAATGTTAGCAGTAGTTCTTTAGAATATCTTCAATGTGCTCAAATATCAATAAAACTTTTATTTTCCAGAGGGGGTAATCGACTAGCCTGAAAAACTAGTCGATTATCAACTATTTTCGCTTTAAAGTTGAAAAACAATTGATCAACAATCGATTGTCTTTGGCTAACAATCGATTGTCTTGAAACAGTATGTTCTGGAATTTTTCAAAAATAGCCAACAATCGATTGTCTATGTATAACAATCGATTGTCTTGAAACAGTGAGGTCTGGAATTTTTCAAAAATCATCCACAATCGATTGTCTATGTCTAACAATCGATTGTCGTTAGACAGTAATCTGGAATTTTTCAAAAATCATCCACAATCGATTGTCTATAGTTAACAATCGATTGTCTTAAGACAGTGTGCTCCGGAACTTTTCAAAATAAGCCAACAATCGATTGTCAATGCATAACAATCGATTGTCTTAAGACAGTGATCTGAAGTTTTTCAAAAAAATAACAAATAATCGATTGTGTGTGTTTAACGATCGATTGTCTATGTTCAAACAATCGATTGTGTGTGTTTAATAATCGATTGTCTTATGAAAAACGCTGAAATTTTCAAACTGCAAAGTAATTGATTATGGATAACATATCTGATTTTGTTAGTCAACTGTTAGCAGCAGATTTTGAAAATATTATGTGACACAAACGAATTGAACTTGTTTATTCTTATGTTTGTGTATTCCTTTTGTATGCCAAACCATGGGAAGTAAATTGATTGAAGGCTCCGGAAGAGCAAATGTAACTCTGCCCAAAGGCATGACGTTAATCATTGAGAAATGTTCTCCTCCAAGTCTAAGAAGAACTTGTTGAGTTTTAATGATATCAATCACAATGTTCTCCTCCAAGTCAAAAAGGAACTTGTTGAGTTTTAAAGATATCATTCAAAATGGATATCATATTGAGACAATAGATGAGAATAATCTTGAATTCTTCATGAAAACGAGGCTGCCCATTTCGGTTTGGGTTCACGCCATTTTGCATGCAGCAATGCTAGTTCGTCGGCTGCCCACTTTGGTTTGGGTTAACGCCATTTTGCATGCAGCATTTTAGTTTGTCGGCTGCCCACTTCGGTTTAGGGTCACGCCATTTTGCATACAGCAATGCTAGTTCGTCTCTGACTGACGAATTGACACAAATATTCCCTATTGCAATTGGTTTTGGCTCATGAACCCAATATATCCCATTTAAGAAGCTTTGGATGCGCAGTATAGGTGCCTGTAGCACCGCCATCCCGCACCAAAATGGGTTTGCAAAGAAGGTTAGGAATATATGTTGAGTATGAATCGTCCTCCAATTTTCGCTACCTCGAAACATTTACAGGAGATTTGTTCACTGCACTATTTGCAGACTGTCAATTTGATGAGACACTTTTCCCAAAATTAGGGGGAGAAGTCGGTGAAACCAAATGGGAAATTTTGTGGAAAAATGTATCATTATCTCATCTTGATCCACATACCTCTATTTGAAAGAAAGAGGTACAAAAGATTATCCATTTGCAAAGAATAGCAAATCAAATGCCTGACGCATTTACGGACTTGAAGAGGATAACGAAATCCCACATTCACGCGGAAAATGTTCCGATCCGTATTGAAGTCCCTATTGGACAAATATCTAGTGTCATATCCAATGAGTCAAATGCACGCCAGAAGCGTGGCAGACCATTAGGTTCCAAAGATCGAAATCCTAGAAAGAGGAAAAAGAACGATCTAAATGACACTATGAAAGAATCACATGAGGACGCTCATGATTTGATTAATTCCGAGATTCACGAAGAATCTATTGAGCCTGAGACTCTTGAAAATACGGAATGCAAGAATGTGAGGATCTCGAACCTCAGTCTGTGGTAGTACAAAATTAATTGAGAGCTCTCGAAGAGCCAATTATTACTATGTTGGAGAAACACAATTGAGTATTGTGCTGTAGTAAGTCTCAAAGAAACTTATTCAGTTTCCAAAGTACACGCGAAAGCGATTGATTATATTGAGACTATAAATAAAGGAAGGCTTTGATTCTCCTATTACTACAACTTGTAGCGGGGTAATTTGTATACGAAAAGCTACCCGCTTTGTTCTCCAGTTTGTACTACACAAACGAAAGAATGCCACAATAAAGTGGATATCTATTGGTATAAAACCCATGTCATAATAAACCCGTAGTTTATTGATAAGTGCACATGTCATGGTGTAAATTTGAAGTTTACCAATATTGATAATTTATTCAGTTGGCATTCATGTTAGCCATCTCATTTTAAGTATGATGTGCAAATTCACATAGGTGAATATTAAAGAACTAGAAAGTTCTTTACGAATACTCTTGTATCACTTGTTCTCATTAATGAACTGACCAACTAAAGAGTTCGGGTTGAAGCCCCTAAATTCTGGAAATATCAAAGGTGAATATGGGCCCATTCACCTGGCATGTATACCACATATGATGCATCTATGATATGGTTACATGCGCAATTGTTATTAACCCGCAGCCTGGCCGGTGCTTGCGAGGTAAATCGCTCAGTAATCTAACTTCGAGCATAATTTCCAGATTCTCTACTCAAGACAGTTCATCTTGATAACTTGGTTTATATCAAAGTTGGTTTAGCAAGATAATTATTGAGTGCTTCCACTTAATAGCTAAACTGTTTCTTATGAGAACAAAGTTATATATATCAGTATGATATACGTTGTATACGAGAGTATATTATATTCTCCCCTCACAAGTGGTTCAGGGTCAGGAACCAAATAATTTCATCTTATTATTAATGTGCTGTGTATATTGACATGATAATGCACAAAGATGATTTCCCAAAGTTGAGGAAACAAGTTAGCTTTACTAACATGAGGGAGAGACATGATAAACACTTGAGAAAAGGTTACATGGGATGAATTATCATTTGTATATGTATATCCCCGAATATCATGATATGAACCTGAAGTTCATAAAAGGGATAATTCAATTGCAACATATTGCAAAGCATGCTATACGCATTTGCTGACCCAAAGAAAGTAACTAAATGGAAGAGATACAATTCAAGAAGAATTGATTCCATATGAAAGACATGTAGCTTTGAACCTGTAGTTCATATGCTTGAAACTATAAAGTCAAAGGTATGTATAATCAATTTTCGATACCTTATTTGTTTAGCATGACATGAAACTTTGATATGCAGCTAAAGTCTATTATGTGACTTACATGACTTAACTTGAAAGATTTAAGTTGCTTGAAGCATATGCAATTCTTGGTCCTGAAGTACCACATCCTTAGTACAATTTGTGTACATATGTATCTTGCTATAACTATAAGCATGATGGCATTGAGAATGCATCTATGGAGATATTGAAGAGCTATTCCACGACATTATATGAAGATGTTCATATCTATCAAGAGTGATGATTTCAAGGTGTGGAATATTTATTCAAGTCAACATGGTTGATTTATTTATCAAATATCTACCAAAGATCGTTTTGAAGATGATGCACAAAGATTGGAATGCAAATGCTCAAGGCTTAAATTGATGTACTCATTAGGGGGAGTTAATGTGCGTTGCACTCTTTTTCCCTTACAAGGTTTTGTCCCAATTGGGTTTTCCTTGCAAGGTTTTTAACGAGGCAACCAATAGGCGCATATTCAAACATGTGTACTCTTTCCTTACTTTAATTTTTCCCATTGGGTTTTGTTTTAAGGTTTTAACGAGGCACATCATTGAATAGACATTCAAGGGGGAGTGTTATGAAATAGAAGATTCCTACACTTCTATTTAAGGTGAATGTCTTTAATGTACTTAATTAGAGAGATTTTAGAGTCCTATTATTGGTAGCAAGATCTTCCTCCTCCCTATAAATAGAGGTGCTCTCTACCATTGTAATTCACCCCTCTCAACTCAATAAGAAGAACTCTCTCAACTCTTCTCTCTATTGCTATTGTTCTTGTTCTATTGTTCTTGTCTTTTTAGTTTATAACATAAAATATATTATAAATCACAATAATTATTAATTTAGAATATGTAAAAGTCATATGAAAATATTATGATTAAAAAGAATTCAGTCGATTCTCCAAAATCAAATACTGCCACCAAAATTGGGACGAATGAAATACTATATATAACAATAACTACAACCTAAAAGACCAATTTACATTAAGTTTCACATAACAATTCTTACATTATTATTCAACATATAACAACTCATTCAATATTAGTTATTATTTCATCCGTTTCAGTTTATATGAATATGCTTGATTGGGCACGGAATTTAAGAAAAAATAAAAGCTTTTGAAGTTTATGGTTCTAAACAAATTAAAAAGGAGTTAGAATATTTATGTGGATATAAAAACTTCTTATTGAAAGAAAAAATTTAAATTTTAGCTAAATTATATTTAAATTTTAAAAATAATTATTTTTTTAAAACAGACAAAAAAAATATATATTCACATAAATTAAAATGAAAGGACCACACATTAAAAGTATACAACTAGTCTTAAACCAAAGGAGCCCTATATAAATAAGTAAGCTCGTGAGCCGACTGATACACGTGCATGAATTACTTAATAAATAAAGACGCAAAATAGCAGAAATTGTAGGCTACAAGTGGCGGGTGTATAGGGCTGAAAATGACGGAAATAATATAATAATAGAATTAAAACGAGGAAAATCTTCATTTATCACGTGCTTTAGTTAGCATAACGCAGCTGTTTAATTTGAGTTGTGGGGAACGCCATCTTTTTAGACATATGTCCCTTTACACCTTCTTTTAGGAAGTGTCTGTTTCGTGTTCAAAACGTCTATTTTTATAAACCGTATTAAAAACGTTGCTTTTACTTTTTCTAATCCCCCACCCCACCCCTAAACTCCACTATCCAAGAAAACCCAACTGGTATATATTCATTCAAATTCCCTTTTCTTCTTCATTCATACTCTACTGCAATATCACAACTTTTACTTGATCCAATATCTTGATTCCTTATCTCCCTCTCCTCTTATATATAGAAGCAAACCTCAATTCTTTGGCAGCTAGCTTTTGATCTGTAGAGTTTGTGGCTGAAGTTAAACGAAGATGAGAAAAAACTGTAACTTGGAGCTCAGGCTTATGCCTCCTTCTTTTTCTTTTTCTCCTAAGAATTACACTACCCCTTACTTCTCAATGTAAGTCTCTCTCTCTCTCTCTCACACACACACACATATTAATTCTACATGTTTGAGGTTTTGAAAGTTTTAAGCTTTTTCCCTTGTTGGATAGCAATGATATAAAGGATATGTATGTATAAAATAAAGCAACAACAACAACTACCCAGTATATTCCCACCAGGTGGGGTTTGGGGAGGGTAATATGTAGACGAGCCTTACCCCTACCCGAAAGGGTAGAGAGGCTGTTTCCATTCGATATAGAAATACTGCTAATCTTGTCTCCTTGTAAATTAAATTCCAATATGCATAAGGTACTGAATGTTTGCTTTCTTTCTTCTATATCTAGGGATAGGGAGGATAAAGAAAGCACTGAAGAGAAACAACCACATGTACAGCAGCTAACAATATTTTACAATGGAAAACTTGTGGTTTCTGATGCTACTGAGCTTCAGGTATGTACTATATCTGCAGTTTTTTTTTCTATTTTTAATTTCTATATATTACTTATTTTTTCTTTTTGTTTTCCCTGGGTAGAAAGAAATTTTCATGGACTTTCTGTGCACCCTTTGGTCACTCTATCATGACTTTGCATGTGTTGTTACCGTGTCGGCTGAATTGCAATTGTAATATTTGTACAATTTCGTCGTTCTATAAGTATTATTTCATGGAAGAAGGCGTAACCAAATTTCATGAAAATTCTCACAATATCATTCGAATCCAGTAAAGGAAAGAGAGAGTATCCTACCCAATTCTTGTTTCTTCTTTCCTATTGGGCAGGGGGTAGGTGGTCAAGAACTTTAACAAATAACTGGAAGTTGAGTTAAAAGATACTGCTATTATATGTTTTTAATATTCATTAAATACTAAAGGTTCAAATTCTATATTTTAATTTGATCCAAAGAAATTGAGACCATAAAAAGAATCACACTTTCATTAAATGAGTATTAAGCACCCCTTTGGAGACGAATTTTGAGTATATTTATTTAAAAAACATTGAATTTTCTTTTTTCAAGTTTTTTGGGCAGTTTTTTGGTGAAATGTTTTTCCTCTAGTTATATACCTTTAATCTTTTTTCAAAATATAAGTCCAAATATAAATTCAATTTTTATTTTATTAATAAAATTTTAAAAACGTCTTTTTATGTTTCAATCAAATTTAAATGCTTGCTAATTCTATTTTATATGTCCAAAGAAATTAAGTGTTATTTTTACCATATCTACTTGCACTATCTAATAAATCCTAGTAATTTATTTCTATTCGTTTATTTAAGTGCAGGCTAAAGCAATAATATATCTGGCAAGTAGAGGAATGGAGGAGAAAACAAAAATCCGGTCACCAATTTCAGAATCATCATCACCAATTTCAGAGCCTTCATCACCATTTTTACAATCTCCAGCTTCTGATCTTTCTATGAAGAGATCTCTACAAAGGTTCCTGCAGAAGAGAAAAAATAGAATTCAAGCAACTTCTCCTTATCATCAGTAGTTTAGTTTAATTTGTACATATATTTTGTAATTTACGGGGAGAATTGAAAAATTGGATTAGTAAGCATAACACTATTGTATCACTTAATTTTACAGTTTTTACAATGCAATTTTTTCATACAAGCAACAACTATTGAGATAAAAAATAACGTCATGTGGAAGCTTGTTGTGGTTCTCTCGGCGCACGATAAGGCAATGTAACAGTGCCTTCACGGCGTACGTTAGCAAGAAGCTTTCTCGCCGATTATGGCGCGTCGCCGGCGACAACCAGCACCATCCACTTCGCAAATCGTTACTCCAGCTCCAGGAGAAACCAAAGAACTGGAACCGTTAACTTTTGGGAACTTCCTACCTGAGAAATTTCAAGCTAAAATCACTTTGCATGCAGATGAAATTGTGAGTGTAGAGCCTCAATTAAAGGTAAACGATGCAGATCCTGCTAACTTGGCTGTTAGGAAATTGCAATTTTCTGATATAGCCATTTCTGAACATTCATCCCCTACTATGGCCGAGGTTGTCAGAGGCAATCATAATATGGGTAAGGCTCTATCGTTTGTTCTGCCAACTGATAGGGATGGAAAAAAGGTAGTTAAAATCAGTGCTGATGAATTGAAGCCCCAGTCGGAGTACTGGAGTGCTTCATTAATTGGTTACATCATCGGTGACAATCCTACTGAGAAATCCTTGGAGAATTTTGTTCTGCATGTTTGGATTTTTGTGGCAAAACCACATATTCTAATGCGCTCTGATGGTTATTGTATATTTCGTTTTAACAGTGTTGAGGATAAGAATCTAGTGATCCAATATGGTCCATACTCTTACAGAAACAAGCCAATGGTGCTGAAACCATGGGATGTAGATTTTTCTTTTCAAAATGATATTCTTAGTACTATTCCAGTTTGGGTTCGATTCCCTGGTTTACCAGTGGGCTACTGGTCATCTGAAATTCTTAGCAAATTAGCTAGTGCAGTTGGTAAACCTCTGTACACTGATAAATTCATAGCTCATTTTGAGAAGATTTCATATGCCAGAGTTCTGGTTGAAGTTGATGCTGCCTTTCTTTTGCTTGAGGAAATTGAAATTGGAACTCCTTTTGGGATGAAGATTCAAGGGATTGAGTATGACTGGAAACCTGTATTCTGTAATCACTGCTTGAAGTTTGGTCACAACTCTCTTGACTATTGGTATAATGGCCATAATGAAGGGGAATAGGAGTTGCAAGAGCAAAGTAATGAGCTTAGGAAAAGTCCTCGAGTTAAGAAATCAAGGCAGGAATGGATTCCTAAAGCAAACAAAGATACACTGGAAAGTGAAGCAATGACCACTAACACATTGCCTAGCTTGCCAGTGCAATCTGTTCAACCTGGATTCAATACAGATTCATTGGTTAGTGAAGCAATGCCTACCAATACATTGCCTAGCATGCCAGTGAATTCTGATCAACCTGTTGAGAGGATGCAGAGGATACAAATCAATATTGATATGGCTACAAGTCATGGATCTGATGTTGATCATGGTAACCAGGAAAGTGTTGACAGTAATGTTACTGGGATATTGATGGAGCAAGAAAGAGGTAAGGCTGTTGCTGGATTTATTGATGATGGCAGAAAGGGGCAGCAGCAGGATCCTGGGCCTTCTTTGTGTATGCTTCCTAATATTTCATGATTATAGTTACATGGAATATTAGAGGGCTTAATAAAGCCCATAAACAGAAAGAACTGAAAAACTTTCTGGTTAGAAATAAATTGATGTTCTTGGATGCCTTGAAACTAGGGTCAAAGAACACAAAGCACATAGGATTGTTGATAAGATTGCTAAAGGTTGGAAGGTTCAACACAACTACACCAATGCTGTCAATGGAAGAATTTGGCTAATCTGGAAACCTCATATTCAGTTACATATTTCCTGTGTAACTGAGCAGTTTATTCATTGTCTGGTAGAGGATCCTGTAAATAAAATCAGATTGCAATTGAGTGTCATTTATGCTTATAATACTGCAATTCTGAGGAAGCAGCTTTGGAATGATCTGAGAGGCATAAATATTCCAAGTCAAGAGGTATGGTTGATCAGTGGTGACTTCAATTCTGTCTTACATTCTGATGATAGGATTGGTTCTCCTGTTACAGATGCTGAAGTTAGGGAGTTCAAGGAGCTTATCTCTGATCTTCAACTGACCCCCATCAGATCAAAAGGGTGGAAGTTTTCATGGACTAATAAGCAGGTTTATAGCAATATTGATTGGGCACTTGGTAATTTCCAGTGGATTCAACAGTTTGGCCATCTGGAAGCAGACTTTATGAATCCCTCAGTCTCTGACCACTCCCCTATCCTCATACAGTTCGGGAGGCAAAAGTTATTGCATCCTAAACCATTCAGATTATATTATGCTATTATGGAGGATCCTCAATTCTCTTCTATATTGCAGCAGGTATGGTTCAAAAGAGTGAAGGTTCACCTCTACAACAGATATGGTATAAGTTGAAGAATTTGAAGCAGCATTTAAGAGGAATGAATAGGCATATGGCTTCTTATCAACAGAAGTTGATCCATGCTAGAGAACTATTGGATATTATTCAGAGCCAGCTATTGCAGAATCCTTTTTCAGAACAACTGTTTAAAGAGGAGAAAGAAGCTCTTCATGACATTGAGAAGTGAAGTAATGTAGAAGAATAAATCATGAGACAGAAATCAAAGGCAAGCTGGATTGATTGTGGAGATGCCAACACCAAATACTTTCATGCTCAGTGGAGGATAAGAACCAGTTAGAACAATATTACTTCCATTTACACTGAAGCAGATATGAAGTTAACAGAACCAGTGGCTGTAGAGCAGGAGTTTATTGAGGTATTCAAGTCATTAATGGGTGAGAGTGCTGCTGAATTGCTTTGTCTTAACTCTTTTATTGTTAAGGAAGGACAATGTCTTACTTTAGCCCAGCAAAGATCACTTATTAAGGAGGTTACTCTGGATGAAATCTCTGATGCTATTAATGATATGCCTAAAGATAAAGCCCCAGGTGTAGATGGATTCCCTATGGAATTCTTTACCATTAACTGGGAGATTGTCAAGGAGGATGTATATGCTGCTACAAAAAAATTCTTTTGTACTTGTCAGTTGCCTCACATGGTCAATACTACTGCCATTGCCCTTGTGCCCAAGGTTAAAGTTCCTAAAAAAGTGAAAGACTATAGACCTATTGCATGCTGTACCACTATTTATAAAATCATATCTAAGGTCATTACTAGGAGGCTGAAAGCTGTTATTGATGATATTGTTGGTAAAGCCCAGTCAGTATTCATTGAAGGGAGAAGCATAATTGATAATGTCTTACTTAGTCATGAATTGTTCAAGGGATACTCCAGAAAAGGTATATCTCATAGGTGTGTGTTAAAGGTGGATTTGAGGAAGGCATATGACACTCTTGAATGGAGGCTCCTCAAACAACTGCTTATTGATCTAGGATTCCCTGCCAAGTTTGTTGACTGGACTATGGCTTGTGTATCTACTGTGACTTACTCTTTAGTGATGAATGGTGGTCTCACTAAGCCTTTTCCTGCTAGAAGGGTTTTCGACAAGGAGATCCTATGTCACCTTACTTATTTGTCCTTGCTATGAAGTACTTAAACAGAATATTGGCTCAGTTGCATAGGAATGGTGATTTCAACTTCCATCATAGATGCAGGAAGCTGAATTGTGCCCATATTTGCTTTGCAGATGATCTGCTATTATTTTGTCGAGCTGATTTTATATCTATTCAGATATTGCATGAAGCATTCCTTACATTTTCTGCAGCATCTGGGCTATCTGCCAACAACATTAAAAGTGCTGTGTATCTGGCTGGGGTACTCCAGAATGATAAAGAAGCTATCCTTGAGGCTTTGGGATTCAGTGAGGGACAACTCCCTTTCAAATACTTAGGCATTCCTCTCCATTCTAAGAAACTTAATATCCATCATTACATGCCACTGGTTGAGAGAATAACTGACAGAATTACCTGTTGGTCTGCCAAGCTGCTGCCTTATGCAAGTAGGAGTCAGCTGATCATAACTGTGATATTGGGATCCAAACCTACTGGGCACAAATATTCATCTTGCCTAAGAAAGTGGTGAAAGTAGCAATGCAACAGTGTCTAGAAGATCACTGGTAGCATGGGACAGGATATGCAGACCTATCACTGCTGGAGGCCTCAATATTATTGATATACAGATATGGAACAAGGCTGCCATCACTAAGCTGCTGTGGGATTTAGCAAGGAAAAAGGATTGTCTATGGATTAAGTGGATTCATTACTACTATATAAAGAGTTGTGACATTGCTATAATGGCCATTCCCAAGAATGCTTCTTGGGTAGTCAGGAAAATGATAGAATGCAGAACTCCTATGCTGGCTGATCATATATTGCAAGGTGACCTTATGTATAGACTGGCAGGAATGTGCAGATTAGGCAAATTTCAAATACAGTCACTATATCATACTATGCTCCCAATCTTCCCCAGGGTGGAATGGAAGAATCTTATGGTGACAACCAATGTCTTGCCTAGGCATAAATTCACTACATGGCTGGCTGCTCAAGGTCGAGTCCCTACTGTCTACTGACTACTGATGTTTAGAGTGAATGTGGAGGAGCAATGTGTTTTCTGTCATCAATATGTAGAAGATTTTGATTTCACTTGTGCAGTTACTAGTAAACTATGCATAGAATTTGCTGTTGGCTGGGATATAATAGGTCAATTGGCAGTTGGAATGATGAAATCCAGTGGATTTGCTGCCTAGCTAGAAGCAAAGTGTGGCATAAGGCTGTGATGGCTACTGCTTTTGTTACCACAGTTTCACTCATATGGAGAAGTAGGAATGTCATTAGATTTGAGGGGAAATCATTTGATGAAAATCAGTTCTGCCGTGAAGTAGCAATGCTTATACATGTTCGGGGCAGGAAATATAAACGATGGCAAGTGGGATTGCGACATCTCAATCATTACCCTTAGTCGTTAGTGTAAGGAATGTAGTAGCATAGTATGATTTTGTACATTAGTAGTTAGTCTATACTACTAATAAGAACTCCTTATTGTAAATTTGTTGATATCAATGAAAGCCAAACTTTAAACTTAAAAAAATAAAAAATAAATAACGTCATGCGAAAGCAAACAAATAAATATTGAGAAATGATAAAATCAAAGAACAGAAAAAATTATACTTAAAAAAACATAATACACTATAATATAGGTTTGGACAACTGACCTATATAAATTTATTATAATATAAAAGAGAAAACAATTAATGAAGGAATAAATTTTGCCTCTTTCATAAAGACTATATTGTGGATGATATTATTTTCTTGTGCGCAAAGGAACTTTATAGAAGTTCAAAATATTTCTCTCCAAGAAAGAGGTTACTCAAATATAATTTTTAGGAAAAGTAAAATTAATTATAGTATATATTAGACCCTTCTTTCAAGTAAAAAAAAATTAAATATAATAAGAAAATCAGAAAAATCCCTAAAATTGATGATAGTTCATTCTAGTGCTCCAATTTAATTTGTAAGAAGATGCCCAAAGAAAAGAGAAAAGAATAAGTTGCCTGGATGGGTAAGAAGGAATTTAATTCTTCCTTTTGCTTATAAAAAGGGACCCAAACTAGTTTGGGTTCCTAAGACTAACCCCTGATTTTCTTTTGCATGTCCAAGTGAGAGGGAGGAGCCAAATATGGTATATGAATAGTGGTTGCTCAAAGCACATGACTAGGGACAAGGACTAGTTCCTTTTACTTGAGGACCTAAAAGGAGGTAATATCGTATTTGGTAATGGAAAGAAAGGTGAGATCATTGAGGTTGGAAAGGTAGGCAAGACTGATTCTCACTCCATAGAGAATGTCTACATGATAGATGGTTTGAAATATAGCTTAATAAGTATGTAACAATTGTGTGGCAGAGGCAACCTTGTGGCTTTTACCTCCACCAAATGTTTTGTGATTAACCTTATCACTAACAAGGTTGTGTTGCAGGGAAAAAGAGTTAACAACATTTACATTGTAGATTTGTCAACTCTTTCAGATAAAGAACTCACTTGTTTAAGTGTGTTGGACAATGATCCCCTTCTGTGGCACAAAAGACTTGGCCATGCAGTCTAAATCAGCAAATCAAATTAGTCTCCAAGGACATCGTAATAGGATTATCTAATATCAAGTTCAAGGAAGACAAAGTTTGTGAGGCATGTACAAGGGGGAAGTAGGTAAGGTCATCTTTCAAATCCAAAAAAATGGTAAGTACGTCCAAGACGTTGGAACTAGTTTATATGAATCTCTGTGGTCCAATGAGAACCATAAGCAGAGGAGGAAAGAAATATGTGATGGTGCTTGTTGATGATTACTCTAGATTTACCTGGGTATTACTTCTGACCTCTAAAGATGAGGCATTTGAAATATTTACTGCTTTTGTTAGAAAAACTCAGAAATAATTAGGAAATCAACTTGCATCAATCATGTTTGATCATGGAACTGAATTTGAAAATGCAAAATTTGCTGAATATTGTGATGAAAATGGTATAGATAACAACTTCCCTGCCCCTAGGACTCCTCAGCAAAATAGAGTCGTTGAAAGAAAGAACGGGACCCTTGAGGATATGGCAAGGACCATGCTTTTCTCTAGTAAATTACCCACAGCTTCTGGACAGAGGCTGTAAACACTGCATGTTCATAATCAATTAATGCATGACTATACCTCTTGTTGAGAAGACTACCTGTGAGTTACTTAAAGGGAGAAAACCAACATATCCCATCTTAGGGCATTTGGTTGCAAGTTCTATGTGCACAATAATGGAAACGAGTCCCTAGGTAAGTTTGATCCAAGAAGTGATGAGGGAGTATTCTTGGGATATTCTTTACATAGCAAAGCATATAAAGTGTTCAATAAAAGAACTTTATGCGTAGAAGAAAGTGTGCATTTTGTATTTGATGAAACTAACATTCTTTCTGAGGGACATGAAGATGAAGATGAAGCCATTGGACTAGTCAAAGACTTGAGTGAAGCATAATCTCAAGTCAAAACAGCACCTACAGAAGGAACAAGTTATGGAACAGGTCTTTCCTTACAGGTCAACCTGACAGGGGGGAAGAAATCAAAGAGGAATTGAAATAAACCCCTTGAAGGAACCTGTTCATGAACATATTTCTTAGCAAATGGCTGAAATATTCAGCAGAAGCCAGTTAGTCTTGAGACCTCACAAATATCAAAGTTCTCATCCCATTGAGAATATTCTCACTGATCCAATATTTGGAGTCAAAACCAGATCACAACTAAAAAATCTATGTGCATTTGATGCTTTTCTATCTCTTATTGAACCTAAAAATGTTGCTGATGCTTTGTAGGATGTGGATTGGGTCAATGCTATGTAGGAGGCACTCAACCAATTTGAAATAAGTCAAGTCTGGAACCTAGTTCCAAGACCCAAGGACAGATTACTCATTCATGCCAAATGGGTCTTCAGGAACAAACTTGATGAAGATGGAATAATCTCAAGAAACAAAGCAAGGCTGGTAGTTCAAGGCTACAGCCAAGAGGAAGGCATTGACTATGATGAGACCTTTGCTCCAGTTGCAAGACTAGAAGCAATCAGACTCCTCATTGCCCCCCACATGAACCACCGAGTGAGTAATGCGCTCATCAAACATCCTGACATTATTAGAGTGTAGGTCCGACTCAGATTTGTAGTCATCGACCACCACACCTTTTCCTTTTTCTGCAGCTATAGAGGAAGCTCGACCAGCAACAGGAGATGAGGGATGTCCGAAATTATAACGGCGATCCCAGAAGTCTGATTCTCGGCCATGGTAAGTCGTTCATTACCGACAACAGAAGGGATTTCATATTGAGCCGAGACAGCGACAGGAATTTCTTATTGAGGCATGGCAACATCAGAATTTTCTAATTATTGGTCGTAGACACTGACAACTCCGATGGATGGTTCCACCCCTGTAAGGGAGTCACAACAGAACCCCTTCTAGAGCCGGTCATGGAAGAGTCGTCTAGATAAATTAACGTTGGGAGCACAGTCTCAAACTCCACTCTCCGTCTTTTTGACTGTCCCTCCTCTTCCCTACTAGACGGTGATTCCTTCGTCGAACGAATAACACCGGTTGGGACCTCATCCTGAGAAATGGTCCTCGTAAGAGTAACCATTGCCACAGTCTTAACTGAAGTCGCCCTCGATGAAGGTCGAGCGACGGGTACCACAATGGGTTGAGCAAATGCGGCCGGCTGAGGAAAAACTAACATAAGAATAATGGCCCTCCTCACTCTCCCTGACATAGGAGCTAAGAAAAAGAGAAAGATAAATATACAGAAACACTATCTCACCTGTAAGAGGCCTACGCCCGAACTCTCAATGAAAGGTCGACCATGTGCGAATCCCTAGTGTATGGGGAAGAGTGGAACACACCTTTCCATGAATGCCTTCGACAAGCTGAGGGGGCAATGTCTCAGCTACAAAGATGTGATAAAATTGAGTACCATAACAGAAAATAGTCGGGCATTTCGCCGAGTAGAAAAACGGAAACATACGCGCAAAGTTTCACTTCTCACGGAAGCACGTTAGGTCCGCTGTAATGTGCTCAGTCTGCACATATATATAATTCTCGTAGAAATGACGGTTGGTCCTGTTATCCATCTTCACCACCATACTCCTCAACCATCGAGGACGCCTGTGAATCATTGAACCTCGAATAAATTGAGGAGCAAAGATGCTGAGCATGTGGTCTAAAGTGACCTCACGGCCTGCAAGTTCTGCATACTTAAGTAGCATAAGGAATAACTCGTACAAGTACGGCAAAAGTGGGCGGGGGCATACCTTGTAAAAATGGTAAAACTCCACTACCAGCAAAGAAAGAGAAAGTGTATACCCTATAAGAAAGGGGTATGCATAGAGCATGCAGTGTTCGAGGCGGTAGAAGTGAACTATGTTGTTCTCCACTGTCGGCTACATATCAACATAATTGGGGATTTCCCACCTCTCTTTCAACTCTGCAATGTCCCTTTCTCGCATAATAGAGGGAACAAGTTTGGATTCCGCCCCGTGCGAATACTGAAGTCAGTCGATCTTTCCTAGGGCGAGGTAAGATCTCAGTTACTAATGGAACCTCCTCATCTTCCACCGCATCTACTCCTCTGGCAGCCTGACCAGCGCCTTTCGGTACAAGATTAGCAGCAAGGAGATTGTCGGGAGAAGATTCACCATCCATTTTTATAAAAAATACTCCAAAGAAGTAACAAGAAGAAGGGATGAATGTTTTCAATACACAAAGGGGCAAGCAATGATTTGAGATGTCGAAAAGAAAGTATATCTGCTAGATTCTCTCTAGTAAGAGATACAAAAGTGTGTTAATCGAATGATAAGCTTTCCTCTTTTATAGGAGACATAAATCACCCGAGCAAGAAACGTAATAGTCGCCACAAAATGCTTAAGCCCCTCAGGAATGTGTCTAACAATGGCGGTGACCACGAAACAATGTTGTAATACCAAATAACATTTTGATTCTGAAACTGTCCCACGATCCATGGGAATTGATAAAATGCCATCACTCCGCTAAGAATCCAAGAAATATAACTAAGGAAGAAGAATCGTAAGTTAGATTTCTCTCAAATTCGTAACAATCATGGTATGTATGCCGAGCCCGACAGAGGACGACCCAACCAGACGGAGGGATAAATTGTATTGGTCAAAATCTGACCGCCATGACCAAGTTGACCAACATCCCTCGCGAATAATCAGGCAGCGAAAAATAACATAGCCATTCCATATCTCCTCCCCGATATCTGACGAGTTTGCAAGGGCGACGCTTAAAGGTACTACTAAAGCATATTGGAGGCAAGAGGACATGGGGCCTAACAAAGGGTAAGAGTGCCACAACTATATATAGTAAGGGATTGCTTTCAACAAGGGGAACTGCGCCTTCTCTCTCTTCTAACTACTAAACAACGTTGTCTTAATATTCTTTAGAGAGATCTACGAATCTCCAAAAAAGCATGTAAAGTGGTCTCATCACCGATTGATGGGAAATATTATATTAAATTTCGATAAAATCATTTACGATTCCTTTCATCGTGTGTGTGTGATCCATGATTATATTAAATTTCGATAAAATCATTTACGATTCCTTTCATCGTGTGTGTGTGATCCATACTGCTAGCTCTTTGATTTGGAATTTATTATGTCTGACTAAGATTTTTTCCTTTCATCTTTAATTGATTTGTGCAAAAGGATTTCGATATATTTTGAGTCAAACATACGTTATCATGGAAGAGGTAACTATTAAAGTATTAGTAGTAACTAGTAACTGTTCATAAAATGTAAAATTAATAATATTATAAAATAAAATAGATTATGTACTATAACAAAATTCCATTTATATATATGATTGTGGGGAAATAATCATATATGTCGTGTTAGGCTGAAATACAGTGTGTGTACAAATTCAATTGTCTCATCGTATTATTAGCATTTATTAACTTCATGTCACAACCCGGAAGGTGGTACATAGAACTTTGATAGCGATTTGAATAAACGCTCATGGAAATTCTCAATAAAATGAATAATTCGAACCTAGAAATGAAATCCATGGTGCCCTTTGCCCTTTTTTAGGAGGGGGGTGGTCAAGAATTGAAAAAAGGAAAGAAAGATGGATTTTGGTTAAGGAAGATATTATTTCCTCATTTTCAAATTATATCAACCTTTTTAACTTTGCATAAGGTTTAAGAAAAAACAAAGATTTTTTAAATTTATGGTCCTAATCAAGTTTAAAAGGGGGTCAGAGTACTTGTGTAGCGATAAATGCTTCACACTAATAGTAGAATTGTAAGTTGAAGTTAAGTTATTACCAAATTTAAAAAGGATTATTCTTTTTAGAACGGACCAAAAATGAAATAGATTCACAAAAATTAAAACAAAATCATATGTTTTTATAGTTTTTCCTTAGAACATATAGGATCAAATAAAATATTGATCACAAAGAGATATAGAGCAAGGCTGGTCTTTTGTGAAAATATAGGTTAAATATATTGATAGGTTAAGAATTCTTTACACTATAGATACTTTTATATTATACTGTTGGTGTATACGATTAAGTTCCTTTCACAATTTTTACTTTCATAGCTCTGAAAATTATTATTTCTCTTTAATTTTCTTAGTAAAAATTGTTAGTTATGCTAATAATTCTTAAGTAATTAATTTATTTTCCGTAATGAAAATGCAGGCGAAAGCAATAATATATCTCGCAAGTAGAGAAATAAAGTAGAATACAAAGACTTCATCACAAATTTCAGAATCATCATCACCATTGTTACAATCTCAAACTGGTCTTTCCATGAAGAGATCTCTGCAAAGATTTCTGCAAAAGAGAAAAAATAGAATTTAACAAACTTCTCCATATCATCACTAGCTAGTTGCTACTATTTGAACTGATTTCGGATAACCTTTTATTAATTTGTTTTTCCTTTCTTTTTTCCCTTCTTTATTTGGCGTGGTCTTTGGGGTAAAGAAGGAGAATATTTTTTTCGTGTCATTACTAATTATGACATGCTGGCAGATATGTAAATTAGTACTTTCATATATGGAAATGTAATGGATAAATGATGCTAGATTGCATTTGTTTACTTTTTTTTAAAGTATATACAGTAAAAATCAGGTACGCTCGATTTCGTAGGCTCGAAGAGTTGCTTCGAACCTAAGTTTAAAATGGAACGGGCTCGAGCCCGATTGCAGATTTCAAAACTTGAAGGTTGAAATGCTCGATGAACAACGAGATTGAATATGACTAACCTCGAGATAATACCATTGTGGTTTTATAACATAAAGAGCGAGATTCCCGCAGCGACCCTAAGATCACGGCGCAAATTGCGAAACTGATTTGTACTAGGCAGTTAGACAGCTGTCCAATAAAATTCCATGCGAAAAAGTAAAATGTATCTTATTTAGGACTCCCCTATTATATAAAGGAAAGCTCATTCATTTGTAACAACATCAATCATACAAAAGAATATATACACGTCACTTTCTTACTTACTGTTCATCTGAATTGCCATATAATTTATTATTCTCGCTGACCAACCTCAAGGTTGCCATAGCTCGAGGTCGAGACTTGCTTGCACACTGGTTTGACTTACTGTACTCTTAAATTTTTGCATTCGATTCCTTGTTTATCAATTAGTATTGAATTAAATCACATATATACACTAATATTTTAAAAGGCGTTTTCGGGTGAGCCTCAGGGCGAGCCATAGGGCGTGACGCACCAAACATGTCCTGCGGCGATGGTGTAGGGAGAATGTCTCAAGAGGCGTACGCTCAGCAATTTGGGGAGTACGCCCGGGCGTTTGAGGTGAGTTTTTGGTAGTGAGGCATAAGGCCCAAAGACTTTTTCAAATTAAAATAAAATTTATTGAAGAAGTCCTTCATATAATACCCAAATTCTCAAAAGTTCATCCTGTAATTACTCAAAAGTTTTAAAAATGAATTGAAATGTTTTATTTATAAATCAAGACTCTTTTATTGATTGAAACCCTAATTTATGGTTTTTCTCAATTCTTTATCTTGTCTGTTAGTCTGCAATATCTACAAAAAGAACCGAATATTCTTTTTTTATTTTAACGAATACAAAGATAACTTCATTCTCTTTCATAGCAACAAATTAAAAAATCAAATTGCAGGTTAGTCATACTTTTTGTTCCTGCATGTAAAAAACTTTATTCGTTTCGCCTCAAGTTACTTGTGTTTATAAGTAACATGATAGATTGTTTTGACTGGTTTTTTTAGGATATATATATATATATATATCACATATTTATAGTTTTCTTCTATTATTATATAATTTTATCTGTTTATAAATATTTATTATAATTATATTATTTTATAAAATATTAAAAATTAAATATTCATGGAGTTACGCCTTGCTGATAAGGTATATATAAAACGACTCCCCCATACCTTTTAAGACACAGATTTACACATAAAGTACCTTGAATGCATCTTCAAAAGACAAATGATAAAGTGACAACTAGAGCTTGGCCTTAGACCTACCCTACCATGAAATTGGAAAATTTCGGATGAATTGAGATTCAACCAACAATTACCTATTGATTATAACTCATTTATGTCATCATCGCTACAACAATGGTTCACTCTCAACACAATCAATATGACCGGAACCCCCTTAAGCTGAGCCCTGTGGCTCTAACGGCTTCCAACTAGTGGAAGGGTTATTTCCACCCTAAACCATCTATCCATAGCCTATACTATGACGTAACTCAATTAAAGCATGTCCTTTCGAATGATACAACTGTTTATCAAGATTTTCTTAGAAAGAAACTTTTTTCTATTAGAATATTTACTTTGAAAATGGTAATTAAAATTTAATTTAATTTTGTAATTTTAAAAATATGTAATTTATTTTTATGCCTGTAATTTAGACAATAAATACTAAATAAGAGATAAGAAGATGAGGTAAGAGTTTGTAGATAATATAATAATCAAACTAAAGGACTGGAAATCGGGGCCTCAAGCTGATGTATACGGGCCTTGAGGTCGAATTTGATACTCCGCTAAGGGCGTTTGAGAGGGGATTAATAGCTATAGGGTTGTGATTGCGGCTCATTATGATCAATAATAAGCAGTATATGAAGAACCATCAATGAGATAAAGCGGATGTAAATAAAGCAATAAATGTAAGCAATAAAGCTGAGTAGAGGGTATGTTTGAGTTAGAGAGCAGAGAGAATGTTCTTGTGTCACACCTCCTTTTTACTACACACATAAGGGGTATAAGGAAGTTTTTTCAATTGAAGTGACAATAATCGGAACGAGATTATTTATTTAAGATCAGAGTCGCCACTTGGGATAATTTATGGTATCCCAAGTCACCGGCCTAAAATTTTGAATCGAGGAAGTTTGACTATGTTATCCAGTCCACGAAACACAAAAATTTGAGTAAGATATTATGTTAACTCGGGAGAAGGTGTTAGGCATTTCCGAGTTTCGTGGTTTTAGCAAGATCAGTCAACTATTATTATTGGCCTAATTATCTGATAAATAATACCTTTTTGAACACATATGTATGTTTTTATCCCTTTTAAACCGCTTTCAATAATTCACGATTGTCATACAACTAATTATTTAATTACACATTGCGAATCATATCACATGAATCGCACCCACGATTCGCAACATGTTTATTTTATTAACAAGATTAAATTGTTGCCGGATCATATAAATGTACCCCTCGGATTTGAAAAATTAAGCATCACAACTACGAGAACCGTACCCATAGCTATAGCAATTTATTTAATTAATGCGCCTAAAGTAAACTATGAATGTTCGACATATTCTTCTATGTTAAATCAAGATACCGATTTGAGGGCTACAGACTATGTGATCTGATGGCACACCCATTTTACTTAATGAAGAGAATTGTGTTCAATAAAGGTGAATTATGAGGTTCATGTTTAATTTGAATCAAAATTTAGTCTATACTTACTAGTTGCAAATATGCATTTGGATAATTTAACGGGCCTTTGATTACTCTGGGAAGACTGAGCCAACAACAAGCTCGCTAATGATTTAACGAAAGTAAATGGGGAATGGGCTCGAAATTGAGCCCAACAATTAGAACAAAGGGCAAACATTCCTAGTGATTTTGATTGGCCAGTAACAGGCCCAACAATATGATGAACTCCGCATTATATTCTTTTTCGTAAACTTTAAACAAACTAAGGCTGGAGAGTTTTGGGCTCGAGATCGAGCCCAAGATAAGAGAAAAGCGAATCCCAAACGGGCCAAATCATGCGACCAAAACTAGGTCCAACAAATTTAAAATTAGAATGCTCCTAACATGCTAAGGTCATAGCTAAAACTCACATTTTCTTCCCTTTCGCAAATAATAAAACAATACATAAAATTCTGAGAAATTGCATGAATAACCAGATTATGGACTTTTGTTGTTTGAATTACTTTAAACCAGTAATAAATTACCTTAAAAGTAAGATGTTTAACTACTACATCAATGTTTGAATTCTACGGTGACAAATCTGGACATTATTTAAATATAGAGTTTTTTTTTTTCAAATAGTACATAAAGTTGGGACACTAGATTTAATCCCTCAAGCTTGAGAAATGAACCAAAACCGACATACTAGTCAAACTCCACAATTCAGTGAATGATAAAGAAATGAGCTATTTAAACTATGGCTTTGTCCTGAACTTTTCACATACATCTATACCTGAAATATGAACTGTTGAACATCTGACACTGAATCAATCTACTAGGTAATGACTATCACAATAGATTTATCACATCTAGACAGAAATAACAGAGAAGGAAGAAAAAGAAAGCTGATGGCTTAAAAGAAACATGAAAGAAAAAACTAAAATGAAAACAAGAGCAACATCTGACAACATGCTTTAATCAAAAATCCATTGTGACAATTTAACACATCAACCTCTGAACAAAACACAGCATATATGAGCTAATTTAATACCCATTTACAAAAGCTCTTAACTAAACAAGTCTAAAATGCTTCATAACCAAAAATTGAAACAACATTATGGAGGGGAAAGTTATATAACTCGAAAAATAGTATATGTATAGTAAATACTTCAATTCAAAGACTAAACAATATTCTTTAAGTCGCATAACACAGCTTTTAAAGGATGAATACACTTGCACTCCATTTGTTATTCATGATTCGAAGAATACCTGGTTACAAAAGAAAAAAGAAGGAAGATAAGAAATCTTTGAGAATGAAGGAAGCAGCAGAAAGATCAGCAAGAATCAGCAATCAACAAGAGCAAACCCCAGCTTCCAATTCATTCCATTTTTTTTTCACTTTTCCCAAAACCAGAAATTTTTAGCAATTTTCTAACTATTGTTCGTCTTAAATCAGAAAAAGGGATCAGCCCTCAATGTAATATTAAGCTGAACATTTTAGGGAATTATTTGATCTGAAAATCTCTGCCTAAGGAGTGAGGGAGTGGTTTTACTTATAGGTCACGCACTGCCATGTGCTGAAAATAGAATGAGAGAATATTATTCTCTCACATCCCCCTAACAACATCTTTTTAATAGAAGTGGGACAGTTGTAAACCTCTAATTGGTTTCAGCAATTTGTGTTGGCCAAATATGGCCAGCTGCCCCTATTCTAGAAGCTTCCAACATTAGCCGTATCTGAAAATCCAATTTCATATATCCCAAATTAATCCATAAGTTTTCATTTGTTCAATTAATCCCTCCTTAGTTTCTAATGATTTGCAAACTATGACAAATAAGAACAACACAAGCAAACATTAGAAAACGTATCAAATAACAAACAGAAATTCAGTTAAACCTAGGGTATCGAATATCTAATAATCTAGACTAATCCTAAACCCAAGATAACTCAACACGAATTAGACTGACATGAGGCGTAAACAAAATCATTAAGAAACTATTAGCAAAATGATTTTCACATAAGAACATTGCTCAACTTTATTAAACAAACAATTTAAATGATGACCTAATAGATTCAACTAGGCATAACCAAAATATACTATAATTTACCTAAAATATGCAAACTAAGCAGGACCAACAAATTGTGAAAAAAGAAAAAGAAAAGAACAGAACTCTGCTTTGTTTCTCAATTTTTTTAAATTTTTTTCCTCATAACAAACAAAAACATCAAAAATAAAACAAGAGAGATTATAAATTACACAACGAGGAAGACGGGCTGAAGACAGAGTTCTGGTTGCTTTTTGAAATGGCTTGAAACTGATCCAAACTGATTTTTCTTGTAAAGAGCAATCTATTTGGATGAACTTCGTACTAATCGAACAACTAAAAATTCCTAACATGCACCACTAGGTTCTCTTTGGACTTTCAAATTCTGAGATTGAAAGGGTTTGGTGAGGATTTGAGAAAATACAACAAAGGATTCGGGTTAAGGGGGTGTAGAAACAGGGTCTGTGTTTCCGGTCGTTTTGAAGACTTAGGTTTTTTTAGGTCTTGAATTCAGATTCAAATTTGTGGCATTGGGTGGTGTTTTTGGTGAAATTGATGGTGGAATAGTGTTTGGGATGGGCTCAGGGTTATGGAGTGTGAATTTGGGAGGTTTGGGAGCACCGGAACCGGCATGAGGAGATTTCCGATGGGTGGTTAGTGGCGGATGCCGCTAGGTTTCTCTAGGGTTTGTGCGAAGATGAGTTAGGGGGTTCGAATGGGGGGGGGGGGGGAGTCTCTAGTTCAAACAGTTTTATATTATTACAAAGGTTAGTTCCCAACCGTTTGATTGGTGATCAACGGTTGGGATGAGAGATATTAAACAGAATTGTTTGGTTTAGTATTAGAGGGGGGGGGGGGAGGGGCTAGACTGGGTAGGCTAGTTTCGGGCCTAGGTTTAGGGTGGATTTCGGTAAGGATTAGGGCTCAGGGTTAATTTTGGCTCAATTGAATTTAAAACTAGCCCTTTTCAGTTTCCTTTTTCTTTATTTCTTTTTCTTTATTTAATTAATAAAATTCTAAGTTAAATCCTAAGTTAATATAAGTTGTAAAATTAAACTAATTATAAAATTATTTATTTTATAAAAATTTTAATTATAAAATTATTTATTTTATAAAAATTTGTTGATCCTAAATTAAAAGAGAAAAACTACTAATCTAAAATTAAAAGTTAAAAATGTATAAGTGAACCCATTTTTTGTGATTTTTATCTTAATAAAATAATTAATTATAATCTTAAAATATGAAAACAAAATATCAATGCACTACATGGTATTTTTGGTATTTGTTTTATTTGAATAAACGTAATTGTGCACAGAAATGCAAATAATTAACAAAGAATCTTACAAATATCTACTAAGTTACAAAAAATTGGGAAAAATCTATTTCTTTAATTTGTAGGAGTATTTTACATAGGAAAAAAATCACGTGCTCACAACTGTCCCTCTCTGCACGGAAGCACAAAGAGTTTTCGGGCAAAGATAAAATGATTGGATACGAGCGATTTTTGCCCATTTGGATACTCCGTGGGAAGCATTTTTGAAAGATCTCACCAAACCTTGCTTCCGAGTTGCCTACATATCCTTGGCTATAAAGGAATTGGTATAGTGTAGTTGTGCATGTTTTGGGACTACTAGAAAGCTGTGATTTCACTACTGTTGTTACTGCTACTACTTGCTTAACTCCTTATTACACCGAGACAAAATGAAAAGAAGCTAGTCTAAACTATGATCGATAAGTTACAAGAGCCTATCTATGTATCTTCAAACTTGATCTTGAAACATCTGCATTCCTGACGTACATCTTGATCTACCGGCTCGCACTATCGAGGCAAGCTTCTGTGGACCAACTCGAGATGAATTCCAAAATGAATTCCCTTGTTTTCCAGGTGGACGCCTAATGCTTCAACTTGAAATGTACTCCCTTGTTTTCCAGGCAGGCGCTTGGCTGCCAATACTTGAAACATATTCCCTTGTTTTCCAGGTAGGCGCCTGATTACCAACTTGAATGCATTCCTTTGTTTTCTAGGTGGGCGCCTAATTGCCAAAACTTGAACTGAATTTCCTTGTTTTTCAGGTGGGTGCCTGATTGCCAAAAACTTGAACTATATTCCCTAGTTTTCTAAGTGGCCTTAGATTGCCGAAAATTGAATTGTATTCCACTGTTTTTCAGGTGGGCCCCTGATTGCCAAAACTCGAAATGTGTTATGTTGTTTTCCAGGTGGCTGCCTGATTGCCAAAACTTGAAGTGTATTCCCTTGTTTTCCAGGTGGGTGTCAGATTGCTAAAACATGAACTGCATTCCCTTGTTTTCCATTTGGGCGCCTGATTGCCAAAACTTGAAATGTATTCCCTTATTTCCAGGTTGGAGCCTGATTAGCAAAAACATGAACTGTATTCCCCTGTTTTACGGGTGGGTGCCTGATTGCAAAAACTTGAACTGTATTCCCGTGTTTTCTATGTGGGCACCTGATCGCCAAAAACTTGAACTGTATTCCCTTGTTTTCCAGGTAGGCGCCTGATTTCCAATACTTGAACTGTATTCCTTGTTTTCCAAATGGATGCCTGATTGCTAAAACTTAAAATGTATTCCCTATTTTCCAGGTGGGCTCCTAATTTCCAAAACTTGAACTGTATTCCCTTGTTGTTCAGGTGGGCGCCTGATTGACAAAACTTGAACTGTATTCCCTTATTTTCCAAGTAGGTGCATGATTAACAAAACTTTAATTGTATTCCATTATTTCCTAGGTGGGCGCTGATTACCAAAACTTGAACTGTATTATGTGTTGGAAACACGTTCTCAAGGCTTTATACTAAAATGTGTGTTCTTATGTGTAGGTTTTGATGAATGACAAACAAGCGCAAATTGATATATGACGAAGTTCAAGTACAAGCGCACAATTGGTGGATAACGAGATTCAAGCACAATACAAAGTTTTATAGTTTAAATGAGTCGTTCTTAATTGTGATCTTGATCCGACAACTTGACTCATGACATGGCTTCTCTCGTAAAACTATTTTTACAAAATCATGCATATTTAATTTAATGCTAAATGATTTTAAATCATGCATATTTACTTTAGTCAAAATGATTTTTAAACATGCCTCTAAAATCTGGACTAAGATAATCGATTATGTACTTATGATAACCGATTCTGTTAAGCCAAGACTCTATGACAATCGATTGTGAACTAATGACAATCGATTGTGTTAAGGCAGTGAGCATAAGGTTTTTCAAACCTGCATGACAATCGATTGTGAACCTTATGACAATCGATTGTGACGAGGCAGTGTACATCAAAGTTTTTCAAAACTCAGAATAATCGATTGTGAAGCTAATGACAATCGATTGTGAAGAGACAGTGTCCATCAGATTTTTCAAAGTCACAAAATAATCGATTGTGAACATATGACAATCGATTGTGTTGAGGCAGTATCTTCCAGACTTTTTCAAAGTTATTAAATAATCGATTATGAGTATATAACAATCGATTGTCACGAGGCAGTGTCTAAAATGATTTTCAAAGTCTGATAAATAATCGATTGTTAACATTGCACAATCAATTGTGAAGCTGACCGTTGTCGAAAAGTTTTCAAGTACCATCAGGTAATCGATTGTTGAAACTAAAATCTGGAAAAGATTTTTTGAACGTTGCTGAATAATCGATTGTTGATTTTGTACAATCGATTGTTGAAATTAATATCTGGAAAGGATTTTTTGAACGTTGCTGAATAATCGATTATTGATTTTCTATAATCGATTGTTTTACGTAAAATCTGGAAATGATTTTTTGAACGTTACCAATAATCGATTGGTGATCTTGGACAATCGATTGATAAGCGTAAAATCTAGGATTGATTTCTGGAACGATTGGCAAACAATCGATTGTGACTTCTTGACAATCGATTGTCACACAGTAAAATCAGCAACTCTTAATTGGCAATTAGGCAACGGTAATGCCAAGTTTTTCAACTATAAATACAGCTTCATTTCAGTGTTTTAAACACAATAACACACAACAACTGATCATACAATTGCTATAAGCTTGCATACTCTATTGCTAATCATTTTATATTCATTACATAAGTTTTGAGAGCCATATTCTTGTCCAAATTGTTGTGATCTTGAGCTTACTTCTTTTACTCATATCTACTCATTAAGGAGTGTATTGTTTGAGTGTTTAGTGTTTTGTACACTTGTAAGAGAATTATGATTCTCTTGTTGTAAGGAACTTGTGTTTCCTTGGTTGAAGTCTTGGAGTGTTGTATCTCCGAGCAAAGGTGTTAAGGCGTGTGTCCTTAAGTTGTAAAGGTTTGTTGAGCACCCGTAAGCTTGACAAGTTAGTGGAAAATCTCGAGAGAGTCTCTCGGGGACTGGACTAGCCACGTGTTGTGGTGAACCAGAATACATCGGTGCGTACTTTATTATTTATCGCACTTATTTACTTCCTGCAATTTTTTAATTCCGCAAGTTTACGCTAATTTTTATTATAACGCTATTCACCCCCCTCTAGCGTTAAGCGTATTATCTAACAATTGATATCAGAGCCCAACTCTCTGAAGACTTAACAGTTTGAGAGAACCATCCATGGCTTCTACTCGTGACTCTTTTGCAGGATTGATGAAGGCCAATGCTCCACACGACCACCTCTATTCAACGGTACAAACTATACGTACTGGAAGGATAGGATGAAAATCTTCGTTCAAGCAAACAACTTTCATCTCTGGAAGGTGATAACGAAGGGAAATCAAATTCCAACCAAAAAGGTTGAAACCAAATGGGTTCCCAAGTCCGAAGAAGAATATGACGCGGATGATATCCGAAAGGTGCAAAATAATGCTAAAGCAATTAATTTATTATATTGTGCTGTAAAGGCTGACGATTACAGAAAATTATCGTGTTGCACAACGGCGAAGGAAATGTGGGACAAGCTGGAAATTACGTACGAAGGTACGGACCAGGTAAGGGAAGCCAAAATTGATTTCCTAACCCATGCTTATGAATTATTTCACATGAAGGAAGGTGAAAAGGTGGATGAAATGTTTGAACGATTTTCAATAATCGTAAATGATCTACATGCTCTCAAGAAGACATTCACGGATAGAGAACTTGTTCGAAAAATTCTTAGAAGTCTCACTCCGGCATGGCGATCAAAGGCTGACGCAATCCAAGAATCCATTGGCGTCTCAAATGTCACCATCGACGCATTAAGAGGTAACCTTAAGACTTATGAGTCTACTATACTTAACCCTCTTGTTGATGATCAAAGGAGGCAAAGAATAGCGCTTAAGGCAAGCACAAGCCAACCTCAAGTTGATGAGGACGGAGACAACAAGTTTGGACTCGTTATCAAAAGATTTCAAAAGTTCATGCGAAAGGAGTATGAACGAAAGGGCAAAAAGCAAGGCAAACAAATAAAGTGCTATGAATGCGGTGAAACCGGGCACATCAAATCAAATTGCCCAAACATCAAAAAGGAGAAGAAACCTTTTAAGAAGCAACGTGCATACATTTCTTGGGGAGGAGACTCCGGAGATGAGTCAAGCGAAGAAGAAGAAGACGAAGCCGCAAACCTTTGTCTTATGGCGCAAGAAGACAAGCAAGATGAGGTATGTCAAATCTCTTCTAAAAACTTCTTTACTCTTGAGGAAATGCGAACTGCTTTATATGAGCTATATACTGAATTTATTAAGGCTTCAAAAACTGTCAAGAGCATAAAAGAAAATGCTTCTCTAAAAGAAAAAGATTTTCAAAAACAGCTTTCTTTGAAAGAAAAGGATTTAGAAAAACTGGTTTTAGAAAATGAGAAGCTGAAAGAAGAAAACAAGTTTTTCGGAAAAAGAAGCGCCGACAAGCCCGAAAGTTCTATTAAAAATTGTTCTTCTTGCATGCATCTCAAAAATGAGGTAGATAGACTTAAAGGTACCTTAGATAAGTTTAATTCTTCCCACAAAAATTTGAATAAGGTCCTTGTTAATTTGAAATCAACCAAGCATGGCATAGGCTTTAAGAATGAGCCTAAAGAAAAGGTTGAAGCCAAACCCCAACCACCTAAGGCTCCACCTAGGATTAATAAAACAAATGCTTATCCTAGGAATAGCAATCCTAGAACAAATATGCATGCTAGACCAAATGTTGAACATTTTAGAAGACCTAGAAATGACTTACCACCTAGAAATGACTACCCTAGAAATGATGCATATTCTAGGCCAAACACTAGAAGGAGTTTTGAACCTTTTAGAACATCTAGACATGACCATTACTCTAGAAATGCTGCTCATTTTAGAACTAATAGTAGGAGAAATGGTTCTCATGAAATGCGCAATAGTCATAATGAAAATAGAGTAAATCATTTTCGTCCATCAAGTTACTATGAACCTAGAAGGATGCATAACCCCAACGTGACTTGTCATTATTGTAGACGCATTGGTCATATTGTTCCTGCATGCTTTACACGACACAGACATATCACTCAATCGCATCATTATAATATGCCTAACCCTCAAGGACCCAAAATGGCATGGGTACCTAAAACACATTAACTTGTTTTGTAGGTATGTTTGAAGGGATCAAGTGTACTATGGTACCTTGATAGTGGATGCTCCAAACATATGACGGGAGACGAATCCAAATTCCTTCAACTAGAACACAAAGAAGGAGGAAGTGTGATTATTGGGGATAACAATAAAGGAAAGATTATTGGCATCGGATCGGTCAGTAAGGATGAAAATTCCTCTATTAAGCATATATTACTTGTGAAAGGTTTAAAGCATAATCTCTTGAGCATAAGTCAATTATGTGACAAGGGAAATCTTGCCCTATTTGATTCAGATGAATGCTTAGTGTTTAGACGTAGTGATTTTAAAATTATCCTTCGTGGTTTTAGAGTGGATAATATTTATATGGTTGATCTTGCTAATTCCTCACCCGAATATGTTGATTGTCTTATGAGTAAAGAGGATGATACTTGGTTATGGCATCGTAGAGTAGCACATATCAACATGCATCTTTTGAACAAATTGATTTCTCAAAACTTAGTTATTGGTCTTCCCAATTTAAAATTTGAAAATGACTCTATTTGTGATTCATGTCAAAAAAGGAAGCAAACAAAAGCATCTTTCAAATCCAAAAATACTGTTTCAACTTCTAGACCATTGCAATTGCTTCACATGGATTTATTTGGACCATCTCGCATTGAAAGTCTAGGAAGAAATCATTATGCTTTTGTGATTGTTGATGATTATTCTAGATTTACTTGGACTTTATTTCTTGCCAATAAAAGTGATGCTTTTCAGAATTTTAAATATTTTCTTAAGCGTGTTCAAAACGAAAAGGAAACAACCGTCACTTCAATTAGAAGTGATCATGGGGGAGAGTTTGATCACAATCTCTTTGCGGACTTTTGTGACAAACTCGGTATCGAGCATACCTTTTCCGCTCCACGTACACCACAACAAAATGGGGTGGTGGAAAGGAAAAATAGGTGTCTCAAAGAGATGGCTAGAACCATGCTCGAAGAGGCCAAGATTCCCAAACATTTTTGGGCGGATGCCGTGAGTACCGCATGCCACGTCTTAAATAGAGTAGTCATAAGGCCTATACTCATGAAAACTCCCTATGAACTCTATAAGGGAAGGAAACCAAATATCTCCCATCTTAGAGTATTCGGTTGTAAATGTTTTATTCATAACAATGGCAAAGATCAATTGGGAAAATTTGATGCTAAGTCCGATGAGGGAATTTTCATTGGTTATTCTTCACGTAGCAAAGCATATAGGGTTTTTAATAAAAGAACCGAAACTGTGGAGGAATCCCCTCATGTTGTATTTGCCGAAAATAATGCTCGCTTGGCGAGAAAGGATTCCGGTTTTGATCTTGCAGGTATTTTAGATAGCTTGAAAGACAAAATACAAGAGGAAACGCCTAAGGAAAATCAAGACGAAATTTTGAAACAACCAACAGAGGAAGCGCCACCATTGGAGAATGAAACGAAAACGCCTAACGAGTGGAGGACAATCAAGGATCACCATCTCGAACAGGTAATTGGCGACGTCGGAGAAAAGGTAAGCACCCGAAACTCCCTTAAAAACACCTTAGGACATACTGCTTTTGTGTCTCAAATTGAACCAACAACCATCTCCGAAGCAATTGGGGATGAATTTTGGACCTTGGCAATGCAAGAGGAGCTTAACCAATTCAAACGGAATGACGTTTGGGATTTGGTGCCAAGACCCGAAAATCATACCATAATTGGTACGAAATGGGTTTTTCGAAACAAACTAGATGAAAATGGTGTAATCACTAGAAACAAAGCTAGGCTTGTAGCAAAAGGCTATTATCAAGAAGAGGGTATTGACTATGAAGAAACATATGCTCCCGTAGCTAGATTAGAAGCTATTCGTCTATTGCTCGCTTTTGCCTCTTCTATGAATTTCAATTTATATCAAATGGATGTGAAAAGTGCTTTTCTAAATGGTGTTATTCAAGAAGAAGTTTATGTTGAACAACCCCCCGGTTTTGAAGATTTTAAATCTCCTGATCATGTTTTCAAACTCAAAAAGGCTCTCTATGGTTTAAAACAAGCTCCCCGAGCTTGGTATGAAAGATTGAGTAAATTTCTATTGGAAAATGATTTCATTAGGGGGAAAGTTCACACCACCCTTTTTGGTTAAGCATAAGAACAATGATATTTTATTAGTTCAAATATATGTGGATGATATCATATTTGGTGCTACTAACAATGTCTTATGCAAGGAATTTTCCGATTTAATGACAAGCAAATTTGAGATGTCTATGATGGGTGAGTTAACATTCTTTTTGGGATTACAAGTAAAGCAAATGAAAGAAGGTACGTTCATTTGCCAAGCCAAATATTGCAAAGAATTGCTGAAACGATTTGAAATGAACAATGCAAAAGCAATGGCGACTCCCATGAGCACATCCGATCATCTAGACAAAGATGAGAAAGGTAAGGAAGTCGACACTAAGAAGTATCCAGGTATGATTGGCTCTCTTCTCTATCTTACTGCTAGTCGTCCGGACATCATGTTTAGCGTGTGCTTATGCGCCCGTTATCAATCGTGTCCGAAGGAGTCTCACCTTACTGCGGTAAAACGGATTTTGAAGTACCTTGTTGGTACTACAAATGTGGGTCTATGGTACCCCAAAGATTCTTCATGCCAACTCGTTGGCTATTCCGACTCCGATTTTGCTGGATGCAAATTGGACCGCAAGAGCACTAGTGGCACTTGCCATTTGCTCGGTAGCTCTCTCGTTTCTTGGTTTAGCAAGAAACAAGTAAGTGTTGCGTTGTCCACAACCGAGGCTGAATATGTAGCCGTGGGGAGTTGTTGCGCTCAAATCCTCTGGATGAAACAACAACTCTTGGACTATGGCCTAAGTCTTGATCATATCCCTCTTAGATGTGATAATACTAGTGCCATATGCTTGACGAAGAACCCCGTTCTTCATAAGCGAACAAAACACATTGAAATTAGACATCATTTTATAAGAGATCACGTTCTCAAGGGCGATGTCGAAATCGAATTTGTTGAAACCAAAGACCAATTGGCCGACATCTTTACTAAGCCCTTAGAGAAAGAGTCCTTCTTCCGAATTCGTAGTGAACTCGGGATTCTTGACTCCACGTTGATCTAAGTCATGCATTGCATGTTTTTATTTTACATGATTTCTAACTTGAGCGTCGGAGACGTCTAACGAATTTTTGCAGGTATCGCCCTAAAGGTAGGGGGAATTATAAAGCATGACGCGCAATAATCGAGTCTTCTTCAGAAAAATCGGTTTATGTCGTCTAATAATCGATTATCTCGTATCAATAATCGATTGTTCTGCTATTACTTGAGTTATTGTACTCTCTTTAAGTAATCACGTTTTCTTTCCAATAAATAAACAAGTTTTATTTACATATTTGGCATCTTCTTATATTATTTTTGCTAATGGCAAAAGGGGGAAGATAATGGGTACGCACTCTCAATATTTATAAGCTTAAATTGAGGGGGAATACATATATTGAGGGGGAACAAATGCATGTCTTGAATCGTCATTATAAATTTTTTAAGTTGCATATCCCGCTTAAAGTTTGCCATTATCAAAAAGGGGGAAATTGTTGGAAACACATTCTCAAGGCTTTATACTAAAACGTGTGTTCTTATGTGTAGGTTTTGATGAATGACAAACAAGCGCAAATTGATATATGACGAAGTTCAAGTACAAGCGCACAATTGGTGGATAACGAGATTCAAGCACAATACAAAGTTTTATAGTTTAAATGAGTCATTCTTAATTGTGATCTTGATCCGACAACTTGACTCATGACATGGCTTCTCTCGTAAAACTATTTTTACAAAATCATGCATATTTAATTTAATGCTAAATGATTTTAAATCATGCATATTAATTTAGTCAAAATGATTTTTAAACATGCCTCTAAAATCTGGACTAAGATAATAGATTATGTACTTATGATAATCGATTATGTTAAGCCAAGACTTCATGACAATCGATTGTGAACTAATGACAATCGATTGTGTTAAGGCAGTGAGCATAAGGTTTTTAAACCTGCATGACAATAGATTGTGAACCTTATGACAATCGATTGTGATGAGGCAGTGTATATCAAAGTTTTTCAAAACTCAGAATAATCGATTGTGAAGCTAATGACAATCGATTGTGAAGAGACAGTGTCCATAAGATTTTCCAATGTCACAAAATAATCGATATATAACAATCGATTGTCATGAGGCAGTGTCTAAAATGATTTTCAAAGTCTGATAAATAATCGATTGTTAACATTGCACAATCGATTGTGAAGCTGACCGTTGTCGTAAAGTTTTCAAATACCGTCAGGTAATCGATTGTTGATTTTGTACAATCGATTGTTGAAATTAAAATCTAGAAAAGATTTTTGAACGTTGCTGAATAATCGATTGTTGATTTTGTACAATCGATTGTTGAAATTAATATCTGGAAAGGATTTTTTGAACGTTGCTGAATAATCGATTATTGATTTTGTATAATCGATTGTTTTACGTAAAATCTGGAAATGATTTTTTGAACGTTACCAATAATCGATTGTTGCTCTTGGACAATCGATTGTTAAGCGTAAAATCTGGGATTGATTTCTGGAACGATTGCAAACAATCGATTGTGACTTCTTGACAATCGATTGTCACACAGTAAAATCAGTAACTCTTAATTGGCAATTAGGCCACGGTAATGCCAAGTTTTTCAACTATAAATACAGCTTCATTTCAGTGTATTAAACACAATAACACACAACAACTGATCACACAATTGCTATAAGCTTGCATACTCTATTGCTAATCATTTTATATTCATTACATAAGTTTTGAGAGCCATATTCTTGTCCAAAGTTGTTATGATCTTGAGCTTACTTCTTTTACTCATATCTACTCATTAAGGAGTGTATTGTTTGAGTGTTTAGTGTTTTGTACACTTGTAAGAGAATTGTGATTCTCTTGTTGTAAAGAACTTGTGTTTCCTTGGTTGAAGTCTTGGAGTGTTGTATCTTCGAGCAAAGGTGTTAAGGCGTGTGTCCTTAAGTTGTAAAGGTTTGTTGAGCACCCGTAAGCTTGACAAGTTAGTGGAAAATCTCGAGAGAGTCTCTCGGGGACTGGACTAGCCATGTGTTGTGGTGAACCAGAATACATAGGTGCGTACTTTATTATTTATCGCACTTATTTACTTGCTGCAATTTTTAATTCCGCAAGTTTACGCTATTTTTTATTATAACGCTATTCACCCCCAGCGTATTATCTAACATTACGTTGTTTTCCAGGTTGATTCCTGATTGCCAAAACTTGAAATGTTTTCCCTTGTTTTTAGGTGGGGGCCTAATTGCAGAAAATTGAAATGTATTCCCTTGTTGCTAGGTTGGTGCCTTCCATTACAACAAAACAGACAAAACAAAAGAAATTTTTTTGTCTCAGTTTGGTATATGGGCACATCTGTGAGTGTTAATCTTATCATGTTACCCAAAAGAGCTTTAAGAATTTAAAAGCTAAATTTCATTATCCAAGAGGGCCTAAAAACTTCAATTTAAATCTCATCTTAAGCGTGACAACTTGAAGCTAAATTGTATTTTCTAAAGGTGGATGTTAAGCTAAATCTTGTTATCTATGAATGTCTTGAAATTTAACTGGGCCCATTATCCCATTATCCAGGACTGTCCTGGAAACTATTAAAATTAAATCCCATTACCCTGGAGGACCTTGAATATTTTAAATTAAATCTCATTATCTAGGAGGGTCTTGAAGATTTATGGCCTAACCTATCTGGCACATGCTTTCCTTATTGAGGATTCCTCTGGAACAAATTCTCCCCCTGTTTCAATCAAAGAAAATTTTATCAGTTTGAAAATGCGGTGGTTAGTATGCAGTATTCTTTATGAAGGTGGCCTTCCCACTGACATGCTTTGTTTAGATTAGCTGCCTTAGGCTGGCAAAGAATTGTTTTGACCTTCTTACTGAACCTCAACAGTAAAACCCTGAATGACCCGAACACCTCAACCTCATCCTGCTGTTTTGCCTTTCTGTCATTCCCATTTGAACCTCTGTATTTCCTCGAATTTCACGAAACCACTTGACCACTTGAACTTCCTAGTAGCACCTTATTTCTTATTTTAAATCATGCTATTTTTGGTATGTTTTGGCCATACTTTTCTTCGTGCAATTTAAAGTTGGTAATAAGTTTTAAAATCCTTTCTTGCTTACTTTATAACTAACACTAAAAAAAACTTAGAGAAGTAGACCCCCCAATGAAATGAAATGCAATGACTTCGAGAGTTAGGAACAAAAAGAAAATTTGAAACAGGATGACTGTTTAAGGAAGGGAAGGAAAAGAGACTTATCTAAGTGAGGAGATGGCACCAAAGATCATGACATGCATTTCGGATTAATCATCCTATTACATTAAATCAATCATCTTTCAGTCTTCATACTTTATGCACGGGGTTCCCGTAATCTAATTTCTCCGCAAAGTCAACCTTATTTGGCTTGTGGAGACCTAAACGGTTTTCACCAATAAACCTCTCTCATTTTTTCATCTCTCAACTCACCATCGCCTTATAGTACCCATGAGGATTTTCACCAATAAGACTCTCTCATTTTAATTTCACTCAGTTTTCCATCGCCCTATGGTGCACGTGAGGGTTTTTACCCATACAACTCTTTCATTTATTTACTTTTCCGCGTGTGGAACGGAGTGTTACCAATGATGTGAATTATAACTCTATCTCTCTTGACTTGGCATTCCTTAATGATTGATCAGAAGATCTTTTTTTTTTACCGTAATATAGGCTTTTGGAAAGGATTAGAAAGAAAGGGTGTCATAAAGGCTCAAAAATAGCTTAAATGAAAGGGTTTAGAATGACAACTTAGGAATTAGATCTTTTACAAAAATCATAACTTCTTCCCCAGTTTCTTTGCCTGCGGAATTTTGAATTTTATTTTGATGGGACTGAATCATAAGGCTCTTTACGTATCCTTAAAAGGAATCATGTCAAACGTAGTTCATGACATAGGAATTTCTTTGTTTTTATACTTTTCTTTTTTTTTTCTTCTTTTTTTTCTTTTCTTTCCTTTCCTTTTCTTTCCTTTTCTTTTACTCTTTTTCCATTTTTCTCTTTCCCTTTTCTCTCTTCTCATCTCCTCTATTGTCCTTTTTATTTATATTTTCTATTTTGTACTTCTAAACTTTGCTACTGATTCCAAAATAGGGGTATGAAAGAGAATAAATAAGGCTCAAAAAGGGATAACAAAGGATAAGGTGTTTAGTATAGCAGAATAAAATGTCTTCGTCATTCTAATCTTTAAAAGATGCCAAGTACAAACGACACACATAGAAAAACCAAAGAAATAATACATAATATCTTTTAATTGCATCAGAATTGATAGCCATATCTACACATTTTTCTTCTATATCTGATAAATACAAAGTACCATTGGATAACACTCTTGTTACAATGAACAGACCCTGCTAATTTGGGGAAAAGGGACCATGTAAGGATACGTTTCAATACTTGCTGACCCACTTTAAATTTCTGGGGACACACCTTCTTGTTGTATGCTTTTGCCATTCTTTTTTGATACAGCTGACCATGATATAATGCCACCAATCTTTTCTCGTCAATCAAATGTAATTGTTCCAATTGGGTTTTGACCTACTCATCATCATCAATTTCTACTTCATCAACAATTCGAAGGGATAGAATTTAAAATTTCGCATATGTAACAGCTTCAGTCCTATATACCAACAAATAAGGAGTTGCACCTACTAAAGTGAGACAATAGTGCCATAACCTAGCAAAACAAAAGGAAACTTCTCATTCCATTGCTTAGAACCTTGCACCATCTTTCGAAGTACTTTCTTTATGTTCTTATTGGCCACCTCAATATCTTCATTCGCCTTGGGTGATACGAGTGTAATTTCTATGCATAATCTTGAACTTATGGAATACTTCTTTCATGAAATGGATATTAAGATTGGCGCCATTGCCCGTAATGAATACCTTAGGGATTCTTCATATGGGTATAGGCTTCTGAAAGATATACTTATAAAGGATCCTGGCGTGAAATGAGGCTAGTAGTGTAGTACAACAGATAATGCTTCAACTTTTGCGCCACCCAAGTCAGGACGCAACATGTCCTTTCAAGGGGAGTATACTTAACCTCAAAGGATGTGAAATTCTTGCTAAAATAATTGATGGCTTGCTCCTTCTTGCCAGTGATGTCATGTTGACCTAACACACAACTGAATGAATTATCCAAAATTGTTAGATAAAGAAAAAAGTCTCCCAAGTTCTGACAGGACCAAAACAATTGGTTTTGATAGGTACCCCTTGATCTTATGAAATGCATCATGGCACTCGTCAGTCTATCTGAACGCAACATTCTTCTTCAGCAACTTAAAGATGGGCTCACAAGTTATTATCTAAGCATTAAATCTGTTGATATAGTTTAAATGCCCGAGCAAACTCATCACCTCAGTCTTATTTCTTGGCGGTGGCAATTCATGGATAGCTTGGATCTTTGATGGATCCAACTCAATGCCTCGCCTACTAACTATGAACCCTAACAATTTTCCATACGGAACACCAAACGCACACTTGGTAGGGTTAAGCTTAAGATCGTACATACTAAGCCTCTGGAAAAACCTCCTCAAATCCCCGACATGGCCGGGCTGTTTCTTTGACTTTATGATCACATCATCTACATAAACCTCAATCTCTTTGTGTATCATGTCATGAAACACAGTAGTCATCACCCTCATGTAAGTTTCCCCAGTATTTTTCAAACTAAATATCATTACCCGGTAGAAATAAGTTCCCCTTGATGTGATGAACGTTGTCTTTTCTATGTCTTTCTCATCCATCAAGATCTGGTGGTACCTCTCATATAAATCCACAAAAGACCTGATCTCATGCTTGGCACAGTTGTCAATCAAAATGTGGATATTTGGCAATGAAAATTATCCTTTGGGCTTGCTTTGTTGAGATCATAGTAATCAACGCACACCCTGGTCTTGCTATCTATCTTTGGTACTGGCATAACATTAGCTAACCAAGTGGAGTATCTGGTGACTATAATGACCTTTGCGTCCAACGTTTTTGTGATTTCTTGATCGATCTTCACACTCATGTCAACTTTGAACTTCCTTAACTTCTGCTTGACTGTAGGGAACATCGAATCAGTTGACAATTTGTGAACTACCAAGTCAGTACTCAAACCCAGCATGTCATCATATGGCCATGCAAAAATGCCCTTATACTTAAACAATGCTTTGATTATTTCTTCCTTGATTTGTGGTTCCAAATGTACACTTATCTTGGTTTACCTGATATTATCTAGATCCCCTAAATTGATTGCTTCAGTATTATTCAAATGAGGCTTGGGTTTCTTTTCAAAGTGATTTAGCTCTTTACTAATTTCGTCAAATGACTCCTCTCCATCATATTTAGTTTCATCATCACACTCTATTTCTTGAATTATTATTTCAGAGTTAGATTGGCTTTTAAGACTTGACCGAAGATTCCTCATGCATGTCATGTCGTTGAAACCGCCATAAAAAGAATTGTAAAAAGAAAGATAAAAATTACACTATCAGGAGTAATGGAAAAGGGAAATTGCATTTCATTAAAAATAAAGGATAAAAGGGTTTGTACATCAAAACATAGAAAAAATAAAAGTTTGGATTACAACCCTTGAATAATCCAGATAACATAAAAGAAAATAAAAGCAAACTACCAAAACTCCTTCCGAGTTGGAACAAGAGTAGCATCCCAATTGTTAAGCTTCACTTTTGGCCGAATAAACTGCACATCCGCTTTGCTGGAACCTTCCCCAATTTTCACCATGTTCACCTCATGAAATAACTCTGGAACCTTTAACCAATTCCTCATCAAAGTTAACCACATGCCTTGGATTTGCTGTCAACGGGAGTTTCAAGACCCTGACTTGATGAAAGACCTGGAAAGATGTGGGATAGGCTTAGGGAGCGACCGTGCCTTCTTTTTTCAACTTTCTAGCCTTTTTCACATCATCCCCTGTAGGCTTGAACCTAGAGAAAATATACCCATATTTTCACGTAGAGACAGTGGTTGCAAGATATCTTGCAAAGATGTGTGCAGACCCTTGCCTGGCAAAAAAATATTCCTTAACATTTCACTTGCTACCATGACTGTTGCAGAAGGTAGCTTTGGACCTGGAATGTACCCCTCCTTCTGAGGCCTTCTTAACAGCCACTATTTCAGAAATTTGATAGACCCATGGCCCTTTATCTTCTTTAACCTCAATAAACAAGATGTATGCATAATTGTAAGCACATAAGTTCTAACACTATGCACGATGATTTCTTGTCTGTCCCACTCGAACATCACCATGTGGTGCGGAGAAGATGCAACTGGTTTGGAAACATGTATCATGGGACTACCAAACGGCCACATCCAGTACCTAGAACTCCATGGTAAATTCAACTGGTCCAATTGTTAGTTCGAGCATGATGTCGCCAACAGAATATTTTCCCCCTCCATCAAAACCTCGAATACATATATTGTTCTTTTAGATCCTTTTAGCATCAACTTTTAACTTGTTCATAGTAGAGAAAGGCCACATGTTTGCACTAGAACTATTGTAACCTAACACCCTGGTGACCGTAGAATCTTCTCATTTCACTATAAGATAGAGAGCCCGATTGTGTTCCATAACCTCCAGGGGCAACTCATCATCCGAGAACACGATCCTGTTAGACTCAAATATCTTATTAGCAATCTTCTTCAAATGGTTCACTGTGACCTTCTCAGGGACATGAGATTTATTTAGAATCTTCACGAGGGCCCGACGATGCTCGTCATTATGTATAAAGAATGATAGAAGAGAAATCTGAGTAGGGGTATTTCTCAATTGTTCCACTATAGAGTAATCCTACACCTTCATTTTTCTCAAAAGTTCTTCCGCTTCCTCTTTGGTGACTGGTTTCTTCACTAGAATTAGACCATCTTTGAGTGGCTTAGATTTACTTAATTCCTCTGGGGCAAAGCATCTTCCCAAACGAGTTAGACCCTGGGTTTCATTGACTTCCTTTTCCACCTCTTTCCCTTTATAAGTTACTATCACTCTCTTGTAATTCCATGGAACAACATTGGTGTTATCTATCAGCAACTGGGTCACATGTTTAATAATAATAGAGACAATGCGAGCCTCTTCAACAACAATGTCAGGCTTACTTGCTACCCTTGGTACGACCATTTTTGGTTCTCCTAGATTCATTCAACCTCATCTGAGAAACCCTTCGAGAGTACCACAGACAGCTTATCATCGAGCATGTTTGGCTTGTCTGTCGGCTCTTCAACCGTTAAGCATGTTTCCTTTGTAACAACTGGAGGTTTTACTTGCTTACTTTCAACGGTACAGATAATCATAGCAGACTTTGAAGTCCTTTTGGGCTCCCCATCCTTATGAACTATCTCAATCACGTGCACTTCAGCATGGGCTGGCAATGGGGTATTAATTATATTGGGTGCTTCCGAGCTGTGTACCATAATTTGGTTTGTATCAATAAGCTCTTGGATGGCATTCTTTAAATGCCAATACTTCTTGGTGCCGTACCCTGGATCATGAGAACAATATGCACATCTGAAGGCTTTATTTTGCCGTAACCTTTCATTTTTGTATTCTGGCCTGGCTCAAAAGTTGGACCAGTAAGGTTTCGATATGTTTGGAGGTGGATAAGGGTTTCGTGGAGCTGGTGCATGCCATTGCGGGTAATGAGGGGGTTGAGCATATGATGGTACGTGATGGAGATGGTATTAGGGTGGCCTAATTGAATACTGAGGCTCTGGTGGTGGGAAGTAGTGTTGGGATGGATTATATGGAGTTTGGGTATAGGTTTGAGGCTATGGTTGAGGCTGGGTGTAGTGGTGAGGAGAGCCCCTTAGGCCTTGCCATGATCCTGAGACGACCATAACAACAACTTCTTTCTTATTTTTCCCTAACACACCCCCAGTGCTGTCCTAGATTGCTTGCGTAGTTACTTTGATGGCAGAGTAACTCATGATCTTGCTTGATCAGAGTCCTCCCTCTACTATTTCTCCCATTTTTACCACTTCATTGAAAAACTTACCTATGGCCTATATTAGGTGACCAAAGTAAGTAGGCTCCAAAACCATACTTGTTGAAACTCTCACTATTCGTTTTCCATATCTTAGTCAAAGGAAAGTGATCTGGGAAAATCTATACATTATACAAGAAATGCCGAGAAAACGCCCGGGCTAGATCATCCCAAGAGTACCACCTATTATTATCTTGGCGGGTGTACAATTCCAATGCTGCACCACTCAGACTTTAGCTGAAATATGCCATCAATAGTTCATCTTTCCCATCGGCTCCCCTTATTTTGCTGCAAAACCATCTCAAATGGGCCATGGGGTCCCCGTTCCCATTATACAAATGAAACGTGGGGAGTTTGAATCCAACAGGTAGTTGGAGATCAGGAAACAAGCATAGATCCTTATAAGCCACGTCACACGTCCGCCAACCCTTGCATATTTCTCAACGACTGCTTCTAGCTCTTTATCTTCCTAAATATCTCCTCGTGCTATGTGTTTTTGGGTGACTTCTCAGTTTCGACAGGAAGCTCGAAGTAGGTAGTGTATGAGTAGTGATATGGGACTTTGAAGGTGGGATTTGGGGAGTGGTACTGATTATCTTGTGCTTGGATTATCGGCTCACTAGATGATCGATGTAATGCAGCCGGTGGAGGTGCTACAAGAACAAAAGTAGCTAGTGAATGGGGGGTATGTGGTTTCTTTGGCTAGTGGAGCTTGGATTTTTTGGGAAGTGCCATGATAGTGGTGGTAAGGGGTGAAGCTTGGCGCGTGTTGTATGGGGGAATCAACAGTGGGAGATTCTTGAGATTGATCTAGTGGTGGGATGAAAGCAGGGTTGGTGGGATATGATGGTGGAGGATACCCTTTCATCCACGGCTGGTACATTTCGGCCATTTGGTGCTTCAACTTATGTGATTCCTCTTTCAGACTAGGATCTGATTCTCCTCCTCTCTTGGTGGGTCAATAATACTCATATTGAGTTCTTTGCTAGCCATGATCAACTTGTGCTTAGACCTAGTGTTGTACAGGCGGGTTTCCAGAATGCACAAAAAAACTAACCACCTTCTTATGCTCAATGACAACAACAAACTAGTTAGTGTATAAGATTAAACAGATAGGCAACCACACGTTTGACATGTAATGCACCTGAACAATTAAAAAATTCTACTATGTATTTGAATGGCAACATGCTTTACCCCGACTTTTAACTAACTCTTTTCATTTTGCACTCTTCTCTCTTTTTTTTCTTTTCATTCCATACCTCTTTGATCACTATTGGCCTTTCCTACTTGGTTCTGGTCTCTTCCTTTTTATTTTGCACTTGTTTTTGCTCTATTGCTTTGCAATTATTTCTTTTCACCCACATTTCCTTCTCTGTTACTCTCTCTCTCTCTCTCTCTCCCTCTCTCTCTTTCCTTTTTTTCTTCTCTCTCTTTTTTTTATTTTTTTATTTTTTTATTTTAGGCTTATGACTGAATCCTATGGGGATATCCTATACATCATGATACCGCATGAATCAAATCATTACGTAGTTCATGAGATAAGTGCGAAATAAAAGAAGCACACATTTTTTGGATTTTAAATTTTTCATAAAATAAAATAAAACATTCTGATTTTCCCCCTATTACAACGACTTCACCTACAGACTTAAACATAAAAACTAACAGACTCCATAGAAACCGTAACATAGACTCTAATGTGGACTAACAAACTCCAAAAAACTAAAAATACAGACTTGAAAGTAGACTAACAAAATCCAAAAGAAAGTAAAAACACAGATTCAAAGTGGACTGACAAACTCCAAATAAAGCTGAAAATACAGACTCGAACAATAAAATCAGAAATACATAAGTGCCTCAACTACTACTCTAGGGGCCCCCGGGACATCAGTCGGTCTCGCCGCGGGCCTATGCGCCATATCTTCTTGGAGGCGAAATAGGTCGTCCATGATCTAACTGACAAAAATCATAACTGCAGTGAAGAACATGGACCATTTCATGTCCTCACATTCGTTGCACTTCATCATAATATAGTACACAATCCTTCTAATCCTCTCAATGATGACACCTTTCTCCGGTAGCATACATCCAATCTGTTGAGATATTGCCTCCAAAACCCGTGTGGCTGTTTTATTTTGCTCTTGTAATTGTTGTAGGTCCTCTTCTAGGTGTGACATCAAAGCATAGCAGTGTTATCTTTCTGCTTTGAACTTCTTTGCTTGCTTGGTCATTTCGCTCTCAAGGACAATGATCTTTTTCTCCAACCCCTTGATTCATTTGTCATATTTTTCCTTCAACTATTGAACGAAATGTTCCTGTTCCTCCGCATTCCTAGCCAACTTTTCTCGGGCCTTTGCTAGTTCGCCCTCGGTCATTTTAAAATTAACACAATAGTCAGACTCTTTCCTCCTAAGGTTGTCTATAAGTTTCTGATCCTTTTTACTTCTGGGGGGGGGGGGGGTTGAACTTCTATTTCCATCTCCTGGATTTGGGCTTGAAAGGCATCATTTAGCTAACCTTTTCTTTTCACACGCATCTGTAGCGGCTAGCAAACCACTCTTAAATAGAAGATCCCTAACTTGCTTTTCCAACTTGCTTATAATGGCCCTATACTTATTTTCTTTGGCCAGCCAATCCCATTATTTCTGTGATGCTTCAACAAATTCTTAGAGGTGGGGTCTTTTGGCTGCTCTTCCAAAGTCAACACTTCTTTTATACCAAGCAAGGTAACCAGACGAGACTACACCCTTGGATAGATAACACACTTGGGTGTTTGCTGTCAGGTATTGACACTCACTCCAGATCTTGCGAACCACTACTTCATGGAATTGGCCATCAGAACGGATCTCGACTTTATGAAAGCTAAGGTCTTCGTTTTTAGGAATTATTTGGCATCTTCATAGCTGTCTCAAAACTTGGTACGGGGCATAAATCTTGATACTTCTGATACCCATCAAGAGCAAGTGAGGACTGGTGGCGAGCATGTATATAATCTCATTAATAGGAAACTAATCCAACATCCACTCTATCTTATCAGAAGTTATGGACGGGAGGCAAAATATCCATTCTACGACCCCTTTCGGCATCTTGAACCCATCGACCCTTGTATTAAACCCCTCTATCAAACTTTTACCTGTTGATTTATTGTTCATGTACCAAAGACGATGATATAGATGCTCAATCATCCATATTTGTAGCAATAAATTGCAATATTCAAAAAAATCTACTTCAGCTTTGCAAGCTGTGAGAGCTCGAAATATTTCAGACATTATCATAGGTGCAAGGGTGCTCTTGGCATTGGTAATCATAGTATCAATAAATCCATCTACCCGTAGATCAATGTTCTCGTCCTTCCTAGGAAACACTATAAGACCCAATGCCATCTTGAAAGCGAAAAATCTATGCTCTTCCCCTTATAGTTGGTTCATTTTACTACTAATTCTGCTTTCAGGGTTTTGAAACCCCCATATATGTCTGTACCACCGGTATATGAAGTATAGAGTGGAAAACCCGTTCTCCAATTTGCATACTAGACCTGCTTGCTAATTTTTAACAAATCTAAAAACTTGTGTAGGGTGACGGCCCTTGGAGTGACCGGGTATTTATGTCTCATACCCTAGGTACTCCCGGCATATCCCGCTATCTCCTCCAAAAGTAGGTGTGAGCTCAAAGTATGAGAAATATAGAATGTTGTGAGCTGGGTCCCAAAATGTCACCTGTGCTTTTATTATATCTCCCTTTGGCCTGATCCTTAGTAATCAGGTGAGTTCCCCTAAATAGTGATTGACTATGTCTCGTCCTTGCCAACCTAAATCTTCCCACCACATGTGTAGTTCCATTGTAATCTTAGTCATGACCTTCGTTGGTAAACTTGACTCGTGCTCATTTTGCATATTTAGATTAAGGTGATTGATTTAAAGACAAAACAAACATTATTTTGAAAATTGATAAAAAGAGTTTATTTTGCAAAAATCAAATAAATCAGGGCTACATTTGCGAATACATCCCTTCAACACTTCGAAATGAAAGTTTTTAGGGTTGTGTTCGCTAAATGGACAAAATTGATAAAGAGAATGTCGTGGCTATTCTTGCAAAAAAACTGCCTTCGGCGTCCCGTTGGGACATTCGGCTATTTAGGAAAAAATGGAATCACTCACTTTTTTAAAATAAAATGACGACACTTCACATATTTGTTGCCAAAATATTTCGAAAAACGGGGTTGGACCGATGAGGGTTGACTACGTATTCCATATCCGGTGAAAATCAAACACGCGTAGTTCGGCCAGTTTTGACACAACTCAAAAATACAAACATTTTGTCATGATTTTCCCCCTCTTTTTTCCTTCTTCTGTTTATCAATAATTTTGTTTCGGGGTATTTTGGACATCGGATTTTGTAAAACGGATGAAATTCTCTCTCACACCCCGCACTTGGTTTTTCTTTTGGTTTTCCACACTTAATCTAGAAGCTGGTCAATATGTAATCTAAACAAATTAAATGCATAAGTAGCACATAAAAATTCCTCGGGTTGGTCTCTTTTTTTTTCAGTTACACCTGTCCTAGACGGACCCAACCCCTGTGTTAGGTTCCCAAGTCAAATGCACATGATGTAAATAAGAGTTCTTTCTAGGGATCTGGCATAAGGCTTAGTTATTCTAGGTTAAAAACCTTGGTATATTTTTCTAGACTTGGTGTACCCGAGCGGACAACTCGAGCCTGGGAGGCGGGTACAGCTACGTACTGGGAACCAAAAGGTCATCCGTCTTTGTAACTTGTCCAACCCTGTTTCTAAATTAGGGTATGACACTAACAGAAAAGAAGTCACGCCAGCGTGAACTTCCTCGAAGATGAGAAAATAAGGATTTCCTAGCAGTTTATATACATTTAAAATAATATCAAAGCGGTAAAAGAAGGCATTTAGCACATAGGCCCAAATATTATTAAAAATCAGATAAATGAAAGCCAAATATAACAATTATTCTAAGCTCTAATTCTTGAACCCTGAACCACATATTTAGGGTTCATATCCCCATCAGAGTCCTTAGAGCTGTTACACCACCTTTTGCTACCCCTGGAAGGGGTATAAAGGAGTTTTTCTTATTGAAGTGACTATAATTGAAATGAGATTATTTATTTAAGATCAGAGTCACCACTTGGGATAGTTTATGATGTCCCAAGTTATCGATTTAAAATCCTGAATCGAGGAAGTTTGACTCTGTTATATAGTCTGCAAAACACAGAAATCAGGGTACGGAATTCTGTTAATCCAAGAGAAGCTGTTAGGCATTCTCGGGTTCTATGATTTTAGCACAATCGCTCAACTAATATTATTGGCCTAATTATCTGATTAAAACCTTTTTGAAACCTATGTGCATTTTTATCCCTTTTAAACTACTTTCAATAATTCACGATTGTCATATAACAAATTATTTGGTTACACATTGCGAATCATGTCACGGGAACCGTACACACGATCCAAAACATGTTTATTTTATTAACAAGATTAAATTATGGCCGGGAGACATAAATGTACCCCCAATTTTAAAAATTAAGCATCGCAACTACGTCACGGGAACCATACCCATAGCCATATTAATTTATTTAATAAACGCACGTAAAGCAAACTATGAAAGTTCGAGGCATTTTTTATGTTAATCAAGATATCATTGTGAGGGCCATAGACTATGTGATCTGATGGCACACCTCAATTTATTTAAAGAGGAGAATTATGCTCAATTAAGGCAAATTGTAAAGTTTATGTTTAATCTAAATCAAAATTTAGTCTAAACTTACTAGTTGCAAATATGCACGGGCCTTTGATTACCTTGGGATTACTGAGCCAGCAATGGGCTCACTTATGATTTAATGAAAGTAAATAGGATATGGGCTCGAAATTGAGCCCACCAATTAGAAAGAAGGGCAAACATTCCCAGTGATTTTCATTGAGCCAGTAACAGGCCCAACAATATGATAAACTCCACATTACATTCTTTTTCGTAAACTTTGAACAAACCAAGGCTGGAGACTTTTGAGCTCGAAATTGAGCCCAAGAGAAGAGAAAAATGAGTCTTTAACGAGCCAAATCATGCGACCAAACCCAGATCCGGAAAATTTAACAAAAAGGCTCCTGGCATACTAAGGCCATAGCTGAAACACACATTTTCTTCCAGTTTGCAAACAATAAAACATTGCATAACATTCCGGGAAATCAAACATGGATGAATAGTCTGATTATTGACTTTTATGGTTTGAATTGTTTTAAACTAGTAATGAATTACCTCAAAGTCGGATGTTTAACCACTACTAAATGATTGAATTCTAAGGTGATAAATCTGGATATTATTTAAGCATGGAGTTTTTCATCAAATAGTACATAAAAATGTGACACTAGAGTTAATCCCTGAAGCTTGACAAATGAACCAAAACCAACATACTAGTCAAACTCCATTATTCAATGAATGAAAAAGAAATGAGCTATTTACACTATGGCTTTGTCCTAAACTTTTCACATAGAGCTAATACATGAAGTATGAACTACTGAAAATCTAACATTAAATTAAGGAATCTTTTTCTCATGTCCTCCTAACAACATCTTTTTAACAAAACTGGGATAGCTGTCAACCTCTAATTGGTTTCAGCATTTTTGTGCTGGCCAAATAGGGCCAGCTACCCCTATTCTAGATGCTTCTAACATTAGCCTTATCTGAAAATTCTATTTTATATTTCCTAAATTAACCCCTAAGTTTTTGTTTGTTCAATTAACCCCTCCTAAGTTTCTAATGATTTGAAAACTATGGCAAATAAGAACAAAGAAAGCAAACATTAGAAAATAGGTCAAATAACAAACAGAAATGCAATTAAACGTAGAGTATTGAATATCTGAAAATCTGAACTATTCCTAAACCTAACATATCTCAACACGAATTAGGCTGAACTCAGGCAGAAAAAAAATCATTATGAAATTATTAGCAAAGCATTTTAACATAAGAACATTGTTGAACCTTATTATACAAACAATTCAGATGACGACCTAACAGTCTCAACTAGGGATAACCAAATATACTGTAATTAACCTAAAACATGCAAAGTAAGCAAGACCAACAAATTGTGAAAAAGAAAAAGGAAAGAAAAAAAAACTACTTTTTTTTGACTTTTTACCTAATAATAAACCAAAACATCAACGTTAAAAATAAGAGAGACCATGAATTAACTAACAAGAAAGACGGGCTAAAGCCAGGGTTCTTATTGCGTTTCGAAATGGATTGAAACTGATCCAAACTGATTGTACAATATTTTTGGATAATCTTCGAATCAATCGAATAACTAAATTGCAAAAATCTATAACATACACCACTAAGTTCTCTTTGGATTTTAGATTCTGAGATTGAAAGGGTTTGGTGGGGATTTGAGGAAATCCAGCAAAGGATTCAGGTGAAAGGGGGTGTAGAGATCATGGGGTGTGCGTTTTGGGTGGTTTTGAAGACTTAGGGTTTTTTAGGTCATGAACTCATATCCAAAATTGGTGGCTTTGGGTGGTATTTTGGGGAAACTGATGGTAGAATGGTATTTAGGATGGGCTCAGGATTGCGGAGTGTGAATTTGGGAGGTTTTGGAGAACCGAACTGGCATGAGGAAATTTATGGTGGGCGCTAAATGACGGAGGCGGCGAAAGCATAAGGGGGCAGCTAGGTTTCTCCAAGGTTTTTACAGAGACGAGTGAGGGGGTCGAATGGGGGGTGTCTAATTCAGAAAGTTTTATATTATTAGAAAGACTAGTTCTCAGCCCTTTGGTTTGTGATGATCAACGGCAGGAATGGGAGATATTAAATGGGGTAATTTTGTTTAGTGGAGGGTTGGACTGGATAGGATAGGTTTAGACCTAGATTTGGGGCAAATTTGGGTAGGGATCTTGGCTCAGGGTTAATTTTGGCCCAATTGAATTTAAAATCAGTATTTTTCAATTTCCCTATTCTGTTGTTATCTTTTTCGTTTTTTAATTAATAAAATCCCAATACTCTAAATCGTAAAATAAAAATGATTATCAAATTTTAAAATATATAAAAATTAGTTTATCCTAAATTAAATGAGCAAAACTAGTAATCAAAAATTAAAAGCTAAAAATGTAAAAGTAAATCCATTTTTTGTGATTTTTATTCTAATGAAATAATTAATAACTAATTAACCCTAAAATATTAAAACAAAATCTCAATGAAATGCATGGTTTTTTGTAATTTTTTTAATTAAAGAAAACGTGCACAAAAATGCAAACAATTAACAAAAAATCCTACAAATATCCTATAATATTGCAAACAGTAGAGAAAAATCTATTTCTTTAATTTGTATGAGTATTTCATATAGAGAAAAAAATCAGGTGCTCACATTTTGTATTGAATATTAACTATCAGATCACTTTACAAAGTGGTAAGGACCCCATTTATATTTGAGGGGGACCCTAATATAGTACAACTTCATTTATTACATAAGTAGCTGGTACAATCAGTTTGGCACAGGCTATCGCTATCTGTACAGGTGTTGTCAGAAAAGTAATTGTTCTTAGGGAACTTCCCGTTCACTTGTTATATCCAATAGCATGTTCTACCCCGATATCGGGCACAAATAGTCCCCAAAGACTTCAAACCCCGAGCTATTCCCTCGGCCCCTCAGGGTGAAATTGCATGATGTCTTTCTAATTGTGAAATCGGCTTTCCAGATTTCGGCTGCATATAGAGATTCCACGCGTTTCTCAGAGAGAAATGAAGAGAATAGATCTCGAGGTACTACCTCTTTGATGCTTACATCGGAACGAACGACCGCTTCTTGCAAGGTGTCCACACAATCCCCAATGTGTTATCAGATTCCTTATAGAAGTTTTCTTCCTTCCTACCTTTCTCCCGTATTCTTTTTCGAAGCGCGATTTTTTTCGTTACTCCTCTGTGATTTTTTAGTAAAACCGGCAATCATTTTTGCCTATATCTCTAAGGAAGTTGTGCCTTCCTCTTTCATGCTACAATCTGAGGGTAGAGCAGCACTGTCCCCAGATGCTAGAACATGCTTTCCAAAGGTCTTTGAGACGACCTCTAATTTCAAGGTTGAAAGACCTTCTTCAAAGCTGGGGCCAAGTGAGCCCAGGTCTTATTACATTAGTTTAATAATAGATGTCGAGAGGGCAAAACTTGACTATTGTTGGGAAGATGAGGTGTTAGTGGAGATTATTTCTCGCGAGGAGAGTATAACAACGTACAAAACCGATTTCCTCAGCGTGTATACCTATCCGTTAAATCTTTGCCCGACAGTGCCCTCCATTCCTTCGATAGACCAGTGATCCTCTACTTCTGTAAATGATGTAACGAGACTCTTGGTAAATTCATCCGTCATTATAGCTCACCATTTACATGATCAGATATTCCCTGAATATGATCGAAGGGATGCCTTTCACCCTCGATCATTTTATCAGAATGTACAGTTCCTGACTCTTTTGCGGGGGGCAGATTAATCTTCCTTGCCGAGCCTTAAGAGCCCTCTTTGATTGCACTGATGAGGTTAGGAATGGGGGGATGGATAAGTTGTTTCGTCCGATTTAGGACTTCGGACCTGATCCCCGCAAATAGGATGTCATTCCGTGAAAGATGGAACATGAAGAGTTAGTATACCTAATTAATTATCTTTCTTTTGTATACATCTCTTTATAGATTGACTTACTTCCTTGATACAGCTGTTGTGGTGTACCCAGATGCAGTAATGGATCTTAGGGTAGCTCAACTGGATTCGATTTTCCCATACGTCGAGCGCGTATGGAGTTATTTATTCAAGGCTTGATAGGAATTCATGGAAACATGTGAGACTTCACTCCCTACTATAGTTTCAGTTTTATAAAAAGGTTGTTGCCAATTGCAGTCTTGTTTTCTATACTAATTTTTGTATTTGGTCAAGTCTCGGGGAGGCCTTCTTGATAATAGAAACTCTGCACGGGGATGCGGGTGTTCCAACACCCAACGAAGAGAGGAAAAAACAAGGGGTGGGGGTTTCCCGTTTACCATTAAAAATCCAAGAAAACCATAATGGAAGATCCTAAGGATGGCTCAGCAGTCTTAATTCCAAGAGATTCGGGGAGTCCTAGAGATGGAGGCGAAATAAATGGTGATCCTTTGTCAGCTATCAAAGGGGGAGAAGGTTTGACTGTTTCTCATACTAGTAAGTTGGTGGCTTCCAAATTATGGCTCGGTTCCGTCACTACCCTGCTCCGGGTTGTAGAGGCTCGCTGCATTTGGCAGGCGGTCTAGGGCAGCCCAACCCTGAAGCTATTCAAAAGGAAGGGGCAACCCTAATTGATTCGGTCGGGATCAGTGAAGTGAGTAAGAACTCGATAAATTCTTATGAGTAATATCAACCCTGTCAATCAACAATCCAGATAAATCAATTATGATTGTTAGCCAAGAACGCAACATGATCGTGAGCTAGCTTATGACACTGGAATATCTTCTCCTATGTATTGTTATGCAAACAAGCTTAAATATTGTGGTTGAATTCTAGTTATTTCATTGCTTGATAGTTTCTTAGGTAGTAAAGTAGTCACTTATATATTTTGTGAGAAATTTCTTGAATTGATAAATTAATTGAGTTTGGATCAGTCAAAAGTTAATCATAAGTTTTCGTGGGAATGATACTCTACTCACCACTTTATTATTGTACGACCATGTATACTTGTATGAGATTATTTTGTCGCAACAAGTTTTTGGCGCCATTGCCCGAGACTTAGAAATTAGCAAATTGACTTGTTAAGCTTTTATTAATTATTTGTTCAAGTTTTAATTTTCAATTTTCCTTGTTCGTGTTACCGCAGTCTCTTCGCTTGAATGCAAAGGAGTACAAACACAAACATCCCCCTTCCTCTTGATCTTGAAATGGGACGAACACTTCACAGAGTGAAGAGAGAGGTCAAAGCTAGAACTAGAATAGAAAATGATTCAGACATCTCAGTTCAACCACAACCAATAGAGATATCAAGTAATGAAGAGCATCCAATGATAGAAGTTGCAAGGCCCATTCTTGCTAATATGACTTAGGCCAGACTGTGCCGGTTGAACCAGGTCAGGACGCGAAGGGGTTCATTGCCTCCCAATGCTTCAGGTTGTTTTGGTCCATTTGGTGGTCCTTGTGGAGAGTGTGGCCTGAGCCGATACATTTTCTATGGCACCAGCCGTCTCTCAGGCTGGAGGAGGAGCACAAACTCTCGCTATACAAGCCAGTGATGTTCATGCCATGTCTTTTGAGGGCTTATTGAGATTGGAAAAGTTTACCAAGATATTCCTTGATCACTTCAGTGGAGCATCTTATAAGGACCCACGTGATTACTTTGACCGCTGCCATTAGGTGTAGCGAAACATAGGTATAGTTAAGACCAATGAGGTCGACTTTGTAGAATTTTAGATAATGATTTTCACCAAGAGATGGTGTAAGGATTATGTATCTACAAGACCAGCTGGGTCGCCTGCTCTTACTTAGGGCGAGTTCTCTCAGATATTTCTTGAGAAGTTCCTTCCTATCATATACATAGAGAGATAGCACAAGAAGTTCGAGTACCTCCAGCAGGGCGGCATGTTGGTCACCCAGTACGAGACCCGATTTGTGGAGTTAGCCATTCATGCTATTCTTCTACTTCCTACCAAAAAAGTGAGGGTAAGGAGGTTTAATAAGAGACTCGATTATCCTATCAAATTGTAGATGGCCAAGGAGACCGGGAGTGAGATTTCTTTTCAGACGGCTACCAACGTCGTCGGGCGGATCGAGGATGTTCTTTCACAAGAGAGAGGGCATGGGTAAAAAAAGAGGCATTATCATTCTGGTGGTGTTAGTGGTTCCTCATCTGGAGGTAGGGGTAGTTTACGTAGGGGTCATCCTCCCAGGCAATCAGCTAGCGCTTTAGGTATCCCTCACTACTTCAAGGAGTTATGGTCCTTATGTACCTCATTCCAGGAAACCAGCCTACAGTGCACCGCCAGCTCCTATTCAGAGTTATTATAGTGGTCATCTAGCCCTTTCAGGCCAATATCAATTTCGGCAACCACAAAACCACGATGGATATTTTGAGTGTGGTTGTTTGGGAATATCACATATCTGAGATTATTGGGTGGTATGCCATAGTAGAATTCTCGTGCCATAAGTTCAGTACTGGGTTCACCACTGCCCATTCAGCCAGCTACAGGTAGGGGTTCGGCAGCCAGAGGTAGAGGCTAAGCCGCTACAGGTGGAGGTCAGGCCGTCAGAGGTGGAGCTCAGGCCGCTAGAGGTGGAGGCTAGCAAACAGGAAGCCATTCTAGGGATGGGGTTCAGATTGGTGGGGCCCATCCCCGATAATCTTCTTTCCTAGACAGACCTATGGCAGAGTTGTTTGATGCTATTATCATTGGTACATATTTAGTTTGCCATAGAACTGCTTCTGTTCTATTTGATCCAGACCCTACTTGTTCCTATTGGTCATTCTATTTTATTTCATGTCTGGTTGTGCCATGGGATTTTTTGAGTGCTCATGTGTATATGTCCACTCATATTAGAGATTTTATTATTGTAAATTGTATCTATCTTTCATGTGGGGTTATCATTCGGGTCTTGAGAATAACATAGATCTTCTACTTCTCAATATGGTTCATTTTGATATCATTTTGAGTATGTATTGGATGTTACCTTATCATGCTAGATTGGATTATCACTCCATGACAACAACCTTAGCCTTGCCAGGGTAGCATCGATCAGAGTGGGAGGGACTCATGGCCATTCTACCAACAGGGTTATCTCTTATGTAAAGGCTCACTATATAGTCGGGAAGGGGTGACTAGCTTATGTGGCTTATGTCGATGATTCTAGTGCGGAGGTTCCTTCCATGGATTTAGTAGCAATTGTTCATGAGTTTCCATAGGTGTTTCCTACAGATCTGTCAGGGATGCCACCGATAGAGATATTGACTTCTGTATTGATTTGGCTGCGGGCACTCGGCCTATTTCTATTTTTCCATGCGTCTTAGCCTCGCCAGTGTTGAAAGAATTGAAGGAGAAGTTGCATGATTTGATTTATAAGGGCTTCATTGGACCTAGTGTCTCACCATGGGGTACACCTGTGTTGTTCGTGAAGAAGAAGGATGGGTTGATAAGGATGTGCATCAATTATTGACAGTTAAACAAAGTCACAAATAAGAACAAGTATCCACTGTTGAGGATTGACGACTTATTTGATCAACGTCAGGGTGCCAAAGTGTTTTCAAAGAGCGATTTGAGGTCTGGCTACCATCAATTGAGAATTAGGGAATCTGATGTCCCTAAGCCAACTTTTTGGACTCGTTATGGGCATTATGAGTTCCTAGTGATGTCATTTGGTCTAACGAATGCCCTAAGAGCATTCATGGATTCGATGACTGGGTGTTCAAGCTTTATATAGATTTCTTGTGATTTTGTTTACTGATGATATTTGATTTACTCTCGCATTCAAGAGGAGCATGAGCAACATCTTCAGATCGTTTTTCAGACTCTGAGAGACAACCTGTTATATGCTATGTTTTTAAAATGTGAGTTTTAATTCAGCACAATCACTTTCTTGGGTCACGTCGTGTCAGCAGAGGGTATTCAGGTGGATCCTAAGAAGATTGAGGAAGTTCAAAATTGTACTAGACCCACATCAACTATGAAGATCCGGAGTTTCTTTGGTTTTGTAGGATATTATCGTTGTTTTGTGGAGGGGATTTCATCTATAGCAGCCTGTTGACAAGGCTAACCCAAAAGGGCGCCCCATTCAGATATCTGGCGAGTGTGAGGCAACCATTCAGAAGCTTAAGATTGATTTGATTACGAAGCTAGTGTTGGTGTTGCCCACAAGTTCAGGATCATATATTATCATATATTATGATGCATCTCATATTGGACTTGGTGCGGTATTGATGCAGGATGGAAAAGTAATTGCATATACGTCGATGTAGCTGAAGGTTCATGAGAAGAATTACCCTGTTCATGACTTAGAGTTGGCATCCATTGTTTATGCATTAAATATTTGAAGGCAGTATCTTTACGGCGTGTCATGTGAGGTATTCACATATCATCAGATTTCTCAATGTTTGTTCAAACAAAAGGAGCTCAATTTGAGGCAGAGGAGCTGGCTGGAGATATTAAAAGACTATGATATAACCATCTTGTATAATTCCATGATGACCAGTGTGGTAGCCGATCCCTATAGTAGGAAGTCGGTGAGTATGTGCAGTCTTGCATTCATTCTAGTCGGTGAGAGACTGCTTGTATTAGATGTCCAGGCCTTGGCCAGTCAGTTTGTGAGGTTGGATGTTTCCGAGCCATATGTGTTCTAGCTTGTACAATCACTCTCTCTTTTTCAGGGAGTGACACTATGATGACCTTTATTTGCTTGTCCTTTAGGGACACACTATGGCACTGTGATGCCAAGCATGTTACTGTTGGATATGATGGAGTTTTGAGGATACAGGGTCGTGTTTGTGTACCTAATGTAGATGGACTTCATAAGTTGATTCTTGAGAGGGCCCACGATTCTCGGTATTCTATTCATTCGGGTTCCGCCAAGATGTATCAAGACTTTCAGCAATATTATTAGTAGATGAGGATGAAGAAGGATATAGTTGAATATCTCATTGTCTAAATTGTCAGCAAGTAAATCATAAGCATCAATGACCCGATGGTTTGCTTCAGAAGATAGAGATTCTTGAACGGAGTGGGAGCGTATCACTGTGGATTTCGTTGTTGGGCTCCCACAGACTCTGAAGAAGTTTGATATAGTTTGGGTCATTGTAGATAGGCTGACCAAGTCAGTATTTTATTCATATGGTAGTTACCGATTCTTCATAGCGGTTGGTAGAGATATACAACTGTGAGATCGTCCGTCTTCAGGATATACTTCTCATAGCTTAGTCCTGGTAGAAGAGTTATGCCGACCACTAGGTCCGGGCATGAACGGTGTAATGTGGTTGGGAAATAAGGAAAAGTTGAGCCCTAGGTACATCAGACCTTTAGAGATTCTTCAGAGAGAGCTCGGCATCTCACATTGCCACCTAGTTTGACATCAATTCATCTAGTATTCCATGTGTCTATGTTCCGGAAGTACCACGGTGATCCGTCTCATATGTTAGATTTCAGATATATCCAGTTGGACAAGGATTTGACTTATGAGGAGAAGCAGGTGGTGATTCTAGACCGGCAAGTTTCTTAGTTGAGGTCAAAGAGTTACCCTTAAATTCGAGTATAATTGAGAGGCCAATCAGCCGAGACAGCTACTTCGGTGTCTGAATGGGACATGCAAAGTAGATATCCACACCTTTTCACCCGCCCACATACTTTTGTAAGTCCGTTCGAGGATGAGAGATTGTTTTAGAGGTAAAGAATATGGTGGATAGACAGGTCATCTTATACTTTAAAACCGTATTTTGTGCTTCAAAGCCTTAAATCATTATTTTAATCTTCTTCAATTTGTGTGCATGGTCTGGGTTCTGATTCATAAGGTTATATGTTAAAAATCGATTAAAATAAGAATTTTGCCACAAAATTTTGTTTAAGTTGACTTTAATAAACATTTTGAGAAATTGAACCTGAATCCGTGTTTTGACGCTCCTAATAGGTTCGTATCAAAATTATAGGACCTTAGCGTATGCCTGGAATCGAATTTGGAGGTCCGTAGCACGAGTTATTAGTTTTTGTTGAAAATTGAAAAGTTTAAAATTTAATAATTATTAAGAATTAACTAGTGTTTGGTGTTGTTGATACAAGGTCCGTATTTTTTTTCCGGAGCCCGGTACAGGTTCAATATTATATTTATGACTTGCCTGCCAAAATTGGTGAGAAACGAAGTTAGTTTGACATGACTTTGACGTTCAGTTGTGAAAATAGAAGTTATAAAGTTGTCGTGAAAATTTCATTTGATTAGTTGTTAAATTAGTAGCTCAAGGTGTTTTTTGGTAATTTGAACTTGCGAGGAAGTTCGTATGATATTTTTCGACTAGTATGCAAGTTTGGTTTGGAGCCCCAAGGGCTCGGGTAAGTTTTAGATAGGCTACAGGGTGAATTGAACTTAGAAAAATTTGGTTTTCTGCAGCTTCCGGTGACTTCTGGTTTACTTCTTTGCGTTCGTAAAGGTACCATCACGAATGCGAAGTGTGAGATGGGCTAGGGATGGTTTTGTTTTACGCGAACGCTGAGCACTTATGGGCCCGCTCTTTGCGAACACGATCGGCAACACATGAACGTGTAGAGTTATTAAAGGTAGGTAGCGGATCAATGGGTTGTTCTACACGAATGCGATCCAAGGCTCACGAACGCAATCCAAGGCTCGCGAATGCGATGCATCACGAACGGGTAAGCCTTCTGGGCCTCTATCCTTCGCAAACGTAAAGATGGCTTGGCTCTAGTCATCAAAACAGGCCTGTATACGGGATTTTTGTCATTCTTTCATATTTAGAAAAGCTTGAAAACATAGAGATGCTATTCCCAAATATTTTCTTCTCCAATTAGTTTGTATGTGATTCTAAACTAGTTTCTTTCAATTACCCATTACATTTCATGAGTTTTCAACCTAAAACTAGGATTTTCATAGTGGAATTTGGGGTTTAGGTAGAATTAAGAATTATTGTAAAGTTAGAATTTAAACAACGAATTGAGGTTAGATTTTGAAACAAATTACATAATCAGGCTTGAGGTGAATGGTAAATGAATTTTTGTCCGAACCTCGATTTTGACCAAGCGAGCCCGAGGATGATTTTTGGCTTTTGGGGGAAAAGTTTGGAAAATCTAAGTTATGCAATTTAATTGATTCCTTTTGAAATATTTGATATTATTGAATCAATTGGGTCTAGATACGAGTGGTTTGGATGCGGATTCTAGGGTAAATGCCTCGTTAGAACTTCAAATTGTTGCATCTAACCTTGACTTGCGAGAATTAGGAAACCTCGGACATCGTCCATCTTCAGGATAGACTTTGTAGAGCCCAGTCCAGGTAGAAGAGTTACGCCAAGTGGAAGGTTTGTGATGTTGCATTCATGGTCGGAGAGAGAGTGTTGCTCTGGGTATCACCCACAAAGAGTGTAATGATGTTGGGAAAGAAGTACAAGTTGAGCCCTAGGTACATCGAACCTTTTGAGATTCTTTAGAGAGCGGGTAAGGTGTCTTACAAGCTGGGCAGCTCTCATTGACGCCTAGTTTGATAGCAGTTCATGTGGTATTCCATGTGTCTATGTTCCGAAAGTACCACGGTGGTTCGTCTCATGTGTTAGATTATTAGCTCTATCCAGCTGGACAAGGATTTGACTTATGAGGAGGAGCCAGTGGCTATTCTAGCCCAGCAGGTTCCTTAGTTGAGGTCAAAGAGTTATCCTTCAGTTCGAGTGCAATAGAGAGGTCAGTTGGTCGAAGCAACTACTAAGTGCCCGAGTTGGACATGGGGAATAGATATCGACACCTTTTCACTAGCACATGTATTTTTTCTATGTCCGTTTGAGGACGAATGATTGTTTTAGAGGTGGAGAATGTAGTGACCCGATAGGTCATCTTATTTTTTAGAACCTTATTATGTGTGCAAAAGCCTTAAAAACTTATTTTAGCGTTTCTCGATTTACGTGCATAGTCTAGGTGTTGATCCAGAAGGCTTATATGTTAAAACTGATAAAATAAGAACTTTGTCTAAAATTTAGTTTGAGTTAACTTCGGTCAAGATTTCGAGAAAACAAACCTGAATCCACACTTTGACTGTCCTGGTGGGTCCGTATCGAAACTTTGGGACCAGGCCGTATTCCCTGAATCAAATTTGGAGGTCCCTAGCTCGAGTTATTAGTTTTTGTTGAAAATTTAAAATTTGAAATTTTGATAATTTTTAAGAATTGACTGGTGTTTATCCTTGTTAACACAGGGTCCCTATTTTTGTTCCGGAGCCCGGTACATGTTCATTATTATATTTATGACTTGTCAGTCAAATTTGGTGAGAAACGAAGTTAGTTTGACATGATTGGTCATTCAGTTTGACATGTTCCTTGTTAATGTTTTCTAGAAAATTTTATTTGATTAGGTGTTCAATTAGTAGTTCTAGGTGTTATTTTGGTGATTTGATTACGTGAGCAAGTTCGTATGATGTTTTTGACTAGTGTGCATGTTTGGTTTGGAGCTCCAAGGGCTCGGGTGAGTTTCAGATAGGCGATAGGGTGAATTGAACTTAGAAAATTGTTGTTTTCTATGGCTTCTGATGCCTTCTGGTCTACTTCTTCACGTCCGCAAAGGTACTCTCGCGAACGCAAAGTGTGAGCTAGGTTAGGGGATGGTTTTTTTCTATGCGTACGCGATGAACTAGGGGCCTGCTCTTCACGAACACGATTGGCAACACGCGAACACGTAAAATTATTGGAGGTGGGATCGGGATCAATAAGTTGTTCAACATGAACGCGATCCAAGGCTCGCGAATGCGTATGCTTTCTGGGCCCCTATCCTTCGTGAACACGAAGAAGGGTATATGCCAGTGATTAAAATAGAAGTGAAAATGGGATTTTTATCATCCTTTAAAATTTTCATAAGCTGGAAACGTAGAGACAATTTTTCCAAGAGATTGTCTTCTCCAATTTGTTGGTAAGTGATTCTAACCCTCTTTATTTCCATTACCCATTACATTTCATGAGTTTTCAACTTAAAATCTAGGCTTTTCATGGTGGAAATTGGGATTCGGGTAGAATTAGAATTTTTTGTAAAATTTGAATTTAGAGCTCGTGTTGAGGTCAGATTTCGAAACAAATTGCATAATCGGGCTCGTGGGTGAATGAGTAAATGGATTTTTGTCTGAACCTCGAGTTTTGACCAAGCGAGCCCGAGGTTAATTTTTGACTTTTGGGGGAAATTTTGGGAAATCTAAATTATGTCCTTTAGCACTATTAGATATTATTGAGTCAATTGTTTCCAGATACGAGCGGTTTGGATGCGAATTCTAAGGGAATGGGCCTGGTAGAGCTTCGAATTCAATGAAGTTACATATGTGTTGTGCCTATCCTTGACTTGAGGGATTTAGGAACCCTCAGATTATATGCTATGTGATTTTAATGTAAGCGGCATATATGCGAGGTGATGAGTGCTTATACGCCGCCAATTTATCTGCTTTCCTTGATTTTCCGCTTTTCCCTAATTATTTCCTTCCCTTTCATAAATTTTATATGCTCTAAATACTTTTCATGCTTAACTACTACCAGTTAATCAATATTTTCTCATGTTAATGATGTTAACTCTTTAAATAGTGTCATGATTCCCTACTAATTTAAATTGACTTATTTGTACCTTCTAATTGTAAATTTCTAGATTGTGTTGCTGAGTCGTATTACTTGTGTATATTCATATAATATACAAGGTTCCCCTTTTGGTCTGGTCCGTTATTTATTGATAGTAAAGGTTCTTGTGGTTTGAACTTTTGGTTTGACTTTTCACATTGAGTATTTGGTACTAATATAGTATGACCAGGCTGCAAGCCGCAACAAGTGTAATAAAGGTGGATTAATATGATAGAATAAGGTTGTGTTCGTTATATACGATAGGATCGGGCTACGCACTGTAACAGGTGGAATAATAGTGGATTGATATGGTAAAATATGGGTAGATTATGATACTGATATTTATATATGGTGGGATCGGGTTGCGCACGGCATGATTTGTATATTATTTCCATTGTTAATGTATTAAGATGAAATAAGGGAGGATTTGTGATGTACGATGGATCGGGTTGCGCGCCACAATAACCTATGCGTTTTTATTTCTTGAGTTGTGTTTTGTTTTTGGTATTCTCATTTGAAATGCTAAGGATAGGTAATTCTTGATGACACTGGTTTATTTCTTAAGGCTGTAGTGGTTATTTTCAGTTGACTATTTCATCTTGTTCATTATTTCTATTATTTTGTCATTATTATATACTGCGTACAGATCGTAGTGTAGGTGACTCACCTTAGCCTTGTCACTACTTTGTCGTGGTTAGGCTCAGCACCTGGGGTCGCTTGTACTAAATACATCTATAGTGGATTTTGGAGTAGGTCCCAGCAACAATTATTAGCTTGCTTGGATTGTTCAGTCGTGGAGACTTGATATACAACTTCTCAGGGCCTCGAGCTCCTTGAGTATAACGATCTGACTGGTCGTTTTAAAATATTCACATCGCTCGGTATCTTAAGGGTTCTAATATATCCGTACCATGTACTATGACTTGCATAAATTGTTAGTGTTAGTTTTCAAGTTTTCCGAAATCGATTTGGAAGAATAAACTTTAAGATTTATGTTCTAAGTGGGAATAATTGACCAAGTTTGACTTTTTAGCACTCCACCTCAGAATGGAGTTTTATCAGTTCTTTAGCTCCATTGGGTGATTTTTTACTTAGGAGTGCATTCGGAATTGAAAATTGGATATGTATAACCGAATTAGTCTTGAATTGGCGAAAGTTGAATTCTTCAGAATTTGATTGGGAGTGGATTTTTTTTATATCTGGGTTGGAATCTTTTGAAAGTTGGAATAGGTCTGTAATGGCAAATGTGCATTGTGTGCAAAATTTGAGGTAAATCAAAGGTTATTTGATAGGTTTCAGCATCGGTTGTAGATGTTGAAGTTTCAAAGTTTATTGATTTTGACTTGAGGTATGATTTATTATTTTGAGGTTGTTATGCATAATTAGAATGTTTGAGTAGGTTTGCTTTGTCATATAGAACTTGTCTGCAAAATTTGGCACCATTTGGAGTTGATTTGATATGGTTCAGACACTCGATTGCGATTCTAGTAGTTCTTGAAGTTAAAATGATTTCATGAGTTTTGGCATCTAATTCGTGGTTTAAAAAGGTATTTTGATGATTTGAGCATGCGAGCGAGTTCATTTTGTGTTTTTTGGTTTGTGTGCATATTTGGCTTGGAGCCCCAAGGTCTCGGGTGATTTTCGAAATTGTTTAAGAATGATTTTCATTAATTTGAGTGTTGTTTCTAGTTTCTTCGCATTTTCGATTTTTTGGTCGCAAATGCAGTCATCGCATTTGCAAAGAAGCCTTGCAATTGTGAAGCTTGAGAGGCTGGGCAGTTTTTCGCATTTGCGATGAGCTTGTCGCATTTCCAAAAGCTGGTCTTCGCATTTACGAAGTTTTTATCGCAAATTTGACCTTAACATAAATCCTCCAAGTTCACAATTGTAATACGTTTTTCACATTCGCGAACCCCATGTCGCAAATGCGACATTTGCAACTTGTTAAATACTGAGAACTTGAGTTTTAGCTTTATATTTCATATATTTTGAACCCTAGCTCCGAGGGAGGAAATTTTGTGAAGGTACTTTTATACCAAATCAGTGGGTAAGTACCTTTAATAAATTTCCAACTATATTTCATGATTTATATAAGATTAAATATATTAATGAGAAATCTATTGAAAAATTTGGGAATTTTACCAAAGTTTTTAAAAATAAAAATTTGGGATTTGGGAATCGAATATGACTCGGATTTGAAAATAAAACACATATTTGGACTCTTGGGGCTATGGGTAGTCAAGACCTACCCTTGGACCCGGGTTTTGAATGGGCAGGCCCGGCGTTTGACTTTTGTTGATTCTTGGAAAATCTAATAAAAATCATAGCTTTATTAATTAAAACTATTTTATCTTGCACTATGTGATGTATTTCAAATCGTTGTAGGCTAGATTGAGTCGGGCGAAGGCGAATATATAAAGAAAAAAGGCTAGATTGAGTGTTGAGTTAGCTGAATCGAGGTAAGTATTTTGCCTAACTTTGTTAAGGAAAATTTTCTCCTATGTGTCATTGTTTGCTACATGGGGTGATGCATATATGAGTTTCTGAGTGTATATATGTTCCAGGGTTAATCATGCTCGAGGGTGAATTATATTATATTTGTGTTTGTAGATATGTTCCAGGGTTAATCATCTCTATGCGACATCATTACTACAATACTACAACCGATATTCTTAAAATACTAGATTCTATACTTGTGTTTTAGGTCATTTATGAGACGCGTGGAAGTATTTGAATAATACAGTTCTTAAGGGTTGTTGAGCCATCGTAAGTGATAATTTGGAATATTCGTTTGAACACTCTCCTAGATATTATTTATACTTCCTACCTTACAATTTTAATGATATTCAAATGCTTAGTAAAGAATATTGTAAAGAAAAAATGGTGATTTCGTACCATTTTATATTTATTATTATATAGGAAGAGTGTAAATCACAAAGGGTATGTCGTGTCATTTTAATTTTATTATCATGTGAGGAATAATGTAACGCACGAAGGTTGATGTCGTGCCATTTTATATTCATTATCATGTGAGGAACAGTGTAGAGCATGAATGGTGATGCCGTGCCATATCATTTGAGAGTAAAAGCACGAAGGGTGATGCCGTGCCATTTCATTTATATTGTTAATATTGTGTGTTATATTAAGGTCATGGCACTGCGTGTTTCCATGCAGACGAGGGTGAGGGACATGCATTATGTTTGATATTAGATTTCCGTGTATACGTTCATGTCTCTACCTTGAATTTTCATTGTCATAATTACAGATCTTATGTGACTTGTTGCCATTGTTCTGTCATTGATCTCTATTTCAATTGTTGTTTTTTGCTTATACCTTCTACTTTCTTAACTCGGAACTACCATGCATATTTCCTTCTTTCATAATTATACTCATGTTGTATCTACTCTGTAGCATTTAGTATAAGCGTTCCACCATATTAGTCATTCATTCTCTTACTTGTCAACTTGTAAAGATCATGTATTTTTGCCTTATTTGTTATAGTTGTACTTAGGCCTCCAATATGCTAGTTAATTGAAGTTGATATTCCTTATTTTCCAATTGTTATTATTACTCACATGCTTTCTGCTTAGTCTTTTACTATTGCAAACATATGTCTCTTTGTCCATATTTGTTACTTGCGTATTTCATTCTTATTATCAATATTTCTGTCATCTTCTTGGGTCTGTTTACTTGTATATTTGGGAAGATGAGCTTAACCCACGAAGGGTTTGTCGTGCTAATTAATTTGTCACAAAAATATTATTATATATATATATATATATATATATGTCTGTGTTTGTGTGCGTGTGTGCACGCGCATGTGCGTGTGTGAGGTGAGGCCGAGATAAAACCACAAAGGGTGTTACTATGTCGTTTGACTTGATACCTTGGATGTAATTCTCATATCGAGAAAGATTGTAAATTTTTTGCTGTGAGTCCTTCTAGTAATCGTTGACTGTCTCGCCAAACTGTATACGGCACTTTTATTTATTATGCTTTGAACTGCTTTTACTATTAGTCTAATGTACATGAAATAACAATAAGCATCTTTTAACTAAAATCCTCGTCACTACTTCGACGAGGTTAGAGAAAATACTTATCAGTACATGGGATCGATACTGATACTACAATTTTATATGATGTGTACATATTTCTGGAGTAGAGTTGTTGGTGTTGTCGGGTGCTGATTTTGAAGATGTTCACGCCTTTTGGATATAGCTGCCTCTTGTCCTTGGTAGCTTAGGTTTTATTATTCTATTTATATATCTTTCAAACTGAATGTATATTATTGTACCATCTTTGTAGATTCCAAGGCTTAGCAGCTCATGGGTCGTACTACCAGATATTTGGTAAATTTGAAAATGTTCAGTTATCTATTCTCTAGTGTCTTATAATCTCAATTAAGTTATAATTTTTGTTATTTCACTTACCTAGCGGTCCGAGTTAGGTGCCATCACGATTTTTTATTTAGGGGTCGTAACAAGATGGTATCAGAACACTAGGTTTGTAAGATCTACGAGTCATGACCAAGTGTCTAGTAGAGTGCTACGGTTCGGTATGATGACATCCATACCTATCTTCGTGAGGCTACTGAACATTTAGGAAAAATTTCCCTTTCTTCTTTCCACATAGTGCGGCCTTGTTTCAGCTTGAAATCTACAACTTTGAGTCATCCTGATTGCTCATATATGATGTGGTGCGCTGAGTATTTGTTATCTGCTGACGATCGGTGATGCTGCAGATAGATTACGGCGGGCTATATATGTTTGATTATCATCGTGATGTGTTGTCTAACCTTAGAAGCTGATGCAATGCTCAATCTTCTAGTCGTTTGTTTGTAGTATGAGGGGTTCATATGTTTGGTTGGTAAGCATTGATTTTTGGAAAATTGGTTGGTGGCTAGACTATTGTGACTAAGTTGATTTCATGGCAAGCTGTTGATTTGATTATAACTAGTAGGCCATCTCCTACATGAAAAGTTTGGATTGTATGTTTTTTGTGAGGTTTCCATTCGGTAGAGTGCATATGCCACCGTTTCAGAGCATATTTGGAAGTTATTTTACTATTGCAATATGGGAAAGCGCTTGGTAGAGTCTTCTGTGTGTTTTATGATAAACATTATGTTAGTTTTTGAAGTATTCAGCTAAATAGTCGTGCAAGATCGGGGTTGCTGGTTTTGAGCGAAGTGGTGGAGTATGCTAATGACGATCGAATTGTAGGATCATGGGACATATTAGTTTCCAGGCCGAGGGATTACTTTGTTATTTTTCAAATTGTTATATGTGAGTAAAGCATGGGTAGCTCGATGCGTATTAGCTGTGTATTAAAGATTAGAGTAAATTAAATGGTTATGAGAAGGTTCTAGCGAGTTCCATGTCATATGTAGCCTTGAAGGACTTTTGAATTTATTTGTGGGCAGGCTTGAAATTTGCAGTGAATGGCAATTAGATATTTGGTATTTCCTTGTCAAGAAAGTCCTACATATCAATGCTGGAGTGATGCAAGAAATGGCTTCAGGTCCCTCGAAAGTTCCCTCAGGGCGGTCATATCGGATTGAGTTACTTTCCGATTGGCGGTCTACGTGAGTCGGTTGAGTTTGAGGCGATTGGATCTGATTACTCATTATGAGTTAATGAGTTCTAAATACTTCATCATGGTTATGACCATGATCGGAGTTGATGTTTTCTATAGGTATTGAAGTTATATTGCATGTGGTGGTGTTCTCTTGTATTGAGTTAAATAAAAGATTCTCAATAATGAGGTGTTCAAATTATTTATGGCTCAAAGTTAACTATGATATATTTGTAGTGTTGCGAGTTTGCATGTTTGAGGAGATGCGCCATGCGGAGTTGAAAAGTGCATGCACAAGGTTGTGGTTTAGTTTTGGAGGGAAGGATATGAGTTCTTGATGTCACGAACGAATTTGGATGTTTAAGGTTTTGTTGGAACTATGTGTTTCCACTAGGGGGAGTTTTCCTATTGGCAGGAACATTGTGTTTTGACTTATGGGTGTTTTTCCGTAAGATGATGGAGCATGAGACACATGTCAGCCATTTGAGTACCGGTGTTAGGATTGGGTAAGAATTTTTTGGCATTCATGAGGTTCAGAGACGGGATGTTATTGTTCGCAGACTATTCCTATATTGTGAGTGGTGAAAAAATGTAGAGGATTGGATGATTGATGGTAGGTGTTATGGAAAGGTTGCAATAGACTTTTGGAAGGTTCATTTCATGTATGTTTTTGAGCTTAATGAGAGTGTGTACTTTGTATCATATTGGATTTGCTTGCCCTTGTACAGTTTATGCCACATGTATATCATCTGGCAAAGTGGATGTTATTTGCACTTTAGTTTATGTTATATGTTTCTTTCTTATGCACTAACAGTTGTGATGGTTAAATGATTCTTTATACGCATATTGTGAATCAGCTTAGGGCTCATGGAATTATCGGCAAGGTGCCTTTGTGATGTTGATTTGGTTATTGCACCATAGTTGTGCTTTTCTTTCTCTGTATTGTTTATTCCTAATGAATTTCTCCATAGTTATATTATTGTGCACTATATTGTGTTGATGTTGACGCACATATGATCAATGAGCCCGAGTATTATGTCTCTATGGGTGCCCTTATGGATTGATATGATAGGATCGGGTTGCATGCCGCAACGGTACTATGATAAAATATGACTCCTTATTCTTATTTTGTGTATTTTGCTTTCACCTTATTAGAAATAGCTTAGCAGCATTCCAATCTACTTTTCTTACTATCATCTGTCATCTGTCATGTCTAAATTATTACTTGTTCATGTAGAGAATTGGTTGTGTGGGCCTCCATATGATTATTGTTAATACTTGTTATGTGGGTACTTTTATTAGCTGAGATGATGTTTGTAGACCTGATATTTGCGATATTATATTGGGATGAGGAAGGTTTGGAAGAATAATATTATATTTTTTTAAGGATTTGGACAATGGCCTTGGTCGGGCGAGTGAGTTTCTTGGCTTATTGATCAGATGAGTGGTTAAGCAGTTGAGCGTGCTTCTTTCATCATCAATAGGATATGAAGGTTTTGAATGAGCTTCTAATCAATAGGAGGTTTGCTACCAGCATTGGATTTGTTTTTGGGTAGTAATGGTGGTCAAGAATTTCTACTATAAGTGTCGAAGTGATGGAGTATATCATATGATAACATCTTGGGTTATGGTCATGATTTGATACAGTTTGATGAGACTTATACAATGTGTAGATGTAGGATTCTGGTCTTGTAATGCATTCTAGTTGATCAAGAGTGAGTTTAAGGTTTAAGGACCAAGGTCAAAATAATGATCTCTCATTACATTGTTTTGGACGTTTTATGTGGATCGAGGTGACGTGGGACCAATTTCAGGTTTATATGTAGTAAGGTTACACCACAATTTGATAGCTTTGGAATGGCTCCTGGCACGTTCAAGGACAGGAATGTGTTTAAGTGGTGGAGGATGTAATGACCTGTTAGGTCATTTTTGAAATTTGCACTTAGCTCGGTATCTTGAGGGCTCTAGTATCTCCGTATGATGTAATAGGAATTGCATAAATTGTCGGTGTTGGTTTATAAGTTATCCAAAATCAATTTGGAAGAATGAACTTCAAGATTTAAGTTCTAAGTGGTAATAATTCACCGGGTTTGACTTTTTAGCATTTTACCTCGGAATAGAGTTTCGTAAGTTCTGTTAGCTCCGTTGGGTTATTTTGGACGTAGGACCACGTCCAGATTGTAAAATTGAGGTCCCTAGTCGAATTAGTCTTGAATTGGCGAAAGTTGTACTTTTAAGAAGTTTGACGGGTAGTGGACTTTTGATATCATGGTTGAATTTCGATTTCGGAAGTTGGAATAGGTACTTAATAGAAAATGTGGCTTGTGTTCAAAATTTGAGGTCAATCAGAGGTTATTTGATAGGTTTAGGCATCGGTTCTAGAAGTTGATGTTTTGAAGTTCATTGATTTTGACTTGATGTGTGATTCATCATCAGGTTTGTTATGAATGATTTGAAGCATTGAGCAAGTTTGCTTTGTAATATAGAACTTGCCTCCATAACTTGTCACCATATGGAGTTGAATTGATATGGTTCGGACGCTCGGTTGCGATTCTAGAAATTCTTGAAGTTTAGTTAAATTTTCATGCCTCTTGGCGTCCGATTCGTTGTTTTAGAAGTTATTTTGATGATTTGAGCACGTGATTGAGTTTGTTTTGTGTTTTTATACTTGTGTGCATATCTGGTTTGATCCCCAAGGGATCAGGTGAGTATCGAATTGGTTTCACAATGATTTTTATGAATTATGAGTGCTGGTTCTAGTTTCTTCGCATTCGCGATGTTCTTGTCCCAACTGCGGCCACCACATTTACTAAGAATCCTCGCATCTACGAAACCTGGACGACTAGGAAGTTTTCGCATTTGCAAAAGTTGGTCTTTGCATTTGCGAAGTTTTTTGTCACAAATGCGACTTTAATAGAAATCCTCTAGGTTCACAATTGCGATAAGGTTTTCACATTTGTAGGGTTCACAATTCCGAACCCCCTGTCGCTAATGCTACTTCTGCAACTTGTTAAGTACTAAGAATTCCAAATATTAGCTTTACTTTTCATATATTTTGAATCCTAGCTTCGAGGGAGGCGAGTGTGTGAAGGGATTTTCATACCAAATCTTTGGGTAAGTATCTTTAATCGTTTCTCAAGTATATTTCATGATTTTAATATAAGATTTCACATCAAATTCATGAGAAATCTATGGAAATTTTTGGGGATTTTGCCAATGTTTTGAAAAATAAAATATTGGGATTTGGGAGTCGAATAAGACTCGGATTTGAAACCAAAACACATATTTGGACTCGTGAGTCAATGGGTAGTCAAGATCTACCCTTGGACGGTGGTTTTGACCGGGTGGGCCCGGGGTTTGACTTTTTTAAAATCTAATAAAAATCACAGATTTATTAATTAAAATTATTTTCTCTTGCATTGCGTGACGTACTCGAGTCGTTGTTGGCTTGATTGAGTCGATAAGAGGTGGATTTGTAATGGAAGAAGGCTAGATTGAGTGTTGAGTTAGCCAAATCGAGGTAAGTGTTTAGCGTAGCTTTGTTGAGGGAATTTTCCTCCTATTTGTCATTGTTTTCTACGTGCGGGAGTGATGCATATATGAGATGATGAGCGTATATGTATAAGCTAGGGTTAATCATACTCGGGGGGTGGATTATGTTATATTTTTATTTGTAGAATTTCATTACATTTTGCTTCATGCCTTACTTGACTCTCAGATACTAAGCACATAATTTTAAATGATAAAAATTAAGACATAGTTTGTTATAACTTGATCAAACTTGATGAAAATTGTTAGAATACATTGATGTGTCTAATTGGTCCTCTCTATGCTAAATCATTACGACATTACTACAACCGATAAAAAATATCGAGGAGAGCGCTCAAATGATATTATTTGAGAGTAAAAGCACAAAGGGTGATGCCATGCCATTTCATTTATATTTTTATGATTGTGTGTTATCGTGAGGTCATGGCATGATGAGTGTTTTCGTATAGCCGAGGATGAAGAACATGCATTATGTTTGATATCAGTTTTTTGTGTATACGTTCATGACTCTACCGTGAACCATCATTTCCATATTTATAGACCTGATGTGACTTGTTGATATTGTTCTGTCATTGATCTCTATTCCAATTGTTGTTGTGTTGCTCATACCTTCTATTTGCTTAACTTGCAACTACCATACATATTTCGTGCTGTAATAAATACTAATGTTTTATCTACTCTGTAGCATTGAGTATAAGCCTCCACCGTGTTAGCCATTCATGCCTTAACTTGTCAACTTGTAAAGATCATATATTTACACCTTATTGTTTTATAGTTATACTTAGATGACAGAATATAAGGGTCCACCAAACTCTATAGAGTACCAGGTTCTCTATCAGGTCCAACAGTACACACACACATACAGCAGTAATTAAATAACAATTGGAATTTTATGTGGAAAATGTCTAGCTTAACGGGATTAAGAATCATGACCAACCCTTGTAGGATTTTAACTTCACTGCTGAGCAACTTTTAAATTATAACGTATGCAACCTAGGAATTGACCTCTTAATCACTTACTAATTTGTAAACTGTACTACAAGCTACTTTGTAATAACTCTATTAAAAAGACTTTATAATATGATTAACTCTAGTCAGGACTCGAACACACTAGTTTAAGGTTTACAAATGGGTTCCTATAGAATGCTTCTACATAATCTCAATAGGAATTACAATTTGAAGAACTATTACAAAGTTACAATTCAAGTAAGGACATACATAACTTTATGCCGGAATAGGTCCATAGTTGTTTTGTTCTTTGTTCTTGAAGCACTTGAAGCTTGCTTGCTAGATAATCACGTGAATGAGCTTCTCAAATGTTCAAGTGATTTGTTTTACCTTCCTTGAATGCATATATACATATGTGACATCAGTTTCATTGATACAAGCAAGGTAGGTAAAAAGTCTTTGCTGGAAAGTTAACTGCAGCACTATTCCTGCACAGTAGCGTATGCGGGCAACGACTTTTCAGCTGGAGAGTTGAATTCATACACTCCCCTCGGGAACTAGTAGGGACTTGTTCCCTTAGTGGTTCCTTCCACTCTACAGATTTGAATCATATTCCACGCTGAATTCCAACCTCGAACCTTGTGATCTTGAGGTCCTGTAAATGTATAACAGGTTCCTTATCTGGTTTTAGATAGTATGTTTGTTAGATCATCAAAACATAAAGTAAATTAATTTTAACCAAAGTACTTGTAACCTATCATTAGGTCTCCAATATGCTATTAATTGAAGTTGATATTCCCTGTTTTCCAAACTCTATGGAGAAATAAAATTAAGTTGATATCTTCATCCACACTCACAATCGGCACTATCTTCTCATTTACAACTTTACCATCTTTCACTAATTTTCTTCTCTTCTGTTTAGTCTAACTGTTCTTAAGAGCAGACTCAAGAGCCTCCTTCTTTTGCAACCTTATTATGGGTTTCTTAGGAGTGGGCTCTCCACTAACATCTACTATATGCCTAGGTAGACTAGCAATTGTACGTCATTAGAATCTTTTTCACTATCTTTCTTTTGGTTTTCAAACACAAGACCTTTTTCAGGCATTATTTCACTTAAAGACTCAACATCAAAATGAGGAGAGGGAGCAGGGTCAGTACTGACGTGGGGTTCCTCTGTAGGACCCAGAGTTAGATCATTCAAAGGTGGATCATGTCCTCCAGTAGGATTCCTAGTAGTACCTTCCTTCGCTAAAAGTTCGATAGGTACGACCTCATTATCATCTCCAACAGGCTCAGATTCTTCCTCATGAATCGTAGGACCATCCTCACTTCCTCCAACAAAAACCTCTTTATTAGAGATGGACAACATATTTTTGATTGCTTCTTTTTCTTGCAAATTCATGAGAAGCTCTGGAGAAATAGGAGAGGCACTTGTGGATGGGGGTTCAAGAGCAGCCTTGGTTGATCCATTATTTATTTCCTTCAGGAAAGTCTGCTTTTGATTGTTCTTCTATAGGATAACTTGAGATTTTTTTATTTTCTTCATTCTCAGCAATACCCGTGGCATCCCTCTTTTCTGGTGAGGTACGAGAAGAGCTCTAAGCAGCACCTCCTGCGAGGCTTGATGTTTGGTGACTCTTGTAAGTTGTGAGAGCAGGAACTAGAATGGTAGGAGAGGAGATGGAGTGTAAAGGTGACTCTATTCTATGATTTTGGTCATCAGTAGTGAGAAGAAAAGAGTCTGGCGTTGGTGTTTTAACTAGTGACATTTTTATAGTACTAAAGATCGTTTATTCAGTCATAGTAAGAATAAGAGAGAAGATTTTGGTGAAATGAAGAGAGAAAGAATAGGAAACAAGTTTGGAACCACTTACGTGTGAAGTGTGTAGTGATAAGGATAGATGTATTTATGATGATAGAGGGATTGGTTAGAAAAAAGGCGCTAGGTTTTAAGGAGATGGGTGGATTTAAAGCTGGTGAAACGTTTGGGTTTAATGGTGCAAACACTTAAAACTGACATGTTGATTATGTGGCACTTGTTTTAATTGTTTAGAATTGTGAATGAGAGAACAGAGAAACTACTAACCTATGTCAGGAGAACTAGGTTCCCTAACCGATCTCTTGCATGTATGCTTTGCCCTTTTTACCAGAGCATACATCCTTAAATGCTTATTTTCTTTGTAATCATCAACTATGTGTACTTGTAATGGTATAGAGATGAGTTAGACTTTGCTACAAAACACCATTTAGCTAATTTTACCTGAACCTTTCTTTCATAGTCAATTATTGAGGGACAAGGTTCTCAATTGGGTTATATCGACCCCAATGCTAGACGGTTTTGCTCAAAGTGTTCTCTACTCAGGGCTTTGGTAAATATATCTGCAACTTGGGCTTCAGAGCTGCAGAATTTCATGCATATAAGCCCTTTATCAACATCGTCTCTGAGGAAGTGGTTACGTACATCAATGTGCTTGGTCCTCTTATGTTGAACTTTAGTTTTTGCCATGTTGAGTGCACTAGTAATATCACATAGGAGAGGCATACAGTCTGAGAATACTCCAAAATCTTCATGTTATTTCTTGATCTATTGAAGTTGAGCACATCAAGAGGCAGCTGTTATATATTCAAATTTTGTAGTTGAAAGCGCCACAGAGTTCTGCTTCCTTGTACACCATGAGATTAAGAAGGAAACTAGGAAGTGTGCCATTCTAGACGTTCTTTTCATGTCCACCAAATATACTGCATAATCATTGTCAGTATACCCAATATGATTGAAGTTGTCTCCTGAAGGATAATAGAGAACCAGGTATTGTGTTTTGAGATATGTCAGTATTCTCTTGACAACTACAATCTTTTCTTCCTGATTGTAGCCTTGAACCACAAGCTTTGCCTTATTTCTTATTGTATTTCCAAACTAATCAAGATTGCTTTTGAAAACCCACCCAGTTCCTATAATGGTTCGATAAGCATGTTGCGGAACGAGGTGCCATACCTTGTCCTTTCAAATTGGTGCAGCTCCTCTTGCGTAGTTGTGATCCAGCATGCGTTTTACAACGTTTGTTTTACATTTTGGGCTCTATTTGGGAAAGAAAAGCTAAGAAGGCAAGTGAGTTTCTTGCTTTGATCTTGTTTGAACTCCTGAGTTAAGAGGAATGATTATTTTCTCAAGAGGATGTGAACTTTTGAACCCCCAGTTTGGTGCCTGAGTCTCATTAGTAGAGGAACCAGGCATATCTGATTAGGATTCTTGAGCGTTTCTTACTTCACAGAGTCGAGTTCCTTGGACTTCATCAACAACTCTATTTTCAATTTCAGTTGTTGTAATTCGGAGACCATATTTCTCTCTACTTGATAGAGGTGTATTTGAATCTTCTTCATTGGATTCCTTGACATGGCTCATTATGACCGCCTTTCCATTTGCCATGTCAATTACTTCAGCTGGCAGAGACAATGGCTCTCCATCTTGATCAACATGTCTGCCTTTTTCACAAGAGAGGTGAGCTTCATCAAATATCACATGAATGCTCTTTTTGACACATTAAGTCCTCTAGTTGTAAACCTTGTAGGCTTTGCTTTGATATGGGTATCCCAGAAAGATTCTTTCATCACTTTTGGCATCTAACTTCCCAAGATCTTCCTTCCATTATTATGAACAAAGAATTTACACTCAAAGTTCTTAGATGTGTTAGCTCGGGTTTCCTTCCATTCAACAGTTCATATGGAGTTTTTTTCATAAAGGACCTGATCATGCACTTCTTTACCATGTAGCATAGAGTTTTGACAGCTTTTGCCCAGAAATACTTTGCGATCCCACTATTAGTTAGCATTGTTCTTGTCATGTATTCAAGAGTTTTATTCTTCCTCTCCACAACACAATTGTTGAGGTATTCTTAGAGTAGAAAAATTGTGAGTGATGGAGTTTTAAGTGCAGAACTTATCGAATTTAACATTGTCAAACTCCGTCTCATGATTAGACCTGATGTAGGCTACTTTATTACCTATCTTCACTTAGATCTTTTTGACAAACGCAACAAACACTTCAAAGGTTTCATCCTTGGTTCTGAGGAACAAGGTCTAGGTGAATCCACAATAGTCATCAACTATCACAAAGATGTACTTCTTTCCTCCTCTTTTTGGCACCCTCACAGGTCCACATAGATCTATATGAATGAGATTAAATGGCCTTGCCATGCTGACTTTCTTTTTGGGCTTGAATGAGGATTTGACTTGCTTCCCTTTTACATATACATCACACACTTTGTGAACCTTGATCCTTGACTTGGAAAGACCACGAACCATGTCCTTCCTTACTAAATTGTTTAATGTAAAGCTTGTGTGACTTAGTCTCATGTGCTATAACTCAGCGATTACTAGTTGATCTCTAGATTGTTCTACTTCTCCTAGTTCAACTGATAAGATATCTCTGTCATTTATAAGACTATGGTAAGCATCTATTAACACATTTGCCAAAGACATGAGTTCTTTAGGAGAATATGATTTTATATTTCTCTGAACATCCAGAAAATTTACGTCGTCATTATCGTTATCTTCATCATCATACTAGGCCATCAAAGCAAAAATAGAGTCATACTTGGTTGCATCACTTTCTACTGCCATTATAGAGCTATTACCTGGTTCATCATTTTCTCCAGATTCGCTTGATGAATATCTTATGCAACAAGAGCTTGTCTAACAACATTGTCACCAACATTTTTTCTGTTGAAGCGTCTATCAGGAACCAGGTTCATTTTGACTTGTTTGTGAGAGTTGTTATTGTAATGATCCTGCTTTAGGAGAGGAAAATCTTTGATGAAATGACCTGGCTTGCCACATTTATGACAGAGGTCACAATTCTTAGGTTAGTTAGAACTTCCCTTTTTTGGAATGCATGCATTCCTGCGAACCATCTTCTGGAATCTTCTTGTTTGGTATGCCATATCACCATCCTCGCCACTTGAGTCATTATGTTTTGTATTGAAGACCGGGTTCTTCTCCTTTTTGGGCTCTCTTCTTTCATTGTCCTTCTTCTTCTTTTTCTTCTTCTTCTTCTTCTTCTTCTTCTTCTTCTTCTTCTTCTTTTTCTTCTTCTTCTTCATTTCAGTTGTTTTTAGATTACCAACAGGTTCATCAATAGTTATCTCCTCCAAGTCCTTCACATCTGTAATGGCGTTCACTTGGCTTTCCCTGGAACTGGGCAACACACTTAGGATCTTTCTAACCAGCTTGTTTCTTGGGATAGTTTCACCAAGGGAGTGAAGCTCATTAATTATGAAAGTGAACCGGATATTCATTTCTTGGACAGATTCATCGTCTTGCATCCCGAAGAGCTCATATTCAGTTGTGAGCATGTCAATTTTGGATTGCTTGACTTGTGCTGTTCCTTTGTGAGTTGTCTGTAGGGCTTCCAAAATTCATTTGGCTGATTGAAATGCTGATATCCTATTGCATTCATTAACTCGAATACCACACACCAGAATTATCTTAGCACGAAAGTTTTTATCTGTCCTTTCTATCTGCATCATTGAATTCTTTCCTTGTCTTGGCAATGGCTTCTAGTGGGTCGCCAAGGTTTTTGGTGGGAACAAATGGTCCATCACATATGACATCCCATATCTCATAATCTTCAGTCATGATGAAGTTATGCATTCTTGTTTTCCACTATACATAATACTGTTTATTGAACCTAGATGGTCTACAAGTAGATTGGCCTTCTTTGAAGTATGAAGGAGAAGCCATGAGGATAATTTCTAGGTATTAACCTGATAGAAAGAATATGCTCTGATACCAATTGATAAAATATAAGGGTCCACCAAACTCTATGGAGAACCATGTTCTCTATCAAGTCCAATGTTAGACATACACATAGAGCAGTTTTAAATGTCAAGAGGAATTTTACGTGGAAAATTTCTAGCTCAACGGGATTAAATATCACTACCTACCCTTGTAGGGTTAACTTCACTACTGAGTAACTTTTAAACTACAACCTATGCAACCAACATATCAATCTCTTAATTTCTTACTAACTTGTAATACTCTATTGCAAATCACTTCATAATAACTCTATTTTAAAGATTTCACAACATGACTAACTCTAGTCAAGACTCAAACACACTAGTTTAAGGTTTACAAATGGGTTCCTATAGAATTCTTCCAAATAAGCTAGATAGGAATTACAATTTTTAAGAAGTATTACAAAGTTACAACTCAACTAAGGACATACAGTAACTCTATATGGGAAATGGTTTGTAGTTGTTCTTTGTTCTTGAAGCACTTGAAACTTGCTTGCTGGATAGTCACATGAATGAGCTTCTCAATGTGCAAGTAATTTGTTTTACATCCCTCTAATGCATATATGAATGTGTGACCTCAGTTACAATGATGCAAGCAAGGTAGGTAAACGTCTTCCGTAGAAAGTTGACTACACTATTTCTACACTGTAGCATATGAAGAAAGCAACTTTTCAGCTTGAGAGATGGCTTCGTATAGTCTCCTGGGAAACTGGTAGGGACCTGTTCCTTCCACTCAGTAGAGTTGAATCATATTCCATGCTAAATCCCAACTTGCAACCTTGTGATTTGGAGGTCTGGTAAATGTGTAACAATTTCCTTATCTAATTCTAGATAGTAAGTTTGTTAGATCATCAAAACATAAAGTAAAGTACTTCTATACCAAAGAACATGTAACCTATCATTAGGCCCCCAATATTTTAGTTACTTGAAGTTGATATTACTTGTTTTCCAATTGTTTCTATTACTCAAGTGCTTTCCGTTTAGTCTTTTAGTGTTGCCCACGTTTGTATCTTTGTCCATTGTTGTTACTTGCGTATTTTCTACTTCGTAATTCCTGTTATCGATATTTCTATGATCTGGTTGGTTCTGTTACTCGTATATTTGGGAGGATGAGTTTAATGCACAAAGGGTGTTGCCGAGTTAATTGATTTGTCACAATATATGTGTGTGTGTATATATATATATATATATATATATATATATATATATATATATATTTGTGTGTGTGTGTGTTGTGAGGTAGAGAGAGAAGTAGAAGGGTGTTACTGTGTCTTATGACTTGATACCTTGGATATACTTCTCATATCAAGAAAGATTGCAAAACTTCTGCTTTGATTCCTAAGAAATTGTTGACTATCTCACTGAATTGTATACGATACTTTTATTTGTTATGCTTTGAACTGCTTTTACTGGTAATCTAATGTACAGGTACTAACAATAAGAATCGTTTTACTAAAAGCCTCGTCACTACTTCGATGAGGTTAGAGAAAATACTTACCAGTACATGGGGGAAGTTGTACTGTTGCTATACTTTTATATGATGTGTAAAAATTTTTAGAGCAGAGTTGTTGGTGATGTCGGGTGATGATTCTGAGGATGTTCGTGCCTTCCGGATACAGCAGCCTCGAGCCTCTTATCCTTGTAGCATAGGTTTTATTATTCTGTTTATATATCTTTTCAGAATTCATACCAGCTTTGTAAATCCAAGCTTGGAAGCTCATGAGTCATACTACTAGATCTTGGGTATATTCGTAAATGTTTAATTATCTATTCTCTATTTTGTTATAATCTCAGTTGAGTTGTATATCTGTTAGTTGGCTTACCTAGCCGGTTGAGTTAGATGCCATCACGACTTGTGATTTTTGGGTCCTGAGATGGAGTCCCCTTCCCCTTATTATTTAGTTGTGTATTTTCATTCAAACAACTTTGTATTTATTTTAAACCCTTGTATGTATTACTCTAGTAGCTCGTGCACTTGTGACACCAAGTTCAAGAATTTGTAAAAGATGTTTGGCAGCTTTAGCTTCTGCATTTACATCTTTGTTTATTTCAGTTATTTGAGTTATTTCTCATTAGTTAATTCAACTTTTTAAAATGGATAATAAGTTCTAATGTTGGCTTGCCTAGCAAGTGAAACATTAGGTGCCATCGCAGTCCCCACAGTGAGAATTCCGAGTCGTGACAGGCTCCCACATATCAGAACCCATGGAAGAGGAATGGTGTGCCAAGAATCGGAATGGCCAAAAAATGGGAAGAATTGAGTTGGATAAAAGTGAAGAATCGAGGAAAAAGGAAAGACGCCTAGAAAGGATAAAATAGGGGTTGAAATATCAGCCCTAAACTTGTAATTACGGTACAAATCTTGCCCGATATCAACTGCATAACATAATTTATTAGAAGAAAATTTTTTTTACCTTGTTTAGACTTGTCCTAAGATTGAAATTCCCTCTGTTATATAAAGGAAAAAATATTTTTTCTTTTCAACTACTATTGGCAGACATATCAAACAAGAAAGTTGATTTTTGTTGTCTAGTTACTGTTCAAAGTGTTCTTTAGCTAATTATTTACTTAGTTGCATCTGAGCTCGTCTTGAGAGCTCATCGGAACCAGTTTCAATGTTCAATATAAAGCCAGGCTTAATCGTTTCATCACGTTTTGTTTGATCGTTTTGTTTCTCTTTAATTTAATTATTTGTTGTTCTTAGATTATTCGCGTTAAATTTAATTACGTATCCTTTAAATCGCGAACAAATTTAATTGTTACTCGTTCTAAGGATAAACACCAGCTAAAATCAGCTTCAAAATTTGATCATTTTATAAGTAAAGCCACATGCATATTACATAGGCGACAGGATAATTCGTCTTTCTCTTCTCTAGAGGGTCCTGTTCTAAATGCTTTCATTTTTGCCTATGGTCGACTATATGTTTTTTATGGAATGAAATTTCTAAAGTTACGTATAGCAATCGATATTTTCTTCAAGCACCTTTCTTTAAAGGAACAAAATGGTTCAAGTTATTTTTTAGTCATGTTCTAAAGGTTTTTGATTTTGCATATATGGTCAACTATATTTCTTGTGGAATGAATCTTTCTAACATATTTTATTCCTTTTTACTTCAGGCACGTTCTGTACACAGAAGAAATGGTTAGAATAGGTATGCTCATTTTATACATTTAAGTACTTGAACCGAGGATTATATCATATCTTTTCATTCCTCTTTATTGTAACCTAAATCCGACCCTCAAAAGACTAATAAATCGTTTTGGTGAAAAACAAAAATACTGCTCCTCCTTTTTTAATTTATGTTTGTTAGATTAGACATAAAGTTTAAAAAGTATAACGATCCGACAGCTTGTTTTGCTTTTTACATCTATGTTTCTTTATTCAAGACTTTTTATATGTGTTTTTTCTATTTTATAACTTGTGGAGATGGTTGATTTAATTTTAGGTGGGATCGGGTTGAATTTGGAGCATTTAGTTTCATAATAGTGGCCTAAGGTACTGTCACGATCCTAGTTCGCTCTGTGTGAATATGTCATGACGGCACCTAGTTCAAACGACTAGGTAAGCCTAACAATGCGGAAACAAATAACTTGCGGAAATTTTCAACTTAAAAACCAAGATTTAACCAAATAGAAACATAATGTAGAATTCCACTCGGCACATACAGTGTAATATCTCTAAACATCTACAGTATTATCCCAAAACTAAAAAACTCACGGGAACACAATCTAGAAGAAAATATAGTAAAGTGATCTAATCTCCAGAGTATCTAAATCAACAGTACGGTAGAAGGGCTAACACTACAAGATAGAATAAAGATGGACATTCTTCGGTCTACAGATGCGGAAGATGTACATCGAAGTCTCCAAAAGCTCCCCCTATCTCAAGCATGCTATGCCAGTACAGAAGTACCTGGATATGCACATAAAAAACATGCGCAGGAAGGGCATAAGTACAGTATAGTGATACCCAGTAAGTGCCAAGCCTAACCTCGGTCGGGTAGTGAAGAGGAAGGTCAGGGCCCTACTGAGGTTAAACATAATAATAAGTTTCAACAATATGAAATGAACAATATAAAATACAAAAAGAAATGAAATAAGACAGGTTACACCAGGCAATAAAAATTATGCAAATAACATAGTAAAACCAGAAATCAGAACATCTCAATACCAATAGTAACACAAGGATCTCCCAGGAACCGTCCTATAGTCCCTTTCATCAACTGTCAAATGGATCTCCGTGGATACCGTCATGTAGTCCATCATATGTATATATCCGAAGGATCTCCCGGGATACCATTCCGTAGTCCAGCTATCAATGTGCGGTACCGAAATCCCGGTTCATTGTCCCAAATGTAAAACCTAGTACCAGGGGAATCTACCGGGTACATTCCCGTAGTTCTATATCACTGTGTAGGGGGATCTTTCAAGAATCTAACCCATAGTACCAAAACAAATGTGCAGAGGGATCTATCGGGTATCTAATCCATAGTCCCAAAGTAAACAGACAAGAAGGAGCTACCGGAATCCCGCATCCATAGTCCCAATGTAAATACACAGCAACAACAAGAAGAGATTCAGAAAAATAAAATTTCATAGCAAGGCAACAAGTATTCCTAGCCTAACAAGCTTCACATGATGCAATTAGGGAAACTTAAGCAAATAGGCAATTTATGTCAATTAAACATGCTCTTCTAACTAACAACATGCCACATTTGCAAGTGTAATAGCGCATGAAGGGAAACATGCTAAAAAATACTATAAGAAAAAATGGGATTTCAAACAATTTTTCAAAAGTACACACTCGTCACCTCGCGTACAAGGCAATTCAATTACCAAATAACATATCCGAAGGAGAAAATTCCCCCACACAAGGTTAGACAAATCACTTACCTCGAACCAGCTCAAAATCAACTAGAAATCATGCCTTTGCCACGAGTATCCTACTCCAAATAGCCCAAATCTATTCAATTAAATTACATATTGTAAATAATATCTCAAACAACTAATTCTACGATTTAATTCAAAGCTAAGAAGCGAAATCAGGTAAAATGATCGAAATGCCCTTTAGGCCAATATCTCGGAATCGGATGAAACTTATATTTTCGGAAACCTCATACTCTCATGAGTCTATAAATAACAAGAAAACAAAAATTAGAGTCCAAATGACCCCTCAAATTCCAGATTAACAATCCAAAATTTCAAGCTCTAATTCTTCCATTTTTGTCCAAGTTTCCATGAATTTTTAGATAGATTTCACAATAACATGTTTTAGGTTCAAAAATATTACCTCCAATCAATTCTCCTTGGATCCCCCTTTAATCACCTTCAAAAAGCTCTAAAAATGCTCAGCTATGGAGGAAAAATGACTAAAAATCGCTGATGAAATGTTTATAAACTTTCTACCCAGTTCTAGTATTTCTGCATCGCGATTGCGACCCAAGTCTCGCGATCGCGAAGCACTAATTGTCAACTTCCCAATAATAACACTATGCGAACATTATACTGTTGCTGGGAATGTGAAGCTTTCCTCTCTCCAAACCACAGGAATGCGATATTCCAACTACGAACGCGAAGGGCAATGACCCATGACCCACAAATCCTTATACGCGAACGTGGGGTACCTTGTGCGAATGCGAAGCACTAAAATCTAGCCTTAAAAGAATTCAAACCTTTAGACGCAAACGCGAAGGCCAAAATCAGTCCACCCTAACATCGTTTTACACGATCGCAACTAGCCCTAGGCGATCGCGAAGACTAAATTTCTTCTGCAACAGCTGCTCAAATTCTGCAACTTTTCAATCTCAAAAGTGCTCCGATTGACCATCTGAAACTCACCTGAGGCCCTCGGGACCTCAGCCAAAAGCACCAATGCATCCTAAAACCTCATTCAATCTTGTTACAACCATCAAAACACCTCAAACAACACCAAATCCACCAATTCACATCGAATTCAAGCCTAAATTTTTTAAAAACTTCCTAAACATGCTTTTGATAAAAAACCCAACAAACCACCTCCAAACGGCCTAAAATTACACATCCCAAATGACCTAACGAAGCTAAAATAACTCTTCGAATTCCATTCAGATCCTCGCATCGAAATCTCACTATCGAACCGGAAACTTCCAAAATTTAAGCTTCGGCATTTCAAGCCTAAATTAATTGTTCAGGCCTTAGCCAGCCAATTTGTGAGATTTGATCTTTCGGAGCCTAATCGGGTTCTAGCTTGTGTGGTTTCTCGATCTTTATTATTCGATCGTATCAGGGAGCGCCAGTATGATGACCCTCATTTTCTTGTCCTTAAGGACAGGGTTCAGCATCGTGATTCCAGAGATGTGACCATTTGCGAGGACGGAGTATTGAGGATGCAGGGTTGGGTTTGTGTACCCAAAGTTGGTGGGCTTCTAAAGCTAATACTAGAGAAGCCCGCAGTTCGCGGTATTCCATACATCCGGGTGCCACGAATATGTATCAGGACTTGAGGCAACATTATTGATGGAGGCAGATAAAAAAAGACATAGTTTGATTTGTAGCTATATGCGTCAACTGCCAGCAGGTGAAGTATGAGCACCAGAGACCGGGTGGGTTGCTTCAGCAGATAGAGATTCCGGAGTGGAACTGGGAGCGTATTACCATAGATTTTGTATTTGGCATTCCACGGACTCTGAAGAAGTTTGATGCTATATGGGTTATTGTGGATCGGCTGACCAAGTCAGCTCATTTCGTTCCTATCTGTACCACTTATTCTTCGGAGCAGTTGGCAGAGATGTATATCCGGGGGATTGTCCGTCTGCATGGTATTACAACTTATATTAGTTCAGACGTAGGTACTCAGTTTCATCACGATTCTGAAGGGTCATTTAACAGGAGTTGGGTAATCGAGTGGAGTTGAGTATAGCATTTCACCCCTATACGGATGGACAATTCGAGCGCACTATTCAGATTCTTGAGGATTTGTTCCGCGCATTCGTGATTGAGTTTGGAGGGTCTTGGGATCAGTTCTTGCCATTGGTGGAGTTTTCTTACAATAATAGCTATCAATCCAATAGTAAGATACCACTGTATTAGGTCTTGTATGGTAGGCGGTGTAGATCTCCAGTGGGTTGGTTTGAGCCGGGTGAGGCCCAACTATTGGACACAAATTTTGTTCATGATGCTTTAGGAGAAAGTTAAGGTAATTCTTGATAGACTCCGTACAGACCAGTCTAGATAGAAGAGCTATGTAGACTGGAAGGTTCGTGATGTTTCCTATATCGTTGGAGAGCGAGTTCTGCTTCGGGTTTCGCCTATGAAGAGCGTTATGAGATTTGGGAAGAAAGGGAAAATGAGTCTATGGTTCATTGGCCCTTTAGAGATATTGAAGCGTGTTGAGGATGTTGCTTATGAGCTTGCCATAACTCCCAGCCTGGAAAGGGTTCATCTGGTATTCCATGTTTCAATGCTCTAGAGATATTACGGCGGTCCGTCGCCCGTGTTGAATTTCAGTTCAGTCATGTTGGAGAAGGATCTACCATATGTTGAGGAGCTAGTTGCTATATTGGACAGGCAGGTCAGGAAGTGGAGGTCAAAGAAAATTGCTTCAGTAAAGGTTCAGTGACGGGGTCAGCCGGCCGAGGAGGCAACCTAGGAGACTGAGCAAGATATGTGCAGCAATTACCCTCATCTTTTCACTACTTCAGGTATGTCTCTTTGCTCGTTTGAGGATGAAGGAATGTTTAATTGTAGGAGGATCTGACGACCCGGGCAGTCATCATAAGAATTAATGCCCCAATCCCCTATTAACTATTTTCCCCAAGTTTATTTTTGCTAATTTGATTTTGAGTTTCGGAACGTTTTGGGACACTTAGTTCCTAAATGAGAGCTTAAGTATTGGAAAGTTATCCATAGTCAAAACAGTGTGATGAGATCCTCAGAATAGAAATCCAAGGGTTATGTTAGTTTCGTTAGGTGATTTCGGGATATGGAGCGTGTTCGGATTGTGTTTTGGAACCTGTAGACAATACCAACACTAGGGCTTCAGTCAAAGCTGTCTTGATCTTTTGAAAGCTCGCTTCACACTGATCTACATACTGAAATAGAAAACCCTTTTGGGCCAATCTAGTCGTAGGGGCTGCAATGATGAAAACCCCTCCACAAAACATTGGTAGTAGCCCGCCAAGCCAAGGAAACTACAAATTTTTTTAGCTGTGGATGGCCTGGTAGAACTTTGTACATCCTCTACCTTCTTCGAATCCACCTGAATGCCCTCACTCCATACCACGGGGCCTAAGATTGCCACTAAATCCAACCAAAACTCACAGTTTGAGAACTTTGCATATAACTTCTGTAGAAAATCATTCTATCTATGATATGTGCGCTTTGGTTGCATGAGCATGATTTTCAGGTATAGGTTTTGATGAATGACAAACAATGAAGTCAGTGTCAAACAACGATATTATATGACAAACAATCAATATTGAATGCCAAGAAGCATATTGATGACGGAATTGCATAGACAAGCCAAGGACGAGTTCAAAAGTTCAAGACCAAAGACCCAAGGCGTAGGTCGTTAGGTAGAACAAATGTAAGAGCAACGTTTAAAGTTATATCGTCTTTTGGCTCAACATAGGTCATCATAAATATGCATAAAATCATTTTACCAAATCATATTTATCATAAACATATTTTAAACACTTCAAACAAAATGATTTTAACGTTTTCATTTTAACCAAAATGGTTTTTGAAGTAAGTTTTCAATTCTGGTATATTCTGGTATATTACATAGGTCATCATTAATATGCATAAAATCATTTTATTAAATCATATATATCATAAACATTTTTAATATACTTCAAACAAAATGATTTTAACGTTTTCATTTTAACCAAAATGGTTTTTGAAGTAAGTTTTCAATTCTGGTATACTGTGGTATACACAGTGTATATCAATGGTATATAATCGATTATAATTCTTAACTATTCGATTATCTTGTATCCGTTGCCAAAGTTTTGAACACTGGAACAAAATAATCGATTATGCCATCAAAATAATTGATTATTCTTGAGCAGAATCTCTTCCGACTTTGTAACGGTAAAAGGATAATCGATTATGCAAATCAAATAATCTATTATCCTTGCATAAAATCAGCATAATTGATTGTCAATTAAGCAACGAACATCCACCCTTTAACCCCTATTAAAAGAGGTCTATTGAGATGTTTTTAAACACACAACACCTCCCAATATTGATATATATATATATATATATATATATATATATATATATATATATATATATATATATATATATATAAATATATATATATATATATATATATATTGACATTATTTGAGCATCATTTTAGAGCTTTTGTTGAGCCATTTGAGAGACAACATTGAGTTGTTCATAGAGCTAAATTTGTATCTCTTTATCTACTCTTTTGAGAGAGTTCTTGTTGTAAAAGAGAAGGGTGTTTGAGAAGAACATATCTTCTCATTGATTGTCGGGTTCGCTAAGTACCCTAAGTCTTAGTGTGTGAAGTCTTGTGGTGCGGTATCCACGAGCAAGGTTGAAGTCTTGAGGTGCGGTATCCTCGAGCAAGTTGAAGTCTTGTAGAGTGTACATCTACGAGCAAGTGTAACGGTTTTTTAGGCACCCGAAAGCTTAACGGAGTTAGTGGAATCTCGAGAGAGTCTCTCGGGGACTGGACTAACCACAAGTTGTGGTGAACCAGGATAAATTCGGTGTGTTCTTTCCTTGCTATTTTAATTAGCGAATTTATTTTATTCTTGCAATTTTAATTCCGCAATAACTATCAATATTCTCGTGCCGCACTATTCACCCCCCCCTCTAGTGACGGGCATAAATCCTAACAACTTCTTCTCTCTCAAAATCTAAAGCACTGTCCTCAGATACTGCTCATGATCTTCCCGACTCCGGGAATACACCAAAATGTCATCAATAAAGACAATGAGAAAAAAAGTCGATATATGGCCAAAATACACTGTACATCAAATGCATGTAGGCTGTTGGGGCATTGCTCAGCACAAATGACATAACAAGAAACTTGTAATGAACGTACAGAGTCCTGAAAGTAGTCTTTGGGATATCTGGCTCCCGAAACTTCAAGTGATTGTAAACTGAGTGCAAATAAATCTTAGAAAACACCTTTGCACCTTGAATTTGGTTAAATAGATATTCAATACGAGGAAAAGGATAACGGTTCTTCACTGTGACCTTGTTAATGTGGCGATAATTAATACACATACGCATAGAACCCTTCTTTTTCTTCCCAAACAAGACAAGAGTACCCTAAGGTGAAACACTAGGCCGGATAAAACCCTAATCAAGTAATTCCTGTAATTGATCCTTCAACTCCTACAACTCAAGAGGAGCCATAGGATATGTGGGAATAGAAATGGGCTGAGTGCCCGGCAACAAATCAATGCCAAAATCAATGTCTCTATCAGGCGGCATACCCGGATGATCAGCTGGAAATACATCGGGATATAATCCCGTACAACTAGGACTGAATCAACAGAAGAGTTATCAACACTGACATCTCTTACATAAATTAAATTCATGGCCCACCCCTCCTAAACCATACTCTGAGCTTTAAGAAAAGAGATAACTCTACTGGGAGTATGATCTAAAGTACCACTCCACTCAATACGCGGTATACCTGGCATAGCCAGCATCACGGTTTTGGTGTGAAAATCAAGACTAGCATAATGGGGCAATAACTAGTCCATGCCCAAAATAATATCAAAGCAACCATGTTGAGTAGCAATAAGTCTGCTCTAGTCTCAAAACCACGAATAGTAACCAAACATGACCGATAAATGCGGTCCACAACAAGTGAATCCCCCACAAGAGTAGAAGAATAAATAGGGAAGTCAAAGAATCCCGACATACAGCCTAATGCGGAGAAAAATAAGAAGACACATAAGAGTAAGTAGAGCCTAGATCGAATAGAACTGATGTATCTCTGTGGCAAACTAATATAATAACTGTGATGATACAATCGGAGGCGACAGCCTTGGCACAAGTGAGAAGGGGATAGTATCTGGCTTGGCCTCCCCCTCGAGGGTAACCTCTACCTCCTCAGCCTCCATCTCTAGCTAGTTGAGCAGGTGGGGCAGCGACTGGAGCTGTAACCATAGCCTGTGAACTCTATGGGGAATGTTGTGGCTGAAAAGTCTGTAAAAATGCACCATTCCCAATATTGGGCAATCCCTAACCATATGGCATGTGTCACCACACTCAAAACAAGCTTTGGGAGGATGTGGTGGCTATGGCTGGCAAGGGCTAGGTCTACTGGACTGGCCTCTAGAAGCACCTCGTGTAGGAGGCACGCTAGAAACTAGAGGCGAATAATAAGGCTCTTGAGGTCTAGGAGGAGCTGAAGCTGGAGCACTGCTAGCTGCTAGAAGAGCTGAATGAATATGGCGACTTATATAACCTCTACCATGACGACCTGCAGCTGGGGTACGAGCACCAGAATAGTGGCCCTGCTCTCGAGACCCTAAAATCCTCCTAGCAATGCTCGCCAGATGCTGATAAGAAATATCCATCTGCAACTCACTAGCCATGCTAGATCTGATGTTAGGAGTAAGCCCCTCAATAAACCGGTGAACCCTCTCGCGAACAGTAGCACCAAGGATGGTGCATGCCTAGCCAAACTAGTATAACGGACAGCATACTCTGAAATAGTCATAGTACCCAGGAGCAAATGCTCAAACTCTGTGCACCATGCGTCTTTGATGCTCTGAGGAACATACTCTCGCAAAAACATATCTGAAAACTGAGTCCAAGTCAGTGAAGCAGCCTCATCTGGACTATCTAACTCATAGGTACGCCACCACTCATAGTCGGCTCCTCGAAGCTCGAATGTGGTGAAAGAAACCTCACTTGATCGTGAAATACCCATGGTACAGAGAATGCAATAAAAATCATCAAGAAAACCCAAAGCATCCTCTAATGCTAGACTGCTGAATAGTGGAGGCTTGTACTTCTTGAACTGCTCAAGCCTCAGTTGCTCATCCTCGGAAGTTGCTGCCCTGCCCCTGGGCTAAAGTAGTACTGCAAGCGACACAGGTATAACCTCTGGGACCTGCTCTACATGCACTCGCTGCTCACGAGTACGAGCGGCGGGAGTCTATGCTTCTCCCCTAGCCTGGGATGTGGCTGCAGCAACGGGAAGCAACCCTGCCTGAGCCAAGGTGGTGTGCATACGCATGAATTGTGCCAGAGTCTCCTGGAGAGCTGGAGTAGTAGTAGGCGTGTCAGCTGCCTGAACTCTGGTAGGATCTACTGGTGGTACCTCGGCGGCAGTTCGCGCAGGTGCTCTAGCTGCACCACGTGCGCGTCCTCGACCTCCACCTTGGCCCCAGCCTTTGACGGCTGCAGTAGGAGGCGCGGGAGCATGATTGTCTCGAGTAGCACGTGTCCTCACCATCTGTGAGAGAATTGAAAGACAGAAGTTTAGTTATGATATCACAAATCTCGCACGACAAGGAAATCAAAGGAAGTGGAATTTTCCTAACAGTTACATAGCCTCTCGTAGATAAATACAGACGTCTCCATACCGATCATTGAGACTCTACTAAACCGGCCTGTGTTCCGTGACTCCTATGAACCTAGAGCTCTGTACCAACTTGTCACGACCTTAGTTCGCTGCACCTAGTCCTTACGACTAGGTAAGCCTAAAAATGCGGAAACAAATAACTTGCGTAAATTTTCAACTTAAAACCAACATTTAACCAAATGGAAATGAAATGTAGAATGCCACTCGGCACATACATCATAATATCTCAAAAAATCTACAGTACTATCCCAAAACCCAGAAACACACATGAACACAAGCTAGAAGAAAATATAGAAAAGTGCTGTAATCTCCAGAGTATCTAAATCAATAGTACGATCGAAGGGCTAACACTACAAGATAGAACAAATATGGAGACTCTTTAGTCTGTGAATGCGAAAGATATACCTCAAAGTCTACAAATGCTCTCCCTGCCTCAAGGATGGTAAGCCTTTGCAGAAGTACCTAGATCTACACATGAAGGGCATGAGTACACCACAACGGTACTCAATAAGTGCCAAGTCTAACCTCTGTCTGGTAGTGATGAGGAAGGTTAGGGCCCTACTGAGGTTAAACATAATAATAAGTTTTAACAATATGAATAAGAAATATAAAAGCGAATAGAAATGAAATAAGACAGTTTATACCATGCAACAACAATTATACAAATAACAGAGTAAAAACGAAAATCAAAACAGCTCAATACCAATAGTAACCCGAGGATCTCCTAGGATACCAACTTGTAGTCCCTTTCATCAACTGTCCAGTGGATCTCCCAAAATACCGTCCCGTAGTTCATCACATGTATATATCTGAAGGATCTCTCGGGATATCGTCCTGTAGTCCAACTGTCAATGCAAGGGGATCTACCGGAACCCCGATCCGTAGTCCCAAATGTAAATACCTAGGTGTATTTACGTAGTTCCATATAAATGTGCAGGGGGGTATTCCAGGAATCTAACCCATAGTCCCAAAGTAAATGTGTAGGGGGATCAATCGGATATCTAACACGTAGTCCCAAAGTATACACACAACAAGGGGGAGCTATCGAAATGCCACATCCGTATTCCCAATCTAAATATGCAGCAGCAAAAAGAAGATATTCAGAAAAATGAAATTTCAAAGCAAGGCAACAAGTAGTCCTAGCCTAACATGCTTCACATGATGTAATCAAGGCAATTTAAGCAAATATGTAATTTATGTCAACTAAACATGCTCTTCTAACTAAAAACCTACTACATTTGCAAGTGTAATAATGCAGGAAGGAAAACATGGACAAAAGTACTTTAAGGAAAAAAATTAGATTTTAAACAATTTTGCACAAATACGTGCTTGTCACCTTGCGCACTAGACGATTCAACTACCAAATATCATATCCTACGGGGAAAAGTCCCCCACACAAGGTTAGACAAGCCACATACCTTGAATCGGCTTAAAATCAACAATAAATCACACCTTTTCCACGAGTATCTGACTCCAAAAGGCCCAAATAAATTCAATTCAATTACATATCGTAAATAACATCTCAAACAACTGATTCTATGATTTAATTCAAAGCTAAGACGCAAAATTAGATAAAATAACCAAAATGCCCCTTAGACAAACGTCACTAAATTGGATCTAAATTATATTTTTGAAAACCTCATAATCAAACGAGTATAACAAGAACACAAAAATCGGACTCCAGATAACCCCTCAAATTCCAGATTAACAATTCAAAATTCCAAGCCCTTGTTCTTCCATTTTTGTCCATGTTTCCATGAATTTCTAGATTGATTTCTAAATCGAATCATGTTTTAGGTCCAAAATCTTACCTCTAATAAATTCTCCTTGAATCCCTCTTTAATCACCTTCAAAAAGCTCTCAAAATGCTTAGCTGTGGAGGAAAAATGACTAAAAAGCATAGAAGAAATGTTTATTAACTTTCTGCCCAGTTCTGATATTTCTTCATCGCGATCGCGAAGCACTAATTTTTAACTTCCCAAAAATAACACTATGCGAACATGATACTGCTGTTGCGAACGCGATGCTTTTCTTTCTCCAAACCACTGGAATGCGATATTCCAATTGCGAACGCGAAGGGCAATGACCCCTGACCCACAAATCCTTATACGCGAATGTGGGGGACCTTGTGCGAATGCGAAGCACTAAAATCTAGCCTTACAAGAACACAAACCTTTAGACATGAATGCGAAGGCCAAACTAGTCGACCCAAACGTCTTTTTACGCGATCGCGAGGACCAAAATTCTTCTGCAACAGCGGCTCAAATTCTTCAACTTTTGAAACTCAAAAGTTGTCCGATTGACCATATGAAACTCATCTGAGGCCCTCGGGACCTCAGCCAAAAGAACCAACATATCCTAAAACCTCATTCAATCTTGTTCCAACCATCAAAACACCTCATACAATACCAAATCCACCAATTCACATTGAATTCAAGTCTAAGTTTTTAAAAAACTTCCTAAACATGCTTTTGATAAAAAACGCAACCAAGCCACCTCTATACGGCCTGAAATTACACATCCCAAATGACCTAACGAAGTTACAACAACTCATCGAATTCCATTACGATCCTCGGATCAAAACCTCATTATCGGACCGGAAACTTCAAAAATTTAAGCTTCGGCATTTCAAGCCTAAATTAACTACGGATCACCAAAACACAATTTGAACATGCTCCATATCCCGAAATTACCTAACGAAGATAACGGACCCATTGGATTTCCATTTCAAGGTCGTCTTCACACTGTTCTGACTATAGATAACTTTTCAATACTTAAGCTCTCATTTAGGGACTAAGTGTCCCAAAACTCTCCGAAACTCAAAACCGAACATCCCGGGAAATTAAGTTAGTAGAAATAAACTTTGAGAAAGCAGTTAATAGGGGATCGAGGTATTAATTCTTAAGACTACCTGTCGGGTCGTCACTGGTACCAAAGTTTGACTTGAGTCAAAACTTTCCGTAAACGACCTGGGAATCAGTATTAAGAGATATTATAGGTTTGCATGTTGAATTTTGAATTAAGTGTATGTTCGGATCAAGTTTCAGATGGACCGAGGATAGTTTAGAGGTTAGTGGTGCGATATTTGAGTTAAATAATGTAGTTTTATGTGTAGCAGTATCGGAAGACAAAGAGGAGTGAATATTACACGGAAAAGGATGAAAACACAAAAAAAAAAGAACAAAAGCATAAAGCACCAAAGCCTTGCTCTAGACTAGGCTTCTTGAGCTATGAGGGGCGCTCTAGCACGTGATAAGCCTAGCCTCGCAAGGTACAGGCATGCTTCAAGCCTGGACTCGCGAGGTCAAGCCCCTGGTGACCAGTTGTTTGTAAATTAAAAATACTCCGACCCAGATTTGGACTCAAGGACCTCGACCATAACATATAAATAGTTCCTAAACGAGTTGAGCAAGGGTTGGACATTATTGGATAAGCAAAAACAAAAGGCTACACAAAACTTTGGAGAAAGGAATCAAAAGAGTTCTCCCTCTGTTCCTCTTTAATTTGTAGTTCAATGCTTTCTCATCTAGGGTTTAATGGAACCTATTGGAGGATGATTTCCCTTTATGTTTATTGCAAATTTTAATTGATTTGTATCTACTTGTTCAATTATGTGTTCTTTGTTAACGGAAGAGCTCTAAACTAATCGTGTCTATTTTGGTGTGTATTGCTTGGAAGAGGGTACACATTTAGGTAGCTATTGAATAATATCACCTATAACGTATTTGAAGAATTAATACGGAGAGTTTAAAAGTGAGAATAGTAATAACTAAACCTTGGTGCAATCGTAGTGAATGGAAAATTAATGCCAGCCAGCGTACCTAAGAAGAATGCATATAGTAAATTGTGGTAGTTTCTCGGAAGAGAATCATGACGCCCAAAATACTCAGGATCGGTAGATAGGCAAATTTATATGAAACGTAGCGGAGAAAGATTCCGACAATCAAAAAAGTTATAATCCTAGACTTTTCCAATCTTGTTTACAACGTTGATTATTAGTTATAAATGTATATTACTTTAACTATTTTGCTCTTAATTAGCAACCACTCAAATTATCAATTAAATTTCTAACGATCGATTAATTGAACTATTATGAAACTAGTTGTCGTGATTAGAAGGTTAATTCCTTATGAGTTTCGACCTTGAATTTATAAACGGATTATATTTGAAACAATCGCTTGGTCCTTGTTATAAGGCATAGTTTTGCATAATCGAATGTTAGCATTGTTGTCTTGGAATTAATTGTGTTATTAATTACACCTAGAAGAGTTGCTAGGATACTCAATTCAGTCAGCTTTCTTGATTTGAAAATTATTATATTGAAATTTTAACATTTGTAGTCTTGTGTGTCATCGGTAGGGGTGGCAAAATGGATTAAAGAAAACAGTTAACTACACATATTATCCACTAAAATATAGGTTGGATGATGAACTTTTTAAAAATTTGTCAAATATAGATAAGAATCAAATTATCCATTTAGAAAATGGATAATCAATGAGTAACCAGTGAATAGCTAATGTGTCTAACTTTTGCATTTATAAAACCTCAAATTGGAGGTTTCTCAAGTTAGGGAGACTAAGAATTCTCAAAAAATGATCATATACAAGAAGTCATGGATAATATGGGTAACCCATATTATCCGCCAGCTAATCCATTTTTTATCCATATTAAATATGGATCGGGTCAAATACTTGATCTATTTTTTTATTATTTGTTTACGACTAGAACCATATCAGACCCCACCCACCCGTTTGCCACCCCTAATCACCGTTCCATGCTTAGAAACTCTTTAATAACTGATAATGTTTGAAGCATTACCGGACCTTTAGAAAGCTTTCAAGGCATTAAATCAAACAAACAAGAAGGACAAACAACAAGAAATCCAACTGAATAATATTTATAAAATATTTTCCTTTTTTTATAGGGAATATATATTTTTCTCTATTTAAAGGAAAATAAATTTATAAGAAAAATATTTAAGGTAACTAAACACCTTTAGAAAAGCTGGAGAATGATTTTGCGAATCTCGAAAATATTCATGAATGATTATATACTTTCATATTAAGCATGTTGAATACGTTATAGCCCTTTGTTCTTTCTAAAAGAACTTTAGCAAATATAAATAAGAAACTTCTTGTCTCGATCAATTTATGTGTTATACCTTTTTTATCATATATTCCAAAAATAGTAGGGTAAGACTCGTCTACATATTACTCTTCCCAGACCCTATTTTGTGGGGCTATATTGGGTAGTTGTTGTTGTTGTTGTTATCCCAAAAATATTTGTATTTTTCTTATTTAAAAATAATATAATATATATTTTATTTTTAATGTAATAATATATAGCACCATATATATTTATGATTTCTCTAAAATACAAAGTATAAAAGTATTTTTTTCCTTTTTTAAATTTCATGCCCAACTTAACTTAATTACATGAAATGGGACGAAGGAATGCGAATAAATAAATCTAGCAAGGAAAAGCTCGCGAGCCCACTGATAAACGTGCATGGAGCACTACAATAATGATGCAAAAATAGCTCATGAAGCGCAGAATATATAAAGGTAGCGGTAAAATAACTATGGAAATAAATACTCAATTAAATTAAACTCTTTTTTTTTGTTAGTTTAAACATATAATACTACCATTAATGATAAGTTTCTATAAACATAGAAATATTCTTTATCAAATTTTTCTTAAACACTATGATCAGTCAAAATAGGTTCACTTGTATTAGAACTGAAGAAGTACGAGAAAACCTCATGTCTCACGTGTAATTAACAGCTGTTTTTGTGTTTGGGAATGCCATTTTTCTGTACATATTCTGTAACATCTTTTTTATTTATTTATGGAAGTGTGAGATTCGTGTTTGAAGCGTCTATTTTTATCAACTCCAGTCCTTGGCCCCAACACCCAACTCCATCATCTAAAGTACCATTAAAGTTGTATATATTCATTCCGAGTCTCTTTATTCTTCTTCATTATCTCCTATCACATCTTGAACTGCTGTTCTTCATTAATTCAATAATATTCTCTTCAAAGCTCCATTCTTTCTCAAGTTTTGGAAGATGAGAAGAATCTGTAACTTGGAGCTAAGGCTTGTCCCTCCTTGTGTTTCAGCTTTTTCTCCTAAAGAATATTGCACTACCACTCCATTCTTCTCCATGTAACTCTCTCTCTCTCTCTCCATGTTTTGAGTTTTTGAAGTTCAATTATCCCTTTTCTGTTATATCACTGATCTTATAGTTCCTTCGTCTCAATTTATGGGATGTATTGTGACCGGCATAATAGAAAGATACGGAGGTTCAGTATTAGGATTGTAGGTTAGAAGATAGTTGAATCTTGCCTTACTTCGTACTATTGTGGGACTAGTCTAGTAGAATTTTTGTTTAGCTACTGACAATGTTGTGTCTTACTATTTCGTTTTTCCGTGAATGACATATTTACTAGCTATCACTTTTGCTTTGCATGTTTCTTTTGGATTTCATGTTGTTCTTATTTTCCGTATGATCTTTTTGGTGATACTAATAATGTCTCCTTTTGTCTTTTTGTTTTCTTGAACTCCCTTGACCACTAAACTACACTTTTGGGTTGTTTTAAGGCGGTTCAAAACTTAATAGATAGAGGTAAAAATAGATTTTACCTTATATATGCAGTTTAATGTTTCGGAGAAGGGGATTCGGTTGAACCCCCTTCCACCCTCCTAAATCCGCCGTTGTATTCAACATGGTAAATATTTTCCCACACCGGGTATTTACACCAGACTGTATTAATTTATCGTGGTTAATTAATTTAATTAGATAAAAATACATATAATTTACCATGGTTAAATGATTGAAGTCCATATGCAAAACATATGTCATGTATTTATTATTTCTGTGTGAACACCCGGTGAGAATAACTTTTTACCAATTCAATGTTTCCTCTCTTTTTCCTTAAATAGGTGGGATAACCAGGGCACAAAAGAGAAGCAACTGAAGCAGCTAACTATATTCTACAATGGAAAAGTTGTGGTTTCTGATGCTACAGAGCTGCAGGTATATGTATCTATGGATCCCCTCTCCTTTTAATTTCTGTGTTTTTTTGTTAAATAAATGCACTCTTTCTACTACACTTTTTAGTCGCTTGACTCACTTTGGTATGAAGTTGAATGGAGTTTAAGGGTAGTATGTACGAAGACTTTACCTCTACCTTTGGGTAGAGAGGTTGTTTTCAAATAGACCCCCGGCATCCTTCCCTCCAAGAACTTCCCACCTTTCTCTTGGGGAGACTCGAACTCACAACCTCTCGGTTGAAAGTGGGGGTTGCTTACCATCGGAGCAACCCCTCTTGTCAAAATTTTACCATTAGTAATATATTGTTCATAAAGAGTAAAATTAATAACATTATATAATAATACAGATTATCAATACAAAAAATTCAATTTGAACGTGCAGTTTGGTGGAAATCATCAACGTGTATACAAATTTGTCTTCTGGTATTATATCGTAGTAATGATGCAACTTCATATCACATTCGTGCAAGGTAGTCCAAAGAAATTTGATAACAAATGTTGTACTGAAATTTCATGGAAATTCTTACAAAATAAAATTATTCAACAAGAAAGGGAAGTCAGGGTACCCGTTCACCTTTTTGGGGAGGGGGGTGGTCAAGAATTGAAGATCATAATAAATGGATTTTGGTTAAGGTAGATACATGTTTTTCATTTTTCCTTAAATACTACAGGATCAAAGACAATTTTGATCAGAAAGAGATTGTGACCGTACAAAGAATTCACTTTCTTATGTAGAGCCCATTTGGATTGGCTGAAAAAAGTGGGAAAAAAATCAGAAATAGCCAGATTTATAATTGGTAATTGAAAGTAATTATAGTTTCAAAAGCAATGGAAAGTTAGCTATTTTTCATGTAAAGATAAAAGAGAAAATCTCACTTCATACCTATTGAATTCAAACTATTTACCCTTATATATCCCTACCTAAACCATTTTCTACTCCTACCCATAAAGCCCAAACTATTTACCCGTCTCCTCTTCTGGCTATGATTGGGAACCAATTTGAAGATTGCATTCTTGACTGTAAAATTAAGAGAAAAATACTCATGTGATTAGAACTAACCTTGGAGAACGTAATGGCAATGGAGGAGAGACAAGTGAAAACGAAAAAAAGTGACTCCTTTTTAGAGTTGAGGAAATTTAGAATTTTATTACTTATTTGTTTTTTAATTTTATTTAGTATAATTTTATATTTTTTAATTTAAATTATAATACTTAGGCCTTGGGGATTTGTAATTCGACAATGAATTTAGTACATGTGAGTTTGAGCTCCTTATTTTATTTTAATTTTTATATGCATAAATTTATATTAAATTTATTTAATTATGGTTCTATTGCTATTAAATATTGCATAGCGTACTTTTTGAAAATTTATACTGAAATTTGATCATAGTTGGAACTGATTTGATGTGATCGAGATTGAATTTATATTATATACCTAAATAATGTACAAATATACCATTTTAGTATAGGTTACAATATAGGTTAAAATATATTTATACCATACCATTGACGTATACAAACTAAGTTCCTTTCACGTTTGTTACTTTCATAGCTCTGAAAATTATTTTTTCTCTTTAATTTTCTTCGGAAAAAATGCTAGTTTTCCTAATAATTCTTAATTAATTTATTTTCCTCAATGAAAATGCAGGCGAAAGCAATAATATATCTCGCAAGTAGAGAAATGAAGGAGAATACAAAGACTTCATCACAAATTTCAGAGGCATCATCACCATTGTTGCAACCTCAAACTGGTCTTTCCTTGAAGAGATCTTTGCAAGGATTTCTGCAGAGGAGAAAGAATAGAATTCAAGCAATTTCTCCGTATCATCAATTGGAAAGAATAGAATTCAAGCAACTTCTCCGTATCATCACTAGCAATTACTAACAATTACTAATACTATTTGATGATCTTTTATTTCTTTTTTCTTTTTCTTTTTTCTTTCATTTTCTCCTTCACTTTTTTCTAGTGTGGTTATGTGACGAAGAAGAAAGCTTTTTTTCATGTCATTACTTTTTGGTTTACTGGCCCGACGAATGTAGATTCGTGGCTAGAAAACCCACCTTATGACATGCTTTAGATAATAAAAATTTCACGGATCGTTTTATTTGGCCGCTCCATTTAACCTACATATTTTTTTTAAAATTTTTAACTTGTACGTATCAATTACATTTCTTCTCCTACTTAGGGGTGTTCATTGGGCGGATTGGGCGGCTTTTTACTCTAACGGTTTGGCTTAACGGTTATCGACTTTTAAATGTATTCATCGTTAGCCACCCGATAAGATATCGGGCGGATTGGTATCGGGTTAGCTCTTATGGGGCAGTTACTGGGCGGTTTATCGGTTTAATACCTAAGGACTCAAATGTATTCTGTCCACACACTGCATTCAATTTATAATGCAAGGCTGCAAGCTCAGTAGCTCACGCCTCACTGTCCAGTTTAGTACATCAGCAGACACTTACAAGAATCAATTGCCACACACATATTTACTAGTATATTCAAACTTCTCCAAGTTATGTTGGATAGGAAGTAGATCTGGGAAGAAACATTCCTAGGATAGGAAGTAGATCTGGGAAGAAACATTCCTAGCATAACAGAATATTAGATAATTAGTTTTGTGGTGGGGTGGAGACAGCACACACTACACTGTTCAGCACATACGGGGTGGGGTATTTGTTTAATTATTTTTGTAATTTGATTTTTAGTTTTTTTATATTTAATATATATAATTATATAAATAAAAATAAATTATATATATATATATATATATATATATATATATATATATATATATATATATATATATATATATATATATATATATATATATATATATATATATATATATATATATATATATATATATATATATATATATATATATATATATATATATTCTTAACGGGTTAACGGATTATCCGTTAAGAAAATTGAATAATCCGCCCCCAATTCGATAAGCCGTTAATAAAAAAATTTTAATCTGTTCCCCGTCCCTTAAGCCGTTAAGCCGTTACCATTAAGCCATTAAGCTTCGGTTCGGTTCGGTTTTCGGTTTCGTATCGGTTTTGAACACCCCTACTCCTACTCCTCCTCCTCCTCCTCCATCTTCTTCTTCTTCTTCTTCTTCTCTTCTGCTTCTGTTGGTGCTGCTATGGAACTTCATATGATGCGATGATTGCCATAAGTATGTTTATCAAGATTATTTAAATATAAATTATAAATAATTACATAAATTAGTAGATAATAATTTATGAATATTTTCATATATGTAAGTTCGTAGACAATGATAATTCTATTCTTTTCACGTTTATTATTTTCAAAAATTATGATTTAGATATTGTTGGCAATCTGATGATTTATCTAGTATGTTAGAAAGCTTTTTAAAAAAAAATCAGCTTATATAGTGCTGAAGTTTTTACAAATGAACTAAATAACTTCAGCTCTAAATCTGAAGTTTAACAGTTACATTATAAAACAAAAAATTTCAGCTCTAGGGCTGAAGTTCGCCAGTTAAAAAATAAAAACTGCAGCTCTAGAGCTGAAGTTCGACAGTTATATTGCAAAACAAAAACTTCAGCTCTAGAGCTAAAGTTCCCCAGTTACAGAACAAAAACTTCAGCTCTAGAACTGAAATTTGTTAGTTACAAAAACAAAACCTTCAGCTCTAGTGCTAAAGTTCACCAGTTACAGAACAAAATCTTTAGCTCTACAGCTGAAGTTCACCAGTTACAAAAACAAAAACTTCAACAATTAGCAAACAGAGAGCAAAACTTCAGCTACAACGCTTAGGTTCATCAATTACAAATAAAAACTTCAGCACACATACAACTTCAAGCCCGTCTACTACAATACTGAGTTTTGCGTGATTGCCTTTGTTACTTCAGCTCCGTATGCTGAAGTTATGCAAAAAAGAGGGTACACTTGTAATTTCTTTTTGCCAAGTGGGTACAAGTTATATCGTGAAACAAAAAGCGGGTATAAATACAAATGTCCCCTCTAGATATGTAATTTAGTGTTCTAATATAAATATTATGGATGTTGACTTGAGATGAGTTTTAGGACCCATTTGGCTATAGGTATTTTCCCTTTTTTATTTAATATTTTTTCAAAAATATGTTTGTCCACGAAATTCTTTAAAATTTTGAAAATTTTCGGCAATGAGGTTTTAAAAATCCAAAAACCTTTTTCAAAATTTTTGGAAATTATTTTTCCCCACTCACAAAACTGCAATATTTCTTAAATGAAATATGTATATATCTCAATATAATTTAAAATTTCAAATACCCTTTTTTAGCCGGATGAACTCGAAGAGTGTTTCCATCAAAAGTTACAATTTTATGTCCAAACGCCTACGAAGTTTGAAATATGATAAGTAATGATTCTTTTAACCAACCTCATACTTATTTTGCATGAACGCGTGATTATTTTTGTTGTATAGAAATATTATGGATAAATTAGGGAATGTTTTGCCAATATATGGTTCTTATATCCTTTTTCCTTTATATTTTTCCCCTGACTTGCTTAGATCAAATTGCTTCTTTCTATTTTGATCTTTCATATGGAAATATACTTAGAGCTAACCGAAAAATAAAGTAGTAGAAAAAGGAAAAACAAATTGTAGGCATCTCTCTTTATTATTCAGATACAAATGAAGGTATATAGAGGGTATTGGTGCTAATAATACACAATTTACTTGTTTAAATGTTCGTATGGCTGCATCCTAATTGTAAGTAAACTCGTTAATTTGACTCTGATCAAGTTAAGAAAAGGTGTCTATTTGTAGAAGACAAATTTCAAAAATTAAAATGTGTTATTTAAGTATGTCTACCCTAATTTCGAGTTTTTTATTTTTGATTTCTCATATGGTGTTTGGTATCTTTATTGGAGCTTGACTATATTCGGATTCGCGTAACGTAGGGCCAGTCAGGGGAAGTGCTTTCTACTAAGGATTTTTCCATATTCAGGGCTCGTATTAGAGATTCTGTGATTAAGGGAAGAGCATTACTAGAAATTCGGAAAAACCTGTCCAAAAAAAATGACCAAAGTAGGTCGGCAAAGGCCATTAACCGTCCAAAACGCAATCCTTAACGTGTGGTCGGTATTTTGAAGGTCGGTCAATTAAATTCAAAAACAATTACCGAAAGAACCGACCTAAGTCGATCGATTTTTCCGATCAAAGTTTGTCGGTATTTTAATTATGTAATTAAAAATTACACCATTTGGAAATCGAACATGGGTCTATACTGTGGCAGGATATTATTCCACCGCTAGACCATTAGTGCATCTGTTTTAAGATTGTCCTTTATTTCATTTATACTTTTTAATTGTACTTTCGCACGAAAATAACCGACCAATATAGGTTGATTTTATTAAACAATAAAATTACCACCCGAATTCGGTCAGTTTTTTAAAATGACCGGCCAAATTAACGTAACAGACCGATTTTGGCTTGTTATTTTAATATTAATTTTAATTTATTTTAAATTAAAAATTGACCAAAATTAGTTGATTTCTTGAAAAAAGAATCGACTTTGGCTGTTTTTTTACCAACAAAAATTGATCGATCGGTTGTGATCAATTTTTTCGAATTTATAGTAATGTAGTTCCATTCGTTGCACCATATTATATTCTTTGGTTATCGATCTGATTGTTGTATGAATTTTGTGTAAGTAAATTCATGTGAATATAGGGTAAAGGAGAAACTTGAAGTATTACCTTTAATATATAAAAGTATCATTATTTTAAGAATAGATAGGCTAAAAATGAACGACTCACATACTCACATTAATTAAGACGGAGATTACAGTACGGTGTAAATAGTGTAAATATCTACATGATTAGTATCTATCTTAATCATGAAAATTTAAAGTTCATTCCCGGGAGGGGCACTTGGTGGGGCTTATACGACCACCAAAGCAAATCATAGCTTCCATCAGGTTATCTTAATTGTCTGATATCATAGTTCGCTGATACATAACTAAAATATAAACCATGTTTTTTTAAAAAAAAAAACACATAACACGTGTTTAATCTGTCATAAGTCGGTAATAGACCAACAGTTGGCTGTCTTTTTGATAGTCATCCCAATAGTAAAGATTTTTTTTTCTTGTTGGTCCTTAGAGGTTTAGATAATTGATGGATTCATCCCATTTTAAACAAAAAGTATGTTTGCGATCAAATAATTTTCAAATATGATTATTAAGGAGAAAAGGGCGTTCTTTTTTCTCTTTTCTTAAAAGGACAATTAGTGAAAATCTTCCTATATGAAAGGTGAGACATTATTGGCTTACCTCCCATATAATTATTTATGATCAAACCATTGCAATGACATAAAGGTGAGACATGGTACACAAATTTTCATGATATATAAATGCATGATTTTATTAAGTTGTGTATTTTAATTGAGGATTTGTCAGAAAGGCGTTCTTTTTCTTTAATTGAGGATCATTTGTGTGCCATGTGTAATGTTACGCGGAGTTTTTCTAAGATTCTTTGGAAGTGTGATGTAAGGCTAAGAAACTAATGTCAGTACAATTATTGTCTGCTAATTGAGCTCCTCTCGTACGTTAGAAGAGATTGTCAGTGCCGTACAGAAAAATCAATGTCAAAAGCAATTGAGAGAACATAAAGGAGAATTTAGATTGAAAGAAAGCTAGAAAGTTTGATTGCTTGATCTCCCTAATAATGGTTAAAAAAGTAAATCAAAGAAATCAAAGGTACAAGACTAGACTTGACTAAGCTAGATAAACATAATGGAAGTATGTGTAATAAAACTACTCTATATTTACAATAAAAATGACTTACTTTTCTCCAAGGTAGAAGCAAGTCCGTTGTCAGCAATATTGTCTTTGGCATCCCAATTTTTCCTATATTAGTTATTAAAATGCATGTATATCTTTAAAACAATGCAGGTACATCAATCGATATTTTTTCATAATTTCTGCATTTTTAAAGGATTTTAATTAATTCATCCTAGTATTTTATTTTGTAAATAATTACTAATTGCAACACAAAGGATTTTATAATAATTTCATTACATAAATTTTATCATTTATATTTATATTAAGCTTTAATTATCTTATGCATAACTCTATTTACATATGTAGACTATAATTGCAATAACATTGCAGTAGTACTTCATATGTGCATAGTTACTTACTTTACACGAAAATGACCTTTTATATTTTTATTATACTAAGTGATTATTTTAAATCATCTTTATGCATAGAAATTATTTTTATTATTTTATTAATTATTTTTATAAATTATTTTATAATTAATTGAGTATTTAACAAATAATTTCTTTTAATTTGGTTTAATTTCGAACCTTAACCCAATTTGCTACCCCAACCCAATTAAAACCATACCCACAACCCAATTTCCTAACACGGCCCAGCCAAAGATTTAATCGTGGCCGTTGATCTCAAAAGATCAATTGTCCAATATTAATTTATTTTTAACTTAGTTAAACCTCAAAGCCTACCTCATTTACAAAAATATGCCGCCCTTAAATCCCTCTTCCTATCTTCTCTCTCAAACTCTCCCCTAACCCTAGCCGGCATCGTCGGAAACACCTCCAATCTATGAGGGTTCACTTTGATTTTAGGCAACATATGGCCTTATATCCCTACTGGCTATCCGATTTCTTTGTAGTTTAACGGGGCATCGAAGAGATTCAACACAAACCTGGCTCCTACTCTTCATTTTTCTCGATGAGCATGCCTATATTCATCTCTATGTTTGTGAGTGTTGGTATCTTCGTGTTCATGGTTTCAAATCTCTAGTTCAAACTAGATTTTTCTCATCTCTGTGTATTTTATTGCATGATTAACTATTTCTGGTTAAATCATTCAGATCTCCTTAGATCTGAAACTATTTGAGTTTGTTTGTTACTTTTCATTTAGTATTAGCTGTTTTCTTATTATTGTTGCCCGATTTTTATTTTTCATTAAAAAACTAGAGTTTAAACTTTTTAAGTTTTTACAAATGCTTTAGAATGCCTAAAGGCTCAACTTTGGCTTTTCCTCTTTACTGTTCTACTATTTTCATTTCTTGACATTTCATCTTTATGCTTCTACATGCTTAAAGTTTTCTGCTATTCAATTATTTACCTCATTGATCTTGCCCGTTTATTTTGACTGTTAAATAAATGGATGTGATGACCCAAAAGTCATTTCTTATTTTAAAAGTCAAATATGTATTTTGAAGCATTAAAACCCTCCTTTCGACTTACCTCGATTTGCATGATCAGTCCGAGCGTATATCCGAAAAGCATTTATGTGAAAAAATTGAGAAAAATACTAATTTTTCCTTGAAAATATAATTAAGTTGACTTCGATAAATATTTTAGGTAAACAAATCCAGATCCATGATTTGAGGGTTCCGGAATGCCCGTGAAAAAATATGGAATTTGGGCGCATGCCAGAATTGAATTATGAGGTCCCTAGTCCTAGAAATGAATTTTTGAAGAAAATTATTTAACTAGGAAATATAAGAAGTTTGAAAATTGAACAATGTTTGAATTTGATGGTATCGTATCCGTATTTCGATTTCGAAGCGTGATACAGTTTAATATGGTATTTAATTTGTGTCGGTAAAACTTGGTAAGAAACAGAATCCATATGACGTAATTCAGACCCTCGGTTGTGATAATTGAAATTTTAAGAGTTCTTGAGATTTTCATTGATTTTGATGGTAAATTTGTTGTTTAAGATGTTATTTGAGAGATTTGATCGCACGAGTAGATCCGTATGATATTTTTAGGTTTGTGTGTATGTTTTACTTTCGAGCCCCGAGGGCTCGGGTGAGTTTTGGATAGGCTACGAGGTGATTTACACTTAGAGAATCTGGTACAAGCTACTGTATCTGGTATCTGTTGCACTATGCTTCGCAATCGCATAGCCACTCTGGCGATCACGAAGGGGAAATTGGGCCGGGGTTGGATTTGTTCATCGCAAACGCGTATCTATGGTCACGAACGCGGAGCACTGGGAGGGCTGCTCTATGCCAACGCCACCGGTGTCAGTGAATGCATATAGTAAAATGATGGTGGGATGGGAATCGATCATTTCTTCTATGCAAACACGTACAGTGGTCCACGAACGTGAAGTCTACAAGGACATACCCTTCAAGAACGCGTGCAAGATCTCGCGATCGCGTAATCTTGAGGAAGGATGCTCTTTGCGGACGCGACATACCTCACGCAAATGCGATGAACAATATCGCCCAGCACTTAAAACAGAAATAGAATGGGAATAAGGTCATGATTTCATATTTTCAAAAACTAGAAGGCATAAAGGCAATTTTCAAGAGACATGTTCTTCCCCGAAGTGTGGGTATATGATTCTAAACCACTTTCTTTCAATTAATCGTTGCATTTTATCAATTTTCATCCAAAAATCTAGGGTTTTATGGTAGAAATTAGGGATTTGGTTAGAATTATGGCTTTTTGTATAATTATAATTTAGACCTGATTTGGGTCGGATTTCAAAAATAATTACATACGGGCTCATAGGAGAATGGGTATTCAGATTTTGGTCTGAACCTCGAGTTTAACTAAATCGGTCTAGGGTCGATTTTGACTATTTGGAAAAAATGATAGAAATCTGTAATTAAGCATTGGAGTTGACTTCTTTAGTATTTATTGATATTATAAGGTTAATTTTGGCTAGATACAAATGAATTGGAGGCAAAATCTAAAGGAAAAGCGGTATTTGAGGCTTGAGTTTGGCCGTGGAATCCTAGGTAAGTATTTGGTTTAACCTTAGCTTGAGGGAATAGGTGTTGTGTCTGATTTGTTACGTGTTAGTGTTTTGTACGACGTATATGTGTGGTGCCAAGTATCTATATATTGGTATTGAGCATTCCTGTGAGTTTTATACTATGATCGTTGTGGTTCTTATTATGTACCATCTAAGCCTAAATTGATGGTTCTCCATGTTCAACCAGGCTTATAATTTTTTCTTGGTATTTGTCCATTGTTGATTATTAGTTCAAGTTGAAGTTCATTTGGTGAAGTTAACTGTTGGAACAAGATTGGTTATAGAGGATTTTCTTGTCGGGATGTATTTATTTCTATTGTTGATTCCTTTGCCGGGATGTATTTATCTCTATATTTTATTCCCTTACCTGGATGTTATTATTTTTGTTGTTTGGTTGAGGAAAGAGTGATAAAAAATGAAAGGTGATGTCGTGTGCATTTATACTTATGCACATGGTAAGGAAAGAGTGATAAAGCATGAAGGATAATGTCGTGCACATTTACATTTATATTGATGCATATGGTAAGGAAGAGAGACAATGCACAAAGGGTGATGCCGTGCACATTTCTAATATTCACATGGTGAGGAAGAACTATAAAGCACGAAGGGCGATGTCGTGGACATTTTCATTATTGATTTCATGGTGAGGACTAACAGTAAAAACAAGAAGAGTGATGTTGCGCATTCATTTTCTATTTGCTGTGATTAATTGTTTTTATCGGCTCAAGTACCTTAATTGTTTCGTTTTAGTTACTTATGTGTTTCCTTATTATGGTATCCCTCATAGCATGTTGCCCCTTCTTGTTACTTTCTTATTTGCTTCTATTACTATTATTCTGTTAGATATTGTTTAACATAAGAACTTATGATGTTTGGTCGTGTCCTAGCCTCATCACTACTTCGTTGAGGTTAGGTTCGACATTTACCAGTACATGGGGTTGGTGTTGATACCTAATTTTTTTCCTGTATATTTTGATATGTAAAATGCTTTCAAAATAACATATGTATGCATATATAATTATGTCTAAAATGTTTTATTATTTTTCTTTAGTTTTTTAAAAAAGATTTTTAAATCAGTTTATTGCTCTATTTTACTCAAAAAAGCCCAGTAATTATTCCCAAAATTATCATTTTAGTGATTCATTTATTGGACTCTCATATTTTTACTAAAATATAGCAAAGATAATTTTTGCATATTTTTATAAATTTATTTAGTATTTATAAGGCTAATTTGCATATAATTGCAATATCAATCTCTTTTTTTTTGTAATTAAAATTTTGTATTAATCACCAAAGAGGTTTCTTTACAAATCCATAGTGCAGCTAAACACAGCTGACTATCAAAAAGAAAACTTAATCACCATCTACTGATACTGTACCTATACTTCTATTTACAGTAGAGAATGCTGAAGCTGTAGGCTAACTTTAGGGGGACTCCTAACAATACAAACATATGCAATAGTCCTAAGTAATTGATCACTAGAACAAGAGACATTCTTAAACAACCTCGAGTTCCTCTCTAACCAAATGGTATAAAACAGTTCTGCTATAATCATTTTGACAATGTGAGCTCGACTAGTTTTCCCTTTAGCTTTGGCAATGATCCAGTGAATAAACTGCTCCCAGTTCTGATAATTTGGCTGAGTTACTCCAATCCATAAAATGTGTTTAATGTCTCAGTTGCCTAACAAAGGGACAGGAAAATAAAAGATGATCTCTGTTCTCCTTACCTTGTTGGTATAAAGCACAAGTGCTATCCACAGTCAAGTTCCATTGGCCCAACCTGTCTTTAGTAGGTAATTTGTCTTGCAATACCAACAAGATATTGAAAACTGCCCTGGGTCTGGCATAGTTTTGGATAGTTAGATTCTTCCACAAGACTCTAGGCAATTGTCCAATCTGGTGTAGGTACATCATCATTATAGTACACACTGGTTGATTCATCAACTGAGATTGCTGCAATGTAACAGTAGCTTCAATAATCTTCCTGACCATCCAGCTGGCTTGGTTAGGAATAACTATGGAATGTAGCTGCTGTTGTTTTATATAGATTGTGTGAATCCACCTTACCCATAGAGCATCCTTCTTGTGAGCCAAATCCCATCCAAGCTTGGTAATTGCAGCTTTGTTCCATACTAGCCGGTTCATAATATTTAAGCCTCCAGCTGATTTAGGCAAGCATACTTTATCCTAGGCTATATATGCTTTCTTTGATATATTGGCTGAACCTGTCCATACAAAGGATCTACATACAGCTTCTAGCATCTTTAAGATTTTTGAGGGAATAAGGAAAAGTTGAGCCCAGTAAGCTTGTATGCCAAATATCACTAATTGAACCAATTAAACTCTACCAGTATAAGACAATTTTCTGGCAGTCCAGGATGTGATCCTGGAGGTGACCTTATCCACCAGTGGCTGCCATTGTACCAAAGACATTTTCTTGGTAGATAAGGGAACTCCCAAGTATTTGAAAGGCAACTCCCCATATACATAGTCAAGATGATCTACAATTTGATGTTGGATATCAGTAGGAACACCACAAAAATAGACAGAACTCTTACTCAGATTAGCTTTCATCCCAGAGGCTTCAGTGAAGTGAGAAAAGTACTTAGACATGGCTGCTACAGACTGATGCTCTCCTTTGACAAACAGCAAAAGGTCATCTGCAAAGCTAAGGTGAGTAATGCCTAGCTTTTTACAGCCAGGGTGAAATAGAAAACCTCTATCCTTCTTCAATTCAGCAAGAGCTCTACTTAGATACTCCATCACTATGGCAAATAGAAAGGGGGAAATTGGATCACCTTGTCTCAAGCCTTTAGCTGCTTGAAAGGGTTTAGTAGTTTCCCCGTTCACCAACACTGTATAGCTGACTATTTGGACACATTCCATGATCCACTTCATTAATCTATCTGGGAAGTCTAAGGCCTCCATTACCTGCTGTAAGAAGATCCATTCAACAGAATCATATGCCTTCTGCAAATCTATTTTAATCATGCATCAAGGAGACACATGAGTTCTTGCATAGTGTTTAATTAGTTCATGGGCTAATATAACATTATCTGCAATCCTCTTGCCTGGGATAAATTCTGCTTGGGCATCACAAATGATACTGGCCATGCATTTTTGTAGTTTATTGGCCAGTATTTTAGAAATTATTTTATATAAGACTGAGCAGCAAGCAATTGGTCGAAACTCCTTGACTGATTGTGGGTTAGCAACTTTAGGTTTCAAGGTGAGGGAAGCACAATTCACTGGCCTATACATTTTGCTGGACTGGAAGAAGTTCAAAATTGCCTTGATTATATGATTGCCAGTGGTACTCCAGGTCTGCTTGAAGAAAGCAGCATTATATCCATCAATCCCTGGTGCTTTGTCATCCCCAATGGCTTTTAGACTGTCCAGAATCTCATCAGCAGTGATATCAGCAGCTAACTGTTGCTTCTGGAGACGTGTGAGTTTTGGACCATTACCCATATACAATCTGTTAATTGCTGGTAGTGAGGCAGCTGATGTTCCCATCAAAGACTTATAGAAATCCTTGATCTCCTATGTAATATCATCTGGATTGGTAATCCTGGTTCCCCCTGCTGTAATTAGTTCTGCTATGCTTTTGTATTGATTCCTTTCCTTCAAGACAACATTAAAATATTTATTATTTGAGTCTCCCAATTGAATACACCTGGCCCTGGACTTCTGTTGTAGGATATTCTCTTCTATCATTGACCATTTTTCTAACTTCAAGACTAGTTCCTTCTCTTTGATCTGCAAATCATCAATGTAATTCAGCATCATCTGGTTCTGAATGTCCTTCAACTCCTCCCTGCTAGACTCAATTTTCTGTGCAATGTTCTTAAAATCTCTAACATTTAGAGATTTTAAAACTGGTTTCAGTGTTTTGAGATTATTCCACACCTTCTTGACAGTACCTTGAGTAGTATTTCTCCAATTCTCCTTGATAAGTTGCTAGAAGTCCTTATGATTAGCCCATGCATTATAGAATCTGAATGGGGCCTTCCTGATCATAATATCTTCAGCCAAAGTGAGTACCATTGGATTATGATCAGAGATTAATGGGGGGTCATATACAGTCGGTACATGGCTCCATTTAATCATCCAGTCACAATTACAAAATATTCTGTCCAATCTGCTACAAACTCTATCATTGCCAGTTTTTTTATTGGTCCATGTGAAAAATTCCCCTTTCCAAGGAAGTTCTGATAGCTCAGCCAGTTGGATACATTGAGTAAAATCCAGAATTTCAGCTTGTTTAACTTGATTACAGGATTGCCTATCATTGATAGACATAACAACATTGAAATCACCTGCTACTAGCCAAGGGTCAGAAATACCAGCAGCAAGATTCTGTAGTTGTTGCCACATTGTTCTCCTTTGATCCAATCCATTGAAGCCATACACCACAGTGAGGAGGCAAACCAGATCACCTGCAGGGGTATTAACACTACAATGAAGGAATTGAGCCTCCTCCTGAATACCAGTGATCCTAATCTTCTGAGTATCCCATAGGATCCAAATTCTACCCCTTGGAGAGTCCCTATAGTTAGTTAACATATCCCATCCTGGAACCAACAGTTTAGCTATTCTCTCTGCATTTCTCTCCTTAACCTTTGTTTCTACCAGACCAACAAGGTTAAATTTATTATATCTAAAATATTCCTTAGCTTCCTTCTGCTTATACCTCTTATTCACACCTCTAATGTTCCAAAATAAAAACTTCATTGGGTATGACTAGGGCCCCGTTCATCTAGGGGATTTCCTGGTCTACTAGCTGACATTACTTGAAATCCGTTACTCATCACAACAGGAGATAAAGGGGGAAAGTTTGCAAGATTGAACACTGGAGATTGCACCTGTTTGCCTCTATCTTCATGTTTGTTCAACTCTGTGCTTCCTAAAGGAGCAACATCTTTAGGAGGTACATCATTCTGCTTTGGTCCAAGCTGTTGTTTAGGAACCTCCTGATGCTGCATAACAGTCTGGTATGTAACTTTAGCTCTCCATTCCTGAAGTACTCTAGGCTTTTGAATTTGATTAGGTTGGGAGGGTTTGGGATTAGCCAGACAATTGTGTCCAACCACAAGGCATTTCTCACAATATGATGGTTTCCAATCATATGCCACTTCCTGCACAAATTTCTTGCCATTTGGATCTATTAGCTCAATCTCACTTGGCAATTCTTTAGAGACATTCACCTCAATAAGCATGCGTGCATAAGAAATTCTAGTCTGCTTAGTCGTACATTCATCTGCAAAAATGGCTTACCAAGGACACTGGCTATCCTACTCAAAGACCTGATTCCCCAGCATGACATAGGGAGTTTGGGGAACTTCACCCACAGAGGGATTTCCGTAGGGAAAGCAGCATTGAAATCAAAATCAGCAGTCCATTGCTTCAGTACCATAGGTCTATTAGCAATGGAGTATGGGCCACCACAGAGAACTTCTTTGGCATCTTCCATTGATCGAAATTTGGCTACATAATAGCCCTCCTCATGATAGTATAGATCTGGTTCTGGAACATGGGACCAATGTAGGTTAATGAAGCGTTTCATTGCATTGTACCCTGGTCCAGTCCCTAGCACAAAAATTACTAGGGCACATTTCCATTTCTGTTCTTCCGCCTCTATTCCTCCTTAATCAGATGACCTACAGGTTTACCATCAATCAGAGTCGGTGGGATATACTCCAATGCCATGCCATTAGAAGCAAATCGGTTCTTCTGGAAGAGATTTGCCCACCCTTTGGCTACTTCATTGGTCCTCTCCTCTGGCTCTGTCACTGGTGTTTGAGATAGGTTCTGCATGTGGTCGATTCCACCATTTCCTTGTACCATCTAGGGTTGAGGAAGCAAAGAAACTGCATCTGCTTCTAATACCTCATCTGATTGTGTCAATGGAACGGTGATATTCAATGGAACAGTAACAGCCACTGGAACAGTATCAATGGGTTGATTAACCCTGGTTTGATGGTTTATCGTTGAAATAATTCGGTCTATGGTTGTAATCGGCAATTTTCGAGGTCGCCCCCTGCCTCGTCCTCTTCCCCTCGCCATGGAAAACAAGCTCGGCGTACGTTAACTAACGTGCGCCGAGAGGAGAGTCGGAAGAGAGAGTTTAATCCTCTTCTACAAATGTCTATTCACTTTTATTATTCTACATTGGTTTGGCCTTCTCCAAAATCCAATATCAACCTCTTTTAGATTTAACTGCGTTATGTTTATAAAAACAACTAGGTCCAATATTCTTAATTAGATAATTACGTATTCTTAATCATTTTAGTTCCTTTAATTGTATTCCAAAAACTACCTTTACTGTTTTTTATTAAATAAAAAGGGAAATGTGGCTATTTGAATATAGCCCAATTGTGTGTCAATTGTGGCCTGATTTGAACCCCAATCTTAAACCCAATTACCCTGAACCAATCTCCATCTGAACTGACCCAAACCTAACCATGTTAAACCGCCCCACCTACCCAATCAATCTAGGCCATTGATCAAAATGATCAACGGCCACCAAAACCTCTTTTCCTTTATTAATTCAAACAACCCCTAAACCCTATCATTTCTCTTTATTCAGCCGCCTCTGAATCCCTTTGTTATCTCAACTCTCTCTCTCTCTCAATCCTCTCTCAAACCTTAGCCGCCGCCCTCAACCACCTAAAATCACCCAAATAAATGGCTTCTAAAGTCATTGGAGGCATGTATCTACCTCATTTGGCTTCTGTATGCCCAAATATCATGATTTCAAGGCTAAATCCTGGAAAACCTTGGTCCAGACGTTGGTCGATCTCAGTTCCATGGCTGTCTCTGGCCATCTTTGACTTTGCTCCGGCCAACCATGGCTATTCAAGCTTAATTCTTGACTTCTCCTGCTTAGATCGATGACTTTCCAAACCTTTCTCACCTTCTCGGGTTCTCCTGAAACCATAACCTTTGAGGTTCTTCAGATTTATTTTATGTTTGTTTTAGATATGTATGTTCTCTAAACTTCTAAACATTTTTCTCAAGGTTTCTTTCAAAACTTTACCTTCAAGAACCCTTAACTTTTTGGATTTATGTTTTGTTAAGTTACTTTTGAAGCTTTCTCTAATTTTCAATATTTTCTGTTGTATTTCCTTATGCCATTCTTTTAATGGAATTTGCATGTCAAGAGTCTTAGTTTCTCCTGAGGTTTCTGAACATATTTTCGTGTTAGTATTTGTTCGATTATTTGTGTTCCATCTCTAGACTCGATCGGTGTTAAGAAACCCTAAAATTTTGGGTTCATTCGAGTTCTGAGACTATTTGCTGTGTGATTTACATATTCATCATATCTGAATTAGATTGGTTTTAAAACCTTAATTTCTTTGGGCCTATTCGAGCTTCTGAAAACTGCTTCATCTATTTGAAGTTGCTCGACTGGATTCTAAGTCCTTTTTTTCAACATCTATTTCTCTATGTGACTTGGTTTCCTGCAATCATTGAAACTAGACTGTATTTTTCGTAAAGGTATTTTTACTTAACCTGTGCATGCTTTTGATACAGTCTCCTTTCTCTGTTACTAAGTTGGTGAAATTGACCTATATGGCTGTCATGTTTCAATAGTTCACTATCTGCTGACTTTGTGATTATTCTCTTCGTCATAAGTTCAGCCTTGCATGAAAAATGTTTATGCACTCTATTACAACTAATTTTCCCTCTAAAATGACCTTCAAATGTTGACTGATTTCAAACCTCCTTGTGTAATTCTGATTGCACTCATGCAATTGATTATTTCCTTATTTTACTGATTTCCCTGTTTCTTGGATTGATTTGAAAACTTCTCTTCAGACTTTCAATTATCTTATCTTTGCTTGATTTATTTGTTTGTTCATGGGAGCCCATGTTATTCTCCCCAAATCAGTAATTACAAATACCTGACTCCTTGATTTACTGTATGCTGATTGTCTCTATATTGGGCAAACTTATTGTGTTTCTTACCTTATTTGGTTAACCGAGTATTCCGAAGATTCTTCCCTTAATTAAACCCCAATGTACTTACCCCTAATTGTCTATTATGCACATGATGCTCTACTTGATTTCTTTCCTTAAATGTTTTTTGCCCATTACCGTTTAGTATTTACTCCTTCATTAAAGGAAGTACTTAGTACTGATTTGACTTTAATTGACACACAGTTCCATAATTGCTACTAAACTATGATTCTTACCTTATTTTCTACCTGTTATCAAACTATAGGTACCTTTCTCTTTCATTAACACAAAGACACACGAACACTTTTAGTTTCTGATCTCACACTCACACTCAAAGTATTCTCTCTTGCTACTTGTACTGTGGCATGTCTTCAAAATATTCCTCCTGATTGGAGGAATGTGATGTTGGCTGTTAATGTACAACCAAGACATAAGTTTACAGTGTGGTTAGCAGCCCAACACGGACTGCCTACCATTGACAGACTGCAGAAATTTGGAGTTGATATACCTATTGATTGTGCATTCTGCAAACAGCAAGAACAAAGTTTTGAACACCTTTTCTTTGCCTGCCCAGTCACAAACAGATTATGGCTCAGAATATGCTATTGGATGGGTTACCAGCGAGCTGTTAGTACTTGGGAGGAAGAATTAAAGTGGATATGCAGTAAGGCTCAAAGCAGAAACTGGCATAAGGCAATTACTGCTACTGCTTTTGTCACTACTGTTGCATTGATATGGAGAACCAGAAACTCTATTAGATTTGAGAACAAGTTTTTTGCTAAAGATCAATTCTGTAAAGAGGTGGCAGTGTTGATTCATACAGAAGCAGAAAATGTAAAAAGTGGCAGGAGGGGCTACGTCAACTCAATTGCTATCCTTAGCTTAGATGAATAGCTATATGATAGATTAGTCTATATGAGATTGTTTAGTTAGAACTAAATGTAAATGAGTATTAGAATGTCCATACAACTACCATAGAAATGCATTGTACATACTTTTTAAAATCAATGAAATGACAGTTTGATCTAAAAAAAAAAGTCCTGCAACCTGCTTTTACTGTATCTTTGCTTGTTTGAACTGTTATGTCTTGATTAAGATTTCGGCATCACAATAATATGTTTACTTAATACTTTTGTTTTCTTTTCTGCCTACCATTGTGTTTAATTCAGTATTTTATTCTATCCATGATATAATTCCCTTCTGCCTATTCTGAATCTATTATGCATCCTAAACCCCTACCCCGATGTGTTTGATACAAATGGCTTATTTAAGGCCTGATAGTTTTAAGTATTGTTGTCTATGACTCAAACTTGATTCTCTGGGATCATAACCTCTATATTACCATTACATGTGTGTATTCTGTTCGATTTTGTAAGCATAACAGAACTCCATATTGATGTGCATGCCCAGTATTAACTAATGCCTAAGTACACAGGCTCTTGGCAGTTCCCAATCCCCGAACCCCATTTGTGTGAAATCCTTCACTCTATAACTATTTCCCAGCACCTCTTTCCCTCTTCTTTACTTTCTTAGTTCTTAAAGCTCCATATCTGCACTTGCACTCTCTCTTAGACCTAAGTTCTTCCCCCCTCTTGTGAGCTTTTCCTTGGGACCCATTGAGCTCCCTTTGAACTTGGACACTTGAGGGCTGGCACTTCCATACTGCACTTATCCCTATTCTAGTGATATTATTTAGGTGTGAGCATTGTTCGGAGTCCCATTGAGGCTCTAAGGGAACTCTGACACACTCAAATTGGCGAATGGCTTTTGATCAGTGGTCTTTGATTAGGTCTATCTCATAACTCAGACAGGAAGTCAAGAATCAAGCTTCTTGTGGTTGTACTTTTCTTTGTACTTTTTTCTGATGTAATTTAGTATTCTGGTTTGTAATAAGCTGTAATAAACATCTGGGGCCTCGCTAGTGAAAAGTGGTGGGAAACTGTGCATGCACCGGTAGAAATCATGCTTATAGGATGTTTTAACTATTGCATATTCAACTTCACCTAGAAATCATGCCTATAAGATGTTTTAACTTTTTCATACTCAACTTCACCTAGAAATCATGCCTAAAGGGTGTTTTAACTTCTGCATATTCAATTTCACCTAGAAACCATGCCTATAGGGTAATTTAACTTCTGCATATTCAATTTAACCTAGAAACCATGCTTATAACTTCTGCATATTCAATCTTAGCTTAGAAAACATGCTTATAGTAATTTATAGTAAAACTACATTTAGATACCATGTCTATAACAACAACTACTACCCAGTATAGTCCCACAAGGTGGGGTCTGGGGAGAATGTCTATAAGGTTTCCGCAATTAGATATCATATCTAAAATCAATAATGCAGAGAACCATGCCTGTAAGGATCCTCAAGCAATTCTGATTCAGTTCCATTCACAGTCAATGCAAGATATAAAATAAGTAATAGTCAATTCTATTCTTGCAGACACTACAACAAAAAGTGCTTTTAGTAGCTATTATTTAGTGGCAATAAAATAATTGTCAACAATTTATTCCTTATACGAAATTATTAGCGGCTAATGTGAACTATGTGGTAAATCTACATATTTAAAGGCAATTAAATCAATTGGCCAGCAAATGAACAAAATAATCTTCCGCTCAACGTAAAACCTATGTTTTCTCATTTTCCTCTCTTCTCTTACTCCTCCCACTACTGGCTTTTCTTTCTATAGTTTTTCTATTTTTCTCCCTGTCATACTCCCTTTTTTTACACATACCCCAAGAGGGTATATATAAGAGAGTTTTTCCAATTTAAGTGACATTATTCGAAATGAAATTATTTAGTTATTTCAGAGTCGCCGCTTCGGATAATTTATAGCGTCCCAAGTCACAAATTTATTTTGAATCCCAAATTGAGGAAGTTTTATTTTTAATGAGTCTGTGAACCAGAAATTCTCAATAAGGGATTCTGTTAACCCAAGGAAAGGTGTTAGGCATCATCGGATTAGGGACGGTCACTTAGCAATTTATATTTGTCTTAATAATTTAACTACTCATTTTTTAATACCTATGTGCAATTATCTTTTACCGCTTTTAATCACTTGAATTATTCATAATTAAAGAATAGAGTTATGCGTACGTATACTCTTTCCCTTTGACATGTCAAAAATCGTGTCACGCGAACGTGTCCATGATTAATAAAGCTTTATTAATTTCATCAAGAAAAAATTGGTTGAAGTTGCAAATACATCCCTCAAGTTACTTTTTAGAAAGTAATTGCAATTATGTTACGCGAACGTATACATAATCACAATACTAGCCTAATCATGCCTAAAGCAAAGTACGAGTGTTGAAGGCATTTCTAAATTTTTTATTTGTATGGGGGCCACAATTGTAGTACTATGTTTGTATATTGCACCTTGAATGTTCCCTTTTTTAGAAGCACTTACTAAAGCCAAGATAATTATGAAGAGGTCTGAAATGTTTTGGGGCAAAAGAAAATGGGCCAGCTACAGCCCGCTATTGAATCAGCTTCGAGAGCTAAAATCTGGGTTCACCAATGGCCCAGAAACCATAAGCCTAAGGTATAATTGCGAGTCCAGCAGACAAACAACCCATGGGGCTTATATATTTTTCTCTTTTTTAGTCGGGGCCAGTTGTGCATTGGCACCGGCTGTGCCTATCTGCCTTTTACATTAAAAAAACTTTAACCAAAACTTGCAAAGGAATTCAGTTAACTTAATTAAAAAATTGAGACTTCAGGAAATAAAGCAATTCAAATTTGGAGGCTTCATCATACTACTATGATTTGCAAATGGAAAATAACAAAGGCATGCATTTACACCATGATTCAGGAGAGGTATATTTCAAGTTATCAATCTATTGGGATTAAAGCCTAGGCTAAAAACCCTAAATCATCGATTTTACTTGAATGGATCTTAACTTGGGCCTGGCTGTGAGCCTGGCCCGGACGGAGCTATGAAACATGTTCATCAAATGATCAATGGGTCTTAATTGTAAGGACCCAATATTAAAAAACCCGGAAGAGAAAACTAAATTTTAGAAGTTATGGAAGTCCATTTACAATACTTGAAAGTCCAGAATATAAAAAAATATCATCTTTTACAGCTATTGCCTAAATATGCTAAAAAATGCTCCTCATTCTAGCTTTTGATTCCCTTTTGCCTTCAAGTCTTCTCTAATAATATGGGTATCTGCGAGAATGTCTATGGAACTATCACTCGCAAATTCACATCTCCAACTTCAGCTTTTAAATCACTTGGCCTTATGGACATATCACATGCCAACACAACAAATAATAGTAATAACATTGTCGATTGTCATATGAAAGCCTTGAACCAATGTAGCCTTATCATTAACAAATAAAAGCTATTTCAGTGTTTAGGGGGTTCAAGTTCAAATATTATGCAGTCTTTCAAACATAAAAAGAATTTAAGCTAATAAAGTATTCAAACATGCTATAGAACGGATAGCTTAACACATTCGATGAATCATAATCCTTAGGCATGAATAAGATGAAGACAATAAAAGACACTCGGCATATGAAGGTTTTGCATCCAAATATCAGAACACAGATTGCATAAGCCAAATGGCCCGATGTCAAGCATCTGTGTCCCAAAACGTGTACTTTTATGAAAAATAAAAAGTAAAGGCAAAGCTCTATGAACAAACTAGACTTCAATAGCAAGAACAAACAACAACAACACCCGAATGACTCGGAGATTTGAATCAGAAAAAAAAAGGAAACTCAAAACCAACCCAGAAGATTCAGCTTAGAGGCATAAGAGTGTTTCTATTTCAAACTATATTTCAAGATAGGAAGGAATGAGGGTTTTATTTTTTGAGTTTTCAAAGCTGTTTTTAAGTATGAACTTTCAGAGGAAACTGGAACCTTTTTCAGAAAATTTTTGCTAATAAAACATGCATGAGTCCCTATGTATGTGAGTGAGGGATGTTTTCTTTATATAGAGCGCCCTAAAAGCATCTAAGAGAAGAACATTCTAACCTTGTACAATATATTTTACAGATGTATTGTCCTTTTCCTCTTATCCAATATCAGCATTGGCTAAGGATAAGGACAGCTGTCCTAAGTTCTAGAAAATTATGATATTTAGCCTAAGTAAATATCCTTTTTACCCCTTACGTTATCGACTATTTCAGTTTTACCTAGGTTCTTTTATTTCAAAAAAGGTCCCTAAAGTTTCTAATGGTTTCCAAATCAAGCCAAACAACAAATGAAAGAAAATATGCATAAGATTTTAATAGAACAATGGAAAGTTAAAAAATAGTGGCATTTGAGTTTGAATCAGCCTAATACATCGTTAGGCCGTTCTTCTAGCTTACTACAACCAATCATAAAGAAGGACCAAGAACCTAAACTAATTTTAAAATACAGATTAACAAGCTATTTACCTACCCATGTCAACATTAGCAGCATCAACATTCAGTTAAAGCCAAAATTACCACAGTTAATCTATTAAAATCATATGACCAGGAAGTTATACCAACAATAAAAAGCAAATGACACCCTAAGTGAATCTGAATTTAAATGAAAGTTGACAGAAAGAATAGTAATAATCACAAAATGAAAAGGTAAAAAATAAAACCTAACTAAACCTGAACCTAGGCCATTTAATTATGCTTCAAATGAGAGGTATTAAACAGTAATAGGAAAATAACCTAAAACTGAAGGAAAACCTTAAAGTATGTTGCTAAAAGAAAACACACAGTCATGTAAAAAGGAAACAAATTAAAACCATAAAAGGGAAGAAGGAGGGATTTAACCTGTTTTGGTTTAACACACAAGCTTTCTTGAACTTCTTGAATTGCAACATGGACTTTGACCAACATAAATCGACTATTCTTAACAAGAATAGTCGATTAATGAAGATTTCAAGTTCATTCGACCAGTTACAACTGCAAAAGACGAAGAAGGGAATTAAGGTTTTCTGAGGTTCTGAGATTTTAGATTCGAGAAGGTTGGCGTTGATTTGAGGGAAGCTAAAGGTGGTCTATGGTTCATATGGGGCAAAGATAATAGAGTGTGAATTTGGAGTGATTTGGGTGAGTTAGGTTTTGGCCGGCCTTCCTTGATTTTAAATTCGAGAGACTCCGCGTGGATTCGAGGGAAGGGCTTTGGAGATTTGAAAAGAGGAGGATGAGCATTCAGAAAGTTAAATAATCAATATGCATTAATCTGAGCCGTTGGATCATGGGAGATCAATGGCTGAGATCAAAGATACTCCAAACGATGTCATTTTGGGTATGGACGGGGTGGACCGGGTTGGCCAGTCGGGTTTGGGATGGTTTCTTTTTGTTTTGGACGGGTATTGTTTGGTTTGGGAGAGGGACCCGTTTGGGCTGAAGTAAATTTGGCCAAATTTGGGTCTTTAATAAAGAAGATCTAGTCTCTCTTTGTTTTAATTTCTTTTCTTTTATTTCCTTTTTATTTCTTCTTTTCTTTTACTTTTAAATTAAAACAAAAATAAAATTAAATCCTAATATTAAATTAATTTAACAATATAAACTAATTAACCCTCATGGTATTTACAAAAATTAATTAGGTCCCAAATTAAAAGCAAAATGTAATAAATTCGAATATTGAAAGTGAAAATGCAAAAAGAGCTTTTTTTGTTATTTTTTTCATTTTTGCAATATTAAATAAATAATTATTCGAAAAAATAGAAAATTAGGTCCTAAATGCGAATGCACTACTTTTGTTTTTTTTATGATTATATAAATTAAATATGCACACATAAATGGAAACGAACACAAAAATCATGCAATTAATTCCTAAAAACTAAATAATTAAAAGAAAATCCTAAATTTAAGAACTGTAGGAGTAAATCATGCGAGGGAAAAATCACGTGCACAGCTGTCCCTCTTTGCTCGGAGAGACGAAGAGTTTTCGGGCAAAGATAAATGAGTAATTATGAGGGATTTTTGCCCGCTTGGCAATCCATGAGAAGCATTTTTGAAAAATTTCTGACCGAACCTTACTTTAGAGATTGCCTACATATCTTTGGCTGTAAAGGAATTGGGTCAGTGTAGTTCTAAAAGTTTTGGTAGCTGGGACTACCGAGAGCTGTGATTTCACTGTTGCTGCTAGTGCTTCTGCTTGCTGACCTCCTTATTACACCAAAAGTAAAATGAAGCTAAGCTAACTATGCCTATTAACTACGAGTTACAATATTCCTATCTGTAAATCTCTTGAAGCTTCATCTGGAGTCTTAGCAGATTTTCCTGTAGACCTCAATCTGAATCTTGATGCTCGCAAACTGTAGGTGCTGGTTCTTTCTTCAGCATTTGGATCAAATCGGGACTTGTGAAGCTTGTGACATTAGTCTAATTTCGATCAGTCCGAATCCTTCTCCAGTTCAGCACATTGAGTTCACTTCTTTTTGTTGTTCTTCTTTTTTTCTTTATTTTGGATGAAAACTCATTTTTTAGATCATTTAGAATCCTATACCTCGAGGTCAAACCTGCTCAGGCACCAAAACAAACAGAAGAACAAAATATTTCTACCCTAGTTTTCGCTAGGAAAATTTCATGAGTTATTTGTAACAGAAATCTAAGCTATTTTTCTATTTAAAGCAATAAAATCAGGATTATGCCTTTGAAAAGGAGAGATTTAGGGAGTGGAGCCTTATATATCTCAAAACTTCAACTCAGGGATTACGGCCCTAATGTTGGTAAAAGTGCGACTAGGGAATGGAGGCCCTATGTCTAAAAGCTCAATTTAGGGATTTGAGCCATAATATTGGTAAAAGGCGACTAGAGAATGGAGACCCTATGTCTAAAAACTCAACTCAGGGATTGAAGCCCTAATATTAGTAAAAGGCGAATAGGGAATGGAGGCCCTATGTCTAAAAACTCAACTCAGGGATTGGAGACCTAATGTTGGTAAAAGGCGACTAGGGAATGGAGGCCCTATGTCTAAAAAACTCAACTCGGGGATTGGAGCACTAATTTTGGTAAAAGGTGACTAGCGAATGGAGGCCCTACGTCTAGAGAGCTCACTCCAGGATTGGAGCCCTAATGTTTGTGAAAGGCGACTAGGGAATGGAGGCCCTATGTCTAAAAGCTCAATTTAGGGAATGGAGCCCTAATGTTGGTAAAAAGGCGACTAGGGAATGGAGGCCCTATGTCTTAAAAACTCAACTCAAGGATTGTAGCCAAAATGTTGGTGAAAGGTGACTAGGGAATGGAGGCCCTATGTCTAAAAAGCTCAACTCAAGGATTGGAGCGCTAATGTTGGTAAAAAGATGACTAGGAAATGGAGGCCCTATGTCTAAAAAACTCAACTTAGGGATTGGAGTCTTAATATTGGTGAAATGTGACAAGAGAATGGAGGAACTATGTCTAAAATACTCAACTCAGGGATTGGAGCCCTAATGTTAGTAAAAAGGCGACTAGGGAATGGAGGCCCTATGTTTAAAAGACTCAACTCAGGGATTGAAGCCCTAGTATTGGTAAAAGGCAACTAGGGAATGGCGGCCCTATGTTTAAAAAGCTCAACTCAGGGATTGGAGCCCTAACATTGGTAAAAAGGGGACTAGGGAATGGAGGCATTAGGTCTAAAAACTCAACTCAGGGATTGGAGCCTTAATATTGGTAAAAAGGCGACTAGGGAATGGAGGCCCTATGTCTAAAACTCAACTCATGGATTGGAGCCCTAATATTGTTAAAAGGCGACTAGGGAATGGAGGCCCTATGTCTAAAAAATCAACTCAAGGATTGGAGCCCTAATGTTGGTAAAAGCAACTAAGGAATGGATGCCCTATGTCTAAAAACTCAACTCAGGGATTGGAGCCCTAATGTTGGTGAAAGGCGACTAGGGAATGGAGGCCCTATGTCTAAAAAACTCAACTCAGGGATTGGGGCCCTAATGTTGGTAATAGGATGACTAGGGAATCGAGGCCTATATCTAAAAAACTAAACTCAAGGATGGAAGTCCTAATGTTGGTGAACGGAAACTAGGGAATGCAGGCCCTATGTCTAAAAACTCAACTAAGGAATTTGAGCCCTAATGTTGGTGAAAGGTGACTAGGGATTGGAGGCCCCACGTCTAAAAATCTCAACTCAGGGATTAGAGCCCTAATGTTGGTAAAAAGGTGACTAGGGAATGGAGGCCCTATGTAAAAAAAAATCAACTCAGGGGTTGAGGCCCTAATGTTGGTGAAAGACGACTAGGGAATGGAGGCCCTATTTCTTAAAAGCTAAACTCAGGGATTGGATCCCTAATGTTGGCAAAAAGGTGACTAGGGAATGGAGACCCTATGTCTAAAAAAGTTAACTCAGGCATTGGAGTCCTAATGTTGGTGAAAGGCGACTAGGGAATGGAGTCGCTATGTCTAAAAACTCAACTCAGTGATTGGAGCCCCAATGTTGGTAAAAAGTGACTAAATTGAAATTGGGAATCTGAACTATCAATATTTTTGGATTTTCTTTTTATTTCATTTTTCTCAATAAAATGCGGGAAAGAATATTTGAGAAAAACTTCCCTTTTGGGGGTTGATTATTGCTGCGAATCTGTTTTTAGCTTTTGAACATCTTTTCCTTTGGTTGCACCATCTTTTGCACAGTATCTTTGGGCTACACCTATTTCAAGCAAGGAACAATTGTTAGTTTGAAATGGTGGTTGGTTTTGTGGCCGTGATTGCTTTGATCACATATGTTCAGCCTATCTCTTTATTGAGAAACTCCGCTGCTTGTAGTTTTTCCGAAGATTGATCTCTCTTTCAAACTGAGGGACTCGACTTTTTGAAATTCAATGAATACTTGCTCGTATGTGGCTTTGACCATTTCACTTTATTTCGCCTTTAGGGTTTTTGCCTTTGGCTTTCTTTTCTTTTCAATGGCTTCGATTTCAGAGCATCAACCAGTATGGCCAGTCGGGATCAACTTGATACGCCCATTGAGTCTATGTATTTCTTTGGCTTTTCTTAACCAGAACCCTATAGAACCAATCTTGCCACCTTTTCTTTGTATTAGTTTTTGCAAAAGAGTTAAACCGAAAGAGATTCAAGGAAAAGTAAAAAAAAGGTAGGAAAATGATTTGGAGAGGGGTGTCCCTTTCAGGAATAAGGAAGGACTTATCTGGGGTGCAAGCAAGCTTCAATAGACATGACATGCTTCTTGGATTGGATGCTTGATCCGCACAAACTTTTCCAACTTTTCATAAACTCATTGACCTGTGTTTCAAAACCAGGAAAGCTTGCCAAGACTCTTTTAGTTGTGGGAAATGTTTTCTTTTCTACTAGCAGTGCCTTTTATGGGTTTTTGCCAATCGACCTCTTTCATTTCTCTTCTCACTTTTGCCTTGTAATGCTCTCTACAAGTTTTCACTAAACGAGCTCTCTCGTTTTCGATTTCTCTGCTCACTGTCGCTTTATGGTGCCCGTAGATTTTCACCGATAAGACTCTCTCATTTTATTTCTCTCGTTTTGATTGTATCGGATCCAAGCAACAGTGTTTTCTGATTCTGACACCTTTGCCAATCGATTAGAAGGACTTGGGCAAGGTTTGGGTTAAAAGAATCTGGATAGAATTACAACTTTGGAACCATTCTAGTAGGCTCATTGCCGAACAATTGTATTATATGCCCAAGTTTCACTTTTGGGGGAATTGGGATTTTTATTTTGGTATGACTGATCCCCAGAGAGAGGCTTCCTACGTATCCTTTCGAAATCAAGTCAAATGTAGTGCAGGAAATTTTTTGTTTTTGTAGTTTTTAGTGGTTTTTTTAAATAGTACCTTCGGGTTCCAAAGAGAGTAATGAAGGAAGAGTAAATAACTCAAAAGGGGTTAGCAAATGAATTGAATTATTTGGGGTACCGAGAATGAAGGCCTTCGTCATCGCAATCGGATAGTATCATTGCTGCAATAACACTAAACATAGTACCTTTTTACTGTGTCCGCGTTAATAGCTGCTTCGAGATCATTTTATTTGACATCTCCTAAGTACAATGCTCCCCTTGGAAATATCTTTCAGATGATATACGAGCCTTTCCAATTGGGAGAAAATTTTCCTTTCGCTTCCTGATGATGGGGAATAATACGCCTCAGAACGAGTTGCCCAACTTGAAAATTTATTGGTCGCACTTTCTTATTGTAAGAACATGCTATTCTTTGTTGGTAAAACTGCCCGTGAAAGACTGCGGCCATTCGTTTTTCATCGATCAAAGTCAACTACTCTAGACGGGTCTTGACCCACTCTCTATCTTAAATTTCAGCTTTGATAATGATCTGGAGGGAGGGGATTTCAACCTTTGTGGGTATCACGACTTCAGTGCTATAGACCAAAAGATATGGGGTTGCTCCTACCTATGTGCGCACTGTGGTGCAATATCCTCGTACTGTAAAAGGCAACTTTTCATGCCATTGTCTGGAGCTCTGAGTCATCTTTCTCAAAATCATCTTGATGTTCTTGTTTGCTGCTTCAATGGCACCATTAGCTTTGGGCCGATAAGGAATAGAGTTCCTACGCGTTATTTTAAATTGTTCGCATATATCCTCCATCAGACAACTATTCAGGTTTGTAACATTATCTGTAATTGTGGTTGCAGGAATACCAAATCGATAAAATAAGATTGGAGTGCACGAAATCTACTACAACTTTCTTAGTGACATATTTGAGAGTGATGGCTTCCACCTATTTTGTAAAGTAGTCAATGGCAACCAGTATGAATCTGTGCCCATTTGAGGCTTTCTGCCTGATTGGCCTGATGACGTCCATGCCCCAGGCAATGAATGGCCAAAGTGCTTAAATGGGATGCAGTTCTGTGGGTGGTGTGTGAATGAAATCACCATGCACTTGACACTGATGGCACTTTCGGAAAAAGCTGAAATAGTCCCTTTCTATGGTTATCCAGTAGTAGCATGCTCAAAGGATTTTCTTTGCCAAAACATACTCATTCATATAGGGTCTGCACACTCCAGCGTGTACTTCATGCATGATCCTTCCGGCTTCTTCGGCGTCAACACATCTACAAATTGAGATCCGTGGTCCTTTTTGTACAAGACATCACATATTAGTAAGAAATAACTCGTTGCCGTCTAATGGTTCTCTTTTGGTCGCCGCTAGCTTGCTCAGGGTATTTTGGTGTTTTAAATAATCTCTTGATATCATGGTACAATGGCTGAGTATTTAGTTCTGCCTCAACTATATTGCAGTAACCGTGTCTTTCCTTGATTTAGATTTCCAATGGACCAATGTAGGCATTGCCTGGGTAAGGCAGCATTGAGGCCAAAGTAGCAATTGAATCAGCCAGTTCATTGTGGCAAAAAGGGATGTATCTAAACTGTATTGACTTGAATCGCTTGCCCAGGTCTTCCACATGCTGTCTATAAGGGATGAGTTTGACATCTAGAGCTTCCCATTCTCCATGAGCTTGCCGAATAATCAAATCTAAGCCTCCCATGATAAACAACTCTTCAACTTCCTGGTCGATTTCCATGTTAATACCCATGATGCAGGCTTTGTACTCAATTGTGTTGTTTGTGCAGAAAAACCGAAGCTGAGTTGTGGCTGGGTAATGCTGACCAGCCAGTGAGATCAAGACTGCCCCAATTCCTACACCTTTTATGTTTACTGCTCCATCAAAGAACATTTTTCTAGCAGTAGTATCCTCGGATATCGCCTCAACCAAGTTTATCTCTTTGTCTAGGAAGTCAGTGTTCAAAGGTTGGTATCCATCATCAACCAGGTCTTTAGGCAAATGATCCACCAATGCATGGGCCTTCATTGCCGTACGAGTGACATAGACTATGTCAAAATCAGTGAGAAGAATTTGCCATTTTGCTAATCTTCCCGTGGGCATTGGTTTTTGGAATAAGTGTTTTAGTTGATCCAGCCTGGTTATGAGGTAAGTGGTGTAGGCTTGAAGATAATGCCTCAACTTCTGAGTGACATAAGTTAAAGCACAGCAGGTTCTTTCCAGCAAAGTATACTTGGCTTTATAGCTTGTAAACTTCTTGCTCAAGTAGTATAATGCCTGCTCTTTCTTTTTGGTAATATCATGTTGCTCGAGGACACAACCAAAAGAGTTTTCCAAAACTATCAGGTACAAGAATAAAGGCCTCCCTGGTTCATGTGGGACCAAGACCAGTGGGTTGGATAGATACTCTTTGATCTTATTGAAAGCTTCCTAACATTCATCCGTGAATTTTATTTCCACATCTTTCTTCAGTAATTTAAGTGTGGGTTCATACGTGGAGGTCAGCTGAGCAATGAACCGGCTGATATAGTTCAATCATCACAACAAGCTCATTACATCTTTCTTTGTTTTTGGAGGAGTTAAATCCCGGATAGATTTTATCTTTGTCGGATCTAACTCGATACCTCTCCGACTAACTATGAATCCTAAAAGTTTGCCCGATGGGACCCCGAACGCACATATGGTTTACCTCTTCCAAATTGGAGTACTTTTCAGCAGGATTATTTTCTTGAACTTGTCCTGTGATTTCTTTGCCTTTATAGGTCACCACTGATTTGTTATAGTTCCAAGGCACCGCACAAGGATCTATCATAGGTTCATATGGCACGCGGTTGATAACTATAGTCTCACTTAACCTGGGCGGGTGTCAATTGATCTCCGCATCACATAAGCTCATTTGGGCATATATGTTTGGGTTGTTTAGTTTAGCTCGAGTTTCCTGGGAGGACTCAGTGCCATGTGCTTGTCTTTGCGGCCTCTAGGGACATACAGGACAACATCTTTGGCAGGTGCTACCCTAGTTTTAACTTTAATTTTCTTCTCCGACTTCAGAGGGGTAGTTTGGTTGTTCTTCTCTCCTTTGTCTTGCTTCAGGACAGCCTTCGATTTCTTTTCTATGTTAGTGATGGCAATGATAGCATTTAATGCTGGGTCAAATTCCCTATTCTCACAAATCATTCCAATTATTGGCTCATTGTTGTGAGCCGGTAGTGGGTTGCTAGTCATATTGGGAATATCTTCATCCTTTAGCACTATCTTCCTCTACTCTATCAAGTCCTCTATAGCTCTCTTCCAAGTCCAGCAATCATCCGAGTCATAACCTTCTTCCCTTAGTGATAGGCACATCGTGCACCAGTTCTATAGGTTGGGGATGCTTGGTTTTTCCTGGGTTGAGGGACAGGTTATAGCAGACCCAGTTTAACAAGCTTTGGGAATAGGCTGGAGTAGGGTTCACCGCTCAGCGTGAAATTTGACCTCTTGGGTTGCTCACGGGCTTGGAAGTTATTTTGTGGAAGACGGGGTTGTAGTGATTTTGGTAAAGAGGATGGTTCGAGGTATTGGAGCTTGGTTTTAGTTGGCATATTGTTTTGGTCGGATATAAGGTAGAGCATTCATCACCGTATAAGGCTGAGGAGTAGAGGCCATCTCTGGGTGGGGGTAATAGTGCTGCGAGATTCCTTCTAAGAAGAGAGGTACGGGAGAGCGGTGTTTTCTTGCACCCGATACCACCATGGAAGTTTCATCTTTTTTCCTGCCTTTTGTTATTCCTCCAACTCCACTCTGAATGGCTTGGGAGGTAGCTTTAATAGCGGATTGGCTTAGAATTCGACCTGTATTCAAGATATTTTCAACCATTTCGCCGATCTTGATAGCTTTAGTGAACGGTTTGCCCAATGTGGACATCATATTCTGGTAGTAGTCACTTCTTGGGCTTGAAGAAAAAATGTGACCATTTCGACGTCATCTATTGGAGGCTTTACCCTAGAGCCCTGATCGTGCCATTTAACTGCGTACTCTCGAGAGCTTTCCGAGGATTTCTTCTTCAAGTTTGTCAATGAGTTCCTATCTGCAGAAATATCAATGTTATACTGGAACTGCTGGTTGCAATATCTCATAAGATGAGCGATATGGTCACCGTGCCTATCATACTTCTTAAATTTTGGGGTTTTGAATACCAATGGAAAATACACATGAGGGAAAATGCATAAGTCAGCATAAGACACACTTTTTTGTCCACTTAGGCCTTGTATGGTTTTATGACTTTGTTCTATACTCCTCATCTTCTTTACAATCTCTTCTTGGTCAAGGGTTTTTGTGGTCATTTCTTGTCCTGCAATGAACTCATATCGGGATGGTTGGGACTAATTATAAGTAGGAAATTGAAAAGGCTATATTAGGAAGGAGGGTGCTTGGAAGGTGAAAGTTGAGGGGTCAGAATTGGGCCTGGGCAGTGCAGACTGTGTAGTAGCGAATCATGGGGGAGCAGTGAAAATATTTGAAGCTGCTCCTGAACCGAACACTTGGGGGCAAACCTCAGAAGGTGTTTCAACAAAATGTGTCGAGATAGTTGGATATCCAAGTGGGGTATTGGGGTGACTGATTGGGACATTGGAGGTTCCACCCATTCTAGGGAAAAGCTCGGGAAATTCGAGAATTACACTGAGTGGCTCCTTTCCATTTGGCCAGGCATCAAACATTTCCATTATGCGGAGACGCAATAACCTATTTTCCTTGACAGTTGCTGATTCTGAAGCTGGGATGCCCGAGATTGGGCTCTCGTCCGTGATAGGAATTATTCGCAGAGCGATTTTTGAAGACATTTCAACACTACCTTACGATCTTGTAAAGTATGGATGCGACGCCAGACCACCACAAAACCAACCACCTTTACTATAGAACCTAGACATAGAAGTAGACAATCAATTGGTTAGTTCGAAACAAATAACACATAGGTAATCACACGTTGGGGTGTGATGCACCTATACAGTTAAATGTGTTTCTATATGGCTCGTAACGGTTGTATGTTTCATCCCGGTTTGTCTTACTTTCCCCTATTTTCTCCTGGCCTCATACATTATTCCTTATTTTCCTTTTGTGCCTTTTGTTTTTCTTATTCACTTTAAAAGCGTGATCAGATCCGAAAAGGATTGCCTACGTATCACAACGCCGCGTGAATCAGATCATACTTTAGTTCAAGAGGATTGGAATAGAGTAAATAACTAACTTCCTTTTTTGTTGGAATTTTTAAACGAAATACTTTATAAGAAGAAAGAAAATATTTTTTTTGGGATTTTTATTTTGATTTTTGTTTTGCATTTTGAAAGAAATATTTCTAAAAATTTGCATTTAATTTGATCTTTAGGAATTTTTAGAAGTAGAAAGAAAATATTTTTGTTTGAATTTTCGTTTGTTTTATCTTTTTTCTAAGGAAGAAAGAAAATATTTTTTGATTTTGTAAGTTTTCTCTTAATTTTCGAAAGTGTGACTTTTTAAGAATAATATTTTTGATATGAAAATTATTTATTCAAAAAAGTACTTCTAAAGGAAAATAAAAATATTTTTAGACTTCAATTTTTCAAAATTTTATGGATATTTACAAAATAAAGACATCTAAAGAGTATTTTTTTATTTCGGATTCTTTTTTGGATTTGCTTTGATGTTTTATTTATTTTTTCTTTCACATGAAAAACACTAGAAAGAAGGAAACCATTTATATATACATACATACATACATTCATATATATATATATATATATATATATATATATATATATATATATATTAGTTTAAAGACTAGTTTTACTTCTTCTTTTTTTGAAGTTTCTATGGAAATATGTTTTAAAGAAGGAACTAAAGGAAAATATTTTTGAATTTTTTGAAAATTGGGATTCGAACCGATGAGGTTTGCCTATATATCTCACATCTGGTGAGAATCAGACCCGCGTATTTCGGTCAGTTTTGTCATAATTCGAAAAAGCATGATATTGACTTACTTTCATTTATTTTTTTTGAAATACATTTTCCTTTTTTCAGAAATTTTGGTAGAGTATCAAGGCATTTCAAATACCAGGATATTCCGAACCGGAAGAATTCCCTATCCTACCTCGCTCTTGGTTTTTCTCTTGATTTTCTTTTCCTAGCCAATCAACACGCAATCTGAAACAAATAAATATTCACATAGCAATTAGGATGGATCAGGTGGTCTTTATTTGGGTACACCTATCCTGGACGGACCCAACCCATGTATTGAGTCCTCTAGGTCAAATGCATGTGATGCAAATAATCGTTCCTACTGAGGATCCAACATGACGTTGCGTTATTCTAAGTTTAAAACCTGGGGTTTGCGGTCTAGACTTGGTCTACCCGAGCGGACAACTGGGGTCGAGGAGGGGACAGCGTACCGGGAGCACAAAAGTCTGCCCGGTCTTGTTGCTTGCCCAACTCCATCTTATTTGGTATAATTTCTTCAGAAAAAGTGGGCCACGCGAACGTGTGCACTATTTTCAAAAGACTCAGATGGATGGTGTAAGAAGACATTTAAATACAGTTCAAGGAAAATCCAAGCGATAAATAATGATTAATACATTAAGTCTATAAAATACAGTAATATCAACAATAATGTCAAATAAAAATCAGATTAATAAGCTCGAATTCTTGAACCTTGAAAAAACGTTCTTGGTTTGGTTCCCTGGCAGAGTTGCTAGAGCTGTCACACCTCATTTTTTACACAAATCCCACGAGGAGTAAATATAACGGTGTTTTTCACATTTATGTGATATTATTCGAAATGAAATTATTTAGTTATTTCAGAGTCGCCACTTGGGATAATTTATGGTGTCCCATGTGACCAGTGTAGTTTGAATCCAAGATTGAGGAAGTTTTATTTATAAAAAGTCTGCGAACCAGAAATTCTGAATAAGGAATTCTGTTAACCCGAGGGAAGGTGTTAGGCACCTCTGGATTATGTGGTTCTAGCACGGTCGCTTAGCAATTTATATTTGCTTAATTGTTTAACTACTCATTTTTTAAGACCTGTGTGCAATTATCTATTACCGCTTTTAATCACTTGAATTATTCGTAACTAAAGAATCGAATTACATACTCTTTTCCTTCGGTGCGTCAAAAACCGTGTCATGCAAACATGTCCACGATTAATAAAGATTTATTAATTTTATCAAGAATATTTTGGTTGAAGTTGCGCGAACGCATCCCTCGAGTTAATTTTTAGAAAGTAAATTGGAAATTATGTTACCCGAACGTATACATAATTACAATACTAGCCTAAATCATGCCTATAGCGAACTACGAGTGTTGAAGGCATTTCTAAATTGATTTATTTTTATAAGAGCCACAATTGTAGTATTATGTACAATATGGCGCAACTTGAATGTTTCCTTTTTTATAAGAACTTACTAAATCCATCTAGGAGACTAATTTTAACATAAACAAGACTAGATAATCATGAAGAGGTCTGAAATGTTTTGGGGCAAAAGGAAATGGGCCAGCAACGTCCTACTATTGAATCAACTTCAGAGCTGAAATTTAGGTTCACCAATGGCCTAGAAATCCGAATGACCCAGAAATTAGAAGCCTAAGGTATAATCACGAGTCCAGTAAACGAACAACCCACGTTGGGCTTATATATTTTTCTCTTTTTTAGGCTGGCCCAGTTGTTCATTGGCATCGGCTGGGCCTATCCGCCTTTTACATTAAAAAAACTTTAAACAAACTTGCTAAGGAAAAGAAAAACAAGGAACATAGTTCACTTAATTTAAAAAAATGAGACTTCAGTAAATAAAGCAATTCAAATTTGGTGGCGTCATCATACTACTATGATTTGCAAAAGGAAAATAACAAAGGCATTCATTTACACCATGATTCAGGAGAGGTATTTTACAAGTTATCACTACTGGGATTAAAGCCCAGGCTCAAAATCCTAAATCATCGATTTTGCTCGAATGGATCTCAACTTGGGCCTAGCTATAAGCCCGGCCAAGTCGCAGATATGAAATATGTTTATCAAATGAACAATGGATCTTAATTGTAAGGACCCAATACTAAACAACCCGGAAGAGAAAACTAAATTTAAAAAATTATAGAAGTCCATTTACAATACTAGAAAGTGCAGAATATAATAAAAAATCATCTTTTACTGCCTAAATATGCTCAAAAATGCTCCTCATTCTAGCTTCTGATTCCCTTTTGCCTTCAAGTCTTCTCGTATAATGTGGATATCAGTGAGAGAATAGCTATGGAACTATCACTCAAAATCCACATCTCCAACTTCAGCTTTGAAATCACCTTGGCCTTATGGCCATATCACATGCCAACTCAACAAATAACATTTCCAAGACGGCAATTAGTTCATATGAAAGCCTTGAACCAGTGCAACCTTATCATTAACTAATAAAAGCTATTTCAGTGTTTAGGGGTTCAAGTTCAAATATTCTGCATTCTTTCAAACATAAAAAGAATTTAATTTAATAAGTATTCAAATATATATGCTATAGAAGGGACAACTTAATACATTTGATGAATCATAATCCTAAGGCATGAATAAGATGAAAACAACAAAAGACAGTCAGCAAATGAAGGTTTTACATTCAGATATCAGAACACAGATTGCATAAGCCAAATCGTCCTAGGTCAAGCATGTGTGTCACAAAATGTGTACCTTTCAGCAAAATAAATAGCAAAGTCAAGGCTCTCTGATTAAAGTGGACTTCAGCAGCAAGAACAAACAACAACAACACTAGAATGACCTAGAGATTTGAATGAAAAAAAAAAACAACTCAAAACAAGCTTGAGACCCAGAAGATTAAGCTCAGAGGACTAAGAATGTTTCTATTTCAAACCATATTTCAAGATAGGAAGGAATGAATGTTTTTCTTTTTGAGTTTCCAAAGTTGTTTTTGAGCATGAACTTTTAGAGGAAATTGGAACATTTTTCAGAAAACTTTTGCCAATAAAATATGCATGAGTCCTATATGTATGAGTGAGAAAAGTTTTCTTTATATAGAGTGCCCTAAAAACATCTAAGAAAAGAATATGCTGATCTTGTACAACATATTTTATATTTGTACTGTCCTTTTCCTCTTATCCAATATCAGCATTGGCAAAGGATAAAGACAGTTGTCCCAAGTTCTAGAAAATTCTAATATTTAGCCTATGTAAAAATCCCTTTTTACCCCTTAAGTTATTAACTATTTCAGTTTTACCTAGGTTCTTTTAATTCAAAACAAGTCCCAAAGTTTCTGTTGGTTTCCAAATCAAGCCAAGCAATTTGAAATGAAGCAAAATACGAATCAGATTTTAATGGAACAATGGAAAGTTAAAAACTATTGTCATTTGAGTTTGAATGAGCCTAATACATCACTAGGGTTGTTCTTCTACCTGACTACAACCAATTATGAAGAAGGACCTAGAACATAAACTAATTAAAAAATATATACTAACAATCTGTCTACCTACCCATGTCAAAATTAGCAGCAGGAACATTCAGTTAAAGCCAAAATTACGACAACTAATCTATTAAAATCAGATGAGCAGGTAGCTATAACAACTATGCAAAGCAAATGACACCCTAAGTGAGTCTGAATTTAAAAGAAAGTTGACAGCAGGAGTGGTAACAATCATAATATGAAAAGCTAAAAATTAAAATCCAACTAAAGATGAACCTAGGCCATTACTTATTATGCTTCAAATGGAGAGGCATTAAACAGTAAAAGGAAAATAACCTGAAATTGAAGGAAAACCTAAAATTATGTTGCTAAAAGAAAACACACAGTCATGCAAAGGGGAAACCAATTAAAACCATAAAAGGGAAGGATGAGGGATTTAACCTGTTTTGGTTTTACATACAAGCTTGCCTAAATTTATTGAATAGAAACATGGACTTTGACTAACATTAACCGACTATTCTTTACAAGAATAGTCGATTAATGAAGGTTTCAAGTTCATTCGACTAGTTACAACCTCCGAAGGAGGAAGAAGGGAATTAAGGTTTTCTGAGGTTCTGAGGTTTTAGATTCGAGCAGGTTGGGGTTGATTTGAGGGGAGCTAAAGGTGGTTTAGGGTTCAGACGGGGGCAATGATAATAGGGTGTGAATTTGGAGTAATTTGGGTGAATTAGGTTTTGGCCGTCCTTTTAAAATTCGAGAGGCTTCACAGGGATTCGAGGGAAGGGGTTTGGAGATTTAAAAGGAGGAGGGGGAGGGGAATTTGGGGTGTAAACATGGTGTCAATAGGAGCAACACCGATGGCGGAGGCGATTTTTGGCAGGCGGCTCACGGCGGAGATGGTGGAGTATAAGGGCAGCTAAGGTTGGTCTCTGAAGTTCGTGAGAGATGAGAGATGGGGTGCGTAGAAGCGTTTGGACAGTTAAATAATAAGTATGCATCAATTTTGAGCTGTTGGATCATGGGAGATCAACGACTGAGATCAAAGCTACTCCTCACGGTGTCGATTTAGGTATGGACGGGGTGGACCGGGTTGGCCAGGCGGGTTTGGGCCATTTTTTTTTTGTTTTGAATGGGTATTGTTTTGTTTGGGGGAGGGATCCATTTGGACTTAAGTGAATTTGGCCAAATTTGGGTCTTTAATAAAGAAGACCCATTCTCTTTTTTTTTTTAATTTCTTTTCTTTTAATTCCTTTTTATTTCTTCTTTTCTTTTCTTTTCAAATTAAAACAAAACTAAAACTAAACTATAAAATTAAATTAATTCAACAATATAAACTAGTTAACCCTCATGGTATTTACAAAAATTAATTAGGTCCCAAATTAAAAGCAAAATGTAATGAATTCGAAAATTAAAAGTAAAAATACAAAAAGAGCTATTTTTATTATTTTCTTTTATTTTTGCAATATGAAATAACTAATTATCCGAAAAAAGTAGAAAATTAGGTCATAAATGCCAATGTACTATTTTTATTTTTTATTAATTATATAAATTAAATCTGCACACAAAAATGCAAACGAACACAAAAATCATGCAATTAATTTAATAAATCAAATAATTAAAAAAAATCCTAAATTTAAGAACTCTATAAGAGTAAATCATGCGAGGCAAAAATCACGTACTCAGACTCTCCATCTAAATAATTTAAGATTTTCTAGGACTTTTGGCAATCAATGAACGGTGAAGATATAGCAACCAAGCGGAAACAAAAAGATGGACACATACATTACAACATTGATGATGTCCGATTAACCAGTTATGGATCGAAATCCCTGCCTTACCACTATCGTCTGCATCTCCATTACTGTTACTTACCTCTCTTATACTTTTGTTAATTTTTCTGCTTTTATGCAAATAAATTATCTTATATATTCCATTTTGTTAGGAATTAGTTTTTTTTATTTTGATTTCGGTTTAGCTTCACAGTTGTTTAATATTCAGTTTGTATTACAAAATCGAATTTTTTTTTTGTTTAACATTAGTTTCCATTAATATCAACAAATGTACAAGGGAGTGTTCTTTTGTGGTAGTATAGACTAACTACCACTCTATACACAAACTATTAACTGCTATTACAATGCAATACTAACTAAGGATAGTGATTAAGTTGTCGCAACCCCTTTAACCATTTCTTGCATTTCCTGCCCCGTGCATGAATAAGAATTGCAATCTCTCGGCATACAAGGTTTTCATCAAAAGTTTTCTCCTCAAATCTGATAGTATTTCTGCATCTCCAAATCAGCGACACTGTGGTGACAAAGGCAGTGGCTACCACAGCCTTTTTAAACACTTTACTTCTGGCATTGCAACATATCCATGTCAATTCATCCTTCCAGCATCCTATATTTCCGTTGCATCCCAACCAACAGCAAACTCTACACCAAATCTTACTTGTAACTGGACAAGTGAAGTATAGATGATCAAACTCTTCAACATTCTGTTGGCAGAATACACATTTTTCTTCTACACTTATGCCAAATTTTAGTAGTCTGTCGACTGTTGGCAGTCGACCATGAGCAGCCATCCATGCAGTAAACTTATGTCTAGGCAAGACATTAGTTGTAGCCATTAAGTTCTTCCACTCCACCTTAAGAAATGCTGGAAGTAAAGAGTGGCATAGAGAGTGTATTTGAAATTTTCCAGCTTTACAGAAACCTGATAGTATGAACAAAAGATCCCCTTGTAGATTGTTGTCAGCCATAACAGGAGTCCTGCACTCTATTATTTTCCTGATTACCCATGAAGCATTTTTTGGATTAGCCATTGTCTCAATGTCATCACTTTTTATGTAATAAAAGTGAATCCATTTGATCCATAGGCAATCCTTTTTCCTTGCTAAATCCCATAGCAGTTTAGAAATAGCAGCTTTGTTGCAAGTCTGAATGTCAATGAGATTTAATCCTCCAGCAGTGACAGGTCTACATATTTTGTCCCAAGCTATCAATGATCTTCTGGACACTGTTCCATTGCCAGTCCACAGGAATGATCTGCATATAGCTTCAATTGCTTTCACCACCTTCTTAGACAAGATAAAAATCTGAGACCAATAGGTTTGGACCCCAAATAATACTGATTTGATAAGTTGACACCTGCCTGCATAAGACAAGAATTTGGCAGACCAACATGTAATCCTATCTGTGATTTTCTCAATCAGTGGCAAATAGTGATGTATATTCAACTTCCTTGAGTGTAGTGGAATGCCCAAGTACTTGAATGGAAGATGCCCTTTACAGAACCCCAAAGCCTATAGAATAACCTCTCTTTCATTTTGAGAAATGCCAGCAAAATATACAGCACTCTTAGACTTATTAGCAGAAAGTCCAGATGCTGCAGAGAATGTTAAGAATGCATCATGCAGTAATTGAATAGAAGTTATATCAGCTCTACAGAATAACAACAAGTCATCTGCAAAGCAAATATGGGAGCATTTTAGTTTCCTGCATCTAGGATGAAACTTAAAGTCTCCATTCTTATGCAACTGAGTTAAAGTTCTGTTAAGATATTCCATAGCAATAACAAATAGGTAAGGAGACATGGGGTCTCCTTGCCTAATACCCCTTCTGGCTTGAAAAGGTTTGGTGAGTCCCCCATTAATCACTAAAGAATAAGTCACAGATGAAATACAAGCCATAGTCCAATCCACAAACTTTGCAGGAAATCCAAGATCAACCAGCATCTGTTTAAGGAATCTCCATTCAAGGGTATCATAAGCCTTCCTTAAGTCCACTTTTAGTACACACCTAGGTGATATACCTTTCCTTCCATAACCCTTGAAAAGCTCACGACTGAGTAAAACATTATCTATAATACTCTCCCCTCAATGAATGCTGACTGACCTTTCTCAATGATGTTATCAATGACAGCTTTCAATCTTCTGGTAATGACTTTAGAAATAATCTTGTATGGGGTGGTACAGCAAGCAATAGGCCTAAAGTCCTTTACTGTTTTAGGAGTTTTAACCTTGGGAACAAGAGCAATAGCAGTAGTGTTAATCATGTGTGGCATATGGCAAGTAGAGAAGAACTCCTTAGTGGCAACATAAACATCACTCTTGACTGTCTCCCAGTTTTTAGTGAAAAATTCCACAGGAAATCCATCAACACCTGGAGCTTTGTCATTTGGCATATCATTAATAGCATCAGCAATCTCCTCCATAGTAACCTCCCTAATAAAAGCTCTTTGTTGATCAAATGTAAGACAAGTTCCTTCTTTAACAATAGCAGAATTTAGACATGGTAATTCAACAGGCGTATCTCCCATCAGAGACTTAAACACTTCAATAAATTCAAGCTCTACAGCCACAGGATCTGTAAGCTTAACACCTGTTTCAGTATATATAGAAGTAATATTGCTCTGGTTGGATCTTATTTTCCACTGTGCATGAAAATATTTGGTGTTAGCATCACCACAATCAATCCAGCTAGCCTTTGATTTCTGTCTCAAGACTTGTTCCTCTACATTACTCCACTTTTCTATGTCAAGAAGAGCTTCTTTCTCTTCATTGAATAATTGTACTGAACTAGGATTTATCAACAGCTGGCTTTGAATAATATCCAATTGCTCCCTTGCATGAATCAACTTTTGTTGATAAGAAGCCATATGCCTATTGATTCCTTTTAGCTGCTGCTTCAACTCCTTAAGTTTGTGCCATATCTGTTGCAATGATGTCCCTTCTCCTACTTGATTCCATACCTGCTGTAAATAGTATCGAATTGGGGGTCCTCCATAACAGCATAATAAAGTCTGAAAGGTTTATGATGCAGTAGCCTTTGCCTTCCAAACTTAATGAAAATAGGAGTGTGGTCAGAGACTGAGTGGTTCAAGAAATCTGCTTCCACATGACTGTACTGCTGTAACCACTGATAGTTTCCAATTGCCCAATCAATCTTGCTATATACCTGTTTATTGGTCCATGAATACTTCCAACCTTTTGATCTGATAGGAGAAAGTTGTAGATCATACATCAGCTCCTTGAAGTCCTTTGCCTCTGCATCTGTTGCAGGTGATCCAATTCTGTCTTCAGAGGATAAAACAGCATTGAAATCACCACTTAACAACCATACATCCTGGCTTGGAATGGATAGCCCTCTCAGATCACTCCAAAGTTGCTTCCTAAGTGTGACTGTATTGTAAGCATATATGACACTCAGCTGGAACCTGATTGTTGTAGCTGTATCTTTAACAATACAATGAATAAACTGCTCAGTGGTACCCATAGTATGAACTTGTATATGTGGTTTCCAAACTAACCATATTCTGCCATTAGCTGCTTTGAGATAGTTGTGGTGAAACTTCCATCCTTTAGCAACTTTATTAATAATACCCTGGGCTTTTGGTTCTTTGACTCTAGTTTCAATACAACCTAGAATATCAACCTTATTCTTAAGCAAAAAGTTTTTTAATTCTTTCTGCTTATGGGCTTTATTAAGCCCTCTAATATTCCATGTAACAACAATCATGAAATACAAGATGGCAGACATAAAGAAGGGCCAGGATCCTGCTGTCGGCCTTTCCTACCTTCATCCAGTATTCCATCATTAACCAACTCTCCTATTTATTCCAGCATTGTTCCCTCTTGCCTCCCATGATCACAGTCCACAGCTCCAATGCTAGCAACCATATCTGTACCAATAGGAATCCTCTGAATAGTGTCAACAGGTTGATCATCAATCACTGTACTCCTATTAGCATTTACTTCACCAACCAATGATACTGGATTAGGCTCAATATGCATTTGCAGGTTAGGAATTGCTGCTGTATTCATATCATCCTTAGCCAGAGTGTTATTGGTGACAATGTTTCCTTTTGGAATCCATTCCTGTCTTGATTTCTTGCTTCTCAACTTGTTTCTATTCACCTTATTATGATCTACCTGCTCTTGGTCTTTTCCATTATGACTGTTATACCAACCGTCAAGTGAATTGTGTCCAAACTTCAAGCAGTGATTGCAAAATTCTGGTTTCCAATCATATTCAATATCTTGGACTTTCAAACCAAAAGGAGTCTCAATTTCAATTTCCTCAGGTAGAGGAAATGCAGCATCCACTTCAACCAGTACTCTCGCAAAGGAAATTTTCTCAAAATGAGCTGTAACTTTGTCAGTATACAGAGGTTTGCCAACAGTACTTGCTAGTTTACTGAGTATTTCAGGGGACCAGTACCCCAAAGGCAATCCAGGAAATTTCACCCAAATAGGAATAGTGCTAAGAATACCATTTTGCATAGAGAAATCCACATCCCAAGGTTTCAAAATCATAGGCTTCTTCCTATATGAGTAAGGACCAACTTGTAGCACTTGGTTCATATCCTCAGCAGTACTAAATCGAAACACACAGTAACCATCTCTATGCATTAGAATTTGTGGTTTAGCCACAAAATTCCACACATGCAAAACAAAATTCTCCATGGCTTTCTCATTAGGGTTGTCGCCGATGATATAGCCAATAAGAGAAGTATTCCAGTATTCAGATTGAGGTTTCAGCTCATCGATATTGATTTTAACAATCTTCCTCCCATCCTTATCAATCGGTGGAACAAATGTTAAAACCTTGCCCATATTATGTTTACCTCTTACAATCTCAGCCATGGTAGGAGGTGGCTGTTCAGCAACAGCAATATCTGAGAATTGAAGCTTCCTCACTGCTAGACTATCACGATCTGCATCAATCATCTTCAATTGAGGCTCAGCATGTGCAATTTCCTCTACATGCAAAGGTTTTTTGGACTGAAATTTTCCTGGCAAAAAGTTGCCAAAAGTTAGTGGTTCGAGTTCCTTTGTTACCCCCGGAGCTGGAGTAACAATCTGTGGTGGAGAAGGAAGAGGTTGCCGCCGGCGACGCGCCATAATCAACGGAAAAGCTTCGTGCTAACGTGCGCTATCAAGCGCACTGTTCCATTGCTCTTAACGTGCGCCGAGAGCACTTTTTTCTTTATTATTTTACAAAATCGATTTAATTCTACTATATTTGCCTTTTACTATATTTCTTATAATGATATTTGATTCTGAATAATTTGAGTATTCTATATTACTTTTAGTGTTGTTTCTGGAGGATAAATTTAAGAAGCCTATTAAGTGTTTGATAAAATATCACCTAGAGATATGTTTTCTTTGATACTAATAATTTAATATGTATGATTTTTTATTGTAATTATATAAATCTTTGAAAGGCCAGACATCATTTTTTAAATTTTTTTTAAACATTCATAGTCTGAGAAGTTTTAACTTATGTGGTCCTGAGTTATATCATTTGAAAAGTTTAAAGATAAGTTCTCAGAAAAGGAGAAATAGAGCATACGCAAATGAAATAATAGATTCACTATGGAAAAATTTCTCTATCTTTGTCTATTATATCTTTTACCATATTCTATACAAAAACCGATGCGAAAATAGATTAAATAAGATAATTCAATGAACATACAAAAGAAAGGTAAAAACATTTCTAAATGTAGAAAATCTATCTCCAATTAAATATTGCTTAACTTAGTAAACAACTAAATGATTGAGTTATTGGTGTTAATTCATTATTTTTTGGTATAGTGTTAGAATGTTGTAGGCATAATGCGAGAGTCCAAACAGGGATTGGTTATTATACTTTGGTTGAGGATTTAGATGGAAGTTGTTTCTAGTTAAAAGTCCTTGTTATTTTGAGCCTAAATGGATAAACTTTCTAATCAATAAATATTCTTCATTATTTTTTCTTTAAAAGGTAGAGGGAGAGAAAAAAAGTGAGAATATTCTGGGTCTTAACATACACTGATAACTTTTTTTTTTATTCTGTATTCTTGCATTCCATACATAAATATTTATTAGGATATCTTTACTTATAAATAAGTAACTGGATGATAGGTCATTTCTGTTATCAATATTTTGTTTATGCTAGGCTATTTGCGATTGTGGCTGATATAGTTTTGTTTGTTTTAAGGTTAAATTGAGAATGTATAACATCTAAAGCAGAAATAGGGTTAAACAATACAACAAATGAAGTAGTTATTGTTGTAGAGGCTTACAGGACTTTGAGGGATAGAGGTCTTTATTATGAGACAAGTTGTTAGAGATCATTGAGAGTTTTGTCATTCTCTTCAATAACTACCTTTTAGATGTTGTGAGTGTTATTTATATATCATGATTTTGATATCATATTTTTCTTAATGTTCTTGAAGTGGATTTAGTGATAAATTGAACATTTTCGAAGGAGAAGTTTCTCTTTTATAGCACCGTTATAGTCACATTGAGGAGCTAGTAAAATCACTAAATGAATATTGCAAATTTGATGAGCTACGAGCTAAACTAACTATAATACTTAAACTTTTATTTTGTAACTATACACATTTTTTGTATTTATCCTTTCTGTGATGATACAAGTTTTTATTGAGTTGTCTCATCTGTTGCTATCTTTTTATCATAAAGTCAATAAAATCTAATAAAGTAGATTACTTCTAAAATATTACTCCAATTCTTTGTTACTTTTTGTGTTGAATTGGAACTAAGTTATTGTTCCTAAGAAGAATCATTCTAATAAAAACTATTTTTTGAAAGAAATCGTGGTTAATTTTTTTGTTCTTAAATTTGGGCATTTGAGCTTCTATTTTCTTTGAAAAGGGTCAATTTTCAACAACTTTCTTGAATAACTTGCATTTTTTGAAACCAAATCGAAAATTGCTGGTTTGAACGTGTGTTCTTATTGACTTAATAGGAAGTACCAGCACTAAATGTGATCCTCAATGAACAAGAGCTCAAAATGAGAACTTGAAGGGAATAAAAAAAAAGGCAGCCCAATGCACTAAGTTCTTGTTGTGCACGGGATTCAGAGAAGGGCTGGACCACCAAGGTCTATTGCACACACTTTTTACCTAAAGAGAATCAAGGTTCATTATATTTGTATAGTCTACATTTCAATTATGGATAAGTTAATATATTTTCACGACTAGATGCACTAAATTTTCTACAACTTTTGTTATGCAGTTTCATTTGGATTTACAATCCACATATGCATGGCTGTACAATTAGTGTCAAACTGATGAAACTTGTTGGTTCATCAAGAACCGTCCATGCTGGTTTAGAGTTATTAAGATACATTATGAATGATGGCCTTGTATCATCCGATTCAAGATAGAAAGTTGATTGAGAACCACAATAGATTGTTTGTTCTATCACATTTAATAATGATGTCCTTAAAGAGTTAAAGGTTAGAATCAGCATAGTGTGGAATTAGGCTTGTCAGATTGAGAACTACTGATATAAGATTCAAATGATATATTTTTTCTTTTATATTTTTGACACAACTTTTTTTATATTATCGATTTAATGATACATATTGTACTATATAAAATGAATTTTAGGTTTTATGTTATTATTTATCCGAGAATATTTTATCACTATTAAAGAATGACGTTAGAATCATTTAATGACAAATAGGCATAATGTTTCCCAATGCTACTATTTGCCAATATGTGAATAATATTATCGGCAATAAAAATGGTATGGCAAATGGTAGCCAAAAAGTTCTCTTTTTACTGGCAATAAATAAATATTTACTGACCATACCAATAGCTACTAAAATTATTTCAAAGGCTAATTTAAGAGTAGCTTTAGTGGCCATTATAATTGCCAGTAAATACTATCGCTAAAAAAGTAAACTTTTAGCGGCACTAATTGGGACCTTTATCAGCATTCACTATAATTGCCGCTAGAGCTTTTAGCAATGCTGGATATAACGAAAAATAATTAATTGCTGGTAAAGGTTCTTGCGGCAATTTTTCTTGCCGCTAAAATAAAAATTTATTGCCGCAAAAAGCCTTTTTTGTTGTAGTGAGAACTTGTAACCAATTTGTTCAGTTTTTGTACATTCTGCAATCTGAGTCCCTCACTTAACAAGTTTAACAAGCATGCATATAGGACTTCATACAATTTATTTCGAGCCTTACTAACTGATCACCTTCTAAATTTAGTAGATGTTATGCCTATAGGACCTCGTCCAAACACATAGGCAAGTCTTAGGGTGATAACTGTAAACTGAATATGTTTCTATTAATCATTACAACTAGCAGGCAGGTCTCATTCGGACTTCTTATCTTAGTTATGTAATAAATTAATTTGCCTCAATTGTTTAAACTCCCTCGTCTTTGGTATTTTTATTCAGACCTAAAAGGTATGTGCAAGTCATGTTAATTATGTGCTTTTTTTGTTTGAGGAGGTCTATGTGAGCCTTTATTTGTTTGTATGCTTTCTCCTAATATGCAATATGTGTTTTGTATGTCGCCTTAGAGTTTTTACTTTTAAAACTTCAAAAAGCCTAATATCCCTCTCTTTTTAGGATTAGTAATCCTAAGTGCCTTTGGGATTGATAGGAGTGGGACAGGTAATAGCATGATGCCTTAAAAGGGTGGGAAGGGTAGATATATATATGATGACCACGCAATAATATGAGGTGTAGCCCCTTATTGAGGAGTGATTTCCTGATATTGTGTGGAGCGGTCCATATTTTTAATAAACCTAGGATTCCGCCCCCCTCCCCCCTCTTTCTTCATTCTTCATTTTCTATTCTTTCAGCATTTTAACTCTTTATTTAAAAAGGCCGGTCTTTTTTTAATTGTTCTTTCAAAATGTGTTTACTTTCAAGACATTATGTGTTGAAATCCTCTCTTATTTGAGCTTTATTTGCCTATATGCTAATGACACCATAATTTTAACAATAATTGTCTGGTTAGGAACCACAATAGTGGATTTCGAGGGGTGCCTAACACCTTTCCCTTAGAATAATTTCAAGCCCTTACCCTATCTCTGGTTATTCAAATCAAACCTTTTTGGTGTTCTAATGCACCCTAATCATTAGGTGACGACTCTTTAAATACAAAATCCAATTTCCAAAAGGAATGAGTAGTCCCTCCAAATGTCATAAACCCGATTTTCACGGAGGAAAAAGGGGATGCGATAGCATGGCGCCTCCGCTGGGGATTTTTAGGCTTTTGTCATTTCAGACTATTATTGTGAATTCATGCTTCTTTACTCATAATTATTTGTTTATTTCTCTTAAGTATTCAATTTCCTTTTCGAATGCAAAACTGACTTGTCTTTTTGTTTTTTTTCCTTTACTACTTACCTTCATTGCTACATTAAATTAAGAAATTATTGTATTTACTGCTTTTTTAAGCGTGCAAATATGTGAAGACATGCCTTTAATTGCTGCATAATCATTCTCAACATCGTATTCCACTCGTGCCAAACAAATCCTATAGCAACTCTTATAATTAGTGATTGCGCTCTTCCGATATTATCATCATATTTACGGTAAAACCAATAGTTCAACAGTGTAGTCGGCGGTTCTGTGCCATTCTCCCTTGAGTTCTCCGCTCAAGGGTGCCAATTTAAAATCTCATAGAAATCTTACTCTGTTTAAATTGTGCATGTATCATGGTCAAACCTAGCCGAGTCAGTTATTTTGTCTACATAATGACTCTTTAGGATAGCCTTGTCCAAAGTCTCCTGGGTTTGCGTAAAACCCAAACAGGCATCAATACGTTCTGTGCATTTATTTGGAGAACTAAGTGATTTTATGCCAATTGTTGATATTAAGTAGTCGAGTATGGCGGGGGTAAGAGCCTGACCCTTTTGTCTTACAGAAGTATGAGGCACGAAGTCCCCAGATTCGGCATGGTCACCAACATCTATCAAAAATTGCTAAGCTGGTGGGAGGATCTTCACTTTAGTTATGAAACTCTTGTTCGAAAATATATGGGAAACCTACCTTCTCTCCTAGAAATTTAACCCAACAACAAGATCATAGAAGTTCCCACTTTGTTCTGGTATTGTGAGAGGTCTGTATTTCTCTTCGGGCACATTGAAGTGACACCCTTACTAGAAGAGATAGGAGGATTGGCCGTCATAGCATGGGAGAGTCCGGGTTTATTAATGCACGATAATCGCAAAGGCAGGGGTTTTCTCAAAATGATGGGTTTGAAGAAAAATCCAAAACTTAAATATTTGAAGGAATTCTACATTCCTTTTGATTATTTGTACGAGAGGTCCGGTCACAGCAAATCCTATTGTACCAATCCTAACAGGTTTACCATCACATCATTAGGGCGTATTCATTGAATGGTCTTCGTATTCATGTTTTATTTCCTAGGATTGATCGTGTTTCCAATGAAGAAAGCAAGGATCCATACCAAACTTTCTATGGTAACTAAGACCTTAGTGGAAGGAATTGGTGGACAACCCTTTAGCATTGTGCCCATAATCATTGCATAGATATACCGAGCCCTGGAAAAATGTCAACAAGGAGCCAAGAACTTTGAAGGCTGCAATTGGCTACTTCAACTTTGTCTTACGGAACATCTCCAAAAAGGTAAATACCGACAGGAAATTAAGCGAAGAGACTGGGATAATCATATCGCTTTTCATCACCCAATGCGAATGAATTACATGCCCAATAAGTTCGTCCAACCGGAGAATGCTAGAGAATGGGTCGAGCTCTTTGAAAATCTGACTGAGGACCAGGTACCACAGATGTTTAAGTGGTTTATGACCGAGGAATTCATCGCCCTGTCCAGAGATGCACCTTTCTTGATGTTGATCGGTCTAAGAGGAACATACCTTTACGTCCCTCTCCAGGTTATGATGTACGCAGGCAGGAAATATGTCGTACCTAAGGTTGAAAAGATGAGTCATTTACGGGCTGACTTTTAGGATGAAGATAGTCCTTATAAGTGCCAGGTTCAACATATGTGGCACTGAAAGATCATTATGGGAAGAGATAACATCGAGCCAGATAGATACCATGCCAGTTGTGCTCCCTATTATTCAGGCTGGTTGGAGGATAAGCATGATGGACTGGGCCATCTTGGGTTTGTTCGAGATCAAAAGATCATAGATAAAAAGGCCGAGGCACAGGTCAAATACAATCAACTACGCAAAAGGATACGAGAATGTGAAAGCGAGTACCGTGAGATACAAGAAGCCAATCAAAAGCTAACTGAAGAATAGAAGGATATGGCTGTCAGTGCCAACAAGCGTTTGTGATATTTGGAGTGAGGCATAGTGGAATTGGAGAAGAAATTTCTCAAGAGGGTCGAAGATTGCCAAAATGCTAAGGGAAACGAAGGCGGACATCAAGCCAGAGCCAACCAATTGCTGGGACTTCGCGAGTTGGGAAAGGTGTTCGATGGAGACAGGGATGACGAATCTAGGGAAGGTCCTTCTAGGACCAAATACATAGAAGCTTTCTTCTTTTATGAAATGTAATATGGCCAATGGCCACTAGCAACTTCTATTTCCTGTTATCTAGTGTCGATTTGGGATTCGTCTACTTTTTATCAATAAAAATGAGCTATTTAGCATTCCAAGTTCTGCGAATCAACTTGTCGCTTGGCCTGTCTCGGGAACAAAGAGGTTCCCCAAATTAGGACGCGCGTTACATTTCTGTGCTATGTGTTTAAATATCGCAACTTTTTTTAATCCTCACTAACTTGATACCTTTTCATTTTTACTTTTTGTTTATTTCCCCTCCCCAAAGGTTAGTTCGTGCACTCTGGCAACATCATCTTATCTCATGAGATCTAGGGGCCCTCCACCCACTCTTTCTCTTAGTCCTATCAAAAATAAGAACAAAGGGAAGATGTAAGTTTTGAACAACGCCAGAAAGCAGAAATCAACTGAATGGGTAGTGGTCACTCATGGTCATGGTACTCTGGTTCCTAAGGAAAAGGCATCCCAACTTGAATAAAAGATGCTAATATTCCAAGAAGAACTTGATTAGGTTTGGAATCTGGAAAATCTGTCATTTTCCCTAACTACTCCAGATATCAATTTCCCAAATGCTCAGAATCCCATATCGCCACAAAATATCCCGATGCCACAAAACCATCCTGCTCCTCACCACCACTACAACACCTTCCATACTTCATACGATGCTCCATTACTCATCCCAAAGCCCCTGAACTCCATAAATGACCAAAGCCACACCCACATAACACCTCCATCTATGTGGAGACTATGCTACACTCTACCAAACCTATCTCATTCACACTCGAGTCTGATAATAAAGACTTTCTCATCAGAATCTTGGCCGCAGAACTTAAGAAATTGACTAGTCAAATTTAAGGCGTTGAAGGAAGTAAGGGAATTGAAGGGATGAACTAAGATCTTTTCATACAACCCAATGTCGAACCGTCTGAGGGGTACAAACCTCCTAAGTTCAAGATGTTTGATGATATATGGGACCGAAGAGTCCATTTATGAACGTACTGTGACAAGCTGGTTGGAGTAGGAAGAGATATGAAAATCCGCATGAAGCTTTTCATGAGGAGCTTGAGGGGAGATGCTTTGTCTTGGTAGATCATGCAAGATCAAAAGAAGTGGTCGAACTGGGTAAGAATGGCGTCCAATTTTATGTACAGATTCAGGTTCAACACAGAGAATGCACCGTATGTGTTCTATATTCAGAATATAAAGAAGAAGCCCATAGAAAAATTTCACGAGTATGCTACTCACTGGAGGTCTGAAGCTGTGAAGGTTAGACCTGTCTAATAGGAAGAACAAATGAATAAATTCATTGTCTGGGCTCAAGAACAACAGTATTATGAAAGGCTGATGAAAATCAAGGGCCACAAATTTTCTGACATTATGAAGATGGGACAAAGGATCGAAGAGAGCATCAAAAGTTGTATGGTTACGAACTTCGAGGCCTTGCAAGCTACAAATAAAGCCTACCAGTCAGGAGGTGTGTCCAAGAAGAGGGACGTATGAGCCGTAATGGGGGCAAAAGAGCACCAAATCTCCCGTCAAATACCAAAATTACTCAATGTCTCCACTCACATATCAGCCTACTCAAAACTACCAAGCATCCTCATCATCTTACCAAACTCCACCATCCACGTATCAATCATCGCCACCTCCAACATATCAGCATATTTCATCTAGATATTCCTAACCTGCATTTGTTTACCAAGCCTACAATGCTTAACCATCCCACTATCAATCCCCTCCTACATGCCAAAACTTACTTAGACCTCGACCGAACTTTGACTGAAGGCCTACGAAACAATATAAAGCTTTTGCTGAACCTATTGACCAGTTGTATGAAAGACTCAAAGTTGCTGGTTGTGTCACTCCTATCCCAGCTACTCTTGAGAACCCTTCTCAGTGGTTTAATCCAAATAAATCATGTGTATACCATTCCGACATGAAATGACACACTATTGACGAATGTCGTTCCCCGAAAGACAAGATCCATACTTTAATGATAATAAGATTATCATGGTAAAGGAACATGCTCCAAATGTCCGCAATAATCCATTGTCAGACCTCGAGGGTGGAGGCCTTCACGTGATTGAAGTAGAGGATCTTTGATCACAGAGGGTGAAAACCCAAAGAAACCAATAGTTACTCTTAATCTGATCATGGTCCAGATTCAACCCTCTAGGGACGCTGAGGTAAATATGTCCGCACCACTTGAGTTTGAAGCAACATCCTCGTAAAATATACCAGCATCAATTCAAGTCGAATTTGTGTCTCCAGTAAATGCACCCATACCATTCGAAGTTGTAGTTTTACCACCCAAGGTACATGCTCCGTTCGGAGTAAAGATAGTCACGCCGATCCCAATGGCGACGTCGACCACGACGCCATTCCATATAAAGGTTATACCATGGGAATATATAGACGATGCAAGAAGGAAAGGCAAGGTTAGATTCGGAGAGGCTACTGCGGCACAAGGTATGACGAGAATTGGTAGAGTTTATACCCAGAACATCTGGCTGAGTTGAGAAAGCAGGCCTCTAAATAGCCTCCCATCATTGAGGCCGGCTAGATGACCTTTGGAGAAAGATACATGCCAAGGAATACGCAATCATCAACCAGCTGAACAAAACACTGCCGCAAATTTCTATCCTTGCTTTGCAACAAAATTCTAACGCATACAAGAACGCTCTGTTAAGGGTACTAAGTGAGGCATACGTACCCAGCAACGTCATCGGTGGAGAGATGGATAATATGGTAGGAAAGGTGTTGGAGAGTCACAAGATCACTTTCCATGAAGATGAGCTGCCACCGGAAGGTTTGAGTCACAATAAGGCATTGCACATCACCGTGCAATACGAAGACTACTTTATCACCAGAATCCTGATCGATGGAGGGTCCAGCCTCAATATTTATTTGTTGGTAACACTCAGGATATTGGATAAGGGACTGCACGAGATAAAGGATAGAGCCATAAATTTCAAAGCCTTCAACGGTTCCCAAACATCCACCATTGGGGAGATTAGTCTGTGTTTGGAAATAAGGCCTACTTGGTTCGATATTGATTTTCAAGTGATAGACGTGCCGGCATCTTACAATCTGTTGTTAGGATGGTCGTGGATTCATGTTGTTGGGGTCGTACCATCAACGCTACATCTGGCGGTAAAGTTTGAGTTGAATCACCGGGAGGTGATCATTCATGACGATGGTAGCAATCCTATATACAGTCGCCAAACCATTCCAAAACTTGAAGGTCGAAGAAATTTAGGTGGGAAGACCTATCGCCTTATGGAGCGACACAATGCTGTTGACAAAGATAAATAGTGGGACAATACGATTGAGAGCATATTGAATTGGAGAAGATACAAACCGAACAAGGGGCTCGGCAAGAACGTCCAAGCAATCACTAAGCCCTAAGGCTCAAGAAACATAATACCACTTTCGATCTGGGATATGAGTATACCTGGGAGAATCTCAACCACTGGCCGCCCACATGGCGCGGTCCGTACTATCCACTGGAGCAGCAAATACCACGCTTGGAACACAACTTCCAACTGACCAATGTTATCTATTGGTGAGAAGAAGAGGAAGCACTGGTAGCAATAAGACTTTGTTCCTAGAAGACGATGATATGGGTTATTGTGTCATTCTCGAGGAGGAGGAGGAGGAAGGCCCTTCCATACAGGCTGTAAGCAGAGGAGAACACCTAAATAAGTAGACCATCAGAACCACCAGATCCCGGCGAGGCTCGCGGTAGCAAGGCTGAACAAGCATCATAAACTATCTTTTATTTTACTAATTAATTTTTCCTTTCACATTTTAAATTTCCGCAATAAGATCTTCAATGTTCAAAATAGTTATGGAATTTATTAAAGCATTTCGATTTTCCTTATAAATCAACACTCTTATTATTTTTCTCTCATTACTTTTCTTATACACCATTACTATTACTTATCTTGATAAACCAATGATTGTGACATGCAACGAGACAATGCAACAAACGAACATAGATTCAAAGGAAGACATCATAGCAATACAGATAGTGAAGGAAATTGAGAACTTTGAGAGTAGACCTAAGTCCAACCTGGACGAGACAGAAATTGTTAATTTGGGAGATAAAGAGAATATCAAGGAAACACGAATCATCATTCACTTATAGACATACATAGAATTATTAAGAGAATATGAGGACATAGTCATATGGTCGTATGACAACATGATGGGCCTGAGCATGTCTATTGTGGCCTACAAACTGCCGACTGATCTGACATATCCGATAGTAAAGCAGAAGCTTAGAAAGTTCAACCCAGATATGAGTTTGAAAATCAAGGAAGAAGTCACCAAGCAAGTCAAAGCCAAGGTCCTCAGGGTAGTTGAGTATCCGACATGGTTGGCTAACATTGTACCAGTACGGAAGAAGGACAGGGGGGTAAGAGTGTATGTCGACTACCGAGATTTTAATTGGGCTAGTTTGAAAGTTGACTTCCCTTTGCCAAAAATACACATTCTGGTTGACAATTGCGCCAAGCATGAGTTGCAGTGATTTGTACACTGCTTTGTTGGGTATCATTAGATCTGGATAGATGATGAAGACGCTGAGAAAATAGCTTTCATTACGCTGTGGGGAATGTATTGCTACAAGATAATGTCGTTTGGGTTAAAGAATGTAGGGGCCACCTACATGAGGGCCATGATCACCATTTTCCATGATATGATACACAAGGAGATCAAGGTGTACGTAGATGACGTTATTATCAAGTCCAAGAAGGCCAGTGATCACATGGAATATATGAGGATGTTTTTTAATAGATTGCGAAGTTACAACCTGAAACTAAATCTCACGAAGTGTGGATTTAGGTTTTCCCTCTTGAAAATTACTTGTTTTTATTATGAGTCGCTGGAGAATAGAACTGGACCCATCAAAGGTCAAAGCCATTCAAGAATTACCACCGCCAAAGAATAATAAAGATGTGATGAGTTTCTTGGGAAGGCTAAACTACATCAACCGATTCATAGCACAATCTACAGTTATTTGCGAGTGAATCTTTAAGATGTTGAAGAAGGACATTTCTACCGAATGGACCGATGACTACTAAAGGCCTTCGACAGAATCAAGGAGTACCTATCAGCACCATCAGTCTTGGTTACGCCCGAGCTTGGTAGTCCCTTATTATTATATCTTGCACTGTTAGATGGAGATTTTGGCTGCATTTTGGGACAACATGATGAAACTAGGAGAAAAGAACAAACCATTTACAGTCTCAGCAAGAAGTTCACTCGATACGAGGCTTGATATTCCCTATTAGCGCGTACCTATTATGTTCTGACTGGGTGGCCCAGAAGCTGAGGCATTACTTCTGTGTCTATACTACATACGTCATATCAAGGATGGATCCTTTAAAGTACATCTTTTAGAAGCCCTTGCCCACTGGCAAGCTAGCCAAGTGCCAAATCTTGTTGAGTGAGTTCGACATTGTCTACGTAACTTAGAAAGCAATCAAGGGACATGCACTAGCAGATCAACTTACTGAAAACCCTGTGGATGGAAAATACAAACCCCTGAAAACATATTTTCCCGACGAAGAAGTATCATCTATAAGAGAAGACATTGCAGAGTCTTATGATAGTTGGAGAATGTTTTTTGGTGGAGCAGCAAATTTCAAAGGAGTTGGCATTGGAGTAGTCCTATTATCTGAAACCGGGAAGCATTATCCGGTGTCTGCCAAACTCATGTTCCCATGCACCAACAATATGGCCGAGTACGAAGCCTACATCTTAGGGCTCAAGATGGCTATGGAAATGAACATTCAAGAGATAACCTGATACTTTTCAAGGAAGTCAAGCACAACTCTATCGGGGAAGCCTAGTGTAAATGGATATGTGTACACATTCAAAAATCCCTCAGCATGATCCATGATGCTCTTCTTCGGGGATGGTGTCCGCGGTACTACCTTTCCCCCCATCAGCAATCTTTCCTCACTAATTCGAGATGCCCCTCTCCTATTAAAGAAATAAACTTCGAGGCATACTCCTAATGACCCCGAGCATTTTGGTTCAAAAAGCCTTCAAGTACGGGACTCCCCTTCCTTGCAAAGAAGACTCTGGTATGGCAGCCATAACTGTGGTAAAACTAGGGAATTGGAGCGGGAATTCGATCAAGTGCTATAAAGCTGAAATGGTGGAGATCCTAATGCATAAAAGAATAACTCTGAAGAGGAGGATAACTACTCAGAGTAGAGGAATCCCCAAATGAAGGAATACAACCCAATAAGTGGAGAACGCGGTGATTATCTGCCTATCTCAAATGCCAATAAAAAGTGCCGACTAAGCCATTTTTTAATGAATATGTACAAGTGGGATTGTCGTGGTCGCTTCATAACCATGTCATGCAATTAATGTTGATATACGATATTTGGAGATAAAAGAACCCCCATATCAACAAGCCTCGAGATGGTTCCTGACCTCGAGTATCTCTATCAAAAATAAGATAGGCTCTAATGATCCCTTGATATCATTACGAGCTAGATGGTACCCAATATCGAGGACCTCCTTTAAGAAAAATGTATGCTCTAAAAAGCCATTAGTATCATTACCAGCCTCGAGTTGGTATCTGATCGCGAAGACTTCCACCGAGAAAAAGGCTTTCCCTAAGGAGCCACTAATATCATTGCGAGCCTTGAGATGGTACCCAATCTCGATGACTTCCACCAAGAATAAGACATGCTCTAAGGAGCCATTAATATTATTACAAGCCTTAAAATGGTACCTGATCCTAAATACTTCCATTAAAAAAATACAAGCTCTAAAAATCTACTCATATGGGTTTAATTTCGAGGTGGTACCCTACCTCAAGAATTTCCGATATAGCAAGCGCGGGCAATTTACCCAATTCTCTTGTCCCAAGCTACCTGAGCCTGAGCCAACCTTCACTAAAAATTTGCTAATAAAACCTCAGGGCTATCTTCACTAGGAGTTCAAAAAGAGTTTCCAGGTTACTGAAGCTTGAGCAAACCCCCACTCAGGGACTACTCTCGAAAGCCTAAAGGCTATGTTCACTTTGAGTTCAAAAAAAGTCCCTAGGTATCCGAGAAAAACCCCCCTCAAGGACAATCACGGGGTTTGAAATGCTACATTCTGTCCTAAGTGAAGATAGCCTATAGGACTCAAAGGGACTACTCTCGAAAGCCTAAAGGCTTTCCACGATTGATCAAAGGAAACTTCCATTTATTGAGAAAGGGTACTGCGACCAAAAGTCGTAATCAATTCTCCTTGGAAAATGTATCAACAGGCGTAATCAATACTTTTGGGAAATGGATCGGCGGCAGCGTTTTTACTTTGAAAAAATAAACTGACAGCATAATAAGTGCTCCTGCGAACGATACATGGATGGAACATTTCAATTATCGCAAAAGCTAATTTTATATATGCGACGTCATCACATGTGGCTCAAGGAGATCGGTATCAGAGCCATTTCTTATTATTTTTATTTAAGAAATAGATGGACTGTCTATATTCAGTAAAATGGGAGGATCCAATTTTTGGCCATTACAGCTCTTCGTAAGCACGTCAATCAAAGGATCGAGGCTATGATCAAGATTTACACCCACAGGACTATCGACGTCTGAACTCAAGACAATGCAGGTTGACAATTAAGCGGGAAAAAGTAGAAAGTTGCCAAGGCGCAACACTAAAGCTGACAACGTCTAGTAGGCTGGTTTAAACCTGTATTCTAGCATTAAAAATATTGTACTAGCCTCATATCTTTGCAACAAATGCACTTGTACCATATCTTTAAACATGTATTATAGCATTTATAAATGCATCTGATGCTCATTATTCAATACAAGAACATTCTCTCTGCTCTCCAACTTAACATATTACCTTTCTCTCATTGCTTCATTTATTACTTACATTTATTGTGTTGCATCTATTGTTCTTCATTTATCGCTGTTTATTGACAATACAAGGCCACAATCACAGCCCCCATAGCTATTAATACCCCCCTTGATTACCCTTAGCCGAGTGTCTGATTCGACCTCGAGGCCCGCATACGCCAGCTCGACGCCCCAATCTCGAGCCTTTCGGTTTGGTCATTACATTATCTACAAGCTCTTATCATATTTTCTGAACTCTTACTTAGCATATATTTCTTAAACAACTAGTATAAAAATAGATCACGCATTTTTAGAACCACAAAATAAAATTTAATTCTATTACCATTTTCAAGGTAAACAACACAATAATTATTGTGGCATGCAACCCAATACCAATATCATGTCATATAATATCATTATCTGTTGTGGCTTACAACCAGATCCAAATATCATTTCTTTTCAATACCATTGCAACACGCAACCCATTCCCAACATCAACTCATTAATCATACACAACTCGACACCACCTATGAGAAATCTAAACACGAAAGGAAAATGATACGAGCAGAATATTGAGGAGCTACTAGTACAAATAGGAAGAATTACCGATACCTTGTAATCCAAAACCTTATAAATATATTAATACATGAATAGCTAAATGGCTCACTTATACATAATAATGTAATAAAGTACATCAAGTAATATAAGGACAATAAAAGCAAGTAAAATATAAGACAATGAGGATATACAACTAATGTAAGTAGGAACATGTAGCAGCCAAACAGATATTGAGTGAGAATTGAACAAATCGAAACAAATAACAGTTAAATAACAAAGAACAAGTAAAACATGGCTAACAAGTAAGTGTTAGAAACACGTTCTCAATGCAATATACTAAACGTGTACTCTTTTGTAGGTTTTGATGAATGACAAACGAAGCAAAAATTGATATATGACGGAATTCAAGTACAAGCGCACAATGGTTGCGAATAAGATTGAAGTTCAAGATATAGCTTTTAATTGTTATTGAGTTGTTCTAAATTGTAATCTCGATACTATAACTTGACTCATAGTATGGCCTCTCTCATAAAACTACTTTCCAAAATGATGCATATTTAATTCTGTGTCAAAAAGATTTTAAATCATGCATATTTACATTAGACAAAATGTTTTCTAAACATGCCTCAAAAATCTGGGCTAAAATAATCGATTATGTACTTATGATAATCGATTGTTTCTGAGCCAAGACTGCATGACAATCGATTATGAATTAATGGTAATCGATTGTGAGTAAGACAGTGAACATCAGGTTTTTCCAAATCTGCATATAATCGTTGTGAACAAATGATAATCGATTGTTGTTGAGGTAAAGTTTTTCAATACTCAAAATAATCGATTATGAACTAATGGTGATCGATTGTGTTGAGCTGATGTCTTCCAGTGATTTTAAATTTAATTAAGTAATTGATTATGTCTTTAGATAATCGATTATCACTGAGACAGTAAGTTTTATGATTTTCAAAAAATAACAAGTAATCGATTGTTGCAAAGGACAATCGATTGTTGAAGCTGTCCGTTGTCAAATGATTTTCAAATACCATAAGGTAATCGATTATAGATTTTATATAATCGATGTTCTGCTTAAAATCTGGAAATGATTTTTAAAGCGTTGCTGAAATAATCGATTATGGATTTTATATAATCGATGTTTTGCTTAAAATCTGGAAATGATTTTTAGAACGTTGCTGAAGTAATCGATTATAGATTTTATATAATCGATGTTTTGCTTAAAATCCGGAAATGATTTTTAGAACGTTGCTAAAGTAATCGATTATGAACTTAGTGTAATCGATTATCTGATTTTGAATATTGCCAGTAATCGATTATAGATTATGTATATCGATTGTGAAGCGTTAAATCTGGGATTGATTTTTAAACTGATTGGCAGATAATCTATTGTTTGGTCTTAATAATCGATTATCACTGAGTAATTTCAGCAACTCTTAATTGGCAATTAGACAACGGTTGAACCAACTTTTTCAACTATAAATACAGCTTCATTTCAGTGTTTTAATAACAACAACATACACAAACTGATCATTACATTGCTATAAGCTTTCATTCAATTGTTCTTCATTTTCTACTCATTTCATAAAGCTTTTGAGAGCCATATTATTGCTAAAAGTTGTTGTGATCTTGAACATATTCTTTTACTCATATCTACTCAATAAGGAGTACTTTAGTTAAGTGAGTGTCCAAGTATTTGATATACTTGTAAGAGAATTGCGATTCTCTTGTTTCAAGGAACTTGCGTTTCCTTGGGTGAAGTCTTTGAGATTGCGATCTCCGAGCAACTATTTGAGGCTTGTGTCCTCAAGTGTGTAACGGTTTGTTGAGCACCCGTAAGCTTAACAAGATAGTGAAAAATCTCGAGAGAGTCTCTCGGGGACTGGACTAACCACGTTGGTGGCCAACCAGTATACATCTTTGTGTAAGTTTATTTTTCTGCATTTATTTTACTTCCTGCAAAGTTTAAATTCCGCAAGAAAATGCTAAATTCTATTAATACGCTATTCACCCCCCCTCTAGCGTAAAGCGTAGTTTCTAACAATTGGTATCAGAGCCCAACTCTCTGAAAACTTAACCGTTTGAGAGAACCATCCATGGCTTCTACTCTTGACTCTTTTGCAGGAATTGAAGAAGGACAATGCTCTACACGACCTCCTCTATTCAACGGCACAAACTACTCATACGGGAAGAAGAGGATGCAAATCTTTGTGCAATCAAATAGCTTTCATTTGTGGAAAGTATTCACCAATGGAAACCAAATTCCAACCAAGAAGGTGGAAGACGAATGGGTTCCAAAGACCGAAGAGGAATATACCGCGGAGGATATTCGTAAGGTTCAAAATAATGCCAAAGCTATAAATTTATTATATTGTGCTGTTAATGCTAACGACTACAGGAAGATATCATGTTGCAAAACAGCAAAAGAAATGTGGGATAAGCTTGAAGTGACATACGAAGGAACCGACTAGGTACGAGAAGCTAAAATTGATTTCTTAACTCACTCTTATGAACTATTCCACATGAAGGAAGGAGAGAAAGTAGACGAAATGTTTGAGCGATTCTCAATGATCGTGAATGATCTACACGCCCTCAAAAAGACGTTTACGGATAGAGAACTTGTCCGGAAGATCCTCAGAAGTCTCACTCCGGCATGGCGATCAAAGGCCATGCAATCCAAGAATCCATTGGCATCACAAATGTCACAATTGACGCATTAAGAGGTAATCTCAAAACCTATGAATCAACTATACTTAACCCGTTTGTTGATGATCAAAGAAGGCAAAGGATTGCTCTAAAGGCTAGCCAACCACAAATTGATGAGGAAGGTGACAACGAGTTTGGACTCGTTATCAAAAGGTTTCAAAAATTCATGCGCAAAGAGTATGAACGCAAGAACAAAAAGCAAGGCGATCAACTAAAATGCTATGAATGCGGAGAAACCGGGCACATAAAATCAAATTGCCCTAACATCAAAAAGGAGAAGAAACCCTTCAAAAAGCAACGTGCATACATCTCTTGGGGAGGAGATTCCGGAGATGAAGCAAGCGAAGAAGAAGACGATGAAGCAGCAAATTTATGTCTCATGACTCAAGAAGACGGCAAAGACGAGGTAAGTCAAATCTCTCCTCAAAATTTCTTTACTCTTGATGAAATGAGAAATGCTTTTGATGAACTATATGCTGAATTTATCAAAGCTTCAAAAACTGTCAAAAGTGTTAAAGAAAGCGCTTCTCTAAAAGAAAAAGATTTTCAAACACAGCTTTCATTAAAAGCAAAAGAATTAGAAAAACTGGTTTTCGAAAATGAGAAGCTAAAAGAGGAAAACAAGTTTTATGGAAAAAGAAGTGCTGATAAACCTTAAGGTTCTACTAGAAACTATTCTTCTTGTGTGCTTCTTAAGAATGAAGTAGCTAGACTTAAAGGCACATTAGATAAGTTTAATTCTTCGCATAAAAACTTGAATGATGTGCTTGTTAATCTAAAATCAACTAAACATGGAATAGGATTCAAGAATGAAGAAAAGGTTGGTGCTAAACCACAACAACCTAGAGCTCAACCTAGGACTAATAACCAAAATGCTTATCCTAGAAGTAGAAATCCTAGAAATAACTTGCATGTTAGACCAAATAGTGAAAATGCTAGAACACCTAGAAATGATGCATATTTTAGGCCAAACCTTGAACAATTTAGAAGACCAAGAAATGACCCTCCACCTAGAAATAGATATTCTAGAAATGATGCATATTTTAGACAAACTTGTGAACCTCCTAGAGCTCATAATAGGAGAAACAATGGTGTTCAAAGTAGAGTAAGCAACCTTCATTCATCTAGTTACTATGTACCTAGAAAAATGCATAATCCCAACGTGACTTGTCATTATTGTAGACGTATTGGTCATATTGCTCCCGCTTGCTTTACTCGTCATAGACATATAAATCAATTGCATCATTATAACATGCCTAACCCTCAAGGACCCAAGATGGCATGGGTACCTAAAGAACATTAATTTGTTTTGTAGGTGTGCTTGAAGGGATCAAGTGTACTATGGTACCTTGATAGTGGATGCTCCAAACACATGACGGGAGATGAATCCAAATTCCTTCAACTAGAGCACAAAGAAGGAGGAAGTGTCACATTTGGTGATAACAATAAAGGAAAAATCATCGGCATTGGTTCGGTCAGTAAGGACGAAAACTCCTCTATTAAACATATACTACTTGTGAAAGGTTTGAAGCATAATCTCTTGAGCATAAGCCAATTATGTGACAAGGGAAATCTTGCTCTATTTGATTCGGATGAATGTCTTGTATTTAGACGTAGTGATTTCAAGATCATACTTCGTGGTTTTAGAATTGATAATATCTATATGGTTGATCTTGCAAACTCCTCACCCGAATATGTTGATTGTTTAATAAGCAAAGAGGATAACTCTTGGCTATGGCATCGTAGAGTAGCACACATGAACATGCATCTTTTGAACAAGCTTCTTTCTCAAAACTTAGTAGTTGGTCTTCCCAGTTTAAAGTTTGAAAATGATTCTATTTGCGATTCTTGTCAAAAAGGGAAGCAAAACAAAGCATCTTTCAAATCCAAGAATATTGTTTCAACGTCTAGTCCTTTGCAATTACTTCACATGGATTTATTTGGTCCCTCTCGTATTGAAAGTCTTGGTAAAAATAAATATGTTTTTGTAATTGTTGATGACTTTTCTAGATTTACTTGGACTCTATTTCTTGCAAATAAAAGTGATGCTTTTCAAAATTTCAAGTATTTCCTTAAGCGTGTTCAAAACGAAAAGGAATCGACAGTCACTTCGATTAGAAGTGATCATGGGGGAGAGTTTGATCACAATCTCTTTGCGGATTTTTGTGACGAACTCGGAATCGAACACACCTTTTCCGCTCCACGGACACCACAACAAAATGGGGTGGTGGAAAGGAAAAATAGGTGTCTCGAAGAGATGGCTAGAACCATGCTCGACGAAGCTAAGATTCCCAAATACTTTTGGGCGGACGCCGTGAGTACCGCTTGCTATGTTTTAAATAGAGTAGAAATTCGGCCGATACTCATGAAAACCCCATATGAACTTTATAAGGGTAGAAAACCCAACATTTCTCATTTACGTATTTTTGGTTGTAAATGTTTTGTTCATAATAATGGCAAGGACCAATTGGGTAAGTTTGATGCTAAATCGGATGAAGGTATTTTCATTGGTTATTCCTCACGTAGCAAAGCATATAGGATCTTTAACAAAAGAACCCAAATTGTGGAGGAATCCCCTCATGTTGTGTTTTCCGAAGATAATACTCGCTTGGCGAGAAAGGAATCCGGTTTTGATCTTGCAGGTATCTTGGATAGCTTGAAATATAAAATCCAAGAAGAACCTTCAAAGGAAAACAAAAATGAAATCGGGGAACAACCAACGGAAGAAGCGCCACAATTAGAAAAAGGAATAAATACGCCTAACGAGTGGAGAACGATCAAGGATCATCCTCTCGAACAGGTAATTGGCGATGTTGGAGAAAAGGTAAGTACCCGAAACTCCCTCAAAAACACTTTAGAGCTTACTGCTTTTGTTTCTCAAATTGAACCTAAAACCATCTCCAAAGCAATTGGGGATGAATTTTGGACCTTGGCAATGCAAGAGGAGCTTAACCAATTCGAACGCAATAACGTTTGGGATTTGGTGCCAAGACCCGAAGGTCATTCTATAATTGGTACGAAATGGGTTTTTCGCAATAAACTAGATGAAAATGGTATAATCACTAGAAACAAAGCTAGGCTTGTGGCAAAAGGCTATAGTCAAGAAGAAGGTATTGATTATGAGGAAACCTATGCTCCCGTAGCTAGATTAGAAGCTATTCGTCTATTACTTGCTTTCGCCTCTTCAATGAATTTTATTCTATATCAAATGGATGTGAAAAGTGCTTTTCTAAATGGTTTCATTGAAGAAGAAGTTTATGTCAAACAACCCCCCGACTTTGAAGATTTTAAATATCCCGATCATGTTTTCAAACTCAAAAAGGCTCTTTATGGTTTAAAACAAGCTCCTCGAGCTTGGTATGAAAGGTTGAGTAAATTTCTTTTGGAAAATGATTTCATTAGGGGAAAAGTTGACACAACCCTCTTTGTCAAGCATAAAAACAATTATATTTTATTAGTTCAAATATATGTAGACGATATTATATTTGGTGCTACTAACAATGTTTTATGCAAGGAATTTTCCGATCTAATGACTAGCGAATTTGAAATGTCTATGATGGGCGAGTTAACATTCTTTTTGGGGTTACAAGTGAAACAAATGAAAGAAGGTACATTCATATGCCAAGCCAAATATTGCAAAGAACTACTAAAACGCTTTGAGATGAACAATGCAAAAGAAATGGCTACTCCCATGAGCACATCCGATCATCTAGACAAAGATGAAAAAGGTAAGGAAGTCGACACTAAAAAGTATCGAGGTATGATTGGCTCTCTTCTTTATCTTACCGCTAGTCGTCCGGACATCATGTTTAGCGTGTGTTTATGTGCTCGCTATCAGTCATGTCCGAAGGAGTCTCACCTTACTGCGGTGAAACGGATATTAAGGTATCTCATTGGTACCACAAATGTGGGTCTATGGTACCCCAAAGGCTCTTCATGCCAACTTATTGGATATTCCGATTCCGATTTTGCTGGATGCAAATTGGACCGCAAGAGCACAAGTGGCACTTGCCATTTGCTCGGTAGCTCTCTTGTCTCTTGGTTTAGTAAGAAACAAGTAAGTGTTGCGTTGTCTACCACCGAGGCTGAATATGTAGCCGCGGGGAGTTGCTGTGCTCAAATCCTATGGATGAAACAACAACTCTTGGACTATGGCCTAAGTCTTGATCACATTCCTCTTAGATGTGATAACACTAGCGCCATATGCTTGACGAAGAACCCTGTTCTTCATTCGCGAACAAAACACATCGAAATTAGACATCATTTTATTAGAGATCATGTACTCAAAGGTGATGTCGAAATTGAATTTGTTGAAACCAAAAGCCAATTGGCAGACATCTTTACCAAGCCTTTAGAGAAAGAGTCCTTCTTCCGAATTCGCAGTGAACTCGGGATCCTTGACTCCACTTTGATCTAAGTCATGCATTGCATTTTTTTTCCTACATGATTCTAACTTGAGCGTCGGAGGCGTCTAACTTCTTTTTGCAGGTATCACCCTAGAGCTAAGAGCAATTCTTAAGCAAACTGCGAATCTGCAGCAATGTTCCTATAAAAATCGATTATCCCGTATCAATAATCGACTACCCTCTAATTTTATCTTTCCTTACTATTTTTTTTGCTAATGGCAAAAGGGGGAAGAAAACGGGATATCGGGTATGCACCACCTCTTAATTCATTGATTGCTTATAAGCTAAAATTGAGGGGGAACTCTTAAATTGAGGGGGAACAAGAACAAAATTGCATAATTGTTACTTGTCTTGAATTGTCAATATCTTTTGCCTAAATTGCATATCCCGCTTAATGTTTGCCATTATCAAAAAGGGGGAAATTGTTAGAAACACGTTCTCAATGCAATATACTAAACGTGTACTCTTTTGTAGGTTTTGATGAATGACAAACGAAGCAAAAATTGATATATGACGGAATTCAAGTACAAGCGCACAATTGTTGCGAATAAGATTGAAGTTCAAGATATAGCTTTTAATTGTTATTGAGTTGTTCTAAATTGTAATCTCGATCCTATAACTTGACTCATAGTATGGCCTCTCTCATAAAACTATTTTCCAAAATCATGCATATTTAATTCTGTGTCAAAAAGATTTTAAATCATGCATATTTACATTAGACAAAATGTTTTCTAAACATGCCTCAAAAATCTGGGCTAAAAATAATCGATTATGTACTTATGATAATCGATTGTTTCTGAGCCAAGACTGCATGACAATCGATTATGAATTAATGGTAATCGATTGTGAGTAAGACAGTGAACATCAGGTTTTTCCAAATCTGCATGATAATCGATTGTGAACAAATGATAATCGATTGTTGTTGAGGTAAAGTTTTTCAATACTCAAAATAATCGATTATGAACTAATGGTGATCGATTGTGTTGAGTTGATGTCTTCCAGTGATTTTAAATTTAATTAAGTAATCGATTATGTCTTTAGATAATCGATTATCACTGAGACAGTAAGTTTTATGATTTTCAGAAAATAACAAGTAATCGATTGTTGCAAAGGACAATCGATTGTTGAAGCTGTCCGTTGTCAAATGATTTTCAAATATCATAAGGTAATCGATTATAGATTTTATATAATCGATGTTCTGCTTAAAATCTGGAAATGATTTTTAGAACGTTGCTGAAATAATCGATTATGGATTTTATATAATCGATGTTTTGCTTAAAATCTGGAAATGATTTTTAGAACGTTGCTGAAGTAATCGATTATAGATTTTATATAATCGATGTTTTGCTTAAAATCCGGAAATGATTTTTAGAACGTTGCTAAAGTAATCGATTATGAACTTAGTGTAATCGATTATCTGATTTTGAATATTGCCAGTAATCGATTATAGATTATATATAATCGATTGTGAAGCGTTAAATCTGGGATTGATTTTTAAACTGATTGGCAGATAATCGATTGTTTGGTCTTAATAATCGATTATCACTGAGTAATTTCAGCAACTCTTAATTGGCAATTAGACAACGGTTGAACCAACTTTTTCAACTATAAATACAGCTTCATTTCAGTGTTTTAACAACAACAACATACACAAAATGATCATTACATTGCTATAAGCTTTCATTCAATTGTTCTTCATTTTCTACTCATTTCATAAAGCTTTTGAGAGCCATATTATTGCTAAAAGTTGTTGTGATCTTGAACATATTCTTTTACTCATATCTACTCAATAAGGAGTACTTTAGTTAAGTGAGTGTCCAAGTATTTGATATACTTGTAAGAGAATTGCGATTCTCTTGTTTCAAGGAACTTGCGTTTCCTTGGGTGAAGTCTTTGAGATTGCGATCTCCGAGCAACTGTTTGAGGCTTGTGTCCTCAAGTGTGTAACGGTTGTTGAGCACCCGTAAGCTTAACAAGATAGTGAAAAATCTCGAGAGAGTCTCTCGGGGACTGGACTAACCACGTTGGTGGCCAACCAGTATACATCTTTGTGTAAGTTTATTTTTCTGCATTTATTTTACTTCCTGCAAAGTTTAAATTCCGCAAGAAAACGCTAAATTCTATTAATACGCTATTCACCCCCCCTCTAGCGTAAAGCGTAGTTTCTAACAGTAAGAACATGTAGCAATTAATACATTTAACAAGAGATAACATGGAATAAATGAAGACATAAAAGTAAATAGCACAACCCACATGCTTTAACTCTTGACAACGCATATACACTCTTCACCTCGCATATACATTGTTCTCACATATAATTCACGTAACAAATAGACCAATAAGTCCTGATTCCTTTAAACCAATGTTACACACGACACATACCTCTTTGCGCATCCAACTCAATAATCAACAATGGCTTTTTCTTTCGAACAAGCTTCTTAAACAACCAAATCTAGCCAAATATTATTCAAACAATTCAAGATAGACTTTAAAAACGACCCACAAATGAAGAAGGTTCAATTTTGATTAAATTGAATAGTCAACAAAAGTCAACCCCAAGCCCGCTTTGTCAAAATCAGATATCCAGATCAAAAACTGATTACCCATTTATCCTCGAGCTCGGATATGTGACATAATTTGAAATACTACCTCAATTTTAGTTCTAAAATTCAATTTTACAGAATTCTTAAATTCTACCCCAATTCTTAATTTATACCATGAAAATCCTAGATATGATGTTAACAACTCTTGAAAAGTAATAGAAATTGAAAAAAAGTTGATTAGATTCGCTTACCAATGATTTTCGAGAGAAAAGTTCTTAATAATATTGCCTCTAGAGTGCTTCGGATTGAGAAATAGTGTAAAATGAGCTAAGTGCCAATTTTTTCCTCTTGTACCCAACTGCGGATATCGCCGTTACGAACTCTTGTTCGCAATTATTATAACGACCCGACCGGTTATTTTTCTTTCTTGATCCTCGTTCCCCTAATTAAGACTCCTCTATTTGCTATTACTATTTTATGACTTATAGGGATTATTGATTTTGGTTTGGATGAATTAAAGTTGAAATAGGAACACTTAGTTTCTTAATAATGTCCTAGGTGTCCAAGGTTAACTTGAGTCAACATTTCGATTAAACGAACTCAAAATTAGGATTTGAAGGTTCCAATAGATTTGTATGATAATTTTAGACTTGGGGTGTGTTCGAATCGTATTTTCGGTGATCCGGGAGCATTTTGGTGCTTAAGGAGGAAAGTTTGTTCATTGAAGGTTTTCTAGTTCTGTAAATTTGGTTTGGAGTAGACTTTGGTGCTATCGATATTTTTTTGGGATTTCAATCCTGAGAATAGTTTTGTATGGCAAAATTTGGCATCAATTCGAGTTGATTTGATAGTAGTCGCACGCGCAAAAATATTTTTAGAAGTTCTTGAGTTTCATGTTGAATTCATACATTTTGGCGTCTAATTCGTCTTTCAGGATGTTACTTTAGTGCTTTGATCATACGAGCAACTTTATATGATATTGTAGTCTTTGTACGGATCTTTGGTATGGAGCCTTGGGGGCTCGTGTGAATTTTAAACGCGGTTTGGAGTGATTGGAAGAACTTCAGTCTAGTGCTTCAGGTCTCAAAAATACGAGATTCTGTTTGCACTTGTAGAACTCGCATTTTCAAAGAGGGCTGCACAATTGTGAGGTTGGGGTGGCACTATTGGGTTTGCATTTGCAATAGAATATATCACATATGTGGTGTCACCTAGGCGTAGAATATTCTGTATTCGCAATCCCTTTTTATGCTTTTGCGAGGTACGCTGCTTTGCATTTGCGAGCTTTTGTGTCGCATTTGAAACTTAGGAAGAGCTGGTCAGGTTGTGCTTCTGCGATGCCATTGTCGCATTTAGAACCATTTCATTTGAGATCTTCATGTCGCAAATGCAACATCTGAGACTGGTATAAGGACTTTAATTATGTGATTTAGCCCCTCTCCCTCATTTTTCACTTGGTCTTGAGCAATTTTGAGAGAATTTTGTGGGTGATTCTCATCAACATCAACAGGTAAGTGAACCCTACCAATTCTTGTGTTAAATACATTGATTATGGGTAGATATAACACAAAATTAAGGAAAAAATTGTGAGATTTTGATAGTACCTAGAGATTGGTAAAAACAATAAGATTTGACTATGAAATTGATTATGTAATTGGGAATAAATTATATATTTGAGTTCGTGAGGTATGTGTAATATTCGTATTAGAACCTTTTCGGACTCTAGGCACGTGGCATGGGGAGAATTTTAGAAATCATCCAAATTGAGTTGGGTAATTATTCTAATAGTTAAATTATGAACTATTGATCATATATTTATTATTTTATACAACTTTTCGTTAGTTTCAGAGTCCACAACAACGTTTGAAAAGTTCTACTGAGGTTGAGGAGCTAGATTGAGGATTTGGAATCGAGATAAGTCTCTTGCCTAATCTTGTAAGAGAAAACTTATCCCTTTAGGTGTATTAATTATTGTGTGCTACTTGTTGTGGGGAGCTACATACGTATGAGGTAACGAGAGTCCATGCGTAGCTACATTCATGATATGTCCGGGTAAACTCAGATTGACATTATGACTTTAGTTATGCATTTGACATTATGCCTTTAATTGTGCTATTTTATGTCTATCCTGTGTATTAATAATCTTGATTAGGAATGAGGTTGAGGATTTTAATTAAGGATATCGACTTAGTCTCATACTTAAGAAAACTTGGGAAAGATTTGATAAGCTATAGATCCATGTGTTCTCATCTTGCATGTATTTCCGTGAGTTTGTAAATTTCTCTACTCTTGTAGGATAGGGTCATCCTCCTCGGTAGTGAAGTAAATTATTATTATGGGACTAGGTTGTTTGCTTTGACGGTATGGTAACACTACTCTTATGGGATCGGGTCGTTCGCCCCGGCAGTATGGTAAAACAACCTTATGGAATCGGGTTGTTCGCCTCGGCAGTATGGTAACAATACTCTTATGGGATCATGTCGTTCTCTCGACAGTACGATAAGACTACTCTTATGAGAGGAGTTCGTTCGGCCCGGCAGGTTGGTAATACTATTCTTATGAGACTGAGTCATTAATCTCTGCAGTACTGAGTACCACTATTCCTATAGATTCGGGCCATTAGCCTCGGCAACTTCAAGCTTAAAAAAAAAACTGGATTTGGTTCGGAAATGATTGAGTTAGAACCCTTCATTCACGGTTATTATACGTTTAGTTATTTGATACAAACTCCTATGTGGATTTACCATAGTTACTTTTATTTGTTTCATTACGAATTGTTGTACACTCACCATGTCTGCTTTATGTATTTATATTACTATTTGACCTCTAGTAAGTGTCAAGTGGATCCCTCGTTACTACTTCTTCGAGGTTAGACTAGATACTTACTCGGTATGTATTATTTTCCATACTCATGCTATACTTTTGCAGTGAATGTGCGGGTACTGAGACAGGTACTACCAGTGGTCACACAGGTGAGTATCATCTACGCAGACTTAGATTGAGTTTCTTTCTACGATCTGCAGCACCGGAGTCTCTCTCCACCTTGTTTAATATTTCTGTTTATCTCTTTAAGATAGTAGTTGTATTAGTTTTATGTATTCTCTGGATTGCTCATGTACTTGTGACGCCATGTTTTATCATGCTGCTATTTTGTTAAGAAAAGATTATACAGATGGATACACACATACCTATTTTTTTCTTTTAAAAGGAAAACTTTTGTTATAAATATTATAAAGGGGAAAATAAATTGTAGTTTCACTTGAGTGCTCGCTTAACGGAAGCATTAGGTGCCATCGCGGCCTATTATGGATTTTGAATCGTGACAATTACGACTATCACAAAAGCAAAATGCAAGCTGCAAATACGAACGATGCATATAGGTGGAAAAAACATAGAATATGTGATGCCCCATTGCACCACCAATGCGATCAAAGATTCACATTTGCAAACCTGCCTAAGTCCAGTGCGCAATTTCAAATGCGACTAGGCCATCACAAAAAGCAAAGCCTGGATGTCCATAGATGCGAACCCTTCTTCGCAATCCAAAGACTACCTTGCCTAGCCCCTCGTCGCAAAGGTAATCGACTCCGCAAAAGTATAGTTCGTATTCACGAAAAGGTGATCGCAAATACGAGACCTGCAGTTTAGCACCAGAATCGAAGCACACTAGCGGATCCCAAATTACTCAAACTTATTTTTAACTCACTTGAAACTCATCCGAGCCCCTCGGGCTTCATACTAAACATGCACACAAGTGTAAAAATATCTTAAAAATTTACTCGTTACCTCAAATCATCAAAATAATATTAAATAAAATAAATTGATCATCAAAACTCATGATTCAACTTGAAGTCTCATTTTAACATTTTTTCGCAAAGCGCCCCAAAATGCGCACATGTCATCCCAGACACCAATAAAATTGCATTCCAGTCCAACAATATCATATAAACCTGCTAGATTTGTCAAAATACCGATCCGAGGCATTTTCCAAGAATGTTGATCGTGATCAGCTTAAGTCCTATTTTAAGCCTAAAATCACTTTTTCTTAAAATTTTAACATAAAAACTTTTCGAAAAATAATACAGACTACACATGCAAATTAAGAAACATCAAATGAAGCTAATAAAGATCTTAAAATACAAAAATAAAGGCTAGTATTTAAGACGACCTATCAGATCATACAAACACCATTGCATGCAACTAGTAAAGTTAATTCTTTGATTTTAAGCTTCGATTTGAGTAGTTATGCTAATTCATGTTTCGAGATCTTTGTTAAGAGGATATTTTAAAATATGTCAATAATGAGAAGCCTCGTTAATTAAATTATGTGGTCATTGTTGAGCTGGAATAAGTAAGAATTAAATGTAATCTTGTTTCTTGGAGAAAAAGAAAGACTCAATAGGTTTAGAAAAGGATTTTAAATCATAAACTTGTGGCTATATAAAGGATCTTATTAGGAGGCTAGAGGTTTTACTGCACATTTTTCCTATGAGAAATTCGTATATTATTCAGATAATAGAATTGGAGGATGGTCTTGCAGACGCTTTTTTTTTTTTTGGTGCTTGGAGGCTGTTTATTTTCTATTGTTGTCAAGATTCAATAGATAAATATCAATTTTGCGTTTGATAAATTTATATTTGTGTATTGTCTATATCTCATTGTGGTGATCATATCTATTTGCTTCTACTGTTCATTCCTATTATCCATATAACATAAAATAGCATGCAACACCTACGTTTAATATATCTTATTTGAGATATCCAATTATCATAAAATAGCATGCAAGTTGAATATATCTTACTTGAGATATCCAATAAACTGACATTAAAATATAGTAAATTTTGGTAGAATCATCTTGCCGTCCTAACTTTGAAAACGTACTGATAAATTCATTTTGACATATTACAAGAGACGTTTCAAACTGACAGTTATAGTTGCAAAGTATAATAAACTAAAGAGAAAGCACCATATTTTATTTCAAATTTACTGCCAGCTACAATAAAATATCACTAGACTTGCTGAAAAAGCACCTTCGCTATATGAAAGTTTATTATTTCCTCACTAACGTGTGCAGTGTAATAGAAAGTCTTAACAACTGCAAAAAATGTTTGCTTAATGTCTTGGTTGATATTGCTTGAGGTGTTGCCAAATACTAACTTTACAAGAGCTTGCATGTCCAATTCAATGTCGCTGGTTTTTGAGCTGCCAATCACCTAACATGTTTTTAGATTTAAATAGAGGAATTAGAATAGAAATAAAAAGAATTGTTCAATTTAACAGATTTAATGTGCCCAAATCATAAAACTATTTAAATGAAAAGATAACTTAATCGTGCTTATGTATCACAAAAACTAAAAAAATGCAAGAACATACTAAATCGGGTTCCATAAAAAATAAGTAGGCTGTCACTTCAGCACACCTTTTAATATCAATGTATATTTTAAAAAAATCATTTTGAAATGCAACCACAAACCCGTTGTCTTCCACCACGAGACAGATCACGACTTTTTAAGTGGTTTAGAAAATGATTTATTTTCTTTTTTTTAAAACGTTGTATTTATATATATTACGTAAAGTGTGCTTCTTGTGTTTTCATGATTGAATTTAACACAACTTTTCTGATATTTTTATTTTTATTTATAAATTGACATAGGTTATATTTCGTACGAAGGAAAATATACTCCACCCAAAAAAAATCCGAAAATAAATTTCTTGAAAAATAAGTAATTTTCTTATGTTTGGTAAGTAAGCAGAAAAAATTGTCCAGATGTACTTGGGTATAATCTACACAAACACCATAGACTTAAGGCTAGGTGTAGTTGGGGTGACATGGAGGGGAGAGGCATCCCAAGTGCAGAGGTAGGGGTTGAGGGTAGGGGCGGGAGAGGTTGGTGTGTTGATGGTGGAGGTGGGGGACAATCAACATGGAGAACTGCATATGTAAGTATGTAACTTGTTTTCTCTGCTCGCACAGGGAAAATTATCCATACCAAGTACACCCATATGATTTATTATTATAAAAAAGATTTTATGAGTTAATACAACAAACAGAAAAATAATTGATTGTTCGAATAATTACTTTGAAAGAAAATTAAGAGATGACTACAATTGTTTCTAACCTTGTCATTTTGGATGTCATTAAGCATGCGGCAAATTTTATTGGTAAGGTTGGACAGATTCTTGTAGTCCGCATCATCAAGTGTCATATGGCCTCCCGAAAGGTTAATTGTGCGCACTAGCTACTCTGCTTCTTCTTGGCATGTATCGTTTTCCTCTCTTAAGGACATCAACCACGTATCCCACTACACTCAAAACAAAACAAGCAACCAAAAATTTATATGAAGAATTTGAAGAGTAGTGTTAGAAGACTGTTTCAAACACTAACTACATGATCTACCATGATTCTGTAGTAGTGGATTATGTTAGCTATTTTTATATTTCTAGTTAGTCAATCATGGAGTCCTAGAGTTTAGGAAGTAGTTAAACATAGTGGCATCATGGAGTCCTAGAGTTTAGGAAGTAGTTAAACTTAGTGGCTGATATTTAGCATGCTTTCTGTTTTTTTCAGTTTATAAATTTGTGAATCCAAGTTTCAGATTAATCAAGCTTCTATTTCCTCAACAAGTTCTCTCTGCTCACTTTTTCTCTAACAAAGTTTTTCATCTTTAAACCAACAGATTGGTATCAGAGCTCTCTTCTTAAGGGACCTGTGTGAGAGTGAAACCAGTCATGGAGGGTGAACAAAGTTTTTCATCTCTTACTCCACCAGTCTTCAATGGAGATAATTATCAAGTATGGGCAGCACACATGGAGGCCCATCTTGATGCTCTGGATCTTTGGGAAGCCGTTGAAGAAGACTATCCAGTCCCGGTGCTTGCTGAAAATCCTACAATGGCTCAGATTAAGCTACACAAGGAGAAGAAGACGAAGAAGTCCAAGGCAAAAGCCTACTTGTTCGCTGCTGTCTCTCCCACTATTTTCCCTCGGATCATGCCTTTGAAATCAGCAAAGGAGGTATGGGATTTTCTCAAAACTGAATTTAAAGGTGATGATCGAGTTCGGGGGATGCAAGTGCTGAATCTGATGCGGGATTTCGAGTTGCAAAAGATGAAATCGACTGACACCATTAAAGAGTATTCAGATCGCTTGCTGAACGTCTCAAGTCAAATTGGGATACTTGGTTCTTCATTAACAGAATCAAGGATTGTTGAGAAAATCCTTGTTACTGTACCTGAGAAGTTTGAAGCCACTATTGCATCTCTGGAGAACAACAAGGATATGACAAAGCTCAGTCTCAAGCAGTTGATTAGTGCACTTCAAGCACAAGAGCAAAGGAGAGCCATGAGGGAGGAAGATGATGTTGAAGGAGCCTTACGAGCCAAACATTATGAAGCTGATAAGAACAAAAAGAAGAAGAAGAAAAACCAAGAAGGCAGTTCTGGTTCGAATGCCACAGTTGACAACAAGAGCAAGAATGGATCCTCAAAGGGGAAGTATCCTCCTTGCCAACACTGTGGAAAGAAGGGTCATCCTCCGTACAAATGTTGGAGAAGGCCTGATGCAAAATGCTCCAAGTGCAACCAGCTTGGACACGAGGCAGTGATTTGCAAAAATAAGGAGGAACCAAATGCAAAAGTTGCTGGACAAGATGAAGAAGATCAATTGTTCGTGGCAAGCTGTTTCTCTACCTCTGTATCCGATGGAAGTTGGCTGATAGACAGTGGTTGTACAAACCACATGTCTCATGATCGAGCTCTCTTTACGGAGCTACGCACCATAACTATCACCAAAGTCACAATAGGAAATGGTGATCAAATTCCGGTGAAAGGAAAAGGCACTATCTCTATTGAGACTAATTCAGGTACAAAATTGATATCTGATGTTCTCTTTGTGCTTGACATAAATAAAAATCTGTTGAGTGTGGGGCAGCTGATTGAAAAAGGATTCAAGGTGATCTTTGAGCACAACTTCTGCCAAATTCAAGATGCAAAAAGTAGAGATGTTCTCAAGATAAAAATGAGGTGCAAAAGCTTCTTTCAGACCAGCCATGATGGAACAAGCTGCCTATTCCATGGAGGAGAACGTGACTGAAACATGGCATAAGAGGTTGGGCCATTGTCATCTTTCAAGGATGTTGCAGCTGACAAAGGAGATGTCATTCGGACTGCCGACTCTTGCGGACAAGCTGCCAAACTGTTCCGCATGCCAATTCGGGAAGCAAAACCGAAGTCCATTTCCTACATCAACTTGGAAAGCCTCTGAAAAGCTGCAGCTGATTCATACTGATGTTGCTGGTCCTCAAAGAACTGACTCGCTAGCAGGCAACCGATTTTATGTCATTTTCATTGATGATTTCAGCCGAATGTGTTGGATTTATTTCTTGAAGCGCAAATCTGAAGTGGCTGATACATTCTGGAAGTTCAAGAAATTGGTGGAAAATCAAAGTGGCTGTCATATCCAATGTCTGCGATCTGACAACGGAAAGGAGTATACTTCAAACAGGTTCAATACCTTTTGTGAAGAATCTGGCATTGAACATCAACTTACAGCTCCCTACACTCCGCAGCAAAATGGAGTTAGTGAACGGAGAAACAGATCCATAATGGAGATGGCTCGATGTATGCTTCATGACAAGGAGTTACCGAAGAAATTTTGGGCTGAGGCTGTAAGCACAGCTGTGTTCCTGCAGAACAGATTGCCTACTAAGGCATTGAAGGAGCAGACTCCATTTGAAGCTTGGTATGGTTACAAACCTTCACTTAATTTCTTAAAAGTGTTTGGTTGTTTATGCTTCTCTCATGTTCCACAAGTCAAGCGAGACAAACTTGACAAAAAGTCAGAACTAGGAATCTTTGTGGGGTATAGTTCTTCTTCAAAAGCCTACAAGGTATATCAACCTCAAACGGGGAAGATCATTGTTAGTAAGGACGTATCTTTCAAAAAAGAGGAGCAGTGGGATTGGGAGCTGATGCAAGTAAAAGGTATGAGAAAGTCAAGCTTTCCGGTTCAAGTAGCAAACCAAAAGGAGCCAGCTTTGGATCTGATTGAAGATGAGTTGGAAGATGATCCACCAGTCCGAGGGACAAGATCACTTTCTGATATTTATCAAAGATGCAATGTTGCTGTCTGTGAACCTGCTGGATTCGAAGAAGCTGCAAAGAACCAGAATTGGAGGAATGCCATGAAAGAAGAAATGTCAATGATTATAAAAAACAAGACGTGGGAGCTCGTTGACAAACCGAAAGATCGGAAAATAATTGGCGTCAAATGGGTGTTTCGAACAAAGCTAAATGCTGATGGTTCTATCAACAAGTACAAGGCGAGACTCGTGGTAAAAGGGTATGCACAGGTTTTTGGTGTTGATTATTCAGACACCTTTGCACCCGTAGCGAGACTTGACACCATTCGACTCTTGTTAGCTACCGTTGCTCAAAAAGGATGGAAAGTGTTTCAACTTGATGTAAAATCAGCATTCCTCAATGGTACGTTGCAGGAGGAGATCTATGTTGAGCAGCCTGAGGGGTTTGTAGAACAAGGTGAAGAGGAGAAGGTGTACTTGCTGAAAAAGGCTCTATACGGCTTGAAACAAGCTCCAAGGGCGTGGTACAGCAAGATTGATGAGCACTTGTCTAGCTTGGGATTTGAAAAAAGTTTGTCAGAGGCTACTCTCTATGTGAAACGCAAGGAAAAGGATGTGCTCATAGTATCTCTTTATGTGGATGATCTCCTAATCACTGGTGGAGATGCTGAGCTAGTTGACGAGTTCAAGGAAGAAATGAAGCAAGTTTTTGAGATGACAGACCTTGGATTGATGTCATACTTCTTGGGGATGGAGATTAAGCAGCTGGAAAATTATGTTTTCATATGCCAAAAGAAGTATGCAAAGGAAATCCTCAAGAAGTTCAGCATGGAAGATTGCAAGGCCATTGACACGCCTATCAATCAAAAGGAGAACTTAAGCAAGAATGATGAAGCTGATCAAGTTGAAGAAGGGTACTTCCGAAGCCTAGTTGGTTGTTTGATGTATCTCACAGCTACAAGGCCTGATATCCAATTTGCTGTAAGTCTCTTATCTCGTTTCATGCATTGCGCTACTGAAACACATATGAAGGCAGCAAAAAGAGTAGTTCGTTACATCAAAGGGACTATCGAATTTGGTGTGAAGTTTGAGAAAAGTGAGGAGCTGAAGCTGCTTGGTTTTTCTGATAGTGATTGGGGTGGTTCTGTTGATGACATGAAGAGCACCTCCGGTTATTGTTTCAGTATTGGATCAGGTGTTTTCTCGTGGTGTTCCAAAAAGCAAGATACAGTTGCACAATCCACTGCCGAAGCTGAGTTTATTGCAGCTACAGCAGCAGCCAATCAAGCGATTTGGTTAAGGAAGATTTTAAGTGATTTGCAACTGAAGCAATGGACCAACACTGAGATCCTAGTTGACAATCAAGCAGCAATTGCAATATCAAACAATCCAGTCTTTCATGGAAAGACTAAGCATTTCAAGATCAAACTTTACTTCCTTAGAGAAGTGCAAAAGGATGGTGAAATTGTTCTGGTCTATTGCAAGTCTACAGATCAGTTAGCTGATATATTTACTAAGCCACTGCCAGCTAGTAAGTTTGAGGAGCAAAGGATGAAGCTTGGAGTTTGCAGTGTTTGAAGCAAGGAGGAGTAGTTCGTTACATCAAAGGGACTATCGAATTTGGTGTGATGTTTGAGAAAAGTGAGGAGCTGAAGCTGCTTGGTTTTTCTGATAGTGATTGGGGTGGTTCTGTTGATGACATGAAGAGCACCTCCGGTTATTGTTTCAGTATTGGATCAGGTGTTTTCTCGTGGTGTTCCAAAAAGCAAGATACAGTTGCACAATCCACTGCCGAAGCTGAGTTTATTGCAGCTACAGCAGCAGCCAATCAAGCGATTTGGTTAAGGAAGATTTTAAGTGATTTGCAACTGAAGCAATGGACCAACACTGAGATCCTAGTTGACAATCAAGCAGCAATTGCAATATCAAACAATCCAGTCTTTCATGGAAAGACTAAGCATTTCAAGATCAAACTTTACTTCTTTAGAGAAGTGCAAAAGGATGGTGAAACTGTTCTGGTCTATTGCAAGTCTACAGATCAGTTAGCTGATATATTTACTAAGCCACTGCCGGCTAGTAAGTTTGAGGAGCTAAGGATGAAGCTTGGAGTTTGCAGTGTTTGAAGCAAGGAGGAGTGTTAGAAGACTGTTTCAAACACTAACTACATGATCTACCATGATTCTGCAGTAGTGGATTATGTTAGCTATTTTTATGTTTCTAGTTAGTCAATCATGGAGTCCTAGAGTTTAGGAAGTAGTTAAACATAGTGGCATCATGGAGTCCTAGAGTTTAGGAAGTAGTTAAACTTAGTGGCTGATATTTAGCACGCTTTCTGTTTTTTTCAGTTTATAAATTTGTGAATCCAAGTTTCAGATTAATCAAGCTTCTATTTCCTCAACAAGTTCTCTCTGCTCACTTTTTCTCTAACAAAGTTTTTCATCTTTAAACCAACAAGTAGCATCATTGGTCAGTATAAAAGTTGTATTTCTTTTGCATAGTTTAATCTAAAACTTAGAGTTTGTTCAGAATGAATGTATCGTTTTATTTTATACACATAGATTCTTTAACTTTTTACCATATATATACATAACTCAAGCTGAAAATAATCAGTTTAATTGAATACATAACTCGCTACAAATTTATTTTTGTCTATTTGGCTTATTGTTGATAATTCAAAGAATAAAGTGAATAATGAATCTACTCACTATCTAGTAATATTGTTGTCTGTGTAAGCCAATGATTATTGGAATAAGATATATAAAGAAGGAATCCTTGTATACTCACTGCATTTTGTAGTTGGTGATGGATGTCTTTGCCTAGGTCTTCAAAAGTCTCTTTCGAGAGTTGGTGCAAAAACTGATGATCTCTTTTGTTTCATTACTGCAACAGAGGGAACAACAAAAAGCCAAAATAACTTCTGTAAATATAAACTTAAATATTTGTTATGAGAAGTCAGAATGTGTGCAACTTGCCATGTATATTTGATAAATTTGTTTCCAACTAATTGTTGCAAGAGATATAGGAATATCCTCATACATTGAGAGATATACATACCCATTTTTTCTGCTCGGATAATCCTCAAATTCCATTACCAATGAATTCCTAGCTTTCCAAGTTGTGGCTTCTTCATTGAAGTAGGATGTAATCATCTTACATATTATACGAGATTTAGCTCATGCAAGTCGTTCTCTTGACTTTTCGACTTCAAATATAGTTGCAGCAGCTAAGAAATAAGAAAGTAAGAGGTACTTTTTGCTTATTCCGAATTGTTGAAAGTTGCACTTCTCGAACCACCTATTCATGTGTTGAAGTAATATTAAGAAGATTAAAAAAACTTGATGATTTGTTGTTTATAGAGATTTTTTTTAAAAAAAAAAAAGATTCAAGTGCATACTCTTGCATAATCAGCCATTCAAATCGATGTTGACTTTGGCATCTATTGTAATCCAATTTTGCAGCTTGTAAATAAACATTGTTGCTGATATCGGGCATTCTGCATGGGCAAAAGATTAACAAATTTCCAATTAGGCAACCACATACTTTGGGCTTATTGGACTTTATTATGTGTAACCGCTGGATTTTTAGATGATATAATCATACAATTAAACATGCAAAGATCCTATATTCGACTCTTACGTACTGTCACTTGCTATCTAAACAAAAATTTGCGCACTTGGCAATTGGAAAAAAATATCCAGTCCGTACGTGAGGTATGTGTTAAATAAAGACAAATTAAGTAAACAAAATTATTCGCTCTAAAAAATTAATTTTTTTTATAAGATAATAACACAGTTCAATAAAGAAACCTTTTAAGACTCCGTATGGGAATTGTCATAATATTATTTAACTGTTTGAAGTATCCAAGAAAAGATTGGTAGGATAAGAATTTTGTAGTTTTACCATCATGTTAATTTTAATTTTCTTCTAACTAAACTTAGGTACAGTAAAACCAAGTGAAAATAAACATAAGAACAGTTTCACGGTCTAAAAATATAAAATATGTTATTCATACCAGAGAAAATAAACTTTTAAGAGCTACCTGAATAATGTTTTGCCAATCCAAATGTCATTTGCTCCGCCGTACTGTTCTATGTATAGCCTAGATTCCACCCGAGGTAAACTTGCATACCATGGAAATTCCAGAGCATACCTTATCTATGAATAAATGTTTTATAACAAATTTCGTATGTTAGTGACGGGTTCAATTGAATTCATAAATTTTGATGTTTATGTGTAAAAAATTATAATCTTTGGTCATTATTTACCTCCCCGGGGATGTCCTTAGCTATGACCCATTTGTCTAAGCATCGGTTGTTTGCAAGACATTGTTGTAAGAAGTTGTAAGTAAAATTCTTTGCCTCTTCAAGAATCGTTTCTCCTGGGAATAAAACTTGGGAACATCTATAGAGATTAAACATATGTGTTGGTGACCCGTCCGCTTCACCTCATAGGCAAAAGAATTGATCACCATCTTTGAAATTGTTTAGCGCATCTGTGACAGATAATTAAAAATTAGATTAAGCCACCAATTAATGCTATTGTATTTGGCAGAATTCGAATTTCGAGATTCAAACAAATTTTTCTTTGATCGTAATTTTTTCATATGCTTTTTCGATATTTTAAATAGTTAATTGTTGCGATTTATAGTATTGCGAAATCACTGAGGAACTCATTTACCATTGACTTGCCTGGACAAACATCATACCCATGTAACCTTAGCAACCTTATAGCCATGCATGTATCATCAACATCATAAAAATTTGAATTCCTTCCACAGAAAATTCCATTCTCCTCGTCCCAGTATCTGTAGTTCAACAACAAATAAGACTTGTCACATAAATTGCTCAAAATTGATAATTTCATGCTCTTAACAGCGTGAAGCAAATGAAGAAGAATTATATTGCTCCTTGTTTAACTGAACACATGATTCAAAAGTTCCTTGAACTCTTCCGCAAAATAATATGAGATTCCAAGGCGTTGTAATCGATCAATCGCCCAAAGTCGCGTTACTATGTCGATTGGGTATTGTCGCGCTAAACATATTGCCTGTGAGGATGTAAACGTTATTTAAAGCTTGTGGTCTTATCATTCAAATTGTATTGCTTAAACGTTTTTTGTTTTGCTTAAAAGCTTGTAATTAGAGATAAAATCAAAAGGTTTAATCAAATTGTTTCCAGATTTAAAAAGCATTTTGAAATAGACTAAAAGAAATGTTTTCACATAAATTGAAACAAAATAAAGTAAAAAATTTCGAAATTGTTCATGTTCTATAACATTATTTGAAAAAGGAAGATTCTACGTACCTCCTCCATTACGCTTTTCAACAATGTTCTGAAGATATGACAAACACTTTTTATCATTTGTTTCCATGAATGCAAAGGCAGTGGAAGCAGGGGATGTTAAGAATGAACCATCTGGCATTTGAAGCTTTAAAAGTCTTTGCCAGTCCAAGTCGTCCCTTAATCCTTCTAATGAAAACAATACTGTTGTCGGAATCGTATGGATAACATCTTTAGGAATTCTGCAAAATAGAAATGTATGAATAAAAGACAACAACAACAATAACTACCCAGTATAGTTCCACCAGGTGGGGTCTGGGGAGGTTAATATGTAGACGAGCCTCACCCCTGCCCGAAAGGGCAGAGAGGCTGTTTCCAATCGACCCTCGACGCATAGGAAAAAGGGAAATCAGCTGTAAAACAAAAACAAAAACAAAAACAATAACAATAGAGCATTAGTATCACCCGCAGAAATAGCAGAAATAGCGGAAATAATTATCTAATCATAAGGAACCTAAATACAATCGCATGCAATAATATCGTACAGTCACTACGAAGAACTCTAGGAGCTCCTAACCTACAACCCTGATCCTAGACCTCCAGACTCTCCTATCAACGGTCATATCCTCGGAAACCTGCATTCTAGTCATGTCCTGCCTAATCACCTCTCCCCAATGCTTCTTAGGCCTCCCTCTGCCTCGCCAACCGCCAACAATCTCCAGCCGCTCGCAGCTCCTCACCGTGGCATCAGGACCCCTCCTCCGAACATGCCCGAACCACCTCAGCCTCGCTTCTCGCATCTTCTCATCTACCGGGGCCACCCCAACCTTCTCTCGAATAACTTCGTTCCTAATCTTATCTAGTCTGGTGTGCCCGCACATCCACCTAAGCATCCTCATCTCTGCGACCTTCATTCTCTGAACATGAGAGTTCTTCGCGGGCCAGCACTCCGCCCCATAGAGCATCGCAGGTCTAACCACGGCTCTATAGAATTGCCCCTTGAGTTTGTGAGGAACTTTCTTGTCGCACAGGACCCCTGATGCAAGCCTCCACTTCGACCACCCCGCTCCTATGCGATGGGTGACGTCCCTGTCAATCTCTCCGTCCCCCTGAATCACGGACCCAAGATATCGGACACTGTCCCTCTTGGCGATGGCCTGGGAACCAATCATCACGTCCCTGCCTACCTCACTCGGTTCGGCGCCAAACTTGCACTCCAGGTATTCTGTCTTAGAACTGCTTATTTTGAAACCTTTAGACTCGAGAGTCTGTCTCCATACCTCTAGCCTTTCACTAACACCGACCCTCGTCTCATCTATCAATACTATATCATCAGTGTATGAATAAAAGAATCGTTGATAAATTTAGATGGGTTCAACCACTGAATGTAATATTTTTTATATGAAATTAAATATAAATATAGATGTGATAAATTACTATAAGTTCAATAAATATTACATACTGAATCCATAACATAAAAAGTACAATGGCTTTGACGCTGAAAGTACTATAGATTGGACTGTTAAATTAAAATCTTGGATTCACTTTCGTATATGATCATGTCAGTTAAAATATTAGTCAGCAGAAGTTATTGGGAAAGCTAAGATGAGAAAAGAATAGTCATGTTACCTTGTAATCTTTACTTCTCTCCTTGCATAAATATCCTTTAAGACTTGAGCATCATACGGAATGTCAATATCTAATTGTTGAGCTTTCTCAAGGAGAGCAGGAAATACAATTTCGAATCCACAAGTCATGTGTTCAACCTCCCCTGTCTCTAGCTTGCTTATGTTTTCTTTTATAAACGTCACACCTAGGAAACAAGAAAGACCCATTGTAAGCCTGAAAGTATTGGATCAAGAATAAAGTAGTAAATATGTTGGAGAAAATGTCCAATTATAAGTTTTAAGTTCACCTTTGTTTCTCTTAGGAAGGCATGTGTTCCATGGTGTGAGTGCAACAACACATGCTAGTGTGTTCAAGAGTCGATCATATATGCAGAATAGAGTCTCCTCTCCCCATGAACCATCACAAAGTTGATTCTCTATAATCCATTGAACACAAGATGGAAACATAGGTCTCTCATTATTAGTAGTATTCGGAATAAAGGAAACCCAAGCTGTGTCATAGGCGAAGACACTTGACCTTCCTTCCTCCATCGAATTCAACATATGTTTGATCTCTTCTATCAAACTTTTGATCTGTATTTTTCTGCTTACCTATTGAGGCAAACAATTCAGCTATGATTTCATTTCACAAAAAAGAAATGTACTAGCCTTGTTTCAATTAATGTGGCATAGTTTGATTAGGTACGAAATAAGAAAAACATTAAAGACTTTTCAAATATACCATAAGATGTATGTGGCTATAGAAATATGTGATTAAAAGGTAAATGAGATGTTTAAAGTTATTTTCAAACATAAAGGTATCATTATTTTTATCCAAATACTTTTTGTTAAAATAATATTTTCACCGAAAAATATTTTTCGAAAATATATTTGCCCCGTAAAGTAACAATTTAGTCACAAATCTGAGAGAAGTCAAGCTAAGGCAAATAATTTTCTTATCACCTGAATATCCTTTTCTTCGGACTTTTTTTAGCGATTAGATTCTACGTACTCAATCACATTACCTGCAAAAAGTGTAGCTGATTTATCAAAACTTGCTTTGTGGTTGTAAATAATTCCTTAGGCAATATAATTGTTTAATGTATTATATATCTAGCACAGTCGAAATGATCATACCAAGATAACTTGCATCTCTAGGTGCACAATTGAGACGAAGTGGTTTATATAGAAGTGAGCCTTTAGTTTGGAAAGACCAATTTCCTGTAAATATATCAAATAAAAATGAGACGGCATAGTAATTAGTTATACTACTATTGAGATAACAAGTAAGTAATTGCCTGTGATATTCCTTATTAATGCTTATGATTTTACATGTGCTACTGAGAATGTAAGTGAGGACGAATAGATAACTTTGCCTGCGACTAGCGTCAAGATTTTCGCGCCACTCACGATAGTTTTACTACAAGTAGCACCACTTAGTGAAAATCTTAACTCCGTCACTAACGCTAAGTCATATTATCAACATATTTATATAAAATATATTTTGGATTTTATGATTATACATTATATATTCAGGGACACATGTATCTAATAGGTGGGGGTTCAACCGAAACCATAACTTTCAATGCGGAGCATAAATTTAAGTGTAAAAGCTACTAAAATTATAATAAGTTGTAGATTTGAACCCATAACTTTAAAAATATAATGAGTTCAATGTAAAAAATATTACAGGTAGATGATACGGAAAATAAAAAAGAACAATTTAGACGTAATTAACATGTACGGACATTCTACAACAACATATCCAATATTATTCCACATCGTGATTGTTTTGAAATTCTATTACAAAAAGATCAACAATTCCATAGCAGTGGGAAATAAGTTTACATCTAAGTTCCAATCTATCCAATGAAATATTTTACTTTGAACCTATTTCTTTTTTGGTCTATTAAAAAAAGAATGGCCTCCTTTTAAATTGATATTTTTAACTTAAACATCCAATTATACACTCAATGAAAAATTTTTGTAGTTATATAAATACTCTGACTTGTTTAACACCATATGGTTTCAAAAGATTGTAGCCATACAAATATTACGGCTTGTTTAGGATCACAAATTTTAAAAATCTTTATTTGCTCTGATGGTAAGCAACTCCCACTTCCAACCGAGAGGTTGTGAGTTCGAGTCTCCCCAAGAGCAAGGTGGGAAGTTCTTGGAGGGAAGGATGCCGAGGGTCTATTTGGAAACAGTCTCTCTTCCCCAAGGTAGGGGTAAGGTCTGCGTACATACTACCCTCCCCAGACCCCACTAAGTGGGATTATACTGGGTTGTTGTTGTTGTTAATGCCCAATCAAAAAGGTTTACATTATGATTTTCGTTTAAGGGATCAAGTTAGTGTAATCTCCACTGATTAGGTAAACATTTCTTTGCATATGTTAAATCCTTTATGGAATTAAAAAGTAACTTACCGGGTTCACGTTTTTTAAACTCAGCTTGCTGTGCAGACAGCGATGTAGGAGTCTTTCGTTGATGAAGATGGCAGAAAAGTCTGTGACTGGACATAATTATAACATGCATTTTCTATTTTAATTTTTGTTCTTCTTATGAGAATTGGGGAAGGGAGATAAAGCCAATGAACGTTTGAGAGAGGAAAGGCACTACTGACTTGTGAGGAAATATTGGCACCGGGTTGAGCTGTTGCAATGGCGCAGGCTTATAAATATATATTGCATCTTGATGAAGGGCAAATATTAAATTCTCTTCGAATCTTCAGCCTAATTCGTGTTGATTGTTCTTGAATAATTTGCGTGAAATAAATTGTCAAACGCCCCCTATAAGTGACAGGAGGGGTCCTGATACTTTTGGGGCCGAACTCTACTTGTGTTACCCAAAGGCTGGCACACATATACAAATTAAAGTGATTCTAGAAGACAAAGGACTTCTCTAGAAACTTCTGATCATACTATAAAAGTAGAGGTCCATCAAACAAACCGTATGTACCATATTATCCGATCAATTACTCATGCGCATAGTAGTTCATAAATCACATACCATGTTTTTAAGGGGCTCGGGAGCACATATTGGATATTGCATGAGAGTTAGAACTTTAAGGATTCTTAAGTTGATTTGAGTTGTTGACCTGATTAATAGCATTTTGTTTCGTGTTTCGAGATTTTGCATAAGTTCATATAGCATAATTGCAATAGTCTGAATCGTTGGAGGAGTTCCGTGCATTAAAGGGTGAGGTGCAATGTAATGATCCGGTCTGTTATTTTGAGAGTCAAGTCTTGATTCTCTATTAACTGTTTTTTCTATATTTATTTCTACTGTTGTGACTTATCGGGAGGCTTTGTTTTGGTATTTGAAGTTTTTGAGTCACTTAGTCCCTAAACAAGAGTTTAAGCGTTAGGATTTGGACCGTAATCGAAACTGTGTGAAGATTACTCCCGAATAAAGTTCCGTCGATTCCGTTGGGTAGTTTTGGGCTTAGGGGCGTGTTCGAATTTTATTTTGGAGGCCCATAGCTCATTTAGGCTTGAAATGACGACAGTCAAATTTATGGAACGATAGTGGAATTTTTGATATCGGGAGCAGATTCTCATTTCAGAACTTGAAATAGGACCGTAGTATTGAATATGACTTGAATGCAAAATTTGGGGTCAATCGGACGTGGTTTAGTTGGTTTCACCATTAATTGTCGAATTTGAAAGTTTCAAGTTGTTTAAGATTGAATTGGAGAGTTAAACATTGTTTGATGTGATTTGATGGCCCGACTAAGTTCATATGGTGTTTTAGGTATGGTTGATATATTTGGTTGAGGTTCCGGGGGCCTCGGGTGAGTTTCAGGTGCTTAATGCATGGAAATTGGACTTATGGAATTGCTGAAGTTGCTGCACCTGGTGTTTCCGCACCTCCGCACTTTGGGCCGCAGCTACGAAGCCGCAGAAGAAGTTTTGGCCCTGATTAGCTGGGATCGCAGGTGTGACGATTAGTCTGCAGAAGCGGTCGTGGACCGTAGGAGCGGGCTCGCAGATACGGTCCCATCCCACTTAAGTTGCCATTGCACCTATGATGAATTTTTCGCAGGTGCAGGACCGCAGATGGTGTTGAAGGCTCGCAGAAGTGTATTCTCTAGTAGAAAAAGGGGAAATTTCGAGGGTTTGAATTCATTTTTCATTTCTGGACTTGAGAGCTTGGAAATTGGCGATTCGTCGATGGATTTTTAGAGAGAGCTTTGGGGTAACGATTCCTAGCTCGTTTTTTGTTGTATTCCAAAAATTCATAGATTTTGTTTTTTTTCATTATATTAAGGAATTTGGGAGTCTAAGTTCGAAAAAATGGGGAAAATTCATCAACCGAATTTTTGAGTTTTGATTGGGATTTACACATCGAATTTGGATAATTTTGGTACGAGTGAACTCGTGAGTGAATGTGTGTTCATAATTTGTGAGTTTTACCCGATTTCGAGATGTGGGCCCAGCGAAGTTTTTTGGGCAATTTTTCCAATTTCTCGCATTGGCTAGGTTAGTTTCTTGTAGTTACATTTATGTTATGTAATTGATTTCGGCTAGATTTGGGCCACTCGGAGCAAGATATCCCTGGAAAAGGCATTGCAACAGATTGATTTGCGCTTGGTTCGAGGTAAGTCGCTTGCTTAACCTTGTGTGGGGAAGCTCCCCTTAGGATTTGGTATTTTTAATATGTGATCGTCGTGTACGTTAGGTGACAATCACGTACACGCGCTATTTGTTGTAAAATTCATTTTTCCACTAAGTCATAACATGTTTCTTCTATTTGAACTACACTAGCATATGTAACTATTATGTTTAGTTTAGAATAGCAAGGCTAGGGGATTTACCTGCATATTTGAACTCTTTGCAGTATGTTTTGTGAAATTACCTGCTTCCCTTGATTTGTACTTAGTCTAAACTGTAGGTTTTTTTGGAGTAACTTTTAATTCTGTTGGTTGAGCTGCATATTTACTTTGAAACTACGGAACGGTATTCTGAGAGATCCGCTTGTACTGCATATTTACTTTGGGACTACGGAGCGGTAATCTGGGAGATCTCCCTTCTCATTTACATTTGGAACTACGAGATGGTATTTCAGGAGCTCCCCCTGTTGTTATCTTTGGAATTTGAGCTGTTGGCTTTCTATGATCCTATTTCTATAAGATTTTCATATTTATTTTTACTGCGATATTTCATTGTTTTTATGCCAGTAGCGCCCTGACTTGATCTCGTCACTACTCGACTGAGGTTAGGCTTGGGACTTACTGGGTACTTTTGTGGTGTACTCATGCCCTTCTCTGCAAATGTTTTTTTGTGTGCATATATAAGTACCACTTATCAGTCTCATATCAGTGAGGCGAGATAACTTTAGAGACTTCAAGGTACATTTGTCGTGACCACAAACCTTGGAGTCCCTATCTACTCTTTCCCATTTCAAACATTTCTCGTATTTCGTTTTATTAGACTCTGGAGTACAGAATTACTGTTTTTTTCTGTAGCTTGCGACTTGCGATATTCCAGGTTTTGGAAGAGTATATGTTCTTTTCGAGAATGGTTATCGTATATGCCAAGCGACATCTTAATATCTTGTTAAAAGTTACCTGTTAGTTGTTAGCTTTTATGTTTTCATTTTATGTTCCACAAATATTGGGCTTATTAGACGTAGAGACTAGGTTCCATCAGGACGGTTCACGGATGGAGAACTTGAGTCGTGACAAGTTGGTATCAGAGCTCTAGCTTCATAGGAGTCATAAGTCAGAAGCCGGCATATTATATTTGGATGCTATGGATCTGTTAAGAAAATTCCACTTTATTTTATTCCTTGTCGTGCAAGGTTATTGACTTTGAAATTCTAAAATTCTTTCTTATATTGTATCACAGATGGTGAGGACACGTGTAGCCATAGATGACTAGGCACCCGAGCTCCCTACTACAGTTTCCCGAGGTCGGGGTCGGGGAAGAGGCCAAGGATGCCCCCGTGGTGCAACTAGAGCACCTGAGCGAGCTGCTACAGAGGAGCCATAGTAGCTTCAGTAGGAGCACAAACACCTGAAGTGCCTACTACTACAACACCAGCTCTTCAGGAGAACATTGCACAGTTCCTGAGCATGTTTGGTACTCTAGCTCGGGCAGGGTCGATTCCCCGTGCTCCAGCCTTATCTTAGGCCGAGTGTAGTTTGAGTAGATTCCAGAGTTATACCGATACTACCTGTATCACCAACTCATCCTGAGGGTAGGGCAAAGGTTTCAGAGGATGAGCAACGTAGGCTCGAGAGGTACAAGGGTAGGGCAAAGGTTTCAGAGGATGAGCAACGTAGGCTCGAGAGGTACAAGAAGCACGACCCTCCTATATTTAGTGGTCTAGTGTCGATGCTCAGGTATTTCTAGAGAAGTGCCACCATATCCTTTGTACTATGGGCATAGCAAAGTTTAGTGAGGTTTATTTCATTGTCTTTCAGCTTGAGGAGCAGCCTACGAATGGTGGCATACTTATAAGGTTGACAGTATGGCTGAGGCAGCTTCCCTTACATGGACTCAGTTTTTGGAAATATTTTTGAGATAGTATGTTCCTTAGAGCCTCAAAGACGCATGGTGCATGGAGTTTGAGCAGTTGCACCAGGGTTTTATGACTGTCTCACAGTATGTCACTGGCCTTGGTTTCTATATTTTGAAAGCAGGTGCGTCAGTTTATTGAGGGACTCATTCCCACCATCAAGGCTACCGTGGCCCAGGATCTAGAGATTGATATCTCGTATCAATAGTTTGTGAGTATTGCTAGGAGAGTGGAGCGAATTCTTTCTCTAGATAGGAGGAGAGAGAGGCTAAGAGCTCTCGAGAGTTTGGCCATTATTCTGGTGCCCTTGCCCTAGCTACAACTCGTCATGGTAGGGGAAATGCGAGTCATCCCATTCATTCAGCTCTTCCAGCGTGCCAGTGGTGTTCTAGCTCCTCCTAGACCTCAACAGCCTTATTATGCACCTTGAGTATCTAGTGTGCTTTCTGTAGGGGGTGCTTTCAGTGATCAGTCTAGTAGACCAGGCCTGAGTCAGCCATAGTCGCCACGCCTTCCCAGAACATGTTTTGAGTGTAATGACACTCGTCATATGGTAAGGGATTTCCCCAGACTTAGGAAGGGGGCACCTTTATAGACTTCTCATCCACAACATGCTCTGTTGGGTCCTTAGGCTATGATTATAGCACCAGTTTCCACCACACTTGATCATCCATCCCGAGGTGGAGGTCGAAGAGGTAGAGGTTGCCCAAGATTGGGAGGCTAGGTCAGATACTATGCCCTTCCTACTCGTACAGAGTACTTTGTTTCCGATTCTGTCATTACTGGTATTTTTCCAGTGTGTCATAGAGATGCATCAGTTATATTCGATCCAAGATCCACTTATTCCTATGTGTACTCTTATTTTTCCCCGCATTTGGGCGTATCTCGTGATTTTTTGAGTTCCCATATTTATGTGTCTACTCTTGTGGGAGATTCTCTTATTGTGGACCGTGTGTATCAGTCGTTTTTTTATTAATCTTAGTGGTTTTGGGACCAGAGCTGATTTATTATTTCTTATCATGGTAGGTTTTGATGTTATTTTGGGCATGGACTGGTTGTTTCCCCATTATGCTATTCTTGATTGTCACGACAAGGCCGTGATGCTTGCTATGACAAGTTTACGGCGACTAGAATGGAGGGTTACCTTAGATTACACCCCCAACAGAGATATAAATGAAAAGTTCTGCCATCGCACCCAAGCCAAGTGTGATGTAGGGCACGATGTACTAGCTATCATTCCTACTCGAGGTGCCTTAAAGGGTGAGGCATGATGTAATGATTCGGCCAGTCGCTTTGAGAGTTTGAGCCTCGATCCCTTATTAACTGCTTAAGATAACGATAGAATGGAGTTTCGTCAATTTCGTTAGCTCTTTTGGGTGATTTTGGGCTTAGGGGCGTGTCCGGATTGTGTTTTGGAAGCCCATTGCTCATTTAGGCTTGAAATAACAAAAGTTGAATTTTCAGAGTATTAGACCGATAATGGAATTTTTGATATCGAGGTCGGATTCTAATTTTGGAAGTCGGAGTAGGCCTGCAGTGTTGAAATGATGCGTGTGCAAAATTTGGGTCAATCAGATGTGGTTTGGTTGGTTTCTATATTGGTTGCTTAATTTGGAAATTTCAAGTTCTTTAAGATTGAATTGGAGGGTGAATTATGATTTAAGCATTGTTTGATATGATTTGAGGGCTTGACTAATTTCTTATGGTGTTTTCGGATTGGTTGGTATGTTTGGTTGAGGTTTCGGAGGCCTTGGGTGAGTTTTGGGTTCATAACACATTGAAATTGGACTTTTCCAGTTGCTGAAGTTGCTGCACCTGGTATTTTCGCACCTGCTCACTTTTGACCGCAATGGAGTGCCGTAGAAGCAGTTTTGGACTTGATCAACTCGGATCGCAAGTGCGATAATTTATCCGCATAAGCGGTAGTGGACCGCAAGAGCGAGCTCGTAGGTGCGGTCCTAACCCACTTAAGTTGCCTTCGCACCTGCGATGGATTTTTCACAGGTGCGGGATTGCGGAAGCAGTTGAAGGCTCACAGAAGTGAAATCTCTGGCTAAAAAAGTAGAAATTTTGGGGGTTTGAATTCTTTGTTAATTTTTGGACTTGCGAGCTTTGAAATTTGCGATTCTTCGAGGATTTTTCAGAGAGATCTTTGGGGTAAATATTCCTAACTCAGTTTTTGTTGTGTTCCATTAATCCGTAGTTGGTTTTTTCATTAAATTAAGGAATTTGGGTGAGAATTTGGGAAAAATTTGGGAAAGTTCTTCAACCAAATTTCTGAGTTTTGATTGGGACTACAGAATAGTATTCTGGGAGATCCCAATGATCTGCATATTTAATTTCAGACTACGAACGGTATTCCAGGAGATTCGCCTGCACATTTACGTTTTGGACTACGAGACGGTATCTCGGGAGCTCCCCTTGTTATTATCTCTGTGTTCTTAGCTAGTGTCTTTCTATGATTCTATTCTTGTCAGATTTCTGTATTTATTTTTATTACGATATTTCATTCTGTCTTATTTCATTATATTTATACCAGTAGGGCTCTGACCTGATCTTGTCACTACTCGACCGATGTTAGACTTGGCACTTACTAGCTACCATTGTGGTTTAGTCATGCCCTTCCCTGCACATGTGTTTTGTGTGAAAATCTAGGTACCGCTTATCGGTCGCATTATTAGTGAGGCAAGACAGATATAGAGATTTCAAGGTATATCTTCCGCAGCCATGGACCTCGGAGTCCTTGTCTACTCTTCCCCATGTCAAACACTTCTTGTATTTCCTTTTGTTAGACTATAGATTATATAAATATTGTTTTCTTTCTGTAGCTTGTGACTTGCGTAATTCCGAATTTTGGGAGAGTTTATGTACACTTCGAGAATGGTTATTGTATAAGCCAAGCGGCATCTCAATTTCTAGTTGAAATTTGCTTGTTAGTTGTTAGCTTTTATGTTTTCGTTTCATTTTCTGCAAATTTTAGACTTACCTAGTCGTAGAGACTTGGTGCCATCACGACGATTAATGGGGAGAGAACTTGGATTGTGACACGCGCCCGTCCCTGACTGATGTGCAATATTTTTTTCTTTGTATAAATAGTCCCAAGTTTCTGATTTTGGTTCATTCTCACACATTTTGGAGACTTTGGGAGCTCAGATTGAGGGGTTTTGAGCTAGATCTACATCTATATCATTGAGGTAAGTGATTCTAACTTAAATTGATAAATATATCGTGAATCTATAATCAATTATACCTTAAAAATAATGATTAAAGGTGAAATCAAGTGATATTTTTGCAGAAAACCTAGAATCGCCTAAATGATGATTTGAGTGTCTAAGTGATCTTAGATTGAAAATCCTAGATTAGATGTAGACTCATAAGGTTATGTTCAACGTGATTTGGACTTTATTTAGTTAACCATGTAGGCCCAAATTTGATTTTTGCTGACTTTGATCAAGACTAATCTTTTCTTATGGAATTGAGTCGAATGACTATATTTGACCTCGTTGTTGCGACAAAAAATACTCACGCAAGTGCACATGATCGTCAAGTAATAAAGTAGTGAATAGAGTATCGTTCTCACGAATACTTGTGATTGACTATTGACTGATTCAAACTCAACTAACTTATTGATTCAAGAGATTTTCTTTCACAAAATATAGAAGTAACTATTTTACTACATAAAACTATCGAGCGATGAATTAACTAGAGACCAGCTGAATAAATAAAAATTTCAAGTAACAATCAATAGGAGAGAATATTCTAGGGTCACGGGATAGTTAACAACCATGTTACGTTCCTGGCTTAAAATCACTAATTGATTTATCTAGATTGTTGATTGACATGGTTGATATTACTCATAAGAATCTGTGGAGTCATTACTTGCCTATCCATGTTAACTTAATGCCTATATGTCTATGGAGTTAAGATTAACGAGAATTCCTTTATAATTCTTGTATTTCAACCAAGCAAGGCAATTAGGTATATGTCTATCCTAATTGCGAATTTGTTTCCTGATGCTCGGGTTCAAGAACTCCCTCTATTTAATTCTATATGCAATCTAGAGTTCCCACTTTTGAGTTCAACTTTAGATCGTATGTAGTATTTCACTGTTAGCAATTCAGAAAAATAATTGAAAACAGAATTGAATAAACAACCCAATATGATAAAATCAACTTCGTCAAATTAAACTTCTAACATCACATTCATGTTTCACCATGACACTAGAACAATAAGGATCTTAGATACTCATGTTCATATAATCATCAAAAATAATACTTTCAAATATAAAATCAATGAAGGATGGAAGAATTGCTCAAATTCGTGCTCCCAAGTGTGTTTCTCCTTTCTTTTCTCTCCAAAATCACGTTCTCCCCTCAGAATAGGTTTTAGGATAGCTTTATTACGTTTTAGGTAGGTCTGGGCCGAATAAGCCGAGTCCAGGGAAAAATAGGACAAAATCACTTCAACAGCACCCAGCCTGGTGGCAGGCGCCCATAAGGATGCTGCGCCACAGGTGGCGCCAGGCACTACCTGTGGCGCCCAAATGCCCATTTTTCTGATTTTGTTCGTTTTGGCTCAATATCTTGCGCGTTTTACCACCAATTTCTCCTGAATCATTCCTACTAGTAAAAACACTGCAAATTAATATAAATCATAGCATTTAATATCCCAAATTCACGAAACAAAAGTAAAATATGAGGTGATATACATAGAAATCTTTATATACTTTAAGTTAAACATCAACACCCACACTTAGACTCTTGCTCGTCCTTGGGCAATGGAACTATCAAATAAACCCCCAACCTCGTACAAGTCTCAATCATAGAAGAGCACCTTAACTTTTAACCACACACTTTACCCTTAACTACGATCAATACCTGCACACAAGCATGAACATACAAAATTTACATTTTTCCTGTTTAAGCATGCCCAAGTATACTTTTTTCACTTTAATAAATTCTAACAACCTATTCATCACCGCCCAACCTCAAAAGGCGACTTGCAACCACTAAGCACCCTCAATTCATGAACTTACCCAACAACAAAGGTTACAACATTACCAATTATTCATGAGATCATGTGCCCTCACCAACAAATAAAAGAGTGAATATAAATTAGTCTACACATTCAAATATGCTTTTGAATATAGATTAAGTACATCACACAATTGAACGAAATTTAATCACTCTCAAAACGAATTCATATGCATTCCATGATCGTACCATTAGCTTGCTCGTAGTGTATGTCTCTGCTAATTTAAGCTAGCCAAATCTAGGATAAATTAGGACTTTAAGGTTGCAATGTAGGCTAAAGGACATGTAGAATATATTTAGGAATAGTGTATAACCCTCCTAAGCACTTTAATACACTATATTTACAATTTAAGCAAATATTCTTCTCAACCAATTCACTTTCCATATACAACATAGCCCACTTTTCAGTAAACCACTTCTATATTTTGACTAGCACAAATCAATAAGAATTGGAGGTGTTTATTGTTCTACATACTTTCACTAACATTTTTCTTTTCTTTTCCTTTGTTTTTTTTCTTGTCTTTTCTTCACACTCTCCATACATTAAAGTTCATTTGCTAGTGATATTTGATTTCAGCGTTAGTGCACCAACGACCCTTCCATGGTTACACTCAAAAGATACTCCCCAATCTCTAACCAAACTTCTTTTAGCGGCTAAGTGCCTTAGGAGGTAAATGTTCAATCAATATCAAATTAAGAGCAAAATTGGGGTATGGCTTGCAATATGGGTACCAAAAGAAAGGTTTATATGCTCAAAGGGGCTAGCAACTAAAAATTTTATTTTTATGTGTGAAGCACATGCATGATCAAGCAAGAAAATACCTACGACATCCCCTAGATTAGCACAACTTACAATTTCACTTCTATTAACACATGTGACAAGTTCTAGACTGCATAGGATAGCATGCAAAATCCTAAATTCTCAGACACACATTGCACATGACTCAAGTTCTATTCAACTCTCAAGTCAAGCTAGCATAATTAAATGAGAACTTTAAGCAACATTACACTATGTGGCATATGAATCAAACAAATGAGAAAAGGCAACACAAAATAGGCTATTTACTTTACTTAGGCTTCACAATTCAAACCAAATACACGGAAAATAGAGTGTATGTCATAATCTGATATGCCAGCATCAATCATGTCAATGAGTATCTCATAGTGGCTCATATTCTTCCTAAGCTAATCCTTAATAAAAAAGTACCCAATTCGAGCTATATCCCCTGAAAAAAACCGGTGCCCAAAGAATACTACCTAGATATTCTAAAAAAAAAATCTTTTTGGTGTTTTTAAATCGGACTTTTATCCCTCAAAATTTTTTTACAAAAGATCCATTATCGGGAAAAGTCTAAGCTTTTTCAAAATTTTTATTTTTTTTTTGTTTTTTTATTTAAAGCAACTAAACTACACTAGAACTACTAAAACAAACAAATTAAAATGAGTTGATACAAAATATATAACTACAACACATGTAGTATTCCTCTCACCTCACATTTAAACTATGCATAACCCTCGATGTAAGTAAAAATGTAAAACAGAGTAGGATGAAAGAAAAACTCCTTGTCAGTTAGAGTCCACCTCCCCCAGCAACTCTAGTATCATTATCATCTGGTTTTAGAGGCACCAAAGTCATAGGACCCATAGCACCATTCGCTTCCCCATCCTCAGTGTCTGAGCCCTTGACAAAGTTAGCATCCTCCGACGAGTGCATGAGGCCGCCAGGTGCAATACCTAATATCTCCTTGGACGTGCTAGATAATTCATCGCGTAAACCCATATGCTCCTCATCGTAAATACCTACACGGCTCATCAGTAAGTTCAATGAGTTATAAATGTACCTGTTGTAGTTCTTCTCTCACTCCATTTGAGCTGCGGGGTGAGTTTTGACGATATCTCCACATGAGATCTGATCTCCATAAACCCAGACGGATCCTCCACTACCTTATCATGTTGGGGAACTACGGCACTCCTCTAAAAAACATACCATATGTATTATTTAGAGGGTTATAATGTTAGTGTAAATGGGTTATAGTGTTAGCGTAAATAGAAATGTGTTATACTGTTAGTGCAAATGGGTAATTGGGTTGGGTTAAATAGGTATGAGTTAGAAAATAACAATAAAGAATAAATAAATTAAAAAAATTATCTTACCTGGATGCCCCCTGCTCGGTGACTCACGCCCTGCCTGGCATTGGATTTCTTTGTGAAACTATTTCCAGCGCCCTAGGCAGCGCTGAGCGCTGGTTCGCTAAATTTATTGTTTGATCTAGATCCCCGGAGCCCTTTATACATCTAATTTACATATCCTACACCATTATATATAATATTTCGATACCTACAAAGAAAATGCAAAACTCTATCTAATATAACTAAAAGAACAATTAAGAAGTTAAACTAAGAAAACAACAAAAATTGGGTTGCCTCCCAAAGAGCTCCCGATTTAACATCGTGGCTCGACTCAACACATTTTTAAGCATCCTCCAAGTCCACTGAGGTCTTGTGACGTGCAAAGTCACCATCCTAATAATGTTTTATTCTTTGGGCATTTACCAAGAAGGTACCACTTGAGTTCGTATCATGCAGTTCGATAGTTCTATGAGGCCTCACACTTACCAAAACAAAAAGACCTGCCCAACAAGACTTCAGCTTTCTGGGGAAAATCTTCAACCTCGAATTGAACAAGAGAACTTCTTGACCCGGCTCAATATCTCGAGGTTAGATGTTCTTATCATGCTACCTATGAGTCTTTTCTTTATATTTTTTGGCATTTCATATGCGTGAAATCGAAACGCATCAAGCTCGTTGAGTTGCAGTAACCTCTTCTCACTAGCTAAGTCCATATCCATGTTCAATTTTTTAATTCCCAGTAGACTTTGTGTTCAAGCACGATGGGCAAGTTACACGCCGTCCCATAAAATAATTTATATTGAGAAGTACCTATTGTATGCAGTTCGATATGCCCATAATGCATCCTTTAGCTTCCCGGCTCAGTCCTTTCTATTTCCACTTACTGTTTTCTCTAGAATCTGCATTACCTCTCCATTTGAAATTTCAACTTGACAACTAATTTGAGGGTGATAGGCAATGGAAACCTTATTCTTAACTCTATACTTTGCAAGAACATTGTTCAGCGATTTGTTGCAGAAGTGAGTTCCTTCGTCGCTTATCAACACTATAGGAGTTCCAAAGCGTGTAAAGATGTGCTGTTTTACAAAGTTTACCACAACATTTGCATCATTAGTGGAAGAGTAGTGGCATCCACCCACTTAGAAACATAGTCGATCGCCACCAAGATGTACCGGTGACCATTAGAGTATCGGAATGACCCTATGAAATCAATACCCTAAACATTAAAAAACTTCATTACCAGAATATTCTGCAGATGCATCTCGTGCTTCTGCGTGATTATTCCGGTTCTTTGTCATATGTCACTTTTTAACAAAGGCATGTGCATCCTTAAACAATTTGGGCCAGCACAAACCTGATTGTAGAAATTTATGGGCAGTTCTATTTCCACCGTGATGTCCTCCGTATGGTGAAGCGTAAGAGTCATGTAGTATTGCATTCATCTCTTCCTCAGGAACACAGTTTCGCACAAACTTATCTACGCATAGCCCATATAAGAATGTCTCATCCCATATATAAAGCCTCACATCATGTAAGAACCTTCTTCTATTATAGAGTGTGAATTCTGGTGGTGTCACCCCACTTGCAATAAAATTCACATAATCTGCATACCACAGGGCTTCACTTGAGGTGATTGCCAATAACAGCTCATTAGGAAATGTTTCTTTGATTGACCCCCTTAGCTACATTGCTGCAATTTTCTAATCTAGACAAGTGATCAGCCACTTGATTCTTTGTCCCTTTTCGATCTCGGATCTCTAAGTCAAACTCTTCCAAGAGGAGGACCCAATGAATCAACCTCGGCTTGGCATATTTATTTTTAAACAAATATGTGGTAGTTGAATAATATGTGTAGACGATGACTTTGGTCCCCACTAGATAGGATCTGAACTTGTCAAACTCCCACACCACTACAAGCAACTCTTGTTCAGTAACTTTATAGTTCATCTGGGCTAGATTTAGAGTTTTGCTCGCATAGTAGATGGAGTGAAAGACAAGAGGGGTTGCTCTGATGGTAAGTAACCCCCACTTCCAACCGAGAGGTTGTGAGTTCGAGTCTCCCCAAGAGCAAGGTGGGAAGTTCTTGGAGGGAAGGATGTCGGGGGGTCTATTTGGAAACAGCCTTTCTACCCAAGGGTAGGGGTAAGGTCTGTGTACACACTACCCTCTCCAGACCCCACTAAGTGGGATCATACCGGGTTGTTGTTGTTGTTGTTGTTGTAGTAGATGGAGTGAAAGATTTTATTTCTTCTTTTCCCTAAAACAGCTCTAATAGCTATGTCAATCGCATCGCACATCAACTCAAATTTATGCTCCTAATCCGGAGCAATGATAATTGGTGCAGTGACTAGCCTTCGCTTAAGCTCCTCAAATGCTTTAAGACAGGCATTATCAAACTTGAAGGGTAAATCTTTCTCAAGAAGCCTGCACAAAGGAGAAGAGACTTTCGAAAAGTATTTTATGAAACGATGATAAAACCTGCATGGCCAAAGAAACTACGAATGCCTTTGGCGAACATCGGTGGGGGGAAATTTTTCAATCGCTTCCACCTTTGCTTTGTCCACCTGCAAACCGTTTTTGGAAACCTTGTGCCCCAAAACGATACCTTCACGTACCATGAAATGGCACTTTTCCCAGTTTAGCACCAGATTCGTCCCTTTACATCTAGCAAGAACTTTATCAAGATTCATTAAGCAACTATCAAAGAGCACCCAAATACGGAAAAATAATCCATTAACACTTCTACAAATCTTTCAACCATGTTAGTAAAAATAGCCATCATCCACCTTTGAAAAGTCGCAGGTACATAACAGAGACCAAAGGGCATTCTCTTTAACGCATATGTGCCATACAGACACGTAAATGTGGTTTTCTCTTGGTCCTATTGGGCTATGGCAATCAAATTATACCCAGAATAACCATCTATGGAATAATAGTATTTATGACAAGCTAATCTATCAGACATTTGATGAATAAAGGGGAGGGGGAAGTGGTCCTTTCGGGTGGAATTGTTCAATTTTCTTTAATCTATGCAAATCCTCCATCCAATGATAGTTCTTCTAGGGATCAAGTCATTATTTTCATTAACCACTATAGTCATCCCCCCTTTATTAGGTACACATTGTACGTGGCTTACCCATTTGCTATCCGAGATTGGAAGTACAATACCTGCATGAAGCCACTTAATCACTTCGTTTCTTACCACCTCTTTCATCATTTGATTTAGTCAACGTTGTTCTATGCACTTGGCTTGTGTCTGTCCTCCATGAGGATTTTATGCATGCAAAAAGCTAGACTAATTCCCTTAATGTCAGACATTGTCTACCCGATTGCTCACTTGTGCTCACGTAACATTCTCTTTTCCTACAATTTAGACTAGTCAGAAGAAACAATAACAGGTTAAGTGTTAGAATCACCTAAATAAGCATATTGGAGGTGAGGAGGCAGGGGTTTAAGCTCAAATTTTGGAGTCTCCTCAATTGATGGCTTTATAGGAGGCCCATCTAACCTATTCAAAGGCTCAAAGGGTATATCCCTTGCATGTAAGCACAAGATGTATCTAGGATATACATCATCTCCTCAACCTCCTCATCAATCCCAGGCTATCAAACAACATAAGTACTTTCTTAAGAGAATCGTCTAGATATACACTTGTGTCAAGAATTTATTCATCCGCCTCAACAAAAGATATCAGTGGGAGCTCCTCATAGTGGTAGGGAAGTTGGATTGCCTTGTAGACATTAAAGACTGCTTCCTCATCATCCACCGTCAAAGTCATTTTTCCCTCTCTCACTTTAATAATTGCATCACCGGTATCCAAGATAGGTCGCCCCAATATGATTGTAACTAGTTCATCGGCCTCATAATCTAGGATAATGAAGTCCACGGGGAACATAAATTTCCCAATTTGTAGCAACACATCTTCAATCACCCCCTCAAGGTGTGCTATCGACCTATCATCCACCTACAACATCACAGTAGTTGGTCATGTAGCTCCCAAAACAAATTGCTTGAACAAGGATAAGGGCATCGTATTTATGCTCATCCAAAAATCACAAAGAGAATGACCCACATCTATATTACCAATTCACACCGGAATGGTGAAGCTGCCAGGATCCTTAAGCTTTTGAGGGAGCTTGTTTTGGACACTTGAAGTGCACTCCTCAATAAGTGAAACTGTCTCAAATTAAGTCAATCTTCTCTTGTGAGCCATTATATCTTTTATATACTTAGCATACTTTGGAATTTCACAAAGTACATCAACCAGTGCAATATTTAATTGAACCTGGCTCAACATAGAGAGAAGTTCGCTGAACATGTGATCATCATTCTTTTTCTGCAATCTATGAGGGAAAGGTGGTGGTGGCCTTGCAGCCTCCACTGGCTCTGGAATTGCATCCTTATACTTTGATTCGTGTGTCGCCTTAAGAATTAACTCCCCCTTATGTATGGATTTGTCTTTTCTTTTATTTGGCACTTTCTCTGGTTCCCTCCCGTTTTAGAGTGTAACTGCATTCACTTGAGGGTTCTTCTCTGTATCACTAGGGAGAGTGCATGCAGCTCAAGTATTTTGATTTGTTGCTAATTTCCCTATTTGCCTCTCAAGATTTCTGAAATTGGTCCTGATCTATTGATTTTCAAACAACAACTTCTTTAGCAAATCATTTGTACTCTCCTCCATTTGTTGGGTTGCCTTCTGAGGTTTATTGGAATTTCCTTAGGTCTATAATGATTCTGATTCGACTTATTTCCACCCCATGAGAAGTTGGGATGATTCTTCCAATATGGATTATAAGTGTTCTCATATTGCACATGCTGATTTATTGGACCTCTGCTCTATTGCCCCATATAGTATATGGATTCAGGATTCATGAGGCACATGTCACTCATATGATTTTCTCCACATAGTTCGCAACAAATAGACATTTGTTTTACATGTTTAATCGTTGTGTTTGTTGTATTGTCATTCTATTAATCTGATTTTCCAATTTTCCTAAGCATGCTCTCATGGCTGAAAAGTCATCAAGTTCAACCAATCCAGCTGCTTTCTGGTTAATTGCCTTTCGTAAATCACCATCACCTTGTCAATTATGATCATTAACAGTGAAGCTATGTAGAAAGAGTTGGATTTCATTGTACGGTCTATCTATGTAACTACCCCACAAGCTGAATCAAGATTCATCTTTGATGCATCATCTAGCCCACCCAATACCTCATCAATTTGATAATGATGTGGGAATTCTCTGAGTAGCTTCTTCTATCTTTCCCATGCATGATGAAGTGTCTCACAATCCCTTTGATTGAACCCAAGAATCTGACTCCTCAATGACTTTGTCTTCTTAGTGGGGAAAAACTTGATTAAGAATTTCCTTGCTAGATTATCTCAAGTATGGATTGAGTTCACAGGATCCTTCTGTACCATTCCTTAGCTTCCCCAAGCACTGAAAAGGGAAAAAGGGTCAGAGTGACATAGTCCATGGAAACATTTGAATAAATATAAGTGTCTGTAATATCCAAAAAATTCTAAATGTGCCTCTGTGGGTCTTCATGAGATAGACCCATATATTGCCTTGTGGACTGGATCTGCTGCACCATGTATTGTTTCAGCTAAAGTGGCATGTGATATTAGGCTTGCAATAACCTGAGTCATATAAACAAGAATGGGCCTTGCGGCTTCAATCACCGTACGCTCTTCATTACCTGCCATCTCTATTAGCTGTGGTTGAACTAGGATGTCCAACTCTGTTTCCACTCTAGTTCTAGCTTCGACTTCCCTCCTCATTATGTGAAGTGTTCGTTCAATTTCAGGATCAAGAGGGAAGGAGATTATTTGCGCTTCTACTCCTCCCCATTCAAAAGAAGAGTCTGAGTTAACACAAACAAGGTAAACTAAAAATTAAAGCTTGAACAAATAACTAATAAAAGATTAACTCAGTCAAGTTGCTAATTTCTAAGTCATTGGCAACTGCTCCAAAAACTTTTTGAGACAAAAAAAACTCACGCAAGTGCACGTGATCGTCAAGTAATAAAGTAGTGAGTAAAGTATTATTCCCACGAAGACTTGTGATTAATTATTGACTGATTCAAACTCAATTAACTTATTGATTCAAGAGATTTTCTTTTAGAAAATATAAAAGTAACTATTTTACTACCTAAAACAATCGAGCAATGAATTAACTAGAGATCAACCGAACAAATAATAATTTCAAGTAACAATCAATAGGAGAGAATATTCTAGGGTCACGGGCTAGTTAACAATTATGTTGCATTCTTGGCATAAAATGACTAATTGATTTATCTGGATTGTTGATTGACAAGATTGCTATAACTCAGATCATGACTCTTTATTTATCAGCTCTAGGGAATTTATCGTGTATTAGCTCTATTTTTGTTATATTGATGTTTTAAGGCTTATGTTAATTTCTATAAATTCTACTATTTTTGTCCTTTATTGTTATGTTTGGCTTGCCTAGAAAGTATCTTAGGCACCATCATGACGAGTTGAAAATTTGAATTGGGACAGATTATAACCTTATTGAAATGCTCATATAGCATGAGTGATGCAAATTAACTATATACAATATTCTCCATTTTTACGTGATACATTTTCTTATTAAACAACGCAAAATTTTAATTTGTATCTGTCACGACCCAAATTTCATAATAGATCATGATGACATCCAACATTGTTACCAGACAAGCCAATACGTGAACCTCCACTTATTTATCCATTTTTGTTTCTGAAAAAAATTGGGAATTTCATCAAATTAATAGAAATAAAAGTAGCACCCAGATAAACATGTGCTTTTCTTTATGAGTTTAAATAAATCATAAATTGAAATGATGATTAGAACAATAATAATAGTAAATATAACTATGAACATCCACTAGGAACCCCCAAAACCCAGTGTCACAAATGCATGAGCATCCACTAGATCAATACAACACTACTACAATGTCCATCTAGGATATAAAATAGACATGATAAAGTAAATGAATATGCTGGAGACTCCTCATGCTCCGGATCGTACATGGAGTACACCTCATCACAAAGTCCCCTCGGTAGATGCACCTATGCGCCAAATTGATCACCAAATGTACATGTCTTAGTACCTACACAATTAGTGCAGAAGTATAACATGAGTATGTAAATCAATGTGTACCTAGTACGTATCTAGCCTAACCACGAATAAGTAGTGATGATGGTTTGATATTGACACTTACTAGTGGTCTAATGAATTAAACATAATAATATACACAGATTTAAAACATGGTAAGCAAGTTGTGAGAACACATATAAGTACATAATACAATCCCCAATTGAACAGTAAATACAATGTCCTCAAAAACCGAATACTTTCTAAAATGCAATACCTATAGGTCGACACTAAATCAATGGTTTACATGTTAAGTCAAAAAAACTCATAAGTGTCGATACCCCCTTTTTCTTGCGAAATCGGATTTAAGACATTTAGGAAGACAATTCGTTCCCTTTTGGGAATTGAGTTTTTAAATTGAAGAGTCTCCACCTAATGATTAAGTCCATTAGGACACTAAGAGGGTTTTCATTTAGAAACCAGAGATTTGGGTAAGGGCTAGAAATTATCTTGAAGGGAAGGTATTAGCACCCCTCAATATCCACTAGTGTCATTCCTGACCATGCTAGAATTGTGACTTCATGTACAAGTAACAAATAGGCAAACGAGGATTTCAAGTATGAGGATTTTCACATAATGGTTGTGAATTAGTTAAAGTTTGAAGAAAGACAAAGAAAGTTGAAATTTTGAGGAAATGGTTCGAAACTTGTGAAAAGTGATAAACAAGTTAAAGGAAGGGGGTCCTAGGTTCACAAATAATATGGTCCACGTTAGTGAAATAGCTGGCAATCACTCCTCAAAAGAGGGGCTACACATGGAATTAGCGCACTGCTCATCATATCCATATCTACCCTTTCCCACCTCGTTGTGGTATTAAACACGGAATGGTTTCGCTACTTATTGCATGCTAATACCCGCACCAATTCCTATCAGTCCCGGAGACATTTAGGACTACTAGTCCTAAAGGGAAGGGAAATTTGGGTTTTCTATGGTTTAAAGGACAAAATTCTAAAGCAACAAATAAAAACACATACAGCAAATTATAGGAAACACATAACAATTTAAAAAGCTCAGATAGGCCTCCTCACTTAAGGACATGTTGTTTAGAATGTCTTGTAAGTACTGGTTATGGTCAGAATTAAACTTAAATATTAAGGGGGAAGACTGGGTTATTTCCCATTTTAGATAAGAAACCGAAATCAGACCTGCCTATTGGGTAGAATTAATAAAGTATGATTCTATTAACTAATTTACCTTATAGCTTGTCTAGGTGAGACCTATAGGCATGGTATCTAAATACGAGAGAAGGATACTGATTTCAGAAGCAGATTTATAAACAGCTGGAACATAAGTTTTGCAAGCGTTTAAGCATTATTGTTACCAATTTCAAACTTATAAGCGAGTTGAGCGATTCAGATTGGTTGATTATTCCTATAGGCACGCTTTCTAATCGTGACTGATTTTAACCTTTATGGAAACATAGACAGGATATCTACCCTTATGCATACAATAAGTAACATTCTCCCTTTTCACCATAGATCCCTATGAGTTATTACAAATTATTACAACCCTGAATGAATACATAATAGTAAGAAAAATACATCACAAAGCTAAAATCCCAGCCAAGGAGCCTGATTTAGCCTTCTATCTGCTGAAGTAAACCAGCTCCAAAGATCAGATTCCAAAGCCTTTCTCTTATTTTGGATGTGTCAGAGTTTCCTAAGAGTCTCTAGGGCACTCCAGGAAATTCTTGGGCGTGGTGCTTATGGATGCTTCTGATCTATAGAACAAGAAGATGACCAAAAAGAAAGACCACTAAAAGTAACGACCACCAAGATAGGCATAGTAATTCGATCTTTTGATCACCATTTTTTGAAAACCATTTTTGGGGGCACCTAAATGTATTGCAGAAGTATATTATAGCAACGTAGAATGGCTAGCCCTCAAATATCCAAGTTCAGAGGGAGCTCAAAGTCCCAATGCAAGGCTCATAAGAGAGAGTGAAGTGCATAGAGGGGATTTTTGGGAAAATCCATGACAGGCTGGTGGTCATACTTAGCAATTAGAAGTACTTTCACACCCCAACCAGCCTGTTAGCTACATTATTTTGGGAGTTAGGACCCATTAAAGGATCATGTCCAAACATTAGCAACAACTGGGATGTTGCCAGGCTTGAACTTTAACTCAGACACATAGAATGTAATAAGGGTATGGGGAATTCATAACGACAAGAGATGCAAAGAGAACAGTACATTCAATACTGAACATAAGCAGCAATGTACACAATATTGTAGAAACTGTAAAGCAAACACAGATGGATGAGGCTGAAAATGAAATTAGAACATACCAGTTTCAGGGAAACATACACAGAAAAGCAGTAGTAAAGCAAAATAGCAAACACACTGCCAAAAGATTTCACAAGAGAGTGAGGGTGCAGAAGTATTAAAATTGAAAGTGTTCAACAAATGTTAGAGTATTAGACTCTAGATGTCTTAAAGTGCTAAAAGGGCGTGCCCCTTATAGCACAGATTGCATGTAAGAAAAAGGTAAGAAAAAAGTGTTTAAATCAATTATATAAGATCTCCCTTTAATTAATGTATTTTAATTTCAAACGGGCAGAATAAATAAGGAAAGAATTTGATCAAAATCTTCTTCAAAATAATACAAGAAGGGCAAATACACAAAAACTATTTAAGGAAAGAGTTTGATAGCAACACGGTTTGTGCAAATAAGGAAAGACAATAATCAATAGCCAGTAAAATCAGAATTTGAGTTTTGTTATGAAAGAATCTAGCCAGAAAAGGTCAGGAAAGGTTTAATTATCTATATAACAGATAATTTATGGTGCTTTTTTTATCCTCGCTACCACGAAGCTTTCCGGACTCTAGTAGTTTTGATTGTCCAATTGTTGAAGCACGCTCCATTGCTCACAGCCTATATGGAAGGGCCTTCCTCCCCCTCCTCCTCGAAAATGACACAACACTCTATGTCATTCTCTTCCAAAAACAAACCCCTCATTGCTGCCAGTGCTACCTCTTCTTCCAACCTATATATCATATCGGCTGGCTGAAGAATTTGCTCCGAGCGAGGTATCGGCTGCACTAGTTGATAATAAGGTCCACACCATGGTGGAAACCATTCATTGAACTCTGTCCAATTATACTCATATCCTAGACTGAAAATGGTACCATGTTTCTTTAGCTAGATGGGTTTGGCAATTCCTTTGAGGTTTTTGCCAAGTCCCTTGCCAGGATTATATCCGCTCTAGTTTAGTATGCTTTCAATTTGTTGTCTCACCACTTGTACTTATCAACAACGTTTACTCGATCGATGTGATGGTAGGTCTCCCCACTTATCTTACTTCTTCCTCCGATCGCTGGGATGGTCTTGCAACAATATTTAGGATTTCTACCATCGCCGTGAATAATAATCTCTAACTGATTCCATTCAAACTTCACTGGCTGATGTAGGGTTGATTCTACATCCCCATCTGCATTAATCCACGGTTGTCCTAGAAAAAGTTGTAAGATGCGAGTACGTCTATCACTTGAAAATCAACATCAAACCAAGTAGGCCTCATTTGCATACATAAGCTAATTTCCCCAATAGTAGACCTCTGAGACCCGTCGAAAGCCTTAACGTTGATGATCCCATCCTTGATTTCATGCAGCCCTTTCCCCAATGTCCTGAGTGTCACCAGCAGGCAGATGTTGAGTCTGGACCCCTCATCGACTAGGATCCGGGTGATAAAATAATCCTCGCACTGCACAGGGATGTGCAATACCTTGTTGTGATTCAATCCCATAGGTGGTAACTCATCTTGAAGGAACATGATCTTGTGGTGCTCCAATACCTGCACCACTATGTTTGCCATTTCTCCTCTGGTGATGTTACTCAGTATATATATGCTTTCTTCAGCTCTTTTAACAAGGCATTCTTGTGGGTGCTGAAACTTTGTAACAAAGCAAGGATAGAAATCTGCGCTGGTGTTTTGTTCAGCTAATAATTAATTGGGTATTCCTTCATTTGTATCTTTCTCCAGAGATCATAGGGCCCAGTTTTAGTGATGGTTTGTCGACGAGAGGTTTTCTTACTTGACTCAGCCATGTGTATTCGAGTATAAACCCTGATGGTCTTGGTCATACCCTACGCCGCAACGGCTTCCCCAAACTTGACCTTTCCTCTCCTCCTTGACTTGGCTGTGTAATCCCAAGGGATGGCCTTTGTATGTAATTGTGCTATGGCCGACATTTCTACTGGAATGGGTACCATTTCCTTGGAAGGTAGCACAACTAACAAATGGTGTAAGCACCTTTAAGGACCCAAATGCATCCTCAATTGGTGTTGGCATTTTTGCCGACGAAGGAGCTTCTAACTCAAGTGCTATGGCCATATTCACCTCGGTGTCCCAAAAGGCTAGATCTTGACCACAATCGGGTTAAGGGTGACTGTAGGTTTCTTTGGATCGTCATCTTCTGCGATTAATCCAATCGATCATTTGGGGTCCCAATCATCCTTTATCTCAATTATGTGAAGGCCTCCACCCTTGTGGTCTGGTGGAGGGTTATTACAGACATTTGGAGTGGGCTCCTTTGCCACAATGATCTTATTGTCAATCAAAGGTTGGATCTTATCCTTCAAGGGAGCGGCATACATCAATGATATGCCTTTTCATGCCAGAATGGTATGTACGGGTTTTATTTGGATTGACCTATTAGAAAGGGTGTTTAGGGGTTATGGAAGGTGTAGGGGTGACACAACTAGCAACTTTGAGTCTTTCGTACAGCTAGTCAATTGGTTCGGCAATGGTGGTATTTTGTTTGGGAGGTTTGTGGTTGAAATTTGGTCGAGATCTTGGAAAGTTTTGGCAAGTGGGAGGTGATTGATAGTGAGAGGGTTAAGTATTGTAGGCTTGGTAGATATTTGCAAGTTGGGAGTATCTGGGTGAAGTAGGCTGATATGTGGATGATGGAGGTGATAGGTAATTTGAGGTTTGTGGATATGTGAGTGAAGGTATTAGGTAGGTTTGGTATTTGACTGGATTTTGTTCTCTATGCAACCATCACGACGCTCATGTCCCTTTTATTGAACGTTCACCAGATTGTAGAGCCTTGTTGGTAGCGTGCAAAGCTTCAAAGTTTGTGATCATTCCATTTTTGATTCCTACCTAAATCATCTCCCTTAACTTGATGATGTCAGAAAATATTTGGCTTTCAATTAGCATTAACCTTTCATAATACTGTGGGTCCTGAGCTCGGACGAAAAACATGTTCGTTTGTTCTTCTTCTTAAGTCGGTCTGACCTTAGCAACTTCTGATCTCCAACAAGTAGCATACATGCTTAATGTCTCCGTAGGTTTCTTTTTTATGTTCTAAATATAGAACACATCTGGTGCATTTTCTGTGCTGAATATGAATCTGTCCATGAAATCGGATGCCATACATACTCAATTCGACCACTTCTTCAGGTCTTGGCTGATTGTACTAAGACAAATCATCTCCCTTCAGACTTCTCATAAAAAGCTTCATGCGAATCTTCTCATCTTTTCATACTCTGACCAGCATGTTGCTTTATGTCCGCAAGTGAACCATGTGATACCTTGTACCATCAAACATTTCAAACTTGGGGGTTTTTACCCCTCACACAAATCGACATCAGGCTGTATGCACAGATCTTCATAGTTTAGCCCCCTAATTCCCTTACTTCCTTCAATGCCTCGAATTCTGGTGGTCAACTTCTTAAGCTCTTCGGCCAGGTTTCTAATGAGCAATTCCTTATCATCGGACTCGCGTGTGCTTGAGATGGGCTAGGGTATGGATTCCACATAGATAGGGGTGTTATGGTGAGTGTTGAGATGGTTATTTGTAGAGTTCAATGGTTCAGGGATGAGCAGTATAGCGTTGTTGGAAGTGTGGCAAGTATTGCAGTGATGGTGAGGAGCGGGATGGTTTTGTGGTTTTAGAATGTTTTGTGGAGGTGTGGGGTTTTAGGTGTTAGGAAAGTTGACATTTGGGGTGATGAGGGAAAACTACAAGCTTGCCAAGTTCCAAACTTGGTCCAGTTCTTCTGACAGGACTACGAAGAGGAGCGGGTGGAGGGCCCTTGGATCTTGTGGAGTATGATGATGATGATGCTAGAGTGCACGAACTAAATTTTGGGGAGGGGATTAAACAAAAGTAAAAACTAAAAGGTAGCAAGTTAGTGCGGATTATAAGAAAAAGATGTTGAAATATTTAAAAACAGAGCATGAGAATGTAAATCGTGTCCTAATTTTGAGAGCCTTGTTGTGACCGAGGTAGGCCTAATAACAAATTAATTTGGAGAACTTTTAATGCTTAATGCCTCATTTTATTGATAGAAAATAAGGAAAACCCCAAAATGACACTAAATAACAGAAAATAAAATGTCACTAATGGCCATTAGCCTTATTACGTTCATAAACAAAAAGGTAGATTCCTATCTATTTGGTCCCAGAAGGACCCTCCCCAAACTCGGAATCTTTGGCTCCATCAAACAGCTTCATCAGCTCACAAAGTCCTACCAGTAAGTAGGCTCTGGCCAGGTGTCCACCTTCATTTCCTTTAGTAGGTCAACAATCTTCGACCCTTTTCAAAAACTTCTTTTTCAACTCTTCGATACCTCGTTCCAGATAGACCAATCACGTATTGGCATTGACCGCCATATCCTTCCACTCTTGAATTAGTTTTTGATTGGCTTCCTGTATCTCATGGTGCTCGCTTTTGCATTTCTAGAATTCTCTTGCGCGGATGGTTGTACTTGACCTGTGTACCTCGAACAAACCCGGGTTGACCCAGACCATTATGGTTATCCTCCAACCATCCTGATATTATGGAGTACAACCGGCATAGTACCTATTTGGCTCAATGGTTTCTCTTTCCATTGTGATTTTGTAGTGCCACATGTGCTGAGCTTGGCATTTGTAAGGGCTGACATCAGCTTGGAAATCAACCCAGAAGTGACTAGTCTTGTCAACCCTTGATATAACCTGCTTCTTACCTGCCTGTCTCATAACTTGGAGAGGGACATAAGGGTAAGTTCCCCTCAAACCAACAATATTTAGAAATGGTGCATCCCTTGATCGGGTAATAAACTCTTCAGTAGGGAACCATTCGAACATCCATTGTACATGGTCCTCAGTCAGATTTTAAAACAGTTCTATCCATCCTTTGGAATCTTTAGGCTGAGCAAACATGTTGGGCATGTAGTTCATCCTCCTTTGCTGGTGGAAGGCTCTATGATCTTCCCAGTCCCTACGCTGAATCTCCTGTCATTTATCACCCCTTTGGAGGTGCTTCATGAGCCAGAGTTGGAGTAGCAAGTTTCAACCCTCAAAGTTTTTGGCTCCCCGTTAAAATTTTTCTAAGGCTTAGTATATTTCTACAATGATCGTTGGTACGAGACTAAATGGTTGTGCGTTAATTCCTTCCATTAAAGTCTTGGTGACCATGGCTAGTATGGTATGAATCCTTGCTTTCTTCATGGGAAACACTATCATCCCCAAGAAGCAGAACATAAAGACGAAGACCCTTCGATGAATATATCCTAATGATGTGAGGGCGAACTCATCAGGATAAGTACGGTAAACTGCTATGAGCATACCTCTCGTACAAGTACTAAAAAGGACTGTACGACTCTTTCAGACAAGTTAAATCCGGATTCTTATTTAGACCCATCATCTTGAGAAAACCTCTACCTTTGTGGTTTTCTAGCATTAGCAGACCCGGAGTTTCCCATGGTATACCAGCCAGTCCTCCTATTTCCTCTAGTAGGGGTGTCATCTCAATCTCCACGAAGTGAAACACAGACCTATACCAATCCCAAAACAGGGTAGCAATTTCAATAATTTTGTTGTTGGGTTGGATTTCCATAAGGGAAGGTAAATTTCACAAGTATTTTCGCACAAGATTCTGATCACTGGAATGAAGATCTTCCTAACATTTTAGAATTTTTTTATGGATGTTGGGGACCATGCCGAATCTGGGGACTTCATGCCTTATTTTCTGCAAGGCAAAAGTGTTAGGTCCTTACCCCTATCGGACTTGACTATTAAATAAAAATAATTGGCATAAAAGCATTTAGTTCTCCAAATAAATGCACAGAACATGGTAGTATCCGTTTGGATTTCAACGAAACCCAGTGAACTTTGGACAAGGCTATCTTAAAGAGACATTATGCAGACAACATAACTATTCCTTGCTTTCTTCATGGGAAACACTATCATCCCCAAGAAGCAGAACATAAAGACGAAAACCCTTCGATGAATATATCCTAATGATGTGAGGGCGAACTCATCAGGATAAGTACGGTAATCTTTGCTATGAGCATACCTCTCGTACAAGTACTAAAAAGGACTGTACGACTCTTTCAGACAAGTTAAATCCGGATTCTTATTTAGACCCATCATCTTGAGAAAACCTCTACCTTTGTGGTTTTCTAGCATTAGCAGACCCGGAGTTTCCCATGGTATACCAGCCAGTCCTCCTATTTCCTCTAGTAGGGGTGTCATCTCAATCTCCACGAAGTGAAACACAGACCTATACCAATCCTAAAACAGGGTAGCAATTTCAATAATTTTGTTGTTGGGTTGGATTTCCATAAGGGAAGGTAAATTTCACAAGTATTTTCGCACAAGATTCTGATCACTGGAATGAAGATCTTCCTAACATTTTAGAATTTTTTTATGGATGTTGGGGACCATGCCGAATCTGGGGACTTCATGCCTTATTTTCTGCAAGGCAAAAGTGTTAGGTCCTTACCCCTATCGGACTTGACTATTAAATAAAAATAATTGGCATAAAAGCATTTAGTTCTCCAAATAAATGCACAGAACATGGTAGTATCCGTTTGGATTTCAACGAAACCCAGTGAACTTTGGACAAGGCTATCTTAAAGAGACATTATGCAGACAACATAACTATTCCTTGCTTTCTTCATGGGAAACACTATCATCCCCAAGAAGCAGAACATAAAGACGAAAACCCTTCGATGAATATATCCTAATGATGTGAGGGCGAACTCATCAGGATAAGTACGGTAAACTGCTATGAGCATACCTCTCGTACAAGTACTAAAAAGGACTGTACGACTCTTTCAGACAAGTTAAATCCGGATTCTTATTTAGACCCATCATCTTGAGAAAACCTCTACCTTTGTGGTTTTCTAGCATTAGCAGACCCGGAGTTTCCCATGGTATACCAGCCAGTCCTCCTATTTCCTCTAGTAGGGGTGTCATCTCAATCTCCACGAAGTGAAACACAGACCTATACCAATCCCAAAACAGGGTAGCAATTTCAATAATTTTGTTGTTGGGTTGGATTTCCATAAGGGAAGGTAAATTTCACAAGTATTTTCGCACAAGATTCTGATCACTGGAATGAAGATCTTCCTAACATTTTAGAATTTTTTTATGGATGTTGGGGACCATGCCGAATCTGGGGACTTCATGCCTTATTTTCTGCAAGGCAAAAGTGTTAGGTCCTTACCCCTATCGGACTTGACTATTAAATAAAAATAATTGGCATAAAAGCATTTAGTTCTCCAAATAAATGCACAGAACATGGTAGTATCCGTTTGGATTTCAACGAAACCCAGTGAACTTTGGACAAGGCTATCTTAAAGAGACATTATGCAGACAACATAACTATTCCTTGCTTTCTTCATGGGAAACACTATCATCCCCAAGAAGCAGAACATAAAGACGAAAACCCTTCGATGAATATATCCTAATGATGTGAGGGCGAACTCATCAGGATAAGTACGGTAATCTTTGCTATGAGCATACCTCTCGTACAAGTACTAAAAAGGACTGTACGACTCTTTCAGACAAGTTAAATCCGGATTCTTATTTAGACCCATCATCTTGAGAAAACCTCTACCTTTGTGGTTTTCTAGCATTAGCAGACCCGGAGTTTCCCATGGTATACCAGCCAGTCCTCCTATTTCCTCTAGTAGGGGTGTCATCTCAATCTCCACGAAGTGAAACACAGACCTATACCAATCCTAAAACAGGGTAGCAATTTCAATAATTTTGTTGTTGGGTTGGATTTCCATAAGGGAAGGTAAATTTCACAAGTATTTTCGCACAAGATTCTGATCACTGGAATGAAGATCTTCCTAACATTTTAGAATTTTTTTATGGATGTTGGGGACCATGCCGAATCTGGGGACTTCATGCCTTATTTTCTGCAAGGCAAAAGTGTTAGGTCCTTACCCCTATCGGACTTGACTATTAAATAAAAATAATTGGCATAAAAGCATTTAGTTCTCCAAATAAATGCACAGAACATGGTAGTATCCGTTTGGATTTCAACGAAACCCAGTGGACTTTGGACAAGGCTATCTTAAAGAGACATTATGCAGACAACATAACTAACATGGCTAGGTTTGACCATGATACATGTATAATTACACAGAGTAAGGTTTCAATAGGGTATAGACTAGTACCCTTGAGCGAACAACTCAAGAGGTAAAGGCACGGAACTTTCGACTACACCGTTGATCGACTGGTTTTACCGCAAATATGTCTTTGTCGGATTTAGGGGTGATAATATCGTACAGGTTCAACCACTCATTATAAGCGTTGCTATGGTATTTGTTTGGTACGAATGGAATATGATGTTTAATATGCAGCTACAATAATCAAACAAGTTATCACATATTGGCATGTTCATAAAGAAATAATTACAAAAGTTTCTCATAATTTTCAACAGTATTAAAGGAAAGCGATAAAGGAAAGCATTAAGAGAAATAAAACAAAGAGACAAAGAGACATGACAGTATCGAAGTAGAAGAGGGAAATAAATACTTAAAGGCATTAAATAAGGCATATAATGAAGCATAAAGTCACAAATAGCATGAAACTGTAAAAGCCTTAGAGAAATCCCCAACAAAGTCTCCATATTGTCGATGCCACCTTTTCTCACGAAATCAAGTTTATGACATTTAGGAATACAACTCATTGCCTTTTGGGAATTGGGTTTTTGAATTGAAGAGTCACCAGCTAATGATTAAGTGCATTTGGACACTAAGAAGGTTTTGATTTAGAAACCAGAGATTTGGGTAAGGGCTTGAAATTATCTCGAGGGGAAGGTGTTAGGCACCCCTCAAGACCAACTAGTGTGGTTCCCGACCATGCTAGAATTGTGACTTTAAGTACAAGGAAGAAATAGGCAAAAAGTGATTTCAAATATGATGGATTGTCACGTAATGGCTGTAAATAAGTTAAAGTTTGAAGAAAAACAAAGAAAGTTGAAATATTGCGGAAATTCTTCAAAGGTTCTGAAAAGTGATAAACAAATAAAAGGAAGAGGGTCCTAGGTTCACAAATAATATGGATCACGTCAATGCAATACCCGGTAATCACTCCTTAAAAGAGAGCCTACATGTGGTATCAGCGCACCGATTATCATATCCATATCTACCCTTTCCCATGCCGTTGAGGTATTAAACGTTGAATGGTTTCGTTACTCATTACATGCTAATACCTGCCCCAATCGTATCATCCCCGAAGGAATTTGGGACTACTAGTCCTAAAGGGAAGGGAAATTTGGGTTTTGTATAGTTTAAAAGGACAAAATTCTAAAGCAACAAATAACAAATAAAGTACATTATGGGAAACATATAACAACTTAAAAGGCTAAGATAGGCCTCCTCACTTAAGGACAAGTTGTTTAGCATGTCTTGCAAATACTGGTTATGGTCTGAATTAAACTTAAATGTTAAGGGAGCAAACTGGTTTATTACACATTTTAGATAAAAAATCGAAAGCAAACCTACCTGCTGGCTGTAATTAATAGAGTTTCTTTCTATTAACTAATTTACCTTATAGCATGCCTAGGTGAGACCTATAGGCATGGTATCTAAATACGAGAGAAGGATACTGATTTCAGAAGCAGATTTATTAACATCTGGAACATAAGTTCTGCTAGTGTTTAAGAATTGTTGTTACCAATTTCAAACTTATAAACAAGTTGATGGATTCAGATTGGTTGATTACTCCTATAGGCATGCTTTCTAATCCTGACTCATTTTAACCTTTATGGAAACATAGAAATCCTATAGGCATGGTATCTTGAATTCTAATCTTTATTATTAAAACCTATATATCATTTGCTGAGGGAGGATACATATGCAGAATTTAGGAAGTCCTATAGACATGTTCTATATATGATAGGCAAGAATGCAACATCCTATAGACAGGTTCTCTATATGAGATGCATAAATGCAGAAAGCGGCTGATATGATATATTATGTATGAAACACAACACTTATAGGCATGATTTCTAAGATAAAAAACGGGCAGAAGTTCATGGACATGGCGTTAGAAAAAAAAGTACAGAAGTGCAGAACCTAGAACAGGATTTTTATATGAAAGTGTAGAAGTGCAGAACCTAGACTAGATTTCTATAAGAAAATGCAGGACTTAAAGCAGGATTTCTATATGAAGGTGTAGAAGTGCAGAGCTTGAAACATGATTTCTATGTGAAAATGCATGACTTAAAACAGGATTTTTTTACATGAAAGTGCAAAAGTAAAAACCTAATGACAGGATATCTACCCTCATGCATACAATAAGTAACCTTCCCCGTTTTCACCATAAATCCCCATGAGTTATTACAAATTATTACAGCCCTGAATGAATACAGAAAAGTAAGAAAAATACATAAGAAAGATAAAATACCAGCCAAGGAGAGCCTGATTTTGGCTTCTGTCTAAATCATGAAGTAAACCAACTCCAAAGATTAGATTCCAAAGCCTTTATCTTATTTTGGATGTGTCAGAGTTCCCTAAGAGTCTCTAGGGGACTCGGGGCAGTGCTTACACCCAAATATATTGCAGAATTATATTATAGCATTGTGAAAGGGACATCCCTCAAATGTCCAAGTTCAGAGAGAGCTCAAGGTCCCAAAGCAAGGCGCTTAGGAGGGGGCGGAACTTAGAATCTAAGAGAGTGCAAGTGCATACAGGAGATTTTTCCGAAAAGCCATGACTGGCTGGTGGCCATACCTAGAAATTAGGAGTGATGGAACCCAACTAGCCTGTTAGCCACATTTTTTGGGAGTTAGGATCCATTAAAAGATCAAGCCCAGACATGATCAACAATTGGGATGCTGCTAGGCCTGAACTTTACCTCAGACACATAGGAGGGAATAAGGGTATGGGGAATTCATAATAGCAATAGATGCAAAGAGAACAACATATTTAATACTGAACATAAACGGCAAAGTAGACAAGATTGTTGAAACTATAAAGCAAAAACATAGGGATGAGGCTGGAAATGAAATTAGAACATACTAGCTTCAGGGAAACGAAGAGAGAAAAGTAGTAGTAAAGCCAAATTGCAAACACTCATCCAAAAGATTTCAGAAGAGAGTGACAGTGCAAGAGTGTGAAATTGAAAGTGCGCAACAAGTGTTAGAGTATTAGACTCTATATGTCTTAGAGTGATGAAAGGCCATGCCCTTTATAACACAAAAAGCAAGTAAGAAAAAGTAAGAAAAGAGTTTTGAAATCAATTATATAGGGTCTCCCTTTAATTAAGGGATTCTGAATTGAAATGGGCAGAATAAATAAGGAGAGAATTTGATCAAAATCTTTTTCACCGTAGTACAAGAAGAGCAAATACACAGAAAATATTTAAGGAAAGAGTTTGATTGCAACACGGTTTGTGCAAATAAGGAAAGTCAATCAATCAACGGCCAGTAAAATCAATAATATAGTTTTGATATGAATGAATCTAACCAGAAAAGGTGAGGAATGGGTTAATTAAAGAAAACCAGTAACAATCAATCGAACCTTATTAAATGAAATTCTAAATCAATCACAAATTGGCAAAACTTTTTTTGAAGTAATATTACCTCATATATAAAGCATACATACATGTCAAACAAAAAGAACTGTCACGCTAATTAGAAATAATCTAGTATAGAAAAGTTCAGAGTCATAAATAAAGAAGCTCAAGTTCAGCACATAGACTCATACTTAGTTTGAGAGAATCCAGGGTTCCATAATAGAACCCCTAATCCAAACAAAAGATAAAACTCGCCAAAAACCCCTAAATCCTAGGGCAAACGGGTTAAAGAGTTGGGTTTAAATCAAAATTACGCCGGTCTGGCTGGGTCAAATGGAGGCTAAAATTGAAATGCTATGGAACCACAATTGAAACGAATTGGGGCTATATATTAAATAGCCAGCTTTTCCCTTTTTATTTTATAAAAATAGAAATGATTTTTAGATAAAATTAAAAGTACTGAGCAGTAACTAATATATAAATATTAATTTTAAAATACTTGAACTAATTTCATAATTATAAAAATACTATTAATCTTAAAATATGCTAAAATTACAATTATGTGCACTTTAGCTTTTAAAATTCCAAATAAATATATAAAAAATATACAAAAAATTGCCTTAGTGATAATTTAGTATAAATGAGGGAATAAAATAAATTTTTCACCAAAATAGATGATCATGAGAATAATTATTGACTTTATACTGATAAAATACACAAAATGTTGAGTGTAAAAATCATTAAAAATTTGGAAAAAATACTAAAACTCTTGAGCATGCTTATATATGCATATGAAAATATACAAGGAAAAATTGGGTATCAACAATAATTACACTATATCCTTATCAAATTTTTGCACGATTCTGCAGAGACGAGCGTCCCAATCTGATACTATTAAAGGCATGAATTCCTACCATGGCGTACACTCCGATTTCATAATAGTCATATACATACACCGCCGAGGTCGTACAACCCAATCCCATAGGAATAGTGAAGAATTGAAGGGTCACTAGCCCTACTCACGAATATACATGCGAGTTGTGGAATTCAAGAAACTTTTGGACAAGTACGTACCACACGAGTGAAATCCGTAAAAGGAAGTGTAATCTCTGCTGCTAATTAAGTAGCTCACCAAATATAAAAAATAAAAATCCAATTCGTTATGCACGTCTAGTCTAAGGCTAATTGTGATAATTAAGGCATGTAAATAGACAAAAATTACTCAAATACTACAATTAAAGCATGGTGTAAGTCAAAATATACACGAACCTAATTGAAAACTCTAGCACGGACACTCGTCACTTCATACGTGCATTGTTCCCACTACAAGTAGCACATATCAAGTACAACACATGGCTTACCGTGCTCCAAATTTTGATAATCGTCTTCAATGCCTCTCTAACAGCTCATACCGATGCCAAACGATCCGAAACTATTCAAATAACGTGCAAATCAATCGTAATATACTATAATACTCGCAATTTATCAATTTATAACAATTTTCAACTTTTGCTAGAAAAGTCAACAAAGTCAATTCAAGCCCAAGAGCCCAGATTTCGAAATATTTTAAAGGTAAATGTTACCCATAGCACCGCGAACTAAATAAATAATTCATTCCTAATTCCATGTCCAATTTAATGATCAAAAACCCAAAATTATCAGTTCTAGGTTTTGTCACACCTCCTTTTTTACACGTCTGAAGGTATAAATCATGCATTTTTCTAATTAAAGTGACATTATTCGAAATGAGATTATTTTATTTAATTTAGAGTCACCACTTGGGATAGTTTATTTGGTGTTCCTAGTCACCAGTTTATTTTAAAATCCCAAATCGAGGAAATACGACTTTCTTTTTTGAAGTCTGCGAACCATAAATTCTGGATAAGGAATTTTGTTAACCCGGGAGTAGGTATTAGGCATTCCAGTGTTCCGTAATTCTGGCACGATCGCTTAAACTATTATAATTAGCCTGTTATCTGATTTTGCTACATGTTTTAGCATATGGTACATTTTTAACTTATTAGGCGCTTTTATTAATTTTTCTTATGGAGGATTTCAACGTCATCTAAAGTACGTCTTTGGACCACGCCACATGAAATTCACCAGTAGTCCGTGACACATTTTATTTAACGTTGTTGGGATTTGAATTTGGGTCACACGAAATGCACACCCGAGTTTAGGAAAGTAATTTTTTGAAATAGCGCGCCTAAAGCAACTACACACTTTCAAATTTGCGAGAGTCATGTGAAATTTAACTAAATGGCATGCCTCGATTTCTAAGAATTATAATATTTACTAAGCGAAGGCCATGCATTTTGAGATTTTATTATATAGAACACCTGAATTTATTTTAAGAATCTAACTAATTAAGGAAGGCTTCATGGAACTCTAATAATTTTTAACTAAATGTTTGACCCTACTTATCATTCGCAAGCATCATATTAAAGGACCAATTATCTCAAGGTAAATGGCTTCAACCAACAACAACTGCATGAACCCATTTACAAATACCTTCAGGCTTGGGCCTGAACAAGCCCAATCCTTCATGTAGAATGGACGTCTAAGGAGATCAAAACATGCAAATGAGTTTGAGATGGAATATCCATTAACTGGGCCATCTTTAAGCTCAACTTTCATAACCAAACAATTGTATGAGATCAATTAAATCCAAATCAACCAAGACTATAGGAGACATGAGGTTGAATAAAGGGATTTTTACATATATATCCCATATAGCAAACCTTATAACCACCCATGTTTAAGGTTTGTGTTTATTATATTTAAGTATACCACCTTTCAATTTATGTACCAAAATTATATTTAAGGTTAATGATCAACTCATTAATTATTTGCTTAATTTGTAGAACAAAATCTCTTCAAACTATTAATTAGAGGCTTGATTTGTGGAACAAAATCTTACACGTTCACATTTGACTACATTGCTCCTTCTTCTTCTCAGTCCCAAATTCTCAAATGTTGAAACTTATCTGGTATATTCCTGGGGCCAAAGCTTCAACCATATTCATCAACTGACCACTTCGACCATCTTTGTCCGTAGCTGAAGACCCTAGTACTTTCCACCCACCAATATTAGCTTTGCCAAATTGTGGTCTTGTTTGGTTGTCTTTCCACATCTCTAGTTGTACTTCAATGCCATTCGCTGGACATCCACGACTAGTATCCAGAACATGGGTTGCGATGGTTTCTATGAGTGAGAAACGAGGGTTTTTTGGGGGAAAATATGCGATTTCTGTATTGATTATTAGCAAAACCGAACTCGGTTGGAGAAGGAGTAGATTCGTCCCTAACAACGATTTTGTTTTTGTTTGTGGGTGGAGTTTCCAGTTTTCCACTATGTTATTCGATACTAGTTTTGAATTTGATACAAGTAGAAATACTTGCTACATTTAATTTAATGGATTTTTACATATACATGCCATATAGCAAACCTTATTACCATTATTGTGCCTAGTTCTTTAATTTCATCCTCCATTGTCATCCTCCATTGTCGAAGGTTGCCATTGTTTCAGATCGAGAGTTTCATCCGCCATATTTTTCAGTCTTACGGTTGCATCAAAGTCCCAAACCATCTACAAAACCATTTTCTCTCTCTCACTGCTTCAATTTCATCCGCCATTTCCGAACCCTCTGCAACCATCTAACACAGTATGTATATGTTTATTTGTAGTTTAATGTAGTTTAATGTAATGTTTATTTGGAACTGTCATAGTTGACTCAAATTTGATTGGCAAATTATACTGTTGAATAAAATTTGTCGTTAATTGTAGTTTTTTGTAGTTTAATGTAGTTTAATGTAATGTTTATTTGGAAATGTCACTGTTGACTCAAATTTGATTGGCAAATTATACTATTGAATCAAATTTGTAGTTAATCGTAGTTTTTTGTAGTTTAATGTAGTTTCATGTAATTTTTATTTGAAACTGTCACTGTTGACTCAAATTTGTGTATTTGTTTATACCAAAGGAAGATCTTACTGATATTGACAAACACCGTAGACGCTATGGAGCTCTGTTGTGGGACTACGCCACAAAGAAGCTAAATGATGGTTCAATCAGTGAGACTGAGGTTACCGGCAGGCTTGCAAGGAGGAAGGGTCCACCGCCAAAGAATGAGAGAAATAAAGTTGAACGAAAGAAGAAGTAGAGTGTACTGTTGTAATGAACTTTGGTTGTACTGAACAATTTTTCATGAATACTGAACAATTTTTCATGAAGTGGAGAATTATGTCAGTTTGGTTGTACTGAACAATTTTTCATGAATACATTAGACATGAGTATTCGATCTATCTAATAGCATATTTGTCGTAACATCTATCTAATAGCATATATAATAGCTTCAGTTGCCATTCTATTTAACTGTCAGTTCTTATATAATTGTGGGAATAAATTACTAATGCAGTGACTACAATTACCTACAATTGCATATAACTACACATATATACTACATATAACTATAATTGCATAACTACAAATTGTTGGAAGTCCAATGCTACATGTACTGTTGCAGTACATTTGTGCTGTTATGTTTACGGATAAAACTTCTTGTCTTGAACAATGAAGAATAATGAATTGACGTTGCATAGAAATGCCATTTGTAGTTTTCAGCAACTCATACCATCCAGTAGATACAAAAAAATACGTTATTCAGACATATTTTTCAACTGACTACGATTATCTACAAGTAACTACAATTAACTACAAAGTTCATATAACTACAAAAATTTGACTACATTTTAAAAACACACTGGAAACACTGCATGTAACCTTAACTACATTTACCTACATTTGACTACATTTTAAAATCTCACTGGAAACACTTCATATAACCTTAACTATATTTACCTACATTTGACTACATTTTAAAAACTCACTGGAAACACTTCATATAACCTTAACTACATTTACCTACATTTGACTACATTTTTGGCACTGCTGAATAACGCGCCGAAGCTCAAAACGACCGATTGAATCGTTACACTTGGACAACAGAAAAGAGGTTATATTAAGCTAAATTACCTTCAAAGTATGTCTTTATAAGTTATGCTAGCATATTTTAGGTGGCCTTTGTCTTTTCAGATTGTAAAGAATAGCTGTATCAACCTCGAAAAAAAATAAAACAAGTAATCACCCATATTAGACTCAAAACGTCTAAAATCCACAACACGAGGATCGCAGGTTTTTTTTACTATTCCCTAATAATACAAGTGAAATATTTCAGAATATCACACAATGAACTATTGGTTTCCTTAATATTCACATGTTAAACGGATTAGGGATAGACCAAATTAGGCCATAATTCGTTTTGTTTCTCAAAAGGCATGGGGAAGAAAATTTTCATTTAGTATCCAACAGAAAATCGTATATCTACTGCAAAAGAATGTAGATTTATCTTTGATACAGAAAACATAAAATATAAATTAAGAAAGTATGATTAATTGAAGGGATTTTTACCTTAACTGAATTAGCATTTATTTGGTACAAAATCAAAGATTAATTAGGAGCCATAAATACAAGCGTTATTTTAGGCTATAAATTATTTAACATAGATTTGAGCCTTAATAAATGGCGTTATTTTAGGGTGCAACATCAGCAAAGATTTCGTTTGGTACATATTTTGTAACAAAAACATGGGATATGAGGGTAATAACCAAACAAGGCACAATAATGGTAATAAGGTTTGCTATATGTGATGTATAGGTAAAAATCCCATTAATAATCACATCAAATGTGTCATTTGTGCATAATGAGACCACCATTTTATTTGTAATATTTCCGCGGCGACCAACTAACAAACAAAGGTAATTTTTTCATGCCTAGAATAAATGAAGCAATAATTATACTCTTAATTTGAATTATTCTACATAAATTAAAATTTGGTATGCTTAAATTTTTTTGACACAAGATTGTAGTTTAATTGTAGTATCAATGTAACAATACAACTTTATACAATACTTAAACTGATTTGTAGTTTATTTGTAGAAATTGTATCTACAAACTGAATACATTGAATTTTAATATTCCAATTCTCATTTCAATTGTAGCATAACTGACATTTTCGACATAATTGTAGAAGACTTGTAGAAGTTTTAGTCTTCTCAATCTATAATTTATCTACAAATTATCTACAATTTATCTACAATTTATCTATAATTTATCTACAATTCTACAATTTAACTACAATTTAACTACAATTTCTGGAAAAATATGTCTTCTTCTTCGACGAGTTTCAATCTGAAATTCAGTCAAAATCAAGTCTAATCTTCACCAAAACCCCTCAAAATTGAGATATAAACTCCTAAACATATTTCGAATTATTTACAACAATACCCAATCCAAACAAATAATGATTTTTGAAAATCCAAATTTGAATTCAAAGCTTTCAAGCTTTTTAATGGCTATTAATGATGGAAAATATATGAAGAAGGAGAGAATTACGCTGCAATAGATTTTCTTCCGTTTTAAATTTCGAAATTAATGGTGATAGAATCACCATTAAATCTGATTCCTACAAATTTGGTGCCTTTTTAGGGTAGAATCTATCTATTTTTGGTTTGGTACAAATTTTGTAGCAAAACTATGGACTAGGCGGGTAAATACAATATTATGAATATTTTTGGTAATAAAGTTTGCTATATGGCATAGATAGGTAAAAATCCCTTTTGGTAAATAGAAGAGAAGCTTAAGGCCCATTAAAATGTTTAAAGTTATTTTTTCTTGTAGGGGAAAATTTATCTTTGACAGGTATTATAAATGTTAGTAATTAAATGTTGTTATTTTTCTAATAATATAACATTTATATCAAATATAAAAATATTTTTTGACATTTTCCAACAAATGTCGGTATTCTTATCACATTTTCTAACAAATTTCGCTAGATTAACTTCTTCCCAACATTTATAATAAGTGTCACTAATTAAATGTCATCATATCACATATTTCTTGCAGTGCATTTGGAGTGTCGCTATAGCTTGTCTTAGATATCCGTATCTCTTTGTTTTTATCAATGGTATAATCATCGTCATCGCTGCCACTTCTTTTTCCTCGAACCATAAGGTGTCCAACTCATCGAGCAATTAATTTAAACCGTTGATTACTGCTAGAATACCTCTACAGTCAAATTTGATAGCAATTACACAGTCGGAGCTTCACTCAGTCAAAAGTGAAGTAAAGGAAGTGTTTGAGGCAGTCACACATGTGCAGATGAACAAACTTCTAAGCAATTGTTTTAGGTTAAGCTTGTGGTGGTGAATGGATCTAGAGGGGTAAATGTGAATCCAGAAGATGAAGGTGCGAAAGATGAGCATATTGGCAGTGATGGGATTATGATTTTAATAGGTCTTTGTAGTCATTTACTAGTGTAAATTTGGTCCATTTCTGCTATGTAATTTATCCAAAGATGGGGTTTATTATTGGAGAAGAAGAAAGGGGAGGTCATATGAGTGAGAATGGGTGTTATAGATACCACCTAATTTTGTAAATGGGTCGGATACGGTAATGTGTTAAAATAATATTCATTTTTTATTTCAGTCAAAGATTGTCACGTGGCCCAGTTAAAAATCGTCACATCATTAAATGAAAGACTCACCAATTCTATCGTTAGTCGGAGGTATTTTTTAATAGAATTAATGTCGTGTGTTTTTTTGGACGGATAAATGGACGGAGGGTTTTTGTAAACTATTTAACAAATGATTGAGGTAATTTAAGCTCTTTTCCATTAAATAAATTATATAATACCTGTGAATCTATTTTTACCATAGTGGGAAAGAGATTTTTTATAAAGGAGAGTTCTATTCCTGCCATAGTGCTAGCAGTTCAGCGTGAAGTGCGGATGTTACAGCTGCCTTGTGCGCGAACCCCACTATCCAATCGCCTTGTGGTCTCTGGTGATTCCATCAGTACCATTGGTTTGATTATTTATTCATAAGCTCCATCAATGTTTAACTTGTAGTGGTTAGTAGGTGGATATCATCTTATTGGTATATAAAGCTTTGGGTATGGTTTCACAGTAATTTGTGCAATTGAAATGAACTCAACAACTTGAGTCATAATTTTGTTCTGGCATTCGATACAAGTTGTATGGTTTAAAAGGTTAGAGTTCCTATTAATCCAAGTGTTCCACAAGATGAAGGGTGTTAAGGTGGAGTTTGGAGTTTTGAGGGAGGAATTTGTTGTATTGATGGTAGTGTCTTTGAGACATGTATCCTTTATCAAAAGATATTTGGTTCTAGAAGAATTGATAAGTTTTTTGTTAGAATGGGATGCAGAACTTGTTGATTTTGTGTACAGCATTAGGGTGTAGGGATATAGATAATCTATCAAAACACCAAGAATTATTTGTCAAGATTGAAGACATTGTTGTTCCTCTATATATTGTAAAGGCCCCTATATTGAGTAGCGTAAACAGTTATTATTAGGGATTCAGTTATCATACTAGAGATTTATTTTTTTACATCTCCTATGTTCCATGAAAGCCCTGAATGGAACAGAAGATTTTCTTTGGATATGCTTTTTTATATGTTGAATCAACAAATTTAGCCTCGAGAGTGTCTGCTCGTCGATGTTTGACAAATTTTGCTTGTGGAATTTTTTCCCATAGTAGTTGATCGTTCTTATGGAATTGCCATAGTAATCCTTCCAATATTGCATAATTCTTCTCACTGATTTTATAAAGTCATAGTCCTCCGAGCACTTTTGAAGTGGTTATAGTCTTCCGGTTAATAAGGTGGACTTTTCTTTTTTCGGAGTTGAACCCTATAAAAAGTTTCATTTGGATATGGTTTATGTGATTCCTAATAGAGGTTGGCAATAGGTTATTTTGAATAGAATAGTTTAGTATGGTGGCTAGTACTGAATGGATGAGGGTGATTCTACATGTGATGTTGAGAGTTTTTGTTTTCCACCCTAAAAGCTTGTTGTTCATTTTGTCAATTATGTATTGATAGTTTTGTTCTTTATTTTATGTACTTATTATTCCACAAACAGTAGTGTTAGTACACCTAGAAGAACCAGGTTCTTCTAAAGCGAAACATTGGTCACCACATAAATTACCCCTCCCCCCCCCCCGGTATGGTATTGTCATTTATAACATCAACTGATATCAGAGCAGGTTATCCTTGAAGAGGCTAACACATTAGGAAAAGATCAACATGAGTGCACCACCTGAGAACTAGGAAGGGCAATCAACTGCAAGGCCTCCACTCTTCAATGGAAGTACTATTCTTGGTGGAGAAGCAGGATGAGAGATCATATCATTGGAGAGGACTATAAACTCTAGGACATAGTCAATGATGGTCCCTTGGCAACTACAAAGAAGAATGAGGAAGGAGTGGACGTGCTAAAGACAAGAGTTGACTACACTGCTGATGATTTGAAGAAATGGGAGAAAAATGCTAAGCCCAAGAAATGGTCGGTGTGTGGACTAGGTCCAGATGAGTACGGTAGGATCCAAAGTTGTACCATCACGGAGCTCTCAACTGAGTTATTTAGGTTCTGGAATTCCATCTCTAGTTGGGGGATGCTAAAAATCCAGACCAGTAAAGGAGAAGGGCCGGTGGGGGGCATTTGGGAAAGTCGGGCCGATTGGGTGTCTTCATTCAAGCGACGATACAGAAGAAGCTACTAAGGAAATCTGGAAAACTTTGCAAATGTCTCATGAAGGAGCACCTCAAGTGAAGAGGTCCAGAGGAACACTGCTTTATTCTCAATATGAGAATTTTACTATGAAGGAAGGAGAAACTATCCAAGAGATGTATACAAACTATCCAAGAGATGTATACTAGGTTCACTACACTGACAAATGAGCTTAAGTCTCTTGGAAGTATTATTCTATAAAGACAAGGTTGAGAAAATTTTGACAAGGTTCTGCCAGTCTCGTAGGAAAGCAAAATCAATGCTATTCAGGAATCTAAGAATATTGCTATCCTCAGGTTGGATGAACTAATTGAAAATCTTACTCCCTATGAACTGAGAAGGCAAACCATGAAGATAGATACACCCAAGAAGGAAAGAAGTCTGGCTCTCAAAATTGCTGAAGGTTAAGATCTGGAGGATGATGAAATGTCTATGATCACAAGGGATTTCTCTGATGAGAGGAAATGGTTCTTCAAGAGGTACAACCTTCAACAAACCAAGGTCTCCTGAAAAACAAACCAATGAGGGTTACTACAAGTGTGGTAAGAATAATCACATGATCAAGAACTGCCCTCAATGGGAAATTGAGTGGAAGAAAGAAAGGGTTGGACGAAGAAACGAGAAGAAGGAACATGTTCAATCAAAAAGGAACATGTTCAATCAAAAAGGAACAAAGGATCAACAAAAGGCAATGGTTGCTGCTTGGGGGTAAACATCAGATGAGGACTCAAAGGATGGAGCTAAAGATGAACATACCCTATGGACATCGTAGAATCAGATGATGAACAAGAGGTAAGTATTCTTCATCTCAAAGACAAGATTAAATTTCTTTCTAAGGAACGGCTGGCTGAGCTATTACTAGACTTCGTTGATGAGTCTGAGATAATAAACAATGAGAAGAAAGATCTATCTAGGGAATGTGTGATCCTAAAAGCAAAATGCAAAAGTCTAGAGTCTAGAGCTAAGAAGAGTGATAGCAAAAATGCTGAGTTAAAGATCCAGGTTCTTGAACTCGACACCAGTTCCTAGAACTTAGATCTGAAACTTAAAACGGAAACTAGGAACATGAAAGAAGAAAGATGATCATGCATATCTCACATTAGAAGAAAACTTAGGAAAAATGAAGGATGAGTTATATAGGAGGGATGAATTGATTAAAGTCTTAAAAGAAGATCTAGGAAAAGTGAAACATGAACTAGACAAAACTTGCAAGTGGAACAAGGCTTCTGATACACTATCTTGGCTGCAAGAGCATCACAGTAGCTGTAAAAGAGGAGTTGGCAATGGAACTCAAGCACCAAAGTGGGACCCTAAAAGCAAGTATCTCACACTTCCCGAGAATAAAATATGCACACACTGTGGCAAGACTGGCCATTACAAAAATGAATGTAATGCAAAAGAAAAGACCAGTCAAAAGAACAAAACCTTTGTTCAAGAGAAAAAGAAATTGCCTGGATGGGAAAGAAGGAATTGGATTCATCCTTTTTCCTATACAAAGGGACCCAAACTATTTTGGGTTCCTAATATAAACCCCTGATTTTCTTTGGTAGGTCTAAGTGAAGGAAAGTAGCCAAATATGGTACATGGATAGTGGTTGTTCAAAACATATGACTGGAAGCAAGAACCAGTTCGTTTCACTTGAGGACTTAAAGTGTGGCAATGTCTCCTTTGGGAATGGGATGAAATGTGAGATTATTGGGGTTGGAAAGGTAGGTAAGACAAACTCTCACTCCATTGAGAATGTCTACTGAATAGATGACTTGAAATATAGCTTGATCGGTGTGACACAACTCTGTGACAGAGGTAACCATGTAGCATTCACCTCTACTAAATGCTTTGTTATTAATCTTACCATTGACAAGATTGTTTTGCAGGGAAAGAGAGTTAACAGTATTTACATTCTAGATTTGTCCACTCTCTCAGAAAATGAACTAACTTGTCTAAGTGTGAGGAATAATGATCCCCTCTTGTGGCACAAAAGACTTGGTCATGCCAGTCTGAGTCAGCTAAACAAATTAGTCTCTAAGAACTTGGTGATAGGGCTATCCAACATTAAGTTCAAGGATGACAAAGTTTTTGAGGCGTGTGCAAGGGGGAAGTAGGTAAGATCATATTTCAAAAACAAGAAAATGGTAAGTACAACCAAGTCGTTGGAACTGGTCCATATGGATCTCTATGGTCCAACGAGAACCATAAGCAAAGGTGGAAAGAAAGATGTAATGGTACTTGTTGATGGTTATTCTAGATTTACCTAGGTTCTATTTCTAACTTCTAAATATGAAGCATTTGACATGTTTACTTCATTTGTTAGAAAAACTCAAAAACAATTAGGAAATCAACTTGCATCCATTAGGTTTGATCATATAACTGAATTTGAAAACTCCAAGTTTGTTTAATTCTGTGATGAAAATGGTATAGATTATAATTTCTCTACCCCTATGACTCCTTAACAAAATAGATTAGTTGAAAGAAAGAATAGGATTCTTGAGGACATGTCTAGGACCATGTTGCTTTCTAGTAAACTACCCATAGCTTTTGGGCAAAGGCTGTAAACACCGCACATTATATAATCAATAGATGTATGACTAGACCTCTTATAGAGAAGACTCCCTATGAGTTACTTAAAGGAATAAAACCAAACATATCCTACATTAGAGCATTTGGTTGTAAGTGCTATGTGCACAGTAATGGAAAAGACTCCCTAGGTAAGTTTGATCCCAGAAGTGATGAGGGAGTATTCTTGGGATACTCTTCACGTAGCAAAGTATATAAAGTGTTTAATAAAAGAACTTTTTGTATAGGAGAAAGTGTACATGTAGTATTTGATGAAACTAACATTCTTTCTGAGACACAGAAACATGAAGATAAAGCCATTGGATTGGTAAAGGACTTGACTGAAGCCTCAGCTCAGGTCAAAGTGGCACCACCAAAAGGAACAGGTTCTTCCATCAAGGGCAATCTGACAGGAGGAACTAATCAAAGAGGAATTGAAATAAATCCCTTGAATGAACCTGTTCATGACACTGTTCCTCAGCAATAGAATATGGGAGAAACATCAAGTAGAAACCAATTAGTTTTGAAAACTCACAAGTATCAAAGTTCTCATCCTATTGAGAACATTATCACTGATCCAACATCTTTAGTTAAAACTAGATCACAATGAAAGAATCTATGTGTTTTTGATGACTTTGAATCTCTTATTGAACCTAAAAATGTTGTCGAGGCTTTGCAGGATGCAGATTGGGTGATTTATATGCAGGATGAACTTAATCAATTTAAGAGATATCAAGTCTGGCATCTAGTTCCAAGACCGAAGGACAGATCAGTCATTGGCACAATATGGGTCTTTAGGAACAAACTTGATGAAGATGGAACAGTTACAATAATCAAGACAAGACTGGTGTTAAACAGTTATTATTAGGAATTCAGTTATCATACTAGAGATTTATTTTTACATCTCCTATGTTCCATGAAAGCCCTGAATGGAATAGAAGATTTGCTTTGGACATGCTTTTTTATATGTTGAATCAGCAAATTTAGCCTCGAGAGTGACTGCTCGTCGATGTTGGACAAATTTTGCTTGTAGAATTTTTTCCCATAGTAATTGATTGTTCTTATGGAATTGCCATAGTAATCCTTCCAATATTGCATAATTCTTCTCACTGATTTTATACAGTCATAGTCCTCCGAGCACTTTTGAAGTGGTTATAGTCTTCAGTTAACAAGGTGGACTTTTTTTTTCGGAGTTGAACCCTATAGAATGTTTCATTTGGATACGGTCTATGTGATTCCGAATAGAGGTTGGCAATAGGATATTTTGAATAGAATAGTTTAGTATGGTGGCTAGTACTGAATGGATGAAGGTGATTCTACATGTGATGTTGAGAGTTTTTGCTTTCCAGCCTAAAAGCTTGTTGTTCATTTTATCAATTATGTATTGATAGTAATTTCCTTTGGAGGGTTGTTTTTTTAGGTGGAAACCAAAGTATTTACCAAAGTTGGTAGCATTGAGGATGTTTAAGTACTGATAAGGCACTCTTGAGTGTTGAGCGGTACATTTATAGAGAAAAAAAAATTTCATTTAGATAAATTAATTTTTTGCCCTATTTGGTGGTGGAGAGAGTTGAATATATTAATAGTATTGTCGGCATTGTGTAGATTAGCATGAAAAAATAATATCAGGTCATCCGTAAAAAGCAGGTGTGAGATTGGTGGATCCAATCTGCTAATCTTGACTGGTATCTAGTCATTATTGGTTGTTGCTTGATCAATCTGGTGGGATAGTGATTTCATACAAATCATGAAGATGTATGGGGATATGGTTCTCTTTGACGAATATCTCGAGATGGTTCAAAGAAGTTAGTAGGTCTTCCATTTATCATGATTGTGACGGATGATGCGGAGATGCAATTTCATAAAAAGCTTGATTAGACTAGCGGGGAATCCTAGGTTGTAAAGAAATTTGTGTATGAATGATCATTCAAGTCTATCAAACATTTTTCTAAGTCTAGTTTAAGCATCATATTTCCCATCCGTCCTGACATGCGATTAAAGGAGTGGAATGATTCTTGCACTATGATTGCATTACCAACAACCCTTCGACCCGGAAGGAAACTGCATTGATTGGGATGAATGAGACATTTAAGGAACGGTCGAATCTTGTTGATGATAATTTTGGTAATCGTTTTATATGATGTATTGGACATGCTAATTGGTCTAGATTGGGATAAGTGTTATGAATTTCTAACTTTTGAAATGAATGTGATAAATGTGATATTTATCTCTACATGGATTGTATGAGATTCAAACGCATCTTTGAAATCTGGATTACGGCTCATTTGGTTGAATTCCAATACTTTTGAAAGAAGATTGCATTAAATTATATTGGTCAGGAAAGTTACTTTCTAGGCGTTGGTGGTAAGACCATCTCCAAGGCTACTCTATTTCTTGTATCAAATTCTAATTTGGTGTAAAAAATAGTGTTTTTTTGCTCCAATGCAATACTAATTCTTGTGTACTATTATAGAGCATGAAATTTGGTGCAACACTATTCATCACTCTAAATTTGGTTTAACATTATTTTACTCAATCTTTTTATTATTTGGACTTTTAATTTATCATATATTGTGTATATAATTATTTTTTATATTAAGATCTTTATAATTTTAATTATATATCTTATTTTTTGATATATTAATTTTTATATATATTATATTTATATAAAATTATACGTTAATTTTATTAATTATTATAATTGTTTAAAAAGAAATATAACCATTATTTAAAAATAAAAATGTAAATCTAAGATATCTAATGTTGCTAAAATTGAAATGTGAAAACTAAAATTTAAAAAAGAAAATAAACAATACATAAAATAAAAATACATTATAACTAAAGTACATAAAAGGAGAATACATAAAAATTGAATGTCCAGCTCCTACGATAGAAATGGTAGTCGATGAAGATCACCGATTTGAATAATTTTTAGCTCGACACAAAAAAAATATTAAGAATAAAGATGTGTATTTCACACTTCGTAATCCATTAATCGAGCATTTATGGGAGAATAGAGGTGAAACTCAAATATTTATGTGGTACTTAAATTAAATTTGACTATGATATAATATTTATTTAATTATCTTTTATCAATAATTTCACTTTTAGTTACTATATCCTTTAAAATAATTTTGTAATAAATAATTATATAAATGGTGAATGTGAATTATATATAATGAATATGGAAAAAAAGAAAAAAGATAGTATTAGTTTGAAGGAAATTAAAAATAAAAATAAATAAAAGATAATAATATAATATAAAAGTGAGAGAAAATTTGATATAAAACAGTGTATTGCTTGAAGTAAATTTAATATTACACTATTTTAACGTGAAATTTGATGACCTAAGTAGGCTTATTCGAAATATTTATATTTTGAAGTCCGACTAGTCGTGCTAGTAGGACTTTTTTTGTGTGGAAAATATTCCAAAAGTAGTCCTATTCCAATGATTTTAGTAAATATGTTTGGTGGGCAAATCCAAAACATCCCTTAAAAATGTCAATGTGTTACTTTTCGCCCTGTCCCATTTAAATGGGGTGCAGGTGTGCAACTCATGTCACCATTTAAGGTTTAGAAAATCAGTGACAAATTAAACCTCCCCGAAATGGTGAATGTTTTTTCATCACATGTTCACGGCATAATATCTGGAAGATAAGTTTCTTCTAATCACATTAGACGAAAAACGCTTGAAGGATTGATGCCAAGGATAAAAATGAAAAAACGTTGCTAAGCTACTAAATGGCAAAGCGGTATTTCGAAAATAAAAGTAAATATAAAGTCCAAAACATATGATTAAGGGCGAAGAAACTCAATCATCCTACTATGTTCCTTAAAGGTCGATGAATATTTTATTTTAATTGTCCTGATATTATTTGTCTGTTTTCTGTTATTGTTACATATCTTTTATCTTTGAGCCGGAGGGTCTTTCGAAAAAAGTCTCTCTATCTTCGGGGATAGAGGTAAGGTCTACCTAAACTATATCCTCCCCACATCCCACTAGTGAAACTATTACTATCCTCAGAAGTAAGGGTAAGGTCTACCTGCACTATACCCTCCCTACACCCAACTAGTGAAATTATTACGGGGTTGTTTTCTTCTTCTGTTAGCTCTCCTCTTTCCGCTCAGAGGGTATTAGAGGGAGCTCAATCCATAAAGTTCAAATCGAAACACCGCCTTTCTTTAAACAGATATCTTTTTTGTGAACTTTCGAATTGCATGTGTTGTATTCGCCAAATTTTGAGGTTTAACCCGAGTCGACCTTTTTCTTCGCAGAGTATGCTTATTCTTTGAAGGCAACAGAAAAGAGTGATGTTTATAGCATGGGTATTGTACAAAATATTCTGTATTTCATATACAAAAATTATATAAATTTTATATACTTTTTCGGCTGCCGAACGTAAATAGCTTCGAGTAAATATGATGATAGGCTATAATTACGTATTTAGTCGATTATTACACTCTAATTTATTGCACTTTAGTTGAATTTGCATTTTAATGCTAATGTTTTGTATTAATTGTGTGTTTTATGCCTTGTAGGAGTGATTCCATGCTATGTACATATTATAGAATGAATTCAAGTAATTTGGAGCTTTGAAGTCTGATTAAAAACCCAAAAAATTAAGAGAAGATCGTATTTGGAGATCAACGGATGATAGAGCAAAAAAATAAAGAAACAAGTAGGTATATTGTGCAATGTCTAGTCAAATACACATAATTTTTTGCTCAAAAGTTCATTTGGACTCTGTAATATATGGTTGGAAAGCTAAGTCGAAGATCTACAACTTTCATATTTTATATTTTGCCAATTTCAAACGGAACGGGGTGCAAAATGAAGTTGAAATTGCTACCGCGGGCCTGATGCGGACTGAGGCAGTACAGTGGGAAAATACCGCACCCGGACCGCGGCCGCGGACTTCCAGGCCTGGAAACTTATCCTTTTGCGTAGGAGAAGGTATAATTATTTGATCTCGATCCTGCTTGGTATATACACATGGAAAAATGGTATTTTGAGAGGTTAGACATACTTTTCACACAGATTCAACCTAAGGAGGAAAAGACGAAATAGGAGCAAGGTGGAGAATTTTGCTATGAGTTTTTCCTTCCTTTTCTTATTTTCTACTGTTGGTTATGACTATTAGTATTGTAGTTTTGCATACTACTATGAATTTTTAATTTGTTTTCTAAGGCTTTGATGGAACATTTTCTAGGATAAATTCTTCTTATGTTTATATAATAGCCATTGGATTTTTTTACTTGTTCAACTACGTGTTTATTGTTGTTCATTGAATGACCATCAATTGAATGTCCCTATTTAGTGTGTACTTCTCGAGAGAGAGAGAGAGAGCATATTTAGGCGGTTGTTGAACAATATCACTCCTAATGTATGTGAAAAACTAATACAATGGGTTTAAAGGCAGGTATAGAAATAACAAAGCTTTGATGTGATCATAATGAGCGATTAGATAAAGCCAACTAGCATAGTTCAAGAGAATATGTCTAATAAATTATTTTAGTTGCTCGATAGAGAATTACGGCACCTAACGTGCTCACGATCAGTAGAGAATACATTGGCAAAATTGTAGGGAACATAGCTAGAAGGATTCTAACAATTGAAAAAATCATAACTCTACACCTCCTTAATTTAGTCTCCAGCCCTTTATCTCGTTAGTTGCTAATTTTATCGCTTCCTAATATTTTCTAGTTAATTAGTTAGAAATATAAATCTTAATCTTTATAATTTAGAAAAAATTTCAAACTTGTCTTTTTAGTGATATTAAACAGATATAGCTAAACCTTAGTCCTTTGTGGGATTCGACTCTGGACTTTTAGACCGGATAATATTTGCAGCAACCGCTTATTCTTTTTAGGACTAGAGTTGTGCGTGACCAAATTTTGGCGTTGTTACCGAGGAACTAACGGTGTATTTGTAGGTGTATATATTGCTAGATTTTGAGTTTGAACTTTTATTTTATTTGTTTTGTTTTGTTTTGTTTTTTGTATTTTTTATTTTATTATAAATGTTGATTTGAGAAACATGACATCTTGAAATTATGAGATTCCCGAGAGCAAGTTATGTGTACCAACTTAATCTTATTTGTGAAATGTGTGTGATGTGTGTGGTGGTAAAAATGGTCACTTTAATGGTTGTGCTTATATTTCTTATCTTCCACCAACCCCTTACTATGATGGTTCTATATTTTCTTGTGAAGTTAATAGGAACAAAGAACCTGGGGATGCGGACCTGAAGAAGATCAAGGATATGTTAAACTGCCTTCTAGAATAAAATAATGAGAAACAACTGCAGATAGAGAGGCAAGAGGTAGATATTCGCAACTTGGATGCTCAATTGAGTCAAGTGGATGGAGGTGTTAATGCTCAACAAGCCAATATCGAAGATAGTAGTTGTTGGCCCAAGAACAGGCGTAGTTTTGAAGAATGACAAATAAACTCAGTCATGGACCAGGTTCATCATGTAAAGCACAATGTTTGTCCACTTATACATGTGAGATGCATGTGAAGGAGATAAGTTCCATTGATCGAGCAACAATATCTCTTGAACTAATCGAAAAGGTTGCACATGGGATAAGGAGAGAAAGTCTCCTTATGAGAAGAGAACACAATTCGGATACAAGATAGGGTTGGAGTTTGTGTTGTTCAAGGACTCAACTTCGATGAAGATCCGCAATTGGGTCTCAATCAAACTTTAATTACTAACTCATTAAATAATAGTGATTTTTCTCTTTTACAGGTAATCACACAAATGTAGAAGTAAGACTAATGTGAGAGCAAAAGAACGAGGTAATTTTTAAAGCAATTTACGTGAGATTTGAGTGAGCATTCCTGAAGCTACTTGGACAAGATAGAAGAACCAGTTCCATTGTGTCTTTCTTTTATTCTAGTTCAATCGTAGTAGGTAAATTAAACTTTTACCTTTCAGCTTTCATTGAAGAAATTGAATTAGGTATTTTGAGTATTCAAGTAAGAGTTAACTTGAAGTTGTCGCAACAGTTGAGGTTGTGTGCTACAACGGGATTAGAGTTTAATCCTTAGGTTTGCAAGAGTTTTGTAAATACTATTTGAGCTTAGTGATTTTAGTGAAGTTTTGAAAACTCCTACTGAGTAGTAGGTTGTGGTTTTTTCACCTTTTGAGCAAGGTGTTTTTCACGTAAAAATCTCTATGTTCTTTATTTTATGTACTTATTATTCCACAAACAGTAGTGTTAGTACATCTAGAAGAACCAGGTTCTTCTAAAGCGAAAAATTGGTCACCACATAAATTACCCCTCCCCCCCCCCCCCCCCCGGTATGGTATTGTCATTTATAACATCAATTGATATCAGAGCAGGTTATCCTTGAAGAGGCTAACACCTTAGGAAAAGATCAACAAGAGTGCACCACCTGGGAACTAGGAAGAGAAATCCACTGCAAGGCCTCCACTGTTCAATGGAAGTACTATTCTTGGTGGAAAAACAGGATGAGAGATCATATCATTGGAGAAGACTGTGAAATCTAGGACATAGTCACTGATGGTCCTTTGGCAACTACAAAGAAGAATGAGTAAGGAGTGGACGTGCTAAAGACAAGAGCTGACTGCACTGCTGATGATTTGAAGAAATGGGAGAAAAATGCTAGGCCCAAGAAATGGTCGGTGTGTGGACTGGGTCCAGATGAGTACGGTAGGATCCAAAGCTGTACACGGAGCTCTAAACTGAGTTCTTTAGGTTCTAGAATTCCATCTCTAGTTGGGGGGACACGAAAAATCCAGACCAGTAAAGGAGAAGGGCCGGTGGGGGCATTTGGGAAAGTCGGGCCGATCGGGTGTCTTCATTCAAGCGACGGTACAGAAGAAGCTACTAAGGAAATCTGGAACACTTTACAAGTGGCTCATGAAGGAAAACCTCAAGTGAAGAGGTCCAGAGGAACACTGATTTATTCTCAATATGAGAATTTTACTATGAAGGAAGGAAAAATTATCCAATAGATGTATACTAGGTTCACTACACTGACAAATGAGCTTAAGTCTCTTGGAAGGATTATTCTTTAAAGACAAGGTTGAGAAAAGTTTGACAAGGTTCTGCCAGTCTCATGGAAAAGCAAAATCACTGCTATTCAGGAATCTAAGAATATTTCTACCCTCAGGCTGGATGAACTAATTGAAAATCTTACTACCTATGAACTGAGAAGGCAAACTATGAACATAGATTTACCAAAGAAGGAAAGAAGTCTGTCTCTCAAAATTGCTGAAGGTTCAGATCTGGAGGATGACGAAATGTCTATGATCACAAGGGATTTCAAAAAGTACCTAATGAGAGGAAAGGGTTCTTCAATAGGTACGACCTTCAACAAACCAAGGGCTCCTGAAAAACAAACCAGTGAGGGTTACTACAAGTGTGGTAAGATTGATCACATGATCAAGAACTTCCCTCAGTGGGAAATTGAGTGCAAGAAAGAAAGAGTTGGACGAAGGAACGGGAAGAAGGAACATGTTCAATCAAAAAGGAACAAAGGATCAACAAAGGCTATGGTTGCTGCTTGGGGAGAAACATCATATGAGGACTCAAAGGATGAAGCTAAAGATGAACAGACCCTTATGGCCATCGTAGAATCAGATGATGAAAAGAGGTAAGTATTTTTCATCTCAAAGACAAGACTAAATTTCTTTCTAAGGAAAGGCTGGCTGAGCTATTAGTAGACTTCGTTGATGAGTCTAGGATAATTAACAATGAGAAGAAAGATCTATCTAGGGAATGTGTGATCCTAAAAGCAAAATGCAAAGGTCTAGAGTCTAGAGCTAAGAAGAGTGATAGCAAAAATGCTGAGTTAAAGATCCAGGTTCTTGAACTCAAGACCAGTTCCAAGAACTTAGATCTGAAAACATAAAACGGAAACTAGGAACATGAAAGAAGAAAGCTGATCACGCATATCTCACATTAGAAGAAAACTTAGGAAAAATGAAGGATGAGTTATATAAGAAGGATGAATTGATTAAAGTTCTAAAAGAAGATCTAGGAAAAGTGAAACATGAACTAGACAAAACTTGCAAGTGGAACAAGGCTTCTCATACAGTGTCTTGGTTGCAAGAACATCACAGTAGCTGCAAAAGAGGACTTGGCTATGGGACTCAAGCACCAACGTGGGACCCTAAAAGCAAGTATCTCATACTTCGTGAGAATAAAATATGCACACACTGTGGCAAGACTGACCATTATAAAAATGAATGTAATGCAAAAGAAAAGGCTAGTCAAAATAACAAAACCTTTGTTCAAGAGAAAAAGAAGTTGTCTGGATGGGAAAGAAGGAATTTGATTCATCCTTTTGCCTATAAAAAGGGACCCAAACTATTTTGGGTTCCTAATATTAACCCCTGATTTTCTTTTGTAGGTCCAAGTGAAGGGAAATAGCCAAATATGTACATGGATAGTGGTTGTTCAAAACATATGACTAGAAGCAAGAACCAGTTCGTTTCACTTGAGGACTTAAAGGGTGGAAATATCTCCTTTGGGAATGGGAAGAAAGTTGAGATTATTGGGGTTGAAAAGGTAGGTATGACAAGCTCTCACTCTATTGAGAATGTCTACTGAATAGATTACTTGAAATATAGCTTGATCGGTGTGTCACAACTGTGTGACAGAGATAACCATGTAGCATTCACCTCTATTAAATGCTTTGTGATTAATCTTACCATTGACAAGATTGTTTTGCAAGGAAAGAGAGTTAATAGTATTTACATTGTAGATTTGTCCACTCTCTCAGGAAATGAACTAACTTGTCTAAGTGTGCTAGATAATGATCCCCTCTTGTGGCACAAATGACTTGGTCATGCCAGTCTGAGTCAGCTAAAAAAATTAGTCTCTATGAACTTGGTGATAGCGTTATCCAACATCAAGTTCAAGGATGACAAAGTTTGTGAGGCGTGTGTAAGGGGGAAGTAGGTAAGATCATCTTTCAAAAACAAGAAAATGGTAAGTACAACCAAGTCGTTGGAACTGGTCCATATGGACTCTATGGTCCACTGAGAACCATAAGCGAAGGTGGAAAGAAAGATGTAATAGTACTTGTTGATGATTATTCTAGATTTACCTGGGTTCTATTTCTAACTTCTAAAGATGAAGCATTTGACATGTTTACTTCATTTTGTAGAAAAACTCAAAAACAATTAGGAAATCAACTTGCATCCATTAAGACTGATCATAGAACTGAATTTGAGAACTCCAAGTTTGCTGAATTCTGTGATGAAAATGGTATAGATTATAATTTCTCTACCCCTATGACTCCTTTACAAAATATATTAGTTGAAAAAATAATAGGATTCTTGAGGACATGTCTAGGACCATGTTGCTTTCTAGTAAACTACCCAAAGGTTTTGGGCAAAGGCCGTAAACACCGCATATTACATAATCATTAGATGCATGACTAGACCTCTTATAGAGAAGACTCCCTATGAGTTACTTAAAGGGAGAAAACCAAATATATCCCATATTAGAGGATTTGGTTGTAAGTGCTATGTGCACAATAATGGAAAAGACTCCCTAGGTATGTTTGATCCCAGAAGTGGTGAGGGAGTATTCTTGGGATACGCTTCACGTAGCAAAGTAAATAAACTATTTAATAAAAGAACTTTGTGTGTAGAAGAAAGTGTATATGTAGTATTTGATGAAACTAACATTCTTTCTAAGACACAAAAACATGAAGATAAAGCCATTGGATTGGTAAAGGACTTGACTGAAGCCTGAGCTTAGGTCAAAGTGGCGCCAACAAAAGGAACGGGTAATGGAACAGGTTCTTCCATCAAGGGCAACCTGAGAAGAGGAACTAATCAAAGAGGAATTGAAATAAATCCCTTGAATGAACCTGTTCATGACACTGTTCCTCAGCAATAGAATGTGGGAGAAGCATCAAGCAGAAACCAATTGGTTCTGAAACCTCACAAGTATCAAAGTTCTCATCCTATTAAGAACATTATCACTGATCCAACATCTCGAGTTAAAACTAGATCACAATGAAAGAATCTATGTGCTTTTGATGACTTTGAATCTCTTATTGAACCTAAAAATGTTGTTGAGGCTTTGCAGGATGCAGATTGGGTGATTGCTATGCAGAATGAACTCAATCAATTTAAGAGATATCAAGTCTGGCATCTAGTTCCAAAACCGAAGGACAGATAAGTCATTGGCACAAAATGGGTCTTTAGGAACAAACTTGATGAAGATGGAACAGTTACAAGAAACAAGACAAGACTGGTGGTCCGAGGTTACAACCAAGAGGAAGGCATAGACAATAATGAGACTTTTTATCCTGTTCCAAGACTAGAGGCAATCAGACTCCTTATAGCCTTTGCAGCACAAATAGAATACACTTTGCACCAATTGGATGTCAAAAGTGACTTCCTAAATGTCTACCTAAAAGAGGAAATGTTTGTCAAACAACCACCAGGGTTTGAGAGTAAGGAATTTCCTAAGCATGTATACAAGTTAGACAAGGCCCTTTATGGACTTAAGCATGCCCCAAGAGCATGGTAGGAACGATTGTCAAAATTCCTGCTGTATCATGGTTACAAGAGAGGTAAAATTGATAGTACCTAGTTCTTAAGGAAAAAGGTAAGGATCTCCTAGTTCTAAAAATATATGTTGATGATATAATCTTTGGGGCCACTACTGATAAGCTAAGTAAGGACTTGCAAAATTAATGGGGAGTGAGTTTGAAATAAGCATAATGGGTGAGCTTAACTTCTTCTTAGGCATACAAATTAAAGAAAGTCCAAATGTAACCACGATCCAACAGCAGAAGTATGCAAAGGAGCTAATCAAAAAGTTTAAAATGGAAGAATCAAAAGAAATAGACACACCCATTGCAACTGCTACTAAATTAGATGTTGATGAGCTTGGTTCATCAGTTGATCAAAAGTTGTATAGTGGTATTATTGACTCATTATCTTACTACTAGCAGACCTGACATTATTTTTAATGTAGGGCTTTGTGCTCGCTTTTAGGCAAATCCAAAAGAGTCTCACGTGGCTGCTGTCAAAAGGATACTAAGATACTTGAAAGACACTACTGATATGTGTCTTTGGTATCCCAAAAGGTAGAAATTTCAATCTAGTAGGATATGTTGATGTTGATTATGCATGCTCTCTAGTGGATAGGAAGAGCATCTCATGTATGGCACACTTCCTTGGTTCATGTCTTATGTCATGGGATACCAAAAAGCAAAACTCAGTGGCCTTATCTACTGTTGAAGCTGAGTATGTTGTTGCTACCTCTTGTTATACTTAATTGTTATGGATCAAACAGTAGCTGGTAGACTTTGGTATTGAAGTTGGTTGCATTCCAATATTTTGTGATAACACTAGTGCTATAAGTATGACAAAGAACCTTGTTCAACATAAGAGGACTGAGCACATAGATGTTAGGTGCCACTTCTTAAGAGATAACTATGAGAAAGGACTGATATTGATAGAATTCTACGCTACTGATAAGAAAATTGCTGACATTTTCACTAAAGCACTGAGTAGAGAAAGCTTTGAGAGGAACATGTTGGAATTAGGGATGATTAAGGTCACCTAATAGGTCTAGTTTAGAATGTACAATGAAAAAAATATTTGGCTAGGAGTTCTATTCTTTGTGTAAATATCTAGATTAACTCTTACTCAGCTTCATACTTTAATTAGTATACTCCTGTGACATGTGTATATATGATTCACTGATCTCTTACAAAGTTTTTTCTATTATGACATTTGAGGCATGTTCAAGAGAATTCTATATGAAGAACCTGGTTCATCAGTATGAGTTCATGTGAAAGCTTAGGTATGTTAATACTTTGCATAATTAGAAATATTAACACTTCAATCATGACCAGAAGTCCTATACATGCCAATTCCTAGAAAATTTTATTTGTTGTGGCATTGAACCAGTTTCGTCCATTTAGAACTCTAAAATTATGGTTTTTGCCAAAAATCTCGGAAAACCAAATAATCATTAAAAACTCAATAATTGCAGTTTGATTAGACTTCTAAGAAGCTGTCGGTACTACATTAATGTCCAGTTCACTTTAAATATCAACCATATCTCTAATCTTCTTCATTATTCCAAAACTGTCAAAATATTTCTCCAGTTCTAATCGTTTCTCTTCTCCAAAAATTTCCAAATTTCCTCCATAAACGAAGAACCATGTCTAACCTACAAGATCATCCTGGAACTTATACACCACCAACTCCCTCAAACTAATCCTCATCTACTCCTCATAATGAGTCTCCAAAACCTAGGTTTCAAAGGTAGAAAATGTTGGCTAGAAAAACCATAGCATCTGGAGCTCTGAGAAAAGCTTTAAATGAGAGATTGAAAGCTAGCTAGAGGAAAGAAAGCCCAGCACAAGAGTTTGACTCCAATTCTGAATCAGAATCCTTTATCTCTGCCAGTGAAGGTGAAGAACATGGGTCTTCTGACACTGAGAAATTAAAGAAACTCCTGTTGAGGTAAGTTCTTCTGTGGTTGAAAACTTAGAAAATAGGTTTGTTCTAGCTGGACCTATTAGAGATGTAAAGTTATCTGAATCAATAGAAGTAGAGGTAAAAGGAAAGGAAAAGAATGAGGAGAAGTTATTTCTATATGTAGGGTTAAAGAAAAGAGTGGCATAACGTCACGGGGAAGTGTATCTGGAGAAGCAGCTGAAGGGTTGGTTCATCTAAGCAAACAAAGAGATGAACCTAGTTCATCTACTGAGGAAACTCTGGCGGATCTTCTAAAAAAGGTTCGGGCAAATTATGACCCAAAGAAATGCAAATCTACCTCACAAAAGGCCCCAACTGTTACCAAGCCATCCAAGAAAAGGAACACTTCATCCGCAAATTCTACTTCCCCTTCAGTACCTAAGGGAAGAACTACAAGAAGCAGGGTAAGACAAAGTGAAGCTAATCTACAAAAGCCTCGGGAAGAAAGCAAGAAAAAGAAAATGGAGAAGGGAAAGAAAAAGGTTTCAGAGTCCTCTAAGGTTAAAGAAGAAAAGGAGATGGAACTGATCCATCAAGAAAGGGAAACAACAGTGGAGGTTCCTACACCAAAACCTAAAAATTCCAAGACTTCTTCCAAGAAGTCTCCTTCTGTATCTATGTCTAATGAACCCCAATTAGCCAAGAGGGCAAGATCTGTAATGAAAGCTAAGCAAAATAAAGCTATTGAAGAAGATGAAGAGTGGAGTGAAGAAGAAGAAGAAGGAGATGAATCTGAGAAGGAGCAGGATAAGTTTGCCATCTTTGGTAAAAAAATTATGAAAGGAAGATTGCTGAAGGACCTGGTTGAGCCAAGGATGATAAGACTGGTGGATGCTTTAGCTGCACAAGGTTGGAAGGACATGGTCCTTAAAATGGATGGAAGGTTGGCCAGGAATAAGCTGATTGAATTTATGGCCAATGTTGTTGTGAAGGATGGAGTAGTCACCATCCTGGTAAAGGGAGTCCCAATGCAATTTAATGCTGAGAAACTAGGAGAAATTTCTGGATATACCCTTTGAAGGGTTTGATGATTACACTAGGCAAAGGTGGCCATGCCTAGAATCCCGACCTACTACTCTTGAGATCACCAAAAGATTCTGTGGTTCAGAGAATATGAACGAAGCCAGGGCTGTGCAAAAAAGTGAGATGAAGCCTGAGCACAAGGTTGTGTTTGAGTTTGTCAATAAGTTCCTACTGCCTAGACAAGAGATAAGACATACTGCAAACTATATGGACCTAGTTCTTACAAAATGCCTTGAGCGAGGAAAGCAAATCAATTGGCCTGCCCTCATTGTCAAATTGCTAGGCAGGGTAATCAATGGCTCTAAGGCACTTGTTACTCTATATATGTTCATACTGACTACTGTGCTGGACAGGTTGAATATACCTTTGAAGAAATGGGAAATGGCATCAACCAAGGAACATCTTGGTGTTAAGACCCTGCTAGCTTGTGACTATCCTGTCAATGCCATCCCAGTTGAACCTGGTTTATCTCTGAGGACACCCATAAACAACAAGGTTAGGGCTTTGGTACAGGAATGTAGAACTAAGGATGATGAAATTGCTAGGCTCAAGGCACGTGTAACTGAATTGAAAACTGAAAGAGATGGCCATAGAACTGAGCTAACAAAATAAAAGGAGAAAAGTGATGGAATGCTTCAGAATATGCTAAACCTTCTTCAATCTCAAGCGTCTAGTTCCTCCAAGCCCTATGTCTCCCAGCACTTGTCTTCTGAACCAGTCTAGGACCCCCAATGACCCAGTTCAGGGATGTTTCTATATTTCTTTTGCTCATGTTTTAGAAGTTTTTCTTTCTTTTTATGGTCTGTTTATGAAAGCATATCTCTATCAATGACAATTGATGTTTTCTCTTGTTTCATGATGATGTTGATATTAATACTTTAAATATGTTTGTTGATTATTGATAATTGCACAATGATTTCACTTGCAGTTGCCCCGGTGGCCATGAGTACTTATTAAATTCTGGGATTCATACTGTGTATGCAATTTTTCATTGATGCCAAAAGGGGGAAAAGATGTTGTGCTTTAAACATTATTCTAAATTAAGTGATATTTATAACCTAATTAACTTGGTCTTTGATGATAAGTAAAATTTCTAAGTGAAGTGTTAATGGTTAAGCTAAGTTCTTGCAGGTGTTTTTGTCAGTAAAAAGTATAGAGTTTGTCATCATGAAAAAGGGGGAATTTGTTGGCCCAAGAACATGAGTAGTTTTGAAGAATGATAAATGAACTCAGTCATGGACCAGGTCCATCATATGAAGCATAGTGTTTGTCAACTTATACATGTGAGATGCACATGAAGGAGATAAGTCCCATTGATTGAACAGCAATATCTCCTGAACTAATCGAAAAGGTTGCATATGGGATAAGGAGAGAAAGTATCCTTGTGAGAAGAGAACACAATCCAGATACAAGATAGGGTTGGAGTTTGTGTTGTTCAAGAACTCAACTTCGATGGAAGATCAACAATTGAGTCTCAATCAAACTCTAATTACTAACTCATTAAATAGTAGTGATTGTACTCTTTTACAGGTAATTGCACAAACACATAAGTAAGACTAAATTGAGAACAAAAGAGCGAGGCAATTTTGCAAGCAATTTCTCTGAGATTTGAGTGTGCATTCCTGGAAGCTACTTGGACAAGATAGAAGAACCAATTCCATTATATCTTTCTTTTATTCTAGTTAAATTGTAGTAGGTACTTTGAGTATTCAAGTTAAGAATTAACTTGAAGTTGTCACAACAGTTGAGGCTGTGTGCTACAATGGGATTAGAGTTTAATCCCTAGGTTTACAAGAGTTTTGTAAATGTTGTTTTGGCTCAGTGATTTTAGCGAAAGTTTGGGAAAATCCTACTGAGTAGTAAGTCGTAGTTTTTTTACCTTTTGAGCCAGGTGTTTTCCATGTAAAACTCTATGTGTTATTTATTTTACGTACTTATTATTTTGCAAACAGCAGTGTTAGTACACCTAGAAGAACCAGGTTCTTCTAAAGCAAAAAATTAGTCACCACATTGGTCCTTTTTCTACAATGTGCTTGGATGACGATATGGAAATAGAGTCATCCAAGACGATTGAGAAGTCAAAGAACGAGGAACAAGATGCCTACATTTTGGAATTTTTTTTGCCAGAGAGATAGGACTACATACCTCATCTAAAAGACAAGAAGTGTAGAATAGTACAATGATTGCTTGGGCCAATTAAATTTGTTCCTCCACCGCTGGAGCATAGCCGAAAACATGATTCCAAATTGGGGGCTTCAATTCATAAGCTTATGAGTTGGAAGTAAAGTTGGGAGGCAACCCAACTTTAATTTTTTTTTTAATTGTATTATTTTTGTAGTGTCAATTTTGGATATTCTAGGAACACGGAAAGCAAAGGTGTTGGAAGGATGCAACGACAAACTAAATGGTTGGAACTAAGTGTGAGATACCCGCATGAAGGACCAAGCTTGGGAGAAGTCTGAGTACCCCATTAGTTGTTAGTGCTTCGGCCTTTGGCTTATCAGGGAATCTCATTTACCATTTTATTAGTTATGGTGTGCATTGGAGACAATGCACAATTTTAAGTGTGAGGTGGGGAGATTGTCTGGGTAACTTTCTATGCTATTTAGTTGTGTTAGATTAATGAATATTTTTTAATTTTTTTTAGAATAACAAAAAAAGAGAGTTTGACTTTTTCCTGACGATGGATCTATTAGACAATTTTCTTGAGGGGTTTAAGTCTAAAGACAAAAAAAATATTTTCTTTTGTTAAGTAGTATAGCAATTACCCTTGGTTTTTCTTTGTGTCGCAGTTCTTTTTCAAGGGCTTTATTTGAACAGGGTGTTGATAATTTTTTTTTGGAAGTAGGAGCCACTGTGTTGTATTTTGAATTGAAGCAATATCATTTGACTTTATAATGCCTTGAGAATATTGAGTACTTTGGTTGGTGACGCTTAGGCTCAATTTTTGACTCTTGTAAAAGCACCTTAAATTGTATGATCTTAAATTTACTTAACTGCTCCTGCTTTGGGAGTAGGAGCCATATATCTTAAATATATATATGGCTCAACAAAGAAATGCCTATATCACTTTCAAGACTGAACAAACCTACTATTTCGCTTTGCAAACACATGGGGCAAGTTCTAGGCATCAAATGAAATACACAAAATATAGCAAATTCTTACACACACATGACACATAACTCACTCAGAATTGGACTCATCAAGACATTCTAGTCAAATTAGTTAAGTAAATTTAAGATCATATAATTTAAGGTACTTTTACAAGAGTCAAAAATTGAGCCATCACCAACCAAAGTACTCACTATTCTCAAGGCATAATAAACTCAAGAGATATTGCTTCAATTCAAAATACAACACAATGGCTCTTACTCCCAAGAAAAAATTATCTACACCCTGTTCAAATAAAACCCTTGAAAAAGAACTGTGGCACAAAGTAAAACCAAGGGGTAATTGCTATATTACTTAACAAAAGAAAATATTTTTTAGTCTTTTTTTTTGTCTTTAGACTTAAACCCCTCAAGAAAATTTTCTAATAGATCCATCCTCAGGAAAAAGTCAAACTCCTTTTTTCGTTTTTCTAAAAAAATAAAAAAAATATTCAATTAATCTAACACAACTAAAATAGCATAGAAAGTCACCCAGACAATATCCTCACCCAACACTTAAAATTGTGCATTGTCTCCAATGCACACCATAACTAATAAATGGGTAAAAGAGACTCCCTGATAAGCCAAAGGCCGAAGCACTAACAACTAATGGGGTACACAGACTTCCCCCAAATTTGGTCCTTCGTGCGGGTACCTCACACTTAGTTCCAACCATTTAGTTTGTTGTTGCATTCTTCCAATAGCTTTGCTTTCCATGTTCCTAGAATATCTAAAATTGACACTACAAAAATAATACAATTAAAAAAAAGTAAAGTTGGGTTGCCTCCTAAAAAATTAGTTTTATTCAGTCTTGGAAGTGATATAAACGTTTCTTTGTTGAACTAGTTATGTATATTTTACCCGCCTAATTGCTATATATCATAGTTAACCTCTTTGAGCATGTAATCATGTTTCTTTGGCAACCACATTACAAGACTTACCCATTTATTTGAACTAACTCTTTATTTGAACCATTGTAACCTCTCATGAGCACTTAAATTGTTTATGAACTTTGTAAAAGTTAAAGTGTTGGGTGGTTGGTTTGGCTTTTGAGTGGAACTAATTAAATAAGGAGAAAGGTGCACTATTTTGAAAAAGCAAGAGCCACTTGAATTGAGGAAAAAATAGTTAGATTGTTGTGAAAAAAATATTCTTTTATAAGTGGTGACTCTTGATGTAATTATGATTAAATAAGTATGGGGTAATATACAATGATGTGAAGGTGGAGTTTGGTTTGACATATGCATGGGCTTGAATATTTAAGTATATGTATTAAAATGCTCAAGGAGGTGTACTCACTCTTATATACAATATATTGTACCTGTCTCGCAGCCTACATTATAACCAAATAAAGTATTACTTGATCCTAGACTGAATGAGCTAGATTAGTAGAATAGTACACTACAGATAAGACTATGGTGCATCTTTTTGGCATATGAATGTTATATCTGAGAGTGAGTGAATTCTTTCTATCTTGAGTTCCAAATATTCATAAGATTTATTATGTGGAACTACTCTCTTTTGTTGTGTGAAGGCACTTGATTCATGAAGGAAAGGTAATGTCAGTGACCTCTATGTTAGAGTAAGCGGGTGAGTTACGAATAATGCATGGTACTTGTAAGTCAACTTTTGAGGTGAAGATGTTACGTTTTTGTGCTTAGTCTATTTTAAATACTCTTGGTCTAATGAATTAGGAGAATTATTTAACAAGGTTGTGTCTATATAAAGAGTAGTTTGATTACTCGAGGACGAGTAATGGTTTAAATGTGGAGTGTTAATGATAAGCTATAAATATGTATTTTAATTGATTATTACACTCTAATCAACTGCACTTTTAGTTGAGTTTGCGCTTTAACCGTTGGTGTTTTGTACTAATTGTGTGTTTTATGCCTTGTAGGAGTGATCCGAGCTATGTATATGTTATGGAATGAATTCAAGTGATTTGAAGCATTGACGTCTGAATAAAAGCCTAAAGAATTAAACGCTCCAAATAGCATAAACAGAGGCTTGAGTTCAATTAGGGGGAACCCTTTGTAGTCTACCTGCTCCCAATGAAGAGGTAAGGGGCGTAGCGATGAAGTCGAACAGGGTTGGTAAATTCACCGGATGACTCGAAAGCAGGCTCTTTAAGACCATTCCTAGCGCGTCAGTCATTTCGCTCCCAAAGAGCTCCTTAAAAACGTTGCCCATATCGACAATAGCTCATGTTCAAGCTCTTGTTTCGATTCCCGCAAAAGAAATTGTTGTAGTCTCAACTGGATAAATGAACAGCGAGGATCGTATTCGGGGATCAACGGATGATAAAGCAACAAAAGAAAAAATCGAGTAGACATATTACGCACTGTCTAGTAAAATAGACATAAATTTTCGGTCAAAACTCTATTTGGGCTATATAATATATGGTTGGAAAGCTAACTCAACTGTCAATGGTTCGATTCAGCCGGTTATTTTATAAAATTTGTACCATACCAATTTTTCAGTTATACTATTATGCATAACCAAAATTAGACTTTTCGAAACTGTCTCAATCATGTCAGTTTCTCTTCGGTATCGGTACAGTTCGATTAATTTTTTGGTATTTTTTAATATCAGGTAAAAGTCACTAGTAGAAGTAGAATGCAATAACATACGTTCTTTTATAGGACTTAGTAAAAGTCTCTAGACATTTTTATTGTTTAAAGGGTGATGAATTAAAAAAAGATGGGTAGAGTATAGATCCATCAACTATTCTACAATAATGTAAAAAAAAATAAAACAAAGGCAAAGAAAATATAAATCACATGAGTTGAAAGATATAACCAAGCTTGGACTCAAGAATAAAGTCTATAGAAGATTAATCATTCAAAAAGATAAGTTTAATTTATATGAAAGGAAATATTCAATACATTGTAGTTTGTTATTCATAATCGCTAGAATACTTTGTGTCTTGCTAATAAAGATACTTGAAATAACTTAGATTAAGTAGAAGTATCATAATATGTTTTAGAAATTAGTATTTTGAGTTTAATTATTTGTTGTCTTGTAATAATTTTCATTATTCTAAAGCCCAAAGAAAATTTAATGCATTATTATTTTTAAACGTACTAAATAAATATAATTTTCACATGTAAAATTTATTCGATACTGTTCGATATTTCTTAAATTTATTTTGTAAAATTAAAAGCTATCGGTGTGGTTGTTTCTTAAAATAAAACCTGAAAGTCGGCTCGGTGCGGTACAATTCGGTCAGTTTAATCGGTTTTTGAATATCCATTGACACCCCTAACTACAACTTTCATATTTTACGTTTTTCTAAATTTCAAATGGAACATACTGAAAAATGTGGTCGAAACCACCGACTGCGGACCTGACGCGGACTGAGGCGGTACAATGGGAAAATACCGCGCCCGCGCACATCCATGCCCGGAAACTTATCCTTTTTTTTTTGCGTAGGAGAAGGTATATTATTTGGGTCCGACCCTACTGGGTATATTTACATGAAAAAATGGTATTTAGAATGGTTGGACATACTTTTGACACAGATTTGACTTAAGGAGGCAGAGGCACAATAGGAGCAAAGCGGGGAATTCTTCTACATGTTTTTCCTTCCTCTTCTTATTTTTTATTGTTGGTTATGACTTTTAATATTGTAGTTTTGCATACTATTATGAATAATTAATTCGTTCTCTAGGGTTTTGATGGAACCTTTGTAGGATAAATTCTTGTTATGTTCTTATATAATTGAGCCGTTGGATCTCTTTACTTGTCCAACTACGTGTTTGTTGTTGTTGATTGAATGGCCTGTGCCTATTTAATGTGTACTGCTCGAGAGAGACTATATATTTAGGTAGTTGTTGAACAACATCACTCCTAACGTATGTGAGAAATCAATACAGTAGGTTTAAAGGCAGGTTTAGGAATAACAAAGTCTTGAGTGGTCATAATAAGCGGTTAGATAAAGCCAACTAGCGTAGTTCGAGAGAATATGTCTAGTAAATTTTTGTAGTTGCTCGAAAGAGAATTACGACACCTAAAGTGCTCACGATCAGTAGAGAATATATTGGCAAAATTTTAGGGAACATAGCTAGAAGGATTCCGACAATTAAAAAAATGATAACTCTAGACCTCCTTAATTTAGCTCCAACCCTTTTGTCTCGTTAGTTGATAATTTTGCCGCTTTCTAGTATTTGCTAGTTAATTAGTTAGAAATATAAATCTCAATATTTATAATTTAGAAAATTGTTCAAACTTGTCTTTTTAGTGATATTAAATATATATAATTAAACATTAATTCTTTGCGGGATTCGACTCCTAACTTTTAGACCAGATTATATTTACAACAATCACTTATCCTTTTTAGAACTAGAATTGAATATAATCACAATCCATCAAAATTGATAATAATTTAGTCCAAGAAAATCACCGTAGCCTTTGATACATCAGAAATCTTATACATTACCATCAAATGTTACAGTAGGATAGATAAAATTTATTTACCAATTTTAAGTTCGAACTCTCAAAAATGAAAAAACAGTGACGTGACAGAAAGAGATTTCTCCTTAAATTAGCCCTACATGAAGCAAATCTAGACCAATCAAACCGGGAGTTTCGAATTGTTACACATCTCTTGTATATTCTCTAGAGAAGCTTGCTAATACATTTGAGATTCTATGTAAGAATTTACTTTTTCAACTTATTTCTTTTAGTCCGTTCGTTTTAATTTGTTTGAACTTTTTCGAAATACAAAAATTAAATTGACTAATTTTTTGTGTGGTTTCAGACATAAAAATTTTAAAGTTTTTTGAAATAAAATTTATATTTTTTAAAATTATATAAAATATATTATAAGTCAAATAATTAATAATCTATAATATCTATAAAAGAATATGATGAACCAAAATCTTATTTAACTCCCCAAGTGTAATAATAGTAATAGATGCATTCATGTTGGAATGGAGAGGGTCAAAGGCGTAGGAGTCTATTTGATGAGGAAATAACTCGTATTCATATATTTTCCCTGAGAAAATTATTTGTCTATTCAATTAAAAGGTCAAAATTCTCAAGGCTAATTAATTTTGCCACGTAGACAAACATTATCTCGTTTAACCTCAAAAACTGTCAGAAAGTAATTATTGGTTGAAGCAACAATGGTGGTTTCGGGAGTTGTTTCTCCACAGTATATCCTCAGAAACCCAATAATTGTTTTTTTGTCCTCAATTGTGTTTGTATATTGCCCCCTTATGCCCCGATTTATGTGTCTTACTTTTAGGACGGTCGGGTGCATTAAGTTGTCGGACTCGAACTACAATGGTTTATTGTATATAATATTTTTACAAGAGGCTACTTTTAAGGTTCGACTTGTGACCTCCTAGTCACATATCAATAACTTTAAACATGTCATACTTAACAATATTATAATTTCTTATTTTAGAAACACCTTAACTATAAACTTCATATTCTATCTTTAATGAGATGATTTAGCCACACAAATATAAGTATTTATGGTTTCATTTAGACCATAAGTTTTAAAAGTATTATTTTTTTCTTGAATTTTGGTATCGAATCAAATACCTTCATATAAATTGAGACGGGGTGAGTAGTAGTAATAGACTTAAGTATCACGGAAATGCAGATAAATTCAATAATGAATTGTGTTGCCAATTTGGTGCATTTTGTGTTTTATGGGGAACAGAATTCCATGGAGGAAATGGTACAAAATTTCTTGTGTTTTATACGGTATTGTTAAAAGTAGAACATTGAGATTAGCTCAACTTCAAAAACTAGAAACTAGTTTAGAGGAGTGTGGATAACACAACATGGGTGCCCAACATTGAGACAAATAATAATAGAGATGAGTTTGACGCTGATACGATGATCAAAGAAGGACTTTGACGCTAACTCAAATATAATAATACAATAGCCTAGTAAAATTTCATTAATGGGATTTGAGAAAGATAGTGTGTAAACAGATCTTACCCCTACCCCTACCCCTACCCCAAAAAAAATATAGAGGTTGTTTTCATCTTTCCGAAAGACTCTCGGCTCAAAAAAACAAAAAGACAAAAAAGGAGACAATATTAGTATCACCACAGAAATAATAGAAAAAATAGGAACAATATGAGGCTAACTCAAATATATAAAATAAAAAATAAAAAAAACACCAACTCAGAACGTAAGGATTACTCAACATCATATAAGGATAGAAACAACTCATTCCTCAATCATGCATTACCAATTTCATATGTCTTACATAAAGATCTCATGTGATATGGATCATATAACTAAAAGAACATTTGTAAGTTTGAACTAGATCTATTTTTATAGAACTTTCAACAATTCAAGAGTTCAGTTATGTAATGTGAAGAGTGAAGAATACTTTTATATCCCTATATCGAGTAAATATTGCTCCCATTCTCCCAATTTATATAGCACTCTTTTATTTTCGAACTATCCAAACTTTTTTTAACTAGAACTATTTTTATACAACTTTCAAGAATAATTAGAGGTAAAGTTAACCATTTTTTAGGGTATGGAAAGTGAAGAGTGAAAATTGGATGTCTTGAAGTAAGAACTCATTATATTCTGGCTGAACTTTGTGAGTCACGTATACTCATTGGTGTAATATAATGTTGAAAGTCTTAGTGGAATTGAATCTTGACAGTTTTGAGTCTTGTGACTAGTATACTTACAACATTGCAGCCATTGTTAAACTTGTCAAAAGCTTGCTTGTATTTAAAAAAATGTGTCATACGTCATTGAATAGAGGGTGTAGAAAGGAATTAACTTTGTTCAGATGAGACATCACTTGGAAGACCTTGCTCCCATCTTAAATCACTGAATGATTCATGTAAGAGTTGAGTTCCTGCAATCGGGTAACTTAAAATGCTTTTCTCATGTTATCCTCCATTTTTTAGTGTCTTCAAATTGCTTAACTGAGCTAAGGTTTCTCATCTTTGCTAACTATACTACAAAGTAGAAAAGAAATAACCTTTGTTGACATTTGCTGCATTTCAAGACAATTTTATGATAGCGGGCATCTAAGTGAACAGATAGCTTGAAGAATAAATCATGAATAAATCGCGTACAAAATCTTTGCAACAACAATAAGACGAGAGCATCAACATATCATCTTTGTCTTACATGCTTAGTGATTGATGAGTTTATCGATTCTAAATGTAGTAACAGAACAAATTATGTAAATGCAGGAAACTTCCCCTTCTGTTGTTTTCAATAAGACCTTGAGTTGGCTAAAGGCTCCAATGGCTCTACTACGGTGTTAGCCAACGAGGAGAATGCAAAAGTGGAAGGGACAGGTTCGGGCTTCATTTGGGATAAGTTTGGTCACATTGTACGATGTTCAACTTTAAGGATTAGAAATATGCAATGAATATCTACAACTTTCCATGTTAATTAGATTAATTCTCCTCCTGCTTATCTCAAGATATTTAAATGCCTCATCTCAAGAAAGTCAAATGCTTGATGTCAGACTTATTTAAGGTTCCTATGGCTTTTACTTTCTTACGGCCGCCAAAATTTTCACACACTTGAAATTCAGTTTCTCTCGTCATATTTCTGATCCTGCATCAAATCTTGCTTCGGACTGCTCCATTTCAGGTCATTTTGATTTTGAAAAGTTTTCCTTTTCAGGTTTCCTTAGTAAATGCTAAAGGAGAAAGCATAGCTAAGGAAGCGAAGATTGTAGGTGTTGATACAGCATATGATCTGGCAGTTCTCAAGGAGGTCTATGTCCCAGCTTTGCTCTCTTTTGCCTCTTCCATCAAAACCATTTCCTTAATCTTCAATGGCATGAATCCTAACTTTCTCTTTTCTAATACTACCCAATCGCCTCCTTTGCTGTATTTCACTCAATGCAAAGAATATAAAATCAAGAAAAGCACAGCTGAACCAAAAAAAAAGAAATAACCATGACTGATGATTACAAAGGAAAAGAACATTAGATGCAATTTTTTTAAAAATTAGAATTGCTTGATCATATGAAAAGAAAAGCATGTCACCAAAACCAAAGAAGACACCAGCGCAATGTGACACAGGCTTTTGCTCAGATATAATGCAGTCCTCAATTAGTTGAACGTTTCACATCAGTTTGGAGTCGGGGGCGTATGCACCTTATTGCGTACGATGTTATAGGACACTGTTTCGTCGAATTTTTTTATTAGATATTTAACATTTGTGTTTCTAATTGTTATAGGGAACAATCATTTAAAGATATCATGCTTCAACAAGTATAAAGTTCAATAATGGAAAAGTAATACTTAAGCTGAGGAATCCCAATACAATTGTCATACTGCTAGGCAACTGGTCCAACCATTCTAATTTCACTAGTCATCAAAACAGAAACTTATTAAACTTTTATAAAGTTTATCGCTACTAATAATTATGAGTTTTGCACTTCAAGCGACATTAGCTGTTTGTAAATAGAACAATCCACATGACATGTTTTCCGACACGAGGAAGGGATAAAAATTTTGTTTTCTTTGATTTGCCCAAGCGGTGTCCAGGGCACCGGACATAAAGGGACTTATTCATTTGTTCATTTTTTTTAATACTAATATTGTAATGGTAGAAAATAAATAATACACATGGAATTATATTTGGCTGATAGGGCATGATATGTGGAACAATGAGAAGATTAATGACAACCTGAATATTACAATTAAAAAAGGATGTACGGGTTACAAGAGGTGCAAGCAAAGCCTAAATTAGTCGATGAAGTGATACGAGCGAAATGAATCAAGACAGTAAAAAGGGAAGATTCATGAACCTTCAATTAATGAATAAGGAGAATCAGAATCGTTACAGAATCCTGATGAACAGTTACAAATTACCAATATGACATATCCTTAATACCATTAAAGCTCATAGTGATTTAGCCATTAATAGAGGTAGATATTATATTTATAAATCTCTATATAAGATGAGAGAATTTTACTTGTAAAGGAACATCGAATATAATATTGAAATATACTCGTACTTTTCTGCTTTCTCGAAATTTTCTGCTTTGATTTTGCAACCAATTATTTTGTTAGTTAATTGCTTTCCTTTGACATCATTGAGAAAGTGAAGCAAAACTTGGTTATCAGTAACTTGTTGCCTCTCAAATTAGCCTTTGACCGAAAGTTATATTATTGGTTAAATAAATTGGTTCCGCTGTCGGGGTCTGATAATCTTTTCAGTTTCCAAATTCGCTTTTCTTTCAAACAATCATGCCAACTGCCTATGACAACAACCAACTGAATCAACAAAACCAACAGGAGGGAGGAACTCCAATCCTTTCACCTCAAAGTTCTCCTAGGCAATCCCGGGAGGGAACACCTCAAAGATCAACATCATAGACGAATGATCAACAAGGGAATGAGCAAACTGTCGAGGACGCATTAAAATAGCTAATTGCAAAACATGTCAACAATGGTCTTCAAGCATTTGTTAGTGAATTTCCAAATGCTCCACCAACTCCACTTCCAAACAACACTACAACCATAGAAAACATACGCTGGGGACTTGCTAAGTCGGGAAGCGGAAGAACTCCCATCAAATCTCGGTATGGAAGGTCAGGTACATTTTAATTTACAAAGTTTAATACTAATTTTGCAGAAGCCGCTCAAGGAGCTGAATGATCGCATAGAACAAATACCTGATGTGTCGCCCGGGATTAAAGGAGTGGATATTGACAAATATTCATAACAGCTCTGGAAGCCAAATGCAGCTCCTTTGCCGATTCTAAAAAAATTAAAATGCATGATATTCTAAAGTATGTTGGAACAACCGATCCACGAGATACAATGATTTAACCAAGTAAGAAATTGAGTCGGTGCTGGTCAAAATTTGGAAACACTCACAAAAAGAGCAGTAACATGGTATTCTCTTTTATCAAAAAATTCTATTAATTCTTTTGCGAAGATTGCAAATTCATTTATACACATTCGGGATCCCAAAAAAGTTGAGAAGAGGATGGAAGACATCTTCAAAATAAAACAAATAGATAAGGAGCTACTCAAGGAATTTGTAGATAGATTTCAATGTGAAAGAATAATGTTACCACGCATACCTGCTAATTGGGCGGGCATGGCGTTTGCGAGTAACCTAAATTAAAAAAGCTCAGAAGCCACAAGGAGACTCGAAGAAAGCTTACGAGAATTCCCTACTACAACTGCAATGATATTTACAACAGGTATAATACAAATTTTCGGATAGAGGAAGAAGATATCACTCGGTCATAGGATGATAAAAGAACAAATTCGAGGCTCAAGGAGCTGAATGATCGCATAGAACAAATACCTGATGTGTCGCCCGGGATTAAAGGAGTGGATATTGACAAATATTCATAACAGCTCTGGAAGCCAAATGCAGCTCCTTTGCCGATTCTAAAAAAATTAAAATGCATGATATTCTAAAGTATGTTGGAACAACCGATCCACGAGATACAATGATTTAACCAAGTAAGAAATTGAGTCGGTGCTGGTCAAAATTTGGAAACACTCACAAAAAGAGCAGTAACATGGTATTCTCTTTTATCAAAAAATTCTATTAATTCTTTTGCGAAGATTGCAAATTCATTTATACACATTCGGGATCCCAAAAAAGTTGAGAAGAGGATGGAAGACATCTTCAAAATAAAACAAATAGATAAGGAGCTACTCAAGGAATTTGTAGATAGATTTCAATGTGAAAGAATAATGTTACCACGCATACCTGCTAATTGGGCGGGCATGGCGTTTGCGAGTAACCTAAATTAAAAAAGCTCAGAAGCCACAAGGAGACTCGAAGAAAGCTTACGAGAATTCCCTACTACAACTGCAATGATATTTACAACAGGTATAATACAAATTTTCGGATAGAGGAAGAAGATATCACTCGGTCATAGGATGATAAAAGAACAAATTCGAGGCGACCAGAAACAAAGGTCGGGCAAGAACAGGCACGAACCATACATGGGACCAGGAGAACGGTATTAACGCTCTAAACAAGAAAACCCAAGGTATGATTCTAGATCAAGAGATAGAGATGCAGGTTCATCATCTAAGTTTAGGAAAGAGCGAGATGTGTGGGACAGCAATGTTAATACAAAGGCGAAGATTGGTGATTATAGTTTTAATGTTAGTTCTTGTGAGTCAATATCTGTTTTAAGAAGTATAGGAGATAAGGTGATGTGGTCAAAATAAACAAGATCAAACCCCAGCAGAAGAGATACAGATTTCAGGTGTGCGTTTCATAATGACCTCGGTCATAAAATAGCAAATTGCTGCAAGGTGAAATAGAGTATTTGTTAATACAAGGTTATTTAACCTATTTGTTTAGTGAGAAGGGTAAACAAACAGATATGAAGAATAGACAAGAGCCACCAAAACCTCCACCACCAAAAAGGACAGTTAATGTGATAATTGAAGGAGAGGAAGTCAACGGTTTGACATATACGGCTGCAAAAAAAGATATCAAAAGTCATGGCTACCCACGAATAGCGAGTTCGACAAGTTTTAGATTAAGGCAGTATAACATTTTATGATATCGATACAGGTAGCGTGATGATCCCTCACAACAATGCACTAGTAATATCTTTACGTGTACATGATACCAATGTGAATCGAATTTTAATTTATCCAGGTAGCTCCGTAAATATCATTCTTCTGAGAGTGGTAAAAGAGATGCAAGCTGATGACAAAATTATGCCCAAAGCACGTACCTTATCTGGATTCAACAATTAAGCATTGTTACAAAAGAGGAAATTATGCTTACCACATTTGTAGAAGGATTTGTCAAAGATATGAAATTCCAGGTGATAGATACGGGCATGGCGTATAATATGATTCTTGTCAAACCATGAATTCACGATATGGATGTTGTTCCTTCTACTTTACATTAAGTTATTAAGTTCCCTTCACAAAGCGGGATTAGACAAATTTGTGATGATCAGTAGGATTCCAAAAGTATCAATTTCAATGGTGGATTCAAGCATAACGAGCGATGGTGCAGACAAAAAATAGCAATTACAAAATTCAGTTGAGGACTTAGAAGCACAAACCTCAACTGGAGGCGGGCAAACGGATGCAAATTCAAGGCCAGATTGCATTTATGAACTAGAAGAGAATGAAAATATCAAAACAACAATATAAGAACTCGAAGCAACGGTGTTGTTTATACATTGGCCAGACAGAAAAGTTCACACTGGAGCGAACCTGAGCACAGAAATGAAAGGTAAGTTAATTAAATTCTTAAAGGCTAACATAGATTACTTTTTTTGGTCGTATTCATATATGACAGGTGATCACGCCCAACTATGCCTTATAAAAAGGACTAAGTGGTCATTGCAAATGTAATCCGATTTACAAGTCCGGAGTCGAATCCCACAGTGAACTAAGGCTTAGCTACAGTTGTTCACTATCACCAAGAATACAAGATTTAACAATTCATAACTTATAGATATTAAGATTCTTGTGTTTAACTAACTAACTAACAAATTAAAATAGTAAATTAACAACTAAAGATACAAAGGTTAGAGATAAGATTAAGGAGGTCTAGAGTTATGATTTCCCAATTGTCGAATCCTTCCCGTTGTGTCTTCTATAATTTCGCCTAAGTATTCTCTACCAATCATGGCGCTCTGCGTGTTATAATTATCTCACGAGTAATTATGACAATTTACAAGACATACTCTCTCGAGATACGCTAGCTGACTTTAATTACAGCTCACTTAGATCGCACTCAAGGTTTTGTTATCCCTAATCTCACATTTAAACCCTTGGTTATTGATTCCTCACATACGTCGGAAGTGATATTATTCAATAACTACCTAAATATGCACTCTCTCCCGAGTAATACAAACTAAATGGGCACAGCTAATTGAGAACCCTTCAACATATAGTTGAACAAATAGAGAAAATGTTACGGCTCAATTATATATAAATATAACAAAAATTTATCCTACAAAAGGTTCTATCAAAACCCTAGATAACAAATTAGTTATTCATAATAGTATAAAAAACTACAATACTAAGAGTCACAACCAATAATGAAAAATAAGAAGAGGAAGAAAAAACATGTAGAAGAATTCTCTGCCTTGATCTTATTGTGTCTCTGCCTCCTTTGGTCGAATCTGTGTCAAAAATTGGTCTCATCCCCTCAAAATACCATTTTTTTCATGTATATATACCAAGTAGGGTCAGGACCAAATAATTATATCTTCTCCTATGCAAAAAAGGATAACTTTCCAGGCCTGTACATCCGCAGCGCTGTTCGGGTGCGGTACGGGCGCAGTACTTTCCAGTGAACTGCCTTAACTCGCCTTAGGTTCCGCGATCGCTGTTTCGACCGTGTTTTTCACCATGTTTCATTTGGAATTTGGAAAAATGTAAACCATAAAAATTATCGCTCTTTGAGTTAGCTTTCCAACCATATATTTGGAGCCTAAGTGGAGTTCTGCAAAATGTTATGTGCATTTTACTAGATAGTACGCAATATGCCTACTCGATTTTAAAAACGTCGGATTGGGATTAATTTTTTTACGAGTGAACTCGTGAGTGTATGGATATTCGTAATTTGTGACTTTTACCCAATTCCGAGATGCGGGCCCAGGGAGAATTTTTGGGTTTTTTCCTATTTTCTTACCTTATCTTTGAATTCATTAGCTAAATTAGTTGTATGTAGCTATATTTTCATTATATAATTGATTTGATTAGATTTGGCTGCTCGGAGTTGTATGCTCGTGGCAAGAGCGTGATTTGGAATTGATTTTGAGCTTGGTCTGAGGTAAGTGGTCTTCCTAACCTTGTGCGGGGGAACTCCCCTTAGGATTTGGTATTGTTGTATAAATATTGTGTATGTGAAGCGACGAGTGCGTGCACTTGCTAATTGATGAAAATCCAAATTTCATTAAGTAAATATATATATGTTTTCCTTTAATTGATAAATTCTAGTATATATAGCCTCATGTTTAGCTTAGGAAAGCATGCTTACGTGCCTTAACTATCGTGTCTACTTTAACCGCTTACCCGGATTCTGTGTAGCATGCTTAGAGTAAGAATTACATGTTTTCTTTGATGCGAAATTGATTAGAACTATAGATTTTCCTAGCTGGAACTGTTGTGTATATTGAATGAGTTGTGTATTTATTTTGGAACAATGGAACGGTATTCTGAGAGATCCCTCGGCATGTTTTTGTTGGAACTACGGGACGGTATCCCGGGATATCCCTCTGTATTGGATATTTACTTTGGGACTACGAAATGGTATTCTGGGAGAACCCCCTGCACATTTACGATTTGGACTACAGTAGGAATCGCGGGAGATCCTCTGTACATTTACGTTTGGGACTACGGGAAGGTATCTCGGGAGATCAATTGTTGCTATCTCTGTGTACTAAGTTATTTCTCCCTGTGATTTCATTTTTCATTGACTGTTAGCACTTTTAACTCTACTGCATATTTCATATTGTTTTATATTATTATATGGATAAATCAGTAGGCCCTGACCTGATCTCGTCATTACTCGATCGATGTTCGACTTAGCACGTATTGGGTACCGCTGTGGTGTACTCATGCCCTTTACTGCACATGTTTTTCATGTGCAGATCCAGGTACTTCTTCTCAGCCATACTTCCAATGAGGCGAGGTGATCTTAGAGACTTCAAGGTATATTTGTCGCGTCCGCAGACCTAGAAGTCCCTCTCTGTTCCTCCTTCAGTTATAGAGTTCCTGTATTTTCTTCATTGATAGATTTCTGGAGCTAGAAACACTATGTACTTTTGTAGCTTGTGATTCATGAGATTCCGGATTTTGGGAGTGCTTATGTTCAGTTCGAAAGTATTTTATTGTATATATCGAGCAGCATTTTAAACTCATTTATTATATTTACCTGTTAATTTGTTAGTTTCTGTATCTTTGTTCATTTGCTCAAATTATTAGGCTTACTTAGTGGTTGAGGCTAGGTGCCGTCACAACAGTTCATGGAGGGAGAACTTGGATCTAGACAAATAACTTAAAACTTTGGAAAGGAGATTTATTACAATCCTAATATCATGACCACAAAAGGAAATAATGAAAAATTTTAATTAATTGAAAAGGTCAAATAATAAAAATTTTAAAGAATTAATTATAAGGTAGTCCTGGATGGAATGGAAGGGATTAAGAGGACTAGTAAGCGTCAGAGGACTCGTATGGCTGACGCTTGCTAGTTTAAAATTGATGCAGAGTTGATTGATAAATTGAAAACATTTATGCAAGCAAGTCGTTACAAAACTCATGTCTTATACTGGGACATGTTACTGAATGCTCAATGAGCTTTCATCAAGAAAAGATGAGATGAACAGACCTTATTCAAAAAAAAATGATATGAATAAAATGTGGAATTATCTTATTTCTCACTTGGTTAAATTTTTGAATCACAACAATCTTGAAATTATTTAATCCAGAGATAAGTACTAAAATGACAGAAATGCTCTTTTATCTCTTCCTCCGAAGTCTTCTAAAAAATTCAAGGTTAAAATTAGAAATAAAAATTTAAGTACAAATTAAAATTTATTCCAACTTATTTAGTGTAAACCAAATACACGTTTTATATTACAACTTGTATGTCTTATTTTTAGTCTAATGAACAAAACATCTATATCCACTAAATAATCCCATCATTATTTCATCTCCATATTATAATCCCTTGATAATTTGTTCTCCAACCAAACGACCCAAAGATTGTCTTTTGCTATGACACAAAATCATGTCAATACTGACGCTACGCCGCGATTACAAAATCCAGATTATAACAGAACATGAACACAAAACAACACAAATGACAACATGAACCAACCAATTCTTTGCAATTCCAATCACAATAAGGGAGAGACAATCAAAAGAATACTTAAAGAATCACTCATGACATCTGCAGTCATTGTCATATTCTGTTGCATCGCCCTTTTGAGATACAGAATATGACAACATTCTAGGTAAGTTTCATCACAGATCATTCTAGCTGAGCACCAAAACACGTGATAATATAACATCAGCAGAGTTAATACTTGAAAACTACATAATGAATTGTCAGATTAAATCAAACGGGGAAGATATTCATCATTGGATCGACTTTTATAAAGTTTATCGCCACAAGTAATTATGAAATTTGCTCCCCAAGCGACATTAGGGACAGCTGTTCGTCAATAGAACAATCCACATGACATGTTTTCCGACATGAGGAAGGGATTAAAATGAGACCAAGAAGTCGTTCCATCGGGGAAGGAGCAGATCTTCGGGTGCTCCGGTACTCAACTGCATCTTGAAGAATTATGTTTCCTTGCTTATCAATACAATAAAAAGTACCTAGAAAGAACCTTCCATCACTTATACCAACCAGCATTCGTCGATGTAGTAGCTTCTTGACATAAGAAACATAACTTGAATTGTTAGCCTCAAACTGATTTGAGCTTCCAACTTGAGGTGCATATATCTCTGGTTTCATTTTTGTCCAATTAAGGGAACTCCAAGTATTAATGTTTGAGTTGTGTAACTGCAGCTACCGCATATGTTAAAACAGAAATAGCATCAACTCTTCCCTGCAAAAACATAAGACGGGAAATTAATCAACTAAGGGGAAAATAAATCTCGGGACACATTTTCACCTTTGACTTCTGAAAACCAATGAAGATACATTACCAGGAGAGAACTCAAATTAAACTCTAAAACAGTATATGTTTTGTTATTTTCTCATCCCCTCTGACCAACAACAAAATTTAAACTTGCAATCTCACTAGTAAAGATATCCAGAATAAGATACTTAGGGAAATAAAATTAATCAATAACAACAACAACCCAGTAAAATCCCACAAGTGGAGTCTGGGGAGAGTAGCATGTACACAGACCTTACCCCTACCCCGAAGGAGTAGAAAGGCTGTTTCCGGAAGACCCTCGACTCAAGATAATAAAAAAAAACGAAAAGGAAAAAATATTAGTTTCACCAAAAAGATCATAGAAAAAATAGAACATAAAATGCAGAAGGAAAAATGCAAAACAAAAGTGATGGCTAGTAAATAGGTTCTGCACCAAAAAGTGAAAATAGTAAGACAAGACAAATGCCCCTATAGCTATTTCAGACAAAAACTCTACCAGACTAGGCTCATAACAGTACAAGGTAATGCATGACTTAGATACCTCCTAGCCTACAACTGTAATACTCGACCTCCATAACTTCCTATCAAGTGTCATGTCCTCGAAATCTGAAGTCTCGTCATATCCTGCCTGATCACTTATTCCCTATACTTCTTAGGTCGCCCTCTACCTCTTCTCATGCCCTCCACAACCAATTGCTCACACCTCCTTACTGGAGCATCAGCACTTCTTCTCTGTACATGTCCGAACCATCTGAGTCTCGCTTCACGCATCTTGTCATCAATGGGAGTCACGTGCACCTTCTCCCGAATGTCATCATTTCTAATCTTGTCCATCCTAGTGTGTCCACACGTCCACCTCAACATCCTCATTTCTGCTACTTTTATCTTTTGGATATGTGAATTCTTAAGAGGCCAACACTAAGGGTGTATTTTGTCCCGGGCCCGGGCCTAAACGGGCTTCACGGGCCGGGCTTCACAGGCCGGGCTTCGCAGTCCCGAGCTTCGTGGGCCGGGGCTCTGGCGGTCCCGGGCATCGTGGGCCTGGCGGGTGAGACCAGCCCGTGACGGGCCTAAGCCACAGTGGTCCTGGACTTAGCGGGCCGAGCCTGGCGGGTTTTTTTTTAAGGCAGTATCTTGTATAGTAGTTATTAGTATAGTATAGAATATATTTTATATAGTATACTAGTTATTAGTATAGTATATATATATATATATATATATATATATATATATATATATATATTCCCTTATATATTTTCTTGTAGTATATATTGTATGTTATGTATATATATTCTCTTATATATTTTCATAAAAAATGTAGTATATATATTGTATCTTATGTATATATATTATAACTTATATAGTTATATATTTTGTTGTAGTATATATATTGTATCTCTTATGTATAATGTATATATATTCTTTTATATATAATGTATCTTATGTATATATGTTATTACTTATATATTTTCTTGTAGTTTAGGTTGTATGTTATGTATATATATTCTCGTATAGTATATATTGTATGTTATATATTGTATGTTATGTATATATATTCTCTTATATATTTTCATGTAGTATATATACCGTATCTTATGTATATATATTATAACTTATAAATAATTCGAAGTAAGACAAAGAAAGATTGAGAAAAAAGATATTCAAGGGTATGTCTTATAATTTTTATTACCCAAAATGGCATATCTTTGTTATTCTTCCTTCCCCCAATGGAATGAGCACAACAAGGTACTAATATCACCATTAAAAGGGAAAAAACTAAAAGAAGATGTGCAAGTTACATCATAATCTACATTGTATCTCTAACAAATCTCATAAATCCGTCAAGGTTGGGAGGAGGTTGTGTTGATGGTGGTAGAAAAGAAGCTTGTTTATCACCACTTCTGGGCGAAGCCGAATCCTCCGCAAGTTCCGCTATCATTTCTTCATAAGTTTCATCTATCGCCGGTTGTGATTCTGCAATTCCAAAGTTTCTTCTTTCCGCGCGGATCCAATCTCTAAAAAGTACCAATTTTTTCAAGATATCCCTCATCGACGCTCTATGATCACCTATTCCGGTTCTTGCTTGACTGAAAGCGCTCTCCGATGCAACAGCTGAAGCTTTAATTGATAAAATATCCCGAGTCACCCTTGACTTCCACCATTCCAAAAGATCAAAAGAGCCGTATGGATTTTCCTTTTCAAGTCCCTGAGACAAATAAACTTGAAGCTCATTTAGATGTGAAGTTTCATCATAATTACCACCTTGAGAACCCCGGAACTCTGTCCAAGATTTAAGAGCTGTTAAGCCCGCAGATCTTTTAGACGATTGTGAGCTAGACGAAGTAGGGGTTGGAATATTTGGCCTAGCATGCTCTAAGGCAACTTGATAAGCATTATAAAATGTTTGAGCATTAATTTTAATTGATGCTTTTGCATCTGCAAGTGTAGCAACTTCCTCGTTTGAAAGATCTAAAGCCTTATAAATATTTGAATACCAAAAATGAGGACCTCCCAATTTCATTGTAGGATTCAACATTGCAACAACACCAAAAATAGGAGGGATAGGGAAAAAATATTTTTTAAATTTTTGTTTCATTTCATTTAAAGCAAGTTCATAATTATCCCCACCCTCGCCAAAATCAACAAACAAATCAGCTAGTGCGGCAATATAAACTAAACAGTTTGAAATAATAGGATAATATTGCCCAGAAAATGCATTTGTAGCAACTTGAAAATGTTCTAAAAAATCTAAAAGAATTTTAACATTCGTCCAATCTTGGGTAGTAAGCATTTCATCATCATCCTCACCACCTACCCGAGAATTAAACGTTGCATTAGTTGGGTTTCTATATTCATATGCAACTACTAAACTTTCGTACATACAATTCCATCTAGTCGGGCAAGGTTTAGGAACCTTTCTTTCTCTAAGGCCATATTCATCACATTTTTTTAAATACTCTCTAAGTCTAGTTCTACGGTTTGAATAAAAAAGCCAATTAAGAGCCATTCGAACCTTTTCAATTTCTATGTTTAAAATTCGCATACCATCACCGACAATTAAATGATAAATATGAAAAATACATCTAACATGGAAAATATTACTAAATGCAGGATTTAGTGTTTTTGTAAGCATGCATATAGCACTACTGCACTAGTATTACTAGAAGCATTAATTGCCATTATTTTATAGCTAAAGCAAAAATATCTACAAATATCTGAAACAGTGTTAGCTATAAACTTACCTGTGTGACGTGAATTAATTATTCTATACGCAATAATACGTTTTTGCATTGTCCAGTCCTCATCTATCCAATGACTTGTAACAGTTAGATAATTACAGTCATTATTACTTCAACCAATATCAGTAGTAATAGAAATCTGATTAGGTATATGAATAAATAAATAGCACAAATATTGTTCATATTCATGCTTGAATTTATAAATATCGACCTTAACTGTTGCGCGAGGCCAACCTTTATAAGTAGGATTAAAAACTCTTCTAATATAATGAACCCAATTAGGATTAGAAGCAAAAGTATAAGGTAAGCACATAATAGTAATCATCTTTGCTAATTCTTCACGATCTCTATTTGGATAGTAATATAAAATACCTCCGGTGGCAGTGTTAATTCCTGGTTGAACTAGATTTGAACCTGTACTAGGGTTAACCGCAGAATCTACACTTGTCGCCTCTTGCTGCGCTTGCATTTGAAAAAATCTAGCCATATCTGTAGGGTGTGTTTTTATGTGCCTAGTCAAACTACCCGTGCCGCTACGGTCTCCAGTAAATTTATGAACCAGTAGTTTCCCACAAGTTTTACACTTTGCCTTATTTAGTTCTCTTACTTGAGTAAAACAATTCCAAACTAATGATGTTTCTGGACGTTTAGCAGGTTGTCTACTAAAAGTTGGAGTTTCTACCGGTGATAAAATACAACACTACTCATGATCGCCATAATATAGGGAACCGACACACCTTTTGTCTCCGAGCATCTCCAGAGAACTTCTCTAGGAACCTTGTCATATGTTTTCTCTAGGTGAATAAAATTGATCATGGAATACAAAAGCAATATGATGGGGAGTCATTGCACAAACCAGTCAAGCAATGACACAAAGAAGTTCACTTTGGATCGAGGACATCCCACTGCGGTTACATACTGAACTTAGAACGAAGAAATGAGTAGCTGCTGAGAGGATACCAATACCTCAATCTTACTTTCAGACAAGAGTAAGGTATAATATCCAAAAAGAAAAATACAGGCTAAAACAGAACCATCCTCTTCAAGTTAATTGATGATATATTTGAATTCCATGAATATAACTCCTTGCTATTTCATCACTTTATCAAAGTAGACCACATCAATTGTAAACGTTAAATGAACATTATGATACTAGTCTCCCATTAATATTTATCCAGTTCTGAGGGTGTCATCAATTTAAGTTGCTCCACCAAAACTAAAAGCCCTACTCAAATGTAGCTGAATGAAATATATACACAACTAGAATTCCAAGCAGGATAAAGTTATGCATTGAACGATCTCTGGATCTAATCTTTTACATGATCAGCAAAAGCCATTCCCTATAAAATTGAACTTACTGCTGCAGGGCTTCCAGTTGCCTAGGGGCTAGAATTACGGACAAAACTCCAGCAATGTTTCAAATGAAACTCATAGAGAAAAAGATAAGAATTCCTTTTTGAATGAATTCTATATGAAATAATATAAACTACTTAAAAATCTATTTGAATTCGACATGAAAAGGTATAATCTACTTAAAATACTACTCCTACCAAAGTCTACATGAACGGGATTTCCAGAAATAACCTATCCACTCTATCAATAGTACAGACAGATTTGGTGTATCATAAAAAAAGAAGAGATGAGAAAAGAACAGAAAAAGCTCAGCTACTTGAATACAGGTAAAGATGCTAATGAAGAGAGAGAAGTCCTGGGACAATTTCAACTAAGAACCATAGCTAAACGTATTGATCTTTAGTGATCCAAGAGGGCCGATGCCTGATTCTCCGACCCATTCCGACTCGATATGCATTGGAATATCGAGAGAGGGAGCAAAAGTTGACCTGTGACAATAGGAGATGGGGTGGCCTACGATGGGTACAGTGAAATCGATCCTTATTTCAGACGCAGTCTCTCTCTCTCTCACACACACACCCCGGCCTGACGCATATAGAAACCATGAATTCTTCAAAGCTGGCTGGCCATGCAGTGCCCAAAAGTATGCTCAATCCCAAGCTAGGCGGGATCGGCCATATGAATCGTCATTATCAATATGGATTGTCTCAATCCAATGTTCAATAATTTAGGTTCTCTAATAATAATAAGACTGGACCAAATATAGTATACTCTCCAATAATTACAAAGACAGTGATTTTATAAATTATTAACTTGCTCTCTAGCAGACCAACTTTAATTGAAAGGCGAGAAGGAAAAAATAATAATTTTAGATTTAATGGGCATGTTGAACACAATTGATATCAGATACGAAGGGATTAAGAAATATTTGTGCCTTATGCTTTTTTTCATTTTCAATCAACAAAAATGTTCATAAATTTGAATTACCAGTACAGTAATATTCAAAAGGTACATTAGCACAGAATCGATAAATCATTACCATCATTCAATGAATTAAAGACGGGATAAGGGTTTCAAAGGAATGTAGAGGGATAGATAGAAAGGGAACTTACAGCTAATTATGTTCTCTGTTGTTTGAAGTTTGAGGCAGGTAAAAGCTTTCGGGTCAATCCATTCAGAATTTTCCTGTCTAGCTATGGCAATAAAGCTACTTCTAAAACTTCTATGGGAGCAAAGTACACAAATAGTCTTTCTTATATGGACTGGTCCAAATCCGACCCGTTAACCAAAATCTATTGACTCGGCCCCTTAACCCCCAACACCTAAACCCAGGCCCTGCTGAATAAAGAATCTAATATTTTAAATTTTGTGTTACCATTAAGTAAAAATCCTTACAAAACAAAAATTACAACAACAACGACCCAATAAAATTCCACTAGTGGGATCTGGGGAGGGTAGAGTGTACGCAGACCTTACCCCTTCCCCGAAGGAGTAGAGAGGTTGTTTCCGAGAGACCCTCTGCTCAAGAAGGTAAAAAGACAAAGAAGACAATATTAGTAACACCACCGAAATAATATGAAACAAATCTGACCAACATGGCAAATAGGGGTGTTCAAAACCGATCCGAAACCGAAAACTGATCCAAACCGAAGCTTAAAGGCTTACTGATAACGACTTAACGGCTTAACGGACGGGGAACGGATTGAATTTTTTTTATTAACGGCTTATCGGTTTGGGGATGGATTATTCAATTTTCTTAACGGGTAATCCGTTAACCCGTTAAGTATATAAATATCATATATATATATATATATATATATATATATATATATATATATATATATATATATATATATATATATATATATATATATATATATAAAATTTATTTTTATTTATATATATTAAATATAAAAAAACTAAAACCCTTGAAAATGATTAACAAAAGTTTATTTCTACTTCTAAGCATTTTTATTCTCGGGATCTAGAAATTTTTTGGTTCTATTTTTAATTTACTTTTGGTTGTAATCCTCCTGTTTGGCAACATGCCGGAGATGGTAAAGCTAATTTTCTAATCACGGAAATCAAAATGAGTGGCTCTGGCAAAGAAAATTGAATGCATCATATTGCCTCTAAAATATTATTTTTTATGGCAATTCATTATTTCTAAGACGAGGAGAATAAGAGATATTTAGTGAACATATATGTTAGGCCGATAAACCGTCCATTAACCGCCCTATAAGAGCTAACCCGATACCAATCCGCCCGATATCTTATCGGGTGGCTAACGGATTAATACATTTAAAACCCGATAACTGTTAAGCCAAACTGTTAAGAGTAAAAAGCCGTCCAATCCGCCCGATAAACACCCTTAATGGCAAATATGACAAATAGGAACGATATGAAATCAAGAAGAAAGATACAACGCACAGCAGAAGCAAAATAGTATCCTTACCAAACTAATCTCTAAAGGTATGGTATAAGACAAGACTCAACTATCTCCTAATCTACAACCCTAATACTCGACCTCCACATGTTCCTATCTAGTGTCATTTTCGCGGAAATCTGCAACCTCGTCATATCCTGCCTAATCACCTCCCCCAGTACTTCTTTGGTCGCCCTCTACCTCTTCTCGTGCCCTCCACAACCAACCGTTCGCACCTCCTTACCGGAGCATCTGGGCTTCTCCTCTGAACATACCCGAACCATCTGAGCTTTGCTTCCCGCATCTTGTCATCAATGGGAGCCATGCATACCTTCTCCCAAATAACATCATTCATGATCTTATCCATCCTAATATGCCCGCACATCCACCTCAACATCCTTATCTCTACTACCTTCATCCTCTGGATATGTGATTTCTTAACCAGTTAACACTTAGAACTTACTTTTGAGTATCAGTGGCACTCTCTTGTCACACAATACTCCAGATGCTAGTCTCCACTTCATCCATCCTACCCCAAAATAAAAATTAGTTGAACAAAAAAAATAATCAATGAAAAAAATACTTTTATTAATTTTTCAAATTTGAATTTGAAATTGAATAACATAAAATTTTGAAATACATAAGAAAAAAAATACAAGATCTATTAAAAAATGATAAGAATATCAGATTTTATACATATGAACTCGAAAGTAATACATGAAATCATGAAGTCAATTAGATTTTTTTTTAAAACCATACATTATTAACATTAGAATTTCAGAAACATACAGAATTAGAATATTTTTATAACTATTAGTCAAATACATATGAAAAATGATAATGAAGGGAGGGAGGGGATTTAGGAATTGGATTTGGCATAAATCTGCTATTGAAAAAGGGGAAATGAGGGTTGAGTGTGTTATGAAATAATATAAAAGACAAGAACAATAACTCAAGAACAAGAGCAAATAGAGAGAGAATAGGGAGAGAGAGAAGTATTCTTATTAATACTTGGGGTGATTTACAATGGTAGAGAGCACCTCTATTTATAGGGAGGAGAATGACTTAGCTTCAAGCTAAAACTCTTAGACATTCACTCTAAATAGACTTCTATTTTATAACACTCCCCCTTGAATGTATATTCAATAATGTGCCTCATAAAACCTTAAAACCAAAACCCAATGGGAAAAATTAAAGAAAGAAAAAAGAGTACACATGTTTGAATATGCGCCTATTGGTTGCCTCGTTAAAAACCTTGCAAGGAAAACCCGGTGGGACAAAACCTTGTAAGGGAAAAAGGGTGCAACGCGCATTAAACTCCCCTTGATAAGAACATCAATTTATATCCTTGAGCATTTGCATTCCAATCTTGTGCATCATCTTCAAAACGATCTTTGATAGAGATTTGATAAATATTCAAATAAATATTCCGCACCTTGAAATCATCATTCTTGATAGATATGAACATCTTCATATAATGTCGTGGAATAACTCTTCAATATCTCCATAGATGCATTCTCAATGCCATCATGCTTATAGTTATAGCAAGATACATATGTACACAAATTGTACTTAGGATGTGGTACTTCAGGACCAAGAATTGCATATGCTTCAAGCAACTTAAATCTTTCAAGTTAAGTCATGTAAGTCACATAATAGACTTTAGATGCATATCAAGTTTTCCATGTCATGCTAGACAAATAAGATATCGAAAACTGACTATACATACCTTTGACTTTATACTTTCAAGCATTTGAACTATAGGTTCAAAACTACATGTCTTTCATATGGAATCAATTCTTCTTGAATTGAATCTCTTCCATTTAGTTACTTTCTTTGGGTCAGCAAATGCGTATAGCATGCTTTGCAATATGTTGCAATTGAATTATCCCATTTATGAACTTCAGGTTCATATCATGATATTCGGGGATATACATATACAAATGATAATTCATCCCATGTAACCTTTTCTCAAGCGTTTACCATGTCTTCCCCTCATGTTAGAAAAGCTAACTTGTTTCCTCAACTTTGGGAAATCATCTTTGTGCATTATCATGTCAATATACACAACACATTAATAATAAGATGAAATTATTTGGTTCCTAACCTTGAACCACTTGTGAGGGGAGAATATACTCTCGTATACAACGTATATCAAACTGATATATATAACTTCGTTCTCATAAGAAACAGTTTAGCTATTAAGTGGAAGCACTCAATAATTATCTTGCTAAACCAACTTTGATATAAACCAACTTATCAAGATGAACTATCTTGAGTAGAGAATCTGGAAATTATGCTCGAAGTTAGATTACTGAGCAATTTACCTCGCAAGCACCGGCCAGGCTGCGGGTTAATAACAATTGCGCATGTAATCATTTCATAGATGCATCATATGTGGTATACATGGCAGGTGAATGGGCCCATATTCACCTTTGATATTTCCAGAATTTATGGGCTTCAACCCAAACTCTTTAGTTGGTCAGTTCATTAATGAGAACAAGTGATACAAGAGAATTCGTAAAGAACTTTCTAGTTCTTTGATATTCACCTATGTGAATTTGCACATCATACTTAAAATGAGATGGCTAACACGAATGCCAACTGAATAAATTATCAATATTGGTAAACTTCAAATTTACACCATGACATGTGCACTTATCAATAAACTTCAGGTTTATTATGACATGGGTTTTATACCAATAGATATCCACTTTATTGTGGCATTCTTTCGTTTGTGTAGTACAAAGTGGAGAACAAAGCGGGTAGCTTTTCATATACAAATTACCCCGCTACAAGTTGTAGTAATAGGAGATATCAAAGCCTTCCTTTATTTATAGTCTCAATATAATCAATCGCTTTCGCGTGTACTTTGGAAACTGAATAAGTTTCTTTGAGACTTACTACAGCACAATACTCAATTGTGTTTCTCCAACATAGTAATAATTGGCTCTTCTAGAGCTCTCAATTAATTTTGTACTACCACAGATTCATCAACATCCATGTGGTGAATATCTTTCTTAAAGAGAAAGTTATACCATTATGGTCATGTCAAACTTATATGCAAGATATGTTTCTTGCATTATCCTTGTCCTTTAATAGTCATATTTCCAAAATACTTTGGCGTACAATAGGTACGTGACCAACGATCATTCATGCCATATATCATCTCAAACCTCCTTCTAGGGGTGAGTGTGGTATATTTAATACCAATTTCATGTTCATATTCTTCCAATAATGAATATGTATTCGTGAATCAAATGTTGTCACATTCACTTCGAGGATATGTGATTTTGTTATCCTTTTCAAATCTATCAATGCGTCGGGCATTTGATTTGCTATTCTTTGCAAATGGATAATCTTTTGTGCCTCTTTCTCACAAATAGAGGTATGTGGATCAAGATGAGATAATGATGCATTTTTCCACAAAATTTCCCGTTTGGTTTCACCAACTTCTCCCCCTAATTTTGGGAAAAGTGTCTTATCAAATTGACAGTCTGCAAATCGTGCAGTGAACAAAACTCCTGTCAATGTTTCGAGGTAGCGAATAATGGAGGGCGATTCAACCTCAACATATATTCCTAACCTTCTTTGCAGACCCATTTTGGTGCGGGATGGCGGTGCTAAAGGCACATATACTGCGCATCCAAAAATTCTTAAATGGGATATATTGGGTCCATGACCCAAAACCAATTGCAACGGGGAATATTTGTGTCAATTCGTCAGTCAGAGACGAACTAGCATTGCTTTATGCAAAATGGCGTGACCCCAAACCGAAGTGGGCAGCCGACGAACTAGTATTGCTGCATGCAAAATGGCGTGAACCCAAAACGAAATGGGCAGCCTCGTTTTCATGAAGAATTCAAGATTATTCTCATCTATTGTCTCAATATGATATCCATTTTGAATGATATCTTTAAAACTCAACAAGTTCTTCTTAGACTTGGAGGAGAATATTGCATTCTCTAAGATAAACGTCATGCCTTTGGGCAGAGTTACAGTTGCTCTTCCGGAGCCTTCAATCAATTTACTTCCCATGGTTTGACATATAAAAGAAATATACGAACATGAGAATAAACAACTTCAAATCGTTTGTGTCACATAATATTTTCAAAATCTGCTGTTAACAGTTGACTAACAAAATCAGATATGTTATCCATAATTGATTACTTTGCAGTTTGAAAATTTTCAGCGTTTTTCATAAGACAATCGATTATTAAACACACACAATCGATTGTTTGAACATAGACAATCGATTGTTAAACACACACAATCGATTATTTGTTATTTTTGAAAAACTTCAGATCACACTGTCTTAAGACAATCGATTGTTAGACATAGACAATCGATTGTTGGTTATTTTTGAAAAATTCCAGACCTCACTGTATAACGACAATCGATTGTCAGACATAGACAATCGATTGTGGATGATTTTTGAAAAATTTCAGATTACACTGTCTAACGACAATCGATTGTTAGACATAGACAATCGATTGTGGATGATTTTTGAAAAATTTCAGATTACACTGTCTAACGACAATCGATTGTTATACATAGACAATCGATTGTGGATGATTTTTGAAAAATTCCAGACCTCACTGTTTCAAGACAATCGATTGTTAGACAAAGAGAATCGATTGTTGGCTATTTTTGAAAAATTCCAGAACACACTGTTTCAAGACAATCGATTGTTAGCCAAAGACAATCGATTGTTGATCAATTATTTTTCAGCTTTAATGCGGAAATAGTTGATAATCGACTAGTTTTTCAGGCTAGTCGATTACCCCCACTGGAAAATAAAAGTTTTATTGATATTTGAGCATATTGAAGATATTCTAAAGAACTACTGCTAACATTGCATCATGAACTAACTAATACGAGCTAATACTAATGACTATTAGTTTATTTACTAACTAATACAAATAAGTAGAACAAAATCAAATAACTCCATCTTCTTTCATCACGGATCCATCGCCGATTAGGTGGTCTATTTTCCCCTCGGGTTGCTCAAAGAAGTCTGCCACATCCAGGTGGGTGATGTCCTCATCGTCGTCATAGACAAAATTTGTTTCAGGGCCTTTTCTCTTTCGAGATGCTTGATAAAGGTCAACCAAGTGTCTTGGTATACGGCAAGTCTTTGACCAGTGCCCTTTCCCACCGCAACGATAACATATCATTTCTGAACCATTTTCCTTAGGATCTTCATGACCCCGTTTCTGCTTTCGGCGGTTATCTCTCTTCGGGGGGTGACGGACTTCATTGAAATTTCTTCCTTGTCTACGTCCCTGGCTATGACCCCGTTTGCGACCATGACCATGGTCCTTTTCATGTTTGGCATAATGAGAGTGCACCTTATCTGCTTCAGGCAGTGGTGTAGACCCAGTGGGTCGATTTTCATGATTTCTCATGAGCAGGTCATTATTTCGCTCAGCCACTAGTAGAAGAGAAATCAGTTCAGAGTACTTCGTAAAGCCTTTCTCTCTGTACTGTTGTTGCAGTACCATATTGGAGGCATGAAACGTTGTAAACGTTTTCTCAAGCATATCATAATCGGAGATATTATTCCCGCATAGCTTCAATTTAGAAGTAATTCTGAACATAGCAGAATTATATTCAGAAACGGACTTAAAGTCCTGGAGCCTCAGATGAGCCCAATCATATCGTGCTTGTGGCAGAGTGACCAACTTCAGGTTGTCATATCTCTCCTTTAAGCCGTTCCACAAGACGAGTGGATCCTTGACGGTGAGATATTCAATCTTCAAACCTTCATCAAGGTGGTGGCGCAAGAAAATCAAGGCCTTCGCACATTCTTGGGTGGATGCTTTTTCTCTATCTTTGATGGTGTCTCCGAGACCCATAGCATCTAAGTGGATTTCAGCATCCAACACCCATGTCATATAGTTCTTGCCCGAAATTTCAAGGGCAACGAACTTTCTTTTTGTAATGTCAGACATAATCGAAAATTAAATTAGGAAGAGGGAAATACCTTAGATTTTTCGAGAATGGTTCTTGAGACGGTAGAGTCTCGTGCTGATAACGTGTTATGAAATAATATAAAAGACAAGAACAATAACTCAAGAACAAGAGCAAATAGAGAGAGAATAGGGAGAGAGAGAAGTATTCTTATTAATACTTGGGGTGATTTACAATGGTAGAGAGCACCTCTATTTATAGGGAGGAGAATGACTTAGCTTCAAGCTAAAACTCTTAGACATTCACTCTAAATAGACTTCTATTTTATAACAGAGTGGATTTAATTTCTTCTTTTTCTAAGAAAGGTGTAATTATTGATTTAAAGAACACATCTTACTAGGTCGAGTCGGGCCAGTTGACACGTGGCTCGGCTACCGGTTCGGGACAACTGGTCTACGAGCATGGAACTGGACAACTGGTACTTGCCAACCAATAAGGCAATAACAAAGATAACTCCAAACATAGGCAGAAAACAAACCAAGCTTAGATACTTTTTTCACCAAACAATCTCAAATGATTAGGAAAGTAGCACCATTCATCACACAAAAATTCATTTCAACTGGGCAGCTCTAGCTAGTCACAATGTTCATAATTCCAAACCAGATGCAACAGATGCAGCACCTAAATAGCTCATCTACTGGCTGCATTACCAATTAACAGATGCAGATGCAGCAGTCTTAACCAACCAGTTAAAAACAATAAATTATCAAACATTAATACTTCTACAATTTAAGCAAACATTAATACTTGTATTACTAGATTTTCAGAATGGTCATGCCTGCTCTTCTTTTTGCCCTTTAAGAATCATAAAATCCCAGTACATATGTTTATGCGTTAGAGTAATTAGAATGTGCATAGATCATCACATCATACTTCTGAGCTAATGATTATACTGGACAATCATGTCTGATGGTAAGTGTTCAGTCTATCGTCTATCAGCACAACCAAAAATATAAAACATACCTTTGAAAATTGAAATCGAATCGATCTCGGAACAGCTGCAGCATCGTCTTTAACTCTTCGTTTGCCCAGAATTTGTGAGGAATGAGGAATCGAATCGAGCTCGAAAATCGCCTAATGCCCTAATAGTCGATAATTAGCCCTAATTCAAATTATTTTAGAGTGGGCTGGGTCGGTGAAGGCGATGGGCTGTTGTTGGAATTAAAATTATTTTAAGGGATTTTTACCTATCTATATCATATAGCAAACCTTATTACCAAAAATGTTCATAATATTGTATTTACCCGCCTAGTCCATAGTTTTGCTACAAAATCTGTACCAAACCAAAAATAGATAGATTTTACCCTAAAATGGCGCCAAATTTGTAGGAATCAGATTTAATGGTGATTCTATCACCATTAATTTCGAAATTTAAAACGGAAGAAAATCCATTGCAGCGTAATTCTCTCCTTCTCCATATATTTTCCACCATTGATAGCCATTAAAAAGCTTGAAAGTTTTGAATTCAAAATTGGATTTTCAAAAATCATTATTTGTTTGGATTGGGTGTTATTGTAAATAATTCGAAATATGATTAGGAGTTTATCTTTCAATTTTGAGGGGTTTTGGTGAAGATTAGACTTGGTTTTGACTGAATTTCATATTGAAACTCGTCGAAGAAGAAGAATATGATCCAGAAGCTGTAGTTAAATTGTAGAATTGTAGATATATTATAGATAAAATATAGATAAATTGTAGATAATTTGTAGATAAATTGTAGATTTGGAAGACTAAAACTTCTACAAGTCTTCTACAATTATGTCGAAAATGCCAATTATGCTACAATTGAAAATCCCTTGGATTAGGTGTTGTTGTAAATAATTCGAAATATGTTTAGGAGTTTATATCTAAATTTTGAGGGGTTTTGGTGAAGATTAGACTTGGTTTTGACTGAATTTTCATATTGAAACTCGTCGAAGAAGAAGACATATTTTTTCAGAAATTGTAGTTAAATTGTAGATAAATTGTAGATAAAATGTAGAGAAATTGTAGGTTGGGAAGACTAAAACTTCTACAAGTCTTCTACAATTATGTCGAAAATGCCAATTATGCTACAATTGAAATGAGAATTGAAATATTAAAATTCAATGTATTCAATTTGTGGATACAATTTCTACAAATAAACTACAAATCAGTTTAAGTACTGTATAAAGTTGTATTGTTACATTTATACTACAGTTAAACTAAAATCTTGTGTCAAAAAAATTTAAGCATACCAAATTTCAATTTATGTACCATAATTCAAATTAAGGGTATAATTATTGCTTCATTTATTCTAGGCATGATATTAGGAGCATATATTCACTTTAGGTATATATTTAACTTATATCTTCAAGACTTAATCTTTTGGATAGTTCAAAGTAGAACTCATCGTAGGATAATCTCTATTTCCAATCTAAATCTAATTCCTAATAACTTACTAAGGATTAATACAATAGGCGTTTGGACAATATTTGGTAAAAGCTGAAATTTGAAAAAAATAGTATTTGTAAATTTGAGCTTACATACAATACAAATATCACTTGAAAAACAGTGAGTAATTTTCTGTTCATTCGAAATAAAATATTATAATTTGGTAACTTATACACCTAATGAATTTAATAGTGATTACCGTATATTAAGGTGGAGGAAACATAAGGAAAGAGAAGAGGAGGGAAAAAAGGAAATGAATATATGTTCCTAAAATCATGCCTAGAATAAATGAAGCAATAATTATACCCTTAATTTGAATTATGGTACATAAATTGAAATTTGGTATGCTTAAATGTAATAAACACAAACATTAAACATAGGATGTAATAAGATTTGCTATATGGTATAGATAGGTAAAAATTTCTTATTTTAAACGGGCAGGGCGATGGGCTGGGGCAGACCGCAGACGGGCAGTGGACTACTGGACTGGACTGGGGCAATATATATAAGAAAATGTATTTTAAAAATTAGTATCTTGGTATATCGAAATTTTAAATTTCTAATACTGATGACCGTACCAAAATATCAAAATACCGTTATTTCAATATCGAATTAGACCAAAACCAAAATATCGAATTAATTCCGTCCGGTTCGAAATTTGACACCTTTACAGTTAACCACCCATATTATCCACTAAAAAATAGGATAGATAATGAACATTTTTATAAAATGGGTCAAATATGGATAAGAACTATAGTATAATTAATGAGTAACTAATGAATAACCAATGGGTTTAACTTTTACATTTGTAAAGCTTCAAATTGGTGGTTCCTCAAGTTAGAGAGGCTAAGAATTCTCTCAAAAGTGATTATATGCAAGAATTCATTGATAATATGGTTATCTATATTATCCGCCGGTTAACCCATTTTTTATCCGTATTAATATGAACCGGATCGGATAATTGATCCATTATTTCATTATTCATTTTTTATATGAGTCATATTCGACCTACCCATTTGTCACCCGTAATTGTAAAGTTTGTCAAAATTTGCTAAGTTTGAAATAAATTTTTAAAAATTGGCTATGCTTTAAATGGAGCCATTGAAATGGCTACCTAGTGCCACTGAAAAACTTTAACATATTACCCCGTTTCCTCCCCAACCCCCAAACCACACTCCCCACCCACCCCCAAACCACACACCCCACCCACCCCCATCCCCGCCTCGAAAAAGAGTGTAACAACTCGAAAATAATACATTTAACTTTTGTGAATTTGGACGTCAATTTTGTAGTTTTTTTTAATTTATATATGAAAAATGCAACAACAAAGAATTATAGAAAGGAACCGTGAATCACGTTTCTTTTTAAATATATACACTCAAATAAAAACTGCTTGGTTACGCGAATAGTATGTCTCAGGGAAAATCAATATTATATTTAGAATTAATTATGTAGCTGACGTAGCAATGCACGTACCATTGGAGAAGTGACAGCTAAAGAAGAGTACTTAAAGAGATGCGAGTCTTAATAGGTACGAGCAAGGCGTCTAAGAGACAAGAAAAAATGATCGCTCGGGTCTTTTCATAATTTGAAGAGACACCGACGGAATGAACAAGACAGCAAAAAGTAAAAATTCGTTAATCTTCAATTATTGACCATTAATGATTAGAAACGTTACAGAATCTTCACGCAACAGTTATGATTGCCAATTATACATTTATTAATATCATTAATTGCTCATTATGACTCGATTATGAGAGTGAAGAGATGTTGTACTTAGAAATAGCTATAAAAGGGAGAGAAATAACATTTGTATGGATATGTTCTGATTTTTTTTTTGAATAAACAGCTTTCTATTTCATTACATCAAAAAAGTATACTTACAGAGGTTAGATGCTGACCATCTATTCTCGTATGCTATACACAATCACTACCCTATTATCATTCTCGGAAAAAACAAAACATACTATGATAATACATGTGATACAACTATCGTGAATAAAGTCTATCTCATTTAAAACTAGGAAAAATGATCTAAGCTATGTAGGGCAGCCCTCCATTTATGCCTTGAAGCCCCTCTGCAATGAGATGGACTACGATTTCCTTGCATACGGTGTCGCTCATCAACATGCCTCCCTGGAATCTCAATTTATTCTGTTCCCTCCATATCGTCGCCACCAGAATCCCAAATAGGCATCCTGTAATTTCTGCTAAGCCATTTCTACTCTTCACCAGCTTACTAATCCACGCACATTCCTCCTCCCAGTCAGCAATGGTACGCTTATGACCCAACCAGTTGAGGAGTCGATTCCAGAGCTCTTTGGTTTTCAAACATTCAAAGAAGAGATGCTCAAATGTCTCTCGATACAACCCACAGAAAATGCAATCTTGCGGAACCACAATATTTAGCATTTGGAGACGATCCAAAGTTGCAAGTCGCTTATGTAAAGCCAGCCATAGTATAAACTTATACCTGGGATGTAGTTGAGGCTGTAATATGATTGATTTCCACTGGACCTTGCTGCATTGAGGAAGAAGCTGTCTGTATAGCTTGTTAATGTTGAAGGACTCGCCCTGTTGCACCTGCCTCAATCTGTTAACCAGATTTCTACTAAGTGTTGCAATACCATTAATCAGACTCCTCGATTCAAAAATTTTTTTGATTTCCCTGGCAGCAGCCCTAGGCACCAACATGTCTTCAAAACAGTGGTTCTTGATATAGAAAGTATGAACCCACTTTATCCATAAACTATCCTTCTTCTTAATCAATGCCCACAAATGCTTGACCACTGCAGCTTTGTTCCATTTAGTTAGGTCTAAAACATTCAGACCCCCTGCACTGTAAGGCAAGAACATAGTGTCCCATGCAATCAGGGCCTTTCTTGAGACTGTGGCAGCACCAGTCCACAGATAGAATCTGCAGATGGCCTCTTTCATCTTCAAAATCTTTTTGGTCATTAAGAAAATCTGGGACCAGTAGGCTTGAATACCAAACAAGACAGATTTTATCAATTGAAGCCGACCAGCATAAGATAGGAGCCTTGACGACCAACAGTTAACTTTCTGTGTAATTTTCTCCACCAGTGGCCAGCATTGTCCAATAGACAGCTTCTTCGAGTCCAGAGGCATCCCCAAGTACTTGAAAGGGAGATTGCCTTATGGAAATCCCAGTATCTGAAGTATGTGCTGTTTCTGCCAGATCGTTACACCAGCTAAGTACACTGCACTCTTGTCAACATTTGCGTGAAGACCAGAGACCTTAGAGAACTCCTGAAGAATTTGTTTCAGTAGGCTGACTGATTGAATATCAGCCTTGCAGAACAATAGGAGATCATCCGCAAAACAAACATGTGCTACACCCAACTTATTGCATTTAGGATGGAACATGAAGTCTTTCCTCATCATCAATTGCACAAGTTGTCTATGTAGATACTCCATTGCCAGAACAAAGAGGTATGGTGACATCGGGTCACCTTGTCGCAACCCTCTTTTCCCTTTAAATGGAGCAGTGAGACCTCCATTGAAGTTGAGAGAATAGGTTACAGTTGATATACATTCCATTATCCACCCTATAAATTTGGATGGAACCCCAGACCCTGCAGCAATCTACTAAGAAAAACTCATTCAACTAAGTAGTAAGCCTTCTTTAGGTCCACCTTTAGCACACACCTAGGAGAGAGGCCCTTCCTTGAATAGCCCTTGAACAATTCTTGTGTGAATAAGATATTATCAATAATGCTGCGACCCTCGATGAAAGCTGATTGTGACCTGCCCACTAGAGAGTCAATAACCCCTTTCAACCTAGCTGTAATAATCTTTATGAGGATCTTGTACAGAGTTGTGCAGCAGGCAGCTGGCCTGTAATCCTTGACTTTGGTTGGATTCTGTACCTTGGGAATGAGAGTTAGTGCAGTGCTACTAACTCCAGAATGTAGTTTCCCAGTTGTAAAGAAATCTATCACAGCTTCACAAATGTCATCCCCTACAATATGCCACTGCCTGATGAAGAACTCCACTGGGAAACCATCCACCCCAGGTGCCTTGTCATGTGGCATGTCTTTTATTGCCTGTATTATTTCCTCCCTTGATACTGGTTGTACAAGAGCATCCTTCTGTTGTAAAGTGAGACAGGGCCCCTGATGAATTATTTCAATGTTTGGACATTGGATGATGCTATTCCCCCCCCCCCCCAGTAGTGACTTGAAACAAGCAACAAACTTTGCTTCCACTTTCCTGGGATCAGTTAGTTTAATCCCCTCTTCAGTATATATAGAATTGATAGTGTTGAAGCTTGTCCTCATCTTTAGTTGAGCATGAAAGTATTTTGTGTTGGCATCTCCACATGTAATCCAGTGAGCTCTAGATTTCTGTAATAGAATCTGCTCCTCTATATTGCTCCACTTCTCCACCTCCACAAGTAACAGTCTCTCCTGATCAATCAACCATTTATCCAGACAATTTGATTGCAATTGGATCTGGATGATTTCTAGCTTCTGCATTGCCTCATTGAGATGTAATATATACTTTGCCATATAAGTATTTAGCTCCTTTAACTCTAGTTTTAGGGTCTTCAACTTACTCCATATTCTGTGCATTTGCCCTCCCTGCTGATGCTGATTCCATGTTCTTTCCACAATGCCAGAAAATTCAATATGGTCCATGACAGAAGAATAAAGTTTGAAAGGTTTAGGATGATTGTTCCTTCTCTGTTGCTCAGTGTTACACATCGATAAGATAGGGGAATGATCAGAGACTTCCGGGGTCAATACATCAGCTTCAATATGGATGTATTCTTGCATCCAGTGTACATTCCCAAAGGCCCAATCAATTCTGCTATATACTCTTGTCTTAGACTTCTGCTTATTACACCACGTATAGAAACATCCCATGGTCTTCAACTGATAGAGTTGAAGAGCATTGAGAGTGTCCTGGAATCCCTGAATCTCCTGCTGAACAACTGGGGCACCTATTTTGTCATCCGTGTGAAGTACATTATTGAAGTCTCCACTGATAAGCCAGCTGCCTTGAATAGTAGCCCTTAAGGCCACCAGTTTTGCCCACAATTGCTGCATCTTGCTCAATTCATTGTTAGCATATACAAATGTTAACAGTGTTCTGAAAGTAGAACCCCTTTCTTTAACCTCACAGTGAATAAATTGCTCATCAACCTTCAAAACCTGCATCTCCACTTTTGAATTCCACAGTATCCAGATTCTCCCAATGGCACGTTCACTGTAATTACCAGTATGTCGCCAATCATTTCTCAGTTTTGTGACATCTGATTTACCTTTGCTTCCTTTACTTTTGTTTCTACACAGCCCATACAATCTACTTTATGTTTATTCAGAAAGATTCTCAGCTCCTTCTGTTTGTGGGCCTTATTTAGACCCCTAATGTTCCATGTGCAGACTATCATGACTGGGTGAAGCTGGATAGGCCAGTGCCCCTGGATCATCAACTATCTGTAGCAAAGAAAAGTTGTTGGTTGTGTTCACTGAAGCACCATCACATTGTTGTACAGTCTTGCCTTTTACTAAACCTCCGTCGTTCACTCTGCTGTAAGCATTTTCATTCTGCTTACCATCCTCCACTGATCTGTCAATTCTTGTCTTCACATTGTCCTTCTTTGTTTTTGGTAACCATTGCCATATCTCACTCTGTACTTTCTGTTTTACCCCTGCAGCCCTATGTCGGATCTTTGCTTCCTCCTCATTGCCCTGCCTCTTTTTTATACCAGCAGTCCTCAGTGCTATGACCAAACCTAACACAGTCACTACAATATTTTGGCCTCCATTCGTATTCAATCTGTTGTATGATAACCCCCCTCTTAGTATGTAATTCCAGAGTCTCAGGCAGCGGTTAAGAAATCTCTGTTTCCACCAGCACTCTAGCAAATGAAATCCTCTCCTGTTCAGCAGTGATTTTATCGGTGTACATAGGTTCCCAACTACACTTGCTAGCTTCCCAAGAGCTTCAGCGGACCAATATCCCAAAGGTAGCCCAGGGAAAGTGACCCATAAAGGAACTACACTCACATTACCTGGTTCGTATTTGAAGTCCATACTCCATTGTTGTAGCATCAATGGTTTATTATGAAATGTGTCAGGGCCAGCCTGGAGAACAAGATCTCTTTCTTCATCAGTATCAAATCTGAAAATATAATACCCTTCGTCATGATGTAGAATTTGAGGTTTCGGAACAAAACCCCAAACATTTGTAATGAAATTGTCCATAGCTCGCTCATACGGGTCTTCTCCTAGTACAAACCCTATCAAAGCATTTCTCCAGTAAATCTCATGTTCCTGAGTATCATCATCATCAATTTGAACTACAAACATACCATCTCGCATTGCAGGTGGTACATAGCTTAGTGATTTCCCTTTTTGAGGGCTTCGATTATGTTGCATGGTGTCTCTATTGCCCTTTTCAGTCACAGGAACTCCAGAAGTTTGAGCAATCTGAGTTTTCTTTACTTGTGCAGAGAAATGGAGCCGACGATGAACTGAATCGACTTGTTCCAGTTCCTGCAAATCCCCCTCGCCTTCAACAATTTCCTCACTGATAGGTTGGAACTTCAATGGTAGAAAACTGCCAAACGTTACTGGCACCCTCTGCTGGACACCAATTTCCGGCGTTATCTGCGTCACGGATTTTCCATTTTTGCTAGGGTTGTGGAAAACTTTCGGTGCCGAACCCATTCCAGTTAGCCACTGAGTAGGATTATTCACAGCTGGTGTTTCCACTTTCTCCATCTCCGGTATCAGCTGTTTCGCTGGATTCTTCTTCCTTCCTCTCGCCATGGCTGGAAGCGTAGGTTAGCGTCCTGCTAACCTGCACCGAGAGCTTTTAAAGAGATAAATAAGCTCATTCTAATTCGGTTAGAGCTTTTAGAGCTATTGGAATATACTTATGTACTTTACTTTATATCAATTGCTTTGCTATTTCTCATTCTAATTTTCCTTTTCCATTGCAAAAATATTCTTTTATTTGATTATCAGTAGCCTGAGTACTTCTTAAAATAAGCTCTGACCGAACTTCAATTTTCTAGTTAAACAAATTGGTTTCGTTACCGGGAAACTAATAATCTTCTCACTTTCCAAATCCATTCTTATGTCAAAAAATTATGTCGAATGTCAACGACAACGACCAACAAAATTTACAAAACCAACAAACTCAAACATCAGTTAAATTAGCTAAATCAACAAGGAGATGGAACTCCAATCTCCTCACTACAAAACTCTCATCGACAATCTCGAGAAGGGACTCCTAATAGATCTAAATCGGTTATCAATGACCAGCATTAGAACGATCAAGCTATTGATGCACCGTTGAAGCAATTAATCACCCAACAGGTCAACAACACTTTTCAAGCTTTTATAAGCAGGTTACCAACTGTACCACCAACTCCATCTCCAAACAACATCGTTACCATAGAAAATCCCTCCCGAGACTCGTTAATTCGGGCAGTGGAGGAACACCCAGCGAATCTCGTGATGGAGGGTCAGGTAACGTAGTTAATTCTGATTTAAAGAATTTAGTACTAACTTCACAGAAGCAGCTCAAGGAACAGAACGATCGCATAGAGCAGATACCTGGTGTACCGCATGTAATCAAGGGAATAGATATGGAGAAATACTCTCAACAACCTTGAAAGCCAAATGCCGCTCTTTTTCCAATTTCAAAAAATTCAAGATGAACGATATCCCAAAGTACGATGGAACAGCTAATCCACGGGATTACGTAGCTGCATTTATAATTGGCGTAAAGGCAGCGACTTGACCAAGCAAGGAATTGAATCAGTATTGATCAAAACATTTGGAGAAACATTCACGAAGGTAGCACTTACATGGTTTCTATTTTACCTAAATATGCTTTTAATTCTTTTGCTAAGCTTTTAGATTCATTTATAAAAGCATACCCGGGAACTCAAAAAGTTAAAAATGGATGAAAAGACATTTTCAAAATAAAATAAGGGGATACGAAGCTGCTCAGGGAATTCCCATACATATTCCAGCGTGAAAGGATGATGTTACTCATGTACCCGATAACTGGGTGGCTATGGCATTTGCCAGTAATCTGAATTAAAAAAGCTCAGAAGCCACAAGGAGACTCAAAGAAAGCTGACAAGAATTTCCTGCAACAACTTGGAATGATGATTACAATAAATACAACACAAAGTTGCGGAGAGAAGAAGATACTATCACTCAGCGTCGGAAAGATAAAAGAGTAAGTTCAAGGTGGGTAGAAACTAAAAAAAATTCAGGTAAAAATAGGTACAAATATTATGTGGGACCAATAGGAAGGGACTCACGTTCGAAACAGGAAAATCCAAGGTATGACCCTAGATCAAGGGACAGAAAATCGGGTTCATCATCAAGGTACGGGAAAGAGCAAAACACGCAAGACACGCGAGATGATGATAGAGATTCAAAAGCAAAAATAGGTGGTTATAGTTTTAATGTTAGCACATATGAGTTGGTTGCTATTTTAAGAAGCATGGAAGATAAGGTACGGTGGATAAAACAATGAGATCGAACCCAAACAAGAGAAATCCCAATTTTTGGTGCGAGTTTAACAATAATCAGGGTCACAAAATGGCAGATTGCAGATTGCTACAAGGTGAAGTAGAGCATTTATTAAAATAGGTTACTTAACTGAATTGTTTGATGAAAAGGGAAAGCAACTATATATGAAGAATAGGCAGGAACCGCCAAAAATTCCATTACCAAAGTGAACGGTTAATGTCATAAGTTGAGGGGAGGAGATCAATGGCGTAATGTATATGGCAGCAAAGAATGTGTCAAAAATCACAATCACCCACGGGAAGCGAGTTTGTCAAGTTTTAAAATAAGATAGTATAACATTTTATGATGAAGATGCAGATGGCGTGTTGATTCCACACAATGATGTGCTGGTAATATCTTGACTTGTACATGATACTAACGTAAAACGAGTTTTGATTGATCCAGGTAGTTCGGTAAATAACATTCTGTTAAGAGTGGTACACGAGATGCAAGCCAATAATCAATTGGTACCCAAAGCACGGACCTTATATGGTTTTGACAACTTGAGCGGTGTAACAAAAGGGAAGATAATACCTGCCACATTCGCAGAAGGAGTAGTCAAAGACACCAAATTTCAATTGATAGAAACTGACATGGCATACAATATGATTCTTGGCAGACTGTGAATTCACGAAATGGATGTTGTTCCGTCTATCCTATACCAAGTAATCAAGTTTCCTTCATAATGGGGAATACAAAAAATCCATGGTGATCAATAGGCTTCTCGAAACATTAATTTAATGGCAGATTCAAGCGTGAAAAGCGACGAAAAATAGCAATTACAGAATTTAATTGAGAATTTAGCAACACAAGCTTCAAATAAAGACGGACAAACAAATGAATCCTCACCAGATGTAGATACAAGGCCTTATACTATTCAAGAACCAGAAGAAAATAAATATATCAAAACAACATTCTAGGAACTAAAATTTGTTGTATTATTTGTACATTGGCCGGACAGAGAAGTCTACATTGGAACCAAACTCATCCTAGAGATGAAAAGTGAGTTAATTGAATTTTTAAAAGCTAACGTAGATTGCTTTTCTTGGTCGCATTCAGATATGACAAGTGTCACACCCCTTTTTCCCACCCCCCAAAAGAATATGCAATGTTGGATTGTGGATTGTTGTGGGTTAAAGAGTTTTTTTCAATTAAAACGATAATTTTGAAATAGAAATTATTTTATTATTCAGAGTTGCCACTTGGAATTGGGGGTTCCAAGTCACCTTTTATTTGAATCTCTTGTTCAAATAAAAATTTAACTCTTTTATTAGTGGTCTACAAAAATAAAGCTCGGCTAAGAAATTCTATTGACCGGAAAGAAGGTGCAAGGCATTTTCCGTGTCCCGTAGTTATAGCATGGTCACTTTATTGACTTAAAACTTAGCTTGAATTAATTTTTGACAAACTGTGATTTATATAGTTTTTATGTTTTACAGATCCGCTTATATTTTTTAAAGAAGTTGGATAAATTACATCGTCATAACCACGCTACGCCAAGCGAATGTGTGATCGAATAACAAAATCAATTAACTTATCATAATTTCATCTTGCAAGGGAATCCAAAATTATGAAAATCAACTATTTGTAGTACTTTTGAGAAATTACTATATTTTAGAAAGATTTTTTTGTTATTAAATGTCACTGCCGTGATACACAAGCGAGTCCTTAGTTATGACTAAAATAATTAAAACTAAAAAAAATGCAAGATATTTATTTGCAAAGCTAATTATTGAATGTCACAATCACTCTATACAAATGAGTCCATAACTAGTAGGAGAATTTTGAAACTTTTGACTTTAATAAATCCCAACTTTAGCAAAACATACAACTTGTGTCCCGTGAAACATTCGCTGGAGGAATCCTTAAATTAACTAAATATATACTAGGTAGTACTTTCAAATCCAGCTTAACAAATCATAGTCCAACACTATAATTTCCGAAATAAAATCTAAATAATCTGAAAGAAAAATCTCTGTTAGTCACAGGAAAAATGATAATAAAACAACAATATATAGCGTTTATAAGAAGAAGCGTTTTATAAAGTCCATGTGAATAAGAGTAGTTCTGCAAAATCTAACTCTACTTTGGTGTCACCTAGCTACTAAATATGATATTACCTTAATTAAATCTTTGTTTTCCATTACTTTAAAACATAGTGTTTTGGAACATGAATATACAATGTAAGTAGCATGTGTTGGCAAACGTTAGAAAATATGTAAGCATTAGAAAAAGGAAATTACATAAGTAGATACTGAATGTAATTAATAGTGAAGTACTCTGAGTAGCAGAATGTCATAGCACATCCCCAATAACACCACGAAATGGACAGCGAAAAGCAGCAGTAACTCAAGAATACCTCCGAAACCCAATAAGAAATTACTTGAACTAACAACTAGTAACCCCAGAAATTACTTAAAAGATCCTTTTGCTTTTCCAAAATAATTTCACACAAACAATACTCACAAAAGATCTGAAATTTTAGTCTGTCATATGTGCACAGCGCTGCTGATTTTCTTCAAGATATATGCCAATTTTTTGAGTGTAAAAGATGTGTAAAGATGTTCACCCCCCCCCCCCCCCCAAGTAAAAAAAAGATCCCCACTTTATAGGAAAGGGCTGCCTTGAAAGTGATTCAAAGTTGCACCAAAAATCTGTCCAAAATCATGATAAAAGATTGTCTTTTTTCACTAAAATTAGACACAAGTAAGGGTAGTTGTACCTCAAACCAACTCCAAATAGTAAAAGGCAACAAACATGTACCTTACACTCAAGCATTTAGCTTTTATCAATACATGACTAAAATCCAAGCAAAAATACTCATACTCAAACCAACTATGAATATGCAAAGTTAGGACATGAATTCAATTGCAATTGAACTAAGAACCCCAACAAACTAAACTAAAACTAATCTATTAACGAGAACTAATAATGGGCGATTGAAATAAGAAAAATACAACTTAAACAAACATTAACAAGCTATCAAACAACGATTAATAGCAATCATAAACAAACGACTAAGTACCTGATTCGAAAATATTAAGCAACGATCGCCATTAAAAAATTTTACGAACTAATGATCACGGATTAAAAATCAATTGAAAATAGAAAATTAAACTAAAACCTAAACTTAAATGGGAAAAAAACTCAAATTACGAAAAAAAAAAAGAGGAAAAAGATTAGGGTTCAAGCTTATACCAAACTCTGGGACATTCGACATCGAATCGAGCAATGAGACGATATTGAGGATGAAAAGTGGTGGTTGTATGACCTCGAGGCGCATGTTTCTTTTTGGAAGATGCTAAAAGAATATATTCCGGCATCTTGCCAAAAGGAAACAAGTGCCTTTGGTCGGAAAAAATTAAAAAAGTTGGAGGCGCAGAAACGACGGGTAGTGGGGGGTCGTCGGAATTCTGGTCACCGGAGTTTCGAGTTAAAACCAATTCCAAATGATATCCCTTGTCCAGTTATACACTTCTATGTAGTCATTGAGTGAATGGGATGGCTCAATATTCATAGATTTCATAAAAAAGTGCGGCTAGGGCTTTCCTAGATCTAAAATTCGTGGATTTTGAGGGATTTTTGAAGGACTTTGTTTGAAGATATGGAAAGAGGAAGTTGAGAGGAATAAAGAGTGAAATTTTGGGGTAGTTTGGGGTGCTCCCCTATCAGTGGCAAATTTTGGCGGGCAGAGCGAGCGGCAGGGTAAGAGAGGGTGAGAAAAGAAAGGAATTTAGGCTTGGTAAATGACCAAAAATCTGGTTTTTGGGGCCTTATATACCTATTAAAACATTAAATAAAGGCCATTGAATCAGAGTGAGATCAAGAGATTTGATTTAGTCTTGGTCACTTAACAAAACGACGTAGTTTTGTGGGAAAACTATGTCATTTTGGACTCTTTCAGTGGCAGCCCTTGGTCTTGCACTCTTGGCCACTTAACCATTTAAATTTTAACTCATTTTTCTTTAATCCTATCTTATTAAACTAAACTTACAAAAATAAGTTAATTAATTAAACAACTTATTCAGATGATGAATTAACTAGATTAATTCACCAATTAAATCGTTAGTTAATTCCTAAAATGCACAAATAAAGGAAGAAATATTTTTCTTTTTGGTATTTTTATGATAGAAAATATGCAATTAAAGGCATAAAATATATAAAAATAATAAAATAACAAAATACTAATGACTTTAGGATGTGCTAAAATAGTGCAAAAATTGGGTGTTCACAATAAATACTACTGAAAGTAATATCCCATAAGTTGAATGAAGATCCAACATATCCACCTGTCAAACAAAAGGAAATGAAGCAAGGGTCCTTCAAAAATCAGGTGATTCAAGATGAAGTACAAAAGTTCTTAAAAATCGAGTCTATCTATAAGGTAAAATATCCTAATTGGTTAGCTAATACTGTAGTAGTGCCCAAAAAGAATGGTAAGTGGAGAGTTTGTGTAGACTATACTGATCTAGATAAAGCTTTCCCTAAAGATTCTTTTTCATTACCGCACATAGATCAACTAATTGATGCTACTGCAGTACATGAGCTATTAAGTTTTTTAGATGCCTATTCAGGATATAACCAGATAAAAATGGATCCTCTAGATAAGGAAAAAGCCACCTTTGTTACAGATAGGGGGACTTACTACTATAAAGTAATGGCATTCGGTCTAAAGAATGATGGAGTCACGTACCAGAGGCTAGTGACCAAGATGTTTCAAGAACATATAGGAAAAATCATGGAAGTTTATATTGACAGTATGATGGTCAAATCACAATAAGCAGGGGATCATATTCAACACAAGTTAGATACGTTTTAGATTCTCTGTAAATTCCACATGAAGTTAAATCCTGATAAATGTGCATTTGGCGTGTCGTCAGATAAGTTCTTGGGATTCCTTGTTTCTAATCGTGGCATTGAAGTAAATTTCCCGCAGATTAAGTCTATTGAAGAAATAATATACTTATGAGCAAAAAATAAGTGTAGAGCTTGACAGGTAGAATAGCACTATTGGAAAATTTATTTCCAAATCATCGAAAAATGCTTTAAGTTCTTTTCGGCCTTGAAAAATAAAAGTCAATTTGAATGGTACGGAGAATGTAAACAAGCGCTCAAAAATTTAAAAGTGTACTTTTCGAACCCACCATTGCTGGCCAAACCAAAGGACGAGAAAAAACTACTCATCGACCTTGATGTTTCGGAGGTGGCGGTAAGTGTTGTATTAGTTTGAGAGGGAAAAGGTAAAAAAAAATCTCCAATTTACTATGTTAGCTAGTCTTTATTGGAGGATGAAACTCGATATCCTCATTTAGAAAAACTTGCACTAGCGTTAATTAGGGAATCTAGAAAATTAAAGCCTTATTTTCAATGTCATGCTATCTCTGTAGTAACTGTCTATCCCTTGTCACGCCCCCTTTTTCCCCCTCCCTTTTTGCGGGGAGGGAAAGGTTCGGGTTTTGACATTTATGGAGGGTAATAACTCATCCTTTGGGAAATTGGGTATTTTGAAGAGTCACCACCTAACGAATTGTGGTGCGTTAGGGCAGGTAGAGCGATTAACTCCTTGAACTAGTTTGCATCACCAGAGATTAGGACAAGAGCTCAAAATAACCTTGAGGGGAAGGTGTTAGGCACCCTTCTCAGTCCACAACTGTGCGTTCTGACTTAACTTATACTTATGAATTAGTCCATTAACAAATAAGTAGTTGAAACAAATAATTGCAAGTAAAGCAAGTTGGACGATGTATAACTTAAATAATAATACAAAGATTTTGGACAAGTTATGCATGAAAGGGGAAGTAAAGTTTTCAAGAAAAAGGGATTTAGGGAAAGAGGGGTCCTAGGTTGGTTAGTCTACAGGATCACCCCATGCAATGCCCGGTAGACACTCCTCAATAAGGGGCTATACATGACATTAGCACGTAGTCATCATATCTCATTCTACTCAAGTCCCTCCCCTTAGGCATAGCCTAAATCGTTCTAGTAACCTTGACAATGCCTATGAGTGCACTAACCATCCTTCTTTATGGCCCTCGAGGTATTTTAGAACCCCTAAATCTGGGCAGTCCTAGACAACCCCTAAGGTGCTTAAAAGGAGAATCCTAGGCAACAGGCAAAAAACAATTTGTGACTATATATAAAGCAAGTTAGAGGCTCATAGTTACCTCCACAAGCATATCACATAAATGCATGTCTTCAAATAATATTCAAACACTCAAGAAACAAATTTTAGAACATGATATCTAAGTTAGCATAGGTTATAAAGTAGTGAATGAGGCAAATATGTGAAAGATCCTATTTAACTTTCCTATTAATTAGACTTGTTAAATCTGAACAACCTCAAATAGTAGAAAATAGTTTTAGAGTTATAGAATTTAAAAATGCCCTACAAGCTTGCCTAACGCAGAATAGTGACGTCCCAAAAGCTGAATAACTACGTTGATATAGTAAAATGATGAGCCGATTTTAAAAATAGACTTTTGGATTCCTATAGGAATGCTCTCTAATGGTAGATCAGGGCAGTATTTGAAAGAATTCATTTCAGGAAAGACAAATCATTGATTAGACCATCTTTGAAGTAAACTAATATGAATTGAGCTAACTTATTCAAACTAATCTGATTTTAGATCTACGGGTAGAGTTTCTGATGTTGTTCTTTATGAGCATGATATCTAAGAGCTGACATCAGAAACTTATAGGCATGATTTTTAGATGTAAATATCCAAAAACTTTGAACTTGATCATCTGCTCAGTATGTATCTATTTGTGAAGTTGATTTAAGTCTACAGACATGATTTTATTATTCAAAACCATTTAACCCTATTGGCATGATTTCTAGCATGGTGAGGAAAACATAGCAAATATATAAAATTCTATAGGCATGATTTCTAACATGGTAGGGCATACATAGCAAATATAAGATCCTATATGTATGATTTCTATCCATATTACCCCACAAACATGTAACTACACACCCATTTTTCACTAATCACCTCATATTCGTTTACAAATTATTACAAACCAAATGAACAAACTACCTAGATAAAGAAAAAAAGAAGAAGTTACACTATAAGGACCTGAAGTAGGCCCAAGTGATTTTCCAAACCTCCAATAGCCTCAAATGCCAATTTCATAGACAATAACATTGTCTAGGTCCGTCTGAGTTCCCTAAGGATCTCAAGGATCCTGGGCAGTTCTCACACCTAGACTTTGTAACCAAATTGAGTAAGTGCAGTATGGAAGGGCCAGCCTCAGTGTGCCAGAGTTCAGAGTGTTCTGAAAAAGATCCCAAAGCAGTACACATACTGGAGGGAGCAGAACCTAGGGACTAAGGAATAGAGTGAGAGTGCTTCACATAGCTTAAAAGGATTTTAGTATGAAAACAATGTTAAAAAGTGAGACTTAGTTGAAATAATTTTGTAAACAAGAGAGTTTTTTGGTAAACAACCTTTGAAAATAGTGGTGTAATTAAACAAACAACATGTCGGTCTAACAAGTTCGACAATACTCAAAGAACAGTCCTTCACACATGGGAATGGGAATTGGGGACACATAGATCACATAGTATTAGGAGCATAGTAGTTCTTGTGGGGATTAAGGGATTAGGGGATAGCTATTGGTACCAATTCAGTAGGAGCTTCAGAAACAATCATAGAATCAACCATTTAAGTGACAAATCAGCTTTCATATCAAAACTGGATAACAAGTAGACAAGCATTCAAAGTAGGGTAGAGTCATGTTGAGATAGACTGCTAGGGGGATAAAACATGTCTGAAAAGCCCTAAGAAGGCTAGACTAACACGTTAGATGAAGCAGTAATGTAAATATATCAACTATATGTGAAACAATAGAACCATAGGTAGAAACAAATTAGAAACATGATAAGCTAAAGTAGTAAAAGAAACTTATTGGTTTTGGGACTTGAATTGAAATCAGAACATACAGTAAAGATAGTAAACACAAAGTGAGGAATATGAAAGCATAATAGCTAGCCTTGGTTTGCAGCGAGCTAACTTAGAATAATAGCAAGTACCCAAAGAGAGAGAGAAGAAACATTTTGAGTGTGAGAGAGCTTTGAATTAATGTGTTCGTGTTAGTGAAAGAGCGTGGTATTTATAGTTTTAAAAACAGGCAGAAAATAGGGCAAGAATCAAAGTTCCGCAATAATTATGGAACCATATACTAATTAGAATCAAATCGATGCAAGTACTCCATTAATTAAGGGGTAATTAACCAATGGTAATGGGCAGAAAAATATTTAAGGAAAGAAATCAAGCAAGGCATTAGGTACGAAATAGACAATTAGGGTAAATACATAAGGTTCAATTAAGAACAGTTAGTGAAGAATCAACAAATAACATGGTTAATCCAAATAAGCTAAGAAAACTAAATAAGGTTGCAGAATATAGAATTTATTGAGAATCAACATATAGCAAACTGGTGAATCAAGGACTCGAAATTACTGATTTAAGGAGAATGACATAGGTTCCCATGAATAAGCAAATAAGCCAAGTTTAAGCCGGATGAATCGAAGGTCTAAAGGAAAGTTTTCAAATCAAGCTAAGAAATAGGGAACTCAGAATTAATCAAAGAGAGTCTCATGAGTCAATGTTTTAGCATATAAATAGAGTAAGATAAGAATAACCAGACATAGCAAACATAAAGGTTAAATAGAACGAATAGAAAGAGGCAAGTCTTAAACAATAAAGATGAACACAAACACATAGAGGTGATGTAAGTTAGGCTAAGAAACTCAGTAGAAACATATTTGAGGTTAGCTAGTCACAGAAACTCAAAAACGAGAACCAATCATTCATATTGATATATAGAACCAAATGAAGAAAACTTTGAAAATTAGGGCTTTCAACATAGACGAGTTAACTCATAGAATTATTTAAAATAATGCAAGAAATAGAAGTTTTTACACAAAGAATCAGTTAGACAAGGTTTTAAAAGAAGTTAAGAAAACCCTAGTTTTAGAAGAAGGTAAAAAACACTTAAAGTCTATGACTCTTGTAAGGAATCTCAAGGAGAGTGTAAAACATTGAAGAAACAAACTCAAATCGTACTAGACTGTACAGATCTAGGAGGTATGGAAAGAAATTAGGGTTTCGAAAGAAACCCACATAGAGATGAAGAACCTGCTAGAAAACCCAAGGATCGTTCCAAATACAACATAATTTTGCTTGAAATCACACTGGAGTAGCCAAGAACAGATAGGTGACGAACCCTAGATTCAAATCGGCGTGGCCCTGGGCCCTTGAAAACATTAGAGAAGTCATGCATGGCAAGAGAGAAGCCATTGGAGACTTAGGATACGATAAGAGGCCACCAGAGATAGCCGAAGATGGGAGGTCAGCGATTCAAGGGCTCAGGTTAGGTTAAGAGTATACTGAGAGTAGAGAGAGTTTTAGGGTGGCGTATGTGGAGGAACGGTTAGGGTTAGGGTCGTTTAGAGTTAAAAGTAAGGAATGAATGGGGTCGTTGATCTAGCCAGGATCTAATGGGTTTGGGTCAGGTAATTGCATTTAGGACCCGATTCGGGTAATTTGGACTGAAATTGGGCTAGGTATTGGGTTTAATTGAGGCTATAATTGAAATATGATTTGGCTAAGTTTTAAATAACCAATTTAACACTATGTAATTTATAATAAATGATAAATAATTTCTAAAAAATAATTTCATGTACTAAAAATATTTAAAATAGATATTTAATATTTTAAAAATATAGAAGATCATTTTACGCATATAAAACGTAATTGTACATTAATGAGGATAATATTGCAATATTATACAAATTGGCCTTAACAATGTAAATGCAATTTAAATAATGCACAAAAATATTCAAGAAATATTTTAGCATAAATATAGGATTTAGATAGTTAAAATTACCCTAATCAACATAATTTTTATAAGTAAAAAGGAAAAAATAAATCAATTTAAAACCTTTAAAATTACAGAAAAATTATAAAGACCTTGTGCATGCTTTTAGATATGTATATGCTATTTCAACAACATTTATGCATATTAAAAATATTTAGGAAAATTTTGGGTATCAACACTCCTTACGTAATATATACATAAACAAGAGTTACCAGGTAGGTTAGCCAAATGGGCTATAGAACTAAGTGAATATGACATCACATATCAACGTAGAGCTACAATAAAGTCATAGGTTTTAGATTTTGTGGCGGATTTTAGTCCATGGTTGGTAGAGGAGACAGAAAATGAACTGCATGTATTTAACGGGTCTAATCCATATATTTGGACCTTATTTACTAATGGCTCTTGAAATGTAAAAGGAGCGGGTTTAGGTATTATCCTGATCTCACCTATGGGAGAGACTATACGATAAGACACAAAATGCCATCCTATTACTTATAATGAAACAGAATATGAAGCTGTGGTTGCAGGTCTAGAATTGGTACGAGAGCTCGGAATAGAGCATGCCATAATCAAAAGAGACTCGCAACTCGTAGTTAATCAAATGCAGGGGACCTATATAGCTAGAGAGGCGAGGATGCAACAATATCTAGAAAAGGCACATGATTTAATTAGACAATTCCAAACTTGGAAAATTGTGCAGATACCAAGAGATGAGAACGCCGAAACAGATGTGTTAGCTAATCTTGCATCCGCTACAGAAGTTACAAATGAAGAGAACGTTTTTCGATACTCGACCAAGATAAAAATGAGGTAAATTTCAATAATTTAACTTGGGATTGGAGAAACAAGATTTTTAGTTTTTTGCAGTATGGATTTCTAACTGAAGATAAGAAAAGCCAGGCACTTCATTGAAAGGCTGCCCGTTACTATTTAGATCGAGGCAGTCTATATCGAAAAATATTTGACGGCCCTCTAGCAAGGTGTCTCGGACCTTCTCAAACGAAATATGTGATGAGGAAAGTACATGAGGGACATTATGGAAATCACGCCGTAGAAAGAACCTTGGTGAAAACTTTAATTAGAGCAGGGTATTGTTGGCGAAAAATGGAAGAAGAAGCAGAAACTTTGTGGCTAAATGTGACAAGTGCCAAAGGTATGGTAAAAACATGCATCGACCAGCAGAATTATTACATCCGATTATTGCACCATGGCCTTTTATGAAGTGGGGGTGGACATCATGGGTCCACTACTACAAGTCAAAGTCAAGGTATGATTTCTATTAGTACCTAGTGATTATTAAGGTAGGATTTCTATTAGTACCTAGTTATTATTTTACTAATTCGGTCGAAGCAGGTGCCATCAAACAGGCACGAGAAAAAAAGGCCAGAGACTTCATCTGGCGAAACATCATATGCCGGTTTGGAGTTCCAAAAGAGATCATGTGCGATAATGGTCCGCAGTTGAGATGTGAGCAGATCACAGAATTCTTTCAAAGTTGGAAAATTAAAAGGATTACTTCGACACCTTATCATTCAGTGGCCAAAGTACAAGCTGAATCAACAAATAAAGTTATTATTAATAACTTGAAGAAAAGACTAGAGGAGTCAAAAGGCAAGTGGACAGAGGTTCTACCTGGAGTCTTGTAGCCTTACCGAACAACAGCAAATAAAAGTACGGGAGTGACACCATTCTCACTTGTGCACGGTGCTGATGTCTTAATTCCAGTTGAAATAGGGGAGACAAGTATGAGAACTCTCAAGCAACAAAAGAGTAAAATGAAGAGGAGATGCGGGTAAATCTCGATTTGCTTGAAGAAAAGAGAGAATCAACTTTAATAAGGATGGCTGTGCAAAAAACAAGTTATTGAGCGATATTACAATCGGAAAGCTCATCTTAGATACCTCAAGATTGGGGACTACGTACTCAAGAAAATTTTTCAATCCACAAGAGCATCCAATGCAGGAAAGTTGAGTCCAAATTGGGAAGGACCTTACAAGGTTTGAGGTATCGTAAGAAAAGGTGCATATGAACTTGAAATCATTGATGGAAAGGTTTTACCCTCTAGTTGGAATGTTGTTAATTTGAAAATGTACTATTTCTAAGGAAATGAAATACCCACGGTCAGGTATCTTTAATTACGATTTTTTTTTGAACAGTTAAAAATATACTAACAATTTTAGATAATAGGCAAAACGCTAGCACACGCCAAATGATGATATTAGACATGAAAGATACGTGGAAGAAACATAGTTCTCGGTCTAGGATTTCAACTTTTCAAGTGGAAATATAAAGGGTTAAGCAGACTTCATCTAAGTTATACCTCCGAGTCCTGTATATTTTCCTTTTTATCTAAGTGCTCGAGATTTCATGCTTCAAAGATCAAACACTTGAGGAAAGAAGACTAGAACAATTGTAATTCAAGTCAAGACTAAAGTCTACCCAACAAATTAAATGCCTGATTCAAAAACCTATGAAGAATACACTTGTGGATGTAAATTCCAAATCTTACAAAGTTTAGGTTAAACGAAATCTTTAGTCATGGGTTGTCAAGATATACCTTGAATTTTTTACAAATCTCTTGTAAAGAAAATCGTTATGAAAGAGTTATAGATGATACTCAAATACATGTAAAGTATTAGTTAATTTGAAAGTTAGAATGATACAAAACGTTTCTCAAAGTTGCTCAAAGAAACATGTTTGTTCCTATTTCTTCTTTCGTATATTTACACAAAATGAAGTTGAGACGTCTTCTTCATTAAGTGTTATATATAATACGGCCCTCTTTAATAATTCATGCTTAATTCAAAACTTCACGAAATTAACAAAGAATTTTTAAATGCAAAAGTTAAAGGGTAAAACAAAAACCCACGTATTAAAATTAAAGTGGAAATTAAAGCCCCAAACTTACAAAGAAAAATGAATGGGTAGACCACTAAAAGAGTGAAAGTCGAAATAAATATATCATAAAAGTTGAACAAAAAATTTTATAGTATCTAATAACTTAGTCAAAACTAAGTATAAGTTTAGTTCCAATTAATTGTCTTTACGAAAAAACCCCCAAAATGGACTAGGGGTGTGCTATTCCCAAAAAACATTACCCCTAGATGGGACTAGGAGTAAACCTTCAACTGTTCTACCAAATAAAAAAATACTTCAAATTTCCTTAAAGAACTTTTCACTGAGGTGGAGAATCTGAACTGGCAAATAGGGCTAGGATGGGCAGCTTGAGCAGAAGGGGGTTGAACAACCACTTCACCAGGATTAGCCTCATCACCCTCGGGAGTATCAGCCACGGGTGAAGAAAAACTATCGCTTTGCTGGGCTTTCTCACTTGTTTCCTTAACCTTCGCTATCTCATCATCCAAGTTAAAACCCTCCCGTCTTGCCTCTATAAGAGTATCATGGCGTGCATTAAAAAAGGCCCAACTTACTTCAACAACAGCCTTGTTCTCAAGAGCTTCGTAATCTCTCTTCTAATGCTTAATCTTATTCCTAAGCTCTTCCTTCTCAGGTAAGGAAACACTATAAGAAGCATGTAAGGGGGCAAATGAACTGTCCAATCGGAAGACACCCGGAGATCTTCTAGAGCTTGGATGAGCATTTGAACAAGCTCACTAGCATAAACTTCTTTCTCATTCAATGGGGACTTCAGACCTCTGATCTCTTCTATGGCTTTAGAAAGTTGTTCAACAAAAGAAGACTCAATAAGGTTCTTGTCATTGCCTGCTTGATTAGAAGAGGCTTTCTCAACTGCTAGTTCTGCTGCCATAACTTTTATCTGCTGCTCCAAGTTACATTTATTCTCCTCTAAAACCTCTATCTCAAGTTGAAGACTCTCATACTGCTCTTTCCAATTATCTGCGTCAGTGTAATATTCATGCATTAACTATTCTGTATGGACTACCCTTTTCATCATCTCTGTACCGATGAGATTGATCTACATAAAGCAAAAAAAAAAAGGATGAGATCCTAACAGAAAGGAAAATCACATAAAATAAAAGGGAGGAGTTTGTAACTTCAAGGATGACTGCACAATGTCGTTCATCCAAGTTAGAGAACTATGACTTTCCAGTTTTAACTTCTCAACCGGGCCTATCAAAGGTTTCAACCACACGTCAGCCTGACCTGACTTCTTCAAAAGATTACCATTGGCAGGAATCTCAATGGTAATTTGTTTCATTGCCCTGATTCCATTTGAAGAACCAATTTCAGTACGAGAACTAGTGGTAGCAAGAACAATCGAAGAAGCCAAAATAGCTTTAGGCGAAGCAGTATCAGCAACGGTAGGAGCAAGCAAATAGGGTTCCATTGGAACAGACACTGGAAAAGAGGTAAGAGGAGCTTCCTCGTAAATCAAGTCAAAGTTTTCATCATCAAACAACGAGAAAATAGGTGTTCAATAGAGTCACGAGGTGCTACAGGTGTCTCTTCATCAGAACTCACTAAAGTAGCTTCTTCGGACATGACCACAGAAAAAGGATGAGGAGGAGGAGTAGCTTTGTCATCCAAAATGACACGTCTTCTGACCCGTGGTTTACGAAATAATGAGCTTCCATCCCGCTCCTTTTCATATTCTGAATCTTGTGGTCTATCATCTTTTCTTGTTGATGAGGAACTTAAGATTATTTCCTAGGCTCTTGCTGGAGAACGCCTTGAAGTCGTTATTGATTCAACACTCATAGCCCAAATGGGAAACCTTGATGAAAACAATGGTTAATAAGTTTTAAAGTAAGAACAAAGAAAAAGGAAAAGGTGGAAGAGAAAATTACCGTGAGTCTTAACCTTCCAACCAAATCTATTTGAAAGATACTTCCAAGACCTTACTTCAATTGGAGCAATTGTTAATAATTTTTCTGCTCAACCACGAAAATTGAAAATTTCCTTAACAGTTACCATGGTTGATAAAAAGGAAAAGTAAAACATTTATAGGAAGTACATGCTCTACACAAAAAAGAAAGAAAAAAGTAAAAAATTGAAAGGAAAACTTACGTGCAAGGTTCCACTTCTCGGGGATGGAAATATTTTCTTCACCTAATAACCCACTTGTAGGAGCAGCAATGAATTATGCATACCAGCTACGATCGTTATCATCCGCAGGGCTGACTAAATCTCTCTTAATCCTTGCCACGAGAGTAAAAGTCACATGACAAAATAATTTGAGAGAGTAGAGATGGATTACATGATAAAAGGTGAAAGGTAGTCGATCTAGTTAGCCAAATACCTAAGGCATGCTACAGCCCTCCATACAATAGGGCATATCTGTCCTAAACATACATTGAAGAGACAAAAAAATTCAACAATGCCTAGGTCAATAGGAGGCCTAAAACCAAATGTGATGGGATATGTATAGACAAAAGAAAAGCCAACTTTAAAAGAAGTGATCCTTTGGTTTTCATTGGGAACTAGAATTGGAAAATCAAATGTCCAATGACAGTCTCTAAGAACAATAGAAATCAAACCCTCAGTAACTTGGGAAGGATAAATATCAGCATGATCATGAGAAGTCATAAAGGTGACTTGATTCCTAATCGGTTCTCTATCAGAATAAAAAGAAAGTTCAGTAGGGATAATCTCATCAACCGTAGGTTCACGAATTGGCTCGTTGGAATCCCTATTTCTAGCAAAAGACCTATGTGAAAAAGAATCCCTACTTTTACAAGACGATGGAGGAGTAAAACTAGGTTGAGAAGAAGAACCTCGTATAGAAACTGACCCTAAGCTACGCGGCCTACCACCTCTCCTACTTCTGGTAGAAGCAAGGGGAAGTTCATCTACAATAAGAACCTTTTGAGGATCAAGGTTTGAAGAAGATATAGTTGTATGGAGAAGTAGAATGTATTGAATGGCAAGACGTGGAAAACTTTTTCGTGAAATAAAAGACAAAGGATATATTTATCTCGGAAGCAACCGTCATACAAAAAGGTAATGATGAAAATTTCATTATGAAAACTATCACTTCGTGATTAATGCAGCTGTAAAAAAATTCCTAGAAAGCGTTGTAAAGTTGCAGAACCAATCGTAGGCCACCATATGTCACATGCATTAAATGGAAGTGACATACGATGTGTCAGTTCAGAAGAAGGTATAATGATATGTGGAAATGATGGAAAATATTCCCACTTTAATGACACTTTCCAAATATTCAATTATTGAATAATTGACAAGTGGAGGGATTATCTGTATTTGGAAAAATCAATATTATACTTGGTATTAATTATGTGGCTGACGTAGCAACACACGTGGATCATTAGAAAAGCGACAGCTAAGGAAGAGTACTTAAAGAGATTCAAGTCTTAATAGGCACGAGCAAGGCGTCTAAGAGACAAGAAGAAATGGCCGCTCAGGTCTTTCGTAATTTGAAAAGACATCGGCGAAATGAATCAAGACAGCAAAAAGTATAGATTCGTTAATCTTCAATTAATGAGCATGAATTATTAGAAACGTTACAGATTCTTCATGAAATAGTTACGGTTTTCAATTATAACGTTTTATTAATATTATTAATTTCTCATTATGACTCGATTATGAGAGTAAAGAGATGTTGTACTTAGAAATGGCTATAAAAGGGAGAGAAATGATATTTGTATGGATACGTTCTAATTACCATTGGAATACGCTTATTTACTTTGTTTTATCGCTATTTCTCATTCTAATTTTCCTTTTTCATTGTAAAAATATTTTTTTTATTTGATTATGAGTAGTACATGTACTTCTTAAAATAAGCTTTGACCGAAATTTTTATTTTTTTGGTTAAACATCTAATAGCACCAAAGAAAGTTTTTAGCATTATTTGGTCTCTGGGTCAAGATATGTTCGGTTGTAGAAAATTTTTGAAACATAAGTTTAAAAACACTTCAAGTTAATTTTTTAAAAAAATTCTATGTTAATATTTTTAAAATTTGTGTGAGAGGGCAAACTCTTATTTATGTTTTTAGAATGGTGTTTGGAAAAAGATGAAAAATATGGATAACATTGTATATCCTTAGTATTTTTTATTATTCTCTATGTCACGCTTTGTAAAATAGAGGAATATTTTCCACTTTCGATTTAATTTTCATTCTAAAACAATAATTCAAAATGGATTAGGATTCCTTCACTTTTAAAGCTTGAAACTTCTTAGAATTGAAGCTTTACTTTCTTCGCTTTGTCAACTCCCAGTAAAGAACTGTACAAAATTTTCTAAGCTCCTTTTGAGCTAGTCATATCAGTCACCTTCTCAAATATAGAAGCATTGATAGATGAGAGTGAGTACTTGTAGAGACATCTACTTCATCTTTTCCAAAGTAATCTTTTCATTTGAAGCAAAGCTTTCTCATTGTTGGATTTTACACTTTTTATCTACAATATTCCATACATCTTAAAAGCCAAATATGACTTTCATTTGTAGATACGATTTTTTCATAGTTCTTCCTTTTCGTGAGACGAAAGAATTAGCCATAACTCTTGATAACACTAGGTTAGAGGAAGGAGACTACTTGAGGGAACAAGGGGAATGTAGGAGAAAAAAAGAGAAAATATTTTGGGTGTGTCTGGGAAAAAAAATATATTTTTTGGAAAATATTTTCTAACTTTTCCAAGTTTGGTTTATTTTCTTTCTTAGAGAAGGGAAAATATTTTCTACAACTTTTTTTCAACCTTCTCCATCTAATACCCATTAAGCTAATTCTAGGGACCCTTCTTTGACTTTTCTTTGGAATAAAAATTAAACAAAAAAACTCTAAGAACTTAGCACAAAAAGACTTAGGGACTAATTGTCAAAATACACGAATAATAACCTAAACCTTAGACCTACATAAATTAAGGCCTATCAGTTAAAACAATGGACAAAAAATAATACGCCTTAAAATCAGAACAAAAAAACAACGCCCGGAGAAAAAATCAGGGCTGCAGCCAAAGAGAGCACACCCCCCCCCCCCCCCTCCCGTGTCGTCTTCTCCAAACGACCCTGCTCTCTACATCGACCCAAACCAACAACCCCCACCCCCTGAATTCTATCGTCTTCACCCCAACCCAAGCAGTGGACGGAGCCATAAACTCGCCGAAAACACCATGAGAACTGCAAGAATCCATGAAGACCGTCAACCTCCACACACAGTCAAAAACAAAAATGTTGTACTTTTTGCACTCTCAATCTCTGATGTTAGTTCTAAAAATGAGTTCAATTGAACTAGTGTGATGTACTTCTATGTCGGATGAGTTTAGATCTTTCAAGTTCTGGATTTTGTGACGTTTTGTGTCGAGTTTGGCCGGAGTTCGCTCTCTAGCGAGTCCTTTCGTGTGTGTCGCTTTGACTGTTGCTCCAGTGTCGCCATTGTTGCGTTAGTGGTGTCATTTTAAATCGAGGTTGTCCGTTTGAGGTGCCCATGCAGATTCGTGGTGCGTTGAGGTTTCGATTGCAGCCCAAAATTGGATCCAGATTTTTGTTTTTTTTCCTCTAAATCCTATAAGGTCCGATTCTCGCAATGCTTCCTGAATGTTCACTGGTTGATTTGGCTTAATTGCATGCTTAGTATTTGATATATTGTTCATTGTTGTTCAAGTTTGATAGGTTTGAAGTACTACCTCATTGCTTTGTTTGACAGAATGTGATGTTATTTCATTTGTTACTTGGCTTCATGAGCTACTTATTATATTTGATTGTTTGGTTTGACAATTATGGGATATACACCCTTGTACTCTTGTAGAAGAAAAAGAAAAGGCTGCTGAATTTTCCGATTGCTTAGTTGGAACAAATAACTCAATTTGGCTCAAAAATAAGACCTAAGAGACGACCTGCATCGCGAGATGGTTGAATACCATTTGGCTTTATATCTTTACGTATTAGTTCAATACTCGTAGCCTTACATTCCATGTAAACATAATTTTAGAAAAATAATAATTGTAATTTTCAAAATAAATTAAGGTGTGGCGTGCCAAATAAAATCTCAAAATATACGGCCGACATTTAGTTTGTCCTTGAATATTTGAATCTTTAGAATCGAGGCGTGTCATTTAGTAAATTTTCTTAGTCCTTACAAAGTTCCGTTAGGCGCGTTATTTTAATAAATTAACTTCCTAAACACAGGTGCACATTTATGTGACCTAAATCCAAATCTCAACAATGTTAAATAAAATATGTCGAGAACCGAGGGTGCATTTATGTGACGTGTTTCGAGACGTATTTTATATGATGTTACAATTTTCCTTCAAAAATAATTAATAAAGTGGTTAAGGTTAAAATTGAACCATAGGCTAAAACATGTATTAAAATCAAATAATATGCCAATTATAGCAGTTGAGCGACCATGCTAGAACTACGGAACTCAGGAATACCTAATATCTTCTCCCGAATTAACAGAATTTTTTACCCGGATTTCTGTGTTTGTAACAATGTTAAATAAAATATGTCGAGAACCGAAGGTGCATTTATGTGACGTGTTTCGAGACGTATTTTATATGATGTTACAATTTTCCTTCAAAAATAATTAAATAAAGTGGTTAAGGTTAAAATTGAACCATAGGCTAAAACATGTATTAAAATCAAATAATATGCCAATTATAACAGTTGAGCGACCATGCTAGAACCACGGAACTCAGGAATACCTAACATCTTCTCCCGAATTAACAGAATTTTTTACCTGGATTTCTGTGTTTGTACACTATATAACAGAGTCAATCTTCCTCAATTCGAGATTTTAAATCGGTGATTTGGAACATCACAAATTATCCCAAGTGGCGATTTTGAATTTCTTAATAATAATCTGTTTCGATTATCACATTAAGTTGGAAAAAACTCCATTATACCCCTTTCCGGGAGTGTAGGAAAAAGAGTGTGTGACAGCTTCGGTGACTTTACTAGGAATTTAACCCAGAATCTCTCGTTCAGGGTTCAAGAATTCGAGCTTAGAATAATTATTATATTTAGCTTTATTTATTATCTAGTTTTATTTATATGTTTGAGCGCAATATGTTAAATTTTGCTTTTTACCTTTTTGATATTATCTGAACTGTATATATAAACTGTTGTGAAACCTCTCTCTTCTCTCTCCTGAGGGGTGCATGCTGGCGTGACTTTTTTCTGTTAGTGTCATATCCCAAATAGAATAAGGCTCGGACATGTTACAAAGCCGGATGATCTCTTGGTTACCGGTACGCAGCTCCCCTTCCCCCGGCTCGAGTTATCCGCTCGGGTAATCCAGGTCTAGAACAATATACCCAGGTTCTAAACCTAGAATAACTTAACATCATGATGGATCTCTAGTATGAACACTTATCTGCATCATGTGTATTTGACTTAGAGGACTCAACATAGGGGTTGGGTCCGTCTAGGACAGGTGTACCCGAAATAATAGATCATCCTGATGCATCCCCATATGCCACATGTTGCATTTTTTTAAAGTTAAAAGGGTTATTTGGCGGACCAAAATTTGAGGGCAAATGAAAAGAAAGAAAAAAAGAAAAAAAAAGTGAGTGGAGTGTAAAAATAAAGCAAGTAGGGCACAATTATATTTTCTGTCACATTTTTTAAAAAGAAAAGTAAAAAAAAAAATTCAAAAAGATTTTGCTCTTTCCCATCATTTTTGAAAAATAAAAAGAAGAGGAAAAAGAAAATCGAAATTTTTTTTGTATGTTTCTCTATTTTTCAAAAGAAAAGACCAAAAAAATATGTTTTCTTTAAAGTAATTATTTTTTTTAATTCTCGCTCGTATCCAATCTCCCCGAACAACGTATACCTAATTGTCGTCTTTCGGGACGTGATACGTAGCCAACCCACATAAGGTCCGGTCTCCCTAGTGATCTCAGGTTCTTGGCTTTGCGGGATCTTAGCCTAATTTTAAATTTTTAGTCACTTTTAGCCACATAGGTTAATTTTAGAAAAATAGCCATAATCATGTCTACATGTGTCCAACTAGAAGGGTTATTACTCACACGGTATTTTAGGTCTTTAACTTTATTTGGTCTAATTTTCTCACGTGTGGATCTGCTTACCAGAGTTTGGGCATGACATACGCTTAAGGAGATCTTTTTATTTATTGGGTTTTGAGTCTGTTGTTCATTTAATATCGTCTTTTACCTTCTAGTTTTGTATAGTAATGTTAAGTCTTTTGTTATTGTATTTTCCATTTCATATTTGGAAAACGTGTTATAAATCAAAATCCGAAAAAATGAAATGTCGCATTTTTATATTTCTGTTAGAAGTTTTCTTTTGAATACTAATTTTAGGAATTAAAAAAAAACTCATTTGAGGTGTTTTTCCCTTTAGGCAAATGATATCTAGAACTTAAAATAAATTATTTTTATATTTTTCTTTAGTATATTAGGAATAAAGTTCAAAAACAAGAATTTTCTTTTAATACATTTTTAAAAGGTTTTCTTTAAGGTATTAATTCCAAAAATTCAAAAAAAATTCTTTTGAGGTTCTTCTTTGGGAAATCAATGAAAAGGAATAAAAAAAATATTTTACAAGAACTTTAGGGCATTGTACATGAAAGAGAAAAAGCATACCTCATCTTGTGTTTATCTTCAGAGTTTCTTCCTTAGAAAATCAAAAACTAAAATTCAAAAAATATTCTTTATCTTGTTCATTTCTCGTTTCGAAATTTTTCTTGAGGGATATCAAATGAAAATTTAAAAAAAAATTCTTCGGTTAATTGTTTAGATTTCCTTCCCAAAAAATAAAAATAAAAAAAAATTCTTTTCTCTTGTAAGTTTTTTTCTTAGTAATTCCCCATAAAGTGTCTGTTTCAAAAAGAAAAGAAAGAAAAATACATGCCCGTTAAGCTTGAGTCTAGGAAATTCAAAAAAAAGGATTTGCTTCTTTTATTTCTCTACTTTATTCACGATCTTCTCGAACTACACAAAGATCTGATTCATGCGGCATCATGATACGTAGGCAACCTACATAGGGTTCGATTGCAATATTTATTTAAAAATAAAAAAATCAATCAAAAACAAAACAACAAACAAAAATAAAAGAGAAAAAAGAGATGAAATCATGGGAAGGAGAAGAGCGATAATCAGTAAGAAAAAGAAAGGAAGGAAAATGAGCAAGCCAAAAAGTGCTAGAAAAGCAAAAAAAAAAAAGGAGAGGATTGAAATGAAAAAATTGGGATGATGTCATATGTCCTTCATACCCTCGAAGTCATGTTATAACCGATAACTATAACTAGGTGAATTGCACGCAATGCAATATTTTAGCTGTTAAATGCCCTAACGCTAACATGATGACCTTATTTTGCTCCTTTTGTTATAAAGCAAAAGGGTGGTTGGTTTGTTGTTCTTAAAGTGGTAACTTTTCTCTACAATATAAAGTTGAAATCAATGGTAGATGACAACATAATTGAGTTGGTCGATACGGGTGCCCAAAAGTAATTGTCTGAACAGAAAAATGGGTTGGTTGAAGAGGTAAGGATGTTAAGACAACACATTGCGGACATGTATCGGACCTGGATGACTGGGAAGGTACTACCCCTGCCATCGCCAAGCTTCTTAGATGCTACCCTTACCCAAACTCCAGTCATAGTGCCAGATGATTCCCACACTCTCCCGATCCACCCGCTTATCACAGCTTTCCCAACCACCCTAGTAGCTCCATCGCTCATCCTCCAATTACCTCTCCCTAAAATTGCCCTCCTATCATATCTACTATACCCAACAATGATTATTCACTCAAAGCTCATGATGCCCAATATTACCCCACAGAAGTTGACCACAAGGTTCCAGACTCATACAAGAAGAGCCCTCGTGATGAGCTTCATGCTGAAAATGAAAAGCTGAAAGGAAAAGAAGGGCGAGATAAGATATCCATGAAGTTGAAAATCACGGAACAATCCTTAAAGAACATGCAAGGGATGGGAGACTAGTTCAACATGTCTTATAAAGAGTTGTGTATGTTCCCTAACGCTCGTCCGCTCGCGGGGTTTAAAGTGCCAAAGTTTAACTTGTATGATGGTGTGGATATCCGGTAGCCCATTTGAGGGTTATTGCAGTAAAATGAAAATGTTAGTGAGAAAAATGATTTGTTGATGGCATATTTCAGTAAAAGCTTGATTGGGGCAGCTTTGGAACGGCATAATCATCAAAATGTCGGTAAGTGGCCTATATTGGGCGACATGGCTCAAGATTTTGTGCGACACTTTTAGTACAATATAGAAATTGTCTCAGACTGCTCCTCCTATCTGAGATGGAAAAGAAACCCAAGAAAAGTTTCAGGGACTTTTGGATCAGATAGAACGAACAAGTTGCTCGGGACAGTCCTTCCATTGATAGAAAAGATGCTACTGAGCCCCGCCAACGACAGGATCGAATGGGCATTCTTGTTAAACACTTTCAACCTTAATATCGACCTTGTGGATATCCTTGTCATCCTTCCCACTACTAATTCTCTCCATAGAACCCCCAACATCGTACATCACTTTCCCAATACCCCATCCACAATGCACCACCACATGCTCCACATCCACGAGGCCCGCAATGGCTCGCACCATGTCCATAGCTGTATTACTTAGCCCCACAAGCCTATCGAAACCCTCCTGGATCAGGCTTCTGACCCAATCAAGCATTTAAGAATGAGAGGTTGCAGAGAAAGAAAACTTTCACTCTATTGGGAGAGTCATATGCCAGTCTTTTCCAGAGGCTAAGGAAATTGGACATGTTGAAGCCGATTCAGAATAAAAATGCCAAACCCTCTTCCAAAGAAGTTTGATTTTTCTCAAAGGTGCATATATTGCTCTGATACCCTGGGGCATGACATAGAGAAGTGTTGGCATCTGAAGGGAGTAGTCTAGAAGCTTATTGATGCAAGTGATAAGACCGCACAAAATCCAAATGCAACAGATACTAGCCAAAGTCCACTACCTCTTCACAATATGATGCATATGGAGGACATGATTTGTGTGGAAAAGGAATATAAGAACTATTCTGAGATCCTCGGAGAGCCACCTATCGCAAAGTTTTCAACGCTATCACTCTTGGTTCTAGAATTTGATCATAAGAACGAGCCGGCTAAAGGGACACTAAAGCAATTTGCTAAGGACAATGAGAAGAAGACTTGTGAAGGTTCTAGCAATGTTGATGTTGACCTCAGTGGCTAAGATGTAGAGCTTGGTAATTGGAATAAAGCTCCATTTCTTGGTCAGACGGAGAGGAGTTTTGGTGGTTTATTTTGTTGTCGTTTTTCATGTCCGGGTTATTTTCGGGGTTGTAATCCGGATATTGTCTTGTGACTCAAACCCTTCTATCCTTTTATTTTTCCTAGTTTGTTTAATCGTAGTAGCTTGTTTAGTGTTGTCTAGGTTTTTTCCAAGGTTGTAACCCCAGTTTAGTTTGCTTGTTTTGCCGTTTAAACCCCATCTGTCTAATGCTTTTTTCTGTTTTCTATTATTTCAAGTCATTTTTGTTTAGTTCTCTTTTCCTTTTATAGTTCTTTTCCTGTTGAATCTAGTGATATGACATGCACGCATAATTCTCAGCATGGTTTTAAAAAGTTAGTTTAGACATGGAGTAATTTGGAGGATGATATGTACATTTAAGGGAAACAAGTAAAGGGATGTTGAGATCACTTCAAGTCCCAATTGTGTGAAACTAGGGCAAATAGAATATAAAGAAACACTATTGAAATGCATCATGCCGTATCGGGTTGAAGCTAAAGGCAAGTTTGCCCTGAATTGGTAGGGGTCGTTCATGGTAATGATAATGTTGTCCAATGGTACTTTGTATTTAACAAATATAGAAGACAAATGTGTAGAAATGGCTATCAACTCTGATGCAGTCAAAAGATATTATATATGATTTTTTTGGTTAAATTGTGTTTGTTTGTACTTGTCATGTTATGAAGATTGGAATGATGAAGGCATTTTGTTTTGCTATCTAAACACTTATCCTTGGTTACCCCTTTGAGCCTTATTTATTTCCTTTCATACTCCTTTTTCGAATCAGTAACAAAGATAAAAAATGCAAGCGCGAACGATAAGTAAAGGAAAAGAGAGAAAAGAAGAAAAAAAATGATGAAAATGAAAAAAAAAGGAAAAAAGGAGTAGAAAAGTAAAGGAAAAAAACGAGAACAACAAAACAACAAAAAGAGAAAGAAGGAAGAAAAAAGAGAGATAAAGAAAACAAAGAGAAAAGAGAAAATACAACAACAAAGCAATTCCTATGTCATGAACTACATTCGACCTAATTCCTTTTTAAGGACACGTAGGCAGCCTCACGGTTCGGCCACATCAAAATAAAAATTCAAAAGTCCTCAAGAAAAGAAACTGTGGTAGAAGTTGTGGTTATGTAAAAATCTCATTAAAAAAGTTGAAGCCATTCAAGTTGTTTTGAGCCTTTTTGATATCCTTTCTTTCTAACCCTATCCAAAAGTCCACATTACGGTCCAAAGAAAGACCTTCTAATTAGTCTTCGAGAGATGCCAAGTCAAGCAAGTAGGGGTGATTCATATTAAGGGCAACACTCTGTTCTAAGCAGGGAAAATGAAAATGAGAGAGTCTTATCGGTGAAAACCTTCACAGGCACCATAAGGTGATGGTGAGTTGAGAAAAAGAACAAAATGAGAGTCTTATCGGTAAAAACCTTCACAAGCACCATAAGGCGATAGTGAGTTGAGAAAAAGAACAAAATGAGATACGCTTGATGGTAAAAACCTTTCAGGCACTACAAGTCAAATCAGGATCATAAATCAGATTGGAAAATCGAAGCATTGAAGCCTAGTTTCCCAGCAAAGTGGTGCAATAAGAGTTGAACATTAACCTTGCTTGATAATCCACAGGTGCATGTCTTGGTCATTAGAGTTGGTATCCACATCTGATAGGTTTCTACTTTGTAGTTTTCTTGTTAGGAATCATCTAGTTGTCCTTTGATATGTTCCTTTTTTCTTGATTACTTTCTCTTCATAAGTCTGTTTGGTAAAAACAAGAAAGAAATGACTTCAAAATTTGCCACCAGCTTTCCAATTGCACAAAACGGGATCTGTCTAGCACATCAAAGTGGCATAAGTCAGGAAAGAACAATGTGCGCTCTGAGTTGGTAACTGTCAACATGCTTTGGGATTAATGTGAAATACAAAGGTTTGGTATAAATCAATTTATGAACAATGCAACAGATAGAGGATGTTGGGTGAACAGATCAAAGGCATTCTCTGTGATGAGGTTGACAGATAAAGTGGTTAACCAGTGACAAGCAAGGTCTTTCGAGCAGAAATCAAAGTTATCATGGCAAGTGAATGAGCAATAGACTTCAAGGCCAAGACCAGTAGTTTAAGTCAAGAAAGAACATCGTACGCACTGAGTGGGTGGAAACTAACGTGCTTTGGGATACACTTGAGACACAAAGGTTTGGTAAATGTCACTTCATGAGCAATGCAACAGATAGAGGGTATTGGGTTTGAATGGAGAAGAGGTATTTTCTGTGATAAGGGTGGTAGAGAAAGTGGTTAGTCAATAAACAAGCAAGGTCGTTGAGTGGAAATCAGTTATCATGGGAAGTGAAGGAGCAATCGCCCTCGGAATCAAGGCCACAAAACAACCACCATATTTTTAAACTGACAAGATTTTTCTTTGATTTGAAACAGGGGCAGAAAATATTGTTTGTTTCGGAGAAACCCTCCGTAAGGAAAAGCAAGCACCAGATAGGTTTGACCGTAAATTCTTATGACCCGCTTGAATAATGAGATTTAATTTGAAGTTCTCAGGAAACTCCTGGAAAATGGGACCTAGTTTAAAATTCAAAAATAACCATGAGTAGCATAACCTAGCATAAATGTACCCCAAAGGAATATAAGTTGGTTTCGAAGTTTCCACGCTTGAGGTAGGATTCAATTAAGAGTTTTCAGGGCCCTCATAGATAATGGGATGTAATTTTAAGACTTTATTAGATAACAAGATTTAGCGGAAGTCACACCTTTAGAAAATAAAATCTAGCTTTAAAACTGTCATTGGGATCTAGGTTTCAAATTCTAAGTGATATTTGGTAATACGATTCAATTAACACTCACAGATGCACCCAGCACCAAACTAGAGCAGGAAATTTCTTTTGTGTTATTTGCTTTGCTCTATACAGATTTCAAGAGAAAATAGTTTAGGGAATACAGTTCAAGTTTCGGAAATCAAGCGCCCATCTGGAGAACAAGGAAACACAGTTCATGTTTTGGCAATCAGGTGCCCACCCGGAGAACAAGAGAATGTAGTTCAAGTTTTGGAAATCAGGCGCCTACCTAGAGAACAAGGGAATACATTTTAAGTTTTTGGCAATCAGGAGCCCACCTGGAGAACAAGGGAATACAGTTAAAGTTTTGGAAATCAGGCGCCCACCTTGAGAACAAGGGAATACAGTTCAAGTTTTTGGTAATCAGGAGCCCACCTAAAGAACAAAGGATACAGCTTAGGTTTTGGCAATCAGGCGCCCACCTGGAAAATAAGGGAATATAGTTCAAGTTTTGGTAATTAGGCGCCCACCTGTAGAACAACCACCTGTAGAACAAGGGAATACAATTCACGTTTTTGGTAATCAGGCGCCCACCTGGAGAACAAGGGAATACAGTTTGAGTATTGGAATTCAGGCATCCACCCGGAGAACAAGGGAATACAGTTCAAGTTTGGGCAATCAGGCGCCCACCTGGAGAACAAGGGAATACAGTTCAAGTCTTTGGCAATCTGGAGAACAAGAGAATACAGTTCAAGTTTTTGGCAATCAGGTTTCCACCTGGAGAACAAGGCAATACAGTTCAAGTTTTGTCAATCAGGCGCCCGCCTGGATAACATTGGAACACAGTTCAAGGTTTTTACAATCAGGCACCCACCTGGAGAACAAGCGAATACAGTTTACGTTTTTGCAATCAGGCGCCCACCTAGAGAACAAGGAAATATAGTTCAAGTTTTGGCAATCAGGCACCCCCCTGGAGAACAAGGGAATACATTTCAAGTCTTTGGCAATCAGGCGCCCACCTGGAGAACAAGGGAATATAGTTCAAGTTTTTGGCAATCAAGTGCACACCTGGAGAAAAAGGGAATACAGTTCAAAGTTCTGGCAATCAGGCGCCCACCTGGAAAACGAGGGAATACAGTTCGAGTTTTGGCAATCAGGCGCCTACCTGAAGAACAATGGAACACGGTTCAAGTTTTTGGCAATCAGGCGTCAACCTGGATAACAAGGGAATGGAGTTCAAGTTTCAGCAATCAGGCGCCCACCTGGAGAACAAGGGAACATAGTTTAAATTTTTTCAATCAGGCACCCACCTGGATAACAAGGGAATACAGTTCAAGTTTTGGCAATAAGGCGCCCACCTAGAGAACAAGGGAATATAGTTCAAATTTTTGGCAATCAGGCACCTACCTAGAGAACAAGGGAATCCAGTTCAAGTTTTGGCAATCAGGTGCCCACCTTGAGAACAAGGGAATACAGTTCAAGTTCTTGGCAATCAGGCATCTACCAGGAGAACAAGGGAATACAGTTAAAGTTTTGGCAATCAGGCACCCACCTGGAGAATAAGGGAATATAGTTCAAGTTTTTGGTAATCAGATGCCCACCTGGAGAACAAAGGAATACAACTCAAGTTTTGGCAATCAAGCGTCCACTTGGAGAACAAGGGAATATAGTTCAAGCTTTGGCAATCAGGCACCCACCTGGAGAACAAGGGAATACAGTTCAAGTATTTGGTAATCAGGCACTCACCTAGAGAACAAGGAAATACAGTTTGAGTTTTTGGAAATCAGGCGCCCACCTGGAGAACAAGGGAATACAATTCATGTTTTGGTAATCAAGCGCTCACCTGGAGAACAAGCGAATACAGTTCAAGCCTTTGGAAACCAGGCGTCCACGCGGAGAATAAGGGAATACAGTTTAATATTTTGGCAATCAGGAGCCTACCTGGAGAACAATGGAAAACAGCTCAAGTTTTGACAATCATGTGCCCACCTGGATAACAAGGGAACACATTCAAGGTTTCTGCAATCAGGCGCCCACCGAGAGAACAAGGGAATACAAGTCAAGTTTTGGAAATCAGGTGCCCACATGTAGATCAAGGGAATACAGTTAAAGTATTGGTAATTATGTGCCCACCTGGAGAACAAGGGAATACAACTCAAGTTTTGGCAGTCAGGCGCCCACCTGGAGAACAAGGGAATACAGTTCAAGTTTTGAAAATCAGGATCCCACTTGGAGAATAAGAGAATACAATTCAAGTCTTTAGAAATATGGCGCCGACCTGGAGAACAAGGGAATACAGTTCATGTTTTTTGCACTCAGGCGCCCACCTGGAGAATAAGGTAACAGTTCAAGTTTTGGAAATCAGGTTTCCACCTAGATAACAAGGGAATACAGTTCAAGGTTTTTGCAATCAGCCGCCCACCTGGAGAACAAGAAAATATAGTTAAAGTTTTGGCAATCAGGCACCCACCTGGAGAACGAGGGAATACAGTTTGAGTTTGGAAAATCAGGCGCCTACCTGGAGAACAAGGGAACACGGTTAAAGTTTTTGGCAATCAGGCATCCACCTGGATAACAAGGGAATATAATTCGAGTTTTGGCAATCAAGCGCCCACCTGGAGAACAAGGAACACAATTTATGTTTTTTCAATCAGGCGCCCACCTGGATAACAAGGGAATACAATTCAAATTTTGGCAATCAGGCGCCCACCTAGAGAACAAGGGAATACAGTTCTAGTTTTTGGCAATCAGGCGGCCACCTGAAGAACAAGGGAATACAGTTCAAGTTTTTTGCAATCAGGCGCCCACATAGAGAACAAGGGAATATAGTTCAAGTTTTGGCAATCAGGCGCCCACCTGGATAACAAGGGAACACGGTTCAAGTTATTGGCAATCAGGGCCACCTGGAGAACGTGGGAATACAGTTTATGTTTTTGGCAACCAGGCGCCTACCTGGAGAACAAGGGAACGCAGTTCAGGTTTTTAGCAATCAGGCGCCCACCTGGAGAACAATGGAATATAGTTCAAGTTTTTGGCAATCAGGCTCCCACCTGGCGAACAAGGAAATATAGTTCAAGTTATTGGCAATCAGGCACCCACCTGGAGAAGAGAGATATTAGTTTAAGTTTCAAAGGAAGACAACGCAAGTTTCAGGGGAATACAGTTCAAATGTTGTCAATCAGGTGCCACCTAGAGAATAAGATAATTCACTTCACAATGAAATTCAAGCCAGCAACAAAAGAAGCTCGCGGCAAGAATGCGAGTAAACAATCTGAGGTGATCAATAGAAGCTAGTCACAATAAATAAAAAAGAGAAAACAAAAAAGTAAATCCAAATGTAGAAGTAGATGAAAGATGTAAGCTGATAAAGACATAGTCGAGGTCACAAGCATTGCACGTTCGGTCTTGGTCTGAAAAGCTAAAGAGGAATGAGCTAGTACCTGCAACTAACAAGCGTCAAGGTCCAAATCTAAAGTCGGCATGAAGAACCATGCAAGACTCAAGATCAAGCTTCAGAAGACCTATAAATAGGAATCTTGTAACTCGTAGTTAACAGGCTTAGCTAGTCTTTTTCATGTTTTGATTTTGTATGTAACATCAGGACCGCGCACCGGAACCTTGGCGGAACGGCATCTCGACCGGCTCTCCACCTGGATATACTCCATTACCTCACGCACCTCTGAACTACACGTGACCTAATTCCTTTATAGCCAAGGATATGCAGGCAACTCAGATACCAAGGCTCGGTCACATTCCCCTTTTCTCAGTTTTAGTCTCTCTCAAATAAGGGTCGGGTAAAAAAATCTGTCTAGTCGTTCTTGGTCTGAAAACTCTTCGTGTTTCCAGTCAAAGAGGGGCAGATGTAGACATGTGATTTTTTACCCTTCCCAAGATTTTTTATATTTTAGCACGTAAATATTTAATTTAGACCTAATATAGTTATTTCAACTCATTTTTACTCTTCTACGTTTAAATTAGCACAAGAAAATAAAAGTTACAAAAAAATAGGTTCATTAATATTTTATAGTCATTTTTAATTATGAAAAAATACCAAAAATAGTTTTATTTTAATGGTTAGTCTTATTTTAATAATTATTTTTATTTAAGTAGAAATAATTAATATTTTGATAATACTTTTAGTTGATTAAGCTAATTTTAAATATAGCTAGTCATAAAGATCCAATTTGTTGCCCATTTCTTAAGGTCAATATCCAATACCTATTAACCGGCCCCTAAGATCCCATGTAGTCTCTTCTTTAAAACAATAAATAAATAAAAAGATTTTAAGGACTTGACACAAAAAGACCAAGGAATTAATTGACAAAATACACAAATAATATCCTAAACTAGACCTACATAAACTAAGGCCTATCCGCTAAAACAACGGACAAAAAAAAATATGCCTAAAAATCAAAACAAAAAACAATGCCTGGAGAAAAAATCAGTACCGCAGCCAAAGAGAGCACTCCCCCCTCCCCCCCCCCTCCCCCCTCCCCCGCCGTCTTCTCCAAGCGACCCTGCTCTTTATCGACCCAAACCAATGACCCCCACCCCCTGAATTCTATATTCTTCACCCCAACCCAAGCAGTGGATGAGCCATAAACTCGCCGGAAACACCATGAATACTGGCGAGAATCCATGAAGACAGTTTACCTCTGCACACAGTCAAAAACAAAAATGTTCTGCTTTATGCACTCCCAAGAGCAAGGTGGAAAGTTCTTGGAGGGAAGGATGCCGGGGGTCTATTTGGAAACAGCGTCTCTACCCAAGGGTAGGGGTAAGGTCTGTGTACACACTACCCTCCCCAGACCCTACTAAGTTGTTGTTGTTGTTGTTGTTTATGCACTCCCAATCTCTGATGTTAGTACTAAAAACGAGTTTCAGTTGAACTAGTGTGATGTACTTCTATGTCGGATGAGTTTAGATCTTTCAAGTTCTAGATTTTGTGACGTTTTGTGTCGAGTTTGGCCGGAGTTAGTTCTCTAGCGAGTCCTTTGTGTGTGTCTCTTTGACTGTTGCTCCAGTGTAGCTACTGCCACGTTAGTGGTGTCATTTTAAATCAAGGTTGTTCATTCAAGGTGTCCGGGAAGATTCTTGGTTCGTTGAGGTTTCGATCGCAGCCCAAAATCGGATCCAGATTTCTATTTTTTTTCTCTAAATCATATAAGGTCTGATTCTCAAGGCTTCCTAAATGTTTACTGGTTGATTTGGCTTAATAGCATTCTTAGCATTTTATATATTGTTCATTGCTGTGTTTTAATGACTTCCTGATATTGGCTTCCCCCTTTGTTCTTGTTGTTCAAGTTTAATACGTTTGAAGTACTACCTCATCGCTTTGTTTGGCAGAATGTGATGTTATTTCATTTGTTAATTGGCTTCATGTGTTACTTGCTATATTTGATTGTCTGGTTTGCAACTTATGGGATATACACCCTTGTACTCTTGTAAAAGAAAAAGAAACGGCTGTTGAATTTTCCGATTGCTTAGTTAGAACAAATAACTCAATTTGCCTCAAAAATAAGACTTAAGAGATGGCCTGCATCGCTGGATGGTTCAATACTATTTGCCTTTATATCTTTACATATTTGTTCAATACTCTTAGCCTTACATTTCATGTCAACATAATTTTAGAAAAATAATAGTAGTGATTTTTAAAATAAATTGAGGTGCGTCAGTGCCAAATCAAATCTCAAAATGCATGGCAGTCATTTACTTTGTCTTCTAATATTTGAATCCTTAGAATCGAGGCATGCCATATGGCCTTCGCAAAGTTGTAAATGCATAGTTGCTTTAGGCTCGTTATTTTAATAAATTAACTTCCTAAACTCGGGTGCGCATTTATGTGACCCAAATTCAAATCTCAACTATGTTAGATAAAATGTGTCGAGAATCGCGGGTGCATATATGTGACGTGGTTCGAGACGTATTTTTAATGACGTTGCAATTTTCCTTCAAAAATAATTAAATAAAGTGGTTAAGGTTAAAACTGAATCATAGGCAAAATATGTATTAAAATCAGATAATATGCCAACTATAACAGTTGAGGGGTCGTGCTAGATCCACGGAATTGGGAAATACCTAACACTTTCTCCCGGGTTAATAAAATTTCTTACCCGAATTTCTCTGTTCGTAGAATGTATAACAGAGTCAATCTTCCTCGATTCGGGATTTTAAACCGGTGACTTGGGACACCATAAAGTATCCCAAGTGGCGACTCTGAATTTCTTAATAAATAATCTCGTTTTGATTTTCACTTTAAGTTGGGAAAAATTTCCTTATACCCCGTTCCGAGGTGTAGGAAAAAGGAGGTGTGACACCCTTTACATCACTTATACTATGACATCTATATCAATGTGTCTAACTAACTATAACTACCAATACAGACACTAGCAACTCATCTATACCTTTCTATTCCTATCTGTACATTTGTTCTTCAGAGGATCCAATCAAGTTTCTGCAGAAACTCTCTCCATTTTTTGTTATGCTGCCCTCTAACATAAATATGCAAAACTATTTCCTTGCAGGTTTGATATTCATCATATTTGCCATTCTCAAATCTGCCACTATTCATTTATCTCCATATCACTGCAACTATCATGGGCAAAACACAACATGTGATGCTATTGATACTTGCCCTGTTTTTTGCTTTTTTTCTGATCCATTCCAATTCACATTCCCAATATCCTATATTTCTTTTATGCCCCAGCCATAAGCAAAGTTTAACCCTTAACCTCTTTGTTATTGGATACTCAAAAAATAAATGGTTGAATGTCTCTATACTATGATTACAGAAAATACAGTCTGTTGACACAGTAATACCAATTTTCTGCAATCTATCCACTGTGGACAGCCTCTTCTGTACTGCAAGCCACAAGCTGAATATGTACCTCGGATGTACGCTCGTATGCAACATTAAGCCCTTCCGTTCCACTTTGCAAATTCTAGGATCATCTTCAAGTTTACCTGCTTACATAGACTCTTTAATATGTCATGCAAGGTCCCTTGGAGCTGCCGATGCCTTATAACCACTTCCTTGCTATCCATTATCGTCCTTATTACCCAGGTTGCTACCTTCGGAGTAGGGCATGTGTCCAGATCCTTCTTCTTTATATAGAAACTATGAACCCATCGATTCCATAGACAATCCTCTTTTACTAGTTAGATCTCATAAGTTAAATGTTGCTTTGTTCCATACTTTGATATCCAATATGTTTAGGCCACCAACTGCCATTGGTTTACATATATTCTCCCAAGATACTAGTGCCTTCTTTGATATAGATACACTACATGTCTATAAAAATGTTCTGCAAATAGTTTCAATCAATTTCAGCACCTTCTTTGGGATAATGAACACCCAAGCCCAGTATGTCTATATACCAAATATGACTGCCTTTATCAATTGACACTTTCCTGCATAGGATAAAAGCTTTTCTAACCAACAGGTAACCTTTGTTGTTATCTTCTCAACTAGAGGCAAGTAATGAGCAATAGTTAGTTTTTTTTGAATCTATCGGAATGCCCAAATATCTAAAAGGTAGCTTTCCTTCACTAAATCCCAAAGTTTGCAGGATTTCTTCTCTAGCCTTCTGATCTATCCCAAACATGTATATAGCACTCATACTTGCATTTGCCTGCAATCCAGAAGCCAGTGAAAACCTGTAGAAAGCTTTGTTTAGAATCCTGATGGACTCCAGATAAGCACGATAGTACATTAGCAGATCATCAACAAAGCATACATGTGTGCTGTTTAGTTTTCTACACTTTGGATGGAAGTCCAAATCCCCATTTTTATGCAGCTGTTTTAGCTCTCTACTCAGATACTCCATGGAAATAACAAATAAGTAAGGATACATAGGATCTCCTTGTCTAATTTCCCTCTTCCCCTTAAAAGGTTTAGTCAAGCCTCCATTTTTGCACCAATGAATATGACACAGTAGTAACACAAGTCATTGTCTATTGTACAAATTTGAACGAAAATCAAAGGTCTATAAGCATCTGCTTGAGAAAACTCCATTCCAAAGTGTCATATGCTTTCCTTAGATCCACTTTCAGCTCACATCTGGGAGAGACTCATTTCCTGGCATATCCCTAAAATAGCTCATGGCTTAGCAAAATTTTATCCAATATACTCCTTCCGTCAATAAAAGCTAACTATGACTGGTCAATCAGTCCTTTAAGTACACCTTTTATCCTTCTTGTAATGACGTTAGAGATGATCTTGTATAGGTTAGTACAACAAGCAATTGGCATATAGTCCTTAACTGTTGCTGGTGCTTTCACTTTTGGAACCAATGTAATAGTTGTTGTATTTATCATGTTAGGTAATCTGTTTGTACTGAAAAAGTCCTTTACAGCTTCAAAGATATCCTGTTTCACTGTCTTCCAGTTCCCTGTAAAGAATTCAACAGGAAATCCATCATCCCTTGGTGCTTTGTCTTTTAGCATATGCTTGATTGCTTCAGTGAGCTCCTCAATTGTCACCATTTGAATCAGTGTTCTTTGCTGATCCACAGTTAAGCATGGCCTTTCCTTTATTATAGTTGTATTTTCACAAGGTAGTTCACCAGCACGATCACCCATTAAGTCTTGAAATACAGTTATGAATTCCTTCTCCACAAGTTTGGCTTCTATTAACTTCACACCTGCATCTGTATAAATGGTGGTTGTACTATTTTGACTGGCTATAATCTTCCATTGTGCATGAAAATATTTTGTATTTGCATCACCACACTTAATATATGCCTTTGATTTCTGCCTCAGCACTTGCTCATCCATAGTATTCCATTTTTCTATTTCACCTAGTACTTCTTTCTCTTCATTTATAAGGCATGTGCCAAAGGTTTCTGCCTCATTTGACTTTGCACAATATCCAATTTCTCTCTTTCCTGCTCAAATGTTTTTGAAGCCATAGAAGCCTTTATCCCCTTAAATTGTTCTTTTAGAGTTCAATTTGCACCAGATCTGCTGCATAGGTGCACCTTCATAATCTTGCTCACATACCTGTTGCATTACTATCTAAAACTGTGGATGGTCCATAATATTTTTGTATTGTCTAAGTGGTTTAGGATGTAATAATTTCTGGCTGCCACATTTTATAAGAATAGGAAAATGATAAGATACTGATGGATTCATATAATCTGCTTCCACATGCCCATATTGCTAAATCCACTGATAATTTCCTAGTGCCACGTCTATTTTTCTATACACTCTATTGCTAGTTCCTTGTTTATTTATCCTAGTATAATGCCACCCCGTTGCCCTTTGTGGGGTAAGTTGCAAATCATCAATCATCCTTTTAAATCCCTCTACTTCAGCAACAGTGACAGGAGAACCTATTCTATCTTCAAAGGATAGAACATTATTAAAGTCGTCACTCAACAACCATGTCTCCTGACTTGAAATATTAATTTGCCTGAGATCCCTCCATAAACTCTGCCTTTTGTGTCCATCATTTTGAGCATAAGTGACACTAAGCTGAGCCTTAAAGTGAGCTCTAGGATCTTCAATACTAGAGTGGATAAATTGATCAGTCATCTGACTCACTATCACTTGAATAGGACTTCTCCATGATAACCAGATTCTTCATTTTCAGCAAATGAGTAATTACAACACACATTGCATATTGTAGCTATCTTTTTTTGGATTTTCTTTGCATTATGCTCATTTACTCTAGTTTCTATGCATCCCATAATATCAACTTTATTAGTAGCAATAAGAATTTTGACCTCTTTTTGCTAATGGGCTTGGTTTAGCCCTCTAATATTCCAAGTAAAAATGATCATTAGGATATTAGATGGTTTAGTGGTCCTGGATCAATTTGTTGACCACTACTGCCATCATCCTTAGTCACATCTACATTTTTTCCCTTTTCAATATGTTTTCCTATCTCTGTATACTTATAGACAGTCCCATGTATATCATTTCCTTTTGGCAGATAAGTAGTCTATTGTGCATTTTCTTTACCATCATTCGCCTTTACTATAAAGCCTTTCTCTTTTATATCTTCATGTACTGTCATTATACCTCCCTTAATGTCTGCACTCACTTGAGGTTGTTTGACCAGCCAAGCCTGCTTTATATTCTTTCCCTGCTTCTTTCCTCTTCTCCTCTGCCTTTTCTACCTATCACCTTCTTTTATCTCCTATGTAGCATCACATTTTGTGTTATACCAGCACTCCATAGAATCATGCCCAAATTTTAAGCAGCTATTGCAAAAGCTAGGCTTCTGGTCATATTCAATCACTTGTATCTTTGGACCATAAGGTATTTCTATATCTATCTGATCTGGTAAGGGATAAGAAGCATCTACCTCTACAAGGATATTATATCATAGGATATCTTCTCAGAGTGAGCACTAAAATTATCAGTGTATAGTGGTTTGTCAATTGCACTTGCCATTTTGCTAAGAGCTTCAGTTGACCAAAACCCCACTGGCAGCCCAGGGAACCTACCCATACTAGAACTGCACTGAGAACATCACTGTTGAATAAGAAATCAATTTCCCAAAGTCTCAATACCATAGGTTTGTTTCTATACGAGTAAGGTCCTGTTTGCAGGACTTACTCTCAATCAGCTATGGTGTTAAATCTAAAAATGCAATATCCCTCAGCGTGTAATAGTATTTGAGGTTTTGTAACAAAATTCCAAAGATTCATCACAAAATTATCCATAGCTTTATCAGATGGATTTTCACCAATTATATAGCCAAATACTTCTCCTGGGATTTTAAATCTTTCTCAAATAATCTAACGATTTTCTTACCATCTCTATCAATAGGAGGTACAAATGATAGTGTTTCCCCATTTGCGAGTTGCGATTTCCTCGAACGATATCAGCTACCGAATGAGTTCGCTTCTCCAATGTCACGACCCCAACCACGATCACGATGGCACCCAACACACTGCTAGGCAAGCCCGACCAATTTCTTCACCTCAACCATTGTTATTCAATTCATGAATTAATTAACAAAGATAAATTACTAAGTCATATTATTGAAAGTCTGAAATAGAGCTAAAAAATGCATAAATCCCAAATACCAATACTATTACATAGCCCAAAGAATCTGGTGTCACAAGTCTGAACCTCTAATACATGAGTATCAACCTACTACATATCGTTCTAAAGAAATGCGGAAGTGAAATAATAAGATAGAAGGGAAAATCAGGACTGCGGATGTCATGAAGCTACCTTGATACTCCTGGATAAGCTGCTCGGTAAAGAATCCTCACTCAGCCTCAGATCTAATTAAATTTGCAGACAAGGTGTAGGGAGTAATGTGAGTACTCCGACCTAGTGAGTAATAAACATAAATAAAGGCTGAGAATAAAAATCCTGAATATGCACAAAGTAATTCTATAAATACAGTAACTTGAACCAAATAGTATTAAATCAGTAACCTAATAACAACAATTATGAAAATCTTACAACAGATAAGTAAGTAAATGACATGAAAAAATGAAAAGCAACATGTAGTCTGGTACTCTCTAGTACCGCTACGGCATGCAGCCTGCTCCCTTTATTTATCGTTGACGGCGCTTACTGGGTGTGTGCAGACTCCGGGAGGGGACCCTTATAGCCCAAGTGAAATATAAGCCATCTCTTGGCATCGACTAGGCCCTCGGCCTCATATCAATATCAATATAATACCGCTGCGGCGCGTAGCCCGAACCCATACTTAGTCCAAAATCACAAAAGCCCCTCGGGCACAATAATATATAGATATTCAGCCCAAACTTTATTAGAATATATTATTTAAGTTTCAAGTTTGAGATAAGGTGGCTGAGTTTGAAAAATAATATTAAATATCGGGACTGAGTTTAATAATACGTAAAAATGATAAGAAACCATTAATAGAAATCCTTGAAGGATTCAATCAATTGGCACGAAGCCCAAATATAGGAATTAGCTCAAATTATAATACTAATAAATGACTTTATGTTAAACACGTAGTATATTCATCTATCGGGACGGAGCAAGTCATAATCCCCAACGGTGCTCTACCCCACGTTCGTTATCCGACGTGCAAGTCACCTCAATATAGCACTACGATGTGGAAACTCGGGGTTTCAAAGCCTCAGGACATCATTTACATCTATTACTCACCTCAAGCAGGCCAAAATCGTAGCTCTCTATTCCCTTGCCTTTCAAATCGACCTCCTTATGCGTCGAATCTGACCAAAACCACAACAAATACGTCACAATAGACTAAAGGAACAATACTCAATCGAAAATAATCGAAAAACATAAAAAATCCCGAAATTGGCAAAAACTCAAGCCTTGGTCCCACTTCTCTAAAATCAAAAAAATTTACACCAACGGATTCCTTATCTTGCAACGAGTTTATACAATATAAAGAACACCAAAATCGGAGTCCAATTGACCCCTCTAATCCCAATTTGAAATATAAAAAACTCAAGTTCTTCCCCTTTTTGCTAAGTTCCCATGGATTTCAAGGTTAATTTTACAATAAAATCGTGTTTTTAGTTCATAGGACTTACCTCCAATCACTCCCAGTCGAAACCCTCTTCAATTCCTATCCAAAAGCTTCCAAAGACGCCCAACAATGGTGAAAATAAGGCTTAGTTAGCGGATGAAATATTATTAAAACCCTTATGTCTAGCACTCTAAATCCTTCTCCACTATCGCGACCAAGGTCACACGATCGCGAAGCACAAAAATCCAAGGCTTCAAAAATACTCAATGCAAACATAATGCTCCCTTCGCGGACGCAATTCTCCCTTCACGAACGCAATGCTCATTTTCCCAAACTTACGCGAACGCGTATCATCCCACACGAACGCGGACCATCCCACGCGAACGGGGAGAACAATTCCACTGGGCCTCTAAATCCTTATATGCGAACACGAATACACCAGCATGATCGCGAAGCTTCCACCTCCAAAACTACGCCGATCTATAATTGCGAACGCGAAGAGCAAATTGGGGCCAATGAAAAATCTCTCTACGCGATCGTGAGGGACTTCACGCGATCACGAAGACAATTTTTTCTGCAACAGAATGACTGAAAACTTGCTACTCCTAAGTGCCAAAATTGGTCTGTTTGGCCATTCAAAACTTACTCGAAGCCCCAAGGACCTCAACCAAAAGCACTAAAACAACACCCAAACTTGGTCTCATCATTAAAACACCTCAAACAATATCAAAACCATCAAACTACATCTAATTCAAGTCTAAGTTCTTCTAAAACTTCCGACATGCATTCGATCAAAAACCCAACCAAAACACCTTTCAATGGCCTAAAATTTTGCACACACATCCGAAATCACCTAAAAATATACAACAACTCTTGGAATTCCATTCCGACCCTCGGATCAAAATTTCACCTATCGATCGAAATTTGCCAAAATACTAACTTCGCCAATTCAGGCCTAATTCTACACCGGCCATCCAAAGTCACTTCCGATCATACTCCTAAGTCACAAATCATCCCCCGAAGCTAACCTAATCATCAGAATTCACATCCGAGCCTCCCAACTCATAAGTCAATGTCCGGTTGAGTTTTCCAAAGAAAACCTTCCTTAAAGAGTATGTGTCTCATTTCCTACTAAAACCAATCCAAATCAACGCATTCACACCCAACACTTTATGAAGCATAAAGAAGCAGAAAATAGGGAAAACGGGGTGGTAACTCACATGACGATGGGTCATCACATCCTCCCCAACTTAAACAAATGCTCGTCCTCAAGATAGTCAAGAAACATACCTGAAGCCTCAAATAGGTGAGGGTATCTGCTCTGCATCTCCCGGTCGGTCTCCCAGGTAGCCTCCTCCACGAGCCGACCTCTCCACTGCACTTTCATTGAAGCAACATCCTTTGACCTCAACTTCCAAACTTGACTATCCAAAATGGTTGCTGGCTCTACATTATATGTCAAGTCACCCTCCAGGTGAACTGTACTGAAATCCAAAACTTGGGACGAGTCTCCAATATACTTTTAGAGCATAGAAACATGATAAACTGGATGCACGCTCGACAAGCTGGGTGGCAAGGTAAGCTCATAAGCCACCTCAATCCTCCTAAGTACCTCAAAAGGCCCAATGAAGTGCGGATTCAATTTCCTTTCTTTCTGAATCTTATAACACCCTTTGTGGGTGAAAACATCAACAAGACCGTCTCACCAATCATATAGGATACATCTTAGACCTTCCTGTCCGCATAACTCTTCTGCCTTGACTATGTTGTATGGAGTCTCTCCTGAATCACCTTCACCTTCTACAATGCATCCTGAACCAAATCTGTCCCCAACAATCTAGCCTCACCGGGCTCGAACCAACCAACTGGAGATCTACACTGTCTCCCATACAAGGCCTCATACAGTGCCATATAAATGTTGGACTGATAGCTGTTGTTGTAGGCAAACTCTACAAGCGGTAGAAAACGATCACATGACCCTCTAAAATCAATAATACAGGTGCATAGCATATCCTCTAATATCTGAATGTGCACTCAAACCGCCCATCCGTTTGAGGGTGAAAAGTTGTCATCAACTGCACCTGAGTACCCAACTCTCACATAACAACCTGCCAAAATTGAGAGATAAACTGAGTGCCCAGCTGATATGATGGAAACTGGGACACCATGCGATCGAACAATCTCCCGAAAATAAATCTCTGCCAGCCGCTCTGAAGAAAAGTAGTACAAACCGGAATGAAGTGCACGAACTTGGTCAGCCTGTCTACAATCACCCAAATGGCATCAAATTTCCTCAAAGTTTGAGGGAGTCCGGTAACAAAATCCATAGTGATCCTCTCCCATTTCCACTCAGGAATAACCATTTGCTGATGCAAGCCACCCGGCATCTTATGCTCATATTTCACCTACTGACAATTAAGATACCGGGCTACATACTCCACAATATATCACTTCATCCTCTACCACCAATAGTGATGTCTAAAATCCTGATACATTTTTGTGGCACCCGGATGAATGGAATACCGCGAGCTATGTTCCTCCTCCAATATCAACTCTCGAAGCCCATCCACGTTGGGCATGCAAATCCGGCCCTACATCCTCAACACACCATCATCTCCAATGGTCACATCCCTGGCATCATCATGCTAAACTCTGTCCTTAAGGACAAGCAAATACGGATCCTCATTCTGACATTATCTGATACGGTCATACAAGGAAGACCGAGAAACCACACAAGGCAACATCCGACTAGGCTTTGATATATCTAGTCTCATAAAGCGATTGTCCAAGGCCTGAACGTCAACTGTAAATGGCCTCTCCTCAACTGGAATGTACGCCAAACTCCCAATTCTCACCGCCTTTCAGCTCAAAGCATCGGCCACTACATTGGCCTTCCCCAGGTGATACAGAATAATAATATCATAATCGTTCAGTAACTCTATCCATCTTTGCTGCCTCAAATTAAGATCCCTTTTCTTGAATAGATGCTAAAGACTGCGATGATCGGTGAATGCCTCACAAGATACACCATATACGTAATGCCGCTAAGTCTACAATGCATGAACTATAGTAGCTAACTCCAAATCATGAATGGGGTAGTTCTGCTTATGGGGCTTTAGGTGGCGAGAAGCATAAGCAATAACTCTACCCTCCCGCATCAATACACAACATATCCCAACTCTAATAGAATCACAATGTACTGTATAGAAACCTGAAGTTGATGGAAAAACCAATACTGGAGTTGTGGTCAAAGCTGTCTTGAGCTTCTAGAAGCTCTCCTCACACTCGTTCGACCATACAAATGAAACACCCTTCTAAATCAACTTGGTCAAGGGCAATGCAATAGAGGAAAAATCCTGAACAAACTGGCTATAATAACCTGCTAACCCAAGGAAACTACGAATCTTCATGGCTAAGGACGGTCTAGGCCAACTCTGCACCACCTCTATCTTCTTCAGGCCAACCTGAATACCCTCGTTGGACACCACGTGTCTCAAGAAAGCCACTGAGCTGAACAAAAAATCACACTTGGAGAACTTTGCATAAAGCTTCTCCTCCCTCAGTCTCTGCAATATAACTCGCAAATGTTGCGCATGCTCCTCCTAAATACGCGAGTATACCAGGATATTATCAATGAACACGATGACAAATGAATCCAAATAAGGTCGAAATACACTATTTATCAGATGCGTGAACGTTGTTGAGGCATTGGTCAGCCTGAAAGACATAACAAGAAACTCATAGTGACCATATCTAGTCTTAAAAGCAGTCTTATGAATATCTGAATCCCTAATCTTCAACTGGTGATAACCCGAACGGAGATCAATCTTGGAGAACACCCTCGCTCTCTCAAGCTGGTCAAATAAATTATCAATGCGAGGTAGGGGATACTTGTTCTTCACTATTAATTTGTTCAATTGCCTATAATTGATGCACATTCTCACTGTGCCATCTTTCTTCTTCACAAATAAAATTACGCACCCCAAGGTGACACACTAGGCCGAATGAACCCTTATATATGAGCTCCTAAAGTTGCTCCTTCAATTATTTCAACTCTGTTGGTGCCATACGATATGGCAAAATAGAGATGGGCTGAGTGTTCGGCACCACGTCAATACCAAAATCAATATCCCTGTCTGCTGGCATGCCCGGCATGTCATTAGGAAATATATCGGGAAAATCCCTTACAACTGGAACAGAATCAATGCTCGGAGTCTCAGCTCTAACATCCTTCACAAATGCCAAATAGGAAAGACAACCCTTCCCAACCATACGATGGGCCTTTAAGAAAGAAATAACTCTACTAGGAACATGACCACTCACACCACACCACTCGATTCGCGGTACAACCAGCATAGCTAAAATGACGGTCTTAGCATGACAGACTAGAATATCATGACAAGGAGATAACCAATCCATGCCCAAGATAACGTCGAAGTCCACCATGCTCAATAGCAATAAATCAACTCGGGTACCCATACCCCCAATAATCACAAAACATGACCGGTACACACGGTCCACAATAACGGTATCGCCCACCGGGGTAGACATATGGACAGATAAAGATAGAAACTCTAGGGGCATACCCAAATAATGAGCAAAATATGAAGACACATATGAATAGGTGGAACTGGATCAAACAATACTAAGGCGTCTCAATGATAGACTAAAACAATACCTGTAATGACAGTGTCTGAAGCAATGGCATTTGTCCTACCCGGCATAGCATAGAAACGAGCCTGGCCACCGTCTGATCGATCTCCACCTCTGGGGCGACCCTTGGCTGCCTGATTCCACCCTTAGTTGGCTAGGCGGGTGATGAAGTAACTGGAGCAAAAGTCGAGGGTTGACCTCTATATTGATGCTAGCTAATTTGAGGCCACTGCCTCCTCAAGAGACCAAACTCTCCACACACATAACAGTTGCCCGGTGCTGGAGATGGGTACTGAAGGGAATCCCGTGCACCGGAGTGACTAGTAGGTGCACTCGGTGCAGAAGAACCCTGAAATGATGGGGCATGAGATGAACTCTGAGCTAGGAGGGCGCTGAGTGAAGACTGGCCCTGTTGGGACCCATGATGACCATGGCCTGAAGATCCCCCACGATACTCTGGATGAGTCGACTGAGCTAGGCTAAAAGAACGACCTCTACCATGCTGGAACTGGCCCCTCGAAGAAGCACCACTGTAACTGCCCAATCCACGAGGCCTCTTGGCCTTCCTCTCCTCTCGCTCTCTACAGTGTACTAACTCGATCTCACGAGCGATATCCACCACCTCCTCAAATGTAGTACCCAATACTCTCTCTCTCGTCATCAAATACGGAGATGGTAGTTAAGGCCATCCAGAAATCACTTGATCCTCTCACGATCTGACGGAACCATGCATATAGCATGACAGGCAAACTATGAAAACCTCATCTCGTACTGAGTCACTGTCATATCCCTCTGCGTCAACCACTCAAACTGCCTACGCAGCTCTTCTCTGCGAGACTGAGGTACATACTTCTCCATGAAAAGAGTGGAGAACGATTGCCAAGAAAGGGGTGTTGCACCGACAGGCCTACGCCTCTCAAAGTCCTCCCACCAAGTAAGAGGAGCCCCGGTAAACTAAAAGCTGGCAAATGTCACACCACTCGACTCCAAGATCCATGTCGTGCTGGGCATACACTGACACCTGTCAAGAAAACCCTAGGTATCTTCGGCCTCATCACCACTGAATGTCGGAGGCTGGAGCCTACCAAACCTCTCGAGACGATGCTACTCATCGTTTGGCATAGCTAGAACCACGAAGCCCTGAACTGGTGAAACCTGATGAGCTGGAGGTGCCTCTTGTGTCAGTAGTCCCTGCACCAACTGCTCAGGTGTGCGAGCAATAGGGATTTGATTGATCCCCCAGCCTGCGAAGTAGTTGTTGCGGCTGCGGTGAGTAATACTATGCCAAGGTCTCCTAAAGACCCGGAATCACAGTAGGCACAGCTGGTGCTTGAACAGGTGTTGGTTGTGCGTCTGTAGCTAGAGCTTGATCCTGAGTTGGGGGCAACTGGTGGATCAGCAGGCGCTACCCCGGCTGCTCTGCTTCTGCCATGATCACGACCGCGTCCACGGCCTTTGGCAGCCTCAGTAGGTGATACTGGTTGTCATCCAGCACGTCTTGTAGCTCGTGTCCTCACCATCTATGAGAGAATAGAATAATAGAAGTTTATTTCTCAGTTCAACAAAGCCGCACGACAAGAATTTCAAGAATGTGATACATATGTCTTCATACCGATCCACGGGACTCTACTAAACCGGCTCATGACTTGCGAGACCAAGTAATCTAGGCTCTGCTACCAACTTGTCACGACCACAACCCCGGTCGTGATGCCGCCCAACACACTACTAGGCAAGACTGACCAATTTAATCACCTCAACCATTGTTATACAGTACATGAATTAATTTAACACATATAAATTACTAAGTCACAATATTGAAAATCTGAAATGGAGTTAAAATATGCAGAAATCCCAAATACCAATACTACTACACAGCCCAAAAAATCCGGTGTCACAAATCTGAGCCTCTAATATATGAGTATCAACCTAATACATATCGTTCTAAAGAAATGCGGAAGTGAAATAATAAGATAGAAGGGAAAATCAGGACTGCGGACATCATGCATCTACCTTGATACTCCCGGATAAGCTGCTCGGTAGAGAAGTCCTCACTCAACCTCAGATGTACCTGGATTTGCACACAAGGTGCATGAAGTAGTGTGAGTACTCCGACCCAGTGAGTAATAAACATAAATAAAGGCCGAGAATAAGAAATTCTGAATAGGCTTAAAGTAATTCTATAAGTGCAACACCTTGAACCAAATAGTATTAACTCAGTAACCTGCTGCAGCGTGCAACCCTCTCCTTTTATTTATCCTCGGCGGCGCTCACTTGGGGTGTGCAAACTCTGGGAGGGGCCTTTTACGACCCAAGCACAATATAAGCCATCTCGTGGAATCAACTAGGCCATCGGCCTCATATCAATATCAATATCAATACAATACCACTGTGGCATGCGGCCTAAATCCATACTCAATCCAAAATCACATAAGCCCCTCGGGCATACTAATATACAAATATTCATCCTAAACTTCATTAAAATATTTTATTTAAGTTTCAAGTTTGAGATAAGGTGGATGAGTTTGAAAAATAATATTAAATACCAGGCTGAGTTCAATAATATGTAAAAATGGTAAGAAACCAGTCATAGAAATCCCTGAAGGATTCAATCAATTGGCACGAAGCCCAAAGATACAAATCAGCTCAAATTATAATAATAATAAATGCCTTTCAGTTAAACACGCAGTATATTCATCTATCGGGACGGAGAAAGTCACAATCCCCAACAGTGCTCTACCCCACGCTCGTTATCCGACGTGCAAGTCACCTCAATATAACACTACGATGTGGAAACTCGTGGTTTCAAAGCCTCAGGACATCATTTACATCTATTACTCACCTCAAGCAGGCCAAAATCCTAGCTCTCGATTCCCTTTCCTTTCAAATCGACCTCCTCGTGCGTCGAATCTGACCAAAACCACAACAAATACGTCACAATAGACTAAAGGAACAATACTCAATCAAAAATAATTGAAAAATATCAAAATTCCCGAAATTGGCAAAAACCTGAGCCTCGAGCCCACTTCTCAAAAATCAGAAAATTTAACATCAACGGATTCTTTATCTCGCCACGAGTCTATACTTATAAAGAACACATAAATCGGAGTCCAATTGACACCTCAAACCCCAATTTGAAATATTAAAACTCAAGCCCTAGTTCTTCCCCTTTTTGTTAAGTTTTCATGGATTTCAAGGTTAATTTCACAATAAAATCGTATTTTAGTTCATAGGACTTACCTCCAATCACTCCCACTCGAAACCCTCTTCAATTTCCGTCCAAAAGCTCTCAAGGATGCCCAACAATGGTGAATGAAATATTATTAAAACCCTTCTGTCTAGCACTCCAAATCCTTCTTCGCGATCGCGACCAAGGTCACGCGGTCGTGAAGCACAAAAATCCAAGGCTTAAAAAATACTCAATGCGAACGTGATGCTCCCTCCGCAAATGCAATGCTCATTTTCCCAAACTTACGCGAACGCAGACCATCCTACGCAAACGTGGAGAAAAATTCCACTAGCCTCCAAATCCTTATACGCGAACGCGTATACACCACCGCGATTGTGAATCTTCCACCTTCAAAACTACACGATTGTACCTGTAACTGCAAACGTGATGAGAAAACCAGGGCCAACGAAAAATCCCTCTATGTGATCGTGAGAGATTTCATGCGATCATGAAGGCCATTTCTTCTGCAACAGAATGACTGAAAACCTGCAACTCCCAAGTGCCAAAATTGGTTCGTTTGGCCATCTGAAACTCACACGAGGCCCCCGAGACCTCAACAAAAATCACCAACATATCCTAAAATATCACCCAAACTTGGTCCCATCATTAAAATACCTCAAACAACATCAATAATCAAATTACATCGAATACAAACCTAAGTTCTTCTAAAACTTCCGAAACATGCATTCGATCAAAAACCCGACCAAAAAACCTCCAAATGGCATGAAATTTTTCACACATATCCAAATTCACCTAACAATGCTACCGAAACTATTGGAATTCCATTCCGACCCTCGGATCAAAATCTTACCTATCGACCGAATTTCGCCAAAATACTAACTTCGCCAATTCAAGTCTAATCCTACACCGGCCCTCCAAAGTCACTTATGATCACCCTCCTGAGTCACAAATCATCCCCCAAAGCTAATCAAATCATCATAATTCACATCTGATCCTTCTAACACATAAGTCAACATCCGGTTGAATTTTCCAAAACATACCTTCCTTAAAGAGACTATGTGTCTCATTTCTTACTAAAACCAATCCAAATAAACTCATTCACACCCAACAATGATAATGAAGCATAAAGAAGCAGAAAATGGGGAAAACAGGCAGTAACTCATGTGACGACGGGTCGGGTCGTCACATCCAATCCAGTAGCTTCTGAGAATTATAAGCATCTCGTTGTAGATTTGATCATCTCTTCCCTTTTTATCGGTTGAAGTTGAATCTCACCTTCAGAGCTACTAGTTTTTTGACCTTCCTCAATCTATTGATACTTTTTGGAAGAAAGCTACCAAATGTTAGGGAGGTAATTCCATTTGAACATCATTTTCTAGAGTAATCATCTTCTCCGTCTGTGTAACATTTCCATGCAAGGTTTTCTATGTCGAGCCATTAATTTCAATGACAATTGCAAGCTTTGCCATTGTGTTCCGAGAGAAACGGTCATAATTGCGCTGAGACTTCTTAGTTAACACATTTTTTTATGGAGACCCTGTTTTTCTTTCATTTAAACAAAAAGCATTTTCTTTACATGACGTAGAAAAAGTATTTCTTTCATTTGAACAACATGAATATTTTCTTTTAATGATGTAGAAAAAGCATTTTATTTCATGCCAACAAAATAAACACGTTCATTTTTTTGGTAATTAACTTTATTTCTATTAATCACCAAAGTAAACCATTACAAAACTATAGTCAAGAATCACACTCTGCTAACTATCTCACCTACATCATTGCAACATTAATCTGCTTAAGAGGACTAAAAGCTACTACTCACTATACTAATAAGTATTTCTGTAACTGGATTCTAGCTTTAAGCTAACATAACAAATATAGGTTATCTCTCGTACTAAACTTTTACAATTACGATATCTTTTTTCAAAGATAAGATTATTCCTTTCCATAAGATGATCCACTAACGATGATGTTGCCAATTGTTGTTGTTTCCTTGATCTTCATGAATTCATTTCTAGATTCTACTCCATAATTCTACTGTATAAGAAAAATGTAAAAACATATGATCTCTTGTTTCTAATTGTCCCTGGCATAATACACAACTCTGATCAATATTTAGCCCCCACCTTGCTACTCTATCCTTGGTAGCTAATCTCCCATGCAACATTAACCATAGACTGAAAATAGCCTTTAGTTGAGTAGAACTCTCAAATTCCAGGCTCTTCCAATTCACTCTTGGTAAGTCTCCCAAAAATTGTAGATACATATGTCTGATAGTCTTTGTGCATTGAATTTGTTGTAGAATATCTCTGGAAGCTATTATTCTTCGAACCTTCCAACTAGCTTGCTTTGTAATAGGCATAGTCTGAATTTGTTGCTGCTTGATGTAGTAGAAATTGATCCCTCTAATCCACAGTTTATCTTTTTTATGAGCTAAATCCCAGCAGACTTTAGCAATTACAGCCTCATCCTAGAGCATCAGATTAATGATATTCATACCTCAATTGATTTTGGAGTACACATTTTGTCCCATGCCACATAGCTCTTTCTAGTAATAGTATTACTACCCGATCATATGTAGCTTATACACATAGCATCCATCATCTTTAGCACTTTCATAGGCAGAATAAATAGCTAATCCCTATATGCTTGAATACCAAAATTACAGATCTGACTAACTGTATTCGACCAACATAAGAGAGCTTCTTTGCAGTCCAAGATGAAATCTTTCTTGTGATTATATCAATTAAGGGCTGCCATTGGATCAATGCGATTTTCTTGGAAGATAAAGGAATTCCTAAGTATTTAAGACGTAACTCCCCTTGTACAAATCCAAGATAGTTTAATATCTGCTGCTTAACTTCCTATTTCACACCTTAAAATGCACTGAGCTTTTACATATATTAGCTTGCAATCCAATTGTGAAAACTCAGAGAAGTATTGGTACAGGGTAAATATAGAAGTAAGATCACCTCTGGAAAAAAGAAGAAGATCATCAGCAAAACTTAGGTGAGTTATGCCCAATTTTTTGCACCTCGGATGATATTAAAACAACTTTTCCTTTCCCATTTCAACGAATGATCTACTCAAGTACTCCATGACAATAGCAAACAGGAAAGGTGAGATAGGATCTCCTTGTCTAAGACCCTTAGCAGCTTCAAAGGTTTAGTAGTTTCTCTATTAATAAGCATAGTATAGCTGACTGATTTGATACATTCCATGATCCACTTTATAAATTTGTCAGGAGCCAATCTCGTCCATTACCTATTGTAAAAATATCCATTCTACTAAATCATATACCTTTTGGGGGTCTATCTTAATCATGCATCTAGGAGATATCTGGGCTCTAGCGTAGGAATTTATTAGCTCATAGGCCAATATCACATTATTTGTAATTTTCCTACTAGGAGCAAAACCATCTTGGGATTCAGAAATTATATATGTCATAATCTTTTGAAGTCTAGCAACTAAGACCTTTAAGATCACTTTATATAATATTGTACAACATGCAATTGGTATATATTCTTTGAATGTAGCAGGTTTAACAACTTTAGGTACTAGAGTGATAGTGGACAATTGATTGGCTTATACATCTTAAAAGTTAGGAAATATTCCCTAATAGCATCTGTAACTTTTTTACTGATAATGCTCCATGATTTATTGAAGAAGACAACATTGTAGCCATCAATACCAGGTGCTTTATCATCTCCTATAGCTTTGAGTTCCTGATTAGTAACATCTACACAGAGATCTCTTTTTGGTTGTTGAGTTAGTCTGGGACCATTTGACATGTACAATCTGTTTATGGCTGGAAGTGATCTTGTTGTTGATCCCATAAGAGACTTATAAAAATCCAATATCTCTCTTTTAATACCTTCAGGATCAGTGACTCTATCTCCACACCTTGCAGTGATTTCATTGATCTGTTACCTTTGTGATCTATCTTTCATAACAGATGTAAACTATTTGGTATTAGCATTTCACAATTGGATCCATTTAGCTCTTGCCTTCTGCTGTAGGATACTCTCTTTAATCATTCACCAGTTCTCTAAGTTAAGTAGAGTCTCCTTCTCCCTTTTCAACAGACTGTCTGAGTACTTATTTGAGAGTTGTTTTTGTATATCTTTAAGGTCCATTCTAGCTGCTTCAATTCCCAGATTAATTCCTTTAAACTCTTTAACTTTCAGAGCTTTTAAGGGAGCTTTCAATGCTTTTGACTTTATACCACATAGATTTCATAGTATCAGTAGAGTTCTTTGTATTCCACACTTCAGCCACTATCTGAGTGAATTCCTGTATGAGTCCATACATTGAAGAATCGAAATGGAAATTTTCCAGCCCGAGATGAGTTTGCTAGATTTAACACCATAGGGGCATGATATTATATTTGAGGAAGATCATAGATTGTCTCCACATGATTCCAGTTCATCATCCATTCATAATTACCAAAAACTCTATCAATTCTGCTGCAAACCTCATCAACTCGAGGCTTTTTGTTTGTCCAAATGTAAAACTCACCCTTCCAAGATAGTTCAAACAAAGCTTTTTGTTACAGACATGACCTGAAATCTTTAGTTTGCAAAGCTAACAGGATTACAAGACAGTCAATCACTAGCATATAACACGACATTAAAATCACCTACAACCAACCATGGACCAATAACAGTTGGACAAATTTGTTGAAGATTCTTCCACAATTCTCTTCTTTGTTCCAGCCCACTAAATACATAGACAACAGTCAGATAACACTTAATATCCCCATCTATAATTTGTACTGGAGAGTGAATCATTTAAGGGTCGTCACTGACTCTAGTAACCATCAGAAGATTAGTATCCCATAACAGCCACACTCTACCATTCTTATCTTCTTTATAGTTAGTCAATATACCCCATCCAGACATAATATACTTCAATATGTTTTGAGCATTTTCTTCTTTAACCTTGATTTCTACTAGTCCTACCAACTTTATTTTATTGCTTCTAATATATTCTCTAACTTCTTTTTGCTTATATCTTTTATTTACACCCCTGATGTTCTAGAATAACCCTTTCATCAATTAATACTTGTTTCACCCCTATCACTAGGTGGAATGTCATGTTTGCTATTAGACACTAGCTCAAATCTATTCCTAACAGGAATAGGTATTAGTGGAGGAAAGTTTATGATATTCAGATGTGGACTCTGTATTGCTTTTCCTTTACTTCCCGTCCTGCATCATTATGATCACCCCTTGGTTGAGTCTTCTTCTTAGTCTTCTAACTTTCAGCTATCTTGGTACTAGTATCATGTTTAACTACATATGGTGCTTTAGTTCTCCATTCTTGAATAACTCTACCCTTCTTAGTAGGCACTTGGCTACGAGTCTTTATCTGAGTTGAACATCTGTGTCCCACTACTAAGCATTTCTCACAATAGGCAAGCTTCCAGTCATAAATTACACTCTCTAGAAACTTTTTCCCGCTTGGATCCATCATCACACTTCACTTGGTAGTTCCTTAATAGCATTAACCTCAGTAAGCATCCTAGCATAGGAGATTTGAGTCTATTTTGTTGTACACTCATCAGCAAAAATAGGCTTTCCCATCACACTTTCTATTCTTCTTAAGGACCCCACACCCCAACATTACATAGGTAATTAGGAAATTTAGCCCACAATAGAATGGATGTAGAAAATTCCTATGTAAAATCAAACTCTAGTGTCCATGGCTTTAGAATGATAGGTTTCTTAGCTATGAATTAAGGTCCTGCACTAGGATTTCATGAGCATCATCCATATTCTTAAATCTGATTATATAGTAGCCTTCCTCATGGTAAAATAGGTTAGGTTCTGGAACATGAGACGGTGAATACAAATATATCTTTTCATCGCATTATACCCCAGTCCATCTCCTAAGATATACGTAATCAAAGAACATTTCCATTTAGATTCTTCTTCTTCCACCTCTACCTTGTCTATTGGATCATAGGTTCTCCATCTACTAATAATGGTGGTATGTATGAAAGTGACATACCATTATAATCAAACTTGTTCTTCTGGAAGAGTGTTCTGTATGGAGGCTTAGTATCTTCCTTACGATCATCCCTCACTACTTGTTCATCTTCTTTATCAGCTAGGTCACTTTGCATCTTGATTGGAATCTGCATAGGTACTATTCCATTGGATTGCATTTCCGTCCCTTATGAAACTATTCATTTAGGAGTTGTAATTGTAAAATCTAGCTTGTTAGCTACGGTTGATTGACTTGAAGCTGATCCAATTGCACATGCAGCTGCTCCTCTACTGAGATCTAAATTTTGAGCTGAACTCTGAACTAAAGTGGTGAAGTGGTTAATGAAGGAAGTTGCTCCATTAATGGCTGATTCGTAGTCAGTATTGCTTCTAGTGATGTTAATGGGTATTTCCGAGGTCTTCCCCTTCCCCTACCTCTTCCTTTCACCATGGCTACGAGCTCGGCGTACGTTTAACTAATGTGCGCCGAGAGCATATTGGAGGAAAGAGCTTTTTTACTGTTCAAAGATGTAATACTGTCTTTTCATGTAATAGAAAGAGTATTTTCTTTTTAAACCAAAAAACGAGTAATTTTTTTTAAGTGATGAAGCACAAATTTCAACATTATTTTTATGCGAATTCTTAAAAGAATAATTAAATTTTAAAAAAAATAGATTCTTGAAAACATTGGGTATTTAAAGGGGAGGGGGAGAGAACAAGAAACATGGGAGTTTGAGGAAAGGGAGAGTGAAGAGAGTAGCATAAATATTATTTTCCTAATAAATATTTTTTATTTTCTAACCAAACACTAAAAAATATTTTTCGAAAAAAAAATTGTACTCATCAACTAAATATAGAGGAAAATAAATGATAAAATTACTTTATTTTCAAGAAAACTTTTTCCATAAAACTAAACACATCTTGTTATAAAACAATAAAAGAACAAGAACAATATTGCAGAGAAAGTAGGGAGAGGAGAATTCTTATTGATATTTTTGGGATAATTTACAATGGGGTAAGACCCCTCTATTTATAGGAAGATAAATGACTTAGCCTCAAAGTAAAACTCTTCTATAAGATAGACATTCACCCTAATTAGAGTTCTATTCTTAACACTCTCCCTTGAATATCTACTCAATAAATAATGTGCCTCGTTAAAAGCTTAACTGAAATAAAACCCAATGGGAAAAAAATTCTAGAAAAAGGGAAAAGAGTACACATATTTAGAAATACGCCTATTGGTTGCCTCGTTAAAAACCTTGCAAGGAAAACCCAGTGGGACAAAAACCTTGTAAGGGAAAAAGAGTGCAACGCGCATTAACTCCCCCTGAAGAGAGCATCAATTCACATCCTTGAGTCTTCGCATCCCAATCTTGTGCACTAGCTTCAAGAGATCGTTAGTAGAGATTTGATAAATAAATCAGCCATATTAACTATAATGAATATTTGCACCTTGAAATCATAACTCGTGATAGATATATAATGTCTTCACAAATATCGTGGAATGGCTCTTCAATATTTCCATAGAGATATCCTCTCCATCACATTATCATAGTTATAGCAAGATATATTTGTGCATAAATTGCATTAAGGAAGTGGTACCTCAAGATCAAGAATTGTAGATTCTTCAAGCAACTTAAATCATTCATGGGTTGTCATATAAGTCATATAATAGACTTTAGATGCATATCAAGTTTTCATGTCATGCTAAACAAATAAGATATCGAAAACTGATTACACATACCATTGACTTTATACTTTCAAGTATTCGAACTACATGTCCAAAATTACATGTCTTTCATATGGAATCAATTCTACTTGAATTGTATCTCTTCCATTTGGCCAATATTTTTGTTTGTATTCGACAAACGTAAGATCCTCATCGATATTTAGCGTTATCATGGATGTCGTCGACGAACATTTTATATCGGTTCCAGTAAATTTTCATAAAGACATAACATGGAGATCTCTTCATTCATACATTCAGGTACCTGAATCTCTCATGAGATTTTATGAAGTGTTATGTCATGTGACCTTCTAGATCACTTGCCTCCTTATTATGATCACTTTGATCATTTGCTCATCTTCTTTATTAAGAAGTTCTTTTGAAACCGATTTGTCTATACGCTTTAGGCGTATCAAAGACTTTGTCCTTCTAGGACTTAATATGAGCATTTGCAGTGAGAATATAGTTACTTTCTTTAGGTCAGCAAATGCGTATGGCATGCTTTGCAATATGTTGCAATTGAATTATCCTTTTATGAACTTCAGGTTCATATTATGATATTCGAGGATCTATATATACAAATGATAATTCATCCCATGTAACCTTTTCTCAAGTGTTTATCATGTCTCCCCCTCATGTTAGGAAAACTAACTTGTTTCCTCAACTCTGGGAAATCATCTTTGTGCATTATCATGTTAATATACACAGCACATTAATAATAATAAGATGAAATTATTTGGTTCCTGACCCTGAACCACTTGTGAGGGGAGAATATAATATACTCTCGTGTATAGCGTATATCAAATTGATATAGATAACTTTGTTCTCATAAGCAATAATATAGCTATTGAATGGAGGCACTCAATAAATTATTTTGCTAAACCAACTATGATGTAAACCAACTTATCAAGATGAACTATCTTGAATAGAAAATCTGGAAATTATGCTCGAAATTAGATTACTGAGCAATTTACCTCGCAAGCACCGGCCAGGTTGCAGGTTAATAATAATCGCACATGTAACCATATCATAGATGCATCATATGTGGTATACATGGCAGGTGAATGGGCCCATATTCACCTTTGATATTTCCAGAATTTATGGGATTCAACCCGAACTCTTTAGTTGGTCAATTAATTAATGAGAACAAGTAATACAAGAGAATTCGTAAAGAACTTTCTAGTTCTTTATTATTTACCCATATGAATTCTCTATTATTGCACATCATACTTAAATTGATATGGCTAACCCGAATGCCAACTGAATAAATTATCAATATTGATAAACTTCAAATTTACAACATGACATGTGCAATTATCAATAAACTTCAAGTTTATTATGATATGGGTTTTTATACCAATAAATATCCACTTTATTGTGGCATTCTTTTGTTTGTGTAGTACAAACTGGAGAATGAAGCGGGTAGCTTTTCATATACAAATTATCCCGCTACAAGTTGTAGTAATAGAAGATATCAAATCTTTCCTTTATTTATAGTCTCAATATAATCAACCACTTTCACATATACTTTGGAAACTGAATAAGTTTCTTTGAGACTTACTACAACACAATATCTTATTGGTAATCAATTGTGTTTCTCCAACATAGTAATAATTGGCTCTTCTAGAGCTCTCAATTAATTTTGTACTACCACAAATTCATCAACATCCATGTGGTGAATATCTCCTTTAAAGAGAAAGTTATACCATTATGGTCATGGTCAAAATTATATGCAAGATATGTTTCTTGTATTATCGTTGTCCTTTAATAATCATATTTCCAAAATATTTTGGCGTACAATAGGTACGTGACCAATGATCATTCATGCCATAATAATGACATTATTTTCATATATCATCTCAAACCTCCTTCAAGAGGTGATGTGGTATATTCACTACCACTAGCACGTTCATATTCTTCCAATAATGAATATGTATTCATAAATCATATGTTGTCACATTCACACCATGAATGGATCATAATCATCTGTATGTGCTATATAAAATCTCATGTCAAATATTACTTTCATAAAGAGAAAGATTATTTTGAGAATCTTTATTATTCTCATTATCACAATGATGACGATTATAATTCCGTCTATTGCCACGTCCACATCCATTGATACCTTCACGGTAATAATTCTATCTTCTTTCAGACTTATCACATACTGCTATTACATTCTCTGCGGGGATTGTAATTTTGTTATCCTTTTCAAATCTGTAAATGCGTCTGGCATTTGATTTGCTATTCTTTGCAAATGAATAATCTTTTGCACCTCTTTTTCACAAATAGAGGCACGTGGATCAAGATGAGATAATGATGGATTTTTCCACAAAATTTCCCGTTTGGTTTTACCACCAACTTCTCCCCCTAATTTTGGGAAAAGTGTCTCATCGAATTGACAGTCTGCAAATCGTGCAGTGAACAAATCCCCTGTCAATGTTTCGAGGTAGTGAATAATGGAGGGCGATTCAAACCCAACATATATTTCTAACCTTCTTTGCAGACCCATTTTGGTGCGATATGGCGGTGCTACAGGCGCATATAAATTGCACATCCAAAAATTATTAAATGGGATATATTAGGTTCATGACAAAAACTAATTGCAGTGGGTAATATTTGTGATAATTCGTCGATCTGAGACGAACTAGCATTGCTGCATGCAAAATGGCGTGACCCCAAACCGAAGTGGGCAGCCTCGTTTTCATGAGTAAATGAGGTATTCAAGATTATTCTCATCTATTGTCTCAATATGATATCCATTTTGAATGATATCTTAAAAACTCAACAAGTTTCTCTTAGACTTGGAGGAGAACATTGCATTCTCTATGATAAATATTGTTCCTTTAGGCAGAGTTATAGTTGCTCTTCCGGAGCCTTCAATCAATTTACTACTACCAGAAATTGTAGTAACATCTGCCTTACACATACTTAAATGAGAGACAACATTATAGAATATATGAGTATATGTATTATTTTTCATATATTTATGAACATGCAACCGAACACAATACTAATGCACAAATTACAGATTTTGTATTTAATGAAGAATTGAATTTTACTATATTGTTTACATAGTGACACTGATAGAACAGTGTGAATATATCTTCCATGTATCCAAGTGTATTACAAAATGAGTTTTCATCCTCTATTTATAGTACAACATAGAGGTATACCAAAAGAATTTCATAAGTATGTCATTAAGTATTTGAGATCATGGAGGAAGATCATGGGTAAATTATGAAGGTATGGGAGTTACAACAATAATGGTAAGAAGTAGTGGGGATTATCTACATAATGGAGAAAAGTAGTGGGAGTAACTTCTTTAGGAGTTATAGACATCCACTACAAAGTATAATATTTCATAACAAAACCTTTATAATTAACTTTCACTAGAATATTGATTTGTTTCAAAGTGGAGATACAAAGTATAGACAGGATGCCTATATATATATCCTCAAATAATTCTTATAATTAAACTAAATATTATAAGAACTTTTAAAGATTTCAACGAACACATATGTTATATTACAGAATTGAAGACGAAAGTATTTATTTCTTTTCGTGTCAAAATCTCACTAGGCAATTCTTCCAAATTAACAATCTAATACTTTAAATTGAGTAGTGCTTCAAAAACACTTCAAAACTCTTTATTTTAAAAGGCAACAATTAAATACTAATTCTAGAAAACAAGACACCGATACACATAATGAAAAATACACGGCAGACCGTACTTGTTTCATAACATAAAGGGATATTAGTATTGTCATTAGAAATTACAGACAATTACAGACCACTTCTTCAAGAATTAAAAATTTATAAAATATTCCAATTCTATAAATCCAAAATATGGACAAAATTAGTATATGGGCCCAAGGCATATCTCTAATGCAGTATTCATGAGACAAAGGTCCAAAACAATACTATGGTTCGACCTTGAGTTAATTATCAAATCCATGAATTAAATATTGTACTATTAAATTACTTCCGTCAAGCTTACGGAAGAGAACCCATCTTACCAATTATCCAATTTATGGTCTGGCTATAAAACATAAATGAAATCAAGAGAATCTGTAATCATACAATAATACAGATCTATTGCGATTATATTCGCGAGACCAGATACCGAACAAGACAGCTAAAGGCAAGCTTTAATACTATATGTTAAAATTCGAATACATATTTAGAGCTAGCATAACGGAAATTAAACAACAGACGTACCTTCAGCCAAACACCACGTTTCCGTCGTCACCCCTCCAAGCACAATCAAACAGTTCAATCTCAAGGAGAAAAACAAATTTAATTCGAAGGCGCTGATGTTTGCTTATCTTAATTGTGTAGAGACTCGTGCTGATAACGTGTTATAAAACAATAAAAGAACAAGAACAATATTGCAGAGAAAGTAGGGAGAGGAGAATTCTTATTGATATTTTTGGGATAATTTACAATGGTGTAAGACCCCTCTATTTATAGGAAGATAAATGACTTAGCCTCAAAGTAAAACTCTTCTATAAGATAGACATTCACCCTAATTAGAGTTCTATTTTTAACACATCTTTTGTTTTGGGAGAGAAGATCTCCAACTTTTCTTGATTGCAGTTTACGAGATTAAAGGATGTATATAGGCGTAAAAAGAGACCACACTACCATTTCGGATTAGGATAAGATTTGCGTATATTCTATCATTCCGAACCACAATAATAAAATTACTATTAAATTATTATTATTATTATATAGGCGTAAAAAGAGAATAACTTCTAGATAAAAACATTAAAAGGAAATTCTAGAGCTTTTTTAGATAAGATTATCTTTCTAGAGAAGTATAAAAATAGTTCTAGGATATAACTCAATCAATTTTTTTTATTTATCCGAGATAGCATCTAAAACCTTCTAAATTGTTTCTACAAGAAGTATAAATGATTGATATTTCATTTAGTTACGTACCTGGTTTCATTACCCAGTTACTCTAATCAATTTTACTACCGTCATCGTCGATAATTAATGGTAGGTGTTTTATTCCCAATTTATGCTCAATTATTTCTATTTTCCATATAGAATCCAATGTAGAACCACAAGCCTACACACAATATTGAAATAAGTGTATGTAAATTACTAAAAATATTCTGTAAATTAATCTTGAATATATAAGAAAACATTTAGCAACAAAATAACATTTTTTCCTCTTTTTATATTTTCAAACAAGATAAATAAGGATATAATCTTCTTATCTTTATCCATATCTGTTTTCACTCAATATAGGTGATGTTTTTATTTAACTTTTGGTTTAGTTTTTTGAAACTTCTGCAGATACTTTTACACTGAAGTTACAGGTTGTATGCTTTGATTATCTTTTGAAAGGAAAATTAAAATATTTTTAGCTTTTGAAAAAAGAAAAAAGAAATACTTGACTATTTTAACTCGGATGTTAGGAAAATATTACTCCCTTCACAATAAGTGACCAATTTACTTTTTATTTTGCTTCAAAATAAGTGTCCAACTATATAATCAAGAAAGAACTAAATTTGTTTCTACAAAATAATCCCTATGTACATATCCCTAAAAAATTTCTTACTCCTCACATTAAATATTTAATTAAGGATAATTTAGTCATACTAGGTATTTTTGTATAAAATTTAATAATTTTTTAATGGGCGTGCTAAAAGTAAATTGGTCACATATCGATGCTTAAAATCAATAAGATATTTCATGATTGGAAGAAGTAAAGAGAGAAGCTATGCCTATCATTTTTAATTTTGTCATATATATATATATATATATATATATATATATATATATATATATATATATATATATATATATATATATATATATATATATATATATATATATATATATATATATATATATATATATATATATATATATATATATTAACTAGTAAATTTGTCCGGCGTTAAGCGCGATTTAAAAGAAAATAAAAATTATTGCAATAACTTTAAGAATTAATATAATAATCGAAACATAACACAATAAGGGATTAAGGAAAAGGAGTTACTGAGAATGTACTGTTGTTTAGACCAAACAAAAGAAATCTCTTCTAACCTAGGAATTGATACACAATTAACTCAAGCGTAATATGGTAACGGATTGATACAAAAGAAAATATATCGTCTAACTTAAGAATTGATACAATTAACTAAAGCCTAAAATTAACAAATTAAATTTAAATAGATGATTAAAAGATACTACTTTGGATGTTAAGATGGATTGTTCTGCAACCACTTATTTTTCTCTAAAACAAAAGCAAAAATCTTTCAGAAGTAGAAAGATCCAAGAGCAAAAATCACATAATCGGACAAAGAGAGTCAAGGATTGATACAAAATAAAATCGAAACTTTTCGTTAGTAGAAAGATTTAAGAGCAAAAATCACATAATTGGACATAGAAACTCGAGGACCAAAAATATAACTCTATATATGTAGCAAAACGCATAACACGATGCAATTAATATGCAAAAATTAGCCAACATCGAACTAACAAAGTCTTTGTCTCTTGCAGTACGCTTTCCACTTCTTTAATAGAAAGAAAACCGGAAAAGTGAGATTGCGATGAAGAAAGGTTGCATAGACTTGAGCAAGGACTACTTGCCCATTTACACTCTATTCAATTTAAAAAGATTTCAAAGATGTCAAAAAGTCCAAAAATACACTCATGAAAATCCAATAACCAGCATATGAGATATATTCTTGATGCATCCAACATGAAGCGGTACCAAGCACATGATATGCACATGTGTGCGGCAAATTCGGGAGCCCGATTTCCTCGTCATAAGGTCATATCGCGGTCATACTCCTCAAGGTTCGAAGCCAGGGTCAAGGCTCACCGCCAGGGGTCGTCAGGTATCTGCCCTAGGTGCTTGCATTCTATCAACTATAGCAGGCCATAGCAGGTGAGAGGGGAGTTCCCAAGGCAAATGGCTTAATTTGGCGTAGATGACCTATCCGAGACCTATCTCAAGACATCACGTCTTGTCGTACCATCTCCTTGTCTTTTCGATTAATACATTTCGTATTGTAACGGGATTCCTTTCCTATATAAAGAGGATCCCTCTCACTTTGTAAAGCACGGCGGTCGATCCAACTATTCTACTCTAAAGCAATAATATCTCTCTCTTTTCTCTCTAACTCATCCACTCGAGGCTACACTTTTACATTTATCGCTTTCATACTAGTTCTTCATTTATTGCTTGGTATTGGCTATAGTGAGCCTTCTTTCATCATATCTTAATTGTTATTCCCTCCCCGATTATCCTCGATAGCTCAAGCCGGATATCAACCTCAAGGCCTTCCATCGACCAGTGGGAACCGGGGCAACAAGCCTCTCGGTTTGACTACGGCACTATTTTATCTCAAATCTCACCGATAAACTTCATATGCCTAGTATCAATTGTTCTAACAACTAGCATAAAAATAGATTACGTAATTTTAGAGTCTTATTTACAAATTTAATTGTCATTATCATTTTCATGGTAAACCGTTTGGTGCCCAACGTGGGGCTAAAAATAATAGTGATTATTGTCTTGTTGGTTTCATTACAAAAATACAAGTTATCTTTCACACTTTTTGTCCAGGATCTTCGATTTAAGGACAGAGCGCCTAGCTCGGTGAGCAAAATGGGAACCAGAACCTTCAAAACAACCAAGAAAAGGACATGGTTGCTCCAGATGTTGGTACACCACCTAACTCAACCCGAACAGAAAGGAAGGTCCTCCGACATGACGTCCACATGATTATTGGAGCCCAAGGACTCATGTTCAAATGAATAAGAACATCTGCTATGGACGAAGAACCAATCCAAAGCCACATGGACGAAAACACCATAGTATTCAGCAAGGAGGACCTCGAGTCCATGGTGGAACCATACAACGATGCGTTTATGATCTCGTTTCTCTTAAACTATACCAGGATAGATCAGGTAGCTCGGCCAACATCATAAAATCACAGGTGGTAGAACAGTTGGGCCTGCTTAATCAAGTCATTCCGTTCCTCAAATCCTCCATGGTTTAAACATGACCAGTGAAGCAACGAGGGGAGAGATCACTCTCCCGATCAACACGTCTGACACAATCCAAAACACCGAGTTTCAGGTTATCAACGGCGACATGAGGTACAGTGCATTACTCAGTAGGCCTTGGATACACAGCATGAGGGCAGTACCCTCAACCTTGCATCAGGTGATAAGGTTTCCCCCAACGGATGGCATCACAACTATAAAGGGAGAGCAACGGGTAGCGAAAGAAATGTCACGCGGTCCACCATGAGACTTCGACCCCACATTCCCGATCTTGAACAGGGAGAGAAACATACAGGCCCTCGAAGACGACGAGGAAGATTTCTTCGCCCCCCAACCTTCATTTCCCCCGAGGAATCAGATACGACCAAATCAAAAGTCGAAGAGCTAGAATAGACCATTTTAATCAAGCACCTCCCGGATCATAAGGTATACCTGGGAACAGGGTTAACCCCGGACTGCGGAGAAAGTTTAATCAATTTCTTAGTAACAATATCGACTATCTTGCCTGGTCCCACCTAGATATGACAGGAATCCTGCCGAAAATAACCTCCCACAGCGTTGATCCCAAATTCAAACCCATAAAGCAAAAAGGAAGACCACAGTCCAAGGTAAAACATGCCTTCATCAAAGAGGAGGTAGCGAAACTTCTTAAAATAGGATCCATTAGAGAGGTAAAGTATCCCGAATGGTTGCTTAACGTAGTAGTAGTGCCCAAAAAGGGGAACAAGCTAAAAATATGTTTAGATTATAAAGATGTGAATAAAGTGCACCCAAAGATTCCTTTCCACTACCTAATATCGATCGCTTGATCGATGCTACGGTCGGCCACGAGACCTCCACCTTTATCGATGCCTACTCGGGGTATAATCAAATCCAGATGAACCCCAAGGACAGGGAAAAAACCTCGTTTATCACAAAGTATGGTACATATTGTTATAATATAATGCCCTTCGGGCTAAAAAATACAAGGCCAATGTACCAGCGCCTAGTTAAATAAAATGTTCGAGCACCAAGTAGGTAAATCAATGGAAGTATATATTGATGATATGCTAGTCAAGTCCCTTTGCGCAGAGGACCATCTGGACCAATTGCAAGAAACTTTTGACATCCTCCGAAGCTACAACATGAAGCTCAACCCAAAGAAGTGTACCTTAGGGGCGGGTTCGGGTAAATTCTTGGGTTTCATGGTTTCAAATTGGGGGATCGAGATCAATCCTGATAGATAAAATCCATCAAAGAGATCACAATGATGAACAATGTAAAATCCATCCAACGGTTAACAGGGCGGATAGTGGCCCTGGATAGATTGATATCAAGGTCGTTACATAAAAGTCACCATTTATTCTCTCTACGCAAAAGAAAGAGCAACATCGAATGGAATCCAGAATGCCAACACGCCCCTGGAAGAACTAAAACGATACGTGACCAGCCCGCCTTTGCTGCACGCACCCAAGGAGGATGAGACACTATACCTATAATTGGTCATGTCTGAAATATTAGTGAGCGGCATGCTGGTATGACAGGAGCAAGGTACAATTTCTTGTTTATGTAAGCTGAACCTTGGGGGACGCCAAAACCTGATATCCCCATCTAGAAAAATTGGCTCTCATACTGATAAGTGCATCGCACAAGCTGAAGCCTTATTTTCAATGCCATTGTATCTGCGTTCTGTCAACTTACCCCCCAAAACATACTGCATAAACCTGAGTTATCGGATCGATTGGCCAAATGGGCCATTGAGCTCAGAGGGTATGATATCGAGTATCAACCTAGAACGGCCATCAAGTCCCAAATCCTGGCAGGCTTCATGGTCGATTTCTCGTCATCTCTCGTAATCCTAGAACTTTTATTGAAATCAGGCATGTCCTCCCGGGTATGGCCCTTTTCGCGGATGGTGCCATAAATATAATAAGATTCAGTCTCGGTATAGTCATAAAGCTCCCCGTTGGCGACATAATCAGACAATCAAAAAAATCGTGAAACTGACTAACAATGAAACCAAGTACGAGGATATGATTACAAGTTTAGAATATGCCAAAAGTTTGGGGGTCGAGACTGTCGAGGCAAAATGTGATTCTCTCCTCGTAGTAAGCCAAGTGAACGGAAACTACAAAGCCCGAGATGATAGGATGCAGAAGTACTTGGACAAAATCCAAGTCACACTACGTCATTTCATGGAATGGACCTTAGTCCATGTACCCCTAGAGCAGAACAACGAGGCTGATGCCCTCGCAAATCTGGGATCCTCTGGTGAAGAAGAAGACCTACCCCCTGGGGTTGTTATCCAGTTGATCAAATCAGTGGTCGAGAAAGTTCACGCAAAGATTAACTCCACTAGTTTGACTTGGGATTGGAGAAATAAATATATTTTTTATCTGAGAGACGGGAAGCTGCCCGCAGATCCAAATAATTGAGGGCCTTGTGAACCAAAGCAACTCGGTTCTTACTCGAAAAAAATGGGGCTCTATACCGGAAAACTTTCGATATCCCCCAGGGAGTCTGCTTGGGACCGTGCGACACAGATTATGTACCCTGAGAGATCGACGAGGGAACCTATGGAAATTATTCCAGGTCGATTTCTTGGTCCGAAAGCTTATCAGAGCGGGATAATATTGGGACAGCATGGAAAAAAATGCTAGAGAATTCGTTCAAAAATGCGACAAGTGCCAGAGATTCGCCCCCATGATTCACCAACCTGGCAAGCAACTACATTCCGTTTTATCACTATGGCCATTCATGAAATGGGAACAGACATCGTCGGCCCTTTGCCAATGGCACCAGGTAAGGCTAGGTTCATTCTATTTATGACTAATTACTTTTCAAAATAGGTAGAAGCACAGGCTTTCAAGAAAATAAGAGAGAAATAAGTCATCTGTTTATCGTAAAAATGGTAACGACAATTAAATTTGTAAATGGGATTCTAAAAATATGTGATCTATTCTCGAGCTAATTATTATTGCAGTTGATGCTAACAATATGGAATTTAATGATGGAACGCAAGCTAAAACAATATAATAATTAAACTGAAAGGCCTATTGCCCGGTATAGGTATGGTCGATAGGGGACCTCTGGGTCAACTTCAGGGTCGAGATCAAGCCATCGGAAACAGTCGAGGATGGGATAACAGTTGAAGATGTAATTAAACAAGGCTCTCTATAGATAATATTAAGTTATATAACAAAGAACACATATAAAAACGATGGATATCAAGGTGACCTCGAGCTAGTGAGAGTGAATAAATTTAGAAAGAAAAGAGAGAGAGAGAGAGAGAGAGAGATAGAGAGAGAGAGAAATTGATTATTGCACTTGTGGAGAAATAGAGCAACATCAGTTCCTTACAAGGTAGGGTAAGTCCCCTTTATATAGGAGGGGAACTCGAGTACAAGTACATGAGCATTAATTAGAAAATACGGGGATGGGATGGTTTGATGCGATAACTTAGGATAGGCTCTGGAGAGGCTGGCCCTATGAGACTCAACCGTGTGCCTTGAGAGCTTCCCCCTTTCTCATGGCCTCAACCTCCACCTTCTTTGAATTGGTCCCTGAAAAGCCCCGGGGGAAAGGACTAAGTTGTGGCCCCATATTCTCGGGGTCTCGAGGCATTTCCCTGAGATGTCTTAATAGCGAGAAATCAGTCCCTCTGATTTCACAGTGTACAGATAGTCTTCATGTTTCTCGTAATAAAGTGATAGGAAATGAGTATGACCTCTGATTCCTCGAGCTTCTCATGGAGACATTATAGTGATGATTCAAATCGTGGCACAATATTTTGTGATATATGGCATATCTCATAGACTCATTCTCAGTACAATGTCATTTCTACTATCCAAGGTAAAAGTATTATCATTGATTAGGTTTTTCAAGGATGCAGTAATTTGCACCCATAAGTCAATCTTTCGAAGCCTTGATGAATGTGACGTTACGCCTTATATATGGGGTGCCTTGGATTTATTTTCCTATCCCATTACCTTCTTCGTATTGCCTTCATATTCCTTCTTATTACTCTATTCTACCTGTGAGCATTATGCTTGGGCTGATGGCCTCAAGGCTGTTTGGAGGAGCTCCATCAAATGCTGTTATGGACTTTTTGCTGGGACTTTCCTTTGTCGAGCACACTCATACTATCCCACTATTTTTATGGTCGTCGATATGCCGGCCTTTGCTATTGCTGTTGGTCCACGATAATGACACTCGGGGTCTATCTTCACTTGCTCATAGAAGGCTCTTAAAATTACTCATTGTTTCTCAAAAGGGGGCTCGGATTATACACTGTTGCTCACCTTCATACCCCCAGCTCGACGTGGAGCTTTTCTCTGACTTGGTGGCTTGCACGGCTTGATGCCCCAGGAAGTGGATTCAAAGAATCCATGCAAGCGAAGCCAGGGCTCGTCAAGTCTGTAGTTTCTCCGAAGTTCTCTTGGCCAATGAGGATCCTCGAACCTTGGAGAGCTATTGTGTTTCTTCTTCCCTTCCTGCTCCTTAGTTTATCTTTTGGGTATATCAGTGTAGAAGGCCGGAGCAGGGCTTCCGAGGATGCTTTGGGATTTATTTTCTTTAAGATCATGCGTCCGGGGAAGATAGTGTCTGGAGCTGCTGACGCTGAGGTGGATCTTTGAACGCTTAGGCTAGGACCCCGACCTTCACTATATGTACCCTTTTACTTCTTTGCTTTGTAATTGCATGTTTTCATGCCCCTCGAGGCCCTTTGAATGCCTTCTTTTAATTCTTTACTGTTGATATCTGACTTGGGTGCATCCTTTCTGCTCCTTGGCTAATCGACATGGCTCTCTTTCGAGCCCATCGTCGTACCTCGAAGCAATCCTAGATTGATCGGATAGGCCCGGGCTGCCGGGGCCCTTCGAATTGTATGGAGATAATGTACTGAATTTTGGGGCCTTCGAGGATGTTATCCTGGATGAAGGTCAGCTTCGGGTAGCAGGGGGTACCCTTTGATCTTCGATGCAGATAGCTAACTTCAAAAACGTACGGGATAGACCTTTTGCTGATGAGTTGCCTATACTCAAGCGATGCTTTGAACCTTTGCGAAGATTTCATGATTGGATGTTCTCATGTTTATTTCTCGTTTTTAGAAAAGGAATCATGAAATCAGATACCACCTCGCGTTAAGTGATGGCTTTGAAAGCTTCCCAAATTCCGCCCTCTCTTCAGTGAGAATCCTCGAGGCATGATGCAATCTCGAGCTTGGAGATAATATGGATTACTCCTTGAGTCTTGGCTTCCCATCGAAGGATAATTTTGCGATCAGGTATCATCCTTTGATCTATACCGATGGCATAGGCTTCTCAGGGCTCACTCCGGGTAGGCGAGTCATTGTTGCTTCTCGCATATAAGTGTGGCAGCTTCGGCTTTTTCGCATGACTTTACTATTTTTAGGTAGTTTCTCTACCACTTTGGCATAAGGTTCCTCAGTTTTTTAGGTTCAAAAGAGTTGGTATACGCCCTTGTATTGATCTGCTAGTTTTACCATAGTCATGGCAACCACTTAGGGGCCGGGCCAGCAGGGATCGGGAAGTGTTGCTCCCGATGGTCGGGAACCAAGGGAGTTTTCACCGAAGATGGTGTCTCTGATAAGAAGGGAACATCTGGATATGGTGAGAAAATATTGTAGATGGAGCGAGGGGATAGCATTGTAGGTGCTTCCCCCGGGTGAGATTATTACGAACTTTACTGATGGATCATTGAGTGTATATCTATATCCTTTTGCATTTGGCTCCCTCGATAGGGTTGTGCTTGATTTTTTCTTGAAGTATCGGGTTACTTTGGTGCAAATACATCCATCGTCTTGGCGGGTGGTATTGATGATAATGTTTTTTTGCAGAGAATGTGAATCTTGAATTCTCGCTTAATCATATTGCCAGGCTATACCGGCCTTTCCATCATCAGGGCCTACTAACCATGATATGCCATTCATCCCCACCCTTCATAGTTGATGAAGAAGAGGACGGGTATCAAGAGTGGATCGGTTGGTTCATTCGGGCCTGGACAGTCGACATTATCCCCGTGGAGCTTTTGCCATTTCCTGAAGGGTGGAATTACGCGCGTGAGTGGTGCGTCTGGTGCCTTTTCAAATTGTACCTATAGCGAAAGCCAGTTGAATAATAGTGTTTTTCACCTTGTTGTAGCAACTTCATGGATGCCAGGCAAAGTCTTTCACCTACCGGCTAGGTCCGGAGTCTGGTGACCTATTCACCCTGCGATGAGCGTCGGTGGCGAGCTGCGTTTCGTGTCAGATGGGGAGCAAAATACCAAGGTATGTGCGTGTGTTGCCTTTGCCCTGGACGCCGTATATTCAAGGTAACATTTTCCCCTTCCATTTGTACCGAGTTTGGCTTCTTGCAGATATTGGTTAATTTCTTGAGATGAGGCAGTGCTCCTCCGATGGGGGAAAGGAGTCGTTGACCTCCGAATCGAGAGACAATGATGATAACAAAGATCGGCATCCGCGAGGTGATGGAGCTTATACTGGTGCTGATCGGGCCAGTGTTTCCAAGGAGAGGGCATCGTCTGAGTCTGTTGTCCATGGAGTACTTGATTCTAGGTAGGCGTTGTCTTCGAGTGAATATGCTTTTCCCGAGGTCGGTCCTCCCGGGGCCAAAGAGGAAATATTAACAAGAGTATTTTTTGACTTTGAGGAAGCCCATAGGCTTCACTATATGGTGAGTTTAGGGGAAATTTCCCTGTATTCCCCGTGCTCTTCCCTCCATTGAGTATTTCTTGTGTTAGGACTGTGATAATCTTAGGTTTGAGCTGCTCTGTCAAGGGGCCATGCTTCAGAAAATTCTAAGTGAGTGTGAGTCTCTTAGGCTTCTTACTTGGGAAAAGGAGAGCGAGTTGCTGCATTGGCGATATGAGGCATATCGGAGCTCGAATTACGAGAGTTATTTGATAGAGCATGTAATGTTTTGCAGCTTGAGCTTTGCTCTCTTCGGCCCTTTAAGGCCAACGTCCCTTTTTTGTAATATTAGCTGCAGAAAAAGACGGAGGCTTTGGATTACCTTAAGGGCGACATCGACCGCGTAAGAACTGCCTGTGGTGAGCTAAGAGCTCATGTGCAAGCTCACGCTTTAGAGGAGGCAAGCGTTGGCCAAGGTCCCCGCTCTCTAAGTCCAACTCCCTTGGCTCATGATAATGCCAAAGTTCAAGCCGATATGATCAGGAAATTTGAATCTGATCTTTAGAAGATCAGGGTTGAGATAATATATGCCTGGACTGAGGCGATGGTAAGTTCAACCACGCCTGATCAAGAGATGAAGAATCGTATGAAGGATGTCGCGGATGCTTAAGCCGAGCTGAAGTGATCCCTCAACCGAAGAAGAGGATCGAGGAATATGTCCGTCATAGATCTCGAAGAGAAGTACTCAAGGAGATTGGCGTAAGGGGCTTTATTCTTTCATATGAATTGGACCGAGCAAGGGCGGACGAGCTTGACGTGCGGTCATTCCTGGCTGACGAGGTGAAGAGCGAACCCGATGAGTTGTAGCCCTTCGAAACAGAGTATATATAGTGCCCTTTTGTCACCTTATATTTGATATATGTAGAAAATTTCTGTAGATGGAGAGTGCCCTCCCCCTCTTTTTTTGAATATGTGATATAAGAGGAGGCTTGAAGCCTTATTTCTTCTGCATCTCTTTTCTATTATTTCCTTTGATCAGATAAGTCAATTTTGATGTTTAGGTCCGTAAGTGATCGGACAGGCCCGGGGGATTTTTGGTGCGATCTTTGACGTGAGCGGGCATTGGAGCCTCTATGCTTTGTCTGGCCATTTAGGTCCAGTCTCCAAGTCGTGTTGTGATTCGATATTTAATTTACCTTCAAGTTCTTTCCTGCCTGCATGGGTGGATGGTGATGGCCCTTCGTGCTTTGGGTCGAAATGACCTTACAGGTGGGTGGCCCGGAGGCTCGCTCAGTTGGTAATCATGGCATTTATGTCCTGCCCTTACGCATATTATACTTTATGCTTATTTTGGGTCCAGTCTTCGAGTCGCATTGCAATTCAAGCTATAATTGAACCTTAAGTTCTTCCCTGCCTGCATGGGTGGATGACGGTGGCCTTTTATGCCTCAGGTCAAAGTGACCTTATAGGTGGGTGGCCCCGAGGCTCACTAAGCTGGCGATCATGGCATTTATGCCATGCCCTTAGGCATAATATATTTATGCTTTCCAGGTCCAGTCATTGCGATTCGAGATTTAGTTTCCCTTAAGTGCCGTTGATTTCCCAAACGGTGGCAATGCCTCTTAGGTTGTTTTGGTCGTTGAGACCTTTCTATTTGTGGCCAGGAGGCTTGCTTAGTTAACTATTTTGGATCTGGTCTCCGAATCGGATTACGATTCGAGATCACATTAATCTTCAAGTTGCCAATTTTTTGCATGGCGACGATGGATCTTACACTATTTGGCCGTAGAGACCTTTTAATATGTAGCCCGAAGGCTTTCTTAGCTAGCGACACTGGATTTTACGTTGTTTTTGCCCATGGGATTTTTGTAGGCTTTGTTTTCCGCTCGTTAAGGTCTTTTGAAAGATCTAACCCATCGTCGGTTCTGGAAGAACCTCGATTTCAAGTTGTTATCAGTGATATTCCGAGCACCTCAGAAGGTTCATAGATTGTAGTTGAGTAGGTTGAAGCCTTTGTGATGTGAAGTTGACATGGTCAAAGCTCGTTTTTGCCTATTGAGGGAATCCTGTTTTAATCTGTTCTTTCCGAAGAATATTCAAAGTAATGGCCTACGTTTTTTTTTAGCGACGGTCGGGCGTCCCCGAGTCGCATTATTGTGGCTGTATCAGCCTTTTTGACCGTAGTCATATGCGTTTGGCCGAAGCCATTTTTTATCCCAAGTGATAATTCATGTGTCTACACCGAGGGTATGCCCTTTCATGATTCTTACAGATGCGACGTATAGACTGAACTTTGGGATTTTCATGTTTGTTGAGGTCTTATAGTTTTTCATGCATGTTGAGTTCTTATAGTTTTTGTTGTGATGTAGAATGGATCTGGTTATACCGAGTATGCCCGCTAGGGGTCTTACAGTTTTGGATTTTCCAACACATGGCGATTAACAACAGTCTCCAAGTCATCAAGTTGTTTAAGCATAAAGACCGCTTCTTTTTAACTCGAAGCTGCCTTTTAGGGGCTTGATGATCCTGGAGTTCTGACCTTGGGGTCATGCGAGTGCCAAATTGTTGGCATTAAGTTTCTGAGTATCGGGATGCATTTAGTAGAGGGGGACCCTATAGGGGATGTACCTGAGATCTCCTTGTCCAAAGAATAAGATGCTGAGAAGGTAGCTTTTTATTGCTTAGTAAAAACATATGTTGTTTTGTCATTGTGAGCTCAACCCGCACGGGCACAGCCTCTCAGACCATTCGACCTGGTTCATAACTCTCGATTGGGGTTTAGTCTACCATTTACCGGTGCTAACGAGGGGGCGTTGCCCTTAGAAACAGACCATCACTCATTGTTGGGCTGTAAAAAAGTATGTGACCCTAGCGGATCCTCTTTTGGGGGTATATTGCTCCGCTAATAATCTTGCTGACAAGGCCCTCTTTGGAGTGGAATCCCGACCGAAGGGAAAAACTGCGGCGGATTCCTTTTTAAGGCCTAGGGATCTCTAGGTAGAGTTAGAATCTCCGAATATCTTGGCCAGCTATCTACATACAGTAAAATGAAAAAAATAACGAGGTAGTAAAGCAGTTCTTACTCACTGTTGGATTTAAATGAATTGTTTTGGGATTCGGTATGTCTCTGTCGACTTATTCTAGTTCTGCCTTTTGCATGGAATTTCATTCCTTTGGTGAGATAGGGCTGACGGTGTCATCGGATAGTGTGCCAGCGGTCGTCTGAATAAGATGTGGCATATTGTGTGCCTCCTCTGATGGTATAGATCTCGACGTCCCATCTCAATCATATACGGGCTATATTATAAGAATGGTCTTTGTGGAAATTTGTCATTTGGAATTCGCCAGGGATTCAGGATGCGGGGGCTATTTGGTCTGTCAATGCGGACCGCCCTATTGAATTTGGTCAGATATCATCATTTTAAGCGACCGAACCACCTGAATTCACAAACACATGTTTTATTTAAGATAAATCAAATGAGGGAGAGGGTTACCAATATGCTGATGCGACGCCGGGGCAGAGTCTTGGTGCCTTTTTCCCTGGATATAAGAGTGTCCTTCGAAATGTCTCCCTGGACCCTTCCTTTTCCTGGAGGTGAACATTCCTGTTATGAGTCCTCGGAGGGTGTCGCCGCTTCTTCACTGTCATGGTATTATGTCGTGGCTTGTTCACTTCATCATTCTCGGTTGCCTTCTTTCCTCAGGGCTGGACTCGAGCCTTAACGCTCGATGGTACTCGGCAGCAATTTTTATTGAGTAACACGACAGTCGTCCTTCCTAGATGGGGGTCCTTTATGACCCTATGACTGCGCGTGTCCAGCAGCTCTCGCGTCGGGTTGTGGTTCTTTCGAAAGGGTCTTGGTTGGGTAGGGCTGAGTCGCTCAACGTTCCTGGTTTCACTTATGGTGACTATGATATTTGGTATAGCAATATTGAAACTGTACTCAGCTAGACAGGGTTCGTCTGCTGGCTGTGCCTCATCGGATCTGGTTCTACTGAAGGTTCCTCGAGGATGTTGCCCTCGAACTATTCCCCTACCATTGCGAGACATGTTATATCTTGCGATGTTCCTCTCATTCGCAGCGCATGGATGGTATCTCTATCTTTTTGGTATTAGTTTCTTTGCTGAGATCCTGCTTGGGCATATCGGGCCCGCAGAGGCTTTTGGATGGTCGTTTATGGCCCTGATTCATGGCTGGTGCCGGGTACGGACACCTGGACAAGTCTCCGCTGGGTATCCAACTAAGCATCATTTGAAAAGACCTAGAGTCAACGAGTATGCTTAAACTTCCGGCGAAGGCTAGGGCTATGCGTTCATCCGAAATCGGGTGTGATCTTATTTTTCCTATCAGGGAATGAGACACGATTTCTTATGGTATTTCATTCTCTATTTGTTCGATCTCTGATGTATTGGGCTCTCCCGTTACTACTTCAGTGGCATCGGCGTATGTTTCTGTAGAGGGATATGTCGGTATGGTAGGCAAATTTGTGAGGTCGGGAGCAAGGCTGCGGTGCCACACCATGGTTTCTGTTGAGAGTGTTCCTTGAACTTCTTTAACGAGACGTGCTCGAGCTTTTCATCTTGAAGATTGCTGCTTTTGCCCCCGCCTGTGTAAGCAGCGGTGTGCTTGTCGGGATCTGAGGTCCTGTCGCACGTATGGAGTTTCATCGTTCTGAATTTCCGACAAGCGGATTCGGGGATTGCTTCCTCGGGAGAGAAATACCGCATGAGCCTCCACAAACCTAACTTGATCCTTTTGGAGAGATCCCCAAGCATCTTTGCTATTTCAGGATCCATTATCGTTCCATTGTTGCTTGGTCTTTCAGGTACTCGTTCGATGCAGGGAACTATTTTCGGCGCTACTGTGTTGGGAGTCTTGGGATGGCTCTGTAGTTGAGCAATAGCCAACTTTTGTGCCTGCAACATTTCAAAAAGAACATGAAGACTAACTTCATTTTCTTCCCCGGCCGGGGCATTTTTAGCTTCCTGTCGGTCGATGTGTCGTACGCTCCTACCGGTGTGAGAAATCTCGTTGACTTGTTGTGCGTCCTGAGAGTCCGCATCGCTAGAATCGGTTCGGGTGCATTATCGGGATTCTGTAATGATGCTCTGGCGGCCGGGATAGCTACGATATTTACCCAGTGATCTTCGAGGTGATCGTTCTCGACTCCGTTTACCGAGCCAAACATTTTGACCTAAAATTAAAGGATCTTGGACAAGAAAAAGTGTGAAAGATAATATGCATTTGTGCAATAAAACTAGCAAGAAAATAAGCAATATTCTTTAGCCCCATGATGGGAGCCAAACTGTTTACTGTGAAAATCGTAATGACAATTAAATTTGTAAATGAGATTCTAAAATTACGTGATCTATTCCCGGGCTGATTTTTAGAGCAGTTGATGCTAATATATGGAATTTAACGATGGAATACGAGCTACAACAACAACAACTACCCAGTATAGTCCCACGGAGTGGGGTCTGGGGAGGGTAATATGTAGACCGGCCTTACCCCTACCCGAAAGGGCAGAGAGGTTGTTTCCAATCGACCCTCGGCTCAGTGGAGGAAAGGAAAAACAAAAAAAACATATAATAATCGAACCGAAGGGCCTACTGCCCAGGTATAGGTCTGGTCGATAGGGAACCTCAAGGTCGACTTCAGGGTCGAGCTCGAGCCATCGGAGATAATTGAGGATGGGATAATAGTTGAAGATATAATTAAACACGGCTCTATATAGCTAATATTAAGTTATATGATGAAGAACACGGCGATGGATATCGAGGTGACCTCGAGCCAGTGAAAGCGAATAAGTTTAGAAAGAAAAGAGAGAGAGAGAGAGAGAGAGAGAGAGAGATTATTGCACTTTTGGAGAATTGGAGCAACATTAGTCCCTTACAAGGTAGGGTGAGTCCCTGAGGGGAACTCAGCTACAAGTATATTTATAATTATAAAAAATTTAAGAAATATTTGTAAATTACATCACAATAAGTATATTTAATATTAAATATATCTTAAAAATTATATATTTAATGTCGGTTGGTTTGGTTTCTGTTTGATTTTCTTTAGTTAAAACAAAATTAAATCAAACTAATTATAATTGGGTTTTTTTCCCAACACCAAATCACAGTTGAATTTTTTTCTCTGTTTAACTCGAATTATCGAATTAGTGCGATTTGTTGATCTTCTTTGCACACCGCTAGTTAGATTTTGTAACCAAAAAATACAGCAATTATCCCTATATTTCGAAAATGACAAAAATATACTTTTTCGAGAATGACCGAATATTGAAAATGACAACTTAACTTTCACATAGCATAAAATAAGCAATGTCGCGCCATCAGAATATAAGGCTGTATGGAGCAACGGTTCCGAACCGGAACCGGGACCGGAACCGCGGTTCTGGCGGTTCCGCGGTTCCGGCAGTTCCGGTTCTGCGGTTCCGGTCCGGTTCCACCCATTAGAACCGTGGAACCGGAACCGCCAGAAACGGAACCGGAACCGGACCGGTTCCGGCGGTTCCAAACGGTTCCGCCAACGGTCCGATATTTTTAAAAAAAAAAAAAATTTAAATTCGGACCGTTGGCGGAACCGTTTGGAACCGGATGGAACCGCCGAAACCGGTCCGGTTCCGGTTCTATCCGGTTCCCAACGGACAGATTTTTTAAAAAAAAAAATTTAAAATTCTGAAATCAGAACGTTGGTCTTGCAGAAATAGTCGTTTGGCATTTTTAAAATTTAGCCATTTGACCCCTCAAATTTAATTTAACCCCAAACTTTATATAATTACACAATTTCCCATTTCTCAACTATAAATACCCCCTCATTCTTTCATTTTAATTCACCAATTCATCAATCTCTCTCAATCTCTCTCAAGCTCTCTTTCAATCTTTCTAGTGCAAGTGCTTAATTTTTGTTGCAAATTCGTGAAACATTGTGAAGTTGTTGAATTGAAGTTTTCAAGTGTTCAATTACAACGATTTTCAATTTTCAAGAAGTTGTTCGTCAATCCGGTAAACTCGTTTCAACTCTTACGTGCTAAGAATATTTGTTGTGTGTTGTTATTTTGCTTAATTATAATTAGTATGGCATTTTCATTGAAAAAAATGTTCGGAAAAGGTACATCTAAATCCGGTGAAAGTAGTCGCCAAAATCCTACCCCTCCCCCGGCTCCCCGCATTAGAAAAGATAAACAAGTTCAAACTAGTAGCCAACCTAGAAATACTAATGAAAACTTAGGAATACTTGATAGTGATCACCCGTGTTTCAATTTAGCGATGTTAATTTTCTACATGATATAGCAGTCGGTGATAGAATAGATAATAATATTATGAATTTGCTTTATCCTAATGCACCAATATCAGAGGGAAATGAGGGTGATGATGATGACGAAACCCAACCTCCTGTAGATTTAGATGATACACCTACTAGTCCTGCTCCTAATGACCCAGAACACCCACCCGTACAAACTCCCACTTTTAGTAGACAACCTCGGAAACGTTCAGAAACTTCATTAGTTTGGCATTTTTTTATTCAAATAAGAGATAAAGATAAGGCTAAATGTAAAACTTGCGGTAAAGAACTTGTTCATAGGTATAAGGGTGATCGTAGCGGAACAGGTATTTTAGTTAAACATATACTAATACATCCTAGCAATAAGGCTAGATATCTTCAAATGAAAGCGGAACAAGAGAGGAGGCCAAGTCCTGATACTTCAATTAACCAAAGTACTGGTTCTAACATGGTTCAACCAGGAGTAAACACAGTCACCGGAGGTATATTGTACTACGATCCTAATAAGGATTGTGAAGAATTAGCTAAAATGATTACTGTTATGTGTTTACCTTATTCTTTTGCTTCTAATCCTGCTTGGATTCATTATATTAGACGAGTATTTAATCCTACATACAAAGGTTGGCCTCGCACCACAGTTAAGGCCGACATTTATAAATATAAGCATGAATATGAACAGTACTTGCGCTATTTATTTACTCATATAAGTAATCGTATGTCTATTACAACTGATATTGGTAGAAGTGGAAATGACTGTGATTATCTAACTGTGACCAGTCATTGGATAGACGAAGACTGGGCCATGCAAAAACGCATTATAGCATATAGAATAATTAATTCACGGCACACAGGTAAGTTTATTACTAGCACTGTTTCTGATGTTTGTAGATATTTTTGTTTTAGTGATAAAATTATGTCAATTTCCATGGATAACGCTAGTAGCAACACAACTGCAATAGGTATTTTAACTAGAAAACTTAATCCTACTTTTACAAATATTTTCCATGTTAGATGTATATGCCATATTTATCATTTAATTGTTGGAGATGATATGAGAATTTTAAACATAGAAATTGAAAAAGTTAAATTCACTCTTAATTGGCTTTTTTATTCAAACCGTAGAAGTAGACTTAGAGAATATTATAAAAAATATGACGAAAGTGGCCTTAGAGAAAGAAAGGTTCCTAAACCTTGCCCGACTAGGTGGAACTACATGTATGAAAGCTTAGTAGTGGCGTATGAATATAGAAACCCAATAACCGCTACTTATAATTCTAGGGATTGTGAGGATGAAGATAATGATATGCTAACTAATCAAGATTGGAATAACGTTAAGATTCTTTTAGATTTTTTAGAACATTTTAGTGTGGCTACAACTGCTTTATCTGGCCAATATTATCCTACAATTTCAAACTGTTTAGTATATATTGCCGCACTTGCTAATTTATTTGCTGATTTTAACGATGGAGGGGAATTTTGTGAACATGCAATATTTGAAATGAAAAAGAAATTTAAAAAATATTTTTTCCCAATCCCTCCTATTTTTGGTGTGGCTGCTATGTTAAACCCTACTATGAAAGCAGGAGGTCCTAACTTTTGGTATAATAGTATTTATCAATCTTTAGATCTTTCACCAGAAGAAATGGCTACACTATCTGATGCGAAAGCATCAATTACAGTGAATGCTCAAACTGTTTATAATGCTTATAAACAGGCGTTAGAGCATGCTAGGCCTACTATTCCAACCCCTACTTCGTCCACATCACAAGCGTCTAAAAGAGTTGCTGGCTTAACAGCTCTTAAATCGTGGACGGAGTTCAGGGGTACTCAAGGTGAGAATTTAGATGATATTTCCCATCTAAACGAACTTCAAGTTTATTTGTCGCAGGGGCTAGAGAATGATAATCCAGACGGATCTTTCGACCTTTTGGATTGGTGGAAGACAAGGGAAAAGCATTTTCCCGTTCTTGCAAGGATGGCTCGGGATGTTCTGTCCATTCAAGCGTCAACTGTTGCATGGGAGAGCGTATTTAGTCAAGCCAGACTACAAATAGGAGATCATAGAGCGTCGATGCGGGACAGCTTGGAAAAATCAGTGCTCTTCCGAGATTGGATCCGCTCTGAAAGAAGGAACTTTGGGCTAGCTGAATCTCAACCCGAAATAGATGAGTGCTATGAAGAAATGCTAGCAGAACTTGCTCAGGAATCATCTTCACCTAGAAGTGGTGATGAACAAGCTTCATTTCCACCACCGCCAACACAACCACCTCCAAACCTTGAAGGTTTTATGAGATTTGTTAGAAATAATACATAAATTATGATTTAACTTATACATTGGCATGTCTTCTTTTAGTTTTTTTTCCTTTTAATGGTGGTATTAGTACCATGTTGTGCTCATTCCATTGGGGGAAGGAAGACTAAGAAAAATATGCCATTTTGGTCAATAAATATGCTTTTTATCATATACTTGAATATATTTGTCTCAATATTTCTTTGTCTTTACTTCTATATCAATCCTTGAATATAAAATATTTATATAACATATAATATATAACATACAACACATAATACTATTTATACTAACTACTACACAATATACACTATTTATATACAATATATACTACTTTACTACAACATATACTACTTATATACAAAATATATACTACTTATTTTGAATATATACTAATTTCCAAGCACACTATATGCTATAGTAAGAACATAGTACACCATATAAAAATATATTCTACAATATACTAATCATTACCATACAAGATATTAATTTAAAAAAAAAATAAGGTCGGAACCGCCGGGAACCGCCTGGAACCGCCAGACCCGCGGTTCCGGAACCGCCAGAACCGGAACCGGGCGGTTCCGGAACCGTATGGTTCCGGTTCCGGCTCCGGAACCGCCAGAACCGGGAACCGCCAGAACCGGAATCGCCAGAACCGGAAACCGCCAGAACCGGAACCGCAGACCCAAATAGACCCAGAACCGGCACCGGATACAGCCTTATCAGAATATCACAAATACCTTGACCTCCGAAAGTAAATAGTTCTCCTATGCTCTTTAACTGCAATAACATTAATAATGGACCACAAAACCAAACCAATCTTGAGAAACTAATTCACCCACAAAATTTTCAAACATGCTTCATTCTAGTACAAGCTCAAGCCTTATCGACGGTGTTAATGATTTGATTAATAACGCTCATCTGGTCCAAAATGTAAATATATGAGTCATCTGCATAAATACGTAGGAACGGATATAACCTTAAGTAAGAACATTTTAGCCAAACCTCAATACATACCTTGTTAGCATTTGACCGTAGATTCCCAAATTATTTTAAAATATCCAATTTGTATAAAATTTAATTTGAAAATAAAATGTATTTGGACATAAATTTTCAAAACATATTTTATTTTCTGTTTTTTTTTTTTTGAAAAAAAAAATATATAAACCATAACTTATACTAACAAGTTCTAAAAACTATCGCAAATATCCAATAATACATTTATCAATAACATTTATTATATTATCGCAAATTATAATCCTGAGAAGACGAAATAGCATTATTAATGATGGACTCTTTTATAAAATAGAAAATTTTGAGACAGTTTTTAAGAAATGTAATAGTAACATTGTTTGCCAAAACCAGCTCGGGTTTTGAATTTTGAAAATTTGCCAAAATGTACATAAAATCTAGCCAAACATATATTCTGCCACAAAAAAAGAAACAAATAAGCCAACCGGGTAGAAACTCGCACCCTCGACGTGCATACTAACTTTTACATTCGTATGATTTTTAAAACTGGCAAACATTTAATTCCTTATGACGATATTAAATGGTACATTTCAGCTCAAAAGTAAATTTGACAGCAAATGAATATGCAATCATATAAATCTATCATTATTTTGCTTTTTATTACTTCCGCCGAGAAATAAGAAAAGGAAAACAAAAAGAGTAAGACGGCAGCTGATTTTTAGAGGTGAAAATCAAAGGACGAATTTGTCCAAATGTTTCCTTTGTCAAACATTCAGTCATGCAAAACCAAATATATTAATTTCAACTAGAAAATATTGAGGAGTATTCTGTAACAAATATATGACTGAACAAACGATAAGATGCATAGTCCTAAGAGCTTTGCATCTGAGGCGCAAAACACATAGAAGAGATTGTCCAGACAGCCAAAAGAATCATAAAGATTAATGACATTTTCATGAAGCAGCTATTAGATTTAAAACACAACTCAAATTTGAAACAGCCAACCCCTAGCGCATCGACGACATAAATGAAATAAATCAGATTTTACGGAAAATAGTCGAAGACATGCCATACTAATACCATTTTGTATCAAAAAGTTGAATTGAACAAATACATAATACCAAGCCTTGCTTACCACAAATAAATAAATAAGCATAAAAAGTAGTAGATGCAAGAAAAGAGACCACTCCTACTAGTCAATTCTTGAGACAGAGCAGTGTTTGCTTGGTATCTCAAACCAGATATGTACAAATTACAACCACTAATCTAATCACAAAATGGCTTATGAAAAGGTGTCTCGATCCACAAAGTTACCTAAAATTACATACTTCAAGAACTAAATTCGCCCAGACACCTGGGGCAGACCTATGCTAGAATGAGATAAAACTACACGAGGTCAGGACAAACTTCTTCCTACAAATAGAGATTTATATCCCTAGCAGTATCATCTCATTAGAATCTTTGATATCATCTCTATCACCTGACCGGAAACTAGAGTTGGAAGCCAGAGCTCTTCTCTACTACTCAGATGTCTTCTAATTGCTAACCTAGAGACCTGAGGTCCAAACAGGATAACACGAAATTTGGAGGACCGAGCACAACAAGCTTCAAAGTGAAAACAGAAATTCATTTCCTAGTACTGAAATGAGAAAGCAATGTCCCAGACTGTTACAAAGTGTTGAAAGCCAGAGCTCGTCTACTACTCATAGTGTCATCCTTGGTGTGAACCTAGAGACCTTCACTCCGAGGATTGATGACTCAAAAAAAAGGAGTTGAACTGAATCCTGACAAGCATCATAAGAGAAACAAGAAATTGATTCCTAGTACTTGATCTATCAAGAAGAAAGAGTTCAAACACAAGGATAATCCATTACACAAACAGAAGCACTAATTATGTCCAGAAACAAACTAGCTTAAGAGAACAGGAAGGGGATGAGAAGGACAAAAAGGAAGCCGAAGAGTCTAGAAGACACTGAACACAACACCGATGGGTCGCTGATTTGGCAGAAAGAACAGAGATACAGCAAAACAAAGCAAAAACTAACTTTAGAATTGATGTCAGTGGAAATATTGAGGCTACCTATGAAAGATAACAAGAAATGAACAGATGAATGGTGACAAAATGTTTTCTAAGTTTTGACAACCAAGAGAAATATTACAAATCTTCATACATTCATTGACGGTGAGAAACCTTAGCTACATTTGTAGAATTATATCAGTCGGGTTAGAAAAATATGTAGTTTAGACGATACATTCCAGCAGAGCCTTGGAAATCGTAAAAGTAGTTTTGGCCAACCCAGCCATTCAATGTCGCATCAAGGAGCAAGAAGCATGTGAAACGAGTGGAGAGAGTACATTGTTTGATATATAGTAATAAAGGAGATATTAAAAATTGTATAACCTAGTGGCATTACACTTATGAGTCCTTTATGAACCATTGGAAAATGGCAATAGAGTAGACCTAGGGACATCAGAGAGTGATGGAGAACCAGTTTGAAATTGTGTTTGGTAGATCTACAACAGAGTTCATATTTTTCTAGAATAGAATATCAACAGAAATATTGTACTGGCTACTTGAAAAGATAAATTCAGTTATTTACCAGGAATGGTCAGCTGGTCATAACTACAAGAAACGCGAGAAGAAGTAGGTTTCAATTAAACATAACCTTGAAATTGGTTTTTGTTTGCCCCAGTGATGGAACAGCAAACTAATTGGCAATAGTATACTGTTCCATTGTACATGATACTTGAACGTAACAACATTAGTTCACTGGACTTAGATATCAACCAAAAGCTGAAACTATAGAAACGAACTCCAGAGAGTAGAGAATTTAGAATAAGTAAGACAAACTATATGGAGTGTAAGTTTAGTGTTGGGGCCCATGAAGCAGAAGTGGACTTGAAGCTGGATACACAATTGATCCCCAACAGAGAGAGTTTTTGTTTTTGTTGTTCCTTTCCTTCGCTGAGCCGAGGGTCGGTTGGAAACAACCTCTCTGCCCTTTTGGGTAGGGGTAAGGCCGTCTACATATTTACCTTCCCCAGACCCCACTTTGTGGGACTATACTAGGTAGTTGTTGTTATTGTTGTTGTGATACAGGGTAACAGGGAGTTCAACGAGGATGTCGCACATCGTATTAAAAGGGGATGGATGAAATGGAGGTTCGCTTCTGGTGTTTTGTGTGACATGAATGCGCCACCTAGACTTGAGGCCAAGCTCTATATAGCCGTAGTTAGACATGTCATGTTGTATGGAGCCGAGTGTTGGCCAGTCAAGATATCTCATATCCAGAAATTAAAAGTATCGGAAATGAGAATGTTGAGAAGGATGTGTGGGCATACTAGGAAAGATAAGATTAGGTACGAGTATATTAGGGACGAGGTGGGAATGCATCCGGTAGAAGATAAGTTGCGAGAGTTGAGATTGAGATGGTTCAGACATGTCTGGTTAGGAGGTGTAAGAGAGGTTAACCATAGCGGGTCAGAGGAGGGATAGAGGGAGGCTTAAACAGGACATGGCGCTACTTCAGCTTACCAAGAACATGACCCTCGGTAAGAGGGTGTTGAGGTCGAAGATTAGAGTAGTGAGTTGATATGCAATCTAGAGTTTCGTCTAGTCTTCCAAGTAATATTAGTACTAGTCTTGTATTTACCTATTCCTAGCCCCTTGCTATTTCACATTGTGTCTAGTTATTTCCAGCAAGATTGACTATATTCTTATAGTGTCGTATTCTTAGATCTTTGTTATTGCACGTATCTCCATTTGCGCCCATGTCTAATTACCTTGCTACTGCATGTTTATTGCTTCATTTTCACTTCTTTTAAGCCGAGGGTCCTTCGAAAACAGCCTCTCTACCCTCATAAGGTAAGGGTAAGGTTTGCACACACTTTACCCTCCCCTAACTCCATTTGTGGGATTTCACTAGGTTTTTTATTGTTGTTGTAAGACAAACTATTCACCGTAAGCTTAGCACTCATAAGAAGAATGAAGAAGAAGTGAATTGGATGATTGATGCCTAAATGCAAATAGGTGGAACATCTAGGCTCAGTTTACAATGCAAATTAGATGATAGATGAAGATGTCAAACATTAAACTAAAAAAGGATGCTGAGATAGAGGAATGCAATACAGTGACTCACAAGTTCTATATAAAACCAGCAATGTTGTATGGGAGTGAAGGTGGGCATCTATGTTATCGCCTACATACAAGATGAGTGTAGTAGAAATGGACGTTAAGATTGATGTGTAGTCATAAATGATTGGACGATATTAGAAATAATCACATCATACAAAGTGTGGAAGAAGCACACAGAGAGATCGAAATAAAAAGACGCATGAGATAGTTTAGCCATGTCCCACATAAACCTCAAATTTACTGGTCAGTAAGTATAACATTATGGTGATTAAAGGTGCTAAAAAGGAGAAAGGTAGACCTGATATTAATCTCAAAAGAACAAGAATCTCCCGAAATATATAAGAACTTGGGTAAGAGAAAACATAATGGCACAATGAATTTATTCAAGAGACTTCAGTTAACTGGAGTTAATTTTTAGTTATTGTTGCACCTCACGGCAGGTCCAGTATTTGCTAAGAGTCTTTTTAGTATCATTAGGGACTAGATAGTGAATGATAAGTGTGAAGATTTAGATAACCTATAAAATGCTTTGGAACACTATTTTACTAGTAAGAGAATGAAATAGGCCTGAATAGAACGGAAAAGATGCAGAGGACCCGTAAAGCTGACGCTTACTAGTTTAGATTTGATACATATTGATTGATAGATTGAAAATATTGATGCAAGCAAGTTGCTAAAAAATTCACTGTCTTCCACTGAGACGTGTTACTGAGTGCTCAATGAGCTTTCACCAAGAAAAGATGAAATGAACAAACATTATCCCAGAAAATGAGATGAACAGAGCACAAAAGAAAAAAAGGTGTGCAGTAGTGTCTCTGCTTTCCCCATTGAGACCAAATAGGCCTTTGGATGAAAGCTTTAGACAGGAAAAAGACCAAAGTCTTGGGAATCAATCCCTACGAAGTTCACTTTTTTTAAAAAGAATAGGAAGAAAGTAAAATTTCTAAGAAATTTCCTTTGCTAGTACCAAGATAATTTTGGTAACAATTGAATAAAAGAACAAAATAGGTGGCATGCATATATATACATCACAACTTTTTTGTTTGTAATTACTTTGGCTCCTAAATTTAATGTCTGGTCTAGTCTTCCTAATTGAAGATCTTGGCTGTTAGTGTAAGGGTCTTCCCTAATATTTTTTCAGTAAAGAGAATAGATGACCTGAAAGATTCTGAAAACAGATAAAAGACAGCGAAGAGATGAAGGGGATCGCATCAGATTAGATTAAAACATGTATTCAATTAGAAATCATGGAAGCAACTGGCAATGGAAACTGTAGATATATGATTATAAGCAGCAGCAATAACTTCAAGATCAAGTTTAAGCACAAGAGATTCTTTCTTTAGAGGGTCTTGAGAAAGAATCGTAAATTCAGAAATGCTCCCTGGTTATTAGGAAATGCCTAATAGTGCTCCTCTGCACACAGCAGAGGGTTCACCTCAACTCCTAGGAAGAGCATATAAACCACATGTCATCGTATCAGCAAGACAGGATCTTACTGAAGAAGCTGAGAGCAAAAAGGAATCAGCAACAAGATACTGAAATTCCATGCAATATGAGCTTGACAACTGTAAAAGAGCATGGGAGAGGAGAAATTTGGAAGTTATATTCACCAAAAGATAAGAACTGATGAAAGACCGTCAAAGGAAAGACAATGCCCTATGAAGTTCTAACCCAGAGCAGATTGAAAAGAGCCTGTCAGGCAACATGGCTGAACATAAATAGGCAGAAAACAGAAAAAAAGGTCCAACTTTATGAACAATCTTTGCAAGAGTTCCTACAGAGAAGAAATACATCAAACCTACGAAATGGCACACTCTCTCCAGCACGAGAACCTACCATATCCTAGAGAGGAACATCTGAAGAAGGAACCTCGACATTTGGTCAAAGTCACACCTCCCATAAGAGATGTGTCCTTATTGCTCAAGTGGCCATTATGAATGCCTGAATCAAGTTTTCTGCAGCACGCTTCTGTTCCTGTGTACCAGATATTATAGCAATTTGATCACCTCGAGAGGATTTGGAATCAATTATGTCCACAGATGCTCCGGATATCTGCAAGAGGACCCATGACTTTAAGAAAGCAAGCCAACCATATCAGAATAGTAAGATACAGAACTTTGAATGCAAGTAGTACCTAAGGATTCAAGATAAAAGAACTAGTATATAAAACCCAGATATGAAGGCATTCGTGCAACACACACAAAAAAACGAAAAAGTTCCTTTGTTATTTTTCTTCTTTGGGTTGAGGAGGCTGCACATACCAAAAAAGTTGATACAGGAAAGTGTCCGTGACAATAATAAACAGCCTTGACTACAATAATGTAATTGACATATCAAGAGTAGTAGAGATGCAGGATGAGGTATATGAGGTTAGTTTTCACAATTCAAAGGCCAGACCGTTTCAACAACCATGCAAACTTGACAGTCGAAGAAAATAAGTGACGGTCATAAAATCTAAGTTTCAAACAGGGCCCAAAAAATTACTGACCTTGCGAATATTATCTATGTTTGAGCCACCTTTACCAATAACTTTACCAGCTGCATGTCCCGGGATAACCATCTCTAGAGCTGTGGGTGGAGGCAGTCTGCTCAAAGACATGATTTAGCTCAGAATATAATGACATAATGCTTCAGAAAAAAAGAAAGATAAATTAATTGATCATCATAAAGTACTAACCCGCCATATATCTTTGAGGAATATGAAGAGTACGCTCCATAGCCATCATCCCCCCTCTTCCAACAGAAAAAGCAGTGTAAATAAACATTCAGGAATAGTGAAAGTTAAGAAATAAATGATGCTGAACAGTATTCAGCAAGAAGCAGAGTCCATGTAACCACATATAGATATCATAAATGCATAAAAAAATTCCAGCCAAAAGATTAAAAATAAATAAACTAACAAAAGGGGGGAGGGGGGGGGAGGGGGGGGGGGAAGTTAAGCGGTGCGGGGCGGTGGACGGGGGTAGATGCGGAGCGGGTGAACGCGGCTCCATTTGCTATGCGGGACAGGGCGGGTTGAAATTTTGTGGGTTAAGAGAAAACCCGCCTCGCACCCGCACCGCTTGCCATCCCTAGCTATTCCAATAAAAATGAGTACACTACACCCCATTCTCTGCATGATGAACTCATGAATGACAATGAACCTTCTACTTTTTTGTATTTCTTCAACGCCTTACTTTCCTTTGGGAAGGAGTTTATTCTTCTTTTTGTTTGTTTCGGAAAACCTTTTCCCTTGTCGGCAAGAGTTCACCGACAGTCAATTCTCAAACATGGGCCATGAAGCAAACCAGTTGTAGATCTTCCCATCCAGCGGACCAGCTCAACTGTTTATGTTAATATGTTCTCACACAAAGCTAGCAGTATCCTCAAAAATCAGCTTCAAACTGAAAGCCTAATTACCTTGCTTAACTTCCTTACTCTTTCCATATGAACCATAAGAATTCTCAAGCTATTTTTTTTTTCTTGGGGGTAGTGTGGGGGCAACAGAATTCTCAATTATCTATCAAGCCAATTCTTCTACTAAAATGACCATTGCAACCTCAATGCTTACCAGTTAAATGACTCTTTACGACAAAACTTTAATGATATTAACATATTAAATGGTTTCTCTCCTTTGCCAAAGCAAGATAACTTTTGTCTACATAATTTCATCAAGTACCATTCAGACATTCACCAGTTCCAAATGCTTCATTTCTGAAGCACCTTGTAGCAGCTATTTCAGAAAATTTACAAAAAATGAACAGAGAAAAAAATCAACTGAAGATGCACTTAAGAAGGCCACAACTTGATTAAGAATGGAGTTTGAAATGCCCAGATGCACCATAGCATGAAATCAAACTTTGTGGAAGGCAAGTAATGCAGAAGTATACCGAGAATGACTCATGACCATAGAGGCTGCCTGAAGAACGCATTCCAAGGCCATTCCCAGTCTCACCCCTGTGTTCATAGCTCAAAGAAGCAGTTGGAGGAACATTGGGCAAAACTGGAGCCAGTGAATGACCAGTACCACCAGCGCGTAAAGAATCAGCTCCGGCAGATGGATTAAAATTACTTTCTCGGACTTTCAGAACATCATCTCTGAGCCTCAGTACAATCTGGATAAGGGCATCCCTCACACTACTAATTTCCCCAGCCACCTACGTTTTTATAATGATGGTCAGTGACTTGAGGAAATTTACAGATAAGCAATTAAATACAACTCAATTGATTACAACTAACATGAAAGACATACCTCAACAAGTTCATCGTTTGAATCTGCACATTTGGGCTTCTGGCCTTTCGAGATACGTACATCAGCTCTAGTTCTCTTCCGAATTTCATTAACGATTGAACCACCTTTCCCAATGATACACCCAATGATCTTTGATGGAACAAGTAGACGAAAAGTTACACTATCCTCATCGTCATCATTTATTTTCCCTTGCAGCAGCAAAACAGCTTCAACTGCCATGGATTTAAGATCATCCACTGACTACAGAAAACCAAATGCTGAATAAGGTTAATACATGGAATACAAGACGCCCGAGATGAAATAAACTACTTTGATATAAAGCTAATTGCAAAAGCTACATAAACAACCTACTAAATACAGTTACTGTATCAAAATCGATAATATCCACCTCCTTGGCAATCTACACATTTACCAATTGGAAGAGCCGTTACTGGCTTACCATGAAAGACCTCAAAGTTTAGAAGGGAGGAAATATGCCTAGTATTTTGTTTCCTTCTAGTAAGGATAAACACAAGAAAAAATGAAAACCTATCAGCAATGTTTACTCTGTTAAAGTTTGTTTCACAATGATCTAGGAGATGAAACGCACATGCAAAGATAGTAACCCATATTAGCAGGAGAGGTAAGCAATGCATTGTACCTAAAAAAAGAAGGCAGACTACTAAAAGGTCAAAATGTCACCAACACAAGCACCAAAGATGTCTGGAGGACAAAGCAATACCTCAGTGGAAATGACTGTGATGATGCACTGATCACGATCGGCTTTGGCATCACCAACCTCAATACGAGCACCACTTGCTTGTCTTACACTTTTAATAGAAGCTCCTCCTTTTCCAATAACACGACCAATATTGTTGGTTGGACACAACACTCTAATAGTCAATTCCTCAGTTTGAGAGGCACCACCACCGTAACCAGAAACCATGGGAAGAGCAGAAGAATAAACCGGCCATGCGCTTCCTGCATCTACATAACCTGGAAGCTCTGGTATGTGTGTGGTGCCTAAAACAGATGGAACAGATCTAGATGGGATAATAGGATCCACATTTTGATAAATCCCAGCTGCTGGATATATGGGAACATCTGAAGGGATAATAATGCTTGGACGAACTTCAGGAACATTAGTATCAAGAGGAATATCTTCTTTAGGCGTGAACTTGTACATGATTGCAGAAACAGCAAAGAGCGATCTCTTTACAGATTCTGAATCACCGGTTATCTGAGTTAAAGTAAATAAAGATGTCAATTCATGTATCAACTACAACACTTAAACACCGAAATTGCAAAAAAAAAAAAAGAACATTTTCTTGATAGGAGCAAAAGTAAATCTATAGGCTTTGCCTAATGCACTAACACTATTTAACTATCAACGCACAATAAAACTAACCAGAACGAAGTTATCAAACTCAAGAGCACAGGAGTGTGTTGGATCGCTGGCATCTTTAGCAATAACTTTAATATTAGCCCTCATCTTGCTTCTCAACTTCTTTATGGTGGTACCAGATTTACCAATGATATTTGCAGACTGGCTTGATGGAACAATAAGCTGACACTCCTCTTTTTCCTTACGCTTCTTATCAGAATCTCCAACAGCTGCCAAAGCATTTGCAATTGCCGTATAAACCCTAAGAAGAGCATCCTGAGCAGAGCAAAGAGGTTTTTTCTCATTGAACTCCTCGTCAACCTCAACATCTTCCTTTTCTTTTACATAGCAATAAATGGTTATAACTCTATCCTTAGCACCCGGAAACGGGTCCACCACCTTGACCTTCGCCTTGGTCTCGGCTCTAATCGAATTTATAACTTTCCCACTCTTTCCAATAACACTACCAATCACATTATCTGGGCATAGAATTCTGTACACTACTAGTTCATCATCGCCTTTCTCATCTCTCTCTGTCCTCCTCTTCTGGTTCTTGCTATCCCCGTCATCTCTACGCGATCGTTTTCCAGTCTCACCCATAATTTACTACAAGAGTTAGCCCAAAATCCACCATAAAAGTTATTAGACATAATTAACCAGTTATACAGAGTCTTGATAAACAGAACAATGCAACCAACACAAACTGCTTAAGTATTACACATTCCAAAAATATGATTTTCAAACCTGACTATTCCGCCAGGTATCTGCTAGTCCCACCCAGCACAGATACCGGGCTACCACCAAGGTTTAGGCAGATAGGAAGAAATCACCTACTATTTTTAGCCTCGTCTGATATTTGAGGTTCTCCTCCCACTCGATTGACTACTCGGCCACACTTCCATGTGTAGGCACTTCCACACATCTTGAAGAGGAAATAGATCAATAGTGAAAAAACCCTAATAGTAAAATCAAAGTTTACCAATTTTCCCTCTTCCATCTTTTTCCTTAGTGATTAAGCACATAATAACAAATATTAAAAATTACAAAAATAAATTGCTCATCAGCCTCGATACTTTTAAGTCAAGTTAGCTATATGAATCCTTTGTAATAGGGGAAACAACACATCGAATTAGATTTAAAAAAGATCGGCCCCATCAAAAATAAATAAACAAATTGGAACCAATCTTGAAGAATTAAATAAACTAAGGTGCAAGCAACATAGCACATACAAAACCCTAGCTACTAAAAAGATCCAAAAGAGAAAAGCACCATAATCTACAAATTAAAAAAAACAAGTAGACAAAATTAGAGTACAAGGGTCATAAAGAATATGCACCTAAATTTGGTTAATGAAGAAAAGAGTTACACAATTGACTTGTAGCGAAAACCCTAAATGTTGATATGATTCAAGTGTAAAAAGAGTTTTAGGTATATGTCAGAGATAAGCGAGAAGGGGATTTGGGGGGGTGAACAAAAGCTGCGTACCTGTAAGATGAGTAACGAGGTTACTGGGAGAGGTGATATTTCACAGATTAGGGTTTTAGTTTTCGGACCGGTTTGGTTGGTTCGGTGTTCCGGCTTCTCCTTTGAATTGTGGATAGGACTCGGATATTTTATAAGTTGGAATTCCAACTCGTGATACCACTATTATGAGCTGGATCGGCTTTTAAGCCGATTAAATTAGCTTTAAAGTTTTTTTTAATTTTTTTAAATTTTTGGATAAATTAAAAAACATTTAAAATAAGTAATCAAAAGTACTAAATTGGGCGACTTCAATTTATTGTTTTTTAATTAAAAATTATTTTTACTGAAAAACTGTTTTTTAAGTTAATTCAAACGAGCTCCTAGTCTTTGAGTACCCACTCATATTAATATGTGTATAAGTTTTTTAATAATCACAATGATAAATTATTTTAAATATATTTTTCATATAAAGCAGAAATTAAAGAAAAAAAACAAGTTCATGAAAATAATACTAATGTATGTATTAAAGGATAAACCATACTCAACAGAAGCTTCCAACCGAAGCAATGAAGCTAACCCATTTATGATTAGTATTTTTCTAGCTTTTTATCTTCTCTTTTTTCTTCTAAACAAATGGTAACAGATTTTTTGTTTCAAATAAAGACTTCAAATAACTATTATTTCTAAAATTAATAATAGACACTATTTGTAGAAAACAAAAATATCGAAATAATTACCTAATTAAAGTTGAGAATAGCCAAAAAAAATACAAATTACAAATCAAGCTTCTAAAGAAACCCTTACCAAATTATACGATAAAAATTGTACGGGACGTTTTATTTGGTCGCGCTCATTTAACCTATATTTATTTATTTTTTAAAATTTTAACTTGTACCAATTTTTTAAACAACTTCAGCACTCTTTCTCACTATCCTTCCTCTCATTCTTTCTTCTTCTTCTGTTGTTGTTGGTGCTACTATGAAATTTCAGTTTATTGGATGATTACCATAAGTATGTTTATCATATTATTTCAAAATAAATTATAAATAATTATGTAAGTTAGAAGACATTAATTTGTGATATTTTCACGTAATTCTGTTCTTTTCACATTTATTGTTTTCAAAATTTATGATTTAAATATTATTGGCAGTCTGATTATTTTATAGTAGTAACACACTATGAAAGAATAAGGTGATTATTAATCTAGTATGTTAGAAAGCTTTTTAAAAAACTTCACCTTATATAGTGCTGAAGTTTTTACAATTAACTATATAACTTCACCATCTTATGCTGAAGTTTTTGGAAAATATTTATGACAAAACTAATGAATTTAGGACAAAAAAACTTCAGCTTATATAGTGCTGGAGTTTTTACAAATGAACTAAATAAATTCAGCATCTTCTGTTGAAGTTTTTTTAAAAGCTTATCCATGACAAAAATTTTTTAGTTTATTTAGTGTTGATATTTTAAAAAATAAACTAAATAACTTTAGTATCTTTTGCTGAAATTTTTTAAAAAGCTTATCCAAGACAAAAAAACTTCAACTATTTTAGTGCTGAAGTTTTTACAAATGAACTAAGTTACTTCAGCATATTCTGCTGATGTTTAGAAAAAAATTTATGACAAAACTAATGAATCCAGGACAAAAAAACTTCAGATATTTTGGTACTGAAGTTTTTACAAATGAACTAAATAACTTCAGCATCTTATCCGGGACAAAAAAAACTTCAGCGTATTGCCTTTGCTACTTCATGCCCGTCTGCTAGAATGCTGAAGTTTTGCGTAATTGCTCTTGTCACTTCAGCCTCATATGTTGAAGTTACCCAAAAAAGTGAGTATACTTTTTTTTTTGCAAAACGAACACAAGTTAAAACGTGACCCAGAAAATAAGTATAAATACAAATCTCTCGCGCCATAGATATAGTCATGATCTGGTTATTCAATTGGATAATATTAATTATTTTGTTATATTTAAAGTTGGAAGATACTTGTTCTTCAAGTCATAATCACCCTTTTTTTAACCATAACCAAACCCGGAAAGGATTATTTCCCAAGCACAAATATTATTGTCGAAGTAAATTAGAGGGCACAATGTTAACTTCAAGAATGAGTATTGTTAATTTTTTAAAGACTCATAATAAAAATATTTATTTTTAAAGGGGCACAATGTTAAGTTTTTACTGCAAAATACCACAATTAAAAAAATTATTTTTAAAGAGAACAATATTACAAGTATTATTATCATAATAATAAATTAATCTTCATAGAATAGGCTCTAAAGGAAGTTTAAATTAATTATTAAAAGGTACACGATCTATACGAATTTTGAAGAAGAAGATGATATTGCGAATCACGATTTACATACTTTTACGAATCTATTCTTATGTAATGGCTTTCTTAACAGTTTTACATCCTTGAATTTTAACTCTCAATTAGTTCTAGATATAATCACAAATAAAAAGGTTTAATAAATAAAATGATGCTCGTAACAAACACAACACATCGGTGAAGAGCTTGGGTATGTTAGTGATGACATTAAACCAACAATTATTTTGAAGTAGACATACATTCCCAGCAGAAAATCAACAAAAACATTAAAGAAAATTTACAAGAAAACTAATATACCCAATTATTACTAGAAATCAGGTGATTTCTGTGTAAGATATATGGACTTATATCTACATACATATGAACAATATATGGATAAATTATATGTTATGTGCTATCTTTTGGTTTGGCCTAATGTTGTGGTCTTATGGACATTATGTTAAGGGGGCCAATGTGTTGTCATATAAAGTGTAGGACTAATGTGTAGATACCCAAAAGGGTAACCTTAGTTAATGATGGGCTAACTAAGGTTATATATATGTAACCATGGTTACAAGCTTGTGACTCTTGAGTTATGTGACTCTTGAGTTATGTAACTCTTGAGTTATGTAACTCTTATGACTCTTGGGTTATGTAACTCTTTTGTTATAAAGTGGGGGTTATGGTTCCCACATTATTGCAAGACAAGACTCTTCTTCCTCCCATTGAATCAAGAGCAAAAAAAAAAATACCATTGTTGTCTTGCAAATAATTGTGGAAAATCATACACCAACCTTTGATTATTGTCATAATATTATTGTGGTGATACTACTCACATATTGTTTAAGTCTTGTAAAGAATTATTGTGGATACATACATTTCAAGACACTCTTGAAGGAAGGATCAAGGAGCATTCTTCAAAAGGAAAATTAGGCAATCATCAAAGGAGGCTCAACAATTTCCACACATGGATTCAGGTTAGCTTCCGCTCATGTAGTTTAATTCCGAATTGTTCAATATGAAGGTTATTGTCTTTAGTAGGAATCATAATCCTAACAATTGGTATCAGAGCCACCTTCATTTTTGGATAATTTGGATGTTCATAAGATTCATGTTATGTTAGGATTCATGTTCAAGTTTTGTTAGAATTTTATTTATGAAATTCTAGTACCATGAAATAGCATGATTTTATGAATGTTGTGTTTTGTTGATGTTTTAATATCATGTTATGTTTACTTGTATTAAAACATTGTATTAAGCATGATTTTAGTTGGCAGACAACATGTTTTCTTGTTTAAGATTCTTGTTGAAAATCATGTTAAAACTGTAAGGTTCACTGCTCCAAGATAATCGATTATTTTGGACAGATAATCGATTATCTTAGTCCAGTGAGTTTGAAACGTTTTTATAAATACCAGAATAATCGATTATCTGGTTTAGATAATCGATTATTCTGGTCCAGTAACTTAAAAAAAATTTCGTATACCAGATAATCGATTATCTATTTCAGATAATCGATTATCCTGGTCCAGTAACTCAGAAAATTTTTCTTAATACCAGAATAATCGATTATCTGGTTTAGATAATCGATTATTCTGGTCCAGTAACTTATGAAATTTTTTTTATGCCAGAATAATCGATTATCTGTTTAAGATAATCGATTATCCTGGACCAGTAAGGTTAAAAACGTTTCATATCTTTTAAGTTTCAGATTTTGATTGACATATTATTATTCAATTGAAATATTTAAGTTTTATTATTAATGTATTATACATTAATATTTAAGTTTTGAATATTAATTGTTTTAAAGTCCATCAATTTTCATATTTTTGGAATTGTCCTCTCAAGTATAATAACAATTAATATTCAGTTGTTGCATGTCAAAACATGTAACATATTAAGTTAAGATTCATAATATGGCTTAAGGAACAAAAGTTTTTAGCATCTAATATTTTAAATTAGTCAATTGAAGCATTATGTTGCCAAAGTAACCTCTATTGTGTAGATTGATTAATCTTGAAATATAAGATGATTGTGGATGTTAGTCTTCCATGCGTTTAACACCGGCCCAAAGGAAGGTTGTTATTTGGCAGAAATTCAAACATGCTTGTGGTGATAAATATGAGACAATTATTTGGTTTTCCATGTGAATATTAAATCGGCCCAAAGGAAGGTTTGATATTTGACAGGAGTTTATTGTCTATGTTTGATCATTACACCAAGAGTACCACTTACAAGTTGTTTTTCCGTCCAAAGACTAAAATCAATGTTGTGCTAGGTATCTTGTAATGGGATATGCCTATTTTGAATCTATAAAGTAAAGTTAAAGTTCAAGTAATTGTAAGCATGTATTCAGTAATCCTTTTGTTCTATTTTCAGTTAATTCTTCTGCTTCTACGATCTCTGCCAACATCAATAGCATCCCTGTGCTTAACGGCACAAACTTTAAGGAATGGAAAGAGAACGTCACAATCGTTCTCGGTTGCATGGATCTTGACGTTGCTCTTCGGACCGAGCAACCTACTCCTCTTGGGGATACATCCTCTCCTGATGAAAGGAGGGTGATGGAGAAGTGAGAACGCTCGAATTGCATGAGTCTAATGATAATGAAACGTGCAATTTCAGAATCATTCAGGGGCACTATGAATGATGAACCTAATGCCAAAGTTTTCCTTGGAAACCTTGAACAGCGTTTTATGCAAAACGAAAAGGCGGAAACAAGTACACTATTGAGTAAACTTGTTTCCATGAGGTATAAGGGCAAGGGAAACATTAGGGAGTACATTATGGAAATGTCTCATCTTGCTTCTATACTAAAGTCACTCAAGCTGGATTTACCTGAGGAACTGCTTGTGTAGTTTGTTTTGATATCTCTTCCTGCACACTTTAATCAGTTTAAGGTCAGTTACAACTGCCTGAAGGAGAAATGGACTCTTAATGAGCTCATTTCACATTGTGTGCAAGAAGAGGAAAGGATAAAGCTAGATAAGACAGAAAGTGCTCATTTGGCATCCTCTTCTAAGGAAACTAAGAAGAGAAAAGGTAAGGAAGTTGCGGTTGCAAAGCCCAAGATTAAGCAACATAAGGAACCTAAGGTTGAAATTACTGAATTAGGTTGCTTCTTCTGTAAGGGGACTAATCATGAGAAGAAAGATTATACCAAGTACCATGCCTGGCATGCGAAAAAAGGTACATTTCTTTCTCTTGTTTGTTCTGAAGTTAATTTAATTTCGGTACCTAAGGATACTTGGTGGGTAGATTCTGCTGCTACTGCTCACATAAGTATATCAATGCAGGGTTGCCTGAACTGCCGAAAACCAAATGATGGTGAAAGATACATCTATGTGGGTGACGGCAGGAAGGTGCCAGTTGAAGCTATTGGCAAATTTAGGCTGTTGTTTAAGACCGGTTTTCATTTAGATTTGGATGAGACTTTTATTGTACCATCTTTTAGACGGAATTTAATTTCTGTTCCCCAATTGGACATATCCGGTTATACATGTTCTTTTGGTGACAATAAAGTTAGTCTCTTTCAGAATTCAAATCTTATTGGTACTGGTGTTTTATCAACATTTGATAGCTTATATTTGGTTGATACAATAACTTCAAATAAAGAAACTTTGCATACAAGTTTAAGTGGTACTAAAAGAAAATTAACTAATGAGAATTCTATATCACTCTGGCATAAACGTTTGGGTCACATATCCATTCAAATAATTCAGAAACTCGTGTCAGACGGAATTCTTGATTCTCTTGATACCTCAAATTCGGAAATTTGTATTGACTGTATCAAGGAAAAACAAACAAACAAGAATAGATTAGGTGCTAAGAGACCTTCGGACGTCTTATAATTCATACATACGGATATTTGTGCGCCATTTCCTACTCCTTGTCGGAATGGTCAACAATACTTTATCACATTCATAGACGATTACTCTCGTTATGGGTACCTATATCTTATTCATGAAAAGTCCCAATCCATAGACGTGTTCAAATCATTTAAAGCTGAAGTTGAAAATCAACTAAGCAAAAGAATTAAATCCGTTAGATCTGACCGTGGTGGTGAATACTATGGTCGATATGATGGTTCCGGTGAACAACGTCCAGGGCCTTTTGCTAAATTCCTAGATGAGTGTGGGATCGTCCCTCAGTATACTATGCCAGGCAGTCCTACGATGAATGGTGTAGCTGAGAGACGAAATCGGACCCTTAAGGATATGGTAAGAAGTATGATTTCTCGTACAACTTTGCCAGACTCACTCTGGGGTGAAGCATTAAAAACCGCAGCTTATATTCTTAATAGAGTTCCAACTAAAGCTACAATCAAAACCCCATATGAACTTTGGACTGGGCATAAACCCAGTATTCGACATTTACACATTTGGGGTTGTCCAGCTGAGGCAAGGCCTTATAGGCCGAATGAAAAAAAATTGGATGCTAAGACGGTTAGTAGCTATTTTGTTGGATACTCTGAAAAATTCAGGGGTTTTAAGTTTTATGATCCCACTTCTAGAACTATTTTTGAGACGGGTAATGTTAGGTTTTTTGAGGATATTGAGTTTGGGGGGTGGGGAGATAAAGTTGTTAGAGATTTTGTCTTTGAGGAAGAACACGTGTCTTTCCCTCAAGTTGTTGATCTTGGTCTTCATGACACGGATCACACAACTCCGGTTCAAGACAATCTCGAAAATCTCCCCCATCAGGACCCTGATATAACTAATGAAAATCAAACTCAACAACCTCAAGAAACTGAAATGCCATTAAGGAGATCTACTAGAGAGAGGAGAAATGCAATTTCGGATGATTATGTTGTATTTCTCCAAGAACAAGAAAGTGATATTGGACTTGAGGAAGATGATCCAATCAACTTCCGTCAAGTCATTAAGTGTTCTAACTCTCAAAAGTGGATTGATGCCATGAATGATGAGATGAAGTCTATGAGCGATAATGACGTTTGGGAGCTTGTTACATTGCCCGAAGGTATTAAACCTATTGGTTGTAAATGGATTTTTAAAACCAGGGATTCAGGGGGCAATGTTATTAAGTATAAAGCTCGTCTTGTCGCAAAAGGCTACGCTCAGAAGGAAGACATTGATTATAAAGAGACTTCCTCTCCAGTTTCATCGAAAGACTCTTTCACGACTATAATGGCATTAGTAGCACATTTTGATCTTGAGCTCCATCAAATGGATGTTAAGACAACATTTCTCAGTGGTGACATTGAGGAAACAATTTATATGGTGCAACCTGAAAACTTTGTTTCGGATGAATCAGAAAAAAAGGTTTGCAAATTAAAGAAATCCATCTATGGGCTCAAGCAAGCTTCTCGTCAATGGTATTATAAGTTTCATGCAGTCATTACATCTTTTGGTTTTGAACCGAATATTGCTGATGACTGTATATACCTAAGTTCAATGGGAGTAAGTATATTTTTCTGGTTTTATATGTCGATGACATACTGCTTGCCTGTAACGATATAGCATTATTACTTGAAACTAAGAAATTTCTTTCAAAGAAATTTGAAATGAAAGATCTTGTTGAAGCTTCTTTTGTATTAGGAATTCAGATACAACGAGATCGCTCTAAAGGTGTTCTCAGTCTGTCACAAAAGGGCTATATCGATAAGGTTCTGAAAAGATTTGGCATGCAGGATTGTAAACCAGGCAACACCCCTGTTGCTAAGGGAGACAAATTTAGTCTCAAACAATGCCCAAATAATAATTATGAAATTTCAGAAATGCAGAAGACGCCTTATGCTTCGGCGGTAGGTAGTCTGATGTATGCTCAGGTATGTACACGACCTGATATAGCATACATTGTTGGGATGTTAGGCAGATATCTAAGCAATCCGGGAATGGACCATTGGAAGGCAGCCAAACGGGTCATGAGGTACTTACAGAGAACAAATGATTACATGCTTACATACCGGAAATCGGACCAGCTTCAGATCATTGGGTATACCGATTCCGATTTTGCTGGATGTCAGGATAGTATGAAGTCCACTTCAGGCTATATTTACATGCTTGCGGGCGGTGCTATCTCTTGGAGAAGTATCAAGCAAACTCTTACAGCCACTTCCACCATGGAAGCGGAGTTTATGGCATGTTATGAAGCATCTAATGAGGCATTATGGCTGCGGAATTTTGTTGGTGGACTGCGAATTGTTGATAGCATCAAAAAGCCACTTAGGCTATTTTGTGATAACAGATCGGCAGTCCTTTATGCTAATAACAACAGTAGTTTGACGAAAGCAAAACATATGGACGTCAAATTTTGGGTTGTTAAAGAAAGAGTACAAAATGGACAATTGTGCATTGAGTGCATTAGTACAAACTCCATGCTTGCGGATCCGCTCACCAAGGGATTGACACCAAAAGTATTTCATGAGCATATTGCTTGTATGGGTGTCAAATAAGATAAGGATTATGTATTTTAGTGGGAGTTTTGTATTGTACATTTATGTATTGTTCATTATATTCAGAAATTCAGTAATTCAGTTATATCTGCAGATATTCAGTTTTAAAGTTTTTGTACTCTTACAATTTATGATTGATCTCAATAAAGAGAACCAGTTGGAAATAGACATTCTATTGACCACACTTTATGTTATTTCCATGCTACATACCTACACTTGATCCATGTCGTTGGTTATATTGATATACGTGATCTATGCCGGTTCTAGTTACGAATGAGTAACAAGGAGCACTTAGTTCCTATGTTGGTATGATTGATGGACCGGATTGTTCATGACAATTTTATTGTGATAGCAATTTTGCGCACCTAAGGTTATTTTGTAACATATAATGCTAAGGTTTGTACATATGTTTGTGTATCTCGTCCAAGTGGGAGATTGTAAGATATATGGACTTATATCTACATACATATGAACAATATATGGATAAATTATATGTTATGTGCTATCTTTTGGTTTGGCCTAATTTTGTGGTCTTATGGACATTATGTTAAGGGGGCCAATGTGTTGTCATACAATGTGTAGGACTAATGTGTAGATACCCAAAAGGGTAACCTTAGTTAATGATGGGCTAACTAAGGTTACATATATGTAACCATGGTTACAAGCTTGTGACTCTTGAGTTATGTAACTCTTGTGACTCTTGGGTTATGTAACTCTTTTGTTATAAAGTGGGGGTTATGGTTCCCACATTATTGCAAGACAAGACTCTTCTTCCTCCCATTGAATCAAGAGCAAAAAAAAAACACCATTGTTGTCTTGCAAATAATTGTGGGAATCATACACCAACCTTTGATTATTGTCATAATATTATTGTGGTGATACTACTCACATATTTTTTAAGTCTTGCAAAGAATTGTTGTGGATACATACATTTCAAGATACTCTTGAAGGAAGGATCAAGGAGCATTCTTCAAAAGGACAATTAGGCAATCATCAAAGGAGGCTCAACAATTTCCACACATGGATTCAAGTTAGCTTCCGCTCATGTAGTTTAATTCCGAATTGTTCAATATGAAGGTTATTGTCTTTATTAGGAATCATAATCCTAACATTCTGTTCAAAGATTTCCGGCCGAAATTGGCCGGAAATATTTTCGATCGAAATCGGTTAGAAATAAAAGAAATCGATCGCAAAAGTTAATATAAAATTCCTGCCAGCACAAAAACTAACAATTCCGACCGATTTCGGTAGGAAATTGGTTAAATATTTAGTCAAACAAAAACTTTTCCAATTTTCCGACCGATTTTGGTCGGAAATTGGTCAAATATTTGGTACGCCAATTATAAAATGTATAAAAATTATTATTTATTAAAACTTTTCAAAAATTCCGACCATAATATACAAAATTCATTATTTATTAATATTTTTTCAAGTTTCCGACCGATTTCGGTTGGAAAACAGTCAAGTATTTCGCCCACCTAATACCAAAATAATTATTTATTAAAATTTTCCTAAATTGCCGACCGATTTCGGTCAGAAGTTTGATTTTTTTGTTCCACACACAACACGAAATAGCCGAAATAATCATAACTCAATATTTCTTACCGAATTCGGTCGGAAAAAAACTTTTATACAAATTAAAATATAAATTTAATAATACTTGTGTGTGTAAATAATGATGATTTCTTCATGACGACTCACATTCGAAAGAAGAAAGCACCGACAGATCCAACTAGATGGGTGGAGGACCCGGCAGAGACTATACATGTAAGTTTCATAACTACTATAAATGTTTATAATATTATATATTACTAATTTTCTATCTTCTAAATAAAGGGTTGCTACAAGATCAATTTGGAGGAGTACACTCAGAGCTTGCCACCGAATGAGCAAGGCGAGCGACTCCCTATTTCAGACGAAGAAGAGAAGATGATATGGTTGGATACTGTCGGTGGTCCTAAAAAGGGGATAACATACGGTCTTTCAGTTAAATCGTTTCGGCGCTATATGGCTGGATTGCAAGGTATAGGGACTTCCGCCCAAGGCGAGGCGATTGATAATTTGGCTATATCCGCTGTGGAAGAGAAGATCGCAAAGCTGAAAGCAGAGCTTCAAGAGACCAAGGCTAGTGAAAATAAGAGATTTGATATCCTTCAAGGTTAGGTAGAAAGGAGGGACAAACAATTTGATATCCTTCAAGGTCAGCTGGCCAATCTTCTTGCTTGTGGTGATTTCCCCATTCCTCGGTCGATGAAGGTCCTACAACCTAAGATGAAAATAATTGTCCTAGGACCGAAAATGGAGATGATGTTACATAAAAAAAAACTAATTGAATATTGTGTATTGTCAAAACAAAGTTGTGAACTTGTTAATATTTTGTTGTTGGTTATTTGAATCAAGATTATATTGTTATTTTATTATTGAACACTTTAGTAGTTGTTGTGGTTATTAGTTGTTGGTTAGTTGTTGTTGTTGGTGGTTATAGTTGTTGGTTAGTTGTTGTTGGTGGTGGTTATTAGTTGTTAGTTAGTTGTTGTTGTTGGTGGTTATTAGTTATTTTGTTGGATTTTCATGGTTGAATGACAGCAATGTAAGCTGCCATTATAGGATGTATATTGGTTTAAATTGGCAGGTGGTGGAGCCTAAAAGCAGACAATTCCTGCCTAATTTTTAGCAAGACTTCCAACCGAAATCGGTCGGAAACTAATTTTTTTTGCCCAGAATTGCACAGTTTCCGACCGAAATCGGTTTGGAAATTTCAAATAAATTTCCCATATTATTGAAATTTCCGACCGAAATCGGTCAAAAATTATAAATTTAATTTACTTCTTTAGTAAATTAATAATTTACAAAAAAATTTCAATTAAATAATCTTATTAAATTTAATAGTTTCGACCGATTTCGGTCAGAAATATATAATTAAAAAATAAATATTAATATTAATCTTATTAATATTTAATAGTTTCGAGCGATTTCGGTCAGAAAGATATAATTAAAAAATAAATATTAATATTTTCCGACCTATTTCGAGCCAAATGGTCCCGAGCTTTGGCGGACTGGGCTCTGACGGTTCTGGGCTTAGCCTCAAAGGATGGAATCGGCCCACTATGGTCCTAAGCTCACATGGTCCCAGACTAAATGGGCCGGTCCTACGGGCCTAAACGGGTCTAAGTGGTCCAGGCTATTTTCATTTTTTTATAAGATATTTTTTTGTAAATAAAATATATATATATATATATATATATATTATAATTGTGACTTAAATCTTCTAAATCAAATTTAAACACAAAAGAAAATTACAAGTAAATATTCAAGGGAATGCCTTATAATTTTTATTATTACGATATTAAAAAAAAATTAATATCTTTCTTATTCTTCCTCTCTCCAATGGAATAAGTATAACCATGTGCTAATACCATCATTAAAAGGGAAAAAGCTAATGAAGATGTGCCAAAATACAAATTACATATTAGTCTACATATTATTTCTAACAAATTTCATAAATCCTTTAAGGTTCGGAGGAATTTCCGTTGGTGGTGGCAGGAAAGAAGCTTGTTCATCACCGCTTCCGCGCGAAGCAGCATCTTCCGCAAGTTTCGCTAGCATTTCTTCATAAGCTTCGTCTATCTCCGATTGTGATTCAGCAAGTCCAAAATTTCTTCTTTCCGAACGCTTCCAATCTCTGAAGAGTACTTATTTTTCCAAGCCCTCCCTCATAGACGCTCTATGATCATCGATTTGAATTCTCGCTTGATTGAAAGAACTCTCCGATGCAATTATTGAAGCTTGAACACTTAAAATATCTCGAGCCATCCTTGAAAGAACCAGATAGTGTTTTTCTTGGCCTTCCACCATTCCAAAACATAAGAAGCTGTAGGGATTCTCTGGTTCAAGTCTCTGCGACAAATAAACTTGAAGCTCATTTAGTTGAGAAGTATCACCAATATTATCACCTTGAGAACCCCTGAACTCCGTCCAAGAACACTCTTAGGCCCGTAGTTCTTTTAGATGATTGCGAACTAAACTCAATAGGAGTTGGAACAGTTGATCTAGCATAATCTGAGGCTAGTTGATAAGCATTATAAATAGTTTTGAGGCTTTTGCATCTCTAAGTGTATCAAATTCCTCATCGGAAAGATCTAAAGCCCTATAAATATTTGTACACCAAAAGTGAGGGCCTACTACTTTCATAGTAGGACTTAACATAGCAGCAACACCATAAATAGGGGGGATATGGAATTTTTTTTTAACTTATCTTTCATAGAGTTAATAGCAAGTTGATAAATTACCCCGCCCTCTGAAAATTCAGTAAACAAATTTACAAGTGTTGCAATATAAACTAAACAGTTAGAAATTATAGGACAATATTGCCCAGATAATTCAGTTGTAGCAACATGAAATTGTTGTAAAAAATCTACAAGAATTTTAACATTAGTCAAATCTTGATTTGTAAGGTGCTCATCATCATCATCATCATCACCACAACACGAGCATTAAACGTTTCGTTTATTTTGTTTTTATATTCATAAGGAACAACTAAACTTTCGTATGTGTAATTCCACCTAGTCGGACAAGCTTTAGGAACCTTTCTTTATGTAAGGTCAAATTCTTCACATTTTTAAAAATGTGCCCTAACTCTATTTCTATGGTTTGAATAAAAAAGTCAATTAAGAGCCAATCAATTCTAAAACGTTTGGGGTTAAAATAAAATTTGGGGGCCAAATGACTATTTTTTTAAAATCCAAACGAGTAAATTGGCAGGCCAACGACTAGTTTTTAAATATAAAACCGTTGGCCAATTTTTAATATTTATTTTGAAAAAAATCGTTAGGCCCGTTTGGTCAGGTTGAATTGGCCTAGGACCGCTTTGCTAGTCCCGAATTATTTTTGGAGAACCGATCCACTGTGGGCTTTTAGGACCGTTTGAATCGACCTGTTTGACCTACGATCTCATGGGCCCAAGGCAATCTCGGACCAAGCCCGACCCACAATACAACCATAGATTTGCCTATGGATTTGTGAATTTGGTGGGGTAGAAGTTTATAGCATCATTTTATAAAGTACTTAATACTTTCTCCGTCATAATTTATGTGAACCGTAAATTGACACAAAAAAATTAGATAAATATATTTTCAATTTGTTTGCGTACATAAGTGATAACATAAACCTTTGCATTATTTATTTTGTACGAAGTAAATTTTACTTTTAACTAACTTTTTCCAAGAGAAGCTCTTGTACTAAAGAGTTACTGATGCACCAATAATCGCCAAAGACGAATTGAGATGAAATTTTAAGAGAATACACTATACCACCTTTTGTAATCATTTGATTTTTGTGAGAGAAATATGACAATTTTAAATTGAATGCAGTGATATGCTTTAATTGGTATAATTCCAAATTTTAGAAAGTTGTATACTAAAAAAGTATTAGTACGCATAGATAAGAGTTAGGTGAGAGAAAAATCTCAAGAAAAATATATACGTTTTAGGTGAGAGAATCTCGATAAATAAATTATATTTTTTCTAAAAATAATTATAACTTGTTTAAATAATTCAGTGTAATTTCTTAAAAACTTATCAATATTGAATCTGCCCAACATAATGCTAAATTTTCCCTACAATTGATGCTTCACTCGGAAAGTGAGCCATTTGGGAATTGTGCATTGAGACGCCACCTTAAAGACAAACTGCAGTACCAGAACACGTCATGTAACATAAATAAACAGAAAGAAAAAGCAATCAATTGAAGCAATATATAGACACAACTAGAGGGAGCTTGTGTGAATTGATTGACAAAAAGGGCAATTTCATAATCCGAATTGAGGTTGAACATGTCGATGAAGAGGCCTTTGCAGTGTATGTTGAGAAGAATTTACATGAGAGGAGGATGTTTTAGAAGTTTTAGTGCACTTCCTGAAGGCAGCACCACAACTTCCCCTTCTCAAAATCTCATCGATTTGGAGTATGAGTGCAGTGCCCACAAGTATATTTATCTCCCACTTCTCAACTTTTTCTTTGTTCAAATTTTAATTTGACATCTTATGTTTCTTGGGTTCTGTGTTTTCAAGGCTATTCCTTTTATAGTTTCAAGAGTGTAGTTTTCTGTTTGCCTTGTGATTGCAGCTTTTAACTTAATCATGACTTAAGTGATTGAAATGAAAGTACGCTCGGTCTCATCCTTTAGTGTCTGCTTACCATCTTGTCTTTCTTAGTTTTTTTTTTTAAGGTTCTTAAGAGTTGATTTTGGTATTTTTCCCGGAAAAGTTGCTTCCTAGATAAACATCCTTTAAGTGTATTTTGGATTTGGGGGGTGGGGGGGTGGGGGGGTGGGGGGGATTATGTTACAATTCTCCTTGTTGTTCCTTCTACTTCTTGCAAGTCTACATGCCATTACTTCGATGTTGTGCAAGTTATTTTGTTATTGGGGAGATTTGGTTTTGTAGTCTATTACAAATGTTATTTTAGTTATATGGCCCCTTTCATCAGGCATCAGTAGAAAATAGCACGGGAGATTGTAAATAAAACACGAGATTTTTGTAGGGTCATTTTCTTCTATTCAAATGGTAAGTGGGCGTATGAGATCATTTCCTCCTGTTGGTTGTGTTGTGCTTTACTTTGATGATGAATCAGTTGTATGGCCTGTCATTACGAGCGAACTGTAAAGATGTTATTGCCAGTAGGTATCCTGACACGGGAACACTAGGTGTAGTGGATAGGTATACTAGAAGTTGCAAAACTACAAGTACTAATGCAAACTATTGGATCTTTAGTTGATTTGCCAAACTCTTAGGCATTTAAATGCACTCAGGCGGATAGAATTGATTATCTTTATCCTAGCGTGCTTCTGGTACACTTCAACATTGACCACCATGCCACTAGAGCTTTTTAGCATCATTAGGAGTTGGGCTAGTCGTAAAGAAGAAGATGCAGAATAGTGGTGCTTCTTGAAGTGAGTTCTTAGTTTTGCTAAGTTAGAGGCCTTGTTGAACTGTGAGATTTCATGAAATTTTAGTGGCTTGGATCTTGCTACCAGAGATAAGAACACCAAGGGGTCGACAAAAATATAAGTGGTTTGTTGTGATAATGTGGTCATACGACTGCTGACATTTTCAATAAGATTTCTTATAGGAGGCTATTTACGTCAGTGAAGAGCAAACACTTAAGATGCATTGATTTCGTGGTCAACTGCTCATGCTTTCAGCAGGAGAAGGATTCCCTTTAACTGTGTGCTTAAAGAGTGATTATATACCAATTTCTTGTTGCTTTATAGCAATGGCTTTTCGGTCGCAGGAGTGCTCCACTAAAAGAGTTAGTCAAAAGGATCCTTGTAAGAAAGTTGAATTACGAGAACTCTTTACTTTATCTGATGCGATATTTGGATCCAAGACTCATCTAGCTATTGAGAAGCTTGATGAAACTAGCGTGGAGTGTCAACCTAAAGCTTGAACTATGGAGGAGCACCCTTGAGAATAAGAATTTTAGGATAAGTAGAGCACCCTAGAGAATAAGAATTTTAGGATAAGTAGAAGTAAGGCTGAATGCATGCGTTGCAAGTTTAGTCAGCATGAGAAGAGCGAAGTTGAGATGAGGCTAGATGGGATTGCGTTGCCAAAATGCAAATAATTAAGATGTTTAGGTTCATTGTTTCAAGGTAATGGAATGATAGATGAAGATATTACTCATATGATTAAAACAACGTGGTTGTAACAGAGAAGTGCTACTAGGGTGCTATGCGATAAAATGATGCCTACCTAATAGAAAAGGTAAGTTTTGTAAAAAAGCTATAAGACCGATGATATTATATGACAGTGAATAATGTTATAATGGGATGCTAAAGTCCAACACATCTACTAGATGAGTGTCGCCGAGATGCTGATGCTAAGAAGGATGTACGATCACACAAGATTAGATAGGATCAGAAATGACCACATATACGAGAAGGTGCAAGTAACATGCATTAAGGATAAAATGAGAGAAGTCGCGCATGCGATGGTCTGGTCATGTCATGCGTCGACATAAAGATGTAACAATTAGGCGTTTAACTATGATGAAAAGGTGTTAAAGCGGGCGAGGTAGACCTAAATTTAAATGAAAGGAAGTTGTCTCGAAAGACCTACAAATTCTTTCAATCAATATAGACTTGGTTAAAGATAGAGCACAATGGAAGAAAAAGATCCATATGTGTCATACCTACTAAGTGGAAATAGGTTTTTGAGATTTGATAAAGAACTTTTAATAATATTATTGTTACACTAGTACATCCGTTTCAATTTATGTGTCTTACTTTCCTTTTTAATCTTTTTCTAAGAAAAATATCTCTTTCTATCTTTTGTAACTCTTTAACACCAACTCTCCCCATGGCATATTTCATACCACTAGATTCAATACATTTTGGTACATTCGACGCATCTTTCTTTTAAGACCACAAGATTTAATGTCTTCTACTTTTTTAAACTAAGACACATAAATTGAAACCGAAGGGAGTATTACTCATATATCTATTTAACTTATTTTTCGATTTTGTTTTATTTTTGGTATAATGATAATATGAGTTGAACTTAAAGAAAGAAGTGAAGATTCATATAGCTGACCCCAACTTGTTTGGGACTGAGGCATAGTTGTTTTATTTGTTTACTCATGTGGATCCCGAACCATAAAACTTTGAATTTACTCATTCATACGACTAATCTAGATGGGTACAAAGGTTTGTTTCTTGCATATAGTTTTTGCTAGGGTGGAAAGTGTTGGTAATGCGTAATTAGACAAAGCAAGTCGATAATGATGATAACTGAGCAAATAATGGATGCACAAACTATAAGTGGCTCGGTAGGTAAGACCTAACCATAGGCATAGAGGAGGAATTTCCCAGTATTAAGTATACAAAAAGATTACAAAATTAGATATAATATTCTAATTAATCCCAAAATGCCTCGAGAGACTAACCTCATAAAACACTCAAATGTTTCCTTAACACTTAACTCTTCTGAAAAATACTCTCTTTTGATACAAGAGAAATGAAAAGGTGCTTCTAGAGTAAGAAATTGCTCATCTAACCTCCTTTTTAGTCTCTTTTGACTGTGCATAACAAAAGGTTAGGAAATTGCTTGGCCAATATTTGGCCAACAATTCTCAAGTTGTTTGGCCAAATATTGGGTAACAAATCTCAAATTGTTTGTCCAAACTATTAACTAACAATGCTTCATGTTGAGAGGTAGAAAATAGGCCACGTAACAAATTGGTATACGAGCAGGCCAACAAGGAAGGTATATGACACATGTACCTTATTCTTAGTATAGTCGGGAGTATTATGCATGCAATGGTGTGTACATGTCCAGACTTTTGAAAAGTAGTGATTATGGTAAGCCGGTAATGGGGCTTTTATGGAGAAGGCGGAGAAAATTTGCTATATTAGTCAAAACTAGGCCAAGGTGGAGATTTGTGACGTGGTCCATTTTTGGTCTTTCAACATCAAACATTGTTGACCAATATTTCGCCAAACAATTTGGGAATTGTTGGACAAATATTTGCCAAGAAACTTTATTACCTTCTATTATAAATAACCAATCATTTCTCACTTTAGAGGCATCCTAAAACATTCGTAACATTTGTAGTGTTTTTTTTCTTGTAGCAAGACAAAAGAGTATTTTGTGGGAGAGTTAAGTGTTGGAATTATACTAGTGTGGTGAGTTTTTGCGTGAGGTTATTCTTTCCGGATATTTCAGGATTAATTAAATTCCTCTGTCTAATTTTCTGGGTTTTTTGTATAGTTGATGATATAGTGGAATTGCTCCCCCCTACTCATGGACATAGTTCATATTGACCGACTACACACGTTTTGTGCTTCCTTTATTTGCTTTACTTACCATTATTATTGGCTTACTTTTGTTTATGTTTCAGTACCCGGACTCCCAACCCTAACATATTGATATTAGAATGAAGTCAATCCGAGTTTTGTCCCAGTGTCACTATGGGGAAAACATAGGCATACGTTGACAAATTCGATTGTAATGCTAATTTATACACATGAAAAACTCAATATGCAGTCTATCCTGATCTAGGATGGTGTAGATATTGCCTTGCAGGAAGGCAAAAAAGCTGGAGAATATGACGGATGAGGAGTTTTTCAGGCTTGACAAAAAGCCTAAGTCAGGTATCGTAGAGTGCTTTCGCGCTCTTCAACATTTACCTCCTTGCCATGATCTGGCATCACTAGAAGTTGGGTACTTGTAAAGAGGAAGAATGAAGACTAGCAATGCATCTTGAGGAGAGTTCTTTGTTCTGCGAAGTTAGAGTCTTGTTGACTTATGAGTTTTCACAAAATTTTATGACTTGGATTTTAAAACCAGGAAATGAGAAAGATTTGAAGTGATCCCGCCAACCCTCTATTCAGGGACAAGGAAATGAGAATAGCGTGGTGTTGACAAGATAAAAGATAAGTGGTTTGCTTTGATAATGTATGTGGTAATATTGCTGGTGATATACTTTCAACAAGATCTAGGAGGCTATTGGTTGCAGTGAAAAGCACAGTTATGAGGCATTGAGTGGTCAACTGCTCATGCTTTGAGCAGTGTGTGCTTAATAAGTGATTATATCCCCGTTACCTTATCTTATCCAAAAAAAGAGGGATTATATCTCCAATTTTGTATTGTTTTCTAGTAATGGCTTTTCCATTTCAGGAGTATGAGACTTGAATTACACAAGTCTCTACATTATCTGTTGTGATCTTCAGACCTAGGAGTCATGTGGCTTCTGGACCATCAAACTTTAGTTTACCCATTCATGTGCACTAATGTAGACGGTACAGATATTTGTTTTGTGTGCATATACTTTTGCGTCTGGCTATAGGTTCTCTTTTCACTCCTTTTTACTCTTTTTTTTACTAAAAGCAGCGCATCCATTTTGGACAAGGAAAAAAAAAATCGGTATTGCACTTTAACTTAGCCACTAAAGGTAATTGGAAGTAGCATTAGGTTAATAGATTGTAGCTAATATTTTTTTTAAAGATCTTTTTGCCAGTATTTGCTAATTTCACAGCCCAAACCATGTCAGCTCTTGTTATTTAATGAACAAATTACAATTACGTGGCTGCTATAGCATTGAAATACTGATTTTTCTGACCGAATTGCAGTTACCATCCGATTCCTATCGTATTTTCTAAAGCTAAGGGTTCATCCATCTGGGATCCTGAAGGCAAAAAGTATCTTGATTTCCTCTCAGCTTATTCTGCTGTCAATCAGGTACAAAGATAAAAGGAAAATATTGGACATATTGGTATCTGTTATCTAGTGTTTCTAAAATATATGTAGAATAACATTGTACTATATTCTGTTGACGATATTAAAATATTGTCTCTTCTCTTTTTTCGGTCTTCTTGCGCCGAGGGTCCATCGGAAACAGCCTCTCTGACCTATCGGGGTAGGGGTAAGGTCTGCGTACGTACTATCCTTGCCATACCCTACTTGTGGGATTTTACTAGGTCGTTGATGTTGCAACATTGTACTATTCTTTTATTGGGCTTCTGGCACGCACTTGCCCTGTTCCTTAGATCCTCTTCTTCAGTTGAAGAATTGAAGGGAGGTGTCGTCACCTTTCTTCCCATGCATACAGTTCATGGCGCTTGGTTTATTTATCTGATATATCTGACATAATGTATTGGTATCGAGATACTCAGCTAGCTTGTCTTACTTAATACTATATGGTGTTAGTAAAAGAAACTAGTAAAGTAATCACTAACACCGGATCGACTTTAGCAGGTTCATTTTGTTGTTATTAATACCTGTCTTTTCTCTAAATAGTAGTATATATATATATATATATATATATATATATATATATATATATATATATATATTTTATCAAATATTTTATTCAAACACTTGTAACCAGACAAATGAGTTGCTAAATGTAAGGCTTTCAAATATTAAGTCTGCAGAGCTTCTAAAATGTCACGAATGTGTGTACAATTCATACCTTCCAATATGCACCAAAAAATAGAGTGCTTAACAAAATATGCTTTACCCTGTACAAAGCACTAGCTTGTCCTTCAAGTTCAAGACACCTCATGTATATCTCTTTCTACAGTTCGTATTATGCAAACAGACTAGTGTACCACATTTCCCTAATTATGTTTGGGGCTCTAGGGCCCTTCACATGGATAAGCATTGATGGATTTCTCTAGGCACCACTTGTTGCATTCCAAATAACGCCACGGCATATTCCACATCTCCATTGCTGCATCACAGTGCAAAAGTAGGTGTCAGACCGTTCCCTACTCTCTTAGCGATGCTCTCATCCTCCACACCACGTTCTTCTAAGTACAGTGGTTGAGAATTCAACTTGACTTAATCTGATATTTGTCATAGTAGAAGAAAATAGTATCAAAATGTTACTTTCATAAGGCTTACATTATACAATGACTTAGTTTTGAACTAATAAATGGATTTGTTCTGATAAGCATATTAAGTATTGTTGAGACGTCCCAAAATCAGGTGTCATATTTATAGAATAGAGAAGTACTATGCAAGATTTTCAGACTGAATTAAAGTTAACTTTATTTTCAGGGACACTGTCATCCAAAGATCATGAAAGCTTTAGCAGAACAGGCTCAAACGCTCACTCTTAGTTCTCGTGCCTTCTATAATGATAAGTTTCCAGTATTTGCAGAATATATAACCAGCATGTTTGGATATGATATGGTGCTACCTATGAACACTGGTGCAGAAGGAGTAGAAACAGCTCTTAAGCTGGCAAGAAAATGGGGTTACATGAAGAAAAGAATACCAAAACATGAGGTAAAGAAAATATACCATCCTGTTGATACTTCATGCGTTTGGTTTATGTCAGGAAGTCGTACTTTAGCAACTTCCCATCAGTTTGCCTAATTACTTGGGTCACAGATTAGTCAAGTTAGAGATAGATCTCTTAGAATGTGCATAAGAAGCAATTTCTTCATCTGATGAGTAAATTAATGGTCAAAAGGAGTAAAATAAAGTGATTCTTCTGGCCAGTATCCTTTTTAATAAGTTCCCCGCTCCCCCCCTCCCCCCCCCCCCTCCTCCCAAAAAAAAAAGGAAGAGAGAGGAGATTCTTTTCAACAACTAACAGAGGCTTAATGCTGGCACACAATCCCCCGAGTTTCGAATTGTGCGCCATTGGCCCTGAAACTTCTTGGTTATTTTTAAAAAAGAAAAAGAAACAGCACTTGCCATAGGTAGATTACGTGTATGTATATCTTTGCGAAACTTTGTTTTGGGTCAAATTCTTTTTTTGTATGCTTTTCTATCCCTAACATTCTGGATTGACTTCTACTACTTGATTTGCTGAGACCTGGTTATTTTACTTCAAATGAGAGGAGACGTGAAGGGTTGGTAAGGAGATGGCATGACATGAACAGGTAGTCTCCAGCTGAGTAGGATCAATCTTGAAGGACTTATAACTTAGGGTGCTTAGTGAACTAGGAGTTAAAATTCTTGATTAATGCACACCCCCCCCCCCCCCCCCCCCCCTCCCAAAAAAAAAAAATGATTGAAGGAGAGCTAATGAAGAACAGTAAAACTTGGCTAAGAGCTAATAGGTAAGGCGGTAATCCATAGTTGCTGACCTGAAGAAAGAATAATAATGCCCGTCTTCTAACAACTTAAACTTTAAGATGAGACGATTAACATGGTTCAAGCAAACAAAGGGTTCCGGGTTGCTGTCTAGCCACCACCTGTCATAAAAAATTTCTATGTGGTTGACCTAAGAGAAGAAATTGGGATGACAAATGAGTGTGTTTCAGACCTACAATAAAGAACTAAAAATGTTCCTTCTTTAACGGATTAAGCCTTTAAATGAGGCATTTTATGCAATTCAATGGTTGTTATATCAGTTGAATGAAGCAATCTTTCCGACAACTTGTGGGAGATGGAGAAAATAAGAAAGAATATACAAGGTCTAAACTGAATGGCCAACATAGCTTTTGATGATGGTGGCAAGTTCATTCCTTTTTTTTCCTTCTAATGATGGTGGTGTCATGGCCAACTTGTGTGCACCTCGACTATCTTATCGGATACCTGCTACCTCCCACCAGCATAGGTACCGGATAACTTTAACCATCAAGACTTAGATAGATAGGAATAAATCACTTAGTGTTGTTTGCCTCCGCTAGGATTTGAATATGAGACCTCATGATTCTCCTCCCACTTCATTGACCACAGGGCCACAACCTTGAGTGCGGTGGCAAGTTCCTTTCTTTTATTACCATACTTCAAAAATCACCCTTGTGGAAACCAAAATTGTAACAAGAACTATCATCATCAATTATCTTCCTTTTGTTCTGGTTAAAGTGCAAAATGCATGACCTAGCAAGGTTTTTTTTATGGGCGGGGGGGGGGGGGGGCGCCAAGAGTTATGTTCACTGCTCTGTCATTTCAGTCATTTCCTCTGCTATGTTCAGACATGACTAGTCAATCTTGATTGCGCTTAATGAAGATTCTTTAGAATTGGAGACTGAAGATTCCAGAATTAACTTCTGAAAGTTTTCTCTTACATTTTGCATAACTTCATCAACGTATTATGTGAATTCAGAAAGTTGGAAGATTTTTTTACTTAAGCTGGTTTCCCCCCAATTAAGTTATCCAAAGTTTTACAAAAGTTTGAGGTGGTGAAACTTGAGTCCAGAACCTGGTGCATCCAGTTTTATGGTGTATTCCTGCTTTCAAATTCACGTCAACTGAATGTTTCCGGTCATGCATAATTGAACTTCACCTTAAAATTTCCTAACGGCACCATGAAATGCCATGTCCTCTTAAATAAGATTGACCCGGAAATCTGTAAAAACTTTCAGTATATTTTGTTTAAAATTTTCATTTGCAGGCTATCATTGTCTCGTGCTGTGGCTGCTTCCATGGTCGGACATTGGCTGCGATCTCCATGAGTTGTGACAATGAAGCTACTCGTGGCTTTTGGCCTCTATTACCTGGGCAATTTAAAGTTGATTTTGGAGATGCTGTTGCCCTTGAAAAATTATTTGAAGGTAGGTAAAAAGGTCGTGCATGTACAGGTGATGAATCTATCTTGCAAAGTAGTGGTGGTCAAACACATACTTCCTAATTGCAAACATAGTTGTTGAAGTTCATTGTTTTTCACTATTATGGTTTCAGAGAAAGGAGATCAGATAGCTGGCTTTTTGTTTGAACCAATTCAGGGAGAGGCTGGGGTATGTGTATTCTTCAACCAATGAGAGACCATTTAGAAATATATAGTGTGTCTAAGATCATATCTAATATGTTATAACAACAAATTTACAAATGTTTGCTTGGAGAGGGCTCTACCTGACCTCAACCTGAAATCGGTGTTGGCATTTTCAATTTTTTCCATTGCCTTTTATTTGTTTATGTTTTGTTAATGCCACCTGGAAAGGGCACTCCGGCAGGAAGATAATGAAGTCTTGTTACTATATGTTTATTGTCACATGACCCAATGGAAAAGTATTGTGCTTATTCTGTACCATACATGATATTTTTCTTCCTCACCAGGTTATAATTCCGCCAGAAGGTTACCTGAAGTCTGTTAGAGATCTTTGCTCAAAGTACAATATATTGATGATTGCTGATGAAATACAAAGTGGTTTGGCACGTTCTGGTCGATTGCTGGCTTGTGATTGGGAAGAAGTTCGTCCAGATGTTGTTGTAAGGGTCTCATAGTTTTTATAAGAAGACGTTTAAAATTTGTTTTGAACGTATGCTACTAGCTTGAGTCTGTGGAATTCTGGTCATGCTCCTAAATTTTGACAATGCGCTGTGCAGATATTGGGAAAAGCATTAGGTGGTGGAGTGTTGCCTGTGAGCGCTGTACTTGCAGATAAAGATGTTATGGTTTGCATTCAGGCCGGAGAGCATGGAAGGTTGCAAATTGCTATCTGAGAAGTTCTCGCAGCTGTTTGTTAATTTATTTTGACTTGCAGTTAATTTCAGATGAGTTAGTTACTTTAAAAAGAGCAAATTATGGAGTCCGATTAACTTTCTCGAGTTCATTTGACTTTCTCTATGTTTGATTGATGTCAATGATGCCTTGGGTGTTGCTAAAAAAATTATGAAATGATGGAGTGCTTGTTAATAGGATAAAAATGTTTTTATTTGAACCTTATGGTGCTTTTATGGCTTGTGAAGGAGAATAAAGATTGCCTTGTCTAAACTATTGACTAACCTACTCCTCCAGATTCTAGTTCTTTGCGGTCTTCATTTTTTTTTCCTTATCAAAAAAAAAAAAAAAAGACTGGAAAGATACTAGAACCTGGAGGAGTCGATAGTTTAGTCAAGGCAATCAGGGTGCCAATTTCTTAATTCTTCTTCATTGTACAACACGCCAAGGTTTTATATCCAATTCGTGTCAGCATTGAGGTCCAGTTTCTTCCCTATATAGTTATACTAGTAACCGTTGCTAGTCAAACCACCGTCCAGCAGTGTAGACGACCGGCTTTAATTTTCCAATGGATACGATTACAACAACAACAACAACAACTACCCAGTATACTCCCACCAGGTGGGGTCTGGGGAGGGTAATATGTAGACGAGCCTTACCCCTACCCGAAGGGCAGGGAGGCTGTTTCCAATCGACCCTCGGCTCATAGGATTAGAGGAAAAGTAGTAGTAAAACAAAAACAGAGACAAAAACAAAAACAAAAACAATAGAGCATTAGTGCATTAGGAATTCCAGCAGAAATAGCATTAATAATAATCTGAACAAAGGAAACAAAAATACCAAAATACAATAGCATACAATAGTATCCTACAGTAAACACAAATCATCTACGAGTAACCCTGCTGATCCACCCCCAACCCCGGAAGAAGCGAACGAAAAACGCTAGGGACCCCTATCCTACAACCCTGATTCTAGACCTCCAGACTTTCCTATCAAGGGTCATGTCCTCGGAAACCTGCATTATAGCCATGTCCTGCCATTCCAATGGATACAATTATAAGGTGAAAAGTTTTGCTTTTAAGTTAAAACCATGTTGTGTTCCGGTTCTTCTGTTTCAGTAAATGTATTTGAAGAATAGGTATTAAATTTTGAAATTCCTGCTGTGTGAGGTTTAACCATACGATTTTAAATGGACTTGAATTGGGCTTATAGCTGGTTGTGATCTTGCTATATTCCACTACCATAGATAACTGCAGTCACGACTATGTGTGTGCTTTCTAATTCTTTCCATTAAATTCGTTTCTGTATAATGATACATGTCTTTTTTTCTTTTTCAATCACATCAGCACCTTTGGGGGGAATCCTTTGGCTAGTGCAGTTGCAATTGCATCTTTAGACGTGATAAGAGAAGAAGGACTTGCAGAGAGGTATCAAATTCCTTCCCTCACAACAGATGTTTTGTTGCATATATAGTGCTCTGGATCTGCCTCTGGCCCAAGGGTTGGGTGTTTTGGGGTAGGGTTAAGGAATGCCTCAAAAATTATGTCAAACTTACGATGTTTAGCATGAAATGCTTTTCATGTAGGTAGTAATTCCTCTGCTCATAATTGGGCTGGAAAACAGATGAATTACACTGGCTACGTGATAGTAGTTTGGTGGTCATGTCGCAGATCTTTTTTGTATAAATCACCTGATAGATCCTGCATTTATTTTATTTGCTAATCAGCAACTTTTGAAAATCACAACCTGTACTTAATGGTTTCTTTTTATAAAAGATCTGCTCAGATGGGAGAGCAACTTAGACATCAGTTGATGAAGGTTCAGGAGCAGTTTCCTAATTTCATAAAAGAAGTTCGAGGGAAAGGCCTATTCAATGCGGTGGAGCTTAATAGCAAGTCCTTATTACCTGTGACAGCTTATGACATATGTATGAAACTGAAGGAGAGAGGAATTCTTGCTAAGCCAACTCATGATTCTATAATACGCTTGACACCCCCACTGTCAATGAGGTATGCCCTTTTTGTCAAAATGTTATAGTTTCTGCATTTCCCCCTTTTTATGTTTGGAGATATGAGTACGATTTCTTGTGAGAAAGCTATGAACCTAGCTAGTGTTCAGCAGTATAAACGATCCGAAACAGAATTATCAACAGTATAATCCTATATCTATCTTTTTTGTTTTATAGGAGAACGTTTCCTATTATAACCTGGAGACTATTTTTTCACCTCCAATATTCCCACATCTTCTATAGTGTCCCTAACTATTCCTTTTTGTTAATTTTAAAAAGAAAATTTACGTGTATTCTTTTGAGGAGAAGGTAGAAAATGAAAATTCATACCCTTGGAAAACTGAAATATATGAATTTTCATGTCAGCTGGAAATAGCATGCTAAATTTGTAGGACCACCCACCATGTTGCTATGTCATTTACAAGTTATCATTAATATTATTAGACTTTGTCCCGCGCTTGTATCATTGGAGATGTTAATTTACCTTGCTTTTTTCCTTCTTTGCCAGGATAATGGTTATTTTGCTGCTTTTCAATTGAGGGTATTGTAAACTTATAAGTTTTCAAAAATGAATCAAATTAAGTAACTTTCAGCCCACAATATAACTCAGTATTCTACTTGAAATTAAGGAATACAAATATATTCTTAATGTCAAGTTATGTTGCTGAATGCTGATTGCTCAATAATGTGTTCCACCAGTATGAATTATTTCTTTCTGACAATTGTCCTTCCATTTTCAATTGTTGCAAAGTTGGTTGCTAGTTTTGCATCGGTGGTAAAACTTGAAATAACAACTCCAATTAAAAAATTCGGACAGTTTCTGCAGTTGTTTAACAACTAGTGGTCTTCTCATATAAGCGGTGAAAGTTGAGAGTATCTACTATATAAATACAAATTCAGGAATCTATCAAGTTTCGGTTCATGAGTTTAGCAATCTCATCCTTCTGTAAAAAGGAAATCACTCGGTAAATGTCCCCCATCTGAAAGTTGTTATCATTTATTTGGCATTTGTGAACCTCTTTTTTCTTTCAGATTTGATGGAACTATTTGTCAAACTCTCAGCTTTCACTAGTATGTATTATACATGCCTCTTTCTCAATCTGTTTTTATTTTCTCGTCACCATTTGTTCTCTCGGCCTTGCAATACTTGAATGTGGACGAGGAACAACAAATTCAACCCCATCGTTTCTTTGCCATTTCAATCTATCCTACTGATTTACTTGCATGCAATCCCTACATCTCTTTAAATAGCTGGTCTTCTTTTGTGTGATGTGTAGCTTGAGTCTGATTCTATTATAGTATAGGAAAAACAGAGTAGTGAATCCCCCCCCTGTAGCATGTTCTATATTTATTGGGACATGAGTACCTCAACTTAAATTTTTTTTTTTGGATCAGTAAAAATGGTCTACTTTACTTATCCTCAGCACAAATGCCAGAGCGGAAAAAGTAAAATAGGCAAGTGGATGTTCCTATACGAAGATAGCTGTAGGCTTGGTTCATGATGTTAACCTTCATAGGTGTAAATCATAAAGTTCCCGTGCATCTTCATGTGTCAAAGATGTGAGTCTTATTTCCTAGTTTCTTTGAATCAGGTGTATTTGAGCTGCAGTCTATTGTATCTAAGGGGGCTGATCGTATTATAAACTAATATTATATTCCTACAACCAATATATATGTCATTCAACTGTCTTATTGTTGTATTCAGTTTGGATGAGCTCCAAGAAGGCTCTAAGGTCCTGCATGATGTTTTTGAACTTGATCTACCGAAGATGCAGAAAGAGAAGCCAGCAACAGTTTCCCATGCTGCCTCTAGTGTCTGTGACCGCTGTGGCCGCAACTTATATGGCTCTTCATAAGATATTGAAAGTAGAGGTAATTTCCATAGATAGCAGTAGGCCTCGTCTTCTTTGTCTACACTATACATTTCTTATCATTCGATTTGCTTGCCCATACGCCATCATAAAAAAAGTATCATCACTGTACTCCAGATGTCTGAACTTATGTACAATCAACTATTTGGTGCCGTTAAATTAATCATTATCTATGACAAGCTTGAATCAGGCGCAACCTAACTTGTTATATTTGAGTTCTTGCATACTGAGAAATGCAAATAAAGTGTCTGTTTGCTGAGTACTTGTTATCTTAATTCTTATATGTATAAACATGTCAAAGTTAATTTCCAACCTCATGAATAGGAATTGGAAATTCAAGAAAATCTTCTTGTCTGAGACCTTCTAGTATCTGTATTCTGCTGCTTGCCTATGAACCACCATATAGATTTATCCACATTGCTTGTCTTATTCAGTGGCGGACGCAGTATTTCACAAAGGGGGTTAAATATTTTTTTAGTATTTCCACGAAGGGGGTTAAATACTTTTTTTTTTGTAGCTAGTGGGAATTGAACCTATAACCTTACGAAGGTTTTGAACCCTATTGACTACTAAACTACACTTTTGGGTTTGTGTTAAGGGGATTCAAAACTTAATATATAGAGGTAAAAATCAGATACATATAAGGCAAAATCTGTTTTTTACTTCTATATATTAAGTTTTGAACCTACTTAACACAACCCAAAAGAGTAACTTAGTGGTCAAGGGGGTTCAAAATCTTCCTAAGGTCTTAGGTTTGATTCCTACTAATTACAAATTTTGTTTTTGAACCCCTTCTGATGGTAAGCAACTCCAACTTTCAACCGAGAGGTGAGTTCGAGTCTCCCCAAGGGTAGGGGTAAGGTCTATTTGGAAACAGCCTCTCTACCCCAGGGTAGGGGTAAGGTCTGCATACATACTACCCTCCCCAGACCCCATTAAGTGGGATTATACTGAGTTGTTATTGTTATTGTTGTTGTTTTTGAACCCCTTCGTGTAGATCCTGCCTCCGCCGCTACCTCTACCTCTAATTAGCTAAACAATTTTTTTTTTGGGGGTTAATAATGAAGACATTTTACTCATATAAAAATTACTTAGAACTCATTGCAAGAGGAGAACTAGCCAAGATAGATCATGTTAGCTCCTGGGAAGCTACAGGAACCTTCTTAACAGGTGTGTTGATTAGGGGTGTGCAAAATTTGGAAAACATCGAATTATTGTATTGAAGTCGGAAAATATTTGGTATTTGCTTTAAGTTCTTTTAAAAAATTAGTATTAGATATAGTATTCGGTATTTAAAAAATAAAAATACTAATTCGATACCAAAATATATACATTATACAATACACATACTATTAATTATAATATTGACGTTCTAAATTTTACTTGCCGTCATTTTTATAGTTTTTTTTATCCTTTACCACTTTATTCACTATACTTACCTTTCCCACTTTTTTTTTTTGGTTGCGTACTCGTCTAGGCTTAGCATTTTTTATTTTCATATTTTTATTCACTATATTATAATATTTTTATCTTTGTATCTGTAAGTACTTTACTTAAGAATATTATGATCTATATCTTTATCCACTAGTCAATATTCGTGCCACAAACCTAAGTTATCAGATTGAATAAATCAAAATTGAAAAGAGAAAAATCGAATCATATCGAATTTAATTATGATATTGGTATAGCATTTTAAAAATCTAAATATTAAGAATACCGAATCAAAATATTTAATTATTGTACTGTACGATCGATGAACACCCCTAGTATTGATAGGACAGAGGTTAATTTCAAGAAAATGTTTTCGGTGAGGAAATCACTTTATAATGATTTCAGGATTTTTCTTTCACTCATTTGCAGAAGTTAATTTTTTTTACTGTTGACTTTATTTGTAACTTCATATTATTTGTTCAACTAACATATAATTTTATTTTGATCTTTTAATATTAAAAGTTCATCAGTTCACTCTTCAATTTGCTAATATTATTTTTAATTCTTTAATGTATACTTTTTCTCGAAAGTATTTTCCATTCATTAACTAACACTATATTTTTTTTCTCTGTAGAGAGGCTGTTTCCAAATAGAAACCCGACATCCTTCCCTCCAAAAACTTCCCACCTTGCTCTTGGGGAGACTCGAACTCACAACCTCTCGGTTGGAAGTGGGGGTTGCTTACCATCAGAGCAACCCCTCTTGTCTGCATATATATATTATTATTATTATAAATCCAATAACTAAGACGAGTTGTACGTTCCCTTACAAATTCGGAATCCGTAATTTAAATTTGGATATGCGTAGAGAGATGTAAAATCTAGTTACATCAGGGAATGGTATCAATATGATGATAAATGTGCAGAATAGAAATATATTACGTGAGAGTTCTAGGATAAAATAGGGAGAACAAAAGCTTTTTTCTTTTGATAATCGAAATAGAAAGGTGATTATAAATTAATAACATTTTTTACACATATAATATGTAAATTTTAATATGATGATATGTTAAGTAGAATTCAAGTATTAGATACGGGTTCAGTCAAATTCAATAGCTTTAATTCAAATTCTGTATTTGTATTAAGAAATTTATTAAATACATATAAAAATTAAATTCAAAACTTAATTACTAAAATCTGTCATCACTATTATAGAGTTTAGAACCCATAAAAATAATTTGTGGCTCTACATCTGCTAGAAATTCTATTTATTTAACGACAATAAGGTGTATAGACCTAATGTCTAATTCCATCAATTAATAAGGAATTAAAGAAATGAAGATACTTTGTTGATGCTGACATTGTTGATTCTCGTTACCACTCACTCTCTTACTATATACATGGAATACGTGTTCATATTATATGGACATATCGTAGCATATTATATAGCGTCTCGTTACATATCTATAACATTGAACATTAGGAGTTCTTATATTCACCTTATTAAATTTGGGTTTGTGTCGATAATAAGTTTCAAATTTAGGGTAAGGTATTTTTTGACAAAGACGATTTTATACCCAAAATTTAAATTCGAGAGCTTTAATTAAGGATAAATAAGTATTTATTATTCTGCTGTAACCCGTGTTGGTTATAGTAGGAGTGTATGTTATGAACCCTTAACGAGAAATTTCGAGATTGAACCTGGAAATAATATTTAATTATAGAGAGTTTTTTCATAAACACCCTTGGTCATAACTAGTCCATTTTTTTCTTTTTCTTTTTCTTCACTGCAGGTCTAATACTTAATTTGGTTTACATTTATTAGTATGTCTATATCAAAATTTATTGCGTTGTCTAATCGTTCCAATTTTATGTCCTACTTTTGCTTCACACAAATTTATAAGTAGGGTCGAAGTTATTAAGTAGTTTAATGTTCATTGGTACAAAGAATTGAGAAACATCCTTAAATTTGAGATCTGATCACAAATCTACCATTTAAAAGGAGAAAGTGAGATATTAGTCACAATTCAAAACTCTCTAATACATGGTTCTGCCATGACTAAAGCTTAATTTTTAGTTAAAATTAGATTAAGTTCTTAAATAATTATCTCAAATGATTTTTTTAAAAGGATAGTGAACTCCAGAATAACGAAAAAAAAAATATGGAATAAAAAGGGAAATTTACTATGGCATATTGCAACTTAAATTTCTTAAAGGGATTAATATGGTGGTAAAAAGAATTCGGGATAAATTTTGGCGTTTGGAGTTCTTGTTGAGTTGTCCCACATCGAAGGGATTTGGGGTCCTTGGTCTCCGTATATGGCTTGGGCAATTCTCACCTCATAAGCTAGCTTTTGGAGTTGAGTTAGGCCCAAGGTCCATTTTTATCATGGTATCAGAGCCAGGCCCATCCCAATTATTGTTACCGATGTTGGGCCCCCATTTATGTTGTCCACGCTCCAGAGATCTGGGCGTGGGGGGGGAGGGGGAGGGGTATTGAGTTGTCCCACATCGGAGGGATTTGAGGTCCTTGGTCTCCTTATATGGCTTGGGCAATCCTCACCTCATAAGCTAGCTTTTGGGGTTGAGTTAGGCCCAAGGTCCATTCTTATCATGGTATCAGAGCCAGACCCATCCCAATTGTTGTTCCAGAGATCTGGGCGTGAGGGTGGTGTTGAGTTGTCCCACATCGGAGGGATTTGAGGTCCTTGGTATCCTTATATGGCTTGGGCAATCCTCACCTCATAAGCTAGCTTTTGGGGTTAAATTAGGCCCAATATCTATTCTTATCAGTTCTTAGGAGGGAGTATCAAAATTGATGTAAATTATATGTGGAATATCTATTATTTTAATCATAATTAATGCCTTGTTTTAGTTAATTCAATCTAGATCATTGATTTCAAATGATATATATGTCTCTTATCCAAGTAAGAACTTGGGAAATGGAGATAATAAGAAATGGAGTGTAGTCAAATCGCTTCCTTCTATTTACTATTCTTTTTGGTGACAACATCTCAAGTTAATAATTGAGATGTCTCCTATATGAATAGTCGACAATCGACATCACTCCATTTGGAGTTTTAAACTCATCTAATCCAATATTAACGATCCGTTTGTCCATAATTTTTTTTATTCTTTTAAAAGTATTTGGCATTAAGTTTTTAATTTTACTTGAAATAAATTATGATTTTTTTTTAAAATTTAATAAATTCAGAAATATTATAGATAGAATTCTATTTATGGTAAATGTCTATATTTAGAGAGATTCTATGATTATTACTTGGTGGTTAAGTTACTTTTTCCCTATAAATAGAGGGTTCTATTCCATTGTGTTTCATCACAAAATTCAATAAGAATTCTCTCTTTCTCTCTGTGATATTGTTCTTCTATTTTTATTGTTTCATAACACGTTACTTTAACCAATTGAGTAGAAGCTTTGAGATTGAGCATAATGATTGTCAATTGTTCCATGAACTTCCTTCATGATTAAATTCTGAATTTAAGGCATGTATTTTACCATATTTTTCTCTTTTATTCTATAATTTGATTTTAAATCAAGCAAAGAAAATAAATTTTGATTATAACTCTAATGGAGTTAGTAAGAAATTATAACCACTCGAAGTGGTAAAATTTCTATGTCTTGCCATGATCAAAGTCATATGATCGTGAGAACAAGAAGTAAAAACCCGTCCCATTGAATTTAATCCATTCTCATTCCCTTAAGAGAACGTGATAGTAATATGTGATAATTCTAAAATAAGATAAATTTATTACCGTGAAGGTATCAACGGATGTGTATGTGATAATAGACTAAATTATAATCATCATCATTGTGATAATGAGAATAATAAGGATTCTCAAAATAATCCTTCACTTTGTGAAAGTAATATTTGTCATTGATTTGGCTTTAGCATTTATAAAGCACATATAGATGATTATGGCCCATTCATGACGTGAATGTGATAACTTCTGATTTATGAATACATATTCATTCTTGGAAGAATATGAATATGCTAGTGATAGTGAATATACCACACTAACCTCTAGAAAGAAGTTTGGGATGAAATAAAAAAATTATTTCATTATTATGGCATAAATGATTATTGGTAACTAACTTATTGTATGACAAAATATTTTGGCACTATGGTTATTAAAAGACAATGGCAATGCAAGAAACAAATCTTGTATATAATTTTGACCATACCCATAATAATATAGCTTTCTCTTTAAAAGAGATATTCACCATATGGATGTTGATAAATATATGATACGTACCAAATTAATTGAGAGCTGTGGAAGAGCCAATTATTATTATTTTGGATGAACACAATTTATTACCAATAAGGTATTGTATTGTAGTAAGTCTCGAAGAAACTTATTCAATTTTCAAAGTATACGCAAAAACGGTTGAATATCGAGATTATAAATAAAGGAATACCTTCTGTTACTACAATTTGCAATTAGATAATATGTATGTGAAAAGCTACCTGTTTTATTCTCTAGTTTGAACTACACAAATAAAAGAATACCACAATAAAGTGGATGTTTATTGATATACAAATCAATATCATAATAAACTTGGAGTTTATTGATAATTGCACACGTCATGATATAAATATGAAGTTTATCAATATTGATAATTTATTCAGTTGTCATAATTGATTTATCCATATTAATTTAAGTATGATGTGCAAAAATAATAGAGAATTCACATGGGTAAATATTAAAGAACTAAAAAGTTCTTTACGAATTCTCTTATATTGCTTGTTCTCATTAATTAATAGATCAACTAAAATTGGAATTGAATCCCATGAATGCTGGAAATATCAAAGGTGAATATGGGGTCATTCACCTATCATGTATACCCCATAAGATGCATCTATGAGATGGTTACATGTGTGATTATTATTAACCCGCAACATGGTATTTGCGAGGTAACTTGCTCAATAATTTGATTTAGAGCATGATTTTAAGATTTTTTTTATTCAAGATAGTTCATCTTGATAAGTTGGTTTACATCACAGTTAGTTTAGAAATAATTTATTGAGTGTATCCACTTAATAGCTAAATAATTGCTTATGAGAACAAAATTTTGTTTATCAGTTTGATATACGTTATATACACAAGTATATTATTTTCACCCCTCACAAACAGTTCGGGGTCATGAATCAAATAATTCCATCTTATTATTATTGATGTGCGGTGTATATTTTGATTAACACCATAACACGCAAAGATGAATTTTTAAAATTGTGGAAGCAAGTTAATTTTTCAAACATGACGAGGAGACAAGATAAACAATTGAGAAAAAGTTATGTGTAATGCATTATCATGCGTACATATAGATCCTCGAATAAGATAATATGAACTTGAAGTTCATAAGATAATTCATCTGCAATATATTGCAAAGCATGCTGGACACATTTGCTGACCCAAAGAAAATAACTATATTCTCATTGCAAATGGTCCTATTAAGCCGAGAAGGACAAAGTCTATGGTATGCTCAAGCGTATAGACAATTAGTTTCAAATAAACTTCTTGATAAAGAAGATGAGCAAATGATCAAAATGATCATAATAAAGGAGGCAAGTGATCTAAAAGATCACTTGACATAACACTTCATAAATTTCATGATAGATTTAGGTACTTGAATATATGAATGAAGAGATCTCTATGTTATGTCTTAATGAAAAATAAGTAGGTTGGTACCGAATATAAAATGTTTGTCAACAATATTGATTATATATATATATATATATATATATATATATATATATATATATATATGTATATATATATATATATGTATATATATATATATATGTATATATATATATATGTGTGTGTGTGTGTGTGTGTGTGTGTCTGTCTATATATGAGGATCTTAAGTCTGGAGAAACAATTCAAGTAAAATTTGGTTTCATATGAAAGACTAGTAGTTTTGGACCTGTAGTTTAAATACTTAAAAGTATAAAGTCAATGGTGTATGCTATCACCTTTATCTATCTTATAGTTTTGCATGACATGAAAACTTGATGCATATCTAAAGTCTATTTATATGGCTAATTGACTATAATTATATGGCAACCCATAAAAAATTTAAAATGTTGATAGCACATGCAATTCTTGGAGAATTGTTTGGTCACGAATGACCACATCCTAAGTGCAATTTGTGCACAAAGGTATCTTGCTATAACTATAAGGATGATAATGTGATAGCGAGGATTTTCAAGGTGCAAAATATTCATTGGAGTTAATATGGCAGATTTATTTACCAAATCTTTGCCGACATCAACCTTCAAGAAGCTAGTGCACAAGATTGGGATGCGAAGGCTCAAGGATGTGAATTGATGCTCTTATCAGGGGAGTTAATGCGCGTTGTACTCTTTTTCTCTTACAAGGTTTTGTCCCACTGGATTTTTCTTGCAAGGTCTTTAATGAGGCAACTAAAAGTCATATTGTTAGATGTGTATACTTCTTTTCCTTCTCTATAATTTTTTTCCACTGAGTTTTATTTTAGTTAAGGTTTTAACGAGGCACATTATCTGTTGAATAGATATTCAAAGGGGAGTGTTATAAATAGAATTCTATTTATGGTGAATGTCTATATTTATAGAGATTCTAGGGATTATTACTTGGTGATTAAGTCACTTTTTTCCTATAAATAGAAGGTTCTATCCCATTGTATTTCATCACAAAATTCAATAAGAATTCCCCCTCTCTCTTTCTGCGGTATTGTTCTTCTACTTTTATTGTTTCACAACAAAAAGTTATTCTAAAATTTTCACTTCAGATCACTTACAAAATTCAAAAACAACCCAAAATTATTCATATCCAAACACAACTCTAATTTCAAATACCATTTTCATTTAAAATAATTTTCAATTTTTTTGGAAATTTTGCAATTTTTTTGTCCAAATGCCCACTAAAAGTATATTTTTTTAGCACTAGAAGTGATTTAGGTCTACCATTTCCATCCCCCCTCCCCCTCCAATTCATTTATATATATATATATATATATATATATATATATATATATATATATATATATATATATATATATATATATATATATATATATATATATATATATATAAAAGTTTCTCGAATTTTAACAAATACTAAATTTGAATCCGTAATTTCAGAAGAAAAAAAAAAGCAATTAGTTCATTAGAAAAATGTAGCCTAAAGATTGAATCCATTATGTTAAATTCTATATTTGCATCTGCATATGACCAAACCTATCTTTGAAGCACCTCCTGTATTAGTTGCAACGTTATGCTGAAAGTTATCATTTTAAATATTGTCTAATCTTGTAACTGTACGTCTATTTTAATTTTGATTATGCAGTACTTGTGAACATATATTTAATGGACACTTAGGAGTCGTTTGATAGGAGGTATATTAGAAAGAGTAATATACGTATTAGCTCTATATATTACTAATATGTATCTTATTTGGTACATGTTTTCAACTTATGTATAACTAATACTTATATTAGTTGTACATCATACTTTATATTATCCTATATATAAGTAATGCATAGAAAACCATGACATTAATAATACCAAGGCTTTAATACATACATTAGTATGGTTGAAGACAAAATAATCCTTAGGTCCCTTAAAGCTAGAGAATATGAAGGACATTTTCGTAAACAACTATTTTCTTAAAAATTATGCAATGCATTATAATTTTAATATATCATACTAAATAGTAAATAAGAAATAATATCTGCATAACTAACGCTTGCATTATTAACACACACATTACTAATACATCTTATTCTACACTATTCTTATACACCCGATCAAACGAACTGTAACTTGTATGTCGATGTGTCCATCGTTATTTTTCCATTTTCACTATTTGTACTTACTGATGTATCTTCACCTGAAAGAAAAAGATATACATAACTCTTTATTCATTAATGAATTAAGCATAGAATAAACTACTATGAACAATAACGTGGGCTCATTAAAGATTCTATTGGGAGTAGCGAACTAAGCGATGTTGATTCTAATATTTTAGTACGGAGTTGCACGGTATCGTAAGGTCAAAATTAATTTTTCTTCAACTTATTAAAGTTTTCTCACATGGAAAATTGCATAAGTTTTGGAGGTTTAAAAGAACAAAACATCAAAGGTACGACATAACGTGTTAGTTCTCACTTTTCACAAACATGTCCTTAATTGCACATGCATTCTGATGCCAAAAAGCCATATGCGGTGATCCCGATAACGTTTTATAATCGATGTAAATTAATATATATACTTCGATCCATTTTAATTAACTTTTTATTTTTGTCGCACATATTAAAAATTTTATGTTACACTGTGATTAATAATAAAATTGAGTATATTAACTTTAATTTATTTATTAGAAACATAAAAAAATCTTCTAGGTCCTTACTTACAACTTTAATTAGACAAAAGAAACTAATTCTTTGATACCCAAAAATTAAATATTATGGACCTCAAAAAAGGTAAAAAGTCGATTAAAATGGATCGGAGAAGTAGTTCATAAAAACAACCCACACTTCCAATCGAAAGGTTGTGAGTTCGAGTCTCCCCAAGAGCAAGGTGGGAAGTTCTTGGAGGGAAGGATGCCGGTGGTCTATTTGGAAACAGCCTCTCTACCCCAGGGTAGGGGTAAGGTCTACGTACACACTACCCTACCAAGACCCCACCAAGTGAGATTATACTGAGTTGTTGTTGTTGTTGTTGTTGTTGTTGTTAAAGTAGTTCATAAAAAAATGTACTCCTTCCAATCCACTTTAATTGATTCTTTAGTTGTTTTTAATTAATGATAAAATTGATCATATTAATCTTAATTTTTTATTAGAAACACAAGTACTCTTAGGCTCTTCACTCCAAAGGCAACTTCAGAAAAAAGATATTAATTTCATCTTGATATCTGGTAAAATCAAATATTGTAGTGTTTACCCTAAAAATAGATAACAATTAAATTTATATGTGGTTTTAAGAATATACAGATTAATTCAATAGAAATGATAAATTGTATTAGATTAAACAGATAAAGGGCGTGATAGATTGTCAAATCAATTATGGGGAATGAACTCGAACTCAAATAACAGTTTTAATGTAACGCATGCCTCCGATCCCAGGCTCATAATAATGAAGAACTAACGAACAACATTAAGAACTTTCAATAGCATAGAAAATAAGAGTAAATTGCCTTGATATACGCGTTATATTATGTTCTACATGACTAAGCAGATTTCCTTTTATATAATAGGAAGTTTTATCCTAAGTACAATTCTATAAAAGATAAAATATTTTATTTTACTATCACCGATCCTCTGCCGGTATGTGTCGAGATTTGAGCTGTAACATCTGGCGGGGCACAGATATCACGATCGTTTGTTAGTCGTGCTCGATTATCTGATAACGAACTCCAAAGTTTAGGATTTCGGACCCGGGGGCCGCAACCCCGATTCGTTCGAGAGCATGTGTTTTTCCCAGATCTCGATTAGAGGGACTCCTTGCCTCGATTCTAGTTCCTTATAGTCATATTTCTGTTCTGGTTACTTCATCGATCGATAATTGAGGCGTCCAAAGAGTTCGATTTCACCCGAATACATATAAACTACAAAAAGGTATTAAAAATTAATTAAAATGAATCAGAGAGAGTGATTAATTTAAGTTATATATATTGACAATGCATGCAAACTTTTTAATTAAAGTAATTTCATAATATTTACAGCAGTTACCAACTTAAATATCTGTTTTTATTGTATTACCATCACAGACTTCCAATTTTAGGAATTTATCTTTAATGATTCGTAACTTTAACGGTGATTATTTTTAAAAGTTACTTACTAACTACTTTCTAATAGAAAATTTGAGATAAATAAAAAATAACCAATGGACTTTCTTACTTTCGAAACAACGTTATTCTATAAATATTTCAAGTATGTTACAGCTTGTTTGGATTATGATTGTTTTTTTTTTTTGGTAATTAAAATTTTTATTAATCACCAAAAGGTCTTTACATATCAAAGACAGTTTTAAACTCAACTGCCTATCTAATAAAAACACGAAATCTATGCTACTTTAATATTCAGTATTCATATCATGAACTGCTGAATATGTATACTAAGCCTAGGATGAGCTCGAACATTACAAATATAGGCTATACTACTTAGGAGTTTGTCACAATTACAGTAAGTGTTTTCAAAGATTCTTGCATTTCTTTCCAACCATATACTATAGAACATTTCTGTGATAGTCATCTTGAATGTGAGAGCTCGGACAGATTTCCCTTTGGATTGTAGAATGATCCAATTGCAGAATTGCATCCAGTTATGTCCATTGAAGTCATCCATATTCAGCCATTGTAGAACTTTGTGTCTCAGTTGTGTAGCATAGATACAATGTAGGAAGACATGATCTCTAGTTTCCTCTTCTTGCTGCACATAACACACATCCCTGAGATATTCAATTTCCATTGCAGCAGTCTATTTTTGGTAGGCAGTCGATCCTGCAGCAGTAACCATACGCTAAAGATAGCCTTTGGTCTAGCTGCATTTTGCATAACCAAATTCTTCCATGGAACTCTGGCTGAATCTCCAAGCAGCTGCAAGTACACCTTCCTTATAGTGCAGGCAGTTTCATTGAGCAAATTATGCAGTTGCAGTAGCTTTACTCCTTCCACAATCTTCCTCACCATCCAGCTAGCATTATTTGGAATAGTGAGGCTGTCCAGTTGTTGTTGTTTAACATACACACTGTGAATCCATTTGACCCATAGCAGGTCTTTCTTGTGAGCTAAATCCCATCCTAGCTTAGCTATTGCAGCTTTGTTCCACAATGAGATGTTAGTTAAGTTAAGTCCCCCAACAAATTTAGGCATACACATTTTTTCCCAGGCTACATATGCTTTCTTGTTGATGGTCACAGACCCTGACCAAATGTAGGTTCTGCAGATAGATTCCAATAGCTTGACAACTTTAGAAGGCATAATGAATAGCTGAGCCCAATAAGCTTGGACTCCAAGAATAACAGATTGAACCAGTTGACATCTGCCTGCATAGGATAGATATCTTGCTGTCCAGGATGTTATCTTTGCTGTGATCTTATCAACCAAAGGTTGCCATTGAGTAACTGATAGTTTCTTGGTAGTTAATGGGACTCCCAAGTATTTGAAAGGAAGATCACCTTTAACATAACCAAGAAGATTGAGGATATGATGTTGATTTTCAATTGCAACCCCCCCAAAATACACTGCACTTTTGTTTAGGTTAGCCTTCAGCCCAGTAGCAGCTAGAAATTGAGAGAAGAAATGAAACATATCACTTACTGATTGAGTTTCCCCTTTGACAAATAATAACAAATCATCTGCAAAGCTCAAATGAGTGATTCCCAGCTTCTTACATCCTGGATGATATGTGAAGTTCTTAGTATGCTGCAATTGTGCCAGAGCTCTACTAAGATATTCCATAATGATAGCAAACAAGAAGGGAGATATTGGATCTCCTTGTTTCAATCCTTTAGCAGCTTGAAAGGGCTTTGTTGTTTCACCATTAACTACAACAGTGTAGCTAACAGTTTGAATACATTCCATGATCCATTTAATAAACCTGCTAGGGAAATCAAGTTCTTCCATAATCTGTTGTAGACTGCTCCATTCCACAGAGTCATAGGCTTATTGGAGATCAATCTTGATCATGCATCTGGGAGAGATGTGTTGTCTGGAGTACTGTTTTATTAGCTCATGAGCTAATATCACATTATCTGCTACTCTTCTTCCTGGTATAAATCCTGCCTGGGAGTTGCATATAATACTACTCATCACTTTTTGGAGTCTATTAGCCAACAGCTTGGATATGATCTTATACAAGACTGAACAACAAGCTATTGGCCTAAACTCCTTCACAGTTTGGGGATTGGGAACCTTGGGTAACAAAGTAATTGTTGCACAATTGACTGGACTGTACATTTTGGAAGTTTGAAAAAAATTTGTAACTGCTAACATCACCTGCCTCCCAATGATATGCCAAGACTGCTTGAAGAACATGGCATTGAAACCATCTATACCTGGAGCTTTATCATTTCCAATAGCCTTCAAGCTATCAACTATCTCCCTTTCAGATATATCAGCTATAAGCTCCTTCCTTTGAATTTGAGATAGTTTTGGTCCATTCCTCATATATAGCTTATTTACTACTGGAAGTGTGTTGGCTGCTGTTCCCATCAGAGCTTGATAAAAATCCCTGATCTCCTTCTTCAATTCTTCAGAATCATTTATCTTCTGACCTCCTTCTGTGGATAGTTCAATGATCTTTTTATATTGATTCCTCTCCTTCATAACTGCTGAGAAATATTTATTGTTGGAATCCCCTAGCTTGATCCACTTAGCTCTTGATTTTTGTTGTAAGGCTGACTCTTCTACAAGTGACCATTTCTCCAGTTGCTGCCCCATTTCCTTTGCTTTTTGTTGGAGATTGTCTGAATAAGAAAGATCCAGTTGATGCTGCATATCTATCAATTCTTTCCTGCTGCTTTCAATCCTTTGGGAAATGTTTTTAAAGTCTCTAACATTAAGAGATTTTAAAGGCTGTTTAAGTGCTTTAAGATTATTCCATACTCCTTGAAGGTTGTGTTTCTCCTTGCTGCTCCAATACCTTGAGAGAATACCATGATATTCTTTATGCTGGATCCAAGCATTGAAGAATCTGAATGGAGTTTTCCTTACTGCTGTATCAGTTGCAAGAGTTAGTAGCATAGGGTTGTGATCAGATATAAGTGGCTGACCATATACAGTATGTACATGATTCCGCTTTATCTGCCACTCAAAATTGCTAAACACTCTATCCAATCTACTGCATACTCTATCATTACCACTTTGTTGATTAGACCAGGTGAAAAAGTTCCCCTTCCAAGGTAGTTCAATAAGCCCTGATTGCTGAATGCAGTTATTAAAGTCCACCAATTCCCTTTGCTTCACTTGTTGGCTGGATTGCCTCTCCTTAGTGGATAGAATTGCATTGAAGTCCCCTGCAATGAGCCAAGGATCAGTAATACCAGATGATAGATTCACAATAGAACTCCATAGTAGCTTCCTTTGATCACAGTCATTGAAACCATAGATTACTGAGAGCCAGCAGATAATCTCCCCAGTGATGTGTTGGACTTTACAATGAATGATCTGAGCCTCCTCTATATGACCAGACACCACAAGTTTTGAAGGATCCCACAAGATCCAAATTCTACCATTTACTGCACTGTTGTAATTAGTGATCATACTCCAGTTAGGTAATAGAAAACTAGCTATTCTATTTGCATTGTGTTGCTTAACCTTGGTCTCAACTAGTCCAACCAGGTCAAACTTATTATTCCTAAGATAATTCTGAGCTTCTTTTTGTTTGAACCTTTTATTTACACCTCTAATATTCCAAAAGATCCACTTCATTGGGTTTTACTTGTTCCCCCTTCATCTTGGGGATGATCAGACCATCTAACTGACCCAATTTCATACCTATTGGACAAAACAAGAGGGGACAATGGAGGGAAGTTGGTTATATTGAAACTGGAGAGTCATGGACAACTTGCTTCTATTTTTCCTCAATCACAGTAGGAGGTTGAATGATCTCCTTACTTACTACTTGACTCTGGGTGTGAAGCTCCTGGCAGCTTTGGCTTGTTGTAATTGGTGCTTTCACTCTCCATTCTTGGGTTACCTTGGCTTTTTGCATAGGTTGTGAAATTTTGGTTAGACAATTATGTCCAACCTCCAAGCATTTCTCACAGTATAGAGGTTTCCACTCATAGAGTACATCCTGTATGAAACTCCTTCCATTTGGTTCTAGAATCTCTATTTCACAAGGCAGCTGTTTTGATACATTTACCTCAATGAGCATTCTAGCATAAGAGATTCTAGTCTATTTAGTAGTACATTCATCAGCATATATTGGTTTCCCAAGAACACTAGCTATCCTACTCAAGGACTTGCTACCCCAACAAGACATTGGTAAGTTAGGAAATTTTATCCATAAAGGAATCTCAGTAGGAAAAGCTGCTTTAAAATCAAAATCTGCAGACCATTGTTTCAAAATCATTGGTCTATTAGCAATCGTATATGGTCCTCCACACAATATTTCTTTAGCATCTTCAATGCAATTGAATTTGACAATATAATACCCCTCCTCATGATAAAACAATTCAGGATCAGGCACATGCGACCAATGGAGATTAATAAATCTCTTCATTCCATTGAACCCAGGGCTATTGCCTAACACAAATACCACCAGAGCACTTTTCCATTTCCCTTCTTCCTCCTCTACTTCTTCCTTTACCAATTGACCAACTGGTTTCCCATTGACTAGTATAGGAGGAATATATTCTAATGACATACCATTTGCAGCCAATCTGTTGCTTTGGAAGAGGCTATTCCATTGTTTAGGTGGATTTGAGATTTCCTCTGCTGCAGCTTTAGTAGAATCTGCAGTAGTTGGTTGTTGCATGCACGTCTTTTCCCCATTTTCCTTCTCCTTTGGGCCTTCCATAGGTATGACTGGATGTACAATACTTCTCGCAGGAGCTGTTTGTAACATAGGGACATTAGATGGTTGTGGATCTGGAGCTGATTGAGCCAATGGAACAGTAGTTGCTTGTAACATTGTGCCTTGTGAATCTGAGACTGGTTGAGCCAATGGAACAGCATTCACAGATGAAATCGATGGAACAGTGATGCCAACCGATGGAACAGTATTCACAGATGAAATCGATGGAACAGTGATGCCAACCGATGGAACACTGTTAACTGTTTTTTGGAAGACTAAATCACTCGCATAAATTGGAACTAACTCTTTTCTTGGGCGACCTCTTCTCTTTGCCATGACTCAGTCTGCTAGGTTAACTCACCTTAGCAGTAGCAATGGAGGAAAGGCGATGAAACAGTAGGGTTGGGGAAGAAAGGTAGAGAGAAGGAGGAGCTTCTCTCTCTACATTGGCTGAATCCAGTTGATGGATTATGATTGTTACTTATTGTATTGTATTGTATTGTATATTATTTTAAATATAATATTTATTTTGACTATTACTTTAATTTTATTGTATTATATCGAATAAATCTATCATTATATAACCGAAAAAAATATCACTTTATAGAACGACGAATTCGGTACGATAACGTCATTCCTTTGCTTTTTTCCTCTCATCTTGCCCTTCCGTATTATTAAATAATCATATTTTAATCTTTATCCTACTTTTTAATATAATAATTCTACTCTATATCTTATGTTTTCTTAGTAATGTTGTAAACTTATTCTTCATATTATTAATACTGACATAAAAAATAATGACAAACGATATAATCTGTTCAAATATTATATTTATCAAATAATACAATACAATATGTATCATGAAACGATACTTAACAACAATTCAAACAAGCCTTTATTAGAATTACCTTAATTTAGTTGTCTGTTAAAGTTGGGTAAGCTATAAAAGGAACGACACACATTTAGATGCGATAAAGAATTGACATTTTAGTTTTCTTAATAGATAAAAGACAATCGGGAACAATTGGATAATTACTCATCGGATATAAATTTAAAAAATATAAATATATATATATATATATCTTATTTTTAAAGTTACATTTTAATTACACGGAATAAACTTGATAATCTTCCGCGTATTTATAGTATTATCGAGTATGAAAAATAAAGAGTGACATTAGGGCCGTGCATAATTTGGTAAATACCAAATTATCATATTGAAGTTGAAAATTTTGGTATTTCGATATTCGATATTTTAGTATTAAATATTGTATTTGGTTTAAATTTTTAAAAAAATTTGATATTAGGTATGGTATTTGGTATTTTAAAATAAAATACCTAAATACATGTTAAGACTGAAAAATTAGGTATCATGCGAAAGCTAGCAACGCAAACCTTGAGCGACGATATATCATACAACAAAAGAGAAATATACTAAAAGAAACACAAATATTTAACGTGGTTCGGTCAACTGACCTACGTCCACGGCGGAGATGAGAAATCCAGTATGTAAAAAGACAACACAAAATATCGAGAGAACAACCTCACGAAGAGGCAAACATAAGTGACACACTAATACCTGTCCCGTAAAGTTCTCCTTGTAAACAAGACTCTCAAGCCCTATATGGCTACATTGCGGATGCTACTTAATAAAGGGACAAATCTTCAATTTATAGGAATCCAAATATTTTCCTACAAGAAAAAGGACTAGCCAAAATATGAAAGATTTGTAATTTCCTTCTGCAAGAAGGAAAACCCAACTAAGGTAAACATGATGCCCTTTCCTTCAACAAATAGAAAAACCAAATATGGTTAAAAAATTATGGCAAACACCTAACAATATCGATACTGTACCGAAATATATATAATTAGATTACACAATATACATTTTATTAATTATAACATAATATAAGAAATCTAAAATTTTACTTCCCTTTATTCTAAGTTCATTAATTAACTCTAAGCAAGTAAGAAGATATTTCTCTAAATTTTCTAGGTTATAGCATTTGCTGGTATTTGACAAAACATTTGTTAATAAACGTTTTTAGTTTTGTACTTTTGAGTATTTTAGTTAAGAATATTAACGTTTATGACTCTATGTACTAGTTCGTATTCAAACAGAATAAATCGAAGTTATCGAACCGAACAAACCGAAATCGAAAGAAGAAAAATTGAATCATATCATATTTAATTAAGTACGGTATTAATATAAAATTTTACGAAACCGAATATCAAAAATACGAATCAAAATATCTAAATACCGCACCGTACCAATCGACGACTAAGTGACATAGCAACGAAAGGAAAATAGCAAGTAACAGTAGGACTCGAATTTCGCATGATCATTTAATCAAAAAGTTTAAATAAACGATTAGAAAGAGTACATTTTAATTTTGTTTAATTAAGTCTTTGACAAGTATAAAACTCTCGATAATCTCATATTTATTGTTATTCAGTTAATTTTCCCTATCTTTTAAGCAAAAAACCCCTATACATATAAATAGGTAGAGCATCAGATCAAAGGCTTATTTTTGCTTGAAATAATGTAGACATCGAAATTTTAAGGGATCAAGCCAATTTTAAATTAAAAATATTATAGGACTCTAAAAATTCTAGGAGTCTATCAGGAGTTTATCAGGGTTTCTTGGAGGGTACTCTACCCTGAACCCTAACTCACACTTATATAAAGGGATACATATTCCCCTAAAGAGGTGTCTCAAAAAAAATTCCATAAACTCACGGGATACTCACAAAGATACCAAAATATGTCCGGATACTTCTTGACAATGAAATAGTTCAAGAAACTGAATACATCTAGGAGCTCTACATCATCCTTACATTCGTATTTATAAAGGGATAAATATTCTCCTAAAGAGGGGTCTAAAAAAATCCCATAAACTCGCGGAATACTCACAAAGAGATCAAAATATGACCGTATACTTCTTGACAATAAAATAGTTCAAGAAACCGGATACATCTAGGAGCTCTGCATCATCCTTACATTCAGGAAATACGCTGCTTCAGCTCTCGAATCATAAAGATTATCAGGAAAGAAGAATTAAGGGAGAAACAGGATTGTAACCGCATCATTTTATCAATAAAATTATGTTTCTTCATATTTATTTTGTGATTGCAACTTATTTTTGTATCACATATAATTTAATGCAAACAAATTGGCACACCCAATAAAGTCAGTTCTGCCCTTCATCTCTTCCTCCTATAAATTAAAAACTCCAAATTTTACAACTATTTGTAAACAAATAGGAAAAGGCCACTTTGACTCATTAGTAGGCTTTGAAAGTGGAGAATGGGCTGATATCCAACAACCCCACTTGTCCTCTAACATATACTATGTCACCAAATATCAACTTGCAATCCTTACTTTCTGAAAAGGAAAAAAAAATTCCCCGCCTGCACCTCCAAGTTACGGCTCGGGTTCAAGATTTGAGTATAGGAAACTCTTTATATACTGCACTTTCTATTGTAGCGGATCCAATAAAATGTGAATTTGGATTTGTCGAACCACTAGACAACAAATATTGCATCAGAGGTCGATCCAGCTTATTACACGTGAGTTTTCGTAAACTTAGGGACGTTTTTACGTACTTTATATATGTTTAAAAAATTCTGCTAAATATTCATAAATATTTGATTGTGAACCTAGTTACTTATTATTTATTTACTTAAAATTATTGTAGATACTCATAAACTTTAAATTTTGAATCCGTGTCTATTTTACATGATTAATCAAAAAAGGTTATAGCATAAGTTATGTACGTTGACAATTCAAAATATTATTAATGTTATTGATCGATCATAACATATTATTACTCTATAGTTGTAGGTTATTTAGGTTTGTTATGCAAAATTAATTAATATTAAAGGTCAAATTAATATGATAATATAAAAAATAAAACTTATATGTAATTCTTATCGTAGCTACAAACGCAAGCAACAAAGTATAACCAAATCAAAGTATATTTCCACTAACTATAAATTCTTAGAATCTTTCTTTCTAAGGTTTTACTTAGCTCACCTAAGTATCCAAATAAAAATACCTTTTGTTATTAACTTAGATTAGTAGGAAATTACCATTCTTTGGAATCCCATCCTTATTTGTCTATCCTCTTCCACCAAATCTCCATCATTTACTACCTTGCCTTGACTAATCGGACCCTTTGGTTTCATCGAACTAAACAACTAGGGAAAACAGTTGGAAGCTTTTAATTTAGAGATTGTTTGGATTGTCGTTATATATCGTTTCCTAATGTATTATATTGTATTGTATTATTTGTACTGTATTGTTTGATGTGTATAATATTTAGATAGGTTGTATTATTTGTCCTCGTTTCATGATGCCATATGCCAACAGTATAAATAATAAACTCGCAATTTTAGAAAAGAAAAAGTAAGGTATAATGTAGTATTATTATATAAAAGGTAAGATAAAGGATAAATATGATTATCTAATAATAAGGAAGGGCAAGATGAGAGAAAAATATTAGATAATGATGCGACCGCGCCAAAATCGGTCATTACATAAAGTGAAACTTTTCATAATTATTTAACGACGAATTTAATGATTTGATACAATAAAATTTAAATAATAATTAAAATAAATTTTGTATTTAAAATAATAATTAAATACAATACAATAGGTAACAATCATCCAAACAAGCGATTAGAAGATAATAGAGCTTTTAAAACCCATAAAATCTTTTTTCCACTCCATCCAAAAAATGAAAAAGAAAAATATTTGAAATGACGGAGTTGCATGACGTTTTAAAATGAGATTGTTTTCTTTAACACGTCAACAACAACAACAACAACCCATTATAATCCCACTTAGTGGGGTCTGGGGAGGGTAGTGTGTACGCAGACCTTACCCCTAACCTTGGGTAGAGAGGCTGTTTCCAAATAGACCCCCGGCATCCTTCCCTCCAAGAACTTCCCACCTTGCTCTTGGGGAGACTCGAATTCACAACCTCTCGATTGGAAGTGAGGGTTGTTTACCATCAGAGCAACCCCTCTTGTCTTTCTTTAACACGTCCGCAATGTTAAAACTTAATTAAATTTTAAATTACATTGTACACCTTACATGTCTAGAAGGTATCTTTGCCTTATTTTGCATCTTGAGTTAATGAATCCAATTAATAACTTGGTTCTATCTTCTTTCCAAATGTCTATTTACATGAAAGGAGACAAAAAGAAACAAACAAGAAAATATTAGAACAACACAACTCTACCAAAAATATCCCAAATAAATAACAAAATATGGTAAAAACCAAAAAATATACTTAAGCAAGTAGTTATGAAAGGAACGATAGAGGTGGGGTGGAAAGCAAGCATACAACAGACAATGAAAGTATACCAATCACTAACTATTGTCCCCACATCTTTTTCCAAATTATATATAAAAAGTAAACAATAGATTATGTAAAAGAAATAAATAAAATAGAAAAAATAATAATGTATAATGCTAATATTAAAGATCTTCATATCTCCGTCACTAGTGTACCTTTTTTTTTAATTGATAAACTGGATATATTAATATATTAAAAGCGTTACAAATTTACATCATTAGTATTAGTAATGGAACTAGTTCCCTTGCTAAAACAAGCCTTAAGAAAAAACTTACTTCCATATATTCTTGACATCAAACCAAATAATTTAATCTTAACAATCAGAAATTAAAGTAAGAAATATATCATTTAGCTATAATTAACTAATAGAAATTTTGTATATACAACATGTCTTACATGAGCTTTCCTATATTATCATTTATTTGTATTTTATAGGTTACCCCTTAGTACTTGCTATATGAAATTATCTACAATTCACTTTTTGATTTGATTTGGTAGCATACAACCATCATAGCGCATGGTGATGAGATGAATAGATTCCTCCACTGTTAATAAGAAATTTTGAGTTTAGGTAATTAGGTTATAAAAATAGAAACTATTGATACAAAATTATTTTCTTTTAATTGATCCCTACGTCAATTAACCTAATACCAAATACGAAATGGTTATAAAATAGTGTAGGACAGGTTCTCGAGCAACCTTCTCAGTTAAAGTTTGTCGCACCTTATATTTCATGTTTATTTGCGATTTATTACATAGTGAATAAATTATTTAATATGTATCCGAAAGATAGTAGCTTTGAAATTTCAAAAAAAAAAAACTTATTATTTATGTGGATACTTAGTAGGCCTTTGGACGTAAGAATTATAAAATTCTAAAAATTGGTAAATTTTTTTTTTTGAAATTTAGAATTGTGTTTGGATTAGGTTGTTTTTAAAGTTTTGTGAGTGAAAATTTTGAAATACAATTTTTTATTCAAAATTTTTTAAAATACATCTTCATGTGAAAATTTTATAAACAAACTTTATTTTCGAAAAAAAGTAAAATTATTTTGAAAAAAGGAAAAAAGATCCAAACGGGCTCTTAATAGTTAGGCTTAAAAAAGAAAAGGAAAAACAGAAAAGACACACACATTTTATGTCTTTATCTCCTCACTCCCATGGTATCCTTGTTTCTTCTCCTTCTCATCTCTCTTCCTATATCCTCTTTTCCTCTCTGTGAACGCAAAAACACTGTCACTTTCCTTTTCTCTTGCGAAATCCATGTCCTCTCTATAATCCCTTTCTTCTTCTTCTTCCTCTTCTCCGTACACGCTTACAAAAGAATCTTTTAGCTAATCAGAGAACTCTAGAAATATGGGTTCATCCAAGTCAGATCTGAGGTCAAAGATCTACCCTGAACCCGTTGACCACTTTGACCGACTAACCGATTCCATTCTTCTCTTAGTCTTCAACAAGATCGGCGATGTTAAAGCTCTAGGAAGATGCTGTGTAGTTTCCAGAAGGTTCCATTCACTTGTTCCTCAAGTCGACAACGTCATTGTTCGTGTTGATTGTGTCATCTCTGACGAAGATGGTGGTTCATCTTCGTCTGGCGCTACCTCTGCTGCTGGTGTGGGGTCCAATATTAAGTCGCGGCATCCAATTTCATCCCTCCTTAGGTTTCTCTTTCTGGGTCTGGTTAAACCCATTCAGTCGCTTACTCAGCTGATCTCGATTTCTTCCAGACGATCCGCTGGTTCTTCATTGGACGATGGTTACGAGCAAAATGACGTCACCCATCATTCTCCTACGCAGGTTTTAAAGAATTTCGATGAAATTAAGGTTCTTAGGATCGAGTTGCCTAGTGGCGAATTGGGTATTGACGAGGGCGCTTTGCTGAGGTGGCGTGCTGATTTTGGTTCTACCCTTGATAATTGCGTTATTCTTGGTGCTTCCTCAGTGATTCACCCGGTTAGTAATATTAGCATTACTAGTAATATTACTAACAGTAGTAGTAATATTGTGGGTGATGGTAATGGAGAATTGGATAATGGGAGCATACCGGAGTCGTTTTACACAAACGGGGGTTTGAAGTTGCGGGTTGTGTGGACGATTAGTTCGCTAATTGCAGCGTCTGCAAGACATTATCTGTTGCAGCCGATTATAGCCGAGCATAAGAAGCTTGAGAGTTTGGTGTTAACGGATGTGGATGGACAAGGAGTGTTGTGTATGAATAAGGAGCAGTTAGAGGAGTTGAGAGTGAAGCCTCTTTCGGCTTCCTCGGCCTCGAAAAGGACTATGGTGCCAGCACTGAACATGAGGTTATGGTACGCACCACATTTGGAGTTGCCTGATGGGACTGTGTTGAAAGGGGCGACATTGGTGGCGATTAGGCCAAGTGAGCAGCCTAAGAAGGAGGTTATCGGGCCGGATGGGAATTGGGTGGGGTCGGCGTTTGAGGAGCCTTATGGGACTGCTGCAAGGATGTTGGTTAAGCGGAGGACATACTGTTTGGAGATGAACTCGTTCTGAATGTAGACTTGAAGTGTTTGAGGAGTTTCTTGCATTGATTACTGAGGTAATTTCTTATCCTAAGTATTTGGTTATGGATGAAATTTGTAAGATTTAGTGCTATAAGATTAAATAAGTTTATCCTGCTTATTAGTAGGATTTAGTGCTATAAAGTCAAAGAACTTTGTCTTGCTTACTACAATTTTTTATGTGGCATTATGAGCTCTGGATCTGTCTGTCTTTTGTGTAACCTCCATATAGAGATATAAGAATTTCTGTGTCTGTTTGATCTCTCTATCTTCACACACAGAGAGACACAGACCCATCAACAACAACAAAAACAACTATGCCTCAGCCCAGACACACACGCATACACATATACATTGATATTTGTTTCCTTTTCACATACCCATTTTTGTAGGATCTAGGAATTGAAAGTAGTCATTATGGTAACTACCAATTTTTTAATTCTTGGGAGTTTATTGATTGAGTTTTGAAAATACACTACTATAATCCGAGATGAGTTTTTCTTGGCAATTGTTGGTAAATTCTGAAGACTTTGTTATTGTGCGCTATTCTCCAAAAAGCTGGTCATTTCAACAAAACATGGCCTCTTTATCTTCACCTCTTTTATTTAGATCCTACACATGAAAAGGCGCTGGAGTTGGCACATTTCCTAAATGTGTTGAGGAGCTAACATGTCAAATTTATTTATTCTCCTTTTTCTTGACGGAAGGTGGTGTGTGTTGATACAATTAATCTTTTTGTACTGGAAATGCTTATATGTATTACTCGTCGTTGCAGTCTGCTCATCCATGATGATTTTTGATGATAACGTATCTTCATTATTCAATGATACAATCTGCTGATCCTTGATTGGATGATAATTAGTATGTTTTGCAAGATCGGTCACCACCTGAAGGTGGAGCAAAATATGTATCACCTATCAGTAGAAGGTGTAACGAAGTATTCTTGATCGGCTGTTTTTTGTGCATTTATGAAGCAGCTTGTTCTTTTGGCTTTCCTCTATTTCTTCACGTGATTTGCCTCAGAATTCAATCGAAGTTTATATATTTCATTGACACTTCAGGGAAAACTACGGTTATAAGATAGGTGATTAACTCATGCTGGAAAGCACTGGAAAATAAAATTTTGTTTTAAGCTAGCTCACCGTGAGTTGTTTAATCAAGTGAGTCTTTGCTGCTAAGGATGACATGCCAGTTGCTCGCCAGACTATGAGCTTTAAATCAACCTGTCTTACGCATGATGATAGGCATCTGAGTATGTTTTAGTTTTGGGCATATGCTTCTAAGAATGCACTAAGTGCTTCCGATTCATGTTAAAGGAGCTATGTGCCTTTTAACTTTATAGTCGTATACGTTTGATAGTTACCTCTTTCTGTAAATATTGTAGGCATGGATATTATATGACATGTTATGTACCTTTTAAGGTTCATGGAGCAATGAAATGTACGTTTTGCTGGTTGCTAGTTGTCTCACACATTGCTGCTGGTGTTATGTGAAATGTTACATTATCCTGTTCATGAATTTTATGTTTTAAATCAGTGGAGCTATCACTCAATTCAATGATGTCTTGTGCACCATGCAGTTTCGTGCAGGAGATTGCCCTTGTCAAACTTATGATACGATGTATATGATAAACATTGCCAATCCTTATGATATGATATATGTACCCATACCTCTGAGGACCACAGATTCAAATTTTCCTTCAGTAGGCATGGAGTTCTAGATTTGGAATTGCGGTCCTAAGAGGGATGTATAGTTGCTTATAATTGAGAGATTTGACCTATATTTAGATTGGTTTGCCTGACATTTGTGACTAGTTAGCTACTGGGAATCTTGGTCCTCGGGTAATTTTGCTCCACCTTTTTCAGTTTCTGTGGTTACACCCTTCTGTTAGTGGTAAGAGTGATGTGTGAGCGGATGCACGTGATATGTGAGTAGACGCAAATCGCGAGTTCAAATCCGATCTGGTATTTAAGTGGAGAAGTGTAGGAGGACAACCTTTTATTTGCTGAAGTTTTGAATGTAGTACTTGAGATTTATAAGGGCAGTCCGGTGCACAAAACATCACCTACTCTAATGCAAGCATTAGTGGTCGCTTTCACGATTTGAACCCGTAACCTATAGGTGTCACACAGAGACCTGAGATTTTTCGATCATAAAAACCCAACTTCCCACTTTGCCAATTTTGAGAAAAGGGAAAACCAATTTGCCCTAGTCATTACTTATTTGAACTAACACTCCAACCAGTCACTTGCCAGTTGCCAATAATGCACTTGGCCAAGAGACATGATAGAAACACATGCCAAATTAGTAGGAATGTATAAAGACAAATCATGTTGAAAGTCAGATGACATGTTTGTTAGTTCGTTAGTTCTTCACATGTTCAAAGCAATTACTTGTTTAAAGTTTATGAATTATTACATGGCACTGTTTTTCCTCAAGCAGAAATCACTAATAACACTATGAACAAAAGCGGTAAGTTTGAATGGACAAAATTACTCGCACCTGACCTTTTACACCATCTTAGTAAATACATGGCATGTGCTTTGACATAGAATGTTACTTATTACTTAACCACAGTAAATTTAACACATATTTTCTCCTTAATTTTATAGTTAACAATGATATACCAATATATGGTAGAAACACCGGGTAAGTAAACTTTTGAGAATCCTAAGAAAATATCCAAGATAAGTTCAAATTTATTAACCTATAGCTACTAATCATAAACTTATCAAAATTAGTTATACGCATAAAAAAATTGAAAACTTTAGACAAGTAAGGAGTCTTTCCTTCTGTGAATTATGCGAAAAGATCTCATTTCATATATTTAAGCGTGATTAATAATATTAAATGTAAGACGGAAAGAAAATTTTATGGAAGAGGTAAGTAATGATGAGTGTGATCAACAACATTGTGTGTTGTAACTGTTTTGTGGCTTTAATTAAAATGGTGGTTTTTGTATTTATGGTCATAAATTTTTATTTGTTGAAGATCATATCCCTAAACATGTGGTATGTAAACGTGTATATATACACCCTCTTGCGCACACGTTTTGAATTATTGTTGCCTCAGATTTGAAAGTTAAAAAAAAGAAGAACGATTTTATGAGGCCCAGATAAACTACGAAATCTCTTAATGTCATATCAATTTAAGATTTTTTTAAAATTAATATAAAAAAATTCTCTGAGATTCAAAGTACTTGAGATTTTTTCTTAACATCTTTTTGTATGGACAATGTTATATTAGTTAAAACTTACATTTCTACTCTGATTTTTGTAAATCTTCTTGCGCTTTTAAATTCCTTAAGAAAAGAAATGCCCTTCTTCAACCATAGAATCATTAACTTAATTTTGTAACCGAAATTAAATAATTAATTTCGAATATAAATCATTAAGATAACTTTGCTGTTTTTTCCACTTCCAAATAATTTGATTTAATCATTGAAATAATACTATAACTTAGCTGTTTCCAGCTATGGGTTCTAATGTTCTATCACTTCACCAGATTTCTTGGAAATTCCATAATCAATTATTGATCTTTTAGGCCTCCACTCACATGAGACATTACTCAACATTTCATGTGAATAAAGTTTTTTTTCTGACTTTAGGCATGCGTTCATTATTAGTATGAGATGAGAATCAAATTCTCACCAATAATGTAAAAATTCAGATATTCAACCGATTGGACTACTAAGATTCCCTTTCTATCACCAATTTAGTTTTTTTTTTTCTTCTAATTTTTATCTTTAATTTCAGGGTTTTTTCTTTTAATGCTCAGAGGAGAGGGGAATTTTTTTGAGGTGCAATACTACTTTGGGGAGCTCCATAGACCCCATTCTCGTTTGAGGTGCATTCGTGGCATTGAACAAAACAAATTAAAATTATTATTTTGAAGTTCGATATATGAAATATCACAACAAAGTTAAGTTTAAAAATTCATAATAAATTTGAATTCTTGAAAACTTAGAAAGTATATAAAGTAAAAATAATAGTATTAGTGACCGAGTATCAAGCATTTTGGAGCATTTAAAATAGAAATGACATATAAATTGGATTAAAGGAAATATATAGGTTAGAAAACTCTCTTCAGACGATAGAATAAAAGGTTATCTCAATGTTTAGGATAATATTGGGAATTATTTCAACAACAACAACAACCCAGTATAATCCCACTTAGTGGGGTCTGGGGAGGGTAGTGTGTACGCAGACCTTACCCCTACCCTTGGGTAGAGAGGCTGTTTCCAAATAGACCCCCGGCATCTTTCTCTCCAAGAACTTCCCACCTTGCTCTTGGATAGACTCGAACTCACAGCCTCTCAGTTGGAACTGGGGTTGCTATCCAAAATCTTGTTGAAACATATGCTACCAAAACCATCGAGAAATAATAGAAAATTGTTGAAGGAATAAAGTACAGTTCAGCGGGAGGAATATAGAAGCAACTTTTCATACCATAGCTAAAAAAGATACGCAACTGATGGAAGTTGCTAAAGAAATGAGTTGAATAATACCCCACAAGTGTTTGACATACTTCCATTTGTATGCTAATGAATAATACAAGGGAAAAATCACATAGGAATGAATTAAGTTGTGAAGGCACTTTGAAGGAAATAATACTTGGGTACGATATGGGTGTGCACATATATCTACGTAGATTGTGATAAATAGAGATTGGCCTAATTCAAACAACATCTTCCCTCACACCTAGACATAAATAGGGGCCTAATATCGTTAACAATAAATTTGAATATGAATAGCTATGATACCATGATAAATAAATCTTGTGCCTAATTCAAACCCAAAAGCTAATTGATAAATGGCTAAAAATGCATGTTTTTATGTGCTTTCATCTCATAACTTTTGTGGTTGTGGGAGGTTACATGAATTTTTGTAATGTATTATGTTAATTGTAATATGGCTAATATTTTGGCTAGTGGAGTCTATTTCACATAAGCATAAGCTTATTTGCAAGGTAGATTTTGTTGGCAATATTCTTTGGGACCAAAAGTATTGCGTTTTGTGGTGAATATCATTTGCACAAGTTGTATATTTTCTTTTACAGCTTGGAGGCAAGGCTTTTTTTTTTTCCTGTAAAAGGAAAGACCATTAGTTCATTTTCAACATATCAACAAGACTTGAGTCTTCATTTCTTATTTCTTCCTCTCCTCCTTTAGTGGGAGTTGTTTTTTGTAAGAGAGTTGAGTGTTGGAGAACACATGTGTGATCCCCTTTATTTGGAGTGATCTAGTGAGGTTATTCTTTCAGGGGTATTTGGATTTATTAGATTATTTACTCCAATTTTATACTTTAGTGAATTTGCTCCTCTTCGCTTATGGACGTAGGTCACTTTGACCGAACCATGTTAAATTTATGTCTTCTTTATATGCTTTAATTGTCGCTGTTATCAACTTCTATTGTATTTGTTATTGTCATTATACTATTGTATGGCTAAAGTTCGCACTATCCGATTTCCCGATTCTCGCACTATTACGTGCATTCTTATGTGTAGGAGAAAGTGGAACAAAATAGTGAGCAAAGGAAGTTAATTTGGGACTAAGAGACGAAAGAAGAACTTCGCTTGTTCACCCTAGCGTGCACACAAGAGAGTGAACGAGATAATGAGGGGAGCTTGAAAAAAAATAGTGGATTATGGCATAAAGACATGTAAGTGCACGAGAGACCTAGAACAAAAATAAAAAAGAAGAACTTCGCTTTTCCACTCTCGCGTGCGCATGAGAGATTGAAAAAGCTAACCTAAAAGAATGTTCCGAAGTGGGCTTGTATTATTTCTCCCCGTGCAAACCCTATCCCATATAAATAGTCCTTAAACTCACTTTTGAAAAGGGGGCTTCTACCTAAGGAGTTAGATTTTGACCTAAGGAGAATAGAACACACAAGGAGCAATGGGGGAACTCTTCTACGAGTTTATCACTTTCTTCTTACTATTTCTATTATTGGTTATGAATTTTAATATTGTAATTTTACATACTATTATGAATAGCTAATTTGTTATCTAGCATTTTGATGGAACCTTTTGTATGATGAATTCTTGATACGTTTTAATATAATTGAGTCTTTGTATTTTTCTATTTGTTCAACTATGTGCTTATTTTAGTTAATTGAAGAGCCCTCAATTTATGATGCCTATTTATTATATATTGCTTCAAAAAGAGCACATATTTATGTGATTTCTGAACAACTTTATTCCTAACGTATATGAGAGATCAATACGGAGGGTCTAAAAGCGGGATTCGAGATAATGAAGATTTGGCGTGATCATAGTGAGTGGTGAAAATGTGCGAACTAGTATAATTTGATAGAATATGACTAGTACATTATTATAGTTTCTCGAGAGAGAATTACGATAAGTCAAGTGATCACGATCAATAGAGAATAATATGCGAAATTATAGAATACTAGCGGGAAGAATTCCGACAATTGGGAAAATTATAACTCTAGACCTTCTTAATCTTGTCTCCAACCTTTAATATCTTTAGTTGATAGTTTTATTTCTTTAATCTGTTGATTAATTAGTTTAAAATAAAAATTACAATCTTTATAACTAGAAAATTATTTGAACTGGTATTTCATAGCAATATTGAACAAGTATAGCTTAGCCTTAGTTCTCTGTGAAATTCGATTCCGGAATCTTAGATTCGATTATATTTACAGCATCCACTTATCCATTTTAGGACTAGAGTTCGGCATGATCATTAACTCATAAGGTGAGGATTATCCAAAACCATATAAAGAGACAAAACAACTCAAATCCCATCGATGCGGGACTCAACATATTGTAACTTTTTATTTTCAGAGTAATATGTAATTGAAAAAAATAAAGAGGCTTAGGCTTGTTTTGAAGATTCTTAGTTTCCTTTGATCGCTCTGGAGGACGAAGTTTATATGAGAGAGGGTGATAGGGTAGGGGAAGCTACTTAATTTGGGCCAAACGTGGGATGTTCTCTTTCTTTTATAAGATTATGAACGATGATGTCGATCCAGTTTGATACGGTACATACTAATTTGTGCTCTTATCCATAAATATAAGTAAGATCTATTAATAGTTAGTCAATCCGTACAATAGGGCTTCTCATCTTTTATGACATTGAGGGTGTTTGGCTAAGCTTATAAGTTGGTCAGACGAGCTTATAAGCACCTTTTGGGTTATTTACGTATTTTGGTAAATACCCAAACTGCTTAGAAGTTATAATCTAAAATCAGCCATAAGTTATAAGTTGGTTACCCCCAAATTATGACTTTTTAGCTTATAAGTACTTATAGTTAGACCAACGCTTTTACTAGTTTAGCCTTAATAAGATTATCTAATTCACAAAATTATTTTTCTCAAAGTGACTTTTCTAACTTTTTTCCATTCCATATTTGTTGTTCATCTTTTTCTTTATAAAGAAACTTTTAATTTATTATCTTTTGTTAAGTTCTTAAGGATATTTTAGTCATTTTAATAAAAGAATAACTTATCAACATTTTTCTACAAAATATATTGCTGCTTATTATCAGTTTCAACATGTCTATCCAAATATGGAAATGATTATTTAAAAAATCAGTTTAAGCACTTAAAAATACTTTTTAGCACTTCAAGCTTATTAGCTATTTATGTTGAGCTAATCCACACGGACTCATTGTCTCCCGCTCTTGCTTATGCTTGTATAATGACTTTTTACTTTGCTTGCTTCTGACTTTATGAATCAAGTTTCATACTTGTAGTACAGTCAAGCCTCTCTATGATAACCTCGATTGTTCTGAATATGTAATGACCCGACCGGACGTTTTGAGCTTTTGCACTCCGTTCAATAATTCTCGGGCATGATTTTTCCCATGTGATGTACTATGACTTATGTACATCATTGGTTTTGGTTTTCATGTTTGTTGGAACACATTCTTATGTTGTTAAAACTAATATTGTGTTCATCCTTGTAGGTTTTGACAAATGACAAACTGAAGTAGATGGAAAATTCGTATATGCCAAATAGTCGTGAGTTATTATTGAAATACACTTTCATTTATATTTTAACTAAAGTGTGTTTGTTTTGTAGATTTGATATGCAAATAAAATAGCGGACTAAAGTTGAAGTCCAAGAACAAGAAGTTCAAGACAAGATCAAGAGAAGCAATGAAAATAAATGAAGACACGTTTGAGTCATGTTTATATTGTGATCTTGATCCAATTTTAAATTTAAGTCTTGGCTTCGCTCAAAATAATTTTTATAAAAATATGCATATCATAAATATTTTGATACACTTATAACAAATTGGTTTTAAATGTTTTAATTGAACCAAAAAATTCTTTTAAATTGTTTTTCATGTTTAAGACATATACTATATTCATGGTCTTCAAATAAAATAATAAAAAATGCTTTATAATTGATTATCAGTGAGATAATCGATTATCCTACAACAGATAATCGATTATCAAATATTTCCAAATAATCTGGACTTTTTCTCAAGGCATGATAATCGACTATCAGTTCTTGGATAATCGATTATCAGAAAAATAATCGATTATAATCGATTATCAGATTTTGTATAATCGATTATCTTATATCCGTTGCTCCTCAACGACTATTCTTTCAAATGCAATAATCGATTATCTGAATTGAATAGTCGATTATTCCAAAAATAATCGATTATCAAACTTAAGTTAATCGATTATCCTAATATCCGTTGCCTTTCAACGACTAGTTTTTTTGAAAGATAATCGATTATCTAATTTCAATAATCGATTATCTCATCAGCTTTTGAAATTATTGTTTAATTATTAATCAACGGATACAAGAGTTTTTGGGGCTATAAATACACCCCAAAACCTCTCATTTGACACAACACAACTGAACAAAATCATATACAAGCTTTCAAATACTCTCTACATTCATTTCATTATATTCAATTGCTTTTGAGAGCCAATTTCTTGAATTTATTGTTGTGTTCTTGAGCGTTCTTATTTTACTCATATCTACTCTTTAAGAGAGTTTTGTTTAAGTGAGTGTTAGGTGTTTGTATACACTTGAAGGGAAGCTTTAAGTCCCTTGTAGTTGTAAGAAGGAACGATTTATTCCTTCACTTGAAGTCTTGAAGTGTGGTATCTTCGAGCAAAGTTTTTGAGGCTTGTGTGATTCAAGTTCTCAAGTTGTAACGGTTTGTTGAGCACCTGGAAGCTTAACAAGATTAGTTGAACCTCGAGAGAGTCTCTTGGGAGACTGGACGTAACCACATTTGTGGCCAACCAGTATAAATTTGGTGCACTTCTTCCTTACTCTTTTATTTCCGCATTTGAGTTAATTTTTTATTCCTGCGAATTTTTATAAAACGCTATTCACCCCCCTCTAGCGTTAAGCACATATTCTAGCAATTGGTATCAGAGCCTAACTCTCTGATATACTTAACCATTTGAGAGAAACTATCCATGGCTTCTACTCCCAGTGCTTATGCAGGATTAGGTGAAGGTCAATGCATCACAAGGCCACCACTATTCGATGGCACAAACTATACTTATTGGAAGGAGAGGATGAGAATATTCATCCAATCAAATAATTTTCTACCGTGGAAAATTATGAAGAATGGAGAGCAAATACCAACCAAAAAGGTAGAAAATGAAATGGTTCCAAAATCGGAAGATGAATATGACGCGGATGATATCAGAAAAGTGGAAAACAACGCAAAAGCCATCAACATGATGTACTGTGCTGTAAATCCCGATGACTATCGGAAAATCTCATATTGCACCACGGCTAAGCAGCTGTGGGATATATTGGAAATCACTTACGAAGGTACGGACCAGGTAAGAGAAACTAAAATAGATTTTCTAACCTACGAATACGAATTGTTTCATATGAAGGAAAACGAGAAGATAGATGATATGTTCGAACGATTTTCAAAAATCGTTAATGATCTTCATGCTCTTAAGAAGACATTCACGGATAGGGAGCTTGTCCGCAAAATTCTTCGAAGTCTCACTCTGGAATGGCTCCAAAGCCGACGCTATTCAAGAGTCAATCGACATTACAACTGTCACTATAGACGGGCTTAGAGGTAATCTCAAAACCTATGAATCTACTATTCTTAACCCTCCTTCTGATGATCAAAGAAAAAGGAGAATCGCCCTAAAAGCAAGCACGGCTCAACCTCAAAATGATGAGGATTCAAGCGATGAAGATAACGAGTTCGGACTCGTTATTAAGAAATTACACAAGTTCATGCGAAAGGAGTATGAACGAAAAGGTAAGCGACAAGGAGGTCAATTAAAATGCTATGGATGCGGAGAAATTGGGCACATCAAATCAAAATGCCCAAATGCCAAAACGGAGAAGAAGGTCGTCAAAAAGCAAAGGGCCTACATCTCTTGGGGAGGCGACTCCAGAGACGAATCAAGTGATGGAGAAGGAGACGAGACCGCAAACTTGTGTCTTATGGCACATGAAGAAGCTCAAAATGAGGTATGTACCACTTCTAAAAATGCTTTCACTTTAGAAGATATGCAAGACGCCTTTGATGAGTTATATGATGAGTTTATTAGCGCTTCTAAAACTATAAAAGATTTAAGAAAACAACTTTCTTTAAAAGAAAAGGATCTTGAAAAATTAACTCTTGATAATGAAAAATTAAAAGAGGAAAACAAGTTTTACGGCAAAAGAAGCGCCGATAAACCCGAAAGTTCAAACAAGGGTTGTACCTCTTGCAAATCTTTAAAAGAGGAAGTAGAAAGTCTTAGAAGCACTTTGCATAAATTTAATTCTTCCCACAAAAATCTCAATGATGTTCTTGTAAATTTGAAATCCACTAAGCACGGTATAGGTTTTAAAAACGAGCCAAAAGAAAAAGTTGAGTCCATTCCTAAACCACCTAAGATTCAACTTAGGCAGAGTAAAATAAATGTCAACACTCAACCTAGAAATATTAATCCTAGAGTTGCTACTCATCCTAGAACAAATGCTAGAAGAAATGTTGGTATGTATAGACCACCTAGACAAGATTTTCGAAAATTGCATCAAAACTATATTTCTAAAAATAGAGTGAATGAATTTAGGCCTCCAAATTATTATCATCCTAGAAGAATGCATAATCCGAATGTCATTTGCCATTATTGTAATAAAATAGGACATATAGCTCCTGTTTGTTTTACTAGACATAGGCATCTCACCACAAGTCACCACTATGTTGCACCTAACACACAAGGACCCAAAATGGCTTGGGTACCAAAAATTCATTAATTTGTTTTGTAGGTGTGTTTGAAGGGATCAAGTGTACTTTGGTATCTTGATAGCGGATGCTCCAAACATATGACTGGAGATGCATCAAAATTCCTTCAAATAAAACAAGGAGGAAACATTATTTTTGGAGACAACAATAAAGGAAAAATAATCGGCATTGGTTCCGTCGGTAAGAACGAATCCTCCTCCATTAAGAATATCTTATTAGTTAAAGGGCTTAAACACAATCTCTTGAGCATAAGTCAATTATGTGACAAGGGAAATCTTGAATTGTTTGATTCAGAAGAATGCTTAGTTATATGCCGCAATAATTTTAAAGTCATTCTTCGTGGTATTAGAATTGATAATATTTATATGGTTGACCTTGAAAATTCTTCATCAAATTTTGTGAAATGCCTTATGAGTAAAGATGACGACATGTGGTTATGGCATCGTAGAGTAGCTCATGTAAACATGAATCTTTTAAACAAATTAGTTTCTCAAAATTTAGTAATTGGTCTTCCAAATATAATATTTGAAAAGGATACAATTTGTGATTCTTGTCAAAAAGGGAAACAAACAAAAGCCTCTTTTAAATCAAAAAATATTGTTTCAACCACTAGACCTTTACAACTTCTTCACATGGATCTTTTTGGACCATATATAATTAAAAGTCTTGGTGGAAATTTCTATGCTTTCGTAATTGTTGATGACTACTCTAGATTCACATGGACGTTATTCCTTGCTCACAAAAGCGATGCCTTTCAAATGTTTAAAAGTTTTCTTAAACGTGTTCAAAATGAAAAGAACACAACCATCACTTCCATAAGAAGTGATCATGGGGGAGAGTTTGATCATAATCTCTTCGCGGATTTTTGTGACGAACTCGGCATTGAGCATACTTTCTATACTCTACGTACACCACAACAAAATGGAGTGGTGGAACGCAAAAATCGATGTCTCGAAGAGATGGCTAGAACCATGCTCAATGAGGCAAAGATTCCCAAACATTTTTGGGCGGATGCCGTGAGTACCGCAAGCTATGTTTTAAACAGAGCTGTCATAAGACCGATACTTATTAAAACTCCCTATAAACTCTACAAGGGAAGGAAACCTAACCTCTCCCGTCTTCGAGTTTTCGGTTGTAAGTGTTTCATTCATAACAACGGAAAAGACAACTTAGGAAAATTTGACGCGAAATCTGATGAAGGAATTTTTCTTGGTTACTCATTGCGTAGCAAAACATATTGAGTATTCAACAAACATACTTCAACTGTCGAGGAGTCCCCTCACGTTGTATTTTGTGAAAATGATGCTCGCTTGGCGAGAAAGGATTTTTATGATGATCTTGCAGATGCTTTAAACAAAATCAATCTTCAAGACGAGGTGCAAGAGGAGAATCCAAAGGAAGTTCAAGATGAGGTCGTGGAACAACCATTGGAAGAAGCACCACCACAGGAGGAAAAATCGATGATGCCTAAAGCATGGAGGACGTCTAAATATCATCCTCTTGACAAGGTAATTGGCAACATCGAACAAGGGGTAAGCACTCGAAACCTTCTTAAAGACACTGTAGGTCATATGGCTTTTGTTTCTCAAATTGAACCTTCTACCATTTCCGAAGCAATTGGGGATGAGCATTGGACCTTGGCAATGCAAGAGGAGCTTAACCAATTCAAACGTAATGATGTTTGGGAATTGGTGCCAAGACCCAATAATCACACCATAATTGATACGAAATGGGTTTTTCGAAATAAATTAGATGAAAATGGTATAATCACTAGAAACAAAGCTAGGCTAGTTGCTAAGGGATATAATCAAGAAGAAGGCATTCATTATGAAGAAACCTATGCACCCGTTGCACGCCTAGAAGCTATTCGTTTATTACTTGCTTTTCATCATTTATGAATTTTAAATTATATCAATTGGATGTCAAGAGTGCCTTCCTCAATGGATTTATTCAAGAGGAAGTGTATGTTGAACAACTCCCGGGTTTTGAAGACTTTAAATCTCCCGATCATGTCTTCAAGCTTAAGAAAGCACTGTATGGTCTTAAACAAGCTCCCCGAGCTTGGTACGAACGATTAAGTAAATTTCTTTTGGACAATGAGTTCATTAGGGGGAAAGTTGACACTACAGTTTTTATCAAGAATAAAAACAATGACATTCTATTAGTTCAAATTTATGTCGATGATATTATTTTTGGTGCTACTAATGATTCTTTATGCAAGGAATTCTCTAAGCTAATGACTAGCGAATTCGAAATGTCAATGATGGGTGAGCTAAATTTCTTTTTGGGGTTGCAAGTGAAACAAATGAAAGAAGGAACTTTCATTTGTCTATCAAAGTATTGTAAGGAGTTGCCAAATCGGTTTGAAATGAACAACGCCAAAGCAATGGCCACTCCAATGAGCACATCCGACCATCTTGACAAAGATGAGAAAGGTAAGGAAGTCGACACTAAGAAGTATCGAGGTATGATCGTATCTCTTCTTTATCATACTGCAAGTAGACCGGACATCATGTTTAGCGTTTGTTTATGCGCTCGATATCAATCATGTCCGAAGAAGTCACACCTAACTGCGGTAAAACGTATAATGAAGTACCTTGTTGGAACTATGAATGTGGGACTTTGGTATCCCAATGGTTATTCATGCCAGCTTATTGGCTATTCCGATTCCGATTTTGCGGGTTGCAGATTGGACCGCAAGAGCACTAGTGGCACTTGCCATTTGCTCGGTAGCTCATTAGTATCTTGGTTTAGTAAGAAACAAGTTAGTGTTGCGTTATCCACAACCGAGGCTGAATATATAGCCGCGGGGAGTTGTTGTGCACAAATCCTTTGGATGAAGCAACAACTCTCGGATTATGGTCTTAGTATTGATCATGTCCCTCTTCGATGTGACAATACTAGAGCCATAAGCTTGATGAAGAATCCTATTCTTCATTCAAGAACGAAACACATCGAGATTAGGCACCACTTCATAAGAGATCACGTTCTCAAAGGTGATGTCTAAATTGAGTTCGTTGAAACTAAACATCAATTGGCCGACATCTTCACTAAACCATTAGATAAAGAGTCATTCTTCCATATTCGTAGTGAACTCGGAATACTTGACTCTACGTTGATCTAATGCATACATTTAGGTTGCACTGATTTTTCTTAAGTTATTACTAACTTGAGCGTCGGAGGCGTTTATTTTTCTTTTGCAGGAATCGCCCTAAAGACAGGGGGAACTTAGTTAAATTTCCTTAAGTCATTTTGATCAAGTTTAAGGTTTTTAACTATAAAATAATTGATTGACAAAATAGCATAATCGATTATATTATTAATATGTTTTACGAAATTTTTTGATGAATAATCGATTATCTTGTGTTAAATAATTGATTATCATAAAATGTATAATCGATTATCCAGTTCTTCGGCTTTTCGTCTTTCTCTGAAATAATCGATTATCAAAGTAATTAATCGATTATCTTCCTCATCCGGAACTTAAACTGTATCAAGATAATCGATTATCAAATCCGATAATCGATTATCAACGGCCAAATTTTCAAAAATTCTTACCGTTTTAGATCCCTTTGGAGTCTTCAATTCTGAAAATTTTCTCATTAATTATCCTTATTTCTTCAACTCTATAAATAGGCTTGTCCACCATTCAAATCATTCACTCAAGAAGCAATTCTCTTCACAAAAACTCTCTTCAAGAGCATCAAAAGCCTTCAAAAACTCTCTTGATTACTCTTTCAAATGGCAAATAGAAATTCCAAAAGAGCTCGTGCCGGCAAGAACATTGCCTCCTCTTTCTAATGAACCTCCATCTTTACATTGCTATAAAGACGGCTCATTTCTAAGGTTCGAACAAGAAACCGAACTTCTTCGATTTGTTCAAAAATTTGAAAACCGAGAAATCCTTCCTCCGCGTTTTACAACCGGAAGATATCCTTCCAACACTATTCATTCATCCATACTACTCCAAAGCCAAATAATCAATTTTGTCTATCTCCAATACTCCTATATTCATCCTCATTTAATTCGAGCTTTTTATTCCAATCTAAAGAAAGATGATGACGGGGAACTCACTTCTAACGTCAATGGCGTTCCTATTCTTTTAAGTGAGGAAAATATTCAAACCCTCACAAATTTACCTCGTGAAGGCCAAGACATCGTCCACTACACCGGGGACGAAGGAATATTCTTTGATGAACAAGTCCTTTTCCAACATATTGGAATTGGACACTTTGAACCAACCCCGGAGCATCGTCGACCCTCAATTACAAATATACTACCGGAATTTCGTTTACTATTCTATATCATTACTCGAATCCTCAAGCCTCGTAAATTTAATCATACAACAATTGGTCGTGAGGACGCCAAAATTATGCATGCCATTATTTCCGGAGCTCGCATCAATTGGTGCAAGCTTATTCTAACTCACATGCATGATTCAATAGGAGATGACAAACCTCTCCCATATGCTCTTCTTGTAATGATCATTCTTGAAGCATTAGAAATCAATACCAATGTTGGTCCTAAGAAAAATCGCACCAAACTTTGGGAGATCCAAGAAACTTCTTTTCATAGTGGTGAACATTCCGCTCCTCAACCTTCTCCTCCTCAAAATCGTCGCCCTCATGCCCCTTCGGATGCTACACTTCAAACTATTTCGGAGCAATTAGCATCTCTATCAACTTCAATGAATAGGATCGATAGAAATGTTACCCGCACGGAAAGATACGTGCGAAGGTTATCAAATGAGTTTCACGGGTATTTTGACCATGTCAACTACCCCTATGCCCAAGTTTATTCTTCAAGCGATTCAAGTGTCGTTCCGAACACGGATGATGAGATTGAAGAAGATAGCTCTTAATTTAAATTTATGTTATATTATCTAGTTGCTATTAAATTATGTTTTTATGATTCTAATATGTACTTTTTTAATTTTTATTAATAAAACCATTCCCTTTATCCTATTTTTTTATACTCTTTTTGTTAATGTCAAAGGGGGGAAGAAATTGGGGCTATGCATAGATCCTTTTAAATAAGAAAAATGGGCTATGCATAAATTTTATTTAATAAACTTTGAAAATTATTTTTTAAGTTGGTATAAATTGAGGGGGAACTCAATTATAACTCACTTAGTATTTGGCATAATTTAATTGTATTAAATTTGTCATGCATATCCCCATATCGGTTTGCCATTATCAAAAAGGGGGAAATTGTTGGAACACATTCTTATGTTGTTAAAACTAATATTGTGTTCATCCTTGTAGGTTTTGATAAATGACAAACCGAAGTAGATGGAAAATTCGTATATGCCAAATAGTCGTGAGTTATTATTGAAATACACTTTCATTTATATTTTAACTAAAGTGTGTTTGTTTTGTAGATTTGATATGCAAATAAAATAGCAGACTAATGTTGAAGTCCAAGAACAAGAAGTTCAAGACAAGATCAAGAGAAGCAATGAAAATAAATGAAGACACATTTGAGTCATGTTTATATTGTGATCTTGATCCAATTTTAAATTTAAGTCTTGGCTTCTCTCAAAAATAATTTTTATAAAAATATGCATATCATAAATATTTTGATACACTTATAACAAATTGATTTTAAATGTTTTAATTGAACCAAAAAGGTCTTTTAAATTGTTTTTCATGTTTAAGACATATACTATATTCATGGTCTTCAAATAAAATAATAAAAAACGTTTTATAATTGATTATCAGTGAGATAATCGATTATCCTACAACACATAATCGATTATCAAATATTTCCAAATAAACTGGACTTTTTCGCAAGGCATGATAATCGATTATCAGAAAAATAATCGATTATCAGATTTGTATAATCGATTATCTTATATCCATTGCTCCTCGACGACTATTCTTTCAAATGCAATAATCGATTATCTGAATTGAATAATCGATTATTCCAAAAATAATCGATTATCAAACTTAAGTTAATCGATTATCCTAATATCCGTTGCCTTTCAACGACTAGTTTTTTTTGAAAGATAATCGATTATCTAATTTCAATAATCGATTATCTCATCAGATTTTGAAATTATTGTTTAATTATTAATCAACGGATACAAGAGTTTTTGGGGCTATAAATACACCCCAAAACCTCTCATTTGACACAACACAACTGAGCAAAATCATATACAAGCTTTCAAATACTCTCTACATTCATTTCATTATATTCAATTGCTTTTGAGAGCCAATTTCTTGAATTTATTGTTGTGTTCTTGAGCGTTCTTATTTTACTCATATCTACTCTTTAAGAGAGTTTTGTTTAAGTGAGTGTTAGGTGTTTGTATACACTTGAAGGGAAGTTTTAAGTCCCTTGTAGTTGTAAGAAGGAACAATTTATTCCTTCACTTGAAGTCTTGAAGTGTGGTATCTTCGAGCAAAGTTTTTGAGGCTTGTGTAATTCAAGTTCTCAAGTTGTAACGATTTGTTGAGCACCCGGAAGCTTAACAAGATTAGTTGAACCTCGAGAGAGTCTCTCGGGAGACTGGACGTAACCACATTTGTGGGCAACAAGTATAAATTTGGTGCACTTCTTCCTTACTCTTTTATTTCCACATTTGAGTTAATTTTTTATTCCTGCGAATTTTTATAAAACGCTATTCACCCCCCCCTCTAGCGTTAAGCACATATTCTAACAATGGTAATCAGAATGAATTTGAAAGAATAGTTCTCAGTTTGAGGCATGAAATTTGAAAGGTTTGACCAAGATTTAACTTGTTGGTATATGATCTGGGATTGGAATTTTTATGATTTGATTTGCTCCGTTAGGTTATTTGGGACTTAGGGGTGCGATCAAAATGTATTTTGGAGGTCCGTGGAAGATTTTTAGGCTTGAATTGGCGAAATTGAGATTTTGGCGTTTTTCGGTTGATAGGTGAGATTTTGATATAGGGGTCAGAATTGAATTCCGAAAGTTGCTCTAGTCCCATTGTGGCCATTGGGATGTGTGTGTAAAATTTAAGATCATTCAAACATGGTTTGGTATACTTTTTGATCGAAACCGAAATTCGAAAGATTTTGGATATTTTTGAATGTGCTTTGTTCCCTTAGCATATTTTAATGGTAATGTGCTAATTTTGGCTAGATTTGGAGCTTGGGGGGATCGATTCGTGAGGGAAAAGGCATCGTGGGCTAGAGTTGGACCGGATCGCAGTGAGTAATAATTTTAAATTATGTTCTGTGGGTATGAAACCCCGGATTACACAACATGTGGCTATGTTGAGGTGATGCACATGCTAGATGACGAGCATGGGGTCGTGAACTGCTAGAAATATTGACTTAGTCCATCCTAAATGACTATTTTTCCATGTACTTAATAGTAAATTGTTTGATATTGTGACACCGGATTCTAGGTAGAGATGTATGTTGGCGTGGTCGTACTGGTTATGGTTAATTTATCAGATTAAGTCTACTACGTGTTTCATTTATCATTGGAAGTATATGAAAGTTTTGGAATGAGACTTTAGTTGATAAGAGGTTTTCTATCGGTATTTCGATTGTTGAGTGCAAATTTTGTAATTAGAAGTTATCGCTTCAAGTGGTTGAGTTATGCAGTATATCATATAATTACACTCGAGGTTGTAGGTATAGGTTATTACAGCTTGTTCGGGTTTATTCAGAGTATAAATGTGAGAATTTTATCACGTGAATGATTTCAGAAGTGAAAATGTGGTTCTAAGGTTTATGGGCTAGGTTGGATTGTGAAATTTCAGTTACATCATGTTAATGGACCTATATGAGATAGGGTGACGTAGGATCACCCCCCAGGTATGTACATGGTGAGGCTTTTCAGCAATTGGTTGGCTTTTGGAACAACTATGGGCATGTTCAACCACGAACATATGTTAAGTTGGGGAGGATTTAACTACCCGACCGATTATTTTGAGCTTTTATACTTTGCTCGCCAATTCTCGGGCATGACTTGTCCCGTGTGATGTATTATGACTTATGTAAATTGTTGGTTTTGGTTTTCAGGGTAATCAGAATGAATTTGGAAGAACAGTTCTCAGTTTGAGGCTTGAAATTTGAAAGGTTTGACCAAGATTTGACTTATTGGTATATGATCTCGGATCAAAATTTTATAATTTGGTTAGCCCCGTTAGGTGATTTGGGACTTAAGAGCGTGATCCGAATGCATTTTGGAGGTCAGTGGAAAGTTTAGGCTTGAATTGGTGAAATTGAGATTTTGATGTTTTTCGGTGATAGGTGAGATTTTTATATAGGGGTCAGAATGGAATTCTAGAAGTTGCAGTAGTTCCATTGTGGCATTTGGGATGTGTGTGCAAAATCTCAGGTCATTCAGACGTGGTTTGGTATACTTTTTGATCGAAAGCGTAATTCGGAAGATTTTGGATATTTTCGAGTGGGCTTTGTTCCCACATCATATTTTAATGGTTATGTGCTGATTATGGATAGATTTGGAGCATCCGGGGGTTTATTTGTGAGGGCAAAGGCATCGCAGGCTAGAATTGGACTGGATCAAGGTAAGTAATAATTTTAAATGCTGTCTTGAGGGTATGAAACCCCGAATTACACAACGGTTGGCTATGTTGATAGGATGCACTCGCTAGATGACGAGCGTGGGGTCGTGCACCGCTAGGGATTATGACTTAGTCCATCTCGAATGACTGTTTTCTTGCCTACTTAATAGCAATTGTTTTGATATTATGACACCAGATTCCGGGTAGAGATGTATGTTGGCGTAGTCGTATTGTTTATGGTTAATTTATCAGATTAAATCTTCCGTTTGTTTTTATTTATCGCTAATGCTTCACTTTTGATCACATGTTAGTTTAATTGTTAAAAAGGGATAATGAATGAGTTAGTAATTCTACAATACGCGGCTTTCCTAGCTTCCACGAGTAGGTGCCATTACTACTCTCGAATGTGAGAAATCCGGGTCGTGATAGAATATTTTTGGATGTTATAAGAAAGTGCTGTTATATAGAATATATCTTATGACACAACATGAAAATTAATTCTGAAAAATCTTGGATTTTGTAGTGAAGTGTTGTTATATAGAGATGCTGTTATAGAGATGTTGGACTATATGTCTTTCTTCTTCTCTATATTGTGTAGTAATTAATTTGTGTGCTTTTTATTACGTATTAGTCATTTGGGATCCTCTTTATCAGAAGCAGATCTAGAATTTCTAAAATATGAGTCTACCACGAAAGAAAGGTGTGTTGATACCATATTTTTTTCATCTATTTTTTATATGCAAAATACTTTCAAATACTATATATATGCATATATAAGTATGCCTACGTATTTTAGTATTTTTTCCAATTTTTAAAAGATTTTTTAAATTAATTTATTGTCCATTTTAGCAGTATAAAAACTAATAATTATTTCCAAAATTGTCATCTTGGTGGATAACTTATTGTATTCTCATATTTATACCAAAATATCGCTAGAAGTAATTTTTATACATTTTTTACAAATTTATTTGGTATTTTAAAAGTTAATTTGCATATAATTATAATTTTTAGCCTATTTTGAGAATTAATAATATTTTATAATTAGAAAATTGGTTCTATTATTTTTAGATTAATACTTATATGTTATTAACTGACCCAACACTTTTAATTTGCTTTCAAAATTATTTTACTATTTTTATAAAATAAAAGGGAAAAAACTGGCTATTTAAAAACTAGCGTCATTTTCATTTCAATTATAGCCAAAATTGATCCCCTAATTGACCTAATCTCAGTCTCTAACTGGACCAGCCCAAACCCTAATATAACCCGACCCCTAACTCGTCAATACAACCCGCCCGATCAATCTTTTAATCTACGCCATTGATCATTTTGATCAACGGCCATGATTGACCCTTACCTTTTTAATTCCACCAAACCCCATAGCCCTACTCATTTCACTTTGAGACGCCGCCTTGAAACCCCTTTCTCTCTCAAACTCTCTCGAATGTTCTTGAAACCATAATCGTCTTCTACCATTTTCAACCTCCAACTCACCGGAATCCATGGCCTCTCAGGCCATGGATGGCCTATACTGACCTCCCTCTGCTCTTGAACGCTTGGTGTTCGAAGTTTCAAGGTTTGACCTCGACGGTGTCCATTTAGACCTTTTTCGATCCAAGGTCCTATGGTTTCTCTGGCTTAGCTCCGGCGTATCTAAAGCATTTCGAGCTTAGTTCTGACTTATCCGACTCAAGATTAGACCTTTTCCAAGCCTTTCTCATTTTATGGTTCCTCTGAAACCCTAGCTATTCGAGGCTTCTCTGATTGTCTTCTTAAATCTAGTCTATATCTGTGCTCTACTTGAGTTTTAAAAATATTTTCCCTATCTTTTTCTTTTAAAATGCTCTTCGATTTATGGTTTCTGAAAAGTTCAAAATGTTTCTCCGACTGTTCCTTTCCTTTTTCTTTGTGTATACTTGTCACGCTTGTGCTTCTACTACTTTCTTGTGTTTGTGCTACTATATATGTTCTTCTGTGCCTTGTCTATCTACTGTGTTTTACACTATACTTGCATGTTCCTCCTGCTATGTTTTCCTATATGACTTGTTGATATGCTTTTCTTATATTTTTGTTCTCTTACTACATATATTTCTTACCGAGTTCTTAAGTTCTTTGTTTGCATTTTTCTGGACCTTTATTTAAGTTCTTTTTAAACGTGTTTTCTTCTAACTGTTCTCTTAAGTGCTATACTACCTCTTTTGCTCTTCTGAACTTGTTTGAGTTCCCATTTTTCTTAAAACATGCTCCTTCTACTCTCACTATCCTTCGAATTAGTTTCTTCACTCTTTTGCTTCGAACTTGCTATTGTATATGTTTGTTTTCTCGTAAGTCTCTAAAAGAGACCTCTGAGCATGTTTCAACTATTTGTCTTCTCGTCTGTGTATCCGATTCGAGTTGAAAACCTTGTGATTTGGGGAATTTTTGGCAAATTTGATCTTGTGTTTGGACTAAGGTTCTGTTTTGGAATCGTGGACTCTCTCAAACTTATTCTAAGTCTATGTACTGAATTTGAACCTCTTTGTTTATGACTCTGAACTCTTCTATACTAGACTCTTCTGATTAACATGATAGTTCTTTCTTGTTTAGGCATGTCCATATGCTTTATATGTGTGTAGAACCTTTCTTGAAAAGGCTTTCTAACTTATGGTTGATCCAGAATCTTTTTCCTAGGTTTGATTGATTTTTACTGATTTTCCTTACGTAAAACCTTTCCTCACTTTTCTGACTTGGTTCATTCGTACAAAGCCTGCAATTTGGATTTCTTGGGTGTTAACTGATTCCCATTCCTTACTTGCACAAACCGTGTGCTATCAAACTTTGTCCTTAAATAGACCTTTATGTATTTACCCCTCTTGTACTGCTTTGGAAAAATGTTTGATTGACCTCTTTCCTTAATTATTTTTCCCGTTTGAAATCAGAATCCCTTAATTAAAGGGAGACCTTCACTATCAGAAAATGTGTCTATGGCAACAGTTATTGTAGCAACGATTCAACAACCGTTGCCATAGAACCTGTATGGTAACGGCTATAACCGTTACAATAGCATTTAGGTGATATCAGCACACTTTAACTATAGAACCATTACAATTGTAAAACAACCGTTGCCATAGACTCATCTGGCGCAACAGTTATGTGAATCGTCCCAATAAAACTATCTATGGGAACGCTTTCATTGTAAAAATTTCTGCACCTTATTTTCCCTCGTAAAATTTATTTCACCCGCCAAAACAACCCCTATTCATTTTATTTTTTTAATTATTTTAATAATACATATAAAATAAAAAATATTTTGTCACTTAATTTCCCATTAACTGCGATATTTGCTAGGCGATACCCCGAAACACCGAGCCATCTTCTTCTTCGCTAATACCCTCTCCTATCTCTCTCTCTCTCTCTCTCTCTCTCTCTCTTTCAAAATCTTCTTCTTCGATGACCTAGGTTATTTTCTCAAAATCTTGCTAAAAACTTCGATACCCCCATATCTCTCTCTCTCTCCGATGACCTAGGGTTCGTTGTTTTCGTAAATTTATGAATAAATTGGTTTTGGGGTTTTATTCTAATTGGTGTCGATAAGTTGTGGTTGAAGCTTGGGTTCATTTGTTTGGTCTCGACAATCGAATTTCTGGTGCTGAAGCTCAAAGAACAACTTCAAATTTCTGGAGTTGAGTGCCTGAAGCTGTTGCGTAGCCTATGCACTCCTCGACGCATCAGGTATGATTTCTCTATGCTTAAATTTGTGTCATTTTCTGGATTTTGAGGGATTTGTGATTGATTAATCTAATAGAAGATTGAACTTCTATACTATTATTTGGGATATATCGATTTGAATCTGTGAATTCGACTCACGTAGTTTAATCTTGATTTTTTTGAGTATTAGACTGAATTCGCAGTTCAACTTGAGGCTGCCATTGGTTGAAACTATTTGCTGTAAAATTTCTTGGAGATTGTTGAACTGATTTTGAAGTGTTCCATAGCTACTAACTCAGAAGAGATTAGCCATCTACTAAACTATGCAAATGTTGTTATTTTTGTTGGAAAATCCTGGCTGGTGACCGAAGAGACGGTTATTAGAATTGGCTAAGAAGGAAGATGGGGAACATAGTCTGATGTTTCTGGGATGGTTAAAGTAATGCCAACAGTTTCTTATCTCTTCTTCCTTCCCCTTTTTATGTTTTTCCAGTCCCAGCTTTGAGACTCAAATTCCATCACCTTTTAGTTTTTTCACTTGGCCCATCATTTTTCTCTTTCCCAGTAATTGTAGGACATTAAGGTGCCCTTCATTACCTGTACCATTTTACCTGACTATGTGTATCAGCACCATATATGTCCACTACTCTCTTCCTTCTTTGCTAGTTCGTATTTCTATTTGCGACAAATCCTTACTTATTTTGAAGTCCTTTGAGCTTAGTGCTCCTTTTATGCAGAAAACCCTAAGATGGACCTTTGGAGTACCTTTTAGGATCTTGTATAGGATGCTACCTGAACAGACACTATACAATTATTGTGCAGAAGTGTAGTAGCCAGTATGATTTGCATCATAGTTGCTTTTGGGATAAAATAGTTTATTCTCTTTCTAATGTTCCTTAGTGACATATTTTTGGATCCAAGATAGGCTGCAGTTATGGTTTATATGTTTATTATGACTTATGAGTATAGTAGCTTACTTGAAGCCATACTTAAGAGTTTTTCGTTGTTTCTTTTTCTTGAATCAACTGGTTTGTTTAAGTTTGTTAATCCCTTTATTATTGGACTAGGCTCCACGTCAATATTTTAAAAGCGACTCGGTTACTCAATGGCTAATTGGGTGAAGACAGTCAGGTGTAACAAATCCGAGTTGTAAAATTTTGGCATGAGGCATTTACATTTGCCTTTTGCTTAATACAATGTGCTTTAAAAGTTTTCCTTCTCTAATGAAAAAGAAGGATGTGTAAAGAAGTAATTTAGTTATTCATATATGTGATCCAAAACATGGGTATGTATTAGAACTAACTATTTTGGTATGAAAGTTCATAAAACTAATAAAATATGAAGGAAATAGTCTAAATATTTTGTTTGGGAAACTACACTTAATATTTTGTTTTCACTCTTGCAAACTGACTTTAGCTCCAGCAATCTCGGTTTGGACCTTTTTCTGTTTTATGTGTGGTGCTAAGTGAAAGTAACTTAAGGAAAGCCTATCCTCGTCACTAGGAATTTCTTACAGCTGTTACCTTGTTTTCTGTATGTAGATTGGCTTGCTGGTGGGATATGTTATTTGCTAAACTAAAAGCCTTACTGTCTTAACTGTACATCTAGACCACTAGTTATTTCCTTCACCTTCCTGCTCTTAAACTGTTTGAGGAAAGACAAGATATAGAAATTACCTCCAAATTCCTTTTCTTTCGAAATCTTTTCTTTGATTACCCTATTACGGGTTTAGTTTAGTAATTTGATGTCCACTTCTGATATTTTCCATTGAGAAAATAATTTCTTATGACTGAGTGCTTGAAGACTGCTCTAGTATATGGTGTTTAATGAATACTTGAAGTTCTCACAATCTATTTGTTGAAGTGTGTGACCGTTTCTTCTAAAAGCTTAAGTTGTTAGAGATTGATTAACTCTTGAGGGCTAATAGATTTTAATAGAATGATATTAAACACCATGTGGCCACAAGTCATGAATTTTAATTTACATTAGTTTAGTGCCTATTGTGAAGTAAAAAGCTATTATGTTGGAACTTAGAACTACTCAGCAGATGTTGTTTCAAAAGCAGCAAATAAGCTTCGTGGGCATCGCGCTTCCTCTGCATAACAAGCTGCAGTGCAACTAATCAATCGTCTATCTTCCCTTCTTCTTCCTTCTTCTTCTTCTTCTTCTTCTTCTTCTTCTTCTTCTTCTTCTTCTTCTTCTTCTTCTTCTTCTTCTTCTTCTTCTTCTTCTTCTTCTTCTTCTTCTCCTTCTGTTTCTTTTCTGCCACTGCTCTCTCTGATAAGGCTTTTAACCGAGCTAGTTTTAATTCTGCTGGTCCTTAGGAGTCTAGTTCTGATCAGTTAAAACATTTGTTAATTTGTCCAAGAATTGAAATTTTGTTTGGACTTTTATTATGCCTTTGTTATTTGTGTCATAACATAATACCTTTTCTTGTGTCATGTGATGTTACATTGTTACTTATGAGGAGTGGTGAGAAATTGGATAAAGAATAAAGAGAGTGAAGAATGAATGCGGCTCATGAGTGATCTTTCATGTTTTATAACAAAAAAGTCTTTTTGTCCCAACATTATGTATGCTTGTTTGAATGACTGTAGTATTTACTAGTTTCATTGAGTTTTGCTATTTTTATGAGTATTAGCATATTGTTCTAGCAGAAAGCCATTAAGGGGGGTGTGAAAAATAATTTCTTTATTTATATAATGTATGCTTGTTTTGATGAATATTTTTTACTAGTAGTTTCATTGAGTTATTGCTATTTTTATGATTTTTAGCAGATTTTTCCAGCTGAGTGAAAAAAAAAGACTTTTTTGTTATAGAGTATGAAAGAAAGGAAAAATCAGCTAATATTTTACACACACCCCTTAATGGCTTTCTGCTAGAATATCTAAAACTCATAAAAATGGCAAAAATGTATATACTGATCTCTAACCATACATGCACCATTATATATACCATGTGTTTGCGTGAGAAACCATTGACCGAAGATAGACAAGCATAGGTGAGTATAGCCGTCTGAGTGTCTCTATGTACAAATATTACCTCTTTCTCAATGTACTTTGCAGGTGTTGTCCCTTATATTTTTCTGCTACTTCTTGTTGTATGCTCGGTGAGACCTTATAATTTTTCTGCTACTTTTTGTTACGTTTTTTTGCTTTTGTCGTTTGCTCTTTTTCTTATATTTGGCATTGGCTTATTAAAGCCAAGGCTAGAGTGGTTGAAAGTTATAATTAGAATAATGAAAGGGAAGATACAACCAACCCATTCTCTACTTACAAAGTTACAATTAGAGAAAATTCTATTATATCCATTCTTGTTTAATGACTTTATTTATTCTCTTTTGTAGGTGGAGCAACTAAAGAAATGGAAGACGGAGAAAGTGGAGTAACTGAAGAATGGGAAGATGGAGATAGCGACGATTAAGGCCTTACTTAAGAAGAACTTTGTGTTGTTGTTGATTCTTTTGGAGTATTTTGTTATAGCATTTGAAACTTAACTTTTGAAGTGTTGAACTGTAAAACTTATGTAATTGGGTTAAAATATTTTGCTATTATCGTTATTCTTAGCTTATTGAATATGAAAGATGATGAAGTATTTTATCTTTTTATTTATATAATTTTGAGGTAGTAACGTCAATTAAACGTTTAAAATAGCATAATAAAGCTGTTGCAATAAGTACAAATGTCGTTGCCATAGCGTTTCAATAGGTCTTGCAAACCGTTCCATAAAGTGTGACAAACCAATGCAATTGACAATTAAAACTGATGCAATGGAAACAAAATCGTAGTAGCGCAATGAAACCGTTGCAATAGCTGTAAATCAACGTTGCATTAGCATATATAATCGTTGCAATAAACTATATTGTAACAGTTTCCAGCCGTTGTATAAACTATATAGTAACGGTTTTTAACTGTTGCAACTGATATGGACACTCGTTCAGCCAGAGGGAAACCGTTGCGATAGCTTGATCTATAGCAACAGTGTGGTCAACCATTGCGGTAGATCTATTGGCACGCGAGCGGATGTCACGGTCACTAAACCGTTCCAATACAGCTATGGCAACGGTTGACCTATCAATTGCAACAGTTTACCTACTGTTGCCATAGGCCTATTTTTCAGTAGTGCTTATGTAATTGATTTCAAAACTATTTATTTGCCTATTTCTACTTGCTTTCTACACTGTAAAGGGCACGACCCTTCTGCACTTTTAGACACACACATTACTGATAACACACCTTGAATCATACACTGCAAGCACGTATAATCTCATAGTTCTCTCCTAAACCAATGATATTCTAACTAGGTCTTTGCACTTTGGCTTTACAAGATTGCTGCTCTCTTTGCTTGTTTCCTTGAGACTGATATGTTTTAGTTTTGGTTTAAGCATCATCCCCAATGTGTTTACTTATAGTTTTACATCCATGTTTATTTACTGTCTATATGGAGTTTTAGCATGTTAATTTCCTCTCATCTATTTCTGCTGTGAATCCATGTACCCCTATTCCCTTCTATGTGTTTTAGTTAAAGTTCAGAACATGGCAACATCCAAATTCTTTCTCATGTCTGTACTTGACCTTTTAAGGGGTCCTAACTCCGAAAAAATATAGCTAACATGCTGGTTGGGTTGTGCCAGCACCTCCAATTGCTAGGTATGGCCACCAACCTGCCTTGGATTTTCCCGGAATCCCCTCTATTGCACTCACACTCATCCCTAGCTTCTAAGTTCTGTCCCCCTCCTGTGAGCCATGCTTTGGGACCTTGAGTTCCATATGAACTTGGACACTTGAGAGTTGGCCCTTCCATACTGCACTATGTCTCAATTCTGTAATTAACTTGGGTGTAAGCATTGCCCGGAGTCCATGAGGCTCTTGGGAACTATGACAACCCCAAAAAATGAGAAAGGCTTTAGATTTGGATCTTTGGAGTTGGCCTACTACATGCTTCAAGTAGGGAACCTGAATTAGGCTCTCCTTGGTTGTAATTTTAATTATTTCTGATGTAGGTTTATTTTATTTTATTTTGGATTGTAATAACTCTATCATAAACTCTTGGGGTGATTAGTGAAAAGGGAAGGGGTCAATCATGCATGCAAATGGGTAGTTATTATGTTGATAGGTATTTATTATACTTCAGCAATCATGTCTTGTTTTCACTTCTGCATTTTTCACATAGAAACCTTATTTATAAGCTCCGCATTCTTTAGAAATCCTGTCTATAGGTTCTGTATGTCATATGTGGATATCATGTTCATAGGTATTTATTATACTTATGCAATCATGTCGTATTTTCACATATGCATTTTCACATGTGTTTATAAGTTCTGAATATTTTAGAAATCTTGTCTATAGGTTATGCATTTCATATATAAAGATCATGTCCATAGGCCTCTGCACTTTCCCATTTCATATATATAGAAACCGTGTCTATAGCTTCTGCACTTCATATAGAAACCATATCCATAGGTTTCTGCATGCTGCATATTATATAGATAATATGCCTATATGACTTCCTGAAATTTGCATCTGCATATGTCACTAGGAAAACCTATTTATAGGTTTAAATAACTAGCAATATTTTAGATAACATGCCCTATAGGACTTCCACACTCTCGCTTCGATTGTAAAATATGTTACAAAATCAGTAGCGCCTAGAAAGCATGCCTATGGGAACTATCAACTAAATCTGAATCGTCCATTCGCTTATAAGTCTAACATCAATAGTAACAATAAAGACTACAGAGTTTATATTCTTGTAATGGATAACTCCTTTCCCTTAAAATCAGTATACTTCTTTTCTGAAACTAATAGATATCATGCCTATAGGTTTTGTTTGACACTCAGGCAAGCCATAAGGTAACTTGTAAATTGAATCGGATTCTATCAATTTCATCTAGCAGGAAGACCTGACTCGGGCTTCTCATATGAAATATGTAATAGATCAGTCTGCCACAACTCTTAAGTTTAATTAAACCCTAATCAGTACGTGTAAGACATGCTAAACTATATGCTCCCCTTTGTTTTTCTAAGGAGGTTTGTCTGAGTCTTTCTATCTGTTATGTGCTTCTCCCCCCATATTTGGTACATATGTATTTTGATCGCCACCTTAGAATTTTTTCCTTTGAAACTATAAAACCTCACACCCGTTCCCTGTAGGATTAGTAGTCCCAAATACCTCCGGGGCTGATAGGATTGGGGTAGGTAATAACATGCAATAAGTAAAATAAGACCATTCCGCGTTTAATACCTTAACGGGGTGGGAAATGATAGATATATATATGATGATCATGCGATAACACCATGCGTATAAATAATTATCGAGTGTTGCGTGGGGTGATCTATATTATTTATAAACCCAGGATCCCCTTCCCCTTACTTGTTTATTTTCAGAATTGAAATAAAACTGTTGTACTTTCAGCTTCTTTAACTTCTTTTATTTTAATTTCTTGCAACAATTATGTGAAAACTCCTTCCATTTACTTGTTTATTTTCATAACTTCGAAACTACTTTCTTCCCAGACTTCAGCTTCTTTAAACTTCTTTGCTCGCAACCATTATGTGAAAACTACCTCGTATTTGTAATTCTTGCTTGTTTACTTGTGATTTTCACTTAAAGTCACAATTATAGCATGGCCGGGAACCATACTAGTGGATCTCGAGGGGTGCCTAACACCTTTCCCTCGAGATAATTTCAAGAACTTATCCTTTCTCTAGTTTTCTAAATCAAAATTCTTCTTGGTTTTGAAATGTACTTAATCATTAGGTGGTGACTCATCAATTCTCCTAAACCTAATTCCCAAAAGGAAAAAAGTTGTCTGCCCAAATGTCATAAACCCAATTTTTGCGAGAAAAACGGGGCATCGATAGCATGGAGACTCTGATGGGGATGTCTTTATGGCATTTACCATTTCATGCTATTTGTGACTTTATGCTTCTTTATATATCTTTGTTTGTTTAAATTCCTTTAAGTACTTCTCCTCTTCTACCTCGAAGCTGACTTGACTCTTTGTTTCTTTTCCTTATTTCTCTTAATGTTTTCCTTTATCGCTTTCCTTTAATACTATTGTAAATTAAGAGAAACTGTTGTAATTATTACTTTATGAACATGCAAATACGCGACAACTTGTTAAATATTGTAACTGCATATTCAACATCATAAAAACCTCACTGCCCAGTCATGTAATTCCTTTATCGCAATCGCGGCCAAGGCCTCGCGATCACTAAGGGCAAAAATTTCAAGTTTCCAAAACTAGTCTATGCAAACGCGATAGGGTATCTGCGAACGCGAAGCTTCCACACACAAAGCTATGCAAACGCGTGACCATACACACGAATGTGAAGAGTAATGACACTGTACCCCAAAACTCTTATACGCGACGCGAGTGATACAATGAGAATGTGAAGTGCCAGCTCAAGACCTTCCGTGAACGTGGACCCTCAACCACGAACACGAAGAACAAAACACATTCCCTCCAAAAACCTTTTACGTGATTGCAAGGGGCCTCATGTGATCGCGAAGACTAAAATTGTCTGCAATTGTTGTTGCAATTTTCTGCAAATCTTCAAAGTGTCAAACTTCCCGTTAGCCATCTGAAATCACCCCGAGGACCTCGAAACCTCAACCAAAAGTGCGAACACATCCTAAAACCTCATTCAAACTCGTTCCAATCATAAAAATACCTCAAAAAACACCAAATTCATCAATTCGCATCGAATTCAAGCCTAAGTTTTCTAAAAACTTCCGAAATACACTTTTGATCAAAAACTCAACCAAACCACCTCCGAATGATCTAAAATTTTGCACACACATTCCAAATCACATAATGAAGCTACAAAAACTCTCAGAATTTCATTCTGACTCTCGGATCAAAATCTCACCTATCAACCGGAAACTTAAAAAATTCAAATTTCGGCATTTCAAGCCTAAATTAGCTTCGAACCGCAAGAACACATTCCGAACATGCTCATAATCCCGAAATTACCAAACGAAGCTAACGGAACAATTGATTTTCCATTTTGAGGGCGTCGTCACACTATTCTGACTATGGAAAACTTTCCAATACTTAAGCTCTCATTTAGGGACTAAGTGTCCCAAAACTCTTCGAAACTCAAAACCAAACGTCCTAACAAATCAAATAAGCAGAAATAAACTTGGGGAAAGCAGTTAATAGGAAATTGGAGCGTTAATTCTTAAGACGACCGGCCGGGTTATCACACAATGATACAAATTGCATTTATTTAATGCTTCTGCTATAGACTTGGTTCTATTCTGAACCATTTTCTTAAGAACAGACAAAGACACATGGCCAAATATTTTATGCCACAGGCTTATATCTTCTGCACTAAGCACTTCATTTACAAGGAGGCTGAAATTTATATCTTTATTAGCAAGTTAACTCAATAGAATGTATAGTCCATCTCTTTCTTTACCAATCTCCTTCACCCTCCCATTGAAGAGATCCTGAAAAATACAAAAATGAGAGTAGAAAGTTGCTTCACAGGCTAGTTCCTTAGTTATTTTGACACAAACATTAGATTAAATTTGAATTGAGGCAAATGAAAAACATTGCTAGGTATACTTCTAGCAGATATTGAGCTAGTTCCAGTGTGAGTAACATTTAAAACTTCACCATTAGGAAGACATACTCTCTTAGGATTAGTATTTTCAACTGTAGAGTCCTAATTTAACATTTTAATATCAGACACCATGTGGTTAGTTCCACCATCGTCAATGATCCATTCTTTTGGATAATTTGAAACTAACTAAGCAGTACTCATACCTGCTATATTTGCTGTAGAGTTATTGTTGTTGCCTTCTGTATTAATTTTGTTTAGAATTTGTAATATCTGCTCATATTGATCTTTTGTGAGTGCTCCTATCTGAGGCACTAAATATGAATTATCAATGTGGCACATGTTTTGAACATTTATCATCTGAGATACCTGTTGATAAGTTCCCATTACGTTCACATTAGGCTGGTGATGTAAAATTTCTGCAAGAACATTATAAGTTGCTGGACTTGTTATACCTCTTGTTTCACTGTTATAGGTTCCTGGCCCTTTTTCTAAAATTTGAAATCTGGAGGATAGCCAACTATCTTAAAATAATTTTCTTTGATGTGACCTGTAAGTTTGCAGAATTCACATTGAACATTATAGTTCCTTTTATATCTTTGATTCCCCATATATTTTTTTTTGTATACATTGCTATATCATAATTCTTTGTAGTAACAGCTAGATTTGCACCTAAGATTCCAGAAGTAGCAGACATTGCCTTTTGACTTTCAGCACTTATAACCATTGAATATGCTTGATTTACTGTTGGGAGTGCGCGTCTCATAAGAATTTGACTCCTCGCTTGAGAGTAGGGCTCGTTGAGGCCCATATGACATTAGTATACCTTTAGTTTCTGTAAGTAAACCACAAAACCTCTAGACCTTGGACAATGAAAATCAGGAACTGGAATTAATGCTTCGAACTCCTCCTGCATGTCCTTCAGTTTTAAATAATACACTGATAGAGATGATGCCTTGAGTAAGAGTGACAATTTCTTTATGCAAGTTAAAAGGTCTTGCATAATCTACTTTATAGAATCGTTCATACAGATCATCCTTGACTGTCTGAGCATTAGCTGCATACATAATACCACCAAAAAGGCTACTATTACGAAATTCATGATCTAAGAAAGTACAATAGCATTTACTCTCTTCCAATGGTTCCACATAGTCGCAGGAAAACTTTCTTTTCTATAAGAACCATCCACCAATCCCAATTTGTTCCTTCCTAGAAGTGCTACCCGCATAGAACGACACCAAACAGAGTAATTCTCAATTCCATTCAGTTGGAACGAGATAATTTGTATTCCACTAACATCTGAAGGGTGAAGAAACAGAGGATGATTGTAATCTATACCTGCTTGTTGAGAAGTCCCTCCAGTGGTTTGATTTAGATGAGAATTGGCTTAATTCAGCTGAGATCCATCTTCTTGATCATTGTTTAAACTCATTTCTTAGTTCTTGAATTTTTCGATACAACCAAGAATCAACAAAATTGAATTGATCTTGCGAAAACTTTAATCAAATCAAAGCTATATGAACTTAGCTTTAAGGGCTCTGATACCGTGAACTGGTTGAGAGAAGAATGATAGTCACGAATCAGCGACTTGAGTGAAGAAGGAGACGCAGAAGAAGAAGATAGAAGAAATCAAGAGAAAAGAGAGTAGAGAGTAGAGAGAAGTAATCAATCCTTATTATTGAACTTACTGAAAATGATAATGTACAACATTATTTATACTATCTAGCTAACTTAAACCTAAGTAATCTAAATTAACTAACTAACTAAATATGGTAATAGTGTATTAACAAAATAACTAACTAATATGTGTTGTAAATAGGAGGATATATATATATATATATATATATATATATATATATATATATATATATATATATATATATATATATATTATTTGTAGAAGAGAGAATTGATGATTTAGAAGCTTGATTGATCTTGAATGCTTTGCTTATTGCTTATTGCTTAATTACAAATGAGGGGTGATACCTCTATTTATACTACACAATGGAATAGTCGAGAACACTTCATCATCTACTAGTATCTAGATAATTCCTAAGTATTCTCATGATAATTCTAGAGTTAGATATTTTACAAGATTATTCTACACACTTTGACTACTACATATTACAAGAAGTTTCTAGATAATGGACTCTAATCTTGATCTAATATACTTGGATACTTGCAAGCCCAAATCCAAAACACATAACCCAAAATCAAGTTTATTTTTCAACAGCCCCCCCTTAAAATTGATTTCGTCACTCCGAGCATATTCCGTAATCTCTGAAACGTCTCGTGTTTTAGAGGCTTTGTGAAAATATCAGCAACTTGGTAATATGACTTCGCGTACTTTATATGCACCTCTTTATTTGTAACACACTCCCTGATGTAATGGTATTTCGTATCGATGTGCTTGCTTCGATCATAGAAGACTGGATTCTTTGCTAGAGCAATCACAGACTTGTTATCCACATATATCTCCGTAGCTTCTTTTTGAGAAAACATAAGCTCATTTAGTAACTTCCTGAGCCACACTGCATGACAGGTGCACGATGTTGCTGCTACATACTCGGCTTCACATGTTGACAGAGTCACAATGGGTTGCTTCTTCGAACTCCATGTGAACGCCGTATCTCCCATATAGAACACGAAACCACTCGTACTCTTACGATCATCTATGTCTCCGGCCCAATCACTATCACTGTATCCAACTAGCTTGACGTGATCAGAAGGCGAATAAAATAGACCATAGTCAATCGTACCTTTGATGTAGCGAAGTATCCTCTTTGCTGCCTTCAAGTGATTTATTGTAGGTGCTTCCATATATCGACTTACTAGTCCAACTCAGTAGAGAATATCTGGCCTCGTGCAGGTTAGGTACCTCAGACTTCCAACCAAACTCTTGTATTGTGTTGGGTCCACTAAGTATCCTTCATCATCTTTTGACAACTTGAGATTGCAATCCACCTGTGTGTTCATCGACTTGCAGTCATTCATCTTAAACTTCTTCAGCACCTCCTTCGCATAACCTTCTTGGGATATGAATATTCCTTCTTTCTTTTGTTTCACCTCGATCCCAAGATAGTAAGCCATAAGTCCAATATCGATCATCTCGAACTCCCAAACCATTGCTTTCTTGAACTCCTCGAATATTTTGGGATTACTACCGGTGAATATCAAGTCATCCACGTATAGGCACACAATCATAACATCTCCATCCTTGTTTACTTTAGTATAGAGGGCATGCTCATGTGGGAATTTTGTAAAGTCATTCTGCTGGAAATACTTGTCTATCCTGCTATTCCATGCCCGAGGCGCTTGCTTCAACCCGCATAAGGCCTTTTTCAATTTCAGCACCTTATTCTCTTGGCCTTTCACGATGTATCCTGAAGGTTGTTCTATATAGACTTCTTCTTCTAAGTGTCCATTAAGGAACGCGGATTTGACATCCATTTGATAAATCTTCCCATTATGCTGAGCCGAAATGAGATCATCAATCTTATAGTTTCTAGGCGAGCGACAGGAGCAAATACCTCGTCATAGTCTATGCCGGCTCGTTGACTATATCCCTTCGCCACCAACCTTGCCTTGTATCTTTCAACTTCACCTTTGGAATTGTTCTTGGCCTTGTACACCCACTTTACACCAATAGCCCTATGCCCCTTTGGTAGAGTAGCGAGATCCCACGTATCATTCATCTTGATTGCTTGAATCTCCTCGTCCATGGCACGTTTCCACTTCTCGCTTTTTGATGCGTCTTCATAGCTTATTGGCTCACAATCGGCAAGAAGGCAGAACAATGTTAGATCCTCCATAGGCTGAGTTACCTCATACAACTCCTCAATGCTCCTTGTTCGATGTTGTAGCCTACTTGATTCTCCTCCTGATGTTGGTGTCGCTTCATTTGGTGTTGTTAGAGTATGTGGAGAGTGCGGAGATGGTGTACTAGAAGGTTCTTGAACCTCTAGATATTCTTCGTTCCTTATAGTACTCTCGAACGGATAAGAGAGAAAATCGTAGTTCTCCTCTTCGGGAACATTCCAATCCCATGTGCTTCTTCATCAAACACCACGTCTCGACTTGAGATTACTTTACCGGTCTTGGGATTGTATAGCTTGTATCCCTTCGAACTTGAGTCATAGCCCATGAATATGAGCTTCTCGCTTTTATCATCGAGCTTCGTCCTCTTCTGATCTGGCACATGAGCATATTCCACGCTTCCGAACACTCGTAGGTGTGAGATGTCGAGCTTCCTTCCACTCCAAGCTTCAATGGGCGTTTTGTTCTTGACGCTTTTAGTGGGCGAGCGATTTGCTAGATAGATCGCACAGTCCACTGCCTCGGCCCAAAACTCCTTAGGCATCCTTTTGCTCTTTAACATACTCCGGGCCATATCAAGGAAGGTCCTATTCTTTCTTTCTACAACACCATTTTGCTGAGGTGAATACGGAAGAGTTAGAGGACGTCGTAAGCCATTGTTGTCGCAAAATTCCTTGGATTCCTTGGATGTGAACTCTCCTCCACGATCGGATCTCATTGCCTTTATGGTTAGACCACTTTGATTCTCCACAAACGCTTTGAACTTCTTGAACAATCCAAAGACTTCCGACTTCTCTTTTAGAAAATAGACCCATGTCTTTTGACTAAAATCATCAACGAATAGAAGAAAATATCTATTTTTACCGAACGATGGTGGATGGATGGGTCCACATACATCTGTGTGAATAAGTTCTAGAAGTTTCTTCGCTCTACTAGAAGCATCTACTTTTTCGAAAGTGCTTTCCTAGAAGGCATCCCTCACATATTTGATCCGGTTGATTAATTGGAGGCAAACCCTTCACCATTCCTTTACTTGATAATAACTTTAAGCCTCCAAAATTTAAGTGCCCGTATCTCATGTGCCAAAGCCAAGAATTATCTTTGAAATATGCTTTTAAACATCTTGGAATGTCATGTTGAATATTTAGCAAAAACATCCTATTCGTTGACATTGGCACTTGAGCAATCAAACCTCCTCTTTGGTCTCTTATAAAAAGACTACAATTTATCATGTGAATATCATAGCATTTCTCTAAGAGTTGTCCAACACTCAGTATATTAGACTTCATATTGGGCACATAATACACGCTAGAGATAAATTGATGCCTTCCATTTTTCAAGCGGATGAGGATCTTACCTTTGCCTTTAACCGGGACTTTAGAGGAATCTCCGAAGGTGATATTTCCACTTATTGCCTCGTCTAACTCCACAAACATGCTTTTGTCACTGCACATATGGTTGCTTGCACCCTTGCCGAGATACCACAAATTCGATCCTCCGTTGTCTCCACCTTTGCATGCTAGTAACAAAGTGTTTTCCACTGCTTCGGTATCTTCTTGTGCAAAATTTGCTCTTTCTTGCACGTAATTGTTTGACTTATCGCATTCCGAAGCATAGTGGCCAAATTTATGACAATTATAACATTTAGTTTGAGAGTTGTCATACCTTGGCCTTCTACTTGTGTAGCCTCTCCCGCGACCTCTTATCGAGTGAAAATCTTGGCTTCTTTCTTCATTTTTGTAAGAACTATTGCCTCCACATTTGATATATCCTCGCCCTCGTCCTCGGCCACGTACTTGACCACGACCTCGTTGACTCGTTTGATGAGTCTTTTCACTACTCTCTTCCTTGAAAGAGAGTTTTGCTTGTAAAGCTTGCTCCAAAGGCTCCTTAATTTTCTTATTGAACCTCTCTTCATGGGCTTGTAGTGAACCCATGAGTTCATCGATAGTCATTGATTCTAGATCTTTAGATTCTTCGATAGCTACGACAATATAGTCAAATTTTGAATCTAACGATCTAAGAATTTTCTCAATGACTCTTATATCGCTTAGAGTTTCACCATTCCTCTTTAATTGATTGACAATCGCCATGACTCTTGTAAAATAATCGGAAATTTATTCAAAGTCTTTCTTATTTAAGGATTCGAACTCACCTCGTAGGGTTTGTAGTCGAACCTTTTTCACCTTATCGACTCCCTTGTGAGAATTCTCTAAGATCTCCCATGCTTTCTTGGCGGTGGTTGCACTTGCAATTTTCTCAAAAGCTCCATCATCTACACTTTGTTGGATGATGGAAAGAGCCTTTTGATCATTGATCTTGTCTCGTTTTTCTTCTTTCATGAGTGAGCCCTTGTCTTTAGGCTCCTCATAACCTTGCTCCACAATCTCCCATAGGTCTTGTCCACCTAGGAAGGTCTTCATTTGGATGCTCCATCGATCATAATTATCCATTGTGAGGCGAGGAAACGTGATGACATTGTTGGCCATCATCTTGTCAAACCTGGCTGTGATACCAATTTGTTGTAAAAAGGAGGCTATATATATATATATATATTACAAATGAGGGGTGATACCTCTATTTATACTACACAATGGAATAGTCTAGAACACTTCATCATCTACTAGTATCTAGATAATTCCTAAGTATTCTCAGGATAATTCTAGACTTAGATATTTTACAAGAATATTCTACACAATTTGACTACTACATATTACAAGAAGTTTCTAGATAATGGACCTACAATCTTGATCTAATATACTTGGATACTTGCAAGCCCAAATCCACAACACATAACCCAAAATCAAGTTTATTTTTCAACAATATGGTGATATTACAACTACCCTTATGAGCTTTGAAATATATTTTCTTTAACAATATTGGTATGCTTGTAGAACTTGCAGATTTGCATATATTTAATAATTTTTTAAGATAAATATAAAATTTCAATCAAAGCTTTGGATTCAATCGAACTTATATTCAGCACTCCGGCTCCGTCCCTGAACTTGCGTATATAATTAGTTTGGTGCTTTGAAAACCTGCATAAAGTTGACAATCTCATATATTTTGGTGAAATTTCCTTATGATTATAAGCTACAGGACGAGGCCTTTGTGTTTCCATTGGCGAGTTATTAGAGGGCTTCTTTTGCCCAGAAATAGCAAACTTTAATGTTTTACTGTAAAGTGTGACTGAACCAGAAAAGAGTTTCACAGCATAATTTGCAATCTGCTCCATGTCATATTAGGGAAGGCAAAACCTTTAGGCTTATTATTTTCCTTGTCACGAGGAAAGTACAAGTTAATAATACGCCCTGCTTGAATTAAAATGTCATATAATACGCGATCGCTTACTCTCTCATCCAAATTTCCAACATAAACAGTGCAATTTGAGCTCTCAGCCATGGGTACCAAAATGTTTAATTAGTAGAATAAAACTGAGATTTATAAATAGGTTTTAATTTTAATTACCTACTTCTAAATGGTTTAACATTCAATTTAATGAGATTTTGCCGCGTGTAATTGCATAGGACCCTTACTTCTGATTTGAGTTAATTAGGAAATTTTGACCGTTGTGGAATGGTAAATGTGTTGGGATGGGATCTCTCCCTTTTTTACGTGGTTTTGGATTTGGGCATACAATTTTTCACCACATAGATGAGTAGTTTAAAAGATAAGTACAAGCAATCATCCATTAAAAGTGAGATTTATAATCATTAAAAAAAAAGATTACTCATTACAACGATTGAGTACACGTAGGTGCTGTTACGTAAAATGTATTAGGGAAAATAATATAAGTGTTAGCTTTGGCATCATTAGTCCCTTTTTGGTAGTTTTTTCCAAATATTTATAATTAATATCATATAAATACTTGTGTTAGTTATACACCCTATTCAATACTATTCTTATATATAAAAACTAAGGCATTGACAATTGTTGGAATAAATCCAAATATAACACTATAGCCTTCATATCGAATTACTTGGAATTGTAACATAAGCGGAAGCGTACCTGAATCCATAAGTGGAAGCTCCTTAATCCGGCTTGAAGATTGTCTCCTTTATCCGGTTTGAAGATTGTCTTGAGGTTTCCCAAGAGGTTTGACTTTCCACTTGATATGCAAGAACAAGTTTTGCTCTCTAGTTTCAATGGGAGGAAGAAGAGAATGTGTCTTGCATTCTTATGGGAACCATAACCCCCTAATTATAACATGTGAGTTAAGAAACTCAAAGGTCACAAGAATGTAACCTTAGTTAGCCCATCATTAACTAAGGTTACTCTTTTGGGTATCTACACAAATTATACCCTATACTTTATATGACAATATATTGGCCTCCTTAATAATATCCCAAAGACCACATATTTAGGCCAAACCAAAAGATAGCACATAACATATAATTAATCCATATATTGTTCATATGTATGTAGTATAAGTCCAAATGTCTAACAATCTCCCACTTGGACGATACACTCATGCATATGTACAAACCTTAGAATTATATGTTACATAATAACTTTATGAGCTCTATATTGCTATCATAATAAAATTGTCATGAACAATCCGGTCCATCAATCATATCAACATAGGATCTAAGAGCTCTTAGTTACTCTTGCGTAACTAGAACCAACATAGATCACGTATATCAATATAACCAACGGCATGGATCAAGTATAGGTGTGTAGCATGGAAATAACATAAAGTGTGGTCTGAAATAGAATGTCTATTTCCAACTGGTTCTCTTTATTGAGATCAATCATAAACCATAAGAGTACATAAAACTTTAAGACTGAATATCTGCAGATAAAACCTTAAAGACCGAATTACCAAATGCACTGGACAATACATAATTGTATAACACAAACTCCCACTAAAACCTATAATCCTCAACTGATTTGACACCCATGCGAGCAATATGCTCATGAAATACTTTGTGTGGCAATCCCTTAGTAAGCGGATCCGCAATCATGGAGTTTGTATTGATGTGCTCTATGCATAATTGTCCATTTTGTACTCTTTCTTTAACAACCCGAAACTTGACGTCCATATGCTTTGCCTTCGTCAAACTACTGTTATTGTTAGCATAAAGGACTGCTGATCTGTTGTCGCATAATAGCCTGAGTGGCCTATTGATACTGTCTACTATGCGCAGTCCACTAACAAAATTTCGCAGCCATAATCCCTCATTGGATGCTTCATAACATGCCATGAATTCCGCTTCCATAGTGGAAGTCGCCGTAAGAGTTTGCTTGATGCTTCTCCAAGAGATAGCACCGCCATCAAGCATGTAGATATAGCCTGATGTAGACTTCAGACTATCTTGACATCCAGCAAAATTGGGGTCGGTGTACCCGATGATCTCAAGCTGGTCCAATCTCCGATATGTGAGCATGTAATCCTTTATTCTCTGTAAGTACCGCATGACCCTTTTGGCTGCCTTCCAATGGTCCATTCCCGGATTGCTGAGATATCTGCCCAACATCCCAACAATGTATGCGATATCAGGTCGTGTGCATACCTGAGCATACATCAGACTCCCTACAGCCGAAGCATAAGGTGTCTTCTCCATTTCTATGGTTTCAAAACTATTCTTTGGGCACTGTTTGAGACTAAACTTGTCTCCCTTAGCAATAGGGGTGTCGCCTGGATTACAATCCTGCATGCCAAATCTTTTAAGAACCTTATCGATATAGCCCTTTTGTGACAAACCGAGAACACCTTTGGAGCGATCTCGATGTATCTGAATTCTTAATACAAAAGAGGCATTACCAAGATCTTTCATTTCAAATTTCTTTGAAAGAAATTTCTTAGTTTCGCGTAATAATCCTACATCGTTACTAGCAAGCAGTATGCCATCGACATATAAAACCAGAAAAATATGTTTGCTCCCACTGAACTTATGGTATATACAGTCATCAGCAATATTTGGTTCAAAACCAAAAGATGTAATGACTTCATGAAACTTGTGATACCATTGACGGGAAGCTTGCTTGAGCCCATAGATGGATTTCTTTAATTTGCAAACCCTTTTCTTTGAGTCTCCCGAAACAAAGTTTTCAGGTTGCACCATATAAATTGATTCCTCAATGTCACCATTGAGAAACGTTGTCTTAACATCCATCTGATGAAGTTCAAGATCAAAATGTGCTACTAGTGCCATTATTGTCCTGAAAGAGTCTTTCGATGAAACTGGAGAGAAAGTCTCTTTATAATTAATGCCTTCCTTTTGAGTGTAGCCCTTTGCGACAAGGCGAGCTTTAAACCTAATGACATTGCCCTCTGAATCCTTCTTGATTTTAAATATCCATTTGCAACCAATTGGTTTAACACCTTCGGGCAATGAAACAAGCTCCCAAACGCCGTTATCGCTCATAGACTTCATCTCATCATTCATTGCATCAATCCACTTTTGAGAGTTAGAACCTTTCATGGCTTGATGGAAGTTGATTGGATCATCTTCCTCAAGTCCAATGTCACTTTCTTGTTCTTGGAGAAATACAACATAATCGTCCGGAATTGCACTTCTCCTCTCTCTAGTGGATCTCCTTAATGGCACTTCAGGTTCTTGAGGTTGTTGAGTTTGATTTTCATTAATGATATCAGGAACTTGATTAGGGAGATTATCAAGATTGTCTTGAACTGGAGTTGTGTGATCCGTGTCAGGAATGAGAACACCCTGATCAAGATCAACAACTGAAGGAAAAGACACATGTTCTTCCTCAAAGACAAAATTTCTAACTTTATCTCCCCACCCCCCAAACTCAATATCCTCAAAGAACCGAGCATTACCCGTCTCAAAAATAGTTCTAGAAGTGGGAGAACTTATACCCCCTGGATCTTTCAGAGTATCCAACAAAATAGCTACTAACCGTTTTAGAATCCAGTTTCTTTTCATTTGGCCTGTAAGGCCTTGCCTCAGCTGGACAACCCCAAATGTGTAAGTGCTTTATACTGGGCTTATTTCCAGTCCAAAGTTCATATGGGGTTTTGATTGTAGCTTTAGTTGGAACCCTATTAAGAATATATGTTGCGGTTTTCAATGCTTCTCCCCAGAGTGAGTCTGGCAAAGTAGTATGACAAATCATACTTCTCACCATGTCCTTTAGTGTCCGATTTCGTCTCTCATCTACACCATTCATAGTAGGACTGCCTGGCATAGTGTACTGAGGAACGATCCCACACTCATCTAGGAATTTGGAAAATGGCCCTGGACGTTGTTCACCTGAACCATCATATCTACCATAGTATTCACCACCACGGTCAGATCTAACGGTTTTAATCCTTTTGCTTAGTTGATTTTCAACTTCGGCCTTATATGATTTGAACATGTCTATAGATTGGGACTTCTTATGAATGAGATATAGGTATCCATACCGAGAGTAATCGTCTATGAATGTGATAAAGTATTGTTGACCATTTCTACAAGGTGTAGGGAATGGCCCACAAATATCCGTATGTATCAATTCTAAGACATCTAAAGCTCTCTGGGCCCCTAATCTCGTCTTGTTTTGTTTGTTTACCCTTGATACACTCAATGCAAATATCCGAATTTGAGGAATCAAGAGAATCAAAAATTCCATATGACATGAGTTTCTGAATTCTTTGTTTGGATATGTGACCCAAACGTTTGTGCCAGAGTGATAAAGAATTCTCATTAGTTAATTTTCTTTTGGTACCATTAGAACTTGTATGCAAAATTTCATTATGTGAGGTTATTATGTCAACAAAATATAGGCTATCATATGCTGGTAAAAGACCAGTACCGATAAGATTTGAATTTTGAAAAAGACTCACTTTATTGTCACCAAATGAACAAGAATAACCGGATATGTCCAATTTGGGAATAGAAATTAAATTCCGTCTAAAAGACGGTACAACAAAAGTCTCATTCAAATCTAAATAAAAACCAGTCTTAAACAATAGCCTAAATTTCCAATAGCCTCAACTTCAACCCTTTTGCCGTCACCCATTAGATGTATCTTTCACCATCATTTGGTTTTCGGCAGTTCAGGCAACCCTGCATAGATATACTTATGTGAGTAGTAGCAGCAGAATCTACCACCAAGTATCTTTAGGTACCGAAATTAAATTAACTTCAGAACAAACAAGAGAAAAAGATATACACTTTTTTGCACGCCAAGCGTGGTATTTGGTACAATCTTTCTTCTTGTGATTAGTCCCCTTACAGAAAAAGCAACCTGATTCTGTAGTTTCAACCTTAGTTTCCTTTTGTTGCTTCTTCTGGGGCCTTGAGACCGCAACTTCCTTATTTTTCCTCTTCTTGTTGTCTTTAGAAGAGGATGCCAAATGAGCACTTTCTGTCTTATCTTGCTTTATTCTCTCTTCCTCTTGCACACAATGTGAAATGAGTTCATTAAGAGTCCATTTCTCCTTTAGGCAGTTGTAACTGACCTTAAACTGATTAAATTGTGCAGGGAGAGAGATCAAAACTAAGTACACAAGCAGTTCCTCAGGTAATTCCAACTTGAGTGACTTAAGTTTTGAAGCAAGATGAGACATTTCTAAAATGTACTCCCTTATGTTTCCTTTGCCTTTATACTTCATGGAAACAAGTTTACTCAAAAGAGTACTAGTTTCCGCCTTTTCGTTTTGTGCAAAACGCTTTTCAAGGTCCTCAAGGAAAACTTTGGCATTATTTTCTTCAGTCATAGTGCCCCTAAAAGATACTGGAATTGCACGTTTCATGATCATAAGACTCATGCGATTTGAGCGTTCCCACTTCTCCATCTCCTTCTTTTCATCAGAAGAAGATGTATCCTCAAGAGAAGCAGGTTTCTCAATCCGAAGTGCAAGGTCTAGATCCATGCAACCGAGAACTATCATAATGTTCTCTTTCCATTCCTTAAAATTTGTGCCGTTAAGCACAAGGATGCTGTTAATGATTGCAGATATTGTACAGCTGAAGAATTCACTGAACATAGAACAAGGACAACTTAATACATGCTTACAATTACTTGAATTTTAACTTTAGTATACAGATTCAAAATAGGCAAATCCCATTACAAGATACCTAGCACAATATTGATTTTAGTCTTTGGACAGAAAATCAACTTGTAATTGGTACTCTTCGTGTAGTAATCAAAATATTGACAATAAACTCCTGTCAAATATCAAGCCTTCCTTTGGGCCAACTTAATATTCACATGGAAAAATTAATAATTGTCACATATTTATCACCACAAGCATGCTCGAATTCCTGCCAAATAACAACCTTCCTTTGGACCGGTGTTAAGCGCATGGAATACGAACATACACAGTCATCCTATATTATAAAATCAATCAATCTTCACAAAAGAGGTTACTTTGGTAACATAATGTTTCAATTGACTAATTTAAAATATTAGATGCAAAATTAATTAATTCTATAAGCCATATATTGAATCTTAACTGAATATCACATGTTTATAATGTAAAATTTGAATATTAAAATCTGAATATTAATGGACAAAATATTAATGTACAATTAAAATCTGAAAACTTAAAACGTTTCTTTAATAATGAAAAAGCGTTTCTTTAATAGTTATACATTATGTCTTCATTAATATGTTAATTATTAAAAAAAGTTTCAATAAATAATGCAAGACTAATTATGTCTCCATTAATGATAAAGCGTTTCTTGAATAATGGAAAAATATTTCTGTAATTAATGGAAAAACTTTTCTTTAATAATGCAAGATTAATATTTTAATATTAATATTTTAATATTAATCTTGCATTATGACTCCATTAATATCTTAATTAAATAAAAAAAATGTTTCAATAATAATGAAAAACTTTCTATTAATTAATTTTGCATTATGGTTTCATTAATGTCACCAGAAAAACGTTTTTAATAAAAAAAAACGTTATCTTTATTAAAAACGTTTCTGTCAATTTATTCCAGGACCTTTTGCGGCGACAAACGCTGCCACTAAACCCATAGAAGTCGCCGCTAAATGTATTAGTGGCGACTATGTATTGAAACTGGAGTTGCCGTCGCTGAAGGTTATTTGTGGCAACATTGCGACGAACGCTGCCACTAAACCCATCGAATTTGCCGCTAAATGTATTAGTGGCGACTATGTATTGAAACTGGAGTTGCCGTCACTGAAGGTTATTTGTGACAACATTTGAGATCGCCACTCAACGATAATAAACTTAATGGGGCTTTCAACAAAAGGCTTAATCAAGGAATCATGTTCAACAATCGAAATTAGGCAATTTATTTCAACATTTCAATTCATATGGTGATAACATGGTATCGAAATACTAAAGTTTATCATCAACAAATCATTCATGAAAGCATGTTTTATCAAGGTACTAGAATTTCAAAATCAAAATTCTATCTTAAGTTAATCATGAAGCTTTATAACATGGATTTCATGAACTTTCAAATGATCCAATATGAAAGAGGCTCTGATACCAATTGTTGGAATAAATCCAAATATAACACTATAGCCTTCATATAGAATTACTTGGAATTATAACATAAGCGGTAGCGTACCTGAATCCATAAGTGGAAGCTCCTTAATCCGGCTTGAAGATTGTCTCCTTTATCCGGTTTGAAGATTGTCTTGAGGTTTCCCAAGAGGTTTGGCTTTTCACTTGATATGAAAGAACAAGTTTTGCTCTCTAGTTTCAATGGGAGGAATAAGAGAATGCGTCTTGCATTCTTGTGGGAACCATAACCCCGCTAATTATAACATGTGAGTTAAGAAACTCAAAGGTCACAAGAATGTAACCTTGGTTACATGTATGTAACCTTAGTTAGCCCATCATCAACTAAGGTTACTCTTTTGGGTATCAACACAAATTATACCCTATACTTTATATGACAATATATTGGCCTCCTTAATAATATCCCAAAGACCACTTATTTAGGCCAAACCAAAAGACAACACATAACATATAATTAATCCATATATTGTTCATATGTATGTAGTATAAGTCCAAATGTCTAACAATATCATAGTTTTAAACATGAATAAGCATGTATAAAGACAAAACTGTCATTTCAAAGTCTTTAATATACCAAACTAAACGATGGATAAAAAATAGTTCCAGTATAACTAATCTTATCATTACCAATATAATATTATTCTTAACACCTTGCGAAGCGACCCCATATAGCATAAAAAAATCTTCACATTAAACTAAAGCTTTTTTTAGATTTTACACACAAATAAAGATGCATAACATAATTAACTCAAAATCAAGCCCTGTTAGCTAGAAAGGTAATCATATCGGGTATTTATACCAAATTATATTAATTTATTATAATTAATTAATTTAAATGAATAAGAATACATATAATTTATCTTGATGAAATGATTGAAGTTCATATACTAAATATATGTCATATATTTATTAATTTGGCATAAAGTTTTTACCAGCTAGGTAGTATCATGTTGAAGTTCACCTACAACAGAGAACAACGAAATGCGGAACAGCTCAAGTTGGCAAAATCCAACATCTTAGGTTAAAAATGTTGTCCTTGTGAAGCAATGTTATGCACAATTTAATGCTGACTCATAATTAGGCGAGGTGAAAAAAGCACTCCAATCAACAATCAACAACGTCTCACAAGAAATACACAAATTGGTAGGCATACATCCTGGAGTAAGTTCTCACGGATTTGAAAAGAATAATATGTACGCAAATTTTATCCCTAACTCTATCTCGACCCCTATCCTTATCGTGAAAAGACAGAGGTTATTTCAGATAAACCCTGGAAAGGATAATAGTACTTAAAATGAATAATGCAGAATGAGAATTTAAGAAGCATAATAAGCCTGTGGAAGAGAAAAACATGCTCCCTTTGGGACATACTTGTAGCTTCCATCTTCATTGCCTGTATCAATTATGAGTAACAAAAGCCAATCAGGTGCGGAGCAATAGTTTCAGATAACAGTAAAAATGATTTTGATAAAGTAAAGGGAATATATAAACCAAGCCTACTCATTCAATATGAATTTTTAGAACGATAATTCGCATAAAATTGGACTTTGAGTAACCACTTTCACCTGTAAATATTTGACATTTACAAGTCTTAGTAAAGTAAGTTTCACCTAGCTTTATATACCGTAGTCACATGAACTCTAGTTAATAATCAATTAAATTAGTAAGAGTGTATTAATGAACGGTCAAAATCATATATTCAATTACTTGAAAGCAGTGGCGGATGCAGTAATCAATTAAATTAGTGAGAGTTTATTAATAAACTGTCAAAATCATATATTCAATTACTTGAAATTAGTGGTGGAGGCAGGATCTTCAGGAAGAGCGTTCAAAATTTTTTTTTATTGTAGCTAACAAAAACTGAACCTATGACCTTATGAAGGTTTTGAACCCTCTTAACCATTAAACTACACTTTTGAGTTGTGTTAAGGGGGTTCAAAACTTAATACATAGAGATAAAAAACATATTATGCATAATGTATTCGGCGAAGGAAATTCGGGTGAACCCCCTTCTGCCCTCCTAAATCCGTCACTGGTAAAGTTTCCTCAACTCTAGATACAACATAATATTACATAGACCAACAACCATAACAATCCAGTAAAATTCTACAAGTGAGATATGGGGATGATAATATGTACGCACAATTTATCCTTACTCCAAGAAAATAAAAATACCGTTTCCAATAAATTCTCGGCTCTATTACAGAGACCATGATACACAAATAATGTCACCACTTGATAGAATTGTTATCCTGATACAGTACATGAAAACTAGGCTAATGAAAACAATCAACACTAGAAAATCCCTGGTTAGAGTTACTAAGTGGTACAGACTGCGTGCACTAAATTTGCTTAATATAATTTAACATGCATCTCATAAGTCATATATTGTGCATCTTCTTTTATCTTATGGTTGCAAAGGAATATAAACATAGGGTTGTCAAATTATAATGGAAGAATGGTATTGTGTGTGAATAAAGTCCGAAGCAAAAAGTAACAACAGCAAACCCAGTATGTTCGCACCAGGTGGAGTCTAGGGAGGATAGTTTGTACGCAGACCTTATCCCTATCTAATAGGTGGAGAGGCCATTTTCAATAAACCCTCAGCTCAGGGAGGGTAATAAGAAGAAGGTGATAGAAAGGAAGAAAGAGGGAAGAGAAAAGAAAAAGGGAAGTGGATAGCAATAAAGGAAGAAAGATGGAAGAGAAAAGAAAAAGGGAGAGATAAAGAATAAGTAGTACCAAATACTAGCAACAAGGGGTACAATACCTAAGGCAAACAAAGCCACATAACGTAGTAAAAATCTAAGAATATGAAGGGGCATGCGTGCTACTTAGAATATCGGTGAGCAACTAAAACTACTCACTAACCTTCTACCTTAATCGTCGACCTCCACACTTTCCTATCAAGGATCGTGTCCTGTCTAATCACATTTCTCCAATACTTCTTATTAACCCTACCCACATGAAAAAAAAAAATAATCTTTTTACACGGAGTTGGATTCTCTTAATAGTGTGAAGTTTTTTGGGAAAAAATATCCGGGCTTGGCCCAAAGCGGATAATATCATACTATGTTAAGAGTGTCTTTGGTTTTAGCCTAATAATTATATCAGAGCCAATGGTTTGGCAGGACAAGTACGGAAATAGCAGAGTGATGATGTAGGACACGACATTGTGTCTTTGCCGGTCTATAGCACAATTTACTACCTTTACCCGTAGCTTCAGACACGCATGCACAATATCTCCCCAAGGCTTTGATAACATAAAAACTTGAATTGTAAGAGTAGAACATTGGTAATGTGAAACTTAGTTCAAGGGAAAATTGCATACTCACAAATGAAAGAACTCAAGCAAGTATGAAACATGCAATGTAAGCATAGCTAGTTAAAATCTAGCTTGCACAAAATTCTGCAGCTCATTAATATTTCTACATATAGACTGGATATCTTACTGTGATCAGTTATCTACATATAGACTGGATATCTTACTGTGATCAGTTATCTACATGTAACCAAAGTAAAATTGGTTATATTAGTTACAAAGACAACAGTTGTCTCCACATGTTCTAAATAAACTTAAGCAACATGTAATGCTTCGAATTGATATGTTCTTCAAATGACGATAAACTCCTCTATTTATAGCAAGAGACTTATGGCCTTTAAAAATTATCCAACCAACCTTCCATCTTGGTCTAATTTTTTTCTAATATAGCAAAATTTGATGCACCTCTCTTTAGAAGTTTGTATGGCCAAATCCTAATTGTCATCATTATCAACTTGTATTAATTTTGTTATCGTTATTATAATGTTGCTTTGCTAAATTCCGCATTACCTGATCAAGATCTCGATTCTAACACAACATAAAAATATACGCTGAGGCCTGAGCTATTTATTATTCTCATGACTCTTGTCCTAAAATTTGATGATGCCTTACTCAATGGAGTTACCTAGCAACTGGTCAGAAATTTATAATTATACACAAATAGCATAAACAATCTTTGAATGGGAATAAGATCAATCTCACAAAAAGAAAATCCTTGTTCGATGCCCTCCTTAAACTCGTATAGAGTCAAGCTACGTCGCATAAACTAAAAGTGGAAGAAGTATAATATTTTCCAAGTTAGCTAGAATCCTTTTTGTGAATAATTAGTTATATATATACATCTATCCTCCTTCCTTGCCATTTAGATCTCATCCTTATATTTTTCATCTTTTATAAAAAGGAAAATAAACAAATATAGAGAAACCTTTTTTTGACTCAATAATGTAAACAACATTTCGTAAGAAACATGACATTGTGTGTTGCAATGCAACCTTTGGGACTTTCATTTTTAAGTAAAATTTGATTGGAAATTTTACAAGCCAAAATTTCAAATTTACTGTTTAATATCAACTGTATCACTACTACTGTTTCCTTATCTAAGCTATATTTTCTCTATGTTTATTATATATTGTAAATAAAATATTATTACTCTCCAATCGTCATAGCTACTCCTTTTGGTCCAAAATAAGTGATTATTCGAATATTTTTACACAAATTAAGAAATTTGCTTTTTAGCATTAATTAGCAACAAAATTGACCATATTAACCTTTACTATCTCACATAGACACTCTTAACACATATTCAACACTATTTACTCCAAGAACAATGAAGAAAATAATAATTAATTCATTCTTGAAATCTGAAAAATTACTTATTTTAGACTACAAAAAAATATAAAAATTATTTATTTTGGACCGCAAAGAATAACGCATAAAACAGCTCTTACCAGCCAGTTGTTATAGTTGCTTTTTTGTTTATTTTAATCCAGAAATTTTTGGAGGCCAGTCATTAATGGTTTGGAATTCAACAACAACAACAAGAAGTTGTATCTCGTTGTATAATAAGTTCTTCCATTTGCATTCTTTACTTAAATATCATATTTATATTTACGTTAGAATCAGGGGTAGTTTTGTGGGCACAAAGGGGTCCCAAACCTCCTTTGTCAAAAATTATACGGCATATAAAGTAAAATTTATTTTTATCTATATATATATTATATATTTTAAATTCTTTTAATATAATTTAAAAGTATAAATTAGTAAATAAGGATGTTCAAAACCTTACTAAGATCATTAATTTAACAATAATTATCCAGTATAATCTCATAAAGATCATTAATTTAATTTTTACTAATTACAATCTCTTTTAATTTGTTAACTTTTTATCTTTTTTGAACCCCATAGTAGAAATTCCGTTTCCGCCCGTGGTTAGACTTTGAACTTGTAAAGTGTATCTAACCTACACTTTTTTTTTGGACACAATTTTTGTAAAAATTCTCTTTGTTTGACAAGTGGAGTTTGTAATCCAAAATTCACAAATTCTACTTATCAAACGTAGAAACATAAATAAATCTCACACAATGAACAAAAAGTAAAAAATAATTCTAGAGCTAGACATCTATTATAATCTTGTCTGCACTTTAACACAAATATAGGGCTAATAGGGTCTTAGGTTTTATTTGACCTAGCTAAGCAAGAACTCAAAATCCAAAGCTCCTAACCCTAACAAAAGCAAGACAAAGAGCGCCGTTGAAACTGACAAGTGTTGGCTTTGGTTATGGGCGTTTAAACGTCTACTGACATCTTTGTGGGACACTAACTAAACAAAGTCAAAAATAAATATGGATATTTAAAGAAGCAGCATCTCTAGTCTATAACCTAATAGACTCCACCATTGTTAAAGTTCCCTTCATTCCAGCTATTTAACACCTGTCACAGACATGCTAAGCAAGAAGGAAACCATACTCAACATAACAAACAAAGAGACAACTCAGCCGATCCCTAAAAGCAAAAATCACATCTCCCAATAGTCTTCTTACTAACTTTTTATGAAACCAAGAAATCTAATGAAGACATTTTCATAGTACTAAAACACATTATTCTAAAAAGTAAATACCCCCAAGATACTAAAGTTTTATTAAATAAAAGTAGCTCGGGTGTTAGGAATGATCGAATTAAAAGAGGGTATTGTACGCGGTTTTTAATTTGTATTTTTATATTTTTGATCATGAAATAATAACGTTACTGGTTATGTCAAAACTAGCTTATAAAGTTTTATTCAAAGAAACAATATTTAGAAAAATAGTCGTTTTGGAAGGTAAATAGAGTTGAAGAACAGAATATTTACCTTAGATGAAGATGGAGCAGTAAAGGCACTAGCTTTTAATGAAGTTAGTTCTTTCCCTTTCCTTTCTGATCTGAATGGTCATTGAAGCCACTGCCATAGAAGAGCTGTAAAGGGGCATCATATAAAGCAGCAGCATTAGGAGCAGCAGCAGTTGCCATTGTAGCGCCTAGAAATAAACTTTGTGATCCATCTACAGGAGAGAACCTGTGGAAGTGATGAGGCAAAATAGATGGTGAAGTAGAAGAAGAATTGGACTGAAGGGTCCCCCTAGAAATGCTGAAGTTCAATTTGTACTCGTTACTTGTATTGCTGTGGCTATTGCTTCCCCCGTTGGGGGTCACAACCGGGACTAGGTTGTTACCGCCGAAGGGGAAATGCTGCAGCTCGGGCTGATGGTCTCCTGAAATGCTAAACATTGGCGAAGAAACCGCTATTAATGGCTGTAGAGGATTTCCCATATAAACCTGACCCGATAAGCCAGTAGAGTTGTCGATTGCACGAGTAGATGATGGGCCTAACAGTCCCGAGGTAAAGTATTCCAAGGGGTTAGTAGACCATTGCCTCAGCGTGGTTTGGTGAATAGGATTGGTGTTACTATTATTGTTGTTGTTATTGTTGCTCATACTGCCTGCCAATAGCTCGGTGAAAGAAGAGCTATGGTGCATATTTTGATGATGATGAGCAGCAATAGAAGACTCATTTTCTTTCTCTTTTTCCTTCTCCGCGCTTCTTTCCTTTGCTCTATCCCTTGCCTTGATCCGACTTTCAGACCGAGAAAGTGACAATCCAGAACCTTTGCTGGTCTCAGAATTGCCACTATAAGGTTGTAGTTGCTGTTGCTGGTGGTAATTGGGTTCATCATCATCCATTTCAACATCGGCCGAATCAAAACCCGGCTCGATCCCTGTACTAGACCTTTTCTCATCACTGAGCTGCTGTGCATCTGGAAACCCCTCAAGAGGAGGCAGCTCGGCAATAGATGGAGCGGCAACTTTCAGCAGCCACTCCACAGCCTTGCTCGGCTGATCACAGCCGAGTCGGTCCTGCAAATCATAGAACTGTATAGCTGTATTAACAGAAAGGCGAACACGCCTATCTCTTAACCCTTTTGAAGTCCAAACCTTACTATGCCTATCTTTCCCTCCTGATGCACGAGATACTCTAACAATTCTTGATGATGGCCACCCATAAAGTTTACCAATATCACCAAAACTACTCTTTTTTACTTCACCTACATCATCTAATTCTTCATCTTGGTAGCCTATCTTGTTGCTGATTCTTGGAAATTTACACTCTTGAGCTTGAATTTCCTCAATCTCCATACTACAACTTTCATGCCTTTTCTCAAACAATTTTTCCAATATCAAGAAAACCCCACCTCACAAAAGTAGTTTCTTGAGAATAAGTAGTACTATAGTTTTTTTTTATGAGTGGATTTGGGATTTAGGGTTTAGAAATGAAGAAAAAGAGAAAAATATGAGCTGGTGTAAGGGGGTGCAAGTTGGGGGGACTGTATATAGACGTGGGTTTTGGATGTCCTTTGCATTGATCATGATTACAACAGTACTTTGGCTTTAATAATAAGGAGTAATGAATATACACACATTTAAAGAGAAAGGAAATAATACTATGTGTTTTGTGTAAAAAGGCGTTTTTTGCGGTTTGATATATCACGTTCAGCTACAGATAGTGCTTCTTTTTTTAGCAGGCTTTCGAAACAAAGGACTGTGTATTTGTTCAGAACTCTTCTCAGCTCCACAGCTCTGTGTTACACTGTAGAAAAACAGTCAAAACCATAGCCACAAAAATCTGTAAGTTCCTCAAGAAACTACAAAATTTAAAGAAATGACGCCCCCCCACCCCCCCCAAACCCCCAAAAAATGCTAAGAGAACAGGGTCACTGCTTTTATATTTACAATATTCAGCCCTTAAGTCTTCAACCTCAACATAAAAAGGGCCGTTTTTGCGCAATTATATTTTTGCAAGATATTATTTTCACGGCTTTAACGCATAACATCCTCACATTACAATAACAGTTAGCCAAGGCTCCCCTTGATTAGTAATAAAATTGATTTTCAAAAAATAAAAAGACTAACAGAGAATTTTTATTTTTTTTTTCATTTTTAAGAGACAGACCTTCATTTGAGCTAAAACAACTAGCTTTTCTCAGGGCTTTAGATTAAAGCTTTAGGACAGCTAGTTCCTGACCTAAGAAGAAGAAAGAAGAGTAATTAATAAGAAGGCAGAGGGGAGAGCATTTTTTTGTGTAATTAAATATTTGCGTACCCTAGAAATTGCATGGGTTAATGCTATGCTCAAAAAGAGAAGATAAACCACACATATAAAAGATCTAGAAATTAAAAAAAAAAGAATGCCATATTAGCTAAATATTAAACTATTTCCACTAGAACTTAGGTTTATAGCTATACCATTAATTATTTAGATAAATATTAATTTCCACTAGGACTTGGATTTATAGGTATACCATTATATAATCAGATAAAATAAATGTTCTTGTTTTCGTTCGTGTTTGTGTGACTGTATGAGTGGTATACAACAACCACAACAATATAGTACTATATTAATAAGATTCATTTACCCTTTTGCTGTCTCTTGAAAAAATAGATGTAGTGAAACAACAAAATGCAAATCGACAACTGTTGGATCTATGACTATTGTACTCACATCAGCCACAGGTTTCACAAAAAAATATTATTACAGAAATGCTATTTTTTCTCTTCTTATTGGAAAAAATAAATTATCAATTCGGTAGTTGTAGTCTGACTCTATTATATATTTCTGACCACATTTTACATTGGACCCTCTTATTTCTTTCTTCTCCGAACACTGGTTATGGAAGAAGGAACGGTATCAGCAACTGATCTTCCTTGCTTAGCTAAAATGGTAATGAAAGAAAACCAACATTTTCCAAGAAAAAAGAAAACACTATAATTTTTGAGCAATAATTCACAAGAATTGCATTTGGAAACCCCCAAAAGGTGCAATTTTGATACTTAAAAATGTGAAGTTTTTACCTGAAAGATCTCAAATTGTAGCTCATGGAAACATTTTTGTAGAGAAAATGCAGAAGAAGTTGAAGACCAAGAAGAAGAGGTTAAGTACAGAGTTCAAAGAAGGTTACCCGAATTTCCTGTAACTTTGCTTTCTTGTGACACAACTTTTAACATTATGCCAAGTCCCTTTCCCCTATCTTTAGTGGAAAATGGAATAATTATTTTTCTTCTTTTTTTTAATAGATTTTTTAGGAGAAAATTGGGATAGAACTTAAAATTTTAAAAAAAAATGTGTGGAGAGAGAGAGAGTACAATCGAAGCCACCTTCATGACTATACCATGCCTTGGATATCTTTTTCCCTTTTTTGCTGCCTCTTTTTTATTAGTTCCACACATTACTCCCTTCGTCTTAATTAACAACAACACCAATAATAACAAAGTAAGTGAAATTCACAAGTAGCATTTAGGAAAAATTATATGTACTCAAACTTTAATCCTACCCTGAAGAGATAAAAAATCTGCTTTTAAAAGACCCTCGACTCGAGAGTAAGAATAAAAACAAAAAATAATCAACTACAAGACCAGAAAAATAATACCAACAATATATGAATCGAAGAAATGAAATGGAATAAAATAATAACAATTGCAACAACCAATAATAACAATAAGGTACTAGAGAAATCAGAGCAGGAGATAGTATGAAAACAACCTTATTACTAGCACTCTAAGAACAACGGTAAGGTACTAGCAGATGACCCCTTATAAATTTGGAATAGAGCAGAAAAATAAACTACAGTATTACCCCTCTAGTCTAATCCTCGATCTTCGTACCCTCACATCAAAGGTCGTGTTCTTTGTATGTTGAAGTCGTGTCATATCATACTTGATCACAAATACTTCTTTTTCCGCCCATTACCTCTTCTCATAACCGCCAGAGCCAATTGTTCACACCTCCTCGCTAGGGCATCTAAATTTCTTCTTCTCACATCCCCGAACTATCTATGCTTTGCTTCTTGCATCTTATCCTCCATAGGGGCTATACCTACCTTCTCTCGAATATTCTCATTCCTAATATTATCCAACCTATTATGCTCGCACATCCATCGCAACATCCATGTTTCAGCTACGTTCATCTTCTGGATATGTGAGTTTTTAACTAGCCAGCATTTTGCCTCATACAACATAGTCAGTCTGACCATCGTCTTGTAGAAATTGGTCTTTAGATTTTGGTGGCATATTCTTTTCACACAAGACGACGGATATCAACCTCCATTTTATCCACCCCCGCTCCTAAACGGTATGTGACATTCTTGTTAATCTCCCCGTTTTCTTGGATAATGACCCAAGATACTTGAAACTACCTTTCTTGGGGATGATTTGTAAATCATGCCTCACGTCTATATCCTCTCCCTCGTCTCTCTGTTGAACTTACACCCTAAGTACTCTATCTGAATCATGCTCGACTTGAAACCTTTAGATTCTAAGGTCTATTTTCAAACCTCTAACTTCTCATTGACACCGTCTCGCATCTCATTAATCAGTACTATATTGTCAGCGAATAACATATACCCATGGCGCCCCCTCCCCCCTGAATAAGAGGCATCAGTGCATCAGTCGCCAGAGCAAATAAGACCCTCCGTCCCAATTTATATATCTGAATTTCGAGAGTTAAACGAATTATTTTTGGCTGCATATTTTATACGTCTTCTAAATTATTAATTAATGTAATTTATAATAATTTTTACGTATTTTTCAAATATACTAATTTTATTTTGAAAAGCTTAAAGATTTGATGTCTAAATACAAGGTCAAAAATAAAGAAGTTTGAAAAAACGAAAAATAAATTGGGACAGATGGATACGATTTTATTTTCTAAAAGATGTACCAAACCAAGAAATTAAAAGTTTTAAATCTTTAATTCGAAACCAAAAACCAAAAAGGCAAACCAAATAAAAATAATAATTAAGTTCGGTGTTGTTTTTTTTGGTTTAATCCGAATAATGCACACCCCTAGCTACTGATGATTAGGTGATAACTGTATATTATTATTATTATTATTATTATTGTTGTTGTTGTTGTTGTTGTTGTTGTTATTGTTATTGTTATTGTTATTATTATTGTTGTTGTTGTTGTTGTTATTGTTGTTGTTATTATTATTATTCTTATTATTATTATTATTGTTATTGTTATTATTATTATTATTATTATTATTATTATTATTATACATTATTATTATTATACATTATTATTGTCGTTGTTGTTGTTATTATTGTTGTTATTGTTGTTGTTGTTTTAGTCCTTCAATTATTGGTAATTGTTAATTTCGTCCTTCTGATATCAGACAAACATATTTAACCTTCAATTAATTGATATGTGTGTTTTCAGTCTCTTTATGTAGAAGTATGCTATACTTGACTATTTTTAAAGCTATACAACCGTCAAATATACAGTAATAGTACAAGCTTAGCATAATACATGAGTAATTAAGTTGTGAAAACAATTATGGTAAATTTGTGAATATTATTCCAGCAAAGCGATCAAAAGGGCACAGTTCAATTATTTGAAGATCAAATATGCAGTGTTTAGTCAGATATCAAAAGGTCTCAATCAAAATTACCAATAAATTAGGGACCAAAAGTGCTATTAACCATTTTGAACGATCTAAACTATCTACCCCTCTACAAAATAGAAAACAAACTATTACTACCCAATATTTGAATATACGGCACGGCTACAGAAAACAATGGCCAAATAGAGGATTTAATGCTAGTTGTCTTGTTTATAATAACCTGTAACGTGAATATTAGGCCTATCAATAGCAACGTACTCTTTTTATGTACAAAGCATTACTGCCAAAATTAAAGTGATTCTGTTGCCGAGAGTTTATTGGAAATATTTTTTTTATCCTTATAAAGTAAGAATAAGATCCGTCCAAACTCTTTAATTTGAGATATTACTAAGTATATTGTTATTGTTCATGACTGTTCTACGTTGAAGTTGAATTGAACTCCATTTAAGAGTGTACTAGCTGTTGAAGATAAAGATTTAACCTATTAAAAATTAATAGCAACTAACTCTATTGTACGTATACTTGCGCTGTCGTCGAAATTAACTTGCGTTTCATAATTTTCTATATTGAAATTAATTGCACTTAAAGTTTGACGCCCTTGCTTTCTCATTTTGGTTTAGAGAATAATCAAATGAAAGATAGCAGAAAGTGTTAATGGCCAGAAAATCATGTATTATGCGGAAGCTAGCAAGTAAATTTTAAGCGACAATAAATCTAACAACAAAAGAGAAATTTATCAAAAGAGATATAAATATTTAATGTGGTTCGGTCAACTGACCTACATTCACAGCGGAGATGAGCAATCCACTATAATAAATAGAGAGTACACAATATCGAGAGAACAACCTCTCGAAGAGACAAACACAAGTGATACATATTACTTGTCCCATAAAGTTTCCCCCCTAAACACGACTCTCAAACCTCATATGGCTACATTGTGGATGCTATTGAACGAGAAGGACGGATCTTTAACTTATAGAAGTTCAAACAATTTCTTACAATAAGACGGACTAGCAAAATATGGAATACTTATATTTTCCTTTTAGGAAAAACCCCAATTATGGTAAATATATTGTCTTTTCCTTCATGAGGTAGGAAAACCAATTATGGTAAGAAAATCTCGACAAACACCTAACAATTCTCCCCTTTGGCCTGAATTTTCTAACAAAATAAATTTGATCCACCTTCTTCACATAGCCTTCAACATGTCGCATCTCCAAATCTCCACCTCAAAGTTTTTCTCAATGTTCGTAACACTCACGTCAAATTTATCAGACAAAAATTACGATTATCGTAAAAAATATTGCAGCTAGAATTAAACCCGCCAAGATGAACCTATCTTGAACCTTGCTCTTGTTGAAAATAAAATTAAAATAAACTTGATTATGTAATAATTATTTGGGCTTAAGAAATTATGAAAAATAAAGAGCCCAATTCCGGAACATTCTAGGCAACTCTAGATTTCGGAACGTTCTAGAGAACTCTAGTCCATTTGAGCTTGGAAATACTCTAGAATTCTCCATAGAATTCTAGCACATGTACAAAGCTAGGAAGTGGTAGAACTCTCTAGACACTCAAGAGCTTGGCAAGCCTCCCCTATAAATATGGGATGGCATTTGGCATTTGGATAACACACAACACACAACATATCAAGCCAAAAGAATCAAAAACAAGTTTGAGTAATAAAAGTTTCTCTTCTCCAAAATCTTTCTACTCTTCCAAAATTCCCTTAGCCTAAAAGCCTCCCTCCAAATATTAATAGCAATCCTCTAGAGAGTTCCAGAATTTTTGCGAGGAGCATGGAATATGGCGTCCACTAACGGTACCAAGGTCCCCCCCCAACAAAATGGAGTGGCGGAAAGGAAGAACCGGACAATTCTAGACATGGCGCGGAGTATGCTAAAGAGCAAGAAGCTACCAAAGGAATTCTGGGCCGAAGCAGTAGCGTGTGCAGTCTACCTACTCAACCGATCACCAACAAGGAGCGTGTGGGGAAAGACACCACAAGAAGCTTGGAGTGGAAGGAAGCCAGGAATCTCCCATCTAAGAGTCTTTGGAAGCAAAGCATACGCACATGTACCTGACGAGACACGGAGCAAGCTCGATGACAAAAGTAAGGCGTTCATCTTTATCGGGTATGATTCCAACTCCAAAGGCTACAAATTATATAATCCAGATACTAACAAGCTTGTGATAAGTTGGGACGTGGAGTTTGATGAAGAAGGAGAATGGAATTTTGGTTCTCTCGAGGACTTTAGTTCCATTATTCCAACCGAAGAAGAAGAACAAAGATCTACAGCAGAGGATGCCCATCGAGAGCTAACTACTCCACCTACCTCTCCAACAGCAGTTCAAGATGACTCGCCACCATCGTTTCTGAATGAAAGGAGCGAGGAACACGCAAGGAGTTTGGAAGACATTTATGAAGACACGGAAAGGTTAGAGGACCTAACTCTTCTTTGTCTATTTGCTGATTGTGAACCAGTTACCTTTGAAGAAGCCGTACAAAGTAAGAAATGGCGAGATGCAATGGATGAGGAGATCCAGTCCATCGAAAAGAACGACACCTGGGAGCTGACTTCACTTCCAAAAGGGCAAAAGGCGATCGACGTCAAGTGGGTGTACAAGGCAAAGAAAAACTGCAAGGGAGAAATCGAAAGATACAAGGCGAGGCTTGTTGCAAAAGGATACAGTCAAAGAGCCGGCATCGACTATGACGAGGTATTTGCCCCTGTAGCCCGTTTAGAAACTGTAAGACTAATCATTTCTATGGCAGCTCAAAATAAATGGAAGATACACCAAATGGATGTAAAGTCGGCGTTCTTGAATGGAGTCCTTGAGGAAGAAGTTTACATCCGACAACCTATAGGCTATGAGGTGAAGACGCAGGAAGACAAAGTCTTAAGATTGAAGAAGGCGTTATATGGACTAAAGCAAGCACCAAGGGCGTGGAACAGTAGGATCGACAAGTACTTGGAAGAAAATGACTTCGCCAAATGCCCACATGAGCATGCGCTCTATGCCAAGATGAAAGATGGAGATATCTTGATCGTTTGCTTGTACGTGGATGATTTAATCTTTGCAGGAAATAACCAAAGGATGATCGATGAGTTCAAACAAGCGATGGCTAAAGAGTTCGAGATGACCGACATTGGGCTTATGGCGTACTATCTTGGCATTGAAGTCAAACAACTTGAGGATGGAATTTTCATCTCACAGGAGGGCTATGCGAAGGAGATCCTAAAGAAGTTCAAGATGGATGATTGCAACCCAGTCAACACACCGGTGGAGTGCGGGATCAAGTTGTCGAAGCATGATGAAGCTGAGAAAGTGGACACGACGATGTTCAAGAGCTTAGTTGGGAGCTTACGATATTTGACTTGCACGAGACCCGACATTCTCTACGCCAGCGGCCTCATAAGTCGCTACATGGAGAATCCAACTACTACACACTTGAAGGCTGCAAGAAGAATTCTCCGCTACCTCAAAGGTACAATCAACTTTGGCTTGTTCTATTCAACTTCTAGTGATTATAAGCTGGTTGGTTATAGCGATAGCGATTGGGCTGGAGACATTGATGATAGAAAAAGTACCACGGGCTTCGTGTTCTTCATGGGAGACACCGCCTTCACTTGGATGTCCAAGAAACAACCAATTGTCACTCTATCCACATGTGAAGCTGAGTACGTTGCCGCTACCTCCTGTGTATATCATACAATTTGGATGCGAAGTTTGTTAAAGGAGCTCGGATGGCCACAAGAAGATCCAACTACAATTTGCGTGGATAATAAGTCGACGTTGGCGTTGGCGAAAAATCCGGTGTTCCATGATCGAAGCAAGCATATTGACACACGCTATCACTACATAAGAGAGTGCATCACAAGAAAGGATGTACAAGTAGAGTACGTGAAGTCCAAAGACCAAGTTGCAGATATCTTCACCAAGCCACTCAAGCAAGAGGACTTCATCAAGTTAAGAAGTTTGCTTGGAATGACAAATCAAGTTTAAGGGGGGGTGTTGAAAATAAAATTAAAATAAACTTGATTTTGTAATAATTATTTGGGCTTAAGAAATTATGAAAAATAAAGAGCCCAATTCCGGAACATTCTAGGCAACTCTAGATTCCGGAACGTTCTAGAGAACTCTAGTCCATTTGAGCTTGGAAATACTCTAGAATTCTCCATAGAATTCTAGCACATGTACAAAGCTAGGAAGTGGTAGAACTCTCTAGACACTCAAGAGCTTGGCAAGCCTCCCCTATAAATATGGGATGGCATTTGGCATTTGGATAACACACAACACACAACATATCAAGCCAAAAGAATCAAAAACAAGTTTGAGTAATAAAAGTTTCTCTTCTCCAAAATCTTTCTACTCTTCCAAAATTCCCTTAGCCTAAAAGCCTCCCTCCAAATATTAATAGCAATCCTCTTCCAACAGCTCTGATACCACTTGTTATGTCGCGGAAAAGACAAACCCGAAATAAAGAAGATAAAGAACACCAAATTTTAACGTGAAAAATCATTCGAGTCGAAGGTAAAAACCATGGGATCACAAAGATCCTAAAAGCTTTACTATAACAATAAGATGGTTACAAAATTTCTCTAAATTGGCTTATATAGCAAGTGTCAAACACGGAGGAGCAATAGAACAAGAGCAACAACTAATCAATTGAAGAAAGAGGAGAATCCACGAAAATGAAGATGCTATTCAAGGCTCAAAATCAGATGCTACAAGCCTTCAAATCCAATCTCCACCAAGACGTTACGAACACTCAGTCAAAATTTCAGGCCGATCCAATGGTTAACGAATTCGAAAACGTGAATTGAAGTTGGATGGTCGGAATAAAAATCTGCAGCAAGACAAATACTTTATTTCTCTCTTCTCCCTTAATGAAAGCTCTCTCAATACTACTCTTATATGCTTAACTCTTTCAAAGAATTATATCAATGAGCATAGAATAATTCTCAAAGGTTGTCCTATTTATAGATCATGAGTGGTGCTTTCTCTTGAAGTCAAAACCAACTCTAAATAGTAACAAAAATCGAATCCAATTTCGAGTAGGAATAGAAATCAAAAGAGAATAGGATTAGGATATTGGGCCTTTGGCTGGACAACACGGGCATGTGCTGTAAGACCCATGAAAATTTTTACTCAAAACATGAGAGCTCGTAGTGCCAAGTTAGGAATACATGTTAGAAATTTGTAAAATTCTTCGCGGCTTGCAAGCTCGCAGCAGTTCGGACCCTTTGGATTTATCTATGAAGTAAAAAGTCAAGGAATAATATTTTTCAGAAAAGTGCATTTCTGCGGTTACTATGCGATCGTAGAATAGCTATGCGGACTACATAGTTGCCGTAAAATCACTCAGTGTGATAGATAATTTGAGGTCAACTATACGGCCAATTATATGATTGCATAACCACTATGCGGGTCGCATAGTCATATGCATAATCCCCTTGGGATTTTGTAAGGGGCAGTTCTGCGGTGCATTATGCGACCGCAGAATAGGTATGTGGACCACATATATCACATACCTAGGTAGTATGTTCAGGTTTTTGGACCATTCTTGTGGGCCACTTGTCAGGTATGCGATCGCAGATTTCGTCGGGCCTCCTATTTTCGAACTTTTAAAACCTGATCCCATTCCATTAGAAATATCATATTAGATAACTTTTCTATTATTTCACTACGTATAGAGTGATACGGGAGGTTCTAGAGAGAGAGGGAGTGATCTTCATCAAATCCCCACTCAACCCTCGCCCTTAATCCTTGAAGATTGTCAAGTGAAATTGCTACGTCTTCACCTTAAGAGGTAAGAACTTGTACTTGTCACCTATAATTTCGAAATTTTTATTAAAATAAGTGATTAGCAAGTGGGTTCATGGGTATAAGGACTGATAATCTTGCATGCATTAAAGATAATGGAGTATGGGGAGGTTGTGAATCAAAAGGATAGCAATTGTGGTATAGGATAATGAAAATCCCTCACAAAAGGGTCCTAAAATCACTATGCACATTTAGTGCTTGGTAATATGCTCAAATGAGCTAGAATCCTAATCATATCTCTAATTCTTTGTTCAATTTTCAATTCTTATAAATAGATTGGAGTGCTAGGAGTCCCAAAATGTATTATAAAGAATTAAGGAAAACTCCATTGAGGTAATGACTAAAACCCCTTCTCTTAGAAATTAAGCTTCCATCGTGCCGATGTAAATGTTGTAAGTTCAAAACGTAATTGATGCAGTACTTGTTATGTTAAATGAATTAATATTGTGAAAATGTATGTGGTAGCTATTTTTTCATGTGATTAATGTGTTATTCTTTGTAAATGGAGGATATGTGGAGAACATGATCTATGTGCCAAATGCCTAAATATCATGCCAAGGTTACTTTGGGACCAATATTCCAAACTTGACGAATTCCTCTCTATGCTTATGACTTAAATTACTTTTGTATGTACCTCTTATCTTGAGTGGAAAAGCAAATGTCAAAAATGGAAACAATGTCAAATGAGAGTGATGGAATATGGAATTTGTGGCCCCAAGTGCTGCTAAACTAATACATGTGTAATCAAAGACTGGAGTGAGATGAATAACGAAAAATGATAATGTCTCAGGGAGACAGCTTAGTCGATCGGGCCGTGATCGGATGCCATGATATATACACATGGTGGTAATGTATTAATGATTGAAACTGAAAAGTGTGAATGAAATAATAGTAATGTCTCGGGGAGACCGCTTAGCCAATCGGGCCGTGATTGGACTTCACTCAAGAAAGAAGTGGCAATATGGATAATGATGTAACAATGTGGGATGCTCCAATCTAAAATTTCAGAAACTATGTGAAAATCATGTGAACCGCCTTATATTGTTGACATGGTGCTTAATTGAAACTTTGTTGTCTTTACGATTTCCTCTTTATTCTCGTATGGTTATTCTTTCTATCAGGATGGTGTTTTATTATACATACTAATATTATTTCATGGTACTAACACCCCTTTTATCGGGGGGCGCTATATTTTTAAATGAATGTATGTGACTCCATAGTGGATAGTGCCGATCACGTATAGTGGAGCATCATCCTCTCAAAGTCTTGGTGATCCCTTTTCTCCTTCAAGGGGTTATGTTGTACATCTTTTGCTATTGATATCCACTTTAAGGTATAGCCGGAGCCTTGTTGCCTGTATTGCCATTATTGTCTGTTTTATTCCTAGAGGCTCCGTAAACGATTGTGTGGGTTATGTACGGGTATTGGATATGTCAATGAACCATGTTGTAACCTTTTACTCTAACTCTTCTAAACTATAACTGTATGAAATTTTGACAACTTAACTATGGTTTAAGGTTTGTGGCATGAAAGTGGTTTTAACAATGTGAATGTTCAAATTTTACTATTTTCTAAATAAATGATAGCGTGGTTCCCTTAATCGTATTTATTAGGGTAGAAAGGTATTAATAGGCTAGCTCAGTTGGGGTTCACTAATTTGAGCGTCGGTCGTGCCTCCCGAGGTTGGGGCGTGACATATACCCAACGAACTCTTCCTCCAGCAAAGGGGGCCAAATGTGTCTTCAAGTAGAGGAACTATTGACAGACTTCATGCCTGCCAATTTTCTGCAAAATTCATGCTTATCTACAAGCTTAACTATGAAGTCCTCAGGATACTCCATATAAATCTTCTCGTTTAAATCACCATGAAGAAAAGAAGTCTTGACATCCATCTTCTCAAGCTCTAAATCTAGACTTGCAGCTAAGCCTAGAACCACACGAATAGAAGACATCTTTACAATAGGGTAGAAAATTTCATCAAAGTGAACTCCCTTTTTCTAGGAAAAACCTTTAACTACTAATCTCGTCATGTATCTAGGCGCAAAGGTATGGTTATCTTGATTTATTATGAATATCCATTTTATAGATAAAGCTATCTTACCTTTCGGAAATTTCACTAACTCATATGTCCCATTCTCATGGGGTGACTTCATCGCATCTTCCATCACTTCGATCCACTGATCTTTGTGAGTATCTTGCATGGCTTCATTATAATTCTCAGGTTCTCCCATGTCAGTCAAAAGTACATACTCATCAGGAGGATAGTGCATGGATTTTTGCTTGTCCCTTGTAGAACTTTTAAGAGAGGTTTCAGGAGCATTCGAAGTAGTTACCTGTGCAGGAATTGGTTGTTGATCAACCACAACATTATCAATAGGAGCATCCATAACATCTACACCATGGTAATCATTTTTATCTTGATCACTATCTCTATTATTGTTTTGGGTTTCTTCATGTGCAATAGGTTCCTTAGCAACTGAGAATGGATCAATATCAACTAAGCTCTCATAACTCTGAGAATCTATCTTCTCAGCTTTGTCAATATCTTCAATAGTTTAGTCTTTAAAGAATATTGCATCATGACTTCTAATAAGTTTATTGTCAACTGGATCATAATAATGATATCCAAACTTATCTTGACCATAACCAATAAAGATGCACTACTTAGTTTTGACATCCAGTTTCGATCTCTCATCTTTAGGAACATCAACACAAGCTTTACACCCAAAAACTCTCAGGTGATCATAAGAAACATCTTTGGCAAACCAAACTCAGTTTGGGATATCACCATCCAAAGCAACAGCATGAGACAAATTGATAACATTGGCAACAATATTAAGTGGTTCTGCCTAAAATGTATTTGGAAGTTTAGCCTCTGAAAGTAAACATCTAACTTTCTCAACTAGAGTTCTATTCATCCTCTCTGCCAAACTATTCAATTGAGACATCTTGAGCGAAGTTTTCTGACGACGAATTCCTTGTTCCTTGCAATAGTTATCAAAGGGACCACCATATTCACCACCGTTGTCAGTGCGAATACATTTTAATTTATTCCCCATCCGTATTTCAGCTAAGGCCTGAAATTCCTTAAATATGCCAAGTGCTTGATCTTTAGATTTCAAATAATACACCCTGAGCTTACGAGAATGATCATCAATGAAGGTCACAAAGCAAAGTGCACAACCTTTTGACTTTACTTTAAAAGAACCACACAAATCAAAATGTACTAGCTCCAATAAATCTGGCTTTCTTGAGGGAGGATGGCTATGAAGGGAAACCTTTTTCTGTTTGCCAGCTAAACAATGGAAACACCTTTTTAGCTTTGCTTGTTTCAATCCAGAAAGATAATTTTTCTTAGCGAAACACGTAATCCCTATATCGCTCATATGACTCAATCTTCTGTGCCACAATTCTGATAAAGTATCACTTTCCACCAAATTTATTTAGTCATTAAGAATAGAGTCCTGTGTCACATATAAATAACAAGACTTGACTCCGCGAGCCACTACTAACAAGACCTTCGTGAGCTTCCATTGGCCATTAAAGAGGGCAATACGGTAACCTTCATCGTCTAATATTCCTACGGAGATCAAATTGAAAGGAAACTGTGGAGCATGCTTGACATCTTGAAGAACTAACCTTGAACCATTATTAGTTTTCAAGCAAAATGTGCCAACACCAAACATATTAACTTCACCGGCATTGCCCATCTTTAACACTCGAGTTAGCACTCGAGAATCAACATGGGTATAAGATGAGAAAAAATCTTTTCTTGGTGTGACATGTGAGGTAGCTCCAGAATTTACTATCCAGCTAGTCTCATAGGATACCAAATTGATGACGTTTTCATCATAAGCAAAAAGAAGGTCATCTCAAACAATAGCAACAACATTATTGTCGTTATTTTCAACTTTCTTTCCTTCTCTAATGTCTTGCAAAACTTGTGGCAAAACCTTTTGATATATCCTTTCTTTCCACAGTGGTTGCATGTAATATTATGGTATTTGGACCTTGACTTATTTCTACTTTTACCTCTATTCCTCAAGCCTCTTGTTCTATCTCTTCCCCGGTCTTCTGTAACCAAGATAGTGCTTGCGAGGACGAACCATGAGATTTTCTCCTTACTTCCTCGTTCGATACACCACTATTGGCATATTCCATGGCCAGCTTACCTCTAGGATCTGAATTTGTCAAAGAAATATGAAGAGTTTCCCAAAAGTCTGGTAAAGTATTAAGAAGCCAAAGTCCTTGTATCTCATCATCAAAATTAACTCCCATTCCAGACAGCTGATCAACGACGCCCTGAAAATCATTTATGTGATCAATTATAGAGTTGTCTTTCTTGTATTTGAAGGTCATCAATTGCTTTAATAGGAACAATTTGTTGTTCTTGATTTTGAGGCATAAAGAGTCTCTAGCTATTTTCATAATGATCTCGTATGTGTCTCGTTCATAATACGGTTGCGAATAATATCTTCAACCCATTTTCGTATATATTCACATACTTATTGGTGCTCGAAGTACCAATCTTCATCGGATATACTCTCGGGTTTATGTGCTACAAAAATGAGTATGCATCTTCTTCATGAACAACAAGTGTTTCATCTTGCTTCTCCAACTATTATAATTTTTTCCATTTAAACATATCATCTTGCTCATATTCGTCTCCATTCCGTAAAAATCCAAATAAATAATCAAGGCTGTGATACCACTTGTTATGACCGAAAAAATTAGGTATCATACAGTAGTTAGCAAGCAAATCTTGAGCGACGATAAACCCAACAACAAAAGAGAAATCTACCAAAAGAGACATAAATAATTAACGTGGTTCGGTCAACTGACCTATGTCTACGGCGGAGATGAGCAATCCATTATAATAAAAAGAGAGTACAAAATATCGAGAGAACAATTTCACGAAGAGGCAAATACAAGTGACACACTAATACTTGTCCCGTAAAGTTTTTCCTCCTAAACACGACTATTAAACCCCATATGGCTACATTGTGAATTCTACTGAACCAGAAGGACGGATTTTTAATTTATAGAACTTTAATTATTTTCCTACAAGAAGAGGGACTAGCCAAATATGGAATGATTATATTTTCCTTCTAGGAAAAAACCCAATTATGATAAATATGTTTTTCTTTTTTTCATGAGATAGGAAAACCAATTATAATAAGAAATCTGGACAAACACCTAACAGAAAGAAAGAATGAGTTATTAAAGGAGTTAATTTAATTTATTGTATTGGGTAAAATTTGCAGTTTACGGGCTTGAACAGACATGTGGTAGTGATGACAGGGGAGAGATGAATCAGTAGATATTAATACCGAATACGATTATGAGACACGTATTGTATGAATTTCGAGAACGTACGAAGTAGGAGAGAGAATTAAAAGTAAAGTACTGATTGGAATGTGCTACTCGCCGAGGGTCGATTGGAAGCAGCCTCTCTGCCCTTTCGGGCAGGGGTAAGGCTCGTCTACATATTACCCTCCCCAGACCCCATCTGATGGGAGTATACTGGGTAGTTGTTGTTGTTGATTGGAATGTGCGGCATTAAAGGAACAATTGTTACAGTAAATCATAGTATTTATTCCTAACGTTATGCACCTGTCAAGAGAAATTTTTATTCATCTTTAGAGAGGTAATTTTGGAATCTTATCTCCTTTAATTTAACTATAAATAACGATATTTATATTTATTGTAAGGAGACGAAAGGCTATAATTACAAAGACTATCTCTCCGTGTCTCATTTTCTTAAGTTTTACATAAGGTTATATTATCAAGGCTTTCCAGTTAATTATTAAACCCTTAGTTTCAGTGGGATCAATCTAAATTTAAGGCTTGTTCTTTTCTAAATTATCTTTGTTTTGTTCCTTTTATTCTTTGTTATTTTACTATTTAGATCAATTAAATTTACGTGCGTATAAATTACGTATACCAATTTAACTATGCCTCTTTGTGGGTAATCATTTATATACAATAATGATATAAATAAGTTGTACAATATTAATATATTTTAATTCGATGGAGTGAGAAAATTATGTACAATCAGAATACACAAGTTAAGCTGAATATTAAACATAAAATCTTCATAAAGGTACTCTAGCTACTAAAGCAAGATCCTCCGATTAATTCCATAACATAGGAATGATATAGAAAAAGGCCAACACTAATCAATTGTTTTTTTTTTTTTGGTTGTGTGCTGTCAACTTGCATAATGTCCTAAAACATTTTTTTAATATATCAAGACATTAGATTGTTCATAGTACAACTATATTGTAAGAGCAAAGAAATTATTCCAAATTGGAAATTAAAGTCTTTCTAAAGTGGCTTCTACAGAGTGAGTGGCCAATTGTATTACGTATTTGTGATATGCCATTATAAATAATGATGTGGCTACCTACTCAATGAAACTGACACCAAAAAAGAAAAACTCAACAAAACATACAATCCATATATAAAAACACACTATAAAATCTAAAATGTATCCCTATTTACCCGTAGTGACGAAATAGAGTGCATTTTTATTTTTTATTTATTAGAAAACAAATTCATAGAGCTCAATTCATTGTTTCTTAGGCAGTACAGTGGGATCCTCACATACTCAAGACGAACCTACGATAAGAATGAACATTGGGCCTAACTCAACCCCAAAAGCTAGCTTATGAGGTGAGGATTGTCCGAGTCATATAAGGAGACCAAAGACCTCAAATCCCTCCGATGTGGGACAACTCAACGCCCCCCTCACGCCCAGATCTCTGGAGCGTGGACAACATAAATGGGGGCCCAACATCGGTAACGATAATTGGGATGGGCCTGGCGCTGATACCATGATAAGAATGGACATTGGACCTAACTCAACCCCAAAAGCTAGCTTATGAGGTGAGGATTGCCCAAGCCATATAAGGAGATCAAGGACCTCAAATCCCTCCGATGTGGGACAACTCAACAACCTATGTATAGAAAAGTGAGTTTATCGAACCCCATTAATCGAAATAAAATTTTTAAATATATATGTGTTTATAAATTGGAAATGGTCATATATTTTTTTATAACCTTAAAATCAAAATATTGATAGGGTACTTGTTGAGCGGTCCGTTCATGTGGTCCTATCGTCTTCAAATTTTGTGTCAATGTCTGCACATACCAACCCCCCCCCCCCCCCCCCCCCCTTCCTTCGCTGCTCCCACCACAATAATATTTACTAATACTAAAAATAAACTCTCAATCGACTTTAATTGTTTGTCATTTGTTCGAAAATTATCTTAATATCTAATCTGACCGTCTAACTTATATAATTTTGGAGAGAAAACGATCGTATATGACCTTAAAAACTATTTTTGTCATTATTCTATATTTTATTTATTGCTGGAAAAAAATCATACAAGTAAAAAACATTTGAAATAGATAAAAGTATTTTCTCCTTAATTCCGGAAGGTCATGAGATGCAGTATTTATTTGCATACGTTGCAAAGCTGATTCTCTAACTTGTGCTCTTTCCGTTTATTTTTATTTATCCATTTAAAATTTTTCACGCCCTTTAAATAATTTTAGTATGTATTTTATCATTTAACTTTAATAATGATAGTATTTCAAATGTTCTTGGAAAATAATTTAGGAAATAAATAATTAATGATAAGGGTAAAATAAAAATAAAAATTTGTCTTTCTCTTGATTTAATATAACGAATAAATTAAAGGTGAACACTGAACACAGCTTCACACCACTCTAAATTACACCTCAATTAATTAAGTTAAATAAGTATATATGCACTAAACTATTTATGTCCGTACATCAGTACTGGTAATGATGTGTATCATTACATTCCGACAATTTCTCTAATTATTTAATTCAAAATAATTGGTCATTAAAGATAGCAAAGGATGGGCCATTCTCTTACAAAAGTAACCTCTTAACCCACACCTTGTATTATCCCTTTGCTTACAATCATAATAAACCCCTTCTTAAATCCATTAAAAGGGAAAAATGTTCTTTCTTTATACATTTCTCCATTATTATTCCATTTGAAATAGTGTTTATATTTAAGTGAGTGTTGTACAGTGAGCCAATTTTTTTTTATATATTTTTAAGAAAATATTTTTCTTAATACCTATACATCCTTAATCCAACTTTTTCAAAGATTTAAGATTTTTTTTGGTGAAATATCAATTTTAAATATCTTATCCGACAATCAACAATCGTAAGCATTTAACATGTCACAAAAGGAAGTAGAATACAAAAAAAAAAGTACCTAATTAATATGTAAATTACAATGCCGAAAAAATAATAATATTGACCATATAAGACTATATAGAGACAAATAATTGGAAATTATAATAAACCTAACTGATTAAATGAAAATTAAATTATCACAAATAAGCAAACTAGTGACAAGATCTTACTGATCAGAGAGGCCCTCTTCTAGTTTTCGTCTGTCTTCTCCCTAGTGGGATGAATGAAATTGCACATACTTCATTTTGATTTTAATACTTAGATAATGAAAGGGCAAGTTGCATATTTGACTGCTCGATTAAAAATATTTGTACTTTTTAACCCCCCTCTCTATATATATACATATATATATTAATTGTATATATATTATATAATTACCAACTATTTTTTGGGTGGGCAACTTTGTAATGTAAAAAGGAGCACATGACATATCATGGAAGAAGGAAATGGTCCATATATCTGTTTGATATAATAATTAGTTAATGAAAGGATCACCCTGTGATACCATAGGAGAACAGAATGTTTCATATTTCTGTTTGATTTTAACAGTTATAACAAAAGGACCACTTTGACATATCATAGGAGACAAAGGACCACTTTGACATATCATAGGAAAGAAAGGACCGCAAATGAAATATGATGTAGAAAGTGTTTGACTAAGCTTATAAGCTGGCCAAACTAGCTTATAAATACTTTTTTGGCTTATTTACTTGTTTGGTAAATGCTCAAAGTGCTTATAAGCCATGTGCTTATAAACTAAAATCAGCCATAAGTCATAAGTTAGTCACTCAAAAAAATGTGCGCGGCCGCGAAATTCAACTCACATCGGCACTGATGAACACCTGATACTAGGGTTTTCACTAATTAAACAAAATTTATGAAAACTAACCATACAAAGCTATTAACCCCATCCCTCATTATGCAATTTAGCACTATCCATATGGTTCTAAGCAAGATTTAAGCATAAATTCAATATTTTGGCGTGAATTTAACCCTAGATAAAAAGAATACAAAAACAAAGAGAAAAGAAAAGAAAAAGAAGAAATTAAATCATTGAAATGAACATGTCCATTGTGAAAAGTAGTAGGAAATGAACACTTGATGAAAATGGGGTGAGATTAAGCAAGAACAAGGGCACGGTGCTTTTAGGAGTGTGAGAGGTCAGGGTTTGTAAAGTGTGAATTGTTGTAAGAAGACATATTTACCCCACTGACTTACCTGAGTGTAGCGCGAAATTTCGTCGTGGTCCGCACTCTTTACCTTTGTGTAGCTTAGCTTCAGGATCCTGAGCGTGGTGAGCATAAAAATGACCGCATTCGCGCAATTTGTGTGGATTGCAGAAGTATGAACGTGGCTGCGAAGTCTTAAGGAGTTTCAACATGCCAACTTCAGAGAGTTAGCAATTTCCATCATTCAGCTGCATGACCGTGCACAGATTTGTGCGGCCGCGAAGTGCTTGTGTGATCCGCACAATTTTGAGTGTGGTACGTGAAATTTCACCACTTAGCAAAATTCTTCCTTGTTAATTTCTTGCACTGCAGGACCAATTCCTACACACTTCATAATCAGTTAGTCCAAAACAATGCCGAATCTAAGAAGAAAATCAAAAGACAGAAACACATGGATTGCCTCCTAAGAAGCGCCTTATTTAACGTCACGACACAACACATGTTACCATCATTCACTTGAAATGGATCAATGGCATAATGTGGCTATCTTCAATCTGGCCAAGTTACTGCTTCACACTTCAAAGGGACCGTTCCATTTTGACTTTAGCTTTTACAGAAACATCCGTAACCAAGAGTTGAATAAGAGAACAAGATCACCTTCTTCGAAATCCTTTGTTTCAGATATACTTATCATGAAGTTAATCTTGTCCTTATACAAGGACGAACTGAGTAAGTATGAAACTGGAACTCATTAAGTTCATTCAATTTCTCCACCCGAAGATTTGCAGTTGCATCCCACTCAAGGTTCAACTTTTTCAATGCCTATATAACCTATACTCTAATGGCGCTAGGAGGTGACATGCTTTCCCAAATACCAACAGATATGGAGACATACCAATCGAAGTCTTATAAGCTGTTCTATAAGCCTATAAAACATCAACAAGTTTTAGTGACCAATCAGTCCAGTTTGCATTGACAGTCTTGGATAGAATACTCTTGATCTCCGTGTTAGAGACTTCAACCTATCCACTTGCTTGGGGGTGATAGGCAGTTGACACCCTGTGAGTGACACCATACTTGGAGAGTAAAGTGTCAAAGGCTTTATTGCAAAAATGACAACCCCCATCACTAATGATGGCCCTTGGGGTGCTGAACCTTGTGAATAAGTTTTTCTTCAAGAAAGCCACCACACTCCGTCCTTCAATGTTGGACAAAGCCAAATGTTCAACCCATTTGCAAACGTAATCCATGGCAACAGAATATAGGTGTTCCCACACGAGCTCACAATTATATCTATAAAGTTGATACCTTATACATCAAAAATATCAATCTAAAGGATGGTGGTGAGGTGCATCTCATTCTTCTTTGAAATTTCATCGGCCCTTTGGAAATCATCGGGCCGCTTAGCAAGCTCGCTAGCATCTTTGTATAAAGTAGGCTAATAAAAATCCACATCTTAGGACCTTTGTAGCAGTTCTCGTCCCACCATGGTTACCACCATAGGGCAAAGAATGATAAGCTTCAAGAATACCTAATTGCTCTTCTTTTAGAACACATCTCCGGATAACAACATCCATGCAAATTATGAAAAGATATGGCACGTCCCAATAATAATCCAAGAAGTCCCATTTGAGCTTCTTCCTTTGGTTTGAAGATCGAACCAAGGCATCCCGGTCAAAGAAATGGAAAGGAGTTGTTCATATGGAAATGACTCACTAATATCAAGGCCATCATGGGGCCTCCCCTCCTCTTCCAAACGAGACAAGTGATCCACCACTTGATTCTCACTCCCTTTTTGGTCTATGATTTTAATATCAAACTCTTGTAGAAAAAATACCCACCTCATCAATTTGAGTCCTCTTTACTCATCAAATAACGAAGCGACGTGTGATCGGTGTGAACAATCACTTTGGTACCCATGAGGTGCGGGCGAAACTTTTCCATAGAAAAGACAATGGCTAAGAGTTATTCTCGATCACCGTATAGTTTTCTTAGGCGTTGTTCATGGTATTACTAGCATAGTAGACCGGATGGAATATCTTGTTGATTCTTTGTCTCATTACGGCTCCTACCACCACATCACTATCATCATACATGAACTCAAATGGTAAGCTCTAATTTGGTGTGGTAGTGATGGAGTGGTAGTCAACTTATACTTGAGTAGCTCAAATGCCTTAATACAATCATCATTGAACACAAATTTTGCCTCTTTTTCTAACAACTTGCACAAGGGGTTCACAACCTTTGAGAAATCCTTGATGGATAGACGGTAAAACCCCATGTGGCCTAGAAAACTCCTCAGTCCTTTGAAGGAATTAAGAGGAGGGAGTTTTGATATCATTTATATTTTTGTTTTATCAACTTCAATACCATTCTTGGATATCTTATGGTCGAGGACAATTCCCTCATCATCCATAAGGCACTTCTCCCAATTAAGAACCAAATTTATTTCTTCATAACGTGCCAATACCTTATCAAGATTATCCAAACACTCTTTAAAAGAATCTCCCAACACAGATAAATCATCCATGAAAACCTCGAGGAAGTCCTCCACCACATCCGTGAAAATTGCCATCATATACCACTGAAATATAACCGGTGCATTACATACACCAAACGACATCCTCGAGAATGTAAATGTGCCATACGGACAAGTGAAGGTGGTCTTCAGGTGCAATAAGAATCTGGCTATATATTTGGAATACCCATCCAGAAAGCAATAATAAGAACGTCCAACTAGCCTATCTAGTATTTGATCAATATTTGGAAGCGAAAAATAGTCTTTTTGAGTCACTTTGTTGAGCTTCCTATAATCCATGCATACTCTCCAACCAGTGGCAATTCTTGTGGGGGTCAACTCATTGTTGTCATTTGTGATCACAATCTTGCCCCTTTTTATGGGGCACATTGCACTGGTGAAGTCCATAATCTTTCAGAAATAAGGTAGACAAACCCAGCATCCAATCATTTGATTGTATCCTTCTTGAATACCTCTTGCATGGCCTAATTCAACCGCCATTGATGTTCCATAGAGGGTTTGGCACCTCATCCAATATGATTGTGTGCATGTAAAAGTCGGGGCTTATACCCCGAATGTTCGCCAATGTCTAACCTATTGACTTCTTCCTCCTTTGGAGTACCGCAACGGTGGCAGCTAAATGCACGTATGTTAAGCACGAGGAAAGAATAACGGGTAAAGTGGAACTAGAGCCTAAGAACTCATACCTGAGGTGTGAAGGCAATGGATTCAACGAATGTGGGAGGATCCTCGATTAAGGGCTTTATTGGTGGAGTCTTTTGGTTCTCAAGATCTAAGGACTGTTTTCTGGGCTCATATGATTGGTTGAGTCAGCATTTTTCTTCATCATTTGCTCAAACATAGATTTAATTCATCCAATCTCATTGTTGGAAGAGCTAGGAACTTGTGATAGAAATGGAGGCAGGTTGTTCGGTTATTGATACATCGGGGGCCTTTGAAAGTTTGACCCCCGATTATTGTTGTTCCAAAGCCCTTGATTGTTGTTACCACCCTAATTACCTTGATTTCCCAAATTTTGATTATTTTTGTTCCCCAATTGCCTTGGTTGTTGTCGTTGCCACTACTACAATTTCCTTGCTGACCTTGATAACCCCAATTTCCTTAGTTTCCCTATGATCTCCACTATTGTTAATTCGAGTATTGCCCCGTTGACCCTGATAATTGTTGACATATTGAACCTCTTCACTTTGATCATCATATAAATCATCTTGATTGAACTCACGACCACTTTGGTCAAATTGATCCGGATTGCTTTGAACTTGTTGACCTCGTTGCCTTCTCTTGTTGACCATCATATTCACCCCTTCCATGGCATTCACTTGTTTTGGACCTTGAACTTGTTGTAACTGAGCTTTGGACAACTAGTTCATGGTAGTAGTCAATTCGGATATAGCTTTGCAGTGGTCATGAAGCTCCTTCTGTAAATGAATAACATTCGGGTCACCTTGTGGCACATTAGCTCTACTTTGCAACACCGAAGAGGTATTTTCCATCTCATCAAGTATTTCACATACTTCAGAATATGGCGTTTCATGAAGTTCCCCTGGAAAGTTGGTTGACCATACATTGGTTTGTTGTGTTAATTCCCCGATAGAATTTTTGTTGGATCGTGGCTTCGGTCATATCATTATTCAAACATTCTTTAACCATCGTCCGATACATTTTACAAATCTCATGAAGTAGTTCATTCGTCTCTTGTTTAAAAGCAAGTGTCTCATCTCTTAGCATTGCCATATGTCCAAGAGAAAAGAGTTTTGAGATGAAATTCTCGGCCAACTCATCCCAAGTGTGTATGTAATGGTTGGGCAATCTTTATAGCCAATACAAAGCCTTCCCCTTTAGAGAAAATAGCAAAAGCCTTAACCTCAATGTGTCCTTGGAGACATTAGTTTGCTTGCTTCCCTAGCACATGTCAATAAAACCTTTAATATGTTTATAAGTATTTTTGTATGGATCTCCAGTGAAGAAACCCATTTTTTCCAACAGCGTAAGCATGACACTGGTTATTTGGAAGTTTCCCACCCTAATCCGGGAATGACTATTGCACTTGCATAGCCTTCATTGGGTAACACCCTCTGTGCCGCCCTTGGAGGAGGTGGGGGAGGATTTGGAATAATATCACTAGGTGGGCGACCTCTCCTTTGTACTTGAGGTTCGGGTTGAATCTCATCCATGTGATAACCATCTACCTCCTCCCAAAATGGCAAATTTTCGAGGTCTTCGTTGTTAAGAGCCATTTGGTACCTATAAGCAATTCACACAAATTAGAAAATTGGAAGGAAAGAAAAACAAAATAGACAAATACTTAAGTATATAGCTAAAACTGCCTAAAAGAAAACAAAACACACAACTACTTAGATGTATAGCTAAAATTTCCTAACTCCTCGGAAATGGCGCCAAAAATTGATCAGGTCCAAGCCTGCACTACTATTGAGTAGCGAGGATGATCACTGGAGTTTTAACCAACTAGGTCGAGATCGAATCCATATGGAATTAATTTGTTTGGAATTAGATTTATATATATGTCTATATGCGGATTTTTCTCGTAATTACATTTCTACAAATGTTTGGTTTGATTATACTTCTAACTCTATTCTATTATACGCAATATTTGAAATTAAGTATAATGTTTTTGTTGTAGATTTTCAAGGATTTAAAGGGAGTATGGTAGTGACATCTACCTTGGTGGATATCTAACGGGCAGTAAGAATCTATGAAAATCCTGTGATTTCATAATATAATTATCACACCCCGGTACTCATTCTATGCCTCTCGGTAGTTTGAGTGATTTTGCTCAATTTGGCTTTCTTAAATCCAAATGGGTATTCATGCAATTCAAGTGATATTAGCACAAGTCAGGTATTACAATCTCTAGGTTTAACCTTTAATTGCGGCTATCAATCTCTTGAGTTCACCCCAATTCCTTGCTAGCCTAGTTTTCCAAGACTTAGTCCTTCTTTCTCAGGTAGAGACTAAGACATAAAGGCATGAATCAGTGTTTGCAACCACTAATTATAAAGTTCTAGTAAGAACTAGGCTAAATATCACTAACCCATAGACATTCAAGCCCTAAAATTCAAGACCCATCAAATACCCAACCCTAGCTATGAGTTTAGCAAATCATGGAAATAACAGAAATTAAAGATAAAAAGAAGATAAAATTCATAATACTAGATTAAAAGGTGAAAATCTAATGTTAAAAGATGAATCTAGTACAAAGATTCCAAAAGCAGTAAAGTCAGGCGTCTCAGGTTCCTCTATTACATCCCATGAACAAAAAATGAAAAATAGATCTATTTATACTAAGCTCAAATTTTCGGAAAAATGCCTATGCGGATCTTATGCATCCACGTTCTGAGTGTGGACGCATTCTTGATCTCGCGGTCGCGTAATTTAGATCGGGTCTGCATTTTTCAAATATGGATCTTGGTTGAGCTGAATTCCAAAAACCTCAAAATTTCTATAGTGGCCACACATTTCTGACGCAGATCACACTTCTTTCTTTTTCTCAAGTTGTGAGCTCTCTGAACTTCATGCACTGCGGTCCACATAATTTCCATTGCGGCCGCAAGAAGACTTTCACAGCTGCACATTTTTGGTGTGTTCCGTGCTTAACATTCAGCCTAAAAGTGCAACTCTCTCAATATCTCTTTTGCTCTGCGTTTCACATCTCTTGGCCCAGTCTTGGTTTTTGTTTAAGTTTTTTTGTCCTTTATGAGTTTATTATGACTCTTTTGGCTCATTTTGAACAATTCCTGCAAACAAGCACATTACATTAGTTTCCAGGAATACCTTCACGCATTTTTGGCCTGAAACACAAGTAAAAGAGAGCAAATAACAGGTTAAAGTCTCTACTTATCAATATATCCCTAATACTTTCAAGCATGTATTGGAGAATCCACACAAACCAATTCAGTCTTTTATTATTAACAAATTAGTAAAGGAAAAACATCTCTAGTGGATAAAGTGCTCGAGGACCCAGTTCTGGGGAGTAAAGTACTAGCAATCATGTGGACCAAGACACGATGTTCAAACTTTAGGTTCTTTGGGCCAATATCAGGAGGGTTATCGGATAAAAAGGTTTTTGCTTCTTCAAAGAAAACTTCAAAATATTTTGGCCAAGAATTTTTCACAAAAACATCAAACCCACTAAACTTAGCAGAGAAATTTTTTCAAATTGACAAGAGTCCAGAACAATTCAAGTGTTTAACACCATAATTCTAAATTATCTTTGTCATTCACAAACAGGTTTTGTGTGAAACATCCTCACGGGTTCCTCATAAACAGAGTTACCAACAGTATCAAACAAAGAAGAAGGATGTTGAAAATCAAATATAGCGGTCACATCACAGTGCAAATGTTTCATAAGAGAAAGACTTATAGAACATCCATAAGCCATAGATTTTTAATTGTAGGTCTCAAACCTTGCTTTTTTCACTTGGGCCATAAAAGATCAGCTTGTCCTTAGTTCTGAATTCAGTGTTCTACTTTTTGGGGGTTTGCTCCATAGGTCTTGTGCCTACTTTTTCTGGCTAATGGGGAGAATGATGCATAGATTTTCTTTGATAAGTAAATAGCACTGGTACTATCACAAAAAATAGGAGTAGAGGTAAGAGATAAATCATTGTCGAGAAGGTGATTAATAATCCATAGAACTTGTGTACAACAGCTTCCAAAAAACTAAATATTATGCTTGGGTCGTTGATAGGGAAACAAAATTTTGATTCTTGCTATGCCAAGATACTAAAGTATTTCCTAAGTGTTGACATGTGCCACTAGTGTCTTTTCAATCAGTTTTTTCACCTGCAAAATCTACATCTAAAAGAAATGTTAAAGCAAATTTGTTAGAACGATCATTCCATAACCTTAGCTCAAAAGTACCAATTAGGTATCTAATAATTTGTTTAACAGAAGTGAGATGGGATTCCTTAGGAGCCGACTGAAATCTTACACACTTGCATACATTAAACATAATATCTGGTCGACTAGTAGTGAGATACAATAGGGATCTAATCATTCCTCTGTACATGGTTTCATCAACCATTTTTCCATTGTTGTCTTCATAGATAATTGTTTTTGAACTCATTGGAGTGCAGATTGATTTAGCATTTTCCATGCCAAACGTTTTGATAAGCTCCTTCGTGTACTTGGTTTGGCTAATGAAAATCCTTTAGGAGACTGTTTGATTTGAAGTCCGAGAAAGAATGTTATTTCTCCCATCATGATCATTTTGAATTCTCCTTTCATGGAAAGAGAAAATTCTTCACCTAGGACAGAGTTAGGATGACCAAAAGTAATGTCATCAACATAAATTAGTGTAATAAGGTTACCTGAACTAGAATGCTTAATAAACAGGGTTGTATCATAGTACCTCTTTTTAATCCTCGATTAAGAAGAAAAGAACTTAACCTTTCATACCGGCACACAGATCTTATTTCAGACCATACAAAGCTTAGTCAGCTTGTATACATGATCAAGAAAGGTGACGTTTGCAAATCCCGGTGGTTGCTTCACATATACTTCTTCAGAGATATAGCCGTTTAGGAACGCAGTTTTAACATCCATTTGAAATAGCTTGAACCCTATGTGAGTGGCGAAATCAAGTAATATTCATTTGGGTTTGAGTCTTGATACAGGAGCAAAGGTTTCATCATAGTCGATTCCTTATTTTTGAGAGTAACCTTGAGCAACCAATCTTGCTTTATTTCGAACCACTTGACCAGATATTCAATTTGTTTCTAAATACCCGTTTAGTTCCAATGGGGGAGGAGTTTGAAGGTCTTGGAACCAATTCCTATACTTTATTTCTTTCAAATTTTTCTAGTTCCTCTTTTATAAACTTATCCAGTGAGTATCTTTCAGAGCTTCATCCACTTTCTTTGGTTCAAGTTGAGAAATAATATCCATATGAGATTTTTTTCTTCTAAGATCTCCTTCTTGTGGATCTCCTATAATGAATTTGTGAGGATAGACAGATCCTTTTTTCCATTCATTTGGAGTGTTTGAGGAAGGTTCTCTTTCTACATTAGTCGACTGGTCTGTTTGAGATGGTCTCGTGAATTTCTACAAACTCATCAGCTAGTTGAGTTTGCTGATCAGCTGAATCACTTTGATGATCCTTTCCTATAATGACAGATTTAGGGACAAAATAAATTTTCTCATCTTCAAGAATATTTTAATTCCTTGGGCGAGGATTAGTATCAACATAAATAACATTAATTTATTCTTGAATGCATAATTTTCTTTTATTATAAACTCTATATGCTCTACTTGAAGGAGAGTAACCAAGAAATATACATTTATCACTTTTAGGATCGTACTCAAATTGTTCTTTCCATTATTGTGAATAAAGAATTTGCATCCAAACGGGTGAAAATAGCTAATATTGGATTTCTTACCATTCACATTTCATATGGTGTCTTTTTTAGGATTGGTCAAATCAGGAACCTATTAATGATATGACGTGTCGTGCTTACCGCTTCTGCCCAGAAATGGTGAGGTAGAGAGTCTTCCACAATCATAGTTCTTGCCATATTCTGTAAAGTTCTATTTTTACGCTCTACCACTCCATTTTGTTGCTGAGATCTTGGTGAAGAGAAATTGTGAGAGATTCCTTGATCATTGCAAAAGTTTTCAAAAGCTCTGCTTTCAAATTTCTCCTCCATGATTACTTTTGAGAGAAGAGATGTAGTAACCTTTTTCTCGTTGAACCTTCTTACAGAAAACTTCAAAATTCTTTAGAGCATCATCTTTATGACTTAAAAACGTAACCTAGGTAAATATAGAGAAATCATACACAATGACAAAAGAATATTTCCTACCACATATGCTAGTAGTTTAAGTTGGACTAAATAAATCTACATGCACTAGTTGGAGAGGTTTAGAGGTGGAAACAATGTTCTTGATTTTGAAAGATGAGCGAGTTTGTTTTCCTAGTTGATATGCATGCAAATATGATCCTTTGAAAATCTAGTTTTGGAAGTACAATAACGAGATCATTTTTAAAAAGCTTTTGAATAGTACGCATGTTGGCATGACTAAGTTTTCTATGCCAGACCCATGGATCATCAATCATGGAAGCAAGGAAAATTTGATCCCCAAGATTATCTAAGTTGCTAATAGTATAAATATTTCTATTTCTATTACCTGAAAGAATGACTACTACTTGATTCATCTTCTATAAAACAACTATGTTACTTAAAACGAACCTCATAGTCATTGTTACATAGTTGATTAATGCTGAGAAAATTGTAGCCGAGTTCATCAACCAGGTAAAATTCATCTACACACATGTTGAGCTAAGAGAAACTTTTCCAACACCAATAACATTTCCTTTGGATTTATCTCCAAATGTAATTGTTCCTCCATTTAGTTTGGGGACTGTCTTGAACAATTGTTTATCACCAGTCATATGTGTGGAACACACGCTATCGAGATACTATTTTCCTTTTCGATTCTTCATGTGGTGTTCCTTCAAAATAAAATTACTTATTTTTAGGTACCCAAGATTGCTTGGATCCTGCATTGTTAGAATGCCGAGTGTTAGTTTGATTTGAAGATTTGAGTCGCCAGACCCATCTCCCGTTATCCTTGAACCTGCAAAGATTTGAGCTGTGACCCCTTTTTCCACAATATAAAAAAAGACGGACTATTAGAATTTTCAGAGTCTTTCTGCTTTCATTATGTTCCTACATTGGTAAGTACTATGGCCATTTTTACCACAAAAGGAACATGCATGAATTTATTTCTATTTGTGATGAACAGTCTAATTTGATTTGACTGAACTATTACTATTGGATTTTTGTAATCCATTCAATTGAAGTTGAAGTTCATTAACTTTTTTTTGTAACATATCACGCTCAATTTCACAAACTTTTAGTTTCAAGGCCCACTCTTTCTTTTCTCATTGAATCATTTGGAGTTCATTTAGAACTCTTTCAATATCTGCTAGAGCAATATCAATAAATATTTGAAGTTCATGATAATTTGGGAATGTGGGGAGACATACGTCACTAGTTCCCTCGTCTGCCATGAGACCAAGTTGATCCGAGTCTTCTTTTTCATTTGCTCCTCTATTTCCTGAGAATGCACGCTCTCTTGATTTTTTATTGCTATCATCTTCTATGTCCATGAACCACATATTTGCAATTTCTTCATGATCAGACTCTTCTTCATCACTCCAGTCTCCAAAAGACTTCTTCCTTTGAAGGTACCTACTGAGTTTCTTCTTTAGTTCGGAAAAATCAACTTGAATGTATTCATGTTTTTCATATCCGTAGCATCTTCCATCATTTTTACTTTTGTTTTTCCCTTTCTAAAGTTTTGTTTACCTCTTCTGCTATTTTTGTTTTTCTTCATCATACTAGTTACAACTTGAGAGAGCTTGGCTACATTTTCTTCCTGTTCTCTTTCTCCTTCTCTTTCTTCTTCTTCTTCTTCTTCATCTTTTAGTTCATCCTCAATTATTTTGAAGGAAACTGATTTTTTTTTTCATGCTGAATCTGTCTATCCAAGTGAGTTTTCTCAAAAGCTATTAAGTCACCTCTAAGTTCATCATAGGACACTGTGTCAAGATCCTAACATTCGAGGTAATGAACTTTGGCTGCCGAATTATAGGTAGACTTCTATGAATTTTTCTAACTTGTTCTCTGCTTTTTATTGTTCTACCAAAAGATATGAGATCTCCAAGAATTTTCCTGAACCTGGAGAACATTTCTTCAGCATATTCTCTGTCCTTCATTTGAAATAGCTCATACTTACGAACCAAAAGATATATCGTTCGTTTATTTTATCTTGTTGGTTCCTTCATATGTGACTTCCAATTTTTCTCACATTTCCTTAGTAATTTCACAGCTTGAGCTCTTTTCATACTCTTCACCATGATAGCATTGTACAAAAATTTTTTTGCTTTAGCATTCACATCTATGAATTATATTGCTCATCAGTGTAGTCATCCAAATCAAGTGGATCAGTGGATAGTATTACTTGACCATTCTAATTTTCTTTGATGTCATATGATATGCTATATGATTCCATACGCACTTTCCAATAAGAGAAATGTTTTCCATTGAAGTATTGTGGTCGAACTTGAGGGTTCCGTCTAGAAATAGTGCACTGACAACTTTGTTTGATCTCATAATATTTTCCTCATTAGCTATTAAGAAAAGTGTGTAAGTCTTGCTCTGATACTAATTGAAAGTACATGGAGGAGGGGGAGGGGTGAATTATGGTCTATTAAAAATTAGTCGACTAGCAATGATTTTAGTTGACTAGATTAAGAGCGGAATGTAAAATAATAGTAAATAGAAAGAGAATGAAACACAACGATTTTATGCTGGTTCGGCACCGGTGTGATACTTACATCCAATTTTATTTTTCCCTTTAGACCTTGAAAGTATTACAATACAGATGGTTTTGATTCATTCACCACCAACGAGTATAGCGATAATGAATCTTAAATAATATTCAATGACACAACTCTCTTTTGCGTTCTAACTCTTCCTATCTTTTGAGATACTATTAAACTAAGGATTACAGTGTTTAGGCTAAGAAGTAATTAGACTTAGAAAATAATGTGTGTAATTGTGCAAGTCTTCCATTTGATCTTAGCAGACTTCTTATAGGAGAGAAAAGAGTTGTTGAGCCTTGACCAAAGATAGAGGCACGAGTTCTTTAAATAGATTTGATCTAAGGAGTGCCTCTTCGAATCCTGCTCTTGGGAAGGGGGAGCTGCCTTGGGTATCTCCGAGGACTTGAGCTAAGGGATTGTTTACTGAACGTCCCATACTTTCACTTGGAATACATGAGAAAAAAAAGTTAAATTTTATTTATTTAATAATAAGAAATTGCATTTATTGTAGAATTTACTATTTAAATTAAGAAAAATTACCAGCTATGTCCATTTAGAAGTAGCTCATTATAAAAATTGGTCAATTGATAAACTATTACTAATATTAGCCAAAATGGCGGATTCGACCGTGACTTTCCTTGTCATGGTCTTTCATTTACGAGACAATCCTTTGATTGAGCTTAACTAATTAAACTGAATATTTGCTAGCAATAGCTCTTTGATTTGTAATCTGATTTCCTTTGATTGATGTCACAATGGATGTGCTGATTTTTTATTCCTTCTTCCTGTCCATTAATTTAGCAATCACATATTTAGACATCTTCTTATTAGTTTTCTTTCCTTTTGATGATTCAGGCAAAACAAGGTATGTGAACATTATCATTATTGAAACCTTGAAATTTAACTTGATATCCTGCATTTTGTAATATTTTTCATCTTAGATGTATTTGTCATATTTACCATTTAACTGTGGGTGATGGTGTGCGAATTTTAAATTTTAAAATTTAAAAGATTAAAATGGCTCTTAACTGAATTTTTTATTCAAATTGTAGAAGTTGACTTAGAGAATATTTTAAAAGATTTGATGAAACCTTTTCTAACTAGATGGAATTACATGTATGAAAGTTTGGTTGTTGCATATGAATATAAAAGCCCTATAAACTCAACTTTTAATGCACATGTAAGTGATGATGATGAGTACCTTACGAATGTTGGTTGAGCTAATGTTAAACTGCTTGTTGATTTTTTAGAAAATTTTTACATTGGTACAAATGAGTTTTTTGGGCAATATTATCCAATTATTTCTAAGTGTTTAGTTTATAGTGCAGAACTTGCTAATTTGTTTGCTCATTATTCAAAGGGAGGGAAAATTTATAACTTGATATTGATTCTATGAAAAAAAAGTTTAAAAATATGTTTTTCCTATTCCCCTACTTATAGTGTTGCTGCTTTGTTAAATCTTTATTTGAAATTAGGAGGTCCTTAAAATTGGGATGAAACTATTTATAGTGGTTTACCATTTGAAGATGATGAGTTGTCTCAACTTCCGGAAGTAATAGCTTCAATTAGAATGAATGCTCAAGTAGCATTAAATCATGCTAGACCAAATGTTCCAACTTCTTCTTCTTCTTCTTCTTCTTCTTCTTCTTCTTCTTCTTCTTCTTCTTCTTCTTCTTCTTCTTCTTCTTCTTCTTCTTCTTCTTCTTCTTCCTTATCTTCTTCTTCTCAATCATCTAAAAGAACTGTGGAAGTAAGATGGGTGGAGTTTAGGAGTTCTCAAGGTTCTAGTAGTAATAATTTTCACATCTAAATGACCTAAAAGTTTATTTATTGCAGGAAATTGAGGAAGTGAATCTCGACGGCTCCTTTAATCTTTTGCAATGGTGGGAGGACAAAGAAAAATACTTTTCGATTCTTTCAAGGATTTTCCAAGATATTTTAACTATTCAAGCTTAAATAGTAGCATCGGAAAACGCTATTAGTCAAGCAAGACTTCAACTCGATGATTATACCTCATGTTTTCGTACATGAAAGTACACCATGAGTAAATTGATATAAGCTCGGGAATGAGATTATTTTCGAGGCTTTAAGTATTATGTTATTTCAAATAAGTAATAAGTAAATTCGTGAAGGTGAGAGGGTAAGCAAATAGAAGAAAATAAATTTTGTCAAAGTTTTATATTTTGGAATAAAATACAGTCCTAGCTATACTCGATATTTATGGATTAGTATCATACAAGGTAACACATGAACATGATAGTAAAATATACAAGGTATGTAAAAAATAATGTAGTATTTTATGTAAGTAAAAATAATTTTTAACTATGTGGGTAATTGATTAATTATTGGGTAATGAGACATTGCCTAATTAATTTATAACTAGTGGTGGAGTAATAGATGTTTTGGATAAGGATTAAACTCAAAAATGTGGCAGCCCATTAATCTAACATGATGACTCTCATAATATACTTGAAAAGTGGCATGTAATGGCAAAATAAGTGAGTTAATTCGTTTAATAATCTTGATTCAAGCGTTGCAATCAAATTTCTCTTTTGAAATCAAGTCTTTCTGTTTGTTAAGAAAAAAGAAGCTATATATTGCCTTTCTATGAGTTTTTATATAAAAAGATGGCAACTTGTGGTGGTATGCACTCCATGATATTGGGAAGTCCAATAATGTCAAAGGGGAATAGAGTGAACCAGTTCGTTCCTTGTTGTTACATTCCACGCCCTCAGAGAAATTCTACTCTTAGATTTAAGTGTACGTCCGAGGATGGTGAGAAGGGCCAAACTTCAAACTCCTTGAATGATATTGCTGCAACGCCTACACCAATACCAACACCTCGTCTTGGTTTGTCGGATTTTAGCAATTGGGAAGATGCTCGTATCTCGGGTATGTTAAGGCTATTTCTTTTTTTTTTTTGGCATGATCCTTGGGAACATGCTCGTATCTCGGGTATGTTAAAGCTATACCTTTTTTTTTTTGGCATGATCCATACGATACGAATGAAACATGAAAATATAAAAATTCATGAATGATTCTATTCATAGAAGTATTAGAGATATCTATATTTTAAATTGTCGTGTGTCAAAATATTTTATCATCTGTTCATGAGTCTCAGAAAAATACGAAAGTTGAAAAGAATTTACTTTATGATACTACTTAAAGGCAAAATGGTCTTATGACATTCCGAATGATTTTATTAACGTACTTTTCATGCATTTAATTCATACAAATTGACCCGTGACCAGATGGTATTATATACGTGTGTATATGTATGTATGTATATATATATATATATATATATATATATATATATATATATATATATATATAGATATATATATATATATATATATATATATGGGATATATGAAAGGTTATGGTATTATATACGCACAACCACTAGATCTGCTGGTATACGTTGATGATTTTTCCCACATTGGCCGATATGATATGATGAGATGCCCTTAGAGGCTGATGATGTTATGAAACATATACCTATGCATGACATGAAATTCATATGCATATGCATGACACTAAATGTATTTCATGATTTACACAGTTATCCAGACTTATAGGTTAAGTCAATTACTTTATATTTCTTCCAAATCTGTTATGTACTTATTTATGTACCTTACTTACTTAGTACATTTTTGTATTGACGTACCTTTTGCTAGGGGATGCTGCATTTCATGCCCGAGGGTCCCGATAGACAGGTCGATAGCCCTCCAAGTAGGCTATCAACTCAGCGGAAGATGCTGGTGCGCTCCATTTGCTTCGAAGTTGCTTGTTTGGTTAGTATTATTTCGACGCGTATTGTTTGGTATGGTGGGACTCTATTCCGAACTTTATGGAATTTATGTACTCTTAGAGAATTATAGACATATTTTGCGTACATGAAAGATTGTACAGACTTGTCAGTCTATGTTTTGAGTTTATAAATAATCATGTTGGTTTATTAGGCCCGTATGTCATGTGTATATGATAATGTAGTAAGAAAGATACGTTACGTTAGTACTCGGTTGAGTAAGGTACCAGGAGCCCATAGCGGCCCATCAATTTAAGTCGTGAAAAAAGTGGTATCAGAGTAGTTCTGTCCATGAGAATCTACACTGTGTCTAGTAGTGTCTTGTTTAAGAGTGTGTCGTGCACCACACTTATAAGCAGGAGGCTACATGGCATTTAGGACTGTCGTTCTTCCTTCTTACTCTCGATCGTGTGGTAGAGCTCACTTATGAGAATTCAAATTTTAAAATTTTTTTTATTTGTAATAAGATGATACCTACATGTAGAAAGAAGATTGGAAAGAAAGATAGTTGTGGAAGAGTAGAGTCTGAGGAATTGGATTTTTGTAAGATGCCGACGACAAGTAAATGTAAGGTCTTTAGCAGATCATGGGTGTACTTAAAGATGTAAGCTTCCTAATAAGAAGCCTTAAGGCAAAAATGTCTACCCATCTTTTATGGTAAAAGACAATGAGAGATTAAGATGATTAATACAAGTTTCAATAAGCAAAAGAAGCAAGATGAAGAAGGGTATGAGGTGCCCAATTAATGAAGGTTAACGACGTTTATAATTGAGGCAGATGAACATAAGCTTTTTGAGTTATATTGAATAGCAACATAGATGTATACAATTGGTCGTACCCGTTCTAGATATTCCCTATGGAGGTTAACAAAAGTATTATAAGAAGATATGGTGGATGAATTATTTGTGTCAGTTGACATTTCCTAAATATATTGTAAATATGCTAATAGATATCTTTATGAAACACCCAGATGGTACATTCTAAAATACTACAGCTAGATATGAGTACTATAAAGATAGAAACTGGAAACCTTAAAGTGATAAATATTACCTTTATATGGCTCCCGTCCCTAGTAGAGTGAGAATGTTAAGCAACCCGATGAGCAACTGGATGGGAAAAGGGGTGCTAAAAGCAAAAGAATGTCTTGTTTGAGTTTTCAGAATGAAATAATAGTCATAAATGTTAGCAGGAAATAAGAAGAGGGTTAACGAAACATTATGAGTAAGATGTGATACATGGATGACAACGTTAGATCAACAAAAAATATGATAGTATTATAGAGTTTATTGTCAAGGGAAGGAAATGAAGAGAGGTGACAGGCCTTGAGACAACAAAAGAGTATAGGCCATAAAGTTATTTTCTTATTTTGAGAAACAAGTTCGTGAGCAAAAGGAAACGTTAGACCCCCAGAGTAGTACAAATCAGTATGGACTGGTAAATAAGGTAAGCTAAACATGAATTAGGGATTGAGTAATTTGATAATGGTCGACATTATAAGAATTTCATAGATTCTGTTCCGGAAAAAATAGAATGGACAGTAGAAGAAGATCCATAACGAATTCAAAAGATGGTCATTTAGGAAAATGCTTCCCTAAAGCAAGCAATGTGAGAAATGTTAAGCTTAAGGGACTATATGTGCCACTTACACTAAGTGCCACCATTGCGGTTGAGGAATTTTGCTATCCTTGGTACATAAGGATTACCGCAAGGTAAGTAAGGGTCATTGATGATGCGGAAGGATGCCAAAGATGGAGAGAAAAACATCTATAGGCAGGTCTTTATAGCTCCAAGTCTTAGTACTCCCCTAAAGGGGGAAATCTGGAATGATAAAAGAAGAATGCGATAAAAATGAGAAAGGGATAAGATTGCACTTATCCAAATCCTACAGGTATACTGCAATTCCAAAACACTATGCAAACATGACGTTAAGGAGAGGAAGTAAGGGCTCCTATCTGAGATGTTATTAATAGATGAGGAGCCAGTGCGAGGCGTAAGTTAAAATAAAGTAAATGACCCAAGAAAGATTACACGGAATATTGATACGAGAAGGGCAAACGAGTAGTTAGTAATTGATTCAGGAAGGGCCTAGTTATGGCTAGATAAAAGGATACAGACAAATCAATAAATCGTGCAAGATAAACAGAATGAACCCCAACATGGGAAATTCAGTCTAACGAATATGACATTATGACCTTGAGAAATATTCATACAGGAGTTAGGGTAGTTAAAGATATCGTATGAGTGTTGTGGAAATAAAAGAGAGTCTCGTTGGGAGGACAGTCAAAACATCAGTTCAGAAGCAATCATATGAGCACATAAGTGTGGAGGTAAATAACTGAGGATAATTAAAGATAAGTATGAACATAAAAAATTCTGGCAGATAAATGATATAACAAGCTTGTAACTTTACAAGAGATAGAAGGTCCTCCTTAAGTACTACAACAAAATACTAGCAGAGGAAATAAGAAAGAAGGCTTCAACCTAAACATGGTAACTCGAAGGAGGAAAAAAAGGGGTCATGTAAAAACAGTTTCACTACAAAACTCTATGCACTCTATAAAGAAGTGGCACCTACCGTGGCTAATAAACAGGAAGTAAAGTCAAAGGTAATATTCGAGATCATATGAGTTGCACGAAAATTCTACCATGCATAGGAACTAAGATAAGCTAAGCATGCACGCAACAAGGAGGTAGAAACTTGGGAAGGAACGAAAGAAATTATTCGATCAATGATTCAAAGTCAGTTACGTTATGAACGCACTTGCGATTTCAGAGTATACATATATATATTGACAATCATACAGCCGTAGAATACTCTGATATAAGTTAAACAAAAGAATTGAGCCCATGTCATAGACAAAGGATCGAATTATTAGATGATTGAATCATGGAATTTCCATAGTGTCCTTGAACGGCTAATGTAATAACTAACACCCAAAATCGCAGATTGGAAGATTGCTTAAGCCTACATAAAGGTTGATCAGAGGAAAGAGGAAGCGAAAGAATTACATTACCTGAGTAAATCAGGAGTTTGGTTATTGGACCTCAAAAATTATCGACATCGTGATTAAGAACATTATAGGATCACTCTTAATATCAGAGGTACCAAAGGGATATTACACCAACCATATTCTATAATGGCTCTACGATAAAGCCATTTAGCAAAATAGTGGCCTCATAAGAATTCAATGCGGAGTTCCCATCGGATTGTATAGGCACTAGAGGTGCAAGTATTATAATATAATTTCAAGTTGTGATGTGACTCATACCCAAGTGGAGGGGAGGTTATGAAAGAGATAGAAGATATGATACGAGATTTTAAGTTAAGGTAAAGGTGGACAACGTACAAGATACTTTAATGCAAAGGTTGTGAATAGTTCTTACTTAAAATAGAAAGCTAGAAGTGCGAGGATTCAATATCCAGGAATGATAGCTGCATCATCAGTGGCATGTCTTCCAGAATATGGTATCGAGAAGCCTGATTATGAGAGTAAAGAATAGTTAAAGACAATGTGATGTCTCGATTGATGTTCTAGAACAATATAAGTAAATCTATGATGCAAGCAAGTTAAAGGAAGGACGTGAATAATATAAATAGATATGTATGGGCCCCAAGATAAAGTATAGTAAAGCGACAAATTGTTATGACAGGAGTAAGAACGGGAAAGGGCGAGTGAGATGGAGACGAAAACGGATAAGTCATCAGGATTAAGACCCATGAAAACAAGAAAGCTAATGGTTTCTCTAAGTAATAGAAAGTTCAGCATAACCTAAATGAACTCAAAGGAGTCTAAAACTAATAACATTCAGAAAAGATGGGATGCTTCCATGTTAATAAAATGAGGGTATAGTTATTATAGATTACAAAAATGACGTTTGGGCCTTAGATTGAGTAATGATATGATGAATAAAAGAAAAGGATCTCATGAATTGGACGGGATTAAAATACCCACGCAAGGTGAATCACATTGGGATGTTGTGAGATACGGTTATGAAAGTGGGGTATCGCCCCAGGTGGATCAATCTAATCATTCAAGATGTTCCCCGATAAAACATGAATCCTAGTAGCAATATTAGATAAAAGGTTAAGTTATGAGGGGTAGATTATGGATCAAAATTGAGGTGAATCAATAATGGATGGATAAAAGTTATAAAGTATGCGAGGGTATTAGGCCGTCATTCTTAAAGATGAAATGTGGAGGTATTAGAGGACGCAGATTTATACATTAAGATAAGCAACAAAAGTAATTTGAGATTTGGTAGCAAACCTCAGTAACGAGAAATCGAGAAAGAAGTTATGGTATAGTATGACCTGTGTAGATGCAGTAAAGCCATACGAATGGATAACTAGGTTTATAAAATAAGATATAGCAATATTCGTAAGTTAGACAAATACTAAGCGAAGAACTTCAGCATTGGCTAAAAGCTGGAGGAAAAAGGAGACGAGAGTCTCATAGGCACACTTTCAAGGTCATATTGTAGAAGTAGCATAATGGAAGGTAGCAACAATTACAAGATTCGAAGGAATTCGATCACAAGTCATGGCGTAAGAAAGAGGCCTAAAGCGGGGAGCCCTGGCCTTTGGACTTATTCACAGAACAGTTTCCTAGATGGAAAAAGGACTACTAAGGTATTCGCAAGAGCTATGAGATATGAGAATGATAAATCAACATTCGAGAACGAATGTTCCAAAAGGGGGGATTGATGTTACACTTCATACATAAAAGTACACCATGAGTAAACTAATATAAGCTCGGGAATGAGATTATTTTTGAGGTTTTAAGTATTATGTTATTTCAAACAAGTAATAAGTAAATTCGTGAAGGTGAAAGGGTAAGAAACCCGAAGAAAATGAATTTTGTCAAAGTTATATATTTTGGGAAAAAGTATGGTCCGAGTTATAATATTCGATATTTATGAACTAGTACCGTACAAGGTAACACATGGCCGTGATAGTAAGATGTATAAGGTATGTGAAAAATGATATAGTATTTTAAGTTAATGAAAATGATTCTTAACTATGTGGGTAACTGATTAATTATCCGGTAATGGAACATTACCTAGTTAATTGATAATTAGTGGTGAAGTAATTGATGTTTTGGATAAGGATTAAACTCAAAAACATGGTAGCCCATTAATATAGCATGATGACTCTCATACAATACTTGAAAGATGTCAAGTAATGGCAGAAGAAGTGAATTAATTCGTTTAATAATCTTGAATCAAGAGTTGCAATCAAATTTCTTCTTTTGAAATCAAGTCTTTCTGTTTGTTAAGAAAAGAGAAGCTATGTATTGCATTTCTGTGAGTTTTTATATAAAAAGATGGCAACTTTTGGTGGTATGCACTCCATGATATTAGGAAGTCCAATAATGTCAAAGAGGAATGGAGTGAACCAGTTCGTTCCTTGTTGTTATGTTCCACGCCCTCAGAGAAATTCTACTCTTAGTGTTATGTGTACGGATGGTGAGAAGGGCCAAACTTCTAACTCCTTGAATAATATTGCTGCAATGCCTACACTAACACCAACACCTCGTCCTATGGCTAAGGAATCCTCGGTGTTTCATTTTTGGTTTATGGGAGTTTAGCAATCGGGAATCTGGTGGTATCTCGAGGTATGTTAAGGCTATCCATTCTTTCTTTTTGGCATGATTCATATGATACGAACGAAACGTGTAAATGCACAAATTAATGAATGACTTTATTAATAGGAGTATTATAAATATCTATATTTTTTAATTTCCATGTGTCAAAATATTTTATCATCTATTCATGGGTCTCAGGAAAATACGTAAGTCAAAAGAGTTTGCTTTATGATACTACTCAAAGGCAAAATTGTCTTATGACGTTTTGAAAGATTTTATTAACGTACTTTTCATGCATTGTATACATATACATTGACCCGTGACCAGATAGCATTATATATATATATATATATATATATATATATATATATATATATATATATATATATATATATATATATATATATATATATATATATATATATATATATATATATATATATATATATATATATATATATATATATATAGTGTGTGTGTGTGTGTATGGGATATGGGAAAGGTTATAGCATTATATACGCACCACCACTCGATCAGCTGGTATACGTTGATGATTTTTCCCTCAGTGGCCGATACGATATGATGAGATGCCCTTATAGGCTGATGATGTTACGAAATATATACTGATGCACAACATGATATTCATACGCATATGCATGATGCTAAAAGTATTTCATCATTACAGAGTTATCCAGACTTACAGGTTGAGTCAATTACTTTATATTTTTCCATGTCTGTTATGTACTTATTTATGTACCTTACATATGTTATAACCCATATCTACACGCGTTAGTTCATGCCATATGTTAGTTAACATAAATTCAAGAAGGAATTATCTTTGAGATGATAAGAAGTTAATCCTATTGGTTTTAAGTGCTACAAGGGTGTATAAGGATGATTAACAAGTATTAGAAGTTAAACGAATCAAGAACGTTGTATCTCGTATTTTCGAGTAAACCTAGAGGTTATTAATACACTCAACAGGTCATGTATTAATGTATTTGAATCATATAATATCCATACCATATTTCTTGAAGCCAAACGAGTTATGAGACAAAAGTCGATAAAAGTTATCACAACTTAGGTTCATAATTTCACTTAAATATTAGGTCAAATGTTACTATGATTTTCTCCCAATTTAATAAGAATTATGGGGTGATCTACCCACCAAATTGAAGATCAATGTGTCTTATTCCAACGCATTAAACCGTTTGTCGATACGATCTTGGAGTAGAGAGATATTCACATTTTTGTGAGACTACGCCAGGCACCTCTCTATGGGGCCCACTTAGGTAGTTTAAGACTTTTGGATATATATATATATATATATATATATATATATATATATATATATATATATATATATATATATATATATATATATATATATATATATATATATATATATATATATATATATATATATATATATATATATATATATATATATATATATATATCCAAAAGTCATTTTATTTTACTATATTCAGACCTTAGAACCCTAGCAACATCCTCTAAAGGTTCTCTCAAGATTCAAGACCTAAACAAATGGCAAACAACATAAATCAAGTGTCGGGAATCCCATGGCGCTAGTAAGTTTCTTGTTCTTCTTATTGTTGCTCATTTTTGTGTTGTTCTAGATCATCTGGAATGTTTTTTTCAGGGGTTTATGTTCTATAGATACTCCCTCAAGTTCTTAATATCAACCTTAGGTGATTTCAATCCTTCAAAGTGATTCTAGTACCCAAAAACCCTAATTGACTGCTAGTTTCGCTTCCTTGTTGTTGTGGCAGAATTAGAGGGATATTTCGTGAAAAATTAAGGTTAAATTGGAATTGTTCTTTCTTTCTAAACGTAAGAAACTTCTTACTGTATATGTGCTTAAGATTATCCAAGTTGCAGCTAAGTCATTGAAGCTAGAACTTGTGAAATACATATATCGAAAGGCTTGGCAATAATGTTATCGGTTGGTGGAGTGTTTTGGGAGGCTCAATATGATTAACATTGATGTTGTTTCGGATGATTGGTAATTTTTTTCACTTGTGGGAAGTCATATAAATCAGGGAGGTGCTGTCTGTTTCATCGTAAAATAGGTTGTGGTTGGTACATAATAGTTATGACGCTTAAACGTTAACGATAGTGTCATTTCTCCTATTATAGACTAAAGAATCGTGAAATTTGCATAGCTTGAGGTTGGGTTGTATATACAAGGTATGTGAGGCTATCCCTTTCCTTCTTTTGCATGACTCCGATTGTACATAATGTAATAAACCAGTTTCTAAAGATATTCTACTCTTAGAAGCTAGCAGTACTTGCATTGTTTCCCCTCTTATGGAATGATTAATGTTGACATTGATTCTCTTCTTCTTATGTTATCAATGTTGTTTGTACTTCCTGATTCTTGTAATGTTCATAGTGAAGAGTTAGTCCTAACAACATGTACAGAGGATACTGATCTTACGTCACTCCAAAAGGTTTAGAACGTTATTCCATGAGTTGAGCATGCATTATATATATGTATCTATTTTACTCTACCAATCCGCACTATAGTCGGCCGGGTACGACACCTATTGTGCAACAACTGATCAGTTGGGTTTTACCGAGCTCCACGTAGCTGGGTACAATTCCACCGAGCCTTATGATGGCCGGGTACGTTTTTACCGAGCCTATTATAGCCGGGTACGATATGATGATGATGATGATGATGCCCACAGAGACGTATCATTTAAAAGTTTATGTATATATACATATGTATCATGCATTGCATGTCAGTAGCCCTCAGAGGTACCCATATGTTACATGTTGTATATTCTCTATCCCTGTTTACATTGTTGTTCATACTTATAGTTCAGCGGTGATCGGCAAAATCCCTTCTTCGGACTTGCCGTGGTCTTGGTATGCATTTTTATTATAGATATTATGGATATGTCAAGGCCCTATTCCGGCAATGTTGCAACACGTATGTTCCTTTAGAGGCTCATAGATAGGTGTCGACTCATGTATAGTTTGGTATGCCTTGTCGATGTTTTTGTTGTATAGTCTTTCATGGTAGCATGGTAACTCATACTTTATATATAGTTTCTCGATTATCCAGTCATCCCATGTTATGTATGTTCATGCCATCATCTCTTATTGTTGGTCATTGATGATTATGTCTACTATTTTTATTGATCTCGTTGGCCCTAAAAGATAATAAAGAAGGTTAGATAAAATGTATGTTGGTGCTCGACAAGTATGGTTGGGTGCTAGTCATCGCCCTCCAGTTTGGGTCATGAAAAACTTGGTATCAGAGCAAGTGTATCCTAGGGGTTGTCTATGAGCCGTGTCTAGTAGAGTCTTGATTATAGATGTGTAGCACGCCACATTTATAATCAGGAGGGTACATGACATCAAGGGTTGTTACCTTCTTCCTAAATATAGATCGTGCGTAGAGTTGAGTCATAAGTGTTTGTCTCTTATATTCACATTGTTTTATTTCAGTGATGCCTTTGACTAGGAAGAAAACGATTAATAGACGGCTTGACACAACAGCGGGAGAGGGTACTAGTCAGGTACCCCAAGCCAGAGCAGGCCAAATTGAGGCTCAGAGTGAGATACCCTCTCATACCTCATCTACTCCGTCACGTCCAGAGGATATTAGGAGGCACCCAGCACCTCTAGTTACTCCTTCTGGCACTAAAAACAAGAAATGTGGAGTGCTTTGCAGTTGTTGACTAGGTTGGTAGCTGCTCAGTCTCATAGGTAGAATAGAGGTGTTGCTGATAAACTAGTTAGTATGAGAGTTCGTAATTTTATTAATTTAGACCCTCCAGTGTTTACCGGATTAGACCCCAAGGAGGACATGCAGACTTTTATTGACCAGGTTCATCGTACACTGTGGGCTATGCGTGCTAGTAATATAGAGGCAGTAGAGTTGGCTTCTTATCGGTTACAGGATTTAAAGATTTTTTTGTATGATAGTTGGGAGAGATCCAGGGGTCCGAACGCTCATCCAGCTGTGTGGAAGGAATTTTCTAAGGCTTTTCTTCATCACTACTTGCCAGTTGAGATACGACGAGCTAGAGTTGATAAGTTCTTAAACCTTCGACAAGCTAATGTAAGTGTGCGAGAGTATAGTATGCAGTTTGATTCTTTGGTAAGGTATGCTCCCCATATGGTGGCTGAGATGAGTGATAGGGTGCATCTGTTCGTGAACGGGTTGGGACCACATTTGATAAATAAATGCGCAACAGCCTCCTTGGTGGAGGGCATGGATATTTCCCGTATTCAGGCTTATACCTAGACCCTACAAGATCGTAAGCGCCAGCAGAGGGCAGATAGAGAGCAGGATAGAGGCCAGCATAAGAGGGCGAGATTTGAAGGGCATTCTGTTGACTTCAGAGGCCGCGTCAGGCCCCAGTCTTCGAGGATTTTGGCATCACCTGTAGCTAGTGCTCCTCTATAGTTTCAGAGGCCTCGATATGATCGATTTACCTATTCTGGTCAAGGTCAGGGTTCACGGGCATCAGGCTCGTAACATCACGGGGATACTAGTCGGACGAGACCCCTAACACCACGTTGTAATCAGTGCAGCAAAGCCCACTTTGGACTGTGCCGTTGAGGTTTTGATGCATGTTATTATTGCAGACAACCTGGCCATATGATGGGGCATTGTCCTAGAGGAGGTGATGGTATGGCTCAGCCGATCGGATATGTATCTGGTTCTTCCTCATCAGTTCGACCTCCAGCACGGGGTTTTCAGCAGTCAACAGGTCGTGGTAGAGGTAGAGGTACAATTCTGAGTTCGAGTGGTGCTCAAAGTCGAAACTATGCTCTAGTAGGTTGACGTTATCTCGAGTCATCTCCTGATGTTACAAGTATATTGTATGCATTTTCTTATGATGTATACATGCCGATTGATCCGGGATCTACATTATCATATGTTACACCCTTTGTGGCTAATACGTTTTGCATTGAACCTAAATTGATAAGTAAATCCCTTGCGCTATCTGCTCCGATAGGAGATTCTATGATTGCTAGAAGGGTATATAGAGGTTGCACTGTGATGATTTGTAGTCGGCAAACCTCGACAAATTTATTTGAGTTAGAAATAGTTGATTTCGATGTGATAATAGGAGTGGACTATTTGGCCTCATCCTATGCAAATGTTGACTATCGTACGAAGATGGTTAGGTTTCAATTTTCTGGTGAACCCGTCATTGCGTGGAAGGGGAACATTGCTACACCAAAGTGTAGGTTTATTTCCTATCTTAAGTCAAGGAAAATGATCTCAAAATGTCACATTTATAATCTCGTTCGTGTTAGGGATGCGGAGGGGAAGCCACCTACTCGACAATCAATCCACGTGGTCAATAAATTTCCAGATGTTTTCCCAGATAAACTCCCAGGACTTCCTTCTGAAAGGGAGATTGAGTTTAGTATTGATGTGTTGCCTGACACTCAACCAATCTCTATCCCTCCATACAGAATGGCCCTGGTAGAGTTGCAAGAGTTAAAGGTGCAGTTAAAGGACTTGCTGGATAAGGGATTTATTAGGCCTAGCACTTTACCTTGGGGTTCACCAGTCCTATTCGTGCGGAAAAAAGACGGGTCGTTATGGATGTGTATCGACAATCGACAGTTGAATAAGTTTACTATAAACAACAAGTATCCACTTCCAAGAATTGACGACCAGTTTGAACAACTCCAGGGTGCCAAGTATTTCTCCAAGATTGACTTACGCTAAGGGTATCATTAGGTGAGGTTTAAGGAGAAGGAAATTCCAAAGATGCCCTTCCGAACAAGATATGGGCACTTTGAGTTCTTGGTGATGTCGTTCGGGCTAACAAATGCCCCAACTGCTTTTATGGATATCATGAATTTTGTATTCATGTCCTATCTTGATGTGTTTGTGATTGTTTTCATTAATGACATTCTAGTGTATTCTCGTTCATAGGCGAAACATGATGGCCACTTGCGAATAGTATTACAGATGCTTCAGGATCTTAAGTTATACGCTAAGCTCTCCAAATATCAATTCTGACTGAACTCAGTAACATTCCTTGGCCATGTGATATCAGACGAGGGTATTACTGTGGACACTCAGAAGATCGATGCAGTACAGAATTGACCGAGACCTATAACACCATCAGAAGTCCGCAGCTTCCTGGGGCTAGCAGGATATTATAGGCGGTTTGTAGAAGGGTTTTCCTCTATATCAGCACCATTGACTAAGTTAACACAGAAGGCTACTAAGTTCTAGTGGTCTGACACTTGTGAACGTAGTTTTCAAGAGCTGAAGAATCAATTGACATCTGCACTAGTGCTTATTCTTCCTGAAGGAACAGAAGGTTATGTGGTATATTGTGATGCCTCAAGTATAGTCTTAGGGTGTGTATTGATGCAGCATGGGAAGTTGATTGCTTATGCATCAAGACAATTGAAGAAGCATGAAAAGAATTATCAAACTAATGATTTGGAATTGGCTGCAGTAATATATGCTTTGAAGACATGGCGGCAGCACTTACACAACATCCATGTTGACATCTAAATAGATCACAAGAGTTTACAGTACATCTTCAAGCTGAAAGAGTTGAATTTGAGGCAGCGTAGGTGGCTTAAATTACTGAAAGACTACGACATCGAGATTAAATCCAATGTTGTGGCAGACGCTCTCAGCCATAAGTCAATGGGAAGCTTAGTACACATTGAAGCGGGTAGATGGGGGATGACTAAAGAACTTCATCAGCTAGCCAATATGAGAATCAGATTGTTAGACTCTGATTACGGAGGTGTTACTGTACAGAATACATCATAATCATCTTTGGCAGAAGAGTTAAAAGCATGGCAATAAGAAGATCCTATCTTAGTATGATTGAGAGAAAGAGTTCAACAATGTAAAATTACGGCTTTTGAGATTAGAGAAGATGGGCACTGAGATACCAGGCCGATTATGTGTGCCTAATGGGGCAGGGTTGCGAGAGAAGATTATGAATGAGGTTCATCAATCCCGATATTCTATCCATCCTGGATTGACAAAGATGTATCATGATGACAAAGAGCAGTATTGGTGGACATGAAGAAGTCTATTGCACAACTTGTTGCCCTGTGTCCCAATTGTCAACAAGTAAAGATAGAACTTCAGAAACCCAGTAGATTGTCAACAAATAGATTCCATTCTAGTATTGGCCCCGTACGAGCACTATATGGGAGGAGATGTAGATCACTAGTTGGATGGTTCGAAGTTGGTAAAAGAGAATTATATGGGCCAGATTTGATTCACCAAGCCATTGAGGAGGTGAAAGTGATACATAAGCGATTGAGGACGGCACAAAGCAGGCAAAAGTCTTATTCTGATGTCCGACATCGTGATCTGGAGTTCGAGGTTGGTGATTGGGTTTTCCTGAGAATATCACCGATGAAGGGTGTTATGCGTTTTGGGAAGAAAGGTAAGCTGAGTCCGTGGTATATCGGGCCATATAAAATTCTTCAACGAATTGGAAAAGTTGCATATGAGTTAGAATTGCCATCCAAATCAGAATTTGTCCACCCGGTATTCCATGTATCTATGTTGAGAAAATGTATTGGAGACCCTTCTTGGGTTGTCCCTATAGAATATGTACAAATTATAGGAGATCTATCACATGAAGAAGTGCCAGTGGCTATATTAGATCGACAAATCTGCACGCTGAGAATAAAAGATGAAGCTTCTGTCAAAGTATAGTGGAGGAACAAGAATATGGAAGAAATGACATGGGAAGCAGAAGAGCAGATTAAATCTAAATACCCTTACTTGTTCTAGAATAAAGATAACGAGGATGCTAGGGGAATTCTAGATGCATTAGAAGGTGGAACAACTTTATAAGGTAAGCAATAGCTTGACAACACTCTTCCTTAGTACAAAATGGTAATATGTAGATAATGTACATGTCCATAATGCTTTCAATACCCTTGTAAGTACATACATTGAGTTAAATTCTTGCAAATTCATCCTCTATTTATGGGAGAAACTCGGTCAGAATCCAGGATGATTTAAACTCCCCATGAACCTTTCGATGAGGAATGTTCCTGGGGGGGGGGGGGGGTGTTACAACCCACATCCACACGCGTTAGTTCATGCCAAATGTTAGTTAACATAAATTGAAGAAGGAATTATCTTTGAGATGATAAGAAGTTAATCCTTTTGTTCTTAAGTTATACAAGGGTGTATAAGGATGATTAACAAGTATTAGAAGTTAAACGAATCAAGGATGTTGTAACTCGTATTTTTGGGTAAACCTAGAGGTGATTATTGCACTCAAGAGGTCATGTTTTAAGGTATTTGAATTATATAATATCGGTATCGTATTTCTTGAAATCAAACGAGTTATGAGATAAAAGTCGACAAAAGTTGTCACAACTTAGGTTCATAATTTTCTTTAAACATTAGGTCTAATGTTACTACGCTTTTCTACCTATTTTTATGGGCTGATACACCCACAAAATTGAAGATCTAAGAGTCTAGTTTTTAATTCATTAAATCGTTCATCGATACGATCTTGGAGTAGAGAGATATTCGTGTTTTTGCGAGACTGCGCCAAGCACCTCTCTATGGGGCCCACTTAGGCGGTTTAAGATACACACACACACACACACACACACACACACACACACACACATATATATATATATATAATATGATGCCTCCAACCCGTTTTAAGTCATTTCATTTCACTATATTCAGACCTTATAACCCTAGGAGTATCCTCTAAAGGTTCTCTGAAGATTCAAGACCCAAATAAAGGGCAAACAACAGAAATCAAATGTCAGAAATCCCGTGGCGCTAGTAAGTTTCTTGTTCTTCTTGTTGTTGCTCATTTTTGTGTTGTTCCAGCTCGTGTGGAAGGTTGTTTTCAGGGGTTTATGTTATGTCGATACTTCCTCAACTTCTTAATATCAACCCTAGGTGATTTCAATCCTTCTAAAGTAATTCTAGTACTGAAAAATCCTAATTGATTGCTAGTTTCACTTCCTTGTTGTTGTGGCAGCATTGGAGGGATATTTCGTGAACAATTAAGGTCAAATTGGAGTTTTTATTTCTATCTAAAGGTAATTAACCTCTTAGTCTATATGTATTCAAGCTATCTAAGTCGCGACTATGTCATTCAAGCTAGAACTTGTGAAATATTTATCGAAAGGATCAGTGGTAATATTATCGGTTGGTGGACAATTTTGTGAGGTTCAATATGATTAACATTGATGTTGTTTGGGCTGATTGGTGATTGTTTTAACTTGTGGGAAGTCATATAAATAGGGGAGGTGTTTTCTGTTTCATCGTAAAATAGGTTGTGGTTGGTACATAATAGTTACGACGCTTAAACGTTAACGATAATGTCATTTCTCCTATTGTAGATTAAGGAGTCGTGACATTTGCTTAGCTTGAGGTTGGGCAGTATATACAGGTATGCGAGGCTATCCCTTTATTTCTTTTTCATGACTCCAATTGTATATAATGTAATGAACGAGTTTCTAATGATACTCTACTCTTACAAGCTAGTAACTTGCATTGTTTCCCCTCTTATTGAACGATTAATGTTGATGTTGATTCTCTTATTCTTATGTTACCAACGTTATTGGTACTTCCTGATTCTTATAAGGTTCATAGTGAAGAGTTAGTCCTAATAACATATACATAGGATACTGGACTTACGTCACTTTGAAAGGTTTAGAACGTAATTCCATGAGTCGAGCATGTATTACATATATGTATATATTTTACTCTACTGAGCCCCGCTATAGTCGGCCTGGTACGACACCTATTTTGCAACCACTTATCAGTTGAGTTTTACCGAGCTACATGTAGCCGGGTATGATTCTATCGAGCCTTATGATGTCCAAGTACATTTTTACCTAGCCTATTACGGCCGGGTACGATATGATAATGATGCCCACAAAGTCATATATTTTATAAGTTTATGTATGTATATAGATGTATCATGCATTGCATATTAGTAGCCCTCAGAAGTACCCAGATGTTACAGGTTGTATATTCTCTATCCCTGCTTACATTACTGATCGTACTTATGGTTACCGCCTTATATACTCAGTACTTTATTCGTACTGACGTCCTTTTATTTGTGGACGTTTTGTGTCGTGCTGGAGGTCCTGATAGACAGGCAGACGCCGCTCCCCTACCATAGTAGGCTGTGTAGTTCAGCGGTGATTGGAGAGATCCCTTCTTTGAACTTGTCGTGGTCTTAGTATGCATTTTTGCTATAGATATTATGGGTATGTCGGTGCCCTGTTCCAGCAATGTTGCAGCACTTATGTTCCATTAGAGGCTCATAGACAGGATGTCGACTCATGTATAGTTTGGTATGCCATGTCGGCTAGTTTTGTTGTATAGTCTTTCATGGTTACGTGGTAGCTCGTACCTTATATATAGTTTCTTGATTGTCCGGTCATCCCATGTTATGTATGTTCATGCCATCATCTTTTATTGTTGGTTATCAATGATCCATGTATACTATTTATATTAATCTCGTCGGCCCTAAAAGATAATAAAGAAGGTTAGATAAAATGTATGTTGGTGCTCCACAAGTATGACCGGGTGCTAGTCATAGCCCTCCAATTTGGGATATGGAAACACACTCGGTTTATTTTTTTTAATGACGTCCCTTTTGCCTGGGGGCGCTGCGTTTCATGCCCGCAGGTCCCGATAGAAAGGTCGAGAGTCCTCCAAGTAGGCTATCAGCGGGAAGATGTTGGTGCGCTCTATTTGCTTCAGAGTTGTTTGTTTGGTTAGTATGATTTAGACGCGTATTGTTTGGTATGGTGGGACTCTGTCCCGAACTTTATGATATTTATGTACTCGTAGAGGCTTGTAGACATATATTTTGTACGTAAAAGATTGTACGGACTTGTTTTATGAATAATTATGAATAATTATGTTGTCCTATTAGGCTCGTATATCACGTGTATATGATAATGTAGTAAGAAAGATACGTGATGTCGGTACTCGGTTGAGAAAGGTACCGGAGCCCCTCGCGGCCCATCGGTTTGGGTTGTGACAGTCTATGAGGGAAAGCTGAAAAAATCATTACTTTTTAGAGATTGGATCCATACGGAAAGAAGAAATTTTGTACTTGCTGAATCACAACTCGAGGAAGACGAAGTTTTATCAGAAATGCTAGTTGAACTTGCGGAGAATGCAGCTTCGCCCAGAAGCGGCAGTGACCAAGCTACTTTTCAGCCACCACCAGCAGAAATTACTCCACACCTTAAAGGATTTATGAAGTTTGTAAGTGATACCATGAAACTTGTATGAACAAAGATTAGTATTTATTATGTAACTTATATTTTGTCATATCTTGATCAGTTTCTTTTTATTCTCCATGGTAGGATTAGCATCATGTTGTGCTCATTCAATAGGGGGAGGAAGACTAAGAAAGATATTGCAGTATTTTTTTAATGCTATAATAAAATTACAAGGCATTGCTCTGAATATCTCTTTACAATATTTTTGTCTTTAAATTAGAATTTAAAACTGTAGGTCACAATTCTATAATAAAATTTACAAAACATTGCCTTAGATATTTTTTTAATATCCTTTTGTTTCTAATTCCTATTTAATATTTTTAAAAAAATTAGCTGTTGGATCCACTTAACCGACGGGCCCATCCCCGTTTAGACTGGGACCATGAGTTCGTGGGTTTAATCCCGGGTCAGTTCCTACAAAAAGATCATTTGACCCGTAATCGTCATGCCCGTTTATTTTGGGATCGGCTCGAGATCGGGACACTTTGGACAAACCCACTTGACCTGTATAGGGACGGGACCGTCCCATTTGCCAGCACAATTACATCTAGTTAATATTCGTAAAAGCTTATTTTACAAGAATTTGTATATAAAACTTGATTATACACGGGTTGTGACTACCCAATTAATATGACCGATCGACTCAAAGAGGATCGGAATCGAGCGTCATAGAAAGTTGAGCTCTGAAAATGAGCATTCCCCTTGAATTTCCCAGGTCAAAAATGAAGAGTTGGAAATCATCAGACGACTAAATTAGAGATTGCAGTATTTTGCAACAAAGCCTTAAAGATTAGTTCTCCCTGATATTCGTCAAATTCCTTTGAGGTAAACAAAAACATAGGTACAATACTTTTTTTTAATTATTACTCCCTTCGTCTCATATTGTTCGTCATGATCTTTTTGTATACGCCCTTAAGAAAAATTAATTAAGATGGTATTTTGATTACTTTGTTCTTATTTATATTTTAATATCTAATTTATTGATATTTGAACAAAGTTATACATAATTAAGGAATTTGCTTTAAGGATAATTATTGTTAAGGGTAAAAAATGAAAAAAATAATCAATTTTGTTTTAAAATTTTAAAATAAAAAATAAATTGAGATTACTATTTTTAATAATCACAATGGATAATATGTGACGGAAGGAGTATATTTTAGCACAAAGGCTGTTAAGAGCCAGGTTTGTGCTCGCAACTCCACGCTTAGTGATCACTTGCCGGTTAAAAAGCAGCAAACAATAAACCAATCCTATATATGTATTATATTATATATAACCTAACGTAGAGTCTATTTCTAGAGTTACTTCATTAATTTCACTTTAGTCTATATTTTTAGGGGTACTCTAAAAACTAGATCTCTATTAATAAAATACTACTCGATCCTAGTAAAATATACTCATAATAGGCATAGCAAATACCTAGCTAAGTTTTTATAGTCAGATTAAAGATTAACAAAATAGTAGGAAAGATGGGATAAGGCTTTCGAGGCTATGTATAAATACCTATACTATAATAAAGATTATAAAAAGAAACATTTTTGAAAATAACCCCATAAAAAGGTTAAAGGGGCATATATTACATGTATGGAAGATAGATCTACACAAAATCTTAGTTATAATGACAATTTTTTTTATATATGCACACGTAATGTCTATAATAAATCAACGAATACATGATATACATCTATATATATATATATATATATTGTAATTATTAAATCATAGTTAATTAATATATTTTAAATTTGTCACCTAATCATAATAAATTAATTAATATAATTTGATGTAAACTGAGCATTTTGGAATTACCCAAGTTGGGTTTGGGCATAAAAGGAATAGAGAGGATAATCTAGAGAATTCCTTCGTAAGATTTTCCATAAAGATGGCGTATCTATTTTCAGTAATACTAAGTATTGGAGCGTAAAATTTACTAGTACCAAATATTTACACCCAACATAGTGAAGTTAACAATAAAAAGACAAACTCAGTTTTATTTAGGAGTCTTATTTTAAGAAGGAAGTAAGTCTTACTAACCTAATTCTTAAGTCTACTTCATCATTTGCCAAATTATGGAAAAATAAAATAAACTACGATAAATGTGTTAAAATATTGGCTCTCCAGAATATTTGTCATTATTTGAGAATAAATTTATTAACCCAACAACTCGATAGACATCTAAGCTGTAAAATGGTTAATATTGCTATGAAGTTTAGCGAAAAATACCATCACAACATAAAAATGACTTGAATGGAGGAATATATCAGAAAAAGATAATTGTCTCCCTCATCTTTGGTACGTAGTCCATACCTAAAGTTCTCATTATGCAAAACAAAGTGCAATTTTGGGAAGATTTTTCTTCTGTTTATCTTCAGATGTGTATAGTTAACTACCATATATTCTGCAACGTAAAAATACTTAGTCTTGCAAATCTCTGTTATTCTCTTAATGGTGACTCAACAGATCGACTGTACTTTCTTGTGCATTTTCTGTGCCACCTAAAGGCCATTGTTAAATTATTTATTCCCGTTCTTCTATAAATTTTAATACTACTTGTAAAATTTCTACATATACCTCTGTGGATGTAAATATATGGTGCAGGTAAATTTATACTGTGCTGGAGTTAAGTAGACATAATTCTCCATGAATATAGGCTAGCTAGTAGCTATTTAGTTGTACTAATGTGATTTTTTTTTAAACTTTTACGTAATTTGTTAGTAGTAATAAAATTGTAGCAGTTAAAAGTTGTGTTGGCATATTTAAACAAAAGATGACTGAGATAATTCTGGAAACAAGTTATTCAGCCGACTGTACTACCAAAGCAACTTGCTTGCTTTAGCTTCGTACCTTGCTTTAGTTCTTTTATATGAAATCTCGGAGATCATCAAGCTTTAATTTTGTTTAATTTCTTGAAGTAAATTCATTTATTAATTATACCTTAATAAGTTGTTTTGAAAAAGATTATCTATTACACTGGGGATTACTGATTAGAGAAGGAAATGGAGAGTGAAATTAAATTCACAATTATTGTGCGAGAAAATCTTGTCAGTACCATTAGATTAGTCTTTGTTTGTTTAATTTACCTTTTAGTATCTTTGTTTAAAAAATAACTCATTTGCTGGATTCTCATATCGTACCACTAAATAATAAGTGAAAAAGCATTCGATTATTACATCGTAAGGAGAGGATTAATTAATTATTACACTATTTGTATACAGTCAAAATCGGGCTTGCGCTTTTTGTGCAAATAATCGGGGTAGAGCATGATAAATCAAGGATCGACTTCGATTTATATCAAATTATGGTACATGGTTAGGTTGTCAAGCTCGAGACCATGAGACGGCCAGTCGATATTGATCAAGATTGGGACCAATAAGATAGAGATCTGGGGAAGCTTCATGGGTCGAATAATGAAAAGACAAAATATCGGCAAACGACGAGGATTATGGCGCAAATCTTGACACGTATCAAGAAGCGGCCAATTAGTTAGCCAATCACGGGATTTTTTACTATATTTAGAACTGTACCAAGAATAGGATTCCACTACTATATAAAGGGGGACTGACCATTTGTAAAGATGATCATATTCACGTTACATAAAAAAATATATTCTTTTTCTCTTAAGCTCTCAATATTTATGTTACTTTGTTCATATTTCCGGTGAAATATTCATTTGATTCGAGGGCAACCCAGCTCAAGGATAAAAGCTATACATTTCATTTGGTTTGCTTTACTCACATTTGCGATTAATTTCAGTATTAATTTACGTTTTCTCTCAGTTTATGCTAAGTCTCACATATTCTTAAAACTACAGTATAAATTCAGCTATTATCCATTTTTAGTGTAAACAGTTTGGCACCCACAGTGGGGTTAAGGATTATAGTGATTTCCTGGTACAAATTTTCTATACACAAACTATTTTACGCTTGTTCTGAAGCGTCTTTGATTACATGACTAAAAAAGGTCAAACCCTCAGTCAGCACCTCAACACATTGACGATGATCTCATCCACCAAGGCGAGAATGAGAATATTGCATCAGGAAACGATGTATCCCATGTTGGCTTCGATGGAGTTCCGATGGTAGATCTAATCGGTGTTAGTTCTCATGTAGCCATCAATAGAAATTTGGTCGTTGATCCTTAAAGAAGCGTTCATAGGAGTACCCAATCGGCTATTCAGAATGTGCATGGACTGTGAGGATGGTTGCAATCCTAATATGCAGCAATAGTTTAGCTCCAAAATCAGAATCACATATCAAGAAGGGTTGAACACGAGCCATCCCAGGAAATCATACATAGGGTCGAATTAACTTGAAGAGGTCGAACGATAAGGAATCGGAGAAAAACCCTTCAATTAGAACGATGCTCAAAGAACTAATAAAGTGAATCGAGACAGGGGGAAAGAAGATCGACAAAAACGACAATAAGGTAGAAACCTATAATTCTAGGGATGACCAGACCCCGGGGCTCCACCAGTATGATAGGTTCAGATTCCAAAAAGTTTGTACAAAAATAATTTCCCCCGAGCGCAGCTCCGAAGCCGATCCCCAAGAAGTTCTGTATGCCTGAGATTCCTAAATATAATAAGACAAATGATCGAAACGAACATGTCACCTCATATATCTTTGATATCAAAGGAAATGACTTGGAAGATGACACGATCGAATCCGTCTTGTTGAAAAAATACGGGGAGACTTTATCGAAGGGTGCTATAATATGGTATCATAATTTACCCCCTAGTTCTATTGACTTATTTGTATGCTATGCAGATTTCTTCGTAAAGGAACACGTCGGGGCCATTAAGGTTGCAACAAGAAAGTCCACGTATGAAGTTCAGTAGCTTCCCAACAGTTGAAGCAGAATTTGATTGAATACCTAGTTGTCGTTTGGGCCGATGTACACAATCAGTATCAATCAAAGATTAGGGTCGATGATGATCAACTGGGGCTCCTTTTGCATCTGTTTATCCTAACAAGACCATGGATAGAACCAAGAGAGATATCAATCGAGAACCAAGGTAAAAAAGATATCGATATTAACCGTATAGCGGGGACCATAGAGACAACAGATCTCTGTGAAATTCTGAACGAAATAAGAGGAGAAATGATTGAGGTAAAAGTTCACGGGAACTTGGTACTAAGGAAGGCCACATTAAACATTGGAAATCTAAATGAAGGTACGTCCCATTTCAATTCTTTCTATTTTTCGACTAACACTTGTATGGTATTGACAAGGAGCGGCACGAAGCTTTGGATCTTAAAGCATGTATCACACTCTTTTTCCCTTGAACCATTTTTGTAGCAATTGGGTTTTTTGTCAAGGGTTTTAATGAGGCAACAATGGATCGTGCTAACTTACAATCGAAGGTCGACCATGAATCGGTGTCAAAGACATCATTTAATAGTATCCGAGGTTCCATACAATAAACCTCGAATACTGGGGGCATTTCTTTTGAATGTTAACTTTGTTGCGAGAAAATTACTTCATAACGACTAGATTTCGACAGGGGAAAACGTCGAACGAACCGTGCCCAGATATGTTGTTCGTGAACTGGCTTAAAATATGTACGCATGTATAATCAATTTTCACAAGAATAAAGAGAAATATTTTTTGCAATTATCTCATGTCTTAGAAATGTTTTTCTACTTTATTAGACCATACTTTCAATCTATTATAAAAACGAGCTTAAGGGTTGATCACAACTAGAGTTCATATATTCACCCCCATACCCGGATACTGCCATATGAAAAATAAAACTCGAACATTTCGAACTATTGAGTGTCGACGACATAAGACCTTTTAGGCAACGCTCAAATTTTAAAAGTCACATCCATTCCCACTCGGGGACTGTTATCTTAGGCATGCCTGGATAACTTGGGAAGCAAGCTCACTGGGCTGCAGCCAAACCAAAATGCTACAGCCAATTAAATACGGATTAGAGACCTCCAAAACCTGTAACAAAATGGCCTAAAAGAAGACACAAAAGAAAGCAAAAAAACAAAGGCTTAAGGACTACTTTTACTTCTAGTTCGAGAAATCATTCTCACTCAACTACAAAGCTCAAGGTCTACCTTAACCCGAGTTGGAGAAAAATCTCACTCGGGGACTATCTATCATTCCCAAGGGGCACCTTATCTCGAGTTTGAGCAAGTCCTCACTCGAATATAAAGCCTAAGGTCTAATTTTAATTCGAGTTCGAGCAAGCCCTCACTCGACTAAAAAGACCAAGGGCTACCTTATCTCGAGTTCGAGCAAGTTCTCACTCGACTATAAAGCCTAAGGGCTACCTTAACACGAGTTTGAGAAAATTCTCACTCGAGGACTATCTATCGAACCCAAGGGCCACCTTATCTCGAGTTTGAGAAAATCCTCACTCAACTACAGGCCCAAGGGCTATCTTAACCCAAGTTCGAGCAAAATCTCACTTAGGGGATATCTATAGAGCCAAAGGGTCACCTTATCTCGAATTCGGGCAAGTTCTCACTCGGCTATAAAGCCTAAGGGATATGTTTACTTCGAGTTCGAGCAAGACCTCACTCGACTACAAAGGCCAAGGGCTACCTTATCTCGAGGTCTAGAAAATCCTCACTCGATCATATAGCCTAATGGATACTTATACTTCGAGTTCGAGCAAGTCCTCACTTGACTACAAAGCCCAAGGATACCTTAACCCAATTTCGAGAAAATTCTCACACGGGGACTATCTACCAAGACTAAGGGCTACCTTATATCAAGTTTGAGCAAGTCCTCACTCGATGATAAAGCCTAAGGGATACCTTCACTTTGAGTTCAAGCAAATCCTCACACGACTGTTACTCCTAAGAGCTACTCTAACTCAAGTTCAAATGATCATTCAGGATCCATCGATAAAAAATGGTCGAGGACAGTACTTATTATCGATCCTTACCATCTCAAACTTTAGACTTTCAAAAAAATTCATAATTTTATGCTAAGGCTCTTTGAGCCATACAAAAAGGTAACCGATTTAGAAGACATGGAAGGGAAAAAGTTTTATATATTCATCAAAATCTTTTTACAATATCAACACAGACTGATGGAAGTTCTTTACAAAAGGCCAAAGCGGCCTCGACAGAAATACAAAAACTAACTAAAAACCTAGGTGGCCTGGTCATCTCCGGGAGTGGCGTCTCTACCCTCAGGGTCTTTTGCACTTACGGATTCGCTCAAGTTTTCAGATTCGTCATCATCATCGGTATAAGCTAATTTCTCAACCTCACCTTCAAGCTTCTTAGCTCTCGATCTTGGTTGAAAGATCAATGACCCGAGCATGGGTTTCCTTAAGGGTCTCCCTTTGATATTGACACTTGGCGTGCTCATCGATCCTCTCTGCTCGAATCTGAGCGGCCTCGACAACCTTCTTTGCTCAAACCTGAGAAACTTTGGCATCAGCATGATAGTTAGTCACCATTGCATTTGCATTGGCCTTGGTCGCTTCAACCTTTGATTTGGCCTCCTCAAGCTCTATGACTAGTTTCTCCCAATCAGAAATTGTAGAACCCAACTAAGACTTGAGCTCCTCAATAATCTTGGCTTGTGCCAAGGTTTTTTCCTTTATATTTCGGAGCTGAAATTCAATTGAGACCAATTTTGCCAGGGCAGCCTCCTTTTCTCAGGCCAAGAGATCCATGTTCTTTTTCCATTCCTCGGCCTAAATCTTTTTATCTCTACCTCTTCACAGATTTTCCCGATTATGTCAATCTTCAATTGGACTTGCTGGTCCAGATCATTAGTCACAGTACCCGATTCGTCTTCAGTAACTTCAAAGATTTTGTTTACATGCTCGACCAGATCAGCATGTTCTTTTTGGGCCATCTATAAATCAGCTTGAAGGCTCCTAACCTCCACTTCTCTTTGCTCACAAAGAGTGTGAGGGCATCCTTCTTCTTGGTGAGCCCCCGGATCTCGACCTCATATCTGCTCAACTCCTTTCGGGGCAGGTGGAAGGCCTTATGATAAAGCACCAAAGCGTGCAAAACACGAAAAGGGAAATTATATAAAAAAGCATAAGTACATAACTTACAATTGTCGAAGTTTTCTAAGGGTATCTGATTCAACACCCGTTGAGCTTCATTGAATAGGTAGGGCATCTCCACTTTATGTATCTTAGACTGGTCTTCTTTGATTACCAAACACCGAAGGTAGCCAGCCACCCCTATGGAGGCAAAAATGACCCCAGCATCATCCGAGAATGAGATAACAGTTGATCTTTTGCGCCCGGTATTATTACTTGGAGCTGGAAACTGAGTAGTTAGTTTAAGGCTCGAGGAAGCCTCGCTCAAGCTCTTCTTTGGTATCTCCAAGTCACCCGGGCTGGTGACATCTTCCACTCCGACAGAATAACCACGGAAAAGATCTTCTGCACTATGGACTCCTTCATCATGGAAAGTCTCTACTGCCTGAGCATTCTTAATCACCAATTCTGTGAATGAAAGAAGCGAGAGGGAAGCGTCGAGCATGGTTTATACACTAGCATCAATCACCTCCTCGGTAGCCTTCTCACCTCGAGGCGAAGCGTCTTCAGCTTATTCTGGCTTGGGGATTTCGAGCGAAGCCTCCCTTTCAACCTCGTCAATTTGAGGCAGAGCAGCTTCAACTCCCACTAGCTTAGTAGTTCCTCAAATTTCTGTGCCAGCTCGCACAAGGGAAACTTGCCCGGAGTTTTCTTCTTTTTTCCTCGCCCTTATACTTTAGCCGTTGGACTGACTCCATAGATAAAGGCACGATTTTCCCGTTTGTGTTACGGCTTATGTTTTTTGGGTTTTTGCCCCTAGGAGTATGCAGAATATGGAGCTCTTTTCCTTTTTTCTCCGGCTTCCTAATAGATTTTTGGATTTCTTCATCACCAGATGGGGGAATCATCATCACATCCTTCCTGAGACGTACAAAAGGAAAGAAATGAGTAAGCCCGAGAAAATATTCGAAAAATGGTCAAATCATTAAGTTAGAAGAAAGGTTTACCATTAATACTAGCCTCCCATCGATCATTTGCCAAATCTCACCATTCACATGTGCCGACTACGATATTAGGCTCCTCGCTTAGTCTTCGAGTTGGGGAACCGCACCCGACATCAGGAAACGACTACATTTAGAAAAAAAACTGATAAGAAAGGGTGAAAGAACGACAACAATAAACTGAAAGAATGGAATTGTACTTATGTTTCATATTTTATTTCTCAGGAAATGGCATACTCTCAGCCGGGATCAAGTACGAGGTCTTCAGTCGAAGAAATCAGCCTATCTAGCCCCGGTCTTTGTCCTCATCTATGCTCGAGAAAGGTGCCCTAGTAGCTCGACGTTGAAGCTTTATTAGTCCTTCTCGATCGAGTCGGGGGCTATATAGGCGTATGAGGTGGTCGATGGTTAAGGGATCCATCAACTTTGCTTGAGAAGAAACAAAGTAGTATTACTATCCTCCAGAAAGAGGAATGAATTTGACCGAGGGTCACCTTGTATTTCTTGTAGAAATCTATGATGATTGGATTTAAGGAACCCAACATGAAGGGGTAAGTGTACAGTTAAAAATCTTTCCACATGGGGTAGTGATTGCTTCTTTTGGAGCTGGCACCACCAAACACAACCCAGTAACAATCTTTTTTAACCTGAGAAAGGAGTTTTTTCATTTATCGAGCATATATACCTCAATACCGGCTCGCATCAGCCCAGCACCAAGGAAGTGTTTTCAACCTTGAAATCAGAATCGAGAACACATTCTCTAAGAAAAAACTCTTTAGGGTGTGGCTCTGTTGCCGGTTCCTCACCGTCCGACCGTGACTATGAAGTAGTCTCCTTTCATGTAATGATTTTTGAAGTCTTAGTCATTTTTGCTTCGATGAGTAAAGAAGAGTGAAACTTTAGAAGAGCACTTGGTATTTTGTGATGAAACTCAGGGATCTCAAAATATGCTTCGAGCAAGGCACAAGACTGAAGACTAAGGTGAAGATTTGAAAATAAAGTTTGAAAATTTAAGAAGGATGGTATTTATAATTTCCCAGTGACGGTTAAAAGTCGGTAATGGCCGACCATCGACTGAAGTGCATTAATGCCTGGGGAACCGTAGCGAGGAGATGTTTCATTTACCCCTGGTGCTTGCGTCATGATGTATCGAGGAGTAGATCGAAAACTCAAATTGTTTCTTGTCATTACTCTCCAAAAATCGAGCGGACTATCTGTATACGGTCAAAATCAGGCTTGCCCTTTTTGTGCAATTGATCGAGGGTGGAGCATGATATGTCAAGGATCGGCTTCGATTTGTATCAAACTATGGTGCAGTGTTAGGTTGTCAATCTCGAGACCACATGACCGATTGTGATTAAGACCGACCAAAACCGAGATTGAATGAGATCAATATCGATCAAGACTCGAACCAAATAAGATAGAGATTGAGGGAAGTTAATTGGGTCGAATAATGAAAAGACGAAAGGGCGAGGATCACGGCGCAAATCTCAACAGGTAGAAGAGGGTGATTAATTAACAAATCATAAGATTTCTTATTATATTTAGAACTATACCAATAATATGATAAAAGCTATACATTTCATTTTGTTTGCTTTATTCATATTTATGGTTAATTTCAGTATCGATTTATTTTTTAAAATTTATATTAAGTAAATTATGTGTACTTAAAACCACAACTATATTTAATTATTTTTCATTTTTAAGGGTAAACACTCTTCAATTATTTCACTGTAACGCCAAAAAGAAAACAAAAACACATCAGTAAATAAGATAAACAAATTTATCGAAACCTTTTGCAGGTAAAGTGAATTGTAAAAAAATCATATTTTTTATATTTAGTTGTGTGAAACTAAAATACTCCCTAGCTTAACGACACGAACACAAAAAGTAAAACTATAGAAGATTTTTAAGTATTCAATCAAAATTTGCTATGGATTAAACCTATATATGGAATATTATTAATTGATCTGAATAGTTCTCCGAATTGCCCAAAAAAAAACAAAAAAAAGATGAAAATTGTATGTGGGGATTATAAGAAAAAGGAGTACTACCTTAAAGTGAGGGGAACAAGGGCACGTGTCCTGGTCTGGTAGAAGAATCAGGCGTGATATCAATCAAGACAAGTAGAAGTACGAAAACACGCTGACTTCTCGATGACCAAACACAGCACGTGTCACGCATTTCGTGGCCCTTGCCCATGCCCTTTTTGTTTTAAGAGTGAAACACTTAAAATTGATATGATTTTCATTTAGATATTTAAACTTAATAATATTCCTAATGAACAGGTATATTACATACATTTTATTCTAATTAAGCATTTTTTTGTTAAGTTCGTATATAGGGTGAATCACCTAATATATACGTATAAAGAGTTAAAAAAAAAACTGATTTTTTTGTCTTTTTATTTCTTCTTTCTTCTTCTTCTTCTTTATATTCACCATTATTTCCATCATTGCCTCTTCCACTTCCACTATTTATTTCTTTTTCTTGATCGTACTCATATTCAATTAAAGATTAAAGCAATTAATTTAAACTTAAGTTCTCAAATTCAATCATCTTTCCGTTACAGAACTCTCGATTAATTTAAGCTTAGTCTATAAGAATGTGTTGGCCATTGCTGTTGAGATCGATTATTCTTTCCCTCTGACTGACAAAGTGAAAGAATATTTGGAGAATCCTAGCAAATTTGTCGCTGTTGCTGCCGCACCTGTAGTGGGCTTCAGTTTGTTTAATTAGCCTGTTGTTTATCTCCGTTATGTTTTGAAGTATATGAACCATATGTTAATTTCAGTTATATTAAGTGTTAGTTTGATGATATAAATTTTGGATCATATGCTGCTTGACCAGTTGGTTGATTATTTATTGTTTTTGAATATAATGGTTGCTTATTTTTGAATGTTGTTGTTTCTCGAACTAAAACCTTTTTACACCTGAAACCAAATTCTCCCCCACCCACCTCTCTAACTCGATCGCTGAACCCTTCTTCTTTATCTTTTATGGGTTCTTTAAAAAGCTTGAAGGTTTAAGTGAGTTACTTAATTTGATAAAAAATTGTAATATTAGTGTTGGGGTTGCCTTCGGGTTACGTTGGGAAATCTTTAGCTAAAGTTATAACAAATTTGGAGAAGTTTCTCTTAAAAGTTTAGATTAAAATCTTGATTGGAACAAGAACACACATTAAATAGATTTAACATAGTTTTCTCTCTCTCTCTCTTTTTAACTCAAAAAGATATATGTCCTCATTTTATTTACCATTTGCCACTAGTGTATTGCACATACTTTGTAAGTTCCACTAATTGTCAAAAGAATGTTTGATTGGAATAAAGTTTATGTAATGTACTTGTTTATTAGAAATACCCCTAAGTTCAGGTGTCTAAATAAAAAATTGTGTCAATTTTATCGTATGTATTCAGCCTTGTTTTAATGTGAGAAAATATCATACAAGTTTACTAATTTATCTATGGGTGAAAATCGAACTCTTCCTCCAATATTAAACAATAAACATTTCGATCCTTCAAAATATCGATTTTATTCTCGATCTTATTAGTCTTGGTCTATATCTTTTTAAAAACTTTTTAAATATTGAAAATTTTTCTTAATCTATGTTACGAATTTACTTAAAGTGAAAATAGTTTTTTTTTTTAAAAATTTAACAAGGTAAAAAATAATAATCAAATATATGTAATTTATTGAGATTCAATAATGATGCAATTAGGAAAAAATATCTTATTAATATCAATCAAATAAAATTTAGTACAGTAATATAACAAATAATAATTAATAATAAAGGTAGATTTTATCATAAATTTCTAAAATATTACATATCTATACCTTATATGTTCTTTATATGAATTACTCTATATATATAAATTTCTAAAATACATATTTGTTGTCGCTCACTAAATTCTCTAGTTAATGAGATTTGTAAATTGGTTGTTCCTGTTTGGAGAAGTATCAAACGAATAGTTAATAAAATAAAAATAGATCCAAGTAAAATATGAAGGAAAACTAGTATGCTGTCTTGATCATTCTTTGTTTCGATCCCCATACCCCTATAATAATGGTAGAGTCAGAGCTAGCCCCAAAACAGATTGAAAAGAAAGTAAAATTTAAATAAATACTTATAAAGCAACAATATAAAGAGAAACAATAAACTTTGCTACATATTCATAAAAGTACTATTCTAGTTAATTTTATTAAGTTTTAATTATAAAATTTTATAATATGATATTTAAATTAGTAAAACGCTTAACTAATGATAAAATATATCTTGTATAATATAATATAAAAAATTATATGCATAGAAAAGGAATTAGCCACGATCCCAATTTTCCTTCGTCAGATGTCGTAATGACACCTAGTTTCTTAGACTAGGTAAGTTGATTTCTATAATAATTACGCCAGTTATTAACAATGATAATTTTAGACAGAGTTCAATATAAATGCCGAAACAAAAGAATGAGACAATAATCATAACAACCTTTCAAGACTTGTAATATAAAGGCACAAACTCTAGCTGAATACATGGAATGATATTAAAGATCGAATTGCAATACTGTTCAAATGACAAACTGATAATTCAATGTAAGGAAAGCACTCCAAGGGACTGCGAAGAACAAGCAACTCTACCTAAAATCATCACGATCAACAATTTAACTCTGTCTGGGTTCTATATCTCCAGAACCTTGCTCTGCACAAAAATATACAGAAGTGTAGTATGAGTACACCACAGTCGTACACAGTAAGTATCAAGACTAACCTCAATGAAGAAGTGACTGGGTACAAGTCAAGATACTTACTAGACAAAATAACCTATCCAGTATAGAAGTATAAAGCTAATAATGGAAAGCAGTAATCAGTTAATGGCAACACAATCAATATGTGAAAAAATAGTAAGCAATAAGAACATCGTGAAATACCATTGAAACCAATTAAGGAACACAAAGTACAACCAATTAAACAAATCGTTCTACACAAGTTTCACAATAAAATCACCCTGTGATACTCATCTCATAGTCATAAGTCACAGTTATCAACCCATCATCACATACTCACGGCACCCCGTGCCCATATCTCGAATCACAACCGTACGGACAACTCAAGTGCCAATATATCAATCCGCCCAGCATGATCACAAACTTCATAATTCGCCCGGTATGTTCACAAACTTACAATACATGATCACATGCTCAAAATCATAATCTGCCAGGCATGGTCGCATGCTCAATAGCAACATTAAAATGGATAATACAGGAACATGTGGGCATGATCAATAAATGTCAAGTTTCATACTTCTGAACTAGTATGATTGGTATGATACAATGTATGCTTGTGCGAGTGTATTACTAGAGCCCAAGTCAACAAGTAATATCAAAGACATAGATTCGATCATCGAAACAACACATCAATTCACGTAAGGTGTATCCACCCTTCCTTTCCTTGTAAAGGAATGCTAACTGCTTGTTGGCTGGGAACTGCATGAGCGGTAACGTCCATGTACGGCTCCGTGAGAAGGGCGATGGACAAAAATGGCTTTGTTGTACCTCACTCTCGTCTTCAATAGGGTCTGCTCTTTTTTTGGAGAGTATGCCAATATGATCTTAATGAGGTGAGGGGCTATGCATCTGACATTTGTTGGGCTTCTGTCTTCGGGAGCCTATGGCCTAGCATTTTTGTGCAATACACAAGAAAAAACACAGCATCACACAAAAATCACCAACGCAATATTCCCAAGCCATCCCACATCGTCCCTAATATTTTCCACCCTTATCTCTCCGATATCCACCCATAATACTCCATATAATAGCCACCCTTATCACTCCGTGTGATAGCGACCCTTATTACTATGCCTTGACAATATCGTTAGCCACCCTTTATCTATACGATAGCCACCCGTATTACTCTGTATAATAGCCACCCTTATCACTTCATGTAATAGCCAACCTTATCACTCTATGACATCCCACACTTAAACCATTGCTCGTGCTCGAGCAATCAAACCGCATTTCACATAAAGACAACCTTCTTAGCTGATAACTTCCTCAATGCATCATACCAAGAATATTTAAAGTAAACTAATTACCCTATCATAACATCCTGGCCTCAAGAATCAATTCAAAAGTATCACGTATTTTTCAAAAACTCGCTCACTTACTCTACCACAGAGGCCAAAGACATTACCTTTCCTTCGCAAATCATATGCCCTCATACCAAAGATAGATAGTAGTTTCACACACAATAAAATTCAAGAACAAATAGGAACTCAAAATAGAAAGAATTAACTCACTCTCAAAAATAAGATTCACGCGCCACAGAAAAGTACCATAGGCTTGCCCGTAGTGTAGTACTCTACTAATTTGAGCTCATTTAGTCAAGGATCAAGTATGACTTTATTTTAGTTGTAATATAAGTTGCAGGAGAGGTAGAATGTATTTGGATATAGTGACTACACCTCCCTAAGTACTTTAGTACATACATAATTTAAACCTCACACTTATGTTAAACCAAAGCCCAACCTTCATAAATAATAGCATAAAGCTCCCTATATCTTTAGGTACAAATAAGATGAGGTCTATCACTATCAAGGAATCAATTTTTTCCCATGTTTTTTCTTCCTTACATGTGGCTCTCACAAATTTTCAATTGATGCACCTTTCTCCTTTTTCAATAGCTCAACTCAAAATCTCGACTATACCTCAACTCAGCTTTTACAAGCTCATAATAATTTCTAATGCTCAAGAGAGGCAACATGTACAAACATATAGTCAATTCAAATAAAGGGGTCAAGCTTGTAGTATAGTTACCAAAGAAGTAGGATTTTAGGCTCAAAGCGGCTAACTATGATACACATTAATTAGGTAAGTGAAAGCATGTATCTAGCTCAACAAAAGAAACGCCTCTATCACATCGTAGACTGAATAAAACTGCTATTTTGCTTTGCGAACACATGAAAAAAGTTCTAGACATCAACTAACATACATATAATATCACAAAACCTTACACACACATTGGCACATAACTCACTCAGGATCGGATCTATCACGACTCTCTAGTCAAAACAGTTAAGCAAAGTCATAATCAACAAATTTAAGGCACTTATCTATGATTCAAGAACTGAGCCTAGGTGTTGCAACTAAGACACTCAATACTCTCGAGGCACAACAAGGTCAAGAAAGTCACCTCCATTTATTATCATAGTACTTGACTTCAAATTTCCTAACAAAAAAAAAACTAACTACACCCAATTCAAGCAAAAACCTTAAAAAAGAACCACGTCAAAAAGAAAAACTAAAGGGGGAATTTTTACACTACCTAAGAAAAATAAAATATTTTTTTCTTGGACTCTAATCCCTCAAGAAGGCAGTTGAGGAACTCAATCATCAGGAAAATCCAATTTTTTTTCAACCAAAAGAAATGAAAACAAATACACATGTACATATTTACATCCCACATCCTATACTTTATATTATGACATATCCCGATAAAACATAAATGAAAAGTAATAGGTATAAGAAACTTCCCTAATTTATCTAAATGGGGTCCGAATCAAAGTCGGGATCTCCTTTGCACGCCCTACCCAGTGCACATATCCATGTTGGGAGATTCTTTTCAACCTTCTTTGGGTACACCCCATACTTATCAGTTTTAATCTCTCTAGGTTGCTCCTTTAAGGCCCCCCTTTCTCCTTCCATCTTGAAGATCAGCCTTTCTTCCCCCACTCTGAGCATGTGCTGCGTTTCTTGAATATCCACAATTATTTTGCCTGTAGCCAAGAAGAATATTCCTAAAATAAGGAACCTCCCTATTCTCCTCCATTTATCACCATAAGGAAGACCACTGGGAACACAAATTTGTCCACTCGAAAAAGCACATCTTCTACTATTTCTTCAGGTATGTTTATGGTCGCATCTGTCAGCTGCAAGGACATCGATATTAACCTGATTTCTCCAATATCTCTTTCATATTTCCTGAAAATAGAAGAAGGCATAAGATTAATAGAATCACATGAATCACACAAAGATTTTTTAAATTTAGTACTTCCTAAAGAGCAAGGTATAGTAAAACTCCCTGGATCTCCACACTTTTGAGGGAGCTTATTTTGCAGGATGGAATTCTGTGAGATTGACAACCAATGTCTCTTCCACTTTCCTCTTTTTAGAAAATATATCCATTAAGAATTTAGCATAAGCAGGCGTCTGTGAAAGCACTTCTTTGAAAGGTATATTCACATGCACTTTCTTGAGAAATTCTAGAAAGCTCTCGACTTGTTTATCCAAATTTTTCTCTTATTTGCTTTTGGGGGAAGTAGATCAGGCAAGTATTTACTTTATTCAGTCTCCTCATGTGTTCCATTCTCATGTTTCTTTTTCTTCTGATCTCTAGTCTTCCCCTTCTTCTTTAGACCATTATCTACCATTGCTGCACCTTTTTGAATGTTATCATTTTTCTGCTCATCCACAATCTCCATATGTCTTTCAAAAGCTTAACCTTTTGTTTGCCCTGGGATCCTCCAATACATGCCCACTCCTCAAAGACACTGCATTCTTTTGGATTCTTTCAGTATCAGCATGGAGTGTTTTTGGAACCCTCTCAAATAAAAGATTAGCTAGTTGCCCACCTGTATTTCTAAGTATTGAATGGTTGTTCCCCATTCTCTGATACTTGTGCCATGGGTTTCAAGCCTCTCATGTGTCTTATCAATAAAGGCCATCATAAGATCTTCCATGCTAGACTGTATAGACTGGGGAGGCTGATATTGCTGCCTCTGCTGATTTTGGAAAACCTGTAGCTCATTGCCCCTGGGGCCTAGAGTTATTTTGTTACCATGTATTTTGCACTACCATCTGGTGAACTCCAAGAAATGCCTGGGTGCCTCTGTCCCATAGAGTTAAAATTATTCTCACTCTAGTAGTTGCCTTTTCTAAAGCTTAACATAATATTTACCACTTCATATGCAGTTGAGGTCTAACATTCATGCGTTGAATGACCCATTCCACATAAGTCAGAAACTGGTGATGGTTGGCTTTGGACCTTGGCTAAGGTTAACTTTCTTATCTCTTTGGCCGTGACGTCTAGCTAGGCTTGCACTGATGTGTTAGAATCTACTTGATGAACCCCAACTGATTTTCTTTTATCATTACTCTCAATAGGCTACTGGTTACCATCTTCAGGGAGCTCACCAAGAGTTGCCACAATCTCCTCAAGAGTCTTCTTCATTAAAGGACCTCCAACTACAGTGTTCAAAGTTCATTGTAAATGAGGTGTCATTCTATCCCAAAAATCATGGAGTTGCATCTACAATTCAATCCCATTATGCTGACACTCTCACAATCTCCTTGAATCTTTTCCAAGCCTCGAAAACTATTTCAGTGTCCGTTTGGTAGAAGTTTTGAATTTTCGTTCTGAATTTCACTGTTTTTGCAGCTGAGAAGTATTTGTCAAGAAACCTTTTAGTTGCATCTTCCCATGTCTTGATCAATCCTATTTGTAAGCTACAAAGAAAGTGCTTCATGTTATCCTTCAGTGGAAAAGGGAATGCTGGTAAGTATATTTCATCTTTTGACACTCCGTTGTACTAAAAGGTGTTCATGATTTCTTCAAAATCCATCAAGTGAGTGTTCAGATTTTTATTAACCTTCCCTTTTAAGACATAGTTGTTTTGGATAGTCTGAAGCAACCCTTGATTTAAATCAAAATTATTTGTTGCTACTGGTGGAGGTCTGACAATGGACAGTCCGTAATTATAGACTGGTATAGCATAATCACCCAATGCTCTACCAGGCCTGGATACCGCATATTCCAAATGGTCTTCAAATAAGGGTTAATTTATATTGAATCTTCGACCCCCATCATCTTTGATGGTCTCCTTAGCAGCTCTACAGGTTTCGCCAATTGCTATCCGTGCAGTTTCCTCTCTATAATGTGTTGCATCTCTAGTAGCTAAATCTACTTCGTCGTCACTATTATTAGCCATATGTTCTGGGGTTGAAGATCTCCCCAAGAAATTTCTAACGAGTTCTTTCTCTTTCCTCACCCGTCTTAGACTCTTTTCCAACTCTGGATTGTATGGAATCAATTCTTTTGAAGAAGATCGAGTCATCCACCAGAGAAGCCAACTTGTTGCATGCACACCGAAGAGAAAACCTGTGAAGAGTAATAAAAAAAGTTCCTAAATTAGCACAAAAAATATTTTGAACACTATTGATTTTCAATCACCGGCAACGATGCTAAAATTTAAAAAGCGCAAAACACAATACAAAATTGATACTCGCTAGCCAAAGATAGTACAATAAAATCTCCATAGGGATTGGATTTAAATAATGCTCTAGTAATTTCTCGTTTACTTGATATTTAGGATGATCAAAAGTGGAAGAGATTAATTACGAACTACGATTAACTACTAAAGTAAAGCAATTGACAAGTGACATCAAAGAACTAGAGATTAGCAGAGTGAGTATCTTATCAATGTGAGGAATAAGGGTTTGACAGAATAGGTGTAAGATAGCTATTTGAGATTTAACTCTAGTTTAATTTACTCTAATATTCTATTGATTCTCGCAAATTTACTCGATGATTAGTTCAAACGTGTAGCTAAGACTCCTCTCTCGATTAACTCTTAACTCAATGAGGTAAACTAATATAAGCACTATGAAAGTATGCAAACATGTATTTAATAGATTAGTCTTCAGGAAAACGTCTCTCGAATATTCTCCTAACTTGATTTAATTAACAATTCAACAAGCTCTTTCTATTGCTTAAGAGAATCACTAAATTAAATCAAACAAATAATGCAAAGATTATCACCAAAGTATTCCTCTTTCGATTAAACAAACTGGTAAATAAGTTGCAACACTTTAAAGCTCCAACAATGAATCCCAGCAAGGAAATCGAGTTAAAATCAACAAATATTTATCAAAACACCTCCGTCAAACCCTAAGGGAAACTACTCCATAATCATGGAGGAAGTCATCACAAATATAATTAAAGAATAAGAAAACATCAACCTAAACTTACAATTCAAACTCCCGTATTAACATGATGGAAAGACGATGAAATCCTGTATCTTGTAGCCTCCAATGCTATCCCAAAGCTTCCAAGGTCAAAAGTCCCTTCAAAAATAACTTCTTGGTATATTTATACCATGTAGGAGTGGGACCAGACAAAACTACCCTTTCCAAGTCGAAACAAAAAAATTTGTACAAGGAAAATATACTGGCGTGCCTCCCATGCACCACATTAGTAAGGATCTTCAGAGAATTGATGTTTTTGACTTTGTAGGAATTTTGCATGAGCGCCCTGAACCCGACGGGGCGGTAGTGTAATTTTCTCAGAGTAATTTTTGTTTTCTCACTTCCTGACATCTAGACTAAGTCCTCGACCCCTAAACATGATCCCGGCTTAATTTCTTGAGCTTTTACTCATATTTCAAAGCTCCAACTTGTTCAAATTAGCTCCAATTTATCTTAGTAACTCCAAATACTTTTATGCAAGGCGTAAAATATGTAATAAGCGCAAATCACCATTATTTAAGCTTAACCACAAGTAAAATACAACGATTAGAGTGCAAATTATGACTATAATATGGGTGTTTGGCCTACCACCACCAAACACTAAAATAATATCCACCATTATCTCTCCATACATTCAATAATAGTGAGATGCCACTTTTATGCCCCGCATAACATCAACGGTGAAATGCCACCCTTATACTACGCATAACAACTCACAATTTGCTAACATCACATAACACAGCGTATCTACTCATAACACAAGGGCCCATAGGCCACAACCTCTCCAAATATCCAATAATATCGATATTTCCACAACAAAACCCATGACTCAAACACGATGTGTACATAATCTCAATAATGACAAATGAACGGGAAAGTAACTTAACTAGGAACAACACCTACTTTTTAAATACAACTTCAATTAAAATAGATTAATGACTTTTTATAACCTCAATTCCAATTAGTTATTTAAGGATAAAATCAATAGTAAAAATATCTCCATGAAATAGCAGCCTCTGGATTCTAGTGCATGAACTTGGCTAACAACGAAATAGATGGTACAAACTATTACTACACCTAAATACATGAGAATAACCCAGCGACAAAGGGATATCATGTAGCAATAATTTCAACTAAGAATAACTCAACAATAAAAGAGATCGTATTATGATACAAGTGGTAACAACTTCAAGTAAAGCATATCAGAAAAAACCCGACAAGTAAATGATATGACATGTAACAACAACTTTATATAAAGCATGTTATAGTAGACACGATAAATGAAAGATATAACATGTGCTAGCAATTCCAAATAAATACATGAAAGAAATCTAAGTGTCTAAACTGGTCGATTTCCACAAATAAGCTCAAGTACATACTCGTCACCTCGCATACACGACTTTCACATAACACAATTAGCCGAAACGACTAAAATCCTAAGGGGCAGTTTCCACCGCACAAAGTTAGGCAAGATACTTACCTCAACGAAGCTAAACTGATACTCTAAAATGACATTCTCGCATGAAACAATCTTTGAATGGCACAAGCCAAAATAACTTAATTTCATAAATAAAACCCATATGAAACAATTTTGGATACTAAAGCTTCGATCTTTAATAAAAACTAAAAGGTCAACCCAAAAAGTCAACTACGGGCCCATACCTCAGAACCTGAAAAAATTCACAAACTACAAACACCCATCTGATACGAGTCCAACCATACCAAAATTATCCAATCCCGATACCGTATCGACCTTCAAATCCTCATTTAACATTTTTGAAAGCTTTATACAAAAATTTTAATTTTCTTCCATTCGAATCACTAATTAAATGTTAAAAACAAAGATGAAATCAAAAAATATAATCAAATCCTTATAAAGAAAACTTAACCCAGTCTAACACGTGAAGAACCCCTCCAAAATCACCCAAAACTGAGGTCTACAACTCAAGATATAATAAAAATGACCAAGCCTTGAGATATAACCTTCTGTCCTAGCACTTACGCTTTTGCAGACAAAAACACGCACCTGCGACGAACGCTTTTGCGGGGAAAGCTCGCCCTGAGAGAACCCCTGAACACAGTAGCATTCACATCTGTGCTCCATGCACCGCATCTGTGGTATTGCCAATATGAAAGACCATCCCATCTGCTCTCACTCCAACCTCTTCTACCTTCGCTCCTATGACAAACCTACCGCTTATATATTTATGCTTTTGCGAATGTATGACCACTTCTGCGGTCCTGCCTTTTCCAAGAAAAGTCACACTTGCGCTCCAAATCTCCATTCCTATGGCACTGCATCTACGGTCCCGCATCCGCAGGTGCAAAGACCCTAGCATATAGGTTCTTTAGCAACTTCCACAAGGCTTAAAATGATCTGCAACACGTCCGAAACATATTCGGGACCCTTGGGATCCCATTCAATTATGCTAACCAATCCCAAATCATAACACAGACCGACTCGAGGCCTCATATCACATAAAAAATTGTCAAAACTATGAATCGCATCTCAAATTAATCTTAATAAACTTATGAACTTTTAACTTCCATAACTTGCGCCGTATCATATCAAATCAACCTAGAATGAAGTAAAATTTTGCATGCAAGTTCCAAATGACATAATAGAGCTGTAAAAACTCCTGAAATCAAAATACAAACCCAATATCAACAAATTTAACTTCTGGTCAAACCTCTCAATCTTCCAAACCTTCAACTTCCCAATTTTTGCCAAAATGCATAAAATCAACCTTCAGACCTCCAAATTCAAATCCATACACGCGCCTGAATCCAAAATTACCAATAAAGTTGTTGGAGTCATCAAAATACCATTATAGTGTTGTATATATGAAATTCAAATTCCGATCAACTCTTTTCACTTGAACTTCTAAAACAAGAATTGTTTTTCCCAATCAATACCAAATCATCCAAAAATCAAACTCAACCACACATAAAAGTAGTAATACATGATAAGAAGATACTCAAGACCTTAGGCCACTGAATGGAACACTAATTCTGAAAACAACCGGTCGAATCATTACATAATTAGAAATGTTAAGGGTATAATACACAATGAATATGATAGAAGAGGCAGAATGTCTATTGTTTAATGTTAGAGGAGGATTTTTATTTTTAAAGAAATGTTGGGGATCAAAATAATCTTGACCCTTTATTCATAGATATATAATCTACTCCTTTAAATTTATATGAATTTATTTAACTGGACATAGAGTTTAAGAAATTACAGAAAATATTTGGAACTTATGATCTAAAATAAGTTATTGATATTTATGTATGTATAAGTCATCTCACTAAAAGTATAATGATAAGTTTAAAATTAGACTAAAATTAAAATAAAATTGTATATTGAAATAGATAAAATGTGACACCATAATCTTGGGAGGTGCAATCGGCACAGAACGCTCGAGGCTTGTGCAAAATGACGCCCATACTTATATATATTTAGTCATAAATTTGGGAGAACAAGGCCTTTAAGTAGAAATATCGGAAATTTTAAATGTACATAACTTGGGGAAGAGACATCAACATTCATACAACTTCACAACTGTTACCGACATAGTCATTACCAACCATTATATATAACCAACACTAGTCTGTAAGCCTCTAAGAGTGCCGAGAAAATATACATATGCGTACAACTTAGTCGAGACAGGGCCCACCATACCATAAATGACTGGAACATACACTTTAGTACATGTCGACTTTTAAACAGCTACTCCAGAGAAGTGGAATGCAATAATATATAGCTTAAACACACACCCTACTAGGGAGGGGTGTCAATGCCTCAGCGGTTCTATCAACACCTTGTTGAAGAACTAGATACATTTATTCAAATTCCTATGCGTTTGTGGTGATTAACTCAGCCATAATGAGTCTCCAAAAATCAAGATAACAGGTATTACAATGATGATTTTATTCACACTAAATCCTGCTAGAATTGCCTCTGATTCCGTTTAGTCTGCTTAGAAACCTTTTAATGAGGTTTGAGAGCGTTATAGGTGAGTTAAGGTGGGTGAAACTTTATAGGATGAAAGAGAAAGAGCCACACTGCTTTTTATACAATACCAAGTCTAGGAAATTCTTCCACTCCCATATGCAAAATGGGTCTCCCCATCCCGGTCACTACACTCGATGGGATAGCTGGCGCAAAACAAAAGAAACGTGTAGCCACCTCTTGTCCTCATACACATCACCGGCTGATAGATCGCGCTAGAAACCAAACTTGCTAATAATTAACTTTTGTGTATGTATGGTGTAATATCACCAGCCATTTCAGAAAATTGATCCTCGAATGTTGAATCATAGTCACTCCTTATAAAAGTTTTTAGTCATATTGAGTCATGTCCTTTGTAATGGCTTCAGCATTGCCTTTCGTGGTAGGCAATAGATGAGGGTATCTGAATTTGGTATCTTCTTCAGCTTCCTAGGTTGTTTCTTTCATGTTATAGTTCCTCCAACGTACTTTAACTGAAGCTACCTCTCTAGTTCGCAGTTTGTGCACTTGATGATCTAGAATAGCCACTGGATTCATATGATAGGTCCTTTGTAACTTGAATATCTTAAGTAGGGATTATATAAGATGGATTAGTCAAGCAATTTCGAAGCATATACACGTGGAATGCTGCGTGTACTACTTATAACTCAGGGAGAAATTCGAGCTAATGAGCCACTTGACCAATTTTCTGAATAATTCAACATGGCCCGATATCCCCGGGGTTGAGTTTGCCTCTTTTGCCAAGTCTCATCGCACCTTTCATAGGAGACACACTAAAAATATCCATACCCAACAACAAACTACAAATCTCTTTATCGATTATCCGAGTAGGATGTTTTCCTATTCTGAGTCAACTTAGAATTATTTTGGCCTTTTTCTATAGCGTGTTGCACCAATCTGGGACCTAGTAACTTTATTTCACCAATTTCAAACCAGCTGATAGGATATCTGTTCTTATACCTAAATAGGGCCTCATACAGTGCCATCCGAATACTAGCATGGTAGTTGTTGTTTAAAAAAAATTAAATGAGCGGTAGATGATCTTCCAATTTCCTTTGAAGTCCGGGACACATGCTCGTAACATAACCTCAAGCATTTAAATAATGTCTTCGGCCTGATCGTCTGTTTATAGATGAAAAGTTGTGCTAAGCTTGATTCACGTACACAATCCTTTTTAAAATAATCTCCAAAAATTAGCCGTAAATTGGGTACCTCTATCCGATATGATAGAAATAAGAACTCCATGAAGTTGAAATATTTCCTTAATATATAACTTAGCATAGTCTTCAGCCGAGAAGGTAGCCTTAAACGGTAGGAAGTAAGCTGACTTGGTGAGTCAATCCACGATAACACATATGGAATCAAATCTTCGGCATGAACATCTAAACCCTGTAATAATATCTATGTTTATCATCTCTCATTTCCAGGTCAAAATTTCCATATTCTGCAATAATCCTCTCGGTTTCTAGTTTTCAACCTTAACTTGTTGGAAATTTGGACACTGAGTGATGTATTCAACAATGCTTCTCTTTTTACTGTTCCATCAGTATATCTGTCAAACATCATGGTATATCTTAGTTGACCCCAGATGAATAGAATACCAGGATGATGAATCTCTACCATGATCTGCCCTTGGAGTTCTTCGGCATTGGGTACACACAACCGGTTCTTGTATCTAAGGAATCAGTCCTCAGATAACTCAAACATTCGCTTCTTTTAAAAGGGAATGCTTTCTCTAATTTTCACCAAAGATGGATCGTCGAATTTCCATGCTTTTACTTCCATCATTAGCAAGGATTTGGTAATGTTTCAAACAATAAATCCTTCATTAACAATATCAATTGATTGTACGCTTAAGTTTTCCAACAAGTATAAATCTTTGGTCATCTCCAACTTAGTCCTTTCCACATGTGCCTATGGATTTTTGTATTTGCGCATTAGCCACGATATTTGACTTCTCGAGGTGGTACAAAATATTAACATCATAATTCTTTAACAATTCATGACATCCCCACTGCCTCATATTTAGTTCTTTTTGCTTGAATTTGACTACAAGCTCTTATTAACAATGAATATGCCAACATGAAATACATATAGGTAATGACGCCATATTTTCAAAGCAAATACAACAGCTAGTACCTCCAAGTTATGAGTGGGGTAGTTATGCTATGTTTCCATAGTTGTCTTGAAGCAGGAGCAACGACTTTCCTGTGTTGCATTACAAAACTGCCCAATCCCACTTTAGAGACATCAAAATAGATAAAATAACTTCGGGTCTTTCACGAAGATTTAGTATTGGCACCAAGGTTAACCTATCTTTTAACTCTTAGAAGCTCTTCTAGTAAACATCGGTCCACCAAAATTTTGTTGCCTCATACGTCAATATTAACGGAGTAGGTATAGGTGAGAAATTTTCCACTAACCTTCGGTAGTAACCGACTAAGCCTAAGAAGTTGCGTACTTAGGTAGGAGTTATGGGCCTTGACTAGTTCTTAACTGCTTCAATCTTTTGACTTTCAACTTTGACACCATCATATGACACTATATGTCCAAGAAAAGCCACTGAATTCATCTAGAACACGCACTTGAAAAACTTGGCATATACCTTGTGATCTCAGATCATACAAGTATTCACAAATGCTCTACGTGCTTTGCTTCTGATCGAGAATACACTAAAATATCAACTATGAATACGATCACAAAATATCCAAAAATGGCTTGAATACCCATTTCATTAGATCTATGAAGGTTGTTGTTACATTGGTTAGGCCAAAGGACATAATGAGAAACTCGTAATGGCCATATCTGGTCCTAAAGGCTATCTGCGGAACATCTTCTTCCTTGATTCTTAACTGATGATACCTATATCGGATATCAATATTTTAAAAATATGTAGCGTATTTCAATTGGTCAAACAAATAATTAATTCTCGAAAGCGAATATTTTTTGAATGGTCACCTTATTTAGTTGTTGGTGATCGATACACATCCTCAACAAACCATCTTTCTTTCAAACAAATATTACTGGGATCAACAGAGGGAAGTGCTGGGTCGGATAAAGCCCTTGTTTAGAAGGTCCTTTGATTGATTTGTTAGTTGTTTTAACATGGAAGGAGCCATCGTTTATGGAGGAATAAATATTGGTTGTGTATCGGGTGACACATTGATGGAAAACTCGATCTCTCTCTCTCTCTCTCGGTTGGAATACTTGGGAGCTCATCATGGAACATATCGGGGAATTCACTAACTAATGGAACCGATTGAAGGGTTGGAGGCTTCACATCCTGCACCCACACCAAATGATAGAAACATCCCTTCGTGGTCATCTTGCAAGCCTTAAGATAAGAAATAAACTCCTCTTTTGGAGATGCGGCAGCACCATTCTATTCGATAATAGTCTCTCCAAAAACGTTAAAGAGAACAACTTTATTCCAACAATCCACCGTAGCATAACAAAAGGCTGCCAATCCATGCCCATAATAACATCAAATTCTATCATTTCTAATTCATTCAAATTAGCTAAAGTACGGTGATCATGAATCATCATATCACAACTCAATATACACGCCTAACTACCATAGACTAGGATCCAATAATGACAAGAGAAAATACAAACGATTAACAACAAGTCTATAAAGTGTAGCAGAGTCCAAAATTGAGAATCTTTGCATGTTATAGTGGCAAATATGAACTTTACACCATAATTTTATAGGTATGGTTCACGACATACCCATAAATAAGACTCTACTAGATAATTCTTGTAGACTTTCTACAATACAACCTGCTCTAATACCAAGTTTATCACGCCCCAACCTTGGGAGGTACAACTGACATATAACGCCTAAAGGCCTATGTGAATCGATACCCACACTTACATCTTCTTAATTATAAAACTTGGTCCAACAAGGCCTTTAAGTAGCAATACCAAAAATTTAAAATGTACACAACTGACTGGAAAAAACACATCAACATTCATACAAGTGTTACTAATGTAGTCATAACCAACAATCACATATAACCAATACTACTCTACAAGCCTCTAAGAGGTTCGAGAAAATATACATATGCGTACAACTTGGCCGGGAGAGACACCGTACCCAAAATGATTGGAACATACACTTCAGTACCTATCCGATTTCTAAATAGCTACTCTTGAGAAGTGGAATGCAACAATCAATAATTGAAATGCACACCCAGCTGGGGAGGGACGTCATCGATTCTATCAGCACCTTGTTGAAGAACGAGCCATGTTTCTCCAAATTCCTACACTTCCTAGGTGATTAACCCATCCTTCAACGAGTCTCCGAAAATCAGGATAACAGGTATTATAGTGATGATCCAAAATTTCTCATTCTAAATCCTACTAGAATTGCCTCTGATTTAGTTTAGTCTGCTTAGAAACTTTCAAAGGAGGTTTTAGAGTGTTATAGGTGAGTTAGAGTGGATGACACTTCCTAGAGTGAAAGAGAAAGAGCCATACCGCTTTTTATACAATACCTAGTCTAGAGAATTCCTCCACTTTCACATGCAAAATATGTCGCTCCAATCATTGCACCCGATGGAACAATTGGCGCAAGCCAAAATAAACACATAGCCACCTCGTGTCCTCATACGCGTCACTAGTTGATTGGTCGTGCTAGAAGCCAAACTTATCAATCTTTAACTTGTATGTATATGGGGTGTAACATTAAAAAATATTTTGCTTCACATAAATTGAATGGAAGAAATATAATTTTTTGTCAGGAGAGCGGTACAGTGACACAAATAATCTTAACGGTACATCTCCTAAGAACTGATTTATAGGAGGAACAATGTATATAACAATAGAGTTTGCTAACGTAGTAACTGAGTTAGAGTGTAATCATATATTTATGCCTTGTAAAATATACTAATAAACTTTTAGTTAGATAAAGTAGATAGGCCAATAGACTACTGTGAATGATTTTGAAACAGAAAAGGTTCAAAACTGTCCCTTGACTATTTGATATAGGACATGTTTACCCTCTGCTAAAAGTTGGAATTATTTGTGCTCTTGCCATGACATAAAGGGGTCATCACTACCCTCCATCACTAACAGACACAATTTTCGAATTTTTTTATTTCGAAAAAGTATTTTTCTCTTTTCTAAAACCTATCTGGTACGACCTACCTCCACATTTTTTTATTTATAAAAAAGGTCAACAATTGCCCTAAACTATACGAAATGGGACAATTATACCTGCTCCATCCCCTTTATTTTAGTTTTCTTTTTCTATTTTATTTTTTCGCCCCTTCATTTTCTTTCTCTTTCTTCTTCCTCTCTTTTCAATCTACATCAATGAACCTCCCCTAATACCTCCCAAAGAATTCCAAGCCAACAAAAATTGAATTTTTACCTCACTTTTTCATTTTTTTCTCCTTTTTCTTCCCTTCTTTTCAATCTCTATTTTGAATGAGTGTATGTGTATTTTTATTTGCATGCGTTATAGTCAAAATAGATTGGTTATGTTTGATACAATATCTTAAACTCTATTGAAAGCCACTTAATCTAGAGTCTGAAATTTTGAATTTTCAAAATTGAAATTTGATATGAGTGGGAGCTGTTGGAATAGATTTGGTACATCCCAAAGAGTTTAAAACTCAATTTTGGAAGGAACTGGTAGATATTTGAGGTGGTTTGAAGTCAAATTTGAGCCAAATTCGAAGTAAAAGATGATTATAAAGAAGATGAGACGTTCATCACATTGTGTATTACTTATGTGTCATATGTGTATTGTTGGCCCAAGTGAAGGCTTGTTTTGAAGATTGACAAAGGAAGCTCGGGCGTGAACAGGTCCATCCATTGCGTGCATAGAAACGGGCAGATTCGAGCATGTGCGATGCACTTGAAAGAGATAAGATTAACTTGGTATATTTGATATCTCCTAATCTAAAAGGTCGCATAATTGATAAGGAGAAGGATTCCTTACTCAAAGAGAACACTATCCAAGATAGGGAAAGAGCTAGAAGTTGAAATCAACAAGAACTCTCCACCAAGGAAGAGTAGTATTAGCTCTAGTTATTTCTTCACCTACTAACTTTAAAAATTGCATGATGTTCTCACTATACATGCAATGTACAAATACATATTTAAACATGAATTTAGAGCAAAATAGCAAGGATTTTTGTAAGTAGTTCATGTGTGATTCAAGTTTGTAAACTTAAAGCTGCATGAATCAGATAAAAAAACTTGATCCAAAAGTCTGTCTTTTATTCTAGTTCAATTGTAGTAGGTGTTTTCATATTGTACCTTTCAGCTTTATCTATAGGCAATTGCAATAGGTACTCAGAGTATTCATGTTAGAGTTAACTTGAAGTTGTCGCAACAGTCAGAGGTTGTTTGCCATTACGGGATTAGAGTTAATCCTAGGTTTTCAAAAGTGCTTTGTAAATGCCATTTTTTGCTCAATGATTTAGTAGAAGGTTTGGGAAAATCCTACTGGGAAGTAGGTCGTGGTATTTTCACCTTTTGAGCTAGATGTTTTCCATGTAAAATACTTATGTTCTTTACTTTCCGTATTTACTATTTTTACAATAATAGGTTAAAGAACACTTAGAAGAACCAGGTTCTTTAATAATAAGTTTAAAAAAATTGGACACCACACAAATCATCCCCCTCTTGTGTGGTATTGATGTTAAAATATCAATTGGTATCAGAGCAGGTTATCCCACCTTATGAATAGATCAAGATGAACGCACCCCCTGGAAACTAGGAAGGGCAATTCACTAATTGGCCACCACCTTTAATGACCAAAACTTTGCTTGGTGGAAAATAGGATAAGAGATCATATTATTGGAGAAGACTATGAGGTGTGGGATATTGTCACTGAATGTCCCTTGGCTACGATGAAGAAGAATTCTGAAGGAGTAGATGTGCTAAAAAATAAGAGCTGACCACACTGCTAAGGACTTCAGAAAATGGAGTAGAATGCTAAGGCCAAGAAATGACTTGAGTGTGGACTTGATCCAGACGAGTACGCCAGAATTCAAAGATTTACCAGTATTACGGAAATTTAGGATACTTGCAAGTGGCTCATAAAGGAACACCTCAAGTGAAGAGGTCCAGAGGAACACTACTGTATTCTCAATATGAGAATTTCAACATGAAAGAAGGGGAAATTATCCAGGAGATTTATGTAAGGTTCACCAATGATAAATGAATTTAAGCCTCTTGGAAGGATTATTCCTGAAAAAGACGAAGTTGAGAAGATTTTGACAAGCGTTCTACCAGTCACTTGGGAGATAAAATCACTGCCATTTATGAATCAAAGAACATTGACACTCTTAAGTTGGATGAGCTAATTGGAAATCTCACTGGTTGTGAACTTAGATGGCAACCCATGTATATGGATGTACTCAAGAAGGAAAGGAGCCTGATACTCAGAATCACTTAAGGTTCTGAACCAAAAGATAATGAAATGTCCATGATCACAAAGAACTTCAAGAAGTACGTAATGAGAGGAAAGTTTCCTTCAAGAAGTGGAAGCTACAACAAACCAAGGGTTCCTAGAAAAGCAAACCAATGAGGGGTGCTACAAGTGTGGGAAGACTGATTACCACATCAAAAACGGCCCTCAATAGGAAATTGAATGCAAGAAGGAAGGAGCTGAACAAAGAAACAGGAAAAATGAACAGGTTCAACCCAAGAAGAACATAGGATCAACAAAGGTTATTTTTGCTATTTGGGGAGAAAGATCAAATGAAAGCTCAGATGATGAAGATGGAGATGAACAAACAGTCATTATAGAATCTGATGAGGAATCTGAGATAAGTGTAATTCATCTCAAAGACAAGATTAGATTCTTGTCTAAAGAAAGTCTGTCTGAGTTACTTCTAGATTTCATTGATGAATCTACAGATTTAAACAATAAAAAAGAACAATTGTCTAAGGAGTGTGTGATTTTGAAAGCTAAGTGTAAAAATATGGAACTTAGGGCTAATGAAAGTGAAAGTAAAAATGTTGTGTAAACAAAACCGGGGTCATGAACTTGAAACAACTATCCTAGAGCTTAGATTTGAAAATCTAAAATTGAAATTAGGAACATGTAAAAAGAAAGCTGATCAAACATAACTCTCTTTAGAAGAAAACTTTGGAAAATGATGATGAGTTGTACAGAAGTAGCAGATAAGAGTCCCAAAGAAGGGTCTAAGCAAGGTGAACCACGAGCTAAAACAAAACTGTAAATAGAACAGGTCCTCCAACACACTTTCATGGCTATATGAACACCATAGTAGTAACAAGAGAGGGCTTGGCTATGAGACCTATGCACCTAAGTGGGATCCCAAAGAAAGTACTTCACACTTCCTGAGAACAAAATTTGCACACACTATGGTAAAACTGGTCACTACAAAAGTGAATGCATTGCAAAAGAAAAAGGCTAGTCAAAAGAATAAAATATTTATTCAAGGGAAAATAGGCTGCCAGGTTGGGCAAAAAAGAATCTGATTCACCCTTTTGCCTATAGAAAGGAACCCAAACTAGTTTGGGTTCCTAAGACTAACCCCTAATTTCCTTTTACAGGTCCAAGTGAGGAGGATCAACCAAATATGGTACATGGATAGTGGCTGCTCAAAGCATATGACAGGAAGCAAGAACCAGTTCCTTTCACTTGAGGACCTCAAAGGAGGAAATGTCTCCTTTGGAAATGAGAAGAAATGTGAGATCATTGGGGTTGGAAAGGTAGGTAATACTGATTCTCACTCTATTGAGAATGTCTACTTGATATATGGCTTAAAATACAATCTAATAAGTTGTATCACAATTGTTTGATAGAGGCACCTTGGTGCATTCACCTCTACAAAATATTTTGTGATTAATCTTACCACTGACAAGATTGTTTTGCAAGGAAAAATAGTAAAACACACACGCACACATCTACAATATATATAATTATTGTAGATTTATCCATATTTTTAGAAAATGAACTCACTTGCTTAAGTGTGTTGACAACGATCCCCTCCTTTAGAAAAAGAGACTTGGACATGCAAGTCTAAGTGAACTCAACAAATTAGTTTCCAAAGACTTGGTTATAGGGCTACCTAACATCAAGTTCAAGGAAGACAAAGTTTGTGAGGCTTGTGCAAGGGAAAAGTAGGTAACATTCTCTTTTAAATGCAAGAAAATGTTAAGTACCACCAGAACAATAGAACTGGTCTATATGGATCTCTGTGGACCAATGCGAACACTAAGCCAAGGTGGTAAAATATATGTGTTAGTTCTTTTTGATAATTACTCTAGGTTTACTTGGACATTATTTTTAACATCTAAATATGAAGCATTTGACATGTTTACTTCTTTTGTTAGAAAAATACAGAAACAACTAGGTAATCAACTTGCATCAATTAGGTCTGATCATGGAACTGAATTTAAAAATGCTATGTTTGTTGAATTTTGTGATGAGAATGGCATATATCATTAGTTTTCTACTCCTAGGACTCCACACCAAAATAGGGTAGTTGAAAGAAAGAATAGGACACTTGAAGATATGGCTAGGGCTATGCTTCTTTCTAGTAAACTATCCCATAGCTTCTGGACAAAAGCTATAAATACGGCATGCTACATCATAAATAGGTGCATGGCTATACCTCTTATAGAGAAGACTCGCTATGAGTTACTTAAAAGGAGAAAACCAAATATATCCCATCTTAAGACATTTAGATGCAAGTGCTTTGTGCACAATAATGGTAAAGACTCCCTAGGTAAACTTTATCCTAGAAGTTATGAGGGAGTATTCTTGGGATATTCTTCACATAGTAAAGCATATAACATCTACAACAAAAGAACTATATGTGTAAAAGGAAGTGGATATGTGATTTTTGGTGAAACTAACATTCTTTCTAAGAGATAAGAACATGAAGATAAAGCAACCAGGCTGGTAAGACAATTAAATGAAATCACAGCCCAGGCTGAAGCTACACCAGAATAAGGAACATGTGATGGAACGGGTTCTTCAACTCAGAGCAATCTGACAGGGGGAACTGAATCTCAAACCTCGATGGAATCTGTCCATGAACCTGTTCCTCAACAACAAAACATTGGACGAAGATCTAGTGGAAACCATATGGTTGTGAAACCTTACAAGTACCAAAGTTCTCATCCTATTGAGAATATAATTATTGATCCAATATCAAGAATCAAAACTAGATCTTCCTTATAGAATCTTTGTGCCTTTGATGCTTTTCTATCTCTTATTAAACCAAAAAACGTTGTTGAGGCTTTGCAGGATGCAGACTGGGTAAATGCACTGCGTTATCAACTCAACCAATTTGAGAGAAGTCAAGTTCGACATCTAGTATCAAGACCTAGGGACAGATAAATGATTGGCACTAACTGAGTCTTCAGAAACAAATTTGATGAAGATGGAACAGTTACAAGGAGTAATGCAAGATTGGTGGTTCAAGGGTATAGTCAAGAGCAGGGCATAGAGTATGATAAAATTTTTGCTCTAGTTGCAAGATCAAAAGCTATTAGACTCCTTACAGCCTTTGTTGCTTACATGGAATTCACTCACCATCAGATGGATGTCAAGAGTGCCTTCCTCAATGACTATCTCAAGGAAAAAGTGTTTTTCAATCAACCTCGGGGTTTTGAAAGCAAGGAGTGTCCTGATCATGTGTACAAACATGACAAGACATTCTATGGGCTCAAGCAAGCTCCTTGAGGATGGTATAAAAGATTATCAAAATTCCTGCTTGAGCATGGCTACAAGAGAGGTAAAATCGATAATACTTTATTCTTTAAGGAAAACAGTAATGACCTATTACTAGTGCATATATACGTTGATGATATAATCTTTGGAGCAACTACAGATAAGCTAAGTAAAGAATTTGCTAAATTAATGGGGAGTGAATGTGAATTGAGTATGATGGTTGAGCGTAATTTCTTTTTAGGCTTAAAAGTTAAGCGAAACTCAAATGGAACTATGATCCATCAGCAGAAATATGTGAAAAAGTTTCTTAAAAGGTTTAAAATGGAAGAATCAAAAGAAATTGATACTCTTATAGCAACAACCACAAATTTGGATATGGATGAACCTGGTTCATCTCTTGATCAGACGTTGTATAAGGGAATGATTGGTTCTCTTTTATATTTCATTGCTAGTAGACCTTTCATTGTATTCAATGTAGATCTTTGTGCTCGATTTCAGGCAAATCCAAAGGAGTCTCACTTGACTACTGTAAAGAGAATATTGAGATACTTGAAAGACACCACTGACCTTTGTCTTTGGTATCCAATAGGTAGTAATTTAGTCTAGTGGGATATGGTGACGATGATTATGAAGGTTTCCTTGTGGATAGGAAGAGCACCTTAGGTATTCACACTTTCTTTGTTCATGTCATGTGTCATGGGCTACCAAAAAGCAAAATTCATTGGCTCCATCTATTGCTGAAGCTGAGTATGTTGTATGTTGTGCACAATTGTTGTGGATCAAACAACAGTTATTGGACCTTGGAATTGACATTAGTTGTATCAATATATTTTATGATAACAGTAGTGCCATTAGTATGACAAATAACCCGGTTCATCGTAAGAGAACTAAGCAAATAGATGTTAGGCACCATTTTTTGAGGGACAAGTATGAGAAAGGCTTGATCACTGTGGAGTTCTATGCTACTGACATGCAATTTGCTGATATCTTCACAAAAGCCTTAAGTAGAGATCACTTTGAAAGGATCAAGTAGAAATTAGGGATGATTAAGATCACCTAAAAGGACCAGTTCAAGGTTAAATGAAAAAAAAATGGTTCGAAAATCTGTAAAAAAAATCTTGTACATAAGTAGATAAGATCTTGATCAATCGCATACTTTCAATAGTATAATCTTGTGACATGTGTTAAAATGATCCATTAATCTCTAGCGATATTTTCTCTATTTGCGCAAATTTAGACTTACAGGAGAGAATTTACACTGAAGAACCTGGTTCATCAAGATAAATATGTATGTTTTCTACGCTCTTCATAATTTGAAATAATAATATGTGAATCATGAGTAGAGTCCTACCAAATTCAAAATTTCTTTTGAACTTATCCGTTACAAGTGAACCAGTTCCGTTCAAAGACTCCTAACTGAATTGAACTACCTAGATATTAGGGATAGACTCCAACTTCTTTTCAAATCTGACATTCAGTTTGATTAGACTTCTAAAAGTCTAAAAATCTTATCGGTGCCCATTAATTACCTCTCCTTTAAATTGGTCAACATTATTGGTTTCTTCACTCCATCTTTCTCAAGCCGTCAAATACTCTTCATTTTTTCTCATCTTACAAAGGCAATCCAACTCTTTTCTCTTCTAGAACCAAACCTAGAAATGTCTAACACTTCTGTAAACCCTTCATCACTACCACAAGAAACCACTTTCTCACCTACTATCACTCATTCCAAAACCCCAACCTCTAAGAAAAAAGTAAAAATAGATGGCTTATAAGATTGTCGTTGATGGAGAGCAGATTAAGAAAATTACCGAACAATTGAAGGAGAGTAGATGAGGAATCTCAGAAATCTAATGAATCTTTCAAATCTGCCACTGAGGGGGAAAAACCTGTTCTTCTAACACTAAGCAGGTGTCATCTAGTCCTAAAGTCACTCATGAATTTTTTTTTTTGAAGTTGCTCCAAATTTAGAGACTAGATTAATATTGGTCGGGCCTGTAGCAGAGAAGTTGGTAAACATAAAAAAAGGAAAAGAAAAAAAGAGCAAGAGTGTTAGAAGTGTTGTTTGGGGAGAGGAATCTTGTAAATTAGAGGAGAGTGTAAAAAAACAGGGGGAAATGGGTCTGGTGAAGCCGCTGAAAGCTTGTTCAACTTGGGAAAAATGTAGACGAACATGTTCCATATGAACAAGAAACACTCGCAGACCTATTGAAAAGAGTGATTGATAGTTATAACCTAAAGAAGAAGGGAAATCAAAGGCTAAAACCCCTAGCACTTCTAGGGTAAACAAGAAAAGGAAGGCCGCCCCCTCTGTATTTTTTGTTACTGTTGAAATTCCTCCCACAAAATAGAGCCACAAGAAGCTAGAAAAAGCAGGATCAAGAATAATTGTAGAAAGCCTTGGAAGAAAGTAAAAGAAAAGTAGTTGCTGAGGGAAATAAAGCTGAGTGAGCTTGTTGAGGTTGTTGATGTTGATGAGGTAGACCTGGTCTTTCGCGACGAAGAAGAGACTAAAAAGGTGGAGGTTATAACTCCCAAACCCAAGAAAGCTGAAACTTCCAGTAAGAAGTCCGCTTCAAAGTCAAAATTTGTTGAACCATCCACCCTAGCAAAAAGGGCCAGGTTTTTTATGAAGTCAAAACTATTGAAAATGGCTGAGTAAGAATAATGGAGTGTACTGGAGGAAGATGATTCTGACATTGAGAAAGACAAGATGGTCAAGTTTGGAAAGAGCACTATTTTGAAGGGAAGACTCCTTAGGGACTTGGAGGAGCAAGGAATGGTGCTGCTATTGGAGAAGTTGGAGTTGCAAGGGTGGAAGGACATGGCCCTTCAATTGGATGGAAGGTTGGCCATGAATGGAATCATAGAGTCTATGGCAAATTTCGAAGTGAAAAATGGAAGGGTTAGCAGTATGGTAAAAGAAGTGCAAGTCTCATTTGATGTGAAGGAGTTGGGAGAAATTCTTAGTGTACCCACTGAAGGGTATAATGGCTATGTAAAGCTCAAGTGGCCAAGCCTAGAAAATCTTCCTATTGCCCTTGCCTTAACCAGAAAATTCTGTGACAATGTGGAGGAACTTTAGCCCAAGGATAAGTACAAGAGTTAGATGAAGCCACACCACAAAGTGTTATTTAAATTTGTCATCAAATGCGTTCTGCCAAGGCAAGAAAGAAAGCACATTGCAAATTTCATGGACTTGGTCCTGATAGAGTGATACGATAGTGGAAAGCAGATTAATTGGCCTGGATTTATGATCCAGCTTCTTGATAGGGTTATCTGTGGCACCAGGACTCATGTCATTCCCCATGGCTTCATTCTCACAACTGTGCTTGCACATTTTAAGGTACTTATGAAGAAGTGAGAGGTTAGTACAAGCAAGTATCATTTTGGAAAAAATATTCCGCTTTGTCAAGATGAAGTCCATGCCACTTCTAAAGGACCTGTTTCATCCAAGAAGGTACTAGTGAATAGCAAGGTACGAGACTTAGTGCAAGAAAGTGGGGGATAAGAATGCTGAGATTGAGAGGCTGAAGAACAAGTTGGCAGAGGGGAAGACTGAGAGAGATACTCTCAAAACTGAGCTTGCAAGAGAAAAGGGGAAGAATGATGGCATTCTTCAAAATATGTTGAAACTCATCAAGCCAAAAACCAAGCACCTGGCCCTTTCCAGCCTTAAGCATCCTAGCCTAGTGTATATTATCCAGTGGCCTGGTTCAGGAAGTTATTTTGTTTTTTGTTTGCTCATGTTTCTAGTGTTTTTATTTATTCTTATGATTTGTGGTAGATACATATCAATCATCAATGAAATTCACTGTCTTTTTCTCTAACTATTTGCTTATGTTTCTTTGATGGTTAAAATTCATAGCTTGATCTATGATGATTAATTTATGATTGCATTTAAAGTTTCCCCACTGGCTGTGAATAAGTTTTAAAATCAGGTTACTCATATTTTATGCAACTTTTCGATGATACCAAAATGGAGAAAAAGGTTGTGCTTTCAACACTGATATTTATAACCTAATGAATCTGGTTCTTGATGATAAGTGAAAAAAGGTAAAATTTTTCTAACATTATATTGATGTTGCCGAGTTGAAACAAGGCCTAAGCTTAAGAAAAGCATAGAGTTTTCATCATAAAAAAGGGAAAATTTGTTGGCCCAAGTGAAGGTATATTTTGAATATTGACAAAGTAAGCTCCGACATGAGCCAGGTCCATTCTTTGTGTGCATAGAAACGGGCAGATTCAAGCATATAGGATGCACCTGAAGGAGATAAGCTTAACTTGGTATATTTGATATCTTTTGATCGAAAAGGTTGCATAATTGATAAGGAGAATGACTCCTTACTCAAAGAGAACACTATCCAAGATAGGGAAAGAGTTAGAAGTTGAGATCTACTAGAACTCTTCCACCAAGGAAGAGTAGCATTAGAACTCTAGTTATATCTTCATATACTAACTCTATAAATTACAGGATATTCTCACTTTACATGCAATGTACAAACGCATAAGTTAAACGTGAATCGAGAGCAAAATAGCTATGCTTTTGCCAAGCAGTTCGTGTGTGATTCAAGTGTGCAAACCTGAAGCTGCATAAACTCGATAGAAGAACTAGTTCTAAGTGCCTATCTTTTATTCTAGTTCAATTATAGTAGGTATTTTCATATTGTACCTTTTAGCTTTATCTAGAGACAATTGTAATTGGTACTCAGAGTATTTAAGTTAGAGTTAACTTGAAGTTGCCACAACAGTTAGAGGTTGTTTGCCAAAATGAGATTAGAGGTAATCCCAGGTTTACAAAAGTGTTTTGTAAATGCAGTTTTTGGCTCAGTGATTAAGTGGAGAGTTTGAAAAAATCCTATTAGAAAATAGAACGTGTTTTTTTTTTTCACCTTTTAAACCAAATATTTTATATCATTAGCAACTTTTTTGGCTATTTTTTGCATGACTAAAATGACTAACTATTAGTAAGTACAGTCTTTTTGTGGTACACCTACATCTACGGAGTTTTCCCTATTTATTTCTCAAACATTACATTTGGAAAGGGTTCACTTATCAACCTTATTTTATATGAAAGAATGATCAACATCATTTCGCTAAGAATTGTATTTTGGATCCATCAATTCTTATGCCTATGTCAATCTCTCAATTGCACACTATTACGTTCATAATGACAAAGAAAATAACCATATTACTATATATTTTGTAATAGGATAAATTACAGGAATTATAAGATCAAGAGGTCAAAACTGGGTGGATATCCTTTTCGATTCCCATATGAATAATAGGATGAATTAACTAAACCGATCAAAAGCAAAATGAAAAGAAAATTCTCAGCTCTACTCCTCTCTATAGCACCAGTATTAATCGGTGGTGGACCCACAATTTTAAAAATAAAATGGATTTAATAAGAAAAACTTAAAGACTGAATCCATCGAATTAAAATTTTGTGTTCGCTTTTATTAATCAATAAATAGAGCTAAGTACATGTGTAACCTTTCCTCTAATTGTCATCTTCGCTTTTGATTAGGAGAGGGTTGAAGATTATATGAAAAGAATAAAAAAGAAGTAATAATTTTGTGAATAATCCACAAATGCATGTGACAATGGCTTCTAATGTTTTTAAGCAGAAAATAGGGACAAAACGGCAAATGGGTTGATAACTTGCTACAAGGCTTCCGTTCTTGAGAAGAGAGTAGGTCTCTAATGCTGCAGCAACACTTGCAACAAGTAGCATTCCAATAACCTAAATTCAAAATATTTAGGGAATAATATGAGCTATAACTATGCAAAAAAAATTGTTCCCTTGGTCCCAATTTATGAACGTGTTTGTGTAACTATAAGTCATTTCATTAACAGTTTAAAATTGAATTATTTTAAAAAAAAGTATAATATTTTGAAACATACTAAAAAAGGAATATTAGATATTATTTTAATATATAACACAAAGTGATGAAGCTCGTCTTTGTAATTCTTTAAAGAAGAAATAGAACCTTTCGATTTTTCACAAAGGAAGGTAAGTTAATTGATCATGAAATTAACTTTATAAAAGAATATGAAAAACTAAACTACTTTTATCATAATACATAAATTATAAGTTATTACCTCCTCTAGTTAATTTTACTTTTCATGTTTGATTTTTTTCGGCATTAATTATGAAAATAATTTGATTAAATTTTCGACTTATTCTTTAATCTCAATTTATCATTACTCTTACTTTCACTATATTACTCATTCTCCACATTTGTTATAGTAAGGGTAAAGGCGGAAAAAAATTAATTAATGCTTTCTTAATATTTTAAAATGACAACTATTTTAGATTTTTGATAAATATGACAACTAAAAAGGATCGGGAATAACTAATAAAATTTGTATTATTAGAATCTTGACTCTACTTTTCCTATGAGAAAAACAGTAAATAAAAGAAAGGAAGCAAGTCCATTACCATATCTAAAACAACGACCAATTTCCATAGAAGACTGCCGTTAGGAAGAATTATAACTAGAAGGTTGTAAGCAGCTCCAAGAAAATTCACAGAAATAAAGAACCTGTAACAAGGAATAAATTGATTTTAAAATTTGATTATTCACAGTTTTAGTATGAAGTAAAAATAAATTAAGTTCTATGCACAAATAATATTAAAAAAATAATACAAGCAGGTTATTTTATTGTTAATTATGGATAAATTTCTTATTAACGTATGTTAAAAAGTATCGGTAGTGCAAAAAAAATAAACACTGTCAGTATATATAACTTAAATCCTTAGAAAATAAAATATTGACCACATCAAAAAAAATATTATCATGACCAAAGCTAATACTAATAATAATAATAATTCTGCTATATGATAATTTAAATTCTAAAGGATATTTCCTTAAAAATTGGTAAAACTAAATCAGGAAAGTAATAATTTCTTACCTTCCCTTGGTCCTGAATATATAATAATTTCTATATGTAATAAACACTCTACGGTGTCATATGTGAACATGTCCGACCTAAACATAACTTAGGGAAGAATTTCATTTTCCAAAATATTTACCATAAAAATATATATGTTACCCCATGTTTATACGTCAAACTACTTAATTTAAGTTCTAAATATAGTGTAAAAAATATTTATATAATTATATCACTTAAGAAATAATTACAACTAAATTGTATGATCAACATAATTCCATAACCTAATAAAAATAGTATTCAAACTAACATAGTAGGTTCAATGGTGGGTCTACATAACTTGGGGTTTAAGTTATATACACTACAAATGCAGTTTAACTTGTTATAGTATGTTAGTTATCATTTTTATGAGATTATTAACTTATAAGTAACTCGATTATGTAAATAAATTTAATTTAACTTAAACATCAAACTATATGAAGATGACATTGTTCTTAAGTTGAGAGTTTATCAGAAACAGTTTCTCTACCTTCATAAGGTAGGAGTAAGGTCTGCGTACACATTACCTTCCACAGACTCTACGTGTGAAATTTTAATGAAATTGTTGGTATTATTATATGGAGACAAAACTGAAATTTAAGAGGAGATATATAAATAAAATACTAATGAATTTAAAGAGGTGAAAATTCTTACTGAAAACTGTTCCAATCCTTGTAAGTTGCTGTGAAAAAGGATGTATCATTTAATATGTGAACAGTTTGTCTGCTAGATAACATGGTAAGTGCAGCTGCTAAGCATGTTGCAAATATGACCAATCTTACTGCTATTGAAATTTTTGTCTTGGCCATTCCTGCAAATTCTGAATTCATATTAGATTTTAAAAATAATAATAATAATAATCGTGCACACAAATGAATAATAGTTTATCTGTTATAGTGCCACACTTTAAGAGTTATCGCGTTGAATTAACTCACGTTTGGAGATAAATTTTTGCTACTATAGTAATTTTCTATTTTACTTTTTGATTCAATCATATGATATCAACTGACGGATGAATTCAGATTCACGACACGTAAGTGTTGTATTTGTATAGCTGTTTAAGGAGTACTAGCAAATAATGGAAGGAGAAAGAACACAAGGAAGAAAAAGAAAACTTACAATTTAATTTGGTTAAACAGAGAAGGAAATTCTGTAGGAATTTACAGTAGAAAAAGATGGGGAGGAGCTAGTTTAGGGGCTGCGGAGGGCTTTGGCGAGAATTTAATGGAGAAAATCAGTTCTAATTTAGGCTTGGTTCTCGTCCAGCCCACTAGAATAATATTGGGCTTGGTCCAAAGCATTTTCATTAGGAATTTTTACATTTCTATAAACAAAGAAAATCTTATTACCCTTAATGTTTAAGGTTTGACTTAATTATACTTAATATACCAAATTATCAATTTTATATCATAATTAAGTAAGCGTATACTTAATTGTATATTTTTTACTCTTTAATTAAAGGAATTTGCACATTTCTCTCTCCTAACCCCTCAATCCCACCCAAGGGTGTCTAAGGGGCTAGGTTGGATCGGTTCCGGACCAGTTTAAACCGGGACCGGACTGGACCGGTTACTATGAGGCTGGGTGGGCTGGGTTCGTGGGGGTTAGGGGTTGTGTTCGTTTTTTTGATTATGTAACCGGACCGGCCCGGCCTTGTCCGGATGAATAGTGCCCCATACCGGTTAAACCGGACCAGCCTGGACCGGTTTAATGGGAATTGTTTTTTTTAATTTATTTGAAAATCTGACGCTTGGGGACCACAGTGGACCGTTGCCAACGTTCACTTCTTCAGCAAATCCGTTGGGCCATGACTCTTTGCTCCAATTACCCATTTTTTAAATTATTTTAACCATTTTTTATTTTACAAATATAACATTCCAAAATACTGTAAATACCCCCCTTCTCTTCTTCATTTCTCACTCAAATCTCATTGATCTATCTCAATTTCTCTCATAATCTCATTCTCTTATTCTCGAACTTTCAAGACTTGAATTGTTCAATAATTTCAATTCATCTTATAATTTTATTTGGCTCTCTTTTCTTGAATTTAATTATTGAAATTTGTCATTCAGAATTTGAAGCTTGAAGTTCAAAATTGAAATACTTGCTTGACGTTTGTTCGTGGTAACACCCGAATTGCGTAATCAAGTGCTCAATTTATTGTCAAATTCGGTGCATTCCCTCCAACTCTTTCTCTTATTTAATATTTTATTGCATATTTAATTTTAGCTTATACTTTAATTTTACAATATGTTTAGTGCTGCTAAAAGAGCGTGTAGAAAAGTTACTGGTAGGGGTGGAAATAAAAATAGATGTAGTCCTGGAGCTTCCGGTAGTAATAATAATGAACCAATAACACATATTTTTTAATCATCGCCTAATGATAATGTAGAGATAGATTATGAACAATTACAAGAAGATTTTGGAATAGGAGATAATGAAATTGGAATATAAGATAAGATACCACCTATACCTACTAGTGAAAATGTTGGTAATGTTGGAGTTGGAGTTGCTAGTGCTACAAGGGGTAGACCACTAGTGACTCCGACTACTAATCGTCGAAGAAGAAGTCTGGTATGGAATTTTTTTGAAATAATAGAAGGTACTGATAGAGTTAAGTGCAAACTTTGTAACGAAACTTTTAAACATTTGGCCGGAGGAAATTTAGGGGGGACTGGAACACTTAATAGACATATGAGATCTGACCATCCCACAGAATGGGGCAACAATGGGGATGGAAGTCAAACAACTATTAACCCTACTACTGGAGGTCTAGTAAAATATGATAAAATGAGGGATCGTGAGGAATTAGCAAAAATGATTGCTTTGAGTTTTCTACCTTTTTCTTTTGCTTCTTCATCGTATCTTATTATGTATATTCAAAGGATTTACAATCCTTTATTTAAATGTATCGCTAGAAGTACTTGTAGAGCAGATATCTTTAGACTTCATGGACAATATCAAACATACATACGTTATTTGTTTAGCCACCTTCCTTATAGAGTATGTCTAACTTCTGATATTGGACATGATGTTAAAAATGATTATTTGACAATTACATGCCATTGGATAGATGATAATACTTTTATGCAAAAACGTTTTATCGCTTTTAAATATGATGAAGATCAGAGTCATACTGCTACGTTTATAAGTAGTACTATTGTTGAAGTTGTTGAATTTTATAATCTAAACCAAAAAGTTTTATGTATGTCTTTTGATAATGCTTCAAACAATAACGCCGCAATTTTAATTTAAAATTGCATTTGCAACCACCTCTTGATGATATTTTTCATATTAGGTGTGCATGTCATGTTTATAATTTAATTGTTAAAAGTGTTCTTGATTTATTTTCAGTTGAGATTACTCATGTTAGAAGAGCAGTTGGTGTTATTCAAGGAAATAATAGACAATCTAGAATAAAAGAATTTAAGACTAAGTGTATCCAGTATAACATTAAGCCTAGATTCATGCCAGACAAAATTGTTACTAGATGGAATTATACATATATATTTTTAAAATGTTGCTAGAAATATAGATTTCCAATAACTGAAGTTGCTAATGCACATTGCACTGATCCTAGGCATATGTTAACAAGTGATACTTAGGAGGTCATTAATGATGTTGCTAAATATATACATAAATTTTATACTGCTACTGTTGTGTTTTCTGGCGCATATTACCCCACTGTTACTATGGCTTTAGTACATATAGCTGAAATTTCTTTTCTACTATCTGAATTTAAGAAGAAAGAAAAATATAAGGATGTTGTTGAAAAAATGCAAGCAAAATTAAAAAATATTCTTTTCAATTCCTCCGATTTACTTAATTGTTGTAGTTTTAAATTCTTCTATAAAATGTCTTATTGTAACCAATTAATGAATGCTTTATATACTTATATGGAGATTGGGGAAACTGAAACCCCAAATTGATATATTTCTATGAGCAAGCTAAATGAATATTTACAACAACTATATAATTATTATGCAAATGAATGTGATAATGCTGCTCGTGCTTCTGGCAATGTTAATCCCACTATGCAATGTAGCAGTTCTGCTACTGCGGATGATGAAGAAGGCCTTGATAGTTTTAATATGTTTTCTACATTTTCTAACACTAAAACTAGTAGGAGGATTGATGAACTTCAATTCTACTTGCAGAAGCAAAAGGAGCCTCGCACAAAGGAATTTTTACCGTTAGGATGTTGGCATGAAAATGAAAAGAAATTTTCTGTTCTTTTCGCTATGGCTCGGGACGTGCTGAATGTGCCAATTTCTACTGTTGCATCAGAGAGTGCATTTAGCCAAGCAAGACAACAATTTGGAGACACCCGCCACTCATTGGTAAGCAATAATTTAGAAGTTATAGTATGTTTCAGAGATTAGATAAGATTGGAACAAAGAAATCAAGGAAAGGAAGATGTTGATAGCCCAGAAGATGAGGAACTTGGAGATATATTAACACATGGAAACCCATCCGAATTTAACACGCTAGAAGAAGGTCAATCGGTTCATATTGATTATGATGAACTTGCTAGGGCAATGCAAAATATTTGAAATTACTGCTTTACTAGTTTACTTATTAGAAAAAATATAAACATTTTATTTTTTACTTTTTCAATTTGAAATTAAGAAATAAAATAGCACTTGCAATAAGTGCAGTTTTTTCCCATCTTACTTGTATTTATTCAATTAATACAAAGTATTAATATAACCTACAACAGTTATTCTATACATAATTCCAAAAAAAAGTAAAAGTATACTAAACCCGGCCTGACCCGGCCCCCTCAACCCGTAACCTTTATGGTTCAATTTTTACCCGAACTAAACCGGACCGCTACGAACCCGTTACTGTGCAACCCAGCCCGGCCCGGCACGGAACCCGGACGGGTCACAAAAAATTAACCCGGCCCGGATCGGCCCACTCGTTAAACAACCTTAATCCCACCCATATTTTACCCATACGCACGTTATTTTTATCATTTTCCATCTCCTCAAATTAAATTCTCCCTCTAAATTCACAGAAAATTGAAGAACCACTTCAACAAAATTGGTTCCCATTTTACTCCAGTTGAAGTTCATCAATGAAGAACAACAAAGTTCATCAAGATTGAAGTCAAATCTTCAAAGTTCATACACACATTTACCTTCAGCTTCAAATTTTCTCAATGAAGAAGAACAAACCTTCAAATAGACAAGAGAGCAGCAACTCCACCATTGACAACCATTAAAAAGCTTTGAAGCTTTGAATTCAAATTTGGATTTTCAAAAATCATTAGTTGTTTTGATTGTGTGTTGTTTAAAATAATTGGGAATATGTTTTGGAGTTTATATCTCAATTTTGAGGGGTTTTTGTGAAGATTAGACTTGGTTTTTGACTGAAATTCAGATTGAAACTCGAAGAAGAATAAGAAGAAGAAGAAGAAGAAGAAGACATATTGCAGAAATTATCGATAAATTGTAGGCTGTTTTATTGCAGAAGATTTTGTAGAAATTTTAATCATTTTGGATCTGTAAAAACAGAATACAATGCATCTACAATTAACATACAAATAATCTATAATTTATCTACAAATATCTACAAACTAGATACATTAAATTTATTATACCAATTCCCATTTCAATTTTAGCATAATTGGCATTTTCGACATAATTGCATTTTTTGCAGAAGATTTGTAGCACTTTTAGTCATTTCTGATTTGTGAAAAACAGAAAATAAAGCACCTACAATTAGAATACAAATAATCCCTAAATTATCTACAAATTGGGTCCCAATTCCATCCAATTGTATCATAATTGTGATTTTTGACATAATTACGTTTTTTCAGAAGATTTATAGATGTTTTAGCTGTTTTTTATTTTTGAAAACAGAAAATAAAGCATCTACAATCAGAATACAAATAATCTACAATTTATTTACAATTTCTGCAATATGTTGTCGTCATCATCATCATCATCATCATCATCTTCTTCTTCTTCTTCTTCTCCTTCTTCTCCTCCTCCTCCTCCCTCTTCTTCTTCTTCTTCTTCGAGTTTCAATTTGAATTTCAGTCAAAATCAAGTATAATTTTCACCAAAATCCCTCAAAATTGAGATATAAACTCCAAACAATATTCCCGATTATTTTCAACAACACACAATCCAAACAAATAATGATTTTTGAAAATCCAAATTTGAATTCAAAGCTTTCAAGCTTTTTAATGACTATCAATGATGGAAAATATCTGAAAGAATATTTACTTCCATAATTGTAGCGCGCCTAAATAGGAATATTTGAAAGAATATTGTTTGATCTGATTTATGTCAAATCTTTTTAGAATATTCTGTTTCTCTATTTTAGCTCGATAATTTAGGAAGATTCAACAACTAATAATTAGTATTTAATAATTGGTATAATAACTGTAGAAAAAATGTGAACAAGACGGATAAATTAGAAATTATGCACATTTTTGGTAATAAGATTTCATATATGGTATATGAAAGAAAAAATCTCTTTTCATTTCGAGGGTCTCAAGTTGTTTTGTTTTGGTGGGCCACTTGTATCTATACCCGATTTTTGGGTCACGTTTTAATTTATATCTGGTGTGCATTACAAGCGTATCTACTTTTTGCGTAACTTCAGGCATACGAGCCTGAAGTAGCAAAAACTTTTGCCAAAAGTGTAGCAAAACATTAGATATTTTTTTGCATGAAGTTTGGTGTGACCTGCAAAGACAATCACATAAACTTCAGTTCATAGTGCAAATGGAAAACTTCAGCTCAATAAAACAACAACATACATTGGCTGAAGTTTTTGTTTATATTTGCTGAACTTCAGCATTCTTAAAGCTGATGTTTTAAAACAACAATGAATTTAATTAATCATTATTAGCAGCAATTGATGCTGTTCATTTCATAGATTAAAGAATGAAAAATACTTTTCAACATGAAAAAAAGTTACTACAAATAATTTAGAACCAAAAACTAATGTGCCTATAAAGCTAAAATATCTAAGAGGTTAAATTATTGTGAATAAGACCAAAATAAACATAACGGGACACAGATATATATATATATATATATATATATATATATATATATATATATATATATATATATATATATATATATATATATATATATATATATATATATATATATATATATATATGAATCATCAGGCTAAAACACATAAAAATATCTCAATCTTCAGCATTCAGAAAATGAAGGAAGAGAATGAGGAAGAGAATGAGGCCTGAAGTTGTTTAAAGAGTGGGTACACGTTAAAACTTTTTTAAAAAGTGGATATAAGTTAAATGATAGTAATCAAATAGGGAGCACTGTGTAATTTTTACTGTTTTGGTAAAATCGATATACCAAAACCGTAGTTGCAGTAAAAAAAAGAAAAAAAAAGAAGGAAACATGGTAAAATTTGTCATGTAATATTCAAAATTGAGCAACATTTGTACTCTGATAAACGTTTGGTCAAATGTTACAACTGGTACTACGGGAAATAGATTCATTTTCGTCCTTAACCTATAACAGAGCTCTAATCTAAGGATAATCATATAATTGATAGTTAGAAATTGACCGGTATATTTGCAAATCTAATACATAATTGTAATTTTTATGTCGAGGAAAAGGCAAACCCCAAAATTAAGAAGAAAAAGAATACTAAATTTTAACATGAAATTCCTTCAAATCGAAGATAAAAACAATGGGATCACAAAGATCCAAAAATGCTCCACCATAACAATAAGAGGGTTACAAAAGTTTTCAAATAGGCTACACAACAAGTGCCAAACATGGAGCAACAACAGTAACAAGAGCAACAACTAATCAACTAATCCACAAAAATGAAGCTGTTGTTCGAGGCTCTAAACTAGATGTTATGAGCCTCCAAATCCGATCTCCACCGTCAAATCCAAGACCAAGATGTTACAAACACTCAGTCGAAATTTTATCCCGATCCAACGGGTAACGAAACGGAAAACGGGATTTGAAGTTGGCTGGTCAGAATAAAAATTTGCATCAAAACAAATGTTTTTGTTCTCTCTTCTCTCTTGATGAAAGCTCTCTCAAAATACACTCTTATGTTCTTAAGTCTTTCAAAGACTTGTATCAATAAGCATAGAATAATTCTTCAAAATTGTCCTATTTATAGTACATGAGTGAGGCTTTCTCTTAAGACCAAAACTCACTCAACATAGGAATAAACACGAATCCATTTCTGAATAGGAATGAAAACCATAGAGAATAGGATTAGGCAATTGGGCCTTTGGTTGGACAACATAGGCATGTGCCCAACAAACTCCCCCTCCAGCCAAGGGGCCAAATGTGTCTTCAAGTATATGAACTATTGACAGGCTTCACGCTTGCCAATTTTCTGCAAAGTTCATGTTTATCTGTAGCTACCGCTTTTGTCAGCATATTCAAAGGATTTTCATCAGTGTGTATCTTCTTAACCTCAAATAATTTCTATTCCATGTCCATTATTATTCAATGGTAATTTTTATTTATATGTTTGGTCTTATAATGAAAAGTGGAGTGCTTGGTGGGACAGATAACACTCTAATTATCACAAAATAAAATATACCTTGGTTGTTCAAAGCCAATATCATTAATAAACTCCTTCATCCATAATAGTTCTTTGGCACCTTCTGTGAAACCAATATATTCGGCTTCTGTGGTGGATAGAGCTATGCACTTCTGTAGTCTAGATTGTCAAGAAACAGCCCTCCTGCAAAAGTGATCAAATAGCTGGTGCTGGATCTTGAATTATCAAGATTGCCTCCTAAATTCAGAGTTTGTGTAGCAAACAAGTTCAGGCTTGCTATTGCCAAAGTATAACTTCAAATATGCAACACCTTTCAGATACCTTTGTTGATACCCAATTTTTTTATTTATATTTTTATGTGTAAAATACTTTCAAATAGCATATATATATGCATATATAAGCACGTTCAAGTATTTTATTATTTTTCTAATTTTTTAAAAAAATTTAAAACCAATTTATTGCCTTATTTTAACAATACAAAAACTAATAATTATTTCTCAAATTATCATTTTTGGTGGTTAATTTATTTTTTCCACATATTTATACATAAATATATCAAATGTAATTTTTTGTACACATTTTAACATGTTTAGTATTTTTAAAACTAAATTGCACTTAATTGCAATATTAGCCTATTTTAAGAATTAATTATGTTTATAATTACAAATTTTATTCTAGTATTTTTAATCTAATATTTGTATACTATTAAATAATTTAGAACCATTAATTTATTTTCAGAAATTACTTCACAATTTTTATAAAATAAAAAAGGAAAAAAGTGGCTATTTAAATACTAGCCTTATTTCATTTCAATTTTAGCCCAAACCGACGCCTCATTTAACCCTAATTTTAATATCAGTTGGACCATCCCAAATCCTAAATTACCCAACCCTGACCCATTCATTTTTTACCCACCCGATTCGTATTATTAATCATGGTCGTTGATCATATAGATCAGCGGCCATAATCCCCCTTTCTATCTTTAATCCAAACGACCTACCCTAACCCCTCATTTCATTCAGATAGCCGCTTTTGAATCCCATTGGCTCTCAAACTCTCAAAGGTTCTTCGAACCCTAATAGTCTCCGACCCTTTTTCCACCGTACTTCCACCAGAATCTATGGCTTCTTAGGCCATGGATGGCCTATACTCACCCCTTTCCACCAATAGACCATGTTTGTTCGAAGCTTTGAGGCATGAACTTGATGGTTCACCTCCATACCTTCCTAGATATATGGTTCTATGGCCCATCTGGCTTGTGCTCCAGTATATTCAAGCATTAGAGGGCCTGATTCTACCTCTCAGAGTCAAGATCAGGCTTTCTTCCAAGACTTTCTCATTTCTAGGGTTCCTCCAAAACCCAAAGCTACTCGAGGTTTTTCTCTATGTTGTTTTCTTATATTTACGCTGTGTTTGTGATTTACTTGACTTTTAAAGTGTTTTTCCCAAATTTTCTTTTCAAAATTGTTTATTTTTTATTTAGGGTTTCTGAAGGTTTGTCAAAACATTTTCTGATGTTCTTTGTTATGTGTGTTTGTCCATATTATTATACTCGTATGTTTTCTATTCTACTGTTTGCTCGGATGTTTTTCTATCTATTATACATGATTCTTCCATGCCTTTGTACTTTACTGTGCCTCTAGACCAGGCTCGCATGATTATCTTCGCTATGTTTTCCTATATGATTTCTATCCTATGTGTTTCCTTCTGAGTTCTTTAATTTTTGTTTACTTTACTGGACTTTGTCCGAATTTTGCTAAGCATGTTTCATCGAATGCTTCTTAAGTTTACACCACCTCTTTTCTTCTAAACTTGCTTAATTTCTGACTTTTCTAAAACATGCTCTTTTATGCTTTTAAATAAACTTTCTTTCTTTGTTGTTTTGGACTTGCTATCATATTTGTTTTGTTTCTCGTGAGGCTCTTAAACAGACCCTTGAGTCTGTCTCAATGGCTTGCCTCCTCATCTCTATGTCTGATTCGATTTGAAACCCTAGGATTTAGAGGTTTCTTTGGCGAGTTTGATTAGGGTTCTACTTTGAAACCCCAAACTCTCATACTCATTCTGAGTCTATATATTGTACCTGAACCTTTCTATGACTGTTTCTATGATAATCTTTTCTAACCAGCATGACAACTCCCTTTTGTTGATATTTGTGTGCTTTATATATGCGAAGTTCTTTTTTCAAAAAAGGTTCTTGCTAATTATTGATTGATTTCAAATTATTTTAGTAAGGTATGATTGATTGTTATTGATTTTCCTTAAGTAAAACCCTTTCCTCTCTTTTCCGGACTTTGTTCATTCGAACACAGCATGTAATTTTGGATTCTACTGACTATTTGATTGGTTCCCTTTTCTTAATTGTCACAAACCGTGTACCCTTGGATTTTTCCTTAGATAAACTCATGTATATTTACTCTTTTTTGCATTACTTTGGAAAAGATTTTAATCAAATTTCTTTACTTATTTTCCTTCTACCCGTTTGAAATTAGAATTCCTTAACTGAAAGGGGATTCTATGTGATTGATTGCAAATTATTTTCTTACCTTTTTTACTTGTTTTCTGCACTATAAAAGGGGCACGACCCTTCTTCACTCAGACCACATTGAACCTTCAGTTCAACACTTCAGCTTACATTATTCACACACTTACATTTCAACACTTCTTATAGTACAATACTCGTGCATACACTATTCACTTGCAATTTGAATACTCTTGCAACATTCCACTCTCTTCTAATATCCTTTGGACTGTTTGCCTGCAACTTGATTTTTTTTTTCAAGGCTTTTGTTCTACTTGTTTGTTTCCTTGAAACCGGTATGTTCTAATTTAACTTTTCAGCCTCACCCCTATGTGTGTACTCTATAGTTTCAGCATTCTTGCTTTAAGTTCAATGTTGACTATGCATGTTCTTTTCTTAGCATCTACTATTTGTTGTGAATTCCCTATACCCTTGCTCCCTTTTATGTGTTTGAGTTATGACTCATGGCCTGGCAGTATCCAAGTTGTTGTTCAGGTCTGAACCTGATCCTCAATGGATCCTAACTCCTAAGATATGGCTAATAGGCTGGTCAGGGGTGTTCCAGCACTCCTAATTGCTGGGCAAGACCACCAACCTGCCATGGATTCCATACCTCGTTTATGCACTTACACTTACTCTTAGACTCTAAGTTCTGCCTCTCTCCTATGAGCCTTACTTGGGACCTTGAGTTCCCTTTGAACTTGGACATTTGAGGGATGACTCTTCCACACTGAACTATAATCTAATTCTGAAAATGTATTTGGGGTGTATGCATTGCCCGGAGTCCCCTTGAAGCTCTTGGGAACTTTGACACATCCCAAATAAGAGAAAGGCTTTGGAAATCCTGATATTCGGAGTTGGTTCATCTCGTATTTTAGACCTTGAGTTTGGATTGGGCTCCTTGGTTGTAGTTTATTTTCCGATGTAATTTTAATTTTTGGTCTGTAATAAGTTATAATAACTTATAGGTATATAGTGAAAAAGGGGAGGGTCACTCATGTATCCATGTGGGTAGACATCATGTTCTCAGGCATTTATTCATGCAAATCTTATTCTTCTCTTCATCTATGCATTTCATGTAGAAATCCTGCATAGGATTGTTCTCTCATTACTGCATTAGAAATCCTTCCTATAAGTTATGCATTTCATGTAGAAATCCTGCCTATAAGTTATCTCATTAGTGCATTAGAAATCTTTCCTATAAGTTATGTATTTCATTAGAAATCCTGCCTATAAGTTGTTTCACTTCTGTATATAGAATAAGTTCCTCCATTTATGCATATAGAAATCATGTCTATAAGCTTCTGCACTTCTGTATATACATATGTCATTAGGCAAACAGTCTATAGTTAAATTAATAACGAGTGGCATCCTAGATATCATGCCTATAGGATTCCTGCATCCTGATAACCGTTTTTAAATCAACAACGCTTAGAAATCATGCCTATAGAAGTAACCAGTTGAATCTGATTCGTCTCTTTTATCTACAAGTCTAAAATTAGTAGTAATGTCGCCAAAAATCTGTAGAGTTTGTGTTTTTCTATAATCAGAAGCTTTCTCTAAAATCAGTATACTTTGCATTGTCAGATGTCATGCATGTAGGTATCACCTAGGCAAGCCATTAGGCAAGTAATTAATTGCATCAATCTTTGATAATTGCAACCAGGGGTAGGCCTAATTCGGACTTCTTATCTGAGAAATATGTGATAAACTAGCCTACCTTAATGATTAAGTTTAATTAAAGACCTAACTAGTATCGGAAAACATGCTAAACAATTTGCTTCTCTAAATGAGGAAGTCCATTTGAGCCTTTAGACTGCTATGCGTTTCCCTTTTACTGCTTTATATGTTTTGTTTGTCGCATTATAAATTTTTGCTTTTTAAAACTCTGAAAAGCCAAATCTCCCCCCTTTAGGATTAGTAGTCCCAAATGCCTCGGGAACTGATAGGACTGGGGTGGGTTCTAGCATGCAATAAGAAACGACACTATTCCGTGTTTAATACCTTAATGGGGTGGCTAAGGGTAGACATGGATATGATGACCACGCGATAACACCATGTATATAAATGGTTATCGGTTGTTGTGTGGAGTGATCCATGTTATTTACAAACCTAGGATCGCTTTCCCTCTTTACTTGTTCACTTCCTTCTTTCTAGAATTTTAAAGTTGCCTAGTTTTCAGTACTTCAACTTCTTATTTTACTTCAAGTAGTCGCGCCTATTATGCAAAAATCTCTCTTTCAATTGTCTGATCTTCAATACTGTTTTTCCTATAATCTCCGCTCCCTTTGCTTCTTTTTCTAATTTACTTGCATAAATTATTTGACCCCTTCTCCTTTACTTGTGCATCTTCTCTTTAATTATAAAACTACCTTATTCCAAATTTCAGCACTCTTTAAAACTCATATACTTCTTTTATTTGCGACCATTATGTGAAAGTACCCTTTATTTACAATTCTTGCTTGTTCATTTGTTGTTTGTATTCAAAGTCACAATTGTATCACGGCCAGGAACCGCACTAGCGGATCTTGAGGGGTGCCTAACACCTTCCCCTCAAGATAATTTCAAGCCCTTACCCGTTATCTACTTCTTTTTTTTTTGTGGTTAAATTCCTTCTTAGTGTTCTACTGCACTTAATTATTAGGTGGTGACTCTTTTAAATTGCAAACCCAATTCCTAAAAGGAAAAGAGTTGTTCGCCCAAATGTCATGAACCCAAAGGGAAATCGAGAACCTTAATATCCATTTTACTGTATCCCAATGTTCTTTTCCAGGATTAGGAAGGAATCTACTAATAGTAACGATGATATGTGCAATATTTGGTCTAGTGCAAACCATACCATACATCAAGCTACCAACGACAGAAGAGTAAGGAATACGAGACATCTCTTTTTTCTCTTCATTAGTAGATGGACTCTGACTAATACTCAATTTGAAGTGTTTAGCAAGATGTGTACTAATCACTTTTGCATCTGTCATTTTAAACCTCTTGAGTAACTTCTCAATGTATTGCTTTTGGGACAGAAATAACTCATGTCTATCTTTGTGTCGGTGGATTTGAATGCCCAAGATTTTCTTTGCTGGCCCCAAGTCCTTCATCGCAAACGATTTGCTCAACTGCTTCTTAAGGACTACGATTCAAGATTTATTCTTGCCAACAATAAGCATGTCATCCATATATAGCAATAAAATAATAAATCATTATCAGAGAACTTCTGGAATAATACACAGTGGTATGAAGACGTTTTCTTGTACCCTTGTTCTTCTATGAAAGATTCAAACTTCAAATACCATTTCCTTGGAGATTGTTTCAATCTATACATGCTCTTTTTCAATTTGCAGACACAATTTCTGTTTCCTTAGTTATGAAACCCTCAGGTTGCTCTATATAAATCTCCTCATCTAAATCACCATGAAGAAAAGCAATTTTGACATCCATCTGCTCAACTTTTAAATCTAGACTTGTGGCTAAGCCTAGAAACACACGAATATAAGACATATTCACAATAGGGGATGAACTTTCATCAAAGTCAACTCCCTTCTTCTAGCTAAAACCTTTAACAACTAACCTTGCCTTCTATCTAGGTGCAGAGGTATGGTTATCTTGCTTTACTCTGAATATCCATTTGATAGATAAAGCTCCCACTCAACTCCATTCTCATGGAGTGACTTCATCTCATCTTCCATCACTTTGATCCGCTGATCTTTGCGAGTATCTTGCATGGCTTCATTTTAATTCTTAGGTTCTCCTATCTCAGTCAAAATTACATACTCATCAGAAGGATAGAGCATGTAATTTGCCTCTCCCTTGTAGATCTTCTAAGAGAGGTTTCATGAGTATTCGAACTACTTAGATGTTTAGGAATTGGTTGCTGATCAACTACAACATCATGCTCTAGAGCATCAGTAACATCTATACAAAGATGATGAATTTGATCTTGATCACTATTTCCATCATTGTCTTGGGTTCTTTTACGTGCAATAAGTGCCTTAGCAATTAAAACTGGATCAATATCAACTAATCTCTCATCACTCTAAGAATCTATCTTGTCAGATTTGCCAATATATTCAATAGTTTGGTCTTTAAAGAATATTTCATCACGACTTATAATAAGTTTATGGTCAACTGGATCATAAAAACGATACCCAAACCCATCTTGACCATAACCGATAAAGATGCACTGCTTATTTTTGACATCCAGTTTCGATCTCTCATATTTAGGAACATGCACACAAGCTTTACACCGGAAAAGTCTCAAGTGATCATAAGAAACATCTTTGACAAAACAAACTCTATTTGGACATCACCATCCAAAGCAACTGCATGAGACAAATTGATAACATAGGCAACAGTGTTAGGTGCTTCCACCCAAAATGTATTTGTAAGTTTAGCCTCTGAAATTAAGCATCTAACTCTCTCAACTAGAGTTCAATTCATCCTCTCTGCCAAACCATTCAATTGAGGTGTCTTGGGTGGAGTTTTCTGATGACGAGTTCCTTGTTCCTTGCAATAGTTATCAAAGGAATCACAATATCTACCACCATTCTCAGTGCGAATACGTTTTTAATTTCTTCTCCATATGTCTCTCAGCTAAGGCCTAAAATTCCTTAAACAGCCAAGTGCTTGATCTTTAGATTTCAAAGGATACACCTATATCTTACGAGAATGATCATCAATGAAGGTCACAAAGCAAACTGAACCACCTTTTGAGTTTATTTTAAAAGGACCATAGAAATCAGGGTGTACTAGCTTCAATAAATCGTACGTTGTTGAGGGAGGATAGATATGAATGGAAACCCTTTTCTATCTTCCAACTAAACAATGGATACACCTTTTCAGCTTTGCTTGTTTCAATCCAAAAAGCAAACTATTGTTAGACCAACACGTAATCCCCCTATCGCTCATACGACTGAGTCTTTGGTGCCAAAATTTGGATAAAGTATCACTTTCCACTACATTTATTGAGTCATTAATAACAGAGCCGTGTGCCACATATAATTGATCAGACTTGACTCCTCGAGCAACTAATAACAAGCCCTTGGTGAGCTTGCATTGGTCATTAAAGAATGCATTATGGTAACCTTTATCGTCTAATCTTCTTGCGGAGATCAAATTGAAAGGGAAGTCCGGAGCATGCTTGACATTTGAAGAACTAGTGTTGAACCATTATTAGGTTTCAAACAAATCGTGCTAACACCAAACACCTTAACTTCATTGGTATTGCCCATCTTTAACACTCCAGAATCAACACGAGTATAAGATGAGATAAAATCTTTTCTTGGTGTGACATGTGAGGTAGCTCCAGAATATACTATCTAGCTCGTATCATGGGATACCAAATTGTTGATGTTTTCATGATAAGCAAAAAGAAGGCCATCTTGAACAATAGTAGCACCATTATTCCCATTATTTTCAGCTTTCATTCCTCCTCTAATGTCTTGATTCAACTTGCGGCAAAACCTTTTGATGTGTCATTTCTTGCCATACTGGTTGCATGTAATATTATAGTATTTGGACCTTGACTTACTTCTACTTTTACCTCTATTCCTTGAGCCTCTTGTTCTATCTCTCCCCCGGTCTTCTGTAACCATGATGTCTACTTGTGAGGATGAACCTTAATATTTTCTCCTTACTTCCTCATTGAATACACTACTTTTGGAATATTCTATGGTCACCTTATCTTCAGGAGCTGAATTTGTTAAAGAAACGTGTAAAATTTCCTTAGAGCCTAGCAGAGTATTAAAAAGACAAAGTCCTTATATCTCATCATCACAATTAACTCCCATTCCAGATAGCTGATCAAGGACACCCTAAAAATTAGTTATGTTATCAAGGATAGGGCTGCCTTCCTTGTATTTAAAGGTCATCAATTTCTTTAGCAGAAACAATTTGTTGTTCCTAGTTTTTGAAACACAAAACTCTTCAAATCGAAGGTAAAAATCACAGGATCACAAAGATCCAAAAAAGATCCACCATAATAATAAGATGGTTACAATTTTTTTTTTTGAATTTTTTACACAACAAGTTCCAAGCATGGAGGAACAATAGTAACAATAGCAACAATTAGTCAATTGAAGAAAGAGGGGAATCCACAAAAAGGAAGCTGATGTACGGGGTGGAAAGAGTAGATATGGATATGATGACCGGTGCGCTCATACCACGTGTAACCCCTCTTCTGAGGAGTGATTACCTGGTATTGCATTGACGTGATCCATATTATTCATAAACCTAGGACCCCCTCCTCCCTTCCTTATTTGCTTATCTTTCACAATAAAGAAATTTGCTCAACTTTCAGCTTCTCTAACTTCTTTTACTTTAGTTGCTCGCAATATCATGTGAAAACCTCTTTCTATTTGAGACTCCTATTTGCTTATTTTTCATTTAAAGTCACAATTGTTGCATGGAGAGGAACCACACTAGTGGATCTTGAGGGGTGCCTAACACCTTTCCCTCGGGATAATTTCTAGCCCCTAACCAATCTCTGGTTTTCCAACTCAAACTCTTCTTTAGTATCCTAATGCACTTTAATCATAGGTGGAGACTTGTCAATCTAACAATTCCCAAAAGGGAACGAGTTGTCCTACAAAATGTCATCAACCCGATTTCGCATTAGAAAGAGGGGGCATCGACATCATGGCGATTCTACTGGGGATTTTCTTTAGGGTTTTACCTTTTTATGTTACTTGTGACTTTACTGCTTCTTATTTGACTTTATTTAATGTCTTTATCTCTTTCCTATTTCGAAACTGACTTGGCTCTTTGTTTCTTTTATTTAGTACTTTCTTTTACCATTTTCCTTCAATATTGTTGTAATTATGAGCAATTATTGCAATAATCACTTTATGAACGTGCAAATACATGACAACTTGTTTGAATTCTTGTAACTGCATATTCAACTTCATATTCCACTCGTGCCAAATAAAATACCGTAGAAACTCTTATAATGAGTGGTTGAGCCCTTCTTATGTCATTGCCCCTAATTTTGGTAAAGGCGTATTTGCGGTAAAACCAGTCGGTCAACGGTGTAGTAGACGGTTCCGTGACTTTTCCTCTTGAGTTGTCCACTCAAGGGTACCGGTCTAACACCCCATAGAAACCTTCTCTGTTCAATTGTGCATGCATCACTGTTGAACCTAGCTGAGTCAGTTATGTTTTCCAGGTAATGACTCCTTAAGACAACCTTTTCCAAAGTCCACTGGGTTTCCCTAGAACACAAACAGACGTTATCACGTTCTGTGCATTTATTTGGAGAACTAAAGGCTTGCTATGCCAATTATTGATATTAAATAGTCGAGTCTTGCAGGGGTAAGGTCCTAACACTTTTGTTTTGCAGAACATGAGGCACGGAGTCCCTAGATTCATCACGGTCACAAACATTCACCCCAAATTGCTGAGTTGGTAGGGAGATCTTTATCCTAACGATCAAGCTCTTTTCAGGAAACATTTAGGAGACCTGCCTTATTTCCTAGCAATTCAACCCAACAACAAAATCATAGAAGCTGCAACTCTGTTTTGGGATTGTTATAGGCGGTAATTTGCTTTGGAGACATTGAGATGACACCTTTACTTGAGGAAATAGGAGGACTAGCTGGGATACCATGGGAAACTCCGTGTTTGCTAATGCCGAAAAATTGCAAGGGTAGAGGTTTTCTCAAAATGATGGGTCCAAAGAAGAATCTCGACTTGACATGTCTGAAGGAGTCATATATCCCCTTTGACTATTTGTATGAAAGGCATGGTCATAGCAAATCATTAACCGGTCGAGTTCGCCCTTACCTCATTAGAGCACATCCATCGAATGGTCTTTGTGTTCATGTTCTTTTTCTTGGGGATGATAGTGTTTCCAATAAAGAAAACAAGAATCCATACCAAGCTATCAATGGTCACCAAACCTTAATGGAAGTAATTAACAAACAACCATTTAGTCTTGTGCCAATGATAGCTGCAGAAATATATCGAGCCCTAGAAAGGTGTCAATAGGGAGCCAAGCATTTCGAGGGTTGTAATTTGCTGTTTCAATTATGGCTCATGGAACACCTCCAAAAGGGTAAATACTAGCAAGAAATTCATTGTAGAGTCTGGGACAATCATACGCCTTTTATCAACCAAAGTGAATGAATTACAAGCCCAATATGTTCACCAAACAAGAAAATGCTAGAGAATGGGTCGAACTCTTTGACAATCTTACTGAGGACCGGGTGCAATAAATGTTCAAGTGGTTCCCTACTGAAGAATTCATCATTTGATCTAGTTATGCGCCGCTTCTGATACTGTTTGTTTGAGAGGGACCTATCCATATGTCCCTATCTGGGTTATGAGACAGGCGTGTAGGAAGCAGGTTATACCAAGGGTCGACAAGATGAGTCACTTCCGAGCCGTCTTCCAGGATAACAATAGTCCATACAGGTGCCAGGCTCAGCATATGTGGGATTGCAAAATTGTCATAAGAAAAGACATCATCGAACCAGATCGCTACCATGCTGGTTATACCCCATACTATAGGCTGGCTGGAAGACAATCACAATTATTTGGCCAGCTCGTGTTTGTTTAAGGTCACAGGATCATTGATAAAAAACTAAAGAACAGGTAAAATACAACCAATTTCACAAGAGGATGCGAGAATGTGAAAATGAGCACCGTTAAAAACAAGAAGCCAACCAAAAACTAATTGGAGAATGGAGGGATATGGGTGTCAGCGCCAACGGATGACTGATCCATTTGGAGCAAGGCATAGCAGAACTGGAAAAGAAGTTTCAAAAGAGGGTCGATGATTGCCGAGTTGCCGAAGGAAATGAAGGTGGACATCTAGCCAAGGCCGACTTGCTGCTAGGACTGCGCGAGCTGGGAGAGGTGTACGAGGGAGCTAGCACTACCGAATCTGGCGAAGGTCCTTCTGGGACAAAATAGATAAGAGTTTTCTTTTCCTTTGAAAATGTAATGGCCACTAGTGACATTTTATTTAGTGTCCTTTGAGGATTCGTCTTATTCTTTTATCAATAAAATGTTGCATTTAACATTCAAAGTTCTCCAAATTGACTTGTCGCTAGGCCTACATCGGGCGCAACGAGGTCAGTAGGACATGCTTTATATTTCCTGCACTACGTGTTTAAATATTGCAACATCTTTTCTTATAATCCTTTCTAAACTTGTCACCTTTTTGTTTTTACGTTTGTTTATTCCCCTCCCTAAAGTTTAGTTCGTGAACTCTGGCATCGTCATCGTATTCCACAAGATCCAAGGGCCCTCTACCCACTCCTGATCCTAGTTCTATCAGAAACAGGAAAAAGGGATAGATGGAAGATTTGAGCATCATAAAGGAAAACTTAGTTGAATGGGTAGAAATCACTCAGGGTACTCAGGGCTCTAAAGAAAATGCGTCCCAACTCGAGCAGAAAATGCTTCAGGAAGAACTAGATCAAGTCCTAGATTTTGCAAGTCTTTCATTTTCCTTTGCCACCCAGAAGTTATTCAAAATCCCATACCTCCACAAAATATCCCAAACCATCCCGCTCCTCACCACCATTAGAATACTTGCCGCACTCCCAACAACACTCCGCTGCTCATCCCGGAACTATTGAACTCCACAAATGACCACTACCACAACCAACACAACACCCCCATCTATGTGGAAACTGTGCCGCATCCTACTTAACCCATCCCAAGCACGCCCGGGTCCGATAACAAAGACTCGCTCATCAGAAATTTGGTTGTAGAACTTAAGAAGATGACCCCCAGGATCCAAGGCGTTGAAGGTAGCAAAGGAATTGAGGGGCTAAACTATGAAGATTTATGCATACATCCCAATGTCGAACTGCCCGAGGGGTACAAACCTCCCAATTTTGAAATGTTTGATGGCACAGGGGATCCCATGGTTCATTTGAGGACATACTGCGACAAGCTGGTCGGAGTAGGAAAAGATGAGAAGATCCGTATGAATCTTTTCATGAGGAGCCTGAAAGGAGATGCTCTATCTTGGTACATTAGCCAGGACAAAAAAAGTGGTCAAACTAGTTTAGTATGGTGTCCGACTTCATGGATAGGTTTAGGTTCAACATGAAAAATGCACCAGACATGTTTTACATTCAGAATTTGAAGAAGAAACCCACGTAAATGTTCCGCGAGTATGCCTCTCGTTGGAGATTAGAGGCTGCTAAGGTTCAACCTGCTTTAGGGGAAGAATTGATAAACAAACTTTTCGTTCGGACTCAGGATCCGCAATACTACAAAAGACTGATACTGATCGAGAATCAGAAATTTTCTGACATCATCAAGCAAGGAGAAAGGATTGAAGAAAGCATTAAGAGTGGTATGGTTACTAACTTTGAAGCTTTGTAAGCCACCAACAAGGATCTGCAGTCTAGTGGTATATCCAAGAAGAGGGACGTAAGTGCCGTAATGGTTGCATAGAGAACCAAATCACCTCTTAAATACCAAACCTACCTGATGTCTCCACTTACAAATCAACCCACTCCAAATTTCCAAACGCTCGCACCTTCCTGCCAAGCTCCACCACCTACCTATCAATCACGACCACCTCCTACATACCCACATATTTCATACACATATTCCCAACCTACACACGTCTACCAAGCTTATGACACACAACACTCCAACTATCAGTCACCTATCACTCGCCAAAACTTTCCTAGACCTCGACCAAATTTCAACCGCACACCTCTTAAACAGTATACCGTCATTGTCGAACCAATCGACCAGCTATATAAAGGACTCAAAGCCGCTGGTTATGTCACCCCTATCCCTGCCACAACATTTGAAAACCCTTCCCAATGGGTCAAACCAAATAAAACTTGTGCATACCACTCTGGAATAAAAGGGCACACCATCGAGGAATGTCGCTCCATGAAGGATAAGATCCAAGCTCTGATTAACAACAAGATTATCGCGGCCAATGAGCCAGCTCTGAATGTCCACAATAACCCTTTACCGGACCACAAAGGTTGGGGTGTTCATATGATTGAAATAGAGGATTATTGGGATCCCAAAAGATCAATCGATCTGATCACAGAAGGGGACGATCCGAAGAAACCAATTACCCTTAATCCAATTGTAGTTCAGATTCATCCTTCTGAGGATACAGAGGTGAACATGTCCATACCACTTGAGTTTGAAACACTAGCCTCTGTGAGGACGCCAACACCAATTGAGGTCGAGTTTGGGTCCCCAAAGGCGTATGAGCCATTTGAAGTTGTTGTATTACCTGCCAAATCTAGGGTGCCTATTCCAGTAGCAATGATAGCCATAACACCATTCCACACAACCATACCATGGGACTACACAGCTGAGGAAAGAAGGAAGGGGAAAACCAGGTTCGGGGAAGCAGTTTTAGCTCAGGGTATGACGATAACTGGCAGAGTTTATACCCCGAAACACTTGGCTGAGTCGAGTAAGCAGGCCTCAGGTCGACAAACCATCATTGAAACCGGGCTCGATGATCTCTGGAAGAAAATTCAAGCCAAAGAATACTTGGTCATTGACCAGCTAAATAAAACACCGGCCCAGATCTCTATCATGGCCTTGCTACAGAGTTTCGATGCACACAAACTACCTTGTTAAATGTGTTGAGTGAGGCATATGTACCAAGCAACATCATTGGAGGAGAAACGGTTAACATGGTCGGTCAAGTGTTGGAGAGTCACAAAATCACTTTCCACGAGGATGAGCTGCCATCGGAAGGATTGAGTCACAACAAGGCACTGCATATCACTCTGTAGTGCGAAGATTATTTTATTACCAGGATCCTGGTCGATGGGGGGTCTAGCCTCAATATTTGCCCATTGGTAACACTCAGGACATTAGGAAAAGGGATGGATGAGGTCAAGGATGGGGCCATCAACGTCAAGTTTTTAGGCGTTTCTCAAAAGTCCACTATTGGGGAAATTCGCTTACGTTTACAAATAGTTCCAACTTGGTTTGATGTTGATTTTCAAGTGATAGCCATGCCAGTGACTTACAATTTATTGTTGGGACGACAATGGATTCATGCCTCCGGGGATGTGGCATCCACATTACATCAGGTAGTGAAGTTTGAATCGAATCACCAAGAGGTCATCATTCATGGCGACGGTAGTAATCCCATATATAGTTGCCAGATTATCCTAGCGATTGGGGGAAGAAGAAGGATAGGCTGGAAAACTTACCATCAAATCGAGCGAGTCAACACTGTCGATAAAGATAAATGGTGGCATAAAATTGAAAGCATACTGAGTTGAAGTGGGTATGAGCCTGGCAAGGGACTCGGAAAGAATCTCTAAGGAATTGCTAAGCCTATCAAGCTCAAGAAACACGGCACCACCTTCGGATTGGGGTATGAGTACACTTGGGATGAATTCAACCACCGTTCACCACCATGGCGTGGTCCTTATTACCCATTGGAGTAGCCAATACCCCGTTTGGAGCAGACCTTCCAACCGGCCGAAGTTATCTACGGGTCTGAAGAAGAGGAAGCATTAGCATCGATGAGGAATTTGTTTCTAGAAGACGATAACATGGATTGTTATGTCATTTTCTGGGAGGAGGGGGAGGAAGGCCCTTCCATATAGCCTGTAAATAGAGGAGCATGTCTTAACACCTGGACCGTTAGGACCACCAGAGCCCCGTGTGCCTCAGGGTAGCAAGGCTAAACAAAGTGTCACATACCATTTTTTTACTAGTTTATTTTCCTTTCGTATTTTGTTTGCAAGAAAGAGCTCCAATGTTCAAAAAGTTTATGGAATTTATTAAATTATTTCAGTTTCTTATAAATTCTCCACTTATTATTTCCCATTACTTTACTCATACATCATTACTATTACCTATCTTGATGAACCAATGACTGCGACATGCAACTAGACAACGCAACAAACAGATATAGATTTAGAGGAAGATGACATACCGAAAGAAATTGTTAAAGAAGTTGAGAATTTTGGGAATAAACCTAAGTCCAACTTGGACGAGACTGAGATTGTCAACTTGGGAGATGCAGTAAATGTCTAAGAAACACGAAGTAAAATTCACTTGTCACCGCTAGAAAAGAAAGAATATGCAGAGTTTCTAAGAGAGTATAAAGAAATATTTGCCTGGTCATACGACGACGTGACTGGCCTAAGCACATCCATTGTAGCTCACAAATATCCGACTGATCTAGCCTGTCCGCCAGTAAAGCAAAAGCTCAGAAATTTCAAGCCAGATATGAGTTTGAAAATCAAAGAAGAGGTCACCAAGCAGTCAAAGCTAAGGTTCTCAGGGTAGTAGAGTATTCGACATGGTTAGCCAAAATTGTGCCAGTACTGAAGAAGGATGGGAAAGTCAGAGTCTGTGTCAACTACCGGGGTCCAAAAGATGACTTCCCTCTGCCAAATATAGACATCTTGATTGACAACTGCATCAAGCATGAGCTGTAATTATTCGTTGATTGTTTCGCTAGGTACCATCAAATATGGATGGATGAAGATGATGTTGTGAAAATAGCTTTCCTTATGCCGTGGGGAATGTATTACTACAAGATGATGTCATTTGGGTTAAAGAACGTAGGGGCTACCTACAGGAGGGCCATGACCATCAATTTTTGTGACATGATACATAAGGAGATCGAAGTGTATGTAGACGATGTCATCATTAAGTCCAAGAAAGTCGTTGATCACATGAAATATTTAAGGAGATTTTTCAATAGACTGAGAAGATGCAACCTGAAATTGAATCCTGCAAAATGTGCATTCGGGGTTCCAACTGAGAAATTGCTTGGGTTTATTGTGAACCACCGAGGGATAGAATTGGATACATCAAAGGTCAAAGCTATTTAAGAATTTCCACCGCAAAAGAACATGAAAAAAGTAACGAGTTTCTTGGAGAGACTTAACTACATTAGCCAATTTATAGCGCAATCTACTGTTATCTGTGAGCCAATCTTTAAGATGTTTAAGAAGGACGCCACTACCAAATGGACTGATGACTGCCAAAAGGCCTTTAACAGATCAAGGAGTACTTATCAACACTGACGGTATTCCGCATGAGCCAGGTAGACCCCTGTTACTCTACCTTGTGGTGCTTGATAGAGTGTTTGGCTGTGTTCTGGGGTAGCATGATGAAATAGGGAGAAAAGAGCAGGCCATCTGTTATCTCAGCAAGAAGTTCACCCCGTATGAGGCCTGGTATTCTCTGTTAGAACGCACCTGTTATGCTATAACTTGGGTAGCTCAGAAGCTGTGGCACTATTTCTGTGCTTACACTACGTATCTTATATCAAGAATGGACCCATTAAAGTACATCTTTCAAAAGCCCATGCCCACCGGCAAGCTAGCTAAGTGGCAAATCCTGTTGAGTGAATTCAACATAGTCTACGTGACTCAGAAATAATCAAAGGACATGCATTAGCAGATCATCTTGTAGATTATCCTGTGGATGGAGAATACGAACCCATAAAGATGTATTTTCCTGATGAGGAGGTATCATTTGTAGGAGAAGACATTACAGAATCCTAAGATGGTTGGAGGATGTTTTTCGACGGATTAGAAAATTTCAAGGGAGTTGGCATTTGGGCAGTCCTAGTATCAGAAACCAGCAAGCACTAATCCGGTATCCGCCAAACTCAGGTCCTCTACACCAATATTATGGCCGAGTACGAATCCTGCATCTTAGGGCTCAAGATGGCCATCGACATGAAGAATGGGCGACCAAGAACTCCAAGATACACCCGTACCTGCACCATGTACATGAGGTGAGAAAGAGGTTCACAAAGACAGATTTCCGGCATGTTCCTAGAGTCCAAAGTGAGTTTGCCGATGCACTGGCCACCTTATCATCTATAATTCAGCACCAGATAAGAACTTCATAGACCGTATTCTAGTGAATATTAATGATCAGCTAACCTACTGTGCTCATATCAAGAAAGAAGCAGATGGAATGGCTTTCACGACATCAAGGAATTTTTAGCTAGAGGAGAATATCCAGAGCTTGGAAATGCTTCTCAGAAATGCTTCTCAGAAATGCATATTTCGAAGATTGTCAAACAATTTCTTTCACATTGGAGGATTCCTGTATAGGAGAACTCCGAATTTAGGTTTGCTAAGGTGTGTTGAAGCGAGGGAAGCGTATAAATTGCTAAAGGAAGTTCATACCTGAACTTGTAGTCTGCATATGAATGGTTTCGTCTTAGCCAAGAAGATACTTCAAGCTGGTTATTTTGGGATAACTATAGAGACGGACTACATCCAGTGTGTCCGAAAGTGCCAACGTTGTTAGATCCATGCAGACATGATAAATGTGCCTCCGAATGAGCTCAATTTTTCTTGCAATGCTGGAAGTTCGCCTTTAGTTAGAAGTAGAAATAGAGGCCACCATTTGCCCCACACTTCAAAAAAAGTAAAAAAGTATGGATGAAGTAAAAAAAAGTACATAATGAGTGAGAAAGAAAAATTTACTTACGGGAACCGAAGGTTAGGTCGACTAGCAACAAGCTCGCTCTGGTCGTTCGCCACCTGGGGAATGGATGTTATTGGACCAATCGAACTTGCCGCATTAAACGGGCACTAGTTTATTCTAGTAGGAATTCACCAAATGTATTTAAGCAGCATCTTACGGAGCAGTGACCAAGAAAGTTGTGCCAGACTTTGTCCATTCGGGATTCCAAAATCAATCATTACTAACAATGGTTTCAACCTCAACAACGATTTGATAAAAGCTATGTACGAAATATTCAAGATAAAACACAAGAATTCCACATCTTTTAGGCCTCAGATGAATTGAGCTGTAGAAGCCGCCAATAAGAATATTAAGAAAATACTAAGGAAAATGACAGAGAAGCATAAACAGTGGCACGAGAAGCTATGGTTTTCTTTATTAGGGTACAACACCATAGTTCGCACATCGACTGGGGAAACTCTCTATATGCTGGTTTATGGCGTAGAAGCTTTCGTTCCCGCCGAAGTAGAAATTTCCTCCTTAAAGATCATACAGGAAGCAGAGATCGACAATGCAGAATGGTGAAGAGTCATTACGAGCAGTTAGCCCTCGTAGATTGTAAGAGAATGAATGCAGTTTTCCATGGTCAGCTTTACCAGAACAGAATGGCCAGAGCTTTCAACAAGAGAGTCAGACCAAGACGGTTCACACCAGGGAAGCTGGTGTAAAAAAAGATTTCTCCACATCATGATGAAGCCAAAGGGAAGTTCTCTCCCAACTGGCAAGGTCCATACATGGTTCACCTGGTTCTAACAGGAGGAGCCCTCATATTTGCAGAAATGGACAGAGAAGTTTGGCCAAAGCCGATAAATTTAGATGTAGTCAAGCAATACTATGTGTAACTATTTGTGATTTTCTTATGTAATTTGAACTGATTCCCATTTAAGAGGGGATACGTGGGCAACCTTATAGGTTCGGTCACAATTCAATAAATTTTGATTTCTCCTCGTAATTGGAAACTGGGGTAGAATATTGACGAGAACCCTCAAATTTTGAAATAACCTCAGCTGATCATTGCAAGTATCCGTCAGAAGCAACAACCTAATAAACTGGGGAAAAGTTTTGAGGACCCTCAAAATTCCACAGTAGGAAAGGTTGCAGTTTCTTGAACCACGTCACAGCCATTGGTTCATCTAAGACTTTTCCTTGAGTACATACATATTTCATTTCTTTAATAAACGCATGCATATTTATTATCGAAATTGCTTTATTTAGCAACGCTACCCCGAGGATACTTGCGGTATCACCAAATCAGAGCCGAGCCGGTCAAGCAAAGTTAGTAGGGACACGGAACTAACATTTCCCCCTAACAAAACTCATAATTTTCTTTGGGTGCAGGAACCCAAGTTGCAAATTATACACTTATACTGTTCCGGGAATACAACTCTCAAAATTCGCGCTTCGCAGCCGCTATCCGCAACCAATATCCAGTAGCCACAATATCACAATCTGTAACCAGCCATCAACCATCAGCCATAAGCCATCAGCTAAGAATTTTTCCTTTACTGTTCATCTTTTATATAAGGCTACTATTCTGCCTTCTGAGACTAAGATTTGTCTCCATATGCATTTCCTGCATTCCATAAGGCTACCATTCCGCGTTCTGAGACTAAGCTTTGTCTCCATCTGCATCTTCTACATTGCACAAGGCTGCCATTATACCTTTCTAGACTAAGCTCTGTATCCATCTTCATCTTCTGCATTGCATAAGTCTACCATTCTGCCTTCCGAGACTAAGCTCTGTTTCCATCTGCATCTTCTGCATTGCATAAGGCGACCATTCTGCCTTCTGAGACTAAGCTCTGTCTCCATATGCATTTCCTGCATTTCATATGGCTACTATCCTACCCTTTGAGGTTAAGCTCTACCTCCAGCTTGCATCGGCTGAAAGATCGCCAATTCATTTACATTTTTTCATGGCTAAAATATCACCACTTCATTTAAATCCTGCATCGCTTGAAAGATTGCCACTTCATTTGCATCTTTGCACGGCTAAATATCGCCACTGCATTTAAATCTTTCATCGACTGAAAGATCGCCACTTCATTTACATTTTTTGCATGATTGAAATATCGCCACTTCATTTAAATCCTACATCGGCTGAAAGACCACCACTTTATTTACATTTTTACATTGCTGAAATATAGCCACTTCATTTAAATCCTACATCGGCTAAAAGATCGCCACTTTATTTATATTTTTTACACGATTGAAATATTGCCACTTCATTTAAATACTACATCGGCTGAAAGATCGCCATTTCATCTACTTTTTTTTTTGCATGGCTGAAATATCATCACTTCATTTAAACCCTACATCGGCTGAATATAACCATTTATTTACATTTATTGCACGGCTGAAATATTTCCACTTCATTTAAATCCTACATGGCTGATTAGTTGCCGTTTTATTTTCGCATGGCTGAAATATCGCTACTTTTTATCTTGCATCGGCTGAAAGATCGCCATTTTATTTATATATTTTACTTCATTTAATCCACATCTGCTGAAAGGTCGCTATTTTATTTACATTTCTTGCATGGCTGAAATATCGCTGCTTTATTTTCGCATGGCTGAAATACTGCCACTTTTTATCTTGCATCGGCTAAAAGATCACCACCTTCTGCATGTCATGGGCTGAAAGATTGCCAAATCTCCCAAAGGCAACATTGTTTGGTGGCACCATCTTCACAACCCGAGAACGTCATTCCATGGCCTAAGGACCCCACTTTTATTTCTGCATAGCTTTATTCAAAGGCACCATGGTTCGGAGGCATCATTCTCACAGCCCGAGAACATCATTTCATGGCCTGCGATCCTCTATTACATGCTTCATGGCCCAGGACATCATGATTTAAGAAAGTCATCCTAATCGTCCAAAGACAGCATTTATGGTCCAACAGAAACTTGCATCACGTTTAAATTTATGCACAGTACATGCGCTCGTATTGTTTATTTGCAAGTAAAACCGGCAAGCAATGGTCGTCCCAGCGGGAGCGATCCTGCTCCAGTTTTCGCATCCCTACTAAGCTCATAACTACCACGCCAATCGAATATCCCATCCATTTATGAAAAGATCTTCATCAGCATGTTCCGCCGATGGATCCAAAACTACAAATGGCCTGATTTCTGTAAGGCCAGGGATATGTAGGCAGATCAGGAACCAGAGCTTGATTAAAATTCTTCAAATAATTTTTTTCGGTCAAATTGGCCATCATATCTTTACCCGACAACTCTTTCATCCTTCCCGGGTAAAGAGACCAGTTGTTGATACCCAATTTTTTCTTGTATATTTTTATACGCAAAATACTTTCATATATACACACACACACACACACACACACACACACACACACACACACATATATATATATATATATATATATATATATATATATATATATATATATATATATATATATATATATATATATATATATATATATATGAACATGTCCAAGTGTTTTATTATTTTTTTCAATTTTTGAAAGATTTGTTAACCAATTTATGGCCTTATTTTAAGAGTACAAAAACCAATAGTTATTCCTTAAATTATCATTTTTGGTGGTTAATTAATTTTTTCCTCATATTTATACAAAAATATAGCTAATGTAATTTTTTACATATATTTACAAATTTGTTTAGTAATTTTTAAACTAAATTGCACTTAATTGCAATATAAGCCTATTTTAAAAATTAATTACTTTTATAATTACAAACTTAATTCCAATATTTTTAGTTTAATATTTATATACTGTTAATTAATTTGGCACCTTCAATTTATTTTCATAAATCACTTTACTATTTTTTTAAAATTAAAAAGGGAAAAGTGGATATTGAAATACTAACCCTATTTTATTTCAGTTTTAGCCCAAATTGACCCCTCATTTAACCCCAGTTTAAATATCAATTGGACCGACCCAAATCCTAAATTACCCGACCCTGACCTGTTCATTTTTTACCCGCCCAGTTCCTATTATTAATTCAGGCCGTTGATCATTTTGATCTACGGCCATAACCCCCCTTACTATTTTAAACCCAAACGACCTACCCTAATCCCTCATTTCATTCTGATAGCTGCCTTTGAATCCCATTGTCTCTCCAACTCTCTTGAAGGTTCTTCGATCCCTAATCGTCTTCGACCCTTTCTCTACCGTACTTCCACTGGAATCCATGGCTTCTCAGGACATGGATGATGTGTGCTCACCCTTCTCTACCAGTAGACCATGTTTTTTCAAAACTTTGAGGCCTGTCCTCAATGGTTCACCTCCAGACCATCCGAGATCTATGGTTCTATGGCCTCTCTGGCCTGTGCTCCAGCATATTCAAGCGTTAGAGGGCCCGATTCTACCTCTCCGATTCAAGATCGGGCTTTCGTCCAACCCTTTCTCATTTCTAGGGTTTCTCTGAAACCCTAAGCTACTCGAGGTTTTTTCTCTCTATTGTTTTCTTAGATCGACGTTGGGTCTGTGATTTACTCGACTTTTGAAGTTTTTTCCTCAAATTTTCTTTTCAAAATGGTATATTTTCGATTTTGGGTTTCTAAATGTTTTTCAAAACATCTTTCTGATGTTCTTTCTTTATGTGTGTTTGTCTATATTATGCTTGTATGTTTTCTTCTCTACCACACATGTGTTTGCTTTTCTTTTCTGTTTTTCTATCTATTGTACATGATTCTTCCATACCTTTGTACTTTAAGTTCAATGTTGACTATGCATATTCTTCTCTCTACATCCGTTGTTTGTTGTAAATTCCCCATACATTTTCTCCTTTTTACGTGTTTGAGTTAAGGCTCATGGCCTGGCAGTATCCAAGTTGCTGCCCAGGCCTGAATCTGATCCTCAATGGATCCTAACTCCTAAGATTTGGCTAACAGGCGGGTCAGGAGTGTGCCAGCACTCCTAATTGCTGGGCATGTCCACTAGCTTTGCATGGCCTTCCCTAACTCCCCTCTATGCACTTACACTTACTCTTAGACTCTACGTTCTACCCCCTCCTATCAGCCTTGCCTTGGGACTTTGAGTTCCTTTTGAACTTGGAAATTTGAGGGCTAGACCTTCCACACTGCATTATAATCTAATTCTGCAAATGTATTTAGGGTGTAAGCATTGCTCAGAGTCCCGTTGAGCCTCTTGGGAACTTTGACACATCCCAAATAAGAATAAAGGCTTTGGAAATACTGATCTTCGGAGTTGGTTCATCTCATATTTTAGACTTTGAGTTTGAAGTAGGATCCTTGCTTGTAGTTTAATTTTTGATGTAATTTTAATTTTTTCTCAATAATAAGTTGTAATAACCTATATGGGAAAATTGTGAAAAATGGGAGGGTCACTCATGTATGCATGTGGGTAGACATCATGTTCTTAGGCATTTATTCCTGCAAATCTCATTATGCTCTTCATCTATGCATTTCGTGTTCAAATCCTGCCTATAAGTTGTCTCATTACTACATTAGAAATCCTGCCTATAAGTTATGCATTTCATTAGAAATCGTGCGTATAAGTTATTTCACTTCTGCATATAGAATAAGTTCATGCACTTCTGCATATAGAATAAGTTCATGCACTTCTTCATATAGAAATCATGTCTATAAGCTTCTGCACTTCTACATATACATATGTCATTATGCAAACAGTTTATAGGCAAAATTAATAACGAGTGGCATCTTAGATATCATGCCTATAAGATTCCTGCATCCTTACAACCGTTTTAAAACCAACAATGCATAGAAATCATGCCTATAGGAGTAACCAGTTGAATCTGATTTGTCTCTTTCATCTACAAGTCTAAAATCAGTAGTAATGTCGCCAAAATCTGCAGAGTTTGTGTTTGTCTATAATTAGAAGCTTTCTCTAAAATAAGTATAAATTTGCATTGCCTGTAGGTATCACCTAGGCAAGCCGTTAGGGTAATTAACTAATTGCATCACACTTTGATAATTACAACCAGGGGTAGGCCTAATTCGGACTTTTTATCTGAGAAATATGTGATAAACTAGCATGCCTTAATGTTTAAGTTTAATAAAAGACCTAATTAGTATCAGAAAGACATGTTAAGCAATTTGCTTCTTTAAATGACGAGGTTCGTTTGAGCCTTCAAACTGCTATGTGTTTCCCTTTAATGCTTCATGTGCTTTGTTTGTCGCATTGGAATTTTTTCCGTATTAAAACTCTTAAAAGCCAAATTTCCCCCCCTTAGGATTAGTAGTACCAAATGCCTCCGGGACTGATAGGACCGGGGTAGGTACTAGCATGCAATAAGTAATGACACTCTTCCGCGTTTAATACCTTATCGGGGCGAGTAAGGGTAGACATGGATATGATGATCACGCGATAACACCATGTGTATAAATGGTTACCGGGTGTTATGTGGGGTGATCCATATTATTTACAAACCTAGGACTCCTTTCCCTCTTTACTTGTTCACTTCCTTCTTTCCAGAATTTTAAAGTTTCCTAGTTTTTAGTTCTTCAACTTATTCTTTTACTTTAAGCACTTGCACCTATTATGCAAAAATCTCTCTTCCAACTGTCCGATCTTCAATACTGTTTTCCCAAAACCTCAACCCCCTTTTCTTCTTTTTCTAATTTACTCGCATCAATTGTTTGACCCATTCTCCTTTACTTTCATATCTTCCCTACTAGTATAAAACTACATTCTTTCCAATTTTGGCACTCTTTAAAACTCATGTACTTCTTTTATCCCCAGTATTTACAATGCTTGCTTGTTTATTTATTGTTTATATTCAAAGTCAGAATTGTAGCATGGCCGTGAACCACACTAGTGGATCTTAAGGGGTGCCTAACACCTTCCCCTCGAGATAATTTCAAGCCCTTACCCATTCTCTGGTTCTTCTTTTTTAGTTAAATTCCTTCTTAGTGTCCTAATGCACTTAATCACTAGGTGGGGACTCTTCTAAATTGCAAACCCAATTCCCAAAAGGAAAAGAGTTGTCCGCCCAAATGTCATGAACCCGATTTCGCGAGAAAAATGGGGGCATCGACAACCTTAATATCCATTTTACTGCATCCCAGTATTCTTTTCTAGGATTAGGAAGGGGTCTACTAATAGTACCAACGTCATGTGCAATATTTGGTCTAGTGTAAACCATACCATATATCAAGCTAACAACGACAGAAGAGTAAGGAAGATTAGGCATCTCCTTTTTTTCTTCATTAGTAGATCGACTCCGACTAATACTCAATTTGAAGTGTTTACCGAGAGGTGTAAAAATCACTTTTGCATCTGTCAATTTGAACCACTTGAGTAACTTCTCAATGTATTACTTTTGGGATAGAAATAACTCATTTCTATCTTTGTATCGGATGATCTGAATGCCCAAGATTTTCTTTGCTGCCCCAAGTCCTTCATCGCAAATGATTTGCTCAACTGCTTCTTAAGGACCCGTGATTCAAGATTTATTCTTGCCAACAATAAGCATGCTATCCACATAAAGCAATAAAATAATAAAATCATTATCAGAGAACTTCTGGAATAATACATAGTGGTGTGAAGAAGTTTTCTTGTAGCCTTGTTCTTCTATGAAAGATTCAAACTTCAAATACCATTTCCTTGGAGCTTGTTTCAATCCATACATGCTCTTTTTCAATTTACAGACACAATTTTCTTTCCCTTAGTTATGAAACCCTCGGGTTGCTCCATATAAATCTCCTCATCTAAATCACCATGAAGAAAAGCAGTCTTGACATCTATCTGCTCAACCTTTAAATCTAGACTTGCGGCTAAGCCTAGAACCACACGAATTTGAGACATTTTCACAACAGGGAAGAAACTTTTGTCACACCCATTTTTTTACCCCTCCAAAGATATATGGGTTGTGTTAAGGATTGTGGGTTAAAGAGTTTTCCAATTAAAGAGACAAATTTGAGTAGGGATTATTTTATTGTTCAGAGTCGCTACTTGGAATTGGTTTTTCGGTGTTCCAAGTTACCTTTTATTTGACTACCTAATCAAAGGAAGATTTGGCTCTTTTATTATCGGCCTACAAAAATAAAGTCCGGGTAAGGAATTCTGTTTACTGGGGAGAAAGCATAAGGCATTTCCCGAGTCCCGTGGTTTTAGCACGGTCGCTTTATTGACTTAAAACATGGCTTTAACTAATTTTGGATAAACTATTATTTACTTAATTTTCATTCTTTACCTATCTGCTTTTACCTCTTGATTATTAGAAAAATTAAAGAATATTTTGAATAAGAAGATGTCATAACCACACTATGCAAGCGAATGCATGATCAAAAGCTATTATTTAGTCATAACAACGCTACTCAAGCAAATCCGCAGTCATAACAAACAATCATTAGCACGCTATTTACTTTCGAAAAATGCTTTGAGAAAAAAATTAACATTTTAAAATTTATTAAATGTCACTACCGCACTATGCAAGAGAATTTTCATTTTCAGTAAAGGATTAACTAAGTTAAAAATTAACTAAAACTAATGGATATGGCATAAGATTGTTGAATTAATTTATTCAATGTTAAATTTCATGTTGCGCAAGTGATTCTGTGAGTTAAAGCGTGCCTACTAATTGCCTATCGCTTAAATTAATTAATTAAGAAAAGAAATTAAATTACTTTAATTTGTCAAGAAAGTAATTTTTATTGAAAATTAATTGTGAGACAAAAATGATGTTGAAAGTTGGATCAACCTTGTTAGCAAGTGAAAAATGGGTCAATTTATGAAAATAGTATTGGTCTGCTGGAATTATTTACAAAAAAAAGAAAGGCACAACAACTTATTAAGAAGATATGGACCTACTAAAATTACTAAAGGAAGATGACCCATCTATTAAAATAGATTGGACTTAATCACATTGGGCCTAGTATTTCAGCCCAATATTTTTTCATTTCTACTTTGCAAACCAGCTACCCAATATTATTTTTTTTCTACTGTATATTTTTTTAATTAAACTAAAAAAAGAAAACCTGTTATGAAATAATATAAAAGACAAGAACAACAATGCAAGAACAAGAGCAATAGAGAGAAGAGTAGAGAGAGTTCTTCTTATTGATACTTAGAGAATGTTAGGAGTGGTTTACAATGGTAGAAGACCCCTTTATTTATAGGGAGGGGGATGATTTATCTACCAAGAATAGAACTCTAGAATCTCTCTAATTATAGACATTCACCTTAAATAGGAGATTTCATAACACTCCCCCTTGAATGTCTATTCAACAATGTGCCTCGTTAAAACCTTAAAACCAAAACCCAATGGGAAAAATTAAAGAAAGGAAAAAGAGTACACATGTTTGAATATGCGCCTATTGGTTGCCTCGTTAAAAACCTCGCAAGGAAAACCCGGTGGGACAAAACCTTGTAAGGGAAAAAGAGTGCAACGCGCATTAACTCCCCCTAATGAGTACATCAATTTATATCCTTGAGCATTTGCATTCCAATCTTGTGCATCATCTTCAAAACGATCTTTGGTAGACGTTTGACAAATCAACCATATTGACTTGAATAAATATTCCGTACCTTGAAATCATCATTCTTGATAGATATGCACATCTTCATATAATGTCATGGAATAACTCTTCAATATCTCCATAGATGCATTCTCAATGCCATCATGCTTATAGTTATAGCAAGATACATATGTACACAAATTGTACTTAGGATGTGGTACTTCAGGACCAAGAATTGCATATGCTTCAAGCAACTTAAATCTTTCAAGTTAAGTCATATAAGCCATATAATAGACTTTAGATGCATATCAAGTTTTCCATGTCATGCTAGACAAATAAGATATCGAAAACTGACTATACATACCTTTGACTTTTATACTTTCAAGCATTTGAACTATAGGTTCAAAACTACATGTCTTTCATATGGAATCAATTCTTCTTGAATTGTTTCTCTTCCATTTAGTTACTTTGGGTCAGCAAATGCGTATAGCATGCTTTGCAATATGTTGCAATTGAATTATCCCTTTTATGAACTTCAGGTTCATATCATGATATTCGGGGATATGATAATTCATCCCATGTAACCTTTTCTCAAGTGTTTATCATGTCTCCCCCTCATGTTAGAAAAGCTAACTTGTTTCCTCAACTTTGGGAAATCATCTTTGTGCATTATCATGTCAATATACATGGCACATTAATAATAAGATGAAATTATTTGGTTCCTGACCCTGAACCACTTGTGAGGGGAGAATATACTCTCGTATACAACTTATATCAAACTGATATATATATAACTTTGTTCTCATAAGAAACAGTTTAGCTATTAAGTGGAAGCACTCAATAATTATCTTGCTAAACCAACTTTGATATAAACCAACTTATCAAGATGAACTATCTTGAGTAGAGAATCTGGAAATTATGCTCGAAGTTAGATTACTGAGCAATTTACCTCGCAAGCACCGGCCAGGCTGCGGGTTAATAACAATTGCGCATGTAACCATTTCATAGATGCATCATATGTGGTATACATGGCAGGTGAATGGGCCCATATTCACCTTTGATATTTCCAGAATTTATGGGCTTCAACCCGAACTCTTTAGTTGGTCAGTTCATTAATGAGAACAAGTGATACAAGAGAATTCGTAAAGAACTTTCTAGTTCTTTGATATTCACCTGTGTGAATTTGCACATCATACTCAAAATGAGATGGCTAATACGAATGCTAACTGAACAAATTATCAATATTGGTAAATTTCAAATTTACACCATGACATGTGCACTTATCAATAAACTTCAGGTTTATTATGACATGGGTTTTTATACCAATAGATATCCACTTTATTGTGGCATTCTTTCTTTTGTGTAGTACAAACTGGAGAACAAAGCGGGTAGCTTTTCATATGCAAATTACCCCGCTACAAGTTGTAGTAATAGGAGATATCAAAGCCTTCCTTTATTTATAGTCTCAATATAATCAATCGCTTTCGCGTGTATTTTGGAAACTGAATAAGTTTCTTTGAGACTTACTACAGCACAATACTCAATTGTGTTTCTCCAACATAGTAATAATCGGCTCTTCTAGAGCTCTCAATTAATTTTGTACTACCACAGATTCATCAACATTCATGTGGTGAATATCTTTCTTAAAGAGAAAGTCATACCATTATGGTCATGTCAAACTTATATGCAAGATATGTTTCTTGCATTATCGTTGTCCTTTAATAGTCATATTTCCAAAATACTTTGGCGTACAATAGGTACGTGACCAACGATCATTCATGCCATATATCATCTCAAACCTCCTTTCTAGGGGTGAGTGTGGTATCATCTCAAACCTCCTTCTAGGGGTGAGTGTGGTATATTTAATACCAATTTCATGTTCATATTCTTCCAATAATGAATATGTATTCGTGAATCAGATGTTGTCACATTCACTTCGAGGATATGTGATTTTGTTATCCTTTTCAAATCTATAAATGCGTCAGGCATTTGATTTGCTATTCTTTGCAAATGGATAATCTTTTGTGCCTCTTTCACAAATAGAGGTATGTGGATCAAGATGAGATAATGATGCATTTTTCCACAAAAGTTCCCGTTTGGTTTCACCAACTTCTCCCCCTAATTTTGGGAAAAGTGTCTCATCAAATTGACAATCTGCAAATCGTGCAGTGAACAAATCTCCTGTCAATGTTTCGAGGTAGCGAATAATGGAGGGCGATTCAACCTCGACATATATTCCTAACCTTCTTTGCAGACCCATTTTGGTGCGGGATGGCGGTGCTACAGGCACATATACTGCGCATCCAAAGATTCTTAAATGGGATATATTGGGTCCATGACCCAAAACCAATTGCAACGGGGAATATTTGTGTCAATTCGTCAGTCAGAGACGAACTAGCATTGCTGCATGCAAAATGGCGTGACCCCAAACCGAAGTGGGCAGCCGATGAATTAGTATTGCTGCATGCAAAATGGCGTGAACCCAAACCGAAATGGGCAGCCTCGTTTTCGTGAAGAATTCAAGATTATTCTCATCTATTGTCTCAATATGATATCCATTTTGAATGATATCTTTAAAACTCAACAAGTTCCTTTTAGACTTGGAGGAGAACATTGCATTCTCTAAAATGGATTCTCAAAACTCAACAAGTTCCTTTTAAACTTGGAGGAGAACATTGATATCATTAAAACTCAACAAGTTCTTCTTAGACTTGGAGGAGAATATTGCATTCTCTAAGATAAACGTCATGCCTTTGGGCAGAGTTACAGTTGCTCTTCCGGAGCCTTCAATCAATTTAATTCCCATGGTTTGATATACAAAAGAAATACACGAACATAAGAATAAACAAGTTCAATTTGTTTGTGTCACATAATATTTTCAAAATCTGCTGATGTCAGTTGACTAAAATAAATCAGATATTCGATTATATGTTTTCCATAATCGATTACTATGCAGTTTGAAAATTTCAGTTTAAGCATTTTCATAAAACAATCGATTGTTAAACACACACAATCGATTGTTGAGCATTGACAATCGATTGTTAAACATAGACAATCGATTGTTGACAATTTTTGAAAAATTCCAGATCACACTGTTTTAAGACAATCGATTGTTAAACATAGACAATCGATTGTGGATGATTTTTGAAAAATTCCAGATTACACTGTCTAACGACAATCGATTGTTAAACATTGACAATCGATTGTTAACTGTTTTTGAAAAATTCCAGAACACATTGTTTTAAAGACAATCGATTGTTAATCATAGACAATCGATTGTTGACTGTTTTTGTAAAATTCCAGATCACACTGTTTTAAAGACAATCGATTGTTGATCATTGACAATCGATTGTTTTGCAGTTTTTATGCGAAATATGAGATAACCGACTAGTTTTTCAGGTTAGTCGATTACCTCTACTGGAAAGTAAAAATATTATTGATATTTGAGCATATTGATACATTCTAAAGAACTAATACTAACATTATATTATGAACTAACTAATACGAGCTAATACTAATGGCTATTAGTTTATTCATTCACTAATACAAACAAGTAAAATAAAATCAAATAGCTCCATCTTCTTTCATCACGGATCCATCACCGATAAGGTGGTCTATCTTCTCCTCGGGTTGCTCAAAGAAGTCTGCCACATCCAAGTGGGTGATGTCAAAGTTGTCGTCAGAGACAAAATTCGTTTCAGGGCGTTGACTCTTTCGAGATGCTTGATAAAGGTCAACCAAAAGTCATGGTATACGGCAAGCCTTTGACCAGTGCCCGTTTTCACCGCAACGATAATATATAGTTTATAAACTATTTGCTTTTGGGTTCTTATCGTATCGTGCTTGTGGTAGAGTGACCAACTTCAGGTTGTCATCTCTTCTTTAAGCCATTCCACAAGATAGGTGGATCCTTGACGGTGAGATATTCAATCTTCAAACCTTCATCAAGGTGATGGCGCAAGAAAATCAAGGCCTTCGCACATTCTTGGGTGGATGTTTTTTCTCTATCTTCGATGGTGTCTCCGAGACCCATAGCATCTAAGTGGATTTTAGCATCCAACACCCATGTCATATAGTTCTTGCCCGAAATTTCAAGGGCAACGAACTTTCTTTTCATAATGTCAGACATAAAACAGATTTACATCAAGAGCGTGTTCATACTTATGGGCTCTATTATCACATTCACTTCAGGGAATGGATCATAATCATGTGCTTTACACAATCTCATGTCAAATATTACTTTCATAAAGTGAAAGATTATTTTGAGAATCTTTATTATTCTCATTATCACAATAATGACGATTATAATTTCGTCTATTGCCACATCCACATCCATTGATACCTTTACGGTAATAATTTTGTCTTCTTTCAGACTTATCACATACTGCTACCACATTCTCTAAAGGGAATGGAGCAAATTCAATTGGACGGAATTCTTTGCCACGTCCACATTCATTGATACCTTCATGGTAATATTTTAGTCTTCTTTCAGACTTATCATATACTGCTTCCACATTCTCTAAAGGGAATGGAGCAAATTCAATGGGACGGATTTTCAATTATTTGCCCACAATCATACATGATTTTAATCATGGCAGGACATAGAGATTTTACCACTTCGTGTGGTTATAATTTCTTACAAACTCCTTTAGAGTTATAATCAAACTTTGTTGTCTATGTTTGTATATAAAATCAAATTATAGAATTTCAAGAATTTGAAAGGGAAAAATAAAATACTTACCTTTAAGGTATACCAATTCTATTTTCAATGTTTTCTCCTTTCTTCCTTTCCTTTCTTTCTTTCTCTTTTCAACGTTTTTTCTTTCTTTGCTTTCCAGAATATTTTTTTTTTCTTTCTTTTGTTTTCTGTTTCTCGTTCCTCTTTTTTTTTTCTTTTTCTTTTCCTTCTTTCTTCATTCTTTCTTTGAAGCAAAACGCTACACAAACAAAAGTTAAGACAATCGAAAATTTCAATTGGTTAGAGACTCGTGCTGATAACGTGTTATGAAATAATATAAAAGACAAGAACAATAATGCAAGAACAAGAGCAATAGAGAGAAGAGTAGAGAGAGTTCTTCTTATTGATACTTAGAGAATGTTAGGAGTGGTTTACAATGGTAGAAGACCCCTTTATTTATAGGGAGGGGGATGATTTATCTACCAAGAATAGAACTCTAGAATCTCTCTAATTATAGACATTCACCTTAAATAGGAGATTTCATAACAAAACCTTAACCTTTTTTTAATCCAATATCAATGTTTAAAACTCACAAACACATCAATAATGACACCTGTATTTTATTGACAAAAGAAAGAAACAAAAAACTATATAAAGAAATAAAAAGGACAAGGAATGAAACATAATTGATTATCTGATTTCTTTTAATTAGAAATAGTAATCAAATGACCTAAACATGAATGATCAATTCCTTGTAACACAAATTCACTCACCTTGATCCAAATAATTGGGATTTCCAACATTAAAATAAGGACTAACATGATGTCCAAGACGAAATATTTTAATTCTCAAAATAGTAATAGACTTTTCATTATTCATTGTATATCAGAATGCAAAGTATGTTTCACTGATGAGTTTTTTAACTAAACATAAATATTTATAACTATTGGAAGAATTAAAATCGATCTTATATCTATTTAAACTAAACTATGTCCTCATGATAGTCGAATTTGTCACTATAGTTTCTTAGCAAGGTAAAATAATCATATACAACTTAAAGAAATATTAACAGAAAACTCTTTGAATTCCTCAACCGGGATACCATTAGACTAATGAAACCTCTCAAACACATTAGTGTCTAGACCAAACATAGAACCTAAATACAAATGTTGTCTTAGTTTAGAAGAAAATCTAGAACACTTGCAGTGAAAAACATAAAACTAAAACTTATTCTAATACATATTTCATCATCCAACAATTTAACTTCGATAACTAACTAGAAAATTTGAATCAGAATGCATTAGCTGATCCAAATAGCCATTTTAAATCAATTTTCTATTCAAAGAACCATGTATTCAATCAAAATATATTCTTATCACATCATCACCACAACTTTATGCAACTAGAAAATAAATTACGAAGTTGACAAATGCATAGTTTGCAGAAGTAGAAAGAAATGCAGTCGAGTGACAGAATGACAAGCAATTTTAGTTAAAGCGAACTAGCAACAACAGTAAATCGTCAGCAGTAAAATCAACACCAAAAGTGAACTCAAAAGCTAATCCAGAGAATTAGCAATATGTTTTAGACCAAAAAACAAACAAAAGAAACCAAGACTCTTGATGTTTTTCTTGCCTAAAACTTATTGTGTGCTGAACATTTAGTAAAATGCTCTCTAATTCTTTCTCCCTTTTATGTGTAGATGTGTGTTAAAATTGATTTTTTTCCTTTTCCCCCTAGATTATATGGAAAGACCTCCCTGTATAGGAGATGAGGACTCTTGGGACAGATTTTGTTTTAGCCAAAAATCTATCCATAATGATAGATTTTTTACCCAAAATCTGTCCAAAACCAAAATTATGTCCAATGAACTGTTTGCCTTACCTGCTATGGACAGAATTTTAGAGTATTGTGCTCTAAAGTGGTCCACAATAGTGAAAGTAACAAAACACGGACCCTATACTTAAGTATTTCTTACTATTTCAGTTTTCAATACATGACTTATTTAAGATAAAACTCAAACTAAAATCATGCTCAAAGGAAGATAAGGTCAAGCTTAACAAATCATTCAACGAACCAACTAAACCCGATGAACTAAAAAACAATTTAAATTGAATCCATCATTTGTAGTCACGACTAACTTATTATTGAAACAAACGACAAAACAATCGACCGGCTAAGTCGAGGAACAAATATCCAAAAGTAACAAGTATGAGCAAACAAACAATCGACCGGCTAGGTCAATAAAACTAAAAAGTTCAGTAATAATAAATGCATATGAAATAGTCGACCAGCTAGGTCGAAGAACCAAAAATCAAAACTGACGAACTATATACGAGCTAATTGACCGGCAAGGTCGAAAAAATCTAATTTAAAGATATGAAAAAACATATGATTCCAGAATAACAATGAATTATTGAAATAACAACTAATAGAATCATGACCATGATTAATCCCAAAACCTAATGAAAAATACACATGAATAATGAGAGAAGAAGAAGAGAGAAGAAAGAGAAAAGAAAAAAAAAGGAAAGAGGGAATAGGGTTATACCAAACGATGGAAGCCGATGCCAAATCAAATGAGGAGATGCCAATGAAGACAAGCCATAATTGCCCCACCTTGAACGAGCGTTTCTTTCTAGCACATGCCAAAACAAATGAGTTCTAGCGTTGTGCTAAAGAGAAACGAACGTTTTTGGTCAGGAATAGTCTAAAAATAAAGGGCCACTGATGATCTTGGGTGGTCGAAGTGGTGGCAAGTAGTGGTGTGGCTGGGCAGCAGGTTTTTTAGGTCAGCTGTGATGGGGATTTTTGGGACATGAGTCGGGGATAGGGAGTGAGGAGGAGAAGAGGAGGAAATGGTACGATTTCGGAAGAGATTGGAGGTGGAGAATGGTGGCGGGTGGACGCTAGGGTTACACTTAGGTTTAGAATTGGTGAGATTGAGATGTTTTTGGGGATTTTGAGTGGTATAGGGAGAAAGAGGAGGAAGAGCAGAGGAGAGGTTAAATATTGGGGTGCTTTGGAGTTCGTCCGCCGGCGGTGGCGACCTCCGGTCAGCAGAATAGGGCGGCGGGCGACGGTTGGTTGAGATGAGAGAGTAGAGAGAGAAGTGAAATAGATAATAAGGAAAAAATGACGGTAAATTTTGGCTTCTTTAGGTGTTAATTATTAAGAATCAAGATGATATTTGGACCGTTGGATCAAAGGGCTATGAATGGATGAGATTAAATATCTGTCACTTAACAAAAATGACGTAGTTTTGATATTTACGTCATTTCAACCCTCCTATGGCAGCCCCTTGTGGACCGGATTTTGATGAAATGGGCTCAAATTCTGGACCAACTTTGGCTTAATTTTAATTAAAACTAGTCCAATCCCTAACCCATTTATCAAATTATTAATCAACTCTTAAAACCTAAACATACACAAATAAGAAAAAACACACACACACTCATACACATACACATACACATACACACTATATATATATATATATATATATATATATATATATATATATATATATATATATATATATATATATATATATATATATATATATATATAGAAGAAAAATATGGGGCAAAAATTGGGCATTTACAGTTGCCCTCTTTGCTCGAGAACATGAAGAGTTTTCGTACAAAGACAAATAAATTCCATGGATAATTTTTTCTCACATTCACTCTAATGGAAGTATTTTGAAAAATGTAGTGACCAATCCTTGCTTCTGGGGTTGCCTAGATATCCTTGGCTATAAAGGAATCAGGTCAGTGTAGTTTGGGGAGATGTTTTGGTAGTTGGGACTACAAGACACTGGAGTTAAGACTATTGTTGTTGTTGTTGCTGCTGTTGTTATTACTCGTTTCTTACATATAAATGAAAAAGAGAAAAGCCCTACATATGCATGAAAACTAAGAGTACAAAATTCCTATCTCTGTGTCTTCTGGAGTCAAATCTTGATTTTTGACTTGCTCGCTTGTGTTGACCTTAGATTGGATCTTGATTCTCTTTGAAGAAAATATTATGACTCAATCTCGATTGCTTGCTTTCTGGATCAGAATTTGAGAAGAAGAATCTTGAGAAGTTGGGTTGCTGACACATTATCAAAGCTAACTTTGACTATCTTGTGATCGAAGCATCTTTCTCTTATGATAAATTGAAACTGCAAGCTTTAATCGTCACTTGTGTTGTACGGAAGAGCCTGGAAAGCCATCAAAGAAAAAAAACGAACAATTTTTTTTACCCAGTGTGGCACTAGGAAAATTTTGTGAGTTATTAGAGAAATCTATAAGTTATCTAATTTATTGAAAAGGCAGATAAAACAATAGTATAAACTAGCTAAGAGATAGAATTTGGCCATGAATGACAGTGTAACTAGGGATCGGTACCCTGTACTACTGAAAGGAAATATAACCAGGGGCTGGTAACCTATCTTACTGGAAGGAAATCACATCAGGTGTTAGAACCATTTATTATTGATAAAGTGTTGAATCCCTCTAGGTGAAAAAGGTTCTACCTGAATTAAACTGTATTAAACAACCTGAGCGAAGATTACTTCTACCCGGAACTATGAGCTGGATCCCTCTAGGCGAAAGATTCTACCTAAGTTAAGCTGTGTAAAACAACTTGAGCAAAAAGTAGTTCTGCTCAGAAATATGAGCTGGTTCCCTCTAGGCAAAAGGATTCTGCCTGAGTTGAACTACGTATAACACCCTGGGCAAAGAGTACTTCTACTAGGAAATATGAGCTGGATCCCCCTAGGAGAAAGGATTCTACCTGAGTTAAGCGATATTAAACAAACTAAGCGAAGACTACTTCTACTCAGAAATATGAGCTGGATCCCCCTAGGCGAAAGGATTCTACCTGAGTTAAGCTATATTAAACAACTTGAGCAAAGACTACTTCTACCCGGAAATATGAGCTGGATCCCCCTAGGCGAAAGGATTCTACCTGAGTTTAGCTATGTTAAACAACCTAAGAACAAACTACTTCTATCCAAAACAATGAGCTCAATCCCCCTAGGCGAAATGGTTCTACCTGAGTTAAGCTATATTAAACAACCTGAGCGAAGACTACTTCTACCTTGAACTATGAGATGGATGCCCCTAGGCCAAAGGATTCTACCTAAGTTAAGCTATGTAAAGCAACCTGAGCGAAGAGTAATTCTACTCGGAACTATGAGCTGGATCCCCTAGGCGAAAGGATTCCACCTGAGTTAAGCTATGTAAAACAACCTGAGGGAAGAGTACTTCTACCCGGAACTATAAGCTGGATCCCTCTAGGTGAAAAGGTTCCACCCGAGTTAAGCTATATAAAACAACCTGAGCGAAGAGTACTTCTACTCAAAACTATGAGCTGGATCCCCCGTAAAAGAAAGGATTCTACCTGAGTTAAGCTACGCAAAACAACCTGAGTGAAGAGTACTTCTACTCGGAACTATGAGCTGGATACCCCTCCACAATAAGGTTCTACCCGAGTTTAGCTATAAAAATGGGAGGTGTGAACAATAGTGATGCATGATAAGAAAAAAGAAAAAATAGAGATTTTAAAGAGCTTACATTTGGTGACATTCGTCCTTTTAGAATTGCAATTCTGCATTTTTTTGTTCCTAGGTCAAACAAAGAAAAATTTATGAGTTTTCAAAGTGGTGGCTGGTTTGTGGCCTTGATGCCTTGAGTAGTTTGATTCACGGCTACTGTCGAAAAACCGACTCTATTAGCGTGGTACTGAGAAGCTCGGTTACTTTATATCATTTTATGGAGACCTTGCCTTTCCAATATTTCCCCCAATTATTTTAAATCCAAATGTCTATGGTACCGCTACCCTTGTCCCTAATGCAAGGCTATCTTTCTTTAAAATCAAACTCAGTTGCCTTGCACCCAGTATCCGTTTGTGTCCGTAGTGCTTATTATCTTTTCTCATGAAGCAGGTCTCGCTTAGGCGAGCTTTTCAGTTTCTTTAAGACACTTTGTTTGCCTTATCAAATGAGATCGCTGATAGATGCGTGCCTTCTTCAATGCCATATATGCCCCAAATTGTGCTTGATATTATGGGGAAACTATAGCCAATATTGCAGCCCTTTCATTGCTTTTAGTTTTATACAGGATTAGACCAAAGGGGACTCAAAGAAAAATATGGGTAAAAACTGAATAATAATTGAACGTGAAAAATAACTGTGCTAAAAAGGTGTCCTTCTCAGGGAAAATAATAGGGAGACTTATCTGGAGGTATGTGACAACTTTAATGAATCATGACATGCATTTTGGAGTGGATGCATGATCTGTCTAAGTTGTCTAATTCTCAATATCTTCCACAAATATTCATCTTGAATTTGTCTTGGTAGTGCTCATGTCAGAGAATCAAACAACCTCATTCGGCTAGTAGCACCATTTGCAGGTTTTCGCTAACTAACCTCTCTCATTTCTCTACTAATCTTCGCGAAAAGATAATGAATCAGCTTTTGAGTGACCCAAGTCAAAGCACAACATGTCCTTTCTAAAAGGGTGTACTTAACCTCATAATTTGTGAACTTCATGCTCAAATAATAGATTGCCTATTCTTTTTTTGTTGTTGCATCATGTTTCCCCAGAACGCATCAAAAGGAATTATCCATCACCGATAGATGTAAAAACAAAGTACCTACCAGGTTTAGGTGGGATCAGTACAGAGGGTTTTGATAGATAATCTTTGATCCTATCAAAAGCTTTTCGGCAATCGTCCGTCTACTTGATAGCGGTATCCTTTTTCAACAACTTAAAGATGGGCTTGCATGTGGTTATGAGCTGAGAAATGAACCTACTGATGTAGTTCAACCTCCCAAACAAACTCTTGACTTCCTTTTTGTTCTTCGGGGGTGGTGGATCTCGAATGGACTTTATCTATGATGGATACAGTTCAATGACTCTTCGGCTGACTATAAAATCGATGATTTTTCCAGATGGAACCCCAAATGCGCACTTGGCTGGATTAAGCTTAAGGTCATACCTTCGAAGCCATTCAAAGAACTTTTTCAAATCAAACACATGATTAGCCTATGTCTTTGACTTTATGATAACATCATCGACATACACTTCAATCGCTTTGCGCATCATGTCGTAAAAATTGTGGTCATAGCCCTCATGTAAGTTCCCCCTGCATTTTCTAAACCGAATGGCATGACCCTATAACAATAAGCACCCCATGGAGTGGTGAAAATGGTCTTTTCTGCATCACCCTCATCCATTAGAATTTGGTGGTACCTAGCATAGTAATCCACAGACGGTTGTATCTCACGCTTTGCGCAATTATCTACAAGAATGTGAATATTTGGTATAGGAAAATTATCCTTTGGACCTGCTTTGTTCAGGTACCTATAGTCAACACAGACTCTAAGCTTTCCATCTCTCTTCAATGATAGCACAACATTCGCCACCCAGGTGGTGTATCGGACAGCTCTGACCACATTGGCACTCCGTTGCTTAATTATTTCCTCTTTCATTTTGTCGTTCATGTCTGTTTTAAATTTTCATTGCTTTTGTTGGACTGGTGGAAAACCAGGATACCTAGGAAGCTTATGACCACCAAATCAACACTTAAACCTGGCATATCATCGTAAGACCAAGCAAACACATCTCTATATTCAAATAAAAGTTGAATCAAGGCATCTCTAGGATTTTAGTGTGAATACTTATCTTGGGTTCTCTAACTTCTTCAGGACTTCTGATATTAATCAGTTCAGTTTCATTGAGGTTTGGCTTAGGCTTGTTTTCAAATTGTTCCAACTCTTTTTTTATTTCCTCAATGACATCATCTTCATCGTATTGAACCTCTTGATGCATTATTTTGATATTGGATAGTTTTTTAAGACCTGGAATGAATTCTGCGTGCATGTCCTGTTATTAAAGCTAGTATTAAAAAAACTAAAATGGAAATAAAATGACACGAATTAGGAAAAGGAAAAGATAGCAAACTTAATAGAAAACTGAACTGCATTTCATTGAATTCAAAAGGATAGAAGGGTCAACATCAAAACAAAATAATCAAACTGAGATGTTTGGATTACAGTCCTAAAAGTAATCCAAAATACAAAAAAGAAGTTTCAAAAGCGAACTACCAAGACTTATTCCTTGTGGGGAGAGGAGTTACTTCCCAGTTGGTGAGCATGGTGTATGGGTTAATTAGTTTCATATCGGCACGACTAGTGCCTTTACCATCCTGGATCATATTCACTTCAAAAAACTTCTTGCTAAGGCCATCACAAATTTCATCAATGTTTGCATGCACCGAGGAATTTTGACACTTTTAGAGTCATGGCTTGATAAAAGTATAGAAATAATAGGGGTAGGTTGTTGCAAGACCCATCCATACTTTTTACGATGCTTGGCTTTATAATCGTCTGCTTGAGTTGGCCTGAAGCCGAAGCCTTTTTACACTGGTTACCCAATGGAGAAATAGGATCTGAAATTCCTTGCAATGATGCCCCCAAGCCTTTTCCTGGTTCATATCCTTGTCTCATCATAACTGCAGTCACCATTACAGATGTAGAGGAAAGACGAGGATGCAGAATGGGCTTTCCTTCCTCGACATGGTCCACGGCACCACTTCAAAAGCTTGATAGATAATGGACTCAGGCCCTTCTTTGGCCTCAATGCAGGGGATTAACGGGTCTTTATAAATAGAAGACTCTTCTTCCCCTTGAGCAGTTATTTCTTGCATGTCATGTTCAAATTTGAGCATCTGATTCAAGGTGGATGCCACAGCTCTGGCCGTATGGATCCATGGCCTTCCAAGAAGAAATTTATAATAAGTGGCCATGTCCACTACTTGGAAGACAATCTCAAAGTCAACCGGCCTAATCGTCATTGTGAGATTGATTTCCCCAATGGTATCTCTCGCTGAGCCATCAAAAGCCCGGATGCGAACATTATTAGGTCAGATTCTGTCTGTATTGATCTTCATGCTTTGCAAGGTAGAAAAGGGGCATACATCTACACTTGAACCTCCATCAACCATGACTCACTTTACATAATGCCCCTCATATTTTACCATCAATTTCTAAGCCCAATTATGCCCATCTCCCTCCTTTAGAAGTTCATCATCAATAAAGGAATTTTTTTTACCTCAAAAAATCTATTGGCCATCTTCTCTAACTGATCTACTGTGGTCTCCTCTGAGATATGTGCTGCGTTCAGGACCTTTATTAGTACACGGGCATGCTCTTTGGAATGTATGAGCATAGATAGTATAGAGATTTGGGCAGGAGTCTCTCTTAACTGGTCAATGATTTTGTAATCCTGACCTTTCATCTTCAAAAGTTATTCCGCCTTGCTTCAGTGACGAGTTTCTTCATTGGCAACCGGCTTTCTCTGATTTTCTTGGCCTTCCTCAACTCTTTTGAGGAGTAGCACCTCCCCGATTGAGTCAAACCTCCAGTTTCCCCCACTTCCTCTATGGTTTCCTTGCCTTTGTAGGTCATCAGAGTTTTGTTGTAGTTCCAAGGAATGGTTTTCGTGTTTGTCAGAGGGGGTTGCACAACATGTTTGATTATGATAAGCTCTATTATGCTATTCGTATCTCCTTGATTCTGCCTTGTGATGGGGTGGCGTCCAAGGACATACAACCTTGGGCTTGGAACATTGGAGTAAACCTCCCACGTCGATACCTTAGGCACACATAAGGTTACCTTTTCTGAGTTCGGGGCGCCCTTCACAATTAATGGCATATCTCGGCTTGGACATACTTTGAAACTTGTTCCTTCTTGAATTGCTTCCACTGTTATTTTTTCGTGACCGGCCTGCTTGTATTCTTGATCTTTGCCAATAATTCGCACAAATGAACATCATTGTGTGCTGGCAACGGGTTGTTTGTCACATTAGTAGGGTCCTCACCATTTGTCTCTACAATCAATTTTTTAGAAATGAGTCTCTCTATTGCTCTCTTCAAAGTCAAACAGTCATCAGTGCTATGCCCCGGAGCACTTGGATGATATTCATATCTAGAATTTTCTTGAGATCCGTGTGAGTTAGGATGCATATGGTGGGGAGCGATGAGTCCAATAACACCCATTTGCTTCAGTTTATGGAATAGACTAGAGTATGATTCTGCCAATGGAGTGAATTTTTCTGCGGGCCTCTGCTCTCGACCATAATCTTGCCTGGGACGAGCGTTGTAAGGTGCCCAAAAATTTTGCTGTGGAGGTTGGGGGGCCCTTGGAGCTACTGCTCATACCTGCTAGTTGGGAGGCCGAGCATATGATTGAGCATTGAACACTGTATATTGTGGTGGGCCCATGAAGTATTGAGGAATTGGCGGGGGATAGTAATGTTGAAGGTAGCCGGATTTCCCTTTCTAAACTTGATCATAAGTGTGCATGCCCCTCTTTGAACTTCCCTAGATCCCGAAGCCATCATGGACCCTTCATCTCTCTTCTTTCTATTTGCCAAACCTCACGACCCATTTTGGATAGCTTGGGTTGGTGGCTTTGAGAGCAAGTTGACTTAGAATTTTGCCAGTCTTGAGGCCATTTTCGACCATGTCCCCTATTTTGATTGCTTCTGCAAAAGGTCTACCCATCTCAGACATCATGTTCTAAAAGTAATTAGGCTCTTAAGCCTCCAGAAAAACAATGATCAACTCGTGGTTATCCATGTGTGGCTTAACTCTAGCTGCTTGCTCCCTCCACTTGATGGCACTCTCCCTAAAACTTTTGGTCGGCTTTTTCTTCATATTAGATGAGGATTTACGATCTGCGCGCAATATGAATGTTATACTGAAATTGTTTGACGAAAGCCTGGGCCATGTCATCCCAAACATGCCAATGAGAGATGTGTTGGTTGGTGAACTATTCGGAAGCTATAACTACAAGGCTTTCCCCAAAGTAAGCTATTAACAGCTCTTCCTTTCCTCCTGCACCTCTCAACTGATTGCAGTACCTTTCAAGTGGGCGATAGAGTCGACATGTCCATCATATTTCTAAAATTTTGGGGTCTTAAACCTTCGTGGCAAATGGATGTGGGGGAACATGCATAGATCACTAAATGATTTTTTGTGACCACCTAGTCCCTATATATTCTTTATATTCTGTTCAAGACTTTTCATTTTCCTGTCTGTCTCATCCTGCTCAACTGTCGTGGCGGGTTTTTCATTTTCCACTGGTGACTTGTACAGTGGAGTTTGATTGTATGTAGCCGAGACCTCGAAAGCCATATTTGGAGAATAGTATTGGCCATCATAAGCATTAGATGGTGGCTCATTGTTTGGCCTCGTCACAGGAGATGGTGGCAGGATTGTATAAACTGGTGTGCCAAACTCGACGAGAAGGGTGTTCTTGACTAGTATGACTAGAGATCACATGTTAGGGGCACCGGGAGCAGCATAGAGGCTGTAGTTTAGCACATACCCTGGTGGTAGACTGTGACAATTAGTTGCATGGAGTGGTTTTTGAGTAGCCAAGGGTATGGTGGAAGTTCCCTCGGAAGGACCCTGGGGTGGAGGTCGACCGGAGACCCAAGCTTCATATACATCTGACAGTTGCTCTCTCAATTTTCTTATCTCCTCTGACGGTTGCTCAACTGACTGACCCTATGGATTGTCACTTACCAATTCAATTTCATCACTGTTATCCATTACCACTTCTCCCTTAGATCTTGTGAAGTAATGATTTTTTTCCAGTTTCACCACAAACCAACCACCTTAAGCTTACTGGATAAGAGGTAACAAACGTGTTAGGGTTAATCAATTTATAGTTGGGAATTACAAGTAGATATGCTATGCTCCTGAAAATATCACCATCTCTAACTTGCTTTTGGAAGGCTTCATGTTTCATTCTGACTTATCAGCTTGCTGCTTATTGATACTGTTATTTCCTTTTCTTTTTTTTCATCATTCTTTTTTTTTACTTTGCTTTTTTTTGATCCTATACTTTGGAGTTATTTAAAAAATATTCGATCGAACATTTTATGGGTTGCCTACGTATCATGTCGCAGCATGAATCATATAATTACATAGTTCAAGTACATTACTATTTTGTATACAAAATAAACATTTTTTGGTTCATTTTTGAATTTTTATAAACAAAAATCGTATTCATTGATTTTCAATAAAAAAAAAAATTTGATACAAGACTCGAAAAGCAAGAGATACATAAAGATAAACAAGACCAAACCCGATTCAAACAGACGTTTTAGGACAAAAGGAAAAACAACAAGACTGAAAACACCAAAAGACTCTTACAGACTCATAACCACAAAAGCATAATGAAAAAGACTAGTAACTAAAAGAATACTTTGATCATCTGCAGTAGATTCCACCAGCATAACTGTAATACAACCTTTTGTTCCTGCGAATGACCCCCAACATTGCGGTATATCCTCTCCAAGTCTGCAGATATATGACGAGCAACATTCAATGAAACTTCTACAAACAGCTCGAGTGTCATTCCCTCGCTACTCCTGCATACTCTTGAGGTATATGTGGCGACATCGATAATCTTTCCCTTAATGTATTCTTGAGCCACATACAACCCTTGATTTTGCTGACCATGTGTCTAAGCTAGATCCAGTGCATCACGCTCGCGGTCGAAGGCTATATCTTTCTGGCGTCGATTTTCTAGTAACTCCTCCTCCAGCCGATTGATCATACTCTGGTAATGATGTCTTTCTATTTAGACCTCTGAGATCTGGCTCTCCTTGCTTGACTCAACTCCCTCTATCTTATCTTTCAGACCTTGGATTAATGGACAAAAACTTCTAAACTCATGATCATGGACTACCCTGAACTTGGGTTCTCTCTGTTCTTGTTGCTGAGCAGTTGGGACTGTGTTCTTCTTTTGAATTTGGGCTTTGAGCGCTTGCTTCTCTCGTGCCCACTGAGCCTTTACCCGCTCAAAATCAGCCTGCTGTATGTCAAATGATGTCTGCAGAATGCCCTTATCTTCTTGTAAAGTGTCAATAAGAGAGTGGAACTCTTGTGCCACTTCTCTTCCGGTTTCTCTATTCTGGCCTCAATCTCCTCCTCCCAGTCAACTACATGCCGTATGGATCTTTCTGGCCTTTTCTCGGGGATATCTTGGTTATCAAACCACTCAAGGTATGCGAGGCTTACCTACCCAGGTTCACAATTAGCTATCATCTCGTTTAAATCAGAAAATCGACTACCAAATTAAACCTTTTGTGCATATAACTCCCTTGGAGGTTCCTATCCCTTCAATTCCCACACGAAGGGGCGCATGTTCTCAATCGGGGGCCTCTTTTGCTCTCTCCCTAGCTGGTGCATGACGCGTAGAGGCGCACAGGGCTGGAAACCTCTGAAACCCATGAGTATGAAGAACGGACGATACGTTGACATTTGCAAGACCCTAGCATAAGGGAACCAATAATATTTCCAAGTGATTCTATCAGCATTCAATAAACCAAGTAATTTCTGCCAGGCCCTTAACCCCTCTGGAAGATTACAACTTGTGGCTCTGTCTGGGTGACATCCAATGTAATTAAGCCAGTTTTCATTGAATTTTATCACTATTGGATGATGATAAAAGTGCTCTATCAACCACATATGCAGCAGAATATTGCATCCCTCAAAGTAATCTTCACCTTCTTGACAACGGGTCGAAGCTCGAAAAATATCTCCCAAAATCATGGGAAGAATGGTATGATCCTTGCTGCTTTGCAAATACGAGACTACTGCAACAAATCAAATTTCGATGCGCTCATCACGCTCTGGAAAGACCATGATCCCTGGGAATGATATCATAAACGCAAAGATTCTCAACTCCCTCCAATCATCGTAACTCAATTGGTTGACGAATTCTATGCCCGAGAAATTTCAAACCCTTTCTCGTCCCCAAAACCCGTCATAGAGATATTCCAGTGGGACCCACCCTTATTTTAAGCAAACCATGGGAATTCGACGGAGGCATTAGTTTTTTAAAAAATTGTTCACACCAACTTTTCTTGGAGCAGCGGGCTTTTTTCGACGAAGGTCTCTCCCCAATTTGATGAACCCACCTAATTCTTCTAATGTGGTCATCATACAATCTTTGAACCTGAAGACATTGTTCGCGGGGTCCAAAAAACCCACTAGAGCCTCGATTAAATCTCTGTTAGGCTTAATTGCCATGATATTTGTGAGGAATTTGAGGTGCTTAAATACTCGATTCTGTTCCCATGTAGCAAAACTAGCCCACCAACCACAGAGACTACTTAGGGTCTTATATCTGATCAAGAACATATGAGGTGTCTCGTCCCTTACCCTTTTCTGACTGCTTCTTTGTGGAAAAATCACGGTGATCCTAAAAATAAGATAAAAAGGATTAGGACGTACCTAAACTATATGCAAATTATGATCATTTCCTTTTTTTTTTATTTAGGACTCGATCTATATTTATTATTCATTATTATAACAATATATATTTTTGAAATTACTGGACACAAAAGTTGAGATGATAAAAGCGGAAAAATAGCCATTATACCAAAGACGACCCTTCGATAAAAGCCATAAAGGATGTCTCGGCAAAAATAGCCAAACACAGGAACAAAATAATTAAAAAATTTTAAAAAGAAAACTATTTTTACGAAAACGATCCTTTGCTATTCCGAAAGGGGTTCAAAGGTTGTCTCGGCAAATATAGCCAGACAAAACTAGATAAAATGGCTATTTTTGCGAAAACAGTCGTTTGGTACTTCCAGAAAGGTTTAATGTTGCTTCGACAAAAATGGACAGAAAAAAGGGTAAAATGGTAAAAGGTGAATGAATATGAACAAAGTAACTATTTTTTACAAAAATAGCCCTTCAGCACTTCCCAAGAAAATTATAAGGATGCCTTGGCAACACAACAGGAACATGAGAGCAAGACAGTAAGAAGGTGACCAAAATAGGCTCTTTTTCAGTTGAACATTTTATGCACATGCTAAATTTTATGCTCCTTTTTTATTTGAAATATGTGGACTGAACTCGATGAAGGTTGCCTCCGTATCTCATATTCGGTGAGAATCAAACACGCGTAGTTTGGTAAAAATGGGTACTTTTCCCTTTTTTAAATGAAAATTAATTTTACAACTCACACTAAACCCGCGTATTGTGTGCTGAACACTTAGTAAAAATGCTCTCTGATTCTTTCTCCTTTTTGTGTGTAGATGTGTGTCAAATATGATCTTTTTTCTTTCTCCCCCTAGATGATATGGAAAGACCTCCCTTTATAGGAGATGAGGATTCTTGGGACAGATTTTGTTTTAGCCAAACATCTGTCCTTAATGATAGATTTTTTACCCAAAATCAATCCGAAACCAGAAATCTGTCCAGTGAACAGTTTGCCTTACCAACTGTGGACAGAATTTTTGAGTATTATACTCCAAAACATTCCACAATAGTGAAAGCAACCAAACACGGACGCTATACTCAAGTATTTCTTACAACTTAGTTTTCAATACGTGACTTATTTAAGCTAAAAACTCAACCTAAAATCATGCTCAAAGGAAGATAAGGTCAAGCTTAACAAATCATTCAACGAACCAACTAAACACGATGAATCAAACAATCCAACAATTTGAATTGAATTCATCATTTGTAGCCACGACTAACTTAATGTTCAAACAAATGACAAAATAATCAACCAGCTAGGTCCAGGAACAAATATCCGAGAGTAACAAGCACGAGCAAACAAACAATCGACTGGCTAAGTCGATAAAACTAAAAATTCAGTAATACAAATGCATATAAAATTGTCGACCAGCTAGGCCAAAGAACCAAAAATCAAAACTGACGAACTATATACAAGCTAATCGACCGGCAAGGTCGAAAAAAACTAATTTAATGACATGAAGAAACATATGATTCCAGAATAACAACGAATTAATGAAATAACATACAGTGATAATACGACTAACAAAATCACAACTATGAATAATCCTTAAACCTAATGAAAAATACAACGAAGAAGAAGAGAAGAAGAAGAGAGAAGAAAAAACAAGGAAAAAATGGAAAGAAGAAATAAGGTTATACTGAACGATAGGAGCCGATGCCAAATCAAACGAGGAGATGCCAAGGAAGACAAGCCATGCAAAAAAAAATGAGTTCAAGCATTGTGCTAAAGAGAAACGAACGATTTTGGTCAGGAATAGTCTAAAAATGAAGGGCCACTAATGGTCTTGGGTGGTTGAGGCGGTGGCGAACAATGGTGTGGTGGGTAGCAGGTTTTTTTGGTCAGCCGTGATGGGGATTTTTGGGACATAAGTCGGAGATAGGAGGAGAAGAGGAGGAAATGGTACGATTTCGGTAGAGACTAGAGGTGGCGAATGGCGGTAGGTGTGTCACGACCCCGACCCTGGTCATGATGGTTCCCAACATAATGCTAGGCAAGACCGACCATCAAACATTCACAACCCTTTTATATAGAATCCTTTATTAGCTATTAGAGTTAAATGCCAGTTTAATATAAATAAAAGTCAAAACAGTATATATGAAATATGCAGAATACCATAAATATCTCTACAATAGCCCGTTAGATCCAGTGTCACAAGTCTGAGCCTCTAAATATAAGGTTTCAAAAGTCCACAATAGAGATACGTCTAGAATGTGGAAAAGTAAAATATAGAGGTAGACCATCGGGTCTGCAAATGCCATACAGCTACCTCGATAACTTTGGCGAAAACTGAACTGCTAAAGAGCTCGCACTACACCTCAGGGGTACTTGGATCTGCACACACGGTGCAGGAAGTAATACGAGTACTGTGTTCCAATGTGTAATAAAAATAAATAATGACTGACAGTATGGAATCACAAAAAGGCACCAAGCAGTTCTATATCAGAGCAGTAATTTAAACAACAAATATTGAAGATGTCAAGTAAAATTCCTTAAAAGAACCAGGTAAACCAGGTAGCTCAACAGGTATTAATCAAGTATAAAATCAGCTCCTCGAGCATATTGTTCACTTATTTATTACTGTTCCTCGGTACTCGATTCATATACTTTTCACAATAACCAAAATCATAGTTATACCGCTGCAGCGTTCTTCATGATCCAGATATCGTTGTGGCGCACATCCTGATCCGTAACATTAGTTTACTGCGCTCACTGGGGGTGTGCAAACTCCGGAGTTGCTTCTACAGCCCAAGCGCTACATTGTTGCGGCGCATAGCCCCATATATATATATATATATATATATATATATACATATATATATATATATATATACATATATATATACATATATATATATATATATATATATACATATATATATATATACACACACACATACATACACGCATGTTGCGGCGTGCAGCGCGATCCATATAAATATATTCATTTGCTGCGGGGTGAAGCCCGGTCCATAACATATAAAACATCCTCACTATTGGGTTCTCAACTCCTCTCAGTCAATATAATCACAGCCACTTGGGCATACTAATACAAAATAGGAATCTCCGCCAACATATTACTTTCATTTATGATTAGCATTTCAAAACCAGTTCATATTATGTTTAACAGTTAGAAACATGACCGAGGATATGATTTTTAACAAGTAAGGTGAGGATAATCAATAAAAGAATGCCCCTAAGGGTTCTACAGGTCCGCACAAGGCCCCAAACATGGCTATTAGCCGAAATCATAATGACAACAAGTAAGTCTTAGTCAAATAAATAGTAAATTCATCAATCAGGACGAACCAAGTCACAATCCCCAACGCTCTACCCCACTCTCGCTATTCGGCATGCAAGTCACCTCAATATAGTATTACTATGTGCAAATTCGGGATTTCAAACTCTCGGGACATCATTTAACATCATTACTCACCTCAAACCGGCTAAAGTTCTAGATCGCTATGCCTTTGCCTCTAAAATAGGCCTCCTCGCGCGTCGAATATGGCCAAAACCACAACGAATACATCACAATATGCCAAAGAAACAATACCCAATAGAAAAGAATCGAAAAATAAAAAAAATCCAGAAATTAGCAAATCCCAAGTCCCAGACCTACTTCTTGAAACTCAGAAATTTTCACATCAACGGGTTCGTTATCTCACCATGAGTCTATGCATATAAATAACACCAAAATCGGAGTCCAAATAACCCCTCAAATCCAAATTTAAAATCTCAAAATCCCAACCCCTAGTTCTTACAGTCTTGGCTAAATTTACATGATTTTCTAGGTTAATTCCACAATATAATCATGTTTTTGCTCATAGAACTTACCTTTAATCAATCATCTTCGAATCCCTCTTCAATTTTCTCCTAAATAGCTTTAACAAGGCTCAGAAATGGTTAAAAAAATGACTTAGCTCGGGAGATAAAATGTTTCAAAACCCTTATTCCCAGCTATTGATTCCTTCTATGCGATCGCAGAAAAACCTTCGTGATGCCAAAGTACAAAAATTCCACTCCCCAATTGTACTCTATGTGATCGCATACACGCACATGCAATCGCAATGCATAAGGCTCCTTACTCTATGCGATCGCGGATGCCTCTCCGAGTTCGCAATGAACAAAAACCATACAGGCCCCCAGGCCCAATTAACACTATGTGATCGCGACCCCTCAACTGCGTTCTCAATGAAAAATTACACTTCTCCCTCCAAAGCTTCTATACGATCACATGAGAACCAACGCGATCTCAATAAACAAAATTTTCTGCAACTGAAACCTACAATTCCTAAGTTCTCAAATCATGAAATTGATCCATTTAACCTCCCAAGACACACCCGAATCCCTCGGGACCTCAACCAACCCTACCAACATAAACCATAACATCATTCAAACTTGTTCCAATCTTCAAAACACCTCAAACAATATCAAATTACCCAAAACTCATCGAATTCAATTCTAAGTTCTTCGAAAACCTTCGAAATACGCATTTGATCAAACAACAACCAAATCACCTCCGACTTACCTGAAATTTACACACACATCCCAAATCACATAAAGAAGCTACATCAACTCTTAAAATCCCATTCCTACCCTCTGATCAAAATCTCATCTACCAACAGGGATTCGCCAAAATACTAACTTTGCCAATTCAAGCCTAATTCTACTCCGGACCTCCAAAGCCACTTATGGTCAGACTCCTAAGTCAAAAATCATCCCCTGAAGATAAGCGAACCATCAGAATTCACATCCGAGCCCTCTAACTCATAAGTCCACATCCGATTTACTTTCCAACTTAATCATTTTTCAAAGAGACTAAGTGTCTCATTTCTTATCAAAACCACTTCAAACCAACTCGATCACATATGATATGGATAACAAAGCATAAAGAAGCAGAAAATTGGGAAAAAGGGGCGGTAACTTAGAGACAACGAATCGGGTCATCACATCCTCTCAAACTTAAACAAATGCTCGTCCTCGAGCGGGTCAAGAAACATAACTGAAGCCTCAAATAGGTGAGGATATCTGCTCTGCATATCCCACTCGGTCTCCCATGTAGCCTCCTCCATGGGCTGACCTTTCCACTGCACCTTCATTGAAGATATATCCTTTGATCTCAACTTTCGAACCTGACGACCAAAAATAGCCACTGGCTCCACATCATAGGTCTTCAAACTGAACTATGCTAAAGTCCAAAACATGAGACGGGTCCCAACATACTTTCGGAGCATAGAAACATGGAACACCGGATGCACACTCGAGAAGCTAGGTGGCAAAGCAAGCATATAAGCCACCTCCCCAATCCTCCTAAGGACCTCAAAAGGCCCAATGAACCGCAGACTCAACTTCCCTTTCTTCCCAAATCTCTTAACACCCTTCATGGATAAAACCTTCAGCAAAACCTTCTACCAACCATATAAGACACATCGCGAACCTTCCGGTCCGCATAACTCTTCTGAAGCAAGTGAGCTGTGCAAAGTCTGTCCTGAATCAACTTCACCTTCTCTAAGGATCCTAAACTAAATTTGTCCCCAATAGCCTAGCCTCGTTGGGCTCGAACCAACCAGCTGGAGATATACACCGCCTCCCATGCAAGGCCTCATATGGTGCCATCTGAACGCTGGACTGATAGCTGTTGTTGTAGGAAAACTCTACAAGTGGCAAAAACTCATTCCACGAACCTCCAAAGTCAATGACACAAGAACACAACACGTCCTCCAATATCTGAATAGTATGCTCGGACTATCCGTACGTCTAAGGATGAAATGTTGTGCTGAACTCCACCTGAGTACCCAACTCCCTCTACACGGCTCTCCAAAACTGCAAAGTTAACTGAGTACCTCTATCCTTGATGATAGAAACGGGAATGCCATGCAACCGAACAATCTCCTGGATATAAATCCTTGCCAGACACTCTGATGAATAGGTAGTACATATAGGAATAAAGTGTACGGACTTGGTCAGTCGATCAGCAATCACCCAAATAGCATCAAATTGCTTCAAAGTCCGAGGTAGTCCAACAACGAAGTCCATAGTAATCTTCTCCCACTTCCACTTAGGAATACCCATCTGCTGAAGCAGGCCACCCGGTTTCTGATGCTCATATTTCACCTGTTAATAGTTGAGACACCGAGCTACAAACCTCACAATATCTTTCTTCATCCTTTGCAACCAATAATTCTATCTAAGATCATGATAAATCTTCGCGACACCTGGATGAATGGAATATGACGAGCTCTGGGCCTCCTCCAGCATCAACTCTCGAAGCCCATCCACATTGGGCACGTAAATCCAACCCTACATTCTCAGCAATCCGTCATCACCAATGGTCGCATCTCTAGCATCTCCATACTGAACTCTATCCTTAAGGACAAGCAAATGCGGATTATCATATTGAGGCTCTCTGATGCAATCATATAAGGAAGACCAAGAAACCACACAAGCTAACACTCGGCTGGGCTCCGAAATGTCTAATCTCACAAGCCGATTGTCCAAGGCTTGAACATCAACTGCGACGTGTTTCTCCCCAACTGGAATGTACGCCAAACTCCCCATACTCACTCCTTCCGCCTCAAAACGTCAGCCATAACATTGGCCTTTCCTGGATGATACAGAATAATGATATCATTATCCTTAAGCAACTCTAGCCACCTCCGCTACCTCAAATTAAGATCTTTTTGCTTGAACAAATGCTGAAGACTGCGGGGATCGTTGAATACCTCACATGATATGTCATACAAATAGAGCCTCCAAATCTTCAACACATGAACTATAGCAGCCAACTCCAAATGATGAAGAGGGTAGTTTTTCTCATGGGGCTTCAAGTGATAAGAATCATAAGCAATAACTCTATGCTCCTGCATCAATACACAGCCAATCCAAACTCCCGAAGCATCACAATATATGGTATATGAACCAGAAGCTGGTGGCAGAACCAATACTGGAGTTATGGTGAGAGCTGTCTTGAGCTTTTGAAAGCTCTCCTCACCCTCGTCCAACCACACAAATGAAATGCCCTTTTGAGTCAACCTGGTCAAGGGCGATATGATAGAAGAGAACCCCGGGACAAACCGGCAATAATAACCCGCGAAGCCAAGGAACTACAAATCTCTGTGGCTGAGGATGGCCTAGGCCAACTCTGAACCGCCCCTATCTTCTTTGGATCGACCTGGATACCCTTGTTAGTCACCACGTGCCCCAAGAAAGCCACAGAACTAAGCCAAAACTCACACTTGGAGAACATTCCATAAAGATTCTTCTCCCTCAATCTCTGCGATGCAACCCACAAATGCTCTACGTGATCCTCCTGACTATGCCAGCACACCATGATATCATCAATCAATACAATAACAAACGAATCCAGATAAGGCTAAAATACATTGTTCATCAAATTCATGAATGTTGTTGGGGCATTGGTTAGCCCGAAAGTTATGACATGAAACTCATAGTAACCATATCTAGTCTTGAAAGCAGTTTTAGGAATATCCGAATCCCTGATCTTCAACTAGTAATAGCCCAAACGGAGATCAATTTTGGAAAACACCCTCGCTTCCTAAAGCTGGTCAAATAAGTCATCTATGCAAGGCAATAGATACTTGTTCTTGATGGTTACTTTATTCAATTGCATGTAATCAATGCACATTCTCATTGTACAATCCTTCTTCTTTAGAAACAGAACTGGCGCACCCCACGGTGACACACTAGGTCGAATGAACCCTTTATCTACGAGTTCCTAAATTTTCTCCTTCAATTCTTTCAACTCAGCTAGTGCCATATGAAATGGCGGAATAGAAATGGGCTAAGTGCCCGATACCAGATCAATACCAAAATCAATATCCCTGTTCGGTGGCATGTCCGACAAGTCTGCTGGAAATGCATTGGGAAAATCCCTCACAACTTGAATAGAATCAATGCTAGGAGTCTCATCTCCAACATCTCACACGAAGGTTAAATATGACAGACAACCCTTCCCAATCATACGCCTGGCCTTCAAGAAAGAAATAACTCTATTGGGAACAAAATCAGTCACACAACGCAACTCGATCTGCAGTACACCCGGTATAGACAAAGTGACTGTCTTAGCATGATAGTCTAGAATAGCACGACACCGAGATAACGAATTCATGCCCAAAATCTAATGAAAGTCCGCCATGCTCAATTGCAATAGATAAACTTTGGTCTCCAAGCCCCCAATAGAAACAATACATGACAAGTACACACGGTCTACAATAATGGTGCAGCCCACCGGGCTAGACACATGAACATACAAAGTAAGAAGCTTTCAGGTCGTACTAAAATGGAGAGCAAAATATGAGGACACATAAGAATAGATAGAACCGAGATCAAAAAATAGGAACGCATCTCTGTGGAACACTGAGACAATACTTGTAATGATAGCATCTGAAGCAATAGCACCTAACATGCCTAGTAGAGCATAAAAATGAGCTTGGCCACCTCCTGAACGGCTTCGACCTCTAGGTGACCTCTGGCTACCTGAGCCCCACCCTTAGCTGGTTGGGTGGGTGGTAAAGTAGTTGGAGTAGAAATCCAGGGTTGATCCATCTGCTGGAACTGACCGCTACAAAGTTAAGGGCACTACCTCCTCATATGCCCAAACTCTCCGCACTCATAGCAAATACCAGTGCAGGAGATATAGACTCAAGGGAACCCCTCACAGTGGAGTGACTAGCAGATGTGCTCGACGCAGACGAATCCTGAGCTGATGGGGAATGAGATGGGATCTGAGCTAGGAGGGCACTAAGTGAAGACTGGCCCTGTTGGAACCTTTCATGACCACGGCATAAAGATGACCCTCTGTATTATGGACGGGCCGACTTAGCATGCCTGAAAGAACGACCTCTACCCTACTGAGACTGGCCCCTCGAGAAAGCGCCACTGAAACTGCTAGAACCTCGAGGCCTTTTGGCCTCCCTCTCCTATCACTCCCGGTGACGAACTAACTCGATCTCACAAGCGATATCCACCACCTCCTCAAACGTAGTACCCAATACTCTCTCTCTTGTTATGAGAATACATAAATAGTAGTTAAGTCCATCCACAAATCTCCTGATCCTTTAACGATCTGATGGAATCATCTATGTGGCATGATGAGCCAACTCTAAAAACCTCCTCTCGTACTGGGTCACAGTCATATCTCCCTTGCTTCTCTGCCTCAGCCACGAACACATCCACGACCTCTGGTAGCCTTAGTAGGTGGAACTGGTAGTCGCCCACCTCGTCCAGTAGCTCGAGTCCTCACCATCTGTGAGAGAATAGAATAACAGAAATTTAGTTCTCGGAGCAACAAAGGCACACGACAAGGATTTCAAGAATATGAAGCTTTCCAAAAGGTTCTGCAGCCTTTCAAGGATAAATGCAGCTGTTTCGATTGGCTATACTCTATTAAATCGGCTCATGACTCGCACCAAGTAACCTAGGCTCTGATACTAACTTTTCATGACCCCAACCCCGGTTGTGATGGCGCCCAACACAATATTAGGCAAGCCCGACCATCAAATATTCACAACCATATTATATAGAATCCTTTATTAGCTATTAGAGTTAAATTCCAGTTTAATATCAATTGAAATCAAAACAGTATATATGAAATATGCGGAAAACCATAAACATCTACACAATATCCTGCTAGATCCGGTGTCACAAGTCTGAGTCTCCAAATACAAGGTTTCAAAAGTCCACTACAGAGATAAGTCTAGAATGCAAAAATGTAAAAGATAGAGGAGAACATCGGGTCTGCGGATGCCACGCAGCTACCTTGATAACTCCGATGGAAACTGAACTGCTAAAGAGCTCGTACTACACCTCAAGGGTACCTGGATCTGCACACACGGTGCAGGGAGTAATGTGAGTACTCCGACCCAATGAGTAATAAAAACAAATAATGGCTGACAGTATGAAATCACGAAAAGGCACTAAGCAGTTCTATATCAAAGTAGTAAAACCATTTAAACAGCAAATAATTAAAGATGTCAAGTAAAATTCCTTAAAACCAGGTAGAACAGGTAGCTCAGGTATTAATAAAGTATAAAATCTGCTATTCAAGCATATTGTTCACTTAATTATTACTTTTCCTTGGTACTCGATTCATATACTTCTCACATTAACCAAAATCATAAATATACCGTTCCGTCGTGCAGCTCGATCCATAGCAATAATTGACTGCACTTACTGGGGGTGTGCAGACTCCAGCGGGGCTCCTACAGCCCAAGCGCTACATTGTTGCAGCGTGCAACCTGATATATATATATATATATATATATATATATATATATATATATATATATATATATATATATATATATATATATATATATATATATACAGACATACACACACACACATTTGTTGCGGTGTGCAGCCAAATCCATATAAGTATATTCATATGCTGCGGTGTGCAGCCAAGTCCATAACAAATAAAATATCCTCACTATTGGGTTCTCAACTCCTCTTAGTCAATTTAATCACAGCCTCTCGGGCATACTAATACAAAATAGGGATCTCAGCAGACATATTACTTTCATTTATGATTAGCATTTCAAAACCAGTTCATATCGTGTTTAACAGTTAGAATCATGACCGAAGATATAACTTTTAACAAGTGAGGTGAGGATAATTAGTAAAAGAATGCCCTTAAGGGTTCTACAGGTCGGCAAAAGGCCCCAAACATAGCTACTATCCCAAATCATAATGATAATAAGTAAGTCTTAGTCATATAAATAGTAAATTCAACAACCGGGACGGATCAAGTCACAATCCTTAACGGTGCTCAACCCCATGCTCGCTATTCGGCATGCAAGTCACCTTAATATAGTACTACGATGTGCAAATCTGGGGTTTCAAACCCTTAGGACATCATGTAACATTATTACTCACCTCGAACCGGCTAAAGCTCAGGCTCGCTATGCCCTTGACTCTCAAATCGGCCTCCTCGTGTGTCGAATCTAACCAAAAGCACAACAAATATGTCAGAATACGCCTAAGAAACAATACCCAATCGAAAACAATCAAAAAATATAAAAAATCCCGAAATTAGAAAAACTCGATGCCCAAACCCACTTTTTTAAACTCGAAAAATTTCACACCAACGTGTTCCTTATCTCGCCATGAGTCTATGCATATAACTAACACCAAAATCGGAGTCCAAATGACCACTCAAATCCCAATTTAAAATCTCAAAATCTCAAACCCTAGTTCTTCCATTTTTTGCTAAATTTCCATGGATTTCTAGGTTAATTCCACAATATAATCATGTTTTTGCTCATAGAACTTACCTCTAATCAATACTCTTCAAATCCCTCATCAATTTCTCCCAAATATCTCTAACAATGCTCATCAATGTTGAAAAAAATGACTTAGCTCGAGAGATAAAATGTTTAAAAACCCTTCTGCCTAGCTGTTGATTCCGTCTATGCGATCGCGAAAAAACCTTCGTGATTGCAAAGCACAAAAATTCCACTCCCCAATTTTACTCTATGCGACCGCATACATGCACATGCGATCGCAATGCATAAGGCTCCTTACTCTACGCGATCGCGGATGCCTCTCTGTGTTTGCAGTGAACAAAAACAATCCAGGCCCCTGGCCCAATTCACACTATGTGATCGCAACCTTATAACTGTGTTCGCAATGAACAATTACACTACTCCCTCCAAAGCTTCTATGCAATCGCATGAGAACCAACGTGATCTCAATGAACAAAATTCTCTACAACTGAAACCTACAATTCCTCTCAAAACATGAAATTGATCTGTTTAACCTCCCGAAACACACTCGAGGCCCTCGGGACCTCAACCAAGCCTACCAACATAACTCATAACATCATTCAAACTTGTTCAAATCTTCAAAACACCTCAAACAACATCAAATTACCCACAACACATCGAATTCAGTCTTAAGTTCTTCTAAAACTTCCTAAATTCGCATTTGATAAAAAACCCAACCAAATCACCTCCGAATGACCCAAAATTTACACACACATCCCAAATCACATAACGAAGCTACAAAATACTCTTGAATTTCCATTCCGACCCTCGGATCATAATCTCACCAACCATTGAATCAAAGGGCTATGAATGGATGAGATTAAATCTCAATCACTTAACCAAAATAACGTAGTTTTGATATAAAACTATGTCGTTTCAACCTTCCTATAGTAGCCCCTTGTGGACCGGATTTGGACGAAATGGGCTCAAATTTTTGGCCAATTTTAAAACCTATACATACACAAATAAGAAAAAACACACACATTCATACACATACACATACACACTATAAATATATATATATATATATATATATATATATATATATATATATATATATATATATATATGTGTGTGTATATATATATATATATATATATATATGATGGGGCAAAAATTGGGCATTTACAACTTTCATCAAAGTCAACTCCCTTCTTATCTAGGTGCAAAGGTATGGTTATCTTGGTTTATTCTGAATGTCCATTTGTTAGATAAATCTCTCTTATCTGTCGGCAATTTCACTAACTCATATGTGTCATTCTTATGGAGCGACTTCATCTCATCTTCCATCGCTTTAACCCGCTGATCTTTATGAGTATCTTGAATGGCTTCATCATAATTCTCAGGTTCTCCCATGTCAGTATAATGTACATACTCATCAGGAAGATAGTGCATGGATTTTTGCTTCTCCCTTGTAGATCTTCAAAGAGAGATTTCAGGAGCATTCAAAGTAGTTACTTGTGAAGGAATTGGCTGTTGATCAACTACAACATCATGTTCTGTAGCATCCATAACATCTATGCCACGATGATGAATTTGATCTTGATCACTATTTCCATCATTTTCTTGGGTTCTTTCATGTGCAATAAGTGTCTTACAAATTACAACTGGATCAATATCAACTAAGCTCTCATTACTCTAAGAATCTATTTCTCATATTTGCCGATATATTCAATAGTTTGGTCTTCAAAGAATATTGCACCACGAATTCTAATAAGTTTATTGTCAACTGGATCATAAAAATAATACCCAAACCCATCTTGACCCTAACCGATAAAGATACACTACTTAGTTTTGACATCCAGTTTCGATCTCTCATCTTTAGGAACATTCACACAAGCTTTACACCCAAAAAGTCTCTGGTGATCATAAGAAACATCTTTGTTAAACCAAACTCTGTCTGGTTAATCACCATCCAAAGCAACTGCATGAGACAAATTGATAACATAGGCAACAGTGTAAGTGTTTCCGCCCAAAATATATTTGGAAGTTTAGCCTCTGCAAGTGAGCATCTAACTCTCTCAACTAGAGTTATTTCTTCCCCGTCTGTCTCTAAGCTAAGGCCTGAAATTCCTTAAGCATGCCAAGTACTTGATCTTTAGATTTCAAAGGATACACCCAAAGCTTACGAGAATGATCAAAAATGAATGTCACAAAGCAAAGTGCATCACCTTTTGAATTTACTTTAAAAGGACCACACAAATCAGAGTGTACTAGCTCCAATAAATTTAACTTTCTTGAGGGGGGATGGATATGAAAGGAAACCCTTTTATGTTTTCCAGCTAAATAATGGATACACCTTTTCAGCTTTGCTTGTTTCAATCCAGAAAGCAAACTATTCTTAGACAAACACATAATCCCCCTATCGCACATATGACTCAGTCTTCGGTGACATAACTCATATAAAGTATCACTTTTCACCAGATTTATGGAGTCATTAAGAGTAGAGCCTTGTGTCACATATAATTGGCCAGACTTGACTCCTCGATCCACTACTAACGAGCCCTTCGTAAGCTTGCATTGGCCATTAAAGAGGGCATTATGGTAACCTTTATCGTCTAATCATCCTGCGGAGATCCAATTGAAAGGGAAGTCTAGAGCATGCTAGACATCTTGAAGAACTAACATTGAACCATTATTAGTTTTCAAACAAATTGTGCCAACACCAAATACCTTAACTTCGCTGGTATTGCCCATTTTTAACACTCCAGAATCAACATGAGTATAAGATGAGAAAAAAAAGCTTTTCTTGGTGTGACAAGGATAGGGCTGCCTTCCTTGTATTTTGAAGGTCATCAATTTCTTTAGCAGAAATAATTTGTTGTTCCCAGTTTTTGAAACACAAAGAGTCTCTAGATTTTCCCAGGATGATCTCGCATGTATCTCATTCACAATAATGATGCGAATATTATCTTCACCCATTATCATATATATCCACATACTTGTTGGTGCTCGAAATCTCAATCTTTATCGGATATACTCGGGTTTATGAGCTGAAAAACGAGTAGATGCACCTGCTTCACGAACAACAAGTCTTTTATCTTGCTTTTCCAAACATTATAATTTCTCGCATTTAAATATACCATCTTGCTCATATTCGCCTGCATTCCATAATAATCCGGATAAACCAAGGCTCCAATACCACTGTTATATTGAGGAAGAGGCAAACCCGAAAATAAAGAAGATAAAGAATACCAAATTATAACGTGAAAAATCCTTCAAATCAAAGGTAAAAATCACAGGATCAGAAAGATCCAAAAACTCCACTATAACTATAAGAGGGTTACAAATATTTTTCAAATTTGCTACACGACAAGTGCCAAGCACGGAGCAACAATAGTAATAAGAGCAACAACTAATCAATTGCAGAAAGAGGAGAATCCACAAAAATGAAGTTGATGTATGAGGCTTGAAATCAGATGCTACGAGCCTCCAAATTTGATCTCCACCGTTCGAATCCAAGACCAAGTCAGTCAAAATTTCAGCCCAATCCAATGGAGAACAAATTGTAAAATGTGATTTGAAATTGACTGGTCTGAATAAAAATATATAGCAAAATAAATACTTTTCTTTTCTCTTCTCTATTAATAAAAGCTCTCTCAAAACACTCAAATTAATTGAAAATTAATTTTGAAAGCATGTTGTACTAAAATATCGAGGAAAGAACTTAGGTAAGATAGAATAATAATCAAATGGAGAATTCTAACTTTTTTTATATGAATAAAAAATCAAAAGTATCACAAATATAATGGGGACCACAGGAAATTAGGAGCCAAACGTTGCTTCTTTATTTTGGTGGGCAAAACGCAGTGGAATTGTGTGGTTCGCAGTATTATACCACGAAGTGTTAAAATTTTGTTTTTTAATAATTCGCATTATAATACAGTGAATCACTTTAATAGTTAACTTTCTGTTAAAGTAATTCGCAATATTATATTACGAATTATGTAATTATGTAATTTTTTTTAACAGTAAAAATGTATTTTGTGCCAAAAAAGGCACTATTTATGTTTCGGACTCTTTTTCTTATGCCATTTCATTCACATTTATTTTTAGAATTTTTACCTTCTATAGCAAATGCCGATACTTTATTTATTTTAAATAAATACTATTTTCAGAAATTATATTCTATAGCTATCTTTTGATTTTTCTAGTCAAATATTTATTTATTATCACCTCTTACCTTTAACCCATAAAATACGCTTTGATTTATTTTTCTCTCTCATTCTTTCATAATTTTCTCCACCCTCTCTCCCTCAACCAATGCCACAAATTATAGTACCTCCGCCTTTCTTTTGATGCAACACCTGTCTTTCTAAAACTCAAGAATATCCACCAATATTTTTCCATAAAAGCTCCTAACTGATACTCTCCAATTCTTAGAAATCTGAAACCAACATAAAATCAGAAAAATAGTAGAAAAGTGAGATATAAAATACTTGGGAAAGTGAAAAGAGAGAACTCGCAAACGACGATGCCATCAGCATTGTCAGAATCATCAGTTCTAGAACAGAGACGATGAATTTGGATTCTTGTATGTAATTTTGGAATTTTGAATTCTTGAAACCAACGCAAAAATCATAGAATTTTCTTTTGAAATCGAAGGTTAGATGATTTTGGATCTTTTGTATATAATTTTGGAAATTTTAATGGTTTATTCTTGAATAAAGAAGACGGAGTGGGGTAAGGCTGTATCCGGTTCCAGTTTTGGGTCTATTTGGGTCTGCGGGTTCCGGTTCTTGCGGTTCCGGTTCTGGCGGTTTTGGCGATTCTGGCGGTTCTGGTTCTGGCGGTTCTGAAGGTGGAACTGGCCCGTGACGGTTCCAGGTACCATGCGGTTCCGGTTCTGGCGGTTCCGGCGGTTCTGAATCTTTTTTTTAAAATCAATATCTTGTATAGTAGTCATTACTATATTGTAAAATATATTTTATATGGTGTACTATGTTATTAGTATAGTATATATTGTGTTTGGTAATTAGTATATATTATGAATAAGTAGTGTATATTTTGTATATAAGTAGTATATATTGTATATTAGTATATATTGTATATAAGTAGTGTATATTGTGTTGTAGTTAGTAATTAGTATAAATTGTATATAAGTAGTAATTTTGATAAACGAATGTTGTCATTAGTATATTGTGTTGTATGTTATATATTGTATGTTATATAAATATTCAAGGATTGATATAGAAGTAAAGACAAAGAAATATTGAGACAAAAGATATTCAAGGATATGAAAAAGAGCATATTTATTGACCAAAATGGCATATCTTTCTTAGTATTCCTTCCCCCAATGGAATGAGCACAACATGGTACTAATACCACGATTAAAAGGAAAAAAACTAAAAGAAGACGTGCCAATGTACTAGTTACATCATAATTTATGCATTATTTCAAACAAATCTCATAAAACCTTCAAGGTTGGGAGGTGGTTGTGTTGGCGGTGGTGGAAATGAAGCTTGTTCATCACCACTTCCGGGTGAAGTTGCTTCCTGAGCAAGTTCTGCTATCATTTCTTCATACGCCTCATCTATTTTCTGGTTGTGATTCTGCTAGGCCAAAGTTCCTTCTGTCTGCGCGAATCCAATCTCGAAAAAGCACTGATTTTTCCAAGCTGTCCGCATCGACGCTCTGTATCACCTATTTGTAGTCTTGCTTGACAAAAGCACTCCCCGATGCAACAGCTGACGCTTGAATCGACAGCACATCCCGAGCCATCCTTGCAAGAACGGCAAAATGCTTTTCCCTTGTCTTCCACCATTCCAAAAGGTCGAAAGAGCCGTCTGGATTCTCCTTTTCTAGTCCCTGTGACAAATAAACTTGAAGCTCATTTAGATGGGTAATTTCATCAAAATTATCACCTTGAGTACCCCTGAACTCCGTCCACGATTTAAGAGCTGTTAAGCCAGCAGCTCTTTTAGATGATTGTGATGTAGACGAAGTAGGGGTTGGAATATTTGGCCTAGCCTGCTCTATCGCCTGTTTATAGGCATTATAAACAGTTTGAGCATTAACTTTAATTGATGCTTTCGCATCAGCTAGTGTAGCAATTTCTACTTCTGAAAGATCTAAAGATCGATAAATAGTAGAATACCAAAAGTGAGGACCTCCTAATTTCATAGTTGGATTTAACATAGCAGACACACCAAAAATAGGAGGGATTGGAAAAAAATATTTTTTAAACTTTTTTTTTCATTTCAGTTATTGCAAGTTCATAAATGTCCCCTCCCTCGCTAAAATCAACAAACAAATTAGCAAGTGCGGCAATATAAACTAAACAGTTAGAAATAGTCGGATAATAATTTCCAGAAAAAGCATTTGTAGCCACATGAAAATGTTCTAAAAAATCTAAAAGAATTTTAACATTAGTCCAATCTTGGGTAGTTAGCATTTCATCATCTTCCTCACCACAATCCCGAGAATTATACGTAGCGTTAATTGGGTTTCTATATTCATACGCTACTACTAAACTTTCGTACATGTAATTCCACCAAGTCGGGCAAGGTTTAGGAACCTTTCTTTCTCTAAGGCCATATTCGTCACACTTTTTAAAATATTCTCTAAGTCTACTTCTACGGTTTGAATAAAATAGCCAATTAAGAGCCATTTTCACCTTTTCAGTTTCTATATTTAATATTCGCATACCATCACCAACAATTAAATGATAAATATGACAAATACATCTAACATGGAAAATATTAGTAAATGCAGGATTAAGTGTTCTTGTTAGTATGCCTATTGCACTAGTGTTGCTAGAATCATTATCCATAGAAATTGACATTATTTTATCACTACTGCAAAAATTATCTGCATACATCTGAAACAGTGTTAGCTATAAACCTACCCGTGTGCCGTGAATTAATTATTCTATATGCAGTTATACGTTTTTGCATTGTCGAGTCTTCGTCTATCCAATGACTTGTCACAGTTAGATAATCACAGTCATTTCCACTTCTACCAATATCAGTTGTAATAGAAATACGATTAGTTATATGAGTAAATAAATAGCGCAAATATTGTTCATATTCATGCTTGTATTTATAAATATCGGCCTTAACTGTTGCACGAGGCCAACCTTTATAAGTAGGATTAAATACTCTTCTAATATAATGAATCCATGCAGGATTAGAAGCAAAAGAATAAGGCAAACACATAACAGTAATCATTTTCGCTAATTCTTTAATAAGGCAAACACATAACAGTAATCATTTTCGCTAATTCTTTACGATCCTTATTTGGATCGTAATATAAAATACCTCCGGTGGCTGTGTTTATTCCTGGTTGAACTAGATTAGAACCAGTACTTGGGTTAACTGTAGAATCAACACTTGTCCTCCCCTCTTGTTGCACTTCCAATTGCAAATATCTAGCCTTATCGTTTGGGTGTAATTTTATATGCTTAACTAAACTACCCGTGCCGCTACTATCTCCAGTATACCTATGAACAAGTAATTTCCCAAAAGATTTACACTTAGCCTTATTTTGTTCTCTTAGTTGAATAAAAAATTGCCAAACTAATTATGTTTCTGTACGTTTAGGAGGTTGTCTACTAAAAGTGGGAGTTTGTGCAGGTGGGTCTGCCGGTTCATCACCTAAGTTATGAGCAGGACTAGTAGGTGTATCATCTAAATCTACTGGAGCTTGGGTTTCATCATCATCATCATCATCTTCATTTCCCTCTAAGATAGGTGCATTAGGATAAAGACCATTCATAATATCATCGTCTATTCTATCACCTACTGCTACATCATGTAGATAATCAATATCGCTAAATTGAAAACAAGGGTGATCACTATCAAGGATTCCGAAGGGTTCATTATGACATCTTGGTTGGCTACTACTTTCAACTTGCTTATCTTTCTAGGTCGGGGAGGTGGGGGAGGGATAGTATTTTGGCCACTACTTTCACCGGTTTTAGCTTTTCCTTTACTGAACCTTTTTTTCAACTAAAATGCCATAATAATTTGAATTAAGCAAACTAAAAACCAAAAAAATTACTATTAGCACGTAAGAGTTGAAACGAGTTTATCGGATTGACGAACAACTTCTTGAAAATTGAAAATCGTTGAACTTGAACACTTGAAAACTTCAATTCAACAACTTCACAATTTTTCACGAATTTGCAACAATAAATTAAGCATTTGCACTAGAAAGATTGAAAGGGAGCTTGAGAGAGATTGAGAGATATTGATGAATTGGTGAATAAAAATGAAAGAATGAGGGGGTATTTATAGTTGAGAAACGGAAAATAGTGTAATTATATAAAGTTTGGGGTTAAATTAAAGATTGGGGGCCAAATGGCTATTTTTTAAACTTCCAAACGGCTACATTTTGCAAAGAGCCGTTGCTGAAATAATTTTTAAATTTTTTTTTTGAAAAATGCCCGTTAGGAACCGGCAGAACTGTTTGGAACCGCCAGAACAGGTCCAGTTCGGTTTCCTGAACCGGTAGAACCGGAACCGCAGAACCGGGCCGCCGGAACCAGCAAAATCGGCAGGGCCACTATTCCGGTCCGGTTCCGGTTCGGAACCGCGACACTTCCAGCCTTAGTTTGGGGCTGAACAATTTGTAGAGTTTGTTACCTTTTTTGTATTGTATTTTAATATATCTCGTTGTATTCTATGTATTTCATTATATTCACTGTCTTTTTTTCATTGTATTTCAATTTATCCCGCCGTATTCTATTTATTTCATTGTATTCATCATATCACTATATTTCACGAATTTTTTTATATATTTTTTTAATTAATATAATTTATGTATTCAGATTATGTAATTTCTCTAAAGATTGCTGGTTTTTGGGGTGTTTTTCAGTTGAGAATCTTTTTTATAACTGAAAATACAAAATTTGTATGTTATAATTGAGTTTGTTGAGTTATATTAGAAGTTTATTACGTTGATTGATTCACTTTCCGTTTAAAAACAGTGTAATCCCCTGTTTCATGCCATGAATACAGTCGAATACAGTATTTGTCGAGTTGTAATCTCATGTTTCACGCCATGAATATAGTCAGATACTCTCAAATATAAATATCTATCTAGTTGTAATTCTCTGTTTCGTATATGAAAATGTTACTGTATTCATGAATATTGTACCTTAAATACATCGAATACATTCTGAAAAATCTGAAAACATAGCTACAGAAAGAATATAGTAAATGATAGCTACAACTAGCTAATAACCGCTAATACATAGTAGTTTTTGAAAGTTTCTCTTTATGTCAATAGAGGCGGAGCTACTCTATTGTGTGTGTGTGTTCGTCCAAATCAAGTCATTTTTACTCAAATTTTATATTTATATTAGGTATAAGATACGTACAAATATTTAATTGCAAATGCAATAACTAAAATGAGCTACGAGTTTTATAGCAAATTCAAAACTCAAAAACTTCAAATTATTGCTCCGCCTATGTATATGGCAATAGTTTGATGTCCATATTATAACGAGCATATTGTACTTTTCAAGTTTCTTTTTTCCTTTCCAAAATTCACAAAAGAGAGTTAACTTGGAACTAGCATGAAAAACAATTTTTAACAGAAAAAAATAGAAGATATAAGAAGAAGCCTGGAGCCTAATAAGTTTTCTTGGGTAAAGTTCTTATAAATAATCCAACTTCATCTATATTATATATTAATAATTATTTAACTTAAATAATTGGAAATACTATCAAATACTAGCATAAACTAATTAAAGGATTTCCAATTCAAATAAAAGCTATCTATGTTTTTTGCATTTCTTCATACATCTCCTCCCACTTCTTTCTTTCCATCAACTTCTCCACTATTCTTCTCATTAGCCCTTTTCTTCCAAAACATCAAATGTAGACCACTTCTCTCCAAAATCTTCTCAATTTCCTCAATTGGAAGCCCCTTAGTTTCTGGAACACAAATCAGGACAAAAAATAGGGCTACAACAGAGAGAACTCCAAATACAAGAAATGTCCATGATGTTCCAATAGCATGTGTCAATGACAAGAAAGATTGTGCTACAATAAGGTTTGAAATCCAGTTTGCTGTTGCTGCTATTCCTCCACAAACTCCTCTAAATCTTAAAGGGTATATCTCCGAGTTAACGATCCATGGAACGGTACCCATTCCCGGAGAGAAAAATATGATGTATAATGCTAGCCCGAGTAGGGCTAGCCATCCATATTTACTTGGACATCCTCTTGGGCACCATAACCTATCTTGATCATGACAAGCATCCTTAGTAGTATCATTAGATATGAGACATGCCCCAGGTAGCAACTACAATAAAGAAAAAACATTAAACATACATTTGTTATGTATATCAAGATTATCATAGACATTTCGTTTATGGCTATTATATGATACCATAACATCGTTATCAAAGAGAACGTAAGAAAGTGTTGGGCTCCATCCTAAAGTATGGTAAGATGCATTACTTATCATTTTCATGCAGGCATAAAAAAAAGGCTGTTGAAACAAAATACTGCTCCCTTTGGTCTAAAATATTTAGTCGTTTTAGTAAACTGAATTTGTTTGAAAATGCTTGAAGTTTTAGAAAAACTAGAAGAATTTATTACTTTTTCCCCATAATATAGTGTTAATAAAATGAGACGTTTAAAAGAGATATTAAAAGGTATTTTAAATAATTACTTTTATAATTAAGGCTATTGAATACCTAGAATTTTTACACAAATAACCGGTTGGATTCATTGTTTACTATTCCTAATCAGTGTACATCGATTATACATGAATTATACATTTTATACGCCCATCTATAAAAATATTATACATGAATTATACATATTATACATCCATCAACTACATTTAATTTAAACCGGTTGAGCAGGCGCTATTTAGGTTAGTTCTTCAATATCTTTCTTAGGAGGTATGCAAAAGCAATATAACACAGATAATATGAACAGAAGGTTGTAGCATATATGAGGTCATTATTACCTTATTTTGAGGTGAAGCACAGAAGCCACAATCAGGAGAAGCTTTAAGACACCTAGTACAATCCCAAGAAGCAGCATTATGGTAAGCAGGACAAGTAAATGTTGCTGCAAAATGAGATGTCTCAGCCATACTAACTGCTGGTGAAGTTGAAGTTGCCTCATAGAAAACTGCTGATAAAAAACCTAGAGAAATCATAACACCAAACAAGCTAATCACAAGAAGTTTCTTCCTTCCAGTCCTGTCTATAAAATATATACTAATAATCGAGCCAAAAGCGTTTAGCCCGGCTGTGACAAGCGATAGAGGGAGAGCTGTCCGGTTCGAGGCAATTCCAGCTAGTTGAATGATAGTAGGACTGTAATACATCACAGTGTTTATTCCAACAAATTGCTGGAATATCTGAAGACCAACTCCAGCTATTAGTCCCCGACGAACTGTCTTCGTCTGGCATAGTTTTAAGAGATTGATACCCTCAGATGCTTTGTTTTCTTCAATTTCTTTGTCTACTGATTCCTTAAGAGCCTGAATTTCCACTTCTACTTGCTCAGGTGAATATATCTTCCTTAGTATTGCTTTGGCTTCCTCTTGCCTCCCCTGTTTTTTCCAAGAAACATTTGCATTTATTGCATTATTATATTGAATGTGAAATACAATCAAACCTCTCTATAACAATATCATTTGTTCCAAAAACTTTTAAGTTGTTATAGTGAAGTGATGCTACTGAGAACTTATATTATGACATAATATTCAAAGAAAAAGTGGCTATTGTGGTGAAGTGTTATTAAAGAGGATAATTGTTATAGAGAGGTTTGCCTCTATCATAATTGCTGGAAACAATATCTTGCTTTGTTCACAGAAGAAAGAATTAAATGAGAGTTTAACTTATATTTAATTTACTGACAGTATACAATAGTTTTACACCATCAGGTTAAGATTACCTACAACAACTTGATTGTCGCACTTAATAACTTTCTATAATAAGTTTAATATGTTGATAGTATAAAATTCTTTATATTGTTAGTATATATAAGTTAAATGCATGAAATTAACCTTGCGATAAAGCCAACGAGGCGATTCAGGAAGGAGAAGCATCAGTATGAATTGGAGGAGGGCTGGCAATCCTGCTATTCCAAGCATCCATCTCCAGGTCCCTGGTGCCTAATTACAAGCAGCAAATATTATTATATACATGTATATTATTGGAGAATAGGCGTCCACCCAACTATTTAAACTAAAAATAGCATGCGGATGTAAATATAAGTAAAACCCATGCGTAATATGTGTACAACTATGTATAATCAGTATATCATCTACGTATACCGGCTAAGAAAAGTAAATGGTGAATTCGACTGGCTATTTATGCAAAAATCCCAAAAGAATTAGGGTTACATACCTTGGTAAAAGCAAGGTTAATAAGGTAAGACAGGAATTGGCCACCAGTAATGAGAAATCCATTGGTACTAACAAGGGCACCTCTAATTTTAGCAGGAGAAGCTTCTGATATATACAAAGGAGCAGTCATTGATGCCATTCCTACACCAAGTCCAACAAAAATTCTACCAACAATGAGAAGTGCTGAATTCACTGCTGATGCCATAATTACAGCTCCAACAAAGAATAAGAAATCAGCTATGAGTATTGCAGTTCTCCTTCCAAATTTGTCATTCAACCATCCACCTATTGCTGCTCCAATTATTGCTCCAGCCACAGCCATGCTCACTATTGATTCCTACAAATTAAATTAAACCCATGCATAATTAGCAAGTTTTAGTGCTACGTTGACCGAAAAATTTAGTGTCATGTGACAAGAAGATCACGGGTTCTAGCCGTGGAAATAGTCTCTTGCAGAAATGAAAGGGTGAGGTTGCGTACAATAGACCCTTGTAGTCCGACCATTCCTAGAACCCGCGCGTAGCAGAAGCTTAGTACATTGAACTGCCATTTTAACCTAAATAGCCTTCAATCCAACCGCTTAATTTAAAAAGACGGCATATATATATATATATATACAACCCAGTATAATCCCATTTAGTGGGGTCTGGGGAGGGTAGTGTGTACGCGACCTTACCCCTACCCTTGGGTAGAGAGGCTGTTTCCAAATAGACCCCCGGCATTCTTCCCTCCAAGAATTTCCCACCTTACTCTTGGGGAGATTCGAACTCACAACCTCTCGGTTGGAAGTAGGGGTTGCTTACCATCAGAGCAACCCCTCTTGTCTTTGTTGAGAGTTAGTCCATGAAAATAACAAGAATTTTAAAGCAACATATATCTTTTTTTTTCGAAAAATAATTTTCTTAAACGAATTCTAACCAACAGAATTTGAAAGCTAAAAGTCTCAATTTAAAATAGTTTTTAATTATTTGATGAAATGATTGAAAAATAAAAAACATGTGAGGGTAAAAAAATTAGGTATCTATAGGACTCAAGGCTGATATATATTGGATCTAATCAAGTTCAGGTGAAGACAATAAAGGAATGATCCAGCTACTTGATGCATGTGTCACATAGTTCTAGCAGAAAACGATTGATAATAACTTTTTTTTTCTGGAGGAAAAAGTAAATTTTAAGCTTGTAAAAACGGGTAAAAGTTAAAAAAAATAATCATATATTCAAAAGTCACTAAAAATTAGCCAATTTATTGAAATCCAAGAAAGTATCATGGATTTCAAACCATAAAATGGTAAAATCCCATGGAAATATCGTGAACGAAATCCATCTCACTATCCTGCAATTTCACCTGTTTTTTTTAACTTTGATGGATTTCAATAATCAGGACAGTATTTTGAGTATTTTAGATTTTTCACTTGTTTAAGTTTGAACTCCATGACAATGACAATTCCAGGGTGTTTTCACATTAAAAGTTAGCTACTTTTCGATGAATTTTTAAATATTAGCCAACTTTCAAAAATTGGACCGAAAAGTGGCTAGTTTGTGTAATTTTTACTGTAAAAACATAGTAGTTTAACCAACACTTTGTTTGGGCGTGGGACTTTAAATCACAAATTAAATTGATGGAAATCTATCTTTCTAATTCAAATTAATGAAAGGGCCCCCAAACTACCAAAAAGCATATCTTAAACCCCTCAATTTTATTTTTCTCATAATAAGCGACAATAAGGGGCTATCTTTTTTAGTTCAAACAAACTAATATAAAAAATTTCTGCCAATATAATTACAGTTTGAACTATCCAAGGATGATGCAATAAAAAAACAAATAAAAAGAAATAAAGAGAGAATATCAGAAGGATAATTATTGTGTGCAAACCTGTAAAACGGTATTCCGATCAACATCTTTGAAGTCATCCCTTATGTAAAGTAGAGCTCCTGATATGACTCCTATACAACACCAAGAACATGAGACACTCTAATAAGTTTGTTTAGTTAGAATTAATGAAAACTTAAAAGAGTTTAACTTTTATATATTGATAATAAAAATTATTTTAATTATCCGATAATATAAACTCACAATTATTAATAGCAAACCTTATAAAATAACGTTCAAATAGAGTAAATAACCTTCTTATAACATGTAAAAATAAATTATTGAGATAGTACAAAATTCTTTAATATTGTCATTATATATATTTTAACCAAACACGTATGGCACTATAGACAATAATTAACCGATAGTTTATTCTTATTTCATCTGGCATTTCCCATGTTGCCGGCTTGAAAATCAATTTTTGTCCCCAGAAAAACGTTCATTCTATCTTAGCCACTATCTCAATGTTGACTAGTGAATAGTGAAGTCTGTTTCTATATTTTATAATATATAGCAAAAGCTTCAGATTGTTTTACTTGAAACCTATCGCGACTCGAAATTCCTACTTTCGGGATCGTAATAATACCTAATATTTCATTTGATAAGCAAATTAACATTAGATGTAATTATTAATTATTCTTAATAAGTTTCAATTACGATGGTAATAAAGGGAAAATTTAATAATCTAAACAAGGTAAATAAACTAATAAATGACGAAATTCAAATATAACTCCGGATTTGATATTACAAATACATGAGCATCTATGATACTATAAATAATAGTATGAAATAAATATAATTGTCTAAAACAAATGAACAACTAAAAGAAGTAGAAAGGGATCTCAGAACTGCGGACGTTGTGCAACTATATCGCAACTCTTCTCTGTTGAGATACATGATGTACCATAATGTAATAGTATATACACAATGTATATAGAGTGTATATTTGGTATACAATTAGTGGGCAGTGATGATAATGTCTATGTTGGGCCTCTCCCGAGCCCAATAACTGAGAGTCATATCTGAGCCCAGATATCTGGTCCATCCGGCCTTCATTCTAGTTGGGTCATTGACCCGACCCACTGTGTAATTATTTATATTGGGGTCACCGACTTATGTGACCCCCGGACTTCATTTTGATTGTTTTGTTTCTCGGTTTAGTAAAAAGTTCTCTCTGACATTCGAGAGACTTCTCACCTACTCTCTTCCTTCTCTCTACTTTCTCTCTCTATAATTTGTATGATTCATTAGTTTAATCTTGATATTGACATTCTCTGGGTAGCTGGATCCGAGCAAGTGTATGGTACGCCGTTGGGACCAACTCTAATATCTGCATAAGAAGTGTAGAGTGTAATATGAGTATAATCGACCCTATGCTACTCAGTAAGTGTCGAGCCTAACCTCGACGAAGTAGTGACAAGGCTAAGGCGGGCCACTTACATTAACAAGTACGCAATAATAACAATAATGAATAACCGAAAAGACAGGAATAGAAGTAAAGTAGGTAACCCATATGAAAAAAACTCAAATCAGCCAGTAGTGAGTCCTGAATAACTAGTCATATAACTCATCTCAACAACCAAGGCCGAACAACAATCACAGCAAATATAACTTGTATCAATATGTTGTGGCGTGCAATCTAAACCCACAGTATAAACTTTAAACAAATCTGTTGCGACGCGCAATCCGACCCCTCTTTATAATCATCTATCAATATCATAGTCCATCTCTATTGTTACACTTCACAGTATTACGACAATGTTATACCCCGTAGTATTGTACGTTGGATTTGTCATAAGATAATTGACATTAGTTCATGTCATGACCCGGAATTCTCACCATCGGGACCCTGATGCACCTAAAATCACACTAGCTAGGCAAGCCAATGTTAGAGTTTTGTTGACTATTTTCCTTTATATTTTATTGATTAAAATTTAACAAGACAGATCAAGTAGAATTAAATGCGGAAGGAAGTAAATTACCTTTTTGTCCATATACTACTGCCAATACCATTGCCATTACTACCCAATTTCGTGTTACAATCCACTAATATACTATGATTTTCTACGAATATCAGTCTGAAAGAAATTACATCTATTTTGAAAATAAATAAAATAGTAATATAGAAATGTAGAAGGGGACGCTGGGGCCTGCAAACGCCAACATGACTATCTTGGGTCTCTTAACTGTGTAATCTGAAGCCAATCTCTCAATCGGCCACTACTAACTCCTAAAACTGCACAGAATGTGTAGAGTGTAATATCAGTACAACCGACTATATGTACTAGTAAGTGCCAAGCTTAACCTCGATGAGGTAGTAACGAGGCTATGGCGGAGCAATTAGAATATAACGTGCATACAATTCATAATAAAAGTATAAAGAAGAACGGAACAAACAAAAAAGTAACATGCAAGGAATGAATACAGAACTCAAGTGTTTTATCAGTATCCATCAATAACCAATCCTTATGTGAAATAAGAAACTACAAAAACCACTTTTACGGCTCACACCTGCGGTTCCCAAATCAGCATGTGCTGTTATGATAGAAACTCAGCAGCTGAAGCTGCTCAAACTAATTTCCAAACTTCCCTAACCATCCGAAATCATCCCGAGGCTCCCGGGACCTCAACCAAAAGTACAAATAAGTCATATACCATTATTTAAACATAAACCAATCTTAACACTTAAAACAATGCCAAAATACTAAATCACCATCGGATTCAAGCCAAAGGATTTCAAACTTATCGAATTTTGCAAACGATCAAAAAGTCTATCAAACCTCCCCTAAATGACTTGAAATTTTACACACACATCACAAATGACACAAGAAACCTACTCCAATTTCTGAAATTCCATTCTGCCCCCGATATCAAAATTTTCACAACCGACTAAAAAGCGCCAAAATTCCAATTTCGTCAATTCAAACCTAAATCTACCAGAGATCGATAAATTACATTCCGAACACGCTCCTAAGTCCCAAATCATATCACGAAGCCATCCGAATCATAAAAACTAACTTCTAAGATCGTTTTATCAAAAGTCAACTTCCAATTGACCTTTCCAACTAAATGACCAACTTAAGAGACAAAGTGTCTCATTCCTCTACCAAACCACTCTGAACCCGAACCCGAACCAATCCAATACCACATAATACAGCTGAACAAGAAATAAAAAAGCAAAAATGGGAAAAACAGAGTGGTAACTCATGAAACTACCAGAGGGGTCGTTATACCTCTATACATGCTTTTGACACACGTTCCATCCACAAATCTCAACTTACCTTTTCCCCTCAAAGCTAATTTCATTTCCTTGCTCTACAAGGTATAAAGTTTTAGCCCTATGAGCTTTATGGGGAACTTCTTTCCGATTGCCAGAATTTTTTTTCGGAACCTTAGCTACCGAATCACTGGATTGATACCGAGTCAAATTGAGCTGAAATGAAAGAGCTAATTTATCATTTCTACATGCAATCATGTATTCTGACATTGATTCAATTGTCAACCAAGTATAGTAGAATTACAGAGATGAGGAAGAAGAAGATGAGAGAGAGAACTTGAGATCAGAATATTCTAGTATCTCATTTCTTATAACTATGTAACTGATTATGTCATTCTAACATATTCTTATACACCGACCTTTTCCTCTCTTTTGTCTATTGCATATTGCCCATTTCACTTACTACTATTCTTATTTAGTCAGTATTATTGTAATAGTTGTCACACCTCCTTTCGTACACACTACCCCGAAGGATAGTGTGTAAGGGAGTTTTTCCAATTTAAGTGACATTATTCGAAATGAGATTATTTATTTGATTTATTTGTTCATAGTCGCCAATTGGGATAGGTTTGTTTCTGGTGTCCCAAGTCACTGGTTTATTTTAATTCCCAAATCGAGGAAGATTTCGACTTTCCATTTAACATATGCGAACCAGAAATTCTAGATAAGGAATTCTGCTAGCCCGAGGGAATGTGTTAGGCAACCCCGGATTCCGTGGTACTAGCACGGTCACTTAAACTATCATAATTGGTCTATCATAATTCAAACTAAAATTTGGAGGACCATGGGTTATTTCGTTATCTAATTATGGTCCTCCTTGGTCATTTTAAAACTTTTGGTTTATCAAGCACTAAGGGTATTTTGGCCGTGATTACTTCTAAACAAGCGTGGGTATTCAGATTGGGCTTTTGAATGAAACCCAATAGGCCTGCATATAACTGTGATAGTAGATCTGAGCTCCTAGGATTTGGTATAAGCAAATCAGTACTAAAATCATTTAACATGCTCATGTGTAAAGGTCATATCTCTATGCATTACCCGACCCCATATATAGTTAATCATAGAATTCATTTTTAAAGTTCTAACAGTCCTGGACTATTATGCTCACCATGGAATTGTATCGAGCTAAGAAATACAACAGTAATGAAGAGTTAACACATATGATAGCTAAAAAAATTAACTATGGAGACTAAACATTGGATCTGGGAACCATCTCCAACGTCTAACTAACTGGGATTGCAAAAAACAAAGAACACTAACCTATACTATTAGAGCTAAAATAAACGAATAATACAGTCCAACAGTTCGGTTCATCAATGCATATAAGAGATATTCTATAAGGATTTCTTACACATAATTCAAGAACAAGGAAACCTAATCAACATTTATAATTCTAAATCTCACTAGGAATATGAATATAGTAAAAAAATGAATTAAGCTTCCAATGTTTTCTTCATTCAATAGGAACTTCAGGCCATTTACATGTTCAGAAAGCAATCTTCAAGCATGAGCTAAGGAAAATACCTGATTACAACAGTAAAGAAGGAAGCTTATGAGTTTAGGTAACAACAGTAGCAGTAAATCAAACAACAGAACACAAATGTGAATTGTTGGACATGTGGTCTCTTTGCAGGCCTTTCAGGAATCTGGAATTTCTTGCAGAACTAGTCAATGTACTTAGGGTCCACTTCACCTCTAGCTCGGTCTCGCACTATGGTCTCAAGTTCAAGAAACCTACACTAATTCCACATTTTGCGAATTTTCCCTTCTGGAAATGCGGCTATTGGACCCAATTCAATGGCATGTTTACTTAAATCTTCATCATTGTGGATGGTTTGAAATCTTCCTATTTGGCGCAACACTCTATAGGGAGCATAATGTTGGATGCTCTGAATGCCCATGAAGAGGATTTAAGATACTTCAGCCGACAAGTGCATCGCTTCAGTGATGGGAAGGCATCCAAATGCCCACTCAACTTTATCGGCGGTCAAGGATCTCAAATGTTCAAGCCAAGCTTCAGTACTCATAGGGAATTCAATACCTGCTACCCGGCTTTCAAACTCTTCAACACAGCTCAGACCGGTCAAACCATAATTCATGTACCCAAATTAGTGACAGAGGTGTTCTTGCATCCATAATTGAAGTAGTAAATTGCAACCCTGGAAGAACCTCCCTCCTTCCTGACAAATAGTCAAGGCTCGGTAGATTTTAGATGCGATCAAAGGAACCACAATGTTGTTGGGTTTATTGATTGCAACATCGGTCATTCCTACAAGACTTGTCTCTATATTCCCATCTCTCCGGGGACAGACCACCATACCCATAAAGGCTATCATGAAGGCTAAACCCCGTCTTACCTCCCACTTGTCTTTATTTCCAGCATGGGTTAGACCAGTGTTTGGCTCTTTGAAACCGTGGGGGTTGCCATATCGATGATATAAAAACTGGAATGTGCAATATCCTTCGGATAGATTTCTGTCCTGAACAACCCGACTAATGCTTAGTAAATCCAGGAATCTGTGGGGCATACCGGTCTTGGTAAAAATGGATATCGACTCCTAAGATTTCCATTGAGACCCGCATAACTAGCTACTTCCTCCAATGCAAGTGTGAGCTCAAAATTAGAGAAACGGAATACGTTGCAAGTTGGGTCCCAGAATGATATTAAGGCTTTAATTATGTCCAAACTTGGCTTGATGTTTAATAGTCCGATAAGGCCTCCCAAAACTTTCACCACCGTTTCCTTACTGCCCTTTGTTAGATAATTACACCACATGTGGAGCTTCAGGAGAATATCATTAAGGACTGTAAAGGGTTCAATTTCATTCGTGCTCATCATGCACATTTTTTAAGGCGACTTAATAACTTATTTTAATGAGAAATATATATATATATATATATATATATAGAGTTTTTAAAAAAATCATTCTTTTCGAAAACAAAACCATGTCTTTGCCGATACGGCCTTTTAGCACTTCGGAAAAGAAGATTTAAAGGTTGTGCCTGCTGGTCGTTGGAAATGACCGAAGGTGGCTGTTCTTGCAAAAATAGCTTTCCAGCGCCGCCTTTTTGGGGACATTCAGCTTATTTTAAACAAGAATGGCATCACCCGACTTATTTGTGACTAAGATAAAAAATGTTTTGCGAAAAAAGGAAGTTGGACCCGATGGGGGTTGCCTACGTATATCACTTCCGGTGGAAATCAAACTGGCATAGTTCGAGCTGTTTTGAAAAACCAACTATTTTAAAAACAACAAACTTCTCTTTTCTTTTCTATTCTTTCCTTTTTATTCATTTTTTTCTCTTTTTTTCAAAAATTTCGACAGAGTTCCGGTATGATATTGATATTGGTTTTTCTCGAAATAGGTGATTTGCTATTCTCTTTTCAACTTTCTCCCATTATTTACAAGCTAGCCATCATGCAGATTCGAAGCAAATAAATACACAAGTAGCAAGCAAGATGCATCAGGATGATCTTTTCATTTCAGGTCACCTGTTCTAGACGGACCCAACCCCTGTGTTGAGTCCCCTAAGCCAAATGGACATGATGCAAACAAACGTTCCTACTAAGGATCCGACATGAGGTTTTGTTATACTAGGTTTAAAAACCTGGGTTTATTGTTCTAGACCTGTCTTACCCTAGCGGACAACTCGAGCCGGGGGGCAGCATACTGCGGATACAGAAGCTCCGTCGGCTTAGCAACTTGTCCGAACCTCGATCTAAAATGGGATAAGACTCTAAATAGAAGAGAAGTCACATGAAGTGCACCCTTCTCTATGATTTAGAAGACTCAGAGAGAGGAAGGGTTTCGTAGCAGTTTATATACAATTCATAAAATATCAAGACGGTAAAACATTTAGCACATTAGGCATGCAACAGTAGGAAAATCAGATAAAGCCAAATGCAACAGTTATTCTAAGCTCGAATTCTTGAACCCTGAACCAGAGATTCTGGGTTTGAGTCTCGAGCAGAGTTGCTAGAGCTGTCACACCTCCTTTTATACACACCACCTCGAAGGATAGTGTATAAGGGAGTTTTTCCAATTTAAGTGACATTATTCGAAATGGGATTATTTATTTGATTTTTTTTAGAGTCGCCACATGGGATAGGTTTGTTTCTGGTTTCCAAGTCACCGATTTATTTTAAATCCCAAATCGAGGAAGATTTCGACTTTCCATTTGAAATCTACGAACCAGAAATCCTAGATAAGAAATTATGTCAACCCGAGGGAAGGTGTTAGGCACCCTCGGATTCCGTGGTTCTAGCACGGTCGGTTAAACTATCATAATAGGCCTATTATCTGATTTTTAAATACATGTTTTAACCCTATGGTGCAATTTCAAATTATTTACCATTTTTATTAATTTTTAAGGAAATTGAACGTTGTTTAAAACATGTCTTTGGATTACGTCACATGAAATGTACCCACAATTTGGAACACATCTTATTCAGCATTTTGGGACTTGGATTTAGGTCACGTGAAATGCACACCCGAGTTTAAGAAGGTAAAATTATTAAAGAACACATCTAAAGTGAAAAAAGCATTATTAACTTCGCGGGAAGACATGAAAATTCGTTAAATGGCGTATCCCGAATTATATGTATTTTAATAAACTAATTTAAACGAGGGCCAAACATTTGTGATTTTTTCCGGCACAGCGCACCTCAATTTTATTTTTTAAGGACATTCAAACTAAACTTTGGAGGGCCATGGGTTATCTTGTTATCTAATTATGGTAGTTTATTAAGCACTAAGGGTATTTGGATTGTGATTGCTTCTAAACCAGCGTGGGTTTTCAGATTGGGCTTTCGAATGAAACTTAATTGGCCTGCATATACCTGTGATAGTAGAGCCGAACCCCTAGGATTTGGAATGAAAAAATCAGTACTAAAATCATTTAACATGCTCATGTGTAAAGGCTATATCTCTATACATTACTCGACCCCATATGTAGCTAATCATACAATTCATTTCTAAAGTTCTAATAGTCCTGAACTATTATGCTCACCATGAAAAAATACACCAGTAATGAAGACTTAACACATATGATAGCTAAAAAATGTGGTTCGATAATTTAAAAGGTCAAATATGTAACAATCATTAACTATGGATACTAAACACTGGATATGGGAATCATCTCCAACGTCTAATTAACTGGGATTGCAGAAAATAAAGATCACTAACCTATACTATTATAGCTAAAATAAATGAATAATACAGTTCAATAGTCCGGTTCATCAATACTCATAAGAGATCTTTTATAAGAATTTCTTACACATAATTAAGGAACAAGGAAACCTAATCAACATTTATAATTCTAAAATTCATAAGTAATATGAATACAGTAAAAAAAATGAATTCAACATCCAATGTTATCTTCGCTCAACAGGGAATTCAGGTCCTTTACATGTTCAGAAAGCAATCATCAAGCATGAGATAAGGAAAATACCTGATTACAGCAGTAAACAAGGAAGCTTATGAGATTAGGGAACAATACTAGTAGTAAATCAAATAGCAAAATTCAACAACAACAAATAAAGCCAACAACAATGTGTCAACCCAGAAATGAATAAAGGAAACCTATTTTGGAACAATTTTGAACCAGTACCAAAGTTAAACAACCCCAGTAATCAGACACCAAATGAAAACTGGCCTAGATACTTGACTATCATCAACATCTAACTCATTTTAAATTATGAATATTGGGGAATTGTTTTGAAGATTAAAACCTTAGAAGACTTTTACAGAACAATATTTTTTGCAAATTTTTCACTATTTTTTTTTATTTTTTAGGATCTCCAAACTCTCCAAACTCTCAAAACTCTATCCAAACTTTTAGGCTCCAACCGTTTTCTACTTTTTTCTCCCCATTTGCAAGGCAAAAATAGTATGCCTTTATAGGCAATGAATTAGGGCACCTTTCAGGTTTTTGCCTTAGCTTTTTAGTTATTGTTTTAGCTTAGGGGCCTCTGAAATTGTTACCCTCTACTCAAGTCAATCTACCCAAAAACTGAAATGTGGCTAAAACCCCTCACTAGAAGCTTCCAAATCAGTTGCACTAAATATTCCCTAAGCTAAGTACCTAAACTACCCTTGGGCAATACGCTAATTACTTTCTAACCCATCCCTTGGATCCCTTTAAAATTTAGACTAACATTAAACTCAGAGGCTTTGTTTTGAAATATAACCAACAAGTTTATACAACTGAAATTCCAAAGGGATCATATTATGAAACTTCTAAAATGCAGAAAATCAAAATGGAAAACAAATTGGTACATGAATCAAGTATACAACAATAATCTCAACCACAAGACTTATCATGATTAAGTTAACATTAATTAAACCAGTTTAGAACCTCAATTAACCAACTAAAATAGCTTGATTATTATGAATAAAATCTAATTTAAACCTAGGAACTGAATATGAAATCCAAATCAACAAAAGACTTAATACAACTCAAATTAATCTTAACTAAACTCAGGAATTTAAAGATATGGAATTCAAACCAACAGCAAGACTCAAACAACTCGACTAAAATCATGAAATTCAGCTCAATAGAGAAGACTAAAAACTAGTTAAACTCTTAAAATTCAAACCAACAATAAATTCGACTAAAGCTAATTAAACTTAAGGGTTTAACATGAAAGCCAAACTAACAGAAAAGACTAGTACAATTTAATTAAACCAAACTAGACCTAATCTAAACTCAGTAATTAAGCATGAAAGACCAAATCGATAGAAACGAGATGAGGAAGAAGGAAATTAACAAGATAAGACAGAACACTTAGCTTGAGCGCAATCTTCATGCACTATCTTGTAGATTCCGGAAACCCTAGACTTGAATTTTGAGCAGTTGTGGAGATATTCGAGTGTAGTTGGGTGTGGATTTGGGATGAGCGGGTTGAGAAGGCTATCTGGTGTAGTTTTGGGGTTGATTGGTGGTGGTGAGGTTTTGGCCAAAACTTTTGATTCAATATTCAATTAGTTCGGCCGGGATTTGAAAGAAAATAATAGTGAATTCGTGATGAGGAGGTTTAGGAGAACCTATGGTGTTAATTTGGATGGTTTTTGGGTGATGGCGTCGCAGGACACTGCGGAGGAGTCCATGGCGGCTTCTAGGGTTTTGAATATTCGAGGAGTTTGGGGGGGTTTTGAAGAAATCTAATGGCAGATCTGGGATGGGGAGGTGAAGGAGGAGCAGTGGTGGAAATTTGGGGCTTATTGGATAGTCTCCACCGGCAGAGGCGATTTTTGGTCGGCGGTTCACGGTGGTAGATTGCGGAGACGGACCAGTCTCTAGGGTTTTGGGAGAGATGAGGGGTAGGGGATTTTGAGGGGGGTAAGGTATATATATATATATATATATATATATATATATATATATATATATATATATATATATATATATATATATACATATATACATATATATATACATATTAAAGGGTGTAGGCTTCCGAGCTGTTGGATCTAACAACCTAGACGGCTAGATTTAAACCCAATGAAATGCCGTCGTTTGGTTGTCTTAAACGGGAGACCGGGTAATAGCGTGGGTTTTGGGCCGGTTTGGCGGGTTTAATTACAGGACTGGGGCATTTTGGCCCAAATTGAGCATTTCTTATTTTACTTGATTTATATTTTTGTTATTTTTTTATTTTTTCTTTTCAAAATTGAATTCAAAAGTTGAAATTAAAATTAAATTAAGACTAAATTAAATTCTAAAAATTATATTAATCTACTTATATTAAACCGTAATTGGTAATTTACATAATTAAGAAACTAAAGAAATTCAAATTAAACAAAGTAAAGATAAATAATTTTTTTTTATTTTTCTAAAATCCTAATTACCAAGAAATTTTCAAAATATGTGGAATCCAATCCTAAATGAAAATGCAATATTTTTATATTTTTTATGAATGATCTAAATTAAAAATGCACACAAAAATGTTAAAAAACACTAACATTATGAAATTAATCCTGAAAATCAAATAATTGAAAGGAAAAATCCTAAATCTAAGTATTTTGTAGAAGTAATTCACGCGAGGAAAAAATCACATGCTCACAGCTATCCCTCTTTGTTCGGTGACATGAAGGATTTTCAGGATAAGATAAATGAGCAATTATGAGGAGTTTTGCCCGCTTGACACTCCACACGAAGCATTTTTTTTTGAAAAATATCTGATCGAACCGTGCTTCAGAGGTTGCCTACATATATTTGGCTGTAAAGGAATCAGGTTAGTGTAGTTTTAGAAGTTTTGCTAGCTGGGACTACCGGGAGCTGTGCTTTTACTGCATCTACTATTGCTTGTTGACCTCTGTATTACACCAAAAGGATAATCAAAATTTAAACTAGCTATGCCTAATCAACTACGAGTTACAGGATTCCTATCTATAGATATCTTGAAGCTTGATCTTGAGTCTTAGATGATTTTGCTGTGGACCTTGATTTCAATCTTGATGCTCGCAAGCTGTTGGCGTTGGTTCTTTCTTCAGCATTGGATTATGGCGGGACATGCAAAGCTTGTGACTTTGATCAAATTTGGACAGTCCGCATCCTTTACTTCTTCAAACCTTCTAAGCTTTCTTCTTCTTGTTCTTTTCTTCTTTTCGTTTATTCTGGATTGAGACTAGCTCTTTTGGTTATCTCGAATCCTATTCCATGAGGCAAAACCTATTCAGACACCAAAACAAACAAACGAACAATATTTTCTGCCCCAGTTTTGCTAGGAAACTTTAATGAGTTATTCGCAATAGAAAATCTAAACTACTCTTTCTTGAGAATAATAAAATCAGGATTGTGTATCCTTGAGAGTGTAGCCTTAAATCCACGGGTTATGCCAGGATGTGGAAACATAACCTTGGGTTATGCCAAGGAGATCAACGGGTTATGCCAGGATTTAAAAGGGTTCCTGCTGGGGATAAAAAGAAAGTCCATGGAATATGCCGGGGTAGAGGAAAAGGACACCTTATGTTATGCCAGAGAGGATCCATAGGTTATGCCCGGATAGAAGAAAAAAGGTCCTTAGATTATGCTAGGGAGATCCACGGGTTATATCGGGATAAAAAAAATAGTTCCTTGGATTATGCCAGAGAGGATCCACGAGTTATGCCGGGATAGAAGAAAAAGGTCCTTGGGTTATGCCAGGGAGATCCATGGGTTATGCCGTGATAAAAGAAAAAGGTCCTTGGGTTATGCCAGGTAGATCCACGGATTATGTGGGGATAAAATAAAAGGGTCCTTGGGTTATGCTAGGGATGTCTATGGGTTATGCCGAAACAAAAAAAAGGTCCTTGCGTTATGCCAGGGAGATCCACGGGTTATACCGGGATAAAAACGGTCCTTGGGTTATGCTAGGTAAATCCACGGGTTATATCGGGATAAAAGAAAAAGGTCCTTGGGTTATGCCAGGGATGTGCAATGGCTATGCTGGAACAAAAGAAAAAGTTCCTTGGGTTATGCCAGGGAGATCTACGGGTTATGCCGGGATAAAAGAAAAAAAGGTCCTTGGGTTATGCCAGGGAGATCCACGGGTTATGCCGAGATAGAAGAAAAAGGGTCCTCAGGTTATGCTGGGGATAAAAGAAAAGTCCAGTGGTTATGCTGGGGAAATCCATGGGTTATGCCGGATAAAAGAAAAAGGTCATTGGGTTATGCCACGGAGAACCACGGGTTATGCCGGGACAAATGTAAAAGGTCATCAGGTTATGCTGGGGATAAAAGAAAAATGATCCTCGGGTTATGCCGGGGATAAAAGGAATAGGATCCTTAGGTAATGTTGGGGATTAAGAAGGCAAATGTTCGTCGGGTTATGCCGGGGAGATCCACGGGTTATGCCGGGGATAATTAGGGAATGTGGTCCTATGTTAAAAGAGATGCAGCTAGAGATTGAAAGCCTTATGCTACAATGATTTTTGGGATTATTTTTTTCTTTCTTCTTCTTTTCAAAATGCCAGAAAGAATTTAGAGGAAACTTTCCTTTTTGGTTGATTATTTCTGCGAAGCCGTTCCTAACTCCTGCGCATTTCTTTTTTTGGTTGCACCTACTTCTTGCACAGTTGCTTTGGACTACACCTGTTTCAAATTTGAAACAGTCATATTTGAAATAGAAACAATTGTTAGTTCGGAATGGTGGTTGGTTTTGCGGCTTCGGTTTTTTGATCACCGGGTCTTGGCCTAACTTTTGGTGAGAACTTCCGCTGTTTGCTGGCTTTTCTGAAGGTTGATCTCTCTCCTAAAACTGAGGAACTCAACATTTCAGAATTTCTCGTGAAGGCTCTCTTGCGTGGGGGTTTGACCTTTTCATTTTACTCTACCCTTAGGATCATTGTCCTTGGATTTCTTTTCATTTCCAACAACTTTGGTTTCAGAACGTCGTGATCCCTATGTTATTTTGATCCATGCCAAGACAGTTAGCTGCGTGGGTCTGAATCCTTTTTAACTTCATATTCCCTTCGTGGGCTTTTGACTTTGACTTCCTTTCCTTTCAGGAGTCTTTCCATTTAAACACATCAGCAGTCATAGCCAGCCGAGATCGGCTTGATACACCTACTAAGGCTGGGTACCTTTCTTCAGCTTTTGTCAGGCAAAAACATTTAAAGCTAGTCTTATCACCTTTTCTCAGTTTCGGGAACAGAGTTACATCGAAAGGGATTCAAAAAAATGTAAGCAAAAGCAAGGAATGAATTTAAAGAGAAGTGTCCCTTTCGGGAAGAAAGGAAGGGCTCACCTAGGGTGCATGCGGGCTTTGAATAGACATGACATGCTTGTTGGACTGGGTGCCTGTCCTGAACAAACTTTTCCCTCTTCTCATAACTCTTTGACCCGTGTTCCAAACCAAGAGCGCCCTTTTGGGGTGTTTTCCTCTTGACCTCTCTCATTTCTCTTCTTTCTGTCACCCGATAGTGCTTTTTACGAGTTTTCATTAAACGAACTCTCTCATTTTTAGTTTCTCGACTAGCCGTCGCCTTATGGTACCAGTAGGTTTCACCGATAAGACTCTCTCATTTTATTTCTCTTAATTTGACTGTATCAGATTCCAACCATGGTATTATCTGATTCCGCTGCCTTTACTATTTGATCAGAAGGACTTAAACAATGTTTGGGTAAAAAGAAACTTGATGGAATTACAACTTTGGAACCATCTTGGTGAGCTCTTTGCTGAGCCATTATATCATCTGCCCTAATTCACTTTCTTAGGGGACTTGGGATTTTTGTTTTGGTATGACTGAACCCAAAAAGAAGCTGCCTATGTATCCTTTCTGAATCAAGTCAGACTTAGTTCAGGAAGTTTGATTTTTAATTTTCTTTTTGTTGTTTTTGTTTGTCTTTTGTTTTTCAATTTTATTTTTTATTTTTTTCTTCACCTTTTCTTCACCTTTTTTTCACTTTTTTTCAAGGACACTTTCAGGTTCCAAATAGGGTAATCAAAGAAGAGTAACCGGCTCAAATGGGTTTGCAAAGGGTTGATAGTGTTTGGGTAATGAGAATGGAATCCTTCATTATCTCGATTAAACAAAGTCATTGCTGTAAAAAGCCTAGACATAGTACCTTTTTGCCATGTCTGCATTCACAATTGTTTTGGGATCATCCCTCTCGACATCTCCTAGAGACAATGCTCCTCTTGATCATATCTTTCTGATGATGTACGGGCCTTTCAAATTAGGAGCAAATTTTCCTTTCGCTTCCTAGTGATGAGTAAGAATGCACCTTAGCACAAGTTGCCCCACTTCAAACTTTCTAGGCCGCACTTTATGTTATAAGCTCGGGCCATTATTTGTTGATACAACTACCTTTGGCAGACCGCAACCATTCATATTTCATCGATTAAGGTTAGCTGTTCCAAACGAGTCTGGACCCATTTCGTGTCATCAATCTCAGCTTCAACGATGATCTGGAGAGAAGGGATTTCCACCTATGCGGGTATCACGGCCTCAGTTCCGTAGACTAAGAGGTATGGGATCGCTCCTACTGACATACTCACTATGGTGCGGTATCCCAGTAATGTGAAAGGTAAATATTCATGCCATTGCCTGGAGAGATGAATCATCTTTCTCAAAATCTTCTTAATGTTTTGTTTTTGTTGCTTTGACGACACCATTAGCCTTGGGACGATAAGGAGTAGAGTTCCTATGTGTTATCTTGAATTGGTCGCATATCACCTCTATCATACGTCTATCTAGGTTTGGTGTATTATCTGTGATGATGGTTGCGGGAATACCAAATCGATAGATAAGGTTGGAGTGCACAAAATCTATTACAGTTTTCTTGGTAACAGATTTGAGAGTAATGACTTCGAACCACTTTGTGAAATAATCAATGGCAACTAGTATGAACCTGTGCCTATTTGAAGCTTTTGAAGCTTTTGGCTTGATTGGCCCGATAACGTCTATTCCCCAAGCGGTAAATGGCCAAGGTGCTGACATGGGACGCAGTTCTGTGGGCAGTGCATGAATCAAATAACCGTGCACCTGACACTGATGGCACTTTCGGACAAAGCTAATACAGTCCTTTTCCATGGTTATCCAGTAATAGTCTGCTCGAAAAATTTTCTTTGCCAAAACATACCCATTCATGTGGGGTCCGCACACTCATGCGCGTACTTCGTGTATGATCCTTCCAGCTTCTTCAATATCAACACATCTTAGCAAATTGAGATATGGGGTCCTTTTGTACAAGACGTCACCACTCAAGAAGAAACCACTTGCATGCCCTAATGGTTCTCTTTTGGTCCCCAGTAGCTTTCTCGGGGTATTCATGTGTTTTCAAAAATCTTTTGATGTCATGCTACAATGGTTGAATACTTGGTTCTGCCTCAGTTGTATTACAAAAGCCATGCCTTTCCGTGATTTGGACTTCCAAGGGATCAATGTGGGCATTTCCTGCATAGGGAAACATCGGCGCCAGAGTGGAGAGTGCATTAGCTAGTTCATTGTGACAATGAGGGATGTACTTGAACTCTATTGACTTGAACCACTTGCTAAGATCTTGCACATGTTGCCGATAGGGGATAAGCTTAACATCTCGGGTTTCCTATTCTCCCTAACTTGCCGAAGAATCAAATTTGAGTCTTCCATAATCAACAACTCTTCGACTTCTTGGTCTATTGCCATGTTCATGCCCATAATGCAGGCCTCATACTTGGTTGTGTTGTTTGTGCACAAAAAAATTGAAGCCTGGCTGTGGCCGGGTAGTGCTGACCAGTGGGTGAGATCAAGATTTCCCTTATTCCCACACCTTTTGCATTTATTGCCTCGTCAAAGAATATTTTCCAAGCAATCATATCCTCACATACAACCTCAACCAAATTTACCTCTTTATCTAGGAAATAAGTGTTTAGAGGTTGGTATTCATCATCAACCGGATTTTCGGCCAAGTGATCTGCAAGTGCCAGGGCTTTCATGGCAATGCGGGTGACATAGACTATGTCAAATTTAGTGAGCAGGATCTGCCATTTTTCTAATCTTCACAAGGGCATTGGCTTCTGGAATATATATTTCAAAGGATACAACCTAGTTATGAGGTTGGTGGTATAGGCTTGTAGATAATATCTTAACTTTTGAGCGACCCACGTTAAAGCACAACAGGTTCGTTCCAGTAGAGTATACTTGGCTTCATAGCTGGTAAACTTCTTTCTTAAGTAGTATATTGCCTTCTTTCTCTTTCCAGTAACATCATGTTTCCCCAGTACACAACTGAAGGGATTTTCTAAGACTATCAGGTACAAGAACAGAGGCCTCCTCGGTTCGAGTGGGATCAATACTGGTGGGTTGGATAGATACTCTTTGATCTTATCGAAAGCTTCCTGACATTCATTCGTCCATTTGACAGCTGCATCATTTTTTTTGTAATTTGAATATGGGTTCACATGTGGAGGTCAGCAGAGCATTGAACCGGCTGATGAAGTTCAATCTTCCCAACAAGCTCATCACAGCTTTCTTGGTTTTCGGAGGAGGTAATTCCCGAATAGATTTTATATTTGTCGGATCTAACTCAATACCTCAGGGGACTATGAACGCATATTTGGCTGGGTTTAGTTTCAGATAATATCTGCGCATTCGCTCAAAGAACTTCCTCATATAGCGCACGTGGTTATCCTGAGTTTTGAAGTTGATAATCACGTCGTCCTCATATACCTCTATTTCTTGACGTAATATATAATGGAATATGGTGGTCATGCCTATCATGTAGGTTGCCCCGATATTCTTTTGACCAAAAGTCATGACCCTGTATTAATAGATTCCCCAGGGTGTGGTAAATGATATTTTCTTTGCGTCTTCTTCATCCATCAACACCTAGTGATATCCTGCGTAACACTGAGTAACACTCCACGAAGGATTGTATCTCATGTTTGGCGCAGTTATCAACAAGGATGTGGATGTTTGGCGAAAGGAAGTTATCGGGGCTTTCCCTGTTCAGATCTTTATAATCTATACACACTCGGGTTTTCCCATTCATCTTTGGCACTAGGACAACGTTGGCCAACCATGTGGTGTACCGGACTACTCGGTTCACCCCTGCCTCCAACTATTTTGTGATCTCTTCTTTGATTTTATCACTAATATCAGTTTTGAATTTCCTCTATTTTTGCATGATTGGGGGGCATTCGGGATAAGTTGACAATTTATGCACCACCAGATCAACACTTAGTCCCAGCATGTCATCATATGACCACGCAAACACATCTATGAACTCGAACATGAGTTGGATTAGTGCGTCCCGAGTATTCTCATTTGCGTGGATGCTTATATTGGTTTCCGTGATTTCTTCAAAACTACTCAAGTTAACCGGCTCAGTGTCATCTAGATTTGGCTTAGGTTTATTTTTGAAATGTTCCTGTTCTCGATTTATTTCCCTAAAAGTCTTTTCTTCATCGTATTCCGGTTCTTGGTTCATTATTTCACAATTTGGCGAAGTGTTTGGATCTGGGCACGAAGTACGCAAGCATGTCATGTTATTTAAAGTTGCATTATTAGAACTGAAAGAAGAAACAAAAGAGTAAATGGCAAAAATCAGAAAGAATACAGGAAAACGAATGGTGAAATATTGATTTCATTTTTTGGAATTAGAAGATAACAGGGTTTACATTTGGAAATTAAAAAGACAAGAAACTTAAAGAAAACATCCGAGTTACACCCTGGGATAGCTCACGATGCAGAAAAAGTGGCAGGACTAGTCTACCGGGACTCCCGCCTAATGGGATGATGTAGCATTCCAATTCTGTTACTTGGCCTCGGGTCCCATGTACAACACCTTAGCGTTTCTAGATCCCTCTCTTGGCTGAACCATGTGGGTTTCGTAAAGTATCTTTCCCATTGCCCCACATACTTCCTCACTCTCTTTGGCTGTACAAACCTCTTCCTCCTCTTCTTATTCTTCACTGTATTTTGGCCTGTCAAATGTTTTGTACTGATGTGGAAATTGTTGAGGCAGGACACATCCATCACGCTTTCTGTCTTTTGACCATTTTATGTCATCTGGAGTGGGTCGGAAGCCTACCCCGAAAAACTTTTCAGCGACTAGCAGAGTAACTAGTTAAGCTATTATTTTTAGGGATTTCCCAAGTCCCTTCCTCTGTTTGAAGCCATGTCGTATCAGTTCTTTTGCCACCATAATTGATGCATTGGAAAGAAATGGTTGGGGGTAGGGGTTTCCCTCTTCGTACTGGTCTGCCACCACAACTTCAAAGTCCTGATAAACTATATTCTCGCTGTCTTCTCTCGCTTCAAGGCATGGGACTGAGGGGTCTCGATAACTTGATTGTTCATCCTCCCTATGGACCACAATTTCTTATTCCTCATGCTCAAACTTTACCATCTGATGAAGAGTGGAAGGTACATCCCCTACTGCGTGGATCGATGGTCTTCCCAAAAGAAGGTTATAGGACGTGTCATGTCTAGAACTTGGAAAGTCACCTAAAAGTCGACTAGACCGATGGTCAGAATTAACTCGATCTCTCCAATCGTGTCCCTTTTGATACCATCGAAAGCTCGTACACAGACATTGTTTAGACGAATACTTTCAGTCCCAATCTCCACGCGCTATAATGTTAAGAGGGGTCACATATCTACCCCAGAACCTCCGTCTACCATCACCCTTTTCACATAATACTCTTTAAGTTTGACAGTTAAGTGTAGGGCTTTGTTATGTGCATCCCCTTCTGGCGGCAAGTCATTTTTGTTGAATGAAATCTAGTTGATAGCGAAAAATCTTGTCTCCATTCTTTCTAATTGCTCCACAGAAGTCTAAGCTGGCACATAGGCCTCATTGACGGACTTGATTAGTAACTTATGGTGTTCAGGGGATTTCATCAACAAATGTAGCAAGGAGACTTGTTCAGGAAACTTTCGGAGCTGGTCAACCACTTCATAGTCTGGCATTTTCATTTTTTGAAAGAAAGCTTCCGCCTCTTCAGCACTCACTCGTTTTTTTGCTGGAAAGCGTTTCTTGGTGGCGTTGTTCACTTCTTCCAAATTGGAGTATATTTCCACAGGGTAGTTTTCTTCTCCTGAGATTTTTTTCCCTTTATATGTCACTACTGTTTTATGGTAATTCCAGGACACCTCGGAAGGATTCGTCATGGGCCTCTCTGGAACGCGACCAATAACCACGGGCTCACTCAGCCTTGGTGGATTAGTTGGCCCCCGCACTACATAATCTCCCTTGGGCACATACATCTGGGTGGTTTTATTCAGCTCGAATCTCTTGGGATGACTTAAAACCGACTGATTTTCCTTGCGGCCTCGTGGGACATAGAGAACAACGTCTTTTGCGGGCATTGCCCCAATTTCTGCCTCAATTTTATTTTCTGACTTGGGATGTGTGGCTTTGCTTTTTTTCTCCCCTTCATCTTTCTTTGGGGAAGTTTTTGGCTTTCTTTTTGCATCAGCTATGGCAAATATGGCTTTCAACGCCGGGTCAAAGTCTTTGTCTTCACAGATCATCCCCAATACCGCCCCGTTGTTATGGGCCGGCAAGGGGTTGTTGGTCACATTAGGGATGTCCTCGTCCCATAACACAGTCTGACTTTGTTCTATTAAATCCTCTATGGCTCTTCAGGGTCCACCAATTTTTCGTGTCATGCCCCTCGCCTCCTGAGTGATAGGCATATCAGGTGTCTCGCTGGTAGGATGATGATTTCAAGTTTTGCTTGTTTAGATATACGGGCTGTAGTAGGCCCATTTGGAAAACTTTGGAAATAAATTGGAGTAGGATTCTCCAATCGGTGAAAATTTTGTCCTTCTGGGTTGTTCACGAGGAAGAAAGTTATTCTAGAAAGGATGGGGGTTAATGTGGTTTTAGTAAGGAGGTTGGTTTCTTGGGAATGGAGCTTGGTTCCTGCTGGCTTGTTGTTGCGGCTGGGCAAAAGGTTGAGCACTAATGACCGCATACGGATGAGGAGCATAGGCCATGTCCTGGTGAAGGTAATAATGCTGAGAAGTTCTTTCTGGGAACATGGATATGGAAGCACGGTGTCTTCTTGCATCTGATGCTGTCATGGATTTTTAATGACGCTAGAGCTTCAAGGCATGAACAACAACAACTAACTCAAGGTGGTAGACTAGGTAGTTCATCTCATATATCTTCAACTGTCTGGATGCGTAGGCAATCAGCCTACCGTACTGGATCAACACCACTTCAAGGCCGACTCTCGAGGCATCACAGATGACAGTATAAGACCCCGAGCTGGTAGGTAATATCAAAATGGGGGTTGTAGTCGAAGCTGTCTTGAGCTTCTGAAATCTCGCCTCACACTCCTCTGTCCACTAAAAGGGGCACCCTTCTGGGCAACCTAGTCATAGGGGCTGCAATCGATGAAAAACCCTCCACAAAGCGACGGTAATAACTCGCCAAACCCAGGAAACTGCGAATGTCTATAGCTGAGGAGGGCCCGGGCCAACTCTACACATCCTCTATCTTCCTCGGATCTACCAGAATGCCCTCGCTCCAAATCACGTGGCCTAAGAATGCCACCGTATCTAACCAAAACTCACATTTTGAGAGCATTGCATATAAATGCTTCTCTCTCAGGATCTGAAGCATGACTCTCAGGTGCTGCTCATGATCTTCCCGACTCCAGGAATACACTAGAATATCATCAATAAAAACAATAACAAATGAGTCGAGATATGGCCTGAACACATTGTGCTTCAAATGCATAAAAGCTGCTGGAGCATTGGTCAGCCCAAATGACATGACAAGAAACTCGTAATGACCATACCGAGTCCTGAAGACAGCCTTCAGGATATATGTCTCCCGAATCTTTAATAGATGGTACCCTGAGTGCAAGTCAATCTTAGAAAACACCCTTGAGCTCGGAAACTGGTCAAACAGGTCACCAATACGAGGTAAAGGATAACAGTTCTTCATTGTAACCTCGTTCAACTGGCAGTAATCAATGCACATATGCATATAACCATCTATCTTCTTCACAAACAAAATAGGAGCACCTCACAGTGAAACACTAGGTCGAATAAAACCCTTATCAAGCAATTCCTGCAACTGATCCTTCAACTCTTTCAACTCAGGAGGGGCCAATCGATACGGAGGAACGGAAGGGCTGAGTGCCCGACAACAAATCAATGCCAAAATCAATGTCTCTATTGGGTGGCATTCCCAGAAGATCAGCTGGAAACACATCGGGATAATCCCGTACCACTGGAACAGAATCAACAGAAGGAGTATCCACACTGACATCGCTCACATAGGCTAAATACATTGCACACCCCTTCTCAACCATACTCCAAGCTTTAAGAAAAGAGATAACTCTACTGGGAGTGTGATCTAGGGTACCATTCCACTCAACACACGGAATACCTGGCATAGCTAGCATCACGGTCTTGGCGTGACAATCAAGAATAAAAAAATGGGGAAACAACCAGTCCATGCCCAAAATAATGTAAAATTCAACCATACTGAGTAACAATAAATCTGCTTTGGTCTCAAAACCATGAATAGTAACTAAACATGACTGATAGATACGGTCCACAACAAGAGAATCTCCCACAGGAGTAGAAAGATAGACGGGGGCACTCAAAGAATCTTGAGGCACGCCCAATTGTGCAGCAAAGTAAGAAGACACATAAGAATAAGTAGAGGCCGGATCGAATAGAATCGATTCCTCTCTCTGACAAACTAGTATAATACATGTGAAAACAAAATCGGAGGAAACAACCTCGGCACGAGCAGGAAGGGAATAATATCTGGCCTGGCCTCCCCTTCGAGGGCGACCTCTACCTCCTTGGCCTCCACCTCTAGCTGGCTGAGAGGGTGGGGAGGCAAGTGGAGCTGTGATCATAGCCTGAGAACTTTGATGAGCACGTTGTGATTAAGAAAGTTGTGGGGGTGCACTCCTCCCAAGTCTAAGGCAATCCTTCACCACATGGCAGGTATCGCCACACTCAAAACAAGCTTTGGGAGGGAATGGTGGTTGTGACTGACTAGGGCTAGGTGTACTAGACTGACTTTTGAAAACACCCCGCGTAGGAGGTGCGCTAGAAACTGGAGGAGCATAGTAAGGCTCTTGAGGTTCAGGCGGAGCTGGAGCACTGCTAGCTGTTGGAAGAGCTGAATGAACGAGGTAACCCACAAAACCCCTACCATGTCGACCTGTTCGGGCACAAGAGTAGTGGCCCGACTCTCAAGACCTCTTGGCCTCCCTCTCCCCCCGCTCCCTGGCGAGCATACTTTCTATCCTCCTAGCAATTCTCACTACCTGCTGATAAAGAATGTCTATCTCAAACTCTTGAGCCATGCTAGATCTAATGGGTGGGGTAAGACCCTCGATGAACCTGCGAACTTTCTCGTGGACTATAACAACCAAAGCCGGTGCATGCTTGGCCAATCTGGTGTAATGGTTAGCATACTCCGAAATAGTCATAGCACCCTGGCGTAATTGTTCAAACTCTACGCGCCATGCATCTCTGAGGCTCTGGGGAACAAACTCCCTCATAAACATGTCCGAGAACTAGGTCTAAGTCAATGAAGCAGCCTCGACTGGACTGTCTATCTCATAAGTGCGCCACCTATTATAGGTAGCTCCCTGAAGCTGGAAGGCAGTAAGGGAAACCTCAATGGACTATACTATCCCCATAGTGCGAATAATACGGTGGTACTCCTCTAGAAATACCAAGGCATCATCTGTCGCCAGTCCACTGAAAATAAGAGGATCATATTTCTTGAACATCTCCAACCTCCTCTACTCATCCTCAGAAGCAGCTGCCCCATCCACGGGCTGAACTAGCACTGTAGGAGGAATGGGAATGATCCCTGGGGCTTGCTCAACCTGCACTCGCTACTCAGGAGTGCGGACAATGGGATTTTGTGCTCCTCCCCCGGCCTGGGATGTGGCTGCAGCAAAGGGATGCAACCCTGCCTGAGCCAAGGTGGTGTACATAGACATGAACTGAGCTAATGTCTTCTGAAGGGCTAGCGTAGTAGTGGCAGTAGTAGGCATACCAAGTGTCTGGGCTCCGGCTGGATCTGGTGGTGGTGTCTCAGTGGTAGCTCGCGCAGGTGTTCTGGCCACACCACATGCGCGTCCTCGACATCTAACGTGACCCTAGCCTCAGATGGCTGCGGTAAGAGGCATGGGTGCCTGATCGTCACGAGTAAGGCGTGTCCTCACCATCTGTGAGTGAATAGAAGATAGAAATTTAAATTTAGACATCAAAAATATCACACGACATGTAAATCAAGAAAGTGAAGATTTTCTTAAATGGTTACATAACCTCTCGTAGAGAAGTACAAACATCTCCGTACCGATCCGTGAGACTCAAATAAACCGGCATGTGTTCCGTGACTCCTATGAACCTAGAGCTCTGATACTAACTTGTCACGACCCTAGTTCACCATCCGTGAACACTTCATGATGGAACCTAGTCACGAGGACTAGGTAAGCCTAACAGTGCGAAAATAACAATATTCACGATAACAATTATAACTTAGAACTAAGTACGACTCTAACTCGGAAAATGTCTACATCAATGAAAAACAGGAACAACTAGCTAATTACAGGATATAATAGGAAGGAAACTCTTCGGTCTGCGTACATTGCAGATATACCTTGAGTCTTCGCTAGATCTCTTCGCCTCGGTAATAGTGTGCTTGAGATGAGGTACCTAGATCTGCACACGGAAAACATGCGCAGAAGAGGCATCAGTTCCAAGCCTAACCTTGGTTGGTAGTGACGAAGAAGGTTAAGGCCCTAGAGAGATAAATATAACATATGATGAAATAAAAAAAGCAGTATAGGTAAAATCTACGGCAAAAGAAAATCTAATTAGGATAAGTAAGGGAAATAGCAATAGGAAAACGGAACAAAACAATACAATGAACACTACTCACAGCAGGAAATAATCATCGGGGATCTCTTGGTATCCTCATTATATCCGCTAGGGATCTCTTAGTATCCCAAGGATCTCTTGGTATCCTCATCATATTCACTAGGGATCTCTTGTATCCCAAGGATCTCTTGGTATCATCATTATATTCACTAGGGATCTCTTGGTATCCCGAGGATCTCTTGGTATCCTTATTATGTTCACTAGGGATCTCTTCGTATCCTCATTATATTCACTAGGGATCTCTTGGTATCCCAAGGATCTCTTGGTATCCTCATTATACTCACTAGGGATCTCTTGGTATCCCGAGGATCTCTTGGTATCCTCATTATCTTACAATCTCATGTGCCAGGGATCTCTTGGTATCCCGCACCTCAGTCCAGAACATATCAAGTTCAGGGGGATTTCCCAAGAGGACAACCTGTAGTCCCAATTTAAAAACACACAATAGCAATCTAAACATTAGGAAAGATACATACCTTAGGACAATAAATAGGATATACTAGCCAAGCATACTACACGAAGTACAAATGAGACAGTTTAAACACCTAGGCAGGCAATTCAACTGGACATGGCTCTCAAACTAGCATAGAATAGACTCACAATTTAAAATAAACAGGTAAGCAAGAAAATTCAATTTAAATGCTTCCAGCAAAAATAGATTTCCCAACAATTTACTTAATTACCCTCTCATCACCTCATGTAAGAGGCATTCAATTAACAAACATCATATCCTAAGGAGAAGGTCACCCACACAAGGTTAGACAAGCCACTTACCTCAATCGGCTCCAAAAATCAACTTGAAAGCACTCTTTTGCCATGAGTATCCGACTCCAAATGGCCCAAATCTATTTATTTCAGTTACATACCGTAAATAACATCTCAAGCAACTAATTCTACTATTTAATTTAAGGCTAAGATGTAATTTTTGGTAGAATGACCAAAATTTCCCTCGGACGAACGTAGTCAAAACCCGAGGTTCGATCTAAAATCCGGTTACTCATTCCCCCGCAAACCAATTATGTGATTAGTTCTGAAATCGAACCTCGAGCTGAGGTCTAACCCCCATGTTAGCAAAACCCTAGGTCTTACCCAATATACCAGAATTACCCATTAAAACGTTTGATTTGATGTTGAAATTATGTTAAAAGGTGTTAAGGAGTAAAGAAAATGAGTTAAAACCACTTACCAATAGTTTTGAAGAAGAAGTATTGCTTAATAAATTGCCTCTTAGGTTTTTTATTTTTGAAAAGTGCGAAATAGCTGGAAAAATCCCGTGTATTTATACTCTCCGATCCTCCAGCGGGACCGCGCGAGGATTACCGAGGCCACGCTGGTAGAGCTGAAAAATTGTAGGTTCTCTGAGGTCGGCAGCACGGGTCGCGCAAGGGTGACCGCGGCCGAGCGCCTCATGCCACAAACTGCGCAAAAGCGGCCGCGACACCGCTATAAAAATAGAAGGCTGCGGGTCCTCTGAAGCAGGCAGAGCGGACCGTGCAAGGATGACCGTAGCCGCGTGGCTCACGCCGCGGACCGCGCGATCGTGATCACGACCGCACTGGAACCTGCAGCTCGCACCCAACCTGCAATATCTAGTGTTTTATGTCTAAGACACTCCCGGAACCTACTCGAAACTCACCCGAGCCCTCAGGGCTCCAAACCAAATAGGCCCACAGAACCTCAAAATACCCTACTGACTTGTCCGTGCGATCAAATCGCCAAGATACTATCATATACATCGGATCGAGCCTCAAAACTCATGATTTCTTCAAAAGTTTTCATAAGACAAAAAATTTCCATTTCGGGTCCGAAATACGTCAAACGATGCCAGTTTCCTACCAAACTTTACAGAAAGTGCACCAATCATATATAAGACTGATAGCGGGCACTGGAACCAAAATACGGGCCTGATACTACAGTCTTCTAATCAAATCTCGTTTTCATTTTCTTTAATTAATTCCAGAAAATAATTTCACATAAAAAAATTTGTTTCTCAGACTTGAGACCTCGGAATTCGATTCTAGGCATACACTCAAGTCACATATTTTTCTATGGACCTTCTGGGATCGTCAAATCATGGGTCCAGGTTCGTTAACCCAAAATGTTGACCGAAGTCAAATTTGTTCAATGTAATATCAAGATTCATCATTTTTTCCACATAGAACTCATATTTAAGCTTTCCGGTAATACGTATTGATGACGCACGCAAACTGAGGCAATCCCAGGTGAGGTGTTTAAGGTCTCGAAAGTACATAACACATAATAAGTAAGTGGTGACCCCATTGAGTCATCACAACTTATCACGATTAAGCTAACATTAAATAAACCAATTTAGAACCTAAATTAACACACTAATACAGCTTGATTATCATGAATAAAATCTACTTCAAACTCAGGAACTGAACATGAAATCAAAATCAACAAAAGACTTAATATAACTTAAATTAATCTTAACTAAACTCGGAAATTTAAAGAGATGAAATTCAAACAAACAGCAAGACTCAAACAACTCGACTAACATCATGAAATTCATCTCAACAAATAAGACAAAAAACTAATTAAACTCACGAAATTCAAACCAACAATAACTTCTACTAAAACTAATTAAACTCGGGGGTTTAACATGAAAGCCAAACTAACAGAAAAGACTAGTACAATTTAATTAAACCAAAGTAGACCTAATCTAAACTCAGGAATTAAGCATGAAAGACCAAATCGACCGAAACGAGATGAGGAAAAAGGAAATTAAAAGAGTAAGACAGAGCACTTAGCTTGAGCGCAATCTTCATCCACTATCTTGAAGATTCCGGAACCCCTAGACTTGAATTTTGAGTAATTGTGGAGATATTCGAGGGCTGTCAGGTGTGGATTTGGGATGAGGGGGTTGAATAGGCTATATGGTGTAGGTTTGGGGTTGATTGGTGGTGGTGAGGTTTTGGCCGAAATTTTTCATTCAATATTCGAAGAGCTCGGCCAAGATTTGAAAGAAAATAATAGTGTATTCGTGATGAGGGGGTTTAGGAGAACCTATGGTATTAATTTGGGTGGTGTTTAGATGGTGGCGCCGCCAGACATGACAGAGGAGTCCATGGCGGCTGCTAGGGTTTTGAATATTCGAGGAGTTTGGGAGGGTTTTGAGAAAATCTAATGGAAGATCTGGGATGGTGAGGTGAAGGAGGAGCAGTGGTGTAAATTTGGGGCTTATTGGACAATTGCCGCCGGAAAAGGCAATTTCCGGCCGGCGGTTCACGGTGGTAGATTGAGGAAACGGACCAGTCTCTAGGGTTTTGAGAGAGATAAGGGGTAGGGAGTTCTGAGGGGGATAGGATTTGTTTGGACATATTAAAGGGTGTAGGCTTCCAGGCTATTGGATCTAAAAACCTAGATGGGTAGGATTTAAACCACACGAAACGGCATCATTTGGTTGACGTAAACGGGAGACCAGGTTAAGGCGTGGGTTTTGGGCTAGTTTGGGGCGGGTTTGGCGGGTTTAACTACTCGGTTAGGGTATTTTGGCTGAAAGTGGGAATTTCTAATTATACTTGATTTATATTATTATTATTTTTTCTTTTCAAATTTGAATTTAAAAATTAAAATTAAAATTAAATTAAGACTAAATTAAATCCTAAAAATTAAATTAATCTAATTATATTAAACCCTAATTGATAATTGACACAATTAAGAAACTAACGAAATTCAAATTAAACAAAGTAAAGACAAATTAGAATTTTTTTATTTTTGTAAAATCCTAATTATCAATTAAAATAATGAATATGTGAAATTCAATCCTAAATGCAAGCGAAACATTTTGGTATTTTTTGTGAATTATCTAAATTAAAAATACACACAAAAATGTAAACAAATATGAAAATTATGAAATTAATCCTGAAAATTATATAATTGAAAGAAAAAATCTTAAAATTTTATAGAAGTAATTCACACGAGATAAAAATCACATACTTACAATAATTTACTTATTGAATGGAAAAGGAAACTTCATTTATCTGATAACTTGAAGATAATGTAACTTGAAAATAATTTGCCTGTTTAAATTATAAGATAATTTCAAGTTCAGATAACCTGGATTAATCATACATCAATAATACTGCTTTCTTTTGTTCAAAATAAGTAATTTTTTTACTTTTTTTGATTCAAAATAATTGATTTCTCTAAATTTCAAGAATAAATTAATTATTTTTTTCTACATTATCTTGGAGTAAATAAAGTTGAAATATGTGTTAGGAATATTTATGTAAGATAATAAGGTTAATATGATAATTCTATTACTAATTAATAGTAAAAGAATAATTTCTTGATCTGTATAAAAACATCTAAAAGAATTATTTATTTTGAACCGAATAAAATATTTAATTACCCAAATCCTATGAAATGAACAATAACAGTCAACAGTTTGACCAGAACTAGAGGCGAAATATAGTACTTATTCAGTTTTTAATGTTCAAAAATTGCATACAAGTCAAACATTGCCGGCGTCACACATTTTAGGTAGTTTGTTGCCTTCCTATTTTTCTAAACCAACCAAATGGCGTTCAGGAGATTTATTTGTTAAAAATGTAACAAAGCCAAAATGGACTTTCAGCTAATACCCAGATGTCACTGTTGCGTAAGTGTCTTTGGGAAATTATTTTCCAATTATTTCATTTTTCTGTCATTTGTTAGGTACAAACAATAATAGATGATACTCGAGTTCTGTCATTTGTTAGGTACAAACAATAATAGATGATACTCGAGTAGTATTAGCAATAATAATATTAATGTTTTGGTGTACTAACAATATGTTCAACAGTTCAACTGTTGATCTGAAATAAGCGAGATAAGGCAAGGACGGATTTATAGTTCAGATTATGGGATACGTGAATGTATGGTCTATTTATAAAATTAGGTAATTTGTATATATATCTTTTAAAATTGATCTAATATTATTTGCTAACTTTTATGTTCCAAAAAAAATTGAATAATGCACTTGATTGAATAATGAGTGATTTACTCGAAGGAACAAGGATTGATTCCCATTAATACTTTTCTTTTCTCTTTTTTTAATGATGCGCTCAAGCTCTAAAAATTCTAATCTGCTTTTGATTGAGGTAAAGCCAGAGGGTTCATTGAACGGAAAACTTTGAGGTAAGTAACACTGAAAATGTAGAGAGTTTTGGGAGAATTAATTTTCTCGTATTGCTCACAAAAGTATATATAGAGTACAGAGAGGTATCAAATCCTACCAACTATAGGACTGTACAATAATGAAAGAAATCAAATCCTACCAACTATAGAACTGTACAATAATGAAAGAATATTCTACCAATAATAAAAAGATACACAGAATATATTCTAATACGCCCCCTCAAGATGGAGGGCCGGAGGACACGCCAATCTTGGACACCAGCAGAAGAAGCCGAGGACGAGATAAGTGCTTGGTGAGAGCATCAGCAAGCTGATAGCAGAGGATACGTGAGCAATACGAAGAGACCCATTCTGAACCAATTGACGAACAAAGTGATAATCAATGGAGATGTGTTCCATGCGCGAATGAAACACAGGGTTGGCACAGAGGTAAGTGGCACCAATGTTGTCGCTGTAAATGACAGGAGCAGCCGGAAGAGGGACATGAAGCTCGCTCAGCAGTGAATGAAGCCAACGGACTTCAGCGGCAGCTGAAGCAATGGCACGATATTCAGCCTCAATAGAAGATCGTGCAAAGGAACGCTGCTTTTTGGAGCTACAGGAAATAGGATTAGGCCCCAGAAAGACAACATAGGCACCAGTTGAGAGTGGTCATCACAGTTTCCACCTCAATCAGCATCAGAGAAACAATGCAGAGGTATAGCAGATGAAGGACGCAGCCAGACTCCGAAGTCACGCGTCCCATTCAGATACCGGAAGAGGCGCTTACTGCACCCCAATGAGTGACAGTAGGAGCGTGCATGAACTGTGAGAGTTTATTCACATCAAAGGAGATATCAGGACGAGTGAAGGAGAGATACTGGAGGATCCCAAGGGCCTGGCTATAGGCGGATGCGTCGGCAGGAGCCGAGCCGTCGGCCAGATGAAGGCGGGTGGACGCCGCTATTAGCGTCTGAACAGGGTTGGATTCCAGCATATTATGACAAGTCAAAAATCAACAACATACTTACGCTGAGAAAGAAAACACCCCTTGGAGCTGCTTAGAACCTCAACACCAATAAAGTAGCTTAGATCACCCATGTCTTTAAGAGAAAATTTAGTCCCAAGAGAGTCAATCACACGGTTCAAGAAGGCAGAGTCATTACCAGTCAAAAAAAGATCATCAACATATACCAAAAAATAGGTTGTAATACAAAAATGCTGAAAGACGAAGAGCGAAGTGTCAGAGGTAGTGTTGACGAAACCCATGGCCAAAAGACATTGGCGGAGCTCACAGTACCACGCCCGGGGTGCCTGTTTGAGACCATAAATAGCTTTGTGTAACTTACAGACATAAGATGGATAGGCTTTGTCAACAAAACCCGGTGGTTGTGCCATATAGCCATCCTCTCTAAGCCTCCCGTGGAGAAAGGCATTGTTCACATCCATTTGACGAAGAGGCCAGCCCTTGGATACAGCTAGAGTGAGAACCAAACGCACAGTTTCCGGCTTAATAACCGGACTGAAAGTCTCCTGGAAGTCGACACCTGGTCGCTGATGAAAGCCTTTCGCAACAAGTCGGGCTTTGAACTTATCCACATTACCATCACGCTTTCGTTTGATACGATAAACCCACTTGCAGCCCACAATATTCTGTCAATTATCAGGTGGAACAAGAACCCAGGTGCCATTTCGTAGCAGAGCATGAAACTCCAATGACATAGCAGCGCGCCAGCGCTCATCAGACATAGCACTACACAAAGTCTGAGTTTTCGTAACAGCTAGAGAGGATATAGCAGACATACCAAACTTCTTGTTGGGTGTAAAGATGTTATTTTTGCTGCGAGTTTGCATGTGATGACCACCATGAGAGGATGAAGGTGGCGGCATAGTGGGTGTAGCGGTGGCGGGGGCCGCTGGCGGTGCCGTAGGAGGCGCTGGTGGCGCGGGCGTTGGCGCTGGCAGTGCGTCCAGTGAAGGATCGCAAGTGGGAGCGGTGGCATGTACTGGCGGAGGCAGCGGAAGGACTTCTAGGGTGACCGGAATGGGTACGGGTGGAGACTCGGGTTTAGACACTTGGGAGAACGGGAATTTATCTTCATGGAAGGTGACATGACGCGAGACGAAGATATTAGACGTTGAGGGATCAAAGCATAGATATGCGCTTTGAGTAGATGAGTAGCCGAAGAGGACACAGGCACCAGATCTGGGTTCCATTTTGGGTGAGGTGTAGGGCCGAAGTCAAGGGAAGCATTGACAGCCGAAGACACGCAGCTTGGCAAGATTGGGGCGCCTATGGAAGAGAGATTCAAAGGAGGAGAGCATCGAGAGATTTGTCTTGGGAAGACGATTAATGAGATAGACTGTTGTGGCAAAGGCATAAGGCCAGTAAATGAGAGGGACAGAGGCATAATGAAGGAGAGTGAGACTAGTATCAACAATATGACGGTGACGGCGTTCAGCATAGCCATTGTGTTGATGTGTATGAGGAGGTAAAGTGAGATGTGAGATGCCATGGGAGGCAAGAAAAGAGCGTAAATCTAGGAATTTACCCCCATTATCAGTATATAGAGTAATAATTTTAGTAGAGAAGTATTTTTCGACAATGGACTTAAAGGTGGGGAAGGTTTGTAAGACATTAGATTTACGGTGTACTTAGAAAAATGATCAACAAAAATGACATAATATTTAAATCCTTCATTAGAAATAATTGGAGAGGTCCATACATCAGAAAAAATAAGCTCTAGCGGAGCAGTAGAAGATAAACTTGACTCAGAGAAAGGTAACTTATGACACTTATGAAGCTTGCAAGAGACACAAGCAAAATAAGACATACTACTGGACGCTATACTGCTAGAAGACACTAAATGACGTAGGATTTTAGCTGACGGATGACCAAACCGAGAATGCCACAATGACGCAGGGAGCTTTTGTGCCGTGAGGGCGGACGGGAGACGGGAAGCCGTCGGCCAGTAGTAGGCGTCGTTCCTACGTGGGCTGCTGACGAGTGTTGCCCACGTGCGACGATCCTTCACCTGAAAATCAGTATCAGAAAAAACAATATTAACATTATTGTGACGACATAATTGAGACAGAGATCAAATTTTTACGAATATGTGGAACACAGAGAGCCGCAGGAAATAAAAGAGAGGAATAACTGAAAAGTTGGCCAGTATGTGTAATTTTTAAACCTTCACCGTTACCAATAACCACATCATCGAAACCAGTGTAAGGACTGTGAAGAGACATGCTGGCAAGATCATTGGTTATGTGATGAGTGGCACCAGAGTCCAGGATCCAATCAGATGGAGAGTGATGGGCTGTGTGAGCAGCCAGATAAGATGATGTAGCGTATGCTGGTCTCGGCAGTGGTCCACCGTAAGGGGGCTGATTTGCGCCGGAAATAGGATAGGACGGACAGCGGCGCGCGGAGTGGCCAAATTCACTGCAGAGCTGGCACTTCCTATTGTACCCGCGAGATTGGCCATTGCTGGAGTAACCACCGCGGCCGGAGGATAAACCAACGCTGCCACCGAAGCGGTTACGGCCGGACTGCTGTCCGGCGACGAAGGCAGCCGACGGAGCTAAATCAGATGCGGCGGAGGTGGCCGGCGCATAGGAAGTAATCTGAGCCTCCATGCTTAACAGCTTGTCATGTAAGTCAGCAAAAGAGATTGGAGATTCACGGGCTTGGATAGCATGAGAGCTTCATATACGGATCACCGAGACCATTTAGAACCTTAATGACAAGATCCTCAGAATCAATAGTAACACCCAGGAGAGATAATTCATCCACAATCACGCGAATACCGTGCATAAATTCAGTAACAGATTTAGAACCTTTTACCGGATTATGGAGTTGTTGTTTGAGAGCCATGATACGACCACGAGAAGCAGTGCCGTATGTGCACGCAAGGATGTCCCAGGCCTCTTTCGAGGTTTTCGCAGCGGCAATAAAGGAGATGATCTTCAGTGTGATCGACGAGATGATAGCACTTAGAATAAGATTGTCCTGGCGAATCCAGTAAGAATATGCTGGATTGGGGGAACTTACTTCCTTGTCGACGATAGTGGCTGGTGGGCACGGCTTCGATCCGTCCAAGAAGTCGAGGAGGTCGTAGCCCGTAAGAAGGGTTCAGAATTGGAATTTCCACGCCATATAATTAGTGCAATCCAATTTAAGTGGGAGTTGAGCCGACGCATTGATGGCAATCGACTGGAGAAGATCGTTGGATGTCGTAGCGGCCATGAAGCGCGAGGCAGAGGAGGCGCTGATCGTCGTCGAGAGAGAGAGCGCTGCCGGTTAGTGTAGTGGTGGCGCGGCAAGACACCGGAGAGAGGCAATGGACCGAGAAGGTCGCCGGCGGCGGGCTGCCGATTAGTGCAGCGGCGGCGGCAGCGCGGGTAGGGAAGAATTAGGGTTTCTTTGGCGATAAGCCACAGGCATATGATACTATGTAGAGAGTTTTGGGAGAATTAATTTTCTCGTATTGCTCACAAAAGTATATATAGAGCACAGAGAGGTATCGAATCCTTCCAACTATATGACTGTACAATAATGAAAGAAATCAAATCCTCACAAAAGTATATATAGAGTACCGAGAGGTATCAAATCCTACCAACTATAGGACTGTACAATAATGAAAGAAATCAAATCCTACCAACTATAGAACTGTACAATAATGAAAGAATATTCTACCAATAATAAAAAGATACACATAATATATTCTAATAGAAAATTATTTCTTTCATAAAGTTTTTGTCCAAAAGTTATTAGATTATACCCTTAGAAGGGGATTAAAAGTCCATTCCAAACTAATAAGTCTTATATTAATGATTAGGTGAATAACTCTGAGTTGCGTGTATAATAGTGTGATTAATTTGTTTCACTACTATTCCAAGTTTTGTTGTGATGACAGTATGACAGAAAATAAAAAAGTTGGTGTTAGGAAAAAAAGAATACACATATTCCTCGTATAACATTGGGACACCATTATCAATCGCACTTCCTCTACCTCATCCTTAATTAAAAAATAAAAAACAATGCACGTATTCAGTCTAGTTTCCTTTTACACAAGTCCTGTCATCTTGGCATGTTGACTCGAAAATTTTGTTTATTTTTCCTTCTTAAGAACCATATCTATTTTGCTCCATATATTTCTGCTAGGTAAATGTTTAAATTTTGCCCCAGGCTATGTATTTGAAATTGCTTTATAATGCCTTTTCATTATATTTTTGATCCGTTCATATTTTTACTTTAGTAAATTGTCTGTATTTACTCTTATTATTAATAGAGCTTCAGCGTAAAATGAGTGGGGAATTTAGGTAAGTTTTAAACTTATCACAGAGTATATTCTAGGAAAATTTTCATAAAGCACTTTTTTTTAATAGTAATTAGCCAACAATAGATATCATTTGCTGTATTACGGATTATAGATACATTTTCTGTAGTTATAAGATGTATTTGATATATTTAAGCTATTGTATTCATGAATACAATAGCAAAAATAAGCGTGAATCAGGAAAATCTAGCTAATCAGTTGTTGTATTTGAATGTATTCGACTGTATTCATGGAGTGAAACATGGGATTACAGCTGGACAGATTATTATATTCAACTGTATTTAAGCTATTGTATTTATGAATACAATAGCAAAAATAAGCGTGAATCAGGGAAGTCTAGCTAATCAGTTGTTTTATTCGGGTGTATTCGACTGTATTCATGGAGTGAAACATGAGATTACAGTTGGACAAATTATTATATTCAACTGTATTCATGGCGTGAAATAGGGGATTACACTGTTTTTAAAATAGAAAGTGAATCAATTAACATAATAGACTCCTAATATAACTCAACAAACTCAATTATAACGCACACAAATTATATTTTCATATATAAAAAAGATTCTCAATCAAAAAATACCCCAAAAATATAGCAATCTTTAGAGATATTATATAATACATCTGAATACATAAATTATATTAATCAAAAAAACATATGAATACATTCATGGCATATAGCGAGACAGTGAATACACTAAAATATATAGAATACATCAGGATACATTGAAATATAATGAATACAATAAAATACATGGAATGCGACGAGATACATTAAATAATAATGAAAAAAAAGACAATGAAATAATGAAATACATGAAAAATATATTAAAATATATTAACAGAAAATCAAGTTACTTAGTCCTAAACTTTATCGTCTTCGTTCAAGAACAAACTCTAATTTTCGACGAATTCGCTGTCGAGTAATGGTGACAAAATAAGGACTCTATTAAAACTTGAATCTTGTATTGAAGATGACGAATAGTTACATTTGCGGAGGCTGAAACGGATTGCGTTGATTTCCTCTTTCATATCCTTTTATTGCTTGTGGGCAGTGTTGTCAAGATTCTTAAGGAGAAAGGAATGAACTCCACTGTTGGAATCTCTTCAGTTCCTCTTCACGCCTGTTAATATTGTAAACTTCGAAATCTAATAAATTCCCCGGGACTTCAAATTGCATCGCTTCTTCGTTCCACAAATCGAGCAGAGGGTAATTCTTTATATATAAAACTCAAGGGAAGCCTGAGATCTCCTGAAATTCTATGGTCGGAATCAGCATATTTGAAGTGGGCTTTGCAGAAATCCGATGGAAGGAGGAGGAGATCGGAAATTTTAATCGGATATGGGAAGAGAATGAGATGTATCAAAGTAGAGAGACAAACAATATAGTGTAACTGATTGCGTATTTAGTGGCTTAGGGTTAGGAGTTAATCAAAATTAAAAATTTTGCTATAAACCTTAAAAGTTATTTAAGAAATATAATTTTTTAAATAATATTTATTTAAAATAAATAAGGTGTTAACCTTTATTATAAAAGGTAACAATTCCTATATTTTATTATTAACTTTTTAATTCGTCTAATTTTCTTTTTATTTATCTTTTCTCTGGAAACTTCTTGCAATTTCTTAAATCAGGGACCACGAAAAAAGAAAAAAGAGTAAAAGAGAAAAAACCTCAATCCAAACAAAAGCTAGCATTTTTTACTCTAGACTCTTGTTGGGAAAAAGCAGATTTAAAAGACAATCAACAAGACAACTCCATCAATATTGTCTAAGTTCAATGCCAACCTTAAAAAAAAAGGTCAAAATTTCAGCACAGATGGACTACTAATAAATGTATAACTTTATAATGGAATCCATCATGGTAGGAATGATAAATAGGCGGGTTGGATTGATTTTGAACGAGTTATAGTGGTCCGAGTCAATAAATTATATGAGTTGAGATGAGCTGGTTTAAATTGGGCTTAAATTTAGATCGTAGCCCAAGTTAACTCGTGTCAGTTTAATTAATATATTATTTTCTTATAAATTGTTTCATTATCAAATAAGATATTTTTTCTTTTGGTATGGTCATATATAACTCTCAAAAAAAAAAGATTATTTTTAAGATATTTAGTAAAATTACTCATGGATCAATTTCGACTAAAAATTTGCCAAACTTTAGATGAGTTAGACTAAATGGGTTGAGTTTAATAAATACTCGATCAATGACCAGCCTAATTTAAAATGAATTAAATATGTTTAAGCTCAAATTGTCACCGCTAATCCTCTGGAAAAAAATTCTACTGCAAGTGCAAGTTCCATAAAATTTCAAAGAATATTAATCAATATCTCAAAATTTAGACAGCAGTCAACAGCTCATTCAGTATAGCAATGCACCATTCAACTTTGTCATGCTAAACAACAATTAAGTGTATTTAGGGAAAAGAATCTAATCTAGGTAAAGATCGCATGATTTGTGATAAGTAATTAGACAATAATTAATATGGAAAGAATCTAATACTTATAATTTGGAATGAGATCTTAGAATTTCGTATCTTGAAAGGATAGATAGCACTTATACTATTATATTTAATTACCAGACAATGAATGTATTAGAAACTATAGAAAATGTTCAGAAAAAGGTAACTCGTTGCACAACATTATGCATTTACGCAGGCTTCGGGGAAAAGTACCTTAAAAGGTATAATGTAAGCAACATATCTTATACAAGTACTTGTGGCTGCTTTCGGGGCTCGCACTTAAGTCAGACTAACTAATTTAGAAAATGTTCTAAATTTAATAAAATAATTTCAAAACTTCCACAAAGTTAGAGAAAATCTGGAAAATGATTGCTACTTTAGCAAGGCCGTTATAAACCACTTGTTGAATTGATGTCTGTCTTTGGTTTTATTTTGAGATTTAGTCGAGAATGTAATTTATTGTGACCACCAGGCCAAAGAGGAAAGGGAAAAAAAGGATGTCTTTATAAAAGTAAATTATAATTATAGGAGTAATTTTAGTGCATAGTTAGGACCACAAATCTAATGATTTCATAACACTTATGGTTCAAGAAGGACCATTTCCATCATTTCGAATTCAATAATCTAATCCTGTGAACTGTTTAGGTTTGAAATAACTTTTCGGAAGTTATATTGATCATTTCAGTACTTTAGGAGTATTAAAAAGAAGGGAAAATAAATAAAATAAAGAAATTCACTTTAATGTAGGAGTTCCAAAGAGTGGGAAAAGTATGAATTTTTTTGTTATGATTCTAAGCAAAGGCGAACCCAAGATTCGAAAGTCACATGACATGTTATTGGGATTATATGAAGGAAGCTAGGCAAGGAATCTGGGTTGCTGATGTTAGCTCCACTTTTTATTTATTTATGAGTAGCTTATTTAAAGAGGCCCAATATGTGTGCGTGCGTGTTGTGAGCATATAATATTTGTCCTATATGAATTACTCCCAAAATTCAAACAAAATGATTTCGTTCATTATTTTGCAATTTTATAGATTTTTGTGACCTTTCATGTTAATTGTTTGCATTTTGTTTGTGCATCTTAATTAATGAAAAATACAAAAAATATTGCATTTAGGATTTAATTCTACATTTTAGTATTAAGTAAAATTTAGTTGTTTTATAAAATGGGAAAAATCACAAAACAAAGTTTCTTTTGCACCTTTTAATTTTAATCTTGAATTTTGGTAGGTCTTCCTTTAATTTATTTTTTTATTTTATTATTGTTAGTTAGGGTAATTATGAGGTAATTAGTTCAATTGGAAAAGTTTAATTTTAATTTTAATTTTGGCAAAAAAAAAGGGAAATGAAGATAAAAAGAAAATTGAAATGGGGTTGGGTTTTGAAACCAAATTGGGCCATATATACAAATAAACCAGCCCAAATATTTTACACCTGACCCAAACCCACGGTTGAAACCCGGTCCATCCCCTCATCGAAACGACGTCGTTTCGACTCAAAATCATCTCAACCGTTCATCTCTCATTATCTAACAGCCCAGATTGATCCTTAATTTTAAATAAAATTGTCCTAAACCTGTGAAAACCCTAGAGACAAACATTGTTTTCCTCGTACCTGGTTCTCCATCAACCCTTCGCCTCACCCCCGCTGCCGGCTGCGAAGCCCCAAATCAGCCCAAAATTACACCACATCACCTCTCCACCCTCTTTTTCCAACCCCACCATCCGTTTCCTTCAAATATCTCCCAAACTCGTTGAATAAAGCTCCAAAGTTTGGCTGCTCCGCCGCTCACGGCGGCGACCGGCCACCAAACACCCCTAATTTTACACCATGGACTCCTCTCTCCTTCCCCTTTCCAAATCCAAACTCCTTCTCTTTCAAATCCCAACCAGGCGATTCAAATATCGAATCGAAGGAAACCAACCAACCCCAAAATTAATCAAACACAACCAAATTTACATCATACCATTCCCTCGACCCCCTCTTACTAAATCTCGGATCAATTCCCTTCAAATCCAGCCAGAATTGTTCGAATCTTTGGGTTTAGGGTTCAAACTCCTGTAAGTTTCTTTCCTCTTTAAGTTAAATTTTTTGTTTTTTTACCACTGTTATGTTGAAAGTTTTAGTTTAATGTTTGTTTGAATTAATGATTGTCTAGTAATTAATTGATTTGGTACCCATGTCAGTTCTATGATTTATGCTTGAAGCCATCCATCCTCATATGTTAAATTGTTCTGCTCTTTAGTCAGCATTTTGGTTACAATATTTTCAATAAAGTTTCTGTTTCAGCTCTTAATTCTATTTTTATCTAGCTTGATTTAGATTTGGTTACATAATAGCGTCTTCTAAGTTCATGATTGATTTTCATTTGTGACATTAATTTAACTATAGTTTAAAATGCAGCCGTAAATTTCATGTATAGATTAGACATTAGTTTAATGACTATGTGCTTTTCTTATTGAGGATTGGTTATAGCTGAAAGTGCACAACTCCCTTGTGTCTGGTTAACCATGGTCAATCGAACACGATTATGAAGGTTAGGTTGGGTCAGGGTTAGTATAGGTATTTCAAAAGGAAAGTAACTAGAATAGAATCCCCTAAGAGCTTCTAGAGTGGGGTCAAAGGTGAAATTCAGATTTTGTTTGTTATAACTTGAATAACAAGTTAAGAATTTAGGGACTAGTTGGGTGAATCTGAAAATTAGAGGAGGACTAGTAGTTAAAACAACAGTGAAAGAGTTGCCCTAAGTTTTGGACATAAAAGGGCACCCTAATGCCTTCATTCACAAGGTTTTGAGGCTGAAAAATTCTGAAAATTCCCTAAAGACTTCCAGGAACTCTAAAATTCCAGTAATTTAAAAATTCCAAAAAGTCCAGATGTGAAATTCAATCCCCGCAATTCAAATTCCAAAAAATAAGAAATGTTGCTTAGTTTGAACACCTGAAAGTTTCCATTCAAAATTAGGCCCTTTAGACCCTCAAAACAAAGAAATTTCTAAAAAGTATTGCTCTATTGAAGTTCAAGTTAGTTTTGAACTCTAGTGTGATACTTATATCATTTAGCTTAGGATTTGGATGCTGAAGCTTTTCTGGGTTTTTCTTGGTTCCATTTCAAGTGATTTAAGCTCAATCAAGGGCTATTTTGGGTTTATTCTGGGTTGAGGAAACTTTATTTATCAAATTGATCCTTTTGTTTGTGTGTTGGTGCTGGGTTTTACTGCCGACTCCACCTTTCTCCTTTGCTTTATTGTAAATTTCAGGTACACATCCTAAGATTGCCCAGATGTAGTCTTTGAACTGAAATAGAATAGAAGCATTGCTTCCTGATTCATGCCCACTTGGATTGTTGTATGGTTATAGTTAGATAGGTCATACTAATATATGTCTGTTTATGTAGTTTAGTTTGTTTCTTTTGGTTTGTACATATATAAACCCGGACTGTATAAAGACTATATAACTTGCTTTCATTTTGTTATAATTTGTAGTAGTGCAGCTGTCTAGTGTAACTCTAGGGTAGGTAAAAGTCTATCTAAAGTTTGAGATATGTCAATCTTCAATAAACAATCAGTCGTTTTAGTGTAAATTCAAGCATGAAATGTGAACTTAAAATTAACATATGAGTGGAGTCGAATAGTTCATACGTTTTTTTTTTTGCAGAATTATTATGTTTTATTGTGTATCAAATTTAGTGTTTTCTATGTTCTGCGTCAATGCCAGTGCCTGGCCTGGGCTCATAATGTTTGCCAATCAGAACATGCTGCCTAGATGATTTGGGATTAGGCCTACTTGGATGCCCGAAATGATATTTAGCTTTACTGCTGAAGCTTCTTTACACACAGTCAAATTCCAACACTCAAACTGATAAATATTGGGCCTCATATGCACGCCCCACCACTGGTAGCCCATGGAATCAGTGCATTTGTTGTGTAGTGGACTGCTAGGGACAATTCCAAATTGGGCTCCTGCCTTAGTATAACTGTAATTAATAATTAGAAATAGATAATCAGTCATTTGGAGATGAATTCAATAATAGTTTGTTATAGAACTGGCCTTTAAATAATAAATTGTGGTGTACCGTGCCGAACAAAAATCTCAAATACATGGCCTCGTTTAAATTAATATTGTTTATCCTTAGATTCCGAGGCATGCCATTTAGCAAATTCCATGGCTCTCTCAAAGTGCGAACGCGTAGTTGCTTTTGGCGCGTGTTTAATACATTAATTTCGTAAATTTGGGTGCACATTTATGTGACCCAAATTTAAATTCTAACGAAGTTAAAATGTGTCAAAAACCACAGGTTCATTTATGTGACGTGGTTCGGGGTATGTTGTAATGACATTGTAATTTTCTCTAAAACTAATAATAAAAGTGGCTAAAAATTAAAATTTGCACATAGGTTCATAATTGTATAAAATTAGATAATTTAAGCGAAATATGACAGTTAAGCGACCGTGCTAGAACCAAGGAACTCGGGAATGCCTAATACCTTCTCCCGAGTTAACAGAATTCTTTACTCGGATTTCTGGTTCGCGGACTATTAAACAAAGTTATTCTTTTCCTCGATTTGGGATCCTAAACCGGTGACTTGGGACACCATAAATTATCCCAAGTGACGACTCTGATTTTTAATAATTAATCCCGTTTCGATTGTCACTTAAATTGAAAAAAACTCCCTTTATTATTCCTTATCCGGGGTGTAGTAATCCAAAAGGAGGTTTGACACGTGTGTATGTGTGTGTGTGTGTGTGTTTGTATATATATATATATATATATATATATATATATATATATATATATATATATATATATATATATATATATATATATATACACTTCTTGCTTTATTTTGGTATCAAAGCAAGAAGATTTTTCGGACCACTATTTTATGAGACAACAATATATTTCTAAATATATAAGCTGTTATAATCATATAATCTATATTACTATAGAAAATATAAAAATTCATATTGAATATAAAAAGACTTTAGAAAAATATCAAAATAATTTTATTACAACAGAACTAAGTGATTTTAATAACTTTTTAATTTTTGAATTACAAAGAATTAATTTTGAAATAGAACAAGAAAGAATTTATCTTAGATCAATTAAGAATAAAATAAAATATATTCCATTAGGATAGCATATATGTTAAGACAACATCCAGTAACTAAAGTAATAAGGTGTAATTATTGGTGGTTAAGAAGAGATATAACAGCAAAGCAGGATTTAAAGAAAGAAATAAAAAAGACTAAAGCTTTATTAGCATCAATTTTAGACTTAGCTAAACAAGTGAAAGTATCAGAATTAAGATATAATAGCGAACCAAGTTATATAGTAAGGTGTATTATTAATCCACAAACTATATCAGCTCTACAGTGGGATATACAATATCTAGAAGGTCAAATAGATTCTTATAATAGATTAATAAAATATCATAAGGAGAGAAAAGTTTGGATACCATTAGGATAAAATCATAGCTAATTTAAAACATCTAGAATATTTAGACTTAAAAATATATCCAGAAAAGAAATATAGAATATTAAAAGATAATATAGTAATAAAGTGTAATTTTAGTAGTGGAGAGCATATATTACATACTGAAGATAAACAATATAATACTTTAATAGACTTAATAATAAATTTTGGAGAAAAAACTCAAGAAAATAATAAAAACATAATAAGAACATTAGAATTAGTAGAGGTTGGACATATCAAACAAAGAAAGACTTTAGAAAAATTAGAACAAAATTTAGACTTTATAAAATCACAACAATTAGAAATAGACAGAAAAATACAAATTTTAAATAACAAATTTAATATAGAAAAAATACCTACTAAAACCGAAATAGAAAAGTTAATTAAGACTATTACAGAAAAGCCTAAAGAATTAGAAATACAAACAACCAAATTAGTAGAAAAAATAACTGAACAAGTAGAAGTATTAAAAGGAGAGATAAGCGCACTTAAAGAAAAAATAGACACTATAAAAGAAATCGCTCTTTCATGAGTGATACACTAATAGAATTAGATCCGATATATGAAGAAGTGTTAAAATTAACAGCAAAAATTCAGCCAAATCCAGAAGGACTAAGTAATTATACTCCTCAAAGTAAAGCTGATCAAATAATAATAAAGCAGAATAATACATTAATAATTTTATTATTAGAAGTTAATAGCAAACTAGATAAAATTATTAAGGAAAAAGAACTTAAGACTGAAATTCCAAAGGTAGACGATTTAATAGAACAATTAAAAAGAGTTGAAATAACACCACAAAAAGAAAAAATAAAAGTAAGAAAACCACAAAAATGGACCTTTTTCCAAGTGGGTCAAGAAGAACAAACCAAGAAAGATCAAGAATAAGTTTTGCAGAAAATAGAATAGGAAATAATATGTTAGCTAGAATTTTAACCAGAAAAAGACAAGAGGAAGATCAAAAACTAGAAGAAATAATAGATATAGATAAGGATATACAAATTTTTCAGCAAAACCAATTAAGATTATTAGATCCAAAAATATTATATAATACAGGATATTTTTCCACCAATTCTCAATTATATAGACATTATAGAGAAGAGCAATTGTCAGCTATAGGAAGTAAAGTAGAAACATTAAACTTAATCAATCCAGAATCAGTAAAACAAATAAAAAATTATAAAAGAAATTTAATGCATATGGGATTAATAGTAATTGGATTAAAAGGATTAACAAGAAAGAATTTAGGGACTAAAGTATTGATAGTAGTATATGATGATAGATGGTCAGATCAGAAGAAATCTATAATAGGTTTAACAGAAGTAGATATGACAAATAACGGAGGAATATTTTATATTAGTCCAGATTTTATGATAAATCTAGCAGAATTTGGAAAAAATATAAAAATAGGAATACAGACTAAAGGGTATGAAGAAATGAATAATGGAAATAATCTATTAATATGTGTAGGTTTTATAGGAAAAATGGCAACAAATAGCAATACAAAATTTAAAATTAAAGTAGACGATGTAGTTGAAGTAATGGGAAATAAAGGTATAAAATTATTAAAACCTATTAAAATAGACCCAGAAGAATATGCAGGATTAGAATGGAATTTAGAAGAATTTTCAAAACCAAAAATATTTAAACCAGAATCTCATTTAATGTATACAAATTCTAAAGGAGAAACATCAATTAGGTTTACTGATTATAGTTACTCTAATCATAAAGATATAGATGATGAAGATGAAAATAAAGTTGAAGAAACTGAATGTATGAATGTTGAAATAATACATGAAGAATTTGAAGTAGACATAGCATTAGAAGAAGCAAGAAAATTAGTTAGAGAAAATAAGAATAAGACTTTCCAATGTAAAGGATGTAAACTAGGAAAATTAACTTTAATCGATGTAGAAGAACATTTTAAAAAATGTGAATTAAGAACAGATAATTTTGGATATAGAAAAGAATATAGGATACAAGAAATATCAGAAAAATTCGACAAAATCTTTGAAGAAATACAAGATAGCTATGAAACAGAAACGGATTCAGTAATTAGCTTAAAAGAATTAATGGAATCAGTTAGTTCTAGCCCAAGTCCATTTCAAAGAACAACATACCAAAGTACAGTAGATACTAGTACGGGGAATGTACCTAGAAGAAGAGTATACAGGATAGACCAAGAAACAGAAATAGAAAATGTAAGACCATCAGGAAAAAGGATGCCAATAGAAGAACCTATAAGATTACAAGAAGGGGGAAGTAAAGGTAAAATATTAAATATAGCAGCCCATGATCCACAAATGTGGAACTCAGTAATAGACCTATGGAAAGGAATAGTGGTAGCAGACTTTATAAAAACTTATAATGATACAGATGCAGAAACAATGTATAAATATATGGAAACCTTTTTAGGAGAATCAACAAAGGGTTTATGGGAAGCCTATAAATCAGAATTTCCTCAAGATTTTCAAAATTTAATAGCAATGGGTGCAAATCCTTATAATTTTACAAATAAAATACATAGTTTGATTACAGGGGAAGATCCAAATAGTGGATTAGTAGTGTTACAAAAGAATGCTTTAATAAAATTAGAACAATTAAGTACAAGTAGTTGGTTCCATATAAAGAAGTTTTTAAATGATTATTTTTATTATTGTACTATTAGTGGAAATGCTTTTGATCAAGAATTAGGTAAAAAATTATTCAACAAATTACCAGGAGTATTAGGAAGAGAAATAGAAGAAAGATGGTATAAAAGAGAAGGCGTAATACAAAATCCAAATACAAAATGGTCTATAGGGCACAAAGTACAACATATTATGGAAATATTACAAGAAAAATGTACAAACTTACAAATACAAAAACAACTAAAACAGAACAATATGAGTTTCTGTAAATCAACTGTATATACAACTCAAAGTTATGATAAAAATGAATACAAAAAGAAAAAATACAAAAAATATAAACCCCAATACAATAAAGAATACAATAGAAAAAATTATTATCTTAGAAAGTCATCAGCTAGAAAGCCCTATTTAAATAGAAATAGGCATGTTAGAAAATATAGAACAAATAGAAATTATAAAAATAAACTAGAATGTTTTACTTGTGGTAGTGTAGAACATTTAGCCAACACCTGTCCAAAAAGAATTAATAATAAAACAAGAAATTCACAGTTAATAGAAGATTTTCAAGAAACTTTAATAAATGTAGACGAATATATGTCAGACAACGAGAGTATATATTCTATAGTAAGTGTAGGTATAGACGAAACTCAAATAGAAACATCAGAATCAGAAGAAGAAGAATTAATAAATGAAATAGGGTTAGAGAAATTAGATTTAGAAGAAAATAACTTTGTAAATATATCAGAAGAATGCACTCATGAGTTTGAAATTAATAAAGGGTTAGATAGCAATCAGTGTTTTAAATGTAAATGGTATCCTAGTAGAAATAAAAGAGCTAAATGTAAACTATGTTATTTAGAAGGATGTATTTTATGTATACAAAAAGATTTTGAAATAAAAATAAATAAAGAAGAAATTTATCAAGAGACAACTAATTCTGTTATAAATTTAAGAATAATTACATTAGAAAATAGAATAAATGAATTAGAAAAAAGAATACAAAAAATAGAAAAAGGGAAAGAAAAATTAGAAGATATAAGAAATGAAGAAGAAAGAGAACTGATGAATATAGAAAATTATGATGCCTTAATATGTAACGAAGATAAAAAATTATCTACGATAAAATTTTTAGCAAGAATTAAAATAGAAGATTATGAAATAGAAACATTAGCTCTAGTAGACTCAGGATGCACGAGATGTATAATAAATAAAAGGATAGTTCCACCTAATTTAATAAAAACATTAGATAAGCCAGTAGCAGCCATGCAAATGGATGGAACTCATAATATTTATAAACATTATATAGACAAATCACAGATTAGCTTTGTAAATACATGTTTAGATTTTTACAAACCTAGTTATAAGGTAGATAAAATTTGGGTAAGAGACTTAAATATAAATGTCGATTTTGTGTTAGGTTTAAGTTTTATGTTACATAATAATGGTAGTTGTTTACTTAGTAGAGATGGAGTAATATTCTTTAAAAATATTACACAAACACCAGTACAAACAATAGAAGCCGCAACTAGGATAAGGACAAGATTAAATGAAAATCAGATAGACTTGCAAGAAAATAAGAAAGAATGTTGTAAAGAATGTAAAGATAATAAAACATGTTGTAGGACTAAAGAAGAAACAAAAAATCTAATATTAGAAGAAAATGAAGATAAAGATATAATAGAAAAAGATTATACACTAATAGATATTGAAACAGAATTATACAATTTTAAAACAGGATTACAAAGAATAGGAATAATAAAGAACGAAAAAGATCTAGAAAACATAATAAAAATTTTAGATGAGATAGAAATAATAGGAGAAAAACCTTTAAAGCACTGGGAGAATAATAAAGTAATGTGTAAATTAGATATAATAAATCCAGAATATATAATTAAAACGGCTTCGATAGAAGCTACAAATGAAGACCTTAATGACTTTAAAACTCAAATTAAAGAACTTATGGATTTAGGTGTAATAAGGAGATCTATTTCTAAACATAGATCAGCAGTTTTTATGGTTAGAAATCACAGTGAAATGGTAAGAGGAAAAGCGAGAATGGTAATAAATTATAAGAGACTTAATGATAACACTAGAACAGATGGATATAAACTACCTGATAAAACAGAATTAATAAATAGAATACAAGGTAAAAAGATATTTAGTAAATTTGATTGTAAATCAGGATATTGGCAAATAAAAATGCATGAAGATAGTATAGAATGGACAGCATTTACTTGTCCAGAAGGGCATTTCGAATGGTTAGTCATGCCGTTTGGATTAAAAATAGCTCCACCAATTTTTCAGAGAAAAATGGATAATATATTTGGAGAATATAAAAGATTTGTCTTGGTATATGTAGATGATATATTAGTATTTAGTAAAGATATTAAAGAACATTTAGGACATTTACAAACAGTATTTAGATTATTTGTAGATAATGGAATAATTATTAGTAAAAAGAAAATGGAATTATGTAAAAGTTATATAAACTTTTTAGGAGTAGTTTTAGGAGAAGGAAAAATTAAGTTACAACCGCATATAGCTAAAAAAGCTTTAGAAATGCCAGACAAACTAGACAATATTAAAGAATTACAAAAGTTTCTAGGAATAGTAAATTATGCAAGAAATTTCATAAAAGACTTAGGAAAAATAGCAGGACCTTTATATGCTAAGACAGGATCTACGGGGCAAAAACATTTTAATACAGAAGATATTAAATTAGTACAAAAGATTAAAGAAAAAAAAAAGAATATTCCTGATTTAACTATGCCATTAGAAACTGATTATTTAATTATAGAAACAGATGGAAGTTTAGAAGGATGGGGAGCAGTTTTAAAAGCAAAACCGAATAAATATAGTGATAAAAATACAGAAAAAATATGTGCATACCAAAGTGGAAAATATAAAGAAAAAGGAAATATGAGTAGTATAGATGCAGAAATTTTAGCTGTAATATACGGATTAAATAGTTTCAGATTATACATATTAAACAAACAAGAAGTAACAATTAGAACTGATTGTGAAGCCATTGTTAAGTTCCACCAAAAGATAAATTCAAAAAATAGTAGTAGAAGAAGATGGTTGAATTTTATTGATACAATATCAATATATAATTTAGTCTTTGAACATATTAAAGGAAAAGATAATAATTTAGCAGACACTTTAAGTAGGTTAAAAATTATTGTTAATTAACAAAAATATCTTATATGTACAGAATGAGTAGACCAACAGTTTCAAAGACTGAAGACAAGGGAAAAGGTGTTCAAGCCTCACCCTCAGACAGATACTCTCAGACAGTATTAGGTAATCTTCATTTTAAGCCACAGACTATTACAGAACAAAATAATAAATTTTGGAAAGCATAATTTAATATTTTTCCCACCATCAAATATTTCATTTAGAGTTTTACCAGAATGTGTTATAGATAGACCCCAAAGATGCTTAATTGATAATTTATGGATAGCATATAATAAGAAAGACACTAAATATGTTATAGCTACTCTTAACGCTTTAGGGCAATATTTTACAGACAAAAATCAAGAGAAGAAGTTTAAATACTATGTAGTTATACACGGTAAGACAAATGGTATTTTTCAAACATGGATAGAAGTATTAGACTCTATTAAAGACATACAAAAACCACTTTTTAAAGGTTTTAATGATTTTACTGAAGCTCTAGACTATGCAAGAGGAATACTAGGACCAAATTACTATATCTCCCCAGCACTCAGACAAAATCCAGAAAAAATCCAATACAAAATCCAAAAAGACACAGACAAAATAATATTTTGTGACCACTGCTCTTCCATGACCGAAGCTTTCAGAAGATTGAAGCAAAAGAATGAAAGCTTGGAGAAAGAAAAAGTCAGACTTATGGAGCATGTAAAAATTTTAGAACAAAAGATGCAGATCTTAGCACAATCTCAGACTCAAGTTGTTTTGCAACAAGATACGAGTTTTCCATCTCAAGAAAAAATGGATGAGAAGGGTGTGCGTTCCCCAATGAATGCAGAAAAATCCACTGTATCGGATGGTGATACAGCTAGTCCGGTTCAAACGGTGACCGGTAAAGACAAGTCAAATCCGTTTATGGCTGTCACTTTGCCAAAAAGTGAAGAAGAAGGATCATTATCAAGAAGAAGACTGCCCAGAACATTAACACATGGAGACATATTAAAGAAAAAGAGTATAATTGTTAAAAAGAAAAAAAATGAAAAAATAGAAGATGTAATTAAACAGACATTAGAAAATTTCTTCCAGCAAAAAGAAAAACAAGACAAACATATGATTAAAAATCCTAGTCCTAGTCCCAGTCCAGAGAGATCAAGATCTAGTCCAGTAAGGTCTCAAAGCTCAGGAAGAGATGATAATGAAGACAATCTAAATTATCAAGATGCTCAAGATCCATACGAAGATTATGATTCAGGAATGAGTTTTGATTCAATAGCACTCCATAATTTAGATACATAAAAATAATTCGGAAATATTGAATCAAGAAGGAGACAAAAGAACAATAATGGAGAACAATAATGGAGGAGACAATAAGTGGGGCCAGACGTGATATAAAGACAAGTAAGAAAAATGTGGACGACATAAAATGGAATCTCTGCACCAGCCATGTGAAGATGGGGCCCAATGAAGTACCCTACAAGGCTAGAAGACAAAGATTTCAAAAAATTTTGAAGTCCGCATTTCAGATCCGCTCAGAAATTCAGCTATAAAAGGCAGACCATAGGAGAAGAAAAATCATCGAGAAAAAACACAAAGCAAGAAATCCTCTGAAAATCTTAAGCCAACTTTCCATCCCAAAAACCATTTCGAAAACCACCTTGTAAAATATCCCCTTTATGAATACCCTAGTACTTATTCTTCTAAGCTTGTAAAATAAATAAAGTTTGTATGCTTAGGAGTTGATCGTTTTTCAATTCAGAAGTTCAGTCAAATCTTTTCGGGTTTCCCGAAAGGGAAATCCCATCTCTTGTAAACATGTAAGTTACTATGTTTATCTATGTTATGTTCTAAGATATTACCCCTATGTTTTGATTTCCTTTATGTTTTATTATGTATAGTTTTGTTATTCTGTAAATTGTTAAAAAACTACTCTTAGTATATGGTTATCTTTCCAATTTCTTAACAATTTTGATGGATTAACCTGTAAATTCTTAGGAAAAAGCTGGTTAAGATAAACCGAGTGATATGTGAACTTAACCATGGCCGGGGTGAGGTTAAAGAAAAAAGAGTTAAGAATAGATTCATGTCTATCAAAAATCGGGAAGAAGAGATGAACAGAGAAAAAAAAAAAAGAGTATAAAAGGGGTAATCTTATTACATAATTATGGATACACTGTAACATTATAAGTTTACATATTAGAGAGGGAGCGTACCGAGTAGGATTTTTACAAACATAAGGTCTTATAATTAGAATACTACAAATACATTTATCTAGCCTCTCTCACTATTCTTATTCAAGACAATAAGTTTATATATAAATAATTTAAGACATTAATTAATCTAAGACGGTTATTACGGTTATTTCCCTTTATTTTGGAGAGTTAAGACTAATTTTTTTACTCTGTTCATCTCTTCTTCCCGATTTTTGATAGACATAAATCTATTCTTAACTCTTTTTTCTTTAACCTCACCCCGGCCATGGTTAAGTTCTATATATATATATAGATATATACATTTGTACATGAGATCTTTCTAATGTATCCAGCACTATGACTATGTTCTATTCAAAAGAATAAAATAAATTAGTCTTTTAGAGAGATGGCTAAGTGGTTGAAATCTCCATTATTGAAAACCACTATAATTTTGAACAAATCTTTTTGAGGGTCCGAATCCTTCTCTCCTTTTTTGCTAATTGAATAGATCTTTTTCTTTTGTTATTTTGCTGAACCTGCTATTCAAAAGAAAAGGAAATGGCTCCGCTATCCATCTAACCAAGCCAGAAAAATAGGGGAGGGGGTTGTTCATATTATCGGTCTTATTCTCGAATAAAAAAGAAGGATTGCGGTAAACTAGCTAACATACGTAAAACTTGCTAATTCATGATCAATCCCCGTAATAGAACTTGGACCATATTATCTAAACAATCTCAATACATATGGTGCAAGACGATCCCACGTATTGAGGTCGAAATGGAATCGAGTGTTTTTACGTCTTACCATAATGTCCCATTTATCTTAATTTCCGATTGTGAACAAGAAAGAAACCGGAACAATGTAATTTTTGGACTCACCAGTGAATTTTAATTATTCCATCAGAAGGTACAGTTAAAACTTTGTACAGAGAGTGAACCAAATTAAATGAGCAAAATACAATTGTTCATACCTCATACATTTAACCGTTTAATTAAGTTGAGGGATGAAGATAACAAATTGTAAAGAGAGGTTGCTTCATTTGTAAAAGAGTTCAAAATGAAAGGGTGTGCAAAAAATACTACTCTATTTATGAACCTATAAACGAATCAAATGAAAATCGGACAAAAGCTCTTATACCCCAGTTGGTTAGAGCACTGCGAGGGGTCTTGAGTTTGTTTCTGATCACTTCAAATATATTTTTACGCTTAGTAATAGTTTTACATTTTCTTAAACTTCAAACTAATACAACAACAACAACAACCCAATATAATCTCACTTAGCGGGATCTGGGGAGGGTAGTATGTACGCATACCTTACCCCTACCCTTGGGTAGAGAGGTTGTTTCCAAATAGACCCCCGGCATCCTTCCCTCCAAGAACTTCCTACCTTACTCTTAGGGAGACTCGAACTCATAACCTCTCGGTTGGAAGTGGGGGTTGCTTACCATCAGAGCAACCCCTCTTGTCAATTAAACTTCAAACTAATAATTAATTCATTTCATGCTAAATGGAAAGTAATTAGTATAAAAGAATCAGATAGAAGTGGGTTTGCCAACTGGAATAATGCACACCTATTTTAACCACAATTATCCGAGAGATTGTAGTTTCTTTTACTTCTTGGATCATAGTTCCGCTTTATTTGATCAAAGAAACTATAACAATACCTTCGAAAAATATGAATTAACTTTCAAATAATTTTTATTCATTCGATAAATATAGCCCATCTTTGACAATTGAAACTTCATCAAAACTTGAGTCTACGAGTACAACAGATAGATCAATATATAGGAAGAGACATCTCAAACGCTGTGCACAATTCCTAGTGTTATAAATTATCTTCTAATTTCACTGAAATACAACTATGACTTTATCTTAAGATAGAGGTGATAATGACACCAATATTTTTTGTGGGGTTAAGCCGTTAAGGCCATGATTGCAAGAATTATGAAGAAAGCTGCAAACTTTTGGTTAGCATGGAGGGGGCCCGTCAGAAATTAATCCATTCTAAATTGCTGCTTTTTCAATAAACGGCAGAGTTGATGCCAAAACTGGAGTAGAAATGCTGCTGCTGATCATTTGCCACGTGTCCTTATGTTTACAGTATCAATTGTAAGTTGAAATACTTATTTACCTCGAAAATACGAGTAATAATTAAATTTAATTTGTGATTTTAAAATATATGATTTTGTTTTAATAATCAAGAAGTATAGCGTAAAATAAAAAAAATGAGTAAATCAAATCAGTGTTGCTAAGCAGTATCAACCTCGAGCAAAAGTTACCTCAAGATGGACCAAGAACAATAAAGCAGGAATAACAAACCTAAAGGACAATTCTGATGTATTATGAGCGAAAAAGTAAGAGAGTATATTCTTTGCAATGATTAGATAATGTATACAAATGATTGGGGTCCCCTTTATATAATAGGGAGCCCTAAATAAGGTACATATCTATTTATAATAAAGAATCTTATTGGATAGCTGTCTATCTGCTTAGTACGAATTGGTACAAATCTATTTCGGGATTTACGCCATGACTTTGGGGACGTAGCATGAATCTTGGTCATTATGTTATAAATCCATAATGGCATTATCTTGAGGTCTAGTCATATTAGTCTCCGATGTTACTCGAACACTTAGTTTGTTGAGCTTTGTACTCTGTCATCGAGCTTGAACTCGAACTATCCTGAACTCGAGTTAAAGGCGATCCCTCGAGCTGGGGAAACCAGGCATACCTAATTTTGATCGTATACGGATTGTTACCATGTTTCTTAGAGTAAGACGATAAGAAAAGACTTGAACCTCGATTTTACGGAGTCCCTAATGATGATGTCATTCACGTGATATAGGCGCTCATAGTGACCGAGACGTCCTGTCGGTTCCCTTACCCAAAACATTAAATGCATGCCAGTAATGGTCGGCCACTAGCGCCGCTGAAGCGTCGCCACTCATCTATCAATACGGGGCTCCTCCTTTGAATTAAAAACTTTACTCCTTCATCACATTTACTCAGATCACCTTTCCACTTCATCTCTTTCCCTCATTATCCATTTCCACCTCCTTTTTAAGCACCGAAAAATGCCAAGTTCCAAGAAAACACCATGCTCCGCCACCTTCTGGATCTCTTAGCTTAAAACTATGACCTAAACTTCTAAAATAGTCCCCTAGAAAGAGAACACATTATCTTCTTCTTATTCTCGGTAGGCAAAACTGGTGGCGCCGACCCTTCATGAAATCATTCCCGGCCCATGCGTGATGAAGAAGGATTTCAATATTGAAAATTCCCCCAATATCCCAGGCCGATGTGAACACATATCTCGATATATCAGCTCGATATTGGAGAATCCCCTTAAAGCCATGAAGAAGGACTGCGACTGTGGAGACTAGGTCGTGGTACAGATCCCCGACCCAGAGGAAACTATCACTACTCACTTGGAGAGGTTCTAAAGTGTTTACACTTATCCCTTCACACTTGGTCGTCTCAATATGGTAGTTAATTTTTTGCAAAAGGTATGAGGTTACCCTCGGCCAGATCCATCCCTCCTTTTGTCATATTGTGATTATGCTGCGTTATATCTCCAACAAGGATGAGGGATTGGAGTTTACCCATAACTATCTCATTCGGATGTATTGGCCTAATCTATTTTGAGGGCTCATAAAACTTTAACACCGATAAAAAAAGGCATTCTTGTCTTATAACGACGAGGATATAGATCGAGGCTAGACGAGGCATTTAGTTAGAGTGAAGACCTCGAATGTCATCCCTAGGGGAAAGATTCCATTCCCAGAGAGATGTAACTTTAATCATAATTGAAGTCCTTTTCCAAATATCTATTCATATTCTGTTTTCGAATTTCATAATGCCTTTACTTTTTTTGCAGCTATTGCTTGGATGTCCACGCGGTCCCCGACCTCGAGGACTGGGTCCTAAAGTTAGCTGCAACATCCTCGTACAATTAGCGAAAATGGCACGAATTATCAATGGGCAAATGGTAGGCCAAGAATCATGGTAAGCTCTCTTCTCAGGTTTTTGATACTTTTCTTTTATTAGTGATGCCACCTTACTCATGCTTATTTGTGCAGGCAATAGAGATGTCTCTGAAATGAGGCAAACCCCGCCAAATTAAGAGTCCGAGTCTCTGATCCCAAAATCAGGGAAAGAAAACAAAATAAAGAGAGCTTCGGATCCCGAAGATCCCCAGGACGAGAGGGCCCTTACTCTGAAGCCAATAAGGAAGCTTATCCAAGTGGATTTGGATTCTGCCATCCAATATCTAGAAGATGAAGAGAATGAGGGTGAATAATCGGTGCTGGTGTCCTGAACTAGGAAACCAGCCGAGGTCGTCAAGCCCTCCGAACCTAAGACCCTGCCTTATGATGAAAGAACTCCGAAGAAAGACTTGGGCAAAGCCCTCGAGTTCCCGGAGATCGATATCATTCCTTCCCCTTTAACAAGTACGCCAGAGGGGAAAAGTGTTGAGAGGGTCGAAGTTAATCAAAGTGCCCCGAGTAAAGAGCTCGGGGCCGTGACAATGGTGTTAGGAACTACGCTTTACGCTAGAGGGGGGGTGAATAGCGTATTAATAAAATTTAGCGTTTTCTACCGGAATTTAAACTTTGCAGGAAGTAAAATAAATGCAGAAAAATACACTTACACAAGGATGTATACTGGTTGGCCACCAACGTGGTTAGTCCAGTCCCCGAGAGACTCTCTCGAGATTTTTCACTATCTTGTTAAGCTTACGGGTGCTCAACAAACCGTTACACACTTGAGGACACAAGCCTCAAACAGTTGCTCGGAGATCGCAATCTCAAAGACTTCACCCAAGGAAACGCAAGTTCCTTGAAACAAGAGAATCGCAATTCTCTTACAAGTATATCAAATACTTGGACACTCACTTAACTAAAGTACTCCTTATTGAGTAGATATGAGTAAAAGAATATGTTCAAGATCACAACAACTTTAAGCAATAATATGGCTCTCAAAAGCTTTATGAAATGAGTAGAAAATGAAGAATAATTGAATGAAAGCTTATAGCAATGTAATGATCAGTTTGTGTATGTTGTTGTTGTTAAAACACTGAAGTGAAGCTGTATTTATAGTTGAAAAACTTGGGCATTACCGTTGCCTAATTGCCAATTAAGAATTGCTGAAATTACTCAGTGATAATCGATTATTAAGACCACATAATCGATTATCTGCCAGTTAGTTTAAAAATCAATCCCAGATTTAACGCTTCACAATCGATTATACATAATCTATAATCGATTACTGGCAATATTCAAAAACAGATAATCGATTACACCAAATCCATAATCGATTACTTTGGCAACGTTCTAAAAATCATTTCCGGATTTTAAGCGAAACATCGATTATATAAAATCTATAATCGATTACTTCAGCAATGTTCTAAAAATCATTTCCAGATTTTAAGCAAAACATCGATTATATAAAATCTATAATCGATTACCTTATGGAGTTTGAAAATCATTTGACAACGGTCAGCTTCAATAATCGATTGTCCTTTGCAACAATCGATTACTTGTTATTTTCTGAAAATCATGAAACTTACTGTCTCGGTGATAATCGATTATCTAAAGCCATAATCGATTACTTGTTATTTTCTGAAAATCATAAAACTTACTGTCTCAGTGATAATCGATTATCTAAAGACATAATCGATTACTTAATTAAATTTAAAATCACTGGAAGACACTGTCTCAACATAATCGATCACCATTAGTTCATAATCGATTATTTTGAGTATTGAAAAACTTTACCTCAACAACAATCGATTGGCATTTGTTCACAATCGATTATCATGCAGATTTGAAAAAACCTGATGTTCACTGTCTTACTCACAATCGATTACCATTAATTCATAATCGATTGTCATGCAGTCTTGGCTCAGAAACAATCGATTATCATAAGTTCATAATCGATTATTGTAGCCCAGATTTTTGAGGCATGTTTAGAAAACTTTTTGTCTAATGTAAATATGCATGATTTAAAATCTTTTTGACACAGAATTAAATATGCATGATTTTGGAAAATTGTTTTATGAGAGAGGCCATACTATGAGTCAAGTTATAGGATCGAGATTACAGTTTTAGAACAACTCAATAACAATTAAAAGCTATATCTTGAACTTCAATCTTATTCGCAACCATTGTGCGCTTGTACTTGAATTCCGTCATATATCAATTTTTGCTTCGTTTGTCATTCATCAAAACCTACAAAAGAGTACACGTTTAGTATATTGCATTGAGAACGTGTTTCTAACAATTTCCCCCTTTTTGATAATGGCAAACATTAAGCGGGATATGCAATTAAGGCAAAAGATATTGACAATTCAAGACAAGTAACAATTATGCAATTCCGTTCTTGTTCCCCCTCAATTTAAGAGTTCCCCCTCAATTTTAGCTTATAAGCAATCAATGAATTAAGAGAGGTGGTGCATACCCGATATCCCGTTTTCTTCCCCCTTTTGCCATTAGCAAAAAAATAAGGAAAGATGCAAAAAGATGAAATACACAAGGTTTATTTATTGGAAAGAAAGGGTACATCAATGGGAACAACAAAAAAAAAACACACAAAACACAGAAAAATTTATTCATTTCCGTCGTTGTCCGCCTCGTTATCCGGCGCTGCTTCAAAAGGAACGAGAGCTGCATATGGATAATTGACATGGTCAAAGTATCCATGGATCTCATGAGTGAGTTGAGCAAGCTAGTCGGATATGGTTTGGAGAGTAGGCTCTTGAGCACGACGGGGTGGACGACTTGAAGACGGAGCTGGAGCATGGTCACCATCATGATGGAAAGAAGACTCCGAGATTTCCCAAATTTTGGTACTCCTTTTGAGAGGACCATTTTCCGTGACAAATCCGGATGCTTCAAGGAAGTTCATAATGAGGAGGGCATAAGGAAGAGGCATGTCATCACCGATGGCATCGAGCATATGAATTTTGATGAGCCGACACCAATTTATTTTGGCTCCGGTGACAATGGCATGCAGAAGTTTGGTATCCTCCTGGGAGATGGTGGTGTGATTGTACCGTCTAGGCTTGAGGACTCGGGTGATGAAGTAAAGAATCAACCGGTAGTTTGGATCCATTCCCGTTATGGTAGGACGACGGGTAGAGATAGATGGATCATAGAAAGTTATACCGGCTTGGTGGAGAAGGGTGGTTTCATCAAAGAGAGCCCCGGCCTTATCAATATACCGGTAAAGGTCTTCACCTTCATTTGGAAGGCGGGCAATGGTGTGGAGATTCTCTTCAGAGAGAAGAATTTGAACCCCATTAATGGAGGTGACAAGTTCGCCATCTTCATCTTTACGGAGGTTTGAGTAAAAAGCTTGAACGAGAGTTGTGTTTATGTGAGGATGAGTGAGAAGCAAGAAGTCATATAGTTGACACTCCTTTAACATATTTGCGGCAGGGGTGAAAGGTTCAAGGAGTTTACTATTTGAGAACCGAGGAGGAAGAATGGTGCGTTTCTCAAATTTTGAGAGGAACCGTGTGAGTTCATTTTCATTTTCAAAGAACAAGACGGAACCGTCTTGGTATGGAAAATTTAAAGGAGGAGGGGCGGTTGAGGCTGATGCGCCATGTTTGGATCGGGAACGTTTTGAAGATCGTCCAGACATGTTAGGAGAAGGACTGCTGGAATTTTGCAAAGAAAATAGAAGAGATTTAGCTTTTGAATACTAGAGATAGTGCTTGAGTGGGTGAATGTGAGCTCTTATGATTCCTATTTATAGAGGAAAGGATTATCAAGCATTGAATGGAGACATTTGCTGAGATTTTGGTTTAGGAGCAGTCAGAAAACGGTAAGAATTAGAATTACTGACCGTTAGATAATCGATTATTGAACTGAAATAATCGATTATATTTGAGATTTTGAATCTGACAAATCGATTCTTGAGTCAAACGGTAAAAAAAATTTGAATGAAATAATCGATTATTAAGTTTTGGTAATCGATTATGGAGCATTTAAGACCTGACAGGAATCGATTGAGGAGCCAAACGGTAACAAAAATTAATATGAAGTAATCGATTGTCAATTCTTGGTAATCGATTATTTAGGGAACTAATTTGATACAGTGAACTTGGAGAATATCAGAATTTACCAAATAATCGATTGTATGAAAAATAATCGATTGTTGTAGAAAGCATTGCTGAATGACTGAGGCGGAAATCGATTATGCAATTTAGGAAGTGAAAAAATTAAACATAGATGCATAATATTAATAATCAGTCATAAACAATCGATTATTGATACTGATAATCGATGTACTGCACAGAAAATAATCGATTAGTGACTTGAAATAGTCGATTATTTTGTGCTAAAACTTCATAATTCCCCCTACCTTTGGGGTGGTACCTGCAAAATAGATTTAAACGTCTCCGACGCTCAAGTTAGTAATTTATAGCGAAATTAATAAATTACACTAGTGTTAACAAGTAATGCCGTGAACTCTTAAGAATTGTGTCTTAGAGTGTTCTTAAGAGAGTTTCGGGTACTTACCTTTTCTCCAACATCGCCAATTACCTGTTCTAGAGGATGATCCTTGATCGTTCTCCACTCGTTAGGCGTATTTATTCCTTTTTCTAATTGTGGCGCTTCTTCCGTTGGTTGTTCCCCAATTTCATTTTTGTTTTCCTTTGAAGGTTCTTCTTGGATTTTATCTTTCAAGCTATCCAAGATACCTGCAAGATCAAAACCGGATTCCTTTCTCGCCAAGCGAGTATTATCTTCGGAAAACACAACATGAGGGGATTCCTCCATAATTTGGGTTCTTTTGTTAAAGATCCTATATGCTTTGCTACGTGAGGAATAACCAATGAAAATACCTTCATCCGATTTAGCATCAAACTTACCCAATTTGTCCTTGCCATTATTATGAACAAAACATTTACAACCAAAAACAGGTAAATGAGAAATGTTGGGTTTTCTACCCTTATAAAGTTCATATGGGGTTTTCATGAGTATCGGCCGAATTGCTACTCTATTTAAAACATAGCAAGCGGTACTCACGGCGTCCGCCCAAAAGTATTTGGGAATCTTAGCTTCGTCGAGCATGGTTCTTGCCATCTCTTCGAGACACCTATTTTTCCTTTCCACCACCCCATTTTGTTGTGGTGTCCGTGGAGCGGAAAAAGGTGTGTTCGATTCCGAGTTCGTCACAAAAATCCGCAAAGAGATTGTGATCAAACTCTCCCCCATGATCACTTCTAATCGAAGTGACGGTCGATTCCTTTTCGTTTTGAACACGCTTAAGGAAATACTTGAAATTTTGAAAAGCATCACTTTTATTTGCAAGAAATAGAGTCCAAGTAAATCTAGAAAAGTCATCAACAATTACAAAAACATATTTATTTTTACCAAGGCTTTCAATACGCGAGGGACCAAATAAATCCATGTGAAGTAAATGCAAAGGTCTAGACGTTGAAACAATATTCTTGGATTTAAAAGATGCTTTGGTTTGCTTCCCTTTTTGACAAGAATCGCAAATAGAATCATTTTCAAACTTTAAACAGGGAAGACCAACTACTAAGTTTTGAGAAAGAAGCTTGTTCAAAAGATGCATGTTCATGTGTGCTACTCTACGATGCCATAGCCAAGAGTTATCCTCTTTGCTTAATAAACAATCAACATATTCGGGTGAGGAGTTTGCAAGATCAACCATATAGATATTATCAATTCTAAAACCACGAAGTATGATCTTGAAATCACTACGTCTAAATACAAGACATTCATCCGAATCAAATAGAGCAAGATTTCCCTTGTCACATAATTGGCTTATGCTCAAGAGATTATGCTTTAAACCTTTCACAAGTAGTATATGTTTAATGGAGGAGTTTTCGTCCTTACCGACCGAACCAATGCCGATGATTTTTCCTTTATTGTTATCACCAAATATGACACTTCCTCCTTCTTTGTGCTCTAGTTGAAGGAATTTGGATTCATCTCCCGTCATGTGTTTGGAGCATCCACTATCAAGGTACCATAGTACACTTGATCCCTTCAAGCACACCTACAAAACAAATTAATGTTCTTTAGGTACCCATGCCATCTTGGGTCCTTGAGGGTTAGGCATGTTATAATGATGCAATTGATTTATATGTCTATGACGAGTAAAGCAAGCGGGAGCAATATGACCAATACGTCTACAATAATGACAAGTCACGTTGGGATTATGCATTTTTCTAGGTACATAGTGACTAGATGAATGAAGGTTGCTTACTCTACTTTGAACACCAATGTTTCTCCTATTATGAGCTCTAGGAGGTTCACAAGTTTGTCTAAAATATGCATCATTTCTAGAATATCTATTTCTAGGTGGAGGGTCATTTCTTGGTCTTCTAAATTGTTCAAGGTTTGGCCTAAAATATGCATCATTTCTAGGTCTTCTAGCATTTTCACTATTTGGTCTAACATGCAAGTTATTTCTAGGATTTCTACTTCTAGGATAAGCATTTTGGTTATTAGTCCTAGGTTGAGCTCTAGGTTGTTGTGGTTTAGCACCAACCTTTTCTTCATTCTCGAATCCTATTCCATGTTTAGTTGATTTTAGATTAACAAGCACATCATTCAAGTTTTTATGCGAAGAATTAAACTTATCTAATGTGCCTTTAAGTCTAGCTACTTCATTCTTAAGAAGCACACAAGAAGAACAGTTTCTAGTAGAACCTTCAGGTTTATCAGCACTTCTTTTTCCATAAAACTTGTTTTCCTCTTTTAGCTTCTCATTTTCGAAAACCAGTTTTTCTAATTCTTTTTCTTTTAATGAAAGCTGTGTTTGAAAATCTTTTTCTTTTAGAGAGGCGCTTTCTTTAACACTTTTGACAGTTTTTGAAGCTTTGATAAATTCAGCATATAGTTCATCAAAAGCATTTCTCATTTCATCAAGAGTAAAGAAATTTTGAGAGGAGATTTGACTTACCTCGTCTTTGCTGTCTTCTTGAGCCATGAGACATAAATTTGCTGCTTCATCGTCTTCTTCTTCGCTTGCTTCATCTCCGGAATCTCCTCCCCAAGAGATGTATGCACGTTGCTTTTTGAAGGGTTTCTTCTCCTTTTTGATGTTAGGGCAATTTGATTTTATGTGCCCGGTTTCTCCGCATTCATAGCATTTTAGTTGATCGCCTTGCTTTTTGTTCTTGCGTTCATACTCCTTGCGCATGAATTTTTGAAACCTTTTGATAACGAGTCCAAACTCGTTGTCACCTTCCTCATCAATTTTTGATTGGCTAGCCTTTAGAGCAATCCTTTGCCTTCTTTGATCATCAACAAACGGGTTAAGTATAGTTGATTCATAGGTTTTGAGATTACCTCTTAATGCGTCAATTGTGACATCTGTGATGCCAATGGATTCTTGGATTGCATCGGCCTTTGATCGCCATGCCGGAGTGAGACTTCTGAGGATCTTCCGGACAAGTTCTCTATCCGTAAACGTCTTTTTGAGGGCGTGTAGATCATTTACGATCATTGTGAATCGCTCAAACATTTCGTCTACTTTCTCTCCTTCCTTCATGTGGAATAGTTCATAAGAGTGAGTTAAGAAATCAATTTTAGCTTCTCGTACCTGGTCGGTTCCTTCGTATGTCACTTCAAGCTTATCCCACATTTCTTTTGCTGTTTTGCAACATGATATCTTCCTGTAGTCGTTAGCATTAACAGCACAATATAATAAATTTATAGCTTTGGCATTATTTTGAACCTTACGAATATCCTCCGCGGTATATTCCTCTTCGGTCTTTGGAATCCATTCGTCTTCCACCTTCTTGGTTGGAATTTGGTTTCCATTGGTGAATACTTTCCACAAATGAAAGATATTTGATTGCACAAAGATTTGCATCCTCTCCTTCCAATATGAGTAGTTTGTGCCGTTGAATAGAGGAGGTCGTGTAGAGCATTGTCCTTCTTCAATTCCTGCAAAAGAGTCAAGAGTAGAAGCCATGGATGGTTCTCTCAAACGGTTAAGTTTTCAGAGAGTTGGGCTCTGATACCAATTGTTAGGAACTACGCTTTACGCTAGAGGGGGGGTGAATAGCGTATTAATAAAATTTAGCGTTTTCTTGCGGAATTTAAACTTTGCAGGAAGTAAAATAAATGCAGAAAAATACACTTATACAAGGATGTATACTGGTTGGCCACTAACGTGGTTAGTCCAGTCCCCGAGAGACTCTCTCGAGATTTTTCACTATCTTGTTAAGCTTACGGGTGCTCAACAAACCGTTACACACTTGAGGACACAAGCCTCAAACAGTTGCTCGGAGATCGCAATCTCAAAGACTTCACCCAAGGAAACGCAAGTTCCTTGAAACAAGAGAATCGCAATTCTCTTACAAGTATATCAAATACTTGGACACTCACTTAACTAATGTACTCCTTATTGAGTAGATATGAGTAAAAGAATATGTTCAAGATCACAACAACTTTAAGCAATAATATGGCTCTCAAAAGCTTTATGAAATGAGTAGAAAATGAAGAATAATTGAATGAAAGCTTATAGCAATGTAATGATCAGTTTGTGTATGTTGTTGTTGTTAAAACACTGAAGTGAAGCTGTATTTATAGTTGAAAAACTTGGCATTACCGTTGCCTAATTGCCAATTAAGAATTGCTGAAATTACTCAGTGATAATCGATTATTAAGACCACATAATCGATTATCTGCCAGTCAGTTTAAAAATCAATCCCAGATTTAACGCTTCACAATCGATTATACATAATCTATAATCGATTACTGGCAATATTCAAAAACAGATAATCGATTACACCAAATCCATAATCGATTACTTTGGCAACGTTCTAAAAATCATTTCCGGATTTTAAGCGAAACATCGATTATATAAAATCTATAATCGATTACTTCAGCAATGTTCTAAAAATCATTTCCAGATTTTAAGCAAAACATCGATTATATAAAATCTATAATCGATTACCTTATGGAGTTTGAAAATCATTTGACAACGGTCAGCTTCAACAATCGATTGTCCTTTGCAACAATCGATTACTTGTTATTTTCTGAAAATCATGAAACTTACTGTCTCAGTGATAATCGATTATCTAAAGCCATAATCGATTACTTGTTATTTTCTGAAAATCATAAAACTTACTGTCTCAGTGATAATCGATTATCTAAAGACATAATCGATTACTTAATTAAATTTAAAATCACTGGAAGACACTGTCTCAACATAATCGATCACCATTAGTTCATAATCGATTATTTTGAGTATTGAAAAACTTTACCTCAACAACAATCGATTGGCATTTGTTCACAATCGATTATCATGCAGATTTGAAAAAACCTGATGTTCACTGTCTTACTCACAATCGATTACCATTAATTCATAATCGATTGTCATGCAGTCTTGGCTCAGAAACAATCGATTATCATAAGTTCATAATCGATTATTGTAGCCCAGATTTTTGAGGCATGTTTAGAAAACTTTTTGTCTAATGTAAATATGCATGATTTAAAATCTTTTTGACACAGAATTAAATATGCATGATTTTGGAAAATTGTTTTATGAGAGAGGCCATACTATGAGTCAAGTTATAGGATCGAGATTACAGTTTTAGAACAACTCAATAACAATTAAAAGCTATATCTTGAACTTCAATCTTATTCGCAACCATTGTGCGCTTGTACTTGAATTCCGTCATATATCAATTTTTGCTTCATTTGTCATTCATCAAAACCTACAAAAGAGTACACGTTTAGTATATTGCATTGAGAACGTGTTTCTAACAAATGGGTCACTCACTATCTCTATCATCTTACTCTAAGGAGGCGATAAAGGATGCTCGAGCTCCGGAATGCTCGACCCGAGAAAGGTTCTCGAAGAAGATCCTTTTTGGGATTGTTTCACTAGGGTTGACGATACCGTCGACCTTAATTATGCATCCACCATCATAGAAGAGACTCAATGTCTCTTCTCTCGGGTAGTATACACTAACTTTTGTTGTTGTAATTTTCTTTTTTTTCTCCCATTCTTTTGACTAAAATTTGTTCTTTTTATGTGTAGGCCATCATTAAGTTCAGGGCCAAGCTGAGCCAATGTGAAGCTGAGCTTAGTAAGGCTTCAGATGAAGAGAAGGCCTGAGGCTCCTTTGTAGCAAAAAGGATGAGGAGCTCAAGAACCTTTGGGTTGACTTGTACAAAGCTCGAAAAAATGAGGCGCTAGACAAGTGGTAACTATGATTTTAACAGAGTATGGCCTTCTTGACCTTACTGCGGAGGCTAACACTTTGATGTCTTTGTTGCAGCAAAAGTTGGAGATGATTGGGAAACTCTAGGGCAAGGTCGATCAAAAGTCTGACTGCCACCGATAGAAAGAGAACATAAATCGGCTCGCTTCTGATAAAGAAGTTTCTCTAGCCTAACTGGGCTCGGCCGACACTCAGCTCTGAGGTATTAAAGTGATGAATCTATCCCAGACCAAGAAAATCAAGGAGATCGAGGCAAAACTTGCTAAAACTGGGACCGAGGTTGCAGAGGCCAAGGCTGAAGTTGTGAAGATGAAGGCCACGGTTGATAAGACCATCGTTGTATACTTAAGGGATATCAAGGCTGTTCAAGCGGAGCTAAGGGAGCCTCTGATCGGGAAAAAAGAAGTAATGATTTGTCCAAGTGCTAAGCACGAAGGGGGACTCTCGAAGAAATCCATGCATGAGGGTTTGACCTTATTGAATAAATAGCCCAAGCTAAGGCATTGTAAACCGATGCCAGGTTTCTCATTTATTCTAATGATAAAGATGCCGTTAGTGGTTCTAAGGGCGGGGGAGATGAGAAAGAAGTCCATGGGGGTAGGAGGTTCTCGAAGATACAACTTCTGAGGATGCATTGCCTGAGGATGTGGCTCCCGAGGATGCATCCCCGAAATAGATTAGGTTCTTTTTGGTTACTTTGTTTATGTGTAAGGGCCCCTCAAGGGTGTTGTAAATATCTTTATAAATATAAAAAATTCCGTTCCTTCATCTTTGACTCTGCATTGTCTTTATTTTGTGAACAAGTTTTGATGTTATAATTCCAATGATCAGGTGAACATTGGATCGGTGTCACGCCTCAACCTCGGGAGGCGTGACCAGTGCTCAATCGAGTGAACCCAGTAGAGCAAGTCTTATCAAACACAACCTACACAACTAAATATGAATAAGGAAACCTTGCTTTCATTTATTTAGAAAAGGAAAGATAGCACATTTAACATTTTCAGTTCATTTTATGTTATAATATTAAATCGTAGTTGAGTTTCCAAGATTCCATAAAGTTATTATTTCGAAGAAAGAAAGAGTACAAGGTTACACCATGGTTCATTGACCTATCCAATACCCGTACATAACCCGTACAAAGGTCTATAGAGGCTCTAAAGATACAAAAGATAGTAATAACAATACTAGCAACAAGACCCCGACTATACCTCAAAGTGGATATCTATGACAAAAGGTGTACAACATAACCCCTTGAATGAGGAAGGTGCTCACCAAGATTTTGAGAAAGTATGCTCCACTACACATGATCGGCAGTATCCACTATGTAGCTACCTATATTCTTTTAAAAAGGTAGTGTCCCCGGCAAAAGGGACGTTAGTACCATCGTATAGTTGTAGTATGTATAACTAAACACGATTATAATAGAACGAACAACCACATAAGAGTAAAGGGGAAATTGTAAAGACAACAAAGTTTCGAATAAGCACCATGTCAACAGTATTAGGGGATTCCCATGATTTTTACATAGTTTCTGTAATTTTAGATTGGAGCATCCCACACTGTTGCATCATTATCCACTTTGCCACCGCTTATTGAGTGGAGTCCGATCACCGCCCGATCGGCTAAGTTGTCTCCCGGAGAATGACATAGAGAAGATCTAATGGGGTGTCTTAATTGAATAGGGCCGGGTTTTAAAAATTAAAAAATAGGAGCCCCGAGTCAGATATGTGATTGTAATGTTGACATGCGGCCCGCGTAATAGACCGCAAAAATGCTCCCTAAAACCTGAAAACACTGAATGGGTATGTGGCAGAAAGACGGTCCACAAACCCGTTCTACGATTGCATAATGCACCATAGAACTGCCCCTTACGAAATCCAAGGGAATTATGTGACGACTTTGTGGTCCGCATATTGATTATGCGATTGCACAATTGACCGTATAGTTGACCTCAAATTTGACCAACACACCGACTCATTTTCCGGCGACTATGCAGTCCGCATATCTGATATACGAACGCATTCTCAACCGCAAAATCACACCTTTCTGGAAAATATTATTTCTTGACGTTTTAGTGCACAAATCTATCCAAAGGGTCCGAAATATTTTATGAATTTCTAACACATGATCCTAACTTAGCACCACGAGATTCGGGTTTTTGAGTAGAAATTTTCTTGGAGCTTCACATCATTCCCCACTTAAGATCATTCATTCTCGAATGAGGATCAAGGTTCACTTTTTAGTAGTCTTTATGCAATATTCCGCCTTTTACAACCTAAAACATATTAATAATCTCTAAATTTGGCTAACTCCCTAAATTTCCAAAAATTTCACTAGAGTTCCCTTTGTATTTAGGTCTATCCACATGTCAAAGAGCCCCAGAAACATATCCTAGCAACAGGTACACATTCCCTAGACTTAACTTAACTCGTACAATACAAACAATGGCTAGATAGGCAACATATAACCAAAACAGGGACAATTTTATATAGATCAAGTCAAAAGATAGTAGTTCATAAGGGCTAAATGCATAAAAGCTATTACATTACTATTCAAAAAAATGTGAGTAATTCTTTCTCGTTTCATCCTCGGCTTCCCATGTGGCTTCCTCGACTTGATAGTTCTGCCATAACACTTTTAGGAGGCAATTTCTTTATTTCTCAACTTCTGGACTTTCCTGTAAAGAATGACAATGGGAACTTCTTCATATGACATTTCTTCATTGACCTCAAGAGTTTCAACTGGTACAATAATGGACGGATCTCCGACTACCTTCTTCAACATAGACACATGGAAGACTGGATGTACCAATGATATCTGGGGTGGCAGCTCGAGCTTGTATGCCACATGCCCAATCCTCTAATTGATTCTGTACGGTCCGCCATACCTCAGACTTAATTTTCCTTTCTTTCCAAATCGCATGATGCCCTTCATGGGGAAAACCTTCAAAAATACCCAATCATCCTCTTTGAACTTCAAATCCCTGCGACGCACCTGCATAAGATTTTTAGAGACTCTGAGCAATTTTCAACCTTTTTTTAATAATCTTGACTTTCTCCATGGCCTGATGCACGAGGTCTGGCCCTATCAGTTCAGCTTCTCCAACCTCGAACCACCCAATAGGAGATCTACGTCTCCTACTATACAATGCCTCAAATGGTTCCATCTGGATACTAACATTGAAGCTGTTGTTGTAAGAAAATTCTATGAGCGGAAAATGATCATCCCAACTATCTTTAAAATCAAGAGTGCAAGCACGCAACATGTCCTCAAGAGTCTGAATAATTCGCTCCGCCCGCCTTTCGGTCTAAGGGTAGAAGGCTGTGCTAAGATTTACGTGCGTACCCAAGCCTTGCTGAAATTTCTTCCAGAAGTTGGCAGTGAACTGAGCCCCTCGATCTGAAATGATTGAGATTTGAGTGCCATGCAACCTATCTATTTCTTTGATATATAACTAAGCATATTGTTCTGCTGTGTCGGTAGATTTCACTAGCAAGAAGTATGTTAATTTCGTAAGTCAATCCACGATCAACCAAACTGAGTCGAACTTGCACGGAGTACGCGGCAACCCTACCATGTAATCCATGTTGATCATCTCCCATTTCCACGTTGGAATTTCTATGTTTTGAGCCAATACACTAGGTCTTTGATGTTCAACCTTCACTTGCTGACAGTTTGGAAATCTAGCTACAAAGTCTGCCACATACCTCTTCATGTTATTCCACCAATAAACTTTCTTGAAATCGTCATACATTTTTGTAGAACCTAGGTGCACAAAATACCAGGAAGTGTGAGCTTCTGCCATGATCCTTTCCCAAAGACCGTAAATAGCCGAAACACACTTGCGGCCTTGGTACCGTAGGGTACTATCACCAATGCCAAGGGAAAAAGTTGTGGTCTTGTGTTTATAAATCCCCTCGTTTAGTTGTGCTAACGTTGGATCGTTGAATTGTTTCTCTTTCACTTCCGCCACAAGCGATGATTCAGCCCTATTCTGCACAATCACCCATCCTTCACTAGAGTCCGCAAGGCGAACTCCCAAACTAGCCAACTGGTGAGCCTCCCTGGCCAACGACCTTTGGTATTCCTCTAAATGCGCCAAAATTTCAATAGATTTTTGACTAAGAGCATCCGCTACAAAATTAGCCTTTCCCGGGTGATAGAGGATATCAATGTCATAGTCATTTAGTAACTCTAGCCATCTTCTCTGTCTCATATTCAACTCCTTCTGTTTGAAAATATATTGAAGGCTCTTGTGATCCATAAATATATCCACATGGACCCCATACAAATAATGTCGCCAAATCTTTAGTGCAAACACCATTGTTGCAAGCTCTAATTCATGTGTTAGACAGTTCTTTTCATGATTCTTGAGCTGCCTAGAAGCATAGGCTATAACCTTGTTGTGTTGCATTAACACACACCCAAGCCCGATCCTGGAAGCATCACAATATACCACAAATCCCTCTGTACCCTCTAGCAGGGTTAAGACCGGCGTTGAAGTCAGTCTTGATTACAATTCCTGGAAACTTCTTTCACAAGCATCAAACCACTGGAACTTAACTGCTTTCTGGGTCAATTTAGCCAGTGGAGAGGCAAGAGTAGAAAACTCCTCCACAAACCGTTTGTAGTACCCAGCCAAACCAAAGAATTTGCGAATCTCTGTTGGAGTGGTAGGTTTAGGCCAATTCTTTACCGCTGCAATCTTCTGGGATCAACCATAATTCATTTCTTAGAGATGACATGACCGAAGAACGCGATAGATTCAAGCCAAAATTCACATTTAAATTTTTTTGCTTACAATTGATGTTGTTGAAGAGTCTGCAAAACTGCCCTGAGATGGACACCATGGTCCTCCCGACTTCAGGAATACACGAGAATATCGTCAATGAACACTACCACAAAGGATTCTAGAAAAGGCTTGAAGACTCTATTCATAAGATCCATCAAAGCTGCCAGGGTATTCGTTAGCTCAAATGACATCACCAGAAATTCGAAGTGCCCATACCGAGTTCTGAAAGTTGTTTTTGGAATGTCATGTTCTCTTTTCTTCAATTGATGATACCCGGACCGCAAGTCGATCTTTCAGAAACACGTAGCACCTTGAAAGTGATCAAACAAGTCATCTATTATTGGCAGAGGGTATTTATTTTGATTGTAACTTTGTTGAGTTGCCGGTAGTCAATATACATCCGTAGCAACCCATCTTTCTTTCTTACAAACAATACCGGTGTGCCCCACAGTGATACACTCGGCCGGATGAAACCCCTTTCTAGCAAATCCTTCAATTGTTCCTTTAGCTCTTTTAATTCTGCCAGTGCCATTCAATAAGGTGGAATTGATATGGGCCGCGTTCCTGGCATTACATCGATCCCAAAATCAATCTCCCTGTCTAGTTGAATTCCAGGGAGCTCGTCTGGAAAGACATCCAAAAATTCATTCACAACTGATACAGACTCAAAGTTGACATGAACTAAATGATAGATAAACCCCTCATTGATCATCTTCGCGGCTTTAAGGTAAGAAATAAACCGGCCTTTAGGCACTACTTTATCTCCCTTCCATTTAACAACGGGATCATTAAGGAACTTAAGCCTCATGGTTTTCGTCCAACAATCAAGTTTGGAAAAGCACAAATAAAGCCAATCTATTCCCATTATTACATAAAAATCGACCATCCTTAATTCAACAAAATCGGTTGAGGTATCCCTACCCCGAACCGTAACAACACAACCTCTATAAACCCGAGCTGTCGTAATAGACTCGCCAACCAGAGTAGACATTGAAAATGGCTCATGCAGCTGATCAGGTTCTATCCCAGATTCCATAGCAACAAAAGGGGCAACATAGGACAAGGTGGAACCAGAGTCAATAAATGCAAACGCATCATTGGATCGGACAGTCATAATACTTGTAACAACATCTGGAGAAGCCTCTGTAGTTTGTCAACCACTCATAGCATAGAACTGGCTTCGTCCTCCAGAACTCTGTGCACCGCCCTTAGCTACACCATACCCTACGGGTGTTGGGGTACCTCGAGTTGGAGAGGGGGCAAAAGATGTAGTAGCTGCTGGACTAGATGGTTGAGTTATGCCCCTACCCGCCCCCTAGCGAGACGTTTAACATAGCCTCTGAATGTGGCCCCTCATCCCACATCTAAGTAGCAAACCCGTGAGTGCATCTTCCCGCTCTTCGGGAACGAGGACCTCTATTGATGCTGAGATCTCTCTCCTAACCGACCCTATTGATAGGGTCCTCTATTGCCCTGACTGGGCCTGGAACGACTCCACTGTTGTTGCTGGCTAGGGCCTAATGACGGTGCACTGGTTGAAGACCATGCAACAGACTAGGATGTCTCTGATGATCCTCCCTGAAAGTTGATCTTCACCCACCGAGTACTCACCCATGTTGCCCGTAGACCGGGTCTTTCTCTTACCCTCTCTATCCATTATGTTCTTCAATTTATGGTTCTGTATGGCCTGAACAAATGCTAGCATCTTCCCATAATTCATATCAACATTCAATGCCGCTATAGAAGCCTCATTAATAGTTAAAGGGTTTAGACCCTGAACAAACTAATGCACTCTAGCCCCAATTATGGGCAACATATGAATAGTATACTTGGACAGATGAGCAAACTCCATATGGTACTCACATACACTTCTACTACCCTGCTTCAGATTTTCAAACTCTACTGTACGGGCTGCCCTTGTCTCAGCAGGCAGGAAATGATCTATAACGGGATCAACAAACTCGCTCCACCATGCCGGAGGGCTCCCTTCCTTACGGGAATCTTCCCACAGCTCAAGCCACGTATAGGCCACATTTTTCAGACGATAGGTAGCCAACTTCACTCTCTTTGTCTCAATTGCACGCATAGCCCTAAGGATCTTGTGCATCTCGTCACTAAAATTCTGAGGGTCTTCTTCTAGATTGGAGCCTGTTAACATTGGAGGGTCTAACTGAAAAAATCTGTTAAACCAGGAGCTAGTAGAATTCCCTTGCTGGCTGGATGAACTTGGCGCAACATTTGACCTCTCGGCCTGAGAGGCCACTTGCTGGGTCAACATCCGAATAGCTCCCTTAAGGTCCCCATCAGAAATACCAGAGCTGGAAGCTGGGGCAGGAGGCGGAACAGAGGTACCAACGGGAGGGATAGTGGTACCCTTCACAGGTGTAGGAACTGGGGTAGTCTGCTCTGGAACAGAAGAATCAGGCAGGGTGATAGCAGTGCGGCTACCTTCACCCATTGTATCAAGTAGTGAATCATCAGTAGCTCCTGAAGTGGCATTATCATTGGCTTCTTGGACAATTCTCACTTTCTTATTAGGTACCATTTATTGAAAGATAGGAGAATGCACTAATTAGATAGGGAACCGTTTCACCCAAGTAGACTCCAACTTATGGATGTGGTCGACTACACACTGATAAGAAGGACTCTACTAGACACGGCTCCAAGACATCCTAGGACACTTCAAAACCTTTTGCTATGATACTAAGTTTGTCACTTCCCAACCTCTGGAGGCGCGACCAGCGCTCAATCGAGTGAACCCAATTGAGCAAGCCTTTTCAAAAACTAGCTACCTAACTCATTATGAATAAGGAAACCATGCTTTCATTTATTTAGACAAGGAAAGATAGTACATTTAACATTTTTAGTTCATTTTATGCCACAATATTAAATCGTAGTTGAGTTTCCAAGATTCCATATAGTTATTATTTAGAAAAAAATCAAGAGTACAAGGTTACAACATGGTTCATTAACCTATCTAATACCCGTACATAACCCGCACAAATGTCTGAATGCCCTCTAAATATTCAAAAGACAGTAATAACAATACCGGCAACAAGGCCCCAACTATACCTCAAAGTGGATATCTATAACAAAAGCTATACAACATAACCCTTTGAAGGAGGGAGGGGCTCACCAAGATTTTGAGAAAAGGTTGCTCCGCTACACAAGATGGGTACTATCCACTATGGAGCCACCTATATTCATTTAAAAATGTAACGTCCCCGACAAAAGGGAATACCATGGAATAGTACTAGTATCTGTAACTAAAAACCATCCTGATAGAAAGAAAAACCATATAAGAATAAAGGGGAAATCGTAAAGACAACAAAGTTTATAAGCACCATGTCAACAATATAACGAGGTTCCCATGAGTTTCACATAGTATCTGAAATTTTAGATTGGAGCATCCCACACTGTTGCATCATTATCCACTTTGCCACCGCTTCTTGAGCGAAGTCTGATCACGACCCGATTGGCTAAGTTGTCTCCCAGAGAAGTTATCATTATTTTATTCACACTTTCCAGTTTCAATCATCAATACATTACCACCATTTGTATATATTATGGCGTCTGATTACGGACCGATCGGCTAAGCTGCCTCCCCAAGACGTTACCATTTACCAATTTTCATCTCATTTCAATCCTTGGTCACACATGTATAATTTAATCGACACTTAGGGCCACAATTTCCACATTGCATAATTCATGATTCACATTTCTCTCATTCCCAACATTTACCTTACCACTTAAAGTCATAGGCATATACAAAGCAATTCAAGTCATAAGCATAGAAGGAAATTCATTAAGTTTTGGCATACTAGTTCCAAAGTAACCTTGGAATGACAACTAGGCATTTAGCACATAAATCAAGTTCTCCACACATATTCCATTTACAAGAATAGCACATTAAACATATAAGGAAGTACTTAGCACATAAATTTTCACAACATCAATTCACTTAACATAGCAAGCACTGCATCACTTATGTTTCGAACTTACAATACTTACACGGGCACCGTGGAACCTCAATTTCTAAGAGGAGGGGGTTTTAGCCATACCTACCTCAATAAAGCCTTACCCTAATTCTTATATAATTTCGGGACTCTTAGTACTTCAATCTATTGCATAAGAATTACAATTTAACCAAGAATTAGAGAGGAGATTAAGATTCTAGCTTGTTTGAGCATATTATCAAACATAAGAGGTGAACCATGATCTTTGATCCCTTGCGTACGTGATTTCTTCAATGTTGTACTCCAATTAATATCCTTTTTAGTTCTCATCTTCCCCATATCTTATTATCTCTTATGCACGCTACTATTAGACCTTTTACCCAAGAACTCAATTGTTAATAACCTTTTTTTAAATAGAATCCCAAAATTACAGATCATGGAACGAGTTCTCACCTTTTAAGGTGAAGACCTAGCAACTTTCTTGACAATCTTCAAGATTTTGGGGTAAGAGTTGGGTGGGGACTAGATGAAAGTCACTCCTTCTCTCTCTAGGACTCCTCTCCTCACTCTATGTTTAGTAAAGAATGACATAGAGAAGGTCGGATGTGGTGTTTTAATGGAATAGCATCGAGTTTTAAAATTAGAAAATAGGAGCCTCGTGTTAGATCTGCAATCGCAAAAGTTTACATGCGGCCCACATAATAGACCACAAAAATTCTCCTCAAAACTTGAACACACTGCTTGGGTATACGGAAAAATGCGGTCCGCATACCTGTTCTACGGTCCTATGATGCACTGCAGAATTTCCTCTTACAAAATCACAAGGGAATTATGCGATGACTATGTGCTCCGCATATTGGTTATGCAACAGCATAGTTGACCACATAGTTGACCTCAAATTAGCTAACACACTAACTCACTTTGAGGCGACTAAACAGTTCGCATACATGATATGTGACTGCATTCTCGACCGCAGAATCGCACCTTTCTAGATAATATTATTTCTTGAATTTTTAGTGCACAAATCAATCCAAAGGGTCACGAAAATTTCTATGAATTTCTAACACATCATCCTAACTTAGCACCACGAGATTCGGGTTTTTGAGTAGAAATTTTCATAGGACCTCACAATCGGGCTCGAAATATAACAAACCCTTAGGTTTTTGGTGATAAATGCATGATCTTCGAAGATCATGCATTTGTAACCATTGGGTTTTTGGAAGGTTTGACCGATCAGAACCTTATTTGTAGATTGTTTGTGTAACGATGATTAATGCCTCTTGAGGTTCTTTCGAAGGGTGATGTTATTAAAGCCTTTAAATTATTCGAGGGATAATTTTATCGAATCCTTTTATCATTCTCTTTTGCCGAGGGTAGCCTGATTTAACCGGGTTTTCAAAGTGTTTGAAGGCCTTTAATTTATGGTGGAGGTCGGACATCTCTGAGCAGCATTATTTTGGCCGTAGCGTTTTTATATGACCATAGTATTTAATATGGACATAGCCTTTAGGTATAAAGTTTTGAACATATTCGGAAGGTTAGTCCTCGAGTATGATGGCCTTGGCCTTTATATCAAGGGGGTGCCTCTTCGAGGTCTTATGATTTCGAGTTTTTGATGACTCGGATATGTTGAGTGTCGATGAAAGTCCTCGAGTATTCGGGGTGTATTTTTTGTTCTGGACCTTGATCCATTTCTTGCAAAATCACAAGTATGACATTCGTATAGTAGCAAATTTCTTTGAGACACAAAGTGTTTTTGATATAGAAAGAATGCTTCTTTGAATAATTTGATACATGCGCACATGTTTTGCCGTCGGGGCTCGAGTATTCTATATGTGCATGGTTCATCTGACCATTTGGTCCATTACAAAGTATTCCTATTGAGTCCCATTTTGGCGTGAAGTATTTACCTCGAAAAATAACCTTCGAGGGTGATGCCCCCCAAGATTCGAGGTTGATTGAAAAGATGCCGTAGATACTATTGAGTTCTTCCTTAGGTGACACATAGTTGTTACCTCGTTAAAAACCTTACAAGTAAAACCCATTTGGGATAAAATTATATCTAAGGTAAAAGAATCCAAGGCATGCTTTAAAACCCAAGGTCTCTGTGTGGAAATGTGCCCCGACATCGGTCGAACACCTGCAATGAGTTAGCCTTAAATTTAAATGAAAAAGGGAGAAGGCTATACCTTCGTAGTATTGTCGTTTGAGTAGTGATATATTCCAATTTTTTTGAAAATTAGTCGCCTTCCATAATCCCAAGTTTGTAAGATCCTTTGACGACAACTCTGATTACTCGGTACGGTCCTTCCCAATTTAGGCCTAGGCTCCCTTTATTTAGGTCTTGAGTTTTAAGGGTTACTTTCTGTAGAACTATCCCCGATTTCGAGATGTCAAAGGTTAGTCCTTTTATTATAGTATCTCTCAACTCTTTGCTTTTGTGCGGCCATCCAAACAAGTGTTTCTTCTTGTTTTTTTATCCAATAGGTCGAGGTTAGTATTCATAGCGTCATGATTTGACTCCTTCGATGCATGTCTAAACCTAGCGCTGGGTTTTCTAACTTCGACTAGGCTTAAGGTCCCAGAGCCATATAGTAGAGAATGGAGTAGCGCTCCTGCTGAACTTCGATGTCGTTTGGTATGCCTAGAGGACCTCGAGTAGAACTTCTCTCCATTTTCTCTTTGCATTGTCCAAGCTTTTCTTTTGGTTTTGAATGATAGTTTTGTTTGTTGACTCGGCCTGTCTATTCCCGGTTGGATGATATAGTGTTGATAAAATCCTCTTTATTTTGTATGCTTTGAGGAACTCCGTTACCTTGCTGCCAATGAATTGTTTGCCATTGTTCACACAATTCGGCAGGTATCTCGAATCGACACACGATGTGGTCTCAAACAAAGTTGATAACTTTTTTTTCTCTGACATTCTCGAAGGCCTGTGCTTCCACCCACTTAGAAAAGTAGTCAGTCATAAACCAAATAAATTTAGCTTTACCTGGTGCCATTGGTAGAGGGCCGACTTTCCATTCCCTATTTCATGAAAGGCCACAGGGACATGACTGCGTGTAGTTTCTCTTTAAGATGGTGAATTATTGGTGCAAAACTTTTACATTTATCACATTTTATAACAAACTCCTTAGTGTCTTTTTCCATGATAGCCCAGTAATACCTCGCTCTAATAATTTTGCAAACTAAAGACTCAATGCCGGAGTAATTTCCACAAGTACCTTCATGGACGTGAAGAACATAATCAGTGTCCCCCGGCCCTAAACATACCACTAATGGTCCATCCAACGTCCTCCTATACAATGTTCCATCTTCATCTAATGTGAACCTTGCAGCCTTGGTTCGTAGGGCCCTCGATTCTTTGTAGTATAATGGGAGTTTTTCATTTTTCAAATAATAGATATAATTGTTCCTCCAATCCTATGTCAAACTTATAGAATTTATCTCGGCATGTCCCTCTTCAATCACAGACTTCAATAATTGGATAACAGTCCCTGGGACAATATCATCCTTTTCAACTGATGATCCCATACTAGCAAGTGCATCAACCTTACTATTTTGTTCTCGAGGAACATGATCCAGAGTCTACTCCTTGAAGCGGTGCAAAGTTACCTGCAACTTATCGAAGTCGTTGCATTATATCCTGTGGAACTTCAAAGCTTTTATTACTTGATTATCCACCAACACTGAATCACACTTGGCTTCAATGACTTCTTCCCCCTAAGATTTTAGCTAGCTCGAGACCTACAATCATGGTCTCATACTCGGCTTCATTATTAGTCAACCTAGAAGTTTTGATAGATTGTCTAATATAACTTCCTGTTGGTGGCTTCATAACAATGTCGAGCCTGGATCTTTTCACATTCGAGGCACCATTTGTAAAAGGGTCCGTACCCTCGATAATGTACCAAACTTTAGCAGATGTTTCTTTTCCACTTTGGGTACAAGGGTCAGCGTAATATTATATAGTTCCAGCATCTTTTAGAGTTCTACTTACATTATAAACAAGGAATTTCTTACCTTGCTCTTCTCGAACTAGTACCCCACTTACTGCTATTTTCGGACATTACAAAATTTATGTAAAGCTTTCATCTACCTTCGGGATGTGAAGAAAAGGTGGGCTCGATAAGTGTCGCTTCAATTCTTCTAACACTTGTTGGCCTTTCGGGGTCCATGCGAAATCTTTTTTCTTTTTGATCAAGGAAAATAATCTATGACTTCGATTTGGACCTCAAAATGAATTGACCCCTAGCGGTTATTTGACCTGTTAGCCTTTGCACGACCTTCACACTGTCCATGATTGTGATATCCTCGATGGCCTTGATCTTGTCGGGGTTAATTTTAATACCCCGATTCGATACCATGAAATCGAGGAACTTGACCAAGCCGACTCTAAAGGAGAATCTTTTTAGGTTAAGCTTCATGTTATGCTTCCTCAAGATTTTGAATATTTCCCGCAAATGAGTTAAATGGTCTTGTGTGTGCAGGAACTTAACCAACATATCATCAAATTAAACTTCCATCGATTTACCTATCTATTCCTTGAGCATTTTGTTAACTAGGAGTTGGTATATAGCTCCTGCATTTTTAGCCCGTATGGCATTAGATAGGTTCCAAACTTAGTGATAAACGAGGTCTTCTCCTGGTCCTCCGGGTTCATCTGAATTTGATTGTACCCGGAGTAGGCATCGATAAAGGTAATGATCTCATGGTCAACCGTGGCATCGATCATGCGATCGATGTTAGGCAGTGGAAAAGAATATTTAGGGAATTCTTTATTTAAATCATTATAATCACGCCATCCACTATTGGGAATTTCATCATCTAATGAAGGGTTGAAGGCATAGCCCTTATGTTGTGGATCCATGGCCTCCCCAGAAGTGCATTATACCTCATGTTACCTTCGATGACATGAAATTACATATCCTGGATGGTTCTAGCCACGTTCACTGGTAGGATTAGTTCCCCTTCTTTGTTTGCTTGCCATGTTAAAGTTATTTAAGACTCGGGATGCAGGTACAATTTGATTCTGTAGACCGAGCTACTCTACGACCCTCGATCTGATTATGTTTGATGAGCTACCTAGATCCACTAGAAAACATTTAACTTGAACTTTATTTAGCAAGATATAAATTACCAGGGCGTCATTTTGAGGCAAAGATATGCCTTCTAATTCCTCATCATCAAATGATAGGACGCCGTCGGGTACATAGCTCAGAGTATTTTTCTCTCTAGTGATCGATACCTTGGTCCATTTGAACATAGGTCTTTTTGTAACATCGACACCGCCAACGATCATGTAGATTATATGCTGCAGTTCTTCTTGCTCATTTTTTTCATTTGCATCTCTTTCCCTGAAATGGTTCTTTGCTCGAACACTGAGAAATTCTCGAATATGACCCTCGTTGGACAACCAGCCACTTCCTCCCTTAGCTTCCTACAGTCTTCGGTTCTATGGCACGTGTACCATAATACTTACACATCAAGTTTTGATTTCTTTAAGAAGGATCAGTTTGAATAGGCTTGGGCTACCTGGTGTCTTTGATTCTTCCAATAGCTGACACGATCCCCGATCCATCCATAATAAAATTATACTTCAATAATTGAGGTGCTTCCGCAGAGTTCGTATGTTTATCGACCTATTCTTACTCATGAGTCCTTGAGAGCTTGGACCTCGATCATTTCTTCGATCATTCTAAGGAGCATTTTGCCTCAAGCTATTGTTTCTCTGATCCACATACGGCTGATACCATTCCGTGTTCAATCTTGATTCCTTGTCTATATCCCTTGGGAGCATAGCTGCCAATCTATTAAGATAAACTGAACCCGAGGGGGCTCCCTACTGGTGGTCCTCGACACTGATCTTTGATTGATAACAATTGGGCACATCTGACCATGTCACAACTGGATAATCAATAAGTTTCTGCTTTAATTATTGAGGCGTGATCAAACTCTACTCATTCAAACCCTGTATAAAATCTTGTACTACCCAATCATCCGAGACCAATGGTAACTCCATTCGCTCCACTTGAAATGGGGATAGGAACTCCCTTCATATCTCATCGCTCTGATGTCTTATCTAAAAAACACTTGATATTGTCGTTGCCACCTCTATTGCCCCGGTATGTGCTTTCATGAAAGAGTCAGCTAACATAGGAAATGAATCGATTGAGTTTGGGGGCAAGTTGTGATACCAAATCATGGCTCCCTTCGACAATGTTTCCCTAAATTTTTCAACAATATTGATTGAATCTCATCATCATTCTAGTCGTTCCCTTTAATCCCACAAGTGTATGAAGTAATATGTTTGTTAGGTTGGTTGTCCCGTTGTACTTACGTATATTGGGCATGTGAAGGAATGGGGTTTGGAGCCGCGCTAGGAGGGAATTACTTTTGTATGAACTTTTTGGCATCCAAACCTCTCAAGACCAGGGGTGCTCCCGGTATTTGATCAACACAAGAGTTATAATTCTCAAGTTTCTTATCATTATCCTCAATATTCTTTTCTTGGACTCGATCATCTTGCTGAGTTCTTCGAGCATCCTCATAATTGTGGAGTCAGTCCCCGATCTACTACCGTTTGATCTTTCTGGCACCAGTTCAACATATCAGGTGTTTTCTGGTTCAGCTGCACTATGAGTTTTATTTTGACTTTAAAGTTGAGCAATGGCAATATGTTGAACTTATAGCATCTCGAATATCACTTGGAGGCTGACTCCCTTATCTCCTATACACAGTATTCATTGGCCACCTGATAGGATTCCCTGCATACACCCCCTCCAAGGTTTGTGTCTAAATCTGCGTTCAGAGCAATGTGTGAACTAACGTCAAGTGGTTCCATATTTGGCACTTCTCCAGTGTTTACTGGTAGTACGCCGACTCTTATTTTATTGTTTTCCCTATGAAATCCTAGACTATCGTTGTCGTGTATAGGTGCATTTTGCGAGTTTGGTATGTTTTAGCATGAGAATAAAAAATTCTTGACAAGAAAAAGCGTAAAAATATCATGCGTTATGAGAATCAGTAATGAAATAATCACTATTATCTTTAGCTCTAGGGCAGGTGCCAAACTGCTTACCTCGAAAATACAAGTGACAATTAAATCTGATTTGTGGTTTTAAAGATATGTGATTTAGTTCAATACTAATAATAATGAAGAAGTACAGTGTATAAATGAAAGAAATGAGTAAATCAAACTAGTATTGCTAAGCGATATTGACCTCGAGCCAAAGTGACGTCGAGATGGACCAAGATCAATAAAGCAAGAATAACAAAGCTAAAGGATAATTCAAATGAATAATGAGCAAAAACGTAAGAGAGTATGTTCTTTGAAAATGATTAGATGATGTTTACAAATGATTGAGGTCCCTTTTATATAATATGAAAATCCTAAATAAGGCACATTTCTATTTACAGTAAAGAATCTTATTGTGATAGTTGTCTATCCGCCTAGTACGGATTCGTACAAATCTATTCCGGGATTTATGCCTTGATTGTGGGGACATGGCAGAAATCTTTCTCATTATGTTACAAATCCATAACGGCATCATCTTGAGGTCTAGTCATATTAGGCTCCGACGTTTCTCCAACACATAATTTTTTGAGCCTTGTACTTTATCATCGAGCTTGAATTCGAATTATCCTTAAACCGGGTTTAAGGGTACCCCTCGAGCTCGAGAAATTGGGCGTACCTGATTTGAAACGTATATAATACTCTTCAAAGTCAGAATTTTATCTGGAAATTGTTGAGTTTTTAAGCTTGGTTTAGCTTAAAAGAGGGTGAATAGGAAATGAAGGGAAAAATAAAATTTTGTTTTTCGCTCCTTTACAACGAAATATTGTCCCATATTGGAGGAGGAAAGCTCATTTATTTAGTATATAAATGATTTTACTTCTTCTAGATATTAGAGAATTGAGAAGAAGGAAAGCCTCACACCGTCGTCGCTCGGCTCAGCCTAGATTTGGATTATCTGACTGATTGATTAATTTTTAGACCAAATTTATTTTTTAAATGTTTATATCCATTTTTGTAATGTTTATTTAAAGTTTCCCTTTGATTTTATTTTCCTGTTCTATTTTTCATGAATAGCCATTTAGGTAATAGTCGCTTACGTGAACAATCACCTTGATCAGTTTCATACGGTCATATTGAAAAGTTGCACCTATTCATTTAAACCCAACCTATTGGCTATAAATAGTAGGCCATTCCTTTGATTTTTCTTACAAAAATTCTGAAATCTCCTTCTTTCTTCAACATAATTTACTTACAACAAAGCAACAATTAGTGTGATTTGCTGCCGCCATTTATGTTGGTTGAAACACTAGGGTTTGAGGTACCACTACATTAGTTTATAATCCATTCTACCCTAGGAAAAAATAATACACAACCTTCGGTGCTAGGAAGGGAATAAGTTCCCTAAGAAAACACTGTGAATTCAGTGCGCCCGAATTAAATTATTTTGTTTCTACATCTCTAGCTTTATATTGTTTTTTCTTCTCCAGAATTATTTTGCAAATGCAGATTACTAACACGATTAAGGAACTTAAGTATATTTTATATTTGTGTTGTATATATTATTTTGGAGACTAAAACCTGTGTGGTTTTCTACTACCATTTGTTAGATTAAAGCCTACTTGTTTTCTACTCCAATTGTTTACTTTAGCATGTATTCTATTTTGATTTATTATCTGTCATTTGGAGATTAAAATACTAGCAATTTTCTATTCCACTAGAGATTAACATCTATGTGATTTCCTACTCCATTTTTATTCGGTTTGAAGATATAAAAACTTCGCCATATATTAAGCATTTGTTTGTGTCATTCTTTTTGCAGAAATGACGAATGAGAACATAAATCATCGTGTTCCTATGGTGATTGCCAATGCATTGACAAGCAGAACAACACCAGCAATGGCACTGGCACCAACAGAAAAGCCTGGATTATTTTTCGGAATTGATTTCAAGTGGTGGCAGTAGAAGATGTTCTTTTACTTGATGACTTTAAGTCTACCAAAGTTCATTAAGGAAAATATCCCTGTTCTGTCCGACGAAACTCCAGAAAATGAACGCTTCCTCGTGACTGAGAAGTTGAAGCATTCTGATCTTTTGTGAAAGAATTATATTCTTAGCGGACTAGTGGATGATCTGTAAAACGCTATAATAATATGGAGACGTCAAAAGAACTGTAGATTACACTTGAAAAGAAATATAAAATCGAGGATGCCGAGTTGAAGAAATTTGTTGCCGCCGAATTTTTGTACTACAAAATGGTAGTTAGCAAGTCTGTTATTACCGAAGTCCAGGAATTACAAGTAATTATTCACAATCTCCTTGATGAAACATAAACCTAATAAGATATCAGTCGAAGATCTCATTGTTCGGTTAAGGATCGGCGCAGACAACAAAGCTGCTAAAAACAAGGGTCGTGGAAACTCAATAATAGTGGGAGAAAATATTTTGGAGGATGCTCCACAAAATATTAAAAAGAGGAAGAAGCCTTATGGATTAAAAAGCAACCCAAGAAAAAAGCGGTTCTAAGGAAATTGGTACAACTCCAGGAAAGCTAGACACAAATTTGAAAATCGTCGTACTCCAAAGAAAGACAAGAAGAAGGGTAAAAAAATATGGCTGAAAAGCACGGGGATATTGATGACTTTTATGCTATGTTTCCTGAATACAATATGGTGGAAAATTCCAAGGAATGGTGGATTGGTTCTGGAGCCACTCGCCATATTTTTGTTGTTAGAGAAGCGTTTGCTACATATGCTCCAAGTGGACTCGAAAAGATGTTTTCTATGGGAATTTTTGCAACGGCCAAGATTGGAGGATATGGCAAGATATTTTTGAGGATGACTTCTGGCAAGGTAGTGAATCTGAAAAACATCCTTTATGTTCCTGAAATTAGTAAGAACTTAGTTTCTACTGCACTTCTCGTCAAAAATAGGTTTAGGTGCATTTTTGTGTCCGATAAGGTTGTAATAAGCAAGAACGAAATATTTGTAGAAAGAGGTTACCTCACTGAGGGCATTTTCAAATTGAGTTTAATGGTCGTCGAGAGTAATCAGCTTGTTCATACTTGAGCCAAATAATTATGGCATATATATTTGGGACATGTCAATTATAAGACCTTGCCAAAAATAATTAATTTAGAAGTATAGCCTAAACTTGAATGCGAAAAATCAAATTATCAAATATGTGGGGAATATAAGTATGTTAAACATACTTAAAAGTCACTTGAAAGGAATTCAAATCCTTTAGACATAATTCACGCTGATATTTGCGATATGAAGTCAATACCATCTCACGCTGGAAAGAAGTATTTCATAACTTTTGTCGATGATATTACTCGAGGTTGATGTGTTTACATGCTTAATAGTAATATGAAGTAATAGATGCATTCAAGCAATACAAAAATAAAGTTGAAACACAACTTAACAAGAAAATCAAAGTGATAAGGGTGGTGAATTCGAATCTCCTTTTGAAAAAATATATTTAGAATATGGAACTATTCATAAAACAACAGCCCCTGATTCAATCCAATGGGATTGTAGAAAGAAAGTAACGTTGATAGACGCTTTGTTGATACGTTCTGGATTGCCACAAGATTTGTGGGTGGAAGCCATTATTATGGCTAGCCAAATACTAAATCAAAGTACCCCATATCAAAAGACAATCCATTCCATAAGAAAAATAGAAAAGAAGAAAGCCGAACTTGAATTATTTTTGAAGTGTAGGGGTGTTTAGCAAAAGTGCAAGTTCTTAAACCCAAAAGGGTAAATATAGGACTGAAAGCCATTGATTGTATTTCATAGGATAAGCAACCAATAGTAAGGCATATCGACTTGGTTCAACAATAAGAAAATCCCGAGATTCATAATAATATGGTTTTAGAAATCATATAATGTTAAATTCTTAAATATATATATATATATTGTATAAAAAATGTGAGTCGATTGGTGAAGGATCTAAATGACCTCGAGAAGAAACAAAAGAAAGTACGTTTAATCAGAAGGATCCAAGAGTTGGACGTAGTAAACATCAAAGAATGTTTACTTTAATTGGACCAGATTTTGTGACTTTCTTATTGAAAAATGAGCACCGTACATTTAAAGAAGCTATGTCTTCTACAGAATTATTATTTTTAAAAGAGGAAGTCAATAATGAAATAGAATCCATATTAAAAAACCATACATGGAAATTGGTTGATGTTCCTCCTGAAAATGAAGTGTTGGGTTCTAAAAGGATCATTAAGAGAAAATGAAACATGATGGCACTATCGAGAAATATAAGGCAAGACATATGGTTAAAGGATATAAACAACGAGAAGGTCTTGACTATTTTGATACACTATCTTGTTACAAGAATTACGTTCATACGAACATTAGTAGCATTAGTTGGGTATATGGTCTTGAAATTCATCAAATAAACGTTATGACGAGCTTCTTAAATGGAGATTTGGAGGAAGAAATCTACATGGAAAAACCTGAAGGGTTTGTGATTTCAGGTAAAGAAAAAAAAAGGTGTGTAGACTTGTTAAGTCCCTTTACAGACTAAAACAAGCACTCAAATAATGACATGTAAATTTTGACCAAATAATGTTGTCAATAGTTTTAAGATATATGAATGTGATAAATGTGTATAAATTAAAAAATTTCCAAATCACATAGTCATTATTTGCTTATATGTGGATGATATCCTGATAATGAGTAATGACATTGCCAACATAAATGCGATTAAGTGTATACTAACTAGTAAGTTTGATATGAAAGACTTGGGAATTACCGATATAATTATGGGTATTAAGATCCATAAGACTCCTCAAGGTGTAACATTATAAAAATATAATACATAGAAATAATACTTGAAAAGTTCAAGCACTTAGATTTTAAAGTTGCAAAGACTCCAATTGACGTGAATCTTGCACTAGAAAAGAACAAAGTCCAAAGCATATCACAATAAGATTATGCTCGCGTGTTGGGATGTTTAATGTATATCATGAATTGTACATGACTAGATATAGCTTGTGATAAGTAAATGAGTCGATACACGAGTAATCCAAGTCAATCTCATTGGATGGAAATGAAACGAGTTTTGGGATATTTATAATACACCCAGGATGTTGATTTGCACTATATAAAATATCATACGATGATTGAGGGATACTGTGATACCAATTGAATCACCAGTTCAATTGATTCTAAATCTACAAGTGGATTTGTATTTATCATTGGCGGAGGAGCAGTATCTTGGAAGTCATCTAAACAAACTTATATTGCCTACTCTACAATGGAGGCTGAGTTCATAGCTTTATATAAAGTTGGTGAATAAGTTGAATGGCTCCAAAATTTATTCAAAGATATTCCATTTTGGCCCTAATCATTGTCCCTAATATGTATACATTGTTATAGTCAAGAGGTAATTGGAAGGGTTAAGAGCGTTATGTATAACGGTAAATCTTGTCATATACGACGAAAAAATTAAATCGTTAGGCAATTACTCTCTAGAGAAATTATCACGCTGATGTGATCAAAGTCAAGAGATAATGTGTCGGATCCACTTGCGAAAGGCCTTACAAGAGAGGTAGTTGAGAAATTATTGAGGGGAATGGGTTTATGACAGATGACAAGTCATTGTGGTGGTAACTCTATCTAAAAGACTGGAGATCCTAAAATCTCAGTTCAAGGAGATAAAATAAAGTCATTAATGACAGATCAACATTGTCAACTAAAAGTTTTGGTCCATTATCGTGATGAGACAATGTTCATTACCATGGATAAAACATAAGGGTTTTTAATAGTTTCTAAATTTGATGCGATGTATATCAAATAGTATATCTAAGGAATGCCACATTTAGGAATCACCTATGTAAGTGTGAAGTGTTAGCTACTTCAAGGAGAATTTCGCAAAGCCAGTTCTCTGCGCAACAAACTCAGGCAGTGTTCATGGCTGAAACAAACACAAAAATAAGAACCAAAGATGGTTAAGGGTTGATTGCATGACTTATGGTTGTCTAGGTACACACTAAAGTTCAACGTTTCGAAGATATCAAATCTACTTATTGACCGAGTATATCTGACATAAGTTCACTACAGACAGTTCAAAGGAAAACCTACTTAGCCAGTTGCGATTAATCCTTGCTTGTGAATTACAGTTTTCATGCATATTTTCGTGATATAACCATTTTCCATTCACGTGGGGACTTTTTTATTGGGATTTTAAGCTTGGTTTATCTCAAAAGAGGGTGATGGAGAAAAAAGAAAAATTTTAATTTTCACTCCTTTACAAATAGATATTGTCCTATATTGGAGGAAGCAATACTATAATAAATATCTTTAGTGACAATTATTTAGTGGTAATAAGACAGTTGCTGTTAATTTGTTCACTGAATCCAAATATTAGTGGCTAACAAATATTGGCTACTAATTAGTATAGGTGTCTAACGGGCCTACCGGTCCAGGCCGAGTTAATTTTTTTGACCCGTACAGGTTACGGGCCGGGGCGGTTCCAGGTTTTACCTTAACGAGTTTTTACGGGTTCGAGTTTATACAGGTAAAAATTGAACCGTACTGGTTACATGTTGAGTGCGCTGGGCCGGGCCGAGTTTGGAATAAATATTGTAAGTTATATTACTACAAAGTACTAATATAAAGAATATAAGAAAGATGAGAAAATTGCATTTATTGCAAGTACTACATTTATTTCATAATTCAAAGTTTACTACTTACAAATTAAAAGGATGGCATTTTCAACAACAAGTATGTTCAAAGGTTTTGCATTCCTTTTGCAAGTTCTTCATAATCAATATGAACTAATTGACCTTCTTCTGGAGTGTTAAATTCAAATGGGTTACCATGTGTTAATATATCTCCAAGTTCCTCGTATTTTGGGCTATCAACATCTTCACGTCCTTGATTTTTTCGTTCCGATCTAATCCAATCTCTGAAACATACTAAAACTTCCAAAGCATTGCTTCCCAATGAGTGGCTGGTGTCTCAAAGTTGTTGTCTTGGTTGGCTAAATGCACTCTCCGATGCAACAGTAGAAATTGGCACATTCAGCACGTCCCGAGCTATAGCAAAAAGAATAGGAAATTGCTTTCCATACTCATGCCACCATCCCAACGGTGAAAATTCCTTTGTGCGAGGCTCTTTTTGCTTTTGCAAGTAGAATTGAAGTTCATGAATGTTCCTGCTACTGGTATGACTGTTATAAAATGTAGAAAAAATATCAAAACTATCAAGGCCTTCTTCATCATCCATAGTAGCAGAAGTGGTACAGTGCACAGTGAAATTAACATTGTCTACAACACGATTAGCATCATTGATTACATTTGCATAATAATTATATAATTGTTGTAAATAGGCATTTAGCTGTTCGTAGAAACATATAATTCTGGGGTTTCAGTTGGTCCAGTCTCCATATAAGTATATAAAACATTCATTAACTGGTGACAATCAGACATCTTAATAGAAGGATTTAAAATAACACCAATTAAGTAATTTGGAGGAATTTGAAAGAAGTATTTTTTGAATTTTGCTTGCATTTTTCAACAACATCCTTATATTTTTCTTTCTTCTTAAATTCAAAGAGTAGAAAAGAAATTTCAGCTACATGTACAAACGCCATAGTAACACTAGGATAATATGCTCAGAAAACTCAACAGTAGTTCTATAAAATTTATGTAAAAATATAACAATATCATTAATGACCACCCAAGTATTAGTCGTTAACATACGGTTTGGATCAGTACAATGCGCATTAGCAACTTAAGTTATTGGGAATCTATATTTTGTAGGAAATCATTCTATCCATGATATGTGTGCTTTGGTTGTATTAGCATGATTTCCAGGTATAGTTTTTGATGAATGACAAACAATGAAGTCAAGTGTCAAACAACGTTATTATATGACAAACAATCAAGATTGAACGCCGAGAAGCATATTGATGAAGGGATTGCATGGAAAATCCAAAGACGAGCCCAAAAGTTCAAAGACCGAAGACCCAAGGCGTAGGTCGTTAGGTAGAACCAATATAAGGGCAACGTTTAAGTTATCTCGTCTTTTGGCTCAACATAGGTCATCATAAATATGCATAAAATCATTTTATCAAATCATATTTATCATAAACATATTTCAAATACTTCAAACAAAATGATTTTAACGTTTTCATTTTAACCAAAATGGTTTTTGAAGTAAGTTTTCGATTCTGGAAAGAACAGCCAGATAATCAATTATCCTTATGCTGATAATCGATTATGCTGAGTTTCCAGCAAAACTGGAAATTCCAGCAAGGCTGCATAATCGATTTTCACCTAGAGGATAATCGATTATCTGCCAATTTCCAGCTTAAACTGCAAATTCCGCAAGGGTCAATAATCGATTATCCCCTAGAGAATAATCGATTATTCACTGACCGTTGCCTTCCCAACGTTCTGTTTTATGAACGTTGAGAAGATAATCAATTATGCAAAGTGAATAATCGATTATCTTGGCATAAAATCAGCATGATTGATTGCATATTAAGCAACGGACATACAACCTCTACCACCTATAAATAGAGGTCTTTTTGACTCATTTCATATGAACAATATCTCTCATTATTCTTGAACATATTGATAACATTTATACATCATATTTAGAGCTTTTGTTGAGCCATTTGAGAGACAACTTTTTGTTGTTCATAGTGCTTATATTGTATCTCTTTATCTACTCTTCTTAGAGAGTTCTTGTTGTAAAAGAGAAAGGTTCTTGAGAAGACCATATCTTCTCATTGATTGTCGGGTTTGCTAAGTACCTTCAATCTTAGTGTGTGAAGTCTTGTGGTGCGGTATCCACGAGCATTGTGAAGTCTTGAGGTGAGGTATCCTCGAGCAAGTTGAAGTCTTGTAGAGTGTACATCTACGAGCAAGTGTAACGGTTTGTTAGGCACCCGTAAGCTTAACGGAGTTAGTGTAAACTCGAGAGAGTCTCTCGGGGACTGGACTAACACACGTTGTGGTGAACCAGTATAAATTCGGTGTGTCCTTTCCTTACTCTTTTAATTACCGCACTTACTTTACTCCTGCAATTTTAATTCCACAATATTTATCGACATTCTCGTGCTTCACTATTCACCCCCCCTCTAGTGACGGGCATAAATCCTAACAGTTGGTATCAAAGCCTAACTCTCTAAAAGCCTTAACCGGTTGAGAGAACGTTCCATATATTTTGTTGAGAATGTTAAACGCAGGAATGATGAGCGAAGGACACTCCACCAATAGGCCTCCACTATTTGACGGAACAAATTACACATATTGGAAAGAGCGGATGAGAATTTTCATCCAATCAAATAACTTTCACTTGTGGCAAATCATCAAGAACGGTGAACAAATGCTGACAAAGAAAGTTGGGGAAACCACGGGTCCAAAGGAGGAAGATGAATATAATGCCGAGGACATCAAGAAGGTTGAAAATAACGCAAAGGCCGCCAATTTGTTATACTGTGCGGTGAATCCGGATGACTATCGGAAGATTTCTTGCTGCACAACCGCCAAGGAGATGTGGGATAAGCTTGAGATCACTTATGAAGGTACGCCTCAAGTCCGAGAATCAAGAGTTGATTTTCTAACACATGAATATGAACTTTTTAGAATGAAGGAGCCGGAAAGCATCGATAATATGTTTGAACGGTTTTCAATGATCATCAACAATCTCCATGCTCTCGGAAAAGTATACTCGAACAAAGATCTAGTTCGAAAAATCCTACAGAGTCTCACTCCCGAATGGCGTTCCAAAGCCAATGCCATCCAAGAGTCGATAGGAATCACGGACGTCACAATTGATGGACTAAGAGGTAATCTCAAAACTTATGAAAGCACAATTCTTAAACCTTCATTTGGAGATGAGAAAAGTCCAGGTATTGCCTTCAAAGCCTCATCGTCTAAAAGAGTAGAGGTAAGTGATTCGGAAAGCGATGATGATACTATTTCAAATGATTTAATTGAAAAGTTTTATAAGTTTATGAAGAAGGAAATAAAGAAGGAAGAACCAAGTCCTTCATGCCAAAATTGTGGAAAACTTGGCCACACCAAGTCACATTGTCCAAAACCCAAGGACAAGAAGAAGAAGAAACACCAAAGGCGCGTGACATGGGATTCGGGCAGCTCGGGTGATGAAACTGCCTCCCTATGCCTCATGGCCAACGAGGAAGAAGACGTAAGTACTCCTAACTCTTACTCTTATGAAGAATTACAAGAAGCTTTTCAAGAATTATATGATGAATTGAAAAAATCTTCAAAAATCTCCAAAGAGGCCAAGGCTAAAATTAAAGTTTTAGAATTGAAAAATAAATTTTTGGAAAATGACAATATTGATCTTAGAAATAAAATTAAGGAGATGCATGAAGATTCTTCAATTGATCAAAATTCTAATTGTTCATCTTGTGATTCTTTGAAATTAGAGAACATAGAACTTAGGAACACACTAGAAAAACGTAGTGTAGACAATCCTAAAATAGTTGAAGAAATTCAAAAGAAAAGGCCCAGGAAAAATAAAAAGCGTAAAAAGAATAAGAATCATGTTAGAAATTGCAATGCACAACCTAGAAATAATTCTAGGATTTTTGTAAATGAGTCTAGAATTAATCATTTTAGACCGCCTAGAAATGACTCTAGGAATTTCAACGCTTCTAGGAATAACGACTTTAGATCACCAGAACGTTTTTGGCTCAACCAAGACATATGCACAACCCGAATGTTATATGTCATTACTGCAACCGGGTAGGACACATAGCACCCGTATGTTTTGCAAAACATAGGAATTTATCTTTTAGCTATGATTATTATCTACCTAACCCCCAAGGACCCAAATGTGTTTGGGCACCTAAAACCTATTTTTAGGTACGTTTGCAGGTGTGCTTGAAGACTACACTATCGTAGTAGATGCACCAAGCACGAAACCTTATTGCATCGAGGGGGAACTTCGGTTAGTTATCAAATTTTTGATAAAAACATAATAGTTGATATGTGTTAACGATTGATATGTCTTTGTTAACAATTGGTATCAATTATTTTTGTTGATTAATGTTTTGATAACTTTTATTTTGAATAACAATTAGTATCAATTATTCTTGTTAAAAATAATGATTGATTCATGTTTTGATGAATATTATTTTTGGTTTGAATAACAGTTGGTATATTCTTGAAAAATAAATGATTCATGTTTTTAATACAACTATTAGTTTGTTAAAAATTAACAGTTGATATGTTTTTAAATAATATGATTTGCTAAAAATAACCGTTATTATGGTTGTTATGTTTTCGCTAACATTTGGTATCATTTTATGTTGGTATGATTTTTTTTTTAATCGTCATCATGTATATTCCTCATTGTATTTCCTATCTTATGTTTGACACTAACAGTTGAAATTCCCAAAAAGGGGGAAGTGTCAAAATGGGAAAGTAGCCTGTGTATACTCTCTTTTTGTTAATGCCAAAAGGGGGAAGAAATTAGGTGATATGCATCTAATAAGGGGGAATGTCTCCACCTTCTAGTATGCTTTAATTGATGGGGAATACTCAATTAAGGGGGAATGTTTTGCATAACTTGTATGTTGAGATATAGCATGAACTTAGGGGGAATCCGATATGCATATCTCTTATTGTTTGTCATTGTCAAAAAGGGGGAAATTGTAGGAAATCATTCTATCCATGATATGTGTGCTTTGGTTGTATTAGCATGATTTCTAGATATAGGTTTTGATGAATGACAAACAATGAAGTCAAGTGTCAAACAACGTTATTATATGACAAACAATCAAGATTGAATGCCGAGAAGCATATTGATGAACAGATTGCATGGAAAAACCAAAGAAGAGCCCAAAAGTTCAAACACCGAAGACCCAAGGCGTAGGTCGTTAGGTAGAACCAATGTAAGGGCAACGTTTAAGTTATCTCGTCTTTTGGCTCAACATAGGTCATCATAAATATGCATAAAATCATTTTATCAAATCATATTTATTATAAACATATTTCAAATACTTCAAAAAATGATTTTAACGTTTTCATTTTAACCAAAATGGTTTTTGAAGTAAGTTTTCGATTCTGGACAGAACAGCCAGATAATCGATTATCCTTATGCTGATAATCGGTTATGCTGAGTTTCCAGCAAAACTGGAAATTCCAGCAAGGCTGCATAATCGATTATCACCTAGAGGATAATCTATTATTTGCCAATTTCCAGCTTAAACTGCAAATTTCGCAAGGTTCAATAATCGATTATCCCCTAGAGAATAATCGATTATTTACTGACCGTTGCCTTCCCAACATTCCGTTTTATGAACGTTGAGAAGATAATCGATTATGCAAAGTGAATAATCGATTATGCAAAGTGAATAATCGATTATCTTGGCATAAAATCAGCATGATTGATTACCTATTAAGCAACAGACATACAACCTCTACCACCTATAAATAGAGGTCTTTTTGACTCATTTCATATGAACAATAACTCTCATTATTCTTGAACATATTGATAACATTTATACATCATATTTAGAGCTTTTGTTGAGCCATTTGAGAGACAACTTTGTGTTGTTCATAGAGCTTATATTGTATCTCTTTATCTACTCTTCTTAGAGAGTTCTTGTTGTAAAAGAGAAAGGTTCTTGAGAAGACCATATCTTCTCATTGATTGTCGGGTTTGCTAAGTACCTTCAATCTTAGTGTGTGAAGTCTTGTGGTGCGGTATCCACGAGCATTGTGAAGTCTTGAGGTGAGGTATACTCGAGCAAGTTGAAGTCTTGTAGAGTGTACATCTACGAGCAAGTGTAACGGTTTGTTAGGCACCCGTAAGCTTAACGGAGTTAGTGTAAACTCGAGAGAGTCTCTTGGGGACTGGACTAACCACACGTTGTGGTGAACCAGTATAAATTCGGTGTGTCCTTTCCTTACTCTTTTAATTACCGCACTTACTTTACTCCTGCAATTTTAATTCCGCAATATTTATCGACATTCTCGTGCTTCACTATTCATCCCCCCTCTAGTGACGGGCATAAATCCTAACATATTTGTAGCAACATTTTAAAAATATATATGTATAATTCCATCTAGTAACAATTTTGTCTGGCATGAATCTGAGTTTAAGGTTATACTGGACACAGTTATTCTTAAATTCCTTTATTCTAGATTGTCTATTGTTTCCTTGAATAACACCAATTGCTCTTCTAACATATTAATCTCAGTTGAAAATAAATCAAGGTCACTTTTAACAATTAAATTATAAATATGACATGCACACCTAACATGAAAAATGTCATCAAAAGGTGGTTGCAAATGCAGTTTTAATATTGAAATTGCGGCATTATTGTTAGAAGCATTATTAAAAGACATACACAATAGTTTTTGCTTTAGATTATAAAATTCAACAACTTTACAAATAGTACTATTTATAAACACAACAGTATGACTTTGATCTCCATCATATCTAAAAGCAACAATACGTTTTTGCATACAAGTAGTATCATCTATCCAATGACATATAATTGTCAAATAATCATTTCCATTAACAGCATGGCTAATATCAGAAGTTAGAGAAACTCTACAAGGAAGGTGGCTAAACAAATAACGTATGTTTGTTTGATATTGTCCATGAAGTCTAAAGATATCAGCTCTACAAGTACTTCTAGGGATACCTTTAAATAAAGGATTGTAAATCCTTTAAATATACATAATAAGATATGATGAAGAAGCAAAAGAAAAAGGTAGACAACCCAAAACAATCATTTTTGCTAACTCCTCACGATCCTTCATTTTATCATATTTCACTAGACCTCTAGTAGTAAGGTTAAAAGTTGTTTGATTTCAATCACCATCAGTGCCCTATTCTATGGGATGCTCAATTCTTATATGTCTATTAAGCGTCCCAGTCCCCCTAAATTTCCACCAGTCAAATGTTTAAAATCACTGTTACAAGTTTTGCATTTAAATCCATCAGTACCCTCTATTATTTCAAAAAAATTCCAAACTTTACTTCTTTTTCTATGATTAGTAGTCAGATCCACATGTGGTCCCACTCCTAGTGCCACGACCACCACCCCTTGTAGCAACTCCAACACTACCAGCTCCAGCACTAGTAGGTGTAGTTGGTATCTCATCTTCCGTTCCTATTTCATTATTTTCTATTCCAAAATCATTTTGTAATTGTTCATATTATATATCTATATTATAATTAAGCGGATGTCTTAGAAACATGTGTAAATGATAATGAGTTATTACTATTACTACTAGATGCTGAAGCACTACCTCTTTTACACGTTTTTTTTAGCAACACTAAACATATTTGTAAAAATTAAAGTATAAACTAAAATTAAATATGAAATTAAAATAGTAAATAAGAGAAAGAGTTGGAGGGAGTGAACCGAATTCGACAATGAATTGAGCACTTGATTACGCAATTCCGATGTTACCACGAACAAACGTCAAGTCGTTAAGCAAGAATTTCAAATTTGAACTTCAATTGATCAAAGTTAAAACTTCAAACTTCAAATTTCGGATGTCAAAACACGATAAATTAAATTCAAGAAAAGTGAACCAAATAAAATTAGAAGATGAAATGATGTTTATTGTCTAGCTTTCTATTGAGATGTATACAAGTAAAGATGTTTATTGTCTAGCTTTCTGTTCTTTATTGATATAGGCTGATGCGTATTTCCATTACAATGCTAATTGTATATTACCATCTTTAATGTGATTAGCAAATATCTATTTTTCCATGCACTGTACTTTGCATTTATCGTTTTTTCGAATTTTTGATGGTTTTTTTTTTCCCCCTAAAACACAGAAAACATCATACTATTTAGTTTAATGATAAAATTTTCCTCTTTTAACTTTTCCCTAATTTTTTCTACTGTACTGGTGTATTAGGAAAAGGGAAAAAGAGAATGATAATTGAACCTACATATATCACGTAGGAGAATTGAACCAGCTTTAGAATTAAGTAAAATACTGTAGCAAGATTTTTACTTTTTGTGTAATTTCTGATTGATATTTCTTTAATTTTTTTCTATAGATTTGTGCATCAAGAACGTGATTTATATAGGAAATTTGTTAGCATAATTTTGTCTTTTGAGAAGACGATTTATTTAGTGTTTGGTTAGTTAGGTGTTTTCCTATGGAAATTATTTAATTAACTGTTAAGAAGATTGCTGGCATATAATTTTAGCTTTATTAGATGGGTATTAGTTTTGTACCTCAAGTATTCAAGCACAGAGGAAATTTAGTAGAAAAAGATATGTCGAATATTTGACTCTTCATTACATAGGGTTTCTCTGAAAGTTGATATTTCTGCTAAATGAACTGTACATGTAAATGTAGTTGTTAAGCAAAACTACTAAAATACAAGATAGAAAAGACCAAAATACTGTAAATGAATCAACTTTTTCCAAATTGTATTCCTTCTATTTTCCTATTTCTTGGTTCTTACATTAAGTCCTAATAAATCTCGAAAACTAGCTACAACAACCAGGTATACTGGAGGTTCATTAAAATTATGAACCACTTGTAGTATAATAGTATGAAGATTTTTGTGTTGCCTATGTTGTTTACTTCTTCATTTAAATTGATTCCGCAAACATTTTGCTCTTGTAAATATTAAGTACTTAAGATTGTTATTTCTTATTAGCTTAAAGAGAAAACTATCCTGATTGGTGTTCAAGTTCTGTTTCATTGAATCAAAAGTTTATTTACATAATGAGTTAAATAATTGTCTTTTCACATTTATTGCGAAATCATCTTAATAACTATTGTGATTGCAGAAGAGACAATATTCTCTTGAATTGTGATGGATAATTCTAGAAATACAAGTTGGATGCCTTGTTGGGGTACTCAAGAATATTTGGATGGAGTTAAGACTTTTCTAAATTATGCATTTCATGAAAAAGATAACGAAAACACAATTCCTTGCCTATGTACAGAATGCACGCTACACTATAATGTATCGGGCAACAATATATGATCATCTTGTATGCTATGATGTTATACAGGCATATCATACATGGTTTTGTCATAAAAAGTCTCTAAATGGGTCAACCTATACCCAAGTAGATAATTATAGACCATCTACTTTAAGGAGCAATGATATGAGATGAATGATAGAGGATGCTTTTGGAGGCTTAATGCAGTTCATGGATGGTGACACTAGTGAAAGAGGTGAGATGGATCCAAAATTAGAAGAAAATATAAATCATCCATCTAGAAACAAACATCATCCGAAGGTGGATAAGTTTGAACATCTCATGAATGATTCAAGTGAAGAACTATACCCCGGATGCAAGAAATTTAATAAACTCTCCTTTTCGTTACATCTCTATCGTCTAAAAAATTGTTGTTCAAATGAATCATTTAATGATTTACTTGGACTATTAAAGAATGCACTACCCAAGGGGGAAAAATTACCTCGTTATTTCTATGAGACCAAAAAAATAGGTAAAAGTTTGGGCTTAAAATACGAAAAGATTCATGCTTGTCCTGATGGCTGTATGCTTTTTAGGAAGGAATTTGCTGGTAAGGATGTTAGTGAATGCTTAATTTGTGAGGATTCTAGATGAAAAAATAATGATAAAAAAAAAGGTCCTAAGATATTTTCCTCTAAAACCAAGGTTGCAAATGTTATTCATGTCTTCACAAACTTCTAAACTAATGTGATGGAATCATGAACAATGCAACAAAGATGGCGTTCTACGGCATCTTGTAGATTCTGAAGCTTGGAAAATCAATAGTTAGTATGTAGAATTTGCTAGAGATCCACGTAATGTTCGCCTAAGAATAACTTTTGATGGGTTTAATCTATTTGGCACAGTGTGAACTGTTTATAGTACGTGGCCAGTAACTATAATGCCATATAATCTTTCACCATGGATATGCATGAAGCAAGAGTTCTTCATTTTATCCTTAACTATTCCTGGACAAAAAGGGCCTGGTAATAACGTCGATGTGTTTCTTGAACCTTTAATATAAAAGTTAAATGAATTAACGAATGGGTAGAAACATATGATGCATTTTCTAAGGAAACATTTCAAATGGGAGCAGCTCTTATATGGACTATAAATGATTTTCCTGCATATCATAATTTATCCAGATGATGCATTTATGGTCAGTATGTATGCCCTTCTTGCAATATAAACACTCATTCTAAAAGGCTCAAACATGGCAGAAAATTTTATTTCATGGGCCATCGACGTTTCTTGAAGGCATGACAAAATTATCAGAATGATGAAAAATTATTTGATGGGGCTAAAGAGCCATGACCTAAACCTTGTCCTCTATTTGGGCTAGTAGTACTAAATCAAGTTAAAGACATAAAGTTACTCTCAGTCAATCGATTAAAGAGGTAAGTGGGGTGATGAAAAATACTTGAAAAAAGAGGAGTATCTTCTTCAATCTTCCTTATTGGAAAGATAATTTAGTGTGTCATAATCTTGATGTGATGTACATAGAAAAGAATGTGTGTGATAACTTGATTTATACATTGTTGGATCTTGACAAAAGTTAAAGATAACTTAGAGGCTCGATTGGACTTGAGGGAGATGAAAATAAGACCAAGCTTATGGCCTCAGTGTCGAGTTAACAGGAGAACATATCATCCTGCTTCCTATTTCACAATGTCTTCAGCAGAAAAAAGAGTTTATTTTTTTAGGTACTATGAAATGCCAAGTTCCCACATGGATATACATCTAACATCTCACTTTGCATTCGTAAACAAAAACTATCAGGGCTAAGAACTCATGGTTGCCATGTCATAATGCAAGAACTTCTTTCTTTTGCATTGCGTAGATCGATAGTCAAAAAAGTGAATTCCATTTTAATTGAGCTATGCACATATTTCTGGGTTCTTTGTAGCAAAGCCCCTAAAATAGATGAGTTAAAGTTGCTTGAAGAAAGAAATCCCTTTAATATTATGCAATATGGAGAAGTTCTTCCTGCCATCATTCTTTACTATTATGGTACACCTAGTTATTCACTTGGCAATTGAGGCAAGACTTGCGGGGCCAATACATAATTGCTGGATCAACCCAATTGAGAGGTAAAAGAATAATATTGAATTTTTACTACATATCTTAAGTTGTTAACCATAGAAATATTAGATTAACAACATTACTTTATGTCATAGTTATTTGTGTACTATGAAGTCATATGTTCTATCACGACCTATTTCCATAATAGGTCGTGATGGCGCCCGACGTTATTGTCAGGCAAGCCAACACAGAAGGAATAATTTCAATTTTCGTTTTACTTTTACCCAAAATAAGCATTGTAGATTCTCAAATTTAAAATTAAGTCAAAAAATGATCAATAATGTATCAAGTGATTATACAACCCCAAAAATAAATGTCTACTAATGTGAGTGGCAAGACCTGGTGTCACAAGTAATGGACAACTAGTAGAATGAACAAAAGAATAACTCTATCCTACTGTTTGGGATAAAATAGACAACAAATATAAGGAAAGACTCCATCGGGTTGCTGAATGGTATAGGGAGCGAGTAGCTCACCGTGGAAGTCTCGATCAATGAATGAAGGGCGTGCACCAGACTGATAGCAATATGTACCTACCTCAGATCTTGTACACTTATGTACAGAAGAATAGTATGAGTACATAGACAATATGTACGTAGTAAGTATCACGTCTAATCTTGAAGAAGTAGAGACAAGATGTCAACTTGATACTTACTAGGGTCAAATAATATGATAAACTGCTACGCTAAACATATGAGTCACCAAAATTCAACAGTTTATGACAAGAGGTAAAATCATATTCTTGACAATATTCTAGTTAGCTATTTACATTTCAAAATATTAGGAAAACAAATCAGGTATAAGTCTCCACAAAAATATCATATGCACATTATGCAGAGGCCGACGAACCGATTCAATAGAAAATAAACGTGTACTGCCGAGGGTCGAATGATGCGAATCATAGATGCATCTATTTATACCGAGCCGATTGACCCGATCCACAAATAACAAGATATATCAAGAATACACATGAAGGCACATTTACATTCAAATAAATTCATACAAGGGTTCCACAAGTATACGTGTTCGCTCTTATTCCTTTTTCAAGTCCCTAGCATATCCTAAGTCATCACACAAGTAAAGAAATATAGAGACATTCACAAATATGGCATGATGTGGGTCCTAGACTACTTGGTCAATTAACATAATAGTAGCGCGCATAGACTCTCGTTACCTAGTGCGTACGTAGCCCCCGCATTTAGTGATAATTTTTCAATTATTATACCTATGGGGAAAATCTCCTCTTACAAAGTTAGAAAGGAGACTTACCTCACTCCAAAGTATACTTTCAATGCCAAGAACGAGCCCAAATCCTCAATTCAGAGTCGAACGATCCCAAACTAGTTAAATAAAGTAGGAGCTAGTCAATATGGACTCACAATCAAATTATACCTATTTAAGCAATTTCTCAACTCCTAACACAAGTTTCCTAAAAGTCAACCCCGAGCCCACGTGCCCGAATTCCAAAATGTTCGAAGGAAGTTGTTCTGTACAACCTAAGGATCAACAATATATGGCTTCTAATTCATTTCATAACAATTTTTGTGGTTAAATATAAGTTTTGTTAAAACCCTAGGTTTTTACTCTAACCCCATGATTTCACCTTAATACTAGTGTTTGATATTTCAAAAACAACTATATTAAACTAGAAATAGGTAGCACACACTTGCCTTAAGATGTTAGGTGAAGACCTTTTCTCAAAAGTTCCGAAATCGCTCAAAGGAGTAGTGAAAAATGTGATAAAATGGCTTAGAACCCGTATTAAATGAATCTTAATTTTTGCATCTGCGAGGATATGGCCGCATCTACGAAAGTGGGCAGAGAAGGCTGGGACCGCATTTGCGGTCTCCATGTTGCATTTATGGAGCCGGTTCTGCCGCATCTATGGTTCCTGGCCTGGCCTGCCCTAGGGCACTTCTGCGATGGGAGGACCGCATCTGCGGTCCCGCACTTGCAGTCTAATAACTGTAGATGCGGTTATGACAGAAGCAGGAAATCTTCAACTTTTCTCAAATTTTTTCACTTCACTCGAGCCTCGTCCGATTGATGCTCGGGGCTCCCGGTACCCATCCGAACATACTGGCAAGTCTAAAATAGCGAGATGGACCTAATCGAGCCTTTGGAATACTCGAACAACGCTAAATCTAGAAATCACCCCCTAAAACAAAATGAATCAAACTTATGAACTTAAAGTTCTTAATTTTCCTGCAACGGGCCAAAACGCCCTTAAACTACTCGGATTGATACCAAATTTTACAGGTAAGTCATATATGATATTTCGGACTCGGACCTGCACCAGGTTTCGAAACCAACATACGAGACCGATACCTATGAAATCAATCATTACTTAGTTTCTTTAAATTCTTGAAATTTCAAATTAATAATTTCTAATAAAAATTCATTACTCAGACTAGGGACCTCGGAATTAAATTCCGTGCATACGCCCACGTCCCATATTTCCAAGGACCCTCTGGGACCGTCAAATCATGTATCCGGGTCCATTTGCTAAAAATATTGATCAAAGTCAAACTTAGTCTTTTGGGAAAATCCTAAGGAATCAAATGGGCACATTCCACTCAAAACTCTTCCATACCTTGAACCAACTAATCCCGTAGGTCATGAATTAGCTAAAGCAAGTATGGAAAGTTTACTTTAAGAGAACATGGTCCTACAAGGCAAAACGACCAGAAGGGTTGTTACATGTTCGTAATTGCTCTTTCCCAAAAGTTTCAGTAGCAAAAGCATACATTGCAAATGAGTGTTTGCAATTTTTCTCACGATAATTGGAAGGAGGAGACTCAAGGTCTTATTGGTCAAGGAAAAATGATGTTATTGAGCCTGAGATGAATAGAGAAGGATGTCTTTTTCCTACAGTTGGAGAGCCGTACGACATAGTAGATGTACTTGGGTTAGATGATAAAATATTATTGCAAGCACATCGGTATGTGCTTTTCAATTGTGAATTAGTGGTGGTTGAGAATTATAAAAAGTGAGTGGTATATCTATTTCATGATTAAATGTATATTACTTTGTTTGATAATAATATTGATATATGTAATTTATATGAACAATGAATATATTGCTGAAATCACGAGAGTACATCGTAAGCGTCGACCTACACAACATCAACTTGATCGTTTTCACTTTGATATATTTCAGGAGTGGCTCAAGAAGCAAGTGAGTAGTAATATTAAGTGATTTGTTACTTTAAACTATCCCTTGTACTTATTGACACATTTATATTCGTATATTTCTATTTGGTTAGGTAAAGGAGTTGGATATTACATGTAACATCTTAAAGGATGTTAAAGTCCTTGCACAAAGGCCAAGTTACATTGCAAGAAGATTCAAGGCATTCGATGTAAATAATGGGTATCAATTCCGAACAAAACTATGTGAAGAGTTCATGGAGACACAAAATAGTGGCATTATGGTTGTTTCAAAGATTGAAAGTTATGCAAGTACAAGTGTGTTATGATCCCAAAAGGTCAAAACTTGTTTTGAAAGTAAATTCTGTATTCCGAGGCTTTAAAACCTCCTTTTTATCTCAACCCAATTTGTGTGCGCAGTCCCAATATGTGTCCAAAAAGTCATTATGTAAAAATCTGTAAATAAAAATGATAAAGTTTGCTTTTAAAATGAATTTAAGTTGATTTTTGTAAATATTTTGGGTAAACGAACTCAGACCCATGATTTGCCGGTCCCGGTGGGTACCTAGGAAAATATAGGACTTGGGCATATGCCCGAAATTAAATTCTTAGGTCCCAAGCCCGAGAAATGAATTTTTGAAAAAAATTATTTAACTGAAATTATAAGAGCTATTGAAAATTTAAATATGTTTGAATTTGATGGTATCATACCCGTATTTTAGTTTCGGAGCCCGATACAGGTCTTAAAACCTGGTTAAGTGTTTGGTCTAACCTTTGCTTGAGGGATTAAGAGTTGTGTCTTATTTGCTATGTCTTAATTGTGCAGTACGACATACACACATGGTGACGAGTATCTACACGTCAGTATCAAGCATGCCCGTGAGTCTTGTATTGTAGCTGTTGTGACTCCATTATGATTTATTCATACTTAGTATGGTGATTATCATTGTTGTCTCCCTTGCCGGGATGTTATTGTGTATGACATTATCTCTCTTACCGGGATGTTATTGTCTATGATATTGTCCCCTTGCCGGGATGTTGTTGTTATACTCTTGTTCCCTTGATGGAATCCTTTTATGCTTGATGTTAAATTGTATTTGGGATCGGGTTGCACACTGCAATGGTATTACATGAAATGGGACTGGGTTGCACGCCGCAACGATATTATATGAAATGGGATTGGGTTGTATGACGCAACGGTATTATATGAAATGAGATCAAGTTTCACTCTGTAATGGTATTATATGAAATTAGATCGGGTTGCATGCCGCAACGATATTACATGAAATGGGATCGGGCTGCACGCTTCAACGGTATTATATGAAATAGGATTGAATTGCACGCCGCAATAGTATTATATGAAATGGGATCAGGTTGCATGCATCAACAGTATTATGTGATTTTCTTACATTCCTCTATTGATATTCTATTATTATCTGATACTCCCCGCAAGATGCTTTCTCCCCTCCCATCTTTAATTGTAAATATCTGCCTTTATTTATCCATTGTATATGATTTAACTGCACATATTTATTTGGTAATCTTGTCCTAGTCTCGTCACTACTTCGCCGAGGTTAGGCTAGAAACATACCAGCACATAGGGGCCGGTTGTACTGATACTATACTCTGCATCGTGTGCAGATCCTAGTGCTATAGCTTTTGGACCGTAGTGAGGTTGCTGCCTTCAGTCCATTCATGTGATCCCAGGTAGTCCTACAGGCATCCGCATGCATTAGCGTCTCCTTCTATCTTTCCTTACTATTCCTTCGATGTATTTCAAAAATAGTTTTGTATTTATCTTTCGGACCCCTATTTGTAGTATTCCTAAACAGACTGTGATTTTGTGAAACCAAATTTTGGGTAGGGTTGTAGTTCGGATTCATGTATCAATATTTGGTTAAACTATTAAGTTTTCATCTTCGCATTTCTGGCTATTTTAATTGTTCCGCTGTTCACCTATTATATTGAACTATTAAAAAGGCTAAGTAAAAAGGGTAATGAATCTATAATACCCGTCTTGCCTAGCTTTTACGAGTAGGCGCTATCACGACTTTCGATTTGGAAAATCCGGGTCGTGACAAAGTGATAATGCTCCAAAGTCTACAAATATCAATTATTATGGAAGATTGAATGTTATTGTGGAGTTAACCTACTTTGACGAATTTCAAGTTATCCTATTTAAGTGCGATTGGGTTGAAGTAACCAAAGGTAGAGGAGTTAAAGAAGATGACTTAGGTTTTACACTAGTGAACTTCTCACGCCTAATGCACTCTGGCGATCGGAAAAGAGAGGAGCCATTTATTTTTGCAGAGCAAGCTCAACAAGTAATATATGTGCAAGATCCTAAAGATCATGAATGGTTTGTCCCAAGGCTATTTAAGCCTCAAGGCAGTTTTGATATGGGAGAGGAAAATATTATGCTTTTTGACTCGTCAATGCAGAGTGATGCTGCTGACTTGGCTTTCTTTAAAAGAATGTTTGTGATTCAGAACATGAGAATAATGATTGGTTTAGACCTGATGTTGACGGGATAGTGATTAATATGAGCCGACATTCTCAAACTTCTACACTTGAAAGTGAAGCTATTGTTGATGGAGGAAATGACATTGAAAATGAAAGTGATTTTGAATAAGATAGGTGGTAGTTATAAAATATTTAATTTTTGCAAGTGTTATTAAAGTATTTTTAGAGATCTAGTATGTTTTTATTTATTTAAAATATCGAACTATTTGTTAGAAGCTAGAACAGATGATTTCTTGGACTTGTTATATTCTGCTCTTGGTCTTGGGTAGTCTAAAATCAATTCCAACTTTTTGTACTCCATTTTTGTTACCTTGTGGGTACTTATTTTCTGCATAATGCCTACCTGCCTTCGTGAATTTGTCTACAGTAGTGTGAACATGTGATATGATAAGGTTTATGGTTTTAAAAAGAGAGTTTTGCGTTTACGCAGCTTAGTGGAACAGCTGTTTTCAACTATTGGGCAATGAATTCTGCGAAGATAAATGTTCTTTTAAGGTCAAAGTGCCTAATCTTAGTTTTAGGTAGAATGAATACTGTGGAACTATATACAGATGTTCATGTGCTGACCTATTTGCTTTTTGGGGTTAGTCCTTGGTTTGTTGAAAGGAATTATCATCCATTTCAGTTTTCAAACTCTCCTTCTCCATATATTTTTCCTTTATTATTGCCACTATAGTCTTAGGTTGAACAAAATACCACTTAACTAAGAGAGTAGATCAAATTGTAGCAATTTTCTGCAATTCTATGTGGTTCAAGCATATTCTGTTGTTATTGGTGCCGTAGGAACTTGAAGCTCTTCTAGTACAACTACTGTCTTTGGTCGTTTTGTCAGTGTTCCTTTTCATCTTGTGGGCTGATATGGCCAATGTATCTTTATTAATGAATTGTGTGAAAAATTTGACTAAGTGGCAGTAGTTTTTGCCATCTCCAGCTGCAATCTTTATCTTTTGTCCTCTAATTATGTATTTTAGTATATCCCTGAAGGAATGATTAACAATTAATTTGATTTTCCTTGGACCTTAGATAATTGATGAAATTATCTAATGCATTCTGGCATAAGTTTAGTTTAATTCCAGGTAGCAGTAAGTTCAAAATATGTGTTACATTAAACTAGCAAACTGGTGGTTTAGTCATATTGATTACCTAATAGTGAAATTTGACTTTCACACTACTTGCACTTTGTTAATTACTTTTGTTTAGGAGAAGGAACTATGAGAACTAGAGGTGAAAATAGAATTATTATAGAACAACATGATGATACAGATGCGCGATCTTATGTTCAATCTAATGAGTTGAATAATTCTAGCGACACTGAAATTCAACAAAATAATAAATCAGGTAACACTTTTTTTTATCTACTTGACATGTTAGTTTATCTGCTTCATGGTACAATGTTCTTCTTTCTATTGTTCACTGAGATCTTCTATGAATATTTTGTTGTTGGTTGTGTCCTGCATTCCTATGCTCCTGCACTCATACGCTCTTATTATAGAACTATATACCACTTAAAATTTGTATTCTGTAGTGTAATCTTCTATCCTTGAGACCTTCTGGTGACAACATTTTGTAGAGATTAAAAGAAAATAGAACAATTACCGTATAATTCAATGACCGAAACTAATCCATCAAAAAAGGGTGGAAAGCTCGCTAGTTTTCTAGGCATAATCGTTCGAATTCCAGTACTAACTCCTCTAAATATAAATGATTGGAGAAATTGTACCAAAGAAGAAAAGAAGAAACTTGTGGAGTTTGCAAAGGTATGGAGTTATTATTATTCTTATGATGTGTGAATCTAATAATATATTATTTTTTATATGTTATATTATCTTTCAGTATTTTTCTTTTATTTCTCAGAAGAAGTTCTCTATCCCAATCTCGTGGAGAATCATATTTCATAAAGTTAATAGAAAAGAAAGGAAAAGATTACAAATGCGACTTAAAAAATATCTATACGGCAAAATATAAAACTAAAGATGCTTTGCTAAGAAATAAACCAAGTTGTATACCAGGGGATCAATGGATCAGTCTAGTCTCTTTTGATTTCCTGATAAAGCTAAGGTATCAATTTTATACTCTTATAATCACACACTTTGTTTTTATGGTGTTCTGATTGTTTTCGTTAGTTTTTATGTATAAATTATAAGATATTACTTTTATGTTGTAATAACATAAGCGTACACAAGTTTGGAACAAGTTTGGTTATAGCTAGTTAAGAAGGTTATATGTTGGAACAAGTTTGGTTATAACTAATGGTTCCCTTGCAGGGACGTATTTACTTACATTATCGATTTCCTTTTTGGGATAATATTGCTTCTTTATTTGTCCCGTGTCGGGACTCTTATCGTGATTGGTGTTGAATTTTATATTTGGACCGGATTGCGTGCTACAACAATATCATGTTTGGATCGGGTTGCATGTCGTAACAATGATATTGTAATGATCCGGCCAGTTGTCTGATGAGTTACTGCTCCATTTCCCCCATTTCTCCTTCTTTGTGCTTTGTTATCCGTATTTTGTTGTACCGGGTTGGTCGGTTTGAGTCCGAAATGATTTTGGTGAAGTTTGAGACACTTAGTCTCTATTAAAAAATTTTAAGTTGAAAAATTCAACCGGATATTAACTTATGTGTTAGAGGGCTCGGATGTGATTTCCAATGGTTCGGTTAGTTTCGGGAGATGATTTGTGATTTTAGGAGTGCGAACGGAATGAGTTTTGGAGATCCAAAGTAGATTTATGTTTAAATTGGCAAAGTTGATATTTTGGCGGTTTCTGGTTGATAGGCGAGATTTTGATATAGGGGTCAGAATCTAATTTCAGGAGTTGTGTGTGAAAAATTTCGGGTTGTTCGGACGTGGTTTGGGTTTTTCATCAAAAGTAGAATTCGGAAATTTTTTTTAGAAGCTTAGGCTTGAATCCGATGTGTTTTGAGTGATTAGATGTTGTTTGAGGTGTTTTGATGATTGGAACAAGTTGGAATAATGTTTTAGGATATGTTTGTGCCTTTGGTTGAGGTTTCAAGGGCCTCGGGTGAGATTTGGGTGGTCAATCGGATCATTTTGAAGTTAAGAAGGTTGCAGATTTTGGGTTAAAGTAGTTGCATACATTTTGGTCTTCGCGTTCGCGAAAGGTCAGGATGGGACGCGTAAGGTTTCGCCTTCGCGTTCGTGAAGGGGAGTCACACATTCACTAAGGGCCGGGATTTGTAAACTTCGCGTTTGTGAGAGGCTAGGCCGCGTTCACGAAGGTTTGTGATTTGAACCATTGCGTTTTCGGAAGGTAAGTCGCGTTCACATAGAGGAAAAGATGGCCAAAATAAGTTTGTGCTTCGCGAATGCGAGGGTTTGACCGCGTTTGTGAAGAAAAGAATTAAGGCCTGGGCAAAATGGTTTTAACTCGTCTTGTCCACGATTTCGGGGTTCATTTCCTCCTTAGTTGGCCATTTTGGGAGATATTTGAAGGAGATTTAAGACGGATTCAAAGGGAATTGTTGAGAGGTAAACCTTTTGGACTTAAAACTCGATTACTAAGTGAATTCTACCTAGGAAGTCATGGAAATTTTAGCTAAAAATGAAAGAGCCAGTGCTTGGAAATTTGGACATTGATTTTGGGATTTGAAGGATCATTTGGGTTCGGATTTGAGAACTTTTGATATGTATGAACTCGAGGGAGATAAGGAATCTATTGGTTTAATAAATTTCTGAATTTCAAGATGTGGGCTTGGGGATCGGGTTTCGGTAATTTCGGGATTTGTGCCCTTTATTGATTGTTTTTGCTTGGGCTTCGTTCCCTTAGCATATTGTGACATCCTCGTAATGATTTTGGATAGATTCGATGCGCGAGGAGGCCGATTCGAGGGGCAAGGGCATCACTACCTAGAGATTTAGCCGGTTCGAGGTGAGTAATGATTGTAAATGATGTTCTGAGAGTTTGAAGCCCCGAATTTCACATCGTAGTGCTATGTTGAGGTGAGGCACACGTTTGATGACGAGCGTAGGGTCGTACTCTATTGGGGATTATGACTTAGTCCGTCCAGATTGATGATTTTACCGTGTATTTGATTGAAAACTATTCGCTATCATCATTATTTGGTTGAATGCCATATTTGGGCCTAGTGCCAACTATTTGAACACTTCGTGGCTTTTCATTGATATTTCCTTACTGTTTTGACTTATTACTTGATCTCAGTCATGTTATTTTCCACTGTTTTCATACTCAGGCATGTTTACTCTAATTTAAGACTTAAATGATATTTCAAAAGATGTTTAGGCTGAGAAATACTATTTTACTATTGCCCGAGGGGTTTGTGATGATTTTGACTAAGGCCGATGACTCATATTGTGAGGAGACATTGATACTAATTAGCGAGGGCTTGAGATGTGTACTTTACAAGGTGGCTTGATTGATATGAGTCCGAGGACCTAGTTTTGATGCCACGAGATTGCTTGCTATTGCACATGGGCCGTAAGGGCTCCTCAAGAAGTTGGCACAACCCCAGTGAGCTAGGGTACCCATTGTGACATGAGATTTAGTTCGGTGGGTTGGAAATGTTATGAGTCGTTGCTTGAGGGGTGGATTTGTTGATTATGTGCCCGAGGGGCGAACTTCTACTTGTTTACCTTACCTTAGTTGTCTGCTAATTACCTGTTTATTGTGGAAAAAAGATTTTTCTTGATTTATCACTGGCTTACTGCTTTTAAATGATTTTACTTCTTCATTATATAATGCCTTGTTCCTCCGTGTATTCTTACTTTCAGTTGTTATTTACATTTGTTACTCACTGAGTTGGAGTACTCACCTTACTCCCTACACCCTGTGTGTAGATTCAGGCGTAGCTGGTTCTGCTCTCGAGTGCTGATTCGTTCCAGTTTCAGGCGATTCTCCGAGGAGTCTTTCGGTAGTTGTTGACGTTCGCAGCCAGCGCTCCTCCCTATCTCTTTCCGTTATTTCCTGAGATTAATGTTAAACTCTATTGTTAAAATTGTGCATTCAGTTTTGATAGAGGCTTGTGACTTATGACACCCCGGTTAGGGCTGTGGTGGGTTGTAGGTTCGCATTTTATTGACATTTTTTCTGCTACTTGATATTATTAAATCATGTTTTAGATTGTTTTGTGTTGCTTAACTGTTTTAAAAGGTGAATTGGGTTAAAATGGCTGGCCTTGTCTTCACGAGAGGGCCCATCAGGGGGAGGACGATCACGGGTCGGTCAGGTCCGTTTCTGTGCAGTTCCAGGCAGATCTGATGCTATTGCTTCAGATGCCATTATTACTGGTATTGTTTCAGTCTGATAAAGAGATGCCTCTATATTATTTGATCCCGGATCCACTTTTTCTTATGTTTCATCATACTTTCCTCGTTATGTAGATATGCCTCATGAGTTTCTTGCTTAACCTGTTCATGTATCTACCCAGGTGGGCGATACTGTTGTTGTGGACCGTGTGTACCGGTTATGTTTGGTGACTATTGAGATTCTGGTGACCCGAGTTGATATTTTATTATTGAGTATGGTGGATTTCGATGTCATTCTGGGCATGGATTGACTATCTTTGTGTCGCGCTATTATGGATTATCATGCTAAGATAGTCATATTGGCTATACCCGGTGTGTCACATATCAAGTGGCGAGGTGTGACTGATTATGTTCCTAGTAGAATGATCTCTTTCTTGAAGCCCCATCGTATGGTTGGAAAGGGTTGTCTCTCATATCTTCCCTTTGTGAGGGATGTCGGAGCTGAGGCTCCTAATATTGATTCTGTTCAAGTTGTGAGGGATTTTCCATGATGTATTTCCTGCAGAGCTATCGAGCATGCCTCTGGATAGGGATATTGATTTTGGTATTGATTTGGTCCCTGACACTTAACGCATTTCTATTCTTTCATATTGTATGGCACTGACAGAGTTAAAGGAGCAGCTTGAGGAACTCCTAGATAAGGAGTTCATTCGGCTTAGTGTGTAACCTTAAGGTGCCCTAGTTCTGTTTGTGAAGAAGAAAGATGGCACTATGAGAATATGCATTGATTATAGGCAATTGAAGAAGGTAACAATAGAGAACACGTATCCTTTACCTCGCATTGCTGATTTATTCGAGCTGTTTTAGGGAGCGAGAGTATTCTCCGAGATTGATCTCCATTTAGGTTATCACCAGTTGAAGATCAGGGATTCAGATATTCTTAAGAAGGCCTTCAGGACCATATATGGTCATAATGAGTTCCTGGTTATGTCTTTTGGGCTAACCAATGCCCCAGCAATGTTCATGCATTTGATGAAGAGTGTGTTCCGACCTTATCTAGACTCATTTTTCATATTTTTCATTGATGATATCAGGGTATATTCACGAAGTCAAGAGGAGCACACGCAACACTTGAGGGTTGTGTTGCAGAGATTGAGGGAGGAGAAACTTTATGCAAAGTTCTCCAAGTGTGAGTTTTGGCTCAGTTTAGTGGCATTCTTGGGACACGTGTGTCCAGTGAGGTAATTTAGGTTGACCCAAAGAATATAGAGGCAGTTCAACGATGGCCCAGACCATCCTCAGCTACAGAGATTTGAAGTTTTCTTGATTTGGCAGGATATTATCACCGGTTTGTTCAGGGATTCTCATCTATCGATTTGTCCTTGACCAATCATCGGTTTGTTGCTTTTAAATGATTTTACTACTTCATTCTTGTTCCTTCCATGTATTCTTACTTTTAATTGTTATTTAGATTTGTTACTCATTGAGTTGGAGTACTCACTTTACTCCCTGCACCCCGTGTGCAGACTTAGGCATAACTGGTTCCGCTCCCGAGTGATGATTCATTATAGTTTTAGACAGTTCTCCGAGGAGTCTTTAGGTCGCTGTTGTCGTTCGCAGTTGGAGCTCCTCCCTATCTCTTTCCTTTATATCCTTAGATCAGTGTTAAACTCTATGGTTGAATTTGAGTATTCAATCTTTATTATTAAATCATGTTTTAGACTGGTTTGTATTACTTAACTATTTTAAAAGGTGAATTAGGTTAAAACGACTGGCCTTGTATTCATGAGAGGCGCCATCACGATCGTGTTTGGGTTTAGGGTTGTGATAGATACAAAAGGACCGGGTTGCATGGCGCAACAATTATAATTGGATCGGGTTGCACGCTGCAACACTGAAAAATGATATGGATCGGGTTGCACGGTGCAATAGCGTTGTTATTGTTTTGTTGTAAATTCTAAATTATCTTCATGCCTTTCTCTTAATTTACTGTTGGTATTGATATTCCCCTGATCATGTACCCCCTCCCATCTTTACTTGTTTATTTTTGTTTTATTTTCCATTGCATATTATACAACTGCACATGTTTATTTGTAATCTGGTCCTAGCCTCGTCACTACTTCGTTGGGGTTAGGCTAGGCACTTACCAGCACATGAGGTCTGTTGTGCTGATACTACACTCTACACTATGTGCAGATCCCAGAGCGGTAGCTTTTGGACCGTAGCTTTGGGTGGCTACCTTCAGTCTAGTCAGAGATCCCGAGGTAATCCTGCAGGCGTCTACATGTCCGATGTTCTCTTCTATCTTTAATGTATTCTGTATTCATTTACTTTAGAGACAGACCGTACCTTTCTTTCCAGACATATTTATGTAGTATTTCTAGTTGGTCCCTGATATTGTGACACCGGATTACGAGTAGAGATGTATGTTGTATTGTCATACTGGTTTTTGGCTAAGTTATCAGATTACGTTTTTTGCATATATTTATTTATCGTCAATATTTAACTGTTGAATGCATGTTGATTTGTATTGTTTAGAAAGGATGATAAAATGGTTAGTGATTCTATAAATACGCGGCTTGCCTAACTTTCATTCGTAGGCGATATCACGAATCCTGAAGGTGGGAATATTCGGGTCGTGACAAGATGGTATCATAGCTTTAGGTTATATAGGTCTCACAATTCGTGAACAAGCTTAGTAGAGTCTGAGGGATCGGTACGAACACGTCTGCATTTATCCCCCAGAGGCTACATAGTTAGGAAAAACTTCACATTCATTCTTTTCCGTCGTGCAGCTTGGATTCTAAATGCTAACTGAATTTCTACTCTGTTCTTTTGGAGATAGAGAGAACATGCGCTTTCTCATCCACCGATCGGCAGCCTAATCACCCAACAGTAGCTCCCACGAGGAGCAGAGGCAGAGGCTGTGTTAGAGACTGAGGTAGGGGTAGAGCTCAACCCAAAGCAGCAGCATCAGTGCTGGAGCCTCGGGTTGACTTTAATAATGAGGTTCCGACCCAGACAGTTTTGGTGGGCCCAACTCAGGTCCTAGAGGGGTTTAATTGTACCCTAGTACTCTAGAATGCTCTAGTCCGTCTAGTGGACATTATGGTGAGTGTCACCCGAGCAAGGTTGCTTTTTGTAGTACCAACCGTCTTTTAGGCTGGTGGAGGAGCCCGGACTCCTACTACTTGCACTCTGGAGCAGATGGCTCCCTAGTTTCTAACTCCAGCAGCTTAGCTAGTTGGAGCGGTTCAGCGGGGTGTGGTAGCTTTGACCGGTGATGGAGCAGCTATGTTTGCCGATGCCTTATGGAGATTGGATGGATTCACCAAGCTCTTCACTACTAATTTCAACGGTGCATCTTCTGAGGATCCCCAAGATTATCTCGACAGCTATCATAAGGTTCTCAAGAACATGGAGATAATGGAGATCAATGGGATAAATTTTGCTACTTTTCGCTTATTTGGATCCGCCAAAACTTGGTGGAGAGATTATTGCTTTTCTAGACCAGCCAAATCACCAGATTTGACTTTGGAGCAGTTTACTCAGTTATTTCAAGAGAGATTTCTCCCTATCCCTCAGAGAGAGTCCTAAAGGAGGTAGTTGGAGCGTCTCCAGCAGGGTTCTATGATCGTTACTCAATATGAGACTCGATTTATCGACTTGGCTTGTGATGATCCTATTATACTTCCCATCGAGAGAGATAAAGGGGGTGAGGAGGTTCATTGAGGGTCTTGTTCAGCTGATTTGACTTCATATGGCTAGAGAGACAAGGAGTGAGATATTTTTCCAGGAGGCGGTCAATGTAAGCAGGAGATTGGAGAAGGTTTTGTCGAAAGACGCTGGTCATGGGTCAAATGATTGGCCTCGTCATTCAGGCAGATTTAGTGGTGCCTCGTCTAGACGAAAGGATTCGTATGGTAAATGCTATCCTCCTAGACTTTTTATGTCAGCACTTTAGGTTTCTCATATTGCTTCAGGTGGCCGTGGTTCTCATATGCAGTATTCTGATCAGCAGTCCTATGGTGCACCACTAACTACCATCAGTGCACAACCGCTGCAGAGTTTTCAAGGTGGTCATTCAGGTCGCCGGGTTAGTCTCACTTCCCTCAGCCGCATCACTTAGGTGGATGCTTTGAAAGTGGTGGGTATGGTCATATCTAGAGGGCTTGTCCGAGATTGGTAGGTACTTAGTCGCAGTAGCAGGGTTCCCGTGCCATCGTTCATGCACCATGTGTTCGGCCCGCTCCACCAGCTAGGGGTGGGGTAGAGGTTATAGAAGTGGAGGTAGAGGTATTAGAGATAGAGATCAAGCAACTAGAGGTGGAGGCCAACCTACAGCAGGCCGTCCCAGATCTGTAGTTCAAGGTAGCGGGGCCCAGCCCCTGAGGCTTCTGATGTAGTTATCACATGTACTGTTTTATTTTGTAGCAGAGATGCTTCAATTTTATTTGATCCAGGATCTACGTACTCTCATATTTCATCTTATTTTTCATCGTATTTGGTCATGCATAGTAATTCTTTGAGCGCTCCTATGTATGTGTCTACATCGGTGGGAAATTCTTTTGTGGTAGATCGAGTAAATCGTTCACGTGTAGTTGTGATTGGGGTGTTGAGACTCATGTAGATTTTTAATTATTGGACATGGTTGATTTTGATGTCATATTAGGGATGCACTGGTTATCACCGTACCACGCTATCTTGGACTGTCATGCCATGAATGTGACCTTAGCCTTGCCAGGTTTGCCTCGTTTAGAGTAGAGAGGGACACTTAGTCATTCTACCCGTAGTGTTATCTCTTATATGAAGGCTCAACGTATGGTCAAGAAGGGGTGTTTGGCTAATTTGGCCTATGTTCGTGATTCTAATGCTGAGGTTCCTCCTATTGATTCTGTGCCTATTTTTTATGAGTTTCCCAAGGTAATTCTTTTAGAACTGCTAGGTATGCCACCTGACAGTGATATTGACTTCTGCATTGATTTGGCTCCATCCACTCAGCCTATTTCTATTCTGCTGTGTTGTATGGACCCACCCGAGTTGAAAGAGTTAAAGGAGCAGTTATAAGACTTGCTTGAATAGAATTTCATTAGACCCAGTGTTTCGCCTTGGGGTGCACCAGTGTTGTTTGTTCAGAAGAAGGATGGATCGATGCGAATGTGTATAGATTGCCGACAATTGAACAAGGTTAAAATCAAGAATAAGTATCTATTGCCGATGACTGATGATTTTTTTGATTAGCTTCAGCGTGCCAATTTATTTTCGAAGATTGACTTGAGATCTGTCTACCATCACTTGAGGATTAGGGCATTCGATGTCCCTAAGACAACTTTTTTCACTCGGTACAGGCATTGTGAGTTCTTGGTGATTTCATTCAGGTTGAATGCCCTAGAAGATTTTGTGGATTTGATGAACCGAGTGTTCATGCCTTACTTGGTTTTGTTCGTGATAGTCTTTGTTGATGATATTTATATCTATTCCCACAGGCGGGAGGAGCACGAGCAACATCTTAGAGTGGTTCGCCAGACTTTAATAGATATTCAGTTGTATGCCAAGTTTTCGAAGTGTGAGTGCTAGTTGAGTTCAGCGTCATTCTTGGGTCATGTTGTATCAATAAAGGGTATCCAGGTGGATTCGAAGAAGATTGAGGCAGTCAAGAACTGGCCTAGACCAGCATTAGTTATAGAGATCCAAAGTTTCTTGGGATTGGCAGGCTACTATCATCAGGAGGGGTTTTCGTCTATTGTAGCCCTGACGAGGTTGACCAAGAAGGGTGCCCAGTGTAGATGGTCAGACGAGTGTGAGGCGATATTTCAAAAGCTCAGGATAGCTCTAACTATGACACCTGTGTTGGTTTGACCACATATTCAGGGCCTAATACAGTTCATTGTGATGCATCTCGTATTAGACTTGGTGTAGTATTGATGTAGGATGGCAAGTCATTGCCTATGCTTTGCGGCAGTTGAAGATTTATGAGAAGAACTATCCAGTTCACGACTTGTAGTTGGCAGCCATTGTTCATGCATTGAAGATTTGGAGGCATTAAGTCTATGGCGTGGCATGTGAGGTGTGCACGAATCACAAAGGTCTACAGTACTTGTTCAAGTAGTAGGAGTTGCATTTGAGGCAAAGAAGGTGGTTGGAGATATTAAAGGACTATGATATCACCATCTTATATCATTAGGGAAAGGCCAATGTGGTGGTCGATTCCCTGAGTAGGAAGTCAGCCAGTATTGGTAGTCTTGCTTATATTCCGGCTTGTGAGAGACCACTTGATTTGGATATTCGGGCTTTGGCTAATCAGTTTGTGAGGTTGGATGTTTCTAAGACCAGTTGTGTGTTAGATTGCACAGTCGCTCATTCTTCATTATTATAGCATATCCGAGATCGGCAGTATGATGATCCTCATTTCTGTGTTCTTAAAGACACGGTGTGGTACGGAGGTGCCAAGCAGGTTACCTTAGGAGAAGATGGAGTTTTGAGATTGTAGGGTCATGTTGCCTAATGTGGATGGGCTTCGAGAGTTGATTTTAGAGGAGGCTAATAGCTCCCGGTACTCTATTTATCCGATCACCGCAAAGATGTATCAAGATTTATGGCAACATTATTGGTGGAATATAATGAAGAAGGATATCATTGCATATGTCGCTTAGTGTTTAAATTGTCGGTACGTTATGTATGAGCATCAGAGGCCTTGTGGTTTGTTTCAGAAGATTGATATTTCTGAGTGGAAGTGGGAGAGTATCACCATGGACTTCGTTTTTGGACTCGCACGGACTCAGAGTAAGTTCAATGTAGTGTGGATTGTTGTTGAAAGGGTGACCAAGTCAGCACATTTCATTCCTACGGCACTCTCTTATTCTTTCGAGAGGTTAGATAAGATCTATATTCGGAAGATTGTTCACCTTCATGGTGTGCCCATGTCTATCATTTCGGACCGAGGTATGCAGTTTACCTCACATTTCTAGAGAATAGTTTGGCGAGAGTTGGGGAAACGGGTTGAGCTGAGCACAAAATTTCATCTTCAGACGGACAGGCAGTCCGAGTGGACTATTCAGATTTTGAAGTATATGGTTCGAGCTTGTGTCATTGACTTTGGAGGCTCGTGGGATCCGTTTTTGCCTTTAGCGGAGTTTGCCTACAACAGTAACTACCAGTCGAGTATCCAGATAGCTCCTTTTGAGGATTTGTATAATAAGCGGTGTCGGTCGCCGACCGAATGGTTTGAGCCAAGAAAGGCCCAGTTATTGGCTACAGATTTGGTTTAAGATGTCTTGGACAAGGTCATGATTATTTGGGATAGGATTTGTACAACTCAGTCCAGGGAAAAGAGTTGTCCCGACCATAAGGTTCATGATTTGGCCTTCATGGTCGATGAGCGGGTATTACTTTGAGTGTCGTATATGAAGGGTGTGATGAGATTTGGGAAGAAGTGCAAGCTTATCCCTAGGTTCATTGGCCTGTTTCAGATTCTTGATCGAGTGGGAGAGGTAGCTTACAGACTTGTGTTGCCCGCCAAACTTATCAGTTTTGCATCCAATGTTTCATATGTCCATGCTTCGGAAGTATCACGGTGATCCATCCCACTTGTTAGATTTAAGCACTATCCAGTTGGACAAGGAATTATCTTATAAGGAAGAGCCAGTAGCTATTACAGATTGGTAGGTTTGTCAGTTGAGATCGAAGAGTTTTCCTTCTGTTCGTGTTCAACGGAGAGGTCAGCCTGCAGAGGCATCGACCGGGGAGTTCGAGTCTGAGATGCTGAGCCGTTATCCCCATCTTTTCCCCGACTCAGGTACTTCCTTCGTATGTCTGTTCGAGGACGAATGATTGATTTAGAGGTGGAGAATGTGATGGCTTAAAAGGCCATTACTTGTTTTAGAAATAAACTCTACATTCCAAGGCCTTAAAACCCCTTTTCAGCATCACCCCGATTTGCGTGTGCAGCCCGAGCGCGTAACCGAAAAGGCATTATGTGCAAATCTATGAAAAATAACAAATTTTGACTTAAAAAAATTAAGTTAACTTCAGTCAATATTTTAGGTAAACAAATCTAGATCTGTGCTTTGATAAATTCGGAGGGTCCGTAAGAAAATATGGGACTTTGACGTATGCCCGAAATCGAATTCCGATGTCTAAAGCCTGAAAAATGATTTTTTAACAAAAATTATTTTCTGGAAATACTTGTGAGTTTTGAAATGAAATGTACTTAGAATTTGATGGTATCAGGACCATATTATGGTTCCAAAGCCCGGTACAGGTCTTATATGTGCTTTAAGTTGAGTCTGTGATATTCGGTAAGAAACGGACTTGAAATGACGTGAATCAGACCGTATTTGAGAAAAATGGTAAATTGAAGGGCTTATGCGATTTCATGATTTTGATGCTAAATTCATAGTTGCTGATATTATTTTGGTGATTTGCATGCACGAGGGCTCGGATAGTGTACATGTTTGGTTTAGATTTCTAAGAGCTCGGGTAAGTTCTACCTGAGCCCTATTGGCCTAGGGGGAGGGGTTAAAATTTGTTCTATGCGACGCGGCCACTGGCCCACATACGTGAAGGCTTGAGGAGTCAAATCTCCGCGAACAGAGCCTAAGATCGCGAATGCGAAGGTCACCTAGGCCTGACCCATCACGAATGTGATAGGCCTATCGCGAACGCAAGAAAGGCCTGCCCTGTGATTTTTAAATAGTGACAGAACACTCAGGATTAAACTAAAAATTTCATAACTTCTACCAAACTCCAAATTAGGCAATTTTTGAATGAGAACTTCACCACAAATTCATAACTATGTGATCTTAGGCTCATTTTCTTCAATTTCCGTTAACACCCATTAGAATTTTAGGCCTAAATCATATTTTTAAGGGTATATAATTAAGGATTTGGTTAGAGCTAAGGCTTTTTGCATAATTGGTATTCAGACCATGTTTTGGAGTCAGATTTTGGAACTAAATATATATTTGGGCTCGTGGATGATTGGGTGATCCAGTTTTGGTTCGAAACTCATTTTTTGACCATGCGGGCCCAGGATCAATTTATGAATTTTTGAGAAGAATGATAGGAAATCTATAATTAAGCATTTGACTTAGATAGTTTAGCGTTTATTGATATTATTAAGTCGATTATGTCTAGATACAATTGATTTGGAGAAAAATTCAAAAGGAAAAGTAGTTTTTAAGGCTTGAGTTGGCCATGAAAGTTCAAAGTAAATGTTTCGTCTAACCTTAGCTGGAGGGATCAATAGTTCCCTTGCCAGGATGTACTTACACGGTCGATTTTCTTCCTGGAATAGTGTTGTTTCTTTATTGGTCCCTTGCCGGGACTCTTGTTGTGATTGGTCTTGAATTGTATATGTGGATCGGGTTGCACACTGCTACAATATTATATTTGGACCGGGTTGCAAATCGAAATAATATTACGTTTGGATTGGGTTGCACGCTGCAATAATACTATACTTGGATCGGGTTGCCTGCTGCAACTATAATAAATGATATAGATCGGGTTGCATGCCGCTACCGCGTTATTATTGTTTTGCTATAAATTCTAAATTTTCCTCATGTCTTTCTATTAATTTACTGTTGGTACTGATATTCCCTCGCAGCATATACCCTTCCCATCTTTACTTGTTTGTTTCTATTTTATTTTCTGTTGTATATTATATAACTACATGGGTTTGTTTGGTAATCTGGCCCTAGCCTCGTCACTACTTCTCCGGAGTTAGGCTAGGAACTTGCCAGCACATGGGATCGGTTGTGCTGATAATACACTCTACGCTATGTTAGATCCCGAAGTGGCAGCTTTTAGGGACCATAGTTTTGGATGGCTGCCTTCAGTCCAGTCAGAGATACCGAGGTAGTTCTCCAAGCTTCCGCAGGCTCGGCGTTCCCTTCTATCTTTAATATAGTCTGTTTTCATTTATTTCATAGATAAATTATACCTTTCTTTCGAGACATTTCTATGTAGTATTCATAGTTGGTCCGTGATATTGTGACACCGGATTTCGGATAGAGATGTATGTTGGTATTGTCGTACTGATTTTTTACTAAGTTATTAGATACATCTTGCACACGTATTTAAATTGTTAAGAAGGGCTAATAAAAGGGTTAGTGATTCTATAATACACGACTTGACTAGCTTTCACAAGTCAACGCTATGACGACTCCCGAAAATAAAATATACGGATTGTGACAATATTATAATAAGTTAACATAACACTAACGGAAGTTGTATATTATTATCATAAGTAGGCTATAACTGTTTTAAAATTAGTAGTCTTTTTTGTATGCGGTGCTTATTTGTTATTGTTGTGCTAGAATTTTCTAATTGCTTCTGGTGATAAGTTGTTTTGCATAATTAAACTTGTGCTTACTTGATCCCTCTCTAGACTAACTTGAACTTATGAAGATTAGTGAACATTGTTAAGTTTTCATTTCTTTGCTACCTTAGTTGATCACGATATATGAGTAAAAGGTTGAGCTATAATCTTGGATGTTGTTGTAGCTTTTAATTGATATTATTTTGGAGAACTATGTGACCATCTCTTTCCTTTGTGTAAAATAGTTGAATAGAACTTTTGTAGGTCATGTTTTGGAGTATTTTTCGATGCTTACAAACTTTTTACATACAATTTCATCTTTTGACATTCACTTATTTTATTATTTCAGGTCATACAATATTATATTAAAAAATAGCATGGGAAGGTTGCAATATGATGAAGAGTTATGCATCTACTATTTTGTTGTTATGTGGACAGTAACTATTTTGTTCAAACGATACAATTTTAGTCTCCTTTTTCGTCGCTACTACATTAGATTATGGATCAGGACTTGGTTTTGTTAATCTATATTTAGTGCGATATATTATGTTTTTATGAATTAAAAGTAGTGTGTTTATTAGCATTTACCAATTCGAAGATAGCTTATTGGAACTAATTTGTACCTCTTTTTAAGTATAACTGTTATATTTAATTGATCTCAAAAAAATGTACATCATAGAGCTCTATAGTAGTAGCTTGGACTAGCTACTACTCATTTACAAACTATCATCTATACTATCATAACTATCTATACACAAATGTCATTACAGTATAGGAAATTCTAAAGGCTATAAGTAAGGAAAGCAATTAAGCTGCTGCAAGCCAGTCTGCCAACGTTTGCATTTTCTGCCTCGGATATGTATAAGTAATGCAACTTCTCTGCAAATCTGATCCTCCACAAATTCAGTCCCCTCACCGAATGCTATTCCTTTCTCTCCAGATCAGGGCAACAACAGTGACAACAATAGAAGCTGTAATAGCATTTTGCCACAATCTGTTTTTGCTTTACTGCAAATCTAGTGAAGTTTTATTTCCCAATTACCAACAGTTCTGGAATGCCCCAGCCAGCAACAGATTCTGGTCCACAGTCTATTAGTAATTGAGCACTCAAAGAATAGATGGTTAAAGTCTTCAACATTTTAATTGCAAAACACACAAGTCGCTGGGACATGTATGCCATAGTTCTACAGTCTGTCAACTGTAGGAAGCCTGTGTTACAGTGAACTTATGTCGAGGTTGGATATTAGTGATCAGCATCAGGTTCTTCCATTCAACCCTATTGAAGCTGGGGAGCATTATGAGGTATAATTTCATAATATGGAACCTATCCAGTCTACATACACTTTGCATTCTGCCAAACAGATCCCCCTGAAGCTTCTGGCTGTCCAGTATCATAGTTCTGCTTTCCAGTATTTTCCTGACAACCCAAGAAGCTGATTTTGGAATGTTCATTGTTGCAATGTCACCCTGTTTGATGTAGTAAGAGTGAACCCATCTAACCCAAAGACAATCTTTCTTCTTGGACAAGTCCCATAGTAATTTAGTAATGGCTGCTTTGTTCCACACAGTCAAGTCTAGAATGTTGAGTCCCGCAGCTGAGATTGGTCTGCACACCTTTTCCCAAGCAACCAGTGCCCTTTTGGACAGATTAGCAGTGCCAGTCCAGAGGAATGTTTTGCATATTGCTTCAATGGCTTTCAATACATTCTTGGGCAAAATGAATACTTGTGCCCAATAAGTCTGAATACCAAACACAACAGCTTTGATCAGTTGGCTTCTCCCTGCATAAGATAGCAACTTAGCTGACCAGCAAGTAATTTTATATGTTATCTTTTCTATCAGAGGAAGATAATGATGGATAGACAGTGTTTTTGAATCAAGTGGTATCCCCAAGTACTTGAATGGAACTTGGCCCTTAGTGAATCACAAAGTCTCAATGATTTCTTCTCTGGCACTCTGCTACACACCAGCCAGGTAAACTGCAGTTTTGCTGATATTAGCCTGAAGTCCAGATGCTTCAGAAAATTGAAGGAAGGCTTTCTTTATGATCTGGATGGATATAATATTATCTCAATAGAACATAAGAAGGTCATCAGCAAAACAGACATGAGAACAATTGAGTTTCCTGCATTTGGGATGGAAGTTGAAGTTGCCATCCTTGTGTAATTGTTTCAGGATCCTGTTCAGGTACTCCATAGCCAATACAAACAAATATGGTGACATACAGTCACCCTGTCTAATACCTCTCTTAGCAGTGAATGACTTAGTTAATCCACCATTCATTACTAGGGTGTAGGAGACAGAGGTGACACAAGACATGATCCAATGAATAAATTTTGCTGGGAAGCCCAAGTCAATGAGAATCGGCTTGAGAAAGCTCCAATCCAAAGTGTCATATGCCTTCCTCAAATCCACCTTAAGCACACATCTGGGGGATACACCCTTTCTTGAATAACCCTTGAAGATTTCATGGCTTAGCAAGATATTATAAACAATACTTCTCCCTTCAATAAAAGCAGATTGAGCTGGCCCAACTAATTCACCAATGACATATTTCATCCTCCTAGTAATAACTTTGGAGATGATTTTATAGACAGTAGTACAGCATGCAATAGGTCTATAGTCTTTAACAGTAGCAGGTGCTTTGACTTTAGGAACAAGTGCAATGGCAGTGGTGTTGATCATGTGAGGCATTTTGCAAGTAGAACCTAATTAATTTGTACCTTTGATATTGCAGTAAATGTTTGTTGTTTAGAGCCAATTTAACTAAAATTATCGGCAATGAAACTATATGTTTAAAGCCGCAAACTAGGTATGGATTTAACCACTATTCTTAATGAAGCTAAAATATAGCAGTTAAAGCTTATAAATTTCTGCGGCGATTTGATTAACGTTACCGGCAATAAAAACAAAGGCCAACAATGCAAATTGAGTAATTTTCAGATGGATATAGCCGGTATTATAACTGTCGCTAAGCTATTGTCTTTAAATCCTGTGATTTTTAGCTACAATTAAATTTGATTTACTGGCAATAAGAATGGATGCCAAAAGAGCTAGCTAAGCCATTTTTTGGAAGGATTTACCAGCCATAATAATTGCTGCTAAGCAATCGCTGTTACAACATCTACGTTTTACCGGCAATAAATGATACCTTTACTGGCAAATCCTGGAATGGCTGCTAAAAGCATTGCTGACGCCATGTAAAATGGAAAAATATTAATAGCCGGTAAATCCTTTAGCGGCTATTTCTATTGCCGCTAAAGCCTTTTTTTTCATTGCCACTAAAAATCTTTTTTGTTGTAGTGAAGAAACCTCATTTGTTGAGTGTGTGTGTGTGTATATATATATATATATATATATATATATATATATGTGTGTGTATATATATATATATATATATATATATATATATATATATATATATATGATTACACTTTTTCTAGCTCTTAAAGAGTTGAAACCCTTGTAAATGTCGAGCCTAAAATTGATGAAGTAATGACGAGGCTATGACAAGAAACCCTTATAAATAGCATATGCAGATATCAGTATGCGTACAAAAGAACAACAAATAAAGGCTAAACATGTACTATTGGGAGGGGACATGCGAAAGGGGTACAAGATACGATATTAGCAGCAGGAAATAATAACCAGAGTAGTCGATATGCCTTTCACAAGTAAAATGAATGAACGCAATGAATAATAATGCATGACATCACTCTTCGTGCTTTTACTCTCAACCTCACTATAAAATAATAATAAGGACACCGTATCACGCTTTGTGCTTTTATACTCACTTTCATCATAAATAAATAGGTACGACACGACATATCCCTTCGTGCATTAACTCTCAAATTCTGACACGACATCACCCTTGCTTCATTCCATAAATAGATCTTTTTAATTTATAGACCTTTTTTTCTTGGCCTTTAACGATGAATACTACATGTTGTTCTATGTATATTTCTTCGTTTAGTTCTCCATTGATAAAAGTTGTCTTCACGTCCATTTGATGTAATTCCAAATCCAAGTGTGCAACAATATCCAAAAGTAATCGAACTGATGTAAACTTCACAACTAGTGAAAATATTTTCTCATAGTCTATTCCAGCTTCTTGAGTAAAGCCTTTTGCCACCAATCATGCCTTGTATCTTTCTATTGACCCATCCGCTTTGTGTTTAACTTTGAGAACCCATTTTCTCTAATCCCGGGCGGAAGATCAACTATGTACCAAACTTTGTTGGTTTTCATGGACTCTAAAATTCTTCTTTCATTGCTTTCATCCACTCATCTTTTCCAAGGCTCGATAAATCCTCGGTCACAGACTTTGGCTCATCCATTTGTATGGGAGATACCAAGAAAATATAATCTTCAATTTCATAAGTGCATTTGGGTATATTTTTCCTGGCACTCTTTTGTAGTTGAAATTCAGGTACATCAGAAGGATTTTGGGACTGAGAGTTCCCACTGCCACTCCCACTCCCACTCAGATCAAGAATAAGATCTTGATCAATTTGATTATCAACTGTGTTAGAGGATTCTTGCTGACTATCTTAGTTCAACATTTCATAGAAAGATTCTCCATTCTTAATCTCGCCCTTTTGTAAAATCAATTTCCAAAAATGTGACATCTCGTAATTAAATCTCAGTAACACTTCCATCCTCTATTTCGACAATGAACACATACCCTTTGGAGAGTTCTGAATATCTTATAAAGATACATTTCTTGCCTTTTGGACCTAATTTACCAAACTTGCTAAAATAATCTTTTACATATGCAGTACAACCCCAGGGTTGTAAATCCTTAAGGTTTGGTTTATGACCAGCCCATAGCTCATAAGGAGTGGAAGAAACTGATTAGAAGGCACTTTGTTCAATATATAAGTTGTAGCCAATAACGCATCTCCCCAAAAGGAGAAGGGTAAATTTTCCTGCACCATCATGGACATTATCATGTCCAGCAATGTTCTATTCCTCCTTTCTGCTACACTATTTTGTTGAGGTGTGTATGGAATAGTTAACTGTTTGGTGATTCTCTTTTCATTGCACAACCCTTCAAATTCTTTTGAAAGATATTCACGCCCTCTATCGGTTCTTAAGGTCTTAATCCTTTTTTCTAATTGATTCTCAACTTCATTTAGATATTTCTTAAAGCATTCAAGTGCTTCAGATTTATGAGAGATCAGATAGACATAACCAAAGCGTGTGAAATCATCAATGCACATAATGAAATATAAAGCACTAGACCTAGCCCTCACATTTATTGGACCACAAACATCAGAATACATTAATTGCAATGGAAAATCAGCTCTCTTAGCCTTTCCAAATGGTTTACGTGTAATCTTTCTGGCAAGACAATTTTCACAAGTTGGCATCTCAAATTTAGAGAAAGAACCCAAATGTTCTTCCTTAGCCAATCTATTCAATCGATCCTGCCCTATGTGACCTAATCTTGCATGCCATGTAATAATATCAACATCATTGTTACCAGAATAACATGCCATAACACAATGGTCAACGTAATAGTTATACGTAGAAGGATTGCAATATAACACAATAAAACCATCATAACAATGTCCAAAACCATAAAAAAAACATTGTCTTGAGTAATTCTAAGACCACTGCGACTAAAATTCAAACTGAAATCTCAATCTAGAAGAACATACACAGATACTAAGTTTCTTCGAATATCTGGAACATACAGGACTTCATGCAACATCAAAGATCGGCCACCACGCATGTCCATTCTGCAAGTTCCTATCCAGTTGACTTCAATCATTGAATTATTTTCCACATATACGTGCTTTGATCTTAGTGTAACTCGACGCGACTCTATAAACACTTCTCTATTGCGGCTCACATGGTCGGTGGCCCCTGAGCCTACAATCCACACATGATAAGATTCAGTTAGTAAAATAATGCTAAAAACATATATAGCACTTAGAGATGCATTTTGAAATGCTACCTTTTTCAGCGCAGTGCACTCAAGAGCAAAATGCCCTGGATCTTGGTAATTGTAGCACTTCATCTTGCTCTTGTCTTTCTACTTGTAGAACCGTTTTCCTTTATTGGAATTCGGCTTGTTTCTTTTCTTGGAGGGTCCTTCTCAGGTCTCCTTACCCTTTTCGTCATTTTTCTAGTTTCTCTTGCGCTTGAAGCTTGATCTCTTTTTACCACTTGATTATGCCACAAAGGCATTGGGTACATCTTTAGCAACACTAAGCCGCTCGTCTTCAAGCTCCACATGACGGGAAATATCAGCAAAAGTTTTGATGTTATCATTGTGGGTCAAGTTAACCTTCAAATGTTCCCAATTATTAGGAAGAGACCAAATCACTGCCTGAACCTGCTGCTCATCAGAGAGAACACGGCCAACACCTTTGAGTTGAGCAATCATATGCGACATCACTCTTAGATGTTGTTTGACACTGTGGTCATAACGCTTTTTGTAAGTGTCAAATTTGATAGTCAGTTGTCTAAGGCGGGTTACAGTAGTACCCCCATATGTTTCTCTCAGATGCGCTCACATGGCATTAGAAGTAGGTAATTGTTCACGTTCATGAATGAAATCATCCACAACTGAGCTTATGATGATTCCACGAGCAGTGGCATCTTTCTTTTTCCAAGAATTGTATGCCTCAAGATCTCTCCTATGTTGGGCAGTGTTACCCTCCTTTAAGCAAACCATGACATGGTTAATGGCTTCAAGAACATCTTGCTCTTCCAGCACATACCACATCTTACGGCTCCAAATATCATAATTTTCATTGTTTAGTTTGTCACCCTTGTTTATGTCAGCAGCGATAGTTTTTGATGCCATAGTCTGTTAAAAGAAACAAGAATGGAAGTGTGTTTATTACTCATCATTCTCGCATATGATATACACACTTAGGCAAATTAATTAAATAAAATATTACTTTTACACTTAATATAGAATGAAAAGGCTACTATGTTTTCATTCATCATCTACAACTAAATGTTGAATTAATATTTTTAAAATCATTTCTCATAATGTGTATCTTGTCAATATTTTCAATATCATGTCATACTTTTTTTAATTGCCACATATTAAAAAAATATAATGACATGTAATCTTGCAAACAAATAATAAAGTTTCATTAATTAAACAAATTACAAGTAGTTGTAGACGGTTCTCCCACTCAGCTTCAAATTTAAGAACATAAACCCAAAAAAGTTCACTTGGCCAAACCTCGTGATAAAATTTAGTTAAAATACTACATAAAGGTTCTCCAAGTGAATCTACTAAAATTGCTAAGGCTTCCAATCAGATAGTTCAATTTCGTCAATAGCATCAATTAGTGCATCACGGGTAAACTGATAATTTCAAATATGTTTAGCTAGTGAAGCCCTAAGCTCTCTAAATTTCTTTTCCCTTTCCCTTCGTTAAGCCCTTCGATCCCTTAATTGATTTTGTCTTACCCTTAGGACAATCCTAATGACTTCAGATCATTACAGAAATAAGTCCGGCGATGACGTACCTTTCTACGTTGTCCCATTCCTTGACTTCGAGAACTCCCACTTGGAGTAATTCGAATTTGTCCATGTTCAGTCATATATGAAATAAGACCAAGGAAACAATAAGAATGGCTACAACCACACAATGTGACAACATATGTCAAAATAACTCGTAGAAGTATTTCAATGTAAGAGATATCACCAAACAATCAAAAACATTTAAAGACCAATTCATTAATAATTATTACTGGATTTACATAATTATTTATAATCATTACTTATCCATGCATTAATTGGGAGAAAGGGCTGATGATATTTCATTATATCATTCTGTGCTTCTTTGTTACTTTTCCTAGCCTGATTATAATGTAAATTCAAAGCATAGACGACTTTAATGTATTAGCGAATGACATAGAAATTAAAAAAAAAAGAAAAAAATTATATAGACATTGTGTGTTTATCTTGACAGAGCACACAAAAAAATCTAAATCTGATACTCTTAGACTAATAATCATGGGGAGAGAATAACATTAGTATACCTGTCAACGCAACGGAAGAATTGTGGAACTCAACATCAAAATGATTGCCCCTAATCAAACTTTGAATCACTAGGAAACAACGCTAATCTTCCACCAGTCAGATGCCCTTACTTGTGTGTGCTTTTCGTTGGGAGAAGAAGAGAGCCAGAGAATTCTTACGGTAAAGAAAAAACTTATGCCCCTTTTGCTCTATGTTATCTCCTTCATATTAATAGGGAGAGTAATAACAGTAAAAGAAGATAACTCCCCACTCACCCACGTTAAGGCGGTTAATGAAGATAACCCCACACTCACCCACGTTTAGGCTTTTAAGGAAGATAACCCCCCACTCACCCACGTTTAGGCGGTTAAGGAAGATAACCCCCCACTCACCCACGTTTTTAGGCGCTTAAGGAAGATAAGCCCCCATTCACCCACGTTCAGGCTAGTGGAGAGGCTGTGGTCTAGTGGTCAAGATATCGTACGAACTTGCTTGCGCGATCAAATTGTCAAAATAACACTTAGAACTATGAATCAGACACTAAACCAAATGAAATTTCAAGAAAACTCATGAACTTCCTTATTTAACGACTGGATGTACGAATCACGTCAAACTAACTTCGTTTTTCACCAAATTTGAAGGATCTGTCATAAATATAGTAATGGACCTATACGAGATTCCGAAAACAAAATAAGTACATGATATTAATAAAGTCAAACATTTGTCAAACTCCTGAATGTAGTGGTCCTTGGGTATCTGTCATGCTCAAACTACGGTAAGCAAATTCACACCTGTATAAAAAAACTTAAACCAACACTATGTGAGACAATAACATTCCCTAGTAGACACATTCAATACATGGTTGCGATTATTTTTGCAAAATGACTTATTTAGCTAAAAGGTTGCTAGAAGTGCAAAATTATGCTGAGACCCCGAAAAACCAAGAACCTAAGATTTACTAGGAAGACCGGAGCCTATGTGGGTTGCCTACGTATCACACCTCGAAAGATGAGAATCAGGTTTGCGTAGTTCGGGAAATTGGATACGTGCAAGAATTTAAAAAAAAACAGCTAATTTTTTAAAGAAAACATTTTCTTTTGTCTCTTTTTTTGAAAAAATGATGAAACATACAAACTCTTTTTTGGATTTTTTTCTCTTTTTTTTATTCAGGAAAGGATGAATAAGATAAAAATATTTTTTGAATTTTTCATTTGTCTTTTTTTTAAAAAAAAATAATAAAAACATAACTAGACCCTACTTGCTTTATTTTCACACTTCACTATTTTTGTTTCATTTTGTTTTCTCATTTTTTTCATTTACCCTCAGCTATCATTGGTCCGCCAAATGACCCTTTCACTCTTGAAGAAATGCAACATATAACATATGGGATGCATCAAGATGGTCTATCATTCCGGGTACACCTGTCCTAGACGGACCCAACCCTTGTGTTAAGTCAAATGCACGTGATGCAAACAAACGTTCCTACTAGGGAGTCGCCAGAGCTGTCACACCTCCTTTTTCACTACACCCCGCGAAGGGCGTAGATGAGGGAGTTTTTCCAATTAAAGGACAATCGAAACGTGATTCAATTATTTAAAAGATTTTAGAGTCGCTACTTGGGATAATTAATGGTGTCCCAAGTCACCAGTTTGAAATCCTGAGTCGAGGAAGATTTGACTCTGTATACAGTCTGCGAGCCAGAAATCCAGGTAAGGAATTCTCTTAACCCCGGAGAAGGTGTTAGGGACTCCTGAATTTCGTGGTTCTAGCACATTCGCTCAGCTATCATATTCTGCTTAATTACATGATTTTAAAACATTATAAACCTATGTGAATTTTAACTTTACACTGCTTTTATTATTTTTTTTATAGAGAATTGCAAAGTCCGTAAAACATGTTTCGAACCACGTCACATAAATGCACCCGTGGATTTTGACACATTTCAACTTTGTTGAGATTTAGATTTGGGTCACATAAATGTGCACCCGAATTTAGAAAAGTAATATTATGAAACATGTGCCTAAAGCAACTACGCGTTATTAACTTTGTGAAGGCCAGGAAATTGGCTAAATGGCACACCTCAAGTTCTAAATATTTTAGAGACATGATTAAAGAGGGCCACGCAATTTGTCATTTATTTGGCGCGTTGCACCTCAATTTATTTCAAAAAAGATTTTACTATTCGATGTTGTTATAATCGGGTTACATAAAATGCACCCCCTAATCGAGATTCACATATTGTAACCATGCTAGGAGAATCGTACCCGTAGCTACGATGATTTATTAATTAAGAATTTGACTAAGGCATGCTAACAATTTTGGAATTTGTAATTATTTACTATGGACTACATGAACAAAATGGGCGACCCACGTATATTTACAAGGATTAGATTAACTACAACTCTTGTTAAACTAAGCTAAAGATTCAATTAACTCGTTACTGATCTTATATAACTTTCTATATCCATCATAACTCTAATTCTTAAGGTTTCTTATTTTCACCTTCATAAACAAGCTTAAACAAAAATTTCAAACCACACATTAACACAAGAACTTATTCCATCAGCAACATGATCTCCTTTTATGATACTGTCAAGCAAACATCTTAAGCATGCTTTAACTATATTTCAAGCAAATCACATTAGACTACTGTTATGCAAATATAACAATCATCCAAACATCATGATATGCAAATAAAAAAACATGGACACCAAAAAATCACCTAACAGAGGATGTGAATTTGACCTCAATGATATTAACACGAACAGATTCAAGCAAACTTGAACGCACTAAATCAAACAGAGGCATCAAACATATAGAAGATAGTAGTTTAGAGGGACCTTAATGCGTGGACTACTGATTCAACCTTAGCAACTCAATTACCTCAGTTCGAGGTGCAAAAGTGGAGACTGGTCAGATCTGCAACTGTTCCGGTGGACAAACAACACCACGTCTCAAAACATCTTTAAAGATAAGCTGAAGACATCAGCAACATTAACCAAATAATTGCTGAAATTAAGATGAAGCTTGACTCAAACTGAACTTTTCAATTAACGAGAATCTCCAACGTTACACATTTGATTTGAATGCAAAATTGCTATGGCCTACGCCGATGACTAGAACCTGAACCGCGTACGCCAGCAAACTCGAAAATGAAAAATCACAACCTCGGCCTTTTGGAGTGTACTCGACAGACTATTTTGGGTGATGTTGTGCAGCTTTGATTGTTGCGATTTCCAGTTGGTTTGAGCAGCTTTTAGCTCACATTTTAAGGCTGGTTTGGAGCAACTTCAATGGTGGTTTTGAGCTGAAGAAGATGACTGACAGTGTGGGGGAGGGGGGGTTCGTTTTATGCGCCGCTTCAGGGTGTTTAAGCTTAAGGAAAAATGGACCTGGCCTATTCAACTAAAGAAGAACAAGATCGCATTGGGAGGGGTTCTTATTTTCGGCGCCGCTTTTTTTTCAGAGTATAGGCTTTCTTCCTCTTTAATTCATCGGTATCCCTTGTGTCATACAGAGTCCAGGGTTTGTTTGTTTTTAATGATAAGTGTAAAAGAATAGGCTTGGGTTGTGTGAGTTTCGATAGTGAAATTGTTGTTTGGGTGGTTCTGGATTTAAAAATGCCTAATTGCTTAATTAAAAACCTCATTTCAATTAAATCCTTATTCTCTTCTCTTTTCTTTTTCTTTAGTTAAAAATTCTAGAAATTAAAAATTCTAAATTAATCTAATTTTTTGTAGACTTTAAAACTCTTTATTAAATTTTTAATATTAAAACAACTACTGAACTTAAAACTAAAGAAAAAAATGCTAATTTTAAAGACTAAAAGATAAATATGTAAAGATGACCATTATTAGGGTTTTTCTATGATTTAAAAGTGCTAAAAATGCATGAAATGCAAATAAACCAAGAAAAATTTCTAAAATTAATATAAACTATTTTTGGTCTATTTTTTAGGAATTGTTCTCATGTAAGGAAAAAATCACATGCTCACAGACACTCCTCTTACTTTTCTGAAATGAGGACTCAGAACTCTCTTACTGTAGTGACCTGATAATGAGTGATTTTCAGGAAGACTTTAAGAGCTTGGAGTGAATGGGAGGTGCTGGAGTGAGCTTGCATGGAAGAGAAATGGGTTCATCGGAAGGCTTTTTGCGGAATATCTCATGATCCAAGGACTCAAGGAGTTATGTAGTTCTTGAATTTTCTAGAAGTGAGATCTCTTCCCCCTGATACTCAGACGAGAGATGAGCTCCTCTATTGATCAACTTTCAGCAGCTATAGCCATGATATTATGAGCTGCTTTATTTTTAGGTGGCTCAATGAGAGTCACTAAGTCCAACAGGGATGAGTTTATATACTAGTCAGGATCATCCTCAGGGGCTTCTGATGCCTGAGGAGTAAAACCTTTTGTATGTTCTTTGATAAGATCATAGGATAGACTGGACATAGGGTTCTCAAGATAATGGTAAACAGGTTTAACATAAATGGGAAGACAATAGGAATGGAGGAGAAACTAGGAATATGTAAGGTGGTGGAATGCGTTAAATACTGACGCTCTGGGGTTGATTTCAAGGAAAGAGGTGAAGTGGTAGCGGTGCTAAAAATGGTACGCTGAGACAACTATTCGATCGCCATTAGATGATCACTTGGCAGATGGGTAGATAACAAAAGAGAGAGATGAAGAGAAAATCCTAGCTATAAAACGAAGATGAAGGTTGATGAATTGTCGTGAGAGGGAAAAGAAGTTTTTATTAGAAGAGAGGATAATGATGAGTGGAGAAAGAAATAGATTTTGAATAGTCCTGAAGACAACAGTAGGTTTGTGGGTAAAAGTTTTGAAAGACAAGACATGACATAAAGATATTGAAAAGTCAGATGATATGGCATTTGAATTAATTTTGTTAAAAACACATTTTTTTGAGAGACATGTAAAATAAACATATTAGTACTAACCTGATATATAAGAACCTGATGTTGGAGCAATCGTTTGAACAAAGTTTTAGTATCTCCCCTTTCACAGTTCATATTTGTACCTGTATATTTTATGATCGTCATGTGTGTTTACCTATAACGGTATTGAAGTGAATTTAGCTTGGTCATAAACACTTTAGCTACCTTTACCCAATGGTGTCTTACTCAGCCAACAGATGGAGGATCAGGTTCTCCATTGGATTCTTGTGACCCCATCGTCTCCTTGATTTATTAGAAATATTTTCTACTTACTGCTTTGATGCAGATATTTGGAGTTTAGTCTTCTGTTCTGCGATGCTTTCCACTGATCAATCCCTTCTTCATATTAACCCTCAGAAAAGAATCTCACGCTTCAATGTGTTTGCGATTTCTCTCTAGTTGTTGATGAGGTCATTTCGTTTTGCTTTCTTATCTCCTAGAATATGAGGCATGAATCATGACAGGTGTACTTCAATTCTTTATGAGACGTGGATGATGATGTTGTGTTGTCTTTCCCAAGCATCTTTCAACTTGATCACTTTATCATCCTCCCTATTTGAAACCTCAACTATTTCCCAGAGACATGATTGGTTCATCATATTGATCCTTACCGTTTCATTCTTGGAAAGGAAGAGTCTCTTATTGAATACCCCATGATTATCTCCTTCCAGTTTAGTAATCCCTTTGTTAGAGACCTTGTGGCCTTGTTTTGTGGATTATTTACAAAAAGGATTCCTTTGCTCGTCTTTTTGCATTGAGCTTCCCAAGCTAATCCCTCCTATTTACAAGAACAAGACACTTTCTTCCAATTTATAGCTCCTGGTGACTTTTGATACTAGAGGGTCTTGGTCCGATACTTATTTTCAAGGTAGAGAGTAGTATTCATGCCTTTTGCGTGGAGTTTCTTGGTGATTCCATAATCAATGAGCACCATCGATGTAGTATTTTTCCAGCTATTTTCTTTCTTTCAGTTATGCCATATTGCCGTGGAGTCTTTGGTGTTGAGAAATTATGCACGATCCCTTCTCCCCTTCCTCTATCATTTTTGTGAACTCATGTCCAAGTGACTCTTGAGTTTGGCAGACCACGGACCAAGTCCGACTAACTTAATTTATTCGGAGGTGAGTAGTTTGCGTATACCAATCCTTCATGCCATGGTTTCTATTTCACTCATCTTATACAACCAACTTCTGGAGATTAATGATTAGCAGGAGTGACTGTTCTTGTTTCCTTTGTCTACTGAGACTGCTTGGCTAGTTATCCGATTGGTGACTGCACTTTTTAGGCCATTCACATAGTGCTCGTTCGCACTCGAGTGCTAAAGGATCCTTTATGCCTTTTCATTTAATGAGAATGTACCCTTTTACTTCCTTTTCAAGGATACGTTCCCTTCCTTCAGGGCTTTCAGTGAGAAGAAGTTTATGATGTTTTCAGCTGCGTGCTTTAAGCTTCCAATGTCACTAGTCCATCGAAGTCCTCTTCCTCATACTACTATCTGCTCATGCGCATCAAGGGTTAGATTTAGGAACCCAAACTAGATTGGGTCCCTATTAATATAAAAAGGATAAATGAGGGATTCCTTTGTCCACACAAGCAGCACATGCTTTTGCGATTGGTACCTGGTCATTTGCTATTATTCACTCTATCAGAAAACACCTTGTCCTTCTCAGCAGACTGAGCCTTGGCCTGGAAGTTTTCTTAATAATTCCCATTGTTCCCACAGTGGGTCGAAGCCCGTTATCAGGTATAGTGACATACTTGATGTGCGGGTTGTAGGGACTTTTCTCCTTTTGGAAGCCGATGATCTACTTGCTTCCACTATTGTTGAGATACATGGAAGTGATGGCATCTAAGGTCAAGGTCCGTTTCAAGGATTTTTCAAGATCATTTCTTACTTTCTCCAACTCAGCTTGGAGTTCTCGAGTTCACTGCAGAGACTAGTTTTTACAACAATTAACTCATTTTCAAGAAATATGTGAGACTCACTGGCTACTTTTTTCCCTTCCCAAGACTTACATTCCTATGTTCTCTAGTGAGTTCCTCAACGGTTTCCTCTAGATCAGTGCATATTACTAACAGGTTATCCCTTTCTTCTTCAGTAGATGCGACTCTTTCTTCTAATGTGTGTTTCTCATTGTTAAGTCCTTCTATTGTTTCTTTTAGATCAAAAACTACTACCATCAAATCGTCTCTCTCATTATCCACACTTGTTTCTCTCATTCAAGGATTCTTTCTCTTGTTCATGATTAGCTATGGTTTTATTTAAGTCCACTACACAAACTACTAGATCATCTCTAGATTGTTTGGCCTTTCCTAGTTCTATGGTCAGGATCTCCTTATCATTTTCAAAATTATAATAGGCATAAATTAGGACATTTGAGAAAGACATTAGCCTCTTAGAAGAATAGGATTTCAGATTTCTCTAAAAATCCCTGATTTACCTCATTGTCTTCATCATCATCATCATCTTCTGACTGGGCCATCAACACGAACAGTGAATCATACTTGGTTGCTTCAGTTTCTACTGCCATCTTGGAATTTTTTTCTTCATCTGATTCCCTTTAAGATTCACTCGAGAAGCCTTCCCAAGTAGCAAGAACTTGCTTAAAGATATAGTCTGCAGCACTTTTTTGATTGAATCTTTTCTCTAGAACCGGGTTCCCTTTACCTGTTTTGTTAGGATTTTGCTTATATTGCTCCTATTTTGCGAGATGATAGTATTTGATGAATGTCCCAACTATCCACATCTGTAATAGAGATAGTTGTTCCTTATTTTACTTGAACTGTCCCACTTTGCTATGCTACCATTTCTTCGAACCATTTTTTGAAATATCTTAATAAGATAGGCCATATCACTATCTTCATCACTTGAATCAGTGCTTTCAGCCTGAAACACCATGTTCTTTTTCTTCTTAGTCTCTCTTCTTTCACTGCCTTTTTTTTTTCATCTCATATGTTTTAAGATTACCAATCAACTCATCTATGGTCAGAGTGTGTACGTCTTTAGCTTCAGTGATGGTATTTACCATACTTTCCCAAGACCCAGGTAGAACATTGAGAATTTTCCTTCCAAGCTTGTTTCTAGGAGTGACATCTCCAAGTGAGTGAAGTTTATTTATGATGGAGGTGAATCTGGTTATCATGTATGGACTCATTATAATTCATCCCGAAGAGCCCACATTTAGTTGTGAGCATGTTGATCTTGGATTGTTTGACCTGAGTAGTTCCTTCGTATGCAGTTTGTAAAGCTTACGATATTTCCTTGGCAGTATGACAACCTGATATTCTATTATACTCATCAAGTCCTATGCCACACATCATAATTTTCTTGGCACGATAGTTCTTTTCAATAGATTTTCTGTCAATGCCGTTGTACTCTCTTTTCCCTTTTGGCACCAATGGTCCTATTTCTTCAAGTTTTTCATAGGAACATGTGGACCATCACAAATGATGTCCCAGAGCTTTGAATCTTCCACCATAATGAAATCATGCATCCTGGTCTTCCACCAGTCAAACTATTGACCATCGAACTTGGGAGCTCTATAGGTTGATTGTACTTCTTCAAATATTGTTGGAGCAGCCATTGAGGATTCTTCCTAGGTGTTAGCCTAATAGGAGAAAGTCGCTCTGATACCAATTGTTAATTTATATGAGTCCACCAAACTGTAGAGTACCTAGTTCTCTATGAGATAATACATAGCATGCAATATAGACTAAATGTAAAGAAGGCCAGAGGTTTTTTACGTGGAAAAATCCCACACAAGGGGATCAAAAAACCACGACCTACTCTTGTAGGCTTTAAAATCGACTAACTTGTAACCTACCTATTACAAGCCACTTTGCAAATACCCTATTGCAAATACTTCAAACTAACTTGTGATGCACCACCACAAGCTACTCTATCACTCTCCTAGTTACAGAGGATTTAACTTATGACTATCCTTAGTCACAACATAAACTCAGGGAGCTTACGAATTTGATTTGTTCTAACACAACGCTTCTAAGAAAGAAAAATATGAATTATAATGACGAACGAATAACAAGATTACAACTCAACTATGGATGTACATACAATCATTTAGAAGCTGATCCTTAGTGGAGTTGTCTTCTTGTTCTTGACACACCAGTGATTTCAATGCCGGACGAATGCTTTTTCCTTCTTGAGAGAATATCATTAAATTCACAAGTAATGGTGTGTCTTGTATTAGGTACTTTTATCACAAAAGATAGCAGAATGCATAGTGATCTCAGCTCTTGGTGTACGTTTCTTCCAAATAAGAAGTGACTGTTGTACTGTCTGCGCAGCCACTTTTGGGCAGTTGCATTGCAGCCGGATAGTGGACTTTGTACTTCTGTCAGGACACGTCATAGGACCAGGTCCTAGTTGTGTTCGTCTTTCGTGACATTTTCTTGATGGTCACTTTCTTCTACTACGTTCCAGTTGTGTACTTGACTTGTACTTTTGTCAGAGAACCCAAAGGAAGCAGCTCCCTATTGTGTTCCTCGTTATATTGATTTTGTACAGTCACTGATCTGCTATGTATATCCTGTAGGCCAGATTCTCTACTTGGTTCATTATGAAAAGTTTGTTAGATCATCAAAATATATGATGCATAAGACTATGACATTGAAAACCTATCACATTCTTCACTTACCTCCCAGATACTCTTCACGAAAGCGAGACTCTTATTGCGAATGCATATAAGGAAACCAGCAACAGAAAAAATCAGTAGTTCTTCAAGGTTTGAAATGCGCCAATAATGATCCTAGTTACACCTGAGTTCCCTTGGTATGTCAACCAAACATACTAATAAGTCCTAAAACATTATACAAACTAGCTCGAGCATCAAATAACATCAAACAACATAAAATCATGAATCGCACATCGATTTAAACCTTATGAACTAATGAACTTCTAACTTCCAAAACTAATGCTAAAATATACAAAACCAACTACGATTAACTCAAATTTTACACACAAGTCAAAAATAACACAACTGACAAATTCCAACTTCCGGAATCAAAATCTGAGTTCTGTAATCACAAATGCAACTCTCAATCAAGTTTTCAACTCTCCGAACTTCTATTTTTCCAACTTTAGCTACGTCAATCAGAAATGACCTATGGATCTCCAAATAATATCCTGATACACTCGTGTGTCCAAAATTATCCTACAGAGTTATTAGAACCATCGAAACTCTATTTCGGCTCCATTTACATATAAATCAACATTCGATCAATGCTTTAATCTTAGGCTTCCAACTTTGGGGCTAAGTATCCTAATTAATTCTCAAACATTCCCGTAACCAAACCAACTACTAGTACACCCTAAAGGCGAACAATCTTGCGGATATAGATCTCAACCAACCCCTCCAAAGAGTAGGTAGTCCAAACTAGAATGAAAAGCGTAGACTTGGTCAACCAATTCACAATCACCCAAATAGCATCAAGCTTCCTCAAAGTTTGCGGGAGCCCAACTACAAAGTTCATGGTGATACGCTCCTAATTTCACTCCAGAATCTCAAACCTCTGAAGTAATCCATCTGGTCTCTAATGCTCATATTTCACCTACTGGCCATTTATGCACCAAGCTACAAGCACCACTATATCATTATTTATCCTCATCTATCAATAGTGCTACCCCTAGTCCCGGTACATATTTGCGGTACCCAGGTGAATGAAATACTGCAAACTGTTGGCCTTCTCAAGAATCAAGTCTCGTAGCCTATCCACATAGGGCACACAAATTCGTCTTTGCATCCATAACACCCCATCATCCCTATTGGGCCAGAACTGACAGCATCGTGTTGAATTGTGTCCTTAAGAACAAGAAAATGGGGCCATAATACTAACACTCTCTGATCTGATCATATAAGGAATATCAAGAAGCCATACACTCGACAAGGCCCTATAACATCTACCCAATTTAACTAATTGTTGAAGGCCAGAATATCTTGTAACAACCCGATCAGACATTTTGCGCTCTAGTGTGTCGTGCAGCAGTTTGAGGCCATGAGCACCTCCACTTCAGGTATTATGACTTATACGCATGGTCAGAATTAAATTTCGGTAAGTTCTGAGTTGATTTGAGAACAGAATTCTCATTTTGGAAGCTTTAAGTTGAAATAACTAACTAAGATTGGATTTTTGAGTACAGGAACTCAAAATCGGGATTTGAAGGTTCCAACAGGTTTGTATGATTATTTTGGACTTGGGCGTATGTTTGGATAAGGTTTTGAAAGACCCCGGAACATTTCACCGCCTATAGTGGAAGTTAGCATTATTGGAAGAATTTCATAAGTTTGGGTTGAAGTGAATTTCAGTGTTATCAATGTTTGCTTTGAATTTCTAGTCTGGGAGTAGCTCTGAATGGTGATTTTGGTATTGGGAGCGGGATTGGAAGTGAAATCGGAGATCCGTGGGTCATTTTGGAATCATTTTACTAAATATAGAATTTTGAAGGTTATTGAGGAGTTTGACCGGAAGTGGACTTTTTGAAATCGGGGTTGAATTTCAATTCTTGAGGTTGGAGTAGGTCTGTAATGTCGAATATGACTTGTTTGCAAAATATGAGGTTAATCAGACGCGAATTGATAGGTTTCGTCATCGAATATAGAAGCCTGAAATTCTAAAGTTCACTAAGCTTAGATTGGAGTGCGATTCATGGTTTTAGCATTGTTTGGTGTGATTTTAGGCCTTAAGTAGGTTCGTGTTATGTTATGGGATTGGTTGGTGTGATAGGATGAGGCCTCTGGGGCCTCGGGTGTGTTTCGAGGTGGTTTCAGATCATTTCGGGCTATTTTGCAATAGCTGATACTAGTATCTGGTGTTTTTCTTTGTGTTTGTGAGGATCCTATCATGTTCACAAAGAAGGAATTGGCTTCAGGGAATTTGTTCTTTACTTTCAGGAAGTGATACTCGCATTCGCAGAGAACGACATCTCTGTTACACTGGTATGACTTTAGAGTTTTATATGTCTTAACAATAAAGAACTTGGAGATGATCTAAAAATGAAAGTTGTAGCTGTGTCTAGTTTTAAGAAAGGTTAATTATTTTGTATTTTGATTTGTATACAAAAAGTTATGGCTGGTACGTTACAGACTCTCTGGGAAGATGGAGAAGAAATTTGTGTTGCACAGGGCTGACTTTGGAAGCTCATATCTCAGAATCTTTAAGGAATTGGAAATTTCCAAAACATGAAAGTTCTATATCATGGTGTGTAGTTTCCAAAATATTAAATTATTTATCATTTGGAGTTTCATAGAAAAGGTTATGGCCATTATACTAGAGGCTATCTGAGAAGAGTTTGGCTCCTTTCATCTCATTTCCTCCGTTGCAGCAGACTAAGGAGTGATTTTGGAGCTCCATTTCATCATCAATGTCAAGGTATGTGATTCCCACCTATTGGAAGTTAGTTACTTGAATTATATCTAGATTTTAACATAGAAAATTATGGGAAAGTAGTGAAAATTGGGGTTTTAAAGAAAAACCTATAATTTGGTATTCTTGGAATTGGACCATGATTTGTGCACGAAATTTGGAGTAAATTATATATTTGAGTTTGTGAGGTTATGGGTAGACTTTATCTTTGAAAATATTTAGGAATCCGGCCACGTGGGCCCGAGGTTAATTTTATTAAATTTTTGATCGGGGTTAGGAATTGTTATAAATTGGATTACAATAAGTAAGTGATCATATATTAATGAGTTTACATAATTATTGGCTAGTTTTGCAGTAATGCGCGTTGATTTGAGTTTTAGAAGGGCATGGAATAACAGTTATAGAACTTAGAAGCAAGGTGAGTCTCCTTTCTAATCATTGTCCCTATAGGTGAGTTAATTGCTTAAGTGCTCCTATTTTTGGGGGCTACGTATGCACGAGGTGACGAGAGTCCGTGCGTAGCTACTACCATGCTTCTGTCCGGGTAGTCTAGGGCCCAAAACAATGTTTTACTTGTGATATATGTAACCTTATTGATGGTTCAAATTGCTTAGATCATACTGAAGTGGCAAATGACTTTTTAAAAGAATTAAACTTCATCTTTTCGACTTGTAAATGAGAAATTTACATCTCGTTGAATAATTGTACCTGATAAAGTATTCACTGACTGTTTGAATGTGTGTTTCTATGTGTACCAACGTCACATGAATGATTTGCGAGCAAGGTGATTGTTCATTTATATTTGACCGCATCACATGTATGATTCGTGGATGAGGTAATAGATGCATCTATGGTTCGTGCCATTCAACCCTCTGGTAGTGCACAATTTAAATATTGTTGGATCGGGTTGTACGACCTCGGCATGATTTGCACATGCTTGTATATCTTGCCTTGATATTTATAAATGATGACATTGCTTTCCCGGATTGAGAATAAATGTATAAATTATGAAAACGGATTTTGAATTCCCTATGAATAAAAGAATTGTTTAGTTGGTCCATTCTATTGAGTTATAGCCATGTTAATAGAAATCCTTGATTAATTATACAATTGGTATTTTATTCTTGGACTAGTAAGTGTTGAAGTCTAGCTCTCGTCTCTACTTCTTCGAGGTTAGGCGGGATACTTGCTGAGTATGCATTATTTTTGTACTCATGTTGCACTTGCTGTGCATTTTTGTTGCATAGGCACACGTACCTTGTGATACCCCATTTTCCTATGTATTTTTATGTACAAAATACTTTCAAAATAACATATATATATATATATATATATATATATATATATATATATATATATATATATATATATATATATATATATATATATACACACACGTATATAAGCATACCCCAGGTGTTTTAGTATTTTCCTAATTTCTTAAGGTTTTTAAAAATTAATTTATTATCTATTTTAGCAGTACAAAATCCATAATTATTCTTGAAATCATCAATTTTGGTGAATAATTAATTTTATTCCCATATTTATACCCAAATTAAGGTAATTGTTGCATAGTTTTTACAAATTTATTTAGCATTTTATAGCAAAATTACATATAATTACAATTTTAGTCAATTTTAAGATTAATAGCATTTTATAATTGTAAAATTTGTTCCAGCATTTTTAAGTTAATATATATATAATAATAACTGGCTTAGTAATTTTAATTCTCTTTTAAAATTATTTTAACTTATTTTATAAAATAAAAATAAAATGGCTATTTACCAATTAGCCCCGTTTCTTTGCAATTACAACCTTATTTTATTTCAATTTTAGCCTAAATTAATGCCCAAATCAACCCAATTTCAATTTCCAGACGGGCCAACCCATAACCCAATTCAAACGACCCAACCCGATCCTCACCTACCCTTTTAAATCTAATCCATTAGTCATTCAGATCAACAGCCATCAATTACCCTTCCATAATTAAACCCCAAACCACTACTCTAGTTCTCTCATTTTCCATCCCTCTGCCTCCTATAAAATCCCTCTCCTCTCCAAACTCTCTCTAACTTTCTCGAAACCCTAACCTCTCTCACCCTCTCCTACCTCAAGCTCACCGAAAATCGTTGCTCCTCCGGCCCTGATAACCTTATACTCACCCCCATTACTCATGTATGTTTGATATTTGAAGAATCAAGGTCAGATATTGATGGCTCCCTTCTATATCTACTTAAATCTATTGTTCTATGGCCTCTTCAGCCTTTGCTCCAGCGTATTCAAGCCTCAGGAGCCTGATTCTCACTCATCCCCAGGATTTGACTTTTTCAAGCATTTCTCATTTTTAGGGTTTTGGCTGTTCGAGGTTTTTCTCTATTTATTTTTCTAGATATGTGATGTATTTGTGCTTTACTTGGCTTTCAAAGATTTTTTTCCCTAAAATTTCCTTTTACAAAACATTTGTCTTCAAATTAGGGTTTCTGAAAGGTTTTCAAAAAACATCTTTTAATTCTTCCTTTTCTTCTATTTATGTGTATTTGCCTATATTATGCTCGCGTGTCCTCTTTTTACCACGCGTGTGTTGTTCTTCTGCTCTTCTTTTTCTACTATACATGATACTCATATGCTTTGTATTCTACCGTACCTCTAGACTAAGCTCAAATGCTAATCCCTGCTATATTTTCCTAAATGTTCTTGGTTGTGCTTTTCGATATTATTCTATTGTATTGTCTCCTATGGAATTCTTTATTTTTGTTTGCTTTACTGGATTTTGTTCGAGTTCTTGCCAAGCATGTTTCATCTTAAGTTTATATTACTTCTCCTTATTTCTAAATTTTGTTTAAGTCCTGAGCTTTTCATAAACTTGTTCTTTATGCTCTTAAAATGACTATTTTACTCTGTTGTTTCAAAGCTGCTATCATGTCTATTTGTTTCTCCTAAGTCTCTGAAAGAGACTTCTGAGCCTTTATCAGTGGCTTGCCTTCTTGTATCTTTATCTGATTCAAGTGGAAACCCTAGGATTTGGGGCTTCCTTTTGATAAATTTGATTTCGTGTTTGGGCTATACTTTGGACTATCGCACTCCTTCTGAGTCTATGAACTTATTGTGAGTCTCTTTGTTGTGATTCTGATTTTTCTTCTTTCCTTTTCTCATGCCTGTCTTTTCTAATTAGCTTGACAGTCTCTTCTTGATTCACATATTTGTGTGCTTTATATATGAGAACTCCTCTTTCAATAGGTTTTACCAACTAATTAACTGATTCTGAAGTTCTCTAACGGGGGTTTGATTGATTGCAATTGATTTTATTTGATTTACCTATTCCTCACTTGGTCCATTTGACTTATGCCTATAATTTGGATATTACTAGTTTTTTGATTGATCCACTTTACTTCATTTTTACCAACAGTTACCATTGGATGTTGCCTTAATTAACCCATATTTTTAATTAACCTTCCTGTCTTACTTTGGAAAATATTTTAAATCAAACGCTCTCCTTAAATGTCTTCTACCCATTTAAAATTAGAATCCCATAACTAAAGGGAGATTTTATATGATTAATTGCAAATTATTTTCTTACCTTGTCATACTTGTTCTTTGCACTATAAAAGGGGCATGACCCTTCTGCATATAGGACAACTTGGAACTTTCAATTCAATACACATATTCTTATACACATTATTCTTCAATTCTCTACTCTCATCTGAGAGGTCTTATACTAGTTACTTGCAATTCGAGTCTACAAGGCTTCTGCTTTGCTTGTTTGTTTCCCCTGCAATTGGTATGTTCTGATTTAGCTTCAACTGTCATCCCTATATGTTTATTTCAGCTTTTGCGATATTGTTTACCTTACCATTCATGCTCAGTCATTAACCTGTATGCTATTCTATTTGGTACATGTTTCCATAATAAATTCCCATACCCCTATTCCACTCTATATGTTGGAGTTAGGGTTCAAGGCCTGGCAGTATTCAAATTACCACTCAGGTCTGAACTTGACTCTCAATGGGTCCTAAATCCCAAACTTAGCCAACAGGCTGTTCAGAGGTGTGCTAGCATGCCTAATTGCTAGGCATGATCACTAGCCTGCCATGGCCTTCCCTATCTCCCTCTATACACTTACACTTATTCTTAGACTCTACGTTCTGTGCACAACTATGAACCTTGCCTTGGGACCTTGAGTTCCTCTGAACTTGGATATTTGAGGGCTGATCCTTCCACACTGCACAATAATTTGATTTTGCAATGTATTTGGGTTGTAAGCACTACCTCGAGTCCCCCTTGAGGCTCTTAGGAACTTTGACACACCCTAAATGAGAGAAAGGCTTTGGAAAATCCTGATCTTCGGAGTTGGTTCTTCTCATATTTTAGACCTTGAGTCTGAATTAGGCTATTTGGTTGTAGTTTGATTTCTGATGTAATTTTTTTTTTAACCTTGGTCTGTAATAAGTTTTAATAACTCATGGGGTATATCGTGAAAATGGGAAGGGCTACTCATATATGCATGTGGTAGACATCATGTTCTTAGGCATTTATTCCTGCAAATCTCATTCTGCTTAGAAGTGATGCATTACATGTAGAAATCCCGCCTATAAGCTATGCATTCATTTAGAAATCTTGCCTATAAGTTGCCTAATTTTTAGATTAGACCATGACTATAAGCTTTTGTATCCTTTCATCATATAGATAACTTGCCTACAGGACCTTTTAAATTCTGCATTTACATCCCTTAGTAGGCAAAGATTTATAGGTTTATAAAATGAAATCTGCAGTTATAGACATCATGCCTATAGGATTCTCACACTTTATATACATTTAAAAATCTATCACGCTTAAAAAGTATGTTTGTAAAGATAATCAACTGAATCTGAATCAAGCCTAAAAATCACTATTAATGTCGTCTTGCATCCGCAAGTTTATATTTAGTAACCCCTTTGTTAAAAACCAGTACATTTCCATGTTTGTTAGATACCAGTTCTATGGGTCTCATCTAGGAAAGCTATAAGGTAATTAATTAATGGCATCAACCTTTGATAATTACAACTAGGGGCAGGCCTAATTCGAACTTCTTATCTGAGAAATATGTGATAAATCAGCCTACTTTCACGTTTATGTTTAATTAAAGACCTACCCAGTACTTGTAAATCGTGCTAAACAACTTGCTACTTTGAATAAGGAGGCTTATCTGAGTCTTTATTTGCTATGTTTTTCCCTTTTACTGTTGTATGTGTTTTTGCTTGTCGCACTAGACTTTTGTCCTTTTCTAAACTCTAAAAAGACAATCTCCCTTCCCCTTTAGGACTATTAGTCCCAACTGCCTCCGGGACTGGTAGGATTGTGGCGGGTAATAGCATGCAATAAGTAGCAAGGCTAATCCGCGATTTAATACCTAAACGGGGTGGGTAAAGGGTAGACATGGATATGATGACCACGCGATAACACAATGTGAATAAATGGTTACCGAGTGTTGTGTGGGGTGATCGATATTATATATAAACCTAGGACCCCCTTTCCTCTTTACTTATTCTCTTCTTTTTTTTCCAAAATTTTAAAATCTGTTTAGTCTTCAGTTTCTTCAACTTCTTTCACTTCAATTACTTGCACCTATTATGCTAATCTCTCTTTTAATAGTCTGGTTTCTAGTTTCCCTCCTAACTTCTACCTATTTCACTTTCCCTTTAAATTTTTTGCATCAATTGTTTTACCCCCTTCCCCGTTTATTTATTTCGGTTTATTTTAAGGATTGTTTAAACTATATCTTTAAAACTTCCACTTTCTTTATATTTCCTTAAACCTTTAATTTACTTGCAACATTATATGAAAACCCCCTTATATTTGACTTCTATTTTCTTTATTGTTATAGACAAGAGGGGTTGCTCTGATGGTAAGCAACCCCCACTTCCAACCGAGAGGTTGTGAGTTCGAGTCTCCCCAAGAGCAAGGTGGGAAGTTCTTGGAGGGAAGGATGCTGGGGGGTCTATTTGGAAACAGCCTCTCTACCCAAGGGTAGGGGTAAGGTCTGCATACATACTACCCTCCCCAGACCCCACTAAGTTGTATTATATTGGTTGTTGTTGTTGTAAAGTCACAATTGTAGCATGGCCAGGAATCACAATTGTGGATCTCGAGGGATGCCTAACACTTTTTCCTTGAGATAATTTCAATCCCTTACCCATTCTTTTAAGTTGAATTTCTTCTTAATGTCCAAATGTACTTAATCATTATATGGCGACTCTTCTAAATTACAAACCCAATTACCAAAAGGAAAAGAGTTGTCTACCCAATTGTCATGAACTCGATTTCGGTCGAGAAAAAGGGGGCGTCGACAGCATGGTAACTCTGTCGGGGATATTCTTTGCGCTTTTACATCATGTTACCTGTGACTTTATTGATTTTTATTTGCATTTATTTAATGTCTTTTATCTCCTTTCTACCACAAAACTGACTTAGCTCTTTGTTTCTTTTCTTTAATGCCTTCATTTACTGCTTTCCTTCAATACTATTATAAGTATGATCAATTATTATAATCATTACTTTATGAACATGACAATTTGTTTCATTCTAGTAATTGCATATTCAACATTATAATCTACTTGTGCCAAACAAAATACCATAACAACGCTTATAATGAGTGGTTGCGCCCTTCCGATATTATCACCCCCTAAATTTGGCAAAGGCATATTTGCAGTAAAACCAGTTGATCAACGGTGTAGTTGATGTTTCCGTGCCTTTCTCTCTTGAGTCATCCACTCAAGAGTACTGGTCTAGCACCTCAGCGAAACCTTACTCCATTCAAGTGTGCATGCATTACGGTCAAGCCTAGCCGAGGCAGTTATTTTGTCCGCATAATGACTCTTTAAGATAGCCTTGTCCAAATTCCACTGTTACATGGAACCCAAACGGAAACTACCACGTATGTGCATTTATTTGGAGAACTAAATGCTACTTATTCCAATTATTGGTATTTAAATAGTCGAATCTTACGGGGGTAAGGGCGTAACACTTTGTTTTGCAGAAAATGACGCACGAAGTCCCCAGATTCGGCATGGTAACCAATATCCACCCAAGGTTGCTAATTTGGTGGGAGGACCTTCACTCCAGTGATCAGACTCTCATCCGCAAATATTTGGGTAATTTTCCTTCTCTTTTGGAAATCCAACCCAACAATAAAATTGTAAAGGCAGCAACCATGTACTGGGATGGCGAGTTCCTCTTCGGGGACCTTGAAATGACACCTTTGCTAGAGGAAATAGGGGTTAGATGGTATCCCATGGGAGACTCTGGGTTTGCTTATGCCGCAAAATCGCAAAGGTAGGGGTTTTATCAAAATGATGGTACTAAAGAAGAACACAAACTTGACCTACTTGAAGGATTCCTACACTCCTTTCGACTATATATACGAAAGGTAAAACCATAGCAAGTCCTACCGCACTTACCTAGATGAATTCGCTCTCACATCGTTTGGGGCATATCCACTGAAGGGTCTTCATCTTTATGTTCTACTTTTTGGCGATGATAGTATTTCCTATGAAGAAGCCTAGGAATAACACCATACTAGCCGTGGTCACCAAAACCTTAATGGAAGGAATTGATGGGCAACCTTTCAGTGTAGTACCCATGATTGTTGCGTAGATATACTGAGCCTTGGAGAACTGTCAACGAGGGGCCAAACACTTTGAGGGTTGTAACTTACTACTCCAACTCTGGCTCATGGAGCATCTCTAAATGGGTGAATATCAATAAGAGATCCTGCGCAGAGACTGGGATGATCATATTTCCTTCCATCATCAGGCGAATAAACTATAAGTCTAACATGTTTTCTCAACCGGAAGATGCTAAAGGGTGGGTAGAGTTCTTCGAAAATCGGAAAGAGGACCAAGTGTAATGGATGTTCGAATGGTTCCCTACTGAAGAGTTCATTATCTAATCTCGGGATGCACCCTTTCTTATACTCATTGGTCTAAGAGGAACTTATTCTTATGTCCCTCTCGAAGTCATAAGGTAGGCCGGAAGAAAGTAGGTTATACCAAGGGTTGACAAAATGAGTCACTTCAAGGCCAACTTTCAGGATGACGATAGCCCTTACAAGTGCCAAGCCCAACATATGTGGCACTCCAAAATCATTATGAGAAAAGATACTATTGAACCGAATAGGTACCATGCTGGTTATACTCCATACTATACAAGCTGGTTGGAAGACGATCATAATGGGTCAGGACAACTCGGGTTTTTCAATGTCACCGGATCATTGATGAAAAGGCTAAATTGTTGGTAAAGTACAACCATCTGTGCGAGAGGATGCATGAATGCAAAATGAGAACCGCAAAATACAAGCAGCGAATCAAAAGCTAATTGGAGAATGAAAGGATAAGGCTGTCAGTGCCAACAAACGACTGATTTGTCTGTAGCGGGGCATAGTGGAGCTGGAAAAGAAGTTTCTGAAGAGGTTCGAAGATTGCCGAGTTGTTGAAGGAAATAAAGGCGGACATCTGGCCAGGGCCTACTTGCTAATAGGGTTGCGCGAGCCAGGAAAGCTATACGAAGGAGCCGTTATTGCCAAATTTGGGCAAGGTCCTTCTGGGACCAAATAAATAGGAGTCTTCTTTTCCTTTGAGAATGTAGTAAGACCTACGACCATTAGTGAAATTTTACTTCACGTTATTTAGTGTCGTTTTGGAATTCATCTTATTTTCTTATCGATAAAATGAGGCATTTATCATTCTATGTTCTTCAAATTTATTTGTTGCTAGGCCTACCTCGGGCATAACGAGGTCCCCCAAGACTAGGACACGTCTTATATTCCCTGCACTATGTGTTTAAATATTACAACATGTTTTCTTATAATCCTTACTAACTAGCTACCTTTTTATTTTTCCTTTTTTGTTTATTCCTTTCCCCAAAGGTTAGTTTGTGAACTCTGGCATCATCATCGTATTCCACACGATCCAAGGGCCCTCCACCTACTCCTCCTCCTAGTCTTATCAGAAGCAGGAACAAGGGAAAAGTTTTAAATTTGAGCAACATCTGAAAGGAAAATTCAGTCGCATGGTTAGAGGTTTCCTAGGGTATTTATGTTTCCAAGGAGAATGCCTCTTAGATTGAACAAAAGTTACTAAAGTTCCAAGAAGAGCTTAACTAAGGAGAAGTCTGTCATTTTCCTTTACTCCTCCAGAAGTCACTTTGAATCCCACACCTCCACAAATTGTCCCAGACCATCTCACTCCTCACCACCACAATAATACTGGTTAGACTCTCAATAGCACTCTGTTGCTCATCCCTGACCATTGAACCCTATAAATGACCATTGTCACAACAACACCCCCATCTATGTGGAAATTGTGCCTATCTCAAGACTATCTTATCGGGAAGTTGACTGAAGAACTTACGAAGCTGACCACCGGGATCCAGGGCATTGAAGTCAATAAAGGAATTGAGGGACAAAACTACGAAGATTTATGCATACAGCCCGACATCGAACTGCCCGAGGGGTACAAACCTCGAAAGTTCAAAAATTTTGATGGTATAAGAGATCCCAGGGTTCACCTTAGAGCACTGCGACAAGCTGGTCAGAGTAGGGAAGGATGAGAGGATCCGCATAAAGCTTTTCATGAGGAGCCTGAAAGGAGATGCTCAATCTTAGTATATTAGCCAAGACCCGAAGAAGTGGTCAAACTGGGTAAGTATGGCGTTTGATTTCATGGAAAGGTTCATATTCAACACGGAGAATACACCAGATGTAATCTGCATCTAGAACTTAAAGAAGAAACCTACGGAGGCATACGTGAGTATGCTACTAGTTGGAGATCAGAAGCTGCTAAGGTCAAGTCGGCTCTAGAGGAAGAACAAATGAATCGGTTTTTCGTCCAGGCTCAAGACCCACAATACTACGAATGGTTGATGCTGATTGATGGCCAAAAATTTGTTGACATCATCAAATTAGGGGAAATGATAGAAGAAGGTATCAAAAGTGGCATAGTCACTAACTTTGAAGCCTTGCAGGCCATTAACAAGGCTCTGCAGTCTGGAGGAACATTCAAGAAGAGGGACGTAAGTGCCATAATTGTTGCACAGAGAACCATATCACCAGTAAAATACCAAACCTACCCGATATCTGCACTCACATATCAACCTAGTCTAAATTACCAAGCACATTTGCCTTCTTACCAAGCTACACCATCTACTTACCGATCGCCTCCACCGCCCGCATATCAGCCTACTTCGCCCAAATACTCTCAACCGCATACGTCTACCAAGCCTACAACACTCAACCGTCCCACTTTCAGTCACCTCCCCCTCTCCCCGCCAAAATTTCCCTAGACCCCAACCAAACTTTGACTGCAGACCTCCCAAACAATACACCACCATTGTCAAACCTATCGACCATGAAAAGCTTAAAGCTACTGGTTATGTCACCCTTATCTCTACTGTAAACCCCAAAAACCCCTCCCAGTGGGTAAACCCAAATAAAACCTATGCATACCATTCCGACATGAAGGGGAATACCATTGACGAATGCCACTCCATGAAGGACAAAATCCAGGTTTTCATAGACAACAAGATTATCGTGGCAAAGGAGCATTCCCTAAATGTCCGTAACAACTCTCTACCAGAACACAAGGGTGGAGGTATACACATGATTGAGATAGAAGATGATTGGGACCCCGAGAGATTGATTGGATTGATAGCAGAAGGAGACGATCCAAAGAAACCAACAGTCACTCTCAGTCTAATTTTAGTCCAAATTCAGCCTTGTGAAAGTGTTGAGGTAAACATGTCCATACCGCTTGAGTTTTAACAACCGGCCTCTACGAAGACGCCAATGCAGATCAAGGTCGAGTTTGGATCCCAAAAGATGCATGAGTCCTTTGAAGTCATGGTATTACCTTCCAAAACAAGGGTGCCTCTTCCAGTAATAATGACAGCCGTAACACCATTTTACACAAAAGCCATACCACGGGACTACACAGCCGAGGCAGGAAGGAAGGGAAAAGCCAAGTTCGGAGAAACAGTTGCAGCACAGGGTATAATAAGAACCAGAAGCGTTTATTCCCCAGAATACTTTGCTGAGTCAAGTAAGAAGACTTTTAGTTGACAAGCCATTATTGAAACAGGACACGGTGATCTTTGGAGAAAGATACAAGCCAAGGAATACTCGGTCGTTGACCAGCTGAGCAAAACACCAGCACATATCTCTATCCTGACTTTGCTACAAAGTTCTTATGCACACAAGAATGCCTTGTTAAAGGTGCTGAGTGAGGCATATGTGCCTGGAAACATCACTACAGGAGAAACAGAAAACATGGTGGATCAAGTTTTGGAAAGTCTCAAAATCACCTTCCACGAAGATGAGCTACAACCAGAAGGATTGAGCAATAACAAGGCATTGCACATCACTGTGTAGTACGAAGATTATGTTATCACCCAGATCCTGGTCGATGGAGGGTCCAGTGTGAACATTTGTCCTCTAGTACACTTAGAACATTGGGGAAATGGCTGCATGAAATCAAGGATGGGTCCATCAACGTCAAGGCTTTTGACGAATCTCAAATGTCCACTATTATGGAGATTAGCCTATGTTTGTAAATGGGGCCCACTTGGTTCGATGTTGATGTTCAAGTAGCAGACGTACCTGCATCTTATAATCTACTATTGGGATGGATTCATGCCTCCAGGGCTGTAGAGTAAACACTGCATCAGGCTGTGAAATTTGAGTGGAATCACCAGGAGGTGATCATTCATGGTGATGGTAGCAACCCCATATATAGCCGCCAGAACATCCTAGCGATCAGAGGAAGAAGGAAGATAGGAGAAGAAACCTACCATCACATCGAGCGAGTCAATGATGTAGACAAGGATAAATGGTGCGATAATAAAATCGAAAGCATACTAAACCGGTGAGGGTATGAAACTGGTAAAAGACTTAGCAAGAATCTCTAAGGAATCGCTAAGCCTATCAAACTAAAGAAACACGGTACCACATTTGGTTTGGGCTATGAGTATTCCTGGGAAGAATTGAAGGACTGGTCGCCACCCTGGCGTGGCCCTTACTATCCATTGGAGCAGCCAATACCCCATATGGAGCAGATTTTCCAACTAGCCAAAGTCATCTACGATTCAGAAAGAGTGTAAGCCCTGGCAGCAATGAAGAGTTTGTTTTTGGAAGAGGATAACATGGACCGTTGCGTTATTTTTGAGGAGGAGGGGTAGGAAGGCCCTTCTGTACAAGACGTGAGCCAAGGAGAACGCCTCAATAACTGGTCCATCAAAACCACCAGAGCTCGGTGTGCCTCAGGCATTACCATTACTTTACTTGATGAACCAATGACCGTGACATGAAACGAGACAACACAAAAAATGGACATAGATTCAGAGGAACATGATACACCTGAAGATTGTTAAGGAAGCTGAGAATTTAAAAAATAGTCCTAAGTCCAACTTGGATGTCACTGAGATTGTCAACCTGGGAGATGTAGAAAACATCAATGAAACACGAATCAGCGTCCATTTGTCACCGTCAGAAAAGAAAGAACATACAGAGTTCCTAAGAGAGTATGATGACATATTGACCTAGTCCTACGACAACATGAATGGTCTATGTACATCTATTGTGGCTCACAAATTACCGACTGATCCGGCATGTCTGCCAATGAAGCAGAAGCTCAGAAAGTTCAAGTCAGATATGAGTTTGAAGATCAAGGAAGAAGTCACTAAGCAGGTCAAAGCTAAGGTTTTGGTAGAGTATCCAACATGGTTAGCCAATATTGTGCCAGTACCAAAGAAGGACAGGAAACTAAGAGTCTGTGTCGAATACCGCGACCATAATCGAGCCAGTCCAAAAGATGACTTCCCCTTGCCGAACATACACATCTTGATTGCTAACTGCGCCAAGCACGAGCTGTAGTCGTTCGTTGATTGTTTTTTCGTTACCATCAGATATGGATGCATGAAGAAGATGCTGACAGAACATCTTTCATTACACCGTGGGGGATGTATTTCAATAATATGATGTTGTTTGGGTTAAAGAACGGAGGGGACACCTACATGAGGGCCATGACTACAATTTTCCATGACATGTTGCACAAGGGAGATCAAGGTGTATATAGACGATATCATCATTAAGACCAAGAAAGTTGCTGATCAGATAGGCAATTTAAGGAAATTCTTAAATAGACTGAGAAGATACAACATGACATTGAATCCCGCAAAATGTGCATTAGGGGTTCCGGCTAGGAAATTGCTTAGGTTCATTGTAAGTCGCCGAGGGATAAAATTGGATCCATCAAAGGTCAAAGCTATTCAAGAATTTCCACCGCCAAAGAACAAGAATCCCGCAAAATCTACTATTATCTGTGAGCCAATTTTCAAGATGCTAAAGAAGGACGCAGCTACCAAATGGATTGATGACTGCGAAAAAGCCTTCGACAGAATCAAGGAGTACCTATCAACACCGCCAGTTTTGGTTCCACCCTAACCAAGTAGACCCCTACTACTCTACCTTGTAGTATTGGGTGAAGCGTTTGGTTGTGTTCTGGGGCAGTATGATGAAACAGAGAGAAAAGAGCAGGCCATCTATTACCTCAACAAGAAGTTCACCCCGTGCGAGGCCCGGTATTTTTTATTGGAATGCACTTGTTATGGTGTGACATGGGTAGCCCAAAAATTAAGGCACTATTCTAAGCTTACACCACGTATCTCATATCAAGAATGGACCCATTGAAGTACATCTTCCAGAAGCCTATGCCCACCAGCAAGCTAGCTATGTAGCAGATCCTGCTGAGTGAATTCGACATTATCTACGTGACTCAGAAAGTAATGAAAGGACAAGAACTAGCGGATCACCTTGCTGAAAACCCTGTGGAAGGAGAATAAGATCCCCTAAAGATGTATTTTTTTGATGTAGATGTATCATTCATAGGAGAAGAAATAGATGTATCCTACGACGGTGGGAGGATGTTTTTTTGATGGAGCAGCCAGTTGTAAAGGAGTTGGAATGGGGGCAGTTGTAGTATCAGAAACTGGCCAGCATTATCCAGTACCTGCCAAGCTCAGGTTCCCGTGCAACAACAATATGGCCGAGTACAAAGCTTGCATCTTAGGATTTGAGCTGGCCATTTACATGAATGTCCAAGGGTTTCTAGTGTTAGGAGACTCGTATTTGCCTATACATCAGGTTCGAGAAAAATGGGCAACAAAGAATTCTAAGATACTCCCGTATTGGCATAATGTACAAGAGTTGAGGAGGAGGTTCACAAAGACAGAATTCCAGCATGTTCCAAGAGTCCATAATGAGTTTGCTGACGCATTGTCAACCCTATCATCTATGATTCAGCATCCAGATAAGAACTTTATGGACCCTATTCCGGTGAAGATTCACGATCAACTAGCTTAGTGTGCTTATCTCAAGGAGGAAGCAGATGGAAAACCTTGGTTTCATTATATCAAGGAATATTTGACAAAGAGAGAATACCTAGAATTTGCAAATCCTACTCAGAAGCGCATGCTCCGGAGGTTATCTAATAATTTCTTTTACATTGGAGGAATCCTGTATAGGATAACTCCTTATTTGGGATTGCTAAGGCATGTCGACGCATAGGAAGCATTTACACTGTTAGAAGAAATCCATGCTAGGACCTGCGATCCACATATGAAGAGTTTTGTCTTAGCCAAGAAGATACTCTGGGCGGGTTATTTTTTGCTGACTGTAGAAATGGACTGCATTCAGTATATCTAAAATTGTCATCATTGTCAGATACATGCAGGCATGATAAAGGTACCTCCAAACGACCTTACTGTAACAAGATCACCATGGTCGTTCGTTGCTTTAGGAATGGATGTTATCGGACCTATCAAGCCCCCCCTAGTAAACAAGCACAAGTTCATTTTAGTGGCAATTGATTATTTCACCAAATGGGTTGAAGCAATATCTTACAGAGTAGTGACCAAGAAAGTCGTGGTGGACTTTTTGCGACCGAAAATTGTTTGTCGATTAGGGAATCTAGAATCAATCATCACTGACAATGGTTCCAATCTCAATAGCGATTTGATGAAGTCCATGAGTGAAAATTTCAAGATCAAACACAAGAATTCTATAGCTTACATGCCTCAAGTGAATGGAGCTGTAGAAGCCACCAATAAGAATATCAAGAAGATACTCAGAAAAATGACAGAGAAGCATAAGCAGTGGCACGAGAAACTATCATTTTCTTTATTTAGGTACCTTACCACTCTCCGCACATCACCTAGTGTAACTCCCTATATGTTGGCTTATGGTACAGAAACGGTCATTCCCGCCGAGGTAGAAATTCCCTCCCTATGGATCATACATGAAGCAGAAATCGACGATGCAGAATGGGTAAAAAGTTGCTATGAAAAGTTAGCCCTTATAGATGGAAGAAGAATGAACGTAGTTTGTCATGGTTAGCTTTGCCAAAAAAAAATATCCAGAGCCTTCAATAAAGTTAAGACGGTTCACACTAGGGCAGTTGGTGGTATAGAAGATCTTTCCGCATCAAGATGAATCCAAAGGGATAATCTATCCCACATAGTTCATAAAGTTCTAACAGGAGTAGCCCTCATACTTATAAAAGTGGACACAGAAGTTTGGCCTAAGCCGATCAATTCAAATGCAGTAAAACGATACTATGTGTAGCATTTATGATTTTCTTGTATGATGTAATTTGAACTATGTCTGACCCAATTCCCATTTAAGAGGGGATAGTAGGTAGCCCTCTGGGTTCGGTCTTTCTCTCCCCCTACAATTGGAAACTGGGGCGGAATTTTGAGGAGGACCCATAAAATTCCAAAATAACTTCAATCAATCATAGCAAGCAACCGTTAGAAGAATCAACCCAGTAAACTGGGGAAAATTTTTGAAAAGGACCCTCAAAATTCCAGAGCAAAAGAGGTTGTAATGTCTCGAACCGCATCACAGTCGCTGGTTTATCTAAGGAAAACTATTTTTTTAATTATGTATTTACGTTACGTTATACTAAATCATGTTAGTCTATTATCAAGATTGCTTTGTTTAGCAGCGCTACCTCGATGGTACATAACATCACTGAAAACGGAGCCAAGCAGTATAGGAATGTTCACGAGGATACAAACTAATCTTTCCTCTCTAAAAAATCATGATTTATCTTTAGATGCAGGCACCCGAGTTGCAAATCACCTAATTCATTTATGCACTCATACTTCTCGGGAATATGACCCTCGAAACAGTTACCTACGCATATTTGCTATCGGCGCATGACATCCCCAGTAGCAACAATATCGCAATCCACTATCAGCTATCAAGCCATCAGCTAAGAATTCTACCCCCATCAACATTTTCTTTATTGCATAAGGCTACCTTTCTGCCTTCCAAGACTAAGCCATATCTCCATTTGCAATTTCTGCATTGCATAAGGCTACTATTCTTCCTTTCGAGGTTAAGCTCTACCTCCATCTGCATTTCTGTATTGCATAAGGCTACCTTTCTGCCTTCCAAGGTTAAGCTCTACCTCCTTCTGTATTTTTTGCATAGCATAAGGCTACCTTTCTGCCTTCTGAGGTTAAGCTCTACCTCCATCTGCATCGGCTGAAACATCGCTAATTTATTTATATTTCTCGCGTGGCCAAAGTATCTCCACGTCATTTAAATCCATCATCGGCTGAAAGATCGCCATTTTATTTATATCTCTTACATAGCTAAAATATCGCCACCTCATCTACATCCTTGCACGGCTGAAAGAACGCCACCTCATTTACGTCATGTATCGGCTGAAAGATCGCCATTTTTGTTTACATTTCTTGCACGGCTAAAATATTGCCACTACATTTAAATCCTGCATCGGTTGATAAATCACAATTTTATTTACATTTCTTGCACGGCTAAAATATCTCCACTTCATTTAAATCATGTATCAGCTGAAAGATCGCCATTTTTATTTATATTTCTTGCATGGCTGAAATATTGCCACTTCTTTTACATCCTGCATCGACTGAAATACCGCGCCGCCTTCTATTTATATCTTGCATCAATTGAAAGATCGCCATCTTCTGCATTTCATGGGCTGAAAGATTTCAAAATTATCCGAAGGCGTCATTATTTGGAGGCACCATCTTATTAGCCCGAGAACGCCTTGCCATGGCCAGAGGACCCCATTTTATCTTTTGCATATGATTATTCAGAGGCATCATGGTTCGGAGACATCATTGACATAGCCCGAGGACAACATTTCACGGCCTGCGAATCCTCTATTACATACTTCATGGCCCTAGATATCATGGTCTGAGGACGTCATCCTAATCTTCCAAAGACATCATTCATGGTCCAATAGAAACTTGAATCATGTTTAAATTTATGCACAATATATGTTCGTATTGCTCATTTGCAGGTAAATCGGCTAGCAAAAACCGTCTTAGCAGGAGCGATCCCGTTTCGGTTCTCGCATCCCTAATGGACTATAGCCATCCACCCCAACCGAAATATCACATCCGTTCTTAAAAGATCTCCATCGGCATACTCTGCCAACGGATCCTATACTACATACGGTCTGATTCCTATAAGACCAGGGATATGTAGGCGGCTCGAAAACCAGAGCACAGTCAAGTCCTAGAAACCATTTTCGCTCAGTCAAAATTGGCCATCATATCTTTACCCGACAACTCTTTCATCCTTCTCGGGTAAAGAAGGGCAGCTGTTGTTACCCAATTTTTCCCTATGTATTTGTATATAAAACATACTTTTAAAATAACATATATATACATATATAAGCATACCCAGATGTTTTAGTATTTTCCTAATTTCTTAAGGTTATTAAAATCAATTTGTTGTCTATTTTAGCTGCACAAAATAAATAATTATTCCCGAAATCGTCAATTTTGGTGAATAATTTATTTATTCCCATATTAATACCAAAATATAGTTAAGGTAATAGTTGTATATTTTTACATATTTATTTGGCATTTTAAAGCTAAATTGCATATAATTGCAATTTTTAGCCCATTTAAGATTTATAGTATTTTATAATTGTAAAATTGGTTCTAGCATTTTTAAATTAATATTTATATAATATTAACTGGCTCAGTACTTTCAATTTGCTTCTAAAATTATTTTTACTATCTTTTATAAAATAAAAGGGAAATATGGCTATTTTACAACCAGTTTCATTGTAAATACAACCCTATTTTATTTCAAATTTTAGCCTAAATTAACCCCCAAATCAACCTAGTATCAATTTCTAAACGGGCCAACCCATAACCCAATTCAAATGACCCAACCCGATCCGCACCTACCCGCTTAAATCTAAGACGTTCAACAACTATCAATTACCCTTCCATAATTGAACCCCAAACCACTACCCTAATTCTCTCATTTTCCATCCCTCCACCACATCTGAAATCTCTCTCCTCTCCAAACTCTCTCTAACCTTCTCGTCTCCTGATTCTCACTTATCCATCCCTAGGATCTGATTTTTCCAAGCCTCTCATTTTTAGAGTTTCTCCGATACCCTAAGTTGTTCAAGGTTTTTCTCTTTTTATTTTTCTAGATCTATGATGTATTTGTGCTTCACTTGACTTTCAAAAAGTTTTCCCTAAATTTTCTTTGTAAAAACATTTGTCTTCAAATTAGGGTTTCTGAAAAGTTTTCAAAAAACATCTTTTGATTCTTCATTTTCTTCTCTTTATGAGTGTTTGCCTATATTATCCTCGTGTGTTCTCTTTTTACCACGCGTGTGCTATTCTTGTGCTCTTCTTTTTCTACATTACATGATACTCCTGTTCTTTGTATTCTACTATACCTCTAGACTAGGCTCACATACTAATACATGCTATATTTTCCCACATGTTCCTTGTTGTGCTTTTCGGTATTATTCTATTGCATGTGTCTTATGTGGAATTCTTTTATTTTGTTTGCGTTACTGGATTTTGTTAGAGTATTTGCTAAGCATGTTTCATCTTAAGTTTATATTACCTCTCATTCTTTCTGAATTTTATTTAAGTCTCGAGCTTTTCTTTAACATGTTCTTTGTGCTCTTAAAATGACTCTTTCACTCTGTTATTTCAAATTTGCTATCATGTCTATTTGTTTCTCCTATGACTCTGAAAAAAGACTTATGATCCTTTATTGTGGCTTGCTTCTTGTATCTTTATCTGATTCAAGTGGAAACCCTGGGATTTGGGGTTTCTTTTTTGGCAAATTTGATTTCATGTTTGGCCTCTACTTTGGACTACCAGACTCATTCTGAGTCTATGAACTGTCTGTGAGTATCTTTGTTGTGACTCTAAATTTTCTTCTTTCCGTTTCTCATGCCTGTCTTTTCTAATAAGCATGACAGTCTCTTCTTGATTCACATATTTGTGTGCTTTATATATGAGAACTCCTCCTTCAAAAGGTTTTACCAACTAATAAATTGATTTTGAAGTCCACTAATGGTGGTTTAATTGATTGCTATTGGTTTTCTCTAATTTACCCATTCCTGACTTGGTCCATTCGAGTTAAGACAATAATTTGGATTTGACTAGTTGTTTGATTGATCCCCTTTCCTTTTCCTTTTTGCCAACTGTGTACAATTGGATGTTGCCGTAATTAACCCTTATGTATTTACCCTTCCTGTGTTACTTTGGAAAAGATTTTAATCAAACTCTTTCCTTAAATGTCTTCTACCCGTTTGAAATTAGAATCCCTTAATTAAAGGGAGATTTTATATGATTGATTGCAAATTTTTTACCTTTTTATACTTGTTATTTGCACTATAAAAGGGGCACAACCCTTCTGCACTTGGGACAACTTGGAACTTTCAAGTCAATACACATATTCTTATACACAACTACTCTTCAGTTCTCTACTCTCAATTGATGGCTCTTATACCGCTTGCTTGCAATTTGGGTCTACAAGGCTTTTGCTTTACTTGTTTGTTTCCCCAATAACTGTATGTTCTGATATAGTTTCAACCCTCATCTCAATATGTTTATTTACAGCTTTTTCAATCTTGTGGTCCTTACAATTCATGCTCAGTGATTAACCTGTATGCTATTCTCCTTGGTACCTATTTCTATGATGAATTCCCACACCCTTATTCCTCTCTTTGTATTTGAGTTAGGGTTCAAGGCCTGGCAGTATCCAAATTAATGCTCAGGTTTGAACCTCGCCGTCAATGGGTCATAACTCCCAAACATAGCCAATATGTGTCACGACCCCAGTTCGTCCTCCATGAACATGTCATGATGGCACCTAGTTCCTATGATTATATAAGCCTAACAATGCTAAAGATAAACCATAAATTGCGGAAGAATAATTAAAACTAGTTCAGTAAAATTAACATGTATTTAAGGTGCCGCTCGGCACATACAATAACAACTCTGAAAGCTAACAAAAATTCCCAAAATCGAGAATCTCACAAATCACAAGCTAATGGATACATGCGAGGCTCTGACTCAAGAATATCTATAAAAAGGAGAAATATTGAAAGGGCTATACTTATTATAAAAAGCTAGAAAGGGACTCCTAGTTCTGTGAACATAGCAGATATACCTCGAAGTCTCTACCGATACGCCTTCTTCCAAGGCTGACAGAATTAAGTGGGAGTACTTGTATCTGCACAACAAAAATGTGCAGAAAAGTAGCATGAGCACACCACGGCGGTGCCTAGTAAGTATCAAGACAAACCTCGGTGGAGTAGTGACGAGGAATAGTCAAGACACCTACCGGTCAATAAACAATATAATCATAGGAACAACGAGAATGATACATAAATATGAATTGACTGTACGAAATGAACTATACTGCTACAATTCACAATAAGGGAAAGGAAGAACAAGTAACAACGAGAAAATAATAAATAGTGATGCATAACGATGGAAAATCACAATCCAAATCCTAAGGTCGCAACACAGCAGGGGAAAAATCAAGTCCATCGCTCATATCCTACAAGGATGTTCACATAAAGTATTATTCACTCTTTCCACAATTTCACCAAGTCTCGGACAAACCACCATTCACGAAAACCCAGTATCTGAAATCTAACATTTGGCATCATGTGCCCATAAGTCCCTCAGTCATGCTGACCCTTAACCGGCTAACCATGGTCACTCTCACATATATAATGGATAAACTAGGGCGTACCTCCCTCAGCAAATGTAGGAGCAATTTACCTCTAACGGGAGTATTCCACTACATATATTCTTGTGCAAGTGTTTTTACAAGAATTCTACCAACTAGTAAACATGAATATGAGGACAGACCGCACGTACAATGTTTCCTCACAACTTCCGAGTGATAAAGCTCATATAGATAAAATACCGACAATCACAATAATAACAAAATATGAATGCCTCCGGAGGACATCATAATTCATTACAATCAACCCTGACATAACCCACCTTGTTTCGCCACATGTGCAATAATAATATAATAAGCACCACCTTTTTTTGCGCACACGTACCAAATGACATGACAGAGCTACTGCAACTTCAGTAATTCTAATCCTACTCTCGGATCAAAAACTCACTATCGGACCGGAAACTTCAAAAATTCAATTTTCGGCACTTCAAGCCTTAACGAGCAACAGACTTCAAAAATACATTTCGAGCACACTCCCAACCTGAAAATCACATAACGGAGCTAACGAAACCATCAGATTTCCATTCCAAGGCCGTCTTCACACTGCTCGAACTACGGGAAACTTTCCAACACTTAAGCTCACAATTAAGGACTAAGTGTCCCAAAACTCTCGGAAGCTCGAATCCGAACGTTCCGGCAAACCAAAGTAGCAGTAAAAGTCTTAGAGGAAGCAGTTTTATAGGGGATTGGGGCATTAATTCTTAAGACGACCGGCCAGGTCATTACATCCTCCTACACTTAAACATTCGTTCGTACTCGAACGAGCATCGAGACATTCCTAAAGTCCTCAAGTCACTGAGTGCGCACTGCCAACCTACATCCGCAGGTCATCCCATGTCACCCCAATACATTTAAGCCTAACGACACCATCTCAACTAAAATTTAAGCCTGACGACACCATCTCAACTAAAATTTAACCTTTCTAGCAAAACCAATAGGCCTTCGAGCCAGAATTCGCACCTTCCATCTGTTTCAAAAGAACCTGATCCTATATCCATGTCCGGTACCAGCCTTAACGAGTTACTTCCATTCATTCTAACACACACAGGGTACAACCACACAACATGACACATCACACATAGGTCCACAATAATATTTTTGATAGCAATACTTGCCTGAGATCAAAATCCGTAACGACCATAAGCCTCATATTCATCAGGAACTCCTTCAAACTACCACAACATTGGTGACGATACAATAACCACAAAAACCACATAGCAAAATACCCGAATAACCAATTTTCAGCTTATACCAATAGGGCACACCCAACAACTAGAACTCAAGAAGCATAGAACGAGAATGAACAAATATGGGAAGGGAAAGCATACAAAGGAACTATCAAACAAGTCAGACTAGCACAATGTTTTTTAACGAGCAAGAATGAAAGCATATAAAAGACACAAGGATCTTATACTGATATACCCTTCACCGCAGTACACAGCCCGGTCTCAACATATCAAATCACCTAAAATCACGAGGGTCCCGCCCTCAATACTGAATCACAAGTAGAACACACATCAATCCATCTAGAGACTCTCCCTAGATAACCCCTGTCTACAAATTAAAACACACGCTGGCTCCCACATTGGTGGAGCATAGAATTCACAACTCGTAACCAAGAATACAAAGAAATCACATCAAACCTACCGAAACAGAGAACGAAAATTTACTATTAGCCCCATAACGTTTGATAATAGCTAAAAAAAGACGATAGAAACATCTATCACTCATAGAATCTCCCAACAGGATAATTACATAAATAGAGTGCAAATCGTGAAGTGCAACCATAAACGGAACAATAAACGAGGAAACTCACCCTGTTAAGCAGAACTGTGATGAACTATAGATAGCGCTCCCCATAACAAACCGAATCCATACCTGAATGACATTCAACTGCCACACCGGCCTCAAGCCTACTATATGAAACACATCAATGAGCCGGGCCTCCCCCTCTTGGGCGCCCTCCACCTGCCTGAATACCTCGCTGGGACACAACGATCTGAAGTCTGGGACAATCTCTCACCATGTGGATGGTATCTCCAAACTCAAAGCACCCTCTCTGCTTACGAGGCGGTAGGAACTGTGCGATACGGGTACTCCGAGATCCATGAGCACCTGAGTCACCATGCATAGTATGAAGCGGGAAGTGAACTGGCTGACCCGCAAAACCTTTACCATGACGCACCCTACCTCCAAAATAAGGACCCGTATGTCTCCTGAGTCTATGAGGACCCCTCGCCTTCTAAAACTCTCTCTCCCAATCTCGTCTGCTCTCTCTCTCTCTCTCTCATGACCCTGCCTTCCCTCTCTCTATCTAGCATGCATACCCTCTATCCTCCTAGCAATGTTCACCACCTACTGATACAGAATATCCATCTCATAGGCCATGCTAGACCAGTTTTCTAGGAATAAGCCCCTCAATGAACAAGCGAACCTTCTCGCGAACAGTAGAAACCAAGGCTGAGGCATGTATAACAAAACTGGTGTAATGGATAGCATACTCCAAGACGGTCATAGCACCTTGGCACAAATAATCAAACTCCATGCACCATGCATCCATAAGGCTTTGAGGGAAAAACTCTCTCAGAAACATATTTGAAAACTGGGTCCAAGTCAGTGAAGCTGCCTCATCTGGGCTGTCTAACTCATAGGTGCGCCACCAATCATAGGCAGCTCCTCGAAGCTAGAAAGTAGTGAAAGAAACCTCGCTCGATCTAGAGATACCCATAGTATGGAGAGTGCGGTAACATTTATCAAGAAACCCCAAGGCATCGCCTGATGCGAATCCACTGAACACGAGAGGATCATACTTCTTGAACCTCACTAATCTCATCTACTCATGTTCAGAAGTTGCTGCCATCCCTTCGGGAAAAACTGGTGTTGCATAGGATGCATGAATAATCTCGGGTACCTGCTCAACATGCGAGAGTCTATGCTCCTCCCCTGACCTGGGATATGGCTGCAGCAAGGGCAAGCAATCTTTCCTAAGCCAAAGTGGTGTACATTCTCATCAACTGTGCCAAAGTCTCCTAAAGGGCTGGAGTAATAGTGGTAGTAGGCGTGACAGGTGTCTGGTCTCCGGCTGGATCTACTGGTGGTACCTCGACGGCAGCTCGCATAGGTGCTCTCGCTGCACCACATGCTTTTCCTCAAACTCTACCCCAGCCCTAACCTCCAACGACTGCAGCAGGGGGCAGGGGTGCATGATCACCTCGGGTAGTATGTGTTCTCACCATGTGTGGGAGAGTAGAAAATAGAGGTTTAGGATTGTGGTTGTCAATAATCTCGCATGACAGGGAAATAAAAATGAAGTGGAATTTTCCTAACGGTTACATAGCCTCTCACAGATAAGTACAGAAGTCCCCGTACCGATCCATGAGACTCTAATAAACTGGCTTGTGACATGTGACTGCTATGAACCTACAACTCTATTTCCAAATTGTCAGGACCCTAGTTTGCCCTCCATGAACATGTCGTGACGGCACCTAGTTCCTACGACTAGGTAAGCTTAACAATGCAGTAGATAAACCATAAATTGCGGAAGAATAATTAATACTGGTTTAGTAAGATAAACATGTATTTAAGGTACTGCTCGGCATATACAATAACAACTCTCGAAGCAAACAAAAATTCCCAAAACTCGGAATCTCAGCATCACAAGCTAAGGGATACATACAAGGCTCTGACTTAAGAATATCTATACAAAGGAGAAATACTGAAAGAGCTATACTTATTACAGAAAGCTTGAAAGGGACTCCTCGGGCAGCAGACGTCTAGATATACCTTGAAGTCTCTACCGATACGCCTCCTTCCAAGGATAACAGAACTGAGTGGGCGTACCTGTACCTGCACAACAAAATTGTGTAGAAGAGTATCATAAGCGCACCACGGCGTTGCCCAGTAAGTATCAAGACTAAGCTCGGTGGAGTAGTGACGAGGAACAGTCAAAACGCCTACCGGTCAATAAACAATATAATCATAGGAACAACGGGAATGATATATAACTATGTAATGACTACAAGAAATGACCTATAATACTGAAATTCAATAAAAGGGAAAGGAACAACAAGTAACAACGAGAAAATAATAAATGGTGATGCATAACGATGGCAAATCACAATCCAAATCCAAAGGTCGCAACACAGCAGGGGAAAAACAAGTACATAGCTAATATCATACAAGGATGTTTACATAAGGTCTTATTCACTCTTTCCACAATCTCACCAAGTCTTGGAAAAACCACCACTCACGAAAACCCAGCATCTGAAATGTAACACTTGGCATCCTGTGCCAATCAGTCCCTCAGTCATGCTGACCACTAATTAGCTAACCATGGCCACTCTCACATATATAATGGATAAAAGAGGGCGTACCTCCCTCCTTAGCAAAAAGAGGAGCAATTAACTTCTAACGGGAGTATTCTCCTATGTGTATGCTTGTGCAACTATTCTAACAAGAATTCTACCAACTACTAAACATGAATAGGAGGACGAACTCCACATACGATGTTTCCTTACAACTTCCGAGAGATAGAGCTCATACAGGTAAGCACCCACAATCACAATAATAAAAAAATAGGAATACCTCCACAGACCATCACAATTCATTACAATTAACTTCTGACATAGCCCACCTTGTTCCTCCACGTGTGCAATAATAATATAATAAGCACCGCCTTATTTCACCACACGTGCATCACAATGTTCCCACCTTATTCCGTCACATGCGCAACCCACATATAAGCATATATAAAAATCCCGCCTTAATATGCCGCATGTGCAAAATATCAATAACAACAATAGCACGGCAAAGACCTCGTGCAACCCCTCAACAACAACTGCTCGACAGAGACCTCGTGCATCAGAATAGCAATAGTCACAAGACAGAAACCTCATGCATCACAGTATCAACAACAACATGGGAGAAACCTCGTCTATCATGTTGTCAACAACAGCACGATAGAGACCTCGTGCCTCACCATCTCAAGTACCATACATCAAGTGACAGTAAATACTGGATTAACGCGAGAGAGTCAACTCAGGTATTTCAGCTCACCAACAAATGGTACAAACTAACTCATCAGGAGTAACCGTAATAGAGAAATACTAAGCGCAGTAAGAACAACTTAACATGGGATAAATAATACGACACAACGATTCCATAATACTCAGTTCAACAAAAAGGGAGTTGACATGAATAAAATAATGACAATTAAGGAGATATCAACTAAACATAGGATATAAATCTTCCTTCCAATTAAGACCAATTAATTACATGAGAGATAGAAATAATGCTTTCCAGATGAAGACAAGCAGTTAGAAATGATAATGTGACTATAGAAGGGTAAATGTCTACAATTAAACAAGCAAAAGTCAACTAGGCAACAAGAATAACCAACAAGGGCAGATAAATTCCAAGTAAGTCACGTAAAGGTGAAACTATTAAAAGGAAACTCAATCGTATCAAGAACAACTTCATATTCGGTGATTACAAGGATCTAAGAGCCTAATGGTGCAATTTTCCACAAATAAATCCAAGCACGCACTTATCACCTCGCGTACAAGGAATACAATCAACAAAGAAGACTCAAGTCATAAGGGGAAGTCCCCCACTCAAGGTTAGGCAAGATATTTTCCTCGAACCAACTAAATTCAACTAGCAACCGCGTTCTTGCCATGAGTACTCGACTCCAAATGGCCCAAATCTGTTTAATTAAATAACACATTGCGATTAACATCTCAAGCAATAAGTTTTTATTATTCAATTCAAAGCTACAGCGTGAAATTAGGTAAAATGACCAAAACACCCTTCATGCCAATGTTTCAGAATCAAATAATTTTTACATTTTCAAAACCTTTGTACTCTCACGAGTCTAACCGTATAAAAATATCTCAAATATGAGGTCAAACACCACTTAAATCCAAATAGTTTAGCCTATGAAGTTTCACCTAATATTTTCAAATGTTTATCCTAATTTTGAATTTTAATGATGGATTTAACTACAAAATGATGAAATACAATTAGAAGGGATTAAAGAAACATTATCCAATAGTCTTCTCTTCCAAACCCAATAAAAATTGCCCTTCCCCGAACTCAATTTAAATTTTCTAACTTATGAAAACTAACCCTCAAAATTTCTATATCTTAACAGAGATTTATGCTTCTGCGGACAAGGGACCGCTTATGCATTCCCACTAACGCGGTCCCGCATATGTGGAAGTTTTGTCGCTTCTGCGACTCTTGCCTAGAATCTAATTTCCGCTTCTGCAAAAATAAAGTTACTTCTGCGGTTTTTTTTAAATGCCCCAGATCGCTTCTGCAGTGGTTTTCCTCGCAAGTGCGGTCCTTCTTCTGCGGACCGACCACCGCATCTGGGGAAACTAAGAACCTTGACCAAAACCGCTTTTGCGATCCTACATATCGCATCTGCGGAAATGCATATGTAGTTCCCAAGCCGCAGATGCAGAAATACAAAAAACAGCAAAGAGTGATATTTCCCAACTTCCAAAATTCTTCCGTCGACCTTCCGAAATCATCTTAAGGCCCCCGGAACCTCAACCAAAATCACCAATACACCTAATATCCTATTCAATCTTGTACCAATCTTCAAAACACCTAAAACAACATTGGAAACTTGATCAAACCTAACCAACACATGCTCGAATGACTTGAAATTTTTTTATACATGTCCCAAATGACATGATGGAGCTACTGAAACATCCAGAAATTGTATCCTACTCTCGGATCAAAAACTCACTATCAGACCAGGAACTTCAAAAATTCAAACTTTGGCATTTCAAGCCTAAACGAGGTATGGACTTCAAAAATACATTCTAAACACACTCTCAACCCTAAAACCACCTAAAGGAGCTAATGAAACCATCGAATTTCCATTTTGAGTCTGTATTCACACTGCTTGGACTACAGGCAACTTTCCAATACTTAAGCTTACATTTGAGGACTAAGTCTCCCAAAACTCTCCGAAGCTCATATCCCAACGTCTCGACAAACCAAAATAGCAGAAAATGACTTAGAGAAGTAGTTAATAGGGGATCGGGGCATTAATTCTTAAGACGATCGGTATCGTCACAACAGGCTGGTTAGGGGTGTGCCAGCATGCCGAATTGCTGGGCATGACCACTAGCCTGCCATGGCCTTCCCTAACTCTCTCTATGCACATATACTTATTCTTAGACTCTAAATTCCGCCCCCCTCCTATGAGCCTTGCCTTGGGACCTTGATTTCCCTCATTTGAGGGCTGGTCCTTCCACACTGCACTATAATTTGATTTTGCAATGCATTTATGTTGTAAGCACATGCCGGAGTCCCCCATGAGGCTCTTGGGAACTTTGACACACCCCAAATTAGAGAAAGACTTTAGAAATTCTTAATTTATGAGTTGGTTCATCTCATATTTTAGATCTTGAATTAGGCTCCTTGGTTGTAGTTTGATTTCTGATGTAATTTTTCTTTTTTTGTTAACTTTGGTCTGTAATAAGTTGTAATAACTCATGGGTATATAGTGAAAAGGGAAATGGCTACTCATATAAGCATGTCGGTAGACATCATGTTTTTAGGAATTTATTCCTGCAAATCTCATTCTTCCAACAAGTGATGCATTTAATGTAGATTTCCTGCCTATAAGTTATGCATTTCATTTAGAAATATTACCTATAAGTTATTGCGTTACTGCATTAGAAATCTTGCCTATAAGTTGTCTCACTTCTGCATTATACCATGACTATAAGCTTCTACATCCTTGCATCACATAGATAACTTGCCAATAGGACCTTTTCAGTTCTGCATTTACATCCCTCAGTAGGCAAACAATTTATAGGTTTAAAAATGAAATCTGCATTTATACACATCATGCCCATAGGATTCTCGCACTTCTATATGCGTTTCAAAATCAATCACGCCTAGAAAGTATCTTTGTAAAGATAATCAACTGAAACTGAATCAAGCCTAAAAACCAGTAATAATGTCGTCGTGCATCTGCACTTTTATAATCAGTAACCCCTTTTTTTTAAAACTAGTACATTTCCTTGTTTGTTGGATTCAAGGTCCATGGGTCTCATCTAGGTAAGCCATTAGGTAATTAATTAATGGCATCATCCTTTGATAATTACAACCAGTGGCAGGCCTAATTGGAACTTTTTACATGAGAAATATATGATAAATCAGCCTACTTTCACGTTTAAGTTTAATTAAAGGACTAACTAGTACTTGTAAGCCATGCTAAACAACTTACTGCTTTGAATAAGGAGGCTTATCTGAGCCTTTATTTTATATGTCTTTCCCTTTTACTGTTATATGTGTTTTTGTTTATCGCACTAGACTTTTGTCCTTTTTAAAACTCTAAAAAGCCAATCTCCCTTCCCTTTTAGGAGTAGTAGTCTTAACTGCCTCCGGGACTGATAGGATTGTGGCAGGTAATAGCATGCAATAAGTAGCGAGGCCAATCCGTGATTTAATACCTCAACGGGGTGGGTAGGGTAGACATGGATATGATGACCATGCAATAACACCACGTATATAAATGGTTATCGGGTGTTGTGTGGAGTGATCCATGTTATTTATAAACCTAGGACCCTCTTTCCTCTTTACTTATTCACATCCTTTTTTTCAGCTTCTTTCTCTTCAATTACTTGCACCTATTATGCTAATCTATCTTTTAATAGTCTGGTTTACAGCATTGTTCCCTCCCAACTTCCGCCTATTTTCATTTCCCTTTAAATTACTTGCATAAATTGTTTGTCCCCCTTTCCCCATTATTTGTTTAGGTTTATTTTCAGGATTGTTTAAGCTATTTCTTTAAAACTGCCGATTTCTTTATCTTTCCTCAAATGTTCAATTTACTTGCAACATTATGTGAAAACCCCCTTTTATTTGAGACTTTTATTTGCTTTATTTGTTATTTAAAGTCACAATTGTAGCATGGCCGAGAACCACAGTAGTGCATCTCGAGGGTACCTAACACATTCCCCTCGAGAAAATTTCAAGCCCTTACCCATTCTCTAATTCTTCTTCTTTTTTAAGCTGAGTTTAGTCTTAATGTCCTAGTGCACTTAATCATTAGGTGGCGAATCTTCTAAATTACAAACCCAATTCCTAAAAAGAAAGAGTTGTCATCCCAAATGATATGATCCCAATCTCGCCTGAGAAAAATGGGGCGTCGACATACCTCTAGTGGCCTAATGAGTGTAGCAGTACAGATGATACAGAGACTTAAGTGAGTTGCATTCCTTGTGAAGATCCGACGCCAGCAGAATCCATTTCAGTGTATTATATTTACTTTCTGTCCAAGTTTGGATTTCCTAGTAATTGCTCAGGCACTTGTGACACTGGGTTTTGGAATGCTTTCGGGATTACTTAGTACTTTTCAAAAGACATCATTATTTATTCAGTGGAACATAATGTATATTGTTTAAATTTATAAAAAATGATTTCAGAATTATCTAAAACGACAAATTTCTAGTTAAATGGTATTGGCTTGCCTAACAGTTGTGTCTCACACTATCATGACACTTGTGGATTTTGGGTTGTGGCACATGGTATCACAGCACTAGGTTTCCTTAGGTCTCACGAGTGATGAGCAAGTGTAGTAGAGTCATACAGATTGGTACAAAGACATTTGTACTTATCTTCGAGAGGCTACATAGTAGTTAGGAGGACTCCACTTCTTGATTCCTTATCATGCGATTTTATTTCCTGGAGTCGTATGCCATTGTTTCCTTCCTACTCAATCTTACGCAACGTGAAATGCTTATTAATAATCAGGCATTGAGAATTGATATGGTACTACAGATGTGGTGCGAGATGTTTCCTCTTACTTGTTTGACTCGGCAGCGAAGGATGAGGAAGGGCATGTGGGAAGTTTCTTGTGGTGATTAAACTCCTAGAAGGCCAAGTATGGGAAACAAGAGCTGAGTAGTTGCTTGAAGGAGTGAGTTTAAATGAAGAGGGAGAGTGGAAAAGCGGCACAGGAATTCTATGGTAGGATGACTACATGCCTTGGGAGGAGTTTGGAGTGATTTAGGATTCATGGTGGATAGTGACTAGGTCTATGAGCTTAACTTGAGATATTTGCTAGCATAACGGTGCAAGATTTGATATGACAGAAATGAGCTGCTTCATATGAAGAAGGATATAACATGACTTTGAATTGCAAGATATTGCCGAACATTTAGTTGATGTCCATGAGGAGTGAATGGACTTATGCAGCTGGTGAATGAGCATAGACTAAGGTGGGTTATCTCCGATGAACAGGTCAGCGTTCGCGTGGTCTATTAAGCACTTGCGAAGGATTTTACTGGATGTGCAGTAAGAGGTCTAATATGTGAATGTTGCTAAAGATTCAGAGTGTTCATGAAATGCTAATGGAAGGATTTAGAGGAATCGGGCGGTTTAATTGTGCAATGTAATGTCAATAAGAGATAAACAATCTTGGTGGGTTCCAAAGTTGTGTAATAGTGGCTTCAAGCTAAGTGGGAGAGTCCCACCGCCTACGATTGGATTGTCTGGTCGCCTGTTTGTGAGATTTCTAGTTATTGGCAAATTGATGGGTTACTGTGACTAAGGAAAGAGAACATCAATGGTAACTTGAGCAAATAAATTGAAGAACATGTTCTATAATTGGCCATGTTCATGTTTAGGGAATGCGTAGGAATTATGCTTTGCGTAGAAGTTCGTTGCAAGGAACGTGATTCGGCCAGTTGCTTCTTTGAGAGGGTGGTCATGTTCTAGCAGAGCCTTGCAGTAGATTATATTTGTGACCAATTCAGAGTGGGTGAGTCTCAATAACGGTCCTAGTGGGTACAAAGGTTAAGGTGTGGTGTCTAAGGGTTTTGAGTCCATAATATTGTTGAGTATCGAGCTTTTGCAGCATATTATGATTAGGTGCTTTGAATATTCTTTGTTCTATTCGGTCTGCCATATAAATTAAGAGGAATGGGAGAAACTGACTTTAGATTCATATAGGAATTATCATATGGGTGTACCAGTTGAGGATGTGAATATGCACATAAGGAGGCTATGAGATGGTTCGTGGAAATTGGGACATCATGGTCTCATGAAATACGGTCACTCAAGATGAGTGCGAATTTAGGTTCGTGATGTTTTGAAAAGGGATACTATTATTCATAAGTCAAGCACATAGTAAATTAAAGGAAGTAAAAATAATAAGTCGATAAGGGTTGAATTAGTATAATGGTTGTAATAATACGTGCGAGGTTTAAGGGTCGCCGTAATTGATTTTACATAGAGGCTTTCGAATGTTATGGCCTATTATGTTCAGATGGATTCCACAAAAGTTATGGTGGTTTAGACCACTACTTGAGGTTGGTATTTTGTGTGGTTATGATAATTTAGTCACGGGTTGTAATGGTTCTGTTGAAATGAGTTAAGTAAGAGGCTTCTATATGATGTAGTGTTTACCCTATTAGTGGTTCAAGAATTATGATGAAATTATTGTACTCTTGCATATTATCATGATTAATTGTCGTTAGTAGCGTGGGCTTTGAAAGTTGAGAATTAAGGTAGCGGTTCAGTGTTAACAAGGAGGTCACAGGCTCGGATGAGCAAGAAAAATATATAGATGTTTTGAGTAAGCTGGTATTATCTTCATCATCACCTAAGATCAATGTCATGAGAAAGAGGTTTTGTTGTTGAATTGCAGATCCTTGATTCACTTTGCAACTTTTGTATGGCCGATGGTATAGATGTGCAAACTTGTTACCTGGTTCAGAATGTCGTGAGAGAATATCCTATGAAAGATTGTATAAATGTGACGTGTAGTCAATTAATTAAATGTGTATTTAAAAAAATTATGGAAATCGCTAATTGAGAATTTATGCCTGAAGGGCGCTCGGTTCACTTGGTTGTGGAATGTGGAAGGTTGTTCCGGATTGGACGTCCGTTCTTGTGTGTTACGGGAAACAGAGGGTTATTATGGACCTAATAAAGGTTATTGGCCTACTTTGGTACGATTAGAATTGGCATGAGGTCTATGAATGGATTTAAATATGAATAAGGGTTCTATATCATGTCGAATGTGTTCATTTCAACATAGCTCCCCAAATGGAGGAGTATTAGGACGTTGGATGTTATTTCATTGTCGGTCAATTTATGTATTGCTATATTATGCTGTGTGAGTTCCGAAATGGATTGATTAATTTCTTGTGTGTTGAGGTTCTGCATAGCGATGGTGTTATGTGAGCAGGATGGCTCTTGAGATTCAGATCATATATCACACTTCAGTTGTGCTTAAGTTTTGTAGCTTATGTCACTATCTATCTCCCCAGGGATGGTATTATGCACTTAGCGTGCTTGAGGACGATATTCAGTATTTTGTAGTAATGAGCAATTTTTCTCGGTTTATCTTCACATGTGAATTATATGTGTGGATCGAGTGGCACGCCGCCACGGGAACGTTGTTTGGATCAGGTTGCACGCCGGGACAATGTGACGTTAAGTACAAGTTCCCTATATCTGTTTTTGTGTGTTTTGTTTCCCATTTTCTGAAGAAAGTTCATATTAGTTGCACGAGTTGAGTAGTCCCTTCTAGAGTTCATTTTCCTTGCGTATCACGTTCGAGCTTGTGGCCTATTGGAACGTTTTGGCATTATATGGGACTTTTAATCATGACTGGGGTGGGTTATTTCCTAAGCAGTTTGTACTGGATGAGACGAGGACCTAGGATCAGTGCAGTTATATTAAATGAAGTATATTAGAGAGAAAAGGTAATTATTTAGTTCAAAATAAGGTAACAGTTCTTGTTAAAAGCCTAGAATCAATACTTGCTTACTTGGCAGTTGGTTATGATTTTCTACACATCTCTTCTGTCGTGGCAATATTGTGAAAGTTGGAACAAGACTTGTATATCATGAGGTGCATTGTGAGTATTAGATTCGAGGAATGTCGGTTATTATGATCAGAGAATATTATTATGGTCCTGTAAATGATGTGGTGCATGGTGAGAATTCAGAAAAGGCACATTGTCATATTCTGGTACCTTGTATAGTGATTGATATAGTGTTCATATATTGGAAGGCATTGCGGAGAAATACGGATGTTAGAATTGGGCTCTAAGCTTATTTACTTGACTAAAAGGGAAAATCTTCAGAATTGATTGAGCTAATGTGCTCAACTGTGTTGTAGTTGCACGGGTATGTGCACGAGGTGTTAAGTAGGGATTTTGGACAACTCCAGTACAGTTTTAGCACTTACGAGGACAAATGTATGTTTAAGTGGGAGAGAATGTAACTACCTGACCGGTAGTTTTGAGCTCTAGTTCGTCGTGCAGTAGTTTGAGTCCATGATCAGCTCAACTTCAGGTATTATGACTTGTACGCATGGTTTGAATTGAATTTTGGGAAGTTCAGAGTTGATTTGTAAAGAAAATTCCCATTTCAGAAGTTTGAAAATGAAAGCGATAACTAATATAGGATTTTTTAGTAAACGACCTCGAAATTGAGATTTGAATGTTCTAGGAGGTTTGTATGATGATTCCGAACTTGGACATATGTTTGGATTAGGTTTTGGAAGAACCAGGAACATTTCAGCACCTGTTGTGGAAGTTAGTATTTTTGGAAGAATTTCATAAGTTTGGTTGAAGTGAATTTCAGTATTATCAATGTCCGTTTGGGACTTAGAGTCTGGGAATAGCTCTGTATGGTGATTATAGTGTTGGGAGCGCGATCGAAAGTGAATTTGGAGGTCAGTGGGTCATTTTGGAGTCATTTGGCAAAATATAGAAACTTGAAGGTTATTGAGGAGTTTGACTGGAAGCAGACTTTTCGATACCGGGGTTGGATTTCGATTCCGGAAGTTGGAGTAGATCCGTAATGTTGAATATGACTTGTGTGCAAAATTTGAGGTAAATCAGACATGACTTGATAGATTTCGGAAACTTAAAATTTTAAAGTTCACTACACTTTGTTTAGTGGGATTCATGGTTTTAGTGTTGTTTGATGTGATTTGAAGACTCAAGAAGGCCCGTGTTATGTTATTAGATTGGTTGGTGTGATTGGATGGGGTCCTGGGGGCCTCGGGTGTGTTTCGGCGTGGTTTTGAATCATTTCGGATTGCTTTGCAATAGATGATGTTGGCACCTGATGTTGTTCTTCACGTTTGTGAGGATCTTCTCACGTTTGCAAAGAAGGATTTATCTTTAGGGACTTTTTTCGTCGCGTTCGCGAAGGGATCCTCGTGTTCACGGAGAACAAAATCTCTGTTGCACAGGTTTGATTTTGAAGGTTCATATCTCGCAATATATAAAAAATTTGGAGATTATCCAAAAAAAAAGTTGATGGCCTTTGTATCTAATTTTCAGAAAGGTAAATTATTTATTTGGATTTAGATACAAAACGCAATGGCTCATACACTATAGGCTGTCCAGGAAGATGAAGAAGAAATTTGTGTTGCACATGGCTGGTATTGGCAGCTTATATCGCAAAATCTATAAGGATTTAGGAAATTTACAAAACATAAAAGTTGTAGATCTTGGTGATTATTTTTAAAACCTTAAACTGTTTGTCATTTAGAGTTTCATGCAAAACGTTATGGGTATTATACTAGAGGCTATCTGAGAAGAGTTTGAAATATAATTTTTGGGAATTTGCTTCTTCACGAAAACGACAGGAGTCTTGCTAACATGAAGAGGAGTCGTCTGGGCAACGTATAAGTGTAAAATAATGGGTTTGGCTCATTTCATCTCATTTCCTTCATTAGAGCCAACCTAGGAGCGATTTTGGAGCTCCATTTTCATCATCCATGTCAAGGTAAGTGATTCCCACCTATTGCAAGTTAATTACTTGGATTATATCAAGATTTTAACATAGAAAATAATGGGATATTAGTGAAAATTTGGGTTTTAAAAAAACCTAGAAATTAGGTATTCTAAGAATTTGACGATAATTTGGACACGAAATTTGGCGTAAACTATATATTTGAGTTCGTCAGGTTATTGGTAGACATTATCTTCGAAATTTTTTGGAATCCGGGAACTAAGCCCAAAGTTAATTTTGTTAATTGTTTTACCTGGGTTAGGAATTCTTATAAATTGGATAATAATGAGTAATTGATCATATATTAATGAGTTTACATAATTATTGGCTAGTTTTGGAGCAATGTATATCGATTTGAACTTTCGGAAGGGCATAGATTATTTGTTATGGAACTTCAGAGTGTGGTGAGTCTCCTTTCTTATCTTCTATGAGGGAATTGTCCCCATATGTGAGTTAACTTTTTATGTGCTCCTATTTGTGTGGGCTACGTACGCACGAGGTGATGAGAGTCTGTGTGTAGCTACAGTCATGCTTATGTCCGGGTAGTCTAGGACCCAAAATCATGTATTCATTTTGATAATTGTAAATTTATTCATAGTTGTAATTGCTTATATCATACCGAAGTGGAGAATGACTTTCTAAAAGAAATAACTTCATCTTTTTCACTTGGAAAAGAGAAATTTACATCTTCTTGAATAACTGTTTCCTTGAAAAAGTCTTCACTAACTGTTTGAATGTGTGTTTCTATGTGTACCTGCATCACATGTATGATTTGTGAGCTGAGTGATTCTTTATTTATATTTGACCGTGTCACATGTATGATTCCCGAGCTAGGTAATAGATGCATCTACGGTTCGCGCCATTCGACCCTCTGGCAGTGCACAGTTTAAATATTGTTGGATCGAGCTGTACTACCTCAGCATGATGTGCGCACGCTTTTACTGCTTTCTTTGATATTTATATATGAGTACAGTGCTTTCCCAGATTGAGAATAAATTTATAAATTATGAAAATGAATTTTAAATTTCCTATGAATAAAAGAATTGTTTATTTGCTCCATTCTATTGAATTATGGCCATGTTTATAGAAATCCTTTATTAATTGTACAATTGGTATTTTACTATTGGACTACTAGTAAGTATCGAAGTCGACCTCTCGTCTCTACTAATTCGAGGTTAGGCCGAATAATTACTGAGTAAACATTATTTTTTTACTCATGTTACACTTGCTGTGTATTTTAACTGCACAAGCATATGTACCTCTAGTGGCCAAATGAGCGTAGTTTTACGGATGATACAGAGTCTTAGGTGAGTTGTATCCCTCGAGACAACATGCAGCCAAAAGAGTCCCTTTTAGTGTATTATATTTACATTCTATCCAAGTTTGTATTCCAGACAATTATGGTACTTTATTGGATTTCCTAGTAATTGCTCGTGCACTTGTAACACTGGGTTCTGGGATGATTTCGGGGGATTAATCATTATTTTTTTAAAGACATCGTTATTATTTAGTGGAACTTATTATTTATTGTTTAAATGTATAAAAAAAGTGATTTCGAAAATATCTAAAATGAGACATTTCTAGTTAAATGGTGCTGGCTTGCCTAACAGTGGTGTCCGACGCCATCACGACCCTTACTGGATTTTGTGTCATGAAAACATGGTATCAGAGCACTAGGTACCCTTAGGCCTCACGAGTCATGTGCAAGTATGGTAGAGTCTTACAGATCAGTAATGATATGTCTGTACTTATCTTCGAGAGGCTACATGGCTGAAAGGAGCACTACCCTTCTTGATTCCTCATCATGTGTTTCGATTCCTTTGAGTCTTATACACTTGTTTCCTTCCTACTCAATCTTATCTGACGTGAAGCGTTTATTATTAATTGGGAATTGAGGACTTTAAATGGTACTTCAGATGTGGTGCGAGATGTTTCCTCCTTCATATTTGATTAAGCAATGAAGGATGAGGAAGGGCATGTGGGAAGTGTCTTGTGGTGATTAAACTCCTAGAACGCCAAGTACATGCAACAAGGGTTGAGTAGTTGCTTAAAGGAGTGAGTTTGACTAAAGTGGGAGAGCGGCAGAGTAGCACAGGAGTCCTGTGGTAGGATGACTACGTGCCTTGGAAGGAGCTTAGAGTGATTTGGGATTCATGGTGGATAGTGACTAAGTCTACGAGCTTAATTTGAAATATTTTCTAACATAACGGCGGGAGATTTGATATGATGGAAATGGGCTGCTTGATATGAAGAAGGATACAACATGATTTTGAATTGGAAGATATTGTCGCACATTTAGTTGATGTCCAGGAGGAGTGAATGAACTTTTGAAGCCGGTAGATGAGCACAGGCTCAGGTGGGTTATCTTCTATGAGCAGGCCAGCGGTTACATGGTTGGTAAAGCGAAGGATTTTACAGGCGATCCGGTAAGAGGTCTAATATGTGAATGTTGCTAGAGATTCAGACTGTTTATGAAATGCTAGTAGAAGGATTTTTAGGGATGTGGTAGTTTAATTGCGCAATGTCATGTCAATAAGAGATAAATGATCTTAGTGGGTTCCAAAGTTGTGTAATAGTGGCTTCAAGCTAATTGAGAGAGTCCCTCAACGTATAGTTGGATTGCTTGGTCGCCTACTTGTTAGATTTGTAGTTATTGGCAAAATGATGTGTTACTACGACGAAGGAAAGAGAACATCAGTGGTAATTTGAGCAAATAAATTGGAGAATTTGTTCTATAATTGGAATCATGGATTCATGTTCATGCTTTGGGAAGATTTAGGAAATATGATTTGCTTAGAAGTGAGTTGCAAGGAAGGTGATTCAGCCAGATGCTTTTTTGAGAGGGTGGTCATGTGCTAGCGGAGCCTTGAAGTTGATTATATTCGCGACCAAGTCAGAGTGGGTGACTCTGAATAATAGTCCTAACGGGTTCAAAGGTTAATGAGTGGTGCCTAAGGGTTTCGAGTCCATAGTATGGTTGAGTACCGAGCTTTTGCAGAAGATAATGATAAGAAGCTTGGAGTGTTTTGTGTTATCTTTAGTCTGCGGTATAAATTGAGGGGAATGAGAGAAAATGACTTCGATTTCATAGAGGAATTATCGGATGGGTGCACTTGTTGAGGATGTGAATATACGTATAAGGAGGCTATGAGATGGTTCGTGGGAATTGAGACATCATGGTCTCATGAAATAAGGTCACTCAAGATTAGTGTGGATTCGGGTTCGTGATGTTTTTAATGGGGCTACTATTATTCCTAATTCAAGCCCAGAGTAAATTAGAGGAAGTAAAAAAAAATTAGGCAATGGTTGAATTTGTATAATGGTGAGAATGATTAGTTCCTTCAGCGTGTTAAGTACACTTGATTATAGTAATGCATGCAAGGTTTGACGGTCGTTGTAATTGATTTTATTTGGTGGCATTCGAGTATTTTGGCCTATTATGTGCAGATGGATCCCGGAAGAGTTATGCTGGTTTAGACCACTACTTGAGGTTGGTATTTTTCGTGGTTATGAGAATTTAGTCACAGGTTGTAATGGTTCTCTTGAAATGAGTTAAGTAAAAGGCTTCTATATGATGAAGTATTTACCCTATTAGTGGTTCAGGTGTTATGATTAAATTCTTGTACTCTTGCACATTATCATGATTAATTGTCGTGAGTAGCGTTGGATATGGAAGTTGAGAATCAAGGTTGCGGTTCACTGTTGACAAGGAGGTCACAGACTCGGATGATCATGAAAAAAATTTAGATGTTTAGAGTAAGTTGGTATTATTTTCAGCATCACTTGAGATCAGTGTCATGAGTAAGAGGTTTTGTTATTGACTTGCGGATCCTTGAATTAATTTGCATCATTTGCTTGGCTGATTGTATGGATTTACAAATTTGTTACCTAGTGCAGAATGCCATGGGAGCATATTCTATGGAAAGATTGTATAAGTGTAACGTTTAGTCACTTAATTGATTGAGGATTTGAACCAAGTATGGAGATTGTGGTACTATCACTAATTGAAAATTTACTCCTGAAGGTCGCTCGATTCATTTGGTTGTGGAATGTGGAAGGTTGTTCTGGATTTGACGACTCTTCTTGTGTGTTATGGGAAAAAGGTGTTATTATGGACCCACAAAAGATTTTTGGCTAGTTTGGTACGATTAGACTTGGTAGGTCTATAAATGGATTTAAATATGTATATGGGCTTATATCATGTTGTATGTGTTCATTTCAGCATAGCGCTCCTTATGAAGGAGTATTAAGATGTTGGATGTTATTTCATCATCGGCCATTTTATGCAATCCAACATTGTGCCGTGTGAGTTTCGAAATGGCTTGATAAATTTATTGTGTGTTGGGGTTCTGTGTAGCGATGATGTTAAGTGAGCAAGATGGTTCTTGAGATTCAGATCATATATCACACTTCAGTTGTGCTTGAGTTTTGTAGCTTATGGCTCTATCTGTCACCCCAGGGATAGTATCATGCACTTAGCGTACTTCTGGCCGGTATTTGGTATTTTGTAGTAATGAGCGATGTTTATCGATATGTATCTTCTTATGTTAATTTTATGTGTGGATTGGGTGGCATGCTGCCATAGGTATGTTGTTTGGATCGGGTTGCATGATTGGATAGTGTGATGTTAAGTACAACTCCTTATATCAATTTTTGTGTATTTTGTTTCCCAGTTTATAAGGAAAGTTCATATTAGTTGCGTGAGTTGAGTAGTCCCCTTCAAGAGTTCTTTTTCCTTATGTATCACGTTTGAGCTTGTGGCCTATTGGCACGTTGTGCTATCATATACTTTTGAGAGACGAGAATAATAGATTGAGGATCAGTGCAGTTGGATTAAATGAAGTATATTAAAGAGCAAAGAAAATTATTTGGTTCAAAATGAGGTAACAGTTCTTGTTAAAAGAATAGACTCAATAATTTGCTTACTTGGCAGTTGGTTATGATTTTCTACACATCTCTTCCGTCGTGGAAGTATTGCAAGAGTTGGTCAAGACTTATATATCATGAGGTGTATTGTGAGCATTAAATTCGAGAAATGTTAGTTATTATGATTAAGAAATGTTATTATGGTCCTGTGAATGATGTGGTGCATGGTGAGAATTCAACAAAGGCATGCCGTCATGTTGTAGTACCTCGTACAGTGATTGATACAGTGTTCATATATTGGAAGCAGGACTGGCAAATATTCAGGATGTTGGAATTGGGCTATAAGCTTATTTGGTTGAATAAAAGGGAATATCTTATGAATTGATCGAGCTAATATGCTTAACTGGGTTATAGTAGCATGGGTATCTGCACGGGGTGTTAAACAATGATTTCGGACAACTCTAGCGCAGTTCTTAGCACGTTCAAGGATGAACGTATATTTAAGTGGGAGAGAATATAATGACTCGATCGTTCGTTTTGAGCGCTAGTGCATCGTGCAACAGTTTGAGGCAATGAGAAGCTCCACTCCTGGTTTTATGACTTGTACGCATGGTCGGAATTGAATTTCAGGAATTTAGGAGTTCATTTAGAAAGAGAATTCTCATTTCGGAAGCTTTAAGTTAAAAGAATTGACTAAGATTAGATTTTGAGTAAACACCTCAGAATCGGGGTTCGAAGGTTCCAGCAGGTTCATATGATTGTTTTGGACTTGGGCGTATGTCTGGATTGGGTTTGGAAGAACCAGGAACATTTCAGCACCTATTGTGGAAGTTTGCATTTTTGGAAGAATTTCATAAGTTTGGGTTGAAGTGCATTTTAGAATATCAATGTCCGTATGGGTTTTTGAGTTTGGTAATAGCTCAGTATGGTGATTCTGGTGTTGGGAGAACGATTGGAAGTGAACTCAGAGGTCCGTGGATCATTTTGGAGTCATTTGGCTAAATATAGAAATTGGAAGGTTATTGAGGAGTTTGACCGGAAGTGAAATTTTCCATATCGGGGTCGGATTTTGATTCTGGAAGTTTGAGTAGGTCCATAATGTCTAGTGTGACTTGAATGCAAAATTTGAGGTCAATCGGATGTGATTTAATAGGTATCGACATCGAATATAGAAGCTTGAAGTTCTAAAGCTCACTAATCTTGGATTGGAGTGAGATTCATGATTTTAGCATTGTTTTATTTGATTTGAGGCCTCAAGCAGGTTCGTGTTATGTTATGGGATTGGTTCATGTGATTGGATGGGATCCTGGGGCCTCCGGTGTGTTTCAAATCATTTCTAGCTGTTTTGCAATAGCTGATGCTAGTATCTGGTGTTGTTCTTCGGGTTCGCAAGGATCCCCTCGTGTTCGTAAAGAAGGATTTGGCTTCAGGGACATTGTTCTTCGCGTTCGCGAAAGGATCCTCCCATTCACGAAGAACGAAATCTCTATTGCAGAGGTCTGACTTCAGAGGTTCATGTCTCGCAATCTATAAAGAATTTGGATATTATCTAAAAATAAAAGTTGTAGCCCTTTGTATACAAAAAGTTACGGCTGGTACACTACAGGTTGTCTAAGAAGATTAAGAACAAATTTCTGTTGCACATGGTTAATTTTGGAAGCTTATATCTCAAAATCTATAAGGAATTGAGAATTTCCTATACACGAAGTTTGTCATTTGGAGTTTCATACAAAAGGTTATGGCCATTATACTAGAGGCTGTCAGAAAAGAGTTTGAAAAATGGTTTTTGGGAATCTTCTTCTTTGCGAATGCGATGGGGGTTATGGCCGTTAATTATACTAGAGGTTGTCAGAGAAGAGTTTGAAACAGGGTTTTTGGGAATCTTCTTCTTTGCGAACGCGATAGGGGTCTCGCGAATGCGAAATGGAGTCGTTTGGGCAGTGTATAAGTGTAAAAAAATGGGTTTGGATCATTTCATTTTATTTCCTCCATTGGAGCGATTTTTGAGCTCCATTTTCATTATCCATGTCAGATAAGTGATTTCCACCTATTGCAAGTTAATTACGTGGATTATATCTAGATTTTAACATAAAAATCATGAGAAATTAGTAAAAATTGGGGTTTTAAAGGAAAACCTATAAATTTGATATTCTTGGAATTTGACCACGATTTGGGCACGAAATTCGGACTCAATTATATATTTGAGTTCGTGAGGTTATGGGTAGACTTTATCTTCAAAAAATTTAGGAATTCGAGCACGTAGGCCCGAGGTTAATTTTGTCATCTTGTCGATGGGGGTTAGAAATTGTTATAAATTGGATTACAATGAGTAATTGATCATATATTAATGAGTTTACATAATTATTGGCTAGTTTTTGAGCAATGTGCATCAATTTGAGTTTTCAGAAAGGAATGAGATAACAGTTATGGAACTTCGGAGCGAGGTGAGTCTCCTTTCTAACCTTGTAAGAGAGAATTGTCTCCATAGGAGAGTTAATTGGTTATGTGCTCCTATTTGTGGGGTCTATGTACACACAAGGTAACGAGAGTCCGTGCGTAGCTACTATCATTCTTATGTCCGGGTAGTCTAGGACCCAAAACTATGTTTTACTCGTGATAATTCTAACCTTATTGATAGTTCAAATTGCTTAAATCATACGTAGTGGCAAATGAATTTCTAAAAGAATTAAACTTTATCTTCTTGACTAGTAAAAGAGAAATTTACATCTCCTTGAATAGTTGTTTTCTTGATAAAATCTTCACTTACTGTTTGATTGTGTGTTTCTATGTGTACTTGCTTCATATGTATAATTCGTGAGCAGGGTGATCGTTTATTTATATTTGACCGTGTCGCATGTATGATTCGTGAGCGGAGTAATAGATGCATCTATGGTTTGCTTCATTCGATCCTCTGGTAGTGCATAATTTAAATATTGTTAGACCAGGCTGTACAACCTTGGCATGATTTGCGCACACTTCTATTTTTTGATTTTATATTTATAAATGAGGACATTGCTTTTCCGGACAGAGAATAAATGTATAAATGATGAAAGTGGATTTAGAATTCCCTATAAATAAAAGAATTGTTTACTTGCTCCATTCTATTGAGTTATAGCCATATTTATAGAAACCCTTGATTAATTGTACAATTGGTATTTTATTATTGGACCACTGGTAAGTGTTGTTGTCAACCTCTCGTCTCTACTTCTTTGAGGTTAGGCGGGATACTTACTGAGTACACGTTACTTTTATACTCATGCTGCATTTGCTGTGCATTTTTGTTGGACAGGCACATGTACCTCTAGTGGCCTACTGAGCGTAGCAGTATAGATGATAGAGAGACTTAGGTGAGATGCATCTCTTGAAACGACCCGCAGCCAGCAGAGTCCCTTTTATTGTATTATATTTACTCTCTGTCCAAGTTTGTATTCCCGACAACTATTGTACTTTATTGGATTTCCTAGTAATTGCTCATGAACTTATGACACCGAGTTCTGGGATTGTTTCGGGATTGTATAGTAATTTCTTAAAGACATCATTATTTATCCAGTGGAACTTATTATTTATTGTTTAAATGTATAAAAGAAGTGATTTCAGAAATATCTAAAATGAGAAATTTCTAGTTAAATGGTATTTGGCTTGTCATACAGTGGTGTCCAGCGCAATCACAACCTTTAGTGTGTGAGCATGTGATTTTTGCCTCGCATGAATTACTCCTACAATATTCTTAGATTTAGGATTTTTCCTTTTAATTATTTGATTTTTCTGGATTAATTGCATTTTCATGTTTGTTTGCATTTTTTGGTGCATTTTTAATCTAGATAATTCATAAAAAATATAAAAGTATTGCATTGGCATTTAGAATTTGATTTTACATATATTGAATTTATTGATAATTAGGATTTTACAAAAGCACGAAAAATCCAAATTTGCATTCATTCTTGCTTTCTTTAATTTGAATTTTTGTTAGTTTACTTAAAATTATCATTAATTGGTGTTAGTTTATTTGAAATTAGTTGATAAGATTTTAAGATTAAATTCGGTTTTTGTTTTAATTTCAAAAAAAAAGAAGAAAAGAAAACAAAACAAAATCAAGTTTAAATTAGAAGTGCCCAGATTTTGGCCAATTTGAATTAAATTCCAGCCCAAAATCCACCATAACACGATCTATATCCATTCATTAACTCGGTCTAGCCCCCATCCCCCCATAAAACGACGTTGTTTTCTCTCTTTTGATCTCAACCGTCAAGGTTGATTAATCCAATAGATGAGAATCTTGATTCCATTAATATATAATTGTCCAAAAAAACCCTACCCTCTTAGAACCCCCTACCCTCTCGTCTCTCTCACTTCTCAGGGACAAACCCTAGAGACTGCCCTAAGCCGCCGACTACCATCATGCGCCGCCGACTAAAAATCGCCTCCGCCGGTGGCGATCGTCCAAAGACCCCCAAATTAACACTATTGATTCTCCTCCTTCTCCTCTACCCAAATCCACCACCATCTTCCCTCGAATCCCACCCTTATTTCTCGAATTTTAGACAGAAGTATGGGCTCCTCCGCTGGACACGGCGACGCCACCGTCCAACCACCCCCAAATTCACACCAAGCCATCAGCACACCCTCCCCACCTCAAATATCCTTTCCACTTGTCTCAAAACCTACTGAATCTTCTCAAATGTTGATTCAAAAGAGACTGCCAAACCCTACCACCACCAGTCAACCCTAAAATTACACTAGATAACTACCATACACCCATCACTTTATATATCTTACCAATTACCCTAAAAATCCCTCCAAGATTGCTTCATTGAAGATCTGTGATTCAAAAAGAGACCCTGGCTTTAAGACATCACTTATGCATGGTCAGGTTGTGACCTTCATTGCTCACAAACCCTGTTCTTTTTCCTTTCCTTTCTTTTTTTTCTTTGTTTGCCTCCAATTCTGATTTCTTCTTCTTTTATTTTTCTTTTGGTCAAATTTTGACTGTTTCCTTGCTTTAATGAGTGTCAATTTGAAATGATTTAGAATATTTTATTTAGGTTAATTTGTGTATCCCAATATCTAAAATGATTTGACTTCTCACGTGCCAGATGTGACATTTTTAGTTTCAAATAATCTATGGTTTTGATTTAGGTTGTTTAGGTTAATTTGGATGATGTTTAATTGTTCGCACCTGAGTTTGTCTTATGGCCTGCTCACAGGCTCAAATAATCGTATTTGGCTAATCCTAATCTCAAGTTAAAGTTTGTGAGCATGATTGAAAGCTTAGTTTAAATTCAAGAGCTGAAATACATTATCATTTAACTGAGGGTCTTAAAATGGTTCAATATCTGGACATAGGGAAAAATTGAAATACCCAGCGACTAAAAGTGTAAACGAGTGAATAAGCTTTAAAGAATCTTGCAATAACAGAAATAGAGGCCACTAGAAGCTTCTAGGTGGGGGTTCTAGTTCAAATTTCAGGGTTTTAGATGGTATAACTTGGGTAACAAATGAGGATATTAAAGATTAGTAAGTAAAAATTGAAAATTAAAAGGACTTAAAATGCAAAATAAACACCTGAGATTCCCTATGTTGCTTGTCTATAAAGGCATTCTAACCTTGCCTTTCAAGGAAAACTGGAGGGATAAAAAAAATATTGAAAAGAGGGATCAAAATTCGAAGAGATTGAAGAGTCTAGAAATCTTCAGAGCTTAAAATAGCTGGAAAGTTTACAAAAAAAACATTGTTCTACCAAGGTATTGTGAGATTTTCATTTTCCAAGCACTTCCTGAAATAGTAGAAGCCTAAATGAGCTGAATCATTTGAGTACTGGTTTGTTTCAGTCCAACTTGGGTTAGATCTGTGATAATTGGTCTCTATTGACATCGCTTGGTTTCAAGTTTGGTTCAATTGGATTTCTCTTGGTCATTTCTGGGCAATTTTGCTGCTGAACACTATCCTTATTACTGTTGTGCTGAATTTGCTGCACCTTACTTCTTCATTGTTTTCTTCTTATTTCTAGGTATTCTCTTAAGCTCATACTTGAGGAATACTCTCTGAACATGTAAAGAATTTGAAATTTATGGTAAATGAAGAAGATGTTGGAAGTCGAGTTTATTCTGATTACATTACTATTTTCCTAAGTTAGAACTAGAACAATACAGGTTGATTAGGTTTGTTCACTGAATCTGAAGTATATAAAGGAACATAGTGTTTTGAACTTGTACTTAAGCAAATAATGGACTATAATCATCTATCTTCATTCTTGATTTTGTACGTTAGGATCATGAATTTAAGTATTTTTAAGCTTAATATTCTAGATTGTTTGAATTGTAAACATTTGCGTAAATTCAGAAATATTTTAGACTCAGTAGATATCACTATTTAGTTTAATTGTATCATGATAACGCTGCTTGATCATGGCAACATTTAGGTGATACTCTCGTATAGTTCATATGTTAATTGATAAAAGGGTAAATGTTATTTGATGGACAACATAATATACCGTTCATATGTGTTTTCATGAAAATTGCCTCCTGATGACATATTGATTTTCTAAGATCATATTGTCATGAAGTTTTTAAGAATACAAATCTGCAATTGCTCTATTTTTCCATTCATGACCTGATTTGTATTTAGCAACCCTGAAGTCATACATTTAAATTCTTTCGACAATCCTATGTTTAAATGCAATAATAAGGTTAGATTCAAAAGAACTTATGCTGGCTATATGCTAAATGAGGGGCTAGCACCTCGAGGAGTGTAATTCGGACTTTTCCCTAGGCCCAAGATTGGCCGATTGTTGTAGAGGAGACTCAGTTGAGTTTTTGTTTTCGGGATGGGCTTCTAATCAATTTGTTGTGGCCCAGATCATACGCTAGGGCGTAGTCAGCTTCAGTTGGTCCAAGTTTAGAGTATTGGGTATCTATTTCAGGCCTAGCTTTGTCACATGGGAGTTCTTGTGTTTAGCAAGTGGACCTTAAAATACACAACCCATATTTAGCTTTGAAACCAAGCGCTATGACTTTAGTTAATTAGTGGGACTCTAAAAAAAATTAGGAGAGCTATCTTAGATAATACAATAGACCATGGCCCATCAAGCTTACTCTAATATCTTATTAAAAAATAAATTTGAGGTGTGGCACACCAAATTTAAATCACAAATGATGTGGCCTTCTTTAGTTACTTAAAATTCGGGATATGCCATTTAGCAAAATTTCACGGCCTCCCGCAGAGTTAATAACGCGCTGGTTGCTTTAGGCTGGCATTTTAATAAATTTACTTTCTTAAATTCGGGTGCGCATTTATGTGACCCATATCGAAATCTCACCGATATTAGAATATGTCAAAAGTGCGGGTGCATTTATGTGGCATGATTCAAGACGTGTTTTAATAATATTGCAATTTTCCTTAAAATTAATTCAAAATGGTAAACAATGTAAAATTGCACTATAGGTTGAAACATGTATTAAAATCAGGTAATAGCCCATTGTGATGGTTTAAGCGACCATGCTAGAACCATAGAATCCGGGGGCACCTAACACATTCACCCGGATTAACAGAATTCCTTACTCAAGAATTTCTGGTTCGCGAACTTCAAATGGAAAGTCAAAATCTTCCTTGATTTGGGATTCAAAATAATTGGAGACTTGGGACACCAGAAATAAACTTATCCCAAGTGACGACTCTGAATAAAAATCAAATAAATAATCTCATTTCAAATAATGTCACTTAAAGTGGAAAAACTTCCTTATATGCCATCCTTTGGGGTGGTGTGTAAAGAAGGAGGTGTGGCATCATATATTTTGGGTCGTGACACATCCGATGCTAGAATTCTCTCACCTACTGAAAGAAATACAACGCTACCCATACTCACTGCCTTTCTACTCAAGGCATCAGACACCATATTAGCCTTTCCGGGATGATACAAAATGGGGATATTATAGTCCTTTAGCAGCTCCAACCATCTCCGCTGCCTCAAATTTTGATTCTTTTGTTTGAACAAGTGTTGTGGGCTCCGATGATCGGTAAATACCTCGCAAGACACATCGTAGAGATAATGCCTCCAAATCTTCAATGCATGAACGATGGCTGCCAACTGCAAATCATGAACAAGGTAGTTCTTTTCATGAGGCTTCAACTGATGTGAAGCATAAGCAGTTACTCTACCCTCGTGCATCAAGACACGTCCAATACAAATCGAGAAGCATTACTATACACTGTATAAGAACCCGATGCTGAAGGCAAAACTAGAGCTTAAGTTATGGTCAAGGAAGTCTTGAGCTTCTGAAAGCTGTCTTCACAATCATCCGAGCACCTTAATGGAGCACCATTCTGGGTCAACCTGGTCAAAGGTGTTGCAATGGATAAGAAACCCTCCACGTAGCGACGATAATATCCAATCAAGACGAGAAAACTCTGAATCTTACTAGCTGAAGACGGTCTGGGCCAACTCTTAACCGCCTCTATCTTCTTTGGATCCACCTTAATCACCTCATTGGACACAATGTCCCTAAAAACTCCTCCGAACTAGCTAAAACTTACACTTGGAGAACTTGACATAAAGTTTCTCCTCCCTCAATAGTATAATTTATGAGCACGTAATTTTTTTCCGACTAAATATATTCCCACAAAATCAATAAATAGATTTTTTCTTAATTGATTTTAATTTTTTGTAGATTTCTTAAAGAGTTGTCGGAAATTATTTGCATTTTCATGTATTTTTAATAGTTTTAAATCATAGAAAAACATCATAAAATCAAAATCATCATTATATAAAACTTGTAGGTCCTAATCACATTTAGAATTTAATTGCATAATAAAGAAAAATCACAAAAATAATCATTTTACATATCTAGCTTTTAGTTTTACAAAAAACTAGCATTTTTATCTTCTTTAGTTTGAGTTAATAAGGTAATTTAATATTAAAAATAGTAAATAGGGTAATTTTAAAAATTAGATTGTTTTAGCATTTAATTTCGGTTTCTAATTAAATTTTTATTAGGATTTTTAAAATCCCTTCAAACCCATGCTGCCCATCCCATCCCTATGAAGCTTTTAGTTTTACAAAAAACTAGCATTTTGATCTTCTTTAGTTTTAAGTTAATTAGGTATTTTAATATAAAAAATAGTGAATAGTGTTATAAACTAAAGCAAAACACAAGAACAATAGAACAAGAACAATAGCAATAGAGAGAAGAGTAGAGAGAGTTCTTCTTATTGAGTTGAGAGGGGTGTATTACAATGGTAGAGAGCACCTCTATTTATAGGGAGGAGGAAGATCTTGCTACCAATAATAGGACTCTAAAATCTCTCTAATTAAGTACATTAAAGACATTCACCTTAAATAGAAGTGTAAGAATCTTCTATTTCATAACACTCCCCCTTGAATGTCTATTCAATGATGTGCCTCATAAAACCTTAAAACCAAAACCCAATGGGAAAAATTAAAGTAAGGAAAAAGAGTACACATGTTTGAATATGCGCCTATTGGTTGCCTCGTTAAAAACCTTGCAAGGAAAACCCAGTGGGACAAAACCTTGTAAGGGAAAAAGAGTGCAACGCGCATTGACTCCCCCTAATGAGTACATCAATTTATATCCTTGAGCATTTGCATTCCAATCTTGTGCATCATCTTCAAAATGATCTTTGGTAGAGATTTGACAAATCAACCATATTGACTTGAATAAATATTCCGTACCTTGAAATCATCATTCTTGATAGATAGAACATCTTCATATATTGTCGTGGAATAACTCTTCAATATCTCCATAGATGCATTCTCAATTCCATCATGCTTATAGTTATAGCAAGATACATATGTACACAAATTGCACTTAGGATGTGGTACTTCAGGACCACAAATTGCATATGCTTCAAGCAACTTAAATCTTTCAAGTTAAGTCATATAAGCCATATAATAAACTTTAGCTGCATATCAAGCTTTCATTAGTGATACTAAACAAATAAGATATCGAAAACTGACTATACATACCTTTGCCTTTATACTTTCAAGCATATGAACTATAGGTTCAAAGCTACATGTCTTTCATATGGAATCAATTCTTCTTGAATTGTATCTCTTCCATTTAGTTGCTTTCTTTGAGTCAGCAAATGCGTATAGCATGCTTTGCAATATGTTGCAATTGCATTTCCTTTTATGAACTACAGGTTCATATCATGATATTCGGGGATATACATATACAAATGAAAATTCATCCCATGTAACACTTTCTCAAATGTTTATCATGTCTCCCCCTCATGTTAGTAAAGCTAACATGTTTCCTCAACTTTGGGAAATCATCTTTGTGCATTATGTCAATATACACAGCACCTTAGTAATAAGATGAAATTATTTGGTTCCTGACCTTGAACCACTTGTGAGGGGAGAATATACTCTCGTATACAACTTATATCAAACTGATATATACAACTTCGTTCTCATAATGAACAGTTTAGCTATTAAGTGGAAGCACTCAATAATTATCTTGCTAAACCAACTTTGATATAAACCAACTTATCAAGATGAACTGTCTTGAGTAGAGAATCTGGAAACTATGCTCGAAGTTAGATTACTGAGCGATTTACCTCGCAAGCACTGCCAGGCTGCGGGTTAATAACAATGGCGCATGTAACCATATCATAGATGCATCATATGTGGTATACATGGCAGGTGAATGGGCCCATATTCACCTTTGATATTTCCAGAATCAAGGGGCTTCAACCCGAACTCTTTAGTTGGTCAGTTCATTACTGAGAACAAGAACTTCTAGTTCTTTGATATTCACCTATGTGAATTTGCACATCATACTTCAAATGAGATGGCTAACACGAATGTCAACTGAATAAATTATCAATATTGGTAAATTTCAAATTTACACCATGACATGTGCACTTATCAATAAACTTCGGGTTTATTATGACATGGGTTTTATACCAATAGATATCCACTTTATTGTGGCATTCTTTCGTTTGTGTAGTACAAACTGGAGAACAAAGCGGGTAGCTTTTCATAGACAAATTACCCCGCTACAAGTTGTAGTAATAGGAGAATCAAAGCCTTCCTTTATTTATAGTCTCAATATCATCAATCGCCTTCGCGTGTACTTTTGGAAACTGAATAAGTTTCTTTGAGACTTACTACAGCACAATACTCAATTGTGTTTCTCCAACATAGTAATAATTGGCTCTTCGAGAGCTCTCAATTAATTTTGTACTACCACAGACTGAGGTTCGAGATCCTCACATTCTTGCATTCCGTATTTTCAAGAGTCTCAGGCTCAATAGATTCTTCGTGAATCTCGGAATTAATCAAATCATGAGCGTCCTCATGTGATTCTTTCATAGTGTCATTTAGATCGTTCTTTTTCCTCTTTCTAGGATTTCGATTTTTGGAACCTAATGGTCTGCCACGCTTCTGCGTGCATTTGACTCATTGGATATGACACTAGATATTTGTCCAATAGGGACTTCAATACGGATCGGAACATTTTCCCGCGTGAATGTGTGATTTCGTTATCCTCTTCAAGTCCGTAAATGCGTCAGGCATTTGATTTGCTATTCTTTGCAAATGGATAATCTTTTGTACCTCTTTCTTTCAAATAGAGGTATGTGGATCAAGATGAGATAATGATGCATTTTTCCACAAAATTTCCCGTTTGGTTTCACCAACTTCTCCCCCTAATTTTGGGAAAAGTGTCTCATCCAATTGACAGTCTGCAAATAGTGCAGTGAACAAATCTCCTGTCAATGTTTCGAGGTAGCGAATAAGGGAGGACGCGTCAAACTCAACATATATTCCTAACCTCCTTTGCAAACCCATTTTGGTGCGGGATGGCGGTGCTACAGGCACATATACTGCGCATCCAAAGCTTCTTAAATGGGATATATTGGGTTCATGACCCAAAACCAATTGCAATAGGGAATATTTGTGATAATTCGTCAGTCAGAGACGAACTAGCATTGCTGCAAGCGAAATGGCGTGACCCTAAGCCGAGGCGGGCAGCCGACAAAGTAGCATTGCTGCATGCAAAATGGCGTGAACCCAAACCGAAATGGGCAGCCTCGTTTTCATGAAGAATTCAAGATTATTCTCATCTATTATCCATTAACTTTGCAAACGCAAGGTTGCGTGATAGCAACAAGCACACATTAGACCATCTACAGGATGCGTCTATCAAGACCATGAAATACCTAAACTACCCATTAGGTGGGTGAATAGGTCCACAAATGTCCCCTTGTATACGTTCCAGAAACTGGGGTGACTCAGTCCCAACCTTTGTTGGGGATGGTCTGATAATCAGCTTGCCTTGATAACACGAAGTGCAAGGATATTCATTACTTGAAAGAATTTTGAAATTCTTTAACGGATGCCCATATGAGCTTTCTATAATCCGTCTCATCATGGTTGATCCTGGGTGACCCAGTCGATCATGCCAAAGTACAAATGTATTGGACTCAGTATTCTTTAGATTTACTGTTGAATGTGCCTCAATTGCACTAATTCTTGTCCAATACAGGCCACAAGATAAAGACGGGAATTTCTCAATAACCCTCTTTTTGGCCGGAGACATTCTTTGAAGTGAGGACGAGATATTCGAGATTATCTTCATCCATTGTCTCAATATTGTAGCCATTCCGGCGTACATCTTTAAAACTCAACAAGTTTCTTATAGACTTGGAGGAGAACATAGCATTCTCTATGATTAACGTCGTGCCCTTGGGCAGAGTTACAATGGCTCTTCCGGAGCCTTCGATCAATTTACTTTCCATGGTATGACATACAAAAGAAATACAGGAACATAAGAATAAGCAAGTTCAATTCTTTTTGTGTCACATAATATTTTCAAAATCTGCTACTAACAGTTGACTAACAAAATCAGATATGTTGTCCATAATCAATTACTATGCAGTTTGAAAATTTCAGCGTTTTTCATAAGACAATCGATTATTAAACACACAATCGATTGTTGGAACATAGACAATCGATTGTTAAACACACACAATCGATTATTTGTTATTTTTGAAAAACTTCAGATCACTGTCTTAAGACAATCGATTGTTCGATATAGACAATCGATTGTGGATGATTTTTGAAAAATTCCGGACCTCACTGTTTCAAGACAATCGATTGTTAGACAAAGACAATCGATTGTTGGCTATTTTTGAAAAATTCCAGAACACTGTTTCAAGACAATCGATTGTTAGACAAAGACAATCGATTGTTGATCAATTGTTTTTCAACTTTAATGCGAAAATAGTTGATAATCGACTAGTTTTTCAGGCTAGTCGATTACCCCCACAGGAAAATAAAAGTTTTATTGATATTTGAACATATTGAAGATATTCTAAAGAACTACTGCTAACATTGCTTTATGAACTAACTAATACGAGCTAATGCTAATGACTATTAGTTTATTCACTAACTAATACAAATAAGTAGAACAAAATCAAATAACTCCATCTTCTTTCATCATGGTCCCATCGCCGATTAGGTGGTCTATTTTCCCCTCGGGTTGCTCAAAGAAGTCTGCCACATCCAGGTGGGTGATGTCCTCATTGTCGTCATAGACAAAGTTTGTTTCAGGGCCTTTTCTCTTTCGAGATGCTTGATAAAGGTCAACCAAGTGTCTTGGTATACGGCAAATCTTTGACCAGTGCCCTTTCCCACCGCAACGATAACATATAGTTTCTGAACTATTTGCCTTAGGATCTTCGGGATCCCGTTTCTGCTTTCGGTGGTTATCTCTCTTTGGGGGGTGACGGACTTCTTTGGAATTTCTTCCTTGTCCACGTCCTTGGCTTTGACCCCGTTTATGACCGTGATCGTGGTCCCTTTTATGTTTGGCATAATGCGAGTGCACCATATCTGCTTCAGGCAGTGGTGTAGACCCAGTTGGTCTATTTTCGTGATTTCTCATGAGCAGGTCATTATTTCGCTCAGCCACTAGTAAGAGAGAAATCAGTTCAGAGTACTTCGTAAAGCCTTTCTCTCGGTACTGTTGCTGCAGTACCATATTGGAGGCATGAAACGTTGTAAACGTTTTCTCAAGCATATCGTAATCGGAGATGTTATCTCCACATAGCTTCAGTTTAGAAGTAATTCTGAACATAGCAGAATTATATTCAGAAACGGACTTAAAGTCCTGTAGCCTCAGTTGGGCCCAATCATATCGTGCTTGTGGCAGAGTGACCAACTTCAGGTTGTCATATCTCTCCTTTAAGCTGTTCCACAAAACGAGTGGATCCTTGACGGTGAGATATTCAATCTTCAAACCTTCGTCAAGGTGGTGGCGCAAGAAAATCAAGGCCTTCGCACAATCTTGGGTGGATGCTTTTTCTTTATCTTTGAGGGTGTCTCCGAGACCCATAGCATCTAGGTGGATTTCAGCATCCAACACCCATGTCATATAGTTCTTGCCCGAAATTTCAAGGGCAACGAACTTTCTTTTCATAATGTCAGACATACTCGAAAATTAAATTAGGAAGAGGGAAAATACCTTGGATTTTCGAGAATGATACTTGAGACGGTAGAGTCTCGTGCTGATAACGTGTTATAAACTAAAGCAAAAGACAAGAACAATAGAACAAGAACAATAGCAATAGAGAGAAGAGTAGAGAGAGTTCTTCTTATTGAGTTGAGAGGGGTGTATTACAATGGTAGAGAGCACCTCTATTTATAGGGAGGAGGAAGATCTTGCTACCAATAATAGGACTCTAAAATCTCTCTAATTAAGTACATTAAAGACATTCATCTTAAATAGAAGTGTAAGAATCTTCTATTTCATAACAAATAGGGTAATTTTACAAATTTGATTGTTTTAGAATTTAATTTCGATTTCTAATTAAATTTTTATTAGGATTTTTAAGATCCCTTTAAACCCATGTTGCCCATCCCATCCCTATACCCAGTCCGATCCAGCACCCCAACTAAACCAAACGACCCCATTTTTCATTCTCTAAATCCCAGCCGATCATATATTTTGATCCAAAGTTGGGAATTAATTTTTCCCAAAGTATATAACCACCCCTACCTCCCCCCCACCCAAAACCCCTCACTCTGTGTCTCTCTCACCTTTCTCACCCCTCCCTCTAACCACCACCCTAAATCGCCACCGGAAATCGTCCACAGTGGTGGTCAACCTCTAAATCTTCTGAAAATCACACTCTATGCCCCTCTCTTCATCCACAACCGTAACCCATCACCAATTTCCCCAGAATCCCCACCAAACTTGGCCAATTTCAGATCTAAAATAGCCAGAAAACTTAATTTTTGTGTTTTGATTCCTTTGAAGTTTCCTGGAATGATTCGATCCGAAACTTGTGTTAATTGGTTATTCTCAATAAGAATATTTGACTAATACTAGTTTTGGCTCATATCGAAGAGCGTCGGAGCCCGTTCGAGTCAGCCACCTTTATTTTCTTATTCTGCATTTTTAAGTGGTATATTTGATCTTTTTTTGTTTGTTTGTTGTTGTTTCTTCTATTTCTTCCTCCCATTTTTAGAAATTGCATGACAAATTTATTTATTTTAGGTTACTTATTAATTCTGGTTCAGTCAGTTTTTAGGTTAGAATTTAGAAATTAATTAATTTTAGTTCCCCTTAAAACTTGCTATAATTATTTAATTTATTAGTGGATTAATACATTCCTTTGCATATATAGCTAAATTAACTCATGGAATAATCAGTTCAATTATATGTTGTTTATTTTAGTCGCATAAATTGTTAGTTTAAGCGATTGTTGAGTAAAGTAGATGTTAAAATAAGTTATTTGGATTTTTCTTTGTTTGTGTGTCTTGATTTTGATCCATTTATTCCATTGCTAGGTTCCTTTATCATTTACCAAAGGCTAAGAAGATTTCCGGGAAATGGAATAGATAATCGTGTCTATTGTTTGAGCTTCACACCTTAACAAAAAAGAAGTTTTCAGGTTGTTTTATTTTTTTCCTTCAATTCCCACTGGTTTCATACATGTTGCTGGATTTCTGGGTTGAGTTTAAAGTTGTGTTGGTGTTCTGTTTGGTGTTCTTGCTACTGTTCTTTCTTAGAGTTTCAGAGATTTATTTTCTCTTCTATTTACTTTTGCTGCTTTAAGGTACACACCGATAAATTTTGTATGATTCTTAATTTAATACAACCAAATTGAACTTGAAATCTGTGAATATTAGATGGTTGTTTTGCTTACATAATGTTATATCTTCTTGTGAAATGTTCTGAGTATTATAAATGACCTACATTGATGCTACTCTACCTCTAACCTGTTTGGTTGCTCCTATGAATGTCTTTAAGCACATGTATTACTATTGGTTTCTATTATTGACATAATCTGTTAATTACGGCTTTCAATCTCAAAAGATTTCCTAACATGTCAAGTATTTGTGAAAGGTTGAGGATGTTATGGTTTCAACTTATGGGGTCTGGCCATCAATAGGCCAGATTTGTGTGCATCAAAGCCTAAAAAGGAGACCCCAGGAGTATTCTAGTTTTTTGTTCGCAATTTAGTTTTCCAATTGAAGTTAATTATTTTTAGCTTAGTGGTATGATATTAATCTAGATAGGAACATATTTGAACCCGATTTTATCCCATGTAATAGTGTGGAAAGCAAGTTATTATATCTGTTGTTTACTTGACGAGTAGAATGTGATATAAATGATAATTAGTTTTGGGAGCACTGTCATGTTGTGGATCACTGGTCACCGGCAAGTTCAAAATTAATTTGATTTTGGCCTGCTGACTGCATTTCCTAGTTTAGTTCCATGCTTTGTTTGGTTCATGCTGGTTAACATGTATTTATGCTTTGTTTGGTTCATGCTGGTTAACATGTATTTATGTATATTTTGTAAGGGTCGGATAAATGAATAAAAATGACGTGTAGTAGCCACTAATTAAAGGTGTCTTTTTTATCCATTAATTATAGCAACAAAATAGCCATTACCAACAAGAAAAAGACTATTTAACCCTTCCTTAATATGCCAAAAGGCCCAGAAAACTCTCGTTTTTTATTCAGAAGAGAGAAATTTGAGAGAGGGCTAATTTTGCGTGTTCTCTGCACTCTATTATCCTCGCATGCAAATGATCTTCAGTTAATCTTTCTCCTTCTTCATTTACTCTGTCATCTTCTATGAATTGATCGGTCTAACTGGTAATTTTTTTTTTTGTTTTATGCATTTTTGTTTTTTTATATGTGTAATTGTGTTCAATGCCTGTTATATATGTGTGAAATTTCAAGAATGATCATTATAAGTTGATTCAGTGTTGGAAAAGTAGCGTATTTTTGTGATGTTGCTATTCAGAAATTTTTGGTGTTGAAATATGTAATGTATTTGTTGATTCAATATGATTGATTACATAGGTACATTTCATAAAAATAGTCGTAGAAAACCATGAGCTTGCAGTGATTCTGATTTTTTAGTTGACTATGTTCATGAAAGATAAGGATCATACGACGTTAACTTTTGAAGTTGGAACAAAAAGTTAAGGACTGAGTGTCCTTAACTTAACTTGAAACATGGAGTTAAGGACTAAGTGTCCTTAACTTTGGAATTTGAAAGTTGAAGTTCAGGACCAAGTGTCCTTAACTTTTTAAGTTGAAACTATAAGTTAAGGACTGTCTGTCCTTAACTTTTTAACTTTTTAACTTGAAGTTAAGGACCTAGTGTCTTTAACTTTTGAATTTGAAACTATATGTTAAGACCTGCCTATTCTTACCTCTTTAACTTGTAAATGTAAGTTAAGGATTAATTGTCCTTTACTGTTGAACATGGAATTCAAAGTTAAGGACTGCATGTCGTTAACTTTAAACTTGAAACTTGAAGTTAAGGTCCAAGTGTCCTTAACTTTTGAACTAGAAATCTGAAGTTTAGGATGTATTGTCCTTAAATTTTCAACTTTAAAATTTAAGTTACGGAGTGCTTGTTCTTAACGTTTTTATGTGAAACTTGAAGTTAAGGAACAAGTCCCTCCAATTAACTATAAGTCCTAATCTTTGTTTTCTATTTCTTTATTTGTAGTGTGATAATCGAAGGAGATTGTGTGTTCAAGTTTTATAATTGGCGTAATTTTATGGTGTATTGGAAGAAGTTGAAGGATGGTATTTTTGGCAACTTCTTCTGATTACAAAGTGTTAAGTTCTATGGTAAACTTATTCGCTGTGTATTGCTTTCAGAAATTGCGAATAATAACCCTGATTCGATGACGTTCAAGGTATTTGACCGTGAAATTAAGTTAACACGTGACGCATTTCATCTAATTACTGGTTTGAAGTGTTATTCCTCGCTGGACATCAAAGGTTTACATGAGAAAGATAATAGGCTTTCGAAAGTCTATTTCCCCGGAAAGGATAGAATTGAGTTAGGTGATTTGTTTAATTTTATTTTTAGTCACCCACACAGTACAACTTCGTCATTTGTAGGCAGCGAGGATGATACTGTGAAGTTGGCAATAATTTATTTTATTGAATCTGTTTTGATGGGCAAGCAGAAGAATAGGAATGTCCGAGAAGATAATGAAAATTGTCAACGATGATGCACTCTGCTCTTCTTTCAACTAGGGTTGTCTTTCTTATGACATACTATTAAAATCATTGAAGAGTTGTTTGAAGCCGGATGAGAATGAGATTGAGAAAGATAAAGACAAAGATAAAGATAATGATAGCTACACTATACTTGGCTTTCCTTTTGTCTTTTGTGTTTGGATTATGGAGTAATTCCTATTTTCCAGGAAAAACAATATATGAACTTCCAAGAATCTGTTTATCCTCAGATGTTATGTTATTCGGAAATAAAATCTCCACAACTTGATTCTCTTTGTAAAAAATACTTCCATAATGAAATTGTAAGTTGATGTAATTACTAGCTATGTTTTCGTTTATTTGTTTTAGTTCTGAAAACTTATGTTTACTTTTTGTCATATAATAGTTGTATAAGTTGTTCGAGGTGTCACCATTTATTGCTGTTGAAGAGGAATATACAGAGCCTCTTAGTGTGGAGGAGCCAATTTCACAAGATCAAAGCTCAATCAAGGCCTTTTTCCTCACAATTTGATGAAGTCATACTTAAGGAATTTGTTAGAGTATGTGTTTCTGTCTTTGAATAGCATTAGTTTTTATTTGATATTTTTTTCTTACCACACTATTTTTTATGTTTTTTGATTCAGAGATTATCAGAGAGTTTTAAGAAGGATCTACAAGCTGAAGTTACAACAATAAATAAGAAAATAGTTGTAGCAGAAAAAAGATTGAGAATCAAATCATGGTAATGATTAATTTCAGTTAGTCCAAGTTCAAGACTTTGTGTCCTTAACTTTCGAAATTAAAACAATAAGTTAAGCACTTCATGTCCTTAACTTTTGAACTTGGAATTCAAAGTTAAGGACATGTTTAGTTGATTTAGCTTGCCTATTTGCTTAAATTGCCTTAACTGCACTACGTGAGACATGCTAGGCTATAATTATCTGTTGCTTGTATTCTTGTACTTCATTTATAATATTCTCCGATTCTGGTTGTGCACATTTACTTTGGGATTACAGGTTAGACTACCGGGAGATCCCCCTGCATATTTACTTTGGGATTATGGGTTAGATTCTTGGGAGATCCGTCACGACCCCAGTTCGCCCTTCATGAACATGTCATAATGTCACCTAGTCCCTACAACTAGGTAAGCCTAACAATGCGAAAAATGATATAACTGGAGGAAGTATTTGATTAAATTAAGCAAAAAACGGGAAGAAAAGTGGTATACAAGGGCCACTTGTCATATACAACCCCAAAAAAATGTAAAAGTCTACATCGAAAACCAAAAACCCCAAAACTCACAGGAACACAGGTTAAAGGAAAATACTGTAAATGCTCTAATCTCCAGAATTTCTACATCAAAAGTAGATAAAATCTAAACACTCTAGGTAAAATAAGGAAGGAAACTCTTCGATCTCCGGACGCTGCAGATATACCTCGAGTCTCCGCTAGAGCTCTCCGCCTCGATTATAATGCGTCTGAGATGAAGTACCTAGATCTGCACATGAAAAACATGCGCAGAAGAGGCATGAGTATACCACATTGGGACTCAGTAAGTGCCAAGCCTAACCTCGGTTGGATAGTGACGAGGAAGGTCAAGGCCCTGCTGAGATAAATATAATATATGGTGGGATAAAGAAAAAAACAATATAAGTAAAATCTACAATAAGAATCTAAATAGGATAAACAGGGGAAAATGTTATAGGAAAAATGTAACAAAACAATACAAGGAACACTACCCACAACAGGAAATAATAACCGGGGATCTCTTGGTATCCTCATTATATCCGCTAGGGATCTGTTGATATCCCGATGATCTCTTGGTATCCTCATCATACTCACCAGGGATCTTTTGGTATCCCGAGGATCTCTTGGTGTCCTCATTATATTCACTAGGGATCTCTTGGTATCCTTATCATATTCACTAGAGATCTCTTGGTATCCCGAGGATCTCTTGGTAACCTCATTATGTTCACTAGGGATCTCTTGGTATCCCGAGGATCTCTTAATATCCTCATTATATTCACTTGTGACCTCTTGGTATCCCGAGGATCTCTTGGTATCCTCATTATATTTACTAGGGATCTCTTGGTATCCCGAGGATCTCTTAGTATCCTCATCATATTCACCAGGAATCTCTTTGTATCCTCATCATATTCACTAGGTATCTCTTGGTATCCTCATATTTTTCAATCTCATGTGCCAGGAATCTCTTGGTATCCCGCACCCTCAGCCCAGAACATATCAAGTACAGGGGGATCTCCCGGGAGGCCAATTCGTAGTCCTAAATTAAAAACACACAATAGCAACCCAAACACTAGGAAAGATACATAACTCAGGACAAGATATAGGAAATACTAGCCAAGCATACTACACGAAGTACAAATGGGAGAGTTTAACACTTAGACAAGCAATTCAACTGAACATGCCTCTCTAAACTAGCATAGAATAGACTCACAATTTAAAATGAAAGATAAGCAAGAAAATTCAATTTTAATACTTCAAGTAAAAATGGATTTTCCAACAATTTGCTCAATTACGCGTTCGTCACCTCACGTACGAGGCATTTAATTAACAAACATCATACCCTACGGGGCAGGTCCCCCACACAAGGTTAGACAAGCCACTTACCTCAATCGGCTCCAAGAATCTACTTGAAATCACTCTTTTGCCACGAGTATCCGACTCCAAATGGCGTAAATCTATTCATTTCAATCCCATCTCGTAAATAACATCTCAAACAACCAATTTTACTATTTAATTTAAAGCTAAGATGCAAATTTAGATAAAATGCACAAAACGCCCCTCGGACCAACGCGGTCAAAACCCGACGTTCAAACTAAAATCTGGTTACCCATTCCCCACGAATCTAATTATGTGATTAGTTTTGAAATCAGACCTCGAATTGAGGTCAAACCCCTAATTTAGTAAAACCGTAGGTCCTACCCAATATACCCGAATTTACCTATTAAAAACTTTGATTTGATGTTGAAATTATGTTAAAAGGTGTTAAGGAGTGAAAAAAATGAGTTAGAAATCATTTACCAATCGTTTTGAAGAAGAAGTATTGCTTAGAAAATCGCCTATTAGGTTTTGGGTTTCTGAAAAGTGAGAAACAATTGAAAAATCTCGTGTATTTATTCTCTCTGAGCCTCCAGTGCGGAGCGCGCGAGGATGACCGCAGCCATGCGTCTCATACCGCGGACCATTCTAAGGCGGCTGCGACCGCGCTCGTGAAGCTAAAACTTGCAGGTCCTCTGGAGGTGGTAGAGTGGACCGAAGGTGAAAAAGAGGCCGCAGCCGTGCTAGAGGAATTGAGGGATGTTGTGTCTCTGAAGCTGGAAGCGCGACTTGCGCGAGGACGACCGCAGCCGCGCGGCACAGACTGCAGACCGCTTGATCACGACCGAAGCCGCACTTGAACCTGCAGCTCGCATCTCACCTGCAATATCTGGTGTTTTAAGTCCAAGACCTCCCGGGACCTACTCGAAACTCACCCAAGCCCTTGGTACTGCAAAACAGATACACAACCTCAAAAACACCCTACGGACTTGTCCGTGCGATCAAATCACCAGAATAACATCATATACATCAGATCGAGCCTCAAAACTCATGATTTCTTCAAAAATTTCCATAAGACATAAAATTCTCAGTTTGCGTCCGAAACACATTGAACGACGTCAGTTTTTAACCAAACTTTACAGAAAGTTTCTTGTATCCGACACCAGAACTAAAAAATGGGCCCGATACCTTAGTTTCTATTCAAATTTCGTTTCCATTTCCTTTATGTATTTCCAGAAAACAATTTCACATAAAAATTATTTCTCGGATTTGGGACCTTGAAATTCGATTCTAGGCATACGCTCAAGTCCCATATTTTTCTATAGATCGGGACCGTTAAATCACGGCTCCCGGTCCATTAACCCAAAACGTTGACCGAAGTCAAATTTGTTTAATTTAATGTCAGAATTCATCATTCTTCACACAGAATTCATATTTAAGCTTTCCGGTTACGCGCTCAGATGGTGCATGCAAATTGAGGCAATAGCAGATAAGGTTTTCAAAGCCTCGAAAGTACAGAACAGAGAATAAATAAGTGGTAACATCATTGGGTCGCCATATAATCCACCATGAGTCGGGAAAAAGGTAAGGATAATGGCTCCGCATATCAGACTCGGACTCCCAGGTCAATGCCTCAGGAGGCTGACCTCTCTATTGGACACAAACAGAAGGAAATCTCTTGGACCACAACTGACGAACCTATCGGTCTAAAATGGCTACCGGATCCGCCTCATAGGACAAGTCCTTATCCAACCAGAAAGTGTTGAAATCTAATACGTAGGCTGGATCGCCGTGATAACTCCGGATCATGGACACATCGACAACTGGATGCACAGCTGATAAGCTAGGCGGTAATGCGACTCTATAAGCTACCTTTCCCACTCTATCAAGAATCACAAACGGACCAACGTACCTAGGGCTAAGCTTTCCCTTCTTCCTAAATCTCATCACGCCCTTCATCGGTGATACTCGAAGCAACACCCTCTCCCCAACCATAAATGCTACATCTCAGACCTTGCGATCTACATAACTCTTCTACGTAGAGTGAGCTGAACGAAGCACATGATCTTGACCTTGTCCAAGGCCTCCTGAATCAAATCCGTACCTATTAACTGAGCCTCCCCCAGCAAAAACCATCCGATCGATGATCGGCGCCGTCTACCATATAGAGCCTTGTAAGGAGTCATCTGCATGATCGTTCGGTAGTTGTTGTTGTAGGCTAACTCCGCTAATGGCAAGAACTGATCCCAAGACCCTCTAAAATCAATCACATACGCATGGAGCATGTCCTCAAGTATCTGGATAGTGCGTTCGGACTGTCCGTTCGACTGGTGGTGAAAACAAATGCTATACTCAACTCCACCCGAGTGCCCAACTCCTGCTGCACGGCCTTCCAGAACCATGATGTATACTGAGTACCTCTGTTTGAAATAATAGAAACTGGAATGCCATGAATACGAACGATCTCCCTGATATAAATCTCCGCCAGTCACTCCGATGAATAAGTCGTGCATACAGGGATAAAATTAGCGGACTTGGTCAGCTGATCCACAATGACCCAAATGGCGCCAATCTTCTTCATGGTCCGTGGGAGTTTCGATACAAAATCTATGGTGATGCGCTCCCACTTCCACTCCGAAATTTCTATCTGTTGAAGCAACTCACATGGTCTCTAGTGCTCATACTTCACTGACTGACAGTTGAGGCATCTAGCTACATATCTAACTATATCCTTTTTCATCCCTCTCCACCAATAGTACTTCCTCAAGTCCTAATACATCTTCGCGGCACGAACCATGGGCCTCCGCTAGAATTAACTCCCATAGCCCATCAACATCGGGCACACAAACATAACCCTGCATCCTCAACACCCCGCCATCTCCAATGGTCACATTTTGGCATCACCACGTTGAACCCATTCCTTAAGGGCAAGCAAATGGGGATCATCATACTGCCGCTCCCTAATACGATCAAATAAGAAAGACCGGGAAATCACAGAAGCTAGAACCCGGTTGGGCTCCGAAAGCTCCAATCTCACAAACTGACTGGCTAAAGCCTGAACATCCATCGCCATAGGACTCTCTGAAGCTGGTAAATATGCTAAACTCCTAAACTCTCCACCGGGCGACTCAAGGCATCCGCTACCACATTGGCCTTCGCTGGGTGATACAAAATAGTGATATCGTAGTCCTTTAGCAACTCTAACCACCTACTATGGAGCAAGTTTAGGTCTTTTTGCTTGAGCAAATGTTGCAAACCCCTATGATCAGTATAAATCTCGCAAGGCACACCGTACAAGTAGTGACGCCAGATCTTCAAGGCATGAACAATAGCAGCTAACTTGAAGTCGTGGACAGGTTAGTTCTTCTCATGTATCTTCAATTGTCTTGATGTGTAGGCAATCACCCTACCGTCCTACATCAACACCGCTCCAAGGCTGACTCTCGAGGCATCACATAAGATAGTATAATACCTCAAACCGGTAGGCAATATCAAAATGCGGGCTGTAGTCAAAGCCGATCGCTTCACACTCCTCTGTCCACTGAAAAGGGGTACCCTTCTGGGTCAACCTAGTCATAGGGGCTACAATCGATGAAAACCCCTCCACAAAGCGACGGTAATAACCCGTCAAACCAAGGAAACTGTGAATCTCTGTAGCTGAGGAGGGCCTGGGTCAACTCTGCACGGCCTCTATCTTCCTCGGATGTACCCAAATGCCCTCGCTCGAAATCATGTGGCGTAAGAATGCCACTGAATCCAACCAAAACTTACATTTTGAGAACTTTTCATATACCTGCTTCTCTCTCAGGATCTGAAGCACGACCCTTAGGTGCTTCTCATGATCTTCCCGACTCCGAGAATACACTAGAATATAATCAATAAAAACAATCACGAATGAGTTGAGATAGGCCTGAACACACTGTGCATCAGATGCATAAAAGCTGCTGGAGCATTGGTCAGCCCAAATGACATGACAAGAAACACATAATGACCATACCGAGTCATGAAGGCAGTCTTCGGGATATTTGGCTCCCAAATCATTAACAGATGGTACCTTTAGCACAAGTCAATCTTATAAAACACTCGTGCGCCCTGAAGCTGTTCAAACAGATCATCAATACGAGGTAAAGGATAACGGTCCTTCAATGTAACCTTGTTCAAATAGCGGTAATCAATACACATATGTATAGAACCATCATTCTTCTTCACAAATAAAATAGGAGCACCCCATGGTGAAACACTGGCTCGAATAAAACCTTTATCAAGAAATTCCTATAACCGGTTCTTCAACTCCTTCAGCTCAGGATGGGCCATATGATACGGAGGAACGGAAATGGGCTGAGTGCCTGACAACAATTCAACACCAAAATCAATGTTCCTATCAGGTGGCATGCCGGAATATCAGCTGGAAACACATTGAGAAACTCTTGTACCACTGGAACAGAATCAACAAGAGGGGTATCCACACTGACATCTCTCACATAGGTTAAATACGTTGCACACCCCTTCTCAAACATACACTGAGCTTTAAGAAAAGAGATAACTGTATTGGGAGTGTGATCTAAGGTACCACTCCAATCAACACGCGGAATACCTCGCATAGCCATTGTCACGATCTTGGCGTGACAATCAAGAAAAGAAAAATGCAGCGACAACCAGTCCATGCCCATAATAATATCAAAATCAACCATACCAAGTAACAATAAATCCGCTCTGGTCTCAAAACAACGAATAGTAACTAAACATGACCGATAGACGCGGTCTACAACAAAAGAATCCCCCACAGGAGTAGAAACATAAAAGGGGGCACTCAACTAATACCGAGGCACACCCAAATATGAAGCAAAGTAAGAAGACACATAAGAATAAGTAGAGCCCTGGTCATATATAACCAATACCTCTTTGTGAAAAACCAGTATAATACCCGTGATAACTGAATCGGAGGTAACAGCCTAGGCACAAGAAAGAAGGGAATAATATCTGGCCTGGCCTCCCCCTTGAGGGCGACCACTACCTTCTCGGCCTCATCCTCTAGCTGGCTGAGGGGATAAGGTGGACATTGGAGCTGTGGTCATTGCCTGAGAACTCCGCTAATGATGTCGTGACTGAGAAAGCTGTGGGGGTGCACTCCTCCTATGTCAAGGCAATCCCTTACCACATGGCAGGTATCATAATACTCAAAACAAGCTCTGGGAGGGCACGATAGCTTTGACTCACTAGGGACAAACCTGGCGGACTGGCTGCTCAAAGTACCTCGCGTCGGAGGCACGCTAGAAATTGGAGGTGCGTAGTAAGACTCCTGGGGTATAGGCGGAGCTGGAGCACTGCCAGCTGTTGGAAGAGCTGAATGAATGGGGCAACCCACAAAACCCCTACTGTGTCGACCTGTACGGGTACCAGATTTGTGGCCCGATTCTCGAGACCTCTTGGCCTCCCTCTCCCCTTTCTCCCTAGAGAGCATACTCTTGATCCTCTAAGCAATGCTCACTACCCGCCGATAAGGGATGTCTATCTCCAACCCTCGAGCCATCTTAAATCTGATGGGTGGGATAATAGCCTCAATGAACCTGTGAACTCTCTCACAAACTGTAGCAACCAAAGCCGGTGCATGCCTGACCAATCTTGTATAACGGATAGCATACTCCGAAACGGTCATAGCGCCCTGGCGCAAATACTCAAACTCTGCGCGCCATGTGTCTCTGAGGCTCTAGGGCAAAAAACTCTCTAATAAACATATCCGAGAACTGGGTCCAAGTCAGTACAGCAGCCTCGACCAGACAGTCTATCTCATAAGTGCGCCACCATTGACTGGCAGCTCCCCAAAGATGGAAGGCAGTAAAGGAAACCCCGCTGGACTCTACTATGCCCATAGTGCAAAGCGTACAATGGCACTGCTATTGAAATCCCAAGGCATCATCTGTTGCCAGTCCACTAAATACTGGAGGATCATACTTTTTGAACCTCTCAAACCTTTGCTGCTCATCCTAAGAAGCAGCTGCCCTATCAACGGGCTGAACTGGCACTGTAGGCGGAATGAAAATGATCCCTGGGGCCTGCTCAACCTGCAATCGCTGCTCAGGAGTGCGGACGGCTAAAGTCTGTACTCCTCCCCCGGCCTTGGATGTTACTGCAACAAGGGGAATCAACGCTGCCTGAGCAAATGTGGTGTACATGGACATGAACTAAGCTAATGTCTCTTGGAGGGCTAGTGTAATAGTGGAAGTAGTAGGCGTGCCAGGTGCCTGGGCTCCCGCTAGATTTGCTGGTGGTGGCTCGGCAGTAGCTCGCGCAGGTGATCTGGCTGCACAACCTACGCGTCCTTGACCTCCACCTCAGCCCCGACCTTGGATGACTGCGGCAGGGGGAGCGGATGCCTGATCATCGCGAGTAGCGTGTGTCCTCATCATCTATGAGAGAATAGAAGATAAATTTTACATTTGATGCCAAAATATCGCATGACAAGGAAATCAATAATGTGAAGATTCTTCCTAAACGGTTACATAGCCTCTCGTAGATAAGTACAGACGTTTTCGTATTGATCATCGAACTCTAATAAACCGGCCCGTGTTCCGTAAATCCTATAAACCTAGAGCTCTGATACCAACTTGTCACGACCCTAGTTGACCCTCCATGAACATATCGTGATGCAACCTAGTCACTACAACGAGGTAAGCGTAACAACGCGGAAACTGATATAGGTGGAGGAAGTATTTGATTAAATTAAGCAAATATACAACCCCAAAAATAAATGCGAAACTCAACATCCAAATCCCAAAACCCGGAAAGTCACGGGAACATCGGCTAAACGAAAATACTGCAAATGCTCTAATCTCCAGAATTGCTACATCAACAGTAAGATTGAATATAAACACTACAGGTAGAATAAGGAAGGAAACTCTTCGGTCTAGGGATGCAGCAGATATACCTCGAGTTTTCGCTAGATCTCTCCTTCTCGATGGTAGTGCGTGTGAGATGAAGTACCTGGATCTGCACATGAAAAATATGCATAGAAGAGGCATGAGTACACCACAACGGTACTCAGTAAGTGCCAAACCTAACCTCGGTTGGGTAGTGACGAGGAAGGTCAAGGCCCTACTAAGATAAATATATTATATGATGAGATAAAAAAAAGTATAGGTAAAATCTACAGTGAGAATCTAAATAGGATAAACAATGTAAACAACAATAGGAAAAACGGAACAAAACACAACAAGAACACCACTCACAACAGGAAATAATAACCAGGGATTTCTTGGTATCCTCATTATATCTGCTAAGGATCTCTTGGTATCCTCATTATATCTGCCAGGGATCTCTTGGTATCTCGAGGATCTCTTGGTATCCTCATCATACTCATTAGGGATCTCTTGGTATCCCGAGGATCTCTTGGGATCCTCATTATATTCACTAGGGATCTCTTGGTATTCTCATGATATTCACTAGGGATCTCTTGGTATCCCAAGGATCTCTTGGTATTCTCATTATATTCACTAAGGATCTCTTGGTATCCCGGGGTTCTCTTGGTATCCTCATTATATTTACTAGATATCTCTTGGTATCCCGAGGATCTCTTGGTATCCTCATCATATTCACTAGGGATCTCTTGGTATCCCGAAGATCTCTTGATATCCTCATTATATTCACTAGGGATCTCTTGGTATCCCGAGGATCTCTTGGTATCCTCATATATTTCAATCTCATGTACCATGCGGAATCTTCTAGAGGCCAATTCGTAGTCCTATATTAAAAAAACACAATAGCAACCCAAACAATAGGAAAGATACATAACTCAGGACAAGAAATAGGAAATACTAGCCAAGCATACTACGCGAAGTACTAATGGGAGAGTTTAACACTTAGGCAAGAAATTCAACTGAACATGCCTCTCTAAACTAGCATAGAATATACTCGCAATTTAAAATGAAAGGTAAGCAAGAAAATTCAATTTAAATACTTCAAGTAAAAATGAATTTTCCAACAATTTGCTCAAGTACGCGCTCGTCACCTCACGTACAACTCATTCAATTAACAAACATCATATCCTAAGAGAGAGGTCCCCCCACACAAGGTTAGACAAGCCGCGTACCTCAATCGGCTCAAAAAATTAACTTGAAATCACTCTTTTGGCACGAGTATCCGACTCCAAATGACCCAAATCTATTCATTTCAATCACATCTCGTAAATAACATCTCAAGCAACTAACTACTATTTAATAAGAGCTAAGATGCAAATTCAGATAAAATGAACAAAACACCCCTTGGACCAATTTTGTCAAAACCCGATGTTTGAACTAAAATACGGTTACCAATTCCCCCACAAATCCAATTTTTTGATGATTTGAAATAGGACCTCGAATTGAGGTCCAACCCTCAATTTAGTAACACCCTAGGTCCTACCCAATATACCCGAATTTACCCATTAAAAACATTAATTTGATGTTGAAATTATGTTAAAAGGTGCTAAAGAGTGAAAAAAATTAGTTAGAAACCACTTACCAATCGTTTTGAAAAAGAAGTATTGCTTAGAAAATCACCAATTAGGTTTTGGGTTTTTGAAAAGTGAGAAATAACTGAAAAATACCATATATTTATACTCCCTGAGCCTCCAGCACGGACCGCGCGAAGATGACTGCGGCTGTGCAGCTCACACCATGGACCGCGCTAGGGTGGCAGCGGCCACGCTTGTTGAGCTAAAATTTGCAGGTCCTCTGAAGGTGGCAGTACGGACCGTGACGACTCACGCCGCGGACCATAAAAAAGCGGATGCGGCCGTGCTAGAGGAGTTTAGTGCTGCAGTTTCTCTGAAGCTGGCAGCGTGGATCCCGCGAGGACGACCGCGTCTGCATGGCTCAAGCCGCACACCATGCGATCACGACCGCGGCCGCCCTGGAACCTGCAGCTTGCACCTTACCTGCAATATCTAGTTTTTTAAGCCTAAGACCGCCTGGGACCTACTCAAAACTCACCCAAGCCGTCGGGGCTCCAAAATAAATATGCACACAACGTCAAAAACACCCTACACACTTGTCCGGGTGATCAAAACGCCAAAATAACATCATATACATCGTATCGATCCTCAAAACTTATGATTTCTTCCAAATTTTTCATAAGATTAAATTCCCATTTCGGGTCTAAAACATGTTAGACGTTCGTTTTCAACCAAACTTTATAGAAAGTGCCTCAATCATATATAAGACTTGTACTGGGCATCGGAACCAAAATACGGGCCCGATACCCCAGTCTTCTAATCAAATATCTTTTCCATTTCCTTTATGTATTTCTTGAAAAAAATTTCACATAAAAATTCATTTCTCGTACTTGGGACCTCAGAATTCGATTCTAGGCATACGGTCAAGTCCTATATTTTCCTACGGGCCCTCCGGAATCGTCAAATTACAGGTCCCGTTCCGTTTACCCAAAATGTTGACCGAAGTCAAATTTGTTCGATTTAATATCGAAAGTCATCAATTTTAAACAGAATTCATATTTAAGCTTTTTGGTTAAGCGACCGGATGGTGCACAAAAATCGAGGCAACCCCAAATGAGGTTTTCGAGGCCTCGAAACTACAGAATAGAGAATAAATAAGTGGTGACCCCATTGGGTCGTCACAGGATCAGCCTGTTTATTTACTTTGGGACTACGGGTTAGATTTTCGGGAGATCCCACTGCATATTTACATTGGGATTACGGGTTAGATTCCAGGAGATCCCCCTACATATTTACTTTGTACTACAGGTTAGATTCTGGGGAGATCCCCCTGCACATTTTGTATTATGGACGACAGGTCGGTATCTTGGGAGATCCTCGTTATTATTATTGATATGGAAATGGACTACATGACGGTATCCTAGGAGATCCTCATTTTAGGTATTGATATTGAAATGGATTACGTGACGGTATCTTGGGAGATCCTAGTTATTGGTATTGATATGGAAATGGACTACAAGACAGTATCCTGGGAGATCCTCATTACTGGTATTGAGATGGGAATGGACTACAGGACAGTATCCTGGGAGATCCTCGCAATTGGTGCTGATATTGAGTTGTTTTACTCTGTGTTATTTTACCCCCGGTGTGTTGATTGCTATTGTGTAACCTAACTTACTTCACAGGCTTATTCCATTATTTCTATTTACTGTATACTGTTGTCAGCATTCATATTATATTATTTAATCTCAGTAGGGCCCTGACCATCTTCGTCACTACCCGACCGAGGCTAGGCTTGGGACATACTAAGTACCGATGTGGTGTACTCATGCCCCTTCTCCGCATATTTTTCATGTGCATATCCACGTACCTCCACTCAGGCATACTACCCTCGAGGCGGAGAGATCTAGTAGAGACTTCGAGGTATATTTTGCCGCGTCCACAGACTAGGAGTCTCTATTCTGTTCCAACTTTAGTAGTTATTCAATCCCTTTGTTTTTAGTTGTTTATACATTCTGGAGTTAGAGAAATATGTAACTTTTCTATTAGCCTGTGGTTCTCGTGAGTTTCAGGTTTTGGGATGAGTTTGTACACTTCCGCATATATTTTGAGTTGTATGTGCCAATGGGCACTTATATACCATTTTTCTTCTAGTTTTTGCTTAATTTATATAAATGTTTCCGCAAGTTATATTAAGTTTCTGCATTGTTAGGCTTACCTAGTTGTAGGAACTAGGTGCCATCACAACATGTTCCTGGAGGGTGAACTGGGTTCATGACAGCAATCTCGCTGACACTTTTTCCCAATGGACTTGCTAAATCCTCCTGAGATTGCAATCCACATTTACAAATTTTTTCTGTTTCTCTCTCTTTTGGATTTTCACGGTCTTAACATTCTCCTACATCTTCAACTTCCACTCCATCAATAGATTCTACAAATATTTGTAATCACAAAAAAGTTTATATGTATTTCTCTATTGAATATAAATTTCAACGAAAAAATTCAAAATCTGTATCTAACCTTTCCCAATATCAGTAACGTTCTTTGTTTATCATCTAGATGTGCATCTCTAAAATCACGTTCATACTGAACTTTTGCATGCACAGCCGTATTATTACGTTCATCACCGCCTGCATCTTTGTTGATTGTAACAGTAGGATCTGTATCTTCTTCAACTCCATCATTTCTAATGGAACACTAGATTCTCTCTCTATGTTCCCTTCATCATCTTTCCCATAAATCTTTAACAAAGTATCTAGCTCTGATCCATGTGTTTTCTTTAAATCCTGAGAAAGAAACTAAGTTAGAAAGTTAAGGATAGCTTCAAAAGTTAGGACATGCAATCCTTAAGTTTGAATTACAGGTTGAAAAAATGAGGACATGAATCCTTAAGTTTTATTTAAAGGTTCAAAAGTTAAGGACAGGTAGTCCTTAAGATTGAATTCCAAGTTTAAAAGTTAAGGACATGCAGTCCTTAAGTTACAATTATAGGTTAAAAAGTTAAGGATAGACAGTCCTTAACTTTGAATTCAAAATTCAAAAGTTAAGGGCAGGTAGTCTTTAACATATAGTTGTAAGTTCAAAACATAAGGACATGAAGTCCTTAAGTTTAAATTACATGTTGAAAATTTAAGGGCATGAGTCCTTAAGTTTGACTTGAAGGTTCAAAAGTTAAGGACAGACAATCCTTAAGTTTGAATTCCAAGTTCAAAAGTTAAGGATAGGAAGTCATTATGTTTCAAATACAAGTTAAAAAGTTTAGGACAGACAGTCCTTAACTTTGAACTCCAAGTTCAAAAGTTAAGGACATGCAGTCTTTACGTTTCAATTACAGGTTAAAAATTTAAGGACATGCAGTCCTTAACATTGAATTCCAAGTTCAAAAGTTAAGGACATGCAGCCCTTAACTTTGAATTCCAAGTTCAAAAGAGAAGGACAGACATTCCTTAAGTTTCAATTACAGGTTTAAAAGTCAAGGACTATAAGTCCTTAAGTTTCAGTTACAGGTTAAAAAGTTAAGGACATGAAGTCCTTAACTTTGTATTCCAAGTTCAAAAATTAAGAACAAATAATCCTTAAGTTTCAATTATAGATTAAAAAGTTAAGGACAGGTAGTCCTTAACTTTAAATTCCTAGTTCAAAAGTTAAGGACAAGTCGTTAACTTATAGTTTTAAGTTCAAAAGTTAAGAAAATAAAGTCCTGAACTTGGACTAACTGAAATTAATCATATTACCATGATTTGATTCTCAATCTTTTTTTCTGCTACAGCTATCTTCTGATTTATTCTGGTAACTTCCGCTTGCAGATCCTTCTTAAAACTCTCTGATAATCTCTTAAACCAATAACATAAAAACAAGTGGGGTAGGCAAAAAATAAGTAAATAAAAAACTAACGCTATTCAAAGGCAGAAACACATACTCTAAAAGTTAAGGACTATTGTATAAAATGGTGATACTTCGATCAACTTTTACAACTATTGTATGACAAAAAGTAACCATATCTTTTCAGAACTGAAACAAATAAACAAAAAAATAGCTAGTAATTACATTACTTTACATTTTCATTATGGAAGTATTTTTTACAAAGAGAATCAAACTGTGGAGATTTCATTTTCGAATAACATAACATCCGAGGATACCCAGATTCTTGGAAGTTCACAAATTATTTTTCTAGAAAAATAGGAATTACTTCCATAATCCAAACACAAAAGGAAAAAGGAAAGCCAAGTATAGTGTAGCTATCCTTGTCTTTATCTTTGTCTTTCTCTTTCTCAATCTCATTCTCATTCGGCTTCAAACAACTCTTTAATAATTTAATAGCGTATAATTAGAAAGAGAGCTCTAGTTAAAAGAATAGCAGATTACATCAACGTCGACAATGTTCATTATCTGCTCGGACACATTCCTATTCTTCCGATTGCCCATCAAAACATATTCAACAACATAAATTGTTGCCAACTTCACATCATCATAACTTCTACCTACAAATGATGAAGTTGTACCATGTGGGTGACTAGAAATAAAATTAAACAAATCACCCAACTCAATTCTATCATTTCCGGGGAAGTAGACTTTCGAAAGCCTATTCTCTTTCTCATGTAAACCTTTGATGTCAAACGAGGAATAACACTTCAAACCAGAAATTAATGAAATGCGTCATGTGTAAACTAAATTTCACGGTCAAATACCTTGAATGTCATCGAATCAGGGTTATTATTCACAATTTCTGAAAGCAATATACACTGAATAAGTTTACCACAAAACTTCACACTTTGTAATCAGAAGAAGTTGCTGAAAATACCATCCCTCAACTTCTTCCACTGCATGTTTGACAAAAACATTTAATTGATTCCTTATATTGTAAATCTCATTTCCAATACACCATAAATTACGCCAATTATCAAACTTGAACACACGATCTCCTTCCATTATCACACTACAAATAAAGAAAAAGAAAACAAAGATTAAAACTTATAGTTAGTAGGAGGGACTTGGTCCTTAACTTCAAGTTTCACGTAAAAAAGTTAAGGACAAGCTGTCTATAACTTAAAGTTTAAAGTTAAAAAGTTAAGGAAAATAGGTTATGAACCTTAAATTTGTAGTTCAAAAGTTAAGCACACTTGGTCCTTAACTTCAAGTTTCAAGTTTAAAGTTAAGGGCATGCAGTCTTTAACTTTGAATTCCAAGTTTCAAAGTAAAGTACACTTAGTCATTAACTTAGATTTACAAGTTAAAGAGGTAAAAATAGGCAGGCCTTAACTTATAATTTCAACTTGAAAAGTTAAGGACACTTCATCCTGAACTTGAACTTTCAAATTTCAAAGTTAAGGACACTTAGTCCTTAATTTCAAGTTTTAAGTTCAAAAAAGGACCCTCAGTCCTTAAATTTGAGTTCTAACTTCATAAATTAATGTCGTCTAATCTCTAATCTTTATCTTTCATGAACATAGTTAACTAAAAATTCAGAAATATCTTAAGCTTATGATTTTCTACAACTATTTTTATGAAATGTATACATAACCAAATATATTGAATCAACAACAAACATATTACACATTTTAACACTAAATTTTTCTGAATAACATCATCACAAAAATACGCTACTTCTCCAACACTGAATGAACTTATAATGATCATTTTTGAAATTTCACACATACTTGACAGGGCATTGAACACGATTACACATATAGAAAAACAAAATTGTATAAAACAAAAAAAATTACCAATTAGATCGATCGATTCAGAGAAGATGACAGAGAAGATGAAGAAGGAGAAATATTAACTAAAGATCGTTTGCATCGAGGAGGATAGAGTGCAGAGAACACGCGAAATTAGCCCTCTCTCAAATTTCCATCTTCTAAATGAAAAAACAAGGTTTTTTGGGCCTTCTGGCATATGAAGGAAGAGTAAAACAATTTTTTTCTCTATTAGTAGAAGCTATTTTTGCCGAGCATTATAATTAGTTAATAAAAATTAAAGACACCTTTAATTAGTGGCTACTACACACCATTTTTACTCAATTGGATCTTGATCCGTTTTTACCGCAATAACCTTAGAACATCTTTAATTTATCGAAGGGCTATTTTTGCAAAGAATATACGTGTCTGCTAATGGAACTATCACTCTTTTCATAAAGTGCCCTTCTCCTGTCTCAAACTGTATTTGAAAGTGTAAAGGGAAAATAGTCACTTGTTGCTAATATTGCATAAGTAGCCACCTTCCTTTAATTTTTCTTTACAAAATTAAAAAAAAATAAAAAAGAGTCCACTAGAGTCAGTCCTAACCTTAATCACCAACAGGTACAAAATAAACACTCTCCACAATTTGCCGCTACTTGGCGCGGAGCACCTCAAAATGTTTTAAAAAAAAATCATAATTATATCACGCGAACGTATACATAATCATAATAATAGATTAAATCGCCCGAAGGTTCACGGTCTGATTATTTACATCTAACATCCCCTCGCGGCTCAATACAACAAAAGGAACACCCCAAACAGTTGCAATCCAATTTCAATCTTTAAAAGTTCTATCTTAACTCTCGTCAAACCAACCTTATATAGTTCTAGTGGAACAAATATAGTTTATTTTTAGCAGGATAATCCCATCTTTGTCATCCAAACAAACCCAAGACATAAGGTGCTAGTTAAATTAAGAATTGTGAAAGTAACTACTTGAAAAACCATACCAATTGTTTACTCAGGAAGACTATGAGAATATGTATTAAATCATAGTCATATCGACATAGAGAAGCTGATTTTGAAGTGAATGTATTCCTTTCAACTTTAAAGTCCATGTTTGGAACAACACTTTACAATTATAAGCTCAATGACGGAGGATAATGAATCAAAATCACTAATAACACTCAAACCACATAATCTTATTCAATTAACTTTTGAACATAGAGACAGAGATAGAAAGGAGAAGGGATTGAGCTTAGCAATATTTCTTTAATTAGTTTGATTTGCAAAACAGTTACAAGTCAAATTCGAGTTGAAACAGCAAAAGGGAACTCCACCACGAACCTCGGACGGTGATGAACTCAGAGCGACGAACAATGACCTAAAGTCCTGTTTTGTTTCTCTTATTATATCAATAGATCGACCATCAGAGGCGAACTCGAGCTCAATCAGAATTTGTATGTTCAGGTGTTGTTTTGGACTAATTTTCGTTAGAAGGGGTGAAGGAGTTATGTTTTCCTAAGAGTCGCGGTTGTGTTTTGGTTGTTGTGGTGGCCATGAGTAAGTTGAAGCAGCAGCACCTGCTGCTTGTTGGTTGTCGCTGGCTGTTTCTTGGGAAGGAGAAGGGTGTTTTGGGTGTGTATCGTTGGAAGTTCAGGGGGTTTGAGGGTTTTTTGTTGTAGTGGGGTGTGGGTGGTCGATTTTCTGGCGATTTTTGAGAAGTTCCGAAGGTGGGTCGCTGCAGGCTTTAGAATTTATTTGGAGAAGATGATTAATTTCTTGAGATTCTATCAATTGTGGAACTAGGTTCAACAGAGATGTATATGCAGCTATCAGCTCTTGAATTCTCTAGATTTCTTCGGCAGTATTTTTTTTTTTTTTTGTTTTTCATCAGGCGTTATTTTTGTGTTTCTTTATAGGTGGAGTCTAGGTGTAGGGTGTAATTTGTTTACTTTGCCCATCAGTCCCTAAGTTGTGTTAAATCCTTACAGCCTTTTTTATTTATTTTGTTTCAAAGAAGAGTCTAGATGAGTCCCTAGACTACATAATAAAATAGAAATATTATACAATGGCAAAGCTAATCCTAATTAATTGAATTAAACTTGAAACTATTTTTGTGTTTTTTTCGAAATTATATAATGATAAAAATAAGGTACTTTTTGTATTATTTAAAGTTTACGAAAAATATGAAAACTAAGATATATATATATATATATATATATATATATATATATATATATATATATATATATATATATATATATATATATATATATATTGTAATTTTCATTTTTATGATGAAAAATGAAATAAAGAAGTAAAAAATAGTTGAAATAGCTATATTAGGCCTAAATTAAATATTGATGTGCTAAAATATGAAAAATCTTAGGGAGGGTCACATGTCTACGATAATCGTAGACTAGGCTCCGCTACAGCTTCAAATATGGTGGTATGACTTAGAAAAAGATGGTGAAGATTGGATAACAGAGCATTTGGGCGCTCTCATAGACATCATGAATGTTAAACCACAAAATGATCTGATTAAGGCCTCAGTAACTTTCTAGGATCCCACTCATAACATCTTTCATTTCTCCAATTTTGATCTTACTCTCACCTTGGAAGAAATAGCAGGATATGATGTTTTTGGCAGGGACGTGAGAAATCAGCAACTTATATTTCCAAGGCTTCCCTCCATGGACAGTTTCTTTGAACTCTTAAACGTCACTAAGAAAATGATGAATACAAATATATACAGAGGATGTCGTTCCTTTTACTTCTTATACTCCAGTTTGGGCCCTCAATTGGATCTGAAACATATGAAAAAAAGTTAAACAACAAGCAAAATAAGAATACCTAGCAAACTCATCATCGCTTTGCTTTCATTGTGGCATTTATGGTAATTATTGTATTCCCAAATCCAAAATGGACAATAGATATTCGCATGGCCAGAATTGCGCAAGTCCTCATTGCCAAAGAAGATGATACACTTGCTCCATTGATACTAGCAGTCATCTATTGAGCACTAACATTGTGTAAGTACAGGGCTCAATCTTTTGAAGGGTGAAACATTCTTTTGCAAATGTGGTTGCCGGAGCACCTCCGCCATCACCCCAAGTTTATGAGTTATGGTCTGAGCAAGAACAATTCCATTAGGAGATATGAGGAGAGGTGAGAGATTATAATTCTCGAGAATGGTTTGAAGCCTGGTCCTTGCATTTAACAACTTTAAAGGCAAGACAAATTGAATGGACTTTGGGATTGCTTACGTTAAGGGAAGTCATACACATGACTGCTACAAAATGCTATTTTGATGTTGCTGGGTTCAAGAAGTGTCCAACCATATGCACTGCAGAGAGTTTCAAGGCAGTTGGAAAGATATCAAGTGGTGCACGAAGATTAATATTTGAGTACCCATGTCATTGAGTTATACCCAGAAGCACAATTGCCCGAGGCTTTAGTCAAACAAGATTGGAATGGGTTACCGATATCTGAAAGATGAAACCCAGGTACTAGATCCATGAGAGGGGAAGTGGACCCTGATTATTCCATGTGGTTTAAGAGAAGGTCTTGTTCTAATGATGGGCTAGAGCCCGAGCCTGAAAGTCCTACCAAAAGACCTCATGTTCAGGCTTTTGATAATGAAATCCTAGAAAGGTTTGTCCGGGGAGAAAATGAGAAGAAATATCAAGCCATCATTCAAGCCTTATAGAAAAGTTGATAAATTTCGCATTTAATAATGACTTAAGGGCACAAAAGTTGAACGTGTAAGGAGAATGTTGACCAGGGAGAACGAGGCACTCTGAGCCTTACTCCAGGACATGAGAATAGCTACTGAAACACCTGTAAGGCGTGAATAGGATGAAAAACACATAAGATGTTTGAGGTTTAAATCGAGGCTTACAGGTTTGACCTGGCAAAAGCCGAGGATGAATTTTCAAAAGCTCGGGTAAAACTGGGAAAGAATGTAGAAGCACGGACAAGGTTTGTGAGCAGTTAAGGAAAAGGTATGACAAATGAGTCACGTTTTTAAAGAAGAAGTTGACTACTCTTGAAAATGAAATGGCAGAGCAAACAAAGAATTTCAAAGAGGAAGGAGAGCATTTCTATACATTGATGTCCCGATTGGAAGAAGACATGGATCAATTGCAAGAGAAAAATCATACAGCAATGCAGGTCTTGGAGGCCCGGTCTTAGCCAATTGGATGCCTACTCCAGGAAAAGGGCATCACTTGAATGATGATTTAAGAAATTGATGACTATGTTACAATGAATTGCCAGGGAATGCGAGGATATGACAAGGTCCATGTTCTTTGCTTCTGTAATGGCCTTTTTCCATCAAGTGATGGCTAATTTAGAGTACCTCCAAGAAGAGATTTCACGCATACTCGCGGTGAAACCAATTGATGTCCCGTCGGCCCCCGGAGTAGTAGTAGAGGCTCTTATGTATTCCCGATTTCTTCTGCTTTGAGCTTACATTTCACTTTTTCGAGTCTGTTTTGTCTTTTCCAAGTCTGTTTTGAGTATGTATGATAGAGTCTTTGTAATAGAGCAGCCCATAAAGATTTTTATTAAATGAAATATTGAAAACCCAAATCTATTTTCTTTTATTTTGCTGTCTACGGCCAAAATCGGAGAGACCGCTTTTATGGTTAGTATGACATCCCATAGATGTCTTTAGAAACCTCGAGGCACAACTTGAGGTTCGAACCTAAGGGTTCCCTATGGTCGATCTCAGGGCAACCCAAATTTGTTTCTATCATGGACAAACGGGAAATTCCAAGGCACGTGGTCAAAGCTGACAACGCCTGCAAGAATGGTACAAGTTCGTACCAGACCATTAAGTAGTTTTTCTAGCCACATTTCTTTGTAATAATAATAGATGTACCATATTGGGATTAACTCTCCTACATAAAGGGAGACCGTTGTTATTCGTTGACACATGATTTCAATACTAGAACAAAAACATTCTATGATTTTCAACTTAAACATAGTCCACTATTGTTCCCTTATTTTATTGATTATATTTATTGTATTTTATTGGTTTCTATTCATTCATTACTTATCATAGATCATAAAGAGCCATCATCAAGGTTCTTAGAACTGTTAGTTCTTCATGAACCATCCCTGGTCTTACACTTTAGCTCGACCTTGAGGCCTAACATAGGCCAGCTCGAGGAATATATATATATATATATATATATATATATATATATATATATATATATATATATATATGATTCACGGCTATTTGATTACTATCCTCAAGATCTTATCTCCTTTTCTTGACTCACACTTAGTATCCATCTATTAACAATTAGCATTAAAAAAATCACATTTTTAGAACTACTAAATCAAATATATTTGCAATTACCATTTTCAAGGTAAACAGTTTTGCGCCCACTATGGGGCTAAAAATAATAGCGATTGTTCTCGTGCTGGTTTATTGAAAAAGCAAGTTACTCTTCACATATTTTCTTCTCTAAGATTCTTTGATTTGATGTCAAAATATCTAACCCAGTGAATACATAAAAACTACGATCCGAAGGACCATAACGGGAATGTTGTAGCAATGTCAGGTGTCGGTGCACCACTGCGAAACCCTGAGGAAGCACCAAAGCCAATCCCTGTGGGTGTGGGCTCACACAATACCCAACAAGTTGATATGAGCACCCACACTAACATGAGTATATGCCAATAAAATCAATAGGAAACTCGAAAAACTCCAGCCCTGGAGGAAAGAAAGGCAAACATGAGGAATGGAACGGGAAAGCCTCAGCATATTGTCATATGATCATTGGGTGGACCAAATTTCCCCAAGGACTCATGATCAAGCGGGAAAAAGTTTCCCCTGCAACAGAATGGCGAATTTGGGGCCGCATGTTCGAGGACATACTTGCGTTCACTGAAGAGGATTTCGAGAACTTGTCTCCCCCGCATAACGATACGCTGGTAATTTTGTTTCTCTTGAATAACATTCAAATTAAACGCGTCCTGATAGATTCAGGTAGCTTAAACAATGTAATCAGGTCGAAGGTGGTAGAACAACTCGAATTGCTCAATGAAACCATACCAACCTCCCGATTCCTCAACGGCTTCAACATGGCCAATAAGCAATGAAGGGAAGATCACCCTCCCGGTCAACATGTCTGGCACAGTTCGAAATACCAAATTTCATGTCATAAACGGTGACATGAGGTACAATGCATTACTTGGAAGGCCACAGATACATTACTTGAGCATTGAAACCATACCTACCTCGAAAAATTAGTGGTGTTCTTGCTATTTTCATATTTTTGGGGTAATATAGACGGGGAAATAACAATTGGGTTAGTATGGTTAATAATCATTTGCTCTAGGATTGTAGTATTTGTGATTTCTCACATGTGGTTTATATTAAGATTTTCCAAATTTTGCATGTATTCGCCAACTTCCACTTGGTGGTGTTCAACCTCCATGTGTTGCATGGTTGAGCTGTAAATAATTGGTGAAGTTTGCAAGTTATTTCTTTGAAGTGTATTATTATCTTCAGTTGATTGGGCGGTTAAAGTGTCGGGTTTGCTAGTACTAGGTGTAATTATGTTGTTATGGTTACTCGTGTTGATTAAGAGGTATTTAACTCCTTTGTTCATTTTTTTAGATAAAGGATTTGGGTAATAATTAAGGGAATTTACTTGTAAAACGTTTGTGCCACTTGTACAAAGAATAACTTTAGTGCCATGCAATTTAGAGGTTTCATTTGTTATTATTTTTTTTAACGGAATTTCGCAAAACAATGTAGTTTTTTGGTTTCTTGTTAAAACCATTGTTGTTCATGTAATGTGATTTTCCAATGATGTGACAATTTCCTACGCTTATCTCTTTTTCTTTGTCTGATTGAAGATCAATATAGGTTGAGGTGTGCTCATTACTGTTTGAGTATTAGTATGACTCTTACCTAGGGAGTTTTGGAACATACCTGGCCTTGTAGCCTAGAAACGTGCCCTAGTACATGTGTCAGTGAGGATATTTCCCTCAGTTGGTGTTGATTGGCAGCTTTGCTTGTCCCCTTCCTTGGAAGGGATAATGTCTTCCACTCTTGTGTAGTATCTCCTTTAAAGACTACTGCTTTCTTAATAGTTAATACATTTTGTTTTCCTATTGGAGCAATTCGATATGTGCAGCTATTAGTTGAGTGACCCAATTGTCCACAAATTTCGCAGAGGAAGCCTTCGCCTTCATAAAGCATTGGTTGGTTGTGGTGGTCTACCAGAATAGATGTTTGTACCGGATGATCCAATCAAAATTTCACACATAGGCGGCATATCTTCCTATTAAAGTGACAGATATGCATGCATCCACTTTCAATAGCTTACCAATTTTTGTAAGGATAATCTCATCATAAAATTTCATCGGAAGTTGTGGTAATCTAATCCAGACGCCTGTGGGAGCCTTATTTGCAACAAAGTTTGGAACTCATATTTGTACTGATAGGAAGTATTCCCTGATGAACCATGGACCATTATGAAGATCCTTATTATGCTCTCTTTTTTCATCAACTTAACCGTATAGTAATTTTCCCTTGGGTCTATTAGAGGGTAATCTTAATAATTAGTGAGTATCTCCATGTATTATACATTCTTTGTTTGTCATCCTCACTCAAGATAATTTGTTTCAAATTTTTACACATAGAATCCAATGGAAGATTTTCATCTTCATTGGTTTGGGTGTCCAGTGATGTACATTATGGCCCTAAGTATGATTTTTGTTCCATTGAGAATAATTCTCCTTGGGTTAATTTTTCCTCATAGGTAGCTGAAGTTGGAGGTTGATTTGCTGGAGTGGATGATGAATTATATGTGTTTGGTTTTTCGTCATGTGGTTTGGGAGGAATTTGGTGTGAATTTTTAGATGGATTTGTTAGTGAGAGGCTGCTCAATCTCTCTCTAGATAGATACATTGTCTCCTTGTCCTTTCATTGTTGCTAAGCTATTTTCATTAAATCATGTAATTTTTAGCGACAATTAAACTTGATTTACTGGCAATAACAATGGATTCCAAAAGAGCTAGATAAGCCGTTTTTCAGAAGGATTTACCAGCCATAATTATTGACGCAAAGCAATCGCCGTTACAACATCTACATTTTACCGACAATAAATGATACCTTTACTGGCAAATCCTGGAATGACTGCTAAAAGCTTTGTTGACGCCATGTAAAATGAAAATATATCAATAGCTGATAAATCCTTTAGTGGCTATTTCTATTACCGTTAAAGTCTTTTTTATTGCCGCAAAAAATCTTTTTTTGTTGTAGTGAAGAAAGCTCATTTGTTGAGTGTGTGTATATATATATATAAATATATATATACATATATATATATAATTACACTTTCTAGTTCTTAAAGAGTTAAAAAGAAGGCAAGTTTCGCGTCGTCGTCGATCGCTCGCTTGCTCGACTCGGATTCGGATTTTGATTTGAATTTGGATTTGGTCAAATAATTTGATTTATTGATTAATTTTTTGGACCAATTTTATTTGTTAAATATTAATATTTGATCCAAATCGACTTTTTTTGTAATGGTAATTTAAAGTTTCCCTTTGATTTTATTTTTCTGTACTATTAGTCATAAATAACCATTTACGTAATAGCCGCTTATGTAAACGGTCATCAAGAAAATTGCATACGATCAACTTGAAGAGTTACAGGTTTCATTTAAACCCAACTAGTTGACTAAAAAGAGTAGGATATTCCCTTGGATTTTCCTTACAAAAAATTCAAAAATCTCGTTATTTCTTTTGCATTGTATTAATTACAATAAAGCAATAATAAGTGTGGCTGTCGCAATTTTTGTTCGCTGAAACAATGGAGTTTGAGGTATCGCTATAGCAGTACGTATTCTTTTCTATTTTGGAAATAAATAATTCATAACCTCGAGTACTACGAGGGGATTAAGTTCCTTAAGAAAACACTGTAAATTTAATGAGTTCGAATTCATTTATGTTTCTTCCACATTTCTGGTTTCATATTATTTTTTGTTCACCAGAATTATTTTGCAAATACCGATTACTAAGAGAAATTACCAAACTACTACTAATACTAACTCGTGTTTTCTATTCTGTAACTTGTTGAAGTACTTTAAGTGTTACCCCTCTAGTAATTTACTCGATTAATTCAGTCATGATATTGAAGGACTAAGAAAGACTATCATAAGCAAATTGAACTTTTCTTATAAAAAAGAAAATGGATTATGAGGCCAAATGAAACGACATAACATTAAACAGCTTACGGACTAAAACAGTTTTCACATTTTAGAACTCGGAAAGAATGGAAAAAGAGAGGAAAGAAGAAAAGAAGTGAAACGAAAAAGTGAATAAATCCAAGTAAGAAGGAATAATTTCATGTGAACAAGATTAAGTTTGTTTGTCAGGCAGCCCACTGAAAAGAATGGACATTTGACCTAACTCAACCCCAAAAGCTAGCTTATGAGGTGAGGATTGCCCAAATCATATAAGGAGACCAAGGACCTCAAATCCCCCCGATGTGGGACAACTCAATACCCCCCCTCACGCCCAGACCTTTGGAGCGTGGACAACATAAATGGGGGCCCAACATCGGTAACAATAGTTGGGATGGGTCTGGCTCTGATACCATGAAAAGAATGGACATTGGACCTAACTCAACCCCAAAAGCTAGCTTATGATGTGAGGATTGCCCAAGCCATATAAGGAGACCAAGGACCTCAAATCCCTCCGATGTGGGACAACTCAACACCCACAACGATATGATTTACGTGGATGTGATACATGAAATAGACAAGTCTTCTGTAATCTTTGCTCAAGACAAGAAACAATTCTAGAAAGCCTAGGATCGGGATATACATACATCCACGCGTCTCAATTAGGTTGATGTTCTCTTTTATTCTTCAAAAGGAAAAAACAAAACAAATAGACATAATTCTATTTTAAAAATTATCGATCTCTATACATGTCATGATCCGGAATTTTCATATTCGGAATCGTGATGACGCCTAACGTTTCACTTGCTAGACAAATCAACGTTAATGTATTTCTATACCAATTTTAACCAATTTCAACAAATAGTCAATTAAACCAAAATGAAATTAAAACTGAGTGTGGAATAACATAACAACCATCAATATTTAGTACAATCCTTATCTGAAGTCACAATTCACGAGCTTCTAGAATTTCTGCAAATAGAGTTTGAAACAAGTACAACTGTCTCGAATAAAAGGAGCAGTAAATAAGGGAAAATAGAAGGGGACATCAAGGTCTGCGGATGCAAACAAATATACCTCGAGTCTCTAAGTCGCCTAATCCGAGATAATGCACCTCAAGGGCAACTGGGAGCAATACCAAAATTTGCACAAGAAGTAAAGAGTGTGGTATGAGTACAATCGACCCGTATGTACTCCGTAAATTTCGAGTCTAACCTCGACGAAATAATGATGAGGCTATGCAAGAAACCCATGTAAATAATCTATGCAGATGACAATATGCGTACAAGATAACAACAAATAAAGGCTAAACATGTACTATTTGGAGGGGACATGCAAAAGGGGAACAAGATATGATATTAGCAGCAGTAAATGATAACCAGAACAATCGATATGCATTTAACCAGTAAAATAAATCAACACAATAAATAACAATGCACTGCACCATTCTTCGTGCTTTTACTTTCAAACCTCACTATAAAATAATAATTACAGCATCGCATCACCCTTCGTACTTTTATACTCACTTTCATTATAAATCAATAGATACGACACAACATACCTCTTTGTGCATTAAAATCTCAAATTCTGGCACGGCATCACCCTTCGTGCATTAATTCTCACAATATGGCACGACATCACCCTTCATGCATTAACACTCAAATACGCAACGTCATCATTCTTCATGCATTAACACTCTTCTTTACCATATAACAACAGGTAGATAGAATGAAAAAGAACAAGATTTAAATCAAAATGGTCCCACAATACCAACCTCAAGTTCATAAACACTACTCAATTATCTCAGCTAGTCCATAAAGGCGGAAAGAATGATCAATTTAGTAATTAACTACACCAAGCATGGATATCATGATCAAGGAAAACAATAAATTACAAGAAACAAGTTTCATCCGTATGCTTTAACCCAACGACAATATATAACACTTGTCACCTCACATATACTTTGTGCCCAACATCTAGATACGTAGCAAATAGGCAAACAATTCCTAATATCTCATGTCAAGGTTAACCACGACACTTACAACTCCAAAGATCAACTCAAAGCTTAACTAAAACTTTGCCTTTCAAACAAGCCTCCGCACTAATAAAATCTAGAAAATTACCAAACAAACGTTTCTAATTAAACCTTAGGAACTGCCCATAATTGAAAAATATTCAATGTAGGTCATTATTCAAAAAGCCAACTCCCAGGTTTATTAGGTCCAAATATGTTTTTTTCGGACCAAAACGCGATTACCCGTTCACCCTCGAGCCAGGTTATATAATTTCTTTTGAAATCCGCCCTCAATTTGAGGTTGAAATTTCAACTCTGCAAACATCCTTAATTCTACACAAACCCCCAATTTCCAACATAAAAATATTTGATTTTAGGTTGGTACCTTATGAAATGTAATGAAAGATTGAAAGAATATAGGTTAGAATCACTTACAAATGGATTGGGGAATAAGGGCTCTAAGGAAAATCACCTCTAAAGTTTTCTTGGTTTGAAAATTTCAAGAATGAGAGAAAATCCTGTCTAACTCATATTTGTGAGTTGCAGATGTCACAATTGCGATCTGGTGTTCAAAATTGGGAACCCGACAAATGCAAAAAAGTCTTCGCAATTGCGAAGCCTCAGCATCTCTATTATCACCGTATTTGCATCATCGCAAATGTGAATAGTGATCTTTCGCAATTGTGACCCATATGATCGCAAATGCGACGAAACACCCACCCCCATAGTGATCTTTCGGAAAAGCAAAGTCTTGTTTGCAAATGCGAACCTGAGGTTCCCCAGCTACTCCACTTTGCAAATGCGATGGAATAGCTCGCAAATACAAACCTGACAGAGATTCCGCCATATCGCAAATGCAAAACCAAACCTCACAATTGTGAGGTCTGAGGCCTACACAAGAAACGGAAGAACACCAACTGTGATTTCTAAGTTCAAACCACTCTGTAGCCTATCCGAAACTCTCTCGAGCCTCGTGGTTCTAAACCAAACATGCACACAAGTCCAAATATATCGTAGGAACTTGCTTGCACGATTAAATTGTCAGAATAACACTTAGAACTACAAATTAGAAACTAAACCAAATGAAATTTCAAGAAAACTCATGAACTTCCTTAATTAACGACTGGATGTACGAATCATGTCAAACTAACTCTGCTTTTCACCAAATTTGACAGACGTGTCATAAATATAGTAATGGACCTATACCAGATTCAGAAACCAAAATACGCACATGATATTAATAATGTTTGTCACACCTCCTTTTACACGGCTACCCCGAAGGATGACACGTATAATGGAGTTTTTCAAATTAAAGTGACATTATTTGAATGGAATTATTTATTTATTTTTAGAGTTGCCACTTGGTATAGGTTTAGTTCTTTGAATCTCAAGTCACCGGTTTATTAAGAATACCAAATCAAGGAAATTTTCGACTACCCAAATGGAGTCTGTGAACCAGAAATTCTAATTAAGGAATTTGGTTGACCCGAGGGAAGGTGTTAGGCACCCTCGAATCTCGTGGTTCTAGCACGGTCGCTTAAACTACTATAATTGGCTAAAATTCTAATTTTTAGACATGTTTATCTTATGGTGTAATTTTAAATTACCTCTTTTAACATTTTAGGAATATTGCAACGTTATTAAAACACGTCTTGAACCACGTGATATAAAAACACCCGCGATTTTTGGCATATCTTAACATAATTGATATTTGAATTTGACTCACATAAATGCGCACCCGAATTTAGGAAGGTAAATTATTAAAAAATACGCCTAAATCAACTAATACATAGCATAAACGGTATCTCCCGGATTTCTAAGCATCTTTTCTATAATTAGAGGGCCACATAGCATATGATTTTGTTTAGCATGGCACACTCATTTTATTTTTAGAAAGACAACCTGAAGAAACTATGATTTCTCATTATACATCGTCTCTAAAATAAAAGAGAAGTCCTAATTAATTCATATGTTAATGATCTACCACAAAAATTCAGCATGTATTTCTTCAGTATTTTTATGGCTGATTTCTGCAATTGGGCTCAATATTAGAAGTAGTCAACCCAGGGGTATATGTTTTCATGTGCTTCTCAACAACAACGGATTGGGCCTTCAATTTGAGCCCAGAAATTTGAAACTACAATTTAATCACAAAGCAAAGATAGCACTCCACAAATCACTATGTCACAGTTGTTTAAAATCACTTATATTTTGATCCTTTTTTAGCGTTTCACAGAAGTCTGATGGGGTAAACTCTACATAGTGTGATCCTTTTCTTACTTGTGAACTAGTATACAAAAACTCATGTTTAAAATCGACATATGTAATCTGATAAACCCATCGATACGAAATAACATATATGTACACATAATGCTCATATTGTTGAATTAGACATGAGGATCAAGCTTATTATTGACTACTATGTTTTCACCCTACTGAAATTTTAAACAACTCAAAATTGACAGTCCAAATAATTTGAAACAATCCAGCATAGTCAAGTGTTTACTTATTACGACACAAATCTATTGAAACGACTGTTTAAGTATTACTAGACTATTAGTGCTTACAACTATGAAATTAACATAAAAGGAATATTTCTTCAATATCAAAATGTGACCATTTATACATGTAGTTGTGCATTTCCTGGTCTCCTGAGTGAGAATAAATACCTGGAATTTTTAATAAAACAAAGAGATGGTCAGCAACAGCTCAGAACTCCAGGGATTACAGACTCATCAGCAGTATCATCTCGATAATACCCAGGAAGCAGTTATCAAATAATTAGAAAAAGAACTTTAAGCAATTAACACCCTAACTGAACTAAAATAACTTGTTTGAGACCCAAATTCACCCTAAATTGAGTCTATTCGAACTTTCCCAAACTCCAATATCCTAACTCAAAAATATTTCATACCATTATTTCTCTTAATGGCTCGAATTAATGACTATGGATTAAAAATAACTGAGGAATTATGCAAAATAGAACAGTAGGATATGAAAAACTTTAGGATTTTTGAGACTTCAACATTTTTTAGAGGTTCAGATTTTATGGGAATTATTTTGGGAATTTTTCAGATCTGAGACTAGTGGAAAATTTTTCAGGGACTCCAAAACTTGTCAATGAAGGCATAAACTTGCCTATTTACAACCCAACCTTAGGGAAATCCTTTTCTTTGTGTTTTATTCACTAGTCCCTTTCCCATTTCTTATAATTGTCGAATTAGTCCCTCATTTTCTGGCTTGTGCCTCAAGTTTATTAGAAAAATTACCAGAAATTCTAATTTTGAACCTCTAACTAGAAGGTTCTTGGGGTTTTCTGCAAGATTCTCATTGCCTAAATATCTATACTACCCTTTTATTTAGTCTGAATTACCAAACTAAGTAGACAAACCTTTCCCCAACTTTATTACCTTGGACAGAAGATAACCATGGTTTTTGAACTGGTGACCCCAACCACTGAACAAATTTCCCAAGGCTGAACTAGACTCTCATTGATATCCTAGGGCTAATCAAAAATGTATCGAGGACCTATAACTACATAAATAGATCTGAAGCTAATACATAAAAAAAAATCAACAATCATTGATTGAGAACTAATACAAGTTGAATCAGTAAAAACATGAAATCCTAGATACGCAAGCTAAACAAAGAGCTAATCATAAAAGGGAATCAATTAGTGCCCTAAGATTCTAAATTAACTAACATGAAAAAGAACTAATCTAATACAGGGAAACCCTGGCTGATTTAGAACAAGAAGTCACAGAACCTAACAAACCCAGAATCAAGAATTAAGTGGTCTAATTCCTACTATCTATTAATGGAATTCACAATCAACTAAACGATAAGCAAAACAAACAAAGAAGGACAATTTTGAAGACAATAACTAATGAATTGTTATGCAAGAGAGCAAACGACTCAATTGACTCATACAAGCAGAAGAAGTCATTCAAAAGAATCGACACAAAGCAGACCAATCGAACATAAATGAGAAAAACAAAATTAAATAGGAACACTTACTGATTCTGGCCTTCGACTGGACTGACCTCGAAATTGATTTTCAATTGATGTTATATGTTTATTTTGTCCGAAATAAACATATAACATTAATTTAAAATCAATCGCGCACTTGAAGCTTCCAAAACAGGTTCAACCTTGAACCCTAGATCTGAAATTTGGGGAGCTTTATTTAGATTTGAAGAGTTTTGACTTGGGATTTGGAAAGAGAGGGTTGAGGCAGTTGTGGGGTGTGAAATTTGGAGCGGTTTGAGTGGCTGCCACCGGACGCGACGAAGACGGCGTCCACAAAATCCTTTATTCGAAGGGTTCGACTCATAGTTGAAGTCTGGTTCTTAGGGCATTGGAAAGGGAGGGAACTGTGGTTCAGGGGTATAGATTTGGAAGAGTTTGGGGGTGGCGCCGCTGTGGGCGGCGGCTGCGGCGGTGACCCTTGATTTGAATATTTTAGGAGATGGGTGAGGCCTTTGGGAATGGGGGTTGTAGATTTAGAGAGAGGAGAGGAAGGCGGTTTGGCGGTGTATTTTGGAAGGTATTGATGGGTCGCCGCCGGTGGCGTCGATTTTCGGCCGGCGGCTATGAGGCGGTGTATCAGTGGAGACGAAGGTACGAGGAGGGGACATTTGGTCTCTAGGGTTTGACACGATATCAGACACTTTTATTCTATAACTGAGATCGAGCCTGGGCCGTTATATGATAGGAGAGGAATTGTTGAGATCAGGTCAGGATTGGGGTGTCTCTAATGACAGACCGGTAGGGAAGTCTCTAATGACAGACCGGGTCAAGGACGAGTTTGGGTCGGTTTTAGGGCGTTTTGGATGGGTAGGGGTGTTTGGGCCATCCAAATTTGGGTCCAATTGAGGTTAGCCTGATTCACCATTTTAATATTTTCCTAATTTATTTCAAAGCTTTTACTTCAAAATTAAACTAAATGCTAAATTAATCCTAAAAACTAAATTAAACTAACAATCACATAAACTAATCAAAAATACTAAAAAAAAAAATTAGCAAATTCGAAACAATAAATTAAACAACGCCAAAATAAAATATTTTTCGTTTTGTGTTTTTTGTAATACTCCTAATAACTACTTAATTCCAAAGCATGTAAAATTAAACATTAAATGCAATGCATGTTTCATATGTTCATGTGAATTTAAATGCGTGGATAAGAGCGCACACAATTAATAGAAGGTGTCAGACAAGCCAAACAAAATAAAAAAGGAAGAGATTATTCTGTTTGAAATTAGGTTCTTCACACATAATTGTTCTTGTTAGTCCTAGCTTCACTGCTGTGATAGAATGATATATTTCTTGTGGTGTAACTTCGCAGGGTGCCGAATAGATCCTAATAAATATTAAGTCTGCTTTAGTAATTCCCAAGTATTTTTTTTACTACTTGGTATAGTTCTGGTATATATTGTAGGTTATCTCCATCTTGTGTATACACTGCATGCAATAGTCCATAGTTATACATAGTTTGTACTAATTTTGGATCTGATTTATTTAGGGCAATTAATTTATTATATCCTTTCAGAGGTTTAGTTTGCCATCCAATTAAATTTTCTGGGTTAAAGTCTGGTGATTGTATATTTTTATTTAGGTAATTGGCAACTTGTATAAACTGGTTGAGGTAGTTGTATATCCGTTGTACAAATTGGTTTTGTGTAGGTTTTTTGGTAATTTCGCTGTAGGTATTTGTTTGGGGTTTTGGTAGTTGGTAAATAAAGTCTGTCCTTTTTGGAGTAGGTTGTTCTGGTCTAAGTTGGATATTGAAAGGTTTAAGTTTTTTGGCCTGGTGGGTAGTAATTTCTATTCCTTTTCCTTTATCTTTTTTGTCATATTTTTCTTGGCTAATTGTTATTTCTTTAAATTCTTGCAGGTCTATTTCTTCTTTTTTGCTATCTTCCATTTGACTAATTCTGCTTTCCAGCTTTTCAATATTTTTTTCCATACCTTGTAATTTTTGTAATATGTCTTGCAATAGCTTTTGTACTATTTCCCCTTGTTCAGGTTGTACCTGTCAATCATAATAAAATGCTTCTTTATAAGCTCATAGCTATTCCTGTATCATATGTCTAGATAAAAAATCTGCAATAAAATTGTCTTTAGTACTGATTAGTTCAATATCAAAATTAAATAAAGATATTTGACATACTATATTTCTAATATTTCTGGTAGTAATTGATTGATTTTTTAAATCCTTTGTTAACCAAAATTTAACTTGGGTATTATCTGTTCTTAATATAAAATGTGTATGTGCTATATATATTTCATAGTATAATAACGCTTTTAATACGCTCAATAATTCCTTTCTATTTATTTCCCATTTTGTCTCATTTTCTTTGAAAGTTCCTGAGTTGAATGATGTAATATGTTGTGTGTTATTTTCCATATTTACATATGTTAACATACTTCCAAAAGCATAATCTGATGCATCTGTATAGATTATCCATTTTATTTTTTCATTTATTTATGAGATTTGTAATTTGGGTAATTTCTTACAATATTCCTTTACTTTCTTCAGGTTTTCTTTATCCTCTATAGTCCATTCAAATACTGTTGTTTTTGTTTTTAATTTCTTTTGTAGTGGTACTAATTTTTCACTTAAATGAGGTACATAATTTCTAATTTGATTTACTAATCCTAAAAAACTTTGTAACTGTTTCTTTTCTTTCAATTCTTCCATGTGTTCTGCAATCTTTTTTAATATATGTTCTTGCATCTCTACACCATTTCTATCTATCTTTATCCCTAAAAATTCTATTTTATTCCTTAATATTTCTGCTTTCTTTTCACTTAGAGCTATTCCTGCATCTTTTATTATTTTCTTAAATCTTTTTAATAAATTTATATGATCTTCCTTCGTTTTAGTGAATAATAATATGTCATCTATATATACAATAATTCCATCTATATTTCCAAGATATGTATCCATAAATTTTTGAAAATATCCTGGGGAATTTTTAAATCCAAAGGGTAATACATTCCATTCATAAAATCCATTGGGTATTGAGAAGGCTGTTAAATGTCTATATTCTTCTATTATTTTAATATGATAGAATCCTGATTTACAATCAAATTTACTGAACCATTCATAACCTTTAACTTTATTTAATATTACTGCTTTATTTGGTATTGGATAATTTAATGTTTCTGTCTTTTTATTTAAGTCTTTATAGTCTATTACCATTCTAGATTTTCCTCTTTTTTGTTCACTGTGTTTCATTACTATGAATGCGGGACTACTATGTTTAGATTCACTAGATCTAATAAAATTTCCTTTTAATAATTCTGTTATATGTAATTTAAATTGAACCATATCTTCTTCAGTATATTTCATAGGTTTTTTATAGACTAAATCATCCTCTTTTAGTAATCTAATTGGTATTTGGGTTTTGTGTTTTTGCCAAAATTTTAGTGGGTCTTCACTAAATACTTCTTTAAATTCGTTAGTTAATTCTTCTTCAATACTAATCTCACTTATTTGTAATTTATTATTTTTACTTTTACAAGGTAGTGATTGTTTAATTTTACTATCTCCTTTAATCCAAGGTATTAGTTCACTTTGTTTTTCCAAGGTTCTTTTAGCTATTATTTTTTGCTTGCAAGGGGTAGTTAATAATAAATAATTTCTTGTGATTGTAAAGGGTTCATAATTTTTTAAGAATTTTTTATAACCTAATATTATATCATGAAATATTTCCTCACATGGGTATAATTCATTTAGTACTAGTTCTTTATCCCATATTTGTATTGTTATATTTGTAGCTTTGTGTCGGACTAGATTTCCTTCTTGGTTAAATCCAGCAATTATAATTGGATTTTTTAATTCCTTCCAATATTCTTCTGGTAATACTTTTCTTCTACATATATTAGTTCCAGCTTCTGTATCTATATATGCTGTATAATATCTACTGTTATATCCTTCACATTTTACTTTAATTAAGATATGTATTTCTTCATGACTCATATACTTTCTTTTATTATATTTATAACATTAATTGTTTCTCCTTTTATATTAATTGTTATTGTATTAACTGTTATTTCTAATTCTGATTCTGCTAAATTCCATGGTTCTACCATATTTAACCATTTAATTCCTAGTATAATTTCTGGTTCATTATCCATTATTTCTAGATTTATGTTGAATAATAATCCTTCTATTTCTATTAGGCTATTTATTTTTCCCATACTTGTTACTTCTTGTTGTGTAATGAAATTAGTATATGTATGATTACTTTCTTCTATTTTGTCAATCTCACTTATTAGTTGTTTAGCTATATAATTTTCTCCTGCATTAGTAGCAATTAAGATTGGTACTAGTATTCTTATTCCATTTCTTATTATTCTTCCTTTTATATAATATTGGTTTTCGTAATATTGGTCCGATATATTTTTCCTAATTCTAGGTATTATGTTTAGATTCCTTCTACTCATACTTCTATTAAGAAGATTTCTTCGTTGCTCTAAATTATAAGTTACTAATTCTAAGTCTTGGTTTTGGTTAGGTAGTATATATAATTGTTCTTTCCTAGGTATTTCTTTTAGGATAGGTTCAAAGATTTTACTTATATGTGTTAATCCTTTTCTTTTATTTTTATTTATTCCTGGTTTATTACTTAGTACGTATAATTGTTTTGCTTTGATAGTTAGTACTTTACTTCCTGGTAGCATTTCTATTCCATTAATTTTCCAATAAATCGTTAATGCTTTGTCTATATTTTGTTCCGTCATGCTTATATTAAAATCAGGTTTAAATAAAAATTTAGCTTTTTGGTATATTAGATTTCCGGTTAGTTGTGTTAATATAGATTGTTCTATAGGATGAGTTATTCTATCATCTGCTAAATATATTTCTATTGGTGTATCTATACCTTCTTTAAAATGTGCATATAACATAATCTGTATTCCTCCAAAATAGCAATATCTTAAATTATGTTTATTTTTAATACTTTTAGTTTCTTCTTCAATTAGATGTTTAGATACTAAAGGTATCATTGTTTTTCCATTTAAATGTTTTATGTCTAATACAAATTCCTTTTTAGTGATTATATAATAATTTTGTTTTTTAATTTTTAATGTTTCATTCCAAAATTGATTTTTAAAAACTAAGTCTGGTGTAAGGTCTAATTCTTCTTTCCTAATTTTCTCATAAATTTTTTCATCAAATATTATCTGTTGTTTCTCATAATCTATGTCTTGTGTATAGTTTATTATTATATCTTTGTCACTTGTTTCTCCTATTTTAGTCTGACTCATTTTCTTCTTCACTTGTTATATTTGATTCAATTATTTCATCTTCACTAGAAAAGTTATCCGTATCTATTTCTTGCTTAACTATATCTATATCTATAAATTCATCATTATCTATCTGAATTTCTTTTATTTGTTTTTGTCTAGGTTCTTTGCATTCTGTGGATATGTGTCCTATTTTTCCACAATTATAACATTTACATTTTTTAGGATTCCTTTTGAAATAATTTCTATATTTTCTTTTATTTATATATCTTCGTTTTTTGTTATTATTTGTAAAATTCCTTAAATTGTAATTTCTTCTAATATATTTCTTATTTCTTTTCTTGTAGTGTTTTCTTATTTGTCTAGGGTATTTTTTACTACATCCGTATTTACTTGGTTTATCTTTTGCACAACATAATTGTATATCTGATTGTAATAAATTTCTAAGATTTGTTGCTTGAGTACATCTATCATTTATCCAATTTCTTACATATTCTATCCTAGTTCCTAAGGTGTCTATTGATTTAGCTTCTATTTTATAATCTTTAAATGCTAATAAATTAGTTGGATATGGTAATTTATGTAGGAATAAGTCTAAGATCATATGTTTCTCATTATTATTAAATTTTCCTTTATGAAAATAATTACTAAATTCACATACATATTCTTCATAGTAGCATAAATCACAAATAACTAAATTTAATAGATTATTTCTTGCTTTTTCTATATTTTTACAAATCATTGAATTTTCTGCTCCTGGCGTGCTAAATTCGGCTGTAATTGATATTACAAATTTTTGAAGTATTTTACTCACATCTGTTGTAGGCTGTGCATTAGCATCTGTAGCTGCATGTAATGCTTTTATCATTTCTTCTCCTAAATTTTCATACCATTCTTTAACATTTCCTACTAAGGTGGTTACAATATATTGTCCTACTTTATCTATGGGTAATTTTGTTTCTAAAATTGTTTTCTCTGTTTTTGCTGACCATTTTTGTATTTCTTTAGTTATATCTTCAGAGCAGTCTAAGTCTAAAAAAGAGTTAGTATTTTCTCCTGTAGATGTTTTTACCATTTCTGCTATTCCTCTTATTAATCTTGATCCCCATATTTTATCGTTCCTATGTTGTTTTGAATAATCTGTTTTTTCATAATAACTTCTTTTTTTATAGTCTTTATCTCTTCCTGTTGCGACATTTGTATAAAATCCTTTTCTATTTTCTAGGCCATCTGGTTTAGTCATATTTGTATGATTTGTTATTATATCTTCATCTTTAATTGTATCTTTTAAATTATTAGTTTCTATATATAATTTATTTGTTTTCTTTATCAAGTCAGTATATGTATCCGAAGTGCTATCTTCGTCTATATTAATATCTGAATCATTTTCCATTTTATTTATTACTTCTACTAATTTCTTATCAGTTTTTTCTTCTTCTGAACTTATATTTGTTGTTGTATCTGAATCTAATCTATTTCTAGATATTTCAAGGTCAGAGTTTATTGTTTGTTTTTTCTTTTTAAATACATGTTTTTCTAATTTTTGTATTCTTTTATCCATTTTATCTAATTTTTCAAAAATATCTTCCATGGTCACCTTTTTCTTTCTCATATTTTTTCTTTTAGTGATTTCATAACTGGTTGTACTACTATCACTATTATTATTATATGATTCGTTATTATTTTCTTCATTATTTTCTCTGGTTAATCTTACTATTTGTTCTAAAGGTGATTCTATAATATTATCTTGTTTTTGCATAAGTCTATAATTATCATTTAGCTTAATAAATATTCTATTCAAATTTGACATTTCTTTTATTTTGTTATTTTCCATATATGTAATTTTTACATATTCTCCTCTTTTCATAATTCTTCTTTTATTTTTTCAGTAGTTAATGGTACTTTAATTGGCATCCATCCTAATCCTGGTATAGCCAGTTTTATTTATAGGTTCTTTTTCTTTTTTATTATTTTCTTGTAATATTCTTAATTTTATGCAGGACAAAAATCACATGCTCACAATATCAAACTATTTGTCAAACTTTTAGATTCATTTAGCCTTCAAATTTCTATTTTTCAACAAAATACAATAACTCGAGCTATGAGTCTCCGAATTTGATTCTGGGGATACGCTCAAGTCCGAAATCATGATACAGATTCACTGGGACCGCCAAAACACAAATCATTATCTGTTTGCTCAAAATATTAACCGAAGTCTACTCAAATGTATATTTAAGGTAAAATTTTATGTTTTACCATTTTTTAACATATAACCTTTTCGAAAAAATATTCGTCGCATGCAAATTAAGGAAGACTAAAATGTGATATTTTATCCTTCGAAACACAAAATTAAGTTCTAAAACTCTAAATGACCTATCGGATCATCGCAATAAATTTCTATATTTAAAAATTTGTACTAAACAAATTGACATAGTTCTGTAACGGAGTAAGGATAATAAGTTTAAGCCTATAATATTATTTATCTTGAAACTTTGGTTCAGTCAAATATTATTCAACAAGTTAGGAGGGAGGAGTATATATGTTATTTGAAGCATTTGCCTTTTCAAAGTCGGCATATATAACTTATGAAGTTTACCTATTTAGTTCAAAAATATAGCCATAACACAAGTGTACGTGTATAACAAATGAAAGGCTAATAAATCGGTAACTTTATGTTTTGCAATATGTTGTTTGAGGTACAAATGGAGGCAAAGTAGATCAAGTGACACATCAAAACACGAAGCATGAAAAGATGCTCTTTCTTTTTCTTACAGGAAAAGCTGAAGTCTAATGAGAATTCTCTATACGAGTGTGCAGTATTACAAAAAGTTATTCCCCGCTTGATGCCATTTGGATCTTCTATATCTAAACGGCCACATAGAATCAAACATTATTCTCTTGTCTTGTTGTTGAAACTTTAAATTTAGCTCTCAACCAAATATGATACAATTTTTTCCATTAAACAAAGTTTCTATTGAAGATATTAACATGATATATTTTTCATTAGACAAATTCCAAAATATATCTAGAACAAAAATTTAATTGTTAGGCTCTTATATTTTCTTCAAAGGAAGGCTATTGGATACCTTTTTGCTGAATTTTGGACACGAATCTTCATCAATTCAAGCGTTATGTCGATAATAAAAGAATAAAATCTTCGAACAAGCTACCGTTAAAATGTTCTTCCATCAATCTTGAAAGAATTTATTTTTCTAGCTAGCTTTGAACTGTCTGCCTTAGAGTAAAAGATTAGCTATGTATTTATTTGTGACGATCCAAAATATCACATGTTGTGATGTCGCTTATCGTAATACTAGGCAAGCAGATAACTCACAAATAACCACGCATCTTTAATTAAAAATATACCGGAACAATCTTAAATAGTAAAAATCTCATAATAACTAATAAAAAAATACCGCAACTCAATACAAAATCTCTCAAAATCCAGGTTTCACTGAATACATTGTTTAGAAAGATAGAACAGTATAATCGAAAAGAAGGAGAGTCAAGGTCTTCAAATGCCAAGGCAACTACCACGATAGTTTCGAAATAAAAAAGCTCAGAAACTAACAACCACCGTGCCCAGAAGCACCTGAATCTACACATGAAGGGGAAAGTGTAATTTGAGTACAACCAACCTAATGTACTCACTAAATATCGTAAATAAACACGACATGGTAAAAAAGAGTAAATTATTAATGATACTAGCTATCACGTGTGTAGTCATCTTTTACACCGGTACAGAACAATATTAAAAACTAACTCATCAAGTTTCCTAAGAAGACATACATGTGTGTATGTTGGCCGTTTCTCATATACTCTGCTCATACAATATCATGCATATAAAGGTGATGTGCAGTTAAATAAGATAAATGATCAAGGAAATGAAAAATCCAACACAACACTTGACAGAATCTCTCAACTTTCCATATATATTCCAAAACACTTATCAGTATTCTCAATAACCCCATGTACACCATCAAGAGAGAAACATAAGAGGGAGACCCTAGGGGAATGGATCCGTATTCACACGCTACACGGACAACTCACACGCTAATAATAGAACCCGCACGACAACTCATGTGTTGCACGGATAACTCACGTGCCAATATTATCAATATAGGAATCCACATATAAAACTTATGTGATGCATAGACAATCACGTGCCAGTAATACAATTTGTTCGGTACAGTCACTGGCAGAGCAACACAATCCGCCCGGCATGATCACAAGCCTCCAGTCCAAACATATCATACATGAGAAATTTAACAAGTATATATGTTTGTGATGAATGAATAACAATTTTCATACTGTTGGACTTGTATAAATTGCATGTTAAAGTGTAGGCATGTACAAATTGTGCATTGTAGTTCAAATCTGCAATTTCATCATTAAAAAGTATTTATCAAGTTCGTTAGGGATAAAACCTCTATGTATCCTCAAACATGACTTAAATAGTTCACATAAAATGTTACAAGTATGAGAAATATCATAGCTTAAAGCTTAACAGTCAATCCTAGGCTTCTAAGAGCCTGACAAAAACACGAACATGAATAAATGACTGTGGTACATGGGTTCATCCTCACGCATGTGCGCACCCAATACCACATAGCTATCAGAATAATTCTGGAAACTAGTGCCTCATCCGAGTTTAAATAAGATACTTACCTCAAGCAAATGAAATCACTCTGCAAGCAAGACCTTCCCACACGTATCGACCTCCAGAAGGGTCGATTCTAGAAAAACATAACATAATATTGTCAACAAAAGCTATAGGAATTGATTCCAATTAATAAAGCTATGATGTTTACTAAGGTAGAAAAGTCAACTCAATAGTCAACTCTAGCCCTACGACTCAGAATCCAACGAAATTTACAACATCCGAACACCCATTCTACCGCGAGTCCAACCATATCAAAATTACTTAACTCTTATTACTACTGGATTGTCAAATCCTCAAATTAAAGCTTGTGCAGTTTCTACAATTTTCTCCTATTTACCCAAAACACTAATTAACTAGTAAAAACAATGATAAATGCATTTATATTAATCAAATCCAAGTTAGAATCACTTACCCCAATCAATACCTTGAAGATCCAACCAAGAATAGCCTTAATCCAAGCTCCCAAAGTCCAATTATAGAATTTTACTCTAACCCTCTTTTTTGAAATCTTTATATTCTTCCCACATGTCCTCCTTTGCAAACGCGGAAAGTGTCTCACGTTCGCGAAGCACAAAACTCAACTACCAAAAAATCATCTTAAGTGAACGCGAAGGCTCCCTCACGAATGCGATGCTAAACAAAGATCTACCTATGTGAACACGCCAATCGACAGTAAACGCAAAGACATAAGCCCTGGTGCCAAGCCGACCTCAACCTTCTAAGAAAAAGCAAGCCTCCTCTTGCGATCACAGTGCACAATTTCCCCAGACCTTCATAAACACGTACTCTTTTTGTGAGTGTGTAGAACAATCTTTTGGTTTATATAAGTCCACAAAATTCTAGAGTAACTGATTCTCTATGAGATAATACGTAGAATGCAGTATTGACGAACTGTATAGAAGCCTAGAGATTTTCTATGCGGAAAAATCCCATACAAGGGGATCAAAAAACCACGACCTACTCTTGTAGGCTTTAAACTCAACTAACTTGTAATCTACATATTACAAGCAACTTTGCAAACACCCTATTCCAAAAACTTCATACTAACTTGTGAGGCACCACCACAATCCACTCTATAACTCTCCTAGTTACAAAGGATTTAACTTATGACTATCCCTAGTAACAACATAAACTCAAGGAGCTTATGAATTTGATTTGTTCCTAACACAACGCTTCTATGAAAGAAGACTAGGAATTTTAATGAGGAACAAATAAAAAGATAACATCTCAATTATGGATGTAAATAAAATCAATTAGAAACTGATCCTTAGTGGAATTGTCTTCATGTTCTTGACATACCAGTGACTTCAATGCCGGATAAAGGCTTTTTCCTTCTAGTGAGAATATCACTGTATACATAAGTAAAAGTGTGTGCTGTACCAAGTTTTTTTTATCACAAAATATAGCATAATGCATTGTAATGTCAACTCTTGGTTTACGCTTCTTCCCGATGAGAAGTGATTTTTGTACTATCTGCGCAGCCACTTCTGGCAGTTGCGTTCCAACTGGATAGTGGACTTTGTACTTCTGCCAGGACATGTCATAGGACCAGGTCCTACTTATGTTCCACTTTTGTGCCAGTTTCTTGATGGTCACTCTCTTTTGTTACGTTCTAGCTGTGTACTTTTGTCAGATAACCCAAATGAAGTAGGTCCCTATTGTGTTCCTTGTTATACAGATTTTATATAGTCACTAATCTGGTATGTATATCTTGTGGGCCTGGTTCTCTATCTACTTCTTCTTGACAAGTTTGTTAGATCATCAAAATATAAGACGCATAAGATTAAGACATTGAAAACCCATCAATTTCCCCTTTTTGATGATGGAAAACATAGGCAAGGACAGTATGTGTTTAGAGCAGAAAAAACCAGATGAGATGCTAGAACTACACATAGTTCCCCCTTAACCTTAGACCTCACTCTTTATGATTTTCCCATAATTGCAGAGTTGATAATTCCCCCTTAATCTCATACTAGATTTTCCCCTTACCTATACACACAAAGTATTACTCCTCGCCTCAGTATGCATATATTACCCTCATCTCACACCTTCTTTCTTTTCCCCCTTTTGGTATCATTAAAAAGAACAGGTATTAAGAAGAACACAAACATGTAATAAGAATAAAGAAGTCTAACACAGCTAGCTCGTGCCACATATATGCACATAACATGACAGAAAAGAGAAGCTAGAGGAACACATTATTGTACAAGTAACAAAAGGGAAGCTATTTCATTAATGTTAACATTGGAGTGAGCAATTCAGGAGCAGTAATGATTATGTTCAACATGCTATCACACAAAAAAAAAAAAATTAAAACCACAGCCAAAGGATGTTGGTGCAAAAATAGATGGGCACAAAGAGGATTCTATGTGACATACTAAAGGAGTGAGGCTTGGAGGAAGAGACTGCAATGGTTTTGAGAACGAGGTCTAGTCTAGGATTTGTAGACAATTTTTCTTCAAATTATTTAACCTGAAGTCTTTCATTTTCTTGTGTCAATCATGTAACCTCCTAACTTACATAATCAAGTCTTTTAGCTGTTTGACTGAGCTGGGTTTCCAGAATGGCATTTCGAGCCATCAGCCTTCTTATTTCCTCATACGCTACATCTTGAGCGTTAATTAGTTGAGAAATAGTCAAGATGCTTCCACCAACTCATTTTATACATTCACATACATTTTTCTAGAATAGTCTTGGGGAAGGGCTGATTTCATGTGCCCAAGTTTAGATTTTTCAAGGGGACCTTATAACACCTGAGTGAGGAGAAAAACATAAGGCAACTCATGATTTCCACCCTTAAAATTTGTATATGGTCTATTATGACTGTAGGAAAATTGATTGGGACAAACTCGTCAAGCGCTTCCATTAGAACAATATCCGATTTTGTAGCAATGGATCACCTCTCAAGGCTGGGTAAAAGCACTTTGTTGACAAGTTCAAAGAGAAGCTGGTACTCAGGAAGCAGTACCTTTTTATGCACCTGTTCCCCCTATTGAATAGCTCGATCTTTCATGATCGCTCTCCGAATGTTTACTCCACAGATGCCCTTAACTGAGGACATACCTTCACACGAAATTCTTAGCACCTTTCCCAAAGTTGAAGCATCGATTACAATGTCTACCCTATTTACGAGCGCACATATGTGATCCCCCTCAACAGTAAAAGAGATGCATAGAAGGTTTGTACTGCATCCTCATACACTAGAGGCATGCGTCCTTCAAACAAGTCTTCCCTTTATTGAAATTCTACAATCTCCAAAATTTGTCTCATGCCTTCCATCTCCTAAATAGCGGAATCAAATGTACGTCTCCACAACACCTTCTGAGTTCTTAATCTCTGCTGCCACATACCACAATTGCAGGTCATGGACCTTATAGAAACAAATTTCTTTATAGTTCCATTCTTTTATTTGCTAGACCTTTCTGCATACTTTCCTTTCCAGATTATCATCCCCACCATACTGTCCTCAGACACGACTAGCTCGGTAGAATTCCATTTAGACTTGGTACTGTGCATCAAAGATGACCCTTTCTGTTTATCGACAGTTTCATCAATGGCCATTTTTATAGATTGTTGAGTTTCCATAGATTGTTGTACGGAGGAGCCTAGTTCCTTCGAGGCATCTTTGTCTACTTGGTTTACTGACCCACTCTTGATGAAATCTTTTGGATTCATGTGACTCTTTTTCCTTTTCTTGACACTCCTTTTGCTTTTCTGAAATGAGGACTCATATCTCTCTTGCTGTAGTGACCTAATAATGAGTGATCTGGAGGAAGACTCTAATAGCTTGGAGTGAATGGGAGGGTAGGAGACAGCTTGCATAGAAGAAAAACGGGTTCATCAGAATGCTTTTTTGGGAATATCTCATGGGCCAGGACTCGAGGAGTTTTGTAGTTCTTGCGTTTTCTAGAAATGAGATTTCTTCCCCATGATACATAGACGAGAGATGAGATTCTTCATTCATCATACTTTCAGCAGCTATCCATGATGTTATGAGTTGCTTCCCTTTTAGGTGACTCCTTAAGAGTCACTAAGTCTAACATGGAGGAGTTTATATACAGGTCAAGATCATCCTCAAGGGCTTCTGACGCCTGAGGAGTAAAACCTTCTGCATGTTATTTGATGAAGTCATAGGATTGCATGGACATAGGGTTCTCAACATAATGGTAAACAAGGTTTAATAGAAATAAAAAGACAATAGGAGTGGAGGAGAAACTAGGAGTGGGTAAGGTGGTAGAAGGCGTGAAATAGTGATGCTCTGGGGTTGATTTGAAGGAAAAAGACAAAGTGGTAGTGTTGCTAAAAATGGTAGATTGAGATGATTGTTCGATTGCCATTAGATGATCATTTGACAGACGAGTAGATAAAGAAAGAGAGAGATGAGGAGAAAATCCTAGCTATACAACAGAGATGAAGGTTCATGACTTGTCGTGAAAGGGAAAAGAAGTGTTTATTGGAAAAAAGGGTCTAATGATGAGTGGAGAAAGAAAAAGCATTTGAATGGTCTTGAAAACAGCTACAGGTTTGTGGGAAAATGTTTTGAAAGACAATACTTGACGTAAAGATGTTGAAAAGTCGAATGATGTGGCATCTGAAATAATTTTGTTAAACACACATTTTTTGTTTTTAAGAGTGCATGCAGAATAATCACATTACTATTAATTTGAGATATAGCAACCTGATGCCAGAGTAATATTTTGGAACAATGTTTTAGTAGCCCACCCCCCTTCACGGTTCAAAGTTATACCTTTAGCTTCTAAGATCATCATGTGTGCTTACCTATAACGGTATTGAAGTGAGTTAAGATTTGTCAGAAAACGCTTTAGCTACCTTTACATGACGGCATGTTACTCAACCAACAGATGGAGGATTAGGTTCTTCATTAAATTCTTGTGACCCCATCTTCTCCTTGATTTATCAAAAACATTTTCTACTTGAGGCGTTGATGTAGATATCTGGAGTTTGGTCTTCTATTCTGCAATGCTTTCCACCAAATAATCCCTTGTAGTTGTTGATAAGGTCATTTCATTTTGCTTTCTTATTTCCTAGAAGATGAGGCATGAATCATGGAAAGTGCACTTCAATTCTTTATGAGACATGGAGGATGATGTTGCATTGTCTTTCCCCAATATCTTTCATCTTGGCCAATTTATCATCCTCCCTATTTGAAACCTCAACTATTTCCCAGAGAAATGATTGGTTCATCATATTGATCCTCACCATTTCTTACTTGGCAGGGAAGAGTGTTTTGTTGAATACCCAATGATTATCCCCTGCCAGTTTAGAGCTCCCTTTGTTGGAGACCTTGTGGCCTACTTTTGTTGATTGTTTACTAGAAAGATTCATTCTCTCATCTTTTTGCATTGAGCTTCCCAAGCTGATCCCTCATATTGTCAAGAACAAGACACTTTCTGTTGAAACACGTTCTCAAACTAAACGTGTGTTGATCTAAGACCAACAATCGATTGTGTTAAAGACCGCCAAAAATGGAACTTTCAAAATCAATAGCACAATCGATTATATACATTCTCACAATCGATTTTACTAAAGCAGTATGATTTGAAGTTTTTCAAAATGGCAAACAATCGATTATCTGATTTAAACAATCGATTATATTAAGACATAATCGATTATATGCTTTAAACAATCGATTTTATTAAGACAATGTTTAAATGAATTTTTCGAATCAGTTATACAATCGATTGTCTGCTTGGTACAATCGATTGTAGTGAGACAGTGCTTAAATGAATTTTTCAAAGAAGCAACACAATCGATTGTCCTTGTCAAATAATCGATTGTACTGAGGCAGTGTGTTACTGATATTTTCCACAAAACAAAACAATCGATTGTCCCTGTCCAACAATCGATTATATTCAAACCGCTGTCAGATATATTTTCAAACTCTAAGACACAATCGATTGTACTCTTTTCACAATCGATTGTTGAATTACAAAATCGTAAACTGATTTTTTACAATCAATTTCTCCTTCAAATCAGGGATCTTTTTGGTGAAAATTGATCACACAATCTGTTATATTCAAACCATTGTCAGAAATATTTTGAAACTTTGAACCACAATCGATATTACTTCTTTGACAATCGATTGTTGAATTACAGAATCCTAAACTGATTTCTTACAATCGATTTTCTACTTAAAATCAGGGATCTGTCTTTTGAAAATTGGTCACACAATCGATTGTATAGACTTGACAATCGATTGTCTGAGCACAAAATCAGGGATTTTGTTTGACAATTAGGCAACGGTCTGATACACTTTGAGTCCTATAAATACCCCTCTAAAACACTCTTTTCTGAACAACAACAGAGCATATTTTTTAGAAAGTTTACATACTATTATTGCAATCATTCAATCTTAAATTCATTATTTTTGAGAGCCAATGTTTGATTAAGTTGTTGTGTTCTTGAGCTGATTATTTTGTACTCATATCCACTCTTTGAGAGAGCTATTGTATAAGTGAGTATTGAGTGTTCATACACTTGAAGGGAAATCTATAATCCCTTGGTGTAAGAAGGAACGTTCCATTCCTTCGTGTGAAGTCTTGAAGTGCGGTATCTTCGAGCAACGTTTGTTGAGGCTTGTGTGATTCAAGCTCTCAGGTTGTAACGGTTTGTTGAGCACCCGTAAGCTCAACGGAATTAGTGGAAATCTCGAGAGAGTCTCTCGGGGGCTGGACTAACCACAGGTCGTGGCGAAGCAGTATACACGGTGTGTTCTTTCCTATTTATTTTCCGAACTTATTTCATTCGTGCAGTTTTTAATTCCGCAGTTTGATTTCATTTCTGCATAATTTTTATAAACGCTATTCACCCCCCCTCTAGCGTTAAGCACTCGTTCTAACAATTGGTATCAGAGCCTAACTCTCTTTAAGACTTAACAGTTTGAGAGGATCTTTCTATGGCTTCCACTAGTAGTGCTTATGCAGGTATAGGTGAAGGTTCATGCACCACAAGGCCTCCGCTATTTGATGGAACCAACTACACCTACTGGAAAGAAAGAATGAGGATATTATCCAGTCCAATAATTTTCTAATCTGGAAAATCATTAAAAATGGTGAGCAAATTCCCACTAAAGTAGATGGTGATAAAATCGTCCCAAAACTAGAAGAGGAATATACTGCGGACGACATTAGAAAAGTGGAGAATAATGCAAAAGCCATCAACATGCTGTTCTGTGCCGTCAATCCCGATGACTATTGGAAGATATCATGTTGTTCCACTGCCAAACAAATGTGGGACAAGCTGGAGATTACATATGAAGGCACTGACCAGGTTAGGGAAGCAAAAATTGATTTTCTAACCCATGAGTATGAGTTATTTCGTATGCAGGAAGGAGAGAAAATAGATGAAATGTTTGAACGATTTTCAAAAATCGTCAACGATCTACACGCCCTGAAAAAGACATTTACGGATCGAGAACTTGTCCGTAAAATTCTGAGAAGCCTAACTTCGGAATGGCGTTCGAAGGCTGACGCTATTCAGGAATCAATAGGCGTCACAAATGTCACAATCGACCGGTTAAGAGGTAATCTTAAGACGTAAGAATCTACTATCCGTAAACCTTCTTTAATTGATCAAGGGAAAAGGAGAATTGCTCTAAAGGCAAGCACGGCTCAATCCAAAATCGAGGAAGAGTCAAGTGACGAAGATAACGAGTTTGGACTCGTTATTAAGAGGTTCAAAAAGTTCATGCGCAAGGAGTATGAACGAAAAGGGAAGCGGCTAGGCGGACCACTAAAATGCTACGGATGCGGGGAACTTGGACACATCAAACCAAATTATCCAAATGCGAAGAAGGAGAAGAAGCCCGAAAAGAAGCAACGGGCATACATCTCGTGGGGAGGCGACTCAGGAGACGAGTCAAGCGATGGAGAAGAGGAAACTGCGAACTTGTGTCTTATGGCACATGAAGAACCCCAAAACGAGGTAAGTAGCAATTCTAAAAATATTTTTTCTTTAGAAGAAATGCGAGATACCTTTGATGAGCTTTACGTTGAATTTATTAATGCTTCAAAAATTATAAAAGATTTGAGAAGTCAACTTTTTGTAAAAGAAAATGATTTTGAAAAATTAAATCTGGAAAACGAGAAATTGAAAGAGGAAAATCTTTTTTACGGCAAAAGAAGTGCCGATAAACCGGAAAGCTCAAGCAAAGGTTGTTCTTCTTGCAAATCTTTGAAAGAAGAAGTAGATAGACTTAAAAGCACTTTGCACAAGTTTAATTCTTCACACAAAAACCTCAATGTTGTGCTTGATAATCTGAAATCCACTAGGCACGGAATAGGTTTTAAAAATGAAGAAAAAGTTGAGTCCATTCATAAATCACCTAAGACTCAACCTAGGCAAGGTAAAACAAATCCACCTAGAAATACTTATCATAGAATGAATAATTTTCCTAAAAATAATAATAGAAGAAATATTGGCATGTTTAGACCACTTAGACATGAATTTCGAAAAATGCATGAAAATAATTTTCATACAAATAGAGTGAACAGATTTAGACCCTCGAACTATTATCATCCTAGACGTATGCATAATCCAAATGTCATATGCCATTATTGCAATAGAGTAGGGCATATAGCCCCTGTATGTTTCACTCGACATCGGCACATCAACACGAGTCAATCACACTACCTCGCTGCACCTAACATACAAGGACCCAAAATGGCTTGGGTACCAAAATCTCAGTGATTTGTTTTGTAGGTATGTTTGAAGGGGTCAAGTGTACTTTGGTACCTTGACAGTGGATGCTCCAAACATATGACCGGGGATGCATCTAAGTTCCTTCAACTAGAACACAAGGAAGGAGGAAGTGTTGTTTTTGGAGATAATAACAAAGGAAAGATTATCGGCATTGGATCGGTCGGTAAGGATGAATCCTCCTCTATTAAGCATATATTACTTGTTAAAGGTCTTAAGCATAATCTCTTGAGCATAAGTCAATTGTGTGACAAGGGAAATCTTGTATTATTTGATTCCGAAGAATGCTTAGTCTTTCGCCGCAGTGATTTTAAAATCATTCTTCGTGGAATTAGAGTTGATAATATTTACATGGTTGATTTAGAAAATTCCTCATCAAATTATGTAAATTGCCTTATGAGTAAGGAAGACGACACGTGGTTATGGCATCGAAGAGTAGCTCATATTAATATGAATCTGTTAAACAAATTAGTTTCCCAAGATTTAGTTATTGGCCTTCCAAAAATCAAATTTGAAAAGGATACATTTTGTGAACCATGTCAAAAAGGGAAACAAACAAAAGCTTCTTTTAAATCGAAAAATATTGTTTCAACCACTAAACCTTTACAACTTCTTCATATGGATCTTTTTGGACCATCTAGAATTGAAAGTCTTGGTGGAAATCGTTATGCTTTGGTTATTGTTGATGACTACTCTCGATTCACATGGACTCTATTTCTTGCTCATAGAAGTGATGCTTTTCAAGCCTTCAAAATTTTTCTCAAACGTGTGCAAAATGAAAAGAGCACAACCGTCACTTCCATAAGAAGTGATCATGGAGGAGAGTTCGATCTTAATCTCTTTGCGGATTTTTCTGACAAACTCGGTATTGAACATACCTTTTCGGCTCCACGTACACCACAACAAAATGGAGTGGTGGAACGGAGAAATCGTTGCCTCGAAGAGATGGCTAGAACCATGCTTGATGAGTCAAAGATTTCCAAAATCTTTTGGGCGGATGCCGTGAGTACCGCTTGCTATGTTTTAAACAGAGCAGTCATTCGACCGATACTCATGAAAACTCCATACGAACTCTATAAGGGAAGAAAGCCTAATATTTCCCACCTTAGAGTTTTCGGTTGTAAATGTTTTATCCATAATAATGGAAAAGACAATTTGGGAAAGTTTGATGCTAAATCTGATGAAGGTATTTTTCTTGGCTACTCGTCACATAGCAAAGCATATAGGGCATTCAATAATCGTACTAAAACTGTCGAGGAGTCCCCTCATATTGTATTTTGTGAAAGTGATGCTCGCTTGGCGAGAAAGGAATTTTGTGATGATATTGCAGAAACTTTAAACAAATTGAATATTCAAGACAAGGAGCATACGGAAAATACAAAGGAAATTGAAGATGAAGGTGTGGAACAACCAACGGAAGAAGCACCACAACAAGAGGAAACATCGGTGATGCCAAAGGCTTGGAGGACGTCTAAAGACCACCCTCTCGACAAGGTAATTGGGAATATCGAGAAAGGGGTAAGTACTCGAAACCTTCTCAAAGACACCATAGGTCAAATGGCTTTTGTTTCACAAATTGAACCAACTACCATTTCCGAAGCAATTGGGGATGAGCATTGGACCTTGGCAATGCAAGAGGAGCTTAACCAATTTAAACGTAATGACGTTTGGGAATTGGTGCCAAGACCCGATAATCATACCATAATTGGTACGAAATGGGTTTTTCGTAACAAACTAGACGAAAATGGTATTATCACTAGAAACAAAGCTAGGTTAGTTGCTAAGGGGTATAATCAAGAAGAAGGCATTGATTATGAAGAAACATATGCACCCGTAGCACGTTTAGAAGCTATTCTATTATTACTTGCATTTTCGTCTGCTATGAATTTTAAAATTTATCAAATGGATGTCAAGAGTGCCTTCCTCAACGGATTTATTCAAGAGGAAGTGTATGTCGAACAACCCCCCGGGTTCGAAGACTTTAAATCTCCGGATCATGTCTTCAAGCTTAAGAAAGCTCTTTATGGTCTTAAACAAGCTCCGCGAGCTTGGTACGAACGCTTAAGCAAATTCCTTTTGGAAAATGATTTTAATAGGGGGAAAGTTGATACTACACTGTTTATCAAGAATAAAAACAATGACATTCTTTTGGTACAAATATATGTTGACGATATTATTTTCGGTTCTACTAACGAGTCTCTTTGCAAGGATTTCTCACAATTAATGACAAATGAATTTGAGATGTCAATGATGGGTGAGCTTACTTTCTTCTTGGGGTTGCAAGTGAAACAAATGAAAGAAGGAACTTTCATTTGTCAATCTAAGTATTGAGAATTGCTTAATCGTTTTGAAATGAGCAATGCTAAAGCAATGGCCAATCCAATGAGCACATCCGACCATCTTGACAAGGATGAGAAAGGTAAGGAGGTAGACACCAAGAAATACCGAGGTAGATTGGATCCTTACTTTATCTTACTGCTAGTAGACCTGATATAATGTTTAGCGTTTGTCTATGTGCTAGATATCAATCGTGTCCAAAGGAGTCACATCTTACTGCGGTTAAACGGATAATGAAGTACCTTATTGGGACTTTAAATGTGGGACTTTGGTATCCCAAAGGTTCTTCATGCCAACTTGTTGGCTATTCCGATTCCTATTTTGCTGGATGCAGATTGGACCGCAAGAGCACTAGTGGCACTTGCCATTTGCTCGGTAGTTCATTAGTCTCATGGTTTAGTAAGAAGCAAGCAAGTGTTGCTTTATCCACAACCGAGGCTGAATATATAGCTGCGGGGAGTTGTTGTGCACAAATTCTTTGGATGAAGCAACAACTCTTGGACTATGGTCTTAGTATTGACCACGTCCCTCTTCGATGTGACAATACTAGCGCCATAAGCTTGACGAAGAATCCTATTCTTCACTCAAGAACGAAACACGTAGAAATTAGGCACCATTTTATAAGAGATCACGTTCTCAAAGGTGATGTCGAAATTGAGTTCGTTGAAACTAAACATCAATTGGCTGACATCTTCACCAAACCTTTAGATAAAGAGTCGTTCTTCCGTATTCGAAGTGAACTCGGAATTCTTGACTCTACGTTGATCTAATGCATACACTTATGTTGCATTTATCTTTTGGGAGGCGCTTACTTTTGTTCTGCAGGTATCGCCCCAGAGACAGGGGGAATTTCTTTCTGGTGTCATACAATCGATTGTGTACTAGATACAATCGATTGTGGCTAACATTTATGTTGTGCAACAGTTTGGCAAATATATACAATAATCGATTATATGTATCAATAATCAATTGTGTTAAGATTCAGTTTTATAAAATCTTTTCTATAATCGATTGTTAAATTTGCAAAATCGATTGTTTCTTACCATCTTTGTTGTCCGTTTTGCACTGCCTTCGTATAATCGATTGTACAATATCCATAATCGATTGTTAAACATTCATTCAGGTTCTTATAACTCTCTGCCTCTTAACAATCGATTGTCTCATATCTATAATCGATTGTCTTAAAATCACTGGACCAAGAAATACTCACTGCCTTCTTATAATCGATTGTCATATATCCAAAATCGATTGTTCAAAATTTACTTATGTCCTTATGACTCACTGTCAATATACAATCGATTGTCAATATACAATCGATTGTCAATATTCCACAATCGATTATTTGTCTTCTGACCATAATTCAAAATTTGCAATAATCGATTGTTCAGGCTCCACAATCGATTGTCAAACGGTCAGTATTCAAATCTTATTACCGTTCTGACTTCTGCAAACACTTACACAATCGATTCTTTTTGTCCTTTCCGAGTACCATTCAAATATTCCTTCACAATCGATTGTGTCGGTTCCACAATCGATTGTGTAACAGCTCTGGTTCAAAATTTTACCATTTCAGACTCTATATCTGCCAACCATTTCCATTAATTGCTATCTTTACCTCCCACTCTATAAATAGGAGTTACTCTCTTCATCTTCCTCACTTCAAATCAATTGAAGCTTCAAAAATCTCTTGGATTCTTTCAAAAGCTCTCTAAATCAGCTCTCAATATTCCATCTAAATGTCAAGCAGACATCAAAAACGATCCCGTTCTGGCAAGAATATTGCCTCTTCCTCTGCTGCTCCTACTCCCGTCTTCCCTTATGAAGACGGTTCTTATTTGAAATTCGACTCTGAAGCAGAATATACTAGATTCATAACCAAATCTGAAAATCGAGAAATACTACCTCCTCGCTTCTCTACTATTCAATATCTTGAATCAAGCGCCCCCGCAGCAACTGCGAATATGCTTCGGGAAAGCAAACTTCTTGACTTTTTATTTCTTAAATATCTACATATTCATCCTCCATTTATTCGCGCTTTCTACTCAAATCTTAAGGAGGACGATGATGGTGATCTTGTCACGACCATTAATGGTGTTCAAATTCTTTTATCTGAAGAAAACATTCAAACAATTTCTCAACTTACTCGAAATGGGGAAGACATCTCAATGTACATACGAGAAGGCGGCATATTATTTGATGAACGAATTCTCTTAAATCAAATAGGGCTTGGATCATTTGATCCTAATCTAACCACCCGTCGTCCAACCATCACGGGCATGCTCCCCGAATTTCGCTTGATTTTCTACTTCATAACACGTGTGCTAAAACCCCGAAAGCACAGCCATACCACTATATCACAAGAGGACGCAAAACTTCTGCATGCCATTATCACCAGAGCTCGCATCAATTGGTGCAAGTTCGTCAAGCTTCACATGCTCGATGCCGTTGGGGACGATAAACCCCTTCCTTATGCACTTCTTGTAATGAATATTCGTAAAGCTACCGGTTTTAACACCTCTAATGGTCCGATCAAAAGGGGCACCAAACATTGGGAAATTTCAGCATCTTCCTTTCCCACTGTTGGTGAACACGCTGCTCCTCCTCCTCCTCATCCTCAACCACGTCACAATCAAAATCCTACTCTTCAAACTATTTCCGACCAGCTTGCTTCACTAACCACTTCCGTCAATCAATTGACTTATGAACTCCATGGATATTTTGATCATGTTCATTATCCATATGCTGGTCTTGTCCCTTATGAAACAGTGTCGGACAACGTGGAAGACGAAGATGATGATGAATAAAATTTCTTATTTTGTGTAATTTCGTTTATTTTCTGCCCATTTTTTTCTTGTTGTACTTCTTGATCTTTTCTAATGAAATGTTTCTTCTTGCACTTTTTGTTAATGTCAAAAGGGGGAAGAAAACGGGCTATGCACACTATAATATATTTGCATAAATTAAGGGGGAATCACAAATTGAGGGGGAATACTTGTCTTGAACTGTTATTAATATGCATATCCCGATATAGGTTTGCCATTATCAAAAAGGGGGAAATTGTTGAAACACGTTCTCAAACTAAACGTGTGTTGATCTATGTAGGTTTTGATAAATGACAAACCAACGAGGATGGAACGATAACAGTCAAGTACAAGACCAAGAATCACAACAAAGTTATTGTTGAGTTTATTATTGAGTCATTTTATGTAGTAATCTTGATTCAACAACATATTCAAGTATTGGCTTCTCCCATAAAATCATTTTTCATCAAACCATGCATCTTTAAGTTAAAACAAATGAGTTGCATTTTAGCCAAAATGAATTTTTAAACATGCCTTTTGAATCTGGACTACAACAATCGATTGTCTAAGACCAACAATCGATTGTGTTAAAGACCGCCAAAACTGGAACTTTCAAAATCAATAGCCCAATCGATTATATACATTCTCACAATCGATTTTACTAAAGCAGTATGATTTGAAGTTTTTCAAAATGGCAAACAATCGATTATCTAATTTAAACAATCGATTATATTAAGACATAATCAATTATATGCTTTAAACAATCGATTTTATTAAGACAGTGTTTAATTGAATTTTTCGAATCAGTTATACAATCGATTGTCTGCTTGGTACAATCGATTGTAGTGAGACAATGCTTAAATGAATTTTTCAAAGAAGCAACACAATCGATTGTCCTTGTCAAACAATCGATTGTACCGAGGCAGTGTGTTACTGAAATTTTCCACAAAACAAAACAATCGATTGTCCCTGTCCAACAATCGATTATATTCAAACCGTTGTCAGATATATTTTCAAACTCTGAGACACAATCGATTGTACTCTTTTCACAATCGATTGTTGAATTACAAAATCCTAAACTGATTTTTTACAATCAATTTCTCCTTCAAATCAGGGATCTTTTTGTTGAAAATTGATCACACAATCTGTTATATTCAAACCATTGTTAGAAATATTTTGAAACTTTGAACCACAATCGATTGTACTTCTTTGGCAATCGATTGTTGAATTACAGAATCCTAAACTGATTTCTTACAATCGATTTTCTACTTAAAATCAGGGATCTGTCTTTTGAAAATTGGTCACACAATCGATTGTATAGACTTGACAATCGATTGTCTGAGCACAAAATCAGGGATTTTGTTTGACAATTAGGCAACGGTCTGATACACTTTGAGTCCTATAAATACCCCTCTAAAACACTCTTTTCTGAACAACAACAGAGCATATTTCTTAGAAAGTTTACATACTATTATTGCAATCATTCAATCTTAAATTCATTATTTTTGAGAGCCAATCTTTGATTAAGTTGTTGTGTTCTTGAGGTGATTATTTTGTACTCATATCCACTCTTTGAGAGAGCTATTGTATAAGTGAGTATTGAGTGTTCATACACTTGAAGGAAAATTCATAATCCCTTGTTGTAAGAAGGAACATTCCATTCCTTCGTGTGAAGTCTTGAGGTGCGATATCTTCGAGCAATGTTTGTTGAGGCTTGTGTGATTCAAGCTCTCAGGTTGTAACGGTTTGTTGAGCACCCGTAAGCTTAACGGAATTAGTGGAAATCTCGAGAGAGTCTCTCGGGGACTGGACTAATCACAGGTCGTGGCGAACCAGTATACATCGGTGTGTTCTTTACTATTTATTTTCCGCACTTATTTCATTCGTGCAGTTTTTAATTCCGCAATTTGATTTCATTTCTGCATAATTTTTTATAAACGCTATTCACCCCCCCTCTAGCGTTAAGCACTCGTTCTAACACTTTCTTCCAATTTGCAGCTGCTGATGACTTTTGATGTAACATGGACCTTGTCTTATACCTGCTTTCAAGGTAGAGAGTAGTATTCATTCCTTTTGCGTAGAATTTCTTGGTGATTCCATATGCGAAGAGCACCATCAATGTAGCATTTTCCAATTCCGTTCTTTCTTTTAGCTACACCATATTGGTGTTGATAAATTATGCATGATCCCTTCTCCCCATACTCTATAATTTCTGTGAATGCATGTCCAGGTGACACTTGAGTTTAGCAGACCACGGACCAATTCTGACTAAGTTAATTTATTTGGAGGTTAGAAGTTTGCATATACCAATCTTTCATGCCATGGTTTCTATTTAACTCATCTCATATCACCAGCTTGTGGGGGTTTATGATTAGCAGGAGTGACTGTTCTTATTTCCTTTGTCCACTCAGACTGCTTGGCTACTTATTTGATTGGTGACTAAACTTTTTAGGCCATTCATATTGTGCTCGTTCCCACTCGATTGCTAAAGGAGAGTTTCTGCCTCTTTATTAACTGAGAATGTATCCTTTTACTTTCTTTTTTAACAATATATTCCATCCCTACAGGGCTTTCAGTGAGAAGAGGTTCATGATGTTTTCCGCTGCGTGCTTTAAGCATCCATTATCAATAGTCCATCACAATCTACTTTCTCTCACTACTCCATGCTCATGCATATCAAGGGTTATATTTAGGAACCCAAACTAATTTGGGTCCCTTGTTACCATCAAAGGATTAATGAGGGATTTCTTAGTCCACGCAAGCAACATCCAATTTTTGCGAGTGGTACCCGGTCCTTTGCTAGTATTCACTCTATCCAAAAACACCTTTTTCTTCTGAGCAGACTGAACCCTGGCTTGGCAATTTTCTTTAAAATGCCCATTATTCCCACAGTTGGTATGAAGCTAGTTATCACGTATAATGACATACCTGCTATGCGGGTTGTTGGGAGTTTTATCCCTTTGGAACCCGATGCCCTGCTTCCTTCCACTATTGTTGAGATACATGGAAGTGACGACATATAAGGACCAGGTCCATTTCAGGAATTTCTCAAGATCATTGCTTACTTTCTTCAACTCAGCTTGGAGTTGTTGATTCCTCTCGAGTTCACTGCAGAGACTTGTTTTTACAACAATTAACTCATTTTCAAGCAAAATGTGAAACCCACTGGCTACTTTCTTCCCTTTCCAGAGACTTACATTCCTATGTTCTCTATTGAGTCCCTCAATGGTTTCCTCTAGATTAGTGCATATTACGAATATGTCATCTATTTCCTCTTCAGTAGATGTGACTCTTTCTTCTAACGTGCATTTCTCATTGTTAAGACCTTCTATTGTGTCTTTTAGATCAACTACTACTACCATCAAATTGTCTCTCTAATTCTCCACACTAGATTCTATCATTCAAGGCTTCCTTCTCTTGTTCACGATTAGCTATGGTTTCATTTACGTCTACTAAACAGACCACTAGATCATTTCTATATTGTTCGGCCTTTCAAAGTTCTTTGGTCAGGATCCCCTTATCATTTTCAAGACTATAATAAGCATAAATTAGGACATTTGATAAATTCCTTAACTTCTTAGAAGAAAAGGGTTTCAGATTTCTCTGAACATCGCTGAAGTTTACCTCATTGTCTTCATCATCATCATCATCATCATCATCTGGGTGGGCCATCAGTGCGTACAGTGAATCATACTTCATTGCTTCAGTTTCTACTGGCATCATGGATTTGTTTCCTGCATTTGATTCCCTTTCGGATTAACTTGAGTAGCCTCCCCAAGTAGTAAGACCCTACTTAATGATATTGTCTACAGTACCTTTTCGATTGAATTTTACCTGCTTTGTCAGGATTTTGCTTGTACTGCGCATGTTTTGGGAGAGCACGGTCTTTGATGAAATGTCCTGACTTTCCACATCTCTAATAGAGATCGTTTTTACTTGTTTTACTTGACTTTCCCCACTTTGGTATGCCACCTTTTTTTTCGAACCATTTTTGATATCTCTTAGTAAGATAGGCCATGTCACTATCTTCATCACTTGAATCACTGCTTTCAGCCTTAATCACCAGGCTCTTTTCCTTCTTAGGCTCTCTTCCTTCACTGTCTTTCTTACTTTTTATCTCATATGTTTTTAGATTACAAATCAACTTATTCATGATCAGAGACTATATACTTAAGCTTCAGTGATGTCATTTACCTTAATTTCACAAGACCAAGGTAGAACAATGAGAATTTTCATTACAAGCTTGTTTCTGGGAATGACATCACCAATAGAGTGCACCTCATTTATGATGGAGGTGAATCTGGTGTGCATATCTTGTATGAACTCATCATCCTTCATCCTGAAGAGCTCTTATTCATTGGTGACTAGGTCGGTCTTAGATTGTTTGATCTGAGTAGTTCCTTCATGTACGGTTTGTAAAGCTTCCCATCTTTCCCTGGCAGTATCACAAGCTAATATTCTATTGTACTCATCAAGTCCTATGCAACACATCAAAATTTTCTCGGCACGATAGTTCTTTTCTACAACTTTTATGTCAATGTCGATGTACTCTCTTCTCTCTTTGGGAACCAAAGGTCCCTTCAAGTTTTTTCATGGAAACATGTGGACCATCACAAATGATGTCCCACAGCTCTAAATCATCTGCCATAATGAAATCATTTATCCTGGGAGGTCTATAGGTTGATTGTTCTTCCTAAAAGCTTGGTGAAGCAGCAATTGAGGATTCTTCCTAAGTGTTAGCCTGCTAGGAGAAACCTGCTCTGATACCAATTTTTAGTTTATATGAGTCCACCAAACTGTAAAGTACATAGTCATCTATGAGATAATATGTAGAATGCAGTAATGACTGAATGTAAAGAATGCCGGAGATTCTTTACGTTGAAAAATCCCACACAAGGGGATAAAAAAACCACGACCTACTCTTGTAGTATTTAAACTCAACTAACTTGGAATCTACCTATTACAAGCAACTTTACAAACACCTTATTGCAAAGACTTCAAACTAACTTGTGATGCACCACCACAAGCCACTCTATGACTCTCTTAATTACAAAGGATTTAACTTATGACTATCCTAGTCACAACATAAACTCAGGGATGTTACGAATTTGATTTCTTCTTAACACAACGCTTATATGAAAGAAAACTAGAAATTATAATGACAAATAAAAAATATTATTACAACTGAACTATGGATGTACATAGAATCATGTAGAAACTGATCCTTAGTGGAGTTATTTTCTTGTTATTGACACAACAGTGACTTCAATTCCGGATGAATGCTTTTTCTTTCTTTGGAGAATATCACTGAATACACAAGTAATGGTGTGTCTTGTACCACGTTGTTTTATCACAAAAGATAGCACAATGCATAGTGATTTCAGCTTTTGGTGTACGCTTCATCCCAATGAGAAGTGACTACTGTACCGCCTGCGCAGCCACTTCTGGGCAGTTACGTTCCATCTGGATAGTGGACTTTGTACTTCTCTTAGGAAATGTCATAGGACCGATTCCTAGTTGTGTTCCTCTTTTGTGACAGTTGCTTGATGGTCACTTTTTTGTCCTATTCCAGCTTTGTACTTGACTTGTAGTTTTGTCAGAGAACCTAATGGAAGCAGGACCCTATTTTGTTCCTCTTTATATTGATTTTGTACAGTCATTTATCTGTTATGCATATCCTGTGGACTAGGTTCTCTATCTTGTTCTTCATGACAAGTTTGTTAGATCATCAAAATATATGATACATGAGACTACAATATTAAAACCCATCCCATTCTTGACCTCCCTCCCAAATACTCTTCACGAATGCGAGACCTCTGTTGCGAACGCATATAAGGAAACCAACTACAAATAAATCAGCAGTTCTTCAAGGTTGATAATGCACCAATCATGATCCTTATCACATCCAAGTCCCCTGGGATCTCACCAATATATACTAACAAGTCCTAAAACATTATATGAACTCACTCGAGTGTCAAATAACATCAAACAACATAAAACCATGAATCGCGCATCGATACAAGCCTTATTAACTTATGAACTTCTAACTTCCAAAACTAATGCCGAAACATACCAACTACGATTAACCTCAAATTTTTCACACAAGTCAAAAATGACACAATATACATATTCCAACTTCCGGAACCGAAATCCGAATTTGGTAACCACAAATCGAACTCACGGTAAAACTTTTAAACTCTCCAAACTTCTGTTTTTCCAACTTTCGCCACGTTAAGCTGAAATTACATATGGACCTCCGAATAATATCCCGATACACTCGTATGTCAAATGTCATACTACAAAGTTATTGGAACCATCAACTTTATTTTGGCTCCATTTACATATAAGTCAACATCCTATCAACGCTTTCAAGTTAGGATTCTAACCTTGGGACTTAGTGTCCAAATTAATTCCGAAGCATCCCAAAACAAAACAAGCTACCCCAGCAAGTGGCATAACAACAAATGAGGATGGAATAGATGGCAATTAAAGCCTATAAGACATATCTCTAATCCTCTCAAGCACCTCAAAAAGGTTCAATATACCGAGAGCTCAATTTGCCCTTCTTCTTGAACCTCATAACAACCTTCATGGGTGAAACTATGAGAAATACCTTTCCCTCCTCCCCTACTATGTAAGCAATATCGTGAAACTTTAGATAGGTGTAACTTCTCTGTGTAGATTGCCCCGTGCAAAACCAATCCCGATTTAATTTAATCTTGTCCAAAGTGCATGATTAACATATTAAACATGACCCCGAAATGAAGTGGGGCTCACCAAGTCAACTGAAAGGATGATGCAGCACTAGCTGCGACCAACAATGCCTGCTATAGAAATGCCAACATCCATTAAAGATGTAGCGCCCCCGGTAAAAGGGATGTTAGTGCTATCGAATAGCACTAGTATGTATGAACAAACTTTACTCTAAGTAAAATCAAACAATATACAAGTGGAAGACACTAATGGAAACAAAACAATAATGCACCAAAATATAGAGAACATAAGTGAGAGTTTCGTAGTTTCTTATTTCATCTTTTCGTTCATTTGATTTATACTCTCTTGGTGTCAAGTGCCACAATTATTCATTCCACCATGGGGTTTTGAACACGGAGTCCAGTCTCCGTCTGACCGGCATGTGTACAGCATAGCGTCCGATCTCGGCCCGATTGGCTAAGCCATCTCACTTGGGACATAACCTATTTCCGTTATTCCTCAGTTCACATTTCTTTCTACTTTCCAATTACATAGCACCACACTCCTCGTTATAAGCTTATTTCTTGGCACTTTAATACATTGTTACAAATCAAATATTCAAGTCTTCAGCTTATTTATTCATTCATATAATATCATCCTTTATGTTGATAAGTTCCAATATATGATAAATTATGCATTTAATAGGATAAGAACAAACAATTATGATTCACAACTTCAAGCAACATGGTGAAATGGTAAACAACTAAGACAACTAGGGAACATAATCTTTCACCTCATCACATTAGAACAGAAAATTCAAGTATGATCAAGCAAAGAACTCATATCCAGTGCACGGACCCTAACAGGATGATTGTAGAAAGATTAAAGTTAGCCCCACATACCTTGTTTAAGCTTTCCTTAAGTTACAACGACGTTCCGAAAACTAGAAATCCCAATAAACTTTGAGACATAACAAAATTAAACACAGTTTACGAAGGTATTCATGTTTTCAGCTCATTTTAGCATTTTATCAAATACTAGTTGAGCATCTTGATTTCAAATCTCTTTCACAAGGTTTCCCTTTTTCCCCAACCCAATCTTTATTTATTTATGTTCGATAATCCTCCCAAAGCCTAATTTGTACATGCACGTATATATAATGCTATTGCACCCAAGAATCATACCTCAATACCCAATCTTGTACCCCCAAACTCGAAATTAATGTATAATATATATAATCTTAACTATTAGATGAAGAACTTGTGATTAGGTTCTTTGATTCTTGAAGGTTAATGCAAGGCTGGATGATTGAATATTGGGTTCCTCCTTCTCTCTCTCAAAAATTTTCTCAACTGTCTTTAAAAATAGTTGAAAAATTATCCCGAATGAAGCTCGAAAGACTATATATTAAAATGGCGATGGGTTATAAAAATAGGAAGATTTACCCTCCGAATGAGGGTCTGCGGTAGCATAATGGACCGCATAATGGGTATGTTGGCCGCTAACGCGCCGCAAAACCTTGTGCCCAAAACTGGGCTACACTGGTCGAGTTTATGACTTGATATGTGATAGCAAATCAAGTATGCATACCGCATAATGGATTTTGCGATCGCATATCTGACACAAGTTTATATTTTTTCAGCCTTTGCTAATTTGATCATAACATTGCGTAGCAATGTCCAAATGACGAATAGTTTGAAGGGTTGGAAACTATACTCAAAGACCTTTTATTTGATAGGTTATTCAGCACATAAAATCTTATGCATATTTAGATGTGCTTGTTCAATGTATGGACTAGTGCAAATACCTTTGGAATCTTAGCCTATTTTGAACTTTTTCTAATTTTTCCTTAGACTTAGGCCTTTCCTTAGACCACAAATTACTTACCATAAGACATAAACACATATTTACCAAGTCCAATTGATGTACACAATGTTAATAGACCATAAAATATTATAATAATCTTACGTGGCACCACAAAATCCTAGTTTACTTAGCGAAATTTTCTGGGGCTTTACGCAGAAGCTCACACCTCCTGGTACCCTGTGCACCCAGGCTCTACAAAAATGTACCATGATCTCAAGGAAATTTATTGGTGGAACAAAATGAAGAGGGATGTGACGGATTTTGTGGCAAAGTGTCCAAATTGTCAACAGGTAAAGGCCGAACATCAAAGGCCCGATGGATTGGATCAAAGCATAGAAATTTCGATGTGGAAATGGGAGATTAACATGGATTTTGTGGTGGGAATGCCGCATGCTGCGCACAAGTTTGACTCAATTTGGGTTATTGTTTATCGAGTCACGAAATGAGTGCACTTCTTGCCAGTTAAAGCTACCGACACGGCTGAACAATATGCTCTGTTGTATAACAAAGAAATAGTCAAGTTGCATGGCACTCCGGTCTCCATCACTTCAGATTGAGGGGCTCAATTTACAACCAACTTTTGGAGGATGTTTCAACAAGGTTGGGGTATGAAGGTAAATCTTAGCACAACTTTTCATCCGCAAATTTATGGGAAAGAAGAGCGAACTACTCACTCGAGGACATGTTGTGTGCTTTTACTCTTGATTCAAAGGGTAGTTTGGATGACCACTTGCCACTCATAAAATTTTCCTTGAACAACAGCTTCCATGCTAGTATCCAAACGACACCATTTGAGGAATTGTATGGTAGGAGATGTAGATCTCCCATTGGGTGGTTCGAGGTTAGAGAAGAGAAATTGATAGGGCCGAACCTCGTGCATTAGGCTATGGAAATGTCAGAATTATTAACGAGAGGTTGAAAACTACTCAGAGTTTCCAAAAGTTGTACTCGGATATTTTTCGTAGAGATTTATAATTCAAAGAAGATGATTGGGTATTTGTTAAGGTTTCCCCTATGAAGGGTATCATGCGATATTGAAATAAGGGAAAATTGAATCCGAGGTATATCGGATCGTACAAAATCAGTCAGAGGAATTGTTGGGTGGCATACAAACTCAAGCTGCCTTTCTAAATGTCATTAGTATACCTGGTCTTTCATCTGTCCATGTTGAGAAAGGTAGTGGGGGACCCGTCCACTATTGTGCCAATTGAGACTATTGAAGTCAATAAAGAACTGTCATTTGATGAAGATCCTGTTTCTATTCTCGATAGGCAAGTTTGGAAATTGCGAAATAAGGAAATAGCATCCATGAAAGTGTTATGGCGGCATCAACAAGTTGAGGAAGCCACTTGGGAAGCCGAGGATGAAATAAAAAAAAAGTACATGCATTTGTTTGAATACCCACATAATAGCTTTTTATGCATTTTGATTCCTATGAACTATTATATGGTTTAATCAATGAAAAACTTTCCCAAATGGCCATGGTTTATATTGTATAGTAAAACTCATGTTACGTTAAGAAACATGTATATGCTGTTAGGATATGATTGTGGGACTCTCTGACAGGTGGATATGTGTAGATACAAAGGAAACTCTAGTGAAGTTTTTTGAAATTTAGGGAGTTAACCAAATTTGGAGACTATTAGAAGTGTTAGGTTGTAAAAAGCAGAAGGTTGCATAAAGAACTCCTAATAAGTGATCCTTGATCTTTATTTGAGGATGGATGATTTTAAGTAGAGGAGGATGTAAGGCCCCGTGAAAGTTTATGCTCACAATTTAGTACCTCGTAGTGCCAAGTTACGAATATGTGTTAGGAATATGTAAAATTCTCTGTAGCGACACTTGGTACTGATCTAAGCATTTAAAAATCAAGAATCAAAGATTTCCAGAAAAGTGCTATTATGCGATCTAGAATGCGGCCGGAAATCAAGTATATGTGCCGTATTTCTATCGCAAAGTGAGTCAGTGTGCTGGCCAAATTGAACTCCACTATGCGTTAAATTACCTGATCGCTTTATCAAAATACGTACCACATAGTCATCGTATAATTATCTTAGAATTTTGTAAGGGGAAGTCTTGCTGTTTATTATGTGACCGTAAAACGGGTATGTGGACCGCATTTCTGTAGCAGAACACAATCAGAAGGAGCAGATTTTGGGAGCACTTTTGCGGTCCATTTTGCGGGCCGCATTTCCACTTTGCGACCGCAAACCTGACTCGACGCTTCAATTTCTAATTTTTAAACCCGACCCCTTACTGATATATTCAGTGTTATAACTCATTTGAAGCATATTATATGATTCTTTTAAAGAGATAGAGAGAGAGGGTATTAGAGAGTGAAAGTGTCTCACATCAATTGCTCAATGAACCTTGCTAAAACATTGAAGAAAATCAAGTGAAGACACCAAAAGTTTCATTCCGAACAGGTAAGATTCATCACCTCAGCTATTATTTCTATACTTAGCTATAAAGGGTCAGCAATGAAGTAACTTATGAGTATAAGAATAAAATTCTTGCATGCATATTACCCTATAGGATATTGGAAGGTTTAAAACTAAAAAGAATCCAATTAAGGGGTATAAGATGAAAGAAATTCCTCACAAAAGGGTCTAAGATCACAATGCACATTTAGTGTTTGATGATATGCTCGAACCACGCTAGAATCTCGAACTCGTATCTAATTCTCAGTTCAATTTGTAATTTTTACACAATAGATCAAAGTGATAAGATTTCCTAAATTTTGTAAAGAGTAAGGAAAGCTATATTCAAGTATGTATGGCTAAATCCCCCTTTTGTTAGAAATTGAGCTCCGTTAGCATTTACGTAAATGTGGTATGACTAGAACTTGTTGACGTACCGATTGTTATTTTGTATGAATTGGTTGCAATCAGAGGAGCTGCAAAGGCAGTTCAAGCAGTAGCGATAGGGTGATTTGATTGTGATGTAGTATGAAATAAGGTTCTTAGAATTAGCTCATCATCCAATTTGGTTGGTTCTAACAGATAGAGAGAGGATCATGAGGTTCATTTATGGCCTCATGTACAAGGGAGAGAGTGTCTAGTGCTACTTTTGAGGAGGTTATCGACATTGCTCGTAAGATTGAGTCTCTTTATCGCTAGGAGAGAGATAAGAGGGAGGCCAGGAGGCCTCAATGATCTAGTAGTTTTGGGGGTGCTCCTTCGAAAGGTCAGTTTCAGCACAACAGAGGTCATTCATTCAAGCATGCTCAGTCACCTCGCCTAGGTTATCATGGGGCGTCATCGGATCATTGTTCTCATAGTTCTCATCAGGGCCATACATCACTCAGTACCATTCCAGCCAGATTTCATCCCGTGCTCCATCAGTTCAGGGTTCGTCTATGCCCGGTACATTTAGTCACTTGGGTGCTAGGGGTTCCCTTCAGTCCCCGTCTCTAGCATGAGGGCATTGTTTTGAAAGTTGAGAGTTGGGTCATATATGGAGGCAATGTCGTTGTCGTCTTTGAGGTTTATCTAACCAGAGGAGTCAAACATCAATTTCAGTGCCAGTTACTTCACCACCACTTACCCAAACAGCTAGTGGTGGGGTCAGTCCTCTAGGGTTCACCTAGACGGGGAGGTCGATCAGGTGATGGTCAGGCCCGTTTCTAGGCACTCCCACCTAGACCCAATGTTATTTCTTTAGATGCAGTGGTTACAAGTATTTTCTCACTCTGCCATAGAGATGCCTCTGTGTTATTTGATATCAGTTCCATTTTATCATGTGTGGTATCATATTTTTCTCGTTATTTGGATACACTATGTGAGGCTCTGGTTTAATGTCTTCGTGTATCTATTCCGCTGGGCGATACTATTGTTGTAGACCTTGTCTACTAATCGTATGTGGTGACTATTTGAGGTCAAGAGAACCGAGTGAACCTGTTATTACTTTGTATTGTGGACTTTGATGTGATATTAGGCATGGATTAGCTATCTCTGTTTCATTCGATATTAAACTATTGTGCTACGACAGTGACATTGGCTATGTCGAGTGTGCGATAGATTGAGTGGCGAGGTTCTACTAATTTTGTCCCCGGTAGGGTGATTTCATTCTTGAAGGCACAACGGATGGTTGTTAGATGACTTTTTCCTTCTTAGGCTTTTGTGAGGGATGTCGGTGTAGAGACTCCTAGCATTGATTCTATTCCTATTGTAAGGGATTTTCCTGATATGATTCCCGCATACATGTCGGACATTACACCGGACAGGGATACTGATTTTGGTATTGACCTAGTGCCGAGCACTCAATCTATTTATATTCCAACGTATCGTATGCCACCAGCAAAGTTGAAGGATTTCAAGGAGTAGCTTTAGAAACTCCTTGATAAGGGGTCCATTCGGCCAAGCGTGTCGCCTTAGGGTGTGTTGATTCTATTAGTGAAGAAGAAGGACGGCACGATGAGGATGTGCGTTGATTACAAGTAGATGAACAAAGTAACAATCAAGAATGAGTATCATTTGCCTTCTATCGATGATTTGTTTGACCATCTTAAAGGAGCAAGAGTGTTCTCCAAGATTGATCTCCATTCAGTTTATTACCCATGTGTTACCGTAAAAATGGTAATGAAAATTAAATTTGTTAATGGGACTTTAAAAATACGTGATCTATTTTTATGCTAGTTTTTAAGTAGTTGATGATAGATATATGATGCTTAGCGGCAAAATACAGACTAATATAGAGTAATACTCAAACCAATGGGCTGGTTGTTTGGGCTTTAGGCTGACCGACGAGGGACCTCGAGGTCGATTTCTAGGCTTGAGCTCAAACTGTCAAGGGTAATCGGAAAATAATTAACAATTAGAGTGTAACTAATGATGGCTCTTTGTGTCCAATGACAAGCGATAAATGTAGTACAAATATGAACATAATAAATGCAGTCGATAGTCTCGAGCGATAAGTTAGAGAAAAAAAAGAGGGAAAGTTATTATTTCATGTAGAATAGTTGGAGCACTATTAGGTCTCTTACAAATGGTGAGGATCCCATTTATATAGGAGGGGAATCTCAGCATAGTACAAAATGCATTAATTGTAAAGATAAGGAGATGGGACGTATAGACATGACACCCTGGTACTAGTTTCGACTAGGTTCTAGGTAGATAATCTTTGTAAGACATAGCCACGTGTCTCGGGAACTCCACATTTTTACTCAATCCTTGACTGATATTCCCTTTAGGTTGGGTCTTGACTAGCTTCGAGGGGGGGAACTCGGTCACTATTTTTCGTCCTTGGGGCCTCGAGGTGTTCTGATGAAGTGACTTATTCAGAAAGAAATTGGACCTTCTAATTTTGCTGCATACAGATAGTCTCTGTGTCTATCTTAATGAAACAAGGGGAAAAAAATTTGACACCCGACCCCTCGGGCTTCTTGAGACGACATCATGCCGACAATGCAACTTATGCCGTTAGCTTTTGCGATAAATGGGACATTATATGGACTTGTCTTTTCGATGTTATTCAATGCGCTGTTAATTCTCATTTTTCAAAGCGACAGTACTCTCGATTCGGCCCTTCAAGAACACATTAATTATGCCTGTCGGTCAGTCTTCCAAAGGCATTGATAGTCGTGTTACAATCCCCTATAAATGGGGCATTTGTGGTGTTGTTTCCTATCTAACTTCTTTCCACTGTTCATTCTCCTCTTTCTTCTCGCCATCTGTTTTTATTGTTAATCACAATGCTTAGATTTCACGGTTTCAGGCTAGTCTGGCAGCATTCCCATCAGATGTGGGATGACTTTTTGCATGTGCTTCCCTTTGTTGAGTGGGATCATGCTGTCTTGTCGTCATTGTGGTTGTTACACATGCTACTACTATCCTTATTGGCTCGAGGTGATGATACGGGGGACTGGCGTCCTCCAATCTAAAGGGTAGTTTGGTCTTTTGAATATACGTTGCTGCTTACTCTCCTACCCAAGCCTGGTGTGGCACTTCATCCCTGGGGTTGTTTCTTTAAAGGGATAAAATAGCACAACTGGCTGTTGGGGTTGGGGCCCGATGAACCCTAAACCTTTGGCTTCAGCAAGTTATGACTCTTTTTTCTGCCTCTTCTACATCTCACTCCTTTTTTGTTCTTTATCTCCTCCTTTAGGGTTGGTATCTCGTAGGGTCGAGACGAGAGCCTAAAGGAGGTGGCGCCAGGAGATGTTGCTACTAGAGACTAACCTTTGAGGATAGACTAAAACCTTGAGGTTTTTACCGTGGATGTGTACCCCTTCGCTTCCTTGTTTCCGTGTAGATATCTTTTGTAGGCTTTTGTAAGCGTATGTAAGGGTCCCTTGAGCCGTTGTAAGCACATTTTTATGAATATAAATATATTTTCTTGATTTATATCTTTGATACCTGCCCTATTATTCTATATCCTGTTCACTTTGAGGATTTTGAATTTTTACCTTTGTTGACGATCGTCTATATCTAACTCGGGTGCGAGCATTCTTTCCGGTCTTTGGCCAATAGAAATGGCTCCTTTTTTATCCCATCATCGTTCCTTGCACCAAGACTAAATTGGTTCGATTTGCTCGGGTCTTCGGGCCCCTCGATCTATATAGAGATAGAACGTCTCAAAATTTTTGAGGGCGATATCTGAGTGAATGTCATCTTCGTGCACCTAGAGATTTTCTTTGAACTTGATGTAGATATTTTTCTAGGCGTTGTAGGTCGGCCTCCATTGAGGGGTTGCCCATATTTAGGCGATACCTTAAGATCGAGCCCTCATGGGCAGAGCTCAAAGTACATATCCTTGAGAGGAGAAGTCCCAGATTGGGGACCATGTCGGAATCCGTAATGGTGCTAAAAGCTTTCTGAATCCAAACTTCTATCTGATGGAGGTCCTCGAGGTCGCGTACAACCTTCGGGACTGGAGATGATGTTGTTGGTCTCTTGTGGCCTATCTTGTCGATGGAGGTCCTCGAGGTCGGGTACCACCGTGGGACTGGAGATGATGATGTTGGCTACATGAAACCTAACTTCTTTTTTATGGAGGTCCTCATGGTCAGGTACTACCTCAAGACTCGCATTGAAGTCATCAGCCTGCCGGGGCCTATGTTCGGCATACATACCGTTGTTGTTACCTCATATATATATGGGATCGATTTTGCTTATTGGGAGATCCCGCTATGTTATATAGCTACATTCCGATTCGATTTTATTTTAGCATCAAAGTGTCTGTGTTGGTTCCCGCTTCGGTTTGCTAGTTCCACCTTGGCCATGGCTGCTACTTCGGGGTTTGTCCATCACAAAGGGAAGAGTTCCACTCCTATAGCTCAAGATTCCTGAGAGTTAACTTTGAAGACCATGTCTTCGATAAGAGAGGAGCATCTTGAGCTTGTAAAGAGAGACTGCTGATGGGGCGATGGGGTAGTATTGCGAGCACTTCCCCCAAATGAAGGTATCGCGGACCTCGCCGATGGATTCCTAAATGTGTTCTTGTATCCTTTTTTATTAGGCCCCCTTGATAAGGTCGTGCTCCAATTCTGTTCAAAGTATCATGTTACATTGGAGCAGATACGTCAATCGTTTTGGCAAATAGTGCTGATGATGAGGTTCTTTGCGGAGAAGGTTGCGCTTGAATTTATGCTCAATCGTCTTCTCAGGTTGTATCGAACCTTTCATCATCGGGGTCTACTAACCTTAGGGTACAATTCTTCCACACCCTTCGTTGTTGATGATAAGAAAATCAAGATTGAGAGTGGGTTAGTCAGTCCGTTTGAATCCTGACGGCTAACGTTATTCCCGTAGAACTTGTGTTATTTCCCGATGAATGGAATTATATGCGTGAGTGTAGCATCTTGTGATTTCATAGATTCACCTATAGTGTAACCTAGTTTTAGTAATTGTGTTTCCTGCATTTTTGCAGCAATATCATGGGCGCCGGGCAACATTCTTGATCTTTCTGATTGGGTCCAGAAGCTGGTGATCCACTCGACTTGTGATGAACGTAGGTGGCAAGCTGTGTACCGAGTTAGATAGGAAGCAAAACCTCATGGTACGTGTGTGTATTTCTATTTCCTTGTCCCTTGTTCATTTGGAGAGACATTTTTCCTTTATCACATATTAATCTTGGATTTGTAGGTATAAGAGAGTCTTCAAGGATGAGGCTATGCTCTTCTAGAGAATGCAAGGGGTTTCCAGCTTCTGTGCTAAAGGACTAAATAGTAAACGGGAATGTACTCGCAGGGCATCAGCGCTTATGGCAAGGCAAAGTGGGACAGGGCCTCTGAGATGAAAATATCGTCTGAGCCTGCTGCACTCTAAGTTTTTAGTTTTGGAAGGATTGGTCCTCCAAGTGATTGTTCTTCGACTTGGGTTGATTCTTGCAAGGCTGAGGGGTTTGGGCGAATATATGTGTTCTCGTCTTTGAAGAAGTCTATTAACTTCACTTTGCGGTGAACTTGGCCATAGGCCATCCAAATCCTACATCTTCCCTATCTTATCGAGTTATTATTTGCAAGCCTTTGTGAGGCTTAGGTCTGAGCTGCTCTATCATGGAGCTAGGCTCCGCCAAAAGGTCTAGATGAGTGCAGATCCCTTAGGCTCCTTTTCGAGCATAAGGAAGTTGAGTTGGCATATTGGCGATACAAGGCGTATAGGAGCTCGAATTATGAGAGCGATTTAATGGAGTAGGTAATTTCTCATCCCGGGCGGGTACGCATTACTCTTTTTAATCTTTCCGGTTAACTTTGTTCCTATCCCAGTTGCAAAAAAATATGGAGGCTCTAGAGCGCATTAGGGGTGAAGCCGACCGAGTCAGGAATGACTATAGCGAGCTAAGATCTTAGGTGCTGACTCAAGCTTCAGAGAAGAAGGTAGCCTTGGCTAAAGTTCTTGCCTTCGAGGTCTAACTCCACTTAGCTCATGATAATGCTTCAGTTCAAGCAGATGTGATCAGGAAGTTTGAGTCCAAACATACGAAGGTCAAAGGTGAGATCGTTGATTGAGCTTGACTAAGGCTGATCAATATATGGCAATTTATTTGAAAGATGCTACCAATACCCAAGTCGAGTAGAAGTGGGTCCTCGGTCGTGATGAGACGATCAAAGAATATGCTCGTTGCAAATCCTGAAGAAGGGTTCTCGAGGAGATTAGTGCCTATGGTTATGTTCTCCCATAAGAGTTAGCGCGAGAGAGGGCGAATGATCGTGGTTTTCAGTTACTCCTGTCCAACGCCGATGAGAGTGAAGATGAGGCCAATAGGCCATAGCTCTCAGGTACTGGGTGTAGAATTTTCCATTTTGTATGTGATATCTTCAGAGTGTGTTCGTAGATGGAGAATGCACCTTTCCATGTATTTAATAAAAGAATGCTGGGAGCTTTTTTCTAATGCACCTCTTTTTGGTTCTCTTTTAACCAATGGCTGGTTTCAGAGTTGGTGAAAATCCTTGGATTAGTTATATGACTCCGGGGCTCGTTACACTTGCTCGAGGGCTCTTACGTGCTTGATCGATGCAACCTTTAGTGTGAGCTGGGGACAATGGCACTTGTTCCTTGGGTCAAAATGATAGTTTATATGCATGGCCTTGAGGCTTATTAAGCTGGCGACTATGGCTCTTTTTCCTTTCCCTTAGTCATATGTAGTTAACTATTTTCGATCCAGTCTCCGAATCGGGTTACGACTCGAGCTCATTTTGACCCTCAAGCTTTCAAATTTTAAGCTGGCGATGGCGGCTCGTTAGGATTTGTTTTCCTCTCGTTAAGGACTTTTGCAATGATTTTGCTTGATCCGTCATCGCTTCGTGAAGAACCTCAATTTAAAGTTGTTAGCGGCGATATTCGAGCACCTTAGAATGGTTTGGCTCATAGGCTGAGTATCTCGAAAACCTATGATTTGGAGATGACATGGTCGAAGCTCTTTTACCTTTCAATGGTAGCCTATTTAACAGATACTCTTTGAAGTAGATTCGAAGTAATGGCCTGTCATTTTGTAGCAATGATAGAGTGTCCCCGAGTCGCATTAATTTGGTTGGTATAATCGTATAACAATAGTAATTTGTGTTTGGCCGTAGCCATTTCTGATATCGAGTGTAGTAGTTTAGGCATCCACATTGAGGGTATGCCCTTTCGGGTGTCTTACAAATGCAACATATAGCCTAAACTTTGGGATTGCGTTTTATGCCTGTACTAAGGTCTTACAAAATATTCATGCATGTTGAGGCCTTACAGTTTTTGTTCATGATTATTTAGGTCTTATAGTATTTTCATGCATGTTGAGGTCTTATAGTTTTTCATGCATGTTGAGGTCTTACAGTATTTTCATGCCTGTTGAGTTCCTATAGTTTTTTCATGCCTGTTGAGGTCTTACAGTATTTTCATGCCTGTTGAGGTCTTACAATGTTGTCATGCCTGTTGAGGTCTTACAGTTTTTGTTGTTTTATTGAATTGATTGTGTTATACCGTGTTTGACCGCTCGGGGTCCTATGGACTCAAGTTTTTAAGTGAATGGCGATTGGCGACATTTTCCGAGTCATCGAGTTTGCTTAGGCTTGGAGGCAGATACCCATGAGCTCAGAATTGCCTCATCGAGGGCTTGTGAGCATGGATTTATGACCCTAAGGCCATACAACTGTCAAATTATTGACGCAAGTCTCCGAGGATTTTTGGACGTGCTCGATGGAGGGATCCTTGATGCGAACATGCTGAGTTTTCTTTGAAGTACGAGACGCTTTTGGTGAAAGTTATTCTTTGATTGTTTGGCATACGTACATGATGTTTTGTTGCCATGCGCCCGGCTTATGCGAACAGGGTTCACATCACCGTTTGGCCTGGTACATTATCTTCCTGATTTAACCCTGTTCGGCGCTCCTTGGTTATTCCGAGTGGGTGACGTTTTGAAGAATGCCCGCCAGTTTTCGGGGTTGATTGCAAAGAGAGCCTTGTATGCTTGTCGGATTCTCCATAGGTAGTGCGTTGTCCCATTTAAAACCTTGCTGGTGAAACCTGTAAGCACGTGATTTTTTCCTCGTTAAAATTGCTCCTACAAAATTCTCAGACTTAGGATTTCTCCTATTATAATTTATTTTTAGGATATTAGTTTGTGTTTTCATTTGTCCGTGCATGACAAGTCATAAAAAAATTAAATAAGAATTTAGGATTTAATTTCACATATTTTGTTAAAATTAATTGGTAGTTAAGGTTTTATTTTACAAAATATAAAATCACAAAATTAAGTAGTTTGTTTTGGCATTTTATTGTTAATTTTCATTTTTGGGATTTTATTGTTAATTTTCATATTTCTTTATGTTTAAGTGGTTTTTAGTTTATTTAGTCTAATTATAATTTTTAAAAAATTGTGAAGTTTGTAAAAAAGAAAATGAAAACAAAGAAATAGGAATTGAAATGATTTAAACAACGCTGGCCAAAATTGGGCCAAGCCTGGGTGGCTCAAACTCCTGTACCCGTCCAAAATACCCAAACCCATCCCAAAACCTGTCTCTAACCCATGCAGATATAAGAAACGCCCCAAAATGACGTCGTTTTGGGGCAATCAATCTCAGCCATCCATTAATATTGATCCAACATCCCTAAAACTCCCTTCCCAAAACCAATATATATGTCCAAACATGTGTGTTATACTGAGAGACAAACTTTGCCTTCCTCGTACGAACAACAACTGGTGTAATGCCACCTATCAACCACCACAGACCCACCATCCGCCGTCGACCGATATCGACGTCAGCGGCAAAGCTCAGATCCCGACCAAAAATACACCCCTAACTCCCCACGTCCTCCTCTTTCCGATGACCTAGAAATCAATCCTCGAATATAACCCCATCTTCTCGAATATTAGATTCTTTGGATGCCGCCTCCGCCGTCCACGGTGGCGCCATCACTGAAATTCTCCCAAAATAACACCTCATGCCCCTCACCCCACCCCCATTACAAATTTGTGGTTGTCTTCCTCCAACCCCCTTCCCATCATTTCAAAATCGGATCAAAGCTCCGACCAAAAACCTAACCTTATCGGAATCCTTCAAAAATGGTCCCAAGTGACCTGCTGACCTTCCTTTCCACAAATCTACGACCGTCAGCCTTCGATTGCGACTAGATTTGGCGAATAATCATATATGAAACGCAGACCCACCCCCAAATTAGCTAACCATCCACTTGATGCTCTCCCACCCCCTCAAACGATGGTACAAGGGCGTCAAAGGTTAACAAGCCTTCCCATGAATGCTTGAAAACCATTCGACTTGTAAGGTCAAATTTCTAGGGTCGTAGTAATTAAGCTAATTGCCCAGATTACTGTTGATTGTCTTTTAATTTTTTTTTTCGTTTTTATAAGTGCATGAATGTCCATTTGCCTGTCTGGTTAGTTACTTTGTTCCCATTTGCTCGTTAGTAGAATTTCTGAGTAATTGCTTTGATTCTATTTGCTCATTTGTAAAAAAAACTTCTGATTAGATACTTTGTTTCCATTTGCTCATCTGTAAAAATTTCTGATTAGTTACTTTGTTTCCATCTGGTCATATCTAAAATTATTTTTCTGAGTAGTTACTCTGTTTCTATCAGACGCTATTTGTTTTATGTTTTTATAATATGCTTATGAAAGGTCCTCTCATCATGTGAAGTCATAATTGTTTTTTTCGACTCATTTGAATTACCATGCTAAGCTCAGAATTGTTCGTCTCTATTTTAAAATTGATCAGTGTCCATTGTTTCTTAATTTTTTGCTGTTTATCTCTATATGTCTTATGAGTATTTTAGTTTCACATCTTGATATTTGCCTGTATATATGTGTTGCCTAGATTTTGTTTACTTATCAATTTTTGACCCTTGGTTGCTTGCTTTTATGTTGTATAGTTTCCAACTAAATAGTCGGCCATGGCTAGATTTCTCAAAATTTGACCCAAGCTAATAATATAACCCTGGTTGATGACCTTAAGTAGTTAACTAGGGTCTGTTTCTGACCAAATAGATAGGCACCGGGATATAACACAAATAGGCCAGTAACTAAGAAGAGAAGACAGGGGTATTGAAGGTATTTAAGCATAGGAATCTTTAAAAAAAGTTACTGGAACATTCTAGTGAAGGGTCAAAATACAATTTCTGTTAATTCTTCCTCAAAACTTGAGGCACAAGTTAGAAAATAAGGGATTATTTAGGCAAATCTAAAAAATTGGTAGGGGACTACAAAGAAAACAAGAAAGACTTGTCGCCCTAAGGCTTTGGCCTTAAAGAGACATCTGATTGTCTAAATAGGGGATACAATTTCGATATACATTTTTGGGGATACATTTGAGAGATACGTAGAGATATATACATTCAGTAAAATATAGACACATTTTAGAAAAGGGTCGAGAACATTCAGCTGAAAACCAATTTTAATTTTTCCTGGCAAAATCTTCTATAATAATAAAAAAGTCAATTCATTAGAAGTTGGAGACGACTTGACGCATATGCATTAAGGATCTAAATTTGAGTTGATTCTCAAAATTTCCTTAAGTCCTGATTTGTTCCTGGGTTAACTGGTTAATTTGGCTGTTGCTTGCTTGCTTGCTTCACATTTTGCCTTACTCATATGATCTCTTTTTGCTATAATTGCAGGTATTATTCTCACTCAAAAATCTGGGAAGGCAACAGCTGTGTATATGCGTGATTATGAAGATACTTAAATGTTTATGCCAATTTCATAGTACAAATGTTACCAACTTAGTAGTATTTATGATATGCATTTATCTTTGATGTTGTAATGTGTATAAATGTTTAAATATGCCGGACTGTATCTCAACTATGAACTCTAATTTGTTTAATTTTAGTAGGTAGTCGAATAACCTGCTTGATGTTCATGATTTATTCTGTAATAGGGATTCGATATATGTATATGTACTCTGATTGAAGAGTGCATCAGTTTTTTTTAGATGCTTGATTTTAAACTTGAGTTATAATTTATTAATTTACAAATATAAAATCATTACTAGGAGTCCCTTTGTCAAATGTCTTCAATATGTTTAAAAATGATCAATTACATAATGTCAACAATTGTAGTGTAGCAATTTTAAATACTGTCCTTATTCTCTGTGATTAATTTGTAGTCCAATGTTTATGGGCTCAAATGAAGGCCCAGATTATTGCAGATTGTGAAGCATGAGGAAACACACTGCTGGGTTGTTTAATTTTCTGGATAAAGCCCAGTCGCGGAAATATGTTATACAAACACTGAAAATGTGCATATTGATTGCTTCATTTGAATAAGCTATTAATATATGAAATAGTTAGGACTCCTCCTTTATTTTAGAGACACGTAAAATAGAAAACTATAGATTCTTAGGTTGCTCTTTTCTATAAAATAAAACGGTGTACCACGCTAAATAAAAGTCATGCACTGCGTTGGCCCTTTAATTGCAATAAAAGATGCATAGAAATCTGGGGTACCATTTAACGAATTTAAAGTCTCTTCCAGAAATTTTAAAATGCATAGTTGCTATAGGCGCAATATTTTAATAAGATATCTTCCTAAATTGGGGTGCTTATTTATGTGACCCAAATCCAAGTCTCAACATTGTTAAAATGTGTCGAAAACCCGGTTGCATCTATATGACGTGGTTTAAGACATGTTTTAATAATGTTGCAAATATTCCTATAAGTTAATAAAGAGGCTAATAATTTTAAAAGTGCACTGTAGGATAAACTTGTATAAAAATTAGGAAATTAGCTATTTATAATAGTTTAAGTGATCATGCTAGAACCACAGAATCCGAGGGTGCCTAACACCTTCCCTTAGATTAGCTGAATTCATTACTAAAGAATTTCTGGTTCGTGGACTCCAATTGGGCAGTCAAAAAATTTTCCTCGACTTGGGATTCTAAATAAACTGGTGATTTGGGGCACCAAAAGCCAAACCTATCCTAAGTGGCGACTCTATAAATTCAATAATCCCATTTCGAATAATGTCACTTTTATTGGAAAAACTCCATTATATGTGTCATCCTTCGGGGTCACACTGTAAAAAGGAGGTGTGACAGATATGGCGACTCTGCTGGGGATCGAACCCAGAATCTCTGGTTTAGGGTTCAAGAATTCGAGCTTAAGGTAATAGTTTTATTTGGCTTTGTTTATTATCTGATTTTAATACATGTTGACATAATGTGCAAGATAATGCTTTTGCCTCTTTGATATTATCTAAACTGTACATATAAACTGCACCGAAAACCCTTCATTTCTCACCTCCGGGGATGTGCTTACAGGTTAAGACTCCCTATTCTGTTAGTGTCATACCTGAAGATAAGAAAGAGGCCGGATAAGTTACTAAGACGGATGGCCTTTTGGTTCCTGGTAAGTAGCCCCCTCTTTGACTTGAGTTGTCCGCTCGGGTGCATAATCTAGACCATGTACCAAGGTTTTTAACTTAGAATAATTCGAGCTCATGCCGTATCCCTAGCAGGAATGCTTATTTGCATCATGCATTTGACTTAGGGGACTCAACACAGGGGTTAGGTTCGTCTAGGATAGGTGACACGGAATGAAAAGTCCATCCTGATGCATATTACGTGCTACTTGTGCATTCATTTGCATTGGATTCGCATGTCGATCGGCTTGGGAATAAAAGGGAAATTTGAGATTTTTTGAGATAAATCATTTGTAAAACCAATGTTCAAATAGCGTCGAAATGTTGCTGGATTTTTTTAATACAAAACAAAAATACAAATCAAAAGAAAAAGAAATTGGGAAAGTTTTGGGTTTTTATAAATTGTTTTGCCGGGTCTAACCTTTCTTTTGCAAAAATGCCAAAACAAAAAAAGCAAATTTTAGATTATACTTGTTTCGAAATAAATCGGGTGATTCCATTATTACCGAAATAGCTGAATGTTACCGCAAGGGACGCTGAAAGGCTGATCCTGCACAAATGGCCACCTCTGAGTCTTATTTTGACGGGCGAGCAAGCAGAGCCTAAAAAACCTTCTCTGTAGTGTTTCAAGGCCGTATTCGGAAACCCAGTTTTTGATTTTACGAAATGAATTTCATAATATACTGGTTTTAATATTTTTGGGAACTAATTCACATTAATAAATGTGCAGAATGAGCACGACAATGTTCATGAAAAAAACTCCCTTGGAGTTGCGACTGTGGTGGAATGATTTAGGGGAAGCTTGGCAAAACAGTTTCAATACCCATCTGGGAGGCCTCATTGGTTTGTTGAAAATTAACCCAAGGGGATACATCATAAAAGCATTAATCACATTCTGGGACCCAACCCACAATGTCTTCAACTTCTCGAATTTTGAACTCACACCGATATTGGAGGAAATAACTGGATACATTGGGACTCCCACAATTCCTTTGAGAATACCTGATTGCACCAAGAGCCCTTGTCGTGCACAGATTCCTGGACTCTTTCAAAATTAGTAGAAAAAGTCACAATCCCAACTTATCAGCTGATTTTTGCACCCCGCAATTTATATATCAAAGGTACGGACATATCGGGGGATTCAATAACCCCTAAAATCATATTTGTGGCAAAGGAAATAAGCTCAAACGGGAGGAGCTTCGATGTTTTACGTTCATGGTATATTTCTTGGGCCTTCTGGTATTCCCTTGAAAGGATGGGAATATTGACTTACGAATAGCAGGGGTGTTTATCACTTTACTAACCCAGGATAAAAGTACCCTCGCTCCAATGATCTTGTCCAAAATCTTCCGTGCTCTCACCGCCTGTGAATCAGGCGGAGACTTCTTCGAGGGATGTAACTTGCTGCACAAATATGGATGATCGAGAATATATCCCACTAGCTTCGGTTCTTGAATTATAGGTTGCCAACAAAGAGCTGCATCGAAGAATTCTGCAACATGATTGATAGGATTAGAGTACCTGAGGGTGTCACAGAATGGGTATTGCATCTGCAGGTCATCACTGCAAATTAGATAGACTGCACATTCGGGTGGTTCCCTATGGATGAAGTTGTGTATCGGCCACCGGACATCATTTCCTTTTGATAGGTCTCCGAAGTATCCAGCCCTATGCTCCATACAAAGTACTAAGGCAATTGGGTAGATTTCAAATGATCCCCATGGACGGGGATATTAGTCGTCATGCAATTGAAATCAGCTGAAAGGGTCAACTCCCTGAAGCCGTCGCACGTGAAATCTAGGGTGAATGTCTATACTTGACAGCAGATACTCGAGTGCACGACATATCTAAATATAAGGTTGCACAAGGGTATGTTGCTTGGTACAAAAGAGAAATAAAGCCAGGAAGGCCGGCTGAGAGACCACATCTCCAAGAATTTGTTGTGATGTCACTAGAGAAGTGGGATTAGTTTGCCAAGAAAAATTAATATAGGGCCACTGTAGGAAGGTAGGAAAAGCAAATCCAAGAGCTGCAATTTGAAAACAGTTTGCAAGCTGTAGCTAGTGAGGAAGAAAAGAAGATATTAACCAAAGAAAACAAAACCTTACGAGCCCAAATCAAGAAAATTAAGGCAGCCACAGAAAATCCCCCGAGAAGTACAAAAGATGAAAAACTCATAGAAAATTTGCGGCGTAAAGTAACCGAGTATGGGTCGACTTGAATAAGGCGAAAGGTAAGCTATCTAGGGTTAAGAAGCAATTGATTAAAACTACATAGGAGCGAGCCCTTATCCTTGAGCAATTAAAAGAAGGGAATAACGATGAGATTGTTGGTGTAGAGCGGAGGGTCATCATGACTGAAAAAAGAATGGCAAACCAAGTCAGGAACTTCAACTTCCAAAGAAAGCATTGTTACACAGTTATAGCAGGATTAAAGAGGGATTTGTGGTAATTCCAAAAGCTGAATCAGGTATCAGAACAAACTCTAGAGGCAAGGGTCGAGCAAATGGTGTGTTTTCTGCAAGAAAAATGTGTTATCAAGGAAAGGATACGGGCAATTGCAGATTATATTACCACAAAGTGCAACCATTGTGAGGATATGACGAAGTCCATATTCTTTGCTACCGCCATGACATTTGTTCATCAAGTGATGGAAGAGCTCCACAACCTCCAAGGAAATTTAGCACGCAAGTCTGCGGCAAGGCCGAAAGATGCCCCGCAAGTTCCAAAAGCAGTTGAAATCTTAGTGTATTCAAAATTTCTGTAAAATTGTATTTTTCTTAAAAGAGAATGTCTGTCTTTATGTTCTTGTATGCACCATTCGAGGCTTTAAGTTGTGTCCAAGTTTTTTCGTTGCCTTTAATTTTGTTAGCTTTTGTAACCAAAGTTTTTTGTCTTTTGAAAATCCCAAAATATCCAATTATTTCCATCACATTTTTTCATGAACTACGCTCGGTCTGATTCATGCAGTGTCATGATACGTAGGCAATCTTCATAGGATTGGACCGTATTCTTAAAAAAAAGAGGAAAGCTAAAAGGAAATAAGAAGTGGAAACCAAAAGGAAGTTCGGAATAAATGTCGGGATTACGCATACGACCATTTCAAACATATAGAAACTCGTTAATTGTTTAGGTGCATCATACCCGATATGCAATTTCCTATTTTGATCTATCCCAACCTAACCGTTTGTAATTCCAGTTTCCAGTCCAAGTTTTTAGAGGAAGTGATTGGTTTTTGGTAAGCTTGCATCACACATATACTTTAATTGATCAAAAGGAAGTGCAAAGATGTCATCCAAAAAGACTCTACCGGTAGTTCCCATCCTAGAGGACAACCCGATTTCAGGGATCCTAGCATCAGAATCTGCGGCAATTAAAAGAAGGGAATAACGATGAGATTGTTGGTGTAAAGCGGAGGGTCATCATGACTGAAAACAGAATGACAAACCAAGTCAGGGACTTCAAAGTCGAAAGAAATCATTGTTACGCAGTAATAGTAGGATTTAAAAGGGATTTGCAGCAATAAATGCCGGGATGATGCATACGACCATTGCAAACATATAGAAACTCGTTAACTGTTTAGGTGCATCACACCTGATATGTGATTTCCTGTTTTTATCTATCCCAACCTAACCATTTGTAATTCAAGTTTCCAGTCCAAGTTTTTAGAGAAAGTGATTGGATTTTGGTAAGCTGGCATCACACAGATACTTTAATAGATCAAAAGGAAGTGCAAAGATGTCATCCGAAAAGACTCTACTGGCAGTTCCCATCCTTGAGGACAACCCGATTTTGGGGATCCTACCCTCAGTATCTGCGGCAACCGAAGAAAATAGGATCCTTCAACTAAGAGTTATGGAGATGTGGGATGCTTGGGAAAATGGAAAGAACCCCTAAGTGCCATCACCGGATTTCATGAGCTTTTCCCAAGGTTGGAGCGTACCTCCACTATCCCCATTAGCCACCTGAATATTCTCTTGCGGCAGCCTAACTTATCAGCGAACTTCTTTGGAGCATCCTCTGAAGCTCGTCCTCCGATGTTCACATCTGGCTCAGTTCCTAATATTTTTACGGCTCCTTTGTGTCCAACCACCACATCTGGCTTTCACATTTCAAATTCCCAACTCCCAAACCGAGCCTCCCCCATACGCCGCATACACTTATCCTCAAGCAGCATACGAACTCACACCGGTGAAGGACAAAACCCCTAAGACACCCCAACAAGATGAAATAACAAGAAGGATGAAAAGCCTTAGCAGAGCTAGAAAAACATGCCAGGATTGAGTGGGCAGAAGAGCGTGTCTTACTCAGACCTATGTATGTTTCTGCATGTACACCTTCCCTTGGGATTCAAAATGCCAAAGATTTTAAAGTTCGATGCTCACGGCGACCCCATTGCTCATTTGAAAACATACTGCAATCAACTGTGTGGGGCAGATGGAAAGGAAGAACTATTGATGGCATATTTTGGGGAGAGTTTGATAGGCATCACTTCTGAATGGTGGATAGACGGGGACATCACTTGATGGCATATTTTGGATGATCTAGCCCGAGATTTCATAAGGCAGTTCCAGTATAACATTGACATTGCCCTGGATAGGAATTCTTTGGCCAACGTGACAAAGAAACCTTCAGAAAGTTTTAGAATATGTTGTCAAGTGGCGCGAACAAGCGTCAAGAGTAAAACCACCCATGGATGAGGCAGAGATGGTCACTGTTTTCCTACAGGCGCAAGAGGCATATTATTTTCAAAATATGATGTCAACAATGGGTAAATCTTTTGCGGAACCAAATATGATCAGCGAGATGGTCGGAAATGGCCTGAAAATAGGAAGATTTCGAAGCCAGTCTGACATAAAGGCAACCTCCCAGGCCATCCAAGGTGGGGTAGGAGGGGTCTCAAGAAACAAAAAGAAATAGGAAGTGTTAGTGGAAGCCTCCGGAATAAGAAGACATCATGCTCACAGACCTATATTCTCAGAAATGGCCTCTCAACACAACTATCCCCATCAAGACATGCATTATGTTCCCCAACCTTATGCAGTCATGAATGCCCAGCAATTTGCTCGACCATAACAACAGGGAAACAAAAACCAGGTCCCAAGAAATTAGCCTCCCCAAAAACACTATAATCCCCGCCCTCCACAAAATAATTTTCATCCCAAGGAGTCACCTAGGAGACAAAACATTAATCCAATAGGGGAGTCTTACGCCAGCTTATTCCCAAAACTGGTCTAGATGGGTCTCTTGTAGGCCATGCCCCCAAGTAGACAGAACCCTGAGTCACCTTCCTATCAACAGGGCGTACGATGTACTTATCATTCAGGAGCCGAAAGACGTGATACCAAAAACTGCTTGACTCGGAAACAAGCGATAGAGGATTTAATAAAACAATGGAAAATACTGCTGAGAGATAAATATGTCCCGAACGCAACCAATAACTCGTTGTCGGCTCACAACAATAAGCTAGTCATCGGAGTGATTTGTGAGGACAAAGAGTCTGACCCTACCCTAATAGCCATAATAGCCATTGCTGATGCAGACAGAAAACCGAAGCCCATGGTAATCGGTCGCGCACCTCAGAAGCCAATGACAAACCATTCTGCAGTCCTATGGAACTACCAAGAAACCATAGTAATACACAAGGGCAAAGAGATCATTGGGGAAACTCAACAGGGTCATCGCGCAAAGAAATATTCGGATATGGAAGAAGTGTACACTGCCACCAAAAGGCGATTTCCACCCAAAAAGATTGTAAATGCTGAAGAGGCAGAGGCCTTCTTTCAAAAAATAAAAATTCCAGAATATGAGGTGGTTGACCAGCTCTGGAAGTCTCCTGTGCAGGTCTCTTTATTGTCATTGCTGATGAAATCTCCAGAGCACCAGAAAGTGTTAGCTAAATCCTTGAATGAAGCTTATGTACCAGTTAGAACCTCCGTGGGACAACTGGAGAAAATGGCGGAAAGATTCTTTGCTATTAATCAGGTTACATTCAGCAAGAATGATTTACCTCCTGAACGAGCTGCCCACAACAAAGCCTTGCACCTCACCGTCAAATGTGCAGGCTATTATGTAAAAATAATAATGATAGATGGAGGCTCCGGGGTGGGTATATGCCCACTATCGACATTGTAAAGAATGGAGATCGGAACAGAGAGGATCCGTCCAACAATGTGTGTGTCTGAGCCATTGATGGAATCAAGAGAGACACTATAAGGGCAAATTGACTTAGTATTGACCATCCATCCAGGCGATTTTGAAGTGACATTTCAAGTATTGGACATGGAAACCTCCTACAACTATATCTTAGGAAGACCATGGATTCAAACGGCCGGAGCGGTGTCTTCTACTCTGCACCAATTGTTGAAGTTCGAACATGAGAACCAGGAGATTGTGGTCTACGGAGATGATGAACAGTCAATTTAATGTGATCCCTCTGTCCACTGTCCGAAAGCCAAAGAGGGAAGTGAGTATATAGTTTACCAGGCTTTTTAAATTGTGGTAGTCGGTCAATACAGAGAAGGCGAACCATTTCCCCAGGCTTTCCTCTCCAATGCCTCAATCATGGTGGCAAGAGACATGACATGCCAAGGGTTTAATCCAGTCAAGGGACTTGGAAGTTCTCTAAAAGGCATAACTAAGTCGGTCGCTTTGCCTACTGCAGAGAAATATTTTGGGCTAGGTTTCCATCCAACGCCGGAGGACAACACCTGGGCCAACCGTAGGAAACATCGTGGATGGGATTTATCACATCCCCTACCCACTTGTACAAAATAATTGTAAAACCAAAGTACAGTGAGGAAGAGGAAGAAGAGACCTTCATAGCGGAAGAAATTGAGGATAAATGTGGAGCCATGAGGAAATTATTGTATGAAGCCATCATGGTATAGCTGGGAGAAGGCTCAAGCACTGCTGAAGTGCCCTATATGGGACCAGTTTCCAAGTTAAAACACTAGAAGGCCACACCTTTCCCAGTCAGGCGGGAGGCCCGGTAGTCCTGGACTGCACCTTTTCTTACATCACGAGTTATTTCAGGGTGTAGTTCGAGTGTTTTTCCTTAGTATTTTGTCCTATAAATTCCAGATGTGAACCCAGTTATCTTCAATTTCTAAGAAATGAAATCAATATTTGAATATTTGCATTTCTCCTTTTTTTCTAATTTTGTGTAACTCAAAACTTCTAACGATCACCACATTATCAAAAAAAAGAATTATACAACTTTCACATCTTTTTTTATAGCTTTTAGTTTGGGGCATTTCACATTATTTATTATTGTTCATAATACCACCTGTCTTGAGTGGAGTCCGATCTCGACCTGATCGGCTAGGTTGCCTCGTTTGAGACATACACTTCAATCAAAATCTCATTTTCCTTTTTTCCAAAATTCAATATCACCATATACCACCATGTGTGGGGCATGGCATCCAATCTCGGCCCGACAAGCTAGGCCACCTTACCAAGGCGTTGTTCCCATCTTATTAACCATCTTGTTTCACATATATTATTTTATAGGCACTTGTGGCCGCAAGTTATCACATAATTCTTATCACTAGGCCACATTCACATCGTTTCCAATTTCAATATTAGCTTTGCTTTTTAGGACAGTAGGTGCACACAAGGGCGATTTAAATCATATGTATAAATAAGACATCAAGTAGATGGAACAACAAGGCAACTTCAATCTAAACTTAAAATCTAATCATTTCAATACGTAATTCATACCTCTTTCCCTTTTCAAGTTATCAAGATAGCACATTGATCACGTTGCGACAGATCTTTCAGGCATATAAATTTAGAACGTCAATTCATATAAAATAACGACCAACATAAGAATCCAAACTTTGAACTTACTACATTTACACAAGCACTAATGAAGCTTAATTTCTGAAAGATGGGATTTTAGCCATACATACCTCAATAAATCTTTTCTTTAGTCTTACAAAATTCCGGGACTCTAAGCACTTCAATCTATCATATAAGAATTACAAATCAAACCAAGAATCAGAGACATGGTTATGATTTTAGCTTGATTAGGTATACTATCAAGCACCAAGTGTGCATTGTGGTCTTAGGTCCCTTTAAAGAGATTCCTTTAATGTTATTCTCCAATTGTTGTCTCTTTAATTTTCATCCTCCCCATATCCCATTATCTCTTATCCATGTAAGGTTATTAGCCCTTTTTACCCAAGAACTCAATTGTCAATAACTTATTTTAAATAGAAATTTAAAAATTATAGATTATGGAACAAGTTCTTACCTTTTTAGGCTGAAGACCTAGCAACTCTCTTGACAATCTTCAAGATTTTGGGCTAAGAGTTGGGTGGGGATTAGATTAAGGTCACTCTCCCTCTCTCTCTAGAACACCTCTTCTCACTCTATTTTTAGTAAAATGGTACATAGAAGATCGGATGGGGTATTTTTCATATAATGGAGTAGGGTTTTAATAATTAGTAAACAGGAACCCCGACTCCTATATGTAATTGCATACCTAACATGCGGCCCGCAAAATGGACCGCAAAAATTGTCCCAAAAACTAGACATATTTCCCGGGTATGCCACAAGAATGTGGCCTGCATACCTGTTCTGCGGTAGCATAATACACTGTAGAACTACTCCTTACAAAAATCCCAAGAGGATTATACGACGACTATGCTACCCAGATAACGACTAAGTGATTGCATAATTGGCCGTATAGTTGACCTCAAAATTAACCATCACACTACTTAACTCTACGATGACTATGTGGTCCATATAGCTGTTATGCAACTGCATTCTGGACCGCACAATCGCACTTTTTATGGAAAATATTGTTCATTGAATTTTATTGCATAGTTCAGTCCAAAGGGTCTGAGCTTTCAAGTTTTGAGTTTTGAGTAGAAGTTTTCATGGGGGCTTACATTTTTGTTGGAAAAAGTTGTAGAAAATGGATTGTTGGTGTTGGTTTGCAACCATTCGGCATCCGCATTCCCGAGTGCCCTCTCACGCTCGCGAAGGGTTAGGGCGTCAAAAAGAAGGTTTGGCCTTCGCGTTCGCGAAGGGTTAGGTGCAGTATTCATCGCGCTCGTGATGGTTATGTAGTGTTCGCATAGAGTAAAGGTGAGAAACTATGGTCCTGGAGAATTCTTCATCGCATTCGTGAGCTAGTCGTCGCCTTCACGATGCATTGATGAGCTGAAGCTTCGCGTTCGCGTACAGAATGTCGTGTTCATGATGAAGGAATAAGTGGTCAACGAAAGTTTGTGGTTAATGAACACGAGGCATTGACTGCATTCGTGAAGAAGGGCAGAATGTTTAAAAGACTCCGCAATCTTGGGTCTAAATTTCACCATTGTTGAGCAATTTTTGAGTTTTTTGAGGGAGATTGAAGAGGGAATTGAAGGAAAACAATTGAAGGTAAGATTTATGGACTTAATACGCGATCCTACTATGATTTCTACCTAATGAAACATAAAATTCCTGGAATCTAAAGCCTAAAATTAGAGAGTTATGTCTTGGAATTTGAGACTTTCATTTGAGGATTTGAGGAGTCATTTATGATCGAATTTGGATGTATTGCTATGTATGAACTCGTGAGAGTGTAACAATTCTATTCATTATTGTTGTAGGAATCCGAGACTTGGGCCTAGAGTTCGGCTTTGACGAATTTCGAAATTTTTCATATAAATTATTTACTTTCGATTGAGCTTTGTTCTCTTTGCATATCTTGATGGTAGAAATTATTTTTTGGATAGATTCGGAGCTTCTGGAGGCCGATTTGAGGGCAAAAGCATTGCGGACTAGATTTTGGACAGGATATCGAGAGATGATTACTAAGCACATGTTGTTTACCACAATTCAAAAAATAATCATAATGAGTACAAAACTATCTATTAATTAGCTTATAATAATTGGTACAAAAATTATAGAAATAATGTGGACTAGACGGGTAATTTAGAAATTATACACATTTTTAGTAATAAAATTTTATATATGGTATATGCAAGAAAAAATCTCTTTCAACGTATGGGGCCTGACCATCAGTAGGCCAGATTTGGGAGCTTCAAAGCCCAAAAGGGAATCCCCAGGAGTATTCGAATTTCTTTTCTTCACAATTTTAGTGTTCCAATTGAAGTTAATTATTTCTAATTTAGTGGTATAATATTAATCTGGATAAGAGCATATTTTAACCTGACTTTATGCCACGTAATAGAAGGGAAGGCAAGGTTATTATATTTGTTGTTTGCTTCCAGATTAGAATGTGATGTAAATGATAAACATTTTTGGGAGCACTGTCACGTCGTGGCTCTATAGTCACATGCAAATTCAAAAACAATTTGATTTTGGCATGTTGACTGCATTTCCTAATTCAATTCCATGCTTGTAACTACTTATAAAGTGTAATTAAGTCATTTATTACAGTCTTTTTATTTAGCTCATAAAAAATGGAAATTGTCATTCAAAATCTGGTTAACATGTATTTATGCTTAGTTTGATTCATGTTGGTTAACATGTCTTTATGTATTTTTTGTATAAGTCGGACAAATGATTGTATAAGTTGAATAAATGATGGTATAAATGTTCTTTTCGGCCTGGCAATGAAGTCGCAATGTTGGACAGCTTCTTTAACAACCAAAGGTTTCCAGGCCTATTTCATGACAGCCTGCAAACAGTGGGTTTGGGCCAGCATTTAGGCCCACCTTTGTTAATTAGTCCAAGAGGCATTAATGATTAGTTAGATAGAAGTTGATTTGAATTTGGATTTGAACGACAAGAAATAGATAATCCACTTACGGATATTGATAAGGCGTTTCCAAGATCGTATTAATTAATTTACGGAAAAAGGGTCATAACTGCCCCTAACATATTGACTCTAGTTTAAAATTGCCCTCCATTAACCTTTTTTGAAGAAAATGCCCCTACCGTTAAATTTGTGGCATATTTTTGCCCCTAAAACTAACAGCTGCCTTGTAATTATTTTTAATTTTTTTTTAATTCCACGTGTCTTATTTTGATTGGCCCTTCATTAAACCCTGACCCAAAACCGATTTTACCCCGCCCCTACCCGACGCTCCGACCCTACCCGACCGACCCGACCCATCAGACAACCTTTTTTACCCCCATACCCACTTACGTAAGTCATTTTTCCTCTTCCATCTTCTCTAACCAAACAATGGCGATTTTGTAAGCGATTATGGAGGCGATTTCAGCGTCTATTTCTGCGATAATGGTGATGGATTAAAGTTGCTTTGTAAAGTTAAAGTCTTCTCTCCATTCAAGTAAGCAGTTTCTACTGATATTCTGTAACTTTTTGCTTAGGGTTTCTTGAAATAGACACAAATCTTGTTTCTACTGATATTCTGTAATTTTTCAATGTTGGGTTCAATGTTAGTACATGTCTTTATAGTATTTTGTTTGCTGCATGTTGTCCCGCTGAGATTTTTCTAACATCTGCTTACTTTATTCGTGTGGGGTTATATTTTTTAGCCGATTTCAGTTGTTTATTCAAAGCTTTCATGTTTGTTTACTAAATTTTCAACGAATTTTCAATTGCCTGTGTTCCCTTCCCTTTTTGTTTTGGTCTGGACATACAGGTTCTATTATTGTTGATGCCTGATTTCTTTATTCATATGAGGTCTACTTGTTTGTTGATTTCAGTTGTTTATTCAGTTGCATGTGGTCCCTTTCCCTTTATTGGTAGTAGTCATATTTAAAAATACTGTTTGTTTATTACTAATGGGCCTTTTTTCTTATTTTTTTATGGCTTGCATTTGTTTTCTTTGAAGAATGATTGAGAAGGCTGATTTGGTCTTTAATCATGAGGGTAAGTGGTTGTTGGAACCTCAAGTTGTGCATCTTATAAGAAGGAAGCATGTATTGATAGGCTATGATGTGGATTTGTTGTCTTATATAGACATTTGTTCTGAATATCTTGAAAAGTTAGGTTTTAGTAAGGTGAAACAATTACTAGTAACAGGCCCTTGTGGTAGGTTCTTTCTAATTGAGGGAGATGCAGCCATTAGAATACTACAGTCTTTACTGTCAAAATAATTCAAGGAGATTCAAATATTTGATGTAGATGAGGATGAATTAGATGTGGTAGCTCCTAGCATCACTAAACATGATGAACCTTATAATTTCACAGTAGGAGTAGAAGTTGGAACTGATTGTGATTCATGTGATGAGGAGGAAACTAATGAAACTAACTCTAGTGACTCTGATAGTGAAGAGTTAGAACTGTTTAGAAGAGAAATGAACAAGAGTTGAGGGATAGTAACCCTGGTACAGATGTGGTTATAAACATATCAAAAGGTGCTTTAGAAGAGGGAAAGAGGAGATTTCTTAGAATGTATGTATGCTTCCAAGATTTGAAAAGTGGATGGAAAGCAGGTTTGAGGCCTCTAATAGGTCTGGATGGCACATTTCTCAAAGGAAAACTCAAAGGAATTGCTGGTAGCAATGGCACCAGATTCTGCCAAACATTTTTATCCACTTGCTTGGGCAGTGGTTGATAGAGAAACATGTAGAACTTGGAAGTGATTTCTAGGGCTGCTGATAACTTCCTTAGAGTTGGGAGATGGTGAAGGAGTGACATTCATTTCAGACATGCAAAAGGTATTATCATTAACAAATCATAGTTATCTTTTCCAATGTTTTTTTTATTTAACTACTAAATGTCTTCTTTGTTGTAGGGTTTGATTGATGTTGTTGCAACTTTGGTTCCTAAATCACATCATAGATGGCCTGTTAGGCACATAGAAGCTAACTGGAGCAAGAATTAGAGGCGTGCAGAAATGAAAAAGTTGTTATGGTGGTGTTCTTGGAGCTCTTATGAAGAAGAGTTCAAGGATCATTTGAGGACCCTTGAGGCTTTTTCTGAACAAGCTGCTAAAGACCTCCTTTGGTACCCTCCACAAAATTGGTGTAGGGCTTATTTTGATACAACATGCAAGAATCAGATGGTTGATAACAACTTCACAGAATCCTTCAACAAATGGATTCTAGAGGAAAGACACAAGCCAATAATCAAGATGTCGGAAGATATTAGAGTCAAGGTAAACCAATAACTAACTGATTTTATGTTTTGTTTAGTGTACTGTTACTGTTTAGTGTACTGTTTATTGTATTTTTTATTATGTACTATTATTGGTTTGTGTACTGTTACTGTTTAGTGTTTGATTATTGGTTTGTGTCTTGTGTGTAAGGTAGTGAAAATGTTAAAGGATCGTCAAGAAGAATGTAGGGCTTGGAGAGATGAATTAGGTCCATATGCCATGGAGTTGTTGAATGATTTCAAAGAAATTGCACAAGGATGTGAAGTTGATTTCAATGGTGACTTTGGTTATGAAGTGAATGAATGTCCAGACAAGCATAAAGTTCATTTTCAACTTAAAAAGTGTACATGTAGAACATGGGACTTGACAAGAATTTCATGTCCCCATGCAATTAGATGTATACTTGACAGGAAAGAAAACCCATTGAGTGAATGCATTAGTTGTATTCAAAAGAAGCTTACATGGATGTGTATAATCATAAACTACAACCAGTTAGAGGTGAAAAATTCTGGAAGGTAGAACCACATCATGCAATGGAGCCACCAGATATTGTCAAAATGGTTGGTCGACCAAAGGTAAAGAGAAATAGAGAAAAGGGTGAGGCAAGGATGAGAGAGGGGACTTGGTCATCTTCAAGAAAAGGACTTGTCATGACTTGTGGATCCTGTAGGGAGAGAGGTCACAACATTAGAAAGTGTCATATGGTAATGCTACTCATTCCATTCTTATTAACTTCATACAATGTCATTTGAGTCTTATTAACTTCATACAATGTCATTTGTTAATGATCTTCTAGGTGAAAGGGAAACATAGCAGATTCTTTCAACATGAAGGATCTTCTCAAGAAGTGCATGATGTGCCCTTGACAGCACCCCAAGATAGTCAAACATCAGAATTTATTTTTGTTCCTACACCTGGTATGAGGCCAATGGCAACAACAGTTGCACCAGCAACAATGGCAACAGCAACAACTGCACCAACAACAATAGATGCACAGACAACTACAGCTGCACCAGCAACAACAGCTGCACCAGCAACAATAGCTACACCAGCAACAACAGCTGCACCAGCAACAACAGCTGCATCAGCAACAAAGCCTGCACCAGCAATACCAGAACCAGCAATAGCAGAACAGTTGGATTGTGGCTATGACTGTGAAGATGTGGATGCAATCTCTGAAGATGATGATGAACAACCAGTTTTGAGAGCTAAGGTGATTTCTGAAGCTAAGACTAGGCTTCAAAACAAATAGATGAGGCAAATGCCAATTGGTACAAGGAAGATTGCATTCAAGGGTGATGAATCTGGTGCCAATCTCCCTGCAAACTTGCCATATTCACCAAGGAAAGTTAGGTGGAAAGGCAAATCAGCAATGACATCTAGACAACTATTGGCAGAAAAGGAGAAAAAAGTTGGTAAATTGAAGGCTAAGAAGATGAAGCTCTAGGGACTTCAATGTTGTTTAATGACTAATTTTAAGTTAGGAAACAAAACTATATTTTTGTCATGACTGATTCATAACTAATTGTGTACTGTTTTTGTGGTGAATCAGTTGTGGAAGTTGTATTGATTCACCCAAAAAATATTTTGTTGGGCTTATATTAGGGTGAAAGATGTATTGTTATGTATGTATTACCTTGTTGTTGGCTTTATATAACTATGTCTTGTTATTATGGTGAAAGTTATATTGTTAACTCTTTTGTTGGAATTAAGGGCAGAATTCAGTCCCTCTTTATTTAATGATTCTGGAAATGCTTCTTGGTCACTTCTCTCTTTTGTTATTCCGAACAAATGGTATCTGTATGATACGAGCATCACCACTGCATACTGGTTTTAAACATTCCAGCAAAAATATCCACTGACCAAATTATGCTCTTATCATATTACATCAATACAATATTACAGAAACACACACATTCCTGGAAAGTCCTGAACCATATTTGGACACTACTAACCAAAAGATAGGAAATTGGACACTACTAACCAAAATTATGTAAAAGATAGGAAATTGCAACAAATTCCATTCACCATATTTGGACACTACTAACAAAAATACAACTTTACTACATAATTTTGTATGCCACAAATATAACAAAAACAGCCCATGACCATTTAATAAACTTTTTCCATTGCTTCAATTTCAACTCCAAATTTGAAACTTTCTCCTCCAATGCAACTACATTATTCAGATTTCCAGCTTTGCTACCCACCATGTCATCGACCATCTTCCTAAACTTATTCCTTTCTTGGCGAAGAGCATCCACTGTAATTTTTTGCTTGTGGATAAATATTGATACATGAGGTGGAAGTTCTTTATCGCGCCATTCCCAATAACGACAACCATTACTCTCGTAACGAGGACATTTATAGAATCTACGACCACCATTCATAGGTGTCGTACCAATAAATTGATTGGCTACCAGTCCGCAATAACAAACACGAGCATCACCTACATCACGAGAAGAATTAGAAGAAGATTCTGCCATTTGAAGCATAAAAATAAATGAAGTCCAAAATATAGAAGAATTAAAAGAATTAGAGGAGAGCAGATGCTGACATTATCGCCTCCAAAATCGCCTCCAAAGTCTTTGAATGGAGAGAAGACTTTAACTTTACTAAGCAACTTGAATCCATCACCATTATCGCAGAAATAGACACTGAAATCGCCTCCGAAATCACCTACAAAATCGCCATTGTTTGGTTAGAGAAGATGGAAGCGGTGAAATGACCTAGGTAAGTGGGTTTGGGGGTAAAAGAGGTTGTCTGATGAGTCAGGTTGGTAGGGTAGGGTCGGAGCGTCGGGTAGGGGCGGGATAAAATCGGGTTTGAGACAGGGTTTAATGAATGGCCAATCAAAATAAGACACGTGGAATTAAAAAAATTTAAAAAAAAATAAAAGGCAGCTGTTAGTTTTAGGGGCAAAAATATGCCACAAATTTAACGGTAGGGGCATTTTCTTCAAAAAGGTTAACGGAGGGCAAATTTAAACTGGATTCAATACGTTAGGGAAAGTTATGATCCTTTTCCGATTAATTTATCATGACCAAGGTGCATGTTCGCGTGGCCAAATTTTTTTAGTAATAAGAAAACTTTATTAATTGTGTACACTTCCATGTGACACGAGTACGATTTTAACAATTGAATACTCATAGAAATTCTTTTAGATGCCGCTTGGATTATCACTGTGATTGTGTTCACTTCGCGTTACATAATTATAATTTTCAAAATTAAATCGAAGTAAGGGTTCGTGCAACTTCGGTCAAACAATCACAATACTAACAAAGTGTGATTAATTTCGTATATGTGCGCGTGACATAATTTAAGTGCCCCAAATAAAATGGGTTTACACACATGAAATCTGTTTCAAGATAAATTCACAAACGCCATAATTAAAAGCGGTAATCATAAAATGCACATAGATTCTAAAATACGTAATTAAAATATTTTATTAAGCAAGGTTTGATCAAAGCGACCATGCCAAAATCATGGAACTCAAGAATGCCTAACACTTTTTCCGTGGTTAACAAAATTCCTTATTAGGTCTTTTGTGTTCACAGACTTTTAAATAGAGCCAGACTTCCTCGATTTAGGATTTAAAAATAAATGGTGACGTGGAGAACCCTGAATAAATAAATAAGAGTGGCAATTCATAAACAAATAAAAGTAATCCTAATTCGAATAATTTCACTTTAATTGGAAAACTCTCGTATTTCTATCCCATTCATGAAAAAGGAGGTGTGACACAATCCTAAAATGATCTGCATGATCCTCCTGGCTATGCGAGTATATCAGAATATCATCGATAAATACTATGACAAACAAATCAAGATATCCTACAATACACTGTTCTGCAGATTCATGAATGCTACAGGGGCATTGATCAGCCCAAAAGACATCACAAGGATATCATATCACCATAGCAGGTCCTTATTGCCATCTTTAGAATATCCGAGTCCTGAATCTTCAACTGATGATACCCATACCTCATATGTCTTAGAAAACACACTAGCTCCCTAAAGCTGGTCAAATAAATTATCAATGCACGGCAAATGATACTTGTTCTTGATTGTAACTTGGTGCAACTGCGTATAGTCGATGCACATCCACATAGTACCATCCTTCTTCTTCAGAAAGAGAATTGATGCACCCAAAAGTCGGCACATTTCGCCTAATAAACCCATTATCAAAAAGCTCCAGAAGCTGCTATTTCAAGTCCTTCAACTATGCTAATACCATACGATATAGAGGAATAGAAATAGGTTGAATGCCTGGCACCGAGTCAATACCAAAATCAATATCCATGGCAGGTGGCATGCCTAACAAATCTACAGGAAACAAATATGAAAAGTCTCACACTACGGGAACAGAATCAATAGTAGGAGTATCAGCACCAACATTCCTAACAAATGCCAAATATGACAAACACCCCGTCTCAACCATCAGTTGTGCCTTCAAATATGAAATCACCCTACTGAGAACTTAGTCAAAACAACCTCTCCACTTGATCCTTGGTAACATCGGCATCACCAATCACGATCTTAGCGTGATAATCAAGAATAGCATGACATGGGGTCAAGCAATCCATACCCAAAGTCACATCGAAATAAACCATACTAAGCAATAAAAGATAAACTCTAGTTTTCAACCCTCAAATGGTCACCACGCACGATCGATATATACGGTCCATAACAGTAGTATCGTCCATCGGTGTAGATACTTGAACACGCGAAACTAAGAACTCACGGGGAATATCCAAATAACAAGTAAAATTCGATGATACATATGAATAAATAGAACTAGGGTCAAATAATGTTGAAGCATCCCTATGGCTCACTAAAAAATACATGTGAACACTGTTTCTAAAGCAACAACCTCTAGTCTGGCAGGATATCATAGCATCAAGAACGACCGCCACCTGATCGGCCTATCCCTCTAGGGCGACCTACAGCTTCCTGAACCCCACCCCAAGTTGGCTAAGTGGGTGGTGTAGCTGCTAGTATTGGTATCATAGGTAGACGACTTTACTATGGAACCCTACTCAATAGTCTTGGACAATCCCTCTTGAACTGACTCAAGTCCTCGCACTCGAAACAACCCCTTCCTCCAGAGTTACTCCTCTTGAAAACTCGAGGAACTACTTGTAGAAGCCTAGGAAAACAAAGCATGGTAAAAACTTTGTGTTTGTAATGATTGAATAATGACTAACTCGAACGAGAACTGCAACAACCATGGCCAACTGATGCACCACGATGAATCAACCAAGCCATCTGAGCAGGCATATAAAGATGACCCTTGTTGTGGTGGGACTTCCCTCTAGAAGAAATTCTACCAAAACCACCCGAACCATGAGGCTTCTTGGCCTCCCTCTCTTTACGCTCTTGACTATCGACCAGCTCTACCTACATAGCAATATCAATAACCTCATCAAACCTAGGACCGAAAATCAACGAATTCGTCATTCGTAATACTTATTAAGAGCACAACGATTTCCATTCAAGACTCACGGGCATGCTTGACACCAATGTATAGATACTCGTCACCATACATATAAGTCGTACTAAACAAATAGCACATAGAAAATATGACCCAACTCGTAATCCCTCAAGCTAAGGTTAGGTGAAACACTTACCTCGATTCCACGAATGAAATTCATGTCTCTGCTGTCGCTTTACCTCTTGATTCCATTTTCTTGTATCTAACCATAAGTTACTTGATTACATCAAAATTCTAAGTGAATCAATTCTAATGCATGAAATGAGTTTTATAAAGTTTTCCCCAAAAGTCAAAATATTGCCTACGTGACCACATGGTTAAAACCGAGGTTCAAATAAAAACCCCATTACCCATTTTCCTACAAATCCAAATATATAATTTATTTTGAAATCGGACCTCAAATCGAGGTCCAAACCCCAAAATTTGAAAAACCTAGGTTCTACAAAAAATACCCAATTTCTCCCCTGAAAATCATTGATTTTGAGTTGAAATCATGTAAAGGGATGTTAAGGATTGAAGAAAAGTAGTTAGTAATGACTTAAAATTGATTTAGAGAAGAAATTTTCTTATAAAACTAGCCCAAGAGAGTATATATTTTGAGAAAATAAGAAAAATGGCTGAAAATGCATATAAGTGTTAATTTATAGGTTGCAGGTATCGCAGTTGCGACCCGGGTTCGCAACTGCGAATACAGACTCTGCTATTCTCGCATTTGCAAAGTGGCTTTCGCATTTGCAAAGTCGCTTTTGCAATATAAATATCGCAATTGTGACACTGGGGAAATCTGGTCCTCTTCATAAATGCTATGACCCAGTCACATTTGCGTCATCGCTTTTGCGATGACTCCTTCGCATTTGCAACCCCAAGGCATTCCAAGCCCCTTTTGCATTTGCGGCAATTTTTTTTTCATTTGCGAGCTCGGCTTCACATTTGTGAAGCCTGCAGACCTGATCATACCAGCTGAAAACTTGCAATTCTTCTAAGTTAAATTCCACTCCATGATCAATTCAAAACTCACCCGAGCACTCAAGGCTCAAAACAAAATATTCACACCAAGATAAAAATATCATATGTACTGGTTCCTACATTCAAATCACCATAATAAGATCAAAAACTATGAATCTAGCCTCAAAATTATGTAATAACTTAAGAACATCAAAATTTCTGATTTTCTCAAATAAGGTCCGATTCATGTTGTTGCAAGTCCGTTTCTTTCAAAACTTCACAGACTCAACTTAAATAATATATAAGATTTGTATTGGGTTCCGGAACTAGAATACAGACCCTATACTATCAAATTTCAAATACATTTCATTTCCAAAAACTCATAATTATTCCAAAAAATAATTTTCTATAAAAATTATTTCTCGGGTTTGGGACCTCAGAGTTCAATTCTGGGCATACGTCCAAGTCCCATATTTTTCTACGGACCCTACAGGACAGTCGAATCACAGGTCCGGATCTTTTACCCAAAATATTAACCGAAGTCAACTTAAACTCATTTTAAACGCAAATTTTATTATATTTTTTGGATTTTCACATAATGGCTTTATAGCTACGTGCTCGGTCAGTGCATGCAAATCGAGGTGATGCAAAAAGAGATTTTTATGACCTCAGAACGTAAATTTTATTTTTAAAATAAGTGATGACTTTTTGGTTCATCACAATAACTTAGTAACTCTATCTCAATTCATCCATAAACCATATCGCAATACCTTACTCTCAAATAATATGTCTCCTTCAACATCTAACTTAAACGATTTGCTACTTTTTCCCTGGAGTTTAATGATAAAATGGAAGAACCAACCAACCCAAACATCTTTATTCCTCCTTTTCTTGAAACAAAAATCCAGAATTTATAAACCATGGCAATATGCAGTTATTATTAAGTTGTATGGTAGAAAAATTGGACATCAATTACCAAGGCAAAAAATATATGCCTTATGGAAACCAACTGAATATCTACCACTTATAGATTTGGGATTAGAATATTTCTTACTTAAATTCCAGAAAGAGAAAACTAAGATTTATGCTATACAAGATGGACCTTGGTTTGTATTAAATAATTTTCTTTTCGTTCGTCAATGGGAATAAAATTCATGGTTTCTGAAACAAACATTAATTACTTTGCTATTTGGTTATATTTACCTGAATTACCAACTGAATTTTATGATTTTCAGATATTACAAAACTAAAAAACAAAATTCAGTAATTATTACCCGTTGATACTTGTACATCCTCCAAAACAAGAGAAAGATATGTAATGTAGTATGTTGAAGTACCTTTGGATTAACCATTACGTACTCACATTTATATTGAAAATTGTAAGCAAATTATCTTGTATGAAGGATTAAATTTGATATGTATTAAGTGTGTTCGGATGGAACATAACCAAACAATTTGTTCTTATCAAATCAACACAAATAATCATGATATCTATACACAGAACCAAGCTACCAACACTAAACCTAATACCACTATCACAAAATTACCTACTACAGAAGAATGGAAGACTGTTAAATTTCACTACAGCCAATTAGGAAAATAAACTGCTCCAAAGAAAATCAATACCAAAAAATGCAAGATTCATCGGTATATTCTATAAGACAATCAAGTATGCATGTTGATGGCATAGACATGACAACTACTCCTAACACTCTTCCCTTTACTAACTGATTTATTAATCATTTTACCTCTCCTATTAATCCTAACATAAATCAAGCTATACAACCCACAATCTTCTCTTAATAAGAATAAATTTTTCTAAGCTTTTTACAAATTATAGCACTAATGAAAATTCCCTAAATAATCCGTAGTCAATCTCCTATTATCACCCCATAATTATCTCTCCAGTATCCCTACACCCAACTATTTACTCGGCCCAATTAGAAAAATGGCAACCTCCACCACCTATCACAATACATGCACAAGGACACGTTAACCATCCCTACATGCAATACAGAATCCATTACTCGAATACAACACATTCAGAAATAGTAGAAAACCTACAACAAAATCCATCCAATAAAGACAAAACTTCTCCAACAATGCTTACCAGTACATCATCGACCTCCACAAACCCTACAATAGCTTCCATGAAAATAACCCATATGATGTCTTCACTAATAATTCTCCAACTCCATCAAACACACAATATCCAACTCCATCAATCAGACCACATATATCAACCACTCAGATTGTTTCTTCTTTAGTGCATGTTTAAAATTCTGAACAAATTCAATCAATCACTACTTCAAAATTTTTATCTTAACTTACAAGATGTTTCCAAAAAATATCAATTACTTACGAAGGCCACACAACAACCCAAATAGGCAGAATAACAAGCGGCTACAATAAAATCAAACTCCCTACTATCTTCCTCCCTCACATCTAACCATGGAGCCCAACACGATCATCGACACTACCCATACACCACAAACACCATCATCTCTGGCATCTTGGCTAGAGATAGGACTTTAAAACCATGCCCTAACCTTCAGAATGGAGGTCAATCACAAAGAGGTTTAAAATTCTTACCATTAATCCAATGGATCTTGCATAAGTAGTAGTACAGGGAATGCAATAAGGGACATATATGTTTGGAAGATAGCATTGGTCAATGATGCAAGCACCTCATCTGTCACCATACCACCTTCTAGATCTCCAAACACCATACTGGGATCCCACTCACCTTCACCTACATCTTCTACAAATACCATACTATCCAACTCCAACTCCTGCCATACCCTGGATTCAACCATATGGTTCCCCAATCACATATCCCACTATTGGAACCAATAGCACCTCAAACGCTCACCCTATCACCATCCTAGTCACCACCACACAATCCTAATCCAATAGAACAAGACATGAATTTTAAGGCAAAACTAGAATCAGTAGTCCTCTACAATAGGGAAACACGTTCAATCCATGCATCTCGATGGAATCAAGGTATTTGTCCAGAAGGAGGAATATGAAAGAAAAATATTCGTAAGGTGTCCTCCAAACCTAATAACAATATCTTTTCGACTAAGACCCACCACAAACCCATAGGTGGGAAAGTACGCAATGCTTCTACTTCCACATTGCGTCTTTGTCCAGGAGAGAGCAAAAGCAATTAGAGGAAGACAAGGAGCAATCAAATGCTTGAACCAATCAATAATCATATGAATTTCATAATTTGGAATTGCAGAGGTATGACAACCCGATCGATCATTTTGAGCTTTTGCACTTCGATCGTCAGCTCTTGGGCATGACTTGCCCCTTGTGTTCTATGATGACTTATGTAAATCGTGGATTTTGGTTTTTAAGATAATTAAAATGAACTTGGAAGAACAATTCTTAGTTTGAAGTTTGAAATTTGAAAAACTTTGACCAAGATTTGACTTGTTAGTATATGATGACAGATCAAAATTTTTATGAATTGGTTAGCTCCATTAGATGATTTAGGACTTAGGAGTGTGATCGGGATGCATTTTGGAAGTTCGTGGAAGGTTCAGGATTGAATTGGAGAAATTAAGATTTTTGCATTTTCCGGTTGATAGGTGAGATTTTGATATAGGAGCCGGAATAGATTTCCAAAAGTTGCAGTTACTTCGTTGTGTCATTTATTACATGTATGCAAACTTTCAGGTTATTCGGACGTAGTTTGAGTGGGTTTTTTATCAAAAGAGTAATTTGGAAGTTCTTGAAATTCTTAGGCTTGAATCCGATGTAAAATTTGTGATTTGATGTTGGTTTGAGCATTCTGAAGATTGGAACAAGTTTAAATGATTTTTTAGGATTGGTTGACACGTTTGGTTGATGTCTCGGGGGCCTTGGGTGTGTTTCGGGGTGGTTTTTGATCATTTTGGGCTATTTTGCAGTAGTTGAAAAAAGTATCTGGTTCTGTTCTTCACGTCCGAGAGGGTCCTCTCTCATTCGTAAAGAAGGATTTGGCTTCTAGGACTTTGTTTTTCGCATTCATGAAGAAAGCCTCTCTTTCGCAAAAAAGAAGAAATTTTGTTGCGTAGGTCTTACTTCAAAGGCTCGTATTACAATGTATTTTGAGAAGATTCAATAAACAAAAGTTGTATCTCTTTGAATCTAGTTTTCAGAAAAATATTATATATTTATTTGGGCATATAGCAAAAGTTACGGCCATTATCATAGAGGCTATCCAAGAAGAGTTTGGAAAATAATTTTTGGAAATTTTTTTCTTCGCGAACGTGAGAGGAGGATCGTGAATGCAAAGAACAAATCCCTGGGCAGGAGAATAATGTCTAAACTCGTCTCACTCTTCCATTTTGGACCAAGGGAGCTCGGGTGAGGCAGTGTTTCGAGAGATTTTCAAGAAAAACATCGGGGTAAGTATTCTTAACTCAATTTTTTTTTATTACCCGAATCCAATATTATTTTTAACTTGTAATTGGTGATTCTAAGTTGGAACATTTTGAAAATCCTTTTGGATATATTTGAGGATTTGAGGTTCAAAATGTTATCACAAATTAGCAATGTTGGTATGGTTAGACTCGTGGTTGAATATGTTGTCGGATTTTATGAGTTTCATCATATTTCGAGACGTACGCCCCACGGGCAATTTTAAGTTAAGTTTCGGATTTTGTTGGAAAATTAGGATTTTCATATGGAATTAATTCCTATAATTTGTATTGACTGAATTGAATTAACTTTGACTAGATTCGGGTCGATTGGAGGGGCAAAGGCGTCTCCAGCTTAAGATTTCGTCGGTTCGATGTAAGTAATTATTGTAAATGATACCCTGAGGGTATGAAACCCCAGATTGCCTATCGTAGTGCTATGTTGAGGTGAGACACGTGGTTGATGATTAGAGTGGGGTCGTTTACTATTGGGATGGTGACTTGGTCTGTCCCAATTTATGATTTTTTCGCGTATTTGACTGAAACTTAACTGTTATCATTATTGTTTGGATTGATTGTCATATTTTGGCTTTGTGCCAACTATTTGAACCTGTCAGGGATTTTGATCACCATTGCCTCACTTTATTGACTTATTACATGAACTCATTCATGTTGTTTTTCACTGTTTTACAACTCAGCCACTTCTACGTAGTTTTTAGGCATAAATGATATTTTAAATGATGTTTTGTGTTGGGAACTATTTTTTTACTAATGCCCAAGGGGCTTGTGATGATTTTCCTGAGCGAGTTCGGCCGAGAGCCAGATGTGAGGATACACTTAGTGATATGAGGTCGAGGGCCTGAGATACATATATGTACGCCACGAGGTGTCTTGAGTGATATGAGGCCGAGGGACTAGGTTTGATGCCACGAGATTGATTGATATTGCGCTTGGGCTGTAAGGGTCCCTTCCCTAAGTATGTACACCTCCTTTGAGCGTGGGCACATAGGAGAGTGAGCCCGAGGGGCTAATGTTGTTCTGAGAGTGAACTCGAGGGGCTGATATTGTTCTGAGAGTGAGCCCGAGGGGTTGATATTGTTTAGAGAGTGAGCTCGAGGGCTGGTCGAATGTATGGGTACATATGCGAATGCCCAACATTCATTTTTGTTACTGTTTAAAAAGTCATTTTCAAAAAAGGGTTTAAATAGAGCTAAGATTTTTCTAAAGGTTTCAAAACATCATTGTTTTCTTCTCAATGGGTTTTACACTGCTTCTACACAGCATGTTTATTTGCTTTACGTGATTTATTACAGGTATGTTGTTATTTAACTTTGTTACTTACTAATTTGGAGTACTCACTCTACACCATGAACCTTGTGTGCATATGCAAGTATTTATACACCCGGTAGCAGTTTTTGGCAAATCGGAGGCAGGGTTATTAGAGTTTAGCAAGGTAGCTGCCAGCGCTCACATCATCGCTTTTCTCCCTTTTTATTCATCAGTCCTGTTTTGTATATTTCAGACATGGTAGTGGTATTTATACTCTTATAGATGCTCGTGACTTGTGACACCCCGGTTAGGAATGTGTTGGGTTGTACTTTCGCTAAATATATCATTAAATCATACTTAAACTTTGTATTAGTATTTAACTATTTTGAAAAGGTGAAATGGGTTAGGTTGCTGGCCTTGTCTTCACGAGAGGTGCAATCAAGACTAGATTAGAAATTTGGTCATGAAAAGTTGGTATCAGAGTCTAGGTTACATAAGTCCAACAAGCCAAGAGCAGGTTTAGTAGAGTCTCGCGGATCGGCAAATAGACGTCTATATTTATCCTCAAGAAGATGCAGAGCCTTTAGAAAACATTTCACATTCTTGAATTCTTATCGTGTGTCCTTGATTTAGCTTGAAATGTAAATCTTAAAATTCATTCCATGCATTCACATATGCGCATGGGCGCTCAATATCATATGTACATCGATGGCTTTTGATTCCCTGATCGAGGGGCAAGATGTGATCTTTGTGTGTTGATGTAGGGCCAATCTAGAGGACTCGAGGCCGGATTTTTCCTATGGATTGAGCACTGAGGTGATGAGTGTGTGATCTAATTTTTTTGAACTTATATGTTTGGCAGTATCTCTATTAGCCGAAGTGAAGGCTGGGTGGCTAGGTGATGAGTATGTTTGTACTGCGAGATGTATCCATATGATTTGGAAGCGATGAGAAGGGTCTGCTGGAGAATAGAAGAACTATTAGGTGCTTGAATTCCATCTTGATGTGAGGTATAGCCTTGAGTTATGGGCATTTTGAAGAATATTTTCATGTTTCCCAATTGGGAGAAAAGTAAATTTCAGGTTGCAGTATGATTTTAGACTTAGGAAGACTAAGTGGATGCGTATAGTTCTTGATGGTGGAAGTATACAAAAATGTTAGTTGGAGGTAATGAAGGTGGGGTATTTTCTTCAAAATGGCTTGAGATTGTGAGATCTTTATGTATCTGTTAAAAGATCTCATTTGCAAGGGAAAGATATGTGTTGTAATCTAATTTGGGTTGCTTAGAGAGTGAGTGTAACTATTGCGAGACTGAATGCGAGATTTGTAGTAGAGTTAAATTCTAGATGATCTATGTTTTCACAAGCTTTTAAAGGATTTTAGTTTAATCTCACTATGGTATTACGGTATTAGTAGAGCATAAGAGTTATGAGTTATTATGTGTAACTTGATCTATGGCTTCGAGCCAAGTCGGGGAGTCTGCTATTGGTTGGGTGATTGCACGGTTAGGTGCTATATTGGTCCAAGTTTGAGGCATGTAGGTGAATCAGTTATGGCTTACAGAAATTGAGGCCAGGGATAGATCGAGTAAAGGAAACATTTTCAAATGGGTTATATTATACTTCATAAGGTAAGAGATTCATGGTATATCTGGAGTTGTTGTAAGTAAAAGATGCTTGGTGCGTAGAATATGAAGTTTCCTGGATGTATGGGAATGATGTCTTATTCTGCTGCATCGGAGTGCTAATGAGGCACAGGTTGTTCTGTTTGTTTGATCAGGCTAATTGAAGTTTCAATAGAGTGAATGACTCTCGAGAATTGATCTAATGTGTTTGAGATTCTTCATGTAACAATTGGTCATCTTAAAGTTTGTGTGTGTGATTTAATACTGAGTTTATATTGTAAGATGTCAAGACTAGTGGCATTCTCTATTTAAATTATTAGATCTTACGTACCAATATCAAGAAGGTAAAGGTAACAAATTTAGATTTGCATGAAGTTTCTTTAGAGAAAATCTTTATACGTTGTGTTCCTGGGAATATATCGGGAATTATCCAGTGGCTTAAAGATTTAGACGGTGTGGCGTTACTTGTTACATGTGGTAAGTCTGGGTTGAGAAATTGTTTACGATATTGACATAAGAGACATCAAGTTGAGTGAAACTCGGATAGATGGGATGGCTTGGTAGTAAGCCATGTCAGTATGGTAAGGGTATGATTTGTTCCTTACGTGTTTTCAAGGTAATGAGTTTCTACAGGTATTTCTCAGCAATGCTCTTTAGTTTTAAGAAGCTTGCATAGGTTGGTTGAGTTAAAATGAGTCAGTATTGATGGCTTGGTTTTTTGCAAAAGGGGGATTCGTAGAGTTCATGATAATTTCTACCACAGTAGAGGTACAATTTCTACTACCATGAGGAACATGGGATGCATAGTGATTTTCTCCTAGACGGAATCAAATGGGAAGTTTTTGACTAGTTGAGTATGTAGTTAATTGTGGTTCAGAAGGGACTATAAAGTTCTCATATTTATCATAGGATGGCATGCTATATGTGGTATGTTGTGTAGGGTTGACATTGGCATACGTAAGGTCGCAATTCTATTCTGAAAGGAAGGTCGTAAATTCTCATGCAGCACAGGCAATTTCAAATGGCTAGGTAAATGATACAACTAAATGGTGTGTCTTGATAAGGGTATGCAATTCAGAAAGAGAGAAATGTGATTGAGTTAATAATACATCATAGGTAATGCAACATTCTCTTATTTGATAGACTGTTGATATTCATGTTTACGTAGTGGCATAGGAGAACTATAGGAGTACCTCTCATGGGATGATTGGGTATTAGAGGTGTGTTTTATAATTGAATGGTAGTGTTGGGATCGGATATAGTGGTTCATGCGCTTTACATATTAGAAGATGGAGAGTTTCCGGGATTAGATAGCTTTGTGGTTGTGGACTGTGAGAAAATAGATAAGGTTGGTCAGAGGGTAGCATGTGCTATGATTTAGACATTGTGAACCTTCAGAGGATTTGTTTCATTTTTTGTGTGAGACTAGACTTGATCTGTGGTTCATATGTAGGCCTATATGGATATGTATTGTGTATCACGAAGGCTTGGTTGACTTCGAGTTGCCAATGATAAGGGATGTGTTGATTTGGTTGTTATTAAGTTATTAGTAATCAGAGGGATCTAGAAGTTATCTTTCCGTGTTGCAAGGCATTAAGGTTTCATGGTTATAGGCACATGTGATGCGGTGTTATTGGGTCCTCTCAAATGAATTCGAGTGGGTAGAGTACCGGGTATTGCTTTGCATGTAGCGCATCAGTTGTGTAACTTTGGGTCTGTGTAATGTTATGTCAATTGCTTCGTGGCGGTAATAATGGTTGCTTTTGTTTTGGACATCATATTGTGCATGGTTGTCGATTTTGAGCATAGTGACTTAAGGTGTTTTAACGTGGATCACTATTTGGATGAGGTCGTGCAATGGAGTGAAGCTATGGGGAGGTATGATCCTGCGGGTCAGATTTGTGTGTTCATTTTCTATTATGGGAAACGGGTTCTCAGCGTTGTGTTGTGGTGGTACTAGTGATCTTTAGGTACATCTAATTTGGGTATGTTCGAACTATTGCTTACGCGTATTGTGCATGTTGTGGCTTAGGCCTGTATTGATTTTTTATATCACCAGAGTAGTATGTTGGATTTGATCAGATCGTTGGGATCATTGATGAATACGAACTGGTTCGATTTCAACATGTTGGATGGATAATATCGAGCTTCAGCTTAGAAATTCCTATGATCTTAGCCAAAGGAGAAATAACTTCATGAATGGTTGACATGAGAAATGGTCGTGGTTATTGCAAATTTAATTTATAGTAGGTCACATATAAAAGTGTTGGAATGAGACTTTAGTTGATAAGAATTTTCTACCAGTATTTGATGTTGTGGGCAGCCGCTGTGGATGGAAGTTATTGCTACGAGCGTTTGATTTATGTAGTATACCATGGAATTCCTCCCGAGGTTGCAGGCATGGGTTATCTCAACTGGTTCGGGCATATTCACAGTGTATGTGTGAAGTTTTCATCAAATTGATTGTGTTGGAAGTGAGAATGTGGTTCTGTGGTTTATGGGTTAGATAAGATTGTGTAATTTCAGTTACAATGTGTTATCGGACCTATATGAGATAGGGTGACATGGGATCACCCCAAAGTATATGCATGGTAAGGTTATTCAGCGATTGGTTGGCTTCTGGAACAACTCTGGGTACGTTCGAGGACGAATGTATGTTTAAGTGGGGGATAATGTAACGACCCAACCGGTCATTTTGAACTTTTGCACTTTGACTGTCGGCTCTTGGGCATGAATTTCCCCGTGTGGTGTATGATGACGTATGTATATCCTGGATTTTTGGTTTCAGCGTAATTAGGAATTTGGAAGAACATTTCTTAGTTTTAAGCTTGAAACCAGAAAAAGTTTGACCATGATTTGACTTGTTAGTATATGATCTCAGATCAAAATTTTTATTAGTTGGTTAGCTCCTTTAGATGATTTGGGACTTAGGAGTATGATCGGAATACATTTTACAAGTCCGTGGAAGGTTTAGGCTTGAATTGGAGAAATTGAGATTTTGGTGTTTTCTAGTTCATGAGTGAGATTTGATATAAGGGTTGAAATGGAATTTCAGAAGTTGTAGTAGCTTCGTTGTGTCATTTCTGACATGTGTGCAAAATTTTAGCTCATTCGGACATGGTTTGGTTGGGTTATTTATCAAAAGAGAAATTTTGAAGTTCTTGAAATTTGTAGGCTTGAATCGGATGTAAAATTTATGTTTTGATGTTATTTTGAGCGTTCTGAAGATTGGAACAAGTTTGAATGATATTTCAGGATTGGTTGGAATGTTTGGTTGATGTATTGGGGACCTCGGGTGTGTTTCGTGGTGGTTTCCGATTATTTCGGGTTGTTTTGCAATAGCTGAAGCTGGTATCAGGTTTTGCTCTTCGCGTGTACGAAGGTCCTCGCACATTCGCCAATAAGGATTTGGCTTCTCCAACATTGTTCTTTGCGTTTGTTAGGAGGAAGAAATTCTGTTGCGCGGTGCTTACTTTAGATGCTTGTATATATCAATCTACAATGAATTCTTAGATGATTTAAAAAAGAAACTTGTATCTCATTAAATCTAGTCTCCAAAAATATATTATAATATTTCTTTGGGCATCTACACAAAAAGTTATGGCCACTATAATAGAGGCTATCTGAGAAAAGTTTGGAAAATGAATTTTGGAAATTTTGTTCTTCTCGAACGGGAGAGGAGGACCGCAAACGCAAAGAACAAATCCTTGGGCAGCAGAATAAAGTCCAAACTCGTGTCACTCTTCCATTTTTGGACCAATGGAGTTCGGATGAGGCAATATTTCCATAGATTTTCAAGAAAACATCAAGGTAAGTGATCTTAACTCATTTTTCGTTACATTACCCGAATACATTGTTATTTTTAACATGTAACAAGTGATTTTACGTTGGAAAAGTTTTAACGCCCTCTTTGATATATTTGAGGATTGAGGGTCGAAATGTTATCGAAAATTAGTAATTTTGGTATGGTTGGACTCGTAGTTGAATGGGTTGTCGGATTTTGTGAGTTCCATAAGATTTCGAGACGTGGGCCCCTGGCAATTTTGAGTTAAATTTTGGATTTTATTGGTAAATTAGTATTTTCATATGGAATTAGTTCCTATAATTAGTATTGACTGAATTGAATTAACTATGACTAGATTTGGATCGATTGGAGACTAATTTGAAAGGCAAAGGCATCGCGTGCTTAATATTTCTCCAGTTTGAGGTGAGTATTGATTGTAAATGATACCTTGAAGGTTTGAAACCCCATATTGCACATCGTACTGCTATGTTGAGGTGAGACACGTGCTTGATGATAAGCGTGGGGTCATTTACTGTTGGGGATTGTGACTTTGTCCATCCCAATTGATAATTTTTCCATGTAATTTATTGAAACGTAATTGTTATCATCATGATTTCGACTGATTGTAGTATTTGGGCTTTGTGCCAACTATTTGAGCCCCTCGGGGATTTTTATCACCATTTCTACACTTTATTGACTTATTACATGAACTCAATCATGTTGTTTTTGTTGTTTTACAACTCAGCCACTTTGACTCAGGTTTGAGACTTAAATTATATTTTAAATGATGTTTTGGGCTGAGAACTACTATTTTACTAATGCCCAAGGGGCTTGTGATGATTTTTCTGACCGAGTGCGGCCGAGGGCCAGATGTAAGGATACACTAAGTGATATGAGGCCGAGGGCCTGAGATCCATATACGTACGCCACGAGGTGTCTTGAGTGATATGAGGCCGATGGCCTAGAACTAATGCCACGAGATGGCATGATATTGCACTTGGGCAGTAAGGAGCCCATCCCGAAGTCTTTACATCCCTAGTGAGCGTGGGTACCCATTGTGATCTGAGAGTGAGCCCGAAGGGTTGATATTATTCTGAGAGTGAGCTGAAGGGGCTGATATTGTTTTGAGAGTAAGCTCGATGGGCTGATATTGTTTATAGAGTAAGCTCGAGGGGCTTGTATTGTTCTAAGATATTTCCCTAGGGGCGAACATTTATGCATTGATCATTCATATTTACATGACCTTTTACCCGTTATGCTGTGGAATTTGTGCCCAAGGGGCGGATTTTTTGTGCTTATTGACACTATCTATTTTACATTTATTTGTGTAACTACTGAAAAAGTCATTTCTAAAAGGGGTTTAAACAGAGCTAAGATGTGTCTAAAGGTTTCAGAGCTTCAATGTTTTTTTCTCAAAGGGTTTTAGAATCCTTCTATAAAGCATGTTGATTTGCTTTACGTGAATTCTTACTGCTCAGTTGTTATTTACATTTATTACCCACTGAGTTGTAGTACTCACTTTACTCCCTATACCTTGTGTGCAAATGTAGGTATTGATACACCCGGTAGCGAGTTGTGGCTAATCGGAGGTAGAGTTGTTGGAGTTTAGCAAGGTGGCTGCCATCGTTCGTAGCATCGGTTTTCTTCCTTTTTGTTCATTTGTCTTATTTTGTATTTTTCAGACCTTGTAGTTGTATTTATACTCTTATAGATGCTTGTGACTTTGTACACCCCCGGTAGAGTTGTGTTGTGTTGTGCTTCTGCTAATTATATCATTAAATCATACTTAAACTATTTATTAATATTTAACTTTTGAAATGGCGAAATAGGTTAGTTGGCTAGCCTTATCTTTGCGAAAAGTGCCATCACTATCGAATCAGGGTTTGGGTCATGACAAGTTGGTATCAAAGCCTAGGTTACATAGGTCTCATGAGTCATGAGCAGATTTAGTAGAGTCTCACAGATCGTTATGGATATGCCTGTATTTATGCTCGAGAGGCTGCAGAACCTTTAGGAAAAGCTTCACATTCTTGAATTCTTATCGTGCATCCTCGATTCACCAAGAAATGTAACTCTTGAAATTTCATTCCACGCGTTCGCATGCGTGCATAAGCGCTTAGTATCAGATGTGAATCGATGGCTTGTGATTCTTTGATCGAGGGGTGAGATGTGATGTCTGTGTGTTGATGTTGGGCTATTCTATTGGAGTTGAAGTCGGATTTTACCTATGGCTTCGACATTGAGGTGCTGATTCTGTGAGCAAGTATTTTTGAACTTATATGTTTGGTAGTATCCCTATTAGTGGACGTGACGGCTGGGTGACTAGGTGATGAGTATGTTTGTCATGTGAGATGTATCCATATAATTTGGAAGCAACGAGAAGGGTCTACTGGAGAATAGTAGAACTATTAGGTGTTTTAATTCCATCTTGATTTGAGCTATAGCCCTAAGGTATAGGTGTGTGAAGAATCTTTTCATGTTTCCTAATTGGGAGTGAATTAAATTTCATGTTGCGTTTTTAGTTCAAACATACGAAGCACAAGTGACTTTGTACAGTTTATAACGGTGGAAGTATACATAAATGTTAGTTGGAGGCAAAGCATGTGGGATATCTCCAGCGAAGTGTTGTGAGGTTGTGTTAGAAGATATCATTTGCAAGTGAAAGGTATGTGTTGTATTCTAAATTGGGTCACTTAGAGAGTGGGTGTAACTGTTGCGAGATTTGAAGAAGAGTTAAATTCTAGATGATCTATGATTTTACAAGCTTGTCAATGATTTGAGTTTAATCTCACTGTGGTATTATGGCATCAATATAGTATAAGAGATATGAGTTATTGGGTGTATCTTGATCTATGGATTCAATCCAAGCGGGGAGTCTTCAATTGGTTGAGCAATTGCATGGTTAGGTGCTATATTGGTCCGAGTTTGAGGCGTGCAGGTGATTCAGTTATGGCTTGTGAAACTTGAGGCCGGAGACAGCTCAAGAAAAGGAAATTTTTTGAAAAAGGTTATATTATGCTTCATAAGGTAAGAGAATTACAAAATGTCTGGAGTTATTATTAATACAAGATGCTTGGTGCGTAGAGCAGGAAGTTGCTTGGTTGTAAGAGAATAATGTTACATTCTGCAGTGTCGGGGTTCTAAAGAAGCATGGGTGGTTCTATTCGTCTAATCATGCTAATTCCAGTTTGAAAAGAGTGAATGACTCTCGAGAATGGTTCTAATATTTTCTAAATTTTACATGTAACAATTAGGTATCTTAAAGTTGTATGTGTGGTTAGAAACTAAGTTTTCATTGGAAGATGTCAAGAGTTGTGGCATTCTAAATTTCAATTATGGGATTGTTTTCACACTCCTTATGGCTACTACAACCCGGCGAATGGCATAGATAAGGGAGTTTTTCCAAATAAAGGACAATCGAAACAGGATTCAATTATTTAAGAGATTTCAGAGTCGCCACTTGGGAGATTTATGGTGTCCCAAGCCACCGTTTAAAATCCCGAATCGCTGAAAGAATGACTCTGTTTAACAGCCCACGAACTAGAAATCCGAGTAAGGAATTCTGTTAATTCGGGAGAAGGTGTTAGGCACTCCCGAATTCTGTGGTTCTAGAATGGTTGCTCAACTGCTATATTAGGCTTAAATTATGTGATTTTATGAAATTATGAACATATGTGCATTTTGAATCTTTTAACCACTTTTACTATTATTTTTAAAGAAAATTGAAAAATAGTTAAAACATTCCTCGAACCACATCACATAAATGCACATGTGGTGTTTGACACATTTGAACTTCGTTGAGATTTATATTTGAGTCACCTAAATGTGCACACGAATTTAGGAAAGGTAAATTATTAAACTAACGTACCTAAAGCAATTACGCATTTGCAAATTTGCGAGGGCCATGAAATTTACTAAATGGCACGCCTCGGAATATAGGCACCAATTCAAGATTAAATAAACCGAGGGCCATGCAGTTATCATTTTGTTTGGCATAGCGCGCCTCAATTTGTTCAAAAGGAACTTTACTCAACTAAGACAAACCGTGGATATTCATTAGAGGAATTTAACTACTCACCAAAAATAAAATCAAATAGAGCCCCAAATTGCATTAGCAAACTTATCCAATCTATGCCAATTACTTTAAATCAAATATTCATTGATAAAGAATAATAGTGAAAGAGAACGAAACGCTACTAACAAATAGGTTCAACTCCTACACTCACTTTACTATCGAACACCCAAATTCTTAGACACCCAAATCTTCATATGTGAGCAAGATGATAAATTCAATATATCCCTATCTCCATATGCCTAAAACCTTCAAAGACCATCTCTGCTCTTTAAAGTTCAAAGCAAACCATCACATCTAAATCAAAACCCCAACCCTTGCCTCAACAAAATAGATTAAAATTGAACACAACCTTGTCAATTAACAACCAACACAAAAAACACCTCGATCCATGTTGAAATTATCAAGCTCCTAGTTACGGTCTTCTACTTTACAAGCTTGAACCAATGGAGATATCTGACAATTAAAATATGGGGTCATTTTTTAGTAGTGAGGTGAGCAGAACTTTAAGTGTATTAAATCAATACCAAAATAAAAATAGAGAATGATAGTACACAAAATTGAATTGAACTCATTAGAAACCAAAAGAACTGCCGAAATTGCTAAATCATGAGGCTAGTAACCAAGAAACCAGCTGACAAAATTGATAACCGCAAAATATTAGAATACAATAGAAACATGAAATCAACTAAATCATGCTATATATTTTTCATGGACAGAATACTCAACAAATAAAATTGAACGAACGAATATAAGGGTAGATTCACATTAACCAAATAAAATGAAGAAAACTAGAGTAGTAATGAACCTGATAATCCAAAATCTTTTCAGCTGTGAAAAAAATAAGAAGGTACAACACTCCAATTTCTGAAAATTCAGTTGAAGAACAACATCAAAATCTTAAACTTATACGAGCTGAAATGAATCAACAATTAAAGACGGACATCGTTGCAGCTTCAAACAGAATCGGCATATAAAATCCATTTGTGTGGAAATTAGAAAATTATTGCGGACAGGACTCAGATCGGCACCTCGACATCGATTTCAAAACTCAAGCAAACTCCATTTTGAAAATTCACAATTGAAATAAGAAGAGAAGCATCACCGCGTTTTTCATTTATTTTTTATGTTCTTTTGAATCTGAATCGAAATCTCTTTTGTCTGTTTAAGCGGGAGCTCGTCAATATGATCAGTTTGTCACTGTTTCTGCTGGGTTTCCGATGAGCTATGGTGGTAAATGTAGGAGTTGACACTTATGAGAGGGTGGGTCATTTGGAGAAGACAAGAGAACCGCTGAAGCAGACGACACAGGGGGGGGGGGGGGGGAGGAACTGTCGTTTTTGTCCTCTGCGCAGCTGCGCTTCCAATTTCTAGGCATGTCTCTTTTCTGGGCCTTGTGTATTGTATCGTGTGTGTATAGGCATGTATATTTGTTAAGAGGCAGCCAAAGTTGCGCAGCCCTTCTTTCATGTGTCTCTTTGTTCTGTAAATTGTGTGTGTATTGTATTTTCTATTGTAGGCCTAGGTTTTGTTTTAGGTCAGAAATGGGTTTGGGTATTGGGTTGGGTCTGGTCTAAAAAGGGCAATTGGAGAAGCATCTATGATGTAATTTTGGGGTTATTCGGAGAATCACCACCAGCGGAGGCGATTTCCGGCCGGCAGTGGACGGCGGAGGGACGGTGGGAGACGGTGGTGTTATGTTGGCATGTTTCAGGGGTTCTAAGAGATGGTTTGGGGGTAGGGGGATCGCTAGGACACTTAAATATCCTAATCCTCATTAGTTCTGGATTGTTGGATTGATGATATCCAACGGTCGTGATTGGAGGCTAAGAAATAATGTTGTTTCAAATATGGAGAGGGGGGTGTGGACCGTGTTGCTTCGACGGGTTGGGTCATGTTTGAGGTGGGGTTGGGCTGCGTTTTTGGGCTGGTAGTTAAATTCTAGCCCAAAAATAGGTATAGTAACCAAGACCACATTTTCAAAATTCTTTTTTTTCTTATTTATTTTTAATTACTTATTTGATTTAATTAAATATAAAATTAATCCTTTAAAAAATGACAAGGACAATGATTTATCTCTGAAATTGAACTAATTAATTTTTCAAAAATTAATCAAGTCCCAATTTAAAATAAAACTTAAATAAAAATATAAAATCGCTATTTTTGTTATTTTCTCTTATTTTTGGTAATATTAATTAACTAAAAACATAGAATTGAATCATAAATGCAAAGGTGTAATATTTTTTTGTATTATTTTATGAATTTACTAACTAAAAATGCAAACAAAATGCAATCAAACACAAAATTATGTAATTAAATTCTAAATTAAATAATTAAAAAAATCATAATTTTAAGAATTTTATAGGAGTAATTCGAGCTTGGCAAAAATTACATGCTCACAATGAAGTTCTCATATTTATCATTGGATGGCATGTTATATGTGGTATATTGTGTACGGTTGACATTGGCGTATGTAAGGTTGCAATTAAATTCTAAAAGGAAGGTCATAAATTCTGAAGCAGCACTAAGCAATTTCGGATGACTAGGTAAATGATATTACTAAATGGTATGTCTTGATAAGGGTATGTACTTCAAAAAGAGAGAAATGTGATTGACTTAATAATACATCATAGGAATTGCAGCGCTCTCTTATTTGATCGACTGTTGATATTCAAGTTTACTTGGTGGCACACGAGAACTATTGGAGTATATCTTGTGGGATGATTGGATTAGAGGTTTGTTTTATAGTCTGGTGGTAGAGTTGAGAATGAATATGGTGGTTCATGTGCTTTATGGATTGGGAGAGGGAGAGTTTCCGGGATTTGATAGTTTTGCGGTTGTGGACTGTGATAAAATAGCTAAGGTTGGTCAGAAGGTAGTATGTGCTATAATTTAGTCATTGTGAACCTTCGGAGGATTTGTTTTATTTTTTGTGTGTGACTAGACTTGATGTGTGGTTAATTGGTAAGCCTTGTCACACCTACTTTTTTAGTATACCCGCAAGAGAGGGGTGTATAAGGGAGTCTTTTTCGACTTAAAGTGACAATTGAAATGACATTATTTTATTTAAAATTTCAAGTTGCCACTTAGGATAACTCACGGGTCATCGGTTCAAATCATGAATCAAGGAAAAGATTGACTCTGTATTACAGTCCTCGAACCAGAAATCCGGAAAGGAGTTTTATTAATCTAAGAGAAGTGTTAGGCTTTCTCGGGTTTCGTGGTTCTAGCACGGTCACTCAATTGTTATTATCGGCCTGTTATCTGATTTTAAAACACGTTTTAGCCTAGGGTTAAATTTTAACTTTAACCGCTTTTATTCATTTTTAGGAATATTGCAACATTGTTAAAACACGTCTTAAACCAAGTCATAAATGCACCCATGGTCGTTGATATATTTTAACATTTTTGAGATTTGGATTTAGGTCACATAAATGCGCACTCGAATTTAGGAAGGTAAATTATTGAAATAAATCGCCTAAAGCAACTACGCGTTTGCAACTTGCGATAGCCATGGAAATCCCACTAGGTGGCACGCCTCGAATTCTAAGGATTAAATCAAAAATTTATTAAACGAGGGCCATGCAATTGAAACTTCGTTCACAGCACACCTCGAGTCTACTTGACAAAGAAATCTTGATCTAATTCTAAGAGGCCATAGATGTTTTAATTTGCTTAAGGCACACCTCAAATCTAAGTTTAAATGATTAATCTGAACAAAATAGTTTCATGCTATTACTGTAATCCAATTCATTTAGTTTCACTTAACTAATTTTAAAACTCTTATCTCAAACAATTAATTCCTCAAATGAGAACAAACTCCAAATTAAATAACCAATTCAATTAAATTATGGACAAAAGAAACTAAAAACCTCAACATTACATCATATCGGAGCAAGCTTTGAATATGAAACAATATTGTCCGAATTTCATGACAATCAGAAGAAGAAATTGTTCTGCCCCAAATAATGGTGAAAAAGCAACAGATTTCGATCCATTTTATCCTCCAATCCATTTTACTGAACAAAAGAAGAAGTGCAGACTTCGATCTACTAGACTCAAACTTTAAATTCATCTCCACATTTCACACAAATTACAACAATTTAACAAACTCGCAATAGAACGCAAAAATAGCTTCCAATCAATCGTGGAAATGAAAGGGATGAACTAGAACAATTCGATACAAATCTTATCCAAACAACTATGAGCTTTATATTATTCCACCAAATTGCAATACCTGATTACAACAGCACAAAGACAAACAGAGAATAAGCCTCTCTAAAATGAATCAGAATTCAACTGATTTGCTGCTCCGGAATCGGATCGGGATATGACAAAGACAAACGGAACTTCAACATGGGGGCTTGCTGGAAGTTCTTCAACCTCGAAGCTGGCCGGAAAGTAAATAATGAGAGGTGTGACCTTGTATGTGCATGTATGGTTGCTTAGGGTGGGCTACTGTTGTGGGTCGTTTGGTTCTGTTTGTGTTTTGAACGTGAGTGTGTGTGTTTTGTGAAGGAGATGACACGCAGTGAGGGGTCGTTCGTTTCTGCTCAATTGCGGTTGTCTCTCTTGTGTATTTTCAGCTGGTTCAATGTTGAGATCTCAAAGAAAACATGATGGGGTGTGTGGAAGACGAAAAAACAGGGGGTGGGGTTGTTGGTGCTGAGAATTGCGGTTGATCTCAGTCGTCTCTTATTCAGACCCCCATTTTTTGATTTTTTAGGCGTAGGTTTATGAAGGCATAGGGTCTAGGGTTATATTTATCTATTTTGTCAATTAGTCCCTAGATTTTTTTGTGTTAAGTCCTTAGGGTCTTTTTATTTATTTAATTTTTATTCAAAGAAGAGTCAAGAAGGGTCTTTAGGCTATACAATGTCTTTTAAAATAAGATAAAAATACTATATAATGCAAAAGTTAACCTGAAACTATTGTATATTTTTGTATTTTTAAGATTATGTAAAGATAAAAATAAGGTACTATTTTTGTATTTTTTTTTTAAAATAATTATACATAAACTAAAATATTTTCCAATTTTATGACGAAAATAAAGTAAAGAAGTCAAAAATAGTTGAAATAGCTATATTAGGCCTAAATTAATTATTTACATGCTAAAATATACAGATTTTGGGGAGGTCCAAAAATCACATGTCTACAGACATATATGGATGTGTGTTATGTATCACGACGGCTTTGTTGACGTCGAGTTGTCAATGGTGAGGGATGTGTTGATTCGCTTGTTATTGATTTATTAATAATCAAGATGGTCTATGAGTTATCTTTCCGTGTTGCGAGGCGTTAAGTTTATTGGTTATAGGCACATATGGTGCACTGTTATTAGGACCTCTTAGTGGAATTCGAGCGGGTAGAGTACCGGGTATTGCTCGACGGGTAGCGTATCGGTTGTGTCCCTTTGGGTATGTGTAATTTTATATCATTTGCTTCGCGGTGGTTATGATGATTTCTTTAGTTGTAGACATCATATTGCACCCGATTGTCGATTTTGAGCATTGTGACTTAAGGTGTTTTCATGTGGATCAGTGTTTGGATGAGGTCCGCAATGGACGAAGCTATGGGGGGTATGCTCTTGTGGGTTAGATTCACGTCTTCTATTACTTTGATGTGAGACAGGTTCTCAGCCTTGTATTGTGGTGGTACTGGTGAGCTTGAGGTACATCTCTTTCATTTGAGTCATTTCCATGATTTGTGTATGTTCGGACTGTTGCTTACTGGTGCGAGTATTGTGCATATTGTCGCGTAGGCATGTATTGATATGTCATGTCACCATGGTAGTATATTGGATTGGATGAGATCGTAAGGATCATTAATGTCACACCTCTTTTTTACACGGTTACCCCGAAGGATGACACGTATAATGGAGTTTTTCCAATTAAGGTGACATTATTCCAAATTAGATTATTTAACTTATAGAGTCGCCACTTGGGATAGGTTTGGCTTTTGGTGTCCCAAGTCACCGGTTTATTTAGAATTCCAAGTCGAGGAAAATTTTTTGACTGCCCAATTGGAGTCTGCGAACCAGAAATTCTTGAGTAAGGACTTCCGTTAATGCGAGGGAAGGTGTTAGGCACCCTCGGATTCCGTCATTCTAGCATGGTTGCTTAAACTATTATAAATTGCTATATTCCTCATTTTTATACATGTTTATCCTACAATGCAATTTTAAAATTATTAACAGCTTTATTCACTTTTAGAAATATTTGCAACGTTATTAAAACATGTCTCGAACCACGTCACATAAATACACATGGGTTTTTGACACATTTTAACATCGTTGAGACTTGGATTATGGTCACATAAATGCGCAACCGAATTTAGGAAGATATCTTATTAAAATATCGCGCCTATAGCAACTACGTGTTTTAAAATTCGTGGAAGAGCAGTGAAATTCGCTAAACGACACCCCCAGATTTGTATGCATCTTTAATTGCAATTAAAGGGCCAGCAAAGTGCATGAATTTTATTTAGCGTGGCACACCCGTTTTGTTTAAAAGAAAAGGGCAACCAAAAGAAGCTATAGATTTCTATTATACGCGTCTCTAAAATAAAGGAGGAGTCATAACTATTTCATATATTAATAGCTTAATCAAATGAATCAATCAATATGCACATTTTCAATGTTTGTATAACACATTTCCGCAACTGGGCTTTATCCATGAAATTAAATAGCCCAGCAATGTGTTTCCTCATGCTTCACAATCTACAATAATCTGGGCCTTCAATTGAGCCCAGAAACATTGGACTACAAATTAATTACAGAGAATAATGACAACATTTTAAAATTGCTACACTATAATTGTTGACATTATGTAATTGATTATTTTTAAACATATTGAAGACACTTGACAAAGGGACTCCTGGTATTGACTTTATATAAGTAAATTAATAAATTACAACTCCGGTTTCAAATCAACAATCTAAAAAAATTGATGTACTCATCAATGAGAGTACATATACATATATCGAGTCCCTGTTACAAAATAAATCATGAACATCAAGCATGTTATTCGACTACCTTATTTTATACCTACTGAAATTAAACAAATTAGAGTTCATAGTTCAGATACAGTCAAACATATTTAGACATTTATACACATTACAACACCAAAGATAAATGCATGTCCTAAATACTACTAAATTGGTAACATTGTACTATGAAATTAACAAATATTTAAGTATCTTCATAATCACACATATACATAGCTGTTGCACTCCCTGATTTTTGAGTGAGAATAATACCTCGAATTACACCAAAAAGAGATCCTATGAGTAAGGTAAATGTGAAGCAAGCAAGCAACAACAACCAAATTAACCAGTTAACCCAGGAATGTATCAGGAACTCAGGAAATTTTGAGAATTAAAAGAAATTACGATCCTTAATGCATATGCCTCACGTCATCTTCAACTTCTAATGAATGGAAATTTTGATTATTATAGAAGATATTGCCAGAAAAACTTAAAATTGGTTTTCACTTGAACGTTCTCGACTCTTTTCTAAAATGTGTCTATATTTCTCATAATGTATATATCTCAATGTATCTCTCAAATGTATCCCCAAAAAAGTATATCTAAAGTGTATCCCCTCTTTAGACAATCAAATGCCTCTTTTATAGCCAAAGCCTTAAGGAAACAAAATCTTTCTTGTTATCTTTGTAGTCCCTTACCCATTTCTCAGATTTGCCAAATTAATCCCTTATTTTCTAACTTGTGCCTCAAGTTTTAAGTAAGAATTAACGAAAGTTGTATTTTGACCCTTCACTAGAATGTTCCCGGAGTTTGTTACAAGATTCCTATGCTTAAATACGCTCAATACCCCTATCTTCCCTTCTTAATTACTGACCTATATTTGTTATATCCTGGTGTCTATCTATTTGGTCAGAAACTTACTTTAGTTAACTACTTATGGTCATCAACCAGGGATATATTATTCTCTGGGGTCAAATTTTGGAAAATCTGGCCATGGACGACTATTTAATTGGAAACTTACTACGTAAAAGCAGGCAAACCAAGGGTCAAAATTGATAAGTAAAAAAAAATCAATGCAACACATATATACAGGCAAACATCAAGACGTGAAACTAAATTACTCAGAAGCACATATAAAGCTAACCAACGCAAAATTCAGAAACAATGGACACTGATAAATTTTAAACAAGAGATGAACAATTCTGAGCTTAGCATGCTAATTCAAATGAGTCGAAAGAAACAATTATGATTTAAGATGATGAGAGGACCATTCAGAAGCATATTATCACAACTTAAAACAAATAGCATGTGCTGGAACAAAGTAATTAATCAGAAAAACAATTTTTACAAATGAGCAGATGGAAACAAAGTAACTAATCAGAAATTTTTACAGGTAACCAAATGGAAACAAAGTATCTAATCACAATTTTTTTTTTATAGATGAGAAAATAGAATCAAAGAAACTACTCAGAAATTCTACAGACGAGCAAATGGGAACAAACTAACTAATCAAACGGGCAAATGGACATTCATGCACTTATACAAATGAAAAAAGAAAAATTAAAAGGCAATCAATTGAAATCAGGGCACTTAGCTTAATTACTACGACCCTATAAATAGGACCTTTCAAGTACAATGGTTTTCAACCATTTCTGGGAAGGCTAGTTAACCTTTGAGACCCTTGTGCCATCGTTTGAGGGGGTGAGAGAGCATCGAGTAGAGGGTTAGCCAGTTTGGGGGTGGGTTTGCATTTCAGATCTTATTTTTGGCCAAATCTAGTTGCATTCAAAGGCTGACGGTCATGGATTTGTGGAAAGGAAGGTGAGGAGGTCACTTGGGACCATTTTTGAAGGATCCGGTAAGGATAGGTTTTTGGTTAGAGATTTGATCCGATATTCGAAACGATGAGTAGGGGTTTGGAGGAAGACAACCACGTATTTGTTATGAGGGTGAGGTGAGTAGTATGGGGTGTTATTTTAGGAGGTTTCCGGCGACGGCGCTGCCGTGGACGGCGGAGGCGGCGTCCACAGAATCTAATATTCGAGACGATGAGGTTATATTCGAGGTTTGATTTCTAGGTCATCGGAAAGAGGAGGACATGGGGAGTCAGCGGATGGTGGGTCTGTGGTGGTTGATAGGCGGCGTTACACCGGTGACTATTTGTACGAGGAAGCAAAGTTTGTCTCTCAGTATAACACATATGTTTGGACATATATATTGGTTTTGGGAAGGGAGTTTCAGGGCCGTTGGATCAATTTTAATGGATGGATGAGATTGATTGCCCCAAAACAACGTCGTTTTGGGGCGGCTCTCATATCATTTGTGGGCAGAGATGGGTTTTGGGCTGGGTTTGGGTATTTTTGACGGGTACAAGGGTTTGGGCCACCCAGGCTTGGCCCAATTATTGCTAGCCTTGTTTAAATCATTTCAATTCCTATTTCTTTATTTTCATTTTCTTTTTTACAAACTTCATAATTTTATTTTAAAACTCTAATTAGACTAATTAAACTAATAACCACTTAATCATAAACAAATATGAAAATTAACAATAAAATGCCAAAAATGAAAATTAACAATATGCCAAAAAAAACTACTTATTTTTGTGATTTTATATTTTACAAAATAAAACCTTAACTACCAATTAATTTTAACGAATTATGTGAAATTAATTCCTAAATGCATATGCAATTTTTGTTTTTATTTTTTATGACTTGTCATGAACGCACAAATGAAAACACACACTAATATCCCAAAAATAAATTATAAAAGGAGAAATTTTAAGCCTGAGAATTCTGTAGGACCAATGAACACTATGCGGGATTTTTGCCTACTCAAGAACTCCAAGAGAAGCATTTCGAAAAGACGTCGGACCAAACCTTGCTTCAAAGGTTGCCTACATATCCTCGGCGATAAAGGAATCAGGTCAGTGTAGTTCTGGAGTGTTTGGTAGCTGGGACTACCATGGGTAGTGATTTCACTGCTGTTGCTGCTGCTACTGCTTACCGACTCTTTATTACACAAAAGAAAATCAAAAGCTAAGCTAGCTAGGCCTATTAATTGTGAGTTACAAGATTCCTATACACGAGTCTTTTGAAACTTGATCTTGAGTCTTTGGTAGCTATTGTAGCGGACTTCGATCTGCATTGTGACGCTAGTTAGCTGCAGCCGCTGGTTTATTCTTCAATTTTGAAACAATGCGGGACAGGCGGGTCTTGTGATTTCAATCAAATTTGAGCAGTCTGTGTCTTTGTCTGCTTCATCATTTTGAATTCACTTCTTTTTTTGTTCTTTTCTTCTTTTAATTACTCTGGATTAAGACTCCCACTTCCAGTTATCTCGAATTCTGTGCCTTGGAGTACAGTCTGCTCGGACACCAATACAAACAAACGAACAAAATTTTCTGCCCTAGCTTCCCCCGGGAAAATTTCGTGAGTTATCTGCAACACAAATCAAAGCTACTTCATTGAGAACAACAAAATCAGTATTGCGTATCCTTTAAACTGATTACCAGGTTATGTAGGGAAGGAAAGAGGGTCCCTTCGAGGGATAAGACGAGGATCCACGGGTTATGCTGGGATATGAATGAAGGGTCTCTGCTGGGGATGAAAGGAGAAACCACGAGTTATGCGGAGATGAACTAAAAAATCTTCCTGGGTTATGCCGGGTAGATTCGTGGTTTACACCGGGATTGAATGGGAAAAAACTCCTAGATTATGCTAGGGCGATCCGCGGGTTATGCCGAGATGAAGAGAAAATGCCTAGGTTATGCTAGGGAGATCCGCGGGTTATGCCGGGATTAATGGAAAAACTTCTAGGTTATGCTAGGGAAGATCCACGGGTTATGTCGGGATTGAATGGACAATTCCTGGGTTATGCCAGGATGAAAGAAAAAATTCCTAAGTTATACTTGGAAGATCCGCGGGTTATGCCGAGGTGAATAACAAATTCCTGGGTTGTGCCAGGGAGATCCGCGGGTTATGCCGGGATGAATGGGAAAAACTCCTAGGTTATGCTAGGGAGATTCGTGGGTTATGCCGGGATGAATGGAAAATTCCTGGGTTATGCCAGGGAGATCCGCGGGTTATGATGTGATGAATGGAAAAATCCTAGGTTATGCTAGGGAAGATCCGCGGGTTATGCCGGGATTGAAGGCAAAATTAATGGTTATGCCAGTATGAAGGAAAAAACTCCTAGGTTATTCTAGGGAGATCTGCGGGTTATGCCGGGATTAATGGAAAATTCTTGGGTTATGCTAGGGAGATTCAAGGAAGTGGAGGGCAACAGAGATCCTTTTAACTATGTTGAGGATAGAGAAGGGAATGAAAAACCCTTAGGTTATGCTAAGGACAGAAGTGCTTTACCTCTCAGACTATGTTGGGGAATGAAGGTGAAAAAGGGGGTATTCAGGATATGCTTGGGATATAAAGAGAAGCCCCCGGGTAATGCCGGAAAGCGAGAGAAGGAAATTTCTCGGTCTGTACTGGAGGGAGTGGAGTGAGAACCTTGGGTTATGCCGAGGAGGTCTACAAATTTCATAGGGGAGGGCTAGGGATGTGGACTTAAGTCTGGGAAAGGAGTCAGGGATTTGAGTCCCACGCTATCATATTTATTTATGAAATTGCAGGAAAAGAATGTAAAGAAAACTTCCCCTTTTGTTATCTATGCAACACCATTCTTAGCCCTTGTGCCATTCCTTTGGTTGTGTTTGTCCCATGTTCCCTTTCTTTTTAGATTACACATGTGTCAACTTTTATTTCAAAAACAAAACAACTTGTTAGTTTGAAAAGTGATTGCTTTGCGGCCTTTTTTTGCTTGATTTAAACTTCTGTTGGAGGATACCCCTGATTTTCGAGCTTCGCCTCGTAGGTTTGTCGGGGGGTTCTCATCTTCCAGATTGGTTTTTGTTTTACAGGCCCTTGGTTATGATTTTTGTCCCGATTTCCACTTTGGGGTTCGCCTTCTGGGGGCTTTATACGAACTATTATCTCACTTGGGCTTAACCTTTCCGATGTTGATTCGCCTTTGTGGGCTCTCGACTTTGAATTTCTTTTCTCTCTACTTTTGTGCTTTTCAAGCATTAGCCGTCATGATCAGCCAGGGTTGGCTAGATGTGCTCGCTGATACTGGATATTCTTTTAGTTCTTGCCAGGAGAAAAACCCATGAGACCGACCCTGCTACCTTCTCTTGCGGAATGGTCAGGACATCGAAGTTGAAGGGAAAAGGAGCGGGGAAAGATACAAAGGAAAAACATGGATATAGAGAGGTATGTCTCTTTTTGGAGAAAAGGGTAGGCCTTATCTGGAAGTGCGTGCCGACTTTAAATGGAAACGACAAGTTTTTTGGACTAGATGCCCGGCACAGATCTATTTCTACTTTCTGATTTCAATCTTTCAAAACCATGAAAACTTGTTCATCCTTGGGGTGGTGATATTTCCTCTTTTCGTCTGACGATGCCCTTTGCGGGTTTTCGCTAATCGGCCTCTCTCATTCACTTCTTCCGTCGTGCGATAGTGCTCTTTGCGAGTTTTCACTAAACAGACTCTCTCATATTGTTTTTCTCTTCTCACTGTCACCTTATGGTGCCCCAAGGTTTTCACCAATAAGAATCTCTCATTTTATTTCTCTCACATTGAGTCGTGCCGAATCCAAATAATGATCTTTGTCACGTCCCTGCTCTGGCCAATTGATCGGAGGGACCTGGACCAGGCTATTGATTGAAGGAAATTGATGGAAATTTACAACTTTGGAATCATTTGGGCGGGTTTATGACTGAACCAATACATCTCTGCCCCAGTTTTATTTGTTGGCGAACTGGGGTTTTTATTTTTATATGACTGAACCTCAGGGAGAGGTTGCCTACGTATCCTTTCGAAAGAAAATCAGACGTAGTTCAGGAAGTGTTTCCTAATCTAATTTGTTTGTTGTTTCTATCTTTTTTTTCTCTTTTCTTTTCATTTTTGTTTCATTTTTATTTTTGTTTTCTTCTTTTTTTTTCTTTTTTTTGAATAGCACTTTCAGGTTCCAAAGAGGGTGAACCAAGAATGCGATCGGCTCAAAGGGTTTGCGAAGGATTGGTTGTATTTAGGGTAGTGGGAAAGAAAGCCTTCGTCATTTCCACCAGCTAGAATCATTGCAATAGGGAGTTGAAACGTAATACCTTTTTACTGCATCTGCGTTTACTGCATTTCTGGCTCGTTTCCTTGAACATCACCTAGGTACAATGCTCTTTTAGGTAGTATCTTTCTGACAATGTATGGACCTTTACAGTTCGGAGCGAACTTTCTTTTGGCTTCCTGATGGTGAGGAAGTATACGCCTCAATACCAGCTGTTCGACTTCGAAATTCCTAGGGCGCACTTTCTTGTTGTAAGCGCGGGCCATTCTTTCTTGATATAACTGCCCATGACTAACCGCATCCATTCATTTTTCATCAATTAATGACAACTGCTCCAAACGAGTTTTAACCCACTCACTATCCTCAATTTATGCTTCGACAATTACTCAGAGCAAAGGGATTTCTACCTCTACGGGTATGACAACTACAGTCCCATAAACCAGTAAATATGGAGTTGCTCCTACCGATGTGCGCACTATGGTACGATACCCCAGCAATGAAAAGGGCAACTTTTCATGCCATTTTCTTGAGTTTTGAATCATTTTTTCTCAAGATCTTTTTGATGTTCTTGTTAGCTGATTTGACGACAGCATTAGCTTTGGACCGGTAAGGGGTGGAGTTTCTATGTGTTATCTTATATTGTTCACATATTTTTCCCATCATACGACTATTCAGATTGGCCGCGTTGTCTGTAGTTATTGTTGCGGGAATTTCGAAACAAAAAATGATGTTGGAATGCACAAAATCTACCACCGCTTTCTTGGTGATGGATTTGAGTTTGATAGCTTCAACCCATTTTGTGAAGTAATCAATAGCGACCAATATGAATCTATGTCCATTTGAGTCTTTTGGCTCAATCACCCCAATGACATCCATGCCCCAGGTAGCGAATGGCCAGGGTGCTGACATAGGATGCAATTGGGTAGACGGTGCATGAAACAAATGACCGTGCACCTAAGATTGATGACATTTCCGAACAAAGCTGAAGCAATCTTTCTCCATGGTCATCCAATAATACCCGGCTCGGAGTATTTTCTTTTCCAGTATGTACCCATTCATTTGAGGTCCACACACTCCAGAGTGCACTTCAGGGATAATTCTTCCGGCTACCTTGGTGTCAACACACCTCAACCAATTGAGATGTGGAGACTTTTTGTACAAGGTATCACCATTCAAAAAGAAGCTACTTCCGTGCCGTCTGATGGTTTTCTTTTGCTCTCCGGTGGCTTGCTCGGGATAATCTAGTGTTTTCAGGAATCTCTTGATGTCATAATACTGGGGCAGTGTGCTGGACTCTGCTTCAGTCATAATACAATACCCATTCCTTTCTTTGATTTGGATTTTTAAAGGATCAACGAAGGCGTTTCCGGGGTAAGGCAACATGGAAGCCAAATTTGCGAGTGTGTTTGCTATCTGATCGTGACAACGAGGAATGTACCTGTATTGTGCCGACCTGAACCGTTTGCTGAGATCCTCCACATATTGTGTATAGGGGATGGGTTTAACATCTCTTGTTTCCCATTCTCATTGAGCCTGCCGTATGATCAAATCCGAATCCCCCATGATTAACAAATCCTCAACACCTTGGTCAATGACCATGTTCATGCCCATGAAGTAAGCCTCGTATTCAGCTATATTATTGGTGCAGAAAAACCTGAGCCTGGTTGTAGCCGGATAATGCTGACCCATTGGCGAGATTAAAATTTCCCCAATCCATACGCCTTTTGCGTTTAATGCTCCATCGAAGAACATTTTCCAAACGGGTATGTCTTCAGATGTTACTTCCACCGAATCCACTTCTTTATCAGGTAAATAGGTATTCAAAGGCTGATATTCATCTTTAACTGGATTTGCAGCCATATGATTTGGTAATGCTTGAGCCTTCATTGCGGTACGAGTGACTTAAACTATGTCGAACTCGGTAAGCAAGATTTGCCATTTTGCCAATCGCCCTGTGGGCATCGGTTTTTGGACTATATACCTTAATGGATCTAGCCTGTTTATGAGGTAGGTGGTATGAGCTTGCAAGTAATGCCTCAAATTCTTGGCAACCCATGTCAAGGCGCAACAGCTTCTTTCTAGCAGCGTGTACTTGGCCTAGTAACTGGTAAATTTCTTGCTCAAATAATAGATGGCTTGCTCTTTCTTTCCCATGGCATCATGCTGCCTTAGAATACAACCAAAAGAGCTTTCCAGGACTGTTAGATAGAGAAATAGTAGCCTTCTCGGTTCCGGCGAGACCAAGACTGGTGGGTTGGACATGTAGTGTTTGATTCTGTCAAAAGCCTCTTGATACTCACTAGTCTATTTAATTGCCACATCCTTTTTCAATAGCATGAATATGGGCTCGCATGTGGAAGTCAACTGGGCGATGAATCGGGTAATGTAATTCAGTGTTCTCAGTAAGCTCATTACATCCTTCTTGGTCTTTGGAGGAGGTATCTCTCGAATGGATTTTATCTTGGTCGGATCCAACTCGATGCCTCTTCGGCTGACAATAAATCCCAAAAGTTTGGCTGACGAGACCCTGAATTCGCACTTGGCTGGATTAAAAATCAAATCATACTTGCGAAGCCTTTCAAAGAACTTTCTTAAGTCCCTTGCATGATTACCTTGAGTCTTGGACTTGATAATCACATAATCCACATATATTTCTATTTGTTGATGCATCAAGTTAAGGAAAATGATGGTTATGGCCCTCATATATGTTGCCCTAGCGTTCTTTAAACTGAAAGGCATAACTCTGTAATAGTAAGTTCCCTAAGGTATGGAAAAGGCGGTTTTCTCAGCATCATCCTCATCCATCAACACTTGGTGGTATCTTGCGTAGCATTCTACAAAGGACTGTATCTCGTTTTTGGCACAGTTGTCAACAAGGATGTGGATGTTAGGTAGAGGGAAGTTGTCTTTTGGACCTGCATTGTTTAAATCTCTATAGTCTACACGCACTCGAGTTTTTCCATCTTTCTTCGGTACCGGGACCACATTGGCCGACCATGTGGGTATAGAACCACTCGGATTACCCCCGCCTTTAGTTGTTTTGTGATCTCCTCTTTGATTTTGTCGCTGACATCAGGTTTGAACTTTCTTTGTTTTTTGTTGGACTGGAGGGTATTCTGGGTATGTGGGCAAGTTATGAACCACCAGATCAACACTCAGCCCTGGCATTTCATCGTAAGACAAAGCATATACATCTTTGAATTCCAAAAGAAGTTGAACCAGTGAATCCTGGATTTCCTTATTCACATGGGTGCTTTTTTTAGTTTCCATAATTTCACCGAGATTGCCAAGGTTAACCGGTTTGGTATCGTTTAAGTTCGGCTTAGGTTTATTTTGAAAATGTTCCAACTCTCGGTTGATTTCCCTAAAACCCTCTTCTTCATCATATTCAGATTCTTGGTTCATTATTTCACAAATGGGCAGCATGTTCGGGTCGGGGCATGAAGTCCTTGAGCATGTCATTTTATTTAAAGCCGCATTATTGGAACTGAAAGAAAAACTAAAAATAGCAAAAAGAAAAAATTAGAAAAAATGGAGAAGTGCAAATGATGAAATATTGATTTCATTTCTGTGAAATTATAAGATAACAGAGTTTACATCTTGAATTTACAGGACAAAATACTAAGGAAAAACACCTGAGCTACACCCTGAAATAACTCGTGATGCAAGAAAAGGTGGCAAGGAAGGACTACCGGGCCTCCCGCCTGACTAAGAATAATGTGGCCTTCCAGTTTTGCAACTTGGCATCCGGTCCTTATAGAGCACTTCAGTAGGGCTTGAGCCTTCTCCCAGCTGGACCATGATGGCTTCATACAATAATTTCCTCATGGCTCCACATATCTCCTCAATTTCTTCCGTTGTGAAGGTCTCATCTTCCTCTTATTCACTGTACATTGGTTTTACAAATGTTTTGTACAAGTGGGGTAGGGGTTGTGTTAAAGCCCATCCACGACATTTCATACGGTTGGCCCAAGGGATGTCCTACGATGTTGGATAGAAACCTAGCCCAAAAACCCTCTCTGCGACAGGCAAAGCGACATGCTCAGTTATGCCTTGTAGAGAACTTCCATGTCCCTTGGCTGGCTTAAACCCTTGGTGTGTCATCTCTCTTGCCACCATGATTGAGGCATTGGAGAGGAAAGGCTGGGGAATGGTTCACCTTCTCTATATTGATCGGCTACCACAATTTCCAAAGACTGGTAAACTATATGCTCACTTGACTCTTTGGCTTTAAGGCAGGGGACACAGGGATCACAGTAAATTGAGTGTTCATCTTCTCCGTGGACCATAATCTCCTCGTTCTCATGTTCGAACTTCAGCATTTGGTGCAGAGTAGAAGGCACCGCTCCGGCCGCGTGAATCCATGGTCTTCCTAAGAGATAGTTGTAAGAGGTGTCCATGTCCAATACTTGAAAAGTCACTTCAAAATCGACCGGACCGATGTCCAATACTAAGTCAATGTCCCCAATGGTATCTCTCTTGATTCCATCCAAGGCTCGGACACACACATTGTTGCGATTGGTCCTCTCTGTTCCGATATCCATTCTTTGCAATGTCGACATTGAGCATATGTCCACCCCAGAGCCTCCATCTATCATTACTCTTTTGGCATAATAGCCTTCGCATATGACGGTGAGGTGCAAGGCTTTGTAGTGGGCAGCTCCTTCTTGAGGTAGATCATTCTAGCTTAATGTAACCTGATTAATAGAAAACAATATTTATGCCATTTTCTCCAGTTATCCTACGGAGGTTCCAACCGGTATATAAGCTTCATTCAAGGTTTTAGCCAACAGTTTCTGGTGCTCTCGAGATTTCATTAGCAATTAAAATAAAGAGACCTGCTCGGTTGACTTCCAGAGCTGGTCCACCACCTCATATTCTGGAATTTTCATTTTTAGAAAGAAGGCCTTTGCCTCATCAGCTTTTATGGGATTTATGGGTGGAAATCGCTGTTTGGTGGCAGTGTTCTCTTCTTCCATGTCCGAATATTTCTTTGCGGGATGGACCTTTTGAGTTTCCCCAATGATCTCTTTGCCCTAGTGTGTTACTATGGTTTCTCCGTAGTTCCATGAGATTGCAGAAGGGTTTGTCATTGGATTCTGAGGCGCGCGACCGATTACCATAGACTCATTCAGTCTTGGTGGTTTAATCATCACCATACCTCATAAGCTCCCTACATACATCATTTTCTTAAACTCAAACCTTCCTGGGGGACTCAAAGTGGGCTATTTTTCTTGACGCTCATGTGGGATGTAAAGTATGGTTTCCTTGGGGTTGTCATCTCAGTTTAAATTTCAGACATCTTCTCCACTTTTGGATGCTTGGCTTCACTTAGTTACGTTTCTTCAACCTTCTTTTTGGTAACCTTCGGTTTTCTGTCTGGATCAGCAATGGCTATTTATGGCTTTTAGGGTTGGTCAAATTAGTTATCCTCACAAATCATTCTAATGACTGGACCATTGTTGTGAGCTAGCAACAGGTCTTTTGTCACGTTCGGGACTTTTTCATCTCTCAGCATTATTTTCCTTTGTTCTATTAAATCCTCCACCGCTCGTTTTTGAGTCCAGTAGTCTTCGGTGTCATGTCTTTCAGCTCCCAAATGATAAACACAGCGTACACCCCGTTGATAGGAAGGTGACTCAGGATTCTGTCTGTTTGGGGGCACGAGCTGTAAGAGACCCATCTGGACCAGTTTTGGGAATAAGCTGGCGTAAGAATCCATTATTGGTGTAAAGTTTTGTCTACTGGGTGGCTCCCTAGGACATTAATTATTTTGTGGAGGGCAAGGATTTTAGTTGTTTTAGGGAGGCTGATTTCTCGGGACTTGGTTTTTGTTGCCCTGTTGTTGTCGTCGAGAAAATGGCTGGGCATTCATGACTGCATAAGGTTGGGGAACATAATGCATGTCTTGATGGGGATAGTAGTGTTGAGAGGCCCTTTCTAAGAATACATTTCTATGAGCATGATGTCTTCTCATTCCGGAGGCTGCCATTGACACTTCCTTTTTCTTTTTGTTTCTTGCGACCCCTCCTTCCCCGCCTTGGATGGTTTGGGAGGTTGCCCTTATGGCAACTGGCACATAATTCTTCCTGTTTTCAGGCCATTTTTATCTATCTCGCGGATCAAAATTTCTTCCGTAAAAGGTTTGCCCATAGTTGACATCATATTCTGAAAATAATCTACTTGTTGCGCCTATAGATAAATAGTGACCATCTCTGTCTCATCCATGGGTGGTTTTACTCATGACACTTGTTCGTGCTACTTGACAACATATTCTCTAAAACCTTTTGAAGGTTTCTTTTTCAAGTTGGCCAAAGAATTCCTATCCTAGGCAATGTCAATCTTAAACAGGAACCGCCTTACAAAATCACTGGAGATATCATCCCAAATATGCCTTTGAATGATGTCCTGGTCCATGTACCACCCAGAAGCGATGACTACAAAACTCTCCCAAAAATATTCCATCAATAGTTCTTCCTTTCCACCTGCCCCACGTAGTTGATTGCAGTATTTTTTCAAATGAGCAATGGGGTCGCCATGACCCTCGTACTTTTCAAACATAGGCATTTTGAATCTCACTCGAAGGTTTACATGCGGGAACATGCATAGGTCCGAGTAAGACACACTCTTCTGCTACTCAATCCCTGCATATTTTTCAAACTCTGCTCAAGGCTTTTCATCCTTCTTGCTATTTCATCCTGTTTGGGTGTCTTAGGAGTTTTGTCCTGCACCAGTGTGAGTTCGTATGCTGGTTGAGGATAAGTGTATGCAGGGTATGGTGGAGGCTCGGTTTGGTAGTTGGGAATTTGAAACGTGAAAGTTGTAGGATCAAACATGCACCTTGGCACCGCAGGCTATGTGGTGACTACACACGGAGGAGCCGTAAAAATATTAGGAACTGAGCCAGATGTGAACATCGGAGGACGGGCTTCAGAGGGTGCTCCAGTGAAGTTGGCTGATATGGTAGGCTTCCCCAAGAGAATATTCGGGTGGCTGATGGGGATAGTGGAGGTACCCCCCGACCTTGGGAAAACCTCAAGAAATCTGGGGATGGCACTTGGGGGTTCTTTTCCATTTTCCCAAGCATCCCACATCTTTATAACTCTGAGTCGAAGGATCCTATTTTCTTCGGCTGCCGCAGGTTCTGAGGCTGGCATCCCCGCAATCGGGTTGTCCTCTAGGATGGGAACTACTGGCAGTGTCATTTCGGATGACATCTCTACGATTCCTTTTTATCTAGTAAAGTATCTGTGCAATGCCAGCTTACCACAAACCAATCACTGTTCTCTAAAAACTTGGACTGGAAACTGGAATTACAAACAGTTAGGTTGGGATAGATAAAAACAAGAAATCGCATATCGGGTATGATGCTCCTACACACTTAACAAGTTTTTATATGTTTGCAATGGTCGCATGCGTCATCCAGACATTTATTCTGAGATTCCTTTTGGTTTCCACTTCTTATTTCCTTTTAGCTTTCCTCTTTTGTTTTTTTAAGAATACGGTCGAATCCTATGATGATTGCCTACGTATCATGACACGGCATGAATCAGACCGAGCGTAGTTCATGAAAAAATGTGATGGAAATAACAGGACATTTTGGGATTTTCAAAAGACAAAAAACACTGATTACAAAAGCTAACAAAATTAAAGGCAACTACCAAACTTGGACACAACTTACTGACTCGGATGGTGCGTAAAATAACAAAAAGACGGACAAACACTTTTAAGAAAAATACAATTTTTCAGAAATTATGAATACATTAAGACTTCCACTGCTTTTGGAACTTGCGGGACATCATTCAGCCTTGCCTCAGACTTGCGTGCTAAATTTCCTTGGAGGTGGTAGAGGTCTTCCATCACTTGATGAACAAATGTCATGGCGGTAGAAAAGAACATGGATTTTGTCATATCCTCACAATGGTTGCACTTTGTGGTAATATAACCTGTGATTGCCCGTATCCTTTCCTCGATAACACATTTTTCTTGCAGAAAACCTCCAATTTGCTCGGCCCTTTCCTCTAGATTTCGTTCATCTACTTGATTCAGCTTTTACAACTACCGCAAATCCCTTTCTAATCCTGCTATTACTGCATAACAATGCTCTCTTTCGGCTTTGAAGCCCCCAGCATGCTTGGTCATTGTTTTCAGTCATGATGATCCTCCGCTTTAAACCAACAATCTCATCGTTATTCCCTTCTTTTAATTGCTCAAGGATGTGGGATCGTTCCTCTACACTTTTAATCAATTGCTTCCGAACCCTAGATAGCTCACATTCCACCTTATTCAGGTCGAACCCATACTCGGTTACTTTACGCCGCAAATTTTCTATGAGTTTTTATCTCCTGTACTTCTGTGGGGGATTTTCTATGGCTGCCTTTATTTTCTGGATTTGGGCTTGCAAGGCTTCATTTTCTTTGGTTAATATCTTCTTTTCTCCCTCACTAGCTGCATCTTGCAAACTGTTTTCACATTGCAAGTCTTGGATTTTCTTTTCCAACCTTCGAATAGTGGCCCTATATTTATTTTCCTTGGCTAACCAATCCCACTGCTCTTGTGACGTCTCAGCAAATTCTTCGAGATGTGGTCTCTTAGCTGGGTTTCCAGGCTCTATTTCTCTTTTGAACCAAGCAACATACCCCGGTGCAACCTTACCTTTATATATGTCTCCCACTCGCGTATCTGCTGTCAAGTATTGACATTCACCCCAGATTTGACGTACGAAAGCTTCATGCACCCTTTGGGCTTATTTCAACTGCATGACGGCTTATATCCTCCTCCATGAGGATCATTTGGAATCTACCCTATTGGCTTAGTACTCTGTATGGCGTGTAGGTCTGGATACTTCGGAGACCCATCGAAAAGAAATGAGGTTCGGTGGCCGGCATATACACAACTTCATCCACAGGGAGCCACCCAAATGTCCACTCTATATGATTTGCAGTGATGACCCAGAGATGTGACCCCCATTTTATGACATCCTCCTGTACTCTAAACCCATCAACCTTGTTGCAGAATTCTTCTACGCAGCTCTTTATTGGCGACCCATAATTCATGAACTGAGGCCGGTGGCATATATGCTCGATCATCCATATTTGCAGCAGCAAATTACATCCGTTGAAGAAGTCTCTGCATGCTTTATAGGTGATGAGAGCACTGAAGATTTCAGACAAGATCATTGGAGCGAAGGCACTTTTATCCTGGGTCATTAAAGTGCTAACGACCCCTGCTATTCGTATGTCAATATTCCCATCCTTTCAAAGGAAAACCCGAAGGCCCAAGAAAAATGCCATGAATGCAAAACATCGATGCTCCTCCCATTTGAGCTGATTTCCTTTACTACGTATATTATTTTCCGGGTTATTGAATCCCCCGATATGTCCGTACCTTTGATATATAAATTTTGGGGTGCAAAAGCGAGCTTCTAAGTCGGGATTGTGAACTTTTCTACTAATTTTTAAGGAGTCCAGGAATTTGTGCACGGCAAGGGCTCTTGGTGCAATCACATATCGGTGTCTCAAATGAATTGTGGGAGTCACAATGTATCCAGTTATTTCCTCCATAGTCGGTGTGAGTTCAAAATCCGAGAAGTGGAAGACATTGTTGGCCGGGTCCCAGAATGTGATTAACGCTTTTATGATGTCTCCCCTTGGGTTAATTTTCAACAAACTAGTGAGGCCTCCAGATGTATATTGACCCTTTTTTGCCCTGCTTCCCCTAAATCATTCCACCATAGCCGCAACTCCAAGGGAATTTTGTTCATGAACATTATGTGAGCATGTGATTTTTGCCCCGTTGAAATTATTCCTATAGAATTCTCAAACTTGGGATTTTTCCTTTTTATTATTTATTTTTAGGATCGAATTGCGCATATCAGTGTGTGTTTTCATTGATGCATGCATGATAAATCATATAAAATACAAAAAGTTACATCTGAAATTAGGAATTAAATTCACCTATTTTTGTTAAAATTAATGGGTAATTGAGGTTTATTTTGCAAAATATAAAATCACAAAAATTAAGTAGTTTATCTTGGCATTTTATTATTAATATTCATTGTTTGGCATTTTATGGTTAATTTTCATATTTGCATTTTTGATTAATTTTTCATAATAGGTAGTTATTAGTTTGACTTAGCCTAATTAAGAATTTTAAAAATAAAATTAGGAAATAATAAAAAAATAACAAAAAATAAATAGGATTTAATTGTTTAACCCAGGCTGGACACAATTGGGCCAAGTTTGGGTGGCCCAAGCCCCTGAACCCGGTCAAAATACACAAACCAGCCCAATAACCCGTCTCTACCCTAGTTCATGTAAGAGACGCCCCAAAACGACATCGTTTTGGGCGATCAATCTCAATCGTTCATCTTCATCAATCCAACAGCCTTGAAACCCCTTCCCCAAGTCCCATATATATGTCCAAACAGTAATGTATATTCAGATACAAAACTAGGTCTTCCTCTTACAAGCCGTCGCCGTTGCAACACCACCCCTCCACCACCGTAACACTGTCGCCCACCACCGTAACACTGTCGCCGCCAGAAATCGCCTCACAGCGGCGGCCGGTCACCAAATGGCCCCAAATTTACACCACCGAAACCTCTCAACCTGCTCTTTCCCCTCAAGCCATTAGCTCCCCTCAAATACCTCCCCAGCTCGTCGAATATTCAAAAAAATAGTCACCGGTTCCGCTGCCTACGGTGGAACTAACCCCAAACTGACCCAAAATAACACCCCTAAGCTCTTCGTTCCCCTCTTCCCAACCATCTGGGTCTCGTCCCTCGAATCCTCACAGACCTTTTCGAATATCAAATCAAATTTATACCCAAACCCTAAACCCACCAGAACCCCCTCAAAAATGGTCCCTGGTGTCCGTCTCACCTTCCCATCCACATCCCCACAACCAACGACCCTCGAATACAACTAGTTTTGGCAAAAACTCGAATGTGAAACCCCACCCCGTCTCAATGTCAATCAGCCCTAGCCTGACACCCTCTCTTTTTCTCAAACAATGAAACAAAGGCCTCAGAATGCCAAAGGACTCTCTCAGAAGTGGTCGAAGAACGGTGAGATTCGAAGAATTTAATTTTAGGGTTACAATGAAAATAAAAGCTAAGTTCCCTTTGCTTTATTTGATTTTAATGCTATGATTTTGTGTGTTTTCTGTTATAATTGCTTTTATCTTTTTTTTCATGTGTTTGAGTACATTAAGTTTTTTTATTATTTTGTTCATCTGCGAGATATTCTAAGTAGGTGCTTCCATCAAGAGTCCCATGCTGATCCTTCATTTCCTTTTCTAATTGCTTTCTATCTTCCTAATTTTCATCTGTTTAAGTACATCTATTTTCTAATTTGTTCATCTTCGAAATGTTCTGAGGAGGTGCTTCAATCTAGAGTCATACGCTCATCCTTGTTTTATTTAGCTTTTGATCTTCTCTATTTTTCATTTGTTAAGTATATTATGTTTTCTATCTATTCAGCTTTGAAAAATTCTTAGTAGGTATTTCCATCTAGAGTTGTATACTCGTCCTGGTTCTCTTTTCTAATTGCTTGTGATTTTCTTTATTTTTTATTTTTTAAATACATTAAGTTTTCATCTGCTCATCTTAGAAATGTCCTGAGTATTTGCTTCCTTGCTTGTTTCGTTCAAGTCTGGATAACCTGTTTCTGAATGGTCTGCTTAACATTGAAGTCACAGTCCGTTTTTGTTGATTTGTTTGAATTATTGTGCTGACCTCAAAATTAGTCATATTTTGTTTAAATTGATTATTGTCCTATATTTATGTAATTTGTGCTATTTAGCTTTGTATTGTTTCTGAGTAATTTAGTGATATTTGCGTGAGTATATATGTTGCATTGATCAAAGTTTGACCCTTGGTCATTTGCTTTTTCATTATATAATCTGCAATTAAGAATTTGATCTTAGGTGCTAATAATATACTTTGTTTATGAATTGAAGTAGTTAACTAGGGTCAGTTTCTGACCAAACAGATAGGAACCATGGTTTAAAACACTTAGGCCAGTAATTAAGAAAAAAGGATAGGGGTATTGGGGGTATTTGAACATGGGAATCTTGTAACAAACTCCTGCAACATTCTAGTGAAGGGTCCAAGTACAATTTCTTCCTCAAAACTTGAGGTGCAAGTTAGAAAATCAAGGATCATTAAGGCAAATTTGAAAATGGGTAAAGGACTAAAAGGAAAACAAAAAGATTTAGGTTTCCCTAAGGCTTTGGTTATAAAAGGAAGGTCTAATTATTTTCAAAAGGGGATTTTTTCTGGGGCTAGAGTTAGAGAACAATTTTTCAGATATAGGTACACATTGAAGTACTCTTTCAAATAATATTCAACTGAAATCCATTTCAAGTTGGTTCTTGTGGCTGAGTCTTCTTTAATAAATCGAAGTGCTACTTATTATAAGTCGAAGATGGATTGATTGCATGTGCATTTTGAGCTCCTAAGGATACCTGTTTTCGTTACTTGCCTCTCAAAACATCCTGAGTTGCTAGGTTTACTTGTTATTTTGGTTGTTGTTGCTTGTTTGCCTTACATTTTCTTTACTCATAGAACTTCTTCTGCTGTAGTTTCAGGTACATTTCTCACTCAAAATCTGGGAAAGCATAGTTATACATGTTCGAGATCATAATTGATAATGAAGATGATCCTAGTTTATGTTAATGTCATATTATTAATGTTATTAGTTTCAACAGTATTTCTGGTACTGTAGTATGCATAAATGTGTAATGATGCTGGAATGCACTTGGACTATAACTTTAATTTGTTTAGATTTCAGTAGGTTTAAAATTAGGTTAGTCCATACTTACCTGGTGTTCATGATATATGATGTAGTGGGTATATATATATATAAATAATCTAATTGATGAGTACATTAATCTCTTTCCTTTGATGGCAGATTCGAAATCTAAGTCATAATTCATTAATTTGTGTATATATAAAATCTTTATTAGAATTCTCTTTGATAAAATGTCGTCAATATGTGTTAAAGATGATCAATTCCAGAATGTCAACAATTATAGTATAGCAAATCAAAAGGTTGTTATCATTTTCTATGACGGACTTGTAGTCCAACGTTTCTTGGCTCAAGTTGAAAGCACAAATTGCTATTATTTGTGAAGCATAAAGGAATGCATTTCCTGGGCTTGCTATTTCCGATGACGGAGCCCAAATTGCAAAACCAACCATGAATGAGGCTGAAAATATAGGTGCTAAACCTCCTGTTGAATATATCATTCACGTGTGAAATAATTAAGACATATTTTAGAGACGGGTATAATAGAAAATCTATAGTCGCTTTAGGTTACCTTTTCTAAATTAAAGTGAGTCGTGCTAACATAATCATGCACTACGTGGGCTCTTTAACTGTAATAAAATGCATATAAATTTGGAAGTGTGGTATAGAAAACTTCACGGCCTCCATGAATTTTTAAACGCGTAGTTGCTGTTGGCGCGATATTTTTATAAAATATGTTCCTAAATTAGGGTGCGCATTTATGTGACCCAAATCCAAGTGTCAGCAATGTTAAACAAGAACTCAGGTGCATTTATGTGACATGGTTCGAGACGTGTTTTAATAACGTTACAAATATTCCTAAAATGACATAAAACAGTTAATAATTTTAAAATTGCACTGTAGGAGGAACATTTATAAAAATCAGGAAATTAGCCATTTATAATAGCTTAAGTGACCAGTCTAGAACCACGGGATCCAAGGGTGCCTAACACCTTCCCTCGAGTCAACAGAATTTCTTACTTAGAATTTCTGGTTCGCACACTACAATTGGGCAGACAAAAAATTTCTTCGATTTGGGATTCTAAAATAAACCACTGACTTGGGACACCAAAAGCCAAATCTATTCCAAGTGGTGACTCTTATCTAATAAATAATCTCATTTTGAATAATATCACTTTAATTGGAAAACTCCCTTATATGTGTCGTCATTCGGGGTAGCCGTGTAAAAAGGAGGTGTGACAGCTCTGGCGACTCTGTTGGGGATCGAACCCAGAATCTTCGGTTCAAGGTTTAAGAATTCATGCTTAGAATAACTATTATATCTGGTTTCTACTGATTTTCCCACATGTTCCATGCTAAGTGCTAAATGTTTTACCGCTTTGATATTATCTGAATTGTACATATAAACTTCTACGAAACCCTTCTCTTCTTGCCTCTGGGGATGTGCTTACTGTTTGAGACTCCCTATTCTGTTAGTGACATGACCTGAAATAAGAATGAGGCCTGACAAGTAACTAAGCCGGATGGCCTTTTGGTTCCCGGTACGTAGCCCCTCCTCGACTCGAGTTGTCTGATCGGGTGCACAATCTAGACCGTATACCAAGGTTTTTTAACTTATAATAACTTGACCTCATGCCGGATCCCCAGTCGGAATACTTATTTGCGTCATGCATTTGACTTAGGGGACTCAACACAGGGGTTGGGTCCGTCTAGGACAGGTGACCCGAAATGAAAAGACCCTCATCATGCATATTACGTGCTACTTGTGCATTCATTTGCTTTGGATTCGCATGTTGACCGGCTTGTGAATAAAAGAAAATCGGAGGTCTAATGAGATAATTTATTTATAAAAAAAAGCCCAATGCTCAAATATCGTCGAAATGCTGCAAAATATTTCAAAAAAAGCACAATACAAAACATAAGGAAAAGAAATTGCGAAAGATTTTGGACAATATTTTTGGTTTTTTGATAAATTGTTTTGCGGGGTCCAACTTTTGCAAAAATTCAAAAACAAGAAGGAAAAATTTTTATCCACGTGTTTCGAAACAAATCGGGTGATGCCATTATTGCCGGAAATATCCAAATGTTACCGCAAGGGACGCCAGAAGGCTGATCTTGCACAAATGGCCACCTCTGAGTCTTATTTTGACTGGAAAGCGAGCACAGTCTAAAAACCTTCCTTCGGAAGTGTTGCAAGGTCGTATTCACAAAGCCGGTCCCTGATTTTAAGAAATGAATTTTATAAAATTCTGGTTTTAATATTTTGAGAATACTAGTTTGCCTTAATACATGAGCAGAATGAGCACGATAATGTTCATGAACAAAATTCCCTTGGAATTGCGACTATGGTGGAATGATTTGGGGGAAGCAGGGCAGAAAAGGGTATATACACATCTGGTAGCCTCACTGGTATGACAAAAATTAGCCCAAGGGGAGACATCATAAAGACATTAATCACATTCTAGAACCCGGCCCACAATGTCTTCCACTTCTCGGACTTTGAACTCACCCCGACATTAGAGGAAATGACCGGATATATCGGGACCCCTACAATCCTTTTAAGACACCAATGCCTGATTGCACCAAGAGCCCTTGCTGTGCACAAATTTATGGACTCCTTGAAAATCAGTAGAAAAGTTCACAATCCCAACTTATCAGCTGACTTTTTCACCCAGCAATTTATATATCAGAGGTATGGCCACATCGGGGGATTCAATAACTCCAAAAATCTTATTTGTAGGAAAGGAAAGCAACTCAAATGGGAGGGCATCGATGTTTTGCGTTCATTGTATTTTTCTTGGGTCTTCTAGTGTTCCCGTGAAAGGATAAGAATATTGACATACTGATAGCAGGGGACATTAGCACCTTAATGACTGAGGCTAAAATTACCCTCGCTCCAATGATCTTGTCCGAAATCTTTCGTGCTCTCACCGCCTGTGAGGCAGGAGGAGACTTCTTCGAGGGATGTAACTTGTTGCTGCAAATATGGATGATCAAACATATATGTCATCGGCCTCCGTTCATGAATTATGGGTCGCCGATAAAGAGTTGGATAGAAGAATTCTGCAATAGGGTTGATGGGCTTAAAGTACCCGAGGGTGTCACAGAATAGGTGTCGCATCTCCGGTTCATCACTGCAAATCAGATAGAATGGACATTCTATTGGCTCCCTATGGATGAAGTTGTGTATATGCCAGCCATCAGACCTCATTTCCTTCTAATGGATCTCCGAAGTATCCAGCTCTATGCGACATATAGAGTACTAAGATAATTGGAAGATGCCAAATGGTCCCCAGGGACGAGGATATTAGTCGTTATGCGGTTGAATAAACCCAAACGGTCAATTCCCTGAGCCGTTGTATGCCAAATCTGGAGTTAATGTCAATACCTGACAGCCGATACTCGAGTAGGCGACATGTCTAAAGGTGACATTGCATCGGGGTATGTTGCTTGGAACAAAAGAGACATGATCCTGGAAGGCCGCCTAATAGACCACATCTCAAGAGTTTGCTGAGACGTCACAAGGGCAGTGGTATTGGTTAGCCAAAGAAAATGAATATAGGGCTACCATAGGAAGGTTGGAAAAGCAAATCCAAGAGTTGAAATTTGAAAACAATTTGCAAGCTCCGGCTAGTGAGGGATAAAAGAAGATATTGACCAAAGAAAATTAAGCCCTATGAGCCCGAATACAGAAAATGAAGGCAGCTACAGAAAATCCTTCCAGAAGCACAAAAGATGAAAAACTCATAGAAAATTTGCGGCGAAAAGTAACTGAGTATGCGTTCAACCTGAATATGGCGGAGGGTGAGCTATTTAGGGCTCGGAAGAAATTGATTAAAAGTGCAGAGGAACGAGCCCATATACTGGAACAATTAAAAGAAGGGAATAGCGATGAGACTGTTGGTTTAAAGCAAAGGGTCATCATGGCTGAAAACAAAATGGCCAAACAAGCCAGGGACTTCAAAGCCGAAAGGGAGCATTGCTATGCAGTAATAGTAGGATTAGAATGGGATTTACGGCAATTTCAAAAGCTGAATCAAGTAGCATAATGAACTCTAGAGGCAAAGGCCGAACAAATTGGGCATCTATTACAAGAAAAAGGTGTTATTAGGGAGATGGTATGGGAAATCGCAGAATATATTACAACAAAGTGTAACCATTGTGAGGACGTGACAAAATATATGTTCTTTGCTACCGTCATCACGTTTGTTCGTCAAGTGATGGAACATCTCCACTACCTCCAAGGAAATTGAACACGCAAGCTTGCGCCAAGGCCGAACGATGCCACGCATTGTGTTCTCTAAAAAGAGTTTGTCTTTATGTTCTTTTACGCACCATTTGAGTTTATAAGTTTATTGTGTCCAAGTTTTGTGGTCGCCTTTCATTTTGTTAGCATTTGTAATCAAAGTTTTCGTATGTATAAAAATTGAAAATCCCAAAATATCTTGTTATTTCCAACACATTTTACCATGAACTACGCTCGATCTAATTCATGCAGCGTCGTGATACGTAGGCAATCTTCATAGGATTCGACCATATTTTTTTAAAAAAGAAATGGGGAAGCTAATAGGAAATAAGAAGTAGAAAACAAAAATAATGTTCAAAATAAATGCCGGAATGACGCATTTGACCCTTGCAGACATATAGAAACATGTTAACTGCGTAGGTACATCATACCCAACATGTGATTCCTGTTTGTTATCTATCCCAACCTAACCGCTGTAATTCCAGTTTCTAGTCTAGGTTTTTAGAGAACAGTGATTGGTTTGTGGTAAGTTGGCATTGCACAGATATTTTACTAGATCAAAAGGAAGCGCAGGGATGTCATCTGAAATGACTCTACCAGTAGTTCCCATCCCAGAGGATAACCCGATTGCGGGGACCCCAACCTTAGAATCTGCGGTGCCTGAAAAAAATAGGATCCCAGCATTAGATTTATGGAGATGTGGGACGCTTGGACAAATGGAAAAGAACCTCTAAGTGCTATCCCCGGATTTCCTGAGCTTTTCCCAAGGTCGGGGGTACCTCCACCATCACCATCAACCATCCAAATATCCTCTTGGGGCATCCTACCATATTAGCCAACTATGTCGGAGCGCCTTCTGAAGCCCGTCCTCCGATGTTCTCATTTGGTCCAGTTCCTAATATTTTTATGGCCCCTTCGTGCACAGCCACCACACAGCCTGCAGTGCCAAAGCCCATGTTTGATCTTACGGCCTTCACATTTCAATCTCCCAACTACCAAACTGAGCCTCCCCATGCCCCTGCATAGAACTATCCTTGACAAGCGTACGAACTCGCACCGGTACAGGATAAAACCCTTTAGACACCTGAAGAAGATAAAATAACAAGAAGGATGAAAAGATTTGAGCAGAGTCTGAAAAACATGCAAGGTTTGAGTGGACAGAAGAGTGTGTCTTACTCGGACCTATGCATGTTCCCATACGTACATCTTCCCCTAGGATTCAAAACGCCAAATTTTAAAAAGTACGATGGACACAGCGACCCCATTGCTCATTTGAAAAAATATTGCAATCAACTACGTGAGGCAGAAGGAAAACAAGAACTACTGATGGCATATTTCGGGGAGAGTTTAATGGGCATCGCTTCTGAATGGTATATGGACCAGGATGTCACTCGATGGCATATTTGGGACGATCTCGCTCGGGATTTATTAAGGCAGTTCCAATATAACATTGACATTGCCCCGGACATGAACTATTTGGCCAACTTAAAAAACAAGCCTTCAAAAAGATTTAGAGAATATGCTGTCAAGTGGTACGAACAAGCGTCAAGAGTAAAACCACCCATGGACGAGACAGAGATGGTCACTATTTTCCTACAGGCAGAAGAGGCAGATTATTTTTAAAATATGATGTCAGCGATGGGCAAAGCTTTTGCGGAGACAATTAAGATCGGCGAGATTGTAGAAAATGGCCTAAAAATAGGAAGAATTCTGGGCCATTCCACCATAAGGGCAACCTCACAGGCCATTCAAGGCGGGGCAGGAGGGGTTGCAAGAAACAAAAAGAAAGAGGAAGTGTCAATGGCAGCCTCCGGAATGAGAAGAAATCATGCTCACATACATGTATTCTCAGAAAGGACCTCGCAACATTTCTATCCCTATCAAGACATGCATTATGTTTCTCAACCTTCTGCAGTCATGAATGCCCAGCCGCTTGCTTGACCACAACAACATGGCAACAGAAACTTGGCCCCGAGAAATAAGCCTCCCCAAAATCACTATAATCCTCGCCCTCCACAAAATAATTACCGTCCCGGGGAACCACCCAAGAGTCAAAACTTTGCTCTAATAGGTGAATCTTATGCCAGCTTATTCCCAAAACTGGTCAACATGGGTCTCCTACAGCCCGTGCCCCCGAAAATGCAGAACCCTGAGTCACCTTCCTATCAAAGGGGCGTACGCTGTGCTTATCATTCTGGGGACGAAGGACTTGACACCGAAAGTATTGGACTCTGAAACGAGCAGTAGAGGATTTAATATAACAAAAGAAAATAGTGCTGAGAGATGAAGATGTCCCGAACGTAACCAACCACCCGTTGCCAGCTCACAACAATGGGCCAGTCATCGGAATGATTTGGGAGGATAAACAATTTGACCCCGCCCTAAAAGCCATAATAGCAATTGCTCATGCAGACCGAGAGCCGGAGGTTACCCCCGAGAAGGTCGAAGAAAAAGAAATGAGTTAGTCCAAGTATCCAGAAATAGAGAAGAAGTCTGAAACTAAAACTGAGACGGCACCCGCCAAGGAAACCATACTATACATCCCACGGGGGCGTCAAGAAAAACAACTCACTTTGAGTCCCCCAAAAAGGTTTGAGTTGAACAAAACGATGTATGTAGCCAAAGGAGCTTATGTGGTACGGCGACCGATTAAACCACCAAGGTTGAATGAGCCCGTGGTAATCAGTCGCGCACCTCAGAAGCCAATGAAAAACCCTTTTACAGTCCTATGGAATTACAAAGAACCCATAGTCGCATACAAGGGCAAAGAGATCATTAGGGAAAATTAAAAGGGCCCTCCCGCAAAGAAATATTCGGACAGGGAAGAAGTGAATACTGCCACAAAACGGCAGTTTCAACCTAAAAAGCCCATAAATTCTGAAGAAGCAAAAACCTTCTTTTAAAAAATGAAAATGCCGGAATATGAGGTTGTGGACCAGCTCCGAAAGTCTCCCGAGCAGGTCTCTTTATTTTCATTACTGATGAAATCTCCATAGAACCTGAAAGTGTTGGAAAAACCTTGAATGAAGCTTACGTAGCGGCTAGAACATCCGTGGAGCATCTAGAGAAAATTGCTGAAAGATTCTTTGCTATTACTCAAGTTACGTTCAGCAAGAATGATTTACCTCCAGAAGAAGCTGCCCACAACAAAGACTTGCCCCTCACCGTAAAATGCGAAGGCTATTATGTTAAAAGAGTAATGATATATGGAGGTTATGGGGTTGATAAATGCCCACTATCAACATTGCAAAGAATGGAGATTGGAACAGAGAGGATACGTCCTAATAGTGTGTGTGTCTGAGCCTTTGATGGGACCAAGAGAGACACCATTAGGGAAACTGACGTAGTATTAACCATCGGTCCGGTTGACTTTGAATTGACATTTCAAGTATTGGACATGGACATATCCTATTACTATCTTATGAGAAGACCATGGATTCACACGACAGGGCGGGACCTTCCACTCTGCACCAAATTCTGAAGTTCGAACATGAAAACAAAGAGATTGTGGTCCACGGAGAAGATGAACAGTCAATCTACCGGGACCGCTCTGTCCCCTACCTCGAAGCCAAACAGGGAAATGAGCATATAGTTTACCAAGCTTTGGAAATCGTGGTAGCCGATCAATATGAAGAAGGAAAACCATTCCCCCAGCCTATCCTCTCTAGTGCCTCAATCATGGTGGAAAGGGAGATGACACGCCAAGGGTTTAGGCCAGGCAAGGGACTTGGAAGTTCTCTACAAGGCATAATTGAGCCGCAGAAAAAGTTTTTTTGCCTAGGCTTTCATACAACACCGGAGGATATCACCTGGGCCAACCATAGGAAACGTCGTGGATGGGCTCTACCACAACCCCTATCCCACTTGTACAAAACATTTATAAAAGCAAAGTACAGCGAGGAAGAAGAAGACGAGACCGTCATAGCAGAAGAAATTGAGGAGATATGTAGAGCCATGAGGAAATTATTGTATGAAGCCAACATGGTCCAGCATGGAGAACGCTCAAGCACTGCTGAAGTGCTCTATATGGGACTGGATGCCAAGTTGCTAAACTGGAAGGCCACACCTTTCCCAATCTGGCGGTAGGCCCGGTAGTCTTGCCTTGCGACCCTTTCATACATCACGAGTTATTTCATGGTGTAACTCGAGTGTTTTTCTTTAGGATTTTTTCCTTTAATTCCAGATGTAAACCCTGTAATCTTACAATTTCAAAGAAATAAAATCAATATTTCATCGTTTGAACTTGTCTATCTTTCTCTGATTTAGTTTTTCTTCTATTTCATTTTTCTTCTTTCAGTCCCAATAATGCGGCTTTAAATAAAATCACATGCTCACGGAGATCATGCCACGACCCAAACACGCTGCCCATCTGTTAAATAGTGAACCATGAACAAGAATATGTTGAAGAAGAGGATTTTAGGGAAATCAACCGAGATTCGGAACATTTTGAAAATAAACCTAAGCCGAACATAAACGATACCGAACCGGTTAACTTGGGCGATCCCGGTGAAAACAAGGAAACTAATATAAGCATCAATGTCAATAAAGAAATACGGGATTCATTGGTTCAAATTCTTTTGGAATTCAAAGATGTATTTGCTTGGTCTTACGATGATATGCCTGGTTTGAGTGTTGATCTGGTGGTTCATACGTTGCCCACGTACCCCGAATGCCCTCCGGTACAACAAAAACAAATAAAGTTCAAACCTGATTTCAGCGATAAGATCAAAGAAGAGATTACAAAATAGTTAGAGCTAGGGGTAATCTGAGTGGTTCGATACACCACATGGTTGGCCAATGTGGTCCCGGTACCAAATAAAGACAAAAAAACTCGAGTGTGTGTAGATTATGGAGATTTGAACAAGGCGAGTCCCAAGGACAACTTCCCTCTACCCAACATCTTGACAACTATGCCAAACACGAGATACAACCCTTTGTAGATTTCTACGCACGATACTACCAAGTGTTGATGGATGAGGAAGATCCTGAGAAAAACGCCTTTACTAGACCTTGGGGAACTTACCGTTACAGAGTTATGCCTTTCAGTCTAAAAAATGTTGGGGCAACATATATGAGGGACATGACAACTATTTTCCATGACATGATGCATCAAGAAATAAATGTTTATGTGGACGATGCGATTATTAATTCCAAGACTCAGGAAGTTCTTCGAAAGGATCCGCAAGTATGATTTGAAATTAAATCCAGCCAAATGTGCATTCGGGGTCTCGTCTAAAAAACTTCTGGGATCATTGTCAGCCAAAGAGGTATCGAGTTGGATCCGACAAAGATAAAATCCATTCAAGAGCTAGCTCCTCTGAAGACCAAGAAGGACATAATGAGCTTATTGGGAAGATTGAATCACATCAGCCGATTCAACGCACAGTTTACTTCCACATGCGAGCCCATATTCAAGATATTGAAAAAAGATGCGGCACTCAAATGGACTATTGAGTGTCAAGAGGATTTTGACACTCAAATCGGGAAGGCCCTATTTCTCTATCTAACAGTCCCGAAAAGCTCTTTTGGTTGTATTCTCGGGCACCATGATTCCATGGGAAAGAAAGGGCAAGCCATCTATTATTTGAGCAAGAAGTTTACCAGTTACGAGGCCAAGTACACGCTACTAGAAAGAACTAGTTGCGCCTTGACGTGGATGGCTCAGAAGTTAAGGCATTATCTACAAGCTCATACCACCTATCTCATAACCAGGCTGGATCCACTAAGGTATATATTCTAAAAACCAATGCCCACGTGGCGATTGGCAAAATGGAAAATCTTGCTCACCGAGTTCGACATAATATTTGTCACCCGTACTGCAATGAATGCTCAAGAATTGGTAGATCATTTGGCCGAAAATCCAGTTGATGATGAATATCAGCCTTTGAATACCTATTTCCCTGATGATGAAGTGAATTCTATGGAGGTTACATATGAAGACACCCCCGTTTGGAAAATATTCATCGATGGAGCAGTAAACGCAAAAGGCGTAGGGATTAGGGCAATTCTAATCTCACCTACGGGTCAATAATATACGGCTATAGCCAGGCTCCGATTTTTATGCACCAATAATATAGCTGAGTATGAGGCTTGCATCATGGTCATGAACATGGCCATTGATTAAGACGTTAAGGAATTTTTAATCATGAGGGATTCATATTTGATCATAGGGCAGGCTCAAGGAGAATGGGAAACAAAAGACCTTAATCTCATCCCCTATAGACAGCATGTGGAGGATAGCAAACGGCTCATGTCGGTACAATTCAGGTACATTCCTCATTGTCACAATGAGCTAGCAGACACACTTGCAACTCTGGCTTCCATGTTGCCTTACCTCAGAAACGCCTACATTGATCCTTTGAAAATCCAAATCTAAGAAAGGCATGGTTATTGTAATATGACCTAAGCAGAGTCCAGCACACAGCCCTGGTATTTTAACATCAAGAGATTCCTGAAAACACAGGATTATCCCGAGCAAGCCACTGGGGAGAAAAAGAAAACCATGTGACGGCATGCATGTAGCTTCTTCTTGAGTGGTGATACCTTGTACAAAAAGATTCCAAATCTCAATTTGCTGAGATGTCTTGACACCGAGAAAGCCGGAATGATTATGCATGAAGTGCACTAAGGAGTGTGTGGACCTCATATGAACGGGTACGTACTGGCAAAGAAAATACTCCGAGCCGCATATTATTTGATGACCATGGAGAAAGATTGCTTCAGCTTCATTAAGAAATTTCATCAATGTCAGGTGCACGATCATTTGATTCACGCACCGCCAACCGAATTGCATCCTATGTCAGCACCTTGGACATTTGCTGCCTGGGGTATGGATTCTATTGGGCCGATTGAGCCAAAAACCTCAAATGGACATAGATTCATATTAGTTGCTATTGACTACTTCACAAAACGGGTTGAAGCTGTCACTCTTAAATCCGTTACCAAGAAAGTCGTTGTGAATTTTGTGCATTCCAATATCATTTGTTGTTTTGGGATACCCGAAACCATCATTACACACAACGCAGTCAACCTGTACAATCGTCTGATGGGAGAAATATGTTAACAATTCAAGATAGCACATAGAAACTCCAGCCTTTGCCGGCCCAAAGCTAATGGTGTCGTCAAATCGGCATGCAAGAACATCAAGAAGATCTTGAGAAAACTGATTCAAAGCTCAAGATAATGGCATGAAAAGTTTCCTTTTGCATTATTGGGATATCGCACCACAGTGCGCACATTGGTAGGAGCAAGTCCATATTTACTGGTCTTGGGACTGAAGCTGTCATACTCACAGAGGTAGAAATCCATTCGCTTCGAGTGATTGTCGAAGTAGAAATTGAGAATAGTGAGTGGGTTAAAACTCGTCTAGAGCAATTGACATTATGAAAAACAAATTGTTGCGGTTTTGACATGGGCATTTGTACTAACAAAGGATGGCCCGCGCTTACAACAAAAAAGTGCGCCCCAGAAATTTCGAAGTCGGGCAACTGGTTTTGAGGCGTATTTTCCTCATCATCCGGAAGCTAAAGGTAAGTCCGCTCCAAACTGGAATGGTCCATACATTATCAGAAAAATATTGTCCAAAGGAGCATTGAAACTGGGTGATGTCGAAAGAGACGAGCCCGAAGCAGCAGCAACTGCAGATGCAGTAAAAAGGTGTTACGTTTGAACTCCCTGCAGCAATTACTCCAGTTGATTGAAATGACGAAGATTTTTCTTTCCCCCTATCATAACCACTATCAATCCTTCACAAACCCTTTGAGCCGGTTATGTTTCTTTGGTCACCCTCTTTAGAACCTGGAATTGCTATTCAAAATAAGAACAAAAAAAAAGAAAAAAGAAAAAAAATAAAACAAAAAATGGAAAAAAGAAAAAAAATATAACAGAAGAAAAAAAACAAATCATTTTAGGAAAAACTTCCTGAACTACGTCTGACTTGATTCCGAAAGAATACGTTGTAAGCCTCTCCATATGGTTTAGTAATATCAAAATAAAACCCCATTTCCCCAAGAAAAATAAAACTGGGGCAGAAATGCATTGTTTTTGTCACAAATTCGCCCGAACGGTTCCAAAGTTGTAAATTCCATCAAGAACCTGGTCCAAGTCCTTTCGATCAATTGGCCAAAACAGGGACGTGAAAATCACCATTGTTGGGATTCGGCACAACTCAATTTTGAGAGAAATAAAGTGAGAGAGTCTTATCGTGAAAACCTTCGAGCACCATAAGGCAACGGTGAGCAGAGAAAAAAAATGAGAGAGTCCGTTTAGTGAAAACTCACTGAGAGCGCTATCGAGCGACGAGGGAAGAGAAATGAGAGATGCCGATTGGCGAAAACCCGCAAAAGGGCGCCTTCAGTCGAAAAGAGGAAATATTTCCTCTCAAGCCAGAACAAGTTTCCTTAGTTTTGAAAGACTTAAAATCAAAAAGCAGAAATGGATCTGGGCCAAGTATTCAGTCCAACAATCATGTCTTTTCCATTTTAAAGACGGCACGCACTCCTAGATAAGTCCTCCCTTTTCCTCCAAAACATACATACATCTCTAAACTCATGTTTTGTTCTGTTGTTCTCCATTCCTTTCCCCTTTAACTTTGATGTCCTAACCATTATGCAAGAGAAGGTAGCAGGGCCGCTCTTACGGGTTTTTCTCCTGGCAAGAACTAAAAGGAATATCCGGTATCGGCAAGCATATTTAGCCAACCCCGGCTGATCATGATGGCTATCACTTTAAAATCAGGAAAATAGAAAGAGAAAAAATTTGAAGTTAAAGAGTCCACGAAGGTGAATCAAGATCATAAAGTTTAGCCCAAGTAGGATAATGGTTCCTACCAAAGCTCCCAAAGGCAAGCCCTAAAATGGAAATCGGGACAAAAATCACAAACAAAGGCCTTGAAAACAAATACCAACCTAAAAATGAGGACCCCCTGGCCAACTTACGAGGCAAAGATCGGAAGTCAAGGGTTTCTTGGCCAACATAAATGAGGTCAAAATCAAGCAAAACAAGGCCGAAAACCAATCACTGTATAAGATAACAAATTACTCTACTTATGAAATGAGCTTTGACACGGGTGTAACCTAAAGAAAGCAGGAACACGTGACTAATGCAAAAAAAGGAATGGCACAAGTACTAAGAATGGGGTTGCATCAATAAAAAAAGGGGGAATTTTTCTTTACATTATTTTCCTGCAAACTCATAAATAAACATGATAGCATGGGATTCCGATCCCTGACCCCTTCCCCAAGACTTAGGGCCATATCCCTAGCTTCCCCTTGTGTAACTTGTGGGTTTCCTTGGAATAACCCAATGATTGCATTCCACTCCCTCCAGTATAGACTGAGATATTTCCTTTCTTCTTTCCCCGGCATAACCCAGGAGGTTTCTCTTTACATCCCACCATAACATGAGGTCCCTTTTTCTCCAACTTTACTCCCCAGCATAGTCTGAGAGTTAAAGCCCCCTATCCTTAGCATAACCTAAGGGTTTTCCTTCCCTTCTCTATCTCCAGCATAGTAAAAAGGATCTCTGCGGCCCTTCACTTCCTTGTAATTCCGTAGCATAACCTAGGAGTTTTCCTACTATCCCGGCATAACCCTTTGGATTCCCCTGGAATAACCCAGTAATTTTCCATTCATCCTGGCATAACCCGTGGATCTTCCCTAGCATAATGTAGGAGCTTTTCTTTCAATCCCGGCATAACCCGTGGATTCCCCTAGCATAACCCAGGAATTTTCCATTCATCCCGGCATAACCCGTGGATCTTCCCTAGCATAACCTAGGAGCTTTTCTTTCAAACCCGACATAACCCGTGGATCTCCCTGGCATAACCCATGAATTTTCCATTCATCCCGACATAACCTGTGGATCTTCCCTAGCATAACCTAGGAGTTTTCTTTCGATCCCGGCATAACTCGTGGATCCCCCTGACATAACCCAGGAATTTTCTATTTATCCCGGCATAACCCGTGGATCTTCCCTAGCATAACCTATGAGCTTTCCTTCAATCCCGGCACAACCCGTGGATTCCCCTGGCATAAACCAGGAATTTTCCATTCATCCCGGCATAACCCGTGGGTCTTCCCTAACATAACCTATGAGCTTTTCTTTAAATCTCGGCATAACCCGTAGATCCCCCTAGCATAACCTAGGAACTTTCCATTCATCCAGGCATAGTCTCTGGATCTCCCTAGCATAACCTAGGAGTTTTCTTTCAACCCCATGCGTAATCAGTGGATCTCCCTGGCATAACCTAGGAATTTTCCATTCATCCCGGCATAACCCCTGGATCTTCCCCAGCATAACCTAGGAGCTTTTCTTTCAATCCAGACATAACCCGCGGATTCCCCTGGCATAACCCAGGAATTCTTCCATTCATCCCGGTATAACCGTGGATCTCCCTAGCATAACGTAGGAGCTTTTCTTTCAAATCTCGCCAAAGTCAACAAATTTTGAATGCTATAACATGTATTTTTTTTATGGGTGATACTAGGGTTCTTAACATGATAAGGAGGTTATTCTATGTGTTATTTTAGTCATATGATATTCATTTTCTACATTTTGAAGGCAAGAAAGTTGTGGAACAAGAGTTGGAAAAGGTCATCACAAGTTACATTCATAAATTTGCTTAAATTTAGGTCAAATGTAGATGCACTTTGCTCCCAATATACTTGGAATCAAGGGATGGTCTATATCAAATTTAAGATATATGAGTCTAGTTTTCAACAAATTAAACCGTTCATCCATACGATATTGGAGTAGGGAGATATTCGAGTTTTTGTGCGACCACGCAAACAGCTCCCAATGGAACCCACTTAGGCGGTGGTTGAGCTACTTGAATTTATAAACGATTGGATGCCTACTTTTGCTCATTTTAAAACCTAAAATCGTATCCAAACTTCTCCTAACCCTTATAAACATATTCCATAAGGGTTTGAAGTGATTCCAAAGTGATTACACCATATTTCAACATCAAACCTAGTCCTGGTGAAGAACAACACCTTTTTGAGGTTGTGTTGTCATTGATGATTTTTGTGGGATTTATTTGGACGAAATTCCAAATTTTTTATGTTGTCTAAGGTTAGTATAAAATCCTACTAATTGTTCTTAAGCTTGCTCGTATGTTGGTTAAGTTGGTTGGATGATAAACTACAAGATAATACTTGGATTAGCTTAACTCACTTCTATGGTGTTGTATTGCCATTGAGGGTTATTGTAAGCTGAATATAACTTGTATTTCGACTTTAATTTACTGTAGGAGGTATTTATATTATGTTCTTGCATGTGCCTAAGGTTATATTGAGGTTTATTAAGTTAAATGGATAGAGTAGACATGAACTAGTAATAATGTTACTAATCGAAGATAGTTAGAGTTGTGGGTAGTTTCCTTTGTTATAAATATATGGTATAAGGCAGTAATCATTGATGAATGATACTTGTAACTTAATGTATGAAGTCTATAAGGGGTAGATGGGTTATACTGAATCCAATTGGAGCTTGTCGCTCGTCGTGAAGTAGTTGTGACTTATTGTTGTTATGTGGTGTCTTGTTATTGAAATTTATACATTGATAGATTTCTCTAGTTGTTGTTTTTGGTATATATTATTTGTGGACGCTCTTGATACAAAGGATATTATGCCCAAATTTAAGTAAAACGAGCTGCTAGCTTAAGTTATAGACTTGGCCTTTGCTCAACACTGATTTCGAATCTCCTTATGCTATGGTAGATCGAGTTGACTTGTTTGAAGATTCACTTGGAAGAAATTAGGGACAACATATTTAAGGTATGTTAAGGTATTTCCTTCTTTCTTTTGGCACGATCTAATGTTAAAAAAATACGTTATTTCATAACAGATCTACTCCTAGCAAATAAGGTTGTCCATGTTGTTATTTCCTTATTAAATTATTCTAAGCAAATGTGTATGATCCTTGAATCCTACTAAGGTTCATATTGAGTGTATAGATGTCCATAAGGTTCTTAAGACACTCCAAAAGTTTTAGAAGGTGATTCCATGTGTCGAGCATGCATTATATATATATATATATATATATATATATATATATATATATATATATATATATATATATATATTACTCTACCAGCTGTGCTATAGTCGGCCGGGTACGGCACCTATTGTGCAACCACTAATCATTTGGGTTTTACCGAGCTCCACGTGGCCGGGTACGATTCTACCGAGCCTTATGATGGCTGAGTACGTATTTAACGAGTCCTCTTTGAGGCCGAGTACGATATGATGATGATGATGCCCATAGAGGCAAATGTTTTTAAAAGTTTATGTATATATATATATTATGCATTTATGTCAGTAGTCCTCTGAGGCACACGGATGTTACAGGTTGTAACTCTTCTATCTCACTTAAAATTACTATTCTTGTTTATACTTTCTAGCCTTACATACTCGGTACTTTATTTGTACTGACATCCCTTTTTGCTTGGGGACGCTGCGTTTAATGCACGTAGATCCCGATTGATAGGTTGAAAGTCCTCCTAGTAGGCTATCAGCTCAGCGGAAGTGTTGGTGCACTCCACTTACTCCGGGGTTGCCTATTTGGTCGGTATGCTTTGAATATGTATTGATTGGTATGGTGGGGCCCTATGATGACCTTTATGATTTTATGTACTCTTAGAGGCTTGTAGACAGATGTCAGGTGCATGGATACATTTATGGCCTTGTTGGACTATATTTTCAGTATACAAATGGTCATGTCAGCATTGTAGGCCCATATATCACATGTATAAGTCTGCAAATCATGTTGGGTTGTCATATGTTAAGCATTCCCTTATGTTTTACTCTTGTTATCTCATGATGGTTTTTTGGGCTCACTTACCCATAATAGTATGATAAGAAAGATATGTTACATTGGTACTCGATCGAATAAGGCACCGGGTGACCGTCGCGGCCCTTCTAGTCGGGTCGTGATAGTTAAGTCTTTATAGGCAAGCAAATAGGGCAGCCCTCAGATTTCTATTTTACCCCTTAGTCCCCTTTTTTGATATTGTTTTAGCATAGGGGTTCCTGAATTCCTAACTTGTTCCCCATGTTCCACTACCTAAAAATCTGAAATTCAAATCTCAACCCCAACCTAGAAGATTCCAGGGATTTCCAATTCAGTTTTCCGCAAGATTCTTCTCCGAGAAATGCCTATACTACCCTTAATTATTTCTATATTTACCTTTAAAATTGTAAACCTAGCTTAAGTTAAAACTAATTCCACCTACCCTCAAACATTTTAATTGAGTCCAAGCTAACCATGATTACCCCAAAGGTTTGAAAATTTAAGTAATGACAAATGGACTCTAATAAAATAGATGCCAAACTGAAATACAAATTCAAACGATTCTAGCTTATACTCGAATCAACTAATAGGAACAGAATTGAATTATTGGTCGAAACAAGAATAGAATTAAACAAAACCAAACATTAACACAGAGTCATGCAGTATCAACAAAGGGAAATCTACAAGCCAAAAATATGAAGAACTGGGTAAAGAGGAGAACTGACTTTAACTACTTTTAGATAGAAGAAAAATACAAGATGAGATAAACAGAACTTACCGATTAAGACTCCAACACGATTGGCCATTCAATTTCAACTATGGGGTAGTGTTAATCAACTGTTCTAAGGAAAGAATAGTTGACTAACCTTAGTCCATGATGAAATTAAACCTAAAACACATAAAAACAACTGGAGAAAAATGATGCCCACTCAGGTTCCAGACTTTGAATCCAAAATTCGAGAGGTTTGGGGAACATTTGAAGAAAAGAGGTGTGGATTCGTGAGGTGAGGGTGGTGGTGAGCCTATGGTGTAAACTCGGTAGGGATTGGAGACGGCACCGTCGATGTCTAAGGTTTTGGATATTCGAGGAGTTCGGGTGATATTTGAGGGAAACTGGACAGGGATATGGAAAAGGGAGGAGGAGAGGGTCATGCGGTGTAATATTGGGGTTATATATAGACCGTACGCCGCCGTGAGGCGATTTTTTGTGGCGGTCTAGGGCGGGTGAAGGCGGCGTTAAAGGTATCTGATGAGAGATTAACGAGATGAGATGGTAAGGGGGTAGGGTAGAATTAGGACATATTTATATTATGGGCAGATCAGTTCCTGATCGTTCAATCAAAAGAACCTATATGGCTGAGATTCAATCTACAAAAATGACGTCGTTTGGATACCAAGGGTGTCAGATCGGGTTTTTTGAGGGTGTGGTTAGCATGTTGGTCCGTTTGGGCTTGATTTGTGTTTTAAAAATAGGCCCAAAATCTGAAGTAAAAGCGACCCTCTTTATTTCCTTTTCTCTTTAATATCATTTTTTCATTTCCTTTTAATTCTCTTATTTCAAATTTAAACTTAACACTATATTAATCCTAAAACCTAAATTAAACTACCAAATCAAATTAATCACAAACTAACCAAATATCAAATAAATGACAACTAACAAAATTTAAAGGTACAAATTAAACAATGCCAAGATAAACTATTTTTGTGATTTTTTGTATTTTTGTAAAACTCCTAATTACTAATTAATTCCAAAGCATGTAAAGTTAAACCCTAGATGCAATGCATGTTTTATTTTTTTATGCGAATTAAAGTGCACTCAACATGCAAACAAACACATTAATTTATCCAATTAAATTCTAAATCACACAGATAAAGAAAATTCCTAATTTTTACGAATCTATAGGAGAAATTTAGGCTAGCAAAAATCATATGCTCACAGCTTCCCCTCTTTGCTCGGAGACACTAAGGGTTTCCGTGCAAAGATAAGTGAGCAGCCATGAGAGATTTTTACCTGCTTGACACTCCATGAAAAGCATTTTTGAAAAGCTTGACCGCACCCTGCTTCAGAGATTGCCTACATATCCTCGGCTGAAGAGGAATGAGGTAAGTGTAGTTTAGGATTGTTTGGTAGCTGGGACTATCGAAGCTGTGATCTCACTGCTGCTGCAGTTGCTACTACTGCTAAGCCCCCTTTTTACACCTTGTGAAAAATAAAAGAAGCTAGACTAAGCTATGAACTATGGATTACAAAAGAACCTATTTACATCTTCAAACTTGCTCTTGATCCTTGTTTCTTTGTCGACTTGTATTTCTTCCTCTAAACTCCTTGATTTCTCTTCTACCATGTTTGATGCCGAATTGTTGGACTTGAAATGTATTCCCTTGTTTTGAGGGTGGGCGCCTGATTACCAAAACTCATATCTTGAAAAATATTCCCTTTTTTTCTAGGTGGGCGCCTGATCACCAAGACCTGCAACTTGAAAAATATTTCCTTGTTCTACATGTGGGAGCGTGATTACCAATACTTGCATCTTGAAAAATATTCCCTTGTTCTACACGTGGGCGCCTGATTACCAAAACTTGCAACTTGAAAAATATTCCCTTTTTTTCTAGGTGGGCGCCTGATTACCAAAACTTGCAGCTTGAAAAATATTCCCTTGTTCTATAGGTGGGTGCCTGATTACCAAAACTTGCATCTTGAAAAATATTACATTGTCCAACAGGTGGGCGCCTGATTACCAAAACTTGCATCTTCAAAAATATTCCCTTGTTCTACCGGTGGGAACCTGATTACCGAAACTTGCATCTTGAAAAATATTCCCTTGTTCTACAGGTGGGGTCCTGATTACCAAAACTTGCAACTTGAAAAATATTCTCTTGTTCTACAAGTAGCCGCCTGATTACCAAAACTTGCATCTTGAAAATTATTCCCTTGTCCTACAGGTGGGCGCCTGATTACCAAAAGTTGTATCTTGAAATTGTATTCCCTTATTCTACAGGTGGACGCTGATTACCAAAACTTGCATCTTAAAAAATATTCCCTTGCTCTACAGGTGGACCCCTGATTACCAAAGCTTGCAACTTGAAAAGTATTCCCTTGTTCTACAGGTGGGCGCCTAATTACCAATACTTGCAACTTGAAAAATATTCTCTTGTTCTACGGGTGGGCGCCTAATTACCAAACCTTGAAACTTGAAGAATACTCCCTTGTTCAACAGGTGCTCACCTCATTACCAAAATTCGTATTTTGAAAAGTATTCCCTTGTTCTCCAGGTGGACGCCTGATTACCAAAACTTGTATCTTGAAAAATATTCCCTTGTTCTACAGGTGGGCGCCTTATTACCAAAGCTTGCAACTTGAAAAGTATTCCCTAATTCTATAGGTGGGGGCCTGATTACCAAAACTTACAGCTTTAAAAATATTTCCTTGTTTTACAAGTGGGCGCCTGATCACCAGATCTTGCAACTTGAAAACTTTTTCCTTTATTATACAGGTGGATGCTAGATTACAAAAACTTGCATCTCAAATAGTATTCCCTTGTTCTACAGGCGGGCGCATGATTACCAAAACTTGTATCTTGAAAATATTCTCTTGTTCTACAGGTGGGCGCCTGATTACCAAAACTTGAAGTTTGAAAAATATTTCCTGAGACTGTTGCCTATTTACCTGACAACAACAAAACAAATAAAATAAGAGAAATTCTTTCTTCCCCAGTTTGGTGTTGCATGCATCTGTGAGTGTTAATAAAATCCCATGACAACTTTAAAATTAGGCTATTATCTCAAAAAGGTATTATTTTCCACTATGTCTTATTATCCGAGTTATATTTGATGATGATCTATTGGAGATCAGTGATTGAATTTACTTTCCATTATCCGGGAAAGTCTTGACAACTCTTAATTAGAGCTACATCCCATTATCCAAGCGGGACCTGCCGACTCTTGTTGGGGAAATATTTGTGTCTGCCCATTTTACCCGTGCTTGTTTGTAATTTAGGCTAAGTCCCATTTTTCAGGAGGGTTATAACAACTCTTAGTTGAATCCTATTTCAACATACAAGTCATTTTATGCCCTTCGCTATCCATGATTACCTTCAACCTTTAAATAAGTCCCCTTTTCCAAGAGTGTCCTGAGGGTTCCAGATTAAATGCCAATTCAAACTTTCAGTTATTTCGGCTGGGGATCATTGTACAGGCGATTTTCGACGATTCTTACTAGGGAAGGTGTTTGTGTCTGCCTTTGTTGCCCATGCCTATTTGAGTTTTAAACTAAGTCCCATTTCCAGGAAGGTCTTGGAAATTTCAAATTGCATGCCCCTTTTAACTCTCAGTTGTTTCTATTGGGGGTTTCTAATTAAAGTTTCGTCCCATTATACTCTTGCTAGGGAGAATATTTATGACAGATTATGTTCCATTATGAGTTTTAACTAGATCCCACTGTCTGGGTGGGCCTTGAGATTTTGATCATACCTGCCATATGCCTGCCTTCCCCTATGCATGGACTCCCTTAGGATCTTCCGGAACTTTTCGGCCCCTGTGTCAATCAAAGAAAACTTGACAGCTTGAAAAGTGGTGGTATGCTTGCGGCATTCTTATTGGGAGCAGCTTCCCCACTGTCGTGTTTCGTTGCGTTCAAGTTTCCTTGATGATGATGAGTTGCCTGAGTTTGTTAGCCTAACCTCGAACCTTTATGGCTTTACTTTCCTCCCCTGTTCTTGTGTTACACTCCCGGCCCCTTTTGCCAAAATTCTTACATCTTTCTTGAGATTACCAAGTAAATGTACTACGCTTGGCTGACCCTCTGACCCTTGTAGATTTATTCTGCTCCCCATCATTGTGTTGCACTTTCTACCCTCTTGCTAGAATTTGAGTCAATGTATTATGCTTATCCTTGTGGCCTTTTCTATTTTTGTGTTGCGCTTCTAACTCTTTTGCCAGAACCTTACATCCTTTCTGAGATTACTCGGTCAATTTATAATACTTGGGTGACCCCCTGAAACCCATATGGCATTTCCATCTTTGTGTTGTGCCTTTTCACTTGCCATGGCAACTTTGATTTCACCTTGAAAGATGTTGCTTTCTTATTGGCTAACCAGCTTCTCTGTCAACCTTATTATAGAAAATACCTCTTCTCCATTCAGACCCTATATCCTCTATTTGTTGCATTGCTTATGAACTGACATCAACCTAACCTTTATGTCTCGCCTGACCCCCAAAGAACGTCCATTGCCTCCCACTTCGTGTGTATGCTATTTTTATTGACTTACCACTAGCTTTGACCTTGAGGGTCTGTTGCTCCTTCACTTTTCATGATAATTGGTTTTTATTCGAAAACCCTTCTTGCTCCTTGACTAACCACCACCCTTGTAATCTGAACGCAGACAAATCCCTTTTCTCAATACCTTTTATTTGTTGCATTGCCCGTAAACCGACATCTACCAAAACTTTGTTTTGCATGATCCCTAAAGCATATTAATGGTTTCCAACCTCAGTGAGTATGATGTTCTTTCTTGATTAAAATCACTGGCTCTGGACTTGAAGTCTACTGCTCCATCGCTAGCCATGATAACTTTGATTTCTTCTTGGAAGATATTGCTTGTCACTGGTTTACCACCTTTCTTTTCATAGAAAACAAGTTTAATATGTTCATCCTAGCCCTCATTCTCTTTCGTTGTCCATGATTTGATATATATCGAGCCTTTGTATTTTAAATGAATCCCAAAGCATGTTGATTGTTACCAGCTCAGTGTGCTTGCTGTTCTTTCCTACTTATGATGCTTTGATGCGTTGACCAGACCCCATTTTGTGCAGTTGGAATGCTGGGGGCATATTTTGAAGTCTTTCTCACTTGTTTTGACCCAACAGACTCAAGAAGAGGTAATAAACAAGACAAAAGGAACAGAGTAGAGGACACTGAAAAGAGATGATTCCTAACAAAAAAAAGTAGAAACCTATAAAATGCGGGTACCAACTCTAATGACCATGACATGTACATGTGGCCTATTCTATTGAGCAAATCTAATGTTCAACTCTTGTTATGCCCTCTAGACCGTAAAGCTGAGCTTCAATGCTCCGATTATCCAATCTGATTCACAATCCTTATTTGACTTGTAGCACCCAAAGGGTTTTCACTATCAAGCCTCTCTCCTTCTGTTCTTTCTCTCAACTTACAGTCGCCTCAAGGTGCCCGTGAGGGTTTTCACCAATAAGACTCTCTCATTTTTTATTTCACTCAGCTCCGTCGCCTTACGGTGCCCGTGAGGGTTTCACTATTAAGACTCTCTCATTTATATTATCTTTCCTGCTTGGACCGGAGTGTCGTCCCTAACAGGAATCACCTCTACCTGTTCAACTTGGAATCTCTTGAAGAGTGATCGGAAGGTCTTTATTTGGACCATAACATGGGCTTTGGACGGGGTTAGAAAGAAAGGATATAAATGCCTCGTCATTCCAATTGATAGCAATTTCTACGCATTTTCCTTCCACATCTGTCAAATATAATGCACCATTAGACAACAGTGTAGTTACAACAAATGGTCCTTGCCAGTTTGGTAAACTTGCTTGTAGGATTTCTTCATGTTCTATCTGCCCCTGTTTCATATGGTTCGGGCTTCAAAACATCTCAAAGGGTCCAAAGCTATTCTTATTTCCCTCAAGTGTCTCTGTCATCTTTAGAATTATTTCATTGCTTCATGACTGAACTAAGTTTCATTACTTCATGGCTGAACTAACTTTTTATGGCCAGGCTGAGAATTACGCATGCATGTCACGTCACTAGAGTCAACAGGGAAGACAATTGTAAAAAGAGAAGAAAACTAAACCAAATGACTAGAAATAACAAAGAGTGAAAACTCGCATTAGACGGATTGTGAAAGAGTTTGACTAACAAAACAAGTGGAATAAACTGGGGTTGCAAGTCTGGAACGAACCTAAACGACACTTAACGAGTTACTGTGAAAAACAAAATTAGGCAAAATAAAAGGATAGAAGGGTTTGAATCACGAGATAATATCTGGATTAAAACCCTAAAAATAACCCGAACAATAGGAATGGCAACAAAATAAACCACCAAAAACTCCTCTTCAGAGCGTCTTTCCAATTACGAAGCACGACATATTAGCCGATGGGTTCCGCATCAATAATACTAGGAACTTCAAAAGTCTTCATCACATTGTTCTTAACAGTTCGATTTTGGGACCCTTTTGCCAGATCATTCTTAAGATCAACCTCTAATAGCGATGAAAGCTCAGCAGCATGTGTGCCTCCGAGGCTCCCAGAAGAATTCTCACATTCCAACATGTGTGTCTCATTATGCACATGTGATGGACTTTTACGAGTGTCTATTGCATCCGGATTTTGTACGACAATGTCACTTGTATTAATAAGTTTCTGAATTGCTTTCTTCAGACTTAAACACTTCTCTGTAGCATGCCCCAGGGCATCTGAGCAATATGCGCACCTTTGAGAAACATCAAACTTCTTTGACAGAGGGTTTGGCATTTTTATCTGAATCGGCTTCAACAGGTCCAATTGCTTCAACCTTTGGAACAAATTGGCATATAATACTCTGATAAGGGTGAAAGCCTTTTCTTTTTTCAGCAGTCTCTCATTCTTACATGATTTCTTGGGCCGGAAACCTAATCCAAGAAGCTTTCTGTATGCTCGTGGGGGTGGATAGGCATTCTGTTGAGTTAGGTACGGGGAAAGTGATGTACAATTTTGGGAGTTGTGGAGATAAGTAGTATTAGGGTGGATTATCTGGTACACAAAGATATCCACGGGGACGATGTCGAGGCTGGAAATGTTAATCATCTTTTCTATTTCTCTTTCTTCCGCTGAAGCTTACTTGGATGTTCTGAATGTCTTTCAAACCACTCATGATTTTGCCTAACTTGATTCCCTCTTCTACTAGCTCCCCCATTTTTAACACATCATTGAAAGGTTTTCCCAAAGCCACGATCAAATGACTGAAGTAGGTGGGCTCCTGGGCTTGTAGGAAAAGCTCAACCATTTCTTCTTCACCAATCGGGATACTGACTCGAGCAGCTAGCTCTCTCCATTTGAGCACAAACTCCCTAATGCTTTCCTCTAGCTTCTTTTCCATTTTAGATACGGAAGCACGGTCTAGGGTAAAACTAGATTTGTATTGAAAGTATCGCACAAAATCTTGAGCCATGTCACCCAATGAAGGCCATTTACCGGCATCTTTACAAGTATACCAGTCCAAAGTTGCCCCAGTCAAACTCTTACTGAAATATGCTATCAATAGGTCATCTTTCTCTCCAACGCCTCTTATTTCACTGCAATAGACCCTCAGGTGGGATACTGGATCTCCACATCCATCGTACAAGTTATATTTTGAAACATGAAACCATGCGGGTAGGCGAATGTCAGGGGATAAAAACAGTTCTTCGCAAGCCATATTACCCAGGTATCCCATTCCTTGCTTGTTTTTCAAGGTCTATCTTATGTCGACCAGCCTCTGGGGTATTCTATCACGCCTTTCTCTTCCTGTGAACCTTTCACTTTCTACATGAGGCTCATCCTGCAGTCCCTGCTTATGTGAGTTGGAAACCTTGTGGGCAACCTCTGAGGGATAATATTGGATATCATGAGCTTAGAGTAGGTATATTGTTGGGGATAATGGATTTGATAGGAGGGCACTCTTGGGAAATGATAGTTGGAGGATGAGTGACGGATCTACTAGGGTGGTTGGGACAACTGTAATAAGAAGGTGTATTTTGAGAGTATGGAGGATCGTTCAGAACCATGACCGGTGTTTGGAGAAGGGTAGCATCTAAGAAGCTAGGTGGTGACATGGGTGGTGTTGTTGTGATCATCCAAGCCTGGTACATTTCAGCGCTTTGGTATTTCAGTTTGTAAATTTCCTCTCCATTGCATTAACGTCCAATTCCTCTACCTCTTTTGAGGGGTCAATGGTGCTAGCATTGATTTCCTTATTGGCCATGATCTGTTTGCTCTTAGACCGAGTGTCGTAGGATTGGCTTGTATGAATGTCCCAAGAACTAACCACCTGCCTGGACTCAATAGACACTTTGTTAGCGATTAGAGCATTAGTAGATAGGTAACCGTACATTTGGGAATGAATGCACCTAAAAAGTTAACTGTTTCCAATATGCCTTTGCTTGGTTGTATGCGTCATTCCGGCTTTCCTTTTATTTATTTGCAATGCCTCTTCTTTGCTTTATCCTCTCACTCCTCCCTCTTGTTTTTCCATTGTTTGTTTCTTGCTTTACCCTCTTTTCCTTTTGTCTTCTCTCCTACTCTCCCCTTCTCTGTTTCTTTTCTCTTCTCTTTTTTCTTTTATTTAGTTATGGTCGAATCCTATGGAGATTGCCTACGTATCATGACCCCGCGTACAGACCGAGCGTAGTTCTGGCAGATATGATACAAAATTCTTTTTTTAAACTTTTGATAAACAAACACCTTGGCTACAAAGATTCAAGACTCACAGACTCAAAATAAACAAACAAGCTTAGAAAAGAACAATTCAAATGACCTAACAAACTCCAAAACAAGTTAACAGACTCAAAGCAAAAGTACCGACTCAAGCAAAGATCACAAATACATTAAAGCGTACAGGACCGAGCATTTGCTAAATCCTTTTCAGCCTTCTGTAAATCATCCTCGAAATCATGTGCCTTCTGGGTAAGGTTGTGGATGAGCTTCTCATCTTCTCTACTCTTGCCCAGGTTGTCAATCGATATTTTCATTTCGGATCTTGTCGTGAGAGCTTCATTTTCTTTGATCAATCTTCTTTTCTCACCTTTGGCTTCGTGAGCCTAGAGATCGTTGTTGAATTCCATATTTCTCAACTTTTCTTTCAAGGCATGGATCTGAGCTTGACACGCTTATTCCTTTTCTCCCCATGCTAATATTTCTTGGAATTTCTCTTCAAATGCTTGAACATGAGGTCTTTTGGCGGGTCTCCCGGGTTCGGGTTCTGGCTCAGTGTTCACACAGGACCTCTTCTTAAACCAAACAGCATAGTGTGGATCCACTTCTCCTTTTGCAACATCTAGTACCTGGGTGCCATTCTTAAGATATCAGCAACTATTCCAATCCTGTTGAACCAAAGCTTCGGGCAGTGCGTCTTATGGATGCAAATCTATGACTTGAGTACTTAGATATTCATCTTCAGGCACAATTTGATACCATCCCAATTGTCTCAAGACCCTATGTGGTGCGTACAGTTGAATACTTTTCACACCCATTATCCTCTAATAGCCTTTAGCAGAAGTCATGTATATGACTTCTGTCTTCGGGAGCCATCCTATGAACCAATCAATTTGACTTTACTTGAGAGTTTTCAAATGAGACACACATACTTCAAACCCCTCTGGCACGCTGTAATCCTTTACCCTCTCTTCGTAACTTGTGATGAAATTATTTGGTCTCAAACCATAACTCATGATTCTGGGATGGTGGCGAAGATGCTCGATCATCCATATTTGTAGGAGGGTATTGTAACCTTCAAAGAACCGAGTCCCTACTTTGCATAAAGTCAACGCACAGTAGATATCCCCCAGTAACAAGGGGGCAAGTGTATGATTTTTAATGGTGGTGAAGATTTGTGCAATTCTACCATACGAATATCCATTGTCACTTTCTCATTTGGAAAAACCATTATCCCTAAGAATGCCACAATAAATGCGAACCGGTGATGCAGTTGCCAGAGACCCTTGTCTTGCTTGTTACTCAACCCCTTTTTATGTGTCCCAAAACCAGAAGAAACCCAAACCTGAAGTATAAGTAATAGAAATCACAACACCCGTTGCATACGCGGTTTTTACTTATCCGATAGATGATATTCATGAGGTCAAAAAACTTGTGCACCAATGGGGCCCTTGGAAATATAAGATGTTGCTTCCTCGTCCAAACTCAATGTACCCGGCTCTCTCCTCAAAAGTAGGGGTAATCTCAAAGTCTGAGAAGCAAAAAATATTACGAGCGGGGTCCTAGGAAGTTATCATAGTCTTGATCATATCATCTAGTGGTTTGATCTCTCAAATGTCTGTAAGAGCGCCCAACCATTGTCTTACCCATTCCTAGCCATCTTGATCCAAATCATTCCACCACATGTGCAAATGTACTCGAGCCTGCTTCCTGACAACTTCTAGTGGGTCCTGGATGATATTCATTCATTCCTGTAGAAAGGTAGGGTTAGGGTTAACTCTAATGATCCTTTTTGAAAACAAGTTTCTAATTGTTTTCAAAAAACAATTCGTGATTCCTTCCTTGAAATGCCAATTTTAGCCAAATGGCTATCTTTACAAATATGGCCCTTTCCCATTTCCATATGAATTTTGAGGCCAGGGAGGCTTATTTTGTGACACTTCTCAACTTTGTCCATTCTTTTACGAAGATAGCCCTTCGATAACGGGAGAATATTCTAAGGCATCTTGGTAAGAACGTTTTAAAACACTACCGACACTGAATCGGCTTATTTTTCTCTCCTTTTTTCCTCTATTTTTCAATATAAGGCCGGACCTTATGTAGGTTGCTTACGTATCCTATATCCGATGGGTATCAGACCCGCATAGTTTGGCAAAATGTTTGTCAAAACCAAAATTTTGTTTAAAGGTATCTCTTTTTTCTTTTTTGCTTTTTTCGAGTCCGGCAGCATTTCGGCATTATTTGGGCATTGGTTTTTCGAAACAAGTGGTTACTCTCATTTAGTCCTTAAAACTCCTATTTTTCTCAATTTTCTCTCATTATTTGCAAGCTGGTCAACATGCAAATCTGAAGCAAATAAATGCACAAGTAGTACGTAAGATGCATCAGGATGGTCTTTTTAATTTTGGTACACCTGTCCTAGACGAACCCAACCCTTGTGTTGACTCCCCTAAGTCAAATGCACATGATGCAAACAAACATTCCTACTAGGGATCCGGCATGAGGCTTTGTTATACTAGGTTCAGAACCTAGGTATTTGTTCTAGACTGTGTAAAAGGGAGCTTTTCAAATTTAAGGACAATCGAAATGGGATTCAATTATTTAAGAGATTTCATAGTTGCCACTTGGGATAATTAATAGTGTCTCAAGTTAACGGTTTAAATCCCGAATCGAGGAAATTTTGACTCTATTTAACTGTCAGCGATCCAGAAATCCAGGTAAGGAATTTTATTAACCCATGAGAAGGTGTTAGGCATTCCTGAGTTTCCTGGTTCTAGCACGATCTCTCAACTGTTATACTTGGCTTAATTATCTGATTTTAAGGCATTTATACCTATGTGCCAATTTTAACTTTTAGCCGCTTTTATTATTATTTTTAAATAAAAATTACAACATCGTTAAAAAATGCCTCGAACCACGTCATATAAATGCACCCGTGATTTTTGTCATATTTTAACATCGTTGAGATTTGGATTTGGGTCACATAAATGCGAACCCGAATTTAGGAAAGTACATTATTTAAGATACGTGCCTTGAGCAACGAACGTGTCATTAAATTTTTGGGAGGCCGTGAAAATTCGGTAACGGCTCATCCCGAATTCTAAATATTTTAAAGAAGTAGTTGAAGAGGGCCACACATTTTATGATTTATTCGGCGCGGCGCACCTCATTTGTTTTAAAGATATCCTAAAGCGAACTATTATTTTCTATTGGATTATTCTCTAAAAGGCCCAATTAATTAGCTAACATTGTTAGAAAACTAATATTCCGGGAATTCAGGCTCTAAGTTCAAGTCCACGCTCAAACAAGAAGGAAATCTCATAGCTCGAATGTGCCACTTAACTGGGAAGACCCAAACCGCGTTTCCAATGCAACCAAATAATATTAAGACGAAGTAGAGTCTTCAGCTCTTTTGGGCTTCGATATCATCCCAAGAAGATGGGAAATATGGTAAGTGGTGAGCAAAACGGAAAGCACGCGCACAGATCGCTATTGGAATCCTAAGTTTGCCTTTATTCTAACATTAGACTGCTAGACCAACACTTTACTAATCTACTCTTAAATTAACTTTGCACATGCAAAAAGGGTCTTAACCAGTTTTTAATAACCATAAATACTACCGAGTTTGATATCAATATACTTTGAAATATAATAGCTACGTGTCTGTGAATGATAACCCAACTATGCCAGTCTTAAACAGAATGCATTTTATATTGAAATTCCCTTTAACATGTGACTAATCCTGAATCCTAACAACTCAAAAATGCGACTAAAATCACGTATGGCTTTAGACATCACGTGCTACCTTATTAACAACACCCTATATTATGTACTGCTTGCTATATTATATACTATTTGCAACCATCAATAACAGTCCATACTCAAATTACAAAACCATCAGTTTATGCTCTCCGTAATAGTAAAAGAATTGGGAGAAAAACTAAATCAGGTACTAAAGAATACCATGCAGATTAATATCTACTATTACAAATCTCATTTTTTTTATTTCATCAAGCTTCATATTCACCTCTTGTACATGGAAATGAGATAAATACCTGAATAATTAGCAAAGAAAACCAATGTTAGCTTGAAACTAAGGGTAGAGCAGCGCCAGTAAATCAACAACAACCCGATCCAATCACAAATTCAGGTGCCAATCATTTCCAGTACCGGAATTTAAGATAAAATAGTAAAGAAAACAACCCCAATCTAGCTGAAACTACAGCATCTTAAACCCATCTTTGCAAATTCAAATAAAAACCACTTTCATATTAACTTACTTCAAATTTGTTTCCAAAACTGTACAGGTCAAAGAATATTGAAGCAAGAGGCAATGTAATAGTATCTTCAACTTGTATTTTGTTTTTAGAATTTTATCTAGACTTTTTAACTCCTAGCAAATTTTTGTGTGGTTTCAGATTTTCCAGCCTCTAATCCCCTCCTTGAAAGGAAAGTTTGCTATGCCTTCATAGTCAAGCAAATAGGGCAGCCCTTAGATTTTTATTTTACACCTTGGTCCTATTTTTTTTCTTGTTTTTGTTAGAATATACGCTTAACGCTAGGGGGGGGTGAATAGCGTTATAATAAATAACAATATAAATTTGCGGAATTAAAAATTGCAGGATTGAAATAAGTGCGGTAAGTAAATAATAAGGAACGAACGCACCGAAATTATCCTGGTTCACCACAACCTGTGGCTGGTCCAGTCCCCGAGAGACTCTCTCGAGATTCCACTAACTTCGTTAAGCTTACGGGTGCTTAACAAACCGTTACAAACTGAGAACTTGAGTCACACAAGCCTCAACAACCTTTGCTCGAAGATACCACACTTCAAGGCTTCAACCGAAGGAATGAAAACGTTCCTTCTTACAACCACAAGGGATTAACACTTCCATTCAAGTGTATACAAACACTTAGCACTCAAGACAAGACTCTCTTTAAGAATAGATATGAGTAAAATAAATACGCTCAAGAACACAACAACTTTTGTCAAGAGTTTGGCTCTCAAAAACTTATGAAATGAATAGAAAATGATGAATATGAGAGTATGCAAGCTTTTGCAAGAATATGATCAGTTGTTGTACTTAGAAGACTGATTTTGAGTTGTATTTATAGTGTTCAAAACCCCCACAAACTTTGCCTAATTGCCAATCAAGAATTTCTAATTTTGTGCTAAGATAATCGATTATCTGATTTGCATAATCGATTATTTTCCAATCGTTCAAAAATCATTCCCAGATTTTAAGCAGAATAATCGATTATCAAAATCGTATAATCGATTACGTGACAACGTTCAAAAAATCATATTCAGATTTTACTTAGCATAATCGATTATCAGATTGTGTATAATCGATTATCTTTCAGAGTTTAAAAATACTTTGGCAACGGTCATTTGCATAATCGATTATGCTATAAGGATAATCGATTATCTTTTGTATTTTGGAAACTTCGGACTACACTGTCTTAACATAATCGATTATCATAAAGTACATAATCAATTATTTTACAGTCTTGTAAAATTTGATAGACACTGCCTCAACATTATCGATTATCATAATGTGCATAATCGATTATTTTATAGCTTTGAAAAATCTGATGGACACTGCCTCAACATAATCGATTATCATAAGGTACATAATCGATTATCTTGTAGCTTAGAAAAATCTAATGTACACTGCCTTAACATAATCGATTATCATAAGGTACATAATCGATTATTGTTCAGCTTTGTAAATCTGGTGTACATTGTCTTATCATAATCGATTATCATAAAGTACATAATCGATTATCTTTGTCCAGATTTGAGAGGCATGTTTAAAAATCATTTTGGCTAAAATAAAATGTTTGAAAATCATTTTGCTTTAAATTAAATATGCATGATTTGATAAAAATGATTTTACGAGAGAAGCCAAGTCTTGAGTCAATTGTCGGATCAAGATCACAATTAAAGAACGACTCATGTATAACTTTATTTCTTTGCTTGATCATGATCTTTGTTTGTCTTGTGCTTGAACCTCGTTATGTGTCAATTGCGTGCTTGTGGTTGGACCTCGTCATATGTCAATTGCGCGTCGTTTTTCATTTATCAAAACCTACAAATATGAAAACACGTTTAGTTTAGTGCCTTGAGAACGTGTTTCAACAATTTCCCCCTTTTTGATAATGGCCAACCAATACCGGGATATGCATATTAGATAATTCATAATGACGATCCAAGACAAGTATATAGATATGCAATTAGTTCCCCCTCAACATATGAATTCCCCCTCAATTTATGCCAATAAATATTAAGTGCATAGCCCTTATTCTTCCCCCTTTTGACATTAGCAAAAAAACATTAGTAAATAACTTGTTTATTGATTAACCAAAAATCCGGGTACATAAAAAGAGACAATGAATCATAGAACAACAAGCTAGAAAAAGAAAGAAATTATTCATTATCATTATTAATTTCCGGCTCGGCATCCGGTACATCTTCCCGAAGGACAATTTGGGCATATGGATAATTGACATGGTCAAAGTATCCATGAAGTTCATGGGAGAGACGAGTGACATTCATATCGATGCGATTCATGGAGGTTGATAGAGACGCAATTTGCTCGGAAATGGTATTGAGGGATACATCGGATGGGGCCGGAGGACGACGTCGCTGAGTTGGATGAGGAGGTGGATGCTCACCGATATTGGGAAATGAAGATTCTTGTATTTCCCAATGATTCGTCGCCTTTTTGTGAGGGGCGACGGAAGTGTCGACACCGGATGCAACAAGAAGGGTCATAACGACAAAAACATAAGGGAGAGGCTTATCTTCCCCAATAGCATCATACATATGAGTCTCGACGAACTTGCACCAATTGATACGAGCTCCGGTGATGATGGCATGCACGAGTTTTGAATCCTCATGAGATATAGTTGTATGATTGAATTTCCGCGGTATTAGAACGCGGGTGATGACATAATAAATGAAACGGTATTCAGGGAGCATGTTTGTGATGGTGGGACGACGATGGTCCGGAGTTGGAAAAAATTCACCGATGCCGATTTGAGTAAAGAGAAGTTGTTCATCAAATAGAGCGCCTTCTTCCCTAGTATAGCATAAAATGTCTTCCCCATTGCGTGGAAGTTTAGTGATGGCTTGAATATTTGCCTCAGATACAGGGATGTGAATTCCATTGGCGGTCGAGAAGAGTTCATCATCTTCGTCTTTCTCGAGATTTGAATAGAAGGCCTGAATTAAGGAAGGATGAATGTAAGGGGTGTGAAGGTATAGGAAATCAAGGAGTTGGCTTTGTAGGAGCATATTTGCTGTGGATGGAGGGGCGCTTTGACTAAGAAATCGATTAGTGGAAAATCGAGGAGGGAGGATTTCTCGATTTTCAAACTTTTCAGCGAAGCACATAAGTTGTTCTTCACTGTTGAATCGTAAGAAGGAGCCATCTTTATAACAATAAACTGGTGGACGAGTGGCGGAAGAGGAGGCAACATTTTTGCCGGCACGAACACGTTTGGAGTTTCTGCCCGACATTTTGAACAAGTAGTAATAGCCTTTGAAAGAAATTTGAGAAATTTTGAGACTTTGGGAGATAAGTTTGATGTTTGAATGAAGAAATTGAAGACTTATAGCACCTATTTATAATGAGAAGGATGGCATTGCATTGAAGATGAAAATCTACAGAAATTTAAGAGACAAAACGGTCAGAAACGGTAACAATTTTGAAATACTGACTGAGGATAATCGATTATTGAATTATGGTAATCGATTCTGACACAGAGTGCAGAGTGATTTTCTGACTCGGGAAATAATCGATTATACTTTTGAGATAATCGATTATTTTAGGAAGTGCAGTAATGAATAGCCGAGACGGTAATCGATTATACAGTTTTAATAAAATCGATTATTGTCACAATTAACACCTGAAAAATAATATCAACAAAATCGATTGTAAAAATTGATAATCGATTTTTATATTTACCATCCAAAAACCTGCAAAGCAAAAACTGATAGATAATCGATTGTAGTTTTGCATAATCGATTATGTTAATTTTCCGGCATAATAAACATAAAACATAAATAATCGATTAGTGATACTTGCTAATCGATTTTCCGGCATAGTAAGCATAAGACAAAAAGAAGTGATAATCGATTATCGACTTTAGAGAAATCGATTATTCTACACCATCGTCTTATAATTCCCCCTGCTTTTAGAGTGATACCTGCAAAAGATAATTAGCCGCCTCCGACGCTCAAGTTAGTAAATTTTTAAAAGAATAATGCAATGCATGACTTGGATCAATGTGGAGTCAAGAATTAAGAATTCTTTCTCTAAGAGCTTTGTGAAGATGTTGACCAATTGACAACGTGATCTCTTAAGAAGTGTGTCCTAAGGTGTTCTTAAGAGAGTTTCGAGTATTTACCTTTTGTTCAATGTCACCAATTACCTTGTCGAGAGGATGGTCTTTGATTGTCCTCCACGCGTTGGGCAGTTTCGTTTCTTTCACCAGTGGTGGCGCTTCCTCCGATGATTGTTCCAAGATTTCATCTTGAATTTCCTTTGGATTTTCCTCTTGTGCTTTGTCTTGAGGACTTATTGTGTTTAAAATACCTACAAGATCAAAACCAGAATCCTTTCTCGCCAAGCGAGCATTATTTTCGGAAAACACAATATGAGGGGATTCCTCAACAGTTTCGGTTCTATTATTGAATACTCTATATGCTTTGCTACGTGATGAATAACCAAGAAAAATTCCTTCATCGGATTTGGCATCAAATTTTCCCAAATTATCTTTTCCGTTGTTATGAATAAAGAATTTACAACTGAATACTCTAAGGTGGGAGAGATTAGGTTTCCTTTCCTTATAGAGTTCATAGGGAGTTTTCATGAGTATTGGCCTTATGACTACTCTGTTTAAAACGTAGCATGCGGTACTCACGGCATCCGCCCAAAATTGGTTGGGAATCTTAGCCTCATCGAGCATGGTTCTAGCCATCTCTTCGAGACACCTATTTTTCCGTTCCACCACTCCATTTTGTTGTGGTGTACGTGGAGCAGAAAAGGTGTGCTCAATACCGAGTTCGTCACAAAAGTCCGTGAAGAGATTGTGATCGAACTCTCCCCCATGATCACTTCTTATGGAAGTGACGGTCGTGTTCTTTTCATTTTGAACACGTTTAAGAAAACATTTAAAATTTTGAAAAGCCTCACTTTTGTGAGCAAGAAATAGTGTCCATATAAATCTAGAATAATCATCAACAATAACAAAAGCATAACGATTTCTACCAAGACTTTCAATGCGAGATGGTCCAAAGAGATCCATGTGAAGAAGTTGCAAAGGTCTTGTAGTTGAAACAATATTCTTAGATTTAAAAGATGCTTTTGTTTGCTTCCCTTTTTGACAAGAATCACAAATAGTGTCATTTTCAAATTTCAAATTTGGAAGACCAATAACTAAATTTTGTGAAACCAATTTGTTTAAAAGATGCATGTTGATATGAGCTACTCTACGATGCCATAACCACATATCATCTTCTTTACTCATAAGACAGTTCACATACTCTGATGAAGAGTTTTCAAGATCAACCATATGATGTTATCAATTCTAAAACCACGAAGAATAATTTTAAAATCACTACGACGAAAAACTAAGCATTCTTCCGAATCAAACAAAACAAGATTTCCCTTGTCACATAATTGACTTATGCTCAAGAGATTATGTTTTAGACCTTTAACTAGCAATATATGCTTAATGGAAGAGGATTCATTCTTACCGACCGAGCCAATGCCGATAATTTTTCCCTTGTTGTTATCTCCAAAAATAACGTTTCCTCCTTCCTTGTGTTCTAGTTGAAGGAACTTGGATGCGTCTCTGGTCATGTGTTTGGAGCATCCACTATCAAGGTACCAAAGTACACTTGATCCCTTCAAACATACCTACAAGACAAATTAATGAGTTTTTGGTACCCAAGCTGTTTTGGGTCCTTGAGAGTTAGGTGTAAAATACTGTTGTGCTTGACATGCAGTTAAGTGTTTGTGTCTAGTAAAACAAGCAGAAGCAATATGTCCTATTCTACTACAATAATGACATTAGGATTATGCATTTTTCTAGGTTGGTAGTAGTTGGAGGTACGAAAATCGTTTGCTCTATTTTCGACAATGTGGCTATTGCGCAATTCTTGAAAATCATTTCTCCTACTGTTTGTTCTAGGATATGCAGCGTTTCTAGAATATTTATTTCTAGGTCGAGTGTGTCTAGATTGCGATTGTTGAAAGCCATTTCTAGGCGTTCTAAAATGTTCAACATTTCTTATAGTGTTTGGTCTAGCATGCATGTTGATTCTAGGATTGTTATACCTAGGTTGAACGTTTACTTTATTTATTCTAGGTTGAGCCTTGGGTTGTTGGGGGATGGCTTCAACCTTTTCTTTAGGCTCGTTTTTGAAACCGATGCCATGTTTGGTCGATTTCAAATTGACAAGAACATCATTCAAATTTTTATGAGAAGAATTGAACTTATCTAGGGTGCCCTTAAGTTTTTCTACTTCATCTTTTAGATGCATGCAAGAAATACAATTTTTACTAGAACTCTCGGGTTTGTCGGCGCTTCTCTTGCCGAAAATTTGTTTTCTTCTTTCAACTTCTCATTTTCCCAAATCAATTTTTCCAAATCTTTTTCTTTCAAAGAGAGTTGTTTTTCAAAATCTTTTTCTTTCAAAGAAGAATTTTTCTTTACGTCTCTAACAGTTTCTGAAGCTCTAATGAATTCACTATACAATTCATCAAAAGCATTTTGCATTTCCTCAAGAGAAAAGAAATTTTTAGAAGAAATTTGACATACCTCTTCTTGATTGTCTTCGTGTGCCATGAGACATAGATTTGCGGCTTCGTCTTCTTCATCGTCGCTTGATTCGTCTCCGGAGTCACCTCCCCAAGATATGTATGCTCGTTGTTTCTTGAAGGGTTTCTTCTCCTTTTTGACATTTGGGCAATTTGATTTAATGTGCCCGGATTCTCCGCATCCATAGCACTTTACTTGATCTCCTTGTTGTTTGCCTTTTCGTTCATACTCTTTTCGCATGAACTTTTGAAACCTCTTAATAACGAGTCCGAACTCGTTATCTCCGTTGTTTGAGTCCTCATCATTTTGAGGTTGAGCCGTGCTTGCCTTGAGGGCGATTCTTTGTTTCCTTTGATCATTAATCAGAGGGTTAAGTATAGTAGATTCATAGGTTATAAGATTACCTCTTAGTCCGTCGATGGTGACATTTGAAACGCCGATAGACTCTTGAATCGCGTCGGCCTTGGAGCGCCATTCCGGAGTGAGACTTCGGAGAATTTTTCGGACAAGTTCCTTATCCGTGAAGGTCTTCTTAAGAGCATGTAGGTCATTGACGATTTTTTAAAAATCGTTTGAACATGTCATCGATCCTCTCGCTTTCCTTCATGTGAAACAGTTCATATGCATGGGTTAGAAAATCAATTTTAGCTTCTCTTACCTGGTCCGTACCTTCGTACGTGATTTCCAGCTTATCCCATATTTGCATAGCCGTTGTGCAACATGATATTTTTCTGTAATCATCAGCATTTACAGCACAATATAATAAGTTGATGGCTCTAGCGTTGTTCTGCACTTTTCGGATATCATCCGCATCGTATTCATCTTCAGATTTTGGAACCCATTCATTTTCAACCTTTTTGGTTGGAATTTGTTCTCCCTTCGCTATGACCTTCCATAGATGAAAATTATTCGATTGGATGAATATTCTCATCCTCTCCTCTCAGTACGCATAGTTTGTGCCGTCGAACAGTGGTGGTCTGGTGGAGCATTGTCCTTCACCTATTCCTGCATTAAAGTCACGAGTAGAAGCCATGGATTGTTTCTCTCAAACGGTTAAGTCTTTCAGAGAGTTGGGCTCTGATACCAATTGTTAAAATATACGCTTAACGTTAGAGGGGGGGTGAATAGCGTTATAATAAAAAAATATATATAATTGCGGAATTAAAAATTGCAGGATTGAAATAAGTGCGGTAAGTAAATAATAAGGAACGAACGCACCGAAATTATCCTGGTTCACCACAACCTGTGGCTAGTCCAGTCCCCGAGAGACTCTCTCGAGATTCCACTAACTTCGTTAAGCTTACGGGTGCTTAACAAATCGTTACAAACTGAGAACTTGAGTCACACAAGCCTCAACAACCTTTGCTCGAAGATACCACACTTCAAGACTTCAACCGAAGGAATGAAAACGTTCCATCTTACAACCACAAGGGATTAACACTTCCCTTCAAGTGTATACAAACACTTAGCACTCAAGACAAGACTCTCTTTAAGAGTAGATATGAGTAAAATAAATACGCTCAAGAACACAACAACTTTCGTCAAGAGTTTGGCTCTCAAAAACTTATGAAATGAATAAAAAATGATGAATATGAGAGTATGCAATCTTTTGCAAGAATATGATCAGTTGTTGTACTTAGAAGACTGATTTTAAGTTGTATTTATAGTGTTCAAAACCCCCACAACCGTTGCCTAATTGCCAATCAAGAATTGCTGATTTTGTGCTAAGATAATCGATTATCTGATTTGCATAATCAATTATTTTCCAATCGTTAAAAAATCATTCCCAGATTTTAAGCAGAATAATCGATTATCAAAATCGTATAATCGATTACCTGACAACGTTCAAAAAATCATATTCAAATTTTACTTAGCATAATCGATTATCAGATTGTTCATAATCGATTATCTTTCAGAGTTTAAAAATACTTTGGCAACGGTCATTTGCAAAATCGATTATGCTATAAGGATAATCGATTATCTTTTGTATTTTGAAAACTTCGGACTACACTGTCTTAACATAATCGATTATCGTAAAGTACATAATCGATTATTTTACAGTCTTGTAAAATTTGATAGACACTGCCTCAACATTATCGATTATCATAATGTGCATAATCGATTATTTTATAGCTTTGAAAAATCTGATGGACACTGCCTCAACATAATCGATTATCATAAGGTACATAATCGATTATCTTGTAGCTTTGAAAAATCTAATGTACACTGCCTTAACATAATCGATTATCATAAGGTACATAATCGATTATTGTTCAGCTTTGTAAATCTGGTGTACATTGTCTTAACATAATCGATTATCATAAAGTACATATTCGATTATCTTTGTCCAGATTTGAGAGGCATGTTTAAAAATCATTTTGGCTAAAATAAAATGTTTGAAAATCATTTTGCTTTAAATTAAATATGCATGATTTGATAAAAATGATTTTACGAGAGAAGCCAAGTCTTGAGTCAATTGTCGGATCAAGATCACAATTAAAGAACGACTCATGTATAACTTTATTTCTTTGCTTGATCATGATCTTTGTTTGTCTTGTGCTTGAACCTCGTTATGTGTCAATTGTGCGCTTGTGCTTGGACCTCGTCATATGTCAATTGCGCGTCGTTTGTCATTTATCAAAACCTACAAATATGAACACACGTTTAGTTTAGTGCCTTGAGAACGTGTTTCAACAGTTTTAGCATAGGGGTCCCTGAATTCCTAACCTGTTCCCCAAGTTCCACTACCTAAAAATGTGAAATTCAAATCTCAACCCCAACCTAGAAGCTTCCAGGGATTTCCAATTCAGTTATCTGCAAGATTCTTCTCCGAGAAATGCCTATGCTACCCAAAATTATTTATGTATTTACCCTTAAAATTGTTAAGCTAGGTTAAGTTAAGACTAAGTCCACCTAACCCCCAAACCCTCTAATTGAGTCCACGCTAACCATGATTACCCCAAAGGTTTGAAACATTTCAGTAATGACAAATGGACTCCAATAAAATAGATCCCAAACTAAAATACAAACTCAAATGAATCTAGCTTATACTTGAATCAGCTTACAAGAACAGAATTAACTTATTGGTCAAAACAAGAATAGAATTAAACAAAACCAAACATTAACACTGATTCATGTAGCATGAACAAAGAGGAAACCTACAAGCCAAAAATATGAAGAACGGGGTAAAGAGGAGAAATGACTTTAACTACTTTAAAATGGAAGAAAAATACAATATGAGATAAATAAAACAAAACTAAAAAGAACTTACCGATAAGACTCGAACATGATTGGCCCTTCAATTTCAACCACGGGGTAATGCTAATCAACTGTTCTTAGTCAAGAACAGACGACTAACCTTATTCCACAATGAAATTAAACCTAAAACTCTTAAAAACAAATTGGAGAAAAACGATGCCCACTCAAGTTCTAGACTTTGGATTCAAAATTTGAGAGGAGTGGCGAACATTTGAAGAAAAGGGGTGTGGATTCGTGATGTGAGAATGGTGGTGAACCTACGGTGTAAATTTGATGGGGATTGGAGACGGCACCACCGTGGGCGGCGGAGCCGGCGTCTAGGGTTTTGAATATTCGAGGAGTTCGGGTGATATTTGAGCAAACTGGACATGGATATGGAAAGGGGAGGAGGAGAGGATCATGAGATGTAAATTTGGGGTTATTTAGAGACCGGTCGACGCCGTGAGGCGATTTTCGGTGGCGGTCTAGGGCGGGGGAAGGTGGTGTTACAGGTCTCTTATGAGAGATGAAAGAGATGAGAGGGTAAGGGGGTAGGGTAGTGTTAGGACATATTTATATCATGGGGAGATCATTTCATGGTCGTGCGATCAAAAGAACCTAGACGACTCAGATTCAAACTACAGAAACGACGTCGTTTGGATAACAAGGGTGTCAGAACGGGTTTTTTAAGGGTGTGCGCTGGCATGTTTGTCCGTTTGGGCTCGAATTTCATTTTAATAATTGGCCCAAAATCTGAAGTAAAAGAGACCCTCTTTATTTTCCTTTTCTCTTCAATTTCATTTTTTCATTTCCTTTTAATTCTCTTACTTCGAAATTAAACTAAACCCTACATTAATTCTAAAATCTAAATTAAACTACCAAATCAAATTAATCACAAACTAATCAAATATCCAATTAAATCACAACTAGCAATATTCAAAGCTACAAAGTAAACAGTACCAAGATAAACTATTTTTGTGATTTTTTGTATTTTTGTAAAACTCCTAATTACTAATTAATTCCAAGTATGCAAAATTAAACCCTAGATGCAATGCATATTTTTGTTGTTTTATGCGAATTAAAATGCACTCAACATGCAAACAAACACACAATTTATACAATTAAATTCAAAATCACACAGATATAGAAAAATCCTAATTTTTACGGATTTAAAGGAGAAATTTAGGCTAGGAAAAAGTCATATGCTCACAGTCAGCACCCTCCTAGAAAATAGGACTCAGTTTAAAACTCAAACAGGCACGGGTAACATGATCCGGCACAAATATTTTCCCAACAAGAGTCGTTAGGACCCTCCTGGATAATGGGATTTAATTTTAATGGTTGTCAGGACCTTCCTGGATTATGGAACGTAGCTCTAAATGCTAATCCCCCGCAGACATGATATGGATTTAAAATTGGTCTTAATTAAGAGTTGTCAGGACCCTCGTGAATAAACGGATATAGCTTTAATTACTGATCCCCAGCAGATATGACTTAGATAACAAGGCATAGTGGACGTAGTACCTTTGGAGAACATAGCCTAATCTTAAACTTATCGTCAGTCAAGAATTGTCAAGACCCTCCTGGAGAATGGGATTTAGCGTTCAAAGATATTTGGTAACAGGATTTGATTAACACTCACAGATGCACCCAGCACCAAACTGGGGCAGAAAAATTTCTTTTGTTTTGTTTGTTTTGTCGTAATCAGGTTTGTAGGCAGTAGTTTCAGGGAATACATTTCAGTTTTATTTTCAAGTTTGGTTATCAGGCACCCACCTGGAGAATAAGGGAATACACTTCAGTTTCACTCAAGTTTTGGTAATCAGACGCCCACCTGGAGAACAAGGGAATAAGTTTCAGTTTTGTTTTCAGGTTTGGTAATCAGGCACCCACCTGGAGAACAAGGGAAAACATTTCACTTTTTTTTTCAGGTTTGGTAATCAGGCGCCCACCTAGAGAATAAGGGAATACATTTCAGTTTCACTCAAGTTTTGGTAATCAGGTTCCCACCTGGAGAACAAGGGAATACACTTCAGTTTCACTCAAGTTTTGGTAATCAGGCGCCCACCTAGAGAATAAGGGAATAAATTTCAGTTTTATTTTCAAGTTTGGTAATCAGGCACCCACCTAGAGAATAAGGGAGTACATTTCAGTTTCACTCAAGTTTTGGTAATCAGGCGCCCATATGGAGAATAAGGGAAATAGGTTTCAGTTTTATTTTCAAGTTAGGTAATAAGGCGCCCACCTAGAGAACAAGGGAATACATTTCAAGTTTAATGTTTTGGTAATCAGGTGCCCACTTTGAGAATAAGGAAATACAATTCAAGTCCAACAATCAAGCATCAACATTGCAAAAGAGAAACATAGCGACAGGGCAACAAAGAGTTTCACCAGGAGGATACAAGTCAACAAGAAGTTTCACAAGAAGATATACAAGGAAACAAGGATCGAGAGCAAGTTTGAAGACATAAATAGTTTTTTTTGTAATCCATAGGTCATAGTTTAGTCTAGCTTCCTTTTATTTTGCATGGTCTAATAAGGGGAACTAACAAGCAGTAGCAGCAGCAACAACAGTGAGATCACAGCTTCGATAATCTCATATACCAAACACTCCTGAACTACACAGACCTGATTCCTCTTTAGCGAAGGATATCTAGGAGACCTCTAAGGTAAGGTGCGGTCAAGCTTTTCAAATTGCTTCTCACGGAGAATTGAAACGGGTGAAAATTGATCGTGTTCGCTCACTTATCTTTGCACGAAAACTCTTCGTGTTTTCGGAAAAATAGGGGCAACCGTGAGCATGTGATTTTTGCCCTACACGAATTACTGCTATAAATTCAAACAAATTAGTTCTTTTATTTATTTGCAATTCTGTGGATTTTCTGGCATTTTTTGTTAATTCTTTGCATTTTGTTTGTGCATTTTAAATAGTGTAAAAATACAAAAATATGTCGCATGCGCATTTAAAGTTGATTTGATCATTTTTCATGAATTGATTAGCAATTAATCATTTTATAAAAAGGAAAAAAATAAAAATAAAACTTTTTTTTGTCCGCTAGGCAAACGCCTAGGGTTAATTTTCAAAAATAATTGAAAACGAAAATACAACAAATAGGAGAAATAAAATAAGGCGGATTACACCGGTAATGTTACCCATACAACACATCCGGCATAGACCTTACCTTAGTTATCCTATTGAGGCAAATAAAGCCTTCTGGATTACCAAGCATGTAAAAAGAATGAGCTCGCAAGAACTAGGAATTGAATGATCATCACAGAGTTTATAACATGCTCTGTGATGATATTACAAAGAGTAATACTAATGTGATGGTAAAATAAGCAGATGAAGTGATCATAAAGATGACCTCTTTTCTCTTTTGCTGTGAAGATTTCGATTTGTAATATGTTGTCTTATTCCACAAAATTTTGCAAAAGAACTTCAAAATTCATGATTTGTTCTTCGTACGATTGGATTTTGAAGGTATTGTTTGAGCGACCTGTTTTTTTTTTTGCATTTCGCATTGGGGGCCTCCTTATGTTTACGCCTTCGCAAGTTGTGACGAGCTGTCCGTCCTGTGAACCTGCTTCTGTATTACCATCAGCATAAAAAATAGCATGAGTATTTCGCTCCTTTGTTGCTTCTTGTTTGAAAGCATAGTTTGCGCCATGGCATCCGACAGTTTCCTGTCCTCTAAATTAGATAGTGGTTTTGTTTTTGTCTACTGATTCTGGTTAGTTGTTGGCAGTCCATTCGCGCTTCGATCTCCAACTAATGCTTCGGTCGAGCTTAGTTGACGATTATGAGCAGATTCATTCTGGATGAATTATGATTTCCCTGCACTTGAAATAACTGCTTTTCCATTATTTCTTGGAACAAAAACTGGGGCATTGTGGTTTAAGATACTGTTTGGTGTTGCTGTGTGTCGCAAAGTTGCACCACAGTTCTTGGATGCAGTTTTCCTTTGAACTTTTTGTTCGACTGAATCATCACTGTCGTTTGTTGTCGTGCAGTCTTCTTCTTCCTATGAAAAAGCAGCGAGTCCTTCACCCCAACTCTCCTCATCATCATAATCTCGTTGGTCTTTCCACAGTTTCGATTTAATGATCAAATTCTTCCTCTTTGGTTGAAAACCTTTTTGATACCTGAAGTTGAAGGTTCCCCATGATCTTCGACATTCATGGAAGGAGTGGTTGAGGTTAGAGAGGATTGAAGTTTGGCTTGCATTTGGATATTTGTACCAGTAACATGAGATTTATTCTTTGCCTCTGTATTCGGTGAGCTGTATTGGCTGTCACAAATCTACATATTTTCACCCAAGATTTTTCCTTCATCATCATTGACATTGGCAAGAACGTCAAATGAGTTTGTAGTTGAAGGTAATGCTGGATCTGCAACAGGTTCATCTTTATGCATTGTGCAGTTGGGATTGTTGTTACCCTTTGTACCAGTTGTTTCAGATTCCAGTTCCATGACATCCCCTTGATCAATCAACTCTTCATTCTGTCCAGATATTGTAATGCCATTCACTGCTAGAGTTGGTTGAACAGTAGTCGCGGCCTGAAAACCTTCTGCTGGTATCTGTTGAACATTGCAACTGTCTTGCTGTCCTTTAGATATTTCAGTTGAATTGATGTCCTTAGTACCAATTGACATCTCCTTATTTGAGCTACCAAATTGAATTGGCATTATTGACTTCTCCACTGGTCCAGCCGGTACAACAGATGGATGATTTTTAACATTCAACGAAACTGAATCCTCCAAAAGTGTATCACATGTTTGGTCCAATAATGAACTGTTATGGATTGTACACTTCTGTACAGAAAGTTGTTGCTCCTTGTTTTTGTTCTGCAAGCAGTCAGCTGCTACTACAGAAGTTGTTGGTGTAGCATTCAATTTTGACCGTCCAACAATATTTGAAGTCTGCCCAGCCAATGCACTAGAGGTACTATGATTTGTAACATCCATCATTGTCGCAGAAGTATCCCCGAGGGATCGTGCAGGCACATTAGGATTAGCTACTTGTGTAGGATTACTAGGATGTCCTTTATCCAAACTCACTACCTCTTGAATACCCTTTGCTGGAGCTGCAACATCAATACTCTTAACGTTCACACCATTAACCACAGCAGATGAAACCACTACATTATGCACTGCTTCACCACAATCGCTACCAGAGAGATGAGAAAAATTAGAACAAGTAGTCTGTTTTGTAGCATTTTTAACAGTATCATATTGGATATATGAAACAAATCGACCGGCAGCATCTTTCAATCCAGTTTTTTCTTTTACAACATTAGCATCATGTTTAGCTCTTTTGTTATTGAGATAGTCCCTTGCATCCCCTTGAATTTTGTCAACATTATGCACATCTTTTCCAGTCCTCACACTAACCAGATTATTCTCTGCCTTGTCCTCTGCCGCATTTTTTCCTTTTTTTACTCGACAAGTCTTGTCATCGTGACCTTGGTGTTTGCAATAAACACAATACTTAGGCAGGCTATCGTAAACTATTTCTTGATGAAAGTCAACAGATTTACCTGAAACTGAATCTGTTATCTGTAGCAAGACTTTTTTTTGGATGATTATCCAAAAGATCAAGAATAACATTAACTCTAGCCGCGCTAGGTCACGTTCTATCCTGCGCCGCCTTATCAATAGCTAGAGGTTTTCCCACAGCTGAGGCTATAGACATTAACGATTTCTTAGCAAAAAAACTTGGGGGCAGACCTGGGAGTGAAATCCATACAACTTCCTTGGACGTCTCCTCTTTCGGATTGAAACCCAAAGACCATGGGAAAAATCTGAAGAAAAATTCGTCGCCTTGGGATTTATGGTGTCCAGTCGACTTTGAAATGAAGTGAACATAATCGTTGAATAAATTAAACCTGATTAACAGATGACGAAATTCCAAAAGACCAACATTACATTGACCTTGAATATCAAATTGCGACGAAAATACTCTTCGCACTTCCGATAAATCTGGTCTTCCATATGAGAATTTTAGAACAACTGCTTGGAGCAAACCTTCTTCCCAAATGAAGTTGATAACGTCTTCCATGGTAAATTGAATAACTGGTTCACCATGGTCAAATTTAACTGGACAGATCTCTAACTTTGCCGGAGGAGGCTATTTAGCTTGAACCGTTACAGCATATGATTGCCTTGGCTTTCCATTTGGATTAGCTTTTATGAGATTTTGAATTGACTCTCCCACAGTCAAAGGCTGGGAAGAGCTCGACGCAGCCATGACTGCAAAAGTCACAAAACTTCAACAAAATCCCTGAAATAGAGCAAGGGTTCAACCATTGTTCCATACAACCGAGAGGTGATGAAAAATTGCTATGAAAAAGAGAGGATTGATCACAATGATAATAGGATTATTTTGATACTACTTATGCTATCATCCAAACGCCGGATGCCGGGAAAATGGCGTATGAACAGTGATGGATTCATTGTTCACTGGAAGAGAGTGGCGGCTAGGTTTGCACTTCTAAGTGATTTTTCTTTTAATATCGTTTTAATTATTTGCTACAAGAATTATGTAGGATTGATTAGCATTTTATATGTAAATTTGTTATTTGTAATTAATTTAGGATTTTTAGTAATTTTTGAAAATAAAATAAAAGAACTCTGAAAATAAAATAAAAAAAGAAGACCCAAATTGGGCAATTTGAATAAAAGCAACCCAACACCCCACACCCCGTCCAAGCCAGTCCAACTCGGTCGAACCCCAATTCCCCCAAAACAAAATCGTATAAGCATGATTTAATCTCAGCCATCTAGGATCTTTGATCCAACGACTGAGAACTGAGCTGTCTATAATATATATATATATATATATATATATCCAAGCGACCCCTCTCCCTAAACACCCCATCTCTAACACCTCTCATCAGAAACCCTAGCACCACCTCGTCTCTGCTGCCCACCACCGTCCGCCGCCGGACGAAAATTGCCCATGGCGGCGACAAAACTCCGATCAGCCCCAAATTTACACCATGGATCCTCCTCCTTCTCCTCTACCCAAATCTGTAATCACCTTCCTTCAAATCCTACCCCAGCTCCTCGAATCTTAGCCAGAGATTCTGATACTCTGCCGCAGTCGGCGGTGCCGCCACCAAACCGTTCCCGAATTAACACCAAATGGCCCACTCCTCTCCCTCATGCCAAATCCACACTCAGCATCCCTCAAACACCCCTGGATCGTTTGGAATATTGATTCGGAGGAGACGGCCAAAACCCTACCACCACTAAACTACCCAAAAACTACACCCTACAATCTTTTCACCTCTTTCATCTAAAATCCATAGCCAGTTTCCCTCAAATGTCCTTGCAACTCCCTAAAATTTGAAATCTAGGGTTTTCTAGAGTCTTACAAGTGGTGCATGAAGATTTACAAGGTTCAACACAAAAAATTAAGCTAAGTTTTTCTGTTTACTTTCTAATATCTCTCTCCGTCATCTCTTCTCTATCAGTTTGTTAGGTTTAAGTCGAGTCATTTGTCCTAATCGAGTTTATTTCTGCTTTTTTGGTTTAGGTTTCATGTTAAGTCTCTGAATTAATAACTTTAGTTTCTCTTGTTTAATATTTAAGTTTAATTAGTTTTAGTCAAAGTTATTTTTGGTTTGTTGATTTTGATTTCATGTTAAGTCCCTAAATTGATAAGCTTTAGTTTTCTTGTTTAATGCCTAAGTGGATCGGTCCTAGTCTAGTCTCTTTGTGGCATGGGTTTCATATGAAGTTCTTGAGTTAATTTTTTTTAGTTTTGTTTGTTGAAGATGAATTTCTTATTAATCTCTGAGCTTACTTAGTTGTAGTCAGATTTATTTTGTTGGGTTGAATTGCATGTTAAGTTCATGGGTCAATTAGTCTTACTCCTTTTGTTAGGTTGAATTTCATAAGTTTAATCAGACTTGGTCGAGTGGTTTGGGTTTTGTTGTTGGTTTAATTTGATGTCTCTAAAGCCTTGAGTTCAATTAGAGTTTAATTAAGTCTTTACTCCTGAGTTTAAATAAGAGTTGGTTGTTGGTCTTGTATATTGTTTAAATCAAGTCATTTGAGTCTTAATTAAGTATTCATTTGAACCTAGACTGCTTGACCAAATTATAGGGTATATAACAGGGTAACTAAGGGGTAAACTGTACAATACACCTAAGAAATCGTTTGGTAACAGCCTTAGAAGTTTCTAGTATGGGGTCTGATAGTATATTTTAGTCTAAACATGGAAAACAAGTCAGAAATTGAAGGACTTGTGAGCATATGATTTTTGACCGGTCGAAACCAACTCATATAGGACTCTTAAAGTTTAGGATTTTCTCTTTTAACATACTAGGATAATAATTTTTGGACATTAATGGCATATACATGTTCGTTACTATGTGTTAGGATTAATTAGGGTTTTAAATTGTCAAATAAACTTGTTTTATAAATTAAAAATAAAAAATATATATATGTTCCAGCACTTGAAAATGTATTTGTTCAATTTTAATTTATTTTAATTTTATATTTGATTTGTGGTTTTTAAAATAAATTAAGTATTTAATTTAAATTAAGAGAAAAGACAAAAAGATAAATAACAAAATACAATACATACATATATATAGCTGGCCACTCATGCTGGCCACAATTGGACCAGACCTAGTGGCCCAATTTACTTCCATCTCTAAGTCCACAAACCAGCCCAATACAACCAGCCAACCCAGTCCACACATCCATCGAGCAAAACGACACCGCTTAGGGCCCTTCCCATCACAACCGTCGATTTTTCCCGACCCAACGGCCACAGAAGCCCCTGCCCTTATGTAAACATATGTCCAAACACATTCAGTATACACACGACCAAATTCACCTTCCTCGTATCTCCAACGCCGACCACTGATCACCCTGGCACCACCCGTTCACCATCGGTTGACCACCCATTGTCGCCGCCGGAAATCGCCTCGCAGCAGCAGCGGGAAACCAAACGGCCCCAAAATTACACCCTGTAACCGGCATACCCTCCTCTACCCCGTCTCATGACTGGTTCCCTTCGAACACCACCCCTCCGCCTCGAATATTCATTGAAAGGTCGCCGGAAACCCTACCTCTGGCAACCCCCATCCCAAAGCCTCTCAAAACTACACCACTAAGACACCTCGACCTCCCCATTCCAACCATGCACACCACCACTCTCGGATCACCCTGAAACGCTTCGAATCTCATTCTGAAGCCCAACCCTAAATCCACAAACATGCCGGAAATGGTTCAAACCTCTCTTAGGTAATCCCTGAACCCTACTGACACTACCATGCCGTCCTTGAGTCTCAAACAATCCCCAGCCACTCAAATTTTCAAATCTGAGACCTACTGAGGTCTCAGAACTTCAAAAACCCTCCCCTGAGCTTTAATTTGATTAAACACCATCCTGGGAGTTTCAGAACCATATGGAAGGGGCCAAGATCCAGCTGACTTGATTTAAACAAGAATAAAAATGAGAGCTAAGTTTTCTACTTATCATTCATTTTTTCTTTAGCTTTTGATAACTGATTAGGGTTCAATACTCATGCTTGTTTTGTTTGTGACTAGCCTCTGCTTATCTTCATTGTTTTTTTCTTTAGCTTTTGATAACTGAAGTTTGAACTCCCATTTATTCGATTCTAGTTGTTCTTCTGGAAATTAGGGCTCAATATTCATGTTTGTTGTTTGTCACTAGCCTCTGCTTATTTTTCATTTTTCTTTAGCATTTTTGATAATTAATTGGGTTCAATAATTAAAGTCTAAACTCCTCTTATTTGATTCTAGTTGTTTCTGGAAATTAGGGTTCAATATTCATGGTTGTTTGTTTGTCAGTAAGCCTGGAATAATTGATTAGGTTAGTACGTGTTTTCAATTCTGCATTTCTTTTAATTTTGGTTGTTTGTCTGGTTATCCACAAAGTTCTCCTAAGATTAGGGTTTAATGTTCATAGGCTTGTTTGTTTGTCATTAGTTCATTATAATTAGCTTTTAAGTGATATGATTCTCATAATTTGATGAATTTTACTGATTTTCTGATTGTTTGATTGTGTCACTGAATGCATGTTATCATTAGCTTGTCAATCACAAGTTGTTTAGTTTAAAAGGTGATCTAAATTTAGCTGACCAATGTTAGTTAAGGCTGAACTAAGGTTAAAAGAATTGAATGGGGACAGGTTCAGGGGTAGGGTAATTTAGGAGAGTTAGTAAGGGTATAAAAGGGATTTGAAGTCATAAAAATTTGATAAGAAATCCTGTAGAACTTTCCAGCAGGGACTAATACATAATTCCGGCCTCAAACTTGAGGCACAAGTCAGAAATTGAAGGACTACTTTGGCAAAAATACAATTTGAGATGAGGACTAAAAAGAAATGAGTAAAAATCAGATGCCCTAATTGTTTGCTATAAATAAAACCATTTGGAGGTATTGAAAAGATCCAGAAAACCTTCATCTTTAACAATTGAGCTGGAAATACTGATCTGGAACTTTACTCTTCAATCCTAGAGCTAAAATACTCATTTCATAACTGAAAATACTATCAGTGTTGTTTTGAATCCATTTCTGAAAACCGAATTCTCTGAACACTCCGTTGAAGTCCTGGGTGCACTTTGCATTTGGCTGTTGATTGCTTATCTGATCCCTTCCATTTTACTCATAGGCTGTTTCCTTTGCTGCATTACAGGTACCAGTTAAAGCTCATGTATGTGAAGTTCCAAGTGAAATTTACTCTCAAATTGAAGATCTCCTTGTCATTTACATTTTTCCCCCCATTTCCTCTATTTAATCTTGAATATGAGTATAGTAATGGACTGATCTATTTTGTAATAACTGGACATTTTGGGACTGTTTTCATGTGTAATAACGGGACTTTCAGCTCAATTTTTGTATATGCTTGGGTAGTAGTCAATTTCGATTTCAGTCTGATGGGCTCAAGTGCTGAATTTGTGCACTTAGAGCTACCAGACCTGAAAAGTAGTATAGTCCACAGTTTCAAATCTCATTATGTTTAGTAATAGCTTATTTAAGATTTGTTTTGTATAGCAGAACCTGAATAATATAATTGAATTTTGGCAATTAGATTCATATATTCTGTCTGATGAGTATATGAATCGTATGATTCAAATTTAATGTTAGAAAAGTAGTACAAAAATAGTTGTTATCATTTCCTGCATGAATGGGTAAAGAATCGATTCTATGTACATAATTTCATACCAAACTATTGTTAGCCATTGGACTCTTTGGTTCAAATCAGTACTGGGCTCATATGTGAGGCCCAATCAGCATCTAAATGCTGAAATCTGATACGTTTCCTGGGCTAATCGATTAAAAGCCCAAACCAGTCAAAAATGGTTGTCAATTGTAGCCTGAGCATTGTGTGCTCCAGGGCAGTCCAAAACTCAGTTTACTTATGTGTCAATTGGTCATAAACGAGGCTAAGACGCACATAATCTTCCTAAACACCTGGATCATACATGAAATAATTAGTGGATTTAAACACAGCTTTAACAAATTTAGCATATGCCAGAATACCTTCTTAAAATAAATTGAGCCATGTAATTCAAATAAATACCATGCGTAGGCTCCTTAATCCATTAGAACGTATAAAAAGAATAGGAGGTGTCGTTTCGCAAATTTCACGGCCTTCCCATAAATATCAAAGGCATAGTTTCTATACGCGCGCGTGTTTAATAAAATACCTTCCTAAATTCAGATGCGCATTTATGCGACCCAAATCCAAATCTCAACGAAGATGGAACGTGTGAAAATCCACGGGTGCATTTATTTGACGTGGTTCGAGGCATGTTTTAACAATGTTGCAATTCTCTTTAAAATTACAATAAAATCGGTTCAAGGTTAGAAAGAACATAAGTTGAAACATGTTCTAAAAATTAGATAATTTAATCAAAATATAACAGTTGAGCGACCGTGCTAGAACGACGGAACCCGAGAATGCCTAACACCTTCTCCCGGGTAACAGAATTCCTTACTCAGATTTCTGGTTTACGAACTGTTAAACAGAGTCATTCTTTCCTCGATCTGGGATTCCAAATGGTGAATTGGGAAACCATAAATCTCCCAAATGGAGACTCTGAAATCTCTTAAATAATTGAATCACGTTTCGATCGTCCTTTAATTGGAAAAACTCCCTTATCTACACCCTTCGCCGGGTTGGATAGCCAAAAAGGAGGTGTGACAGCTATGGCGGCTCTGCTGGGGACTATTGCCCAGAATCTCTGGTTCAGGGTTCAAGAATTTGAGCTTAGAATAATTGTTGTATTTGGCTTTAACTATTATTTGATTTTACGTTGACTTAATGTGCAAAATGATTCTTTTACCGCTTTGATACTATGTGAATTTTATATAAACTGTTACAAAACCCGTCTCTCTTCACCTCTGGGGATGTCATTACTGGTTGAGACTCCTTATTCTGTTAGTGTCTTGCCCTAAATAAGAAAGAGGTCAAACAAGTTACAAAGTCGGACGATCTCGGAGGTCCCCGGTACGTAGCCCCCTCCTCGACTCGAGTTGTTCGCTCGGGTACACAGTCTAAACCCTATTCCGAGGTTTTCAACTTAGTATAACAAAATTTCATGCTGGATCCCTAGTAGAAATGTTTATTTGCATCATTCCTTTTTGACTTAGGGGACTCAACACAGGGGTTGGGTCCGTCTAGGACAGGTATACCCAAAAAAACAGACCACCCTGATGCATTTTTACGTACTACTTGCGCATTTATTTGCCTTAGACTCGCATGTTGACCGGCCTGTAAACAAAGGGATTCAATTGAGAGTAATAAGCAGTGCTAGGGTAATCGCTTTCAAAATCATTGCTCAAATAGCGCTGAAATGCTGTCCGATTTTTCAAAAAAAATAGAAGAAAATACAAAAAAAAGAGCACAAAAAAAGAGCAAAAAAGAGATACCAAGTTTCTTTTGAAGCTTTTCAATAAAGTCTGCTGGTTTTTGATAAATTATTTTGGCTGGGTCCAACCTTTTTCTAAAAAATGCCCGAGTTTTCCTTTTTCTTACTTCAAAATGAGTCGGATGGTGCCGTTATTGCAATAATAGCTGAATGATGCTACGAGGGACGCCGAAAGGTTGACTTTACACAAATGGCCGCCTCTGGATTTTATTAGGGTCGGTAAGCAAGCACAGCCTAAAAACCTTTCTTGCCAAAGTGTTGAAAGGCCGTATTCGCAAAGCCGACCCCTGTTTTAAAATAAATGTCAGTTTTTATGTTTTGAGAATACTAATTCGCCCTAAGAAATGTGCAGAATGAGCACGATAATCAACAAAATTCCGTTGGAGCTGCGGATGTGGTGGAATGACCTCGGAGAAGCCGGACAGAAAAAGGTCAATGTGCATCTGGGAAGCCTCATCGGTTTACTAAAAAACAATCCTAAGGTGGATATCATAAAGGCCTTAATTGCCTTCTAGGACGCAGCCCACAACGTCTTTCACTTCTCCGATTTTGAGCTGAACCCGACTTTGGAGGAAATGACGGGATACACTGGAACCCACACAATCCCACTAAGACATCAATACTTGATAGCACCTAGGGCCCTCGATGTGCACAAATTTTTGGATATTCTGAAAATTAGCAGAAGGATTCACAACCCTAATATGTCGGTAGGGTTTTTCACCCTCCAGTTCGTATACCAAAGATATGGCCACATCGGAGGATTCAACAACCCTGGAAACTTCATCTGTTGCAAGGTCGATTGGATCAAATGGGAGAAGCATTGATGCTTCGCGTTTATGGTATCCTTGTTGGGTATTTTAGTATTCCCACGAAAGGACAGAAACATCGATATACGGATTGTGGGGATCGTTAATACCTTGATGACTCAAGCAAAGGGCACTCTTGCTCCGATGATCCTGTCTGATATCTTTCGAGCCATTACCATTTGCAAAGTAGGAGGGGATATCTTTGAAGGCTGCAACTTGCTATTACAAATCTGGATGATTGAGCATCTATGTCCCAAGCCTCGGTTCATCAACGGTGGGTTGCCGATGAAAGGTTGCATAGAAGTTGACAACAAGGTGAAGGGCTTTAAATTACCAGAGGGTGTTGCAGAGTGGGTGTCACATCTCCGGTCTATTTCTACAAATTAAATACAATGGGCACTCAGTTCGCTCCCCATGGACGAAATTGTGCATATGTCCGCAACAGAATCGCATTTTCTCTTTATGGGCCTTAGAAGCATCCAGCCTTACGCCCTGCATCGGGTCTTGAGACAAATCTGAAGATGCCAGGTAGTGCCAAAAGAGGAAGATCAGAGCATCCTGGTAGTCAAAATTGGACCTGGTAGTCAGTTTCCCGAAGCCATGGTTCGCAAAATCTTGAATGAATGCCAATACCTAACCGTTGACACTTGTGTGAAGGAACCTGCCAGAGGTGAAGTGTCTCCAGGATACCTTGCTTGGTATAAGAGAGAAACTGAGCATGAAAGACCCTCAAAAAGGCCTCACTTCCGAGAGTTCATCGGGACATCACAAGAACAGTGGGATTGGCTAGCCAAAGAACATGAATATCGCGCTACCATTAGAAGGATAGAAAAGAAAATTAAGGATTTGTAATTCGAAAATAGCCTGGTAACTGCTGCTAGCGAAGGAGAAAAGAAGGTATTGGTGAAACAAAACAAAGCCCTACGAGCTCTGATTTAGGAAATGAAATCAGCCGCAGAAAACCCTCCGAGGATTAGAAAGGATGAAAAGCTTATAGAGAATATGCGCCAAAAGGTAACCGAACATGGTGTTGATCTGAATAGGGCAGAGGGTGAATTTTCTAGAGCTCGGAGACAATTAGCTAAGAGTGCTGAAGAAAGGGCATGCATACTGGAGCAGTTAAAAGAAGGAAATGACAATGAAAATGCTGGTCTAAAATAGAGGGTTATCATAGCTGAAAGCAAAATGGCCAAGTAGGCCAAGGATTTCAAAGCTGAGAGGGAACATTGCTATGCGATAATAGTAGGGTTGGAAAGAGATTTGTGGCAGTTTCAAAAGCTAAATCAGGTAAGTGAGCGGACTTTGGAAGCCCAGACTGAACAAATAGGGTGTCCGCTACAAGAAAAAGGGATTATCAGGGAGAAGGTGCAGGCAATTGCATACTATATTACCACCAAGTGCCATCACTGCGAAGACATGACAAAGTCTATGTTTTTTGCCTCTGCTATGACCTTTGTCCGACAAGTAATGGAAGATCTCCATTATCTCCAACGAAGCTTAGCGCGCAAACCCACAAGGCCGAATGACGCCCCGCCAGCTCCAAAAGCATTTGAATCATTGATGTACTCATAGATTTATATTTTTGCTGAAAAAGAAAAAAAGAGGCTGTTTGTTGCTCTTTCAAGGGTGTTAGACCCATGTCTGGTAGTTGCTCTTAGCCGTGGTAATTAATGTTTTTATATTTATCAAATCAAAAATCCCAAGATATTTTTGATGCGTAGTTAACCTTTTGTTTTTCGTGAACTACGCTAGGTCTGATTAGTGCAAAGTCATGATACGTAGGCAATCTACATAGGATTCGACCCTAATTGAACAAAATTGGAAATTGAATAAAAATAAAAGGGGAGAGAATAGGGGAGTCTCACGAATAAAAGCCGGGATGACGCAAGAAGTCAATGCATATAAGGACAAATTATCATTTAAGTGCATGCATATGTGGCTGCTTACATATTGGTAACTAACCACTAACGAGTCTTGGATATTGTGCATTACAGTTCCAAATTAGACAAGTGACTAGTATTCATGGCACTCTGGCAACTCACTCCTACAACACACGGTGAAAAAGCAAACAAGTTATGGCTAACCGAGACGCTGATGTCAGCATCGTGGACCCCTGGAAGGAGGCAGAGGAACTGGACCTGAACGCTATGAAAGAGGAGATGTACAAGCTTAAACACCAAATGGCCTAGGCATCTATCATGCCTCCAACCTATCATGCCAACCCACCTTTTATCCTGCCACTTGCCTAGGCATCTGACCAGTCTGTTACTGATCCGCCCTCAGGTTTCCCTATATACTCTCAGCATCAGGGTGCTGCCACCCAGCCACCAGTCCAACTACCCAAAGTCACTCCTTACCATCCCCCGCCAATTGCTCATATCTATGTGGCACCTCCACCCCCTGCACTGCACAGGTCATCTAGTGAACCACTACTACAAGCCTATGACCCTCAATACTATCCCCTTGAACCCGCCTACAAAGCCCAAGAGCCTTACTCTTATGCGCCTCGTCATGAAATCCCAATGAGAGTTGAGAAGCCGATCAAAGATTTCGAACAAGAAGAAATGCTCAGAAAAGTCCGGAGTCTGGAACAATCATTCAGGAACATGCATGGGTTAGGGGTCCAGGTGAACGTAGCATTTAAAAATCTTTGTTTATTCCCGTACGTATAGTTGCCTCCAGGTTTCAAAATGCCTAAATTCGACCTGTATGATGGTCACGTCGATCCTGTCGCGCATCTAAGATGGTTCTGCAGTAAAATGATTGGAGCAGGAGGAAATGACGAATTGTTAATGGCATACTTTAGTCAGAGCTTGAGTGGATCGGCATTAGAATGGTATACTCGACAGGATCCCAACCAGTGGTATACCTGGGATGACTTAGCTCAAGCATTTGTATGCCCCTTTCAGTATAATCTCGAGATCATTCCGAATCGCTTATCTCTGACAAAGCTGGAGAAGAAACACAACGAGAGTTTCAAGGAGTATGGATTCTGGTGGAGGGAACAAGCAGCCAGAGTTGATCCTCCCATGAAGGAGAGCGATATGGTGGACTATTTTCTGCAAGCTTTGGAACCTACCTACTTTGGGATTCTGGTATCAGCAGTAGGGAGACCTTTCAACGAAGTAGTCAAGATGGAAAGTATGGTGGAGGAAGGCCTAAAATCCAACAAAATCATGAGTTACTCTACGATAAAGGGAACTACTCAAGCGATCCAGGGGGGCTGGAGGAGGTTATGGGAAGAAGAAGAAAGAAGCAGTAGGCACACTGGAATCGGGAACCTGGTTCATGCCTCGGGCACCATCTCACTATGGTCAACCCCGTCCCCACCACCAGACATACCCACACACCCCATATGGCCCGTTGCAACATTATTATCCACCAGAGAACCTCATTTCTCAATCTATCATGCACAAGCATATACCCAACCTCCCACTCATACACAATGGCGTGCGCCACCCCCTCAAAATACCTATCCAAATCCACAAAACCAATACCTGTCTCCAAGAGATTACCACCAAATACCGAGGCCCGCCCCCCGAGGAAATCCGGCCATGAGAAATGAGAGGGTTCATAAAAATAAGACTTTCACTCCGCTTGGAGAATCTTACACTAGTCTGTTCCACCGACTGCGAGAACTGGTTATGTTAAGACCCATTGAGGCGAAGTTGCCAAATCCTCCCCCAAAGAATTTAGATTATTCGGTCAGCTGTGAATACTATTTTGGTGCACCAGGACATGACACAGAAAAATATTGGAAATGAAAGAACGCCATCCAAGAACTGATTGACTCCCACGGGATCGAGGTGTAGACTCCGGAAGTGCCTAATATTAACTAGAACCCGCTGCTGGCCCACCAAGAAACCAACATGATTGAAATTGAGGATGTAAACGGAGAGTTCAGAAGACCTTCAAATGGTAATGATGATCAAAGCTAGTGATCCAACCAAGGTCGAGAGAAGTAAGAAGCTGGTAACCAAGGCAAAGGAAGGCTACCAAACTATCATAGCGCAGGGGAGCTCAGCATGTGCAGGTGCACAAAAGCGGGAACAGGCAAAGGTAACAGTCCATGGAGCGGCTAGAGAGCCTGTCGCCATTGTGGAAGGTCTCCGCATAGAGCCGGTTAATGTGAAGCCAGTAATCCAGCCCCCAATCATCAACAATAGAGTTGTTCCTTGGAGATATGAACAAGCAATTGTAATGTACAAAGGGAAAGAAGTTAGAGAGGAAGTATGTGAGGCACGAGGCTTAACTCGATCAGGAAGGTACTTTGCCCCAGAAGAGTTGAGAAAGGGTAGAATCTCTAAAGATAACTCGGAATCAGTGAAGAAAGATGAAGAGATAGAATAATTCTGAAAGAAAATGAAGATACAGGACTACTCCATCATAAAGCAGTTGAGGAAAACACCGGCCCAGATCTCTTTGTTATCCTTACTAATCCACTCAGATGAGCACCGCCGAGTGTTGATGAAGATTTCGATTGAAGCTCATGTCCCAGACAATATAACGGTGAATCATTTGGAAAAGATTACAAACAAGATATTCGAGGTAAACCGGGTCATACTCTTCGACATGAATTGCCCATGGAGGGCACGGAGCACAACCGGGCTCTTTATCTGACTATGAAGTGTGAAGATGTCGTGGTCACTCGAGTTTTGGTTGACAACGGGTCCAGTGCAAACATTTGTCCATTATACACATTTACCACGTTGAAGGTGGAAACTGAAAAGGTCCGCAAGAATAACATCTGCGTTCGAGGGTTCGACGGCGGAGGTAAAGACAACGTAGGAGATATAGTGCTGGAATTAACTATAGGGACCGTCGAGTTCATTATGGAATTCCAAGTGTTGGATGCATCAGTCTCATATAATCTGTTATTGGGCAGATCCTGGATTCGTGCCGCCAAAGCAGTACCCTCTACACTGCACCAGATGGTCATTTGAGTGGGACATGCAAGAGATTGTTGTGCATGGAGAGGATAGTCAATGTACCTCAGGGGATATGATCGTGTCTTTCATTGAATCCGAGGAAAACAAAGGTCCATGGGATTACCAGGTGTTTGATACGGTGTCAGTTCAGAAGATCCCAGAAGGTGAGATTCTAGTAACCCCAAGGATAAAAACCGTATATGTCATGGTAGCCGTAGAAATGTTGAGAAATGTCTTTATACCCGGCAAAGGATTGGGAGCTTCTCTGCAAGGCATTGCACAACCATTGTTCCTTCCCAAGAATCTAGACGCTTTTGGTCTAGGGTTGAAACCCACAGCCGCCGACATAAAGCGAGCCAGGGAGCTGAGACAGAAAGGCTGGTTTGTCCCAAAGCCTATCCCAAGTTTATCCAAATTGTTTGTCAAACCCAGTAGTGGTCCCAGACCAAGGATTTTCGACCCACTGATCGACCTGCACGGAGATCTTGGTAAGGGGTTGTAAAGACTGTTCAATGAGGTGAATATGGTAGAGGCGGGAGAAGGATCGAGCAGGGCAGATGTGCAAATTGAGGGGGCATGTGCAAGAATCAAAAACTGGGAATCCACTCCTCTTCCCACTCGGAGGGACTCCTGGTAGTTAGCTTTGATTTTCCTTTCACTATAGTTTGTATTAGCATCATTTAGTTGTTAGTTCCATCCATTTAGATGCGAACTTTGTTATTTTGGAATCTAATGAAATGCAATTTCCCTTTCAGCAATGCTGATAGTTTCATTTTCTCTTTACTTTTTCTTCCCTTTTCTCTTTTGTACAGTTATTTTTATGCCGGTTCGAGTGATTTGACATGCATAAGGACCCATTGGCCCAATATTTTCAACAAGTCTAGTCCATAGATAATAATAGAACATGAGGACGAATGAGGGTACGATGAGGAAGGGGATTGGGATGAGATTGGCAAAGAGATGACCTAATTCGAAGAGAAACCCTAACCAAACTTGAATGATACAAAGGCAATCAATCTAGGAAGCCCGGATAATATCATAGAAACAAAAATAAGTGTCTATATGGAGACGCAACTAAGGGGGAAATAATCAAAGTATTGCTAGAGTATAAGGATGTCTATGCATAGTCTTACGATGACATGCCCCGATTGAGCACTGATTTGGTAGTCCACAAATTACCTACTGACCCGGCCTGCATCCCCGTCAAACAAAAGTTGAGCAAGTTTAAAACTGATGTAAGCGTGAAAATCAAAGAAGATGTGACCAAGCAGTTTGAGGCAAAATTTATCCGAGTCACACGATATCCCACCTGGTTAGCTAATGTCGTGTCATTATCAAAGAAGGATGGTAAAACCAGAATGTACGTTGATTACCATGACCTCAACAAAGCAAGTCCAAAAGACAACTTCCCCTGTCGAACATCCACATATTGATTGACAATTGTGCGAAGCATGAGATCGGATCATTCGTGGATTGTTATGCAGGCTATCATCAGATTTTAATGGATGAAGAGGACGCCGAGAAAACAGCATTTATCACACCATGGGGGACATACTGCTATAGGGTCATGCCTTTTCGATTTAAAAACGCCGGGGTGACATACATGCGGGCAATGACAACCATTTTCCACGATATGATGCACAAGGAAATCGAGGTCTGTGTGGAAGATGTGATTGTGAAGTCCAGAAAGCAATCCAATGATGTCAAAGATCTGAGGAAATTCTTCGAGAGGTTACGCAGGTATGATCTCAATTTCAACCCAGCAAAATGTTCATTTGGGTTCCCCTCGGGAAAGTTGTTAGGGTTCATAGTAAGCCGCAGAGGCATCAAGCTAGACCCATCAAAAATCAAAGCTATACAAGAATTGCCGCCACCTAGAAACAAAACAGAAGTGATGAGTCTATTGGGAAGGCTAAATTACATCAGTCGATTCATCGCCCAGCTCATGACCATATGTGAACCCATATTTAAGATGTGAAAGAAAGATCTGCGATAAAATGGACAGGAGAGTGCCAAGAAGCTTTTCATAAGGTAAAGGGATATTTGTCAAACCCACCAGTACTGGTCCCGCCAGAACTAGAGAGGCCTCTGATCTTATATCTGACAGTCTTGGACAACTCATTCGGGTGCGTGTTGGGTCAGCACGATGTTACTCTGAGAAAAGAGCAAGCCATATACTACCTCAACAAGAAATTTACGGCCTATGAGGCTAAGTACACTCATCTTGAAAGGACATGTTAGGCCTTGACATGGGTAGCCCAGAAGTTGAAACATTATTTGTACTCGTACACCACTTATCTCATTTCACGACTGGACCCATTGAAATACATTTTCCAGAAGCCCATGCCCACAGGGAGGCTTGCAAAGTGCAAATATTGCTTACTGTATTCAACATCATCTACACAACTAGGACTGCTATGAAGGCATTGGCAGATCATTTAGCGAAGAACCCCATAGATGAGGAATTGAACCCTTGATCACATATTTTCTGGATGAGGAAGTGATGCACGTCAATGAAATGGAACAGGATGAGAAGTTGGGGTGGAAATTTTTCTTCGACGGTGCTGCCAACATGAAAGGCGCCGGGATAGGAGCAGTACTCATTTCTGAAGAAGGGCATCATTACCCAGTTATAGCTCAACTCCGTTTCTATTGCACCAAAAACATGGATGAGTATGAGGCATGCATTTTGGGTTTGAGATTAGCAGCGGACATGGGTGTCCAGGAAGTCTTGGTCTTGGGGGACTGGGACCTTCTGGTACACCAGATCAAAGGGGAGTGGAAGACGAGAGATTTAAAACTCATACCTTATCGGCAATGCTTGCATGATCTTTGTCAACGATTCCGGTAAGTAGAGTTCAAGCACATTCCCAGAATTCACATGAAGTTGCCGATGCCCTAGCTACTTTGGCATCAATGTTACATCACCCGGACAAGGCTTATGTTGACCTGATTCATATTCGGGCCCATGATCAACATGCCTATTGCAACATGGTGGAAGAAAAGCTTGACGGTGAGCCTTGGTTCCACGACATCAAGGAATACATCAGGAAAGGTGTGTACCTGGTGCAAGACATGAGTGACCAGAAGAGAACAATCCGTTGGTTGTCAAGCAGATTCTTCAGCATCGGAAGGATATTATACAAGAGAACGCCAGATCTAGGTTTGTTAAGATGCATATATGCTAAGCAGGCAACGGTCATCATGAATGAGGTGCACGCTGGCGTTTGTGGGCTACACATGAGAGGATATGTTTTGGCTAAGAAGATCCTCTGGGCAGGGTATTATTGGCTTACCATGGAACGGGATTGTATCATCTTTATGCGCAAATGCCACAAGTGTCAGGTACACGGGGACCTAATCCCCTCTCCTCCGCCTGAACTACACACGATGTCTGCACCTTGGCCCTTCATTGCTTGGGGAATGGACGTCATTGGACCCATAGAGCCGGTAGCTTCTAATGGGCACCGATTTATCCTGGTTGCTATTGACTATTTCACCAAGTGTTTTGAAGCCAAGACCTTCAAAGCAGTGACCAAGAAGGCCATGGTTGATTTCGTGCACACAATTATTATTTGTCGGTTTGGGATTCTCAAGACACTCATCACTGATAATGGGGCAAATCTCAACAGTCACTTAATGAGTGAGGTCTGTCAGAAGTTCAGGATCGCACATCGAAACTCTACCCCGTACCGCCCCAAAGCGAATGGAGCAGTTGAGGCAGAAAAATAAGAATATAAAAAAGATACTTCAGAAAATGGTGGAAGGATCCAGGAAGTGGCATGAGAAGCTGCCTTTTGCATTGTTAGGATATCGCACCACTGTCCGCACTTCATTGGGGGCTACTCCATACTTATTGGTATACAGCACAAAGGCGGTGATCCCGGCCAAGGTTGAAATCCCCTCTCTTCGGCTAGTGGTCGAAGCAGGAATCGACGACGAAGAATGGGTCAAAGACCATCTGTAACAATTGAGTTTGATTGATGAGAAATGATTGGCGGCAGTTTGTCATGGCCAGTTGCATCAACATAGAATGGATAGCGCATATAATAAGAAGGTATGCCCCAGAAAGTTTGAAGCAGGTCAATTGATACTGAAGCGCATCCACCCTCACCATGCTGAGGCGAAAGGCAAGTTCGCTCCAAATTGGCAAGGACCATTCGTCGTGTCATGAGTGTTGTCCAACATAGCGTTGTATCTGACGGATGTCGAAAGGAAATGTGCGAAAATGTCCATCAACGCGGATGCTGTTGAAAGATATTATGTATGATTTTCTTCAGATCATTGTTTGTACTTGAAACCTGATTGTACTTGGCATATTTTCAAAATTGGAATGACAAGGGTATTTTGTTCTGCTATCCAAACACTTTATCTTTTACTAACCTTTTAAGCTTTAATTACTTTCTTTCATACCCCTTTTTAGGAATCAGTAACAAGAATAGAAACGCAAGTGTGAGAAGATAGTCAACGGAAAAGAAAGGGAAGAATGAAAAGAATGAAAAGTAGTAATAATAAAAAAAGAAAAAGAAGAAAAGAGAAAAAAAGGAAAAACAAGAAAATAAAACAGAAAAGAAAAAAGAGAAAAGGAAAAAGAAAATGAAAAAAAGCAAAACAAAAGGGAGAGAATAAAAAAACAATAAAAACAAGGAGTCGGTATGAACTTCGTTTGAACTGATTCGTTTCAAAAGGATACGTAGGCAGCCTCACGGTTCGGTCTCATCAAAAAAAAAATCTAAAAGTCCCCGAGCAAGAAACTGGGGCAGAAGTTGTGGTTGTTGTAAGCGTTTGATTCCGAAAGTTGTAATTTTGAACCCATTTAAATTATTTCGAGCCTTTGATACCCTTTCTTTCTAAACCTATCCAAAAGCCTACATTACGGTCCAAAGAAAGACCTTCTGATCAGTTTTCAAGAGACGTCAAGTTGAGAAGTAGAGGTGATGCATGTCAGGGGCAACACTCCGGGCCAAGCACGAAAGATAATAAATGAGAGAGTCTTATCAGTGAAAACCCTCACGAGCACCATAAGGCGACGAGAGATTGAGAGAAAATAAAACGAGAGAGTCTTATCGGTGAAAATCTTCACAGTCACCGTGAGGCGAAGGTAAGGCAAAAGCAAAACTCAGGAAGGGGCTATTGATTGGATGAATACTACAGGGCAAGACGGATCAGGAATTGGTTTAGAAAGGTCACAACGGCAAAAGCATGGCAGCAGAAAGCTGGTCATCGAAATCGATTGGGTCGAACAGGACGAAGTGCATGTCATGATCGCAGGAACCAGCGGCTTTCCTTTCAGATAAGTCCTCTTCTTTGCTTTCCTCAGCAGAAAGTCTGGAATTCTTCGTTCTAAATACCATTGGGAGTCTTCGCATTTCATTATTCTTTCAAGTCTAAATTCTTTTGTTAAAATAAAAGTAATGTCAAAGCCAATTATCAAACTCCCAAAGGAACAAAGAGCGTGAAGCCCAAAGGCGTAACAAAAATAACAAGCGTGGAACATCAAAGGGAAGGATTCATAAAAAATTTAATTGATGAAGGAGACAAGCATTGGCAAATTTGAAGGAATACCACACAGAAAATGCATGCAAATGAAACACAAAGATTCGGGTGGAACGTAAAATTGGCACAACACAAGTATGGGAAAGGTCAAGGGTTGACCCAACATGGCACCTCAACTCATCAACCATCTGGGAAAGGCATAAAGAATTCTGGAAAGGGGGAGGAAGTGTAACACAACATGGGAAGTAAATGTAAAGCCACAAAGGTCAAGGGTCAGCCAAGCATAATACATTGACTTGGTAATCTCGGTAAAGGTGCAAGAATTCGGGCAAAAGGGCTAGGAATGAAACACAGTGATGGGAGAGAAAATTAAAGCCATAAATGTTCAGGGGTCAGCCAATCAACTCAGGCAACGCATCATCAACATAGAAATTTGAGCACAACGGAACATGACAACGAGGAGGCCACTTCCAAAAAGAATGCTGCGAGCCAACCACCAATTTTCAAACTGACAAGTTTTCTTTGATTCACACAAGGACGGAAAAATTCCAGAAAAGCCTAAAAGAGGCCATCCACAGGGGAAGGCAGGCACGACAGGTATGACCAAAATCTCAGAATCCACTTGGAAGTGGCACTCAGTTAAAATTCGAAAGGGACATAGTCCGTTATAAACACCCTCCCCAGCAAAGAGCATAACGGGACAAGCTTTAACTATCAAAAATCTAGTAGAAACAACCAAGGGTTAGAATAGGCGTGAAAGTTGAGATGGAACACAGTTTAAAACTCAAATAGGGACGAGTAACATGGGCAAGCACCAATACCTCCCCAGTAAGAGTCGCATAAACAACCAGGAATTAGAGTTGGCATTTATGTTGGAACCTTCAGGGCCCTCTTGAAAAATGGGACTTAGAGCAAATATGCCCCAGCTAGAGTCGATAAGAGTCAAGAAAAGTCATCAGGACCCTCCTGAATAATGGAATTTAGAGGGAAAATTTCAAATTTCCCCAGCTAAGCCAGCAAGAGTTACCAGGACTTCCCTGAAAGATGGGACTCAGATATTTCCCCAGTCAGAGTCAAAAAGAGTTATCAAGACCTCCCAGAGAGATAGGACTTAGATATTTCCCCAACAAGAGACAATAAGAGTTATCAGGACCCTCCTGAAAAATGGGACTTCGATTAAATACTTCCTCAGCAAGAGTGAACAAGAGTTGTCAGTACCCGCCTGGATAATGGGAAGTAATTTTAACCGCCAATCCCAGCAGATCCCCAGCAAATATAACTCGTCGCAAGACATGGTGGAAATAATACCTTTTCATAAAATACAGCATAATCTTGGAATTGTTAGCAGTGGAGGATTGTCAAGACCAGTTTGTAATCAGGCGCCCACCTAGAGAACAAGGGAATATTTTTCAGTTTTGAATTTTTGTAATCGCACCCACCTAGAGAACACGGGAATATTTTTCAGTTTTATGTTTTTGCAATCAGGCGCCCACCTGGAGAACAATGGAATATTTTTCAGTTTTAAGTTTTTGCAATCAGGCGCCCACTTGGAGAACAAGGGAATATTTTTCAGTTTAAAATTTTGCAATCAGGCGCCCACTTGGAGAACAAGAGAATATTTTTCAGTTTTAAGTTTTTTCAATCAGGAGCCCGCCTGTAGAACAAGGGAATATTTTTCAGTTTTAAGTTTTTGCAATCAGGAGCCCACCTGGAGAACAAGGGAATACTTTTCAGTTTTAAGTTTTTGCAATCAAGCGCCCGCCTGGAGAACAAGGGAATATTTTCAGTTTTAAGTTTTTGCAATCTGGCGCCCGCCTGGAGAACAAGGGAATATTTTTTAGTTCTAAGTTTTGCAATCAGGCGCCCACCTGGAGAACAAGGGAATATTTTTCAGTTTTAAGTTTTTGCAATCAGGCGCCCACCTGGAGAACAAGGGAATATTTTTCAGTTTCAAGTTTTTGCAATCAGGTGCCCACCTGGAGAACAAACGAATATTTTTTAGTTTTAAGTTTTTGCAATCAGGCGCCCACCTGGAGAACAAGGGAAAGTTTTTCAGTTTTAAGTTTTTGCAATCAGGCGCCGACCTGGAGAACAAGGGAATATTATTCAATTTTAAGTTTTTTTGCAATAAGGCGCCCACCTGGAGAACAAGGGAATATTTTTGAGTTTTAAGTTTTTGGAATCAGACGCCCACCTAGAGAACAAGGGAATATTTTTTAAAAGCAACTCGAGTTTAGCAGTCAGGCACCCACTTGTAGAATGGGGGAATAATTTCAACGAAATACATGTCAAAATCCAACAGTTCGGCATCATACATGGATGAAGGAAAAGTTAAACAGTTAGTGAGGCCACAAAGAGTTCGTAGAAAGAAATACAATGCGACGAAGCAACAAGGATCAAGATGGAAGAAGTAGTTAGGATCTTCTTTGTAATCCATAGCCTATAGCTTAGTCTAGTTTTCTTTTATTTTTCGAAAGGAGTAATAAGGAGGTCAGCAAGCAGTAACATCAGCCAGTCGCAGTCTGTCGATAGTCCCAGCTACCAAAACTTGTAGAACTACACTGACCTGATTCCTCTATTGCCGAGGATATGTAGGCAACCATTGAAGCAAGGTTTGGTCAGAAAGTTTTCAAAGTGCTTCACATGGAGTATTCAACTGGACAAAATCGCTCATATTTTTTCACTTGTCTTTGCACGAATACCTTTCGCGTTCCCGCGCAAAGAGGGGCAGCTGTGAGCATATGATTTTTGGCCGGTCGAAATCAACTCCTACAGGACTCTTAAAGTTTAGGATTTTCTCTTTTAAAATATTAGGATTTTAATTTTTGGACATTAATTGCATATGCATGTTCGTTACTGCGTGTTAGGATTAATTAGGGTTTTTAATTGTCAAAATAAACTTGTTTTATAAATTAAAAATATTATATATATATATATATATATATATATATATATATATATATATATCTGTGTGTGTTCCAGCACTTGAAATTGTATTTGTTCAATTTTGATTGTCTTAATTTTATCTTTGATTTGTGGTTTTTAAAATAAATTAAGTATTTAATTTAAACTAAAGAAAAGACAAAAAAATAAATAACAAAATACAATACATACATATATAGCTGGCCACTCATGCTGGCCACAATTGGGCCAGACCTGAGTGGCCCAATTTGCTTCCATCTCTGAGTCCACAAACCAGCCCAATACAACCAGCCAACCCTGTCCGCGCATCCATCGAGCAAACCGACACCGTTTAAGGCCCTTCCCATCCCAACCGTCGATTTTTCCCGTCCAACGGCCACAGAAGCCCCTCCCCTTATGTATACATATGTCCTAACACATTCAATATACACACGACCAAATTCACCTTCCTCATATCTCCAACGCCGACCACTGACCACCCTGGCACCACCTGCTGACCACCCACTGTCGCCGCCGGAAATCGCCTCGCGGCGGCAGCCGGCAATCAAACAGCCCCAAAATTACACCCCGTAACTGGCATAATCTCCTCTACCCCGTCCCATGATTGATTACCTTTGAACACCACCCCTCCGCCTCGAATATCCATTCAAAGGTCGCCGTAAACCCTACCTCTGGCTACCCCCATCCCAAAGCCTCCCAAACTTACACCACTAAGACACCTCGACCTCCCCATTGCAACCATGCACACCACCACCGCTCTCGAATCACCCTGAAACGCTTCGAATCTCAATCTGAAGCCCAACCCTAAATCCCCAAACATGCTGGAAATGGTTCAAACCTCTCTTAGGTAATCCCTGAACCCTGCTGACACTCGCCATGCCGTCCTTGACCACTTAAAGCTCATGTATATGTTTTGTTCCAAGTGAAATTTACTCTCAAATTGAAGATCTCTTTGTCATTTACATTCCACCCCCCCCCCCCCCCCGCCCCATTTCCTCTATTTAATCCTGAATATGAGTATAGTACTGGACTGATATATTTTGTAATAACTGGATATTTCGGGACTGTTTTCATGTGTAATAACGGGACTTTCAGCTTAAGTTTTGTATATGCTTGGGTAGTAGTCAATTTCGATTTCAGTCTGATGGGCTCAAGTGCTGAATTTGTGCACTTAGAGCTACCAGACCTGGAAAGTAGTATAGTCCATAGTTTTAAATCTCATCATTTTTAGTAATAGCTTATTTTAGATTTGTTTCGTATAGCAGAACCTGGATAATGTAATTGAATTTTGGCAATTAAATTCATATATTCTGACTGATGAGTATATGAATCGTTTGATTCAAATTTGATGTTAGAAAAGTCGTACAAAAATAGTTGTTATCATTTCCTACATGAATGGATAAAGAATCGATTATATGTACATAATTGCAGACCAAACTGTTTTTAGCCACTGGACTCTTTGGTTAAAATCGGTACTAGGCTCATATGTGAGGCCCAGTCAGCATCTAAATGCTGAAATCTGATATGTTTCCTGGGCTAAGCGATTAACAGCCCAAACTAGTCAAAAATGGTTGCCAATTGCAGTCTGAGCATTGTGTGCTCCAGGGCTGTCCAGAACTCGGTTTACTTGTGTGTCAATTGGTCATGAACGAGGGTAAGACGCATATAATCTTCTTGAACACCTGTACATGAAATAAATAGTGGATTTAAACACAGCTTTAACAAATTTAGCATATGCCATAATACCTTCTTAAAATAAATTGAGCCATGTAATTCAAAGAAATACCATGAGTAGGCTCCTTAATCCATTAGAACGTATAGAAAGAATAGGAGGTGTCGTTTAGAAAATTTCATGGCCTTCCCAAAAAATATCAAAGACGTAGTTTCTATAGGCGCGCGTGTTTATAAAATACCTTCCTAAATTCGGATGCGCATTTATGCGACCCAAATCCAAATCTCAACAAAGTTGGAACATGTCAAAATCAACGGGTGCATTTATGTGACGTGGTTCGAGGCATGTTTTAACAACGTTGCAATTCTCTTCAAAATAACAATAAAAGCAGTTCAAGGTTAGAAAGCACATAAGTTGAAACATGTTATAAAAATTAGATAATTTAAGCCAAATATAACAGTTGAGCGACCGTGCTAAAACCACGGAACCCGGGAACGCCTAAACCTTCTCCCGGGTTAACAGAATTCCTTAATCGGATTTCTGGTTCACGGACTATGTCATTCTTTCCTCGATCTAGGATTCCAAACGGTGACTTGGGACTCCATAAATCTCCCAAGTGGCGAATCTGAAATCTCTTAAATAATTGAATCACGTTTTGATTGTTCTTCTATTGGAAAAACTCTATTATCTACACCCATCGCCGGGTTGGATAGCCTAAATGGAGGTGTGACAGGACTCTCTAGCTAAAAAGAGAAAACTAAAAAGCAGTAAAAGGGTATACTTAAAATCTGAAGTTGCCGTAGTAAATTGCGTATAAAGGAATTGTTACTTAGGGTCGAAGGGAGATTTGGAAGCACTGAGAATCCTAAAATTTCTAGGTAAATGAAAACTTCTAAACAAAACATTGTTCCTTTAGAGTTTTTCCTGAGATCCGGGATTTTTTTTTATTGTTAAAATCATCTTTGAATATTTAGAAGCTAAAAAATGAGTTGAATCGTTTGAGTACTGGTTTGTTTTGGTCAAATTTGGGATAGATCTGTGATAATTGGTCTCTATTGACATCACTTGTTTTCAAGTTTGGTTCAATTGGATTTCTCTTGGTTATTTTTGGGCAATTTTCCTTGTTAAACACTATATATGTTGCTGTTGAATTATGTTGTTTGATTTACTGCTATTGTTGTTACCTAAGCTCATAAACTTCCTTGTTTACTGTTGTAACCAGGTATTGTTATTAGCTTATACTTGAAGAATGCTCTCTGAACATGTAAAGGATGTGAAGTTCCTGTTGAATGAGATAGCATTGGAAGCTGAATTCATTTTTTACAGTTCTTCTATTCCTAGTGAGATTTAGAATGATAAATGTTGATTAGGTTTCCTTATTCCTGAACTATGTGTAAGAAATACTTATCGAGTATCCCTGATGTGTATTGATGAACTATACTAATGGATCTATGCATATCTTGTTCAGTAGTGTTATTTTTACAGTAGTTTAATTTTGGTATATTCAAGGTCTGGCATCATGTTAGTTTAAACTGTTACTCTGGAATGTTATCAAGCCTGGAAATGATCCTAAGAATAATACTTAGGCTCATACCAGTATTTCAATACTTAGTTTCTGTAGCTTTAACCTAGAGCTTATGTGATTAGAGTTCAAAAGTTGCATCTCTCTTAGTTTGAACGTTTTAATTACTGTAATTTGTCCATTAACTGCATATTGAAAGTGAAGTCTGATGCATTAGTATAAATTTATTTGCATCGTCGCCTGGACCATTTAGATCATAAGTATTGTGCCTGATTACATAATAAACAAGCCCAAAGGTCTTCAGCCCATTGAATTGATTCCTGTATCTAAAGTTTGGGCCTGTAAGGACTCGATGTTGAGTCCACGCGTTTAAATCAGCTGAAGCCTCAAGGTTTAGGCTCAAGGCTAAGCCCAAAACTAGACAGCCCTCTCAAAGAAAGATATAGTCCTCCCTTTAAACTGGGCTCCCTTTTTCTCCTTTCACGCTAAGCTCTTAAAGAATTAATGTCCACTTCCCTAAAATTTAAGTAGTAATTAGACTCCTTTTTGAATAAATTAGGAGAGACATCTTAGATAACATAATATTCCATGGCCCTTCAAGCTTAGTCTAATATCCTTAAAAATGAGATCGAGGTGCGCCACGCTAAACAAAAAGCATAAAATGTGTGGCCCTCTCTAATTATGTCCTTAAAATCCTTAGAATTGGGAACGTGTCATTTACCGAATCTTCATGGTATCCCGCAGAGTTAATAACACGTTAGTTTCTTTAGGCTCGCATTTTAATAAATTTACTTGCTTAAATTCGGGTGCATATTTATGTGACCCAAATTTAAATCCCAACGATGTTGAAACACGTCAAGGATCGTGAGTGCATTTATGTGACGTGATTCAAGCGTGTTTTAACAGCATTGCAATATTCTCAAAATTAAATAAAAGCGGTTTAAAAGTAAAATTTGCACATGGATACAAACTTTTTTAAAATTCATATAATTAAGCCGAATATAATAGTTGAGAGAGCGTGGTAAAACCACGGAACTGGGGAATGCCTAACACCTTCTCTCAAATAAATAGAATTCCTTACCCGAATTTTTGGCTCGCATGCTGTAAATAAATAAATCACATTTTGATTGTCCTTTAGTTGAAAAAACTCCCTTATCTATGCCCTTCGCCGGGGTTGTAGTGTTAAAAAGGAGGTGTGACACTATCAACCGGGGCATCATTTGGATTAGTTAGGTTAAGATCATCAACAGGACTAGTGGGTGAATCATCATCCGGTTGTGTTTCATATAAATCTATTTTCTGCTTATCTTCTTATCAATAGTTAGATTACCATAAAGAGAATTCATATATTCACGATTTAAGTGTTCACAACCTCCAATATTATGCACATATTGACTCTCAGCAAATTGTAATAAAGTAATATCACCACCAAGAATAGGGGCAGATGGAGGGCGGGTATGGGGGTTGGGTAGGAAAATTAGAGGAGAAATAGACTGGCCACTAGATTCACCACTCTTGGATTTTTCCTTATTTTAACTAAATAATTTTTTTAAGGAATAGGCCATCTTAATTATAATTATACAAAGTAAATAAAACAAAAATAAAATTATAATATTAAAACTAAAGAGTTGGAACGAGTTTACCGAATTGATGAACAACTTGTTGAAAATTAATTAACGTTGAATACTTGAATACTTCAATTCACCAGCTTAATAATTTCTCACACAAGTTGCAACAATTAGTAACCAATTTTAGAAGAAAATTAGAGAGAGACTGATGATTTTGTGAAAAAAATAAAAGAATGAGGGGGTATTTATAGTTGAAAATAAGGAAAAAATATAATTATAGAAAGTTTGGGGTTAAAAGAAGGTTGGGGGGTTAAATGGCTAATTTTATAAATATTCAATGGCTATTTTGGCAGAAATAACTGTTGGATTTTAAATGGGTGACGCTTAGATTTTTTTGTGGAAATATTTTTTAAAATGTAGTCATTGGCCTGTTTGGGACCGATTATGACCGGTTGAACTGGCCCACTTAGTACCCGATCCCAGTCCCAACGATCTTCTTAGAACCGACCCACTTGGACATGCACCTCCCCTTGGTCACGGGCTTAACGGGTAGGCTCGTTTAGGCCCACTTCCCTTATGGGCTCACGGACCTGGGCCAGGGCCGGACCTAACTGACCCACATGCTAGCCTTAATTGGAATCAATGTTGTACAAAAATATTTAAATAAATTTAAAGTACAACTACTCATTAAAAATGAATTTTACAATATGAAGAGACCTAAGGTATGTTTGAAAAGACACGCAGTAATTGAAATTAGTGAAATTACTAGTCCAGTAATTGCATATTGTAGTAATTACGACGACCAGTTTATTTGTTATAACGTAATTACAAGCATGATGTTTGGTTGCACAAGTATAATTGCACAGTTAGATTAAATTTTAAATGAAGTACTTACCAAAACATAAAAGTTAATATAATAAATATATGCGTATAAATAATTTTTATAAATATAAATTATATTAGATTTGTTGTTTAAGATGCATATTTTTTCTTAAATATACACTAATTGGTAATAATATATTTATAACAAATATTGTAAAAATAATTTACATTTTTTAAAATTAATAATATTATTTTAATTAAGTATAAAAACTAAAAACATACATTTAGTAAGAACATCATGCAAGTTTGATAAAATAAATTAATATTTATAAATATAATGTCAAAATATTATGCAAATATTTGACAAAACTAATATATCAATTCTAATTAAAAATAAATAATATACAATATGAAATAACAAGATAATACTATTAAAATAAGTAAAGTGGAACCATAACTGTAATACAATTTCAAATTCCCACAAAAAAGCACTTTAACATATGTCAAATTCTAAAATAATAAAAATAATTTTCAATACAACTTAAGAATAAGAAACATAAAGTTTATAACCTCATTTAACAATAATAATGACATCACTCATTGTGCCATGTCTGTTAATGATGCATTATTTCTAATATTAGGACGCGTAGTTTCAAAATTAGAATAATAACATAGTTATGCAACATGAGAAAAATAAAACAAATAAGAAATAAAATATACGGGCAATTTCATAGAATCACCAGAAGTAAAGATAGAGAAATAAAGATAAATAATATACTAAGAAAATATATTTTCAAAATTTATAAAAAAGTAAAAAAAAATAAAAATAAAAATTAAATAAAATTAAATAATCGAAATAAAAATGTTATAAAGAAAATAAATTTAAAAAAAAAGAAATTAAAAAGTAACATTGTAATTATACAGTATAATTATCACATCCCCCTTGACAATTGGATAGTGTACTTACACCTCTCCAATTACACATAATTTCATGCTAATTAGGTAATTACTTGGCCAAACAAACGTGTCAAACTGTATAATTAACTCATATCCAATTCCTTGGTGTCTTGCCAAACGCGCTATAGAGGAAAAATGGAGTATGAACTCTAGAGTAAGCTCCATGAGCTAATTTTAGTGAGAAAATCTCACTTTATATCCATTAATTCCAAACAATTTACGCTTTAATGTCCGCGCCCAACCTATTTACTACTCTTATCCATGCGTCTCAAACTATTTACCCAGTTTTCGTATAAAATCTTCCACAAGTACAGTGAAACTAAAAAAACCAAAAAATAGCAAAGAAAAAGGTAGCCACATATGCGGAAGAAGGAACATAACAACCTTAGTTAGTTCTTGCACACAAACTCTTCCTTTTGACACATCCAGATGTCAATGACTTGGATAAAGTTCGCCTCCGTGAAGAAGACTAGGACAAACTCTTCCATTTCCCTTATATCTTTCTTTAAAACGAAATTAGATCTGATTATCTGAGAAGTTAACCTCTAGCTAGTTTCACTTCTGCTTCACTTTTTTTTTATAGTTCTTTTCCTAGCTCTTGCCTGGGCCCTTGAATTTAAAATTTTTATTATAATTTCTTGTTTGATTCAAAATGTGTTGATAAATATTGCTTATAGTATTTTATGGAAGTTCATACTAAAATTTGATAGCATTTAGAGGTGATTTGAGGTATTGAGATCTAATTTTTCAGTTGAAAATTAAAAAAGAACACAGCTACAATATACCTCTATGGTGTACAAAATGTTGTGAATATATAGCTATACTGCAATAGTATACTATTATAGTATACAATATATTGTTATAGTATACTATAATATTATGCAAATATCCTATAACAGTATGCTATAATAATATACAATATACTATAATAGTATAATTATTACAAGTTAATTCACTTATTTTTTTCCTTTTAATTTTCTTTAAGCTTTTATGTAATGTGAGGGGCAAATTGAAAATGCAATATATATATATATATATATATATATATATCTATATATATATATATATATATATATATATATATATATATATATAATCGTATATTCTTAGAATTAGACCCTTTTAAAAAAAATTAAAAGTTTTATTGAGAACTGATACTATTTCAGTTTAATAATTAAATTAATTTTTAAACTCTTTAACTACAATTATATATTCTGTTGGTATAGCTATATACTATATTTGTATCATATATTAGTTAATATTTTATTATTGTATTAGCTACATTTAATTAGTACACAATTAATTTTTCTTTAGTAATAGTATAAAAAAAGAATTAAAAAAATAGAGAAAGCATGAAATTAAATTAGATTGTGAAGAGAAAAAAGAATATAAAAAAAGAAGTTAAATGAAATTAAGAAAAGAAAAAAAAAGAATAAACCGAGAAAAAAGAAAAGGAGAAAAGAAAAACATAGAAAATAAGCATAAAAATAAAAAAGAATTAAAGAATAAAAAAAGTCCTCACAAAAATTACACTGAGTAAGAAATGTAATTAGTTTATAAGTTGAAAAATAAATGAATATACAAAGATAAATAATTTTATTTTTATGGATAACTATGTCAAAACTCGAATTTGAATATCCAAGAATAGCCTTTCTTTTGGTGGGGCAGCCCATTAGGTGTCAGTGACAGTCCTACAGTTTTGGATCATCACAAGATTTCATCTGTTTCCCACTGCATAAATCATCTTATGGAAAATTTTCTCTAAAGCAAATGGGCCAAACAAGCAATGCAACAAATTGTAACCAATGTACACTGCAATTGGATTTGCTGAGGTAACGATCATCTTTCAAATGATATAATCAAAACGGCACTGCAATCAGCCATTTAATCAAGAGCACATTAATTTGCCAAAAACAAACAGATTTTGTCCACAAACACTGTATTCTGGTATGTGGACTGAGAACAACGTTGGCTCCCTTGTATTTGGGGAGTTGGACAGCCGTTCCGCTTATAAGGACTTTATTCTTTGTCCATTGAAAAAAACACAAAAAATAAACTACTTAAGGCTGTATCTCAAACATGATATATATAGAGCATCTGATGGTCCAGATAACGAAGAACATTTCTTCGGTGAAATATGTAAATTCAGCAATCAAGAGGAACTAGGCTCTTCATTGAATGAGTAGGAGATACAATAACTTAACAGTGTCGGTGAAATGATATTTATAAAATTCTATTAGGTTTAAATAAATTTCTAAATGACCACTTCATGTCCAACTGTCTAGACTACTGCACATCATGGAGGTCCATCCACAACTTGTGCAAACTATACAAAACTATTCTCTTTCACCTGAACCAATACGTATACCCCACCCCAAAACAATTACCAACACGAACATTTTACACTCCAACAACAGCATTTTGGACATGTGCATGAGCATTTAGGGCACGTGCACGAACACTTCGGGCATCCACATGAACATTCTGGGCCCGCACATGAACATTTGAGGCAGCCAGGTTTACAACATGACAAGCATTTGAGTTGCCATTTGGGCCAAAGACAACATTTTGTGCAGCTCAGTTTTGAGCAATTTAGATAATTAGGTAGTCTGCATTTAACTTGGCAACAGCAGTTGGTAGAAATGGTTGTATCTGATCTCTTCGGTAGACGTAGAGTTTGTCTGATCTTTTTAAGCCTGATTTGAGTGGTCATGCACTCCATTTCTTGAATAAACCTGCAAAGGTGGCGGATGTAATCTGGGTAGAGTTCCAAGTTGCAGTGGCCTCCCCCTTTGATCCATAAGGGTTCATATGGATCCCTAGCCATTTTCCAAAGTCCATTACCATGCAGCCAGTTTACAACATCATCCTCTGTTCCCTGTAAAACAGTAGTAGGAACCCATCAAGATGTTGCACCAATTAAACAGAGAAAGACCTTAAGTATATTTGCCTTGTTTCCTTTCCTCCATTTTATAGCTGACCCATAAAGCACAAGTGTAGGAAAATTTATTCCATAGGACATCAGAAATTTTACACTGTTTTTGAGCCGAAAGTCTAATGGAAACAGCCTCTCTACCTTCATAAAGTAGAGGTAAGGTTTGCTGTAACGACCCGGCCGGTCATTCCAAGAGTTGTAGCCCCATTTCCCCATTTCTGCTTCTTTTTGTGTTGTTCTTCAGTTATATTATGATATGTCGGGTCAGTTGGTTCGGGTCGGGAGTAGTTTCGGAGAGGATTTGAGACACGTAGGCCTTATATGTTTGCATTTAATAGAGGTCTGAATCTTAATCATTCAGATCTCAAATATTAAGTGCGTTTGTTTTTAAAGCCTGAATCTTAGTTACTTAGATCTTAATCATTAAGTGTGTTTGTTTTTTTTACTTCGAAACCACTTAGGGCCTGAATAGGTATGTATGATTAAGATCTATAATAGAGACTTAATTTCTTTAAGAGCTATCACATATTCGTTATAAACTGCCGCCACTACCTACCATTATCAACTCCCACCATGTGGTGACACCACCACACTCGACCACTACCACCCCCACCACCATTACGCCACCATTATGACCATATCACCCACTATCCACAACACTCCGATCACTATATATCATTCTCATCCACAATCAACACTCATCCAACTCAACTACCATCACCCGCCATTATTAACTATCACCAATCACCACCACTATCCTCAATCATTATCGCCACCATTACCAATCACTACTAGCTACTAGCATGAATCATCATCATCAACCAAAATTACCACCAACCACCGCCTCTAATCGGCATTCATCCATTAGTCATCACCACCAATAACTATCATATTTTAAAATACTATATATTTTATTGATATAATATTAGATTAGTTAGTATTTTATTTGAATTTTATGTTTATTAATTTTCAAATAAAGACAAATTGTATACATTCACATGTTAAAAATCAACCAGACTTAATCATTTCTATTCAGAACTTAATACACATCTTAATATATTCAGATGTGTATTCAAATTCAGATGTCCTATTCTCAAAAAAAATGGGGCCTTAGTCTCTTTTGTGAACGCTTAAGTTGGGAAAGTTGATCGGATGTTGACTTATGTTTAAACAATCCCGGATTTGAATTTTGATAGTTCAGTTAGCTCGATAGGTGATTTTGGACGTGGGAGCGCGTTCGAAATGTATTTTAGAGGTCCGTAGCAGAATTTTGACAATTTCGGACGGCAGTGAAAATTTTGATATTGGGGTCAGATTGGATTTTCGAAAGTTGGAGTAGGTTCGTGATGCCATTTGTGACGTGTGCGTTAATTTAAAGGTCACTCATATGTGATTTGATAGGTTTCGGCATCGTTTGAGTAATTTAGAAGTTTGGAAGTTCTTATGCTTGAATTCGAGGGAGATTTGGTGTTTTGATGTTGTTTTGAGTGATTCGAAGGCTCGGCTAAGTTCATATGTTGATATATCCCTAGTTGTATGTTTGGTTGAGGTGCCGAGGGGCTCAAGATGATTTCGGATGGTTAACAAAACAAGTTTGGAAATTGGAGGAGCTGCTGAAGTTGAAACTCAGCTATCATAACCGCACCTGTAGAGTGGGAGCCGCAAATGCGACCACAAGGGACTTGAGCAGGAGCCGCAAGTGCAAAGTGTTTCCCGCACCTACAAAAGCACAAATGCGGACAGGCAAGCGCAGGAGCGAGAGAGGATGTATAGGTGCGAAGTTGCTCCCACACCTGCGATTATTGTAGATGCGGTCATGAGGTACTGATGCGGTCCCAGGGATTTAAGTGATTTTTCACCCGATGCGGATATTTTTACGTAGATGCAGCACCACATCTGCGTATCTTAGGACGCAGGAGCGAAAAGCTTGGGCTTAAGGTATAAATATAAGACTTCGCGAATTTTTGTTTATTTCCACCATTTTCAAGTCAGACATTTGAGCTTTTGGATTGATTTTGAAGGGGAATCAAGGGTTTTTCAGTGAGGTAAGTTGCTTGAGCTCTAAATACTCCTAACTATGGTGTTTTCCCGTTGATTTCCCACCCAATTAGTACAATTTTGAAGTGAAATAAGGGGTTAAGGATTTGAGATATTGGTGAAATGATTTTGGGGTTTGGAATGGTCATTTGATGTCGGATTTTGATGAATTTGGTATGGATGGAATCGTGAGTGAATGTGTTTTCTAGTTTTATGACTTTTGTCGGATTCCGAGACGTGGGCTAGGGGGTCTAGTTTGAGCTAATTTCGGGATTGGAGCCTAATTTAGTAGTTTTCTTGTGTAATTGGTTCTTTTAGCATATATTGATTGTGTTATATTACTTTTGGCTAGATTCGGGACATTTGGAGGTCGATTAGAGAGTCAAAGGCGTCGCAGAGTAGGATTTTGGCTTGATTTGAAGTAACACTTTCAAACTTTGTTCTGAGAGTTCGAAACCCCAAACTATGTGTTATGTAATTAGTATTGAGTTGACACACATGACAAGTAACGGGCGTGCGAGCATACACCACGAGAATTGATAGGCTCGGGCTGCACGGCGCAGCAGCTATATTGATTATGATAGCGCTTAGGCCTTAAGAGCCCCTCCGGAGTCTGCACACCCACAGTGCGCACCGGATGATATTACTAAGAGATGGACCTTCCCTAGACATGGATGTAGTCTAAAGCATTGATACCTAGAGATGGATCTTCTTAGGGCTGGAATGGCCTTCCTCTAGGCTGGATGACCATATATACTACCGAGTGGTTGAGCACTTGAGAGTGGACGTACATGGTGCATTTCATATATTCTGTGCAATGGCACGTAAAGGTTAACTGAACTATATATCTCACATTGTCCAGAGTTGTATTTTCTTTACTGCTTGAGCTGAATACTAGAATTGAAAGCATGCCTACTTTTCAGTACAGTTTACTTCTGTTTACCTGTTGAGGTTAAGTTCGTCACTAACTATCAGTCTATAATTTGGACTTGTTACTTACTGTGTTGGTGTACTCACATTACCCTATGCACCTTATGGCCATGGTAGTAGTTGCTAAACTACTGCTGACCATTGGAGATGGTAAGATAGCTTGGCTGGCGACCGCAACCCTACTTTCTTCTTCTCTATCTTCCTCGTAGTTGTATTTTGGATTTTTCCCAAACTATATTAGTTTTATTGTTATCAAAATAATTGTAGTAGTAGCTCATGACTCAGTGACACACTAATGTCTGGGGCTTTATTTTCTACATTTCTATCTTTGAGATAAACTCTTAATCTCTTTTATGAAATTGTGCTAAACATGATGTTTGTTGCCATATCTTTTAGTGAATTATCGTGGTATTGTGGAAGTCGGCTGGCCTAGTACTATTGATAGGCGCCATCAAGTGAATTATCGTGGTATTGTGGAAGTCGGCTGGCCTAGTACTATTGATAGGCGCCATCACGACATATTTGAGTTTAGGGTCGTGACATCTGCGTACACATTACCCTCCTCCGACCCCACTTGTGGGATACTACTAGGCTTCTTTTAGGTCATCAGAAATTAAAAGGCAATTGTAGATGAGGATTTCAAATATCAACTATTTTAAACAAACAACACATAATACTGTGACATATTTTAAACAACCCAACATGAGTTGATAAGCGTTCCGGCATGTTGTTTTAAGCATGCATAAAATGTGCTTACTATAAACCTACGACATTATGTTATCTTTTCTGTTGAGACTTGAGAGATCTTTTTGATAGGTGTGCCATCTATATCAATGCATTGTCGATATCTTCATTGAATAAAAATATCAAACGCCTACAACTTTTTAATAGATATTCCGGTAATCAACCTGGCTCTTAGCAAATTGGGCCATGCTATTTTTTATAAACTAAAAGGGTGGAATGTATGGGAAACAGACATAGATGCGCTAATCTCCAGAAAAAGCTTCCCAAATGCTGAACAGTGATGTTGCATCAGATGAATTCAACATATCGTGATCATCAGTTGACGCCCACTCATCCTTGTCGGTCATATAGTTGTACACAACTTGCCTTTTATTTATCAGGCACATTTTCATCACAAAACACTTCTGTCTCCCTCCATTTTAATCATCCTATTTTAGCTTTATGTTAGTTCTATGAGTTACATCTTCATTTTTCATGCCATTCAAGTGCTATTTCACCAGAAGATTGAGTTAAATCTTGTGTTAATACAAATACTATATTGTAACAGCAGAGAATACTTGAGAGTGCACAAACTTTACCACGTGGCATGCACAGAATCATAGAGAAGATGCAAACATTTCGGCCAAAAGATTCCATAGATCCTATCGGAAAATCTAGAGCTATCAGCTTTTAATTTTCCCAGTAAATGAATATCAAACATCCGAAAAATCCAGTGTCAGAAACAACCTATCAAATGCCACACACTTTTCACACACACAACTAGATGAAGCTGCAAAACGCACAGCTCCGTAGAAGCACTGCTAGTGCACTATAAGTCCAAATAAATGTGATCTAATAACAAGAAATAGATCTTTTGGTGATTCACATGCTCTTTCCCATTCAGTATCATGCAACCTCTTCATGATACTCTGAACCCAAGAATGCTTCTTAACTCACAATCTTTCTTTTCTGTTAGAATATGTAATAGTAGAACCCTAATCCAATGTGTATTAGGAGTAGCCTAATCCAATGTTTATTAGGAGTAGGATAGGTTATATGTATATATAGGGCTCATTGTATCATGTTTAATCTCAGTTATATTTTTCTCCCGTGCTTTCTCACATGGTATCAGAGCTTTGATGAGATAATTATCGTTGTGCGTCGTTCCAACGACATCCGGGAAGAAATAACTCCGTCACCGTGCAATTTTCCGGTGACCTAAGTGACTGATTGCGTCAAAGTCACTAGTTATCAGTGTTGTGCAAAAACCAACACCATCACAAGGTTCCCAAGAGAGATCCGACCAAACCCCAGCAAAATCCACCGGAAAACTGCCCTTCACACGCCCTCACGCGCCAGATTTATCAAGGTAGATCCGACTCACGCGCCCCACGCGCCGGCGCGTGAGCACTGTTACGGTGAGATTCTGACGAAGATCCTTCAGGGCAGTTGGATCGCCCTCAAATTCCGAGCCTACCCATATTTTTACTATTCAATTTCGACAACCTTGAATTTTCTCCCGTGCTTTTTCACATGGTATCAGAGAAATTTTCCGGCATCTACAGTGATTTTCCGGCAAAAACAGTATTTCCTTCATCTATTTCAGCAAGTTTCAAAGATGTCTTTGGGACTCGATGCTTTCGGGTCTAGAAACCCGGGTTCGATGTTAAACTACACATGTAACAAGCTCGGTACATATGATTTATATGCACCAGCTTGAGGGGAGTGTTAGAATATGTAATAGTAGAACCTTAATCCAATGTGTATTAGGAGTAGCCTAATCCAATGTTTATTAGGAGTAGGATAGGTTATATGTGTATATATAGGGCTCATTGTATCATGTTTAATCTCAGTTATATTTTTTTCCCGTGCTTTCTCACATTTTCAAATGGCCAACTAGATCAAGCATGACTTATTGCTCTGCCGATCTTTTTCATTTTTCATAATAAAGGTGGTGTGCCACCAGCACAGGTACCGAGAAATAAGCTTTTACCCACTACATTGACCAGTCGGTCATATCGTTATGTGCTTATTGCTCCGTTGAACTCTTAATCAAAATTCAGAGTGCACCCTAAATAAGCAAAGAACCATAAGAGAAAAGGAACTAGGTTATCTTAAGCCCCAAGGTTCAGCAAATGGGGTTCTAGGAGTTCTTTTTATGAATCAAGAAGAATAATGAAGAAACTGAAACTAGACTGTAGAACACAGAAGCAATTAGAGAGCCTCCTCAAAAAGGACGCACATCTGTTTGCAAGTGAAAGAAAGTTGTATGGTAAATTTGTAATTATAAATAAACATAGCCTAGAAGTTCTTGCCACAAAATGCTAGAGGGATGCAAATGGAAGCTTTGGCCAGCTAACCAGAGACTTTGATGTAAAGTATTAACAGTTCAGTGACTTCAAATCTGGTCGGACAAATTAATATCGATACTAAAAAATTTCAATCATCAAAAATTGAATTTAGTTAGTTTAACTCCACTGATTCAACTATATTATTATTACTTTAAGATATTATGCATATAAATACTAAGACTTCCTTAGCAATCAAAAGAACATCGCAAGTCGCGTGAAGTAAGTATCTTAATGTCAAACAAGCTTTGGTTAGTGACAGTGTATAAGATCAGACAATGTACTTTCACAAAGTGGTTTATTATCATTCTTATGTCCCCTCACTCTTCTATCCTCACCAACCAAAGAATGGAAGGCCAGTTATGAGTTCAACATTTAAATGAGAATTTAAGTTTCCATACCCAAAAGATCCACCTGATGATGAAACAAAACAAAATCTCATTTCCGAAGTCAATCCTTCTTAAGTTATATTTAAACAGCATTGCATGTTATACAGAGACAGAATCTTATCATATAACAACGATAATGATCCAAAAGATCTCATCCCAAAAGGTTTAACATATGGAGATCATGAATCAAGAAAACAGAGCTTAAAAGAGAAAAAGAAGTTGTTCTTATATCTCTAATTGTCTTCATGGCATATAGGATTCTTTAGTTGAAAAGAAATAGAAGTCCATATCCATTTGTTCTCTTCTCTATATAAGTTAAATTTAATCTTATCCTCATCACCTAAAATGTCAGCATTGCATAAGAAATTTTAATGTAAATGGCAAGAAAAAAAACAACTTACATGTATAACAAGCACAGGGCTTTTCACCCTCTTAATCTTGTTTAAATTCTGCACATGAACATAGCTGTTAGATCTTACGATAGCCCCAAGGAACATACATAAATAAATATATAAGGTATTCAAGTTGTTCCCCTAATTAATTACTCAGGCCACTTGGCCAAAAAAAAAAAATGCAAACATTTCAGAATCATTGCAAGTTTCATGAAGCGCAACAGATTCAGCTCAAAACATTGAATGCACTTTTCTCTAACAACCATGGGAAAGCAAATATCTTTCCTTCTTCATAGGTCGACATTTTAAAGGTATTCCGTTGCTTTCTTGAAAAACATGAGTTAATCATAACCATGTAGTACCAGCACAGGACAACCACTTAACTTATAATCACAGAAAGTAATCTGGGTATCTTGAGGCAAAGGAAGCTACCATAATTTATTCTTTCAAACTAAAGCGAAAGCTATCTCTATTAGCATTCCTCCTCCAAAATGCTCCAACTCCAGGATTTAATTATCATTCAAAGACGACACATTCAAATGAATAATACTTGTCAAAAAAGGAAAAAGAACTCAACAAGTTAATTTTTCAACAAGTTAACTTTTATTTCCTTGAAGGGTGTTAGTTACCTTGTAAATGTCAAAGCAAAAAGTGAAGTTGGCATGGCAGAGCACACGAAGGCCTGAAAGAATGCCACTGTGCAGAACCACACCTCTCAACCGAGGTAATTTAGCTGCCAAGTGTAATGTTGGGCCACTTCCGACAGATTGCCCATAGAGAATCAAATCTTCCTGGCTAATTCCATACTCTGTTTGAAGGCACTCATACACCGCTTCTATGTCCGCGTATGTATCAAATTCGCTTGGCTACATCATGCAAAAAAGGACATTGAGAAGAAGTAACTTGCCAGCACAAACCAAAACCCGCACTCACTTCCTTAAATTCATACTAAATAAATCGAATGACATACCTTCCCTGAAGATGCTCCATAGCCAGAATAGTCATATCTGCATAGTAAGTAAGATGGATTACAAAAAGTGAAAATTCAGAAGGATAAGTTTTTTAAGAGTAGAGAACAGCACAACAAAGTATAACAGCCTATAGCAACATGAGAATGTGCAATAACACATGAGTTGGGTATTGAACGTATTGGAAATTCAAGTTAAAATGTTCAAAAATGCAACTAACCAAAAGCATTCTGGTTAAAATCAAAGATGTAAATTGATTTCTCTTAGCTTAGTCTGGCACACATGTTGTACATACCTAGTTACCTACTACAAAATGCAAGGGTAGCCTGATAATGTTGTACTTTTTAATACAAATGAACAGTTCAGATCAATTGTCATAACTGTGCCAAACACACAAAAATGAAATCACATTGCACCCTTGATAGGCAACAGTGTGACGTGTGTCAAACTCTCACAGAGGAACATGTCATATTGACACTATGTATATTTGAAAAAAAACACATAAAAGAGCAAGATCAAAGGCAAGTCTCAGTACAAAAAAGCAATGCTTTTATTCCCTCTACAAAGTAATAGGGACCCATGTCTCTATCCAGACACACCACTAAAACCCTCATTTTACTTTTACATCTCATTCTGTGGGTGAAAATCTATCCCACTACATATAACGACAAAGAAAAGAAAAAAATAGTAACTGTTAAAAAGGGACTAGTGATTTGTGACAACAATGAGAATTCACACGGCTCTTGCTTTTGCTTTTCCAATACTCAGTTAAAAAAGATGATAACTCACTGTCAAAATTTAACAGATCAAAAGGCACTGATGAGGAGAAAAGAAATTCAAAGGTTTATTTAACAATGAAATTTTCACTGAAAACCATGAGATCAAACATGGAAGTAACAGGCAATGGAGAGATCAAAGTGTAGGAGAAATTAATAAAACTTTAAATTAGACGAAAAGCTTTTCAAGTACAGAAAATGGATGGAAAAAGTGACCTTTACCAAACCCCATGAGAGAGAAATACTAGGAACATAGCAAAAAGGGTGAGGAGACAAAGAGCCATATCTCACAATCTAGCCCTAAAAAACAAAGAAAATAAAAATTATTTAAAAATAAAAGATTGACCAGATTTTTTACAAATCAAGCTTAAAACACTCAATAGAGGAAACAGTAGAAAACATAAAAAAAAAAAAAAAAAAGTAAGCAGACCCCATAAGGTTGACTCTGAGATTAGCTTTAAGCTGAAGAAACAAGTCATAGAGCTGGCCCAGATCAGCAGCATTGCCATGAGAATAGAGAATAGTGAGCTTAGCATAAGGGTTTTTAAAGTAAAAAGCAACAATCTTGTTGCCTCTTTTGGTATCAACAAGAAGAACATCAAGTGAAGGGTCATCAATGGGCATATTTGATGTTGTTGAAACAGCAACTAGCCTTCCATCGTCTCTCTTTTTCACTTGATATGTAGCTGGTGATGGAGGAAAGAAGGCAAATTTGGCTGCTAACTGAGATAAACAACAACCCATTATAAGAAAGATTTTGCTCCACCGCCACCAGTAGCTGAATGGTCTCTTCTGCAGACCCAACTCATGAATGCATGTGAATATGCTGGTGTTGTTCTTCTTTTTGTATGTAAGTGTAAAGGAGGAAAAAAAGAGGGTTCTTGAATTTGATTGAAATTTTGTTTGGTTCTTGGAGAAGGAGAAGAGGGGAAAAGGAAACAAGTGTGGGTAAAAGAGGGAGGTGAGTTTTCCAAGAGTTTGGACTGTTTGTTTGGCTAAATAAGTGTTAAAGATGATATCACATATTTTGTTGGTATTCACATTTCACGCAAGAAAATAAAGAGAGAAAAATATAAAAGAAAAGAAAGGGTGTTCGTGAAATGACTGTGTGTATAATGTGTACTGTATGTATGGACAACTGGAGAGTTTGGGTGTTCGGCAGAGAGAGAAGTGTGTGTACGCGCGTGACACTCTGCGTTTCTTTTGAAAGGTTTCTGATTTTTTCCTTTGGAAATAGAGAAAAAAGGGTTTTGGGGTTTTCCTTTTTTCTTTTTGGAGGTGAGGGAATCGAATCTGAAGGACTTATTAATGAAGTATGTTATGGCCCACCCCAGAATCCAATTCAATTATCTTTCTTTGAATCTCTCTACGATGATCTCCCAACCCTTTGCAAATCAAAATATTATACCTCTAAACTCTGAAATAGTTTATCACAACCCGTTGCAAAATTATTTGGAAAAATTCCATCTTTTAAAGACAAATTGTTGGAGTCAAATTCAAGGATTTTGCTCCTACAATCGAACAGGATGATATGATCTACACAACTAATTCAATGAAGTTTGTACATGATCTAAAAGATAGCACAATTAATTTTATAAAAAAAAAAATTACGAAAGATAAATAACATAACGTATCTTTGAACCATGAAAATATTCTATCATAATCAAACAAATAGAAAAATGTATGCTTCATCATTATCTAAAAATTTTAAGATATATGGAATCCAACTGAAGGTTTCTCATTAATTCATCTTAGAGATGACTATTATATCATCAAATTCAAGAAGGAAAACATGGACAAAGCTATTCATCAAGGTTCATGGTTCATAAATGGCCATTTTCTATCCATCTCCAAATGAAAAGTAAACTTTGTGGCTAAAAATACAAAATTAACTACCGTTGCTATATGGATTAGGCTTCCTCAATTGCCAACGAAATTTTATGATGGTAAAATTCTAGAAATATAATAAAACGACTACTGAAAATAGACACATGTACATCAACAACCCTAAGAGGTCGATATGCAAGGATTTGTATTGAAATTCCTCTAGAAATCCCAATTCAACCCTACCTATTTGTTGGATACCACAAGAAATATATTTATTATGAAGGAGAAGATTTCCTTTGCAAAAATTATGGTCGATTTGGTCATACAATGAGACAGTGCAACCATATCAAGAACAAAGTAATGATCCTCACCATGCAGCACAAGAAGATCAACCTACAGATACAAAGGGAGACACTAAAGCAGAATGGATAACCGTTTCATTTAATAAGAGAAGAAATCAAGGTAGAAAGATTCCATCTCAACCTATCAACACTCAAGTAAAATGCAGTAATAGTCCAGGTATATCGGCTAAATTGCTCAATGCTAATACAGGTAAGTTATACTCAAATGCTTTAATATAAATCTAAAGATCATCCTACTTCTAATATGCCCTCAAAAGCTAATACTCAACCAATTATTACTAAAGATCAAACCACTAGTCTAGCCAAATACCACTTCTTAGACAATAAGCAAATAGTTTCTCCAAAAATCACTATGGCTAATACTAATTTTCTTTGAAATAATAAATCTATTCAATTAAGTGATGGTTTGGCCTTTGGAGAAAATGACACTTGTATGAGTGACTCCAAAGTGGCATCAAATGATTCTAACATATTAGATACAAACAATGTCATGTAAAATAGTACCTTAAGGGACACTACTAACCCTCCTAATAATCATACTCCTACTACCCTAAACCCCTCCCCCTTAAAGCAAAAATATTTTCAAAATCTAATGTTATCCGAAGGATCTCACAAAATCCTTCCTTCAGATTTGGAAAATTAACTAGCTCACCGCATGTTGGCCAAATGGTAATGGAAGAAGAAAAGGGAAGCCAAATGGCCACACCCCTAGAAAACCAAAAGGAAGGAATGAATAGTCTTATATATCATCAAGATATTGAGAAACTAAAAGATACAAAACTGGAACTCATAATCATTGATTCTTCCACCAATCCCCCCCCCCCCCTCTCCATTAACACAATCCCCATGCATACTCTTAATTCATTAAATAATCCTTATCCTATCCAAAATTTCAAGGATTTCATCATCCCTATGATGGAGGAACCTTTTAATTCAAAGTTTACGCCAACACAGCCTCTCGACGGGGAAAAAATTCCACCCTTTTACCCATAGGAACACCCTCAGATAATTTATGCCCAACCTCCTCAAAAGCAAGACTATAATCCTACTAGTTAGATGGAGCTAGGTCTCATGGGCCATGAAATATCCTTCACGATCCTAATCAACTGTCAAAGTAATCCTCCACGGCACTCAATATCTAGAACAACTAATAACAAAAAGGATGAGGTTAGCCATAAATAACTATCTAAATCAAGTTTTGTTAAACAACATCATTCATCCAATGAAACTATATTAAACCCTCAAATGGCTCAGGTAGTGAGAGAAAAGTGGTGCATGCCACCCATGTTCAATCCTATAATCCCTCAAAATGTTCCCTTGGACCTTCACTTCTTCTCTTCGAAGATGTACACCTATCTCAATCCTTCTTTCTTCCTTGGGACATCATACAAGGGAAGCAAAACATTCCAAACTCACTGGTACCCCCTCCAGTACCTCCAAAACATCACTAGGCAGACCTAATACCTAGTCCAGTAGCAGCAGAAATAGAGGAGGCCGATGCCTCTCTAAACCTAAACTTAGGGCAAGTCTTAGAACTCTCAAATCTAGACAGAATAAAAAACATTCTCTTCACGGAGAGGCATGCGAAGAGGCATATGCTCAACTTCCCCTTAGTCCTATACAAGTAATCGATGGACATCCGTCTATCACACAATTCAACAGTAGGCAACAAATCGATGATCCTAGTAACTTCGATGAAAAGAAACCCTGTCCTTTTGGGACGGGGGGTAAGGGAGAATAGACAGAGGGAAAATCCATAAGGTAATCTATCAATGAACCGTCCTACAAATTTATGATTCGGAATATAAGGGGAGGGAACAATGAAAATTTCAGGAGAAATTTTAGGAAAATGATTGATATTCATAGGCCATGCATGGTGACACTATTGGAAACAAGAATGGTTAACCATGCAGGCTTGCTTAATAACTTTAGGTTCACGGAGGTGATTGATGTTCCTTCGGAGGGTCATTCAGGAGGCATGGTCATGATGTGGAATGATAAAGTAATTAATGTTCAAAATGCAGTACGTAGGAACCAGGAAATCCATGCAACCGTTGATGTACTTCCTATACGTAAACCTTGGATTTTTACTTCTATACATGCTAGTACTTGTGTCTACAATAGAAATATAATGTGGGAGCATCTAGAAATATTAGCAACTCTTATAAAGGGCCTTGGCTAGTAGGAGGTGACTTCATTAATATTCTAGCTGCTAGTGAAAAATTCGGTGGTAAACCTATCAAGGATAGTAGAGCTAGATACTTATGGTCAAAAATCAATTAATATAACTTGCTCGATCTAGGCTTTAAAAGTAGTAAATACACTTGGAAAAATAACATGCATAATAAAAAAGGTCTTATAATGGAAAGATTAGATAAAGTTTTTGAAAATAGGGAGTGGATTGAACTCTTCCCTAAAAGCTTAATAATCCACCTGCCTAGAACCCACTCTGACCATAACTCTATTCTTATAAAATTAATTCCTAAAAATAGGTCTCTTCATAAAATATATTTTAAACTAGAGACTTTTAGGCGTAAACATCCAGAATTCCATACTATAGTGAAAATAATTGGTATGGTAGTGACTACTTCAAAGCCAGCCTCAACTTTGTGAAAAATTAATACCCTAAAAAAACTAAACTTCTGATTATATTATGGGAAGGAAGAGGAAATTACTTTTTAGGCTCAAAGGTATCCAAACTTCCAATAGTTATACTACCAGTACTTTCCTTCGTAACTTAGAATTAGATCTTAAGAATAAATACAATTCTAAAAATTGAGGAAGATTATCGGAAACTAAGGTCTAGAGTCTTGTGGCTAAATGAAGGAGACACAAATACAAAATCCTTCCATGTCTCAGCCACCAATAGAAAAAGAAAAAATAAATTAATTTCATCAAAGATGATGTTGGTAATTGGATTATGATCATAATCTGATTATGTCTCATGTTCATAATTATTTTACTTCTACTTTTACCACTTCTCACTCACAAACTAGCTGGGCTAACCCCTTAAACCATCATTTTAATTATAATAAAATCGACCAAGGCAATCTACATACCCCGTCCCTCCCTCTAGACTCTGAATTAAAGAGCTATTTTTTGTTCAAACCCTTTAAATCTCCCTGTCTAGATAGTCTACATAATTTTTCTTCTAAAGTTATTGAAATCACATAGGTCAATCAGTTTGTAACCTTTATCATGACATTTTCAACAATGAAGAAATCCCTTCTGAAATTAATTTATCTGCTTTATTCTTGAAATTCACAATGCCAACAACATTAAATATTTCAGACCTATTGGCTTATGTAGTACCATCTACAAGCTAATCATTAAAATTCATGCAAACTATCTTAAACCATTCCTCGATCAATTGATCAGTCCATATCAGGCTAGCTTCATGAAAAATAGAAGAGCGCCTGATAATGTCGTCATCATCTAGGAACTGGTTTCTAAATTTAATAAATTAAAAGGAAAGTAGGGCCACATGATTCAAAAAATTTATCTAAAAAAAGGCCTTAGATCGTTTAGAATGGTCTTTTGTTCGTCACATTCTTGATTACTTTAAATTCCCACCCAAATTTTCTAAATTGTTACTGAGTGCATCTCAACTAGTAATATAGCAATTTTAGTAAACGGATATGTCACAACTTATTTTGAGCCAAGTAGGGGAATAAGACAAGGAGACCCTATTTATCCTTATATCTTTATTCATTACTTGGAAATGCTCACTAGATACATAGAGCACCAAGTGGATACTAAAAATTGGAATCCCATGTCCATAGGAAATAGATGCTCAAAATCTCTTGTTTATTATTTGCAGACAATCTTACTCTAGTGGCTAAAGCAAATGATAAATCATATCAAGCCATTAAATATGGGCTAGACCAATTTTTTTTCATATCATGTCAATGTATTAATATTACAAAATAAAAAATACTCTTCTCCCAAAATTGTAATCATACTCTCATTAGAGATATTACCACTATGTTAGGTATCAAAAAAGTACTAATTTTGGCACCTTCCTAGATTTTCCTATCTTAAACCATAGTCCAAAGCCTAAGGACTATCAATTCCCAATCGACAAGATGAGAACCAAACTTGTCTCCTAGAAAATGAAGTTATTTAATCTGGCAGGAAGAACAAACCTTGCAACATCATGCCTAAATTCCATATTCAACAACTACATGCAATACACCCTTCTTCCCAAGCAAACCCTAAAGAATTTGACAAAGTCCAACGAGACTTTATATAGGGTAGCTCAATAGAAAAAAAAAATTCACCTAGTCAACTAGTCTACTCTTTACAAGTCTAAACCTAATAGTGGCCTAGGTATCTGTAATGCTCTTAATAAAAACATGTGCACGTAACTAGCCTAAGTTGGAGACTTCTTACAAATGCCATAATCCCTTGGGCCAAGCTCATCATTTCATACTGTTGTACTAGTACCATAATGAATATGTGTTCCTTTGTTTGGAAAAGTATTTGCGAATGTTGGAAAATTTGATCTAAGGGTATAATATGGTCCCCCACCTTGACTCCTATTTTAACATATGGGAAACAAATTGAAACCCTAAATTTGGTAACCTAAGAAAAAGTGTGATAGGCCCACCCTCCACTAGGGATACTATGACAAAAATTAGAGATATCTTCGATGGTTACAACTGGACCTTGGATGGCCTATCCTTTCCTCTTCCTCCGATACTATTAGCTAATACCACAAAGATCAAAATTTGTCTTAAGGGCCCCTCTAATAATATACCTATTTGGTCTCTTAACAAAAAGGGTGTGTTCACTACTAGGTCTTGTTATACTCTTCTAGAAACACCAATAAACACTAACTTAAAATTTGACTGGATTTAACAACTAGACTGCCTCAATAAAATAAAATATGTTTATGACAATGACTTCATGATCGAATCCCCTGTAGGAAATAACTTTCATAAATTTTGCTAAACATTGACCCTTATTGTCCCATTGTAAATGTCCTAATGAAGAATCCATAAAACATATTTTCCTAATGTGCAAAGCCGTCAAAATATTCTGGTCTTGCATTCGATGTCAAAACCACAATAGTTTAAATGGTAACCACCAACTTATCTAAGTAAAAGACCATAACACATTCTTAAACTAAAACTCTTATTTTCCTTTATCATTTGGCACATTTGGATAAATAGAAACAATAATAATAACCATAATAAAACTACCAATCTTAACAATGATTCTCTTATTATGCAGAGGGTTGTAGAATTTAAATTACTCACGAAAAAACTCTCTATAAACCTTCCAAAATTACTCATTAAAATCAGTTGGCATAAACCTCAAGAGGTTTTTTAAACTAAACGTTGATGCCCATTTCAATAACTACAACCAAAGTTGTAATTGGTGTTTTCAGGAATGCCAATGGTAATTGGGTGGTTGATTTTACAAAATCGACTCATGTAAATGGTTCACTAGAAGCGTAATTGAAATCCGTAAGAGAAGGTCTCAGAACATCAACAGATTGGAATCTATTCCCACCTGAAATAGAGACAGATCGTATAGAAGTAATCCAGGCAATACATGAAGGTAATAATGTATTTAATAAGGTTGTGAATGATTGCAGGTGGTTAATGCACCAGCAAAAGGTTATCCTCCGGCACACCTTCAGATAAGGGATTAGGACAACTAATCAACTAGCAAAAAAGTGTCTGAATATGAGAAGTCAAGTTTTTAGAGTTGCTGGAAGAAATAATAATCAGCGGAGCAATAAAAAAGTTTTTCTTAAACTTCCAAGTGATGTAATATGTTTTGTGTATAAGGAAAGACTTGAACTTACCACTGATGAAAAATTACTATCTTTTCAAGCTTGCCAACTATTGGCCAGCTTAGGGAGCCAATGTGTCCTTCAGATGACCGGAAAGAAATCAGCGGTCAATTAAATTTGTGACTCATTATAATTTTTGTATTTTCATATGTCAATTTTCAAAAAAAAATATTTTTATACACAGATATTTGAAAAGGTAAGATTTTTTATATGTTTATTTTTATCTATCAAATTATAACATATAAATAGTTTATGTCGAATACGTATGCAAAACTCTTAACTTTAGGCTAAATAATTAAGTAGATACTTAAAGTTGTCACAATTTCTCATTTAGACCCCTTAATTAGCTTTTTTTCCGGTTTAATATTTTCAATATACCAAAGTTTACCAAGTAAACATATTTTGCACTTGCTTGGAAATAATTCAAGCGTGTTTCTACACGCTCTCCTTACATCCAGTTAAATGGTTTTTTTTAAAAGAAAAAGTATATATTATATATATAAGTCTAAATAGGGAGGGTTGTCTCCTCCCTATAGATATTGTTTATAGATGCATTACTTTTGCCAACCATTATGCCATCTATGGCACTAATATTTCCAAGAGGAACTAGAGTTTCGCATTTTTTGGTACTACACGATCTTACATAAACATAGTCCTCCATATGTCTTTCATAGAGATCGATTACAAAATTAGGAGGCTTAGCAAAAATACATAGTTTATCAAAGGTCTTGTTTCTTAGAGCTTCATTTGCCAAAGTGTGAGCCACCATTTCCTTGTCTGAAGCTATCCATGAATGATATCCTCCCCTTCTTGGTTGCCTCCTCTACTAAAGATCTCCATTCAAAGGAGAGTTTGTCGTTAGTAAGGGTGTTATTGTATATTATGATTAATATATCCATTTCATCCGTTTCAACTTCCACGGGGAAGAGGTCTCCCTTGATTATTAATTGAAGACTGTGGCGTAGAGCCATAAGTGCTGTTTGTAATGGTGATGTTGCAAGAATTTTCATTGACGATCTTACACACTAGCGTCCTTTCGAGTCACGTATTACAGTTCCAATGCCACCTTCCATGATTTTTATGTCGAAGGCACCATCAATATTTGCTTTGTACCACCCTAAGTGTGGTTTCATCCACTTCACTTGTAATAATATAGTCCTCTCCCCTATCACATTTTTATTAGTGTAGAAGTAATATTCATTTGTGTAAGCAAATATTTTTTTATGTTGATAGGGTTGGTATTATTATTAATATTATTTTGATTCCTGTTGTTCCAAATTTCCCATATTATAAAAGGAAGTAATTGGTGCCAATGTACATATTTAAGGCTTATTTTTGGTTGTGTGTTCAATAGGAAGTCCATCCAAAGTTTATTGTTAGGGTTGTCAACAATGTTGATACCAAAGTTGTGCCAAAGGTGTTTGGCTATATGGCATTCCCAAAATATGTGGCGAATAGTTTCTTTTTGTTTTTACAAATTGGGCATAAAAGATCAATGTTTATACCAATTGTTGATAATAAGCTTCTTGTGGGAAGGCGTCCATTGTATATTTTTCATAGGAGGAATTTTATTTTGTTAGGACATTGGAGCTTCCAGAGCCAGATGCTATTTAAGGAATTGTTGTTGTTATTATCAATTAATTGGTAGGATGAAGAGGTTGTAAACAGTTCATTTGAGGTGAGACTCCAACATATATTACTTAGGACAACAGAGTTTTCACTATTACAGGGAATGAAATTGATACAATTCTTTAAAGGGGTTGGTAGTTCAATGAAGATTTTTTCTAAGCACCAAGTGTTATTATCCCTAATATTGATTACACTTGAAACGGGTCAATTTCACATATCTGTTGGACAGTTTTCCGTACTACTTTTTAGGTTCATCTTTTATACCAAAATAATTTAATTGGCTAATTGTTATACATATGGAGCGCTTATTAGCACGAGCTTAAGGTATCTCAAGGCAACACATGTGTCTGGTTGATACACTTTGAATATACTATAGGTGTTCAATCGAAATAAAGCCTAACTAAGATGTCTAAATAAAATTTGTGATAGTTTTAGGTATTTCTATTATAATATGTATTCGAAGATTAAGTTCTAGAAATTTAAACAATGTAAAATTGAAATGTAGAAGAATTAGAATAATTTTCGTGGCCGCAGAATTCATAGTATTTCTTTAAGGAACATAATCTCATCGTAGTACTCGAGGTTTAGAATTATTTTCTCAATGGAAAAACTCACCGGTGTAGCGATATTCAGACCCCAATGACCAACAAAAGTAATGATCAATAGCAAATCACACTTACTTTTGTTTACTTTCTATTAGAAAATAATGAAGAAGAAAAAGAAGAAAAAGGAGGAGAATTCAGATTTTTTTGTAAGAAAAATATGAGAGAATAGCTTGGTGTCTATAACCAATAAGTTGGGTTTAAACTAAAAGGTGCAACTCTTCCAGATGACCTTGCGTAAAACGACTATTACAAAAATGGCTATTTATGCAAAATAAAATGGAAAAATAAAATCAGAGGAAAAGTTAAATCACTATTACAAAAATATCCATTAAAATATTAATATAGTAAATAAATTTGGTTAAAAAAATTAGCCAATCTGTCAGATTATAATCAAATTCAAAACCGTCGCCGCCGTCAACGACGGCGCGGGACTTTCAAGAAGTGCAATTTTATATAATTCCTCTAAATATATTTTCCTCCTCCAATATGAGACAATGCTCCTTTGTAAAAAATTAAAATTTTAATTTCCCTCTATTTTCCATTCACATTGTTTTTAACTAAAAATCCCAATAATTCTCCACATGACTGGTGAATGGCTATACAACAGAAATATGCATGGAAAACTATGTGATTTGCAAGAAAGGATTAATCACATCTGGATTAACAAGTTTCTGTTTGAACTTGTTGTAGTGAACTTATGCCAGATATATTCGGTCTGTTGGTAGATTTGATATCTTTGAACTGTCAAAATTTGGTATATACCTAGACAACCAGAAGTTATACAATCAATCCTTAACCGTCTTTGGTTCTTATTGTTGTGTTTGTTTCAGCCATAAAGACTGTTTGATTTCACAAATTCATAGACAACTGACCTTATAGACTGCTCTTTGAATCAGTTGACACTTCATATTACATAGCTAATTCTTAAACGTATCATCTCGTAAGTACAACATTCGTTATTTCCATATCAAACTTAGAAAACTTTAAAATCCTTAATGCTTTATTCTTGGTGTTGAACATTGTCCCATTATAGGAATAGACTAAATTATTTTATTTTACAATGTTGGACGTCCTGACTTTGTTTGATATCCTCGAATCTAGATCTTGGGGTCTTCACTATTCTAGGTAAAGTTACCACCATAATGACTTGTTCTTGGTCATAATCTCATTTTCCTCGATGATCTCTCAACTGCCTCTCTAGTTAGGCCTTTTGTAAGTGGATCCGACACATTATCGGTTTGCTTTACATAGTCAATTGTGATAATTCTCCTCGAGAGTAGTTGCCTAATGGTTTTATATCTTCGTCGTGTATGACGAGGGATCAACTTGCTTTCGAAAGGACCAATATATTGAGGGATCAACTTGCCCCTCTTCCCAAATCTCATTACATCCTTCATGGGTTAAACTCTGAGTAGAACCTTCTGACTCTCCATGAAAGCTACTTTTCGAGCCTTTCTATCAGCATAACTTTTCTGCCTGGATTGCACTGGCAAAGCCGCTCCTGAATCAATTTCACTTCTTCAAAGCATCACAAACCAAATCTGTGCCCAATAATCTAGCTATACCTGGCTCAAACCAACCAACTAGAGAATGACATCACCTTCCATATAAGGCCTCATACGGAGCCATCTGGATGCTTTATTGATAACCGTTGTTGTATGAAAAACCCTCTAATGGAAGAAACTGATATTGCCGACCTCCAAAATCTCTAACACAAACTCTCAACATATCCTCCACAATTTGAATAGTCCCTCGAACTGCCCATCTGTCTGAGGGTGAAATGCAGTGCTTAACTTAACCTGTGTGCCAAACTCACGCTGAACCGCTCTCCGGAAATGAGAAGTAAACTGAGTGCCTTGACCCGAGTTAATAGACACAAGCACACCATACAAGCAGACAATCTCTCTGATGTAGATCTTAGCCAACTGCTCTGAAGTGTAGGAAGTCCTGACTGGAATGAAATGTAAAGACTTGATCAATATTTCCACAATGATCCAAACATCGTCAAATCTCCTCAACGTCTGCGAAAAACAAACTACAAAGTCCATAATGATATGCCCACTTCCACTACCGTATCTCAATCTTCTAAAAAACCTACCAAGTATCAGATGCTCATACTTGAGCTGCTAACAATTCAAACACCGAGAAACTATCTAACAATTTTTTTCTTTATCCTCCACCACCAATGATGTTGTTTCAAATCACGGTACATCTTTATATCACCCCAAAGAATAAAATATTTTGAACTATGAGCCTTCTCAATAATCAACTCTCTTAACCCATCTGCATTAAGAACAAAAATCCCACCCTGAAGTCGCAATACATTATCATCACCAATAGAAACTTCCTTAGCACTATCTAACTGTACTATGTCCTTGGGGAAAAGCAAGTAGGAATCATCATATTGAAAAGACTTGATGCACTTATACAAAGATGATTGGGATACAACATAATGCATAACCATGCTTTGCTCTCATATATGCAATCCATGAACATGTTGGCCAAAGCCTGAAAATAGCCAATGACCTCATCCCAGCTGGAATAAATGCTAAACTACCCATACCCCCTTCTACTCAAGGCATCTACTACCATAATGGACTTCTTCGAATGATAAACAATGGTGATACTTGAATAGATGTTGAAGACTCTGATGATCCGTATACACCTCACAAGGCACGTCATATAAATAATGCCTCCAAATCATGAGCGTATGTACTATACCATCTAACTCTAAATCATGCACTGGATAGTTCTTCTTACAGGGCTTTATCTAGCACGATGTATAGACAATAACCCTATGTCCTACATCGACACACACCCAATGCCAACCCGAAAACCATCACAATATAATTTATATGACCCCGATCCTAAGGACAGAACAAATACTGGAGTCGTATTCAAAGCTATCTTGAGCTTCTAAAATCTCTCTTCCCACTCATATCACCACTTGAATGGATGATCCTTCTGAGTCTACTTAGTTAATGGGACTGCAATAGATGAAAATTCATCTATGAAGCAATCATAGTAACCTACCAAACCCAAGAAGTTCCTAATCTCTATAGCTGTAGAAGGTTTTAGCAAACTCTAAACTACCTCAATCTTCTTCGAGTCCACCTTGATCTATCACTGGATACCATATGACCTAAGAATGCCACCGATTCTAACCAAAACTCGTACTTGGAGAACTTAGCATATAGTTTCTTCTCCCTTAAAATTTGGAGCACGATCCTTAAATGTTGCTCATGATCTTCCCTACTATTGGAATATACCAATATATCATCAACGAACACAATGAAAAGCAAATCTAAATAAGGCTGGAACAACATGAAGAAGGATGTGGCGGACTTTGTGGCAAAATGTACGAATTGTCAACAAGTAAAGGCCGAACATCAAAGGTCCTATGTATTGACTCAAGGCATAGAAATTCTAATATGGAAATAGGAGATGATCCACATGGATTTTGTGGTAGGGTTACCATGCACTCTGCGCAAGTTTGACTCAACTTGGTGATTGTTGATCAAATCACAAAATCAATGCACTTCTTGCCAGTCAATTCTACTGACACGGCGGAATAGTATGCTCAGTTGTATATCAAGGAAATAGTCAGGATACATGCCACTCCAGTCTCCATCATTTCAGATCAAGGGGCTCATTTCACAACCAACTTTCGTAAGACGTTTCAGCAGGTTTGGGTAATCAAGTAAATCTTAGCACATTTTTTCATCCTCAAACCAATGGGAAATCAGAGCGGGCAATTCAGATGCTTGAGGACATGTTGCGGGCTTATACTCTTGATTTCAAGGGTAGTTGGGATAACCATTTGCCACTCATAGAATTTTCTTACAACAACAACTTCCATGCTAGTATCCCAATGGCACCATTCGAGGCATTGTATATTAGGAGATGTGGGTCTCCCATTAGGTGGTTCGAGGTTGGAGAAGCAGAATTGATAGGGCTAGACCTCATGCATCAGGCTATAGAGAAAGTCAAGACTATTAAGAACAGGTTGAAAACTACTCAGAGTTGCCAAAAGTCTTACCCGGATGTTCGTCGCAGAGATTTGGAGTTCAAAGAAGATGATTGGGTATTTTTGAAGGTTTCCTCTATGAAGGGCATCATTCGATTTGGAAGAAAGGGAAAATTGAGTTCGACGTATGTCGGACCATATAGAATCATTCAGAGAATTGTTCAGGTGGCCTACAAGCTCGAGCTACCACCCGAGATGTCATTGGTACACCTGGTCTTTCATGTTTCTGTTGAGAAAGGTAGTGAGAGATCCGTCCACTATTGTGTCAGTTGAGACTATTGAGGTTAATGAAGAGCTCTTGTATGAAGAAGTTCCAGTTGCCATTCTTGATGGGCAAGTTCAGAAATTGTGAAATAAGTAAATCATATCTGTCAAAGTGTTTTGACGGAACCAGCAAGTTGACGAAACCACTTGGGAAACCGAGAATGAGATGAAAAAGAAGTATCCATACTTGTTTGAATATTCATGTAATAGATTTTATGCGATTAGCTCCTATGAACTCTTATCTTTTAGCTTGATCTATGTAAAACTGTCCTATTTTGGTAATGTGTTGCATATACGACCATGGTTGATATTGTACAAATTATATTATGTCTATGGAATATGTTTATGCTGTTAGGATATGTTTCTGATGTTCTATGAGAGGTGGATAAGGCCTGGATACAAAGGAAACTCTGGCAAAATTTTCAAAAATTTAGGGAGTTAGTCAAACTTGGGGACTATTAACATGTTTTAAGTTGCAAATGGCAGAAGGCTGAACAAAGGCTGCTAATAAGCAAACCTTGATCCTCATTCGAGGACGAATGATCATAAGTGGGGGAGCATGTGAGGCCCCGTGAAAATTTCCACCCAAAACTCGAGTCTCATAGTGCCAAGTTAGGGCCAGATGTTAGAAATTCATAAAAAATTCTTATGCTCACCGTAGTTCAGACCCTTTGAGTTAATCACTGCATTAAAAGCGAAGGAATAATGTTTCTCAGAAAAGTGCAATTCTGTGATCGAAAATGTGGTTGCATACTAGGAATGCAGACCCCATAGTCACCACAAAATGAGTCAGTGTGTTGGTCAATTTGAAGTCAAATATGCGGTCAATTATGCAATCGCAGAACCAATATGCGGACCACATAGTCAACGCTTAATTCCCTTGGGATTTTGTAAGGGGCAGTTCTGCGGTGCATTATGCGACCACAAAATAGGCATGCATGCTGCATTTTTACCGCATACCCAGATAGTGTGTTCAGGTTTTGGGGAGAATTTTTGCGGTCTATTATGCGGGTCGTATGTCAACTTTGCGATTGTAGATATTACTCGGGGCTCCTATTTTCTAATTTTTAAAACTCGACCCCATCCCATTAGAAAAACCCCAATAGACCATTATCTATTATTTTTCACAACCTGGAAAGAGAGAAAGGGAGTTCTAGAATGAGGAGAAGTAATCTCCATCAAGTCCTCTCTAAATCCTTGCCCCAAATCCTTGAAGACGGTCAATTGCAGCTACTATGTCTTCAACCTAAGAGGTAAGAACTGTTCCCTCCTCAATAGTTTCAAAATTTCTATTAAAATAGGTAACTACAAAACGGGTACATGGGTATAAGGCTAGTAATCTTGCATGCATAGGAGATAATGAGATCTGGGGAGGATGAGAATTAAAGATAGCAGTTGGGGTATAATTTTGAAGAAATTTCTTTTTAAAAAAGGGGCCTATGATTATAATTCACATTTATTGTTTGATAATATTCCCAAATAAGATAGAATCTTAATCTCGTCTCTAATTCTCGGTTAAATTTGTAATTCCTACACAATAGATCGAAGTGCTAAGAGTTTCAGAATTTTGTAAGGATTAAGGAAAGCTATAATGAGATATGTATGGCTAAAACCCCGTCGTTTAGAAATGGAGCTTCATTGGTGATTGTGTGAACATGGTAAGTTTAAAGCTGAATTGTTCCATTGCTTGTTATTTTACATGAGTTGGTGTTGTAACCTTATATGTGTGAAAGTGTATCACAATATGATCAACGTGCTATATTGACAACTTGAAAGTGGTAAAGTTATAAATTATGTGTTGAAAGTTGAAACCTTAAATCGAGATTGTAGCTGAATATATTGTGCCACCTACGTACAGTCTTACTCATGCATACAATTTAAGTTGCTCATGTGTTCACTTACTATCCTAAATGGCTAAGATAGTTGTGGCCCTAAGTGCCTGTGAAATGTTATATGTGAAACAAAATGACTAATGAGAAGGGAACAATGCCCTGGCAAGGCGGCCTAGCCGACCGGGCCGAGATCAGACTCCTCTCAACATAGCAGTGGTATTGTGAATAAAATCTGGATAAAATGGAAAATGAGATTGTGATTGAAGTGTATGTCTTGAATGAGGCAACCTTGCTAATCGGGTCGAGATTGTACTCCGCTCAAGATAGCGGTAGGATTGGAAACAAATGATGAATAATTGGAATGCCCCAATCTAAAAGCTATGGAAAAATGATGGGAAAGGTGTACGATTCTTTTGATTGATAATGTGGTATTCATTTGAAGTTTGGTTATATTTTTGAATTCCTATTCTTGAATGGTTCTTTATAACTAGATGGAGTTTTGTTATACTTACTAGTACTATTCCATGGTAGTAACGTCCCTTTTGCCGGGGGCACTACATTTTCTTTAAAATGAATGCAGGTGTCTCCATAGCGGAGAGTTTCGATCATGTGTAGCGAAGCATCCATCTTCTCAAGATGTTGGTGAGCCCCTTTCTCCTTCAAGGGGCTATATTGCACATTTCTGTATTGTGGAATTTCATTTTTGAGGTATAGTCGGGGCTCAGTCACCTGAATTTTGGCGATTTTGGGAAGGGAATCGTGTGATTTTTGGTGGGGAAGAAGAACAGTGCGTCTGGGTCTAGGGCTCTGGGAGATCGCTTGGTTGTATGTTTGTATGTATTTTGCCAATAGGTTGGGTCACGAGTTCTTGGGCGTGGGTCTGGGAGGGTTAATGAGAAGAAGTGGATTGGACTTGGGGTTATTCTTGTTGGTCTTGGCCCAATTTGCTTTTAATTTCTAATTATTTTTTACCTTTTCCTAATTTCCAATTGTATTCCTTCTCTCTTTTTCTTCTTTTTCAAATTAATATGAAGACCTATATTAACTCTTAAACTAAACTACTTACAAAAGTAGATTAACCACTCAACATAGTATTTTCAACAATTAATTAAACCTTAGATTCAAGTAAAACTATAAAAGTAAAATTTAAAAGGTTAAAGACGCAAAAAGAATTATTTTTTGTATTTTTTCTATTTTTTTGTAAAATAACTAACTTTCTAATTAACCTAAAAATATAAAATTAAGTCCTAAATGCAAATGCATGGTATTTTTGTATTTTCTTGATTTAAGTAAAATAAACACGCACACGAATTATCACAAAATTCTATAAAATTGTTAAAAAAATGAGAAAAATTATTTTTCTTGGATTTGTGGGAGTAATTCATATAGGGCAAAAATCACGTGTTCACAATCTTATATCGAGTATTCTCTTATATTTTATTGTGGTTATCTCATGATGGCCTTTCTGGCTCATTCACCCATGATGGTATGATAAGAAAGATGTGTGGCATTGGTACTCGATTGAGTAAGGCACCGAGTGCTTATCATAGCCCTCTGATTTCTGCTTGACAAAAGTGGTATCAGAGCAGTTCTGTGCTTGGGTATGTAAAAGTCTTGTCTAGTAGAGTCTTATTTATGGGTGTGTTGTGCACCACACTTATAAGCAGGACGCTACATAACAGTTAGGACTGTCACTCTTTCTTCTTACTCGAGATCGTGTGGTAGAGCTAAATTGTAAGAATTCAAACTCTTAAATTCTATTTTATTTTTAATACAACGATACCTACATGAAGAAAGACAGTTGGTAAGAGATTGAATGTGGTTGTGGAGGAGTTAAGTCAGAGGAACTCGATTTTGCATCATGATTCTAATGAGTAAATGTGAGGTCTTCAGCAAGCATATGTGTACTGAAATGTCTAAGCTTATTGATAAGGAGCCCTAAGGCTAAGATATCTATCTACCCATATGGGAAAAAGAAATAAAAAGAATCAGAAGTTAGATACAAGTTTCAAAAAGTAAAGAAGCAATGTGAAGAAGGGTATGATATACCTACTTTGTGAAGATTATCAATATTATAACTCAGGCATAGAAATATAAGTATTCTGAGTTACCTCAACATTAACAAAGGTATGTAAAATTTGCCACACCCATCTTAGTTATGCCATGTGGGAGCTTTGATATAATTTATGAGAAAGATGGGATATTTGGATCCAGCTGGGGTTAGAGAAACCCAAAAGGGTGAATGGATTGTTAGAAGTATTTGACATTTCCAATGGATATTGTAAATATGATAGTAGTTCTCATTGTAAGATACCCAAGCAGTGCACTCTAGAATAAGTATATTCAGATATGAATACTAGAATGTTCAAAAAATTCAAAAGATAGGCACTAAAATCCTAGAGAGGACAAATATTGGCTCTCGTCCCTAGTAAATAGAGAAGGTTAGGAAACTAGAAGAGCCAGTAGATGGAGCAAGGGGATCTAAAAGTGAAAGAATAGTTGTTGAAGTTTTTATAAAGTAATAGACAGAAATATGAGCAAGAGAATAAGAAGAGAGTAAATGAAGCATTATGAGTAAGATGTAATAAATGGATGATAACGGTAAATCCAAATATGACAAGATCACAAAATCTATAATCAAGTGAAGGAAAAGATAAGAGGTGACATGCCTTGAGACAATAAAAGAGTATAAGCCATGGAGTCATATCCATATTTTGAGAAATGAGTTGGTGACTCCAATGTGATTAACAGAAGGAAAAGCTAGACCCTTGGAGTAATAGAAATCAGTATGGTCTAGTAAATAAGATAAACTGCACATGAATTAAGGTAACCTTAGATCTTAAGTAAGGTTTCCTCAAAGTAAGGTAACCTTAGATCTTAAGTTGTTATATTTGATTAAGGTAATAATCAGTCCCTCATTCATATATATTAGAGTTCCAAGGCAAAGTAGAAGTGTTTATACACCAATTTGAATACAAAAGTTGATTAAAGAAGAGAATACAACTCCTACAGTGTTGTGGTGTGATTGACGGTTGTTGTGAGCTACACCATCTGGGGATTTCAAATTTTATCTAATGCCTAAGGTAAGTAAATCATGTTATTAGTTGTTACTAAGGGTAATCATGTGTTGGTTGAGTTGTTTGAGTGAAAATATACAAGATAGTAATTGACATGACATAAGTAAATGCCTTTTTGTGGGCTATGTTGAGGCAATATGTATAGTTTATTGTGGCTGGATATTGTTATATATAGTTTGGTTATATTATGCATGCTATTTTTATGCTTATCTATGTGATAATTCAGTTGATTGAAGAAGATAACATGAAAAACAAGAGGTTGACCATAAAGTTTAAGGTTTTAGGCGTGTTGAAGATTATTCTGATGATGTTTTGGCTGAAAATGATATTATAAGCATAAATATGATGTTATAGATGTTGTAGTGTCACGATTCGAATTTTCCACCCTCAGTAGTCATAATGGTACCTACTAATGAGAGATAGACAAGCCAAACCTTACTACTTACTTCATTTTCATATTACCTCTTTTTAGCAAATATAAGGCAATAACATAATAATAACGGAACTTAGATAATTAAGTGGAAGTTAAAAATCAAATTCTGAGTCCATTACAAATTTTAAAAGCTCTAATACCCAAAACCTGGTGTCACGGTGCCATAGACTGTCTAAGGGTTACTACAACAGGGTCTGAGGATATACAATACATTGTTTCTAAATAAGAGGAAACGAAACAGGAAATAGAGATAGAGGGACATGCCAAGGCCTGCGGGTTCTTGTAGGTCTACCTTGGGTCTCCGAATAGACTGAAGGAAGCCCTTCAATTATTGTCCGAAAGTAGTTCCTGGATCTGCACACAATGCACAGTGTAGTATCAGTACAACCGACCCGATGTGCTGGTAAGTGTCTTGCCTAACCTCGGGGAAGTAGTGATGAGGATAAGACCAGACTACCAAATAACCATTTGCAGTTCAAATATATATACAACTGGAAAAGAAATAAAAAAATAACCAGTCAATGTGGGAGGGGGAAAACATGCTGCAGGGAAACATCGAGTAATAACAGAAAAGCAACAAATAAAAATGAAGATCACCATAGTTCAATTGAAGAGATGAATAACTGAAAAGTTGGCCAGTATGTGTAATTTTTAAACCTTCACCGTTACCAATAACCACATCATCGAAACCAGAAAATAGGAAGGGGAAATCATGATGCGAGGTACAATAAGAGTCAACAGGAGATAAAAAATTTAGAATAGAGTAACCATAAAACAGTTATCAATAAAACTTTGGAAATCAAAACAAGTGTACGATATCACCCTTCGTGCTTTAACACTCTCTCACCAAAATAATACACGGCATCACCCTTCGTGTTTTACGCTCTTCCTCACCCAAACAACAATCACAAGGCAAATAGGGTAAGGGAACCTATAACCTCAAAGTAAAATCAAATAATAACAAGTAATGAAAGAAACAACATAACTCGGATATACACAAAGAATCAAAAATCCACAAATGCACGGCATCACCCTTCGTGCTTTTACTATAGTCCTCACCAAAGCAATCATATAATAAAAATGTGCACAACATCACCCTTCATGCGTTTACTCTCGTCCTCACCAAAGCAATCATATAATAAAAATGTGCACGACATCACAGTTCATGCTTTTACGCTCTTTCCTCACAATATAATCAATAAATTCTTCACAAAATGGTACATCATGCGGCACGACATTACCCTTCATGCTTTACACTCTTTTCTCAGTATAACAAACTATGCATGGCATCACCCTTTGTGCCTTAACTCTCTTCCTCAACCAAACAATAATCACAAACAATAGGGTAAGGATATAAAGGAAATTTGCAATAAGAATTCTGGCAAGGGAACAACAAGTCACCAATTAAATCTCGACAAGGGAACAACAATTAAACAATTACATCCCGGCAAGGGAACAGTAAATAAATCAACAATAGCCCGACAAGGGTGACAACATAATGATCCATTCTCTTTCTCAATTTTACTTCACAATTCACTTCACAACTTGAGCCAATGCTCTAGAGGTTCGATTATCACTAGTACTTTCACAACTCATTTCACGACTCGAGCCAATGCTCTAAAAGTTCAATTGTCACTCATACTTTAACAATTTCGCTATACAACTTGAGCCAACGCTCCTTAATGTTCGTAGGTCACAATTCTTTTCACAAACTTTATACCATTATTAGAAATCTTCACCAAGGAATGAATAATACAATGAAGCCATGAAAATTATAATATAGACTCACAGTCATGCTTGACACCAACTTCAAGATACTCGTCACCATGCCTATACGTCGTACTCGACAAGAAGCAAATAGCAATTAGGACACAACTCCTAACCCCTCATGCAAAGGTTAGACCAAACACTTACCTCGAACTTCCACGGCCAACTCAAGCCTCAAACACCGCTTTTCCTTTCAAATTTGGCTCCAACCCAATCGAATCTATACATAATCGACTTAATAATATCAAAAATGCTAAACAATTCAATTTCAATATTTAATTATAGCTTTCTAGTCATTCTTCCTAAAAATACAAAAATCAATCCCAGACCGGCTTGGTTAAAACACGAGGTTCGGGCAAAAACCCGATTACCCATTCATCCACGAGCCTGAATATATAATTTGTTTTCAAATACGACCAGAAAACGAGGTCTAAATCACAATTAATCAAAAAGCCCTAACTCTACCCAAATCCCTAATTTTCTACCTTTAGTATCATGTTTTAGGCCTAGAAATCTAGTGGGTGTTGATGGAAAACAAAGAAAATGAGTCTTAGATTACATACCTATGAATTTATGGTGAAATACTCTTTCAAAAATCATCCAATTTGGAGTTGAGATAAAGTAGTTATGATATTTTGATTGAATCTCGAAATGGCATTTGTTTAAAAATCACAAGACAGACCTTCATCGCATTCGTGATGGGTCTTCTGTGTTCGCAAAAAGAATCCTTCCTTAGGCTTATGCAATCGCGAGTCGTTTTACGCGTTCACGAAGGGTTGGCCCCCGACCTTCGAGCTCACGGGCCAACACGTTCGCGTAGAGGAATGTTCACTTCTTAGACCAGCCACCCATTTACATTATGCATTGCAGGACGGTGGTCGCGTTTGCATAGAGCAACCCCCATGTGCTCCGCGTTCATGATCTGTCTCTCGTGTTTGCATTGAACAAAATCACCCCTATCCCCATTTATCCTACGCGATCGCAATAGTGACTACGTGAACGCAAAGAACAACAGTCCTGAGAACTTGTTGCAGAATTTCTGCAATTTTTCCTAAGTTCAAATCTTCCTAAAATACATCCGAAACACACCCGAGTCTTGGGGCTCGCAACCAAACACACGTACTAACTCAACAACATCATACGAACTTAGCCATGCAATCAAATTGCCAAAATAGATTCAATAACAATGAATTAAATATCAAAATAAAAGGATTTTTCTCAAACATCACCAACTATCAACCTTAGCAATTTAGGTCTGAATCGCGTCAGATAATATCTGTTTTTCATCAAATTTCACAGAAATATCTTAAACCATATATAAGACCTGTACCGGGTATCAGAACCAAAATACGGGCCCGATACTCACACGTTCTGATCAAATTTCATTAAATATTTTTAGAAAATAATTTCCTTTAAAAATTCATTTCTCGAGCTTGGGACCTCAGAATTTGATTCCGGGCATACATGTGAGGCCCCGTGAAAATTTCCACCTCGAAACCCAAATCTCGTAGTGCCAAGTTAGGGTCAGGTGTTAGAAACTCATATAACGGTTCAAACCCTTTGAGTTGATCATTGCATTAAAAAGTCAAGAAATAATATTTTCCAGAAAAAGCGCGATTCTGCAGTCGAGAATGCGATCGCATTTCAGGTATACGGACCACATAGTCACCACAAAGTGAGTCTGTCTGTTAGTCAAATTTGAGGTAAAAAAATGCGGTCCATTATACGATCGCATAACTGATATGCGGACCACATAGTCGTCGTATAATTTCTTTGAGATTTTGTAAATGGCAGTTTTGCGGTGCATTATGCGATTGCAGAACGGGTATGTGGACTGCATTTTTGCCGCAAATCCAAACATAATGTTCAGATTTTTTGGAGCACTTTGCGGTCCATTCTACGGGCCGTATTTCTACTTTACAATTGCAAATGTGATCATAGATCCAACTCAGGCTACAATTTTCTAAATTTTAAACCCGACCCCCTATCGATAGATTCAGTGTTATAACTCATTTTGAGCATATTCTCTGATACTTTTAGATAGATAGATAGATAGATAAAGAGAGAGAGAGAGAGAGAGAGAGAGAGAGAGAGAGAGAGAGAGAGAGAGAGAGAGAGAGAGAGAGAGAGAGAGAGAGAGAGAGAGAGAGAGAGGGTCTGAGAGAGGGAAAGTGTTTACCATAAAATTACTCCATGAAACCTTGCTAATACATTGAAGATAATCAAGTGAAGACACCTAAATATTTATCCCAAGGGGTGAAACTTCATCACCTTAGCTCTTATTTGTATACTTAGCTATAAGGGTTCATTAGTAAAGTAATTTATGGGTATTAGAACAAATTTATTACACGCATATATCACCATAGAATATTTGAAGGTGGTAAACTAAAAAGAAGGCAATTGGGGAGTATAAAATGATAGAAATTCCTCTTAGAAGGGGCCTAAGATCACAATGCACCTTTGGTGTTTGATGATATGCTCGAACCAAGCTAGGATCTCAATCTCGTCTCTAATTCTTGGTTCAATTTTTAATTCTTACACAATAGATCGAAGTACTAAGAGTTCCGGAATTTTTTAAAGAGTAAGGAAAGCTATGTTGAGGTATGTATGGCTAAAACTCCGTCTTTTAGAAATTGAGCTATATTATTAGCTGTGTTAATACGGTAAGATCAAAATTGAATTGTTGTACTGATTGTTTATTTCACCTTTGTTGGTGCTGCAATCTTATATGCATGGAATGTATATCTCAATATGATTAACATGCTATTCTTGATAACTTAAAGAAAGATGCAAGGACTACGGATAATGAATCAAAATGTCTAGAACTTAAATTGAAATTGAAAGTGCATATGCTATGCCACTTATGTAAAATTGTATCCATGCTGCAAATTTAAACTACCCTCGTGTACACCCATTTTCCTAAAGTACAAACCTAGCATTGAAATTAGGGATGATGTGAGATGTGGCCTAGTGCCGAATGTATTGTGTGACTGTTGTGGCCCAAAGTGCCTATGAAATGAGTTGTGAGAAACAATGATCGAAATGAGATGATTGATAGGAAAGGGAAACGCCTTGGTAGGGCGGCCTATCCGATCGGGCCGATAACGGATGCCATGCTACGCACATGGTGGTAATAAATTTGTGATTGACGTGAACATCTCAAATGAGGTGATCTAGCCAATCGGGTTGAGATCGGACTCTTCTCAAGGTAGCGGTGGTAATGTGAACAATGATGAACAATATGAAACACCCAAAAATATGAAAGCTATGGAGACACAATGTGAAAATTGTATGTTTCCTTTACTTGTAAATGTGTGGCCATTAAAAGTCCCCCTTTGAGTTGTACTTATGATTGCTTTATTCTTGTATGGAAGGTCTTTCTATGTAGATGGAATTTGGTTATACATATTAGTACTATTCCGTGGTACTAACGTCCCTTCTGCGGAGGGCGCTACATTTGTTTAAATTGATGTAGGTGGCTCCATTGCGGATAGTGTTGATTGCATATAGTGGAGTACCTTCTTCCGAAGCCTTGGTCAGCCCCTTGCTCCTTTACGGGGTTAGATTATGTATCTTTTGTTATAGACTCCTACTTTTGAGGTATATTCGGGGCCTTGTCGCCAGCACTGTCATGCTTGTCATTTCTTACATCCTTAGAGCCTCTGTAGACATATGTGTGGGTTATGTATAGGCGTTTGAGGGGTCCATGAACCATGTTATAATTCTAAACCCATGCTATCCATAAATTTTAACTCTATGGGAATTTCGGAACCTAACTTTAACCAAGGTTTAAGTTTGTATTATAGAATGAATTATCACTGTTGGTTGTACTACCTTTCCTTGTCTTAATAAGAATGAATCATTGTAACCTTGTTCATGATGAGTTGGGTAGGAAGTGTGTGATGAGGCTTGCTCGTATGGGTTAACTCGATCGAGTACCGGTCGTGCCTCCAGATATTGGGACATGACAATACGCCAAGTCCTATATTTTCCTACGGACCCTCCGGGACCGTCAAATAATGGGTCCTAGTCCGTTTACCCAAAATGTTGACCTAAGTCAAATTTATTCATTTTGCAGTCAAAACGTATCATTTTTGATAGATCTTCACATATAAGCTTTTCGCCTATGCGCTCGGACTATGCACGCAAAATGAGGTAACTCTAAATGAGGTTTTCAAGGCCCCGAAGACACAGAAATCAATAAAATGAAAGTGATGACCTTTTGGGTCATCACATTCTCCACCTCTAATGCAACTGTTCGTCCTTGAACGGATAGAAGAAGGAAGTAAATGAGTCGAGGAAAAGATAGGGATAATGGCTCTGCATATCGACCCAAACTCCCATGTCGGTGCCTCAGGAGGCTGACCTCTCCACTGAACACGAACAGAAGAAAAACTCTTCGACCTTAACTGATGAACCTGCCTGTCTAGAATTGCTACTGACTCCTCCTCATAAGACAAGTCCTTGTGTAACTGGACAGTGATGAAATCTAACACATTAGATGGATTGACGTGATATTTCCGAAGCATGACACATGAAACACGGGATGAATGACTGATAAGCTCAGTGGCAATGCAAGTCTATAAGACACCTCTCCCACTCGATCAAGAATCTCAAATGGACCAATGAACCTAGGGCTAGGCTTGCCCTTCTTCCCAAATCTCATCACACCCTTCATAGGCAACACTCGGAGCAATACACTCTCACCAACCATAAAAGCCAAATCTCGAACCTTGCGACCTGTATAACTCTTTTTCCTGGACTAAGCTGTACGAAGCCTATCCCGAATAATCCTAACCTTATCCAAGGCCTCCTGAACTAGATCCGTACCCAACAACCCAACCTTTTCCGGCTCAAACCATTAAACCAAAGATCGACACTGCCTACCATATAAAGCCCCAAAAGGAGCCATCTGAATACTCGACTGGTAGTTTTTGTTGTATTAAAACTCTGCTAAATTCAAGAACTAATCCAATAAACCTCAAAAGTCAATGACACAAGCTTGGAGCATATCCTCCAAAACCTGAATAGTCCACTCGGACTGCCCTTTCGTCTGAGGATGAAATATTGTACTCAACTCAACATGAGTGGATAACTATCGCTGAACTTCTCTATTGAAACGTGAGTTAAACTGCGTACCTCAGTACAAAATCATAGACACATGAATAGGAGACTTCCCTAGGAATGAAATGCGCTGACTTGGTTAGCCAATCAACAATGACCCATACTGCATCAAACTTCTTCCGAATCTGCAAAAGTCCAGCAACAAAGTCCATAGTGATCAGTTCCCACTTCCACTCGGGAAGCTCAATCCTGTGAATAAACCACCAGGCCTCTAATGCTTATACCTAACATGCTGACAATTCAAACACCAAGCCACATATGTAACAATATCCTTCTTTATTCTATGCCACCAATAATGCTCCCGTAAATCTTGATACATCTTTGCGGTGCCCGGATAAATAGAGTATCGGGAACTATGGGCCTCCTCTAAAATAAATCCCATAGCCCATCCACATTTGGCGCATAAACTCGACCCTGCAATCTCAAAACTCCATCATCATCTAAGGTAACCTGCTTGGCACCTCCGCAGTGCACCGTGTCTCTAAGGACACACAAATGGGGATCATAAATTTGGCAATCACCGATACACTCCAAAAATGAAGAACAAGAGACCGTGCAAGCTAATACCTGGCTAGGCTTAGAAATATCCAACCTCACAAACTGATTGGCCAAGGCTTGAACATCTAAAGCAAGCGGTATCTCACCGATCGAAATATAAGCAAGACTCTTCATACTGGCTAATTTCCCACTAAAAGCATCGGCACCACATTGGCTCTTCCCCAGGTGATATAAGATAGTGATATCATAATCCTTCAACAATTCCAGCCACCCCCTCTGTCTCAAATTCAACTCCTATTTCTTGAACAAATACTGGAGACTCTTGTGATCCATGAACACCTCACATGCCACGTCGTACAAATAATGCCTCCAAATCTTCAATTCGTGAATAATGGCTACCAACTCCAAATCAGGAACCGGATTGTTCTTCTCACGAATCTTCAACTGCCATGAAGCATAGGAAATAACCTTGCTATCCTGCATCAACACTTAACCAAGCCCAATACAAGATGCATCACAATAAATAGTATAGGGCCCTGAACCTATGGTAAAACTAACACCAATGCCGTAGTTAGAGCTGTCTTGTGTTTTTGAAAGCTCGCCTCACACTCGTACGACCATCTAAACTGGGCACCCTTCTGGGTCAACCTGGTCATCAGGCTATGATAGATGAGAACATCTCCATGAACCGATGACAGTATCTTGCCAATCCCAAAAAACTTCGAATCTCTGTAGCTGACGCTAGTCTAGTCCAGTTCTTGACTGCCTCAATCTTCTTCAGATCAACCCGAATGCCATCTATTGATACAACATGACCCATGAATGCAACTGAACTCAATCAAAACTCACACTTTGAAAATTTAGCATACAACTGACTATCCTTTAACGTTTGAAAAACCACTTTAAGATGCTTCTCGTTCTTCTCCTGGTTGCGGGAATATATCAAAATATCATCAATGAAGACTATCACGAATGAATCCAAGTAAGGCCTGAACACTCGGTTTATCAAATCCATAAGAGTTGTTGGGGATTAGTCAACCTAAATGACATAACCAAGAACTCAAATTGCTGGACCAAGTGCGGAAAGTTGTCTTAGGGACATCGGATGCCCTAATCCTCAACTGATGGTATCCAGATCTCAAATCAATCTTTGAAAATAATTTAGCACCCTAAAACTGATTGAACAAATCATCAATCCTCTTCAATGGATACTTATTCTTGATTGTAACCTTGTTTAACTGCCGGTAATCTATACACTTTCTCATCGGCCAAGCCTTTTCTTAAATAACAACACCGACACACCTCAAGGCGAAACACTAGGTCTAGTAAAACCCTTCTCAAGCAAGTCTTGCAGCTGTTCCTTTAACTCTTTCAACTCCGGCGGGGCCATCCGATATGGAGGGATAGAAATAGGCTGAGTGCCCGGAGCCAAATCAATGCAAAAGTCAATATCCCTGTCGGGTGGAATACCTGGAAAGTTTGAAAGGAAAACTTTAGAAAACTCACGAACAACGGGCACCGAATCAATAGAAGGAACCTTAGCACTAAAATCACAAACATATGCAAAACAGGCCTAACACCCCTTCTCGACCATACGTCGAGCCTTCACATAAGAGATAACAATATGCGTAGAATGACCAGGATTCCCTGTCCACTCTAAACGGAGCAAACCCGATAAATCTAAGGTCAAAGTCTTGGCATGACAATCCAAGATAGTATGGTAAGGTGATAACCAGTCCATCTCTAATATGACGTCGAAATCAACCATGTCTAGAAGGAACATATCAAAACAAGTCTCAAGACCCCCAATCAAAACTACATAAGAACGATGGACTCGATCTACCGCAATGGAATCACCCACTGGTGCTGACACATAAACATGTATACTCAATGAATCACTAGGCATGACAAGAATTGGTGCAAAATAAGAAGACACATTTGAGTAGGTAGACCCTAGATCAAATAACCCCGAAGAATATCTATCATAAACCAGAATAGTACCTGCACCTCCACCTCTAATACTTCTACCTGTTGGACAATACGCTTTACGCTAGAGGGGGGGGGGGTGAATAGCGTTTTAAAAATATTAAGCGTTTTAGTGCGGAATTTAAAAACTTTGCAGAAATTAAAACAAGTGCAGTAGAATAAACTTACACAATGATGTATCCTGGTTGGCCACAAACGTGGTTAGTCCAGTCCCCGAGAGACTCTCTCGAGATTTCCACTAAACTTGTCAAGCTTACGGGTGCTTAACAAACCGTTACAGCTGAGGACACAAGCCTCACCTAGTTGCTCGGGATCACAATCCCAAAGACTTCAATTGCTCGGGGATACCAATCCCAAAGACTTCAATTGCTCGGGGATAACAATCCCAAAGACTTCAACTGCTCGGGGATAACAATCCCAAAGACTTCAACTGCTCGGGGATAACAATCCCAAAGACTTCAACTGCTCGGGGATAACAATCCCAAAGACTTCAACCGAGGAATCACAAGTTCCTCAACAAACGAGAACCGCAATTCTCTTACAAACACAAAACACACTCACTTTACAAAGCACTCCTTAATGAGTAGATATGAGTAGAAATAGTACGCTCAAGATCACAACAACTTAGCTCAATAGAATGGCTCCTCAAAAAGCTTTATGGATGAATGGAAAATGATGATCAATGTAAGAAAGCTTTTAGCAATGAAAATACTCAAAGTGTATATGTTGTTGTTGTGAAAACACTGAGTTGAAGCTGTATTTATAGGTGAAAAACTCAGTCTTACCGTTGTCTAATTGCCAATTAAGGATTGCTGAAATTACTCAGTGACAATCGATTGTCAAGACTAAACAATCGATTGTTTGCCTATCAGATTAAAAATTCAATCCCAGATTTTACGTCAACAATCGATTACTTCAAATCAATAATCGATTATTTATAACGTTAAGAAATCCTTTCCAATTTTTGGCATAAAACATCGATTGTCCGGAAATCAACAATCGATTATTTTAACAACGTTCAGAATCTTTTCCAGATTTTACGCAAAACATCGATTGTTAAATGTCAACAATCGATTACCTGAAGGTAATTGAAAATATATGACAACGGTCAGCTTCAACAATCGATTATCAAATGGAATAATCGATTATTAATTAATTTCAAAACTCTCTGTCTCATATATAATCGATTATCAAAAGCCACAATCGATTATCATTTTATTTAAAATCACTGGGAGATATTTTTCTCATTCTAATCGATTACCATTAGTTCATAATCGATTTTTATGAGTTTTGAAAACTTTGCCTCAGTTAACAATCGATTATCATAAGTATACAATCGATTGTTATGCAGTTTGCAAAAACCTGACGTTAACTGACTTACTCACAATCGATTATCATTAATGAACAACCGATTGTCATGCAGTCTTGGCTTAGAGATACTCGATTATCATAAGTACATAATCGATTATCTTAGCCCAGATTTTTGAGGCATGTTTGGAAAACATTTTAACAAATGTAAATATGCATAGTTTGAAATCATTTGACACTTAATTTAAATATGCATGATTTTGGAAAAATAATTTTAGTAGAGAAGCCATGTTATGAGCCAAGTTGAGGAATCAAGATCACAATTAATATTGACTCAATTATAACATTTCTAAACTTTGTCTTGAGCTTCTTGTAATGCATCCATTTTGTGCTTGTCCTTGAGTACTGCTATATATCGCTTTTTGCTTTGTTTGACATTCATCAAAACCTACAAAAGAACACACGTTTAGTATATTGCATTTGTAACGTGTTTCCAACAATTTCCCCCTTTTTGATAATGGCAAACATAAGCGGGATATATGCAATAATTATTTTGATAATCCAAGACAAGTGTAAAGTATGCAATTTGATGTTCCCCCTCAATTCATGTTCCCCCTCACTTTAAGCATGAATGAAGTTGAGAGTGATATAGCATACTTCTTGATATCCCGTTTCTTCCCCCTTTTGCCATTAGCAAAAATATATACAAGGGAAGAATATGCAATAAAAACATATGAAATAAACAAAAGTTTATTTATTGGAAAATAAAGATAACAAAAGTAATCGATTATTGATACAGTAATCGATTGTTTGACGGCGATTTTCCTGTAGAATACTTGAGTATTTTGCGTCATGCTTTTATGATCCCCTTTTCTTTAGGGTGATACCTGCAAAAAAGTGTTAGACGCCTCCGACGCTCAAGTTAGAAATTATGTAAGAAATAAAATGCAATGCATGACTTAGATCAACGTGGAGTCAAGGATCCCGAGTTCACTACGAATTCGGAAGAAGGACTCTTTATCTAAGGGCTTTGTAAAGATGTCTGCCAATTGGCTTTTTGTTTCAACAAATTCAATTTCGACATCGCCTTTTAGAATATGATCTCTAATAAAATGATGTCTAATTTCAATGTGTTTTGTTCGCGAGTGAAGAATGGGGTTCTTCGTCAAGCATATGGCACTAGTGTTGTCACATCTAAGAGGAATGTGGTCAAGACGTAGGCCATAGTCCAAGAGTTGTTGTTTCATCCATAGGATTTGAGCGCAACAACTCCCCGCGGCTACATATTCAGCCTCGGTTGTGGACAACGCAACACTAACTTGCTTCTTACTAAACCAAGAAACTAAAGCGCTACCAAGCAAGTGGCAAGTGCCGCTAGTGCTCTTGCGGTCCAATTTGCATCCAGCAAAATCGGAGTCGGAATAGCCAATAAGTTGGCATGAAGAACCTTTGGGGTACCATAGACCCATATTGGTAGTACCGACAAGATACCTTAGAATCCGCTTTACCGCAGTAAGGTGAGACTCTTTCGGACATGATTGATAACGGGCACAGACGCACACGCTAAACATGATGTCCGGACGACTAGCAGTAAGATAAAGAAGAGAGCCAATCATACCTCGGTACTTTTTGATGTCGACTTCCTTACCTTTTTCATCTTTGTCGAGATGATCGGATGTGCTCATGGGAGTTGCCATTTCCTTTGCATTGTTCATATCAAAACGTTTAAGCAGTTCTTTGCAATACTTGCTTTGACAAATGAATGTACCTTCCTTCATTTGTTTTACTTGTAATCCCAAAAAGAATTGTAACTCACCCATCATGGACATCTCAAATTCGCTAGTCATTAAGTTTGAAAATTCCTTGCATAGAGCATTGTTAGTAGCACCAAAAATGATATCATCTACATATATTTGAACTAGCAAGATATCATTATTTTCATGCTTGACAAATAAAGTTGTGTCAACTTTTCCACGAATAAAATTATTTTCTAAAAGAAATTTACTCAACCTTTCATACCAAGCTCGAGGAGCTTGTTTTAAACCATAAAGGGCCTTTTTGAGTTTGAAAACATGATTAGGAAAATTAAAGTCTTCAAAACCGGGGGGTTGCTTTACATAAACTTCTTCTTGGATAAAACCATTTAAAAAGGCACTTTTCACATCCATTTGATATAAAATGAAATTCATAGAAGATGCAAAAGCAAGCAACAAACGGATGGCCTCTAATCTAGCTACCGGAGCATATGTCTCATCATAATCAATCCCTTCTTCTTGATTATAGCCTTGAGCCACAAGCCTAGCTTTGTTTCTAGTGATTATGCCATTTTCATCTAATTTATTTCGAAAAACCCATTTCGTACCAATTATGGTATGACCTTCGGGTCTTGGCACCAAATCCCAAACGTTGTTACGTTTGAATTGGTTAAGCTCCTCTTGAATTGCCAAGGTCCAAAATTCATCCCCAATTGCTTCAGAGATGGTTTTGGGTTCAATTTGAGAAACAAAAGCAGTAAGATCTAAGGTATTTCTAAGGGAGCTCCGGGTACTTACCTTCCCTCCAACGTCGCCTATTACCTGATCGAGAGGATGGTCTTTGACTGTCCTCCATTCTATTTGCTCTTTTGGTTCATTTTCCGGTTGAGGAGCTTCTTCAATTGGTTGTTCCACCGTTTTGTCAATTTCTTTCCTTGGTGGTTCTTCTTGAATTTTGTCCTTTAGACTTTCCAGAATGCCTGAAAGATCAAGACCACAATCCCTTCTCGCCAAGCGAGTATTATCTTCGGAAAATACAATATGAGGAGATTCCTCTACAACTTGGGTTCTTTTATTAAAAACCCTATAAGCTTTACTACGAGAAGAATAGCCAATGAAGATACCTTCATCAGACTTTGCATCAAATTTTCCTAGTTGGTCCTTTCCATTGTTATGCACAAAACATTTACAGCCAAAAACACGTAAATGTGAAATGTTAGGTTTTCTACCTTTGTAGAGTTCATATGGGGTTTTTAAGAGTATCGGCCGAATTGCTACTCTATTCAAAACATAGCATGCGGTACTCACGGCGTCTGCCCAAAAGTGTTTGGGAATCTTAGCTTCGTCGAGCATGGTTCTAGCCATCTCTTCGAGACTCCTATTTTTCCTTTCCACCACCCCGTTTTGTTATGGTGTACGTGGAGCGGAAAAGGTATGCTCGATTCCGAGTTCATCACAAAAATCCGCAAAGAGATTGTGATCAAACTCTCCCCCATGATCACTTCTAATGGAAGTGACAGTTGATTCCTTTTCATTTTGAACTCTTTTAAGAAAAAGCTTGAAGCTAAGAAATGCATCACTTTTATGCGCAAGAAATAATGTCCATGTAAATCTAGAGAAATCATCAACAATTACAAAAGCATATCTATTTCTTCCTAGACTTTCGATACGGGATGGTCCGAATAAATCCATATGCAATAGTTGTAAAGGTCTAGAGGTTGAAACAACATTTTTGGATTTAAAAGATGCTCTTGTTTGCTTCCCCTTTTTACATGAATCACAAATAGTATCACTTTCAAATTTTAAGTTGGGAAGACCAATCACTAGATTTTGAGAAATCAATTTATTTAAAAGATGCTCTACGATGCCACAACCACACATTATCATCTTTGCTCAACAAACAATCAACATACTCGGATGAGGAGTTTTCAAGATCAACCATGTAAATATTGTCAACTCTAAAACCACGTAGAATAATCTTGAAGTCATTACGTCTAAACACTAAACACTCATCCGAATCAAACAACGCAAGATTTCCCTTGTCACATAATTGACTTATGCTCAAGAGATTATGCTTTAAACCTTTGACAAGTAATATATGCTTTATAGAGGATTTTTCATTCTTACCGACCGATCCGATGCCAATAATTTGTCCTTTATTGTTGTCACCGAATAAACGCTTCCTCCTTCTTTGTGCTCTAGTTGAAGGAATTTGGATTCGTCTCCTGTCATGTGTCTGGAGCATCCACTGTCAAGGTACCATAGTACACTTGATCCCTTCAAGCACACCTACAAAGCAAATTAATATTCTTTAGGTACCCATACCATTTTGGGTCCTTGGGGGTTAGACAAATAACGACCATAATAATATGAAGAATCTCTATGCTTTGTAAAACACATAGGTGCAATATGACCTATACGATTGCAGTAATGACATACTACGTTCGGGTTGTGTTGATGCCTAGGTTGAGCCAACAAAGTTCTAGGCGAATGAAAAAGATTAACACTAGACATATTGTTCCCATTTCTAGTATAATATCTAGATGGTCTAAAGTCATTAGTGCTAGACTTGTTGAAGGACCTAGTGTCATGTCTAGGTGGTCTAAGCTCGTTCCTAGAGTTATTTCTTGGTTGCCGAAAATTACTATTTGTAGGCTTGTTTGCAAGAATCCTAGATTCGGATCTAGGTTGTCTAAAGATATTAGTTCTACCCTTATTTTCATACATTCTAGCATAATGTCTAGGTGGTCTAAAAGAATTTGTTCTAGGCTTGTTTAATACCTTAGAGTTATTTCTAGGTGGAGTAGTGAAGTTTTTGTTTTTATGCCGTTGATAATTCTTAGGCGTTTCTTTTTCAACAACTTTAGGAACTTCTTTACTACGTGTTTCTAATGTTTTCCTAAGTTCTGTGTTTTCTAGTTTTAAGGACTCACAAGCAGTACAAGTAGAGCATTTATCAACATAAGAGGCTTCATGCATAGTCTTGATGACTTGTCTAAGTTCTATACTATCATTTAACAAAAATTGATTTTCATTTGCAAGATTCTCGTTATCACGAGACAGATTTTCAACACCTTTTTGAGCTAAAGAAAGACGTTCTTCAAAGTCCTTGTCTTTTAAAAAGAGTTGTTTTTGAAAATCCTCTTCTTGTAAAGAAAGAGTTCTTTGTAAATCTTTAATAGTCTTAGAAGCATTTACCAACTCATCATGCAGTTTGTTATAAGCAATTTGCATATCGTTAGATGTACTTACCTCGTCTTTTTCGTCTGCCATGAGGCACTGACCAGTTGATTCATCGTTTGTGCTGACCGCTTTTTGAGGCGTGTTTTCGTGCAATTCCTCAAGTTTGTCCCACATTTCCTTAGCAGTTTTATAGTGGGAGATTTTTCGCCAAAGTTCCTGGTTCAAGGCGTTATGTAATATATTCATAGCTTTAGTGTTTTATTCACTTACCTTATCTTTCCCGACTTTTGTCGTCAGTTGATCACTGTGTTTAATAGCTTGCCATAGATACAAATCGTTTGCCATTGTAAAAACTTGCATCCGATATTTCCAGACTGAGTAGTCGTTTTCGTCTAATATTGGAGGCGACATGCTGCATTCTCCTTCACCTATTCCTGCAAAGAAATTTAGAGTAGAAGCCATGGATGGTTCTCTCAAACGGTTAAGTTTTTCAGAGAGTATGGCTCTGATACCAATTGTTGGACAATACGCTTTACGCTAGAGGGGGGGGGTGAATAGCGTTTTAAAAATATTAAGCGTTTTAGTGCGGAATTTAAAAACTTTGCAGAAATTAAAACAAGTGCAGTAGAATAAACTTACACAATGATGTATCCTGGTTGGCCACAAACGTGGTTAGTCCAGTCCCCGAGAGACTCTCTCGAGATTTCCACTAAACTTGTCAAGCTTACGGGTGCTTAACAAACCGTTACAGCTGAGGACACAAGCCTCACCTAGTTGCTCGGGGATCACAATCCCAAAGACTTCAATTGCTCGGGGATACCAATCCCAAAGACTTCAATTGCTCGGGGATAACAATCCCAAAGACTTCAACTGATCAGGGATAACAATCCCAAAGACTTCAACTGCTCGGGGATAACAATCCCAAAGACTTCAACTGCTCGGGGATAACAATCCCAAAGACTTCAACCGAGGAATCACAAGTTCCTCAACAAACGAGAACCGCAATTCTCTTACAAACACAAAACACACTCACTTTACAAAGCACTCCTTAATGAGTAGATATGAGTAGAAATAGTACGCTCAAGATCACAACAACTTAGCTCAATAGAATGGCTCTTCAAAAAGCTTTATGGATGAATGGAAAATGATGATCAATGTAAGAAAGCTTTTAGCAATGAAAATACTCAAAGTGTATATGTTGTTGTTGTGAAAACACTGAGTTGAAGCTGTATTTATAGGTGAAAAACTCAGTCTTACCGTTGTCTAATTGCCAATTAAGGATTGCTGAAATTACTCAGTGACAATCGATTGTCAAGACTAAACAATCGATTGTTTGCCTATCAGATTAAAAATTCAATCCCAGATTTTACGTCAACAATCGATTACTTCAAATCAATAATCGATTATTTATAACGTTAAGAAATCCTTTCCAATTTTTGGCATAAAACATCGATTGTCCGGAAATCAACAATCGATTATTTTAACAACGTTCAGAATCTTTTCCAGATTTTACGCAAAACATCGATTGTTAAATGTCAACAATCGATTACCTGAAGGTAATTGAAAATATATGACAACGGTCAGCTTCAACAATCGATTATCAAATGGAATAATCGATTATTAATTAATTTCAAAACTCTCTGTCTCATATATAATCGATTATCAAAAGCCACAATCGATTATCATTTTATTTAAAATCACTGGGAGATATTTTTCTCATTCTAATCGATTACCATTAGTTCATAATCGATTTTTATGAGTTTTGAAAACTTTGCCTCAGTTAACAATCGATTATCATAAGTATACAATCGATTGTTATGCAGTTTGCAAAAACCTGGCGTTAACTGACTTACTCACAATCGATTATCATTAATGAACAATCGATTGTCATGCAGTCTTGGCTTAGAGATACTCGATTATCATAAGTACATAATCGATTATCTTAGCCCAGATTTTTGAGGCATGTTTGGAAAACATTTTAACAAATGTAAATATGCATAGTTTGAAATCATTTGACACTTAATTTAAATATGCATGATTTTGGAAAAATAATTTTAGTAGAGAAGCCATGTTATGAGCCAAGTTGAGGAATCAAGATCACAATTAATATTGACTCAATTATAACATTTCTAAACTTTGTCTTGAGCTTCTTGTAATGCATCCATTTTGTGCTTGTCCTTGAGTACTGCTATATATCGCTTTTTGCTTTGTTTGACATTCATCAAAACCTACAAAAGAACACACGTTTAGTATATTGCATTTGAAACGTGTTTCCAACACTACCTCCACCTCTAGCATCTCTACCTCCACCTCCACCTTTGTTACTGCTACCCCCACCTCTAGCTAACTGAACGGCTGGACGAGTTCCTCAATCGATCTCCTTACCCTCTCTCACAGTGTGAAATATGATAAGAGCATGACAAGCCAAGTTGATGAATCTGATCTCGTATTGAGTAACAACTATAGAACCCTACTAAAGACGCTCAAAGTGCCTCCGATAGGCCTCTTTCTGAGTGATGGGGAGACTTTTCTCTAGAAATAGCTGCATGAACTGTTCCCAAGTTCAAGCTGATGAACTAACTGGCATAGCCAATTAATAATCCCTCCAACAGGTCTTAGCGGATCTAGACAAGCGAAAAGTAGCAAAATCGACCCCATTGGTCTCTACGATCTCCATGTTCCTAAGAACCTCATGACAACTGTCTAGATAGCCTTGGGGATCCTTATAAGATGCACCATTTAAAGTGGTAGTGAAGAGCTTGGTGAATCTTATCCGACTTCCAGAAAGCCTCCGTAGACATAGCTGATCTATCACTGGTCTATACTGCTACTCAACTGAAGAAGCGGCATATGACCTTGCCACTCGCAAAAGGACAAGAGTAGAGGTTTAAATTTAGCACTAAGATAACAAAATCGCACGACAGGAAAGAATAGAAGTGAAACTTTTCCTAACTCTGTAGCCTTTATAAATACAGACGTTTCTGTACCGATCTCTCAAACTCTACTAAGCTTGTTTAGTATCTATGAGATCCATGTAACCTAGAGCTTTGATACCAACTTGTCACAACCCAAATTTTTCACCCTTGGTAGTCATGATGGCGCCTACTAATGAGAGCTAGGCAAGCCAAACCTTACTACTTACTTCATTTTCATATTACCTCTTTTTAGCAAATATAAGGTGATAACATAATAACAATGGAACTTAAATAATTAAGTGGAAATTAAAAATCAAATATCTGAAGTCTACATCCATTACAACTATTAAAACCTCTAATACCACAAAACCTGGTGTACAGTGTCATAGACTGTCTAAGAGTTACTACATACAAGGTTTGAAGAAACACAATGCACTTTTACTGAATAAAAGGAAATGAAACAGGGAATAGAGATAGATGGACATGCCAGAGCCAGCGGATGCTTGTAGGTCTACCGTGGTTCTCTGAGTGGACTGAAGGAAGCCCTTAAACTACTGTCCGAAAGTTGTTCCTCGATATGCGCACAGTACAGAGTGTAGTATCAGCACAACCGACCCCATGTGCTGGTAAGTGTCTAGCCTAACCTCAGCGAAGTAGTGACGAGGCTAGGACCAGACTACCAAATAAACCTCTGCAGTTCAAATATATATACAGCAGAAAAGAAATAAAAAAATAACCAGTCAATGTGGGAGGGGGAAAACATATTGCGAGGAAACATCAAGTAATAGCAAAAAAGCAATAAATAAATGTAAAGATCACCACAGTCCAACTGAAAATAGGAAGGGAAAATCATGCTGCGGGGTACAACAAGAGTCAACAGGAAATCAACAATTTCGGGTAGAATAGCCGTAACACAGTTATCAATATAATTTGGAAATCAAAACAAGTGCACGACATCACCCTCCGTGCTTTAACACTCTCTTACCAATGCAATACATAGCGGCATCACCTTTTGTGCTTTACGCTCTTCCTCACCCAAACAACAATCACAAGGAAAATAGGGTAAGGGAATCTATAACCACAAAGTAAAATCAAATAATAACACGTAATGAAAGAAACAACATAACTCGGATATCAACAAAGAATCAAAAATCAATGAATGCATGACATTAGCCTTAGTGCTTCTACTCTCGTCCTCACCAAAGAAATCATATAATAAAAAATGTGCATGGCATCACCCTTCGTGCTTTTACTCTCGTCCTCACCAAAGCAATCATATAATAGTAATGTGTACGACATCATCCTTCATGATTTTACTCTCTTTCCTCATCGTATAATCAATTAAATCAGCACGGAATGGTACATCGTGCGGCACGACATCACCCTTCGTGCTTTACACTCTTTCCTCACAATAACCAACAATGCACGACATCATCCTTCAAACTTTAACTCTCTTCCTCACCCAAACAATAATAACAAATAATAGGATAAGGAAATAAGGGAAATTTGCAATAATAATCATGGCAAGGGAACAACAAGTCACTAATGAAATCTCGGCAAGGGAACAACAAATAAATCAACAGTAGCCTGGAAAGGATGACAACATAATGATCTCTTCTCTTTCTCAATTTTACCTCACAATTAACTTCATAACTCGAGCCAATGCTCTAGAGGTTTGATTATCACTTGTACTTTCACAACTCATTTCACGACTCGAGCCAATACTCTAAAAGTTCAATTGTCACTCATACTTTCACAATTTCTCTATAAAACTTGAGCCAACGCGCCTCAATGTTCATAGGTCACAATTCTTTCCACAAACTTTATACCACCATTAGAAATCTTCACAAGGCATGAATAATACAACGAAGTCATGAAAATCATAACATAAGACTCAAGGTCATGCTTGACACCAACGTATAGATATGCATCACCATGCCTATACGTCGTACTCAACAAGAAGCAAATAGCAATTAGGACACAACTCCTAATCTCTTAAGATATGGTTAGACCAAACACTTACCTCGAACTTTTATGGCCAACTCAAGCCTCAAACACCGCTTTTCCTTTAAAATTTGGCTCCAACCCAATCAAATCTATACATAATCGACTTAATAACATCAATAAATCTTAAACAATCCAATTTCAATGCTTAATTATAGCTTTCTAATCATTCTTCTCAAAAATGCAAAAATTGCACGGGCTCGCTTGATCAATACACGAGGTTCGGACCAAAACCCGCCTACCCATTCACCCACGAGCCCCAATATATAATTTATTTTCAAATTCGACTCCAAAACAAGGTCTAAAGCACAATTAATCAAAAAGCCCTAACTCTACCCAAATCGCTAATTTTATACCCTTAGTCTTATGTTTTAGGCCTAAAAATCTAGTGGGTACTGATGGAAAATGAAGAAAATAAGTCTAAGATTACATACATATGAATTTGTGGTGAAATCCTCTTTTAAAAATCTCCCAATTTGGAGTGAGATGAAGAAGTTATGAAAATTTGATTGAATCCCAAAATGGTTTCTATTTTAATATCGCTGGGCAGACCTTCATGGCTTTCGTGATAGGTCTGCCGCGTTCGTGAAGATTACCCTTCCTCAGGCTTATACGATCGCGAGTCCTCTTACGCGTTCGCGAAGGTTTGGCCCCCTGAACTTCTCAAACTTCATGTTCGTGGGCCTGTCAATGCATTCGCATAGATGAATGTTCACTTCCTAGACAAACCCCCCATTTAAACTATGCGTTCGCGGGACGTGGGTCGCGTTTGCATATAGCAACCCCCCTGCTCTGCATTCGCGATCTTTCCCTCGTATTCGCATGAAAAATATCACCCCTGTCCCCGTTTATGTTACCCTCATGATCGCGAAGAACAATAGGACCGAGCACCTATTGCAGAATTTCTGCAATTTTTCCTCAGCTCAAATCTTCCCGAAACACATCCAAACACACTCGAGCCCTCGGGGCTCCTAACAAAACACACGTACTAACTTAACAACATCATACGAACTTATCCATACGATCAAATCACCAAAATAACTTTAATAACAATGAATTAAACCCCAAAATCAAAGGATTTTTCTCAAACTTCATTAACTATCAACCTTAGCAATTTAAGTCCAAATCACGTCAAATGATATCCGTTTTTCATCAAATTTTACAGAAATATCTTAAATCTTATATAAGACCCGTACTGTCCACCAGAGTCAAAACACTGGCCCGATACTAACATGTTCTAATTAAATTTCATTTCAAACTTTTCAAAAAAAATTTAAAAAACAATTTCCTTTAAAATTTTATTTCTGGGCCTTGGGGCCTCGGAATTTGATTCCGGGCATATATCCAAGTCTCATATTTTCCTATGGATCCTCCGAGACCATCAAATCACGGGCCCGGTTCCATTTACCTAAAATATTGACCAAAGTTAATTTATTCATTTTATAGTCAAAACTTATCATTTTCCACAGATTTTCACATATAAGCTTTCCGGCTACGCGCTCGGACTGTGCATGCAAGACGAGGTGACTCTAAATAAGGTTTTCAAGGCCTCGGTGACACAAAGTTTAAATAAAAGCAAGCGATGACCTTTTGGGTCATCATATCTAACTAGATTTATAGAAAAGGATTGGATTCAAACCATATTTTGTTAATCATAAATCGAGTTTGCCGCTCAAAATGGTTGTTGAACTAATCAAAGAGATTATTGTGAATTATATTATTGTTGTTTGGGATGTTTGGTGACTTTTAGTAACTTGTGGGATGCAATACAAATAGGGGAATTGCTGTCCATTTTCTTACAGAATGCTAGTCTTGAAATATTAGAGTTACAACGCTTATGTAATGACAACGAAGTCGGTTTACTCACTGTAGACGTAAGAAGATCATATTGAGCTTGGTTCAAGATTGGAGAGAAGATTGTATGGGTATGTTAAGGCACTTCCTTCTTTATTTTGCATGATCGGATGTGAAATGAACGTAAACGATATGCTATTTCATGACCAATCTACTCCTAGCAACTAAGGTTGTCTATGTTGTTCTTTCCTCATAAAGTTATTCTAAGCAAGTATGTATGATCCTTGAATCCTATTGAGGTTCATACTGATGGTGTTATGCCCCGCAGTATTACGTCAATGTTATGCACTGCAGTATTATATTACAATGATATTAAAGCTCGTATATTATATTACGATAATGTTACGCCCTACATTATTACGTCGATGTTATGCTCTGTAGTACTAAATTACGATGATGTTATACCCTGTAGTGTTATACGTTAAATTTTTCGTAAGGTAATTGACATCAATCCAAGGAAAAACATTATTTGGAGATTATAAGGATTATACTATCTCAAACAAGTGATAAGTAAATTCATAAAGGTGAGAGGGTAAGCAAATCAAATAAAAGGAATTTCGTTCGAAGTTTAACGTTTTGGGATAAAATATTGTCCGAGCTAAAATACCCGGTATTTATGAACTAGTGTCATACGGGGTACCACATGGCCATGATAGCAAGGTGTATACAGTATGCTAAAAATGAGTAGTAATTTGAGATAATTTTTTATTATATGGATTATTGGTTAGTGGCATATTAGCAAGTTAATTAAGGATTTGTTGATAAGCTTAATTAAGTTATTGGATAATCTTTTTAGAGGGAAAAATGTGGCAGCCCACAAAGCCATGGATTGTGACTTTAGGTCCATAAAGTAGGTGGCACATTTGGAGGATTTTGTGGATTAATAATCAAAAAAGTGGGACCCAAAAATCTCAAAGATAAGAGAGTAATATACATAAGTTAAGAAGGAGACACAAAAACTTGAAGCTTATTGATGAAAATCTTCAAAGCAAAGATTATATTCTTTAATAGAACGTGAGTCACACATCTATTTTTTAAGAAAGAGTCACTTGCATATTCACTCTTAAAGAAAGGTCTTATATCAGAATGTTAGGCAACGGATATTCACGTAAGAATTCGAGAATTAAAGCAAGAAGTTCCTTAAGCCTCTTAGTAATGTGATTTCTGTGAGATTTTATTGGCATACTTCTCATACATTTTATTCATTTATGTAAATTGATCTATGACCAAATAGATGGATATATATATATATATATATATATATATATATATATATATATATATATATATATATATATATATATATATATATATATATATTTACACGTAAGGCCCCGTGAAAACTTGTGTTTCGAAACCTAATAGCTTGTAGTGCTAAGTTATGGATATTTGTTAGGAATGTGTAAAAATCTTGCTCGCCGCGGTTCGGACCCTTTGCACTGACCTAAGCATATAAAAATCAAGAACCTAAGTTTTTCAGAAAAGTGCTATTATGCGGTCCAAAATGCGATCACAAATCAAGTACGCGGACCGTATTTGTACCATAAATCGAGTCAGTGGCTTGGTTAAAATTGAGGTCAAAATGCGGTCCATTATGGGATCGCATAACTGATATGCAGACCGCATAGTCGCCACATAATTTCCTAATGATTATGTGAAGGGCAGTTCTGTAGTGAATTATGCAACCGCAGAACAAGAGTGCAGACCGCATTCTGACCGCAAACTTAAACAGTTCCCCTAGTTTTTGGGAGTTGCGGTCCATTCTGCAAGCTGCATTTCCGCTTTGCGATCGCAGAATGCGACCACAAATCTGTTTCGGGCCCTTATTTTAAAAAATTTAAAATCCAACCCCACCCCTTTAAACAACACCCCTACACGCAATTTCTGATTATTTTTACAACATAGAGAGAGGGGGAGTGAGTTCTAGAGTGAGAAAGAGTGTCATCCATCAAGCTCCATCCAAACTCATGACAAATTCCTTGAAGATTGCTAATTGAAGCTTCTAGGTCTTCCTCCTAATTGGTAAGTAGTTGTTCCCTCATCAATAATTTCAAGCATTTTTGTTAAAAACAAGTAATTAGCAAGAGAGTACATAGGGAACAAGGCTAGAAATCTTGCATGCATAATTAACAATAGGGTATGGGAAGATCACAACTTCAAAAGACGGTAATTAGGGTACAAAGTGACAAAATCTCTCACAAAAAGGAACCAAAAACCACAATGTATACCTAGTGCTTGTCACTATACTCAAATGAGCTAGGGTGTTAATCGTATCTCTAATTCGTGGCTGAAATTATGGTTCTTATAAAATAGATCGAAGTTGCTAAGGAATTCCGAGAATCTTCGTTTGGAATTAAGGGAGACTCCACTAAGGTATGTATGGCTAACCCTTTTCTTTTAGTGTTGAATTCATGTGTCCAATGGCTGGGTTGAAATTTCAAATTGATTCTACTTGGTTGATTTCATTTATGTGTTGAGTGACATACTTCCATTCCGCATTATTCTATGTATTTATTTGAAATCTTGGTATTTAACAAAGTGATCATGTCTTTCAAGAGTTCGTTATTCCCCTAAGCATGTGCTTGCCTTGTAATATAGCTTTGGATAAATGAATGATAGGATTACATGAACAAATTGACAAAAGGGAAGGCTTGTGTTGTATTAATGGATTTGGGTGCCAAGGAGCTCATAAATGAAAAGAGGTGTTATACCCGGTATGGAAAAATATGAAAGAAAATGGAAACTGAAGAGTAATTAAAAGAGGTTATGTCCCAAGTGAGATGGCTTAGCCGATCTAATCGAGATCGGATGCCATGCTGTACACATGGTAGCATTTATGTTGGGATCTGGAACATTATTGTGAATATGGATATGGCTCACTTGGGATGGCTTAGCCGGTCGGGCAGAGACCAGACTCCATGATAACAACTCCACGGTAGTATTATATTTTAAAGACATGGTATTTGGCACTAATGAACATTAACTTAAAAGGAAGAAAAGATTTAACCAATAACCATGCAAGACTTATTTGGTGCTCCTACTTGAATTTCTATAATGTAACTGTTGATAATGTAACTGTTTGTTCTTTCATTGTTTCAATGTTCATCCTATTAGAATTGTGTTTGGCATGCATACTAGTACTATTCGACAATGCTAAGGTCCCTTTTGCTGGGGGCGCTACATCTTTGAATGGATGTTGGTGGTTCCGTTTCTGATAGTGCCGATCGTAGATAGTGGTGCAGCCTTGTCCTCTTCACAACTGTCTTGGTGAGCCCCCATTCCTCTTAGGGGTTGTAGCTTTTCATTGTGTAAGTTATAACTTTTTGAGGTATGGCTGGGGCCTTGTCACTGGAGTTATAATTTTGAATTTTTGTATCTTAATAGGCTTCGTAGACATTTCTATGGTTTATGTATGGGTGCCGGGTGTGGTCTTAGAACCATGTTGTATTTTGAGATTTTATGTTTCAGACTGTCAACTCAATGTACTTTGGGAACTAAACTATGGCATGTACCATGATATAACCGTATGGAAATCTTGGGAGTCTAAGCTATGGGTCAATGTTGTGCTATAAGATGAGATGTTCATGATTAACTGTAAAACCCCTTTTTATTTCTTAAATCACACAAACCGGAACTGAGGCCCGTAGTTGTGTCGAGTCGGGTAGAGAGTGCTCAGGTAAGGCTCGCTCGATGGGGATATCTCAATCGCGCGCCAGTCGCGCTCCCGTATACAGTTGATCTGGTGAAGGTGGGTATATAATGTCATAACCTTTTTGTATATATATATATATATATATATATATATATATATATATATATATATATATATATATATATATATATATATATATATAGGAAAAGGTTATGACATTATATACACACCATCACCTGATGAACTGGTATACGTGGATGATTTTGCCTACAGTTGCTGAGATGATATGGTGGGATGCCCTTAGAGGCTTAATGATGTTATGAACACATGTACATATGCACAACATGACATTCATATTAATATGCATGACACTAAAAGTATTTCATTATTTAGAGAGTTATCCAGACTTATAGGTTGATTGATTTACTTCATGTTTCTTCCATGTCTTTTATATACTTATTTATATGCCTTATATACTCAGTACATTATTTGTATTAGCGTCTCTTTTGCCTAGGGACGCTACGTTCATGCCCGCAGGTCCGGATAGACAGGATGAGAGCCCTCAAAGCAGGCTATCAGCTAAGTGGAAGGTGTTGGTATGCTCCATTTACTCTAGAGTTGCTTCTTTGGTTAGTATGATTAGTAAATGTATTGGTTAGAATGGCGGGACCCTATCCCGGCTTGGATGATATTATTTATTCTTAGAGGCTTGCATATAGATGTCATGTACGTGAATGTTTGTATGGCCTCATCGGCCTATGCTTAATTTATGGGACCTGTGTTTTATGCCCGTAGATCCTGATAGACATGATGAGAGCCCTCCAAGTAGGGTGTTAGCTCAGCGAAACGTGTTGGTGTACTCCATTTTCTCCGGAGGTTCTTCTTTCGTCTGTAAGACTAGTACATGTATTGATTGGAATAGCGGGACCCTTTCCCAAACTTTATGATATTATGTATTCTCAGAGGCTTGTAGACAGATGTCATGTACATGAAAGTTTGTATAGACTTGTCGGCTTATTTTTAGTATGCTAGCAATCATTTTGGTCTTATTGAATCGTATTTGTTATGTATATGTTGGTATTACATGTTTTATTCTAGTTATCCTACTACAACATTTTCGTCTCATCTACCTATGATAGCATGATAAAAAAGATACGTTATGTTGGTACTCAGTGAGTAAGGTACTGGGTACCTGGCGCGGCCTATCAATTTGGGTCGTGATAGATGGTATGGATGTCCATAACGTTAATCGAAGGTGCATGAACCTTACATCACCCCAAAAGGTTTATAACATGATTTCATGATTCCATCAATGCAATATATATGTATCTATTTTACTCTACCGAGCCGCACTATACTTGCCTGGGTACGACACCTATTGTGTAAGCACTAATCAGTTGGATTTTATCGAGCTCCACATGGTCGGGTATGATTCTACCAAGCCTTATATTGGTCGAGTACGTCTTTACTGAATCCTCTTTCAGGCTGGGTGAGATATTTTACATTCCCACAGAGGCAGATGTTACATGTTGTATCTGTTATGCCTCTCTTTATATTACAGTTCTTATTTATGTTTCCTGTCTTACATACTCGGTACTTTATTTGTACTGACATCCTTTTTGCCTGGGGGTGCTATGTTTTATGACCATAGGTCCCACTAGACTGCTTGACAATCCTCCTAGTAGGTTATCATCTCAGTGGAAGGTGTTGGCGCACTCTACTTGCTCCTTTGGCCAGTATGCTTTGGACACGTAATGATGGGTATGAAGAGGCCCTGTCTTGACCATTATGACATTTATGTACTCTTAGAGGCTTGTAGATTGATGTCATGTATATGTATACTTGTGTGGCCTTTTTTCCCTATGTTTTGAGTGTACAAACGATCATGTCAGCCTTATAAGACCGTATGTCACATGTATAAGTTCGTATATCATGTTGGGCCGTCCTATATTGAGTATTCTATTATGTTTTCTTCTCGTTATATCATGATGGCGGTTCCAGCTCATTTACTCATGATGGTATAATAAGAAAGATACATTACGCTGGTACTTGGTTGAGCAAGGCACTGGGTGCCTATCACTGCCCTCAGATTTGGATCATGATTGGCAAGCCTGTAGGTCCGCTGGAAACATATCCAAAAACTCTTTCACTATTGGAACTAACTCAAAAGTAGGAGTATCGACACTAACATCTCTTAAAAAATCTAAGATATGATAAACATTCCTTCTCAACCATATTTTAAGCCTTTAAAAATGAGATCACTCTACTAGGAGTGCAACAAAGAGAGCCCTTATACTCTAACCTCGGCAACCCTACCATTGCCAACGTTGCGATCTTAGAGTGATAATAAAGGGTAACATGAAGTGGGGATAAAAAATTCCATACCCAAGATCACACTAGAATCCACCATACCGAACAATAAAAAGTCCTCCCTCGTCTCAAAACCAAAAATAGTGACCGCACGACAGATAAACTCGATCTACCATAATATAAACACCAACATATGTAGACACATGAACAAGAGCATCAAGAGAACCACATGGCATATTAAAAAAAGATGCACAGTAGGATGACATATATGAATAAGTGGAGCCGGGTTCAAACAATAATGAAGCATTATTGTGGCACTCAAAAACAATTCCTATTATCATTGCATCAGAAGCAACAACCTTGATCCTCCCTGGGAAAGCATAGTATCTGACTAGGCCTCTATTAGGCTGAGCCCCCTCTAAGATGACTATTTCCGGATGACCTCCACATGAGCTGGCTAAGAGGGTGGTGTAGCAACCAGTGCGGGAACCATAGTCTGGCTTCCCCATTGCACCTCTGCGAAAACGGGGGCAATACTTCCTGACACATCCCAAATGCCACACTCATAGCAACCTCTGCCTGGGAATGACTAGGGGGCTTGAGTTGTACCCCATGAACTAGAATAACCACAAGACAAACTGGGCACTGATTAGGCTTGAACAGATGGAGCACGATGAGAACTTTATGCTGGAAGTGCACTAACTAAATACTGCACAAAAGCTCCCTGACTTTTGGAGGTGAATGATAAGAAAGATTGCTTAGACTTGTGTTACGCCTCGTAATACTTCATCGATATTACGTCTCATAGTATTATATTATGATTATGTTATGCTTCACAATATTAACTAACGACATTGTTGTCACGCCCCAAATGTGTGCGACCGACCTCAACCGAGTAAACTTGACTTAGAAAGCCTATCAAGTTTCTTTCTAGCCAAACTAATTCATGAATAAAGAAGAGATGAACTCCATTAATCATACATTGTAAATATTTCGTTAATAACTTCCATTTCATTTCCATTGGCTGTTTCAACCATAATATCCAAATTATGATAATTTTTATAGATATGAAGAAAAATATATTTTCCAAATACCAATATTCCTAATTTAATTTCTTATATCAAACACCTCCCACAACCTGCCTATAAAGCCTCTAAGCACGGTAATATGGAAATGCCGGCAACAAGGCTGCAGCTATACCTCAAAATACGACGTACATGATAACCAAATGACACAGGACCTCGAAATGAAGTGGGGATCCCAAGTTAGCTGAAGGATGGTACCACTATCACTTATTACTACCACCTACTGTGGAATCACTTGCATCCATTAAAAATGCAGTGCTCCCAGCAAAAGGACGTTAGTACGGTCGAATAGTATTAGTATGTAAAGCTAAAAATCATCTTTCAAAACAGAATAACCATACAAGAAAAGGAATACATATTTTTACACCTATCTTAACGAATAACGAAACAATAAGAAATCAAGAAGAGAGTCCGTCATGATATATAATAAGAGCTTCAACACATATCAAAACACATATCAAGGATCATATAATTTCTGGACAAGTTCCCATTTTATTTAGGTTCGATAATCTCAATGCCATGATACCATCGTGTTCCTATAGGGAGTTCGATCTTGACCCGACCGGCTAGGTCATCTTGTTTGAGACATCATCCATTTCCATAATTTCAATCAATCAATCAGCAACATTACCACCATGTGTGTGGCATGATATCGGATCACGGTCCGATCGGCTTGACCATCTCAGTTGAGACATCATCCTTTTATTCGTTCATCTCAATTTAGATTTTCTTTCTATCTTTCATTAGATGGCACATGTAACCTCATATATCACATCTTTCTTGGCCTTTGGCTGCATTTCAAAATTCAAGTTCCCTTTTACATGTTTAACAACATCATCATGGCAACAATAATGCCTATCATGTAAGATATCTTCATAGGCAATGGAAAAGCTTGGGAATTCTAAACATACATACTTCACATATGAGTTGGCACAAAAACCTTTATTCAACTTCTTGATATGATTTCTTAACCTTCCTCACACATATTCTACACTGTCAATCATACTCACATAGGAAGATTAGACATGTCAAGGAGTTAGACAATCACTGAACATGAATCTATCAACACAACACAATAGGCAAACGATCCTAGCATGATCCACTTAGGGACTTACACCAATTTCAGGGATTCCACGGGTTCGATTCTAAGAAGACAGGAGAGGGGGTTTAGCCATACATACCTCAATATAGATTTTAGAAAAATTATAATTTTTGAAGTCATCTTAAAACAGTTGAGTGGAGGCTCGTTTCTTAATATGTGTCATATATTTTCTCAATTCATAGGCCTCAGCAGGCATAATTGTAGGTGTTATCCACACTCTATTCCACCAGCTCATTTTCAAACATCTTTATAGTTTATCATCAACTAGACACAGTCAATCAAGATATTTGGTACTCATACTAGCGATTAGGAGTATTAAGCATATTGAGTTTTACTCACCTAGTTGGTACAACAACTTTCATTGGAAATACAACTCAAAGACATACCATTCTTAATAAGCAACCCATACTTTAATCTTCTATCGTTCAATATCAAGCTCGTTCAGTATTGTCAAGTTTGTGAGTTTATACGGGATAACTCGGAATATAGAAATTAGGGGGTTGGACCGATCATACTTAAACTTACAGAAACATTATGGAATTGAATTCCAAGAGATAATGTTTTATCCCACATACCCGGTCGAGCTTTACCTTAAGTTACTACAATATTTCAGAAATCCTAGCAACTATTTTTAGATAGAATAAAATTAAACACAAATTAGGAAGATATACATAGTCTTAGGTGTTTTGAACATTCCATCAAAAATTAGGTGTGCATTAAGTCTTTAATGTCCTTTTATAAAGGATTTCACCATCCTTCAACCAATCCTTAAACAATTTTGGCTCAACAATGTTCCTACACCCGTTGATAACAGATAAAAGCAAGATGAAAACTTCAATACTCAAAAACTTTCTTTATAATTACTCATCTTTAGCTAAAACTCGAAATTATCGGTTAGGGTGTAGAATCTTACCTTAAGGAATAAGATCTAGCGTGTTTTCCTTATTAATCTTCAAAATTTTTTGTAAGAATCGAAGAATGATTTAATAGAGATCACTTTCTCACTCTAGGGCTCCCTCTCTCACCTATACATCAGATTTTTGCTAAAAATGACATATTGCGTGTATTTAATGAAGTTGGATCGGGTTATAAAGATAGGAGAATGGATAGTCAAAGATTTCGAATCGCGCTACAGACCTGGCGTCTCCAGCTTAAAGCCCGGTCTAGTCGTGATTTATCCAAGCCTCGCCGGCTTAAAGCTTGGTCTAGCCTGGCTTTATCCAGCCCTCGCCAACTTAAACTCTGGTCTAGCTTGGCTTTATTTAGGCCTCACCAGCTTAAAGCCAAGTCTAGCCTAGATTTAGCTTAGCTAAAGCCTGGTCTAGCCGTGATGGAAAATTTCAAACTCCCTTACGCATTGTTCAACCGAAAACTCCAAGAAAACAATGTATTATCCTACTTTGATTTCACAAAAACTTTACTTACATAGTGAGGTTTTCCGAGGCTTTATATTCTCCCCCGCTTAGGATCATTCGTCCTCGAATGAGAAGTAGAGTTTGCCCAAACACTTAGCATAATATATCCCTTTTCTCACATACCTCAAGTCCCTAAATTTTGACTAACTCCCAAATTTTAGAAATTTCGACAGCGTCTCCTTTGTAATTGGGCATATCTAGCTTCCAGAGTATTATCAAAACCATCCTAATGATACATCAACAGCTCGTCAAAGAACCATAATGTATATATCAATAACACTAATCTCAACATTACAACCCTTACATCATCATATGATACCTGGACATTTGACATGAACTACACAATTTTAAATCATATCACCTGGAAGGTACCTTTCAAATCAAAACCAATTGCTAAACGATCAAGCAAAAATATTTTCTTTCCACAGCACTCTTGGCCCCAAGGTAAGCCCTCCGACTTATAGACTTCGCTATAACACATTAACGGAACAATCTAATTCCTAGACTTATCTAACAAGGATGAAAAATAGATACCCCTCATAGGCCAACTATCCATTAACTTCACCATCAATAATTTCCACCAAAATGATGCATAAAGGATTTCCAACTACATTCTTTGACATAGTCATATGAAAACACAGAATATATGGAGAACAATGATGGGGAAATATAATACTCATAGCATGGCCTAAGGTGAACTACACTTATTTCACCTTCATTATCAATTCACATAACATCTTCAGGGAGATAATACTGAGAATAACTCGTTCACCCTCCTAAACTCTAATTCTCTATGCAAACATCCACACTAAAACTTTGTGCTATCATAAACTAACCATAAATTTACCTATTGAATATATGTGATCACACGGTAGTGCTTCCTCTTTGACATGTTTTAACCTTCATTATCCAATAGATTTAATGCAATAAGGATTAACAAAGTTCAAGATTGGGATGAAATTATTTAGATCATTAATCCGCTTAGCAAAGTACTTCCTGAGGTTATGTGCAGCGGGACACGGAAATTGCTACTAATAATGCTGATAGGGTATTGTGATGACATTAATTATTAGACAAATGAAGCATAGAGGTTATTAGCATGCATTGATAATGTGGGAACCGTGTATGTGACCCTGAGATAAAAAAGGAGTCGGTCGTTCTAGACATGAAGTACATGGGAGGCATGATCGGGAGGATGAAGAAGCCAACATCAGTTATTCTGAGGAGGCAACGAGTTATGCAAGGGATATTAAAAATTGTTCCTTTCCATATATACCTTGCCCGACAATAGTAAGATCTAAGGAGAAGTGGTCAAGAATATTACATCGGGTGCCCCTTGATTGTAAGGAAAATCAGTTTAGTTCCAAATGGTAAGATTATTGCAACATGGACGTGATAGAGATTCCGAAAGAAATACATGAAGTTGAATTACACTCTTAACATTAATTGGCACAAGGAATTTATGCAACAAGTCCATGAGGAAGAAAAAGAAGTTAAACATTTATGAGATTATCATAATTCAAACAGCTTAACCATTCCTGATAATTGACCCTATATGAGATAACTAAGGAAATTACAACTTGTCTTCCAAATCGATATGCTCAAGCATCTATCTCAACCTTTCACGAGTGAAACCACATAGCTAGGATATTCTAATATCGAGATGAAATCATTTATTGGTTAGAAGGGTTCTAATGATGCTCCAAGGAGAAAGACAAATAAAACTCCTACCCACCCAGAGAGGTGGAATGCCAAGGATAGCAAAACTTCATGCATATGAAAGGACATAGTCCATGATTCTAGAAGTTTAGTGTGTAAAGAAAACAGAACCCAATGAGATAGTATAAAATAATTACGGAAGATTTGCTGATGTTGATAATGAGTTCTCCATGGATTCCAACTTGAGAAGTACCGAGATGCTACTGAAAGACAAAAGAACATGAGAAGTAGGTGTTGTGCCATGATAATACCCAAAGGTGCATTAGGTCTTGACGGAGAGACTATTAAGGGTCCATATGAGAAAGTAAGTGTTATAGTGATACATAGAAGGGAAACTAATGTTCTCTCATGGTTATAAAACAAGTGTTGTGAAACTAGCGGAATGAATTCACTAAGGAACACAATTAACACATGTTATGGAGGTGTAAAGAGAAAATAAATATTTGACATGAGGTGGACGTGCTTCTGCTATATTAACTCCCAAACGGCAATACTAGACCACGCCACGGACAACCACAGTACTAGGAGCAAAGTGAACTATTTAGTACGGGATGTCCTGAGTGGACACGGAAGTAATACTAAGATGGAGACACAAGATCTTTCTACGATGGATATGTGAGGATCTTAATTTTCAGGAGACTTTAGGCATATGGTGACTATTTTGATCGACATGCACTCATATGATAGGTGCTAAGGTATGCTCTTATGTTACTAGAAAGTGACAAGGTTTCATGATGATACTCGTAAGAGAGTAGAATGACTGTTCAAACCATAGAAGCCATATACACCAGTGAGAGAAAGAGTGACCTGAGAAGGATCGCAACACTGGGATGCTTTACATGGAACTTGACACCACATAGGTAAACATTACTACGGTGCATGCATGCGCACAAGTGAGCACATGCTGTCCATTAAAATAAAAAGATTCTGTAAGAAATTTATCAGGTATAATCCCTTGTTGAGAATTTTGACAAGCATGGGGGAAGTATTAATCCTAGAGTTATAACTCAATTCAAGGACATAACTATAGAGCTCAATCCCAAAAGAGGTTGCAAGTAAGATAATTTGTGATAGAGTGGATCCACAAATAATACGTCTTGTTCCGAAAGTGGATGCTTGCAATGTTTTGTGATTCAGATTCTTGTTAAGGCCATATATATGTAGGCTCCTAATACAGGTGTACATATATAATATGGAAAAGTATGTGGTGTTCATAATGATGTACTAAGCGGTCATTTACTTGTTAACTTTAGATTAGAGGGTTAGTGCCTTAACTGATGCTCCTGACTCCACATTTGTAACATACAATCGTACCATACTAACATACCACATGATCTGGTGGTGTAGTGACATTAATTAGAAGAAGGGAACTTCCTTTAGCAACAAGTTCTGCCAATCCCTCCATGGTTCGATACATTCTCCTAATAAACCCTTGGGCACTCTCCCTCGGATTAAATGGTGGGGTCATTCCCTCCTTACTACATCAAACTTATGGATTATGGTGTCAAGATTACTCATCTTAAGAATAAGACATAGCAAGGAAATTAGCTCCGTATCTTGAGCTCTACCGCACGATCTGGAGTATCAAAGAAGGGTGAAATTCCAAAATGTCCGAGTAGCTTCCTAATTATAGATGTGGTCGACAACACACCGATAAGAAGGACTATATTAGACACGGCTCTCAGACATCCTAGGACACTTTAAAATCTTAGGCTCTACTATCAAGTTTGTCACGGCCCAAAAATCGAGGAGCGCGACTCGCACTCAATAGAGTAAACCCAACTAAACAAGCCTGTACGGTTTCATTCTACCCAAACTAATTCATGAAAAAAGGATATGAATTCCAGTAATCGTACTTTGTAAATATATCATTAAAAACTTCCATTTTGTTTCCATTTGCTTTTTCAACCATAATATCCGAAATATGACAATTTTAATCGATATGAAGAAAAATATACTTTCCAAATACCAATATTTCTAATTTAATTTCCAGTATCAAACACCACTCACAACCTACCTACACAGCCTCTAAGTACAATTGAAAAGTAACATGGAAATGCCGGTAACAAGTGTCACACCTCCTTTTTCACCTACACCCCTGGACGGGTAGTAAGAGAGTTTTTCCAACTAAAGGACAATCCAAATGAGGTTTATTTATTTAGAGATTCAGAGTCACCACTTAGGATAATTATTGGTGTCCCAAGTCACCGGTTCAAATCTCGAATCGAGGAAAAGATTGACTTTGTATTACAATCTGCGAGCCAGAAATTCGGGTAAGGAATTTTGTTAACTCGGGAGAAGGTGTTAGGCATTACCGAGTTCCATGTTTATAGCACGGTCGCTCAACTGTTAAAATAGGACTTTTAATCTAATTTTAATACATGTTTTAGCCTATGGTATATTTTGACTATTCAACCGCTTTTATTTAATTAATTAAAAAAATAGATTGCAACATCATTTAAAATACGTTTGAAACCACATCACATAAATGCACACGCAGTTCGCAATACATTTTATCTAACGTCGAGATTTGGATTTGGATCACATAAATACGCACCCAAGTTTTAGGAAGGTAAATTATTGAAACAACGCGCCTAAATCAACTACACATTTTTAGCTTTGCAAGGGCTACGGAAATTTCATTAAGTGGCACGCCTCAAATTCTAATGATTAAAATAAACTTAATTTAAATGAGAGCCAAGTGATTGTCATTTTAGTTCGGCATGGCGCACCTCGAATTATTCTAACCAAGTTACTAAACTAACTCATGAAGGCCCTAAATTGTTATATATTGTAATATGGCTCACCCCAATTATTCCAAGAGGCTTGATTACTTGCTTAAAGGACACAATAACTCATTGGATCATTGTTTTAGGAATCGGATCTGATCGATTGGTGACAAAGGATTTGGGCCAGTCAATAGAATAAGCCTGGACCAACAAGAAAATAACATATGGCAAGCACTGCCATTTCCAACGGCTGAACTTCAAAGCCTTGGGCCCATGTTGAGCCCAAGTTTGAAAAACGAAGGGACCTTAATGTCCGACCCTAGGTTGAGTCCCTGCAAAGCCAACTCAATCCCATAATAGAAATTAGGCCCCAAATGACCACAATGAATTAAAAAAATCCCAATTACAATCGCTGATATTCAATGTTAGGCACAAACAGATCATTAATAAATTCCAAATATTTGATATTCAACATCATCCAAACGATTTTTCATGTTGTGATTACATGTTCTTATTTACAAGCAATTTATCTACTAATCTATTTACTAACATGGATTTTCAGATTCAGCATGTATATCTCAATATAATCTTTATATTTCTCACTTTAAATCCCCATTCTACATGTCTTCTAATCAAATAATTGATAGACAAAACAATGAGAAACTTAATGAAACATATTTATCCTAACATGCAAAATACAGAACCTAACCATATGTTATTCACCAAAACATATTCTTAGATGGACTCATGCAAATCAGAGAGTATCTCCTACTTTATCCTGCTGATATAGCCCCCAACTTCGAAGACAAAACAAGAGGAACACATAGGGTAAAACCAAACTGATTATAGAATCCGACAGTAAAATCATAAGAAGACCACATATACTAAGCCAGTGTATCTAGACTTCAATTACAACCCCTATGGTGATAAATACATCAATAATAAATCCAAATATAGTATACTGATTATAAAAACTGAAGGAACAAAGGTGCATTTCAATGAATCAATACCATACTTCATCTTATTTTCACTTCAAGCTTTGCATTACACATTAGGTGATGTCCATAATGCTGAGTAATACTTGGAAATAAGAGTAAATAGGGGGGGGGGGGGTTCAGCAGTAGCCATAATAGGATCCAACAGTAGAAATAAACCATGCAAATATCTTTAAACCAAAAAATTGATGCTCAACAATCAAAATCCACAACCAAACTTCAAACTAAGCTTTTAAAACACTTGATTCGACTCATCTCAGACCGGATAGCTTAGAAACTACTTCAGGAATTAGAAATTGAAGAGATCAGAGAAAACCCTCAATGAAATAGTGATTACATTAATCATCAAACCAAAAACCCCTTCTAACCACACAAAATAGCACCAAGCTTAATCCATTTTAAATCCTCAAGCTATTTAGAAGTTATTTCAGGAGTTGAATGCTTCAGAAATCAAAGGAAAGCAAAAAAAAACTCAATGAAATAGTAGGAATTTTTTTTGGGCCGTTTGATATTTTCTTGAATTCTAGCATTGAAAAATCTTCCTTGAACGGCAAGAAAACATGCCTTTATAGGAAGGAAGTTGGGCAGCCTAGAAAAGTTCAGCTATACAATTAGGCCCTTTTCTAATTTTTGTCTTTTCCTAGATAGCCTTATTTTAAAATTTGAAAATCAACTTAAACCCCCACCCAGCTTCCTAGAAGCTTTTCAATAGGTTACCAAAATATTCCCAAACCCAAACTTCCCAAACTACCCCCACAGGCTTCTTAAACCTATTAATAAGAAAATAAAAACTCAAATCAGACACACAAAAGTTCAGCCAATAGAATCCTAAAGTAGTGATCCTAACTACACTAATTAATTAAATTACCACTAGTTAAAAGGGAAAAAGATTAGGAACCCGATTAGATTAGACTACTCCTGAAGGTTAACATTCTTGTAACACCGAAGAAGATAAGGGAACTACCTTATTGAGTTAAATTCCCATAACAAATAAAGAGGCAAAGACTAAAATCAAAATCGAGGAAACCAGAAGAACACAGCTTAAACTGAAATGGACATATCGTCAAGAGAGGGGACATGTACTGCCCGTTCTTCTATCATAAGCCTATGGAAGATTCAATGAATGGTTCTGCTTGACAAGCTTTGTTAATTTTGGTATTTCATGTGGTTGGTGAGCCTCGAAATAAGTCGAAATCAATGCTAACCATTTGCTCTCATGGAGAACAAACGGTTGGCATAAGTTCTGACCCATTAATGGCCCAAATATGACTTGAACAAGGCACATAACCTAAGTTTCAACTTTAACATCAGATTCAAGATTTGGAGCTAAGGGCGGGGATTTTGGGAAAATATTTACCACCCTAGTGCTTTAGGGAGTGTGGGGAAGGAATAATTAAGATTTGGTGAGGTTTGGAGCTCCGTTGCCCGTGAATTTGGTGAATTAGGGTTTTTTCAGAGAATGAAGAGATAAAGAAGATAAAGGAGATGGGGTGGAACTTATTGGTCTCTGATCGATTCAGACATTTTAAAGAGAAATGTGGGAAAGTGTGGGAGCCGTTGGAAGAGCTAGATTGAAAGGCTCCGATTTATTCTAGAGTTGGAACTCAAAACTACGCTGTTTGGGATATTAGGAAGGGCTGATCGGATTTGGGGTGAATTTTGGGTTTGCTTTAATAGGTTTGGGGAACGACTCGACTGGTCCTGGGTGAATTAACTTAGAAAAGTTCCAAATCCAACTCTCTTCTACTCATTTGTTTTCAATTTTTTTTATTTTTGCTTAACTCATTTTTTTAAAGATTAAATAAAAATATAAATTAATTCCTAGAACCAAATTAACCTGAAAAACACTAATTACACCTAAATAATAATTGTCACAATTAATTAAAAACAAATTAAACGAAAAGCTACTCAAAATTTAAAATTAAAACTAGAACGTTCAAATAACTAATTTTGTGATTTTCCCTTTTTATAAAACAAACAACAATTACTTTAATTCTTTAAAATACAAAGTTAAATCCTACATGCAAAATGTAATATTTTGTATTTTTTGTTAATTAAACAAAAATAAAATGCGTAGACAAATGCAAACAATTAACAAAAAATGCCTGAAAACTCCATAAAATTTCAAATAATAAATTTTTTTTATTTTTCTTGAATTTATGGGAGTAATTATAATAGGGAAAAATCATGTTCTCATAGCTGCCCCTCTTTGGTCGAAAACACGAAGCGTTTTGGGGCATTAAGAGTTTTCGGGCAAAGATAAAGTGAGCGGATACGAGCGAGTTTTGCCGGTTTGAATATTCCGCGAGAATGCATTTTTGTAAGATTTGACTGCATCCTTCTCTCGAGGTTGCCTACATATCCTTGACTAGAAAGGAATCACGTCAGTGTAGTTTAGGAATATTTTGTAGTTGGGACTACCATGAAGCTGTGACTTCACTGTTGTTGTTGTTGCTGCTACTGCTTACTAAACCCCTTATTACACCATACCAAAATAAAAGAAGCTAAACTAAAATACAATCTATGAATTACAAGAAATGCTATGTATTTCTTAAAACTTGATCTTGCAGCTCTTGTTGCCGTGTTGACTTGTATTCTCCCGGTAAAACTCTTTTGTTATTGACTTGAATGATAATCTGAGATGTTTTCCCTTTCTCCAAGGGGATTCCTGATTGTTGAACTCGAATTATACTTTGAGATGCTCTCCCTTTCTCCAGGCGGATGCTTGATTGCTAAACTTCAATTGTATTCCCGTGCTTTCCAGGTGGGTGCCTGACTGCTGAACTTGAATGTATTCCCGTGCTCTCCAGGTCGGCGCCTGATTGCTAAACTTGAATTGTACTCCCTTACTCTGCAGGTTGGCACCTGATTACTGGACTTGAATTGTATTTCCTTGCTCTCCAGGTGGGTGCCTGATTCCTAAACTTGAATTGTATTCCCTTGCTTTCCAGGTGGGTGCCCGATTGCTGAACTTAAATTGTATTCCCTTGCTCTCCAGGTGGACGCCTGATTGCTGAACTTGAATTGTATTCCCTTGCTCTCCAAGTGGGCGCTTGATTGATGAACTTAAATTGTATTCCCTTGCCCTCCAGGTGGGCGAACTTGAATTGTATTCCTTTGCTCTCCAGGTGGGCGCCTGATTGCTGAACTTGAATTGTATTCCCTTTCTCTCCAGGTGGGCGCCTGATTGTTGAACTTGAATTGTATTCCCTTGCTCTCCAGGTGGGTGCTTGATTTCTGAACTTGAACTGTATTCCCTTGCTCTTCAGGTGGGCGCGTGATTGCTGAACCTGAATTGTATTCCCTTGCTCTCCAGGTGGGTGCCTGATTTCTGAACTTGAATAGTATTTCCTTGCTCTCCAGGTGGGTGCCTGATTACTGAAATTGAATTGTATTCTCTTGCTCTCCATGTGGGCGCCTGATTGCTGAACTTGAACTGCTTTTCCTTGTTCTCCAAGTGGATACCTGATTTCAAACAAAATGGACAAAAAAAAAGAAAGTTTTTCTGCCCTAGTTTGGTAGCTGGGCACATATGTGACTTTTAAACTGAATCATATTACCCAATATTACTAAGAATTTGAAAGCTATATCCCATTATCTAAGAGTGTCCTAACAACTCGTAACTAAACAACAATTTTAAATCTAAGATATGTATTTTAAAGGTATGATTTCCGCTAAATCTTGTTATCTAATAGGGTCTTAAACTACTTCCCATTATCCTGGAGGGTCCTGACAACTCTTATCTAAACAACAAATTTAAATCTAAGTTATATCTTCTAAGGTGTTACTTGCACTAAATCTTGTTATCTAAGAGAGTCTTAAACTATTCCCCATTATCCAAGAGGGTCTGAAAATCAAAAGTCAAGTTTTATCTTAAGAGTGACTATTTAATGGCTAAATTATATTACCCTACACAAGAACTTACGCTAAATTTGTTGTCCAAATGGAAATTTAAAAGCTAGGTCCCATTGTTTAGGAGGGTCCTGACAACTTCTAATTGAATCCAGCTTAAACATGAAAACTTTGAAGCCAATTTATAATCCTTTGGGGTACATTTATGCTAGATTATTTTACTCATGATTGTTTTGAATTTTAAACTAGGTCCCATTTTCCAGGAGGGTCCTGAAAAGTTTAAATTAAATTCTATTATACAGGTGAGTCCTGGGATTTTATGAGCAAACCTGTCTGGTAATTGCCTTTCTTTACGGAGGGTTTCTCCGAAACAACCAAAATTTCACCTCAAGGTGCCCGTGAAGGTTTTCACAAATAAGACTCTCTCATTTTTGATTTCTTTCAGCTCTCGCTGCCTTACGGTGCATGTGAGGGATTTAACAAATAAGACTTTCTCATTTTCATTATTTTCTACTTGGATAGGAGTGTTGCCCCTGACATGAGTTACCTCTACTTGATCGACTTGGCATCTCTTAAAGATTGATCGTACGGTCGTTCATTAGACCGTAATGTGGGCTGTTGGATGAGCTTAGAAAGAAGGGTATAAAAGGCTCAAAACACTTCAAAGGAGTTGAAAATTACAACTTTCAGATTCAGATTTCTCACAACGATCATAGCTTCTGCCCCAGTTTCTTGCTCGGAGACGATTGGATTTTTGTTTTGATGGGACCGAACCGTGAGGCTGCCTACATATCCTTAAAAGGAATCAGGTTGAACGTAGTTCATGTCATAGAAATTATTCTGTTGTTGTGATTTTCTGTTCTCTCTTTATTTTCTTTTCTTTTCTTTTTGCTTTCTTTTCTCTTTTGTTGTTTTGTTGTTGTTGTAGTTTTTTTTCTTTTACTTATCGTTTTCACTTGTGCTTCTGATCTTTTGTACTGATTTGAAAAGAGGGATATGAGAGAAAATAAATAAGGCTCAAAGGGGTAATAAAGGATAAAGTTTTTAGAGAGAAGAACAAAATGCCTTCGTCATTCCAATCTTCAAAAATATGCCAAGTTCAAAGAAATACAAATTATCCAAAGAAAATCATACATAGTATCTTTTGACCGTATCGGGATTGATGGCCATTTCTATACACTTGCCTTCTATATTTCTTAAATACAAAGCTCCATTTGACAACACTCTAATTACAATGAACGGTCCCTGCCAGTTTTGAGCGAACTTGCCTTTGGCTTCAGCCTAATGTGGAAGGATATACCTCAACACTTGCCGATCCACTTCAAACTTCCGTGGACGCACCTTCTCATTATATTCTTTTTCCATTCTTTTTTGATACAATTGGACATGAGACACTGCTGCCAATCTTTTCTCATCGATCAAACTCAATTATTCCAGGCGGGTTTTGACCCACTCATCATCATCGATTTTAGCCTCCGCGATAATTCGAAAGGATGAGATTTCTACTTCTGCAGGTATCACTACTTCGATGCCATACACCAACAAATAAGGAGTTACCCTTACTGAATTACAAATAGTAGTGCGACAACCAAGCAATGCAAAAGGCAGTTTTTCATGCTACTATCTAGAACCTTCCACCATTTTCTGAAGTATCTTTTTTATATTCTTGTTGGCCACCCTGACTGCTCCATTTTCCATGGGGCGGTAAGGGGTGGAATTGCGATGTGTAATATTGAACTGCTAACATACCTCTTTCATTAGATGACTATTGAGATTAGCCCCATTGTCTGTAATGATAACTTTTGTTATCCCAAACCGACAAACGATTTTTGAGTACACACAATCGACCACCACATTCTTGGTTACAGAAGTGAACATTTTAGCCTCTACCCACTTAGTGAAATAGTCTTTGTCCACCAGAATGAACCTGTTCCCATTTGATGCTGCTGGCTCAATTGGACCAATTACATCCATTCCCCACACAACAAAAGGCCACGGTGCAGACATCATGTGCAATTCCGATGGAAAAGAATGAATAAAATCTCTATGCACTTGGCACTGATAACATTCGCACATGAAACTGATACAATCTCGCTCCATGGTGAGCCAATAATAACTTGCTCGGAGAATCTTCTTATCCAGTATGTACCCACTCATTTGCAGTCCACAGACTCCAGAATGTACTTCAGTCATAATTGCTGTGGCCAGTCTAGCATCTATTCATCTCAGCAATCCCAGATCTGGAGTTCTTTTGTACAAAACCCCTCCGTTGAAGAAAAATTTGCTTGCCAATCGCCGAAATGTTCTCTTTTGATCACATGTGGCTTGTGCTGGATACACCCCCTCCTGATATATTCCTTGATATCGTTAAACCAAGGTTCACCGTCAAGTTTTTCTTCCGCCACATTATATTAAGCATGTTTATCATGGACTTAGATATGTAGAGGGTCAACATAAGCCTTATCTGGATAATGTAATATTGAAGCTAAGTTAGGCATAACATCAACAACCTCGTTGTGGATTCTTAGAATATGCCTGAACTCTACTGATCGAAATCGTTGACAAAGATCATGCAAACATTGCTGATACGCTATGAGCTTCAGATATCGTGATTCCTATTCCCCTTGAATCTAGTGCACCAGAAGGTCTGAGTCATCCAAGACCAAGGCTTCTTGGACATCCATATATACAACCATCATCAAACCCAGAATGCATGCCTCGTACACAACCATGTTTTTAGTACAGTAGTACTGAAGCTGAGCCGTAACAGGGTAGTGATGCCCTGTTTCAGAAATAAGTGCCGCTCCTATCCCAACCAATTTCATGTTAGCTGCCCCATCAAAGAAAATTTTCCATACTGTCTTCTCAACCTGTTCAACCTCATCAATGTGCATTACCTCTTCATCAGGGAAATAAGTCTTCAAATGTTCATATTCTTCATCCACCGAATTCTTGGCCAAATGGTCCGCCAAGGTTATGCTTTCATTGCAGTCCGAGTCACATAGATGATGTCTTCTGTAAGCAAGATCTGCAATTTTCTGAGACTTCCTGTGGGAATAAGTGTCTGAAAGATATACTTCAATGGATCCAAGTGAGAGATGAGGTAAGTAGTATAAGATGAGAAATAATGTTTCAACTTCTGTGCTACGCCCAAGTTAGGGTGTATCACTTCCTCTTAAGATGAGTATACTTAACCTCGTAAGATACGAACTTCTTGCTGAGGTAATATATGGCCTGCTACTTCATGCCGATTATATCAGTTGACCCAATACACATCCGAATAAATTGTCCACAATCGTAAAATACAGAATCAAAGGCCTCTTCATTCTCGTGGGACCAGCACATATGAGTTTGACAAGTACCCCTTTATCTTATCAAATTCTTGTTGATATTCCTCTATCCACTTGATTGCAACATCCTTTTTTAACAACATAAAGATAGGCTCACAAGTTGCCGTGAGTTGGGCAATAAACTTGATGATATAATTCAATCTCCCCAACAGACTCATCACCTCAGTCTTGTTCCTTAGGGGTGGAAACTCTTGTATAACTTTGATTTTGACAGGTCCAATTCAATACCTCAGCGGCTGACTATGAATCCCAACAATTTTCAAGATGGCATACCGAATGCGCATTTTCCAAGATTGAGTTTAAGATTGTACCTGCGAAGCCTTTGGAAGAGCTTTCTCAAATCTCTGACATGGTTAGACTACTTTCTAGACTTTACGATCACATCATCCACACAAACATCAATATCCTTGTGTATCATGTCGTGAAATATGGTTGTCATTGCCCTCATGTTTGTTGCCCCAGCATTTTTCAAATCGAAAGGCATGACCTTGTAACAGTATGTTACCCAAGCGTGATGAATGCCATCTTTTCTGCATCTTCCTCATCAATTAAGATCTAGTGACAGCCTGCATAACGATCCACAAAAGAACCAATCTCATGTTATGCACAATTATCAATCAATATGTGGATATTCGGCAGTGGGAAGTTATCCTTTGGACTCGCCTTGTTGAGATCATGATAATCAACACACACCCTGGTCTTACCATCTTTCTTTGGTACATGCACAACATTGGCAAACCAGGTGCGATACCATATGACTCGAATGACCTTTGCCTCGAACTGCTTTGTGGCTTTGATCTTTACACTCATGTCAATATTAAACTTCCTTAACTTCTGTTTGGCGAGAGGGCATGCTGGGCCGGTGGGCGATTTGTGAACCACCAAGCCAATGCTTAGACTCGGCATGTCATCATATGACAATGCAAAAATATCATTGTATTCAAGCAATGATTTGATTATCTCTTCCCTAAGGTGCGGTTCATTATGAACACTTATTTTAGTTTCTCTGATATTATCTGGGTCCCTTAGATTGATCGCTTCTGTATCGCTCAGGTTTGGTTTGGGTTTTTCCTCAAAGTGGCTTAATTCTTTACTAATTTCTTCAAATAACCCATCCTTATCATTCTCTGATTCATATTCACATTCTATCTCTTGAATTATTATTTCAGAATTAGACCGGCTCTCAAGACTGGGCCGAAGATTCCGTATGCATGTCATGTCATTGAAAACAGCATAAAAGGAACTGTACTCAAAGGAAAGAAAAGCAAAGAAAATAAAACTATCAGAAATGATGAAAAGGGAAATTTCATTTCATTGAAATTAAAAGATAACAAGGTTTATACATCCGAATGGACGGAACATAGAATCTGAATTATAACCCTGGAATAATCCAGATAAGCTGAAAGAAAATCAAAGCAAACTACCAAAACTCCTTCCTGGTCAGAAGAAAAGTAGCTTCACAATTATTGATCTGTGCACTAGGCGCAACAAATTGTACATCCGCCTTGCTAGAACCCTCTCCAATTTCCATCATATTCACATCTTCAAACAACTTCTCAATCTTTTCAAGCAATTCCTTATCAGGACCGACCATAGAATTGTGATTTGTTGTTGATGGGCGCTTCTTGGTGCCAGGCCTAACAAATGACCTGAAGAGATGTGGGACAGGAATTGGAAGGACCCATGCTTTTTGCTTCATCTTTCTGGCTCTTTTCACGTATGCAATTGTGGGCTTGAATCCCAAACCAAAGGTGTCCATGTTCTTGGGGAGAGACAATGGCTGTACGATACCTTGAAATGACACACCTAAACCCTTTCTTGGGACAAAACCATTTCTCAACATTTCAATGGCTACTATGACTGATGCAGCAGCTACTTTCAGAACCAGAATGCATTCCCCTTCTGGAATTTCCTTACCGATACCGTGTTAGAAACTTAGTATACCCAAGGTCCTTTGTCATCCTCAACTTCAATGAATGGTACAATGGCATCACCATGGGCATACAATTTGTATTCGGTGTGCACAACTATTTCTTGTCTATCCCATTCAAACTTTACCATTTGATGCAAAGTAGAGGGGATTGCTTTAGCGGCATGAATCCAAGGTCGCCTTAACAGCAGATTATAAGAGACAACCATATCTAATACCTAGAATTCCATGGTAAGATCAACTGGTCCAATTGTCAACTCAAGTACTATGTCACCGACCGAATCTTTCCCTCCACCATCGAACCCTCATACGCAAATACTGTTCTTGTGAATTCTTTCATCATCCACTTTTAGCTTGTTCATAGTGGAGACAGGGCAAATGTTCACACTTGAACCATTGTCAACCAATATCCGGGTAACCACGGAATCTTCGCACTTCACCGTGACATAAAGGGCTCAATTGTGCTTAGTATCCTCTACAGGCAATTCATCATCAGAAAAGTGACTCTGTTTACCTGGAAGATCTTGTTGGCTATCATTTCAAAGTGATTGACTGAGATTTCTTCAAGAACGTGGGCCTCGTTCATGATCTTCATCAATGTACGACAGTGCTCATCTGAATGAATTAACAATGACAACAGTGAAATTTAAACAGGCATCTTCCTCATTGCTCCACAATAGAATAGTCTTGCACCTTCATCGTTTTCAAAGACTCCTCTGCTTCTTCTTCAGTCACAACTTTCTTTACCAATATTGGGTTTCCTTTGGAGGTTTTAGGTTTTCTCAACTCCTCGGGGGCAAAGCACCTCCCCGGCTGGGTCAATCCATGGGTCTCGCAGACTTCCTCTTTAACTTCTTTCCCTTTGTAAGTCAGTGTCACTCGCTCATAATTCCAAGAAACAACTTGTTGTTGACTATTGGTAGCGGTTTTATAATGATAGGCTCTGTGCCAGCACCCTCCACGACTACGATAGGCTTATTTTCTACCCCTGGTACCACCACTTTTCTTTTTCTGGTTTCACTGCTACAACACTTGATGACCACTTCTCAACTACCAAAAATGGTTTATTGTCTATCCCTTTTTAACTTGATTACTGACTTCTCATTTGTTGGCTTTTCAGTCGGCTTGACTTCACCGGAATGAATCATCATTACCGCATGTGAGGGCTTATTAGGCTCCCTCCTTTATGTATCAACTCGATCATATTGGTCTCATGATGGGCCACAAACAGATTCTGGTTAATATTAGGTGCCTTTGGGGCTTGGGCCTAGATCCGATTGGTATCAATGATCTCTTGAATTTTTATTATCAAATGCTAGCATTTCTATGTGTCATGTCCAAGAGCACCTGAACAATGTTCGCAACCACCGAGTGATCAAGATTTCTCGGGGAGGGATTTGGCAGATTAGGCTCAATCAGATTGAACATACCCAATTGTCTCAACATGTAGAATAGACTAGTATAAGATTCTCCCAATGGAGTGAAAGTCTTCTTCTTTTTCTACAGTATCTCATTCTTGAAGGCATGATTGGGCCGAAAACTTGTTCCAGGGGGGGATTTCGGTAGGCTCTTGTGGTTATATAGGCATTTTGTGGAGCTGAGTAGGTATTTTATGGAGCTGGCGCATGCCATTGCGCGTGGACAAGAGGTTAAGTGTATGTTTTTGTGTGATGGACAGAAAAATGGGGATCTGGCGGTGGGTAGTAGTGTCGTGGTGGGCTATATAGAGTGCGGGGGTAGGTTTGATGGTGGGGTCGAGGTTGGTTGTAATGTGATGAGCTCTTGGACCCAAACCAAGCTCTTGAATCAATTGTTGCTACCTCTTCTTTCTTATGCTTTCCAATTATTCCCCCAGTTCCGCTTTGAATGGCCTGGGTGGTTCACTTTATTGCTGAATATCTCATAATTTTGTTAGACTTGAGCCCTTCCTCTACCATGCTTCCCATTTTCACCACTTCATTAAAGGACTTTCCCATAACAGATATCAAATGACTGATTTCACTTTCTTTCAATGGGGGTTAACCTTCGCTGCCTGCTCTTTCCAACGGAAGCAATACTACCTAAAACTCTCACTGTGCTTTTTCTCAAGGTTCATCAAAGACAAACGATTCAGAATAATTTCAAGACTGTACTGGAAGTGGCAAGCAAATTCTTGGGATAGATCATCTCACGTATACCACTTTCCGCAATCTTGCTGGGTATACTATTCCAATGTTGAACGTCTCAGACTTTGACTGAAGTATGCCATTAGCAACTCGTCTTTCCCTCCAACTCCCCCTATAAATCTCCTTAAGCAACTCCTGAATGCAGTGGTCCTGGGGTATCTTTTATTCTCAAATTCCGGTAAGTAGATTCACACCTGTATGAGAAAACTTAAACCACACACCATGTGAGACAATAACATTACCTATTAGACACATGCAAGACATGGTTGTGATTATTTTTGTAAAATGACTTATTTAGACAAAGGTAGCCAGAAGAGGAAAATTTGGCTGAGATCCTTCAAAGCCAAGAACCTAAGATATACTAAGAAAACTGGGTCCTATGTGGGTTGTCTACGTATCATGCCCCGAAAGACGAGAATCAAGTTTGCATAGTTCGAGCAAATTAGATATGGGCAAGAATTACAAAAATAACTAATTTTCTAGAAAACGTTTTTTGTCTTTTTCTTTTGACAAAAAATGTTGAAACATGTAAACTCTTTTTGGATTTTCTTTTTTCTTTTTTTTTGATTTTTGAAAAATGACAAAAAGTGTAAAATCTATTTGAATTTTCAAGCTTTTTTTTATTAACAAAATGTGACAGAAACATAATTGTGCCCCACTCGCTTTTTCTTCACACTTCACCCTCTCTTTTTTATTTTCTTTCTTTTTTTTTTGTTTTTTTTTCATTTTTTCATTTACCCTCAGCTAGCATTGGTCCGCCAAATGACCATTTCACCCATGAATAAATGCAACATGTAGCACATAAGCTTCATTAGAATGGTCTTTTATTTTTTGAGGTATACATATCCTAGACGGACCCAACCCTTGTGTTAAGTCCCGTAAGTTAAGTGCACATAATGCAAGCAAACGTTCCTGCTAGGGATGTGCCATGAGGCTGATTTATTTTAGGTTCAAAACTTGGGCATTTGTTCTAGACATATGTACCCGAGTTGACAACTTCAGTCGAGGAGGAGGCTACGTACCGGGAACCAAAAGGCTATCCGGCTTAGTAACTTGTCCGCGCCTCTTTCTTATTTCAAGGTATGACACTAACAGAATAGGGAGTCTCAAACAGTGAGCACATCCCCGAAGATGAGAAGAGAAAAGATTCGTAGCAGTTTATATACATTTCAGATAATATCAAAGCGATAAAAACAATATGTTAGCACATTAGGCCCAAAAATATAATAAAATTAGATAACAAATGTCGCACCTCTTTTTTACACAACCCAATTACAAGGTTGAGTTAGAAGAGTTTTTCCAATTACAGTAACGTTTTAAAAAGGAATTATTTATTATTTAGAGTCGCCACTTGGAATTGAGTTTTGCTGTTCCAAGTCATCTTTTATTTGAATCCCTTTTCAAAAGGAAGGTTTGACTCTTAATTTATGGTCTACGAAAATAGAAGACCGAGTAATGAATTCTGTTGACCGAGGGAAAGGTGTAAGGAACCCCTCGAGTCCCTTGGTTCTAGCACGGTCGCTTATATTGATTAATGTAAGGCTTCAATCAATTTTAGCGATTCTTGTATTTACTGATTATGGCTTATTTGTTACCGCTTCACTTAATTTATTATATTTTTTATTAAATTTTTTGACCAAAAAATGTACTTCCTTGAAATTAAATATTAAACCAAGGTACAGAATGTACACACGGTCATAACATAATTATTTAAGTTGAAAAGGTATCAAGACACGGAGTGCGCACATGATCCTTCTATTATTTAAGCGTATTAATCCAAGGTTCGGGTATGAACACATGAGCTAGTATTTTAAAATGCATCTAAACATTTTGTAGCATTTTTAGAGTATTCTATTTATTTATCTATTTTATTATTGTTATTTTTTAACTGTTATAATAAATCTTGAGGTTTTAAAGTAAAATATAACTATGAGATTACCATTGGCCTAGAAGATAGAACCAAATTAATAAAGCTTTCTATTGATGCGTTTTAATTTAAATAAACCTACATAATATTGGATTTATCATTATCTGGAGAAATTTATTCAAAAACATATGCAAATTCCAACCATATTTATCAATAAAACTTAATATAAAATAATAATCTTAATTTACTATCATATTGTTCTGTGTGACTAACTTGCTGTAATTTGATATACACATCTATATGAATATGAATTTAATTTAACTATTAAAGAACTAAAATTTTAGCAACTCAAATAATAAACTAACACATGTTCCAACAAAATTTTGTCAATCACGTTATTTTATACCAAAAATATAAATAAAACTTCTATGAAAAATAAACAAAACTATAACGAAGTAAAAAGAAAATTCTTTAGGCACTCCTCCTAATTAAAAGTGAAAGAAAGAGAAAGAATAAAAATAACTCGTCTTAGTTATTATTTTACTAAGGTTACAAACAATCAAGCGATATATATTAGATCGAATAAAAATTTTATCTGTCATGGAAATCTAAAATTAAAGATTAAAATAAACTCACCTAAGAATCTAGTAATTATCATAGAAGTCGTCGTCTGTTAAACGATTTTTTTTCAAACTTCATACTAAACAATATTGAGAATGCATAAATCGAAAATGATTAAAACTTCCCAAATTCTTAAACATAAAATGACGCAAAAGATATCAACAAACATATCTAACCATGTATGATCCAAATATTAAAGATATAGAGATGAACCTTTTTTTTGAAGATTTAAAAAAAATTACGGCTACAATCTAACGATTTCCAAAGCTAGCAATACTAACCTTTTTAGAACCACGAACACAGAACCACAAACTAAATCCCGAACCCCGTCTCCAAATCTCTCTTCCTTTCTTTCACGTTCAATCTTTTCGTTCTTTTATTCTGTCTCTTCTTTTTTTTTCGTTGCTTCTTTTTTTCTTTTTTCTTTCTCTCTGTTCTCTTTCTTTCTAGTTTTCTTCCGTTTCTTTCTTTACTTCTTTTTTTTTGGTCCACTAGGCAATCACCTAGGGTTTTTTTTTATTAATAGGAAAAGGAAAATTACAACAAATAGGAGAAATAAAATAAGGCGGATTACGCCCTATATAACATAGCCGGCATAGACCTTACCTTAGCTATCCTATTGAGGCAAAAGGCCTCCTGGACTAGCAGGCATGTAAAAAGAAGGAACTCGCAAGAATAAGAATTGACTGATCATTCACAGAGTTTATAACATACTATGTGATGATATTACATAGAATAATACTAATGTGATGGTAAAATAAACAGATGAGGAAACCATAAAGGTGTCCTTTTTTCTCTTTTGTTGTGAAAGTTTCGATTTGTAAAATGTTGTCTTCCTCCACCTGATTTTTTAAAAAGTCTTCAAAATTCATACTTTATTCTTGGATTTCGAAAGTATTGTTTGAGCAACCTGTTTTTGTTTTGCATTTCGCATTGGGGGCCTCCTTATGATGACGTCTCTGATCACAGTTGTGAAGATCTGCCCCGCCTGTGAACTAGCTTCTGTTTTGCTATCTGTAGAAGGAAAATTAAACTTCCTTTGTTGTTTCTGATTTGAAAACATTGTTTCCTTCGTGGCATCCGAAAATTTTCTGTCCTCTACATTAGCGAGTGGTTCTGTTGTTGCAGCGTGGTTCTGGCTAACTGGCGGCAGCGCAGTGGTGACTGCCTTAACATTATTTCTTGGAACAAAAAGTGGGGCATTATAGTTTAAACTAGTGATTGCTTCATCCCAGCTCTCCTCATCATCGTAATCCTTCCACTTAGGTTGAAAACCTTTTTTGTTGCTTGAAGTTGAGGGTTCCCCGTACTCTTTGACAATGTTGTTCATAGGAGGAGAGTTGTCCTTGGCAAGTACTTTAAAAGAATTTAAAAATTGACAGTAAAGCTGTATTGTTTCCTGGATTGTTTGCTGCAATGTGACTTTTATTTTTGGATTTTGATGATTCTGCTTTGTTGGCCATCGATGAGCATTGTCTATCTTCCCTTTGTGTTGTCGATGATCAGTAAATTGTATAGTAGAGTTTGCTTGTGTTGGGGCAGTATTAGTTACAGCCTCTGCAATTGTATCTACTGTAGCAAAGTCTGAAGTATCTTGCAGTTTTGCCATTGTGGATTGCTCCCCTGTTTGAGATGGAACATCAGTGTGATTTGTAGCAGATTTAGTGACATTATTGTGTAACAAAAGTTGGTTTTCAGACTTGTGGTGTGCAACAGCCTCAGTCACCTTAGAACTAATCCCAGCCAAATTTGACACCACTTGATCACTGGGAACATTCAATTTGGATGCAACAGTGGAATTCATTGTTGAGATAGCTTCAGCAGCTGGAACCATTTGACCAAAACTGTTTGACACCAACTGTTTACTGGAAACATTCTCATTGCATTTAACAGTGATAGAACTTGTTAGTAATGTTGGACTCTTTTCTGCGATCTGGTTATTTTTTCTGTTTTTCTGATTTTCTTTTCTAATGGACCTGGGTGACCAATTGTTTCTTGCAGAATGTTGTCCTGTTGACCTTGTTTCTTGTGTATGTATATCAAGCTCACCTTGAGACAAAGAAGTATTAGAGATATTTGCAGCTGCTGTAGGTATTGAAAAGGTCATACTGTCTTGTTGAACCTTGTCTGGCTTGTGAGAGATATCTTGTCGAAATGAGTTCTGCGTAATATCATCAACTTTATGACTTGCTGTTATTTGAATGACAGCATCATCACTCGCAGATATAGCTCGATCAACAAGACTTTGCAAATGAAGTGTAGAATCCATCTTTGGCAAAATAGAAGCTGTAGCAACTGTTTCAATGTGCATTGTTCCTGTTGGTATTCTTGTTACCCTTTGTAACATATGCAGAAAATTCCAATTCCATAACATCACCTTGATCAGCCACCTTTCCATTCTGCCCAGTCTCCAATGCTAGAGTTGGTTGAAAAGTAGTCAGTACATGAATCTCTTCTGCTGCTAGCTGCTGAACATTATATAAGTATTGTTGTCCTTTGGCTAGTTCAGTTGTACTGGGAGGAGTATCATTAACCAAAACTGATGCTTTATTCTTGCTTTCTTGCTGTCCATTTGTTTTTGAGGCAGTAAGTAATGTGGACATGTCAGCTGGTTGATTAGAAACTGTATCTACTTTGATGTGCTGATGGTCGATCAAATTATGGTCCTGTCTTTTTGCATTGTCATGTGTTTTCACAGTAGGCAAATTCGCCATCTCCTTTTTTGAATCATCATATTGAATTGATATTGTTGATTTCTCCACTACCTCAGCAGATGCAACAGTTGGATCTCCATTAGAATTCAAAGAAACAGAATCCTCAATCTGGCCAGACCTTTTTTCAGTGTCCACTGCTACTTTAGAGGAAACAACAGTATGTTTCAAATTTGATCCCACCTTATCTGTCTCTCCATCAAGATAATTCACCTGCCCAGTCTTTGTTGTAGAAGCAGGTACATCTCTTGTAATGTTAGGAGGTCCCTTATCCCATTTCATTACCTCTTCCATAGACTCCACTGGATCTACTGCATCAATAGACCTATCAATCATACCATCAATCATAGCAATCCTACTTACAGCATTTTGATCTGCATCACCTCTATCTGTCACAGTAGGTTGTGTATTCTTAGAAATAGCAGTCTGTTTTGTACCATTCCTTACAGAATCTTGTTTTATAACTGAAGCAGTTCGACCAACAACCTCTTTAAATCCTGTATTGTTTTGCAAAGGCACTCCTACAGTTTGTAAAGTCTGTTGCGCGACTTTTATTGATTCAACTTCTGAATTACCATCTTTTTCCTGTAAAGCCTTAGCATCTTGTCCAGCTCTTTTATCATTTAGAAAGGCCCTTGCATCCCCTTGTAATTTGTCAACATCATCCGTATCGTTTCCAGGCTGATCACTGACCAGAGTATCCTCTGCCTTCCCCTCTGCTCCAGCATTCTATTTTTTAGTTCTACAGGCCTTCTCGTCGTGTCCTTGGTGTTTGCAATATTCGCAATACTTAGGAAGGTTGTCGTACACTATTTCTTGATGGAACTCGACAGATTTACCTGAAACTGCGTCAATAATGTGCAGCATGAATTTTTTAGGATGTTTATCCAACAGATCAAGTATAACCTTGACTCTTGCCGCGCTAGGTCTCGTTCTATCCTGCATCGCCTTATCAATAGCAAGAGGTTTTCCCGCTGCTGATGCTATAGACATTATCTATTTCTTAGCAAAGAAATTTGGTGGCAGGCCTGGGAGAGAAATCCATACGACTGCCCTGGACGTCTCCTTCTTCGGATTGAATCCCAAAGACCATGGGAATGTTCTGAAGAAATATTTGTCGCCTTTGGATTTAAAATATCCAGTCGACTTTGAAAGGAAGTGAACATAATCATTGAAGAGATCAAACCTGATTAACAGATGATGAAATTCCAAATGACCAACGTTACAATGACCTTGAACATCGAATTGCGACGAAAATACTCTTCGCACTTCCGATAGATCAGGTCTGCCATACGAGAATTTTAATACCACTGCCTGATGCAGTCCTTCTTCTCTAATGAAGTTGTTAACGTCTTCCATTGTGAGCTGAATTACTGGTTCCCCATGATCAAATTTCACTCGACAGAGCTCTATTTTTGTCGGAATATGCTTTTGTCTTATGTTTTGCTGATTTTTTTTTCGTTCCTTTCTTTTTCTCTTTTTTCTTTTCAATGTTTTTCTCTCGCTTCTTTTTTGTTTAATAACATGTATTTATTCTTTATTAATGAAAAAATTTAAAAGTAAAATGCATAGTTAAAAATATTAGCTAGCTACCTTATACTTAAATACTATATACATAAGAAAATTAAATATTCACATTATAGTTTAAATTATTCTAAGAAAAATACTATAGCTTACATTTAAAATTCTAATTAGATTTTTTTTTTAAATTTCTTTTATTTAAAACTAGGAGTAAAATTATATTCTGAGAATGTGAATATATAGTTAGTATATTTTTTTTTCTAAAATAAAACCTATTACGAGTAAGATAAAAGTTTAAAATGATAAGATTAAATGTAAAAGAAATATTTACACTAAAATAGTATAGAATTTGGGTGTGGTAAAAAATTAGGTATTCACAGCATGTCCCTCTTTGGTTGGAAACATGAAGAGTTTTCAGGCAAAGAAAAATGAACGCGGTGACTGATTTTTGACCTCACTATCATTTGAAAAGGAAAACAAGATAGGAGAAAAAGGTGCGACCGAGCCTTGGATTTAGGTAGCCTACATATGTCGGGTTATAAGGGAATCAGGTAACATGTAGTTCAAGTAGAAAGAAGAGTGATCGAGTATACTTAGATGGAGATCCACTGAGGTTCCGTCGAGGTTCTGATCTGCGATTACTACTATTATATCAAAATGAAAAGAAGATTACATACTCTTGAAATCTAAGAGTTACAAAATTCCTATCTAATTGCCATATGGAGTTTTGTCTTGATTCTTGATTTGCTTCTCCCAGTGACTTTGGATTGAAACTTAATGCTCTCGATGGAACAGACTATGAAATTGTTTCTTGATCCGACGAAGGGAAGAAATATCTTGACCATATGTCTCTGCATGCATTACGCCAAAGCTGGTTGCGGCTGGTATTGAGATCAAATGCTCCACTTTCTCTGGAAAGAACTAAAATCTTATTTTTTGCACATCAAATCCGTGCTTTGACGAAAACCTACAAGCTAACACAAACAAACAAAACGAACAAAAATTTTCTGCCCCAGTTTGCACTGGGAAATTTTTGAGAGTTATTATAAACACATTAAACTATCATTTCTATTGTAGAATAAAGAATTGAAAAAGATTTTTTTAATAATAGGGAATGTTATACCCTGTGTTTCAAGGAGGCAACCAGGGGGTACAGTACCCTGTGTTGATGACAAGATGAGGCCTGTGGCATCATTTAGGGGATGTCGTACCCTATGTAGGTAGAAAGTAATGCGACCAAGGGATGTAGTACTATGTGTCGGCAATAAGATGAGGCTTGTGACACTCTGAAATACTACTAGGGGATGTCGAACCCTATGTAGAAAATAGTACAGCCAGGGGATGTAGTTCCCTGTTTTAATGATAAATAGAGGCTCGTGGCACTCTGAAATGCTACTAAGGAATGTCGTACCCCATGTAGAAAATAATGCAGCCAGGGAATATAGTACCCTGTGTTGGCAATAAAATAAGGCTCGTGGCACTCTGAAATGATACTAGGGGATGTCGTACCTTATGTAAACAATAATGCAGCCACGAAATGTAGTACCCTGTGGTGGACATAAAATGAGGCTTGTGGCACTCTTAAATGCTACTAGGGGATGTCGTACACTATGTAGAAAATAATGCACCCAGGAAATGTAGTTCCCTGTTTTGGCAATAAAATGAGGCTCGTGGCACTCTGAAATGCTACTAGGGGATGTCGTACCCTATGTAGAAAATAATGCAACTAGGGTATGTAGTACCCTTTATTGAAGATAGGGTGTCGATCCCCTATAATGAAACTACAATAATATGCTTACGTGCATATTGGAATGAAATCATGGATTTGAGAACTTCACTTAGTGGTGTTCGTCTTTCCACGAACTGTTTCACTAAATGAATTTGTTCATATTGTTAACAAAGAAAGATTCGTTAGTTTTTTAAATGGTGGTCAGTTTGTGGCCTTGACTTCTTGGGAGACTTGACCTTGCATCCATTGTACTTGTTAGGAGCCTGTGGATGTTCGTACAAATTGCCGGCAGATTCTGACTTTATTTCCTGAAGATCTTTTCTTTTCAACATCAACACCTGACTATTTTGCGCCTATCACCATTTGTGTCTATGGTGAAAACAAATTTGTTCCCCAAAAGAACTTTTGATGAGTAACTTTTGTTGCCCTTAAAACATTGCTAAGTCTTTCAAGCCTTTTGCCTGAGAAGGAATATCAAACTCAGCTTTATGGCTTTGCCCATACGATTTATGCTCAGAAATTTTTGCTTCATATAATGAGGATACTGTAACCAATTTTGTGGCCTTTTTCTTTGCTTTGCTTTGACAAAATTAAACTGAAAGGGACTCAAAAAATAATAGTACGAAAGAAGAAAAGAAAAAGAAAAAAAAGTAAACTAATAAGCATTACAACTTAATGGAGAAGCGTCCCTTTCAGGGGAAGAATACGAAAGGACTTATCTGGAGGAATATGCTGACTTCAATGAACATGACATGCACTTTGGACGGGATGTCTGGTTCGTCTAAACAGTCTAATTTCAAAATTTGTTGTAAACTTCACTTTGAAACTGAGTTCTCTAACCATGTTTGTGCCAGGATATAAGAAGACCTAAAATCGATCAACGATGCCCTTTGTAGGTTTTCACCAATTGACCTCTCTCATTTGCCTTTTTCTCAACTCACCATCCCCTTATAGTTCCCGTGAGGGATTTTACCAATAAGACTCTCTCATTTGTTTTTCTCAACTCACTATCGCCTTATAGTGCCCTTGAGGGTTTTCACCGATAAGACTCTCTCATTTATTTTTCTCTTTTTACAATGGTTGAAGCGCCACCTGCAGTGTACTGACTTAGTGTTCTCAAAAGCTGATCAGAAGGTCTTTAAAGGGAAAGGTAAAAAGAACTATTCAACTGAATTACAACTTTTGGAACCATTTGATGGAACAACCATCAAAAAATAAAATAAAAACATGCCCTAGTTTCTTTGAATATTGGGTAAATGTGGATTTTTGTTTGGTGTGACTGAACCTCAGAGAGAGGCTACCTACGTATTGTTTCGAAATCAAGTCGAACATAGTTCAGGACAATATTAACTTGTTTTGATGATTTTTTTAAGTGAATTGGTTCCACATGTGGGTAAACACAAATAAATATAAACAAGGCTTTAAAGGATAACTAGGGTTGACCAGTGTTTGGGTAGCGAGAATGATAGCCTTTCATCATCCTAACCTAAGAATGCTAAGTATAAACCAAAATCCCGAATAGAAGCATGTAAGACATAGTATCTCTTGACTGCATCTACATTGACAGATATATTTATTACCTTTCGTTCTATATCTGCCAAGTGTAGAGTTCCTTTCAGCAATACTTTCTTGACGAGGTAAGGACCTTGCCAACTCGGGGCGCCATGTATCCTAGTAATTTTCCTGATCTGACCCATTTAGTCTCATTCGACAAAGAAAAGACGAACTTTCTTTTCGCTTCTTCCTGGTGTGGAAAGATGCATTTCAAAACAAGATGTCCTACCTCAAATTTTCTTCGGCGCACTTTCTTATTGAAAGCGCGTGCCATTCTTTGTTGGTATAACTGACCAAAACAAACTGCCTCCAAACCTTTTCATCAATCAAACTCAACTGTTCCAATCGTGACTTCACCCATTCAACATCTTCAATCCCAGCTTCAACAATTATCCAGAGAGAGGGAATCTCAACTTCAGCAGGTATGATCGCTTTAGTGCCATAAACTAACAAGTAGGGTGTTGCACCAACTGATGTATGGACAGTTGTGCGGTATCCCAAAAGAGCAAAAGGCAATTTCTCATGCCATTATCTAGACCCTTGGACCATCTTCCTAAGAATCTTCTTGATGTACTTATTTGCAGCTTCAATAGCTCCATTAGCGTTGGGTCGGTAAGGAGTAGAATGGCAATGCTCAATTTTAAATTGTTCACATACTTTCTTCATCAGATATCTATTCAAATTAGCAACATTATCTGTATTAATGGTTTTTGGAATACCGAAACGACATATGATGTTGTAGTGAACGAAGTCTAGTACCACTCTCTTGGTAACTGCTTTCAACGTAATAGCCTCCAAACTATTTGGTGAAGTAATCAGTTGTAACCAAGACGAATCTGTGCCCATTTGAAGCTTTTGGCTTGATTGGGCCAATAACGTCCATTCCCCAAGAAACAAAAGGCCAAGGAGCTGACATTGGATAAAACTCTGAAGGAGGCGAGTGAATCAAATCACTGTGAATCTTACACTGGTGGCACTTGCGAACGAACCGAAAGCAATCTCGCTCCATAGTATCCTGCCTAAAGGATCTTCATTGCTAGAACATATCCATTCATGTGCCAAAAACTCCCGAATGCACCTCGTTCATAATCATTTCAGCTTCTTTGACATCCACAAATCTCAATAAATTTAAATTCGATTTTTTTTTCCAGGATTTCCCTCTCAAAAAGAAACCATTAAAGAGTCGCCTAATAGTTCTCTTTTGATCCATATTAGCATGTTTCGGATATTCTCTTGTTTTCAAAAACTTTTTAATATCACGATACCATGGTTCACCATCTAGTTCCGCTTCAATTGTATTGCAATAACCATGTTGATCCCGAATTTGAATTTCTAATAGGTCAATGTGAGTATTACGCGTATATGGAAGCATTAAGGCCAGGGTGTCCAAGGCATCAACTAATTCATTGTGAAACCTGGTAATGTATCTGAACTCGATGGACCTGAATCTTTTGCTAATACCTTCCACACATTTTTACATGGAATGAGCTTGATGTCTCGAGTATCCAAATCACCTTGCGCCTACCGAATAAGCAAATCCGAATCTCCCATCACCAACAATTCATGCACATTTAGGTTTATTGCCATGTTCAAACCCATGATGCAAGCTTCATATTCTGCCATGTTGTTTTTACAGAAGAAACGAAGTCCTGCTGTGGCAGCGTGGTGTTGCCCAGTAGGTGATACAAGAATTTCCCCAATCCCTACGCCTTTAATGTTGATAGCCCCATCAAAGTATAGTTTCCAAACTTGACTGTCATCTTGGACTTCTTCTTCAACTAAATTAACCTTTCAATCTGGGAATTATGTGTTCAAAGATTCATACTCATCATCCACCGAGTTTTCTACCAGATGATCAGCCAAAGCTTGTGTCTTCATGGCAGTGCGAGTGACATAAGCAATATCAAACTCTGTGAGCAAGATTTGGCACTTTGCCAATCTGCCAGTTCGCATCAGCTTCTGAAAAATGTACTTCAAGGGATCCATTCAGGATATGAGGTGAGTTGTATAGGCCAAAAGATAATGCCTAATCTTTTGAGCAACCCAGGTTAAGGCACAACATGTCCTTTCTAAAAGAGTGTATTTGGCCTTATATGTGGTAAACATTTTTCTCAAATAATGTATTGCTTGTTCCTTTTTTCCTGTGGCATCATGTTGAACCAGAACACAACCAAAAGAGCTATTTGTTACTGACAGATATAAAACAGAGGCTTACCGGGTTCTGGCGGGACTAAAGTAGGAGGATTTGACAAATATTTCTTAATCTTATCAAAAGTTTCTTGGCACTCATCTGTCCATTTGATAGCGGCATTCTTTTTCAACAACTTGAAAATAGGCTCGCATGCGGTTGTAAGCTGTGCAATGAACTTGCTGATGTAGTTCAACCTCCCGAGCAAACTCATGACATCTTTTTTATCTTCGGGGGAGGCAGCTCTCGAAGTGTCTTTATCTTGGAGGGATCTAACTCAATCCCTCTTCGACTAACTATAAAACCCAAAGGCTTCCCAGAAGGAACTCCAAACGCACATTTGACTGGATTGAGTTTGAGATTGTACCTTAGTAGCCTTTCGAAGAAATTTTTCAAGTCTTTCACATGATCATCTCGTGTTCTAGACTTAATGATCACATCATCAACATACACCTCAATCTCTTTATGCATCACGTTTTGGAATATTGTAGTCATGGCCCTCATGTAAGTTGCTCCTGCATTCTTCAAACCCAAATGGCATGACCCTATAACAATATATTCCCAGGGAGTGGTGAAGACGGTCTTTTCTGCATCTTCTTCATCTATCAGAATTTTGTGATACCCGACACAACAATCCACAAAAGATTGGATCTCATGTTTAGCACAATTGTCAACAAGGATATGAATGTTGGGTAAGGGAAAGTTGTCTATTGGACTTGCTTTGTTTAAATCCCTATAGTCAACAAAAATTTTGATTTTCCCATCCTTCTTTGGCACTGACACAACATTTACTAACCATGAAGTATGTCGGACGACCCTGATCACATTTGCACTTAGTTGCTTCGTGACTTCTTCCTTAATGTTATCACTCATATCTGTCTTAAACTTCTTTTGTTTTTGTTGGATTGGTGGAAAATTAGGATATGTGGGAAGCTTATGGACCACTAAATCAGCACTCAAACCTAGCATGTCATCGTACGACCAAGCAAATACATCTCTATAATTGAACAAAACTTGAATTGTGGCAATTCTCGTCCTTTGTTCAGTATGAATGCTTATTTTTGTTTCTTTGATTTCTTCAGGACTTCCTAGGTTAATTGCCTCAATTTCATTTATGTTAGGCTTAGGCTTATTCTCAAATTGATCCAATTCTCTTTTTATTTCCTTAAAGGCCTCATCTTCATCATACTCAACTTCTTGATTCATTATTTCGAGATTAGACAACTTTTTAAGATTTGGGCATGAATTCCGTTTGTATGTAATGTTTTTAAAGTCAGCATTAAGGAAACTGAAAATGATTAGAAATTAACAAAAATTAGGTAAAGGAAAGATAGAATTCTACGATGAACCTGGAACTTCATTTCATTGAATTTGAAAGGATAAAAGGGTTAACATCAAAGAAAAGCAATTAAACTAAAGTATATGGATTACAACCATGAAAACAATCCAAATACACAAAAAGCAACAAAACAGACTACCAAGACTCCTTCCTGATGGGAAGAGGAGTTGCATCCCAGCTGTTGAGCGAGGTATCTAGGCCAATTAGCTGAACACTTGCACGGCTAGGGCCCTCACCAACTTGAACCATGTTGATTCCATAGAACATCCCCTTGAGACCCTGGAAAACTTCATCAATGTCATCTTGAGTAGAAGGATTCTGAACTTCTTCAAATTGTGGCTTGACAAAAGAGTAGGCAATGTGAGGGATTGGTTTTGACAAACTATAACCATTCTTTTTGTGGGCCTTGGCTCTGTTTATATCAGCTCATGTTGGTTTAAAACCTAAGATAGATGTATATTTCTTTGAAAAGGGAGCAATGGGGTTCACAATTCCTTGCAGAAATGATCATAATCCTTTTCCTAGTTCATAGCCGTTCCTCAACATCAGTGAAGCTACCATCATAGATGTCGCAGAAAGATGGGGATGCAGAATAGGTTTTCCTTCTTCCACTTGGTCTACCTCAATCAACTGAAATGTTTGATATATGGGGGATTCACATCCTTTCTTTGCCTCGATAAATGGAATGGACGGGTCATTATAGACGGAAGAGTCGTCCTCCCTATGAATAACAACTTTTTGCCTCGAATTTGACCATTTAGTGTAGGGTGGATGGTATAGCTCTGGCCATATGGATCCACGTCTTCCCAGAAGAAAATTATAGGAGGTTTTCATATCCAACACCTGAAAGACAATGTTAAAATCAACGGGGCCAATTGTTATGGTGAGTTCAATTTCCCCAATAGTGTCTCTTTTTAAACCATCAAAATCCCTGATGCTAACACTACTAGTTTTAATTATGTTAGTGTCAATGTTCAGTTGTTGTAGAATAGAAAGAGGGCATACATCTACACTTGAGCCTCCGCCAATCATGACCCCTTTTACGTAATGCCCTTCACATTTGACCATAAGATGCAAAGCTTTATTGTGCCCCACCCCTTCCATAGGAAAATCATCATTGCTGAAAGAAATTTTGTTCACCTCAAATAATCTTTCAGCCATTTTTTCTAGCTGATTCACCGTTGTCTTTTCTAAGACATATGCCTCGTTCGAAATTTTGATCAACACACAATGATGTTCTTTCAAGTGCTAAAGAATAAATAACAAAGATATCTGAGCAGAGGTTTTCCTTAGTTGATCAATGATTGAGTAATCTTGCATTTTCATCTTCGTAAGGAATTCCTCCGCTTCTTTTTCTGAAACAGTTTCTTTCACTGTAATTTTCCTTGGCTTGCTTAGCTTTCTCAACTCCTATGGCGAGTAGCACCTTCCAGAGCGGGTCAAGCCTCCCATTTCATCTGTTTCTTCCACTATCTCTTTCCTTTGTATGTCATGACGGTCTTATTATAGTTCCAGGGAATAGCTTTTGGGTTTGACACTGGAAGTTGTGCAACAGGCCGGATCACAACTGGCTCTGTTATATTTCTCAAAGCATTATTTAGAACAATCATTTGAATGCCACAGGGATATAAAGTTTTGGCCAACCCAATTGAACCTCAATCTTTTTTGTGCTTCTAAGGACATAGAGAACTATTTTTTCAGAACCTTCCAATTTTGAACTAGAACTCGCACCTTTCACAATCAACGGTGCCAATTGCAGCGAGCTTACTATCACTTTTGGCTTTGGCCCTATGGTTCCAACAATCATCTTTGTCTTGCCAGATTGCATATAATCCTGATCATCACAAATCAACCCAATAAAATGTGTATTATCATGAGCTTGGAGCGGATTGTTTGTGATATAATAGTATCTTCATTGTTTGTCACCACAATTGCCTTTACTTCAGTCAAATTTTCAATGCCTTTCTTTAATGTCCAACACTTTTCGGTACGATGACCTTAGCTCTTAGAATGATACTCACATCTCACATTTGAGTCAAACCTTTTGAATTTGGATTCACGTAACGTGGCATGATATGTTCAATCAATTTCAGCTGCATCAACTTTTGAAATAGGCTTGTATACGATTCTCCAATTGGGGTGAACTCTTTCTTTGGCTCCTATTCTCTCAGATATTCCTGTCTGGGATGAGGATTATATGGTGCCTTAAAATTTTGCCGGAGTTGACCGAAGCCTTGTGGAATCGATGCTCGCCATTGTTGGTGATTGAGAGGCCTAGCATAAGCCTGAGCATTATACACTATGTATTTTTGCAAGGGAAATGAGTATCGTGGACCCTGAGGCGGATAATAATGTTGAGGAGAATTGGATTGTCCTTGTTGGAATTGTACGTAAGAAGGAATTATTCCTCTTTGAACTTCCCCGAATCCAGATGCCATCATGGATCCTTTCTTCTTTTTTTCCGATTTTTGAAACTTCTTGACCCGCTTTGAATTGTTTTGGTGGTTGCCTTAAGGGCTTCCTGACTCCCCATGTTTCCTGACTTCATGCTATTCTAAACTATTTCCTCAATTTTAATCGCCTCGGCAAAAGGCTTACCAATGGCGGCAAACATATAATGGAGGTAATCAAGATCCCGAGCTTAGAGAAAGTAGTCAATCATTTTTGTCTCTTCATTGGTGGTTTGACCCTAGCAGCCTGCTCTCTCCACTTTATTGCATATTCTCTGAAGCTTTTTGTAGATTTATTCTTTATGTTGATAAGAGAGGAGCGGTTTGGCACTATATCAATATTGTACTGAAATTGTTGGACAAAATCTTGAGCCATGTCGTTTCAAACGTGGCAGTGAGATATGTCTTGATCTACGCTCTGAAGCAATTCCTGTCAAACTTTCCCCAAAATAAGCCATGAGTAATTCTTCTTTTCCCCTGCTCCCCTCAATTGGTTACAATATCTCTTCAAGTGGGCCATAGGATCACCGTGACCATAATACTTGTCAAACTTAGGGGTCTTGAATCCATGTGGCAAATGAACATGGGGAAACATGCATAAATCATTGAACGAAACACTCTTGTGGCCTCTCAAACCTTGTATGTTTCTCATGGTTTGTTCCAAACTCTTCACTTTTTTGGTTATTTCCTCTTGTTCTATATTCTTCTTGGGTTTTTCGACCTAGACTGGGAACATGTTCTGAGGAGTATGCTTGTATGAAGCTAGAACCTTCAAAATCAAATCTGGAGAGTAATGTTGGGTATCATGAGCATTCAATTGTGGATCACTGTTGAGCTTTTGAGCGAGATACGATTTAGTAATGGGTACAATATGTGGGTCACTTATGAAAGGTGCGGCTGCAGGACGTGGAATGGAGGTACTGGGGATAGTGGGGAGGTTAATGCTCGGACTGAATCCTGGTTGGTACAATGGGTTACTTGTTATGGAGATAGGCACTTGATTTGCAACTGACATATTATGAATATTATTTGAAGGCCCCAGGGGTAGTGAGGGTGGTCCTTGTCCATTCACCCAGGCTTGGTACATATCTGCCAATTATTGTTTCAACACTCTTATTTCTTCAACCAGTCCCGAACCTTGTTCGGCCAATTGTCCGTGGACATCATCATTATCTGACTCATTCTCACAGTTGTTTCCCATTCTACTTTCTCCTTTTGACCTCGTGTTGTAAGGGTGAGTCGCCAGTTTAAACCACAAACCAACCTTCTCTGTTTAACCTTATCTCTTTAGAAACAACAAACGTGTTAGAGTTAGACATTTTTCATATATTAATCATACATTGTAGGCCATGCACCTAATGCTATTTTCATTTCTAAAATAATTTTGGAAGCTTTCATGCTTCATCCCGGCTTGTTGGTTTAATTCCTTTTGAATTTAATGCTCTTTTATTTTATTTTAATTTAATTTTTCATTTTTTTCAGATTAATTATGGCTGTGATCGCATCCGATGGGGATTGCCTACGTATCATGATGCCACATAAATTAGACCATTACGTAGTTCAGAAGAAATAATAACAATTCTAATGATTTCTTCTTTTTTAAATTAATAAGACAAACTAAAATTTTTTTCAATTATATATATTTTTTATTGACTGAGAGAAAAGGAAATATATACGAACTGACTCTATTGACTCTAAAGATATAAACATGACTAGAATAAAACAAACTTTGATAATAGTAATTAAAAAAAGGTCTCCAAAATTAAAAAAGCAACAAATAAATGAAATTAAGAACTAATGGATTGCATTAAAAATTTAATCTTCAATAGTCTTCTTGCTTAATCTGATATCATCAATTGACTACATCTCTTGGCCTCCGGTGTCCCTCTAAAGTCTCGTACAAATTCTAAAACACAGTCGGCAACTGTGGAACGAGGACACGTGCTTGTTGACCAACTTCCTCATTGTTGAGACGACGATGGTCATCATGGCATATGCTGCTTTTTCTGCCAATCGAAGTATCTGCTCTCTAGCTTGCCCCATACTCATTTGACAATTCTACAGTCACATCTAGTAGTGTTGAGGGCGTGCCCATCTAAGCCTCACGTCCCTCATATTCTTTAATGTGACGGTTTAACACACCTCTGTCAATCATCCACTGACGCCGCTCTTCTCAAAATCTGTAAGTTGATGACCCCTCTTCTGCCTATTTATTTCTTCTAATTGTGCATAAAGCTGACTCTTTCAGCGTATTCAATGGGCCCTTTCTATTTCAAACTGCTCTTATGGCTGATCAAACTCCAATGGTTGCTACTGCGCATCTCCTTCAGTGATACTTCAGCATTTTTTTTGCCTCCACTCTTCTGACTAAACTAATCGTGTTTTCCGGTTCTTCTTCTAAGCGGGCTCCCTCATTTTTAGCATGTTTTAAATCTTTATCCATGACCCAAAAAGTAGATTGATAATCTTTCTCAATGTTTAGACGAATATGAACGACTCCGGCCTGATGTTGGGCTTGTTTTTTGGCTATAATCATCTAAGTGTGCTCCAATTCCTCTTTCAGCTTTTCTATAGTTCTTTGATCATTTCTCCTCTTGTTCGGCCCCTCAGGCTTATATCTAAATGACGAAGGATCATGAAACCATGTAATATATTCATGGATCACCTTTCCACGATCTCGGTCCTCTACCATCTCATTGAACTCCGAAACTTTACTTGCATACCAAATTTTCATAATTTCCCTTTCGTCATGAGGTTGATCTTTACCAAAATCATAATAGAACTTGCTTATATCTCGTGTTGGTGGCACCTCCTGTCGTTGTGCAAGCTGGTGCATTACCCGAAGTGGAGCATAAGGCAGAACATCATCCAATCCTATAAGTACCAAATAAGAATTGTATGCAGATTCACAAATTACCTCTTTCGAGGAAATCCAATCGTAATTCCATGTGATCTTTTTGGCAGACAAAGTAAGAAGTAGTTCTTTCGGCTAATCCCTTCAGGTAAGTCACATTTTTCAATTCTCTTCCGGTGATCAAAAGTGTGATTGGGCCAGAGCTCAGTAAAATTAGAGATCGTAGGATGACGATAAAAATGCTCCATTAACTATATTTGCAGCAAAATGTTGCAGCCATCAAAGTTTCGTGCACCCAATTTACATCAAGTTAAAGCACGAAAAATGGAAGAAACAATCATAGGGACCAAAGTATGATTATCCCCTTTTGAGGTCAGCGCCTCAACTACACCTGCCAACTGGATGTCAATCCGTCCTTCCCTTTCCGGAAAAAATACACGCCCTGACAAAGCAACCATAAATGCAAACCTTATGTGTATCTTCCATATTTCCTTGTCTTCCTTTGATTTCAATTTTCTCACATTCCTTTTGAAATTATATTTGAGGCCGTACAAATGAAACAAAAATCCTAACTTACCCATTGCCTCATAAACCTTCATAATGTCCATAGTTTATGTTCAAGAGCTTCAGAAACTTATCGTCATTCACATTTTTTGGCACTATGGGTCTCTGGCGGCGCCCCTGGAAATGGGCGATTTCCTCCAAGGTCAAAGTCATCTCACAGTCAGTAAAATGGAACGCATTATTTTCAGGATCCCAATGCGGAATTAAAGCTTCGATCACATCCCTCCTAGGCTTGATCGTCATCATGTGAACCAAATGTCCCAAGTATTTCTTTATCTCGTTTTGCTCATATTCCTTAAAATCTCTCCACCAATCCCTGAATAATTGTGGTAGCTGATCAACAATGAGAAAATTCGATATCCCTTCTGACCTGGGCCTCTTTTCATACTTACCTCTTTCCCCGCTCATGGTTCACCTGTTTATCCAGACAGGTTGTTAGGTTTTAATTAAATATTCTATTGACACAAAAAAATTCCGATTTCTCGGGTTTGAAAGAAAAAAAATAAAAACCAAACTATAGGACTAAAAAAAATTAAATTAGTAATATCATAAAAAACAAAAGGCCCAAATAACTTTTTTTGTTTTATAAAAAACTAATAAATAAATAAAACTGACCTCCCATTTCGCATTTTCGATCCAGGCTTCTAGGCTATTTCGACAAAAAGACCGGATGCAAGAGTAAAACTGGTTAAAAACATGACAAAGTGCTATATTATCATTATTTGAAAAACAATAAAAAATAATAACTAATAGTCCATAAAAACATTTTTTTACTCCTTTTTGTATGTTTATTTTAAATGGGGTTGAACCTGATGAAGGTTGCCTACGTATCTCACATCCGGTGAGAATCAAACCCGCGTATTGGTTAAAATAACTAAAAAGAAAACTATTTTGAAAATTGTTAGTTTAGATACCAAAACCTTTCAAAAATTTATTTTTAAAAAATGGTATTTTATGAAAACTTAGAAATTTTCTCTTTGTTTATCCTTGTTTAATTCTATCCTAAAGCCGGTCAATATTTGTGTGAACCCTACCAAATAATGTTACATATAGCACATAGATATGAACATGTTGGTCCGGAAAATTTGTTCATGTCCTAAACGGGCCCAACCTCTATGCCGAGCCCCGCTAAGTACAATGCATATGATGCAAATAAAGCGTAACCTACTAGGAATATTTATTGCGTGTGGCTTGTTCTTCGATGTATTCAAATCCTAAAGGAGATGGTATCTAGACCTGGCTTACCCGGGTGGACAACACGGGCCGAGGAGCGTCAAGCGTCACGAGTAGTAGAACAACAGTGGCTAGCTAATGGCTCTCCCGCCTAAACATGTGTGACTAAATCCTTCACCAGAAGCTGGTAGGCTAACTGACTTTATCTCAAGACAGAAGTTTTTGTGATGTTGGTAGGCAAACACATATAACTACCTATCAAAAGACTCAGAGGGCTGCGAGAGGGGATACAATTTATATCATAGTTCAAATAAATATTAAAGCGTAAAAAGCAACAAATAGCACATTAGGCTTCAAAACACAATAATATCTAAAACATGATAAAAGCTAAACAAGAATCACTATACAAAGCTCGAATTCTTATTAATTGTCCCAAGTGGAGTCGCCATAGATGTCACACATCTTTTTTGTCACACAACCCAATTACGAGGTTGAGTTAGAAGAGTTTTTCCAATTAAAGTGACGTTTTGAAAAGGAATTATTTATTATTTAGAGTCGTCATTTGGAATTGAGTTTTGGTATTCCAAATCACCTTTTATTTGAATCGTTTTTCAAAAAGAAGGTTTGACTCTTAATTTATGGTCTACGAAAACAGAAGACTGAGTAAGGAATTCTGTTGACCGAGGGGAAGGTGTAACACATCCCTCGAGTCTCGTGGTTCTAGCACGGTCGCTTCTAATTATTAATGTAAGGCTTCAATCAATTTGTATATATTATTGTATTTTATTGATATGGCTTATTTATTACAGCTTCACTTAATTTATATATTTTTTATAAATTATTTTGACCAAGATGCGATACGCACACAAGGTACTTCCTTGAAATTAAATATTAAACCAACGTACGGAATGTACACATGGATATAACATAATTATTTTAAATTAAAAATGTATCAAGACGCGGAATGCACACATGATCCTTTTATTATTTAAGCGTATCAATCCAAGGTTCGGGTATGAACACATAAGCTAGTATTTTAAAGTGCATCTAAAAACTTTTTAACATTTTTAGTATTCTCTTTTATTATTGTTATTTTTTAACTATTATAATAAATTTTAAGGTTTTAAAGTAAAATATAACTAAGAGATGACCATTGGCCTAAAAGATAGCAAATTAACGAAGCTTTCTATTGATGCGTTATAATTTGAACAAATTAAATTTATCATTATCTGGAGACATTTATAGAAAGAAATGCAAATTCCAGCATTGAACTTAATATAAAATAATAATCTTAATTAACTATTATATTGTTATGTGTGACTAATTTGGCGTAATTTGATATACACATCTATATGAACATGAATTTGATTTAACTATTAAAGAACTAAAATTTCAGCTACTCAAATAATAAACTAACACATGTTCTAACAAAATTTTGTGAATGGCGTTATTTTATACCAAAAATATGAATAAAACTTCTAAGAAAAATAAACAAAACTATAACGAAGTAAAAAAATTTATTTAGGTACTCCTCCTAATTAAAACTGAAAGAAAGAGAAAGAATAAAAAGAACTCGTCTTAGTTATTATTTTACTAAGGTTGCAAACAATCAAGCGAAATAATTAGATCGAACAAAAGTTTCAATTGTCATGGAAATGTAAAAATAAAGATTAAAACAAACTCATCTAAGAATCAACTAATTATAATAGAAGTCGTCCTCTTTTAAACGATTGTTTTTTCAAACTTCACACCAAACAATATTGAGAATGCATAATCGAATATGATTAAAACTTCTCAAATTCTTAAACATAAAATGACGTAAAAGATATCAGCAAACATATTTAACCATGTACGATCCAAATATTAAAGAGTTAGAGATGAACATTTTTTTTGAAGATTTCAACAAAATTACGGCTACAATCTACTGATTTCCAAAGCTAGCAATACTAACTTTTTTAGAACCACGAAAGAAATCCCGAACTCCGTCTCCAAAACTCTCTTCCTTTCTTTCACGTTCAATCTTTTCATTCTTTTATTTTTTCTCTTATTTTTATTTTTTGCTTTTTTTAAATTTGTTTTCTCTCTGTTTTCTTTCTTTCTAGTTTTCTTCCGTTTCTTTCTTTACTTCTTCTTTTTTTGTTTTATGTTTTGCTGCTTTTTTTTCGTTCCTTTCTTTTTCTTTTTTCTTTTCAACGTTTTTCTCTCCCTTTTTTTTTGTTTAATGACTTTTATTTATTCTTTATTAATGTAGAAATTAGAAAGTAAAATGCATAGTTAAAAATATTAGCTACCTACCTTATTCTTTAATATTATATACATGAAAAAATTAAATATTTACATTGTAGTTTAAATTATACTAAGAAAAATACTATAGCTTATATTTAAAATTCTAATTAGATTTTTAAAATTTTTCTTTTATTTAAAAACTAGGAGTAAAACTTTTACTCTAAGAACGTGAATATATAGTTAGTATTTTTTTCTACAATAAAACCTATTAAGAGTAAGATAAAAATTTTAAGATATTAATATTAGACGTAAAAGAAGTATTTATACTAAACTAGTATAGAATTTGGGTGTGGTAAAAAATTAGGTGTTCACAATAAATAAAGCCAAATATAACAATTCATCTAACCTTGAATTCTGAACCCTAAACTAGAGATTCTAGGTTCTTGTCCCCAGCAGAGTCGCCAGAGCTACTACACCTTCTTTTTCACCTGCACCCCCGAACGCTACAAAGGAGTTTTTCCAATTAAATAACAATCGAAATCGGATTTATTTAAAGATGCAGAGTCGTCACTTGAAATAAATATCGGTTTCCCAAGTCACCGGTTCAAATCCCAAATCGAGGGAAAGATTGATTCTGTATTACAGTCTGAGAACCAGAAATTCGGATAAGGAATTCTGTTAACCCGGGAGAAGGTGTTAGGAATTCCTGAGTTCTGTGGTTCTAGCACGGTTACTAAACTATAACAATTGGCCTATTAACTGATTTTAATACATATTTTATCCTATGGTATATTTTGATTTTTCAACCACTTTTATTTAATTAATTAAAGGAAGATTGCAACCTCATTTAAAATATGTTTCAAACCACGTCATATAAATGCACCCGCAGTCCGCAACATATTTTATCTAACGTCGAGATTTGGATTTGGGTCACATGAATGAGCACTTGAGTTTTAGGAAGGTAAATTATTAAAACAACACCCCTAAAGCAACTACACATTTTTAGCTTCGCGAGGGCCACAAAAATTTCACTAAGTGGCACGCCTCGAATTCTAAGGATTAAATCAAACTTAATTAAAACAAGAGCTAAGTGATTGTCATTTTTGTTCGGTATGACGCACCTCAAAATATTCTAACAAAGTTGCTAAATTAACTCATGAAGGCCCTAAATTGTTATATATTGTAATATGGCTCACCGTAATTATTCCAAAAGGCTTGATTAATTGCTTAAAGGACATGGGAACTTCTTGGATCATTGTTTTAGGAATCAAATTTGGTCGATTGGTGACAAAGGATTTGGTCCAGTCAATAGAATGATCCTGACCTAGAAAGAAAAAACATATGGCAAGCACTGCCATTTCCAACGGCCAAACTTCAAAGCCTTGGGCCCACGTTGAGCCCAAGTTTGACAAACGAAAGGACCTTAATGTCCGACCCTAGGTCGAGTCCCTACAAGGCCAACTCAATTCCATAATAGAAATTGGGCCCCAAATGACCACAATGAATTTGAAATCCCACATAAAATCACTGATGTTCAATGTTAAGCACAAACAGACCATTAATAATTCAAATTATCTAATATTCAACATTATCCAGCCAAGTTTTCAAGCTATGATTGCACGTTCTTATTTACAAGCAATTCATCCACTAACCTAATTAATAACATGGCTTTTCAGATTCAGCATGCATATATCAATATACTTTTTCTCACTTTAAATCTCCATTCTACATGTCTTCTAATCAAATAATTGATAGACAAAACAATGAGAAACTTAATGAAACATTTTTATCCTATCATGCTACATGCAGAACCTAGCCATAGGTTATTCATCATAACAAATTCTAAGATGGACTCATGCAAATCAGAGAGTATCTCCTAATTTACCTCACTAATACATCCCCCAACTTTGAAGACAAAACAAGAGGAACAAACATGGAAAATCCAAGCTGATTATAGAATTCGGCAACAAAATCATAACAAGACCACATACACTAAGCTAGTGTAATCTAGACTTCAATTAAAACCCATATGGTGATAAATACATCAATCAAAAATCCAAATATGGTATGCTTATTACAAAAACTAAAGGAACAAATATGAATTTCAATGAATCACCACCACATTTCATCTTATTTTCAATCCAAGTTTTGCATTATACATTAGGTGATATCCATAAGACTGAGTAATAACTGGAAATGAGACTAAAAGTGGGGGGAGGGGTGGTAAGGTTCAGAAGTAGAAACAACAGGATCCAGCAACAGAAATAAACCACAGAAACAGCTTTAAACCAAAAATTTTGATGCTCAACAATCAAAATCCACAACCAAACTTCAAACCAAGCTTTTAACATAGCAGACTCGACTCTTCTCAGACCGGTAGCTTAGAAACTACTTCAGGAATTAGAAATTGAAGAGATCACATAAAGAACTCAATGAAATAGTGATTTCAACAATCTTCAAACTAAAAACACCTTCTAAACACACAAAATAACACAAAGTGTAATCCATTTCAAATCCTCAAGCTATTCATAGTCATTTTAGAAGTTGAAGTCTTCAGAAATCAAAGGAAAGCAAAAAAACTCAATGAAGTAGTAGAAATTTTTATTGGCCGTTTGATATTTTCTGGAATTCTATCACCAAGAACTTTGCCTTGAAAGGCACGAAAACATGCATTTATAGGAAGTAGGACATCCTATAAAAGTTCAGCTTTGCAATTGGGCTGTTTTTCAATTTTTGATTTTTGCCTAGATAGCCTTAGTTAAAAATCTTAAAATCATCTTAAAACCCCCACCCAGCTTCCTATAAGCTTCTCAATCAGTTACCAAAATATTCCCAAACCAAAACTTCCCAAGCTACACCACATAACCCCTAAAATTACCCTTAGCCTCAGGCTTTACCCAACGGCCTAACTAGATTCCAAACTTGGGCCTGAACGGATGACCATCCGTTGCCCAGGTCTGCCTTAACCCAAACCCAAAAGGAAATCTTAAACCCATTAATATGAAAACAAAAACTCATAAAACACACAAAAGTTCATCCAATAGAATCCTAAAGTAGTGAACCTGACTACACTAATTGATTAAAACTACCACTAGGTAAAAGGGAAAAAGATCAGGAACCTGATTAAATTAGACTACTCTTGAAGGTTAACATTCTAGTAAAAACGAAGAAAACAAGAGGATTACCTTATTGAGTTAAATCCCCATAACAAATAAAGAGATGAGTGGAGAGCAGACTAAAATAAAAATAGAGGAAACCAGAATAACAGAGCTAAATTTAAAATGGATATACCATCAAGAGAGGGGGAATGTACTATTCGTTCTTCTACCGGAAACCTACAGATGATTCGATGAATGGTTCTGACAAACTTTTTTGATTTTGGTGTTGCATAGGGTCGGTGAGCCTCGAATTGAGTCAAAATCAATGCTAACTGTTTGCTCTCATGGAGAACAAATTGTTGGCATAAGTTCTGACCCAGTAATGGCCCAAATATCACTTGAACAAGGCACAGAACCCAAGCTTCAACTTTAACATCAGATTCGAGATTTGGAGATAAGGGTGGGGATATTGGGAAAAGTTTTACCAGCCTAGTGCTTGAGGGAGTGTGGGGAAGGAATAATTAAGATTTGGTGAGGTTTAGAGCTCTGTTGCCTGTGAAAATAGTGGATTAGGGTTTTTTCAGAGAATGAATAGATGAAGAAGATGAAGGAGATGAGGTGGAACTGATTGGTCTCCGATGGATTTGGACATTTTAAAGAGAAATGGGGGAAAGTGTGGGAGCCGTTGGATGAGCTAGATTGAAAGACATAGATTCATTTTAGAGTTGGAACTCGAAACTAAGCTGTTTGGGATATTAGGAAGGGCTTACCGGGTTTGGGGTGAATTTTGGGCATGGTTTAACGGGTTTGGGGAAGGACTCTGCTAGGCCTGGGTGAATTAACTTAGAACAGTCCAGAATCCAACTCTCTTATACTCATTTGTTTTCAATTCTTTTTTTCAGTTTTCCTAATTTCCGTTTTTTTCAAGATTAAATAAAAATATGAATGAATTCCTAGAACCTAATTAACCTGAAAAATGCTAATTAAACCTAAATGATAATTGTCACGATTAATTAAAAACAAAATAAACGAAAAGCTACTCAAAATTTAAAATTAAACTTAGAATGTGCAAAATAACTATTTTTTTTATTTTCCCTTTTTATGAAACAAACAATAATTACTAATTAATTCTTAAATAAAGTTAAATACTACATGCAAAATGCAACATTTTTTATTTTTTCGTTAATTAAAACAAAATAAAAATGCACAAACAAATACAAATAATTAACAAAAAATGCTGCAAAAATCTGTAATATTGCAAATAATGAAAAGAAATTTATTTTTATTGAATTTATGGGAGTAATTCATATAAGGAAAAAAGCACGTGCTCACAATAAGGCTTCGGCTATAAATCAAAATAAAAAGTACACGATAACCAAATGATACAAGACCCCGAAATGAAGTGTAGATCACCAAGTTAGCTGAAAGGAGGGTACCTCTATCACCGTCGCCTATTGTAGAACCACCTGCAACCATTAAAGATGCAGTTCTTCTAGCAAAAAGAACGTTAGTAATGTCGAATAGTACGAGTATGTAAAGCTAAAATCATCTTTTACAATAGAATAACCATACAAGAAAAGGAAAGGCATAGAAACAACAAGTCATAATCAATAATATCCAAGTGCGCAATTGAAACATAACAATTATCAACATATGAAAGCAATCCTTATTTTTACACCAATCTTAATAGAACGAACAATGAAACTATAAGAAATCAAGAAGTGAGTCCATCATGATATACAATAAGAGCTTCAAAATATATCAAAGCAACAGTCAAGGATCACATAATAGATGGACAAGTTCCCATCTTATTTAAGTTTGATAATCTCAATGCCATGTGCCACAATATCACCTTGTTCCTACACGGAGTTCGATATTGACCTGATCGGCTAGGTCATCTCGTTTGAGACACCATACATTTCTATAATTTCAATCAATCTATTCCGCACAATTACCACCATGTGTGTGGCATGGTGTCCGACCATGGTCCGATCGGCTAGGCCGTCTCACTTGAGACATCATCCTTTCAATCGTCCATCTCAATTCACATTTTCTTTCAATATTTCATTATATGGCATATGTAACCTCATATATCACATCGTTATTGGCCTTTGGATGCATTTCACAATTCAAGTTCCTTTTTTACAAGTTCAACAACATCAGCATAACAATAATAAGGCCTATCAAGTAAGGCATTTTCATACACAATGGAAAAGCTCGGGAATTTCAAACATATAGATATTTCACATATGAATGGGCACAAATATTTATTCAATTTCTTGATATGAGTCCTTAATCTTTCTCACACATATTCTACACTGTCAAACATACTCACATAGGAAGATCAGACATGAAAAGCAATTAGACAACCATTGAACATGAATCTATCAACAACACAATAGGGTAAATGATTCTAGCATGATCCACTCAGGGACTTACACCGATTTCACGGATGACAGGTGTTCGATTCTAAGAAGAAGGGGGGTTTAGCCACACATACCTTAATATAGCTTTTAGGCAAATTTTGCTTTTTGAAGTCATCTTAAAATAGTTAAGTCGAGGCTTGTTTCATAATCTGTGTCATATATTTTCTCATTTCATTGGCCTCACCAGGCACAATTAAAGGCGTTATCCACACTCTCCCCAGTTCATTTTCAAACATCTTTATAGTTTATCATCAACTAGATGCAATCAATCAAGACATTTGGTGCACATACTAGCAATTAGAAGTATTAAGCATAGTGAGTTTTACTCATCTAATTGGTACACCAGTTTTTATTTAAACTACAACTCAAAACCATACCATTCTCAATAAGAAACCTATACTTTAATCATCTAATGTTCAATATCAGGCTCGTTCAGCATAGTCAAGTTTATAAGTTTATAGGGGATAAACCGGAATGTAGAAATTAGAGGTTTGGACCGATCATACTTAAACTTACAGAAACATTATGAAAATCAATTCCGAGAGATAAAGTTTTATCCCACATACCTCGTTGAGCTTTCCCTTAATTTATTACAACATTACGGAAATCCTAGCAATCCCAATCTATTCCAAGAAATAACAAAATTGAACACAAATTAGGAAGATATTTATAGTCTTAGGCCGTTTGAATATTTCATCAAAAACTAGGTGTGCATTAAGTCTTTAGAGTCCTTATATAGAGGATTTCATCAACCTTCAACCATCCTAATGCTCAACAATGTTCCTATGCCCGTTGATAACACATGCAAGTAAGATAACAACTCCAATAGCCAGAAACATTCTTTATAATTACCCATATTTGTCTAAAATTCGAAATTAAGGGTTAGGGTGTAGAATCTTACCTCAAGGATGAAGATCTAGTGTGTTTTCCTTGTTAATCTTCATAGATTTGTGTAAGAATCGAAGAATGATTTAATGGCGATTACTTTCTCACTCTTAGTCTCCCTCTATCACTCTATCACCTCATATGTTTTCTCAAAAATGACCCATTGCGTGTATTTAATGAAGTTGGGTCAGGTTATAAAGGTAGAAGAATGGATAGTCCAAGATTCCGGACCGGGCTACAGACCTAACTTCGCTAGCTTAAAGCAATGTCTAGCTTGGTTTTATCCAAGCCTCACCATCTTAAAGCCTGGTCTAGCCTGGCTTTATCCTGGCCCCCAACTTAACCTAGTCTATCCTATCTTTATGCTGGCCTCACCAGCTTAAAGCCTGGTCTAGCCTGGCTTTATCCAGGCCTCACCAGCTTAAAGCCAGGTCCAGTCTAGATTTAGCCTAGCTAAAGCCTAGTTTGGTTGTGATGAAAAATTTCAACTTCCTAACGCATTATTCGACCTAAAACTCCAAAAATACAATGTATTAGCCATCCTTGACACCTCAAAATCTTAATTTACATAGTGAGGTTTTTAGGGCCTTACAGATTTAGCACCCTATAGTATTGTATGTTGAATTTGTCGTAAGGTAATTGGCATTAGTCCAAATAAAAATATTATTTGGAGATTATAAGGATTAAGATATTTTAAACAAATGAAGAGTAAATTCGTGAAGATGAGAGGGGAAGCAAGTCAAAAAAATAAATTTTTCGTCCAACTTTGGCATGTTTGGATAAAATATGGGCCGAACGTTAACACCTGGTATTTTACGGACTAGCGCCATAAAAGGTACTTTATGATAATGATAGCGAGAAGTATAAAGTGTATTAAAAAATACGTAGAGTTTTAAGTAATTTGAGATAATTCAAATTATGTGAGTAATTATTAATTATCGGATAGCGAGATATTACCTAATAAATTTAATTGATTGATGGATAGGACAAAATCCCACGTGGCAAAAAATTAATACACCAACCATATGACTCTTAGTCATAATTCATGACTAAGAGTCATTTTTAAATAGGTGGCAACTGTCACACCTCCTTTTTTCATTACTTCACCCCGTAAAGGATATAATAAAGGGAGATTTTTTCAATTTAAGTGACAATGGAAACGAGATTAATTATTAAAAATTAGAGTCGCCACTTGGGAGATTTTTGGTGTCCCAAGTCACCAGTTTAAAATCCCGAATCGTGGAAAGAATGAATATGTTATTATAGTATGCGAATCAGAAATTCGGGTAAGGAATTCCGTTAACCCGGAAAAAGGTGTCAGGTACTCCCGAATTCCGTGGTTTTTACGAAGTCAAAATCCAAGCAAGAAAGTATCTAAGACAAAATAGTAATCTAAACAATTAAGAGTGAATACAGACAGCGATGATAAATAACCAAAAAAGGGATTAAGATATGATCTCAGTCCGCTTTGTAACAATAGGAGACCATTCCAACTCTACTGCCCACAAAACTTAAATGATAAGATACTACTAGTACATAAGCTCGAGGCTGATGGGGAAGTCTGCATTTATTTGACATGATGGACCTTGTAGACTACTTAGCCTTTAGAAACTTTATCAATTGAAAAATCTTTCACATAAAAGAACAAAAACCTTTTATATGTTTTGGACACTTTTAAGAAAAAATGACGAAAGTGCTTATTGAGGAAATCTAAACTTAAGAAAAACTCTAACGACAAACCTCTTACTTAGAACTATAAGAATTTAAACTACTCATGAAAAGTATTTTAAAAAGAAAGCTAAATACTAGATGACAATTCGGATCTTAACATAACTCAACGCAATTAGAGCGTAAGAAAAAGCAGAAGGGAAATAAACGGGCCTAAGAATAAAGTTGGCATTAGCCCAAACAACTAAGGATATTTTCATGAATTTAATAGTACATCTCACTATTGTACCACACACGAATTTAGCATACACGTTTGTTGAAAATTTACGAAAAAACACTATCCTGAACTACAACTCATGGCAGAGATTTTCTTTCAACTAAAATGTAATACATAAACTATGCTAGATCCATCAGGATACATGAAAGGGACATCATTCTCATCTTTCTTCCTCAATAGAACCATGCAAGAGCAAAAGCAGCCAACAATCTAACAAATACTCATTCAAGCGTCAACAGGAACAAATCAAGGAATTAACAATACAGAATGTGAGTTCGAAAAGTTTTTAAGATCAGGTCTGAATGGGGTTGTCAGATTTCAACGACTGATACACTGCAGAGAACTAATCTAAACAGATTGATGAAGTGTCGTAGGAACAGTCATTTCAAACTCGAACTTGACGGAACCAAAATAGCATAGTCATGAGAAGCACAAATGAGCATAGTCATGAGAAGTATAAATTAGCAGATTATCGACTCGCCATTCATTTAGCAACCATGTGACTGTGTAATTCCAGCCGTGAATTATCAAAAAAAAAAAAACTACACGTCTCACTTTAAAAACAGATTTGGTTAACAAACTGATAGACAAACGAATGGTCTCAAATCCCCTAAACAAAGACACTAATTCAACTCCCAACAAACATATCGGAACAACGGTGAAACACTAAGCGCGATATCAATATAGCAGCCATTTCAACCTTCCTAGGGTCATGTGTTGAAACTTTGATAACAACAAAATCCAAGCACAAACTGCTATGCTCGTTCAAAAGAAGAGAACATAACGATTACCAGAAATCATTGGTACTAGAGAATCGGATAACCAAGTGAAGAACCATGAGGATATACATTACTGATTCAGATTCATTTGACAATCATAAGGCAGAGCAGAACATCGCAGATAACCACACAAGCCTCATCTACTATTTTAACTGAAATTGTTTTACAATCCGTCCATGGCTCACTTCACAATAGAAATAAGAGGAAGAACAGAAGTGAACCTGGGATGAAAATCGAACTAGCCTCAATACTGAAATCAACACAGAGCAGCAACGGCCACAAATCGACGCCTCGAGCAGTAACGAATTCAACTATCTCTCAATCGAACTCCATGTTTTACAAAATCCAGATTGAAAGAAGAGACGAAATCTATATGTTTTAAAGCTCGTAAGCAATAAACCAAACAACCATGAAATCACCGAATATTGAACATTTTTTCTGTATTTTTCTTTTTTCTGAAGTTCAACTAAGAATGAAGGCAAACGATTAAAGAAGAAGAAGACTATTCTCTCGAATCCAGATTTTTGAAAAAAAAATAAAAATAAAATAAAACTACAAACCTCTCTGAGAAATCCTCTCTCCAAAATTCCCTCTAAAATCCCTTTTCGAAATCCATCCAAAATTCCCTTTTGAAAATGAATTCCTGATGAATGTGGGGCTTGGATTGAGTGAAATCAATCCAACGCATCACACTCATCCAGCAAATCGTTCTCAGAAGCTTCCAATCGCGTGCCTTATCTCCAAATCGAGCAAGTGAAGGGAATGAGAATCTTAGCGTCAGAAAACAGCTATCCGCTGTAAGAGGAGAGAAAGGCGAACGCATGAGGAGATATTTGAGGTTCAATTGCTCGAATTTGGACATTATTAGGGTTGGATTCCGGTGCTTTTGAAGAAAAAGAATCATCAACATAACGTATTATATGATGGGATTCCTTCAGAGGCTTGACGATGTTATGAACGCATATACCCATGCATAGTATGACATTTATACGTATATGCACGATATTATAATATTAAATAACTCGCAGAGTTATTTAGGTATACATTATTAGTCTTTTACTCCATGTTTCTCTCATGTCTACTAGTTACTAATTTTCATTCCTTACATACTCGGTAGCTATCAGCTCAGCAGAAGTTATTGGTGCACTCCATTTGCTCCGGAGTTGCTTCTTTGGTCAATATGATTAGTACATGTATTGATTAGTATGGAGGGACCTCGTCATGACCTTTATGATATTAAGTATTGTTAGAGGCTTGTAGACATATGTCATGTGTACGTATGCTTGTATGGCCTTGTCGGCCTATGTTTTGAGTAAATAAAGAATTATGCCGCCCTTATAGGCCCGTACATCATATGTATAAGTTTGTATACCCTCATGCTTTACTTCGTATCATTTACATATGATAGAATGATACGTTATATTGGTACTCGGTTGAGTAAGGTACGGGTGCTCGTCGCGGCCCATCGGTTTGGGTCATGACAAAAGTAATATCAGAGTCATTCTATCCTAGGGAGTCTACAAGTCGTGTCTAGTTTAGTCTTGTTTATGGGTGTGTCATGCACCACACTTATAAGCAGGAGGCTACAGAGCATTTATGACTACCACTCTTTCTTCTTACTCTAGATCGTGTAGTAGAGCTCAGTTGTAAGAATTCAAATTCCTAACTTCTATTTTATTCGTAATAAGATGACACCTACATCCAGAAAGACAGTTGGTAAAAGACATGGCTATGGAAGAGTTGAGTAAGAGGAACTCGACTTTGCATCATGCTTATGATGAGTAAATGTGAGGTCTTCAGCAGATCATGTGCGTACTGAAAGGTATAATCCTCTTGATAATGAGTCTTGAGGAAAGAATACCTATCCCCCTTAGTGGTGAAAGTTAGTGATAGATACAAAAGATAAATACAAGTTTCAACAAGCAAAAAACGTAAGATGAAGAAGAGTACGAGGTGGTCAGTTAATGAAGGTTTACATTGTTTATAATTCAGACAAAGGAATATAAGCTTTTCGATTTATATTCAATAGTAGAAGAGGTATGCACAATTGGCCGTACCCATATCAATTATGCCCTACGGGGGCTAACAAGTGTAGTTTAAGAAAAGGACGGAACATCAGGATCCCTCTGGGGTTAGAGTAATCCAAAATAGTGAATGGATTATTTGTGTTAGTTGACATTTCCGGAGGGTATTACAAATATGCTAATAGATCTTTTAGTGAAATGCCTAGATGACGCACTGTAGAATATTACAATTAGATGTGAATACTAGCATGATCGGAAAAAATAATAATTCAAAAGATAGGCACTAAGAGCGTGGAAGGGATAAATATTACCTTAATGTGACTCTCATCCCTAGTAGAGCAAGGACGTTGAGCAACCTAAAGAGCCGATGGATGAAACAAGGGGAGAAAAAAGCAAAAGGATGTCTTGCGAAGTTTTCACACAAAATGGACAGGCAGAAATATTAGCATGGTAAATGGAAGAGAGATAAGGAAGCATTATGAGTAATATGCGATACATGGATGACAACGGTATATGAAAAGGATGACGGTATTACCGGGTCCATAGTCAGGTGAAGGAAGAGAGGAGAGGTGATAAACCTTAAGAAACAAATGAGCATAAGCCATGAAGTCATATCCTCATTTCAAGAAGTAAGTTTGTGACTCTAACGTGATTACCAATTGGAAAAGATAGAACCCACAATAATAGAGATCAGTATTGGCTGGTGAACAAGATAAAGTAAACATGAATTAGGGATTTAGTGATTTGATAACAGTCGGGATCATGAGAATTTTAGATTTCGTATTAAGAATAATAGAATGGACAACAAAAGAAGATTCATGAGAAATTCAAAGAATAGACATTTTGGAAGATACTTTCCTAAAGTAAGCAACGTGAGCAAATTTAAGATCAAGAGACTGTATGTGCTGGTTATAGTAATTGTCAACCTGCGAGTAAGGAATTTCGTTATCCTTAATATAGAAGGATTACTGCAAGGAGAATAAGGGTCATGGATGATGTGAAAGGAGGCCAAAAATGAAGAGGTACTATATCTATAGGCAGATTGTTGTAGCTCCAACTCTTAAGTACTCCCCTAAAGGGAAAATATGGAATGACGTGACATTACGTCAGAATTAGATGGTTCTAGAAATTATGGAGTGGTAAAGGAAAAATGCAATAAAACAAAAAAAAAAGGATGAGATTGCATTTATTCAAAGCCTACATATATGGTATGATACCATAGCATTACGCAAACACGAAGTCAAGGAGAGGAAGTAAGGGTTCCTATCCAAGATATTATTGATTAATAAGGAGCCAGTGTGAGAGGCAAGTTAAGACAAAGGAAATAACCCAAGAAAGATTAAACAGAATATTGATACGGGAATGGGTAAACAAATAATTAGTAGTTGATTCAAGAAGATCCTAGCTATGGATAGACAAGAAAATACAGACAAATTAACTGATCGTGCAAGATAAACATAGGGAACCCCAATATGGGGAATTCAACCTCAGAGTTATGACATTGTAATCCTTGAAAAATATCCATGTAGGAGTTGGGGAAGTTAAAATAGTACCCTATGAGTGTTACGGAAATAAAAGAAAGTTTCACCGTGAAGACAATCAAAATATTAGTTCAAGAGTACCCCTAAAAGCACAAGGACGTGGAGATAAGCAACAACGGGTATTGATAAGTGAGGAAGAACATAAAAAATTCTGCCAGGCTTCCGATGTGATAACCTCGCAGCCTTACAAGAGTCAGAGGATCCCCCCAAGTACCACAACGAAAGTCTACTTGAGGAAATAAGGAAGAAGGCTTCAACTGAAGTACACTAATTGTTTACTTTGAAAATGGTAAATACCAATTAATTTGTTAATGAGACTCTAAAAATGATCTATTTTTATGCTAGTTGTTAAACAGTTGATGCTAGATATGTGAAACTTAGAAATAAGATAAAGGTTAAGGAGAGATTGATAATAAAATTGACAGGTTAACAATTGAGGCTTCAGGCTGGTCGATTCGGGGGCCTCAAGGTCGATTCTAGAGCTTGACAGTGATGGTGATCGAGGTAGGGCTAACAGTTATAAATTAAATTAAGAAGGCTCTTTACGTCCAATGATGAGCAATAAATGAAGAACCACAATGGAGATAATAAATGAGAGCAATAATATCAAGAGAATATATTAGAGAGTCGAGAGAATGTTGTTCTATATTTTGCGTGAAGCAAGTAAAGCAACAGAGTCTATAAAATTACAAGGGTCCCCTTTATATAGAAGGGGAAACACAACATAGTACGAAATGAATTAAGTACAAAGATACGGAGATGAGATAGCTAGATACAACACTTTTTTGGGTTTAATGTAGAACAGCATGCTCTGTCAGCCTTAGATGAGTGCCTTGGAAACTCCTCATTTTCATCATAATCACGGTCATCACCATCATGTGTCAACAACCCTCGATGGAGAATACTCGGCTGTGACGAGCCTTCGAGGTGACTCATTGAAGTACCTTAATGGAGAGAATTGGACCCTTCAATTTTACCGTATATAGATAGTCTCTGCGGTTTCTAGAATGACGCCATAGGAAAAGATTTTTGAGTTTTGTTCAGAGGGTATCATCATCATGAAGTTAGCCTATCGGCGCATTAAATTCTTTACCAAGAAAACCGCACAAGGGTAGCCGTCAAAATGTGACTATCAAGAAGCCCATGAACCGCTTTTAGATCGTCCCTTCCACTGCCCATAAAATTACTATAAATACACAAATCATTTGATAATCCTTACTTTCCCAACATCTTCAAATTCACGACTCTTGACCCATCCCCATTTAAATTTTTTATTCTAATGAGTGATAATTTTACCAGTCATTCTAGTCTCTTTTCTTTTGCTTTTATATTCTTAAACTATAATATGAGGTCGTTTATAATGTGTATTGTTAGATTTTTAGGTAAATTATTCCATATAGTGATTTTAATTCAATTAGAGTGGATTGAGCAAAAAGGGTGAAAACGATGCAAAACTCCCATGTGATTCCGCATTTGCGGAAGATTGGCTGTAGAAGCAACCCCACTTCTACGTAGAAAGGCCTACATCTATGAAGTTGTTTGACCTTGCAAGAAACCGCATCTGCGGTTAGGATACCACTTATGCGGTTGCACATCTGCGCTGGGAAGACCGCATCTGTGGGAGAAGAGATTATTAAATATTTCACTTTCTGTGGTGGGCTATCCGCATCCGCGGAGATGCACCCATGAGTATTCTTCTGCAAGTGCGGTCAACGGGCATCAGACCTGGGCATTTATGGAATTTTACATTTTTTGGCCCCAAATCATTTAATACCCGACTTAGCTCATTTGTAAAGTATCTTTTGGCATGTTTTAAGTTCCAAACACTAGAGAGAACAAGGTGGGAAGCTAGGTTTTACACACACACTTTGGTCTTGAAGATTTGAAGCTTGTGGTTGAGAATTTCTTACCCATTTATATTTATTTCTTCATTTCCTTGCTTTGTATTGTATATCTAAGTGTGTAGTATTTTATCCAACACTTGAATCTTATTTATGGGAATATTTATATATAAAGTGTGGATTAAATATCTTGTTGTGCTTATGTATCGAATAATTTTTATCCTTTTATGAAGTGAGTTATTGTTACTTTAATTATTCTTGTTCTTTAATATATCCAAAGGGATTAGATAACACTAGGACTCCCCTATTAACTCTCACTTAGTTTTGGAAAATATAATTTGGGGTTGGGAAAGATTAATTAACAAGTTCTTGAGGCGTTAACCTTCATTTTATATATTCTACCTAGGAATAGGATTTAACTACTTATAACCATATCGGGGGGGGGGGGGGGTGCTTAATCTCTTAATTGTTCTAGGGATAATTAAATTAGGAAGTCTTGTTAGTCTTTGGAAGAAGCCAATATAAAATTATTACCCGTGGCTAATTAACATAAACTCGCTCATGTTTGTGAAATTGTGAAATATATTGGATCATTACTTAAGTGTAATTCCCGATGCAACCTTATTTGTAGCCATTGATAATTTTACTTGCTTTCTTTGTTAGTTTATATTTCTGCATTTAGGTATAAATATTTCCTCAAAACAATTCTTAATGTTTGGCATTCCATAACAATTGATAATTCTCTTACATTCCTAATCGCCTACCTATTGTTCTTTGTGGAATTGGACCCCAAATCATAGTTGGGTAAATTACATTATATGCGACCGTGTCCATTTAAATTTTAGTAGCGGATTTAGACGTCATCAAAATTGGCGTCATTGCTGGGGAAAGTTTTGGGGTAATTTAGGTTGTTTGAGAAATAATCGTAACTGCTTTTGTCCAATCTTGTGAATCTTTGTGTAATTATTTTTCTTACCTTGGTATATTTTTTATGTTTGTTTCTTGTTTATTTTCTTATTTTTGAAAAATGGCATCATATAATGAGAATTGGTCGGATGGTAGTTGTTCATACTTTGATGTCCCTTTTCCGTATTGAGGAGGACCACACTCATGGAAAAATTGTTTATATTCTCCCGCGGGTGGATTGTGTGCACAATCTCAAACCCTTGAGTGGAGGATTTGTGATAAAATGTGGTTGTCAAAATGGTCATTTGGAGTATTGTGCTTACTTGTCCTTCCCTTCCCCACGCCCCCGCTATGATAATTCTACTTTCTATAACGAAAATTATAGGGCTATGGTCAAAATGGTGATTTCAAGCTCATATTAGAATTCCTACTTAAAAGAGAAAACAAAAAGCAAAATGCCTTGGAGGAGATTTTGGAGAATAGTCTCTAAAATGACTTGGAACTTGAAAGGTTGCACTCACAAATGGGAGAATTGCTTGAAGCTTTAGAGGTCCAAAAAACCTCGGAATTTTACGATAGCCAAGAATTTTCCTCGATGTGGAAGCCAAAAATCCTTCCTTGGAGCTTGATCAAAACCAAGAAGAACTCTCAAATGCTCAAAATGAGAAGATGATGCTCATGTTGGAGACAATTCTTGAAAATGAAGAGAAGCACAACTTTGCAATCGAGGACTTGAAACAAAACTTGGCTCACAATGAAGAACATATCTACACTTTGAAAGATCAAATGAAAATATTGGTTGAGGCTCACTATGCCCACCAACTTGGGAGTTTGGAAAGAAGTCAAGAAAGTCCGATTTCGAGGAAAAAAGTGAGCTTTACTTTGAGGAATGAAGAATTGAACATCCTCCAACCGACTCCTTGAGTGTTAGTCATGTCAAGAAAATATGGAATTTGAGTCAATCGGCATAAATGACAATTTGGTTGAGATTGACTCTAGTTCGGAAAAGAGGATGTCAAAATTCGGGAGGAATTGCAATTTGGAGGGTTGATGTCACATCCCTAGCATTTTTCAACATTGAAATTGTGTAGTGTAATGGAAATTGAACTACGCGAGTAAATGCGGGATTGCGAGGAGGAAATAGAAAACCATACATCTTACAATTTGAGGGAACAAGAAGGCAAAATGACATTCCTCATATGAAATCTAAGAAATGCAAAATGAAGAAATTGAGGTTTGGCTTGATCATCAACTTACCACCCCCATCGCTCGTGGTCATAAGCTTGATCCTAAGTTAGTGCCCAATTCATATCGTCCAAGTGGTGAGAAAAGTGGTAAAGTTGTTTTGCATCGTGCCACGATGTTAAATGCGGCGCTTGGTGGGAGGCAACCCATAATATTTCAAAATTTTAGTCATTTTTAAAATTTTCTTTTTGACAATAGCTTAGAATATTATTTGTAACTAATCTGCCAAGTTTCATATTTTTTGGAGTTGATTTGAGTAGTTTGCATGGTCCGGGAAATCCAAACCAGTAGCTACAGAAATTTACAGAAAGATGAAAAGCATCGCGATCACAGGAATAGGTACACATTCGCAGAGAATAAGAACTTTCTTACTCTACACGATCACAACAAAGCTTTTGCGATCGTGTCCATTTGGAAGATTCGTGCTATGCGAACGCATTGTTTTCCACGCGATCGCGATTACTGGTAAATTTTAATGTTCAAAATTATTGGAAGGCATTACTCACGCTCATTTATTTCAGCCAAACAAAGAACAATACTCCATGGTCCCCTAAACCCTTGAAACAGTCCCAAATCAACTTTTCTTCAATTCCATTGCATCGCTTCTTCATATTCCTCAAGGTATGTCAATTTCTCCCTTAATGCTCAGTTTTGCATCTACTTATTATGGTAAATTAGCGGAAGCGCAGCCCTATTTTTTTGAATTTTAGGGCTTGTATTCTATTTACTTCGTCTAATACATTATGGATGCCTTTGTGAGCTTGCTTGCTGCGAGAAATTGGTTGAGAGTGCATGTGTGAGTGTTGCTTATTTATGAAATAAATTTGTGGGAAATCGGAGTACCCAAATTGTGTGAAGAATAAGCGATTTTAACTTCTTGCAAAGTATTTGATAAATTGTCCGAACGAAGATTTTATGCTAAGTACCACAAAATCAGTCTCAATAGAATCATATTTTCATGTATTGCACTAATTTAGAAGTCTTGAGTATAAATTAGGTGCCAAAATTTGGTTTAACAATTAAATAACGTAAAAAAATCAAGGCATTTGAACCCTTGCATGAGCACCGCAGATGCGGTCTCCCACATGCATTGATTCTTCCGCAGGTGTGACTTTTGTAAATCTGACAAAAAACTGTAGATGTGATAAGGATCATGCAGAAACGGGACCGCTCCTGCATTGTTTTTTCTGCAGATGCAAAAACTGAGAAGAATGCCAAATTCTAGTAAATTTGCAACATGTCCTTCCTGAGCCCATTCAACTTGGTTCTTTAGCCTAATTGCCGTGTTTTAAATTGCTTAACATGGTTCAACTGCCCGAATAACTTTATTTTGATTTTGTGAAGGTACTTGGATCTAAAATGGACTTGAACATGAATGAAAATGCTCCATAGAACGTGAAATTGAGGAGTAGTTTGAGGAACCATTTGATAACCTCGTCACCAAAAAGATAGTGCTTGAAAAGTGGATCAATGAGGACAAATTGGTTGAATGGCTCCAAGATTTCTATGCTCATCTCCATGCCTCATGATGGTCATGTTTCATTCCCACTCTATGCAAAGCCAATGAGGAGTTTGTTCACGAATTTTATGCGAATCTAAAGCGCACAGATTTGCCAATGTATAACTCATCATTAGAGGAAAATTTGTAAGGTTTGAGATAGAACATATAAATGAAACCCTTGGGATTCATAACTAGGTCATTGATCATTGCATGCATGCTGGATGACATTCTTTTGAATGTCGACTACTATATCCCACATGAGCTGAGGAAGTATCTGCCCGGACAATGATGCAGGGTTAATGTTCCCTTCATTGATCAAACAGTTATGTATGAGGGCAAAGGTTGAGGTGTGTAGCATCGATCCATGGTTACCAACTAATAAACTTTTTCATCCACTGAAAGTGAAAGGAGAGGATAGTACGGTCAAAATCAAGAAAAGGAAGGTCATCACTTCTGTTACCGGTCCAAAGTCTTCATTATGAACTAAAAAGTATAAAATTAGAATTTACAAATTTACGAAATAAAATGAGGGATCCAACATTGTTATCAATCAATCAGGCAACAGTGGGGTTCACAAGTGGGTTTCTGTTGCAGCTGCAACACACAGACTCAATAGCGCACTCTCGTATCACTACACCACGTGAGGAACACGTATGGCCCACGTGTCCAATGGTCATGTCAAATCGGCATGAATAATCATTTGCCTTTGACTTGGAAGATTCTCGTGATGACTGTAGGGGCCCTTGTCCTTTAATCACTACTGTGGGGGCCCGTTGATTTTATTTCTGTTTCTCTTAGACATGCCAACTAACTAGTTTACATGTTAGATTTTATGCTTACGAAGGTGATGGAAAATTGATGTGTCACCCGTTCATATGGTGCCACGTGTCCCGCTAGGGTTACATAATAAGCGAATCCACAATACTAATTTCTTTTAAAAAAAATTAAAATTGCTTGAAAAAGTTTTTTTTCTTCAATCGATCTGTCGAAGACAACCTTACTACTTGTTCGGAATAAGGGTAAAGTCTGCAGGCATACTATCTTTTCAGACTTCTCTAATAAAACTTTAATGAGTTGTTATTGTTGTTAGTTTTTAGATTTCTATTTTGGACTTGATGATCATGCCCAACTATACCATAAAAGAAAATTAAGCGATAGTTGCAAATATAATACGATTTAGAGTTCGGAGTCAAACTCACCTAAAGCTATGATGCATTGTAGCTAACTTAATAACTGCATGATGTAAGTTAAACAAAAGGATCAATTATTTTGAGTTTTCTAAATATTAACTAACTAATTGCATTAAAAATAACTATGTAAGAAGCTAAATTAAAGCAGTAAAATTTTGAGAATTTGCAGATGATTAGAAGCCTGGGTTGAGAATCCCCTAATTATCGGGATAACTCCGAGTAAACTCTTGAAACTTCGCTAGCAACTATTCGATCAACCTTCCTAAGTCATTCGCTAGAGTTTCTCAACTTTAATCGATGCCGTTCTTAAACTAGTTTTTCTACAATAATTCAAGACAATAAACTCGTCCAATTCTAGATCACAGTTTAATCACGATACCCCTATAACAATTCTAAATCGGGTTAACTGATCTCTGAACTTAACCAAAAGTATTATTGTTTGACAGTTTATAACGTGTATGTTGTCACACCTTCTTTTTTACACAACTACCTCGAGGGACAATGTATAAGGAAGTTGTTCTAATTTAAGTGATACTATTCGAAATGAAATTATTTATTTAATAGAGTAGGCACTTGGGATATTTTTGGATTTTGGTGTCCCAAGTCACTGGTTTATCTTGAATCCTAAATCGAGGAAATTTCGACTTCCCGAATGCAGTCTGCGAACTAGAAATTCTTGAGTAAGGAATTCTGTTAACCCGAGAGAAGCTGTTAGGCACCCTCGGATTCCGTGGTTCTAGCATGGTCGCTTAAACTATCATATTTGGCTAATTATCTGATTTTAGACATATTTATCCTATAGTGCAATTACCGCTTTTAGTTTAATATTTGAGGAAGATTGCAACAGTATTAAAATGCGACTCGAACCACGTCACACAAATGCACCCGTAATTTTTTGACATATTTCAACACCGTCGAGATTTGGATTTGGGTTACATAAATGTGCACCCCAGTTTATGAAGGTAAAATTATAAAGGAACGCGCCTAAAGCGACTAACGCGTTGATAACTTTGCGAGAGGCCATTAAAATTTGCTAAATGGTACGTCCCAATTTCTAAGTATTTTAATGTAAGTATTTAAAGAGGGCCACACAGTTTGCGATATTATTTGGCGCTGCACAACTTAAATTATTTTAATGGCCATCCTAAAAGAACTATTATTTTCTATTATGTAGTGTCTCTAAAACAACTTAATTAATTATCACTACACTCTAATTATTATTTAAAGTATTGAAAGGTTTGGGCTTCAGGATCAATTCCAAAGTAAAACAAGAGGGTCTTCCTTATTGAAGACCTCCTTAGTTTAAATTTGCTACTTATCTTGGATAGCCCAAACTTACACTATAACATTGAACCCATCAATTATAACAAAACTTGGGCCCTTAGCATTTGGGCTTCGAATTAGTCCAAAAGTGAGGAATTTCAGCCAAGTTTTATGAGGAGCTGGCTAACGTTGGGCTCAGCTGTAAAGTTACTCAATATTTTGGGCCCTTAAGAACAGACCCGTTTATTTCACATGAAAACCTATTCTAATTAACCACTATAAAGAGTTAGTTTGAATGATCTTTGCAGTAGCAATTTTAATTGAACTAAAACATTTAGAAACAACTACAACTTTACAACTGAAGCCCGATCAGCTGTAAGCCATTTGAAATACTGAAACCATTAAGCATTCTAGAGCTAAAACGTTTGAACCATTTACAACTAAAACACTTGAACTATTTAACCCATTTAAAACACTGAATCCTTTTTTTTTTTTCAAAAATCGCGAAATAACTGGAATTACTCATGATCATAGTTTAGAGTGACTGAAGCATTCTAGAACATGATAAGACAAATGAACAACATGCCAAATGATGACTTCGAACTTAGCATTTGAATCGTGATAACAAAATCTTGAGAATACTTAAGCAAAATCAACATAATCAGTAGTAGCACCTGACTATTCTCAAATTCACATGCACGAGATGTCCAAATGTTCAGAATTACATACACACGGATAGACTAATAGACCTCATATTCTCAGCAAAAAACCAAAAACTGAGAGGCAAACATAAATAGTATATCAATTACTCTAGATGCTGTTACATATTATTGACTTTCAAAAATTGGTAAGTATGTAAATGACATCGGAAATTTAAGGGATACAATTTGCATTCATGAAATTTTAAGTAGTTACAAACTCCATGCTTGCACTTCATCTCCTAAAGATTCAAGGAGTATCTGGAATAATGGAAGCAAATGAGTGAGGTTCAACAAGTGAAAACAAGCAGTCGTAGTAACAGGAACTAACAGCAACAATCACCCAGAAACAAACAAAGGGAACCAGTTTTGATATGATTTCAAATGAGCAACAAGGTTAAATAACATCCAGCAACCAAATCAGACCAAAATAACCCAAGCACTTGAATGCCAAACCAAATTCAATCCATTTTTACCCCTTTCAGATATTCAAGAAACAATTAGAGAGGATACTCAGAAGTTTTTTTTTCGAATTTTTAATAGAACAGTGAAATTTTATGATTTGAGCTTTTTAATTCCTGACCTCTAATTTTCAGAGCATATGTACTCCTAAAAAATATATCTCTAAGGCAAGGTTTGAATGCCCTTTTATAGGCAAGGACTTAGGGTAACCTTCAGATCTTACTTTACACCCTAGGTCCCTCAGTTTTCAACAATTTAGTCCCTAGAATTTTTGCTTGTTACTCAAGTTAGACTATCTAAATCCTAAATTTCAAATTAAAACCCAATCTAGAAGTTTCTAGTGGGTTCCAAATTGGTTACTGCAAGTTTTCCTATTTTAAAATACCCATAGCACCCCTGAATTATCCTAGTATTCACTATTCTAGGTCAATCAACCCCAAGCCCTTTAAACTGGGTCAGAACTGACCATGATTAAGCAAACCAAGGCTAGAGCATTAAGCTATATCCAAACCATTCCTAAAAATAATAGAAAACCTAACAATTAGACTAACCAATCAAGACTAGAAAATAACTCTAATTAACACCAAATTCCTAAGGCTAACAATAAATGAACAAATCAACAATTCAAAATGAAGCTATATTGTAACAATAGAACCATGAATAAAATCTAAAGAAAATCAACAACAAACATGGAATCATTTGAGAACAAATTAAAACTGTAACTCTAAAATAAAACCTAAAAAAATCAGTAGTAAACCATACAACCAGTTCGAATAAGGAATTAAACATGAAAGATTGACACTATTTGAATTGAAGTTGATTAAGCTTAAGAATTTTACAAGGATATCAATTCAAATGTAAGAGCCTATCACCACTTGAATCCAAATCAATTAAAACTCATTAAGAACTTGAATTAACATATTAAAACTAACTTGACTAAAACCTATGGAATCTAGTTTGCAATTTCAAACGTAACCTTATCAAGACTCAAATTAACTAAAAAATGGTGAGGCGAAGAAAAATTAACAAATAAAATTAGGAAACTTAGCTTAAATCCTTTGGTTCGAACCCAAGGGGTCTTCATGCATCACTCCTGAACCCTACCTTCAGATTTGAGGAGTTGCAGAGACAATTGAGGGATTTTGATGGTGGTTTCAAGATGGGAGAGATGAAGGGACCAAGAGGTGTTATGTTTTGGGTGGTTTGGTGGTGGTGACTCTCGGCCGGAGTTTTTCAGTTTAATATTCGAGGAACTCGGCATGTAGTAGAGGCACAAGCCTTACAAATCTGGGAAGAGGGAGGTTAGGAGAGCCTATGGTGTTCTTTTGAGGTCGTTTGGCATTGTCGCTGCAGCACACGACGGAGCAGCCGCTGCTTCAAACAAATATTCGACGAGATTGGTTGATATTCAAAGGATGGGATTTACTGATTTGGATAGAGGAGGTCGTGGAGGTGGGGTGGTGTAATTTTGGGGATCATCAGAGCATCGCCGCTGGCGAAGGTTATTTCCAGCCGGCGGTGAACGACGGAGGGACGATGGGATTAGGGTTTGTTGTGACAAGGTACCAGGTCTCTTTTTGGGGGTGGGGGAGGGTGTTTGAGACTGTTATATATGAAGCTCACCTGGCTTCATCACCGTGTTATCAAAAGGAATCGACGGTCCTGATAAGAGTTTTCCCAAACGACGTCGTTTTGAGACGTGGGGCTGGACTTGTGTTGGTGATATTGGGCCGGATCTAAATGGTTTTAAATAGGTTTTATTTGAAATTGGACCAAAACTGGCCTGGTTTATTTCTTTTCATTTTCTATTATATATATATTTTTTGATTTTTTCTAAATACAAAATAATAAAGACCTGATTTACTCTAAAAATTAAAGTAATGAACTTTTAAAATTAACTAATTCCTAATTTAAAATGGAATTAATACAAATTTGAAAATTCAAAAGTAAAAATGCAAAAAGAATCATTTTTGTTATTTTCCGTTTTTGTGGTATTAACTAATTAATGAACCTAAAATATAAAAATGGTATCCTAAATGCAAATGTGCTATTTTTGGTATTTTCATGAATTATATTGATTAGAATGCACTTTAATTGCAAACAAACACACAATTATGCAATTAAATGTTAAAAAATCACATAAATAAAGAAAAATCCTAACTTTAAGAATTTTATAGGAGTAGTTTAATCTAGGAAAAAATCACGTGCTCACAGCTGCCCCTCTTTGCTCGGAGACTCGAAGGGTTTTTGGGAAAATATAAATGAGCAATCATGAGAGATTTTTGCCTTCTTGACTCCATGAGAAGCTTTTTGAAAAGCTTGACTGCACCTTGCTTAAGAGGTTGCTTACATATCCTCAGCTAAAGAGGAATCATATCAGAGTAGTTCGGGAGTGTTTTGTAGCTGGGACTTTTAAAGCTGTGCTTTCACTGCTGATGCTGCTACTACTGTTTGCTGGCCTCCTTATTACACCAAAAGGAAAATACAAAGCTAAGCTAGCTATGCCTATCAACTATGAGCCTATAAATCTCTTGGAGCTTGATCTTGAGTCTTAGCTGATTTTGCTGTGGAGTCCGATCTGAATCTTGATGCTCGCAAGCTGTAGGTGTTGGATCTTCCTTCAGCATTGGATCGGAGCGGGACCGACAGAGCTTGTGGTTTCAATCATGTTTGATGAGCTCTCATCCATGTTCGCTTCAACATTTGAATTCACTTCTTTTATTCTTTTTCTTCTTTCCTTTATTCTGGATTGAGATTCATCCTTTCAGTTGCCTCGAAACCTATGCTTCGAGGTCAAACCTTCTCAAATAACAAACAAACGAACAAAATTTTCTGCCACAGTTTTGCACTAGAAAAATTTTGTGAGTTATTTGTAACAAAAATCTCAACTTATTTTTTTCTCTTTGTTTTATATTCTCAAAAATTGTATTTGTCTATGATAGGATAAATTGGGGCAGAGTCCTGCTGCGAAACGTCAACTCATGGATTGGAACCCTAATGTTGGCTACTAGAAAAACGCTCAACTCAGGGAATGGAGCCCAAATGTTGGCTAACGGCGACTAGGGAATGGAGGCCCTATGTCTAAATGGCGCAACTCCATGTTGGCGAAAAGAAAAATGCTTAACTCAGGGATTGGAGCTCTAATGTTGGCAAAAGGAAAAAAAACGCTTAACTCAAACATTGGATCCCTAATGTTGGCTAAGGAAAAGACATTCAACTCAGGGATTGGAGCCATAATGTTGGCTAATTGGAAAAATGCTCAACTCATGGATTGGAACCCTAATGTTGGCTTAAGGGAAATGCTCAACTTAGGGATTGGAGTCCTAATGTTGGCTAAAGGGAAACACTCAACTCATGTATTGGAGCCCTAATGTTGGCTAATGGAGACTAGGGAATGGAGACCCTATGTCTAAAAGGCGCAACTCAGGGGTTGGAGCCCTAATGTTTGCTAAAAATAAAAAACGCTCAACTCAGGGATTGGAGCCCTAATGTTGGATAAATGAAGAAACGCTTAACTCAGGGATTGGAGCCCTAATGTTGGCTAAGGAAAAAAAATGCTCAACTCAAGGATTGGAGCCCTAATGTTGGCTAAAGGGAAAAACGCTCAACTCAGGGAATGGAGCTCTAATGTTGGCTAACGGAAAAACGCTCAACTCAGGGATTGGAGCCCTAATGTTGGCAAAGGAAAAAATGCTCAACTCAGGGAATAGAGCCCTAATGTTTGCTAAAGGTGACTTAGTAATGGATGCCCTATGTCTAAAAGGCGCAACTCAGTCATTGGAGTCCTAATGTTGGCTAAAAGAAAAACGCCCAATTCAGGGATTGGAGCCCTAATGTTGGTTTAAAGGAAACGCTCAACTCAGGGATTTGAGCCCTAATATTGTCTACGGAAAAAATGTTCAACTCAGGTATTGGAGCCCTACTGTTGGCTAAAGGGAAACGCTCAACTCAGGGATTGGAGCTCTAATGTTGGCTGAAGGGAAAAACGCTCAACTTAGGGATTTGAACCATAATGTTGGCTAAAGGTTGGTATTGGGAATTCTAAACTATCATCTTTTAGGTTTTCCTCTTATGTTATGTTCTTTCTCCCTTTTTATTTTGATAAGATGCGGGAAAGAACTTGGAGGAAACTTCCCTTTAGCATTGGTTATTTGCTGCAAACCAGTTTCAGCACTTGCGCACTTTCCTTTTGGCTGCACCTTCTTTTTGCACGGTTGCTCGTATCGCACCTGTTTCAATTTTTATCAAAGAAAAATTATTAGTTTGAAATGGTGGTTGGTTCGGTGTCATTGATTGCTTGATCTCGGCCTAACTTCTGTTGAGAGTTTCTGCTACTTGCTGGTTTTGAAGATCATCTTCTTTCTCGAGCCAGTGGCCTCAAACTTCAGGATTTCATGACAACTCGCCCGCGTAGGGCTCTAGCTTTTCACTTTATTCTATTCTTAGGACCTTTTGTCTTTGGACATTCTTTCCTTTTCCGTATCTTTGCTATGAAAGAATCTACCATTATGGCCATTTGAGATTGGCTTAATTCACCCGCTGAGGTTGGGTACCTTTCTTTAGCTCTTGCTGGGCAGGGCCCTGTAAACTAGTCCTGCTACCTTTTCTCTGTAATAGTTTTGGAATCAGAGTTAGACCGAAAGGGATTCAAGGAAAAAGTAAATAGAGAACAAGAGGATGAATTTAAATAGAAGCGTCCCTTTTGAAAAAAAAGGACTTATCTGGGAATGAATGCAAACTTCAAATGGACATGACATGCTTCTTGGATTGGATGCCCGACCTGCACAAACCTTCTCAACTTCTCGTAAGCTCATTGACCCGTGTTGCAAAACCAGGACACCTTGCCAAAACTCTTTCAATGATGGGAGGGTCTTCTTTTCGGCCGTCAGCGCCCTTTGCAGGTTTTTGCCAATCGACCTCTCTCATTTCTCTTCTCACCGTCGCCCGATAGTGCTCTTTATGAGTTTTCACAAAACAGACTTTCCCAACCCTTTTCCGCTCATATCCATGTCGTATCATTTCTTTGGCCACCATAATAGATGTATTAGAAATGAAGGGTTGGGGGCAGGGTTTTCTCTCTTCATACTGGTCGGCTACCACAACTTCAAAGGCCTGATACATTACGTGTTCACTGCCTTCCATCACTTCAAGACATGGGAAAAACGGGTCAAAATAGATTGATTGTTCATACTCTCCGTGGACTACGATCTCCTGATCTTCATGCTCAAATTTCACCATTTGATGGAGAGTAGAGGGCACAACTCCCGCTGTATGGATCCAAGGCCTCCCTAGAAGGTAGTTGTAAGATGTGTCAATGTCCAGCACTTGGAAGATTACCTCAAAATCCACCGGACAAATGGTCATAATCAAATCGATTTCCCCAATTGTGTCCCTCTTAATACCGTCAAAAGCTCGCACACAGACATTGTTGGGACGAATCCTTCCAGCTCCAATTTCCATTCGCTGAAGCGTAGAAAATGGGAAAATGTATACCCCCGATCCTCCGTCTACCATGACCCTCTTCACATAATATCCCTCTCATTTGACAATTAAATGCGACGCTTTGTTGTGAGCAGCCATTCCGGGGGAAAGTCAGTTTTGCTGAATGATATTTTATTGATGGCAAAGAATCTTTCTGCAATTCTTTCTAAGTGTTCCACTAAAGTTTTAGCTGGCACAGGGTATTCATTAAAACCTTTTGGTGTTCAGGAGACTTCATCAGCAATAACAACAAGGACACTTGTTCCGGACACTTTCGCAGTTGATCAACCACTTCATAGTCTGCCATCTTCATTTTCTGGAAGAAAGTTTCTGCTTTTTTAGGATTTACAGGTTTCTTAGATGGGAAATTCTTTCTAGTGGCATTGTTTACTTCTTCTACGTTGAAGTAATTCTCAACGGGATGGTTTTCTTGAGGCTACCCTGAGATCCCTTTGCCTTTGTACGTAACCATTATTTTATGATAATTCCACGGTACTGCAGTAGGATCCGTCATAGGCTACTGTGGCGCTCATCCAATAACCACGGGCTCGTTCAGCCTCGATGGATTAGTTGTCCCCTGTACCACATAAGCCCGCTGGGGTGTGTACATTTGGGTTGCCTTCTTCAATTCAAGCCTCTTTGGAGGGCTCAAAGTCTGCTGCTTTTCTTTATGGCCTCGTGGGACATAAAGAATCCCCTCTATCGGAGGCATCACCTCTGTGCCTGTTTCAACTTTCATTTCTGGTTCTGTCTTGGTGACTTTGTTCTTCTTTTCCTCTTTATCTTTCTTTGGGGTGCTTTTTGGATTTTTCTCTACATCTCCGATGGCAATTATAGTTTTTAGTGCCGGATCAAATTCTTTATCTTCACAAATCATCCCAATCACTGGCCCATTATTTTGGGTTGACAATGGATTATTAGTCACGTTGGGGACATCCTCATCTGTTAGCAAAAATTTGCCTTGCTCTATCAAGTTTTCCATCGCTCTTTTCAGGGTTTAACAATCATCTTTATCATGCCCTTCTGCTCCTGAATGATAGGCACATCTGACACCAGATCTATAAGCGGGTGATGCTGGGTTTTGCCTCGTTTGGGAAACTGGTTGCAACAGGCCCATTTGGAAAATTGTTGGAAATAAATTGGAGTAAAAGTTTTCCTCCTGGGTGGTTCCCGAGGAGGAAAATTATTCTGTGAAGGACGGGGGTCATAGTGATTTTGCGGAGGAGGCTGATTTCTTTGATATGAGGCTTGGTTTCTGTTGGCATATTGCTGCGGTCGTACAAAAGTTTGAGAATTCATGATCGCATATGGTTGAAGAGCATATGCTATGTCTTGATGAGCGTAATAATGGCGGGGGGGATCTATCTGAGAACATGGATCTAGGAGAGCGGTGTCTCCTTGCACCTGAAGCCACCATAGTTGTTTCTTCTTTCTTCTTACTTTTAGCCACTCCCCTAGACCCGCCTTGGATGGCTTGGGAGGTTGCTATAATAGCTGATTGGCTTAAAATTCTGCCTGTTTTTAGTCCCATCTCTACCATCTCATCAATTTTGATGGCCTCCGCGAATGGTTTACCCATGGCTAACATCATATTCTGAAAATAATCAACCTCTTCAGTCTGAAGAAGTACATTGACCATTTCCACTTCATCCATTGGAGGTTTTACCCTAGACCCCTAATCACGCCACTTGATCGCATACTAACAAAAACTTATGAGGGTTTCTTCTTTAGATTTTCCAGCGAGTTCTGGTTTGGGGCAATATCAATATTGTATTGGAACTGTCGAACAAAGTCTCTTGCAAGATCATCCTAGATGTGCCATTGAGAAATATCCTGATCCATATAGCATTCGGAGGTGATACCTACCAAGCTTTTCCCAATGTAAGACATGAGAAATTCTTCCTTTCCTCAAGCTCCATGCAATTGATTACAGTATTTCTTAAGATGGGAAATAGGGTCACCATGCCCATTGTACTTTTCAAACTTTGGAGTTTTGAATCTCACATGCAAATGCACGTGAGGGAACATGCATAAATCAGTGTATGACATGTTTTTTGTCCAATTAGCCCCTGCATGCTTTTATGGCTTTGCTCCAGGCTTCTGACCCTCTTTGCCATTTTTTCCTTTTCCGGAGTTTTTGGGGTCTTTTCCTGTCTCGTTGTGCACTCAAATGGATGTGGCTTTGAATAAGTATAGGTGGGATACTGAAGAGGATCGATTTGGGGAGTGATTGTTTAGAATGTGAAAGTTGAAGGATCGAAGAGAAGCCTTGGCAATGTAGGCCATGTTATAGCTGCGCATGGTGGAGCAGTAAAGATGTTTGGGATTGTATTGAATATAGCCGTCTGGGGGCGAACCTCAGAAGTTTTTACCACAAAATGAGCTGAGATGGTTGTGTGTCCTAGTGGGATGCTGGGATGACTGATTGGGACAATGGATGTTCCCCCTATTCTTGGGAAAAGCTTGAAAAATCCTGGAATTGCATTGTGTCTCTTGTCCATTTGACCAGGCGTCCCACATCTCCATCATGCGGAGGCACAATAGCTGGTTTTCCTCGGCGGTTGCTGAATCTGATGCCGGGATGCCCGAGATTGGACTTTCGTCCATGAGGGAATTGCTGGTAGGGTGATTTCTGAAGACATTTCTATGCTACCTTTTGATATGGTGAAGTAGGGATGTGAAGCTAGTTTACCAAGAACCAACACCATTTATATAAAACCTAGACTGGAACATGACATCAGTAAACGATTAGTTTACGACAAATAACAGATAGGTAATCGCACGTTGGCTGTGATGCACGTATACAATTAAATGGGTTTCTACATGTTTTGCAATGATTTCTTGCGTTATCCCGACTTTCTCATCCACTTTATTTCCACTCTTGTTTCTTTTCTTTTCTTTCACTCTTGATTTTGCTTTTTCCATCATCATCATCTCTCTCTCTCTCTCTCTCGATCTTCCGATTTCTCTCTTTCATTTTTCTTTTTTCCACTTTTTCTTTCTCTTATTTTCTTTCATGTCTTTCCTTTTTCTTTTCTCTTAGGTTACCGTCGGATCCTATGGAGTTTGTCTACGTATCATGACCGCTCATGAATTGGACCAAGCATAGTTCGTGGAAAATGAATGTGAATAGAAGCATAATATTTTTCGATTTTCATAGATAGCAAATACTTTGATTACAAAGACTCAAAGTTGAAACATATAACGGACTATGATGAACAGAAGAAATACAGACTCCAAAGTCAAATATCCTTCTTCAGAAGAAAATACAAACTCGAACAACATTCCAGACTCTAGCAGAAAGAAAATATAGACTCGAACAAATTGACACACTCTAGCAAAAAGCAACTCACAGACTCTGGTGGAAAAGTTAATACAGGATCAAATGAAAATCATGAATACATTAAGCTCCTGGTGCCTCCGGGACATCATTTGGTATCGCCGCAAGCTATATGCCAGATCCCTTTGAAGTCTATCTAGGTCACTCATTAACTGTTTAACAAATATCATTACTGTCGTAAAATGGTCCAAGTCATATCCTCGCACACTTGGCATTTCCTAGTAATGTAGTGAGCAATGGTCAGTATCCTCTCTCTGATTCTGCCCTTTTCTTAAAACATTTGCCCTATCTGTTGGGCCTTAGCCCCCAAAGTATGCTCGGCTATCTAGTTTCGTTCCTGAACTCACTATAAATCCATTTCTAAGTGCGCCAATGCCATGTAGCAATGGTCTCTTTCAATCTTTAATTCTTTATCCTGTTTGATAATTTTGTTTTCTATGATGACGACCCTTTTCTTTAATCCCGTGACCTTATTATCGTATTCTTCTATCAACTGCTTAATCATGCGTGCTCGTTCCTCTGTGTTTTTAACCAATTGCTTTCGGACCCCGGCTAATTCTTTTTCTGCATTGTTGAGGTCAAAACTATAGTAATTCACTTTGTGCCTCAGATTATATATAAGTTTTGTGTCTTTGTCACTCCTTACGGGATCTTCGATTGCTATCTTCATCTTTTGAATTTGTGCTCGTAGGGCTTCCTTTTTTTAGCTAATTTCTTTTTTCTGGTTTATCGACTACGGCCTGTAAGCTATTTTCAAATTGAAGGTGTCAGACCAGCTTTTCCAACTCTCATATTCTAGCCCTATGTTCATTCTCCTTAGCTAACCGGACCCATTGTTCATGTGACAATTCGACAAAATCCTGGAGGTGAGGTCTTTTGGCGAGCCTCCCAACTACAATTTCCCTTCTATTCCAAGCATGATACCCAGGTGAAACTTCCCCTTTAGCTTGATCTCGTACACAGGTATTTGATGCCAAGTATTGACATTCGCTCCAGATTTGGCGGACTCTTGCTTCAGGAAACTGGCCAGCAAGACCAATCTCAATTACTTGGGTACTGAGATCTTCATCTTTTGGCACTATTTGGCATCTCCCGAGTTGTCTTAATCCGATACATAGCATAAGGCTGAATGCTTTTAAGACCCATCAAGAGGAAGTGAGGCGTAGTTGCTGGCATATATATGATTTCATTCGCATGTAACCATCAAACGTCCACTCTATTTGACTGGCAGTGATACACCAAAAGTATGATGTCCATTCATTGACCCCATCAGGCAAGTTTATCTCTTTAATCCTCATATAAAATTCCTCTACGCAGGTTTTCCGTGTTGACACATAACTCAGGAATTATGTTGACCCATAAAATTCCGGCTTCGCAGGCTGTGACAGAGCAAAATATTTCAGCTACTATCATGGGTGCAAGGGTTCTCTTGGCTTAGGTGATTAAAGTGCTGACAACCCTGACTATTTTTATGTCGATATTTCCATCTTTCCTTGGGAATATCAGAAGTCCTAAGAAGACCACCATAAATTCAAAATATCTATGTTCCTCCTATTTTTGGCGGTTTCCTCTGCTACGTATTTTTCTTTCCGGATTGTTGAACCCTCCTAGTTAACCATATCTCTGGTATATAAAGTGCGGAGTACAAAATCTAGCTGCCAAATCTGGGTTGTGGACCGTCCTACTTATCTTCAGTGAGTCTAAGAATCTGTGCACAACAACGGTTCTCGGGGCAATCAACTACTTGTGCCTTAAAGGAAACTCAACGCTCTTAATGTATCCGGCTATTTCCTCTAGGGTCGGAGTGAGATAAAAATCTAAAAAATGGAACAGGTTGTGTGCCAGGTCCCAGCATGTGACCAATGCCCATATGATGTCTCCCCGAGGCTTAATCTCTAACAAGCTAGTAAGACCTTTCAAATATTTTTTGACCTCGTCTTGCCCTTCTTCGCCTAGATTATTCCACCACAGAAGCAACTCCAAAGGGGTTTTGTTCATGATTGAGAACGGTTCATTTTGAATCGTGATCATCCTGCACATTTATTAAGGTGATTTAATCACTTATTTTGAAGAAAAAGTGACTCCATTTTATTTTATTGAAAATTTCAAAAACAAAAGCCCGGCTTTACTGATATGACCTTTTTGCACTTCGAGGAAGAAGATTTTAAGGCTGTGCCCGCTAATCATTGAAAGTGTACCAAAGTGATTGTTCTCTCAAAAACAACCTTCCAGCGCCGTTTTGGGGGGCATTCGACTTATTTTAACAAGAATGACATCATCTGACAAAATTAAAAAATGTTTTTTTATTATTTTTGGTTTATTTTTGCAAAAAGGAAGTTGTCCCCGATGGGGGTTGACTACGTATCTCACATCTGGTGAGAATCAAACTGACATAGTTCGGGCAGATTTAACAAAACCAACTATTTTTTAAAAATTTTCTTTGACTTTCTAAAAAAAAAAAGAAAATGGGCAGAGTTTGGGAACCATTTGGGAATTGAGTTTTCAAAAAAGGTGATTAACCCTAACACGAACACTACTATTCTTTTCTCTTTTTTTTTCTTTTAAACTCTCTCCCATTATTTACAAGCCTGTCAACATACAGATCTAAAGCAAACAAATCACAAATAGCAAGTAGAATGCATCAGTATGGTCTTTTCATGTCAGCTCACCTGTCCTAGACGGACCCTACCCCTGTGTTAAGTACCCTAAGTCAAATGCATGTGATGCAAACAAGCGTACCTACTAGGGATCCGGTATGAGATTGTGTACCCGAGCAGACAACTCGAATCGAGGAGGGGGCTATGTACCGAGAACCAAAAGGCCATCCGGCTTAGTAACTTGTCCGACCTCTTTCTTATTTTATGGTATGACACTAACAGAATAGAGAGTCTCGACCAGCGAGCACATCCCCGGAGATGAGAAGAGAAGGGTTTCGTAACAATTTTATATATACAATTCAGGCAATATCAAAGCGGTAAAGCACTTAATACGTTAGGATAAAACATGTAAGAAAATCAGGTAATAAATAAAGCCAAGTATAATAACTATTCCAAGCTCAATTTTTTAATCCCTGAACCAACGTTCTGGGTTTGTATCCCCAGCAGAGTCGCCAGAGCTGTCACACCTCCTTTTTTGCACACCTACCCCGAGGCACAATGTATAAGGGAGTTTTTCCAATTTAAGTGACACTATTCGAAAATGGATTATTTATTTATTAGAGTCACCACTTGGGATAGGCTTGAATTTTTGTGTCCCAAACCGGTTTATCTTGAATCCAAATCGAGGAAATTTCGACTTCCCGAGTGGAGTCTGCGAACCAGAAATTCTTGAGTAAGGAATTCCGTTAACCTAAGGGAAGGTGTTAGGCACCCTCAAATTCCGTGGTTCTAGCACGAACACTTAAACTATCATATTAGGCTAATTATATTATTTTAGACATGTTTATCCTATAGTGCAATTTTAAAATTACTTACCGCTTTTAATTGAATTTTTGAGGAATATTGCAACAGTATTAAAATGCGTCTTGAACCACGTCACATAAATGTACCCATGATTTTTGACATATTTCAACACCGTCGAGATTTGGATTTGGGTCACATAAATGCGCACCCGAGTTTAAGAAGGTAAAATTATTAGGGAACGCGCCTAAAGCGACTAGCGCGTTGATAACTTTGCAAGAGGCCATTAAAATTTGCTAAGTGGCAAGTCCCGATTTCTAAGTATTTTAATGTAAGTATTTAAAAAGGGCCGCACAATTTGTGATTTTATTTGGTACGACACACCTCAAATTATTTTAAAGGAAATCCTAAAAGAACTACTATTTTCTATTAAGTATTGTCTCTAAAACAACTTAATTTTATTATTACACCCTAATTATTATTGAAATTATTGAAAGGTTCGGGCTTAAGGATCAAGTCCAAATTAAAACAAGAGGGTCTTCCTTATTGAATACATTTTTAGTATGAAGAGTTACTTTGAATGATCTTTGCAGTAGCAATTTTAATTGAACTAAAATATTTGGAAACAACTACAACTTTACAGTTGAATCCCGTTTAGCTTTAAACCATTTGAAATACTGAAACCATTAAGCATTCTAGAGATAAAACGTTTGAACCATTTACAACTTTACAACTAAAACATTTGAACTATTTAAACCACTTAAAACATCAAATCCTTTTCCTTTTCAAAAACCGTGAAATTACTGGAATTACTCATGTTCATAGTTTAGAGTGATTGAAGCATTCTAGAACATCATAAGACAAACGAACAACAAGCCAAATGATGAATTCAAACTTAGTATTTGACACAGGATAACAAAACCTTGAAAATACTTAACCAAAATCAAGATAATCAGTAGTGGCACCCGACCATTCTCAAATTCACATGCACGAGATGTCCAAATGATCAGAATTACATACACACGGATAGACTAATAGACCTCATATTCTCAGCAAAATACCAAAAACTGAGAGGCAAACATGAACACTATATCAATTACTCTAGATGATGTTACATATTACTGACTTTCATAAAAAGCTAAGTATGTAAATGACATCGGAAATTTAAGGGATATAATTTGCATTCATGAAATTTTAAGTAGTTACAAACTCCATGCTTGCACTTCATCTCCTAAAGGTTCAAAGAGTACTTGGAATAATGGAAGCAAAGGAGTGAGGTTCAGCAAGTGAAAACAAGCAGTCGTAGTAACATGAATTAACATCAACAATCACCTAGAAACAAATATAGGGAATCAGTTTTGATATGATTTCAAATCAGCAACAAGGTTAAAAAACATCCAACAACCAAATTTGACCAAAATAACCCAAGCACTTGAATGCCAAACCAAATTCAATCCATTTTTACCCCTTTCAGATATTCAGGAAGCAGTTTTAGAGTGGAAACTCTGAAGGTTTTTTTAGAATTTTTAATAAAACTTTGAAATTTTATGATTTGAGCTTTTTAATTCCTGATCTCTAATTTTATGAGCTTTTTTACTCCTGAAGAATATATCTCTAAGGCAAATTTGGAATTCCCTTTTTATATGCAAGGACTTAGGGAAACCTTCAGATCTCACTTTACACCCTAAGTCCCTCAGTTTTCAACTATTTAGTCCCTAGAATTTTTGCTTGTTACTCAAGTTAGACTATCTAAATCCTGAATTTCAAATTAAAACCCCATCTAGAAGGTTCTAGTGGGTTCCAAATTGGTTACTATAAGATTTCATAATTTAAAATACCCAAAGCACCCCTAAATTACCCTAGTATTCACTATTCTAGGTCTATCAACCCCAAGCCTATTAAACTGGGTCAAAACTGACCATGGTTAAGCAAAACAAGGCTAGAGTATTCATCTATATCCAAACCACTCCTAAAAATAATAGAAAGTCTAACAATTAAACTAACCAATCAAGACTGGAAAATAACTCTAATTAACACTTAAGTCCCGAGGCTAACAATAAATGAACAAATCAACAATTCAAAATGAAGCTATATTGTAACAACAGAAACATGAATAAATTCTAAAGAAAATCAACAGCAAACATGGAATCATTCGAGAACAAATTAAAACTGTAACTCTAAAAGAAAACCTAAAAGAATCAGTAGCAAACAATACAACCAGTTCGAATCAGGAATTAAACATGAAAGATTAACACTATTTGAATTGAAGCTGATTAAACTTTAGATTTTACAAGGATATCAATTCAACTATAAGAGCCTATCATCACTTGAATCCAAATCAGTTAAAACTCATGAAGAACTTGAACTAACAGAGTGAAACTAACTTGACTAAAACCAATGAATCCAGTTTGCAATTTCAAACATAACCTTATCTAGACTCAAATTAACTAAAAAATTGGTGAGGCGAAGAAAAATTAACAAAAGCAATTAGGAAACTTAGCTTAAATCCTTTGGTTTTAACCCTAGGGGTCTTCATGCACCATTCTCGAACCCTAGCTTCACATTTGAGGAGTTGCAAAGACAATTGAGGGATTTTAATGGTGGTTTCAAGATGGGAGAGATGAGGGGACAAGGAGGTGTTATGTTTTGGGTGGTTTGGTGGTGGTGACACTCGGCCGAAGTTTTTCAATTTTATATTCGAGGAACTCGCATATATTCGAGGAATGAGACTTACAAATCTAGGATGATGGAGTTTAGGAGAGCCTATGATGTTCTTTTGAGGTCGTTTGGCGTTGGCGCTGCCGCACACTACGTAGCTGCTTCAAACAATAATCGACGATATTCGTTGATATTCGAAGGATGGGATTTACAAATTTGGATAGAGGAGGTTGAGGTGGTGGTGTGGTATAATATTGGGGTTTATTGGAGAATCGCCAGTGGCAGAGGCAATTTTCGATTGGCGGCGGACAGCGGAGGGACGATGGGATTAGGGTTTGTAGTGAGACAAGGTACCAGGTCTCTTTTTGGGGGTAAGGGGGAGGGCTGTTTGAGACCGTTATATATAAAGCTCACCTCGCTTCATTGCCGTGTGATCAAAAGGAATCGACGGTCCTGATCAGGGTTTTCCCAAACAACGTCATTTTGAGAGTCGGGGCTGGACCGGTTGTGGTGATATTGGGCAAGGCCCAATCGTTTTTAACGGGTTTTATTTGAAATTAGCCCAAACCGGTCTGCTTTGTTTCTTTTCAATTTTATTATATATATATATATATATATATATATATATATATATATATATATATATATTGATTTTTACTAAATACAAAATAATAAAGACCTAATTTACTCTAAAAATTAAAGTAATTAACTTTCAAAATTAAATAACTTCTAATTTAAAAGGGAATTAAGACAATATTTAAAATTCAAAAGTAAAAAAGCAAAAAGAAACATTTTTGTTATTTTCTTCAGTTTTTTGTGATGCACTAATTATTGAATCTAGAATATAAAAATGGTATCCTAATTGCAAATGTGCTATTTTATGTATTTTCATGAATTATATTGATTAAAATGCACTCGAAATGCAAACAAATACCCAATTAAGCAATTAAATTCTAAAAAATTACATAAAAAAAAAAATACTAACTTTAAGAATTTTATAAGAGTAATTTAAGCTAGGTAAAAATCACGTGCTCACATATATCAGGGTTAGAATTACTTATTTCGATCTTATAGATAAAACATTTCTCAAAACTTACATTAATCCAAGCTTTCTAGCTCCCAAAATGGTAAATGAACTTATGGTATAATGTGAAGTATTTATAATGTTTATCGTGAAAATCGTAATAATAATTAAATTTTATTATGGGATTCTAAAAATACGTGATCTATTTTTGTGCTAGTTGTTAGGAAGTTGATGCTATGATATAGCTTAGAAACGAGATAAGAGTTTAGAACAAGGTGATAACAAACTGATAGGTTAGCAATCGAGGCCTCGAGCTTGTCGATTCGGGGGCCTCGAGGTCGATTCTGATGCTCGGTTGGGAGATATCGAGGGCAATTAACGAACGACTAATAATTATGATTAAATCAATGGTAGATCTTTATGGAAAATAATAAGTAATAAATGAAGAGCAATAATGAAGGCAATAAATGGAAGCAATAATATCAGGAGAATGTGTTAGAAAGGAAAGAGAATGTACTTGTATATTTAGTATGGAGCAACAGATCCTTAAAAAAGGGCTAGGAACCCTTTTATATATGAGGAGAATCCTAACATAATACAAAATACATTAATTACAAAGATAAGGAGATGGACAACTGGTCAACGCCTTAATTAGGGTTTGGGCTAGCCCACTAGACTTTGTTAGTTTTATAACCCATATTCATGTATGTTAGCTCATTCCATAAGGTAGTCGAAGAAATCCATGAAGATATTATCTTTATGATGACAAGAAGTTAATCCTATTGGTCTTAAAAATACAAAGGTATATAATAGTGGTTAACAAACATAAGAAGTTAAACAAATCAAGGATGTTGTCAGCCGTATATTCGGGTAAATCTAGAGGTTTTTAATGCACTCAAGAGGTAGTGTTTAAAGGTATTTGAATCATATACTATCCGTATCATAAGTCTTGAAGTCAAACGATTTATGAGATAAAAGTCGACAAAAGTTGTCGAAACATAGGTTTATAATTTTACTTAAAAATAAGGTCAAATATTCCTAAGCTTTTCTCCCAATTTGCTTAGAATAATGGGGGTGATCTACCCATTAAATTAAAGATCTATGAGTCTACTTTTCAACACATTAAACCATTCATTGTGTCATGACCCAAACTAGAAGGCCATGACTATAACCCGACCATACTTGCCGAGCACCAATGTACATTTTATCTAACCTTCTTTATTATCTTTTAGGGCTGACGAGATCAATATAAATGGTTGGCGTGGATCATGGACAACCAACAGTAAAATATGATGGCATGAACATATATAACATGGGATGACCAAACAACAAAGAAACTATATAGAAGGTACAAGCTACCACGCTACCATGAAAGACTATACAACAAACATTGACTGAAAAAGCATACCAAACTATACATGAGCTGGCACTTGTCTGTGAGCCTCTAAAGGAACATAAGTGCTGCAACAAAGCCGGAACAGGGCCCCGACATACCCATAATGTCTATAATAAAAATGCATACCAAGACCACGGCAAGTCCAAAGAATGGATCTCACAAATCACCGCTGAACTAGACAACCTACTGTGGTGGGTGGGGGAGCTGCACCTGCCTGTCTATCAGGACCTGCAGCACGACATGCAACATCCACAAACAAAAAGACATCAATACGAATAGTGTACTGAGTATGTAAGGCAGGGAACCATAAGTACGAAAAGTAATGTATGCAGGGATAGAGAATATACAACCTGTAACATCAGGGTACCTCTGAAAAGCTACTAACATGCAATGCATGATACATATGTATATATACATAAACTTCTAAAACATAGGCCTCTGTGGGCATCATCAATATCATATCATACCCCGACCGTAATATGCTTGGTAAAAACGTACCCGGCCATTATAAGGCTCGGTAAAATCATGCCCGACCACATGGCACTCGATAAAACCTAACTAATCATTGGTTGCACAATAGGTGTCGTACCCGACTGATTATAGCGCAACTCGGTAGAGTAAAATAGATACATATATATAATGCATGCTCAACTCATGGAATCACATTCTAAACCTTTCAGAGTGACGTAAGGTCGGTATCCTCTGTACATGTTATTGGGACTAACTCTTCACCATGAACCTTATAAGAATCAGGAAGTACCAACAAGATTGATAACATAAGAAAAAGAGAGGCAACATCAACATCAATCGTTTCATAAGAGGGGAAACAATGTAAGTACTGGTAGCTTCTAATAGTAGAGTTTCTTTGGAAGCTTGTTCATTACATTATGTACAATCAGAGTCGTGCAAAAGAAGGAAATGGATAGCCTCTCATACCTTGTATACACTGCCCAACCTCAAACAATGCAATTGTCCTAACTCTTTAGTCTGCAATAAGAGAAATGATACTGTCGTTATCATTTAAGCGTCATAATATTATGTATCAACCACAACCTATTTTACAATGAAACGGACAACACTTAACCTATTTATATTATTTCCCACAAGTGAAAAAAATCACCAAACGTCCCAAACAACATCAATGTTAATTATATTGAACCTCCCAAAACTGTCCACCAATCAATAACATTACTACCAAGCCTTTCGGTATATATATTTCACAAGTTCTAGCTCAAATGACTGAGCCGCAACTTGGATAATCTTAAATACATATATAGTAAGAGGTTCCTTACCTTTATACAGAAAGATAAACTCCAATTTGACCTTAAGTTTCCATGAAATATCCTTCCAATGCTGCAACAACAAGAAGAAAGCAAAACTATCAATCAGTTAGTGTTTTTCGGCACTAGAATCACTTTAGAAGACTTGAAATCACCTAGGGTTGATATTAAGAACTTTAGAGAGTATTTGCAGAAAATAAACCCCCTAACACAACCTCCCGTACGAGCTGGAACAACACAAAAAAAGAGAAACAACAAGAAGAAAAATAAACTTACTAGCGCCACGGGATTCCCGACACTTGATTTGTGTTATTTGCCCTTTGTTTGGGTCTTGAATCTTGAGAGAAACTTGAGAAGGTGTTCTTAGGGTTCTAAGGTCTGAATAAAATGGAAAGAAATGACTTAAAATGGGTTGAAGGTGTCCTATATAGACCCAAATGTCTTAAACCGCCTAAGTGGGCCCCATAGAGAGGTGCTTGGCGTAGTCTCGCAAAAATACAAATAACTCTCTATTCCGAGATTGTATCGGCAAACAGTTTAATGAGTTGGAAACTAGCTTCATAGATCTTTAATTTGGTGGGTAAATCACCCCATAATTCGTTGTAAATTTGGAGAAAAGCTTAGAAACATTTGACTTAATGTTTAAGTAAAATAATGAACCTAAGTTGCGACAACTTTTGTCGACTTTTGTTTCATAACTAATTTGACTTCAATACGTATGATACAGATATTATATGATTCAAATACCTTAATACATTACCTCTTGAGTGTATTTAGCACCACTAGGTCTACCTGAAAATACGAGTTACAACATCCTTGATTCGTTTAACTTCTAATACTTATTAATTACCCTTATACACCCTTGTATCACTTAAGACCAATAGGATTAACTTTTTATCATTTCAAAGATAATTTCTTATTGGATTTATGTTGATTACCTTATGGCACGAGCTAACATACATGAATATGGGTTGTAACACCCTCCTCTCCTTAGGAACATTGGTTCTCAAATGTAAGGGTCTATGGGGAGTTCAAATCATCGTGGATTCCAACAGAAATTTCTGATCAATTTTCCCCTATAAAAGGGTCACTAGCAAAACTTGCAAGCGGTTAATCCCAACATATGGCATCACAAGGCTAGACAAAGCATTACGGATGTTTATATCTGCACATCATCATTTTGTATTACGGAAGAGTATTTTCAAGTTATTGCTTACGTCATTGAGTCGTTTCACCTTCTAATATATCACGTGTTCTACCAGTATCCTTTTTATCTTCATTCTAGAATAGGTAAGGGCATTTAGACTTCATTCCCTCTTGTGCTTCCCATTTCTTCTTTTCCACATTCTTGTTCCTCCACAATACTTTGACGAAAGCTACATCTTTTGTTCTCAGCTTGCGGACTTGTCGATCTAATACATCCACTGGCACTTCTTCATATGATAGGTCCTCTGTAACTTGTACATCTTTTATAGGGACAACTCGAGAAGGGTCTCCAATACATTACCTCAACATAGATACATGGAATAGCGGGTGGTAAAATGCCAATTCGGAGGGTAATTCTAACTCATACGCAACCTGTCCAATTCGTCGATGAATTTTATGCGGCCCGATATACCTTGGACTTATCTTACCTTTCTTCCCAAAATACATAACACCCTTCATTAGTGAGATATTTAGGAAAAGCTAATCACCACCCTCAAACTCTAGATCACGATGTCTGACATCAGAATAAGATTTTTGCCTGCTTTGTACCGTCCTCAATTGCTCCTGTATCACTTTCAACTTCTCAATAGCTTGGTGAATCCAATCTAGCCCATATAATTCTGTTTCACCGAGTTCGAACAATCCAACTGGTGATATATATCTCCTTCCATATAGCGCCTCGTATAGGATCATTTTAATACTAGAATGGTAGCTATTATTATAGGTGAATTCTATGAGTGGAAGATGGTCATCCCAATTCCACTTAAAATATAAAACACATGCTCGTAGTATATCTTCCATTGTCTGAATGGTAAATTCAGCCTGTAAGTCAGTTTATGGATGAAATGCTGTGCTAAGATTCACTTGTATGCCTAAACCCTTTTGAAAAGACCTCCAAAAGTTAGCCATAAATTGAGCTCCCCGGTCTGATATAATAGATACCGGCACACCATGAAGCCTAACAGTCTCCTTGATATACAAGTTCGCATAATCTTCAGCCGTGTAAGTTGTCCTAACTGGCAGAAAATGGGCACATTTTGTAAGTCGATCAACAATCACCCAGATGGAGTTTCGTTATTGGGTTAGCCATACACTTCACATGTTTCTAGCGACCACATTCATAACAGTTACCAGATCCCCTCTGCTGAGCCTTTTCTTATCTCCTCTGCAGCAAGCTCTGCTGGCCTCGCGCTCCAAACTGATGGCGTCTCGACGTTCTCCTGGCGCTCTCCCCCTTTAAGGCAAATACATTCCGTGCTTTTAACCCAACTCAAGCCGAAGAAACTTATTCAATGGTCACCGCTAACCGCTTTTGGTCCCAAATCTTTGGGGTTGCTTTTTCCAATAAACGTTGGTTACATTTCTTTATGTTATTTGTACCAGTAACCGGTTTATGGATGAGTGCTCTTGGAGTAGTCATTGAGTAACTCTTGAGTAAACTATTAAACTAATAAGAGCTGTATCGTCTAACTGCATTCAAAAATGAAACTTGAATTTTTATAGAATAAAAATAGAAATGATTTTCGAATTTGATCATTTCTTAGATTCTGTTGAATTGTATCGACTCCATTTTCGATTTTAAAGCGAACAGTTACCTTATAAAACTTTTTCTTTTTACTTTAATTTAAGTTTAACTCATTAGATTTAGTTCATATAATGTCTTTCTCGGGAGCTAGAGGAAATGCATCTCAGGTACATCAATTAGTAGGTATGAGAGGATTAATGTCAGATCCTCAAGGACAAATGATTGATTTACCTATTCAAAGCAATTTACGCGAAGGACAGAAAGACTATGTATCAGTTCTGAGTCCCGTAGAAGATCTTCCTAATACCTTGGAATTAGGTCCTATGAAAACCTCCCCCCAGCAGTTGCTTCAGCTAACAAATTGGAATAGGTACAACTGGTAAAGCTACAGCTGCTCCTGCTACTAAATCGACTTGAGCAAGGGATGCGTAGCCTTGAGGCGCTCAACGGACCTTTTAACCTTCTAAAAACCTTTTTGGGCTTTGGATTGATCCAAAAACGACTTTTTTGTGCAACCTAGTGTATATTCATAGAAGTTATTAGATGGAGCTCTTTAATTTTTTACCTAGAAGATTTTAATTACTCTATTCCAAATCACGCGAGTAGCCATTAGACATTACTAAGAGACATCCTCGAGAGGCTATGAATCGATTGGACCTGCCAATCGAATGAATCGATTCTGCTCCCCCTTCGTACTACCATGAGATTCTTGCCCGGCTTTCTTTCGGCTTAAGAAGACTTCCTTCACGTGCCCGTATACTCCACAATGGGAGCACACCCTAGGAACTCCTTCGTATCCTATATCGATAAAATATTTATTTTGAAACCACCTCTATATTAACATAGTGGTAGAAAGAGTACCATGCTGCGTCTAGACTTCAAACAGTTTGTTTTAACCATGTTAATAGTTCCACATTATGCTAAAAGCAAGGAAATCCAATAATGAAGTCCATATTAATCACCTCCCATTTCCAGGTCATAATCTCTATATTCAAAAGCAATCCACTAGGTTTCTGATGTTCTATCTTTACTTGTTGAAAATTGGGACATTGGGCTACAAATTCTGCAATAGACTTCTTCGTGTTATCCCACCAATACTGCTCCTTGACATCATGCTACATCTTTGTCGAGTCGGGATGGATGGAATATCAGGATTGATGAATCTCATTCATAATCTTCTCTAGTAATGTTGCCACATTAGGCACACATAATCAGCCCTGGTATCTCAGTGCCCCATCTTTTCTGATCTTAAACGTCATAATTTTACACTGCTGAATGCTCTCTCTAGATCACACTAAGATAGGATCTTCATATTTCCGTGCTTTTACCTCGGCTACCAAAGACGATTCTGATGTATTCTGTACGGTAACACCTCCATCATTAGAGTCTAACAATCCGATTCTCATATTGGCTAGCTGATGAAGCTCTTTAGTCAACCCCCATCTACCTGCATCAATATGTACTAAGCTTTCCCATTGACTTACGGCTGAGAGCGTCGGCCACAACATCGGCTTTACCGGGATGATACAATATCTCGACGTCGTAGTCTTTTAATAATTCAAGCCATCGACACTGCCTCAAATTTAACTCTTTCTTCTTGAAGATGTATTTTGAACTCTTGCTATCTTTGTAAATGTCGACATGGATGTCGTACAAGTAGTGCCTCCATATCTTTAAAGCATATATTACTGCAACCAATTCCAAATCATGGGTTGGATAGTTCTTTTCATGCTTCTTAAATTGTCTTGATGCATAAGCTATCACCTTCCCACGTTGCATCAATACGCACCCCAAACCTATACGTGAGGCATCACAATATACCATGTGACCTTCTGTTCTTTCAGGAAGAGTGAGCACTGGTGCGGATGTCAATCGATTCTTCAGCTCCTGAAAACTACGTTCACAAGTGTTAGAATACCGGAGCTTGGTATATTTCTGTGTTAACTTAGTCAATGGTGTTGATATAGAGCAAAACCCTTCTGCAAACCGCCTATAATATACTACTAGCCTCAGGAAGCTGCAAACTTTTGATGGTGTTGTATGTCTCGGCCAATTTTTTACTGCATCGATCTTCTAAGTGTCGACACTAATACTCTTGTCAGATATCACATGGACAAGGAATGCTACTTAGTTTAGCCAGAATTCACATTTGGAGAGCTTAGCATATAACTAACAATCCTAAAGAGTCTGTAATACTATCCACAAGTGGCCTGCATATCCGAACGAGAATACACCAGAATGTCATCAATGATACAATCATGAACACATCAAGATAGGGCCTGAATAAAGTATTCATGAGATCCATAAAAGCAGCTGGGGCATTTGTTAGCCCAAACAACATCACCAATAACTCAAAGTGCCCATATCTTGTCCGGAAGGTCATCTTTGGAATATCCTTTTATTTAACCCTTACCTAATGATACCCTGAGTGTATGTCAATCTTGGAGAAATACTTGGCACCCTTGAGTTGGTCAAATAGGACGTTAATTCTTGGAAGTGGATACATGTTCTTTATAGTAAACTTATTCACTTACTGATAGTCGATACACATCCTTAGCGACCCCTCTTTCTTCTGCACGAATATGACTGGTGCACCCCAAGGTGAAGTGCTAGGCCTAATGTAGCCCTTATCCAAGAAGTCCTTCAACTGTGCCATCAACTCTTGCAACTCTATCGGTCGAGTGTCAGGCAACACATTAATGTTAAACTCAATCCTTTCAGGAGGAAGGCCTGGGAGTTCATCTGAGAAAGCATCTGGAAATTCATTGACCACGGAAATTGATTGTAGAGTATGCAGCATCGCCTACGTATACCTAACATGAATGAGATTATAAATGTAATCTTTTGAGATCCTTCTCCTTGCCTTAAGATAGGAAACAAACCTACCTTTCAGTGTAGAAATGTTGCCCTTCCATTCAATGAAAAGTTTACTAGGAAATTGAAACATAACAATCTTCGTACGATAGTCAACATTTTCATAGCATGAGGCCAACCACTCCATTCCTATTATCACATCGAAATCAACCATTTCTAACTCAAATAAATTTGCCAAAGTTTGACGACTACAAATCATCATAGTGCAACCTCTATATACCCTTCTAGCAATCACAGAATCTCCTATCGGAGTAGATACTGCAAGGGGTTTACTTATCAATTAAGGTTCAATGGAAAACTTATTATCCACAAAGGGTGTAACATATGATAGTGTAGATCCCGGATAAATCAGCACATATACATCATAAGAAAACATATACAATATAACTATAACAACATCTGGAGAGGACTTGCGATCCTATCAACCTACTAGAGCATAGATTCGATTTTGAGCACCACTCAAACTCGACACTTCACCTCTACCTCCACCATGACCTGTCAACTACTGCAAATCCCATGTTAAAGGTCGAACTGATGAGGAAGAACCAGACACAGATCCAGTCGGTTGAGCCATACCATTACCTCCTTTGTTAGGACAATCCTGTATCATATGTCCAGGCTGTTCGTAAGAATAGTACACATTAGAACCTCTATGGCATATTCCAAAATGGGCCTTGCCGCACTGATCACAACATGGTTTTGTGGGGTCTCATTTGACTAGTATCCCTGTGTTGTTGCGAGCCTGATGCTTGCGAACTTTGACCCGGACATGAATAGGTAAATCGATCATATCGAGGCCTCTGAAACTGTGGAGGAGCACTAGCTACAGGTGGCACCAAACTCCTCGAAGATTGGGGCTTGACACTGCCTCTGAAGCCATCAGAATACCTTTCAAATATCACCTTCTTATGCTGGCCCCTCTCCTGCTCCATATCTGCCCTCTGCTGGTGCTTACAATCCTCTAGGGTTTGGGCATAAGCCTGAATACGGGAATTATCTACGCCCTCCACCAAGGGGGATGTCGTGCACTTGTTTATCAGATATGGTCCCAATCCGTTCACGAACAGATGCACCCTATCATTCATCTCTACCATCATATGGGGAGCATACCCTGCCAAAGAATCAAACTGCACACTATACTCTTGCACACCCATATTACCTTGTTGAAGGTTCAAGAACTTATTAACTCTAGCTTGCGTATCTAAACTGGCAAGTAGTTACGAAGAAAGGCCTCCAAAAATTCCTTCCACATAGCTGGAGGAGCGTTCGTATCCCTAGATCTCTCCCAACTATCATACCAAAAAATTGCTAAATCCTGTAACTAATAAGAAGCCAACTCTACTGCCTTCGTATCACTAGCATGCATAACCCGCAGTGTACGATGAACCTGGTCAATAAAAGTTTGCGGGTCCTTCTTGGGGTCTGATTTGATAAACACTGGAGGGTCTATATTATTAAAATCCGGAGCTCTCGTACTAACTGGTTTATGAGCAGCACCTGTATTTTGCCTCTAAGCCTGCGCAACTACAAAGCTAGTTAACAACTGCAAAGCACTCTGCATATCCTGGTCTGTAGTGCCAGACGGAGGAACTGGAGGTGCTGGATGCCTCATAATATCCTCTGGAGGAGACGGAGTAGATGAGGTATGAGACGACATCTCACTCTGAGCCTCACTTCTGCCTGCTCTAGCTTGGGGCACCTGACCGGTATCTCCCTCCGTTGTATCAAGCCATCTAATAATTGTCTGCTTCCTAGTTTAAGGCATCGCTGAAAGAAAAATAAGGTGAATATTAGAGACGAACACTAACGACTCAACTCTATGCACGATCTTTATTCAGGAAGAAGGTAACAACCCTAGATGTCACGTTGACTCTTTATTATAAATTTGGCCTGCTACACATCCATAATCAAGACTCTACTAGAAATGACTTATAGACAACCCCTAGGACACACTTGCTCTGATACCAAGTTTGTCACGACCAAAACTGGAGGGTCATGAGTAGCATCTGACCATACTTGCCGAGCACTAATGTACATTTTATTTAACCTTCTTTATTATATGTTAGGGCTCACGAGATCAATATAAATGATAGAATTGGATCATGGACAACCAACAATAGAATATGATGGCATGAATATATATAATATGGGATGATCAGACAACTAAGAAACTATATATACGGTAAGAGCTACCACATTACCATGAAAGACTATACAACAAACATTGACCGACAAAGCATACCAAACTATTCATTAGTTAGCACCTATCTATGAGCCTCTACAGGAACGTAAGTGCTGCAACAGAGCCAGAACAGGGCCCCGACATACCCATAATATCTATAACAAAAATTCATATCAAGACCACGGCAAGTCCGAACAAGGGATCTCACCAATCACCGCTTTACTAGACATCCTACTGTGGTGGGGGAGCTGCACCTGCTTGTGTATCAGAACCTGCAGCACGACATGCAACGTCCACAAACAAAAGGACATCAGTACGAATAAAGTACTGAGTATGTAAGGCAGGGAACCATAAGTACGAACAATAATAATTATCGGGATAGAGAATATACAACCTATAACATCTGGGTACCTCTGAGGGCTATTGGCATGCAATGCATGATACATATGTATATATACATAATATTTTAAAATATATGCCTCTGTGGGAAACATCATCATCATATCGTACCCGGCCATAATAGGCTTGAAAAAATATTCCCGGCCATTATAATGCTTGCTAAAATCGTATCCGGCTACGTGGAGCCCGATAAAAACAAATTGATTAGTAGTTGCACGATAGGTGCCGTACCCGGCCACCTATAGCGAGGCTCGGTAGAGTAAAATAGAAACATATATATATATATATATATATATATATATATATATATATATATATATATATATATATATATATATATAGTGCATGCTCGACTCATGGAATCACATAAACCTTTCAGAATGACATAAGGTCGGCATCCTCTGTACACATTATTGGGACTAACTCTTCACCATGAACCTTATAAGAATCAAGAAGTACCAACAACATTGATAACATAAGAAAAGAAGAGGCAACATCAACATCAATCGTTTCATAAGAGGAGAAATAATGTAAGTACTGGTAGATTCTAAGAGTAGAGTATCTTTAAAAGTTCGTTCATTACATTATGTACAATCAGAGTCGTGCAAAAGAAGGAAAAGGATAGTCTCACATACCTTTTATACACTGCCCAACCTCAAGCTGTGCAATCGTTACAACTCCTTAGTCTACAATAAGAGAAACGATACTATCGTTATCATTTAAGCGTCAAAACTATTATGTATCGACCACAACCTATTTTACGATGAAACGGACAACACCTCCCCAATTTATATCACCTTCCACAAGTGAAAACAATTACCGAACAGCCCAAACAACATCAATGTTAATCATATTATACCTCCCAAAATAGTCCACCAACCTATGACATTACTACAAAGCCTTTCGATATATATTTCACAAGTTCTAGCTTTAATGACTTAGCCGCAACTTGGATAATATTAAATACATATAAAGTAAGATGTTCCTTGCCTTTATACAGAAAGAAAAACTGCAATTTTTAATTGTCTATGAAATATCTCTCCAATGCTGGCACAACAATGAGAAAGCGAAACTAGCAATCAATTAGTGTTTTTCGACACTAGAATCATTTTAGAATACTTGAAATCACCTAGGGTTGATATTAAGAACTTTAGAGTGTATTTACCAAACATAAACCCCTTAAAAAAACCTCCCACACGAGCTGGAACAACACAAAAATAAGCGACAACAAGAAGAAAAAGTATCTTACTAGCGCCACAGGATTCCCGACACTTGATTATTGTTGTTTGCCCTTTTTTTGGATCTTGAATCTTGAGAGAACCTTGCGAGGGTGTTCCTAGGGTTTTAAGGTCTGAATATAGTTAAAATAATCGACTTAAAATGGGTTGGAGGCGTCCTATATAGACCTAAACGTCTTAAACCGCCTAAGTGGGCCCCATAGAGAGGTGCTGGGCGAAGTCTCGCGAAAATGTAAATATCTCTCTACTCCGTGATCGTATCAACACATGGTTTAATACATTGGAAACTAGACTCATAGATGTTTAATTTAGTGGTAAATCACCACGTAATTCCTTGTAAATTGTTAGAAAACCTTAGAAATATTTGAACTATTGTTTAAGTAAAATTATGAACCTAAGTTGCGACAACTTTTGTCGACTTTTGTTTCATAACTCGTTTGACTTCAAGACATATCATACAGATATTATATGATTTAAATACCTTAATAAATTACCTTTTGAGTGTATTAAGAACCTCTAGCTTTACCTGATAATACGAGTTACAACATCCTTGATTCGTTTAACTTCTAATACTTATTAATCACCAATATAATCCCTTGTATCACTTAACTCCAATAGGATTAACTTCTTATCATTTAAAAGATAATTACTTCTTGGATTTATGTTGACTACCTTATGGAATGAGCTAACATACGTGAATATGTGTTGTAAGACGTTGATACGATCTCAGAGTAGAGAGATATTCAAATTTTTTGCAAGACTATGCCAAGCACTTTTCTATGGGCCGGTTTAAGACATTTGGATATATTTATATATGATTCCTCCAAACCATTTTAAACATTATGTTTTCACTATATTTAGAACTTATAACCCTAGGAAGTTCCTCTAAAGGTTCTCTCAATATTCAAGACCCAAATAAAGGGCAAATAACACAAACCAAGAGTTGGGAATCCCATAACGCTAGTAAGTTTCTTGTTCTTCTTGTTGTTGATCATTTTTCAGTTCGTGTGGGAGGTTGTTTTAAGGGGTTTATGTTCTGTAAATACTCCCTCAAGTTCTAACTATCCAACCTTAGGTGATTTCAATCCTTCTAAAGTGATTCTAGTACCGAAAAACCCTAATTGATTGCTAGTTTTGCTTCCTTGTTGTTGTGTCAGGATTAGAGGGATATTTTGTGAACAATTTAGGTCAAATGGAGTTGTAATTTCTGTCTAAAGGTAAGGAAACTTTTACTATACATTTATCTAAGATTATCCATGTTGCGGCTAAGTTATTGAAGCTAGAACTTGTGAAATATATATTGAAAGGCTTGGTAGTAATGTTATCGTTTGGTGGACTATTTTGGGAGGTTCAATATGATTAACATTGATGTTGTTTGGGCTGTTTGGTAATTGTTTTCACTTGTGGAAGGTGATATAAATTGGGGAGGTGCTGTCCGTTTCATTGTAACTTAGGTCGTGGTTGATACATAATAGTTTTGACGCTTAAATGATAACGATAGTATCGTTTCTCTTATTGTAGACTAAGGAGTTGTAACGATTGCACAACTTGAGGTTAGGAAGTATATAAAAGGTATGTGAGGCTATCCTTTTCCTTCTTTTGCATGACTCCGATTGTACATAATGTATTGAACAAGCTTCTAAAGATACTCTACTCTTAGAAGCTAGCAACACTTACATTGTTTCCCCTCTTATCGAACGATTGATGTTAATGTCGCTTCTGTTATTCTTATGTTATGAATATTGTTGGTGCTTCCCGATTCTTATAAGATTCATAATGAAGATTTAGTCGTAATAACATGTACAAGAATACCGACCTTATGTCACTCTGAATTTTGAGAACATAATTCCATGAGTCGAGCATGCATTATATATGTATCAACTTGCTCTACCGAGCCGCGCTATAGTCAGCAAGGTATGACACCAATTGGACAACCAATAATCAGTTGGGTTTTACTGAGATCCAGGTGGACGGGTACGATCCTACTGAGCCTTATGATGGCAGGGTACATTTTTACCGAGCCTATTACGGCTGGGTATGATATGATGATAATGATGCCCACAAAGGCGCATGTTTTAAAAGTTTATGTATATATACATATGCATCATGCATTACATGTCAGTAGCCCTCAGAGGTACCAAGATATTATAGGTTATATATTCTCTATCCCTGCTTACATTACTGTTAGCACTTATGGTTCCCGGCCTTACATTCTTAGTACTTTATTCATAATGATGACCTTTTGTTTGTGGACGCTGCATGTCATGCTGCAGGTCCTGATAGACAGGTAGGTGTAGCTCCTCCACCACAGTAGGCTGTCGAGTTCAGCGGTGATTAGCGAGATCCCTTCTTCGGACTTGTCGTGGTCTTGGTATACATTTTTATTATAGATATTATGGGTATGTCGAGGCCCTGTTCCAGTAATATGGCAGCATTTATGTTCCTTTAGAGGCTCATATATAGGTTTCGACTCATATATAGTTTGGTATGCCTGGTTGGCTGACTCGTACCTTATATATAGTTTCTTGATTGTCCGGTCATCCCATGTTATGTATATCATTCCATCATACTTTATTATTAGTTGTCCATGATCCGTCTCTACCATTTATATTGATGTCGTCATCCCTAAAAGATAATAAAGAAGGTTAGATCAAATGTACGTTGGTGCTCGGCAAGTATGGTCGAGTGCTAGTTATGTCCCTCTAGTTTGGGTCATGACAAACTTTGTAACAGAGCAAGTCTGTCCTAGGGTTTGTCTATGAGTGTGTCTAGTAGAGTCTTAATTATGGATGTGTAGCATGCCACATTTATAATTATGAGGCTACATGACATCTAAGGTTATTACCGTCTTCCTGAATCTAGATCCTGCATAGAGTTGAGTCGTAAGTGTTCGTCTCTAATACTCACTTTGTTTTCTTTCACTGATGCCTTCAATTAGGAAGTAAACAATTAGTAAACGGCTTGATACAGTTGTGGGAAAGAATAACAGTCAGGTGCCCCAAGCCAGAGCAGGCCAAAGTCAGGCTCAAAGTGAGTTTCCGTCTCATACCTTATCTACTCAGTCATCTCTAGAGGAAATTAGGAGGTACCCAACACCACCTGTTCCTCCATTTGGAACTACAAACCAGGATATGCGGAATGCGGTGCAATTGTTAACTAGCTTGGTAGCTACTCAAGCGTAGAGGCAAAATACCAGTATTTTTGATAAACTGGTTAGTACGAGAGTTCGTGATTTTATTAATCTAGACCCTCTAGTGTTTACCGGATCAAACCCGCAGGAAGACCCGCACACTTTTATTGACCATGTTCATCGTACATTGTGGGTTATGCATGCTAGTGATATAGAGGCAGTAAAGTTGGATTCTTATCGGTTACAAGATTTAGCGGTTTTTTGTATGATATTTGGGAGAGATCTAGAGGTCCGAACGCTCCTCCAGCTGTGTGGAAGGAATTTTCTAAGGCCTTTCTCCATCACTATTTGCGAGTTAAGATACGATGAGCTAGAGCTGATAAGTTCTTCAACCTTTGACAAGGTAATATGAGTGTGCAAGAATACAATATACAATTTGATTCTTTAGCAAAGTATGCTCCCCATATGGTGGCCGAGATAAGTGATCGGGTGAATCTATTCATGAACGGGCTGGGACCACATATGATAAATAAGTGCACGACAGCCTCCTTGGTGGAAGCCATGGATATTTCTCGTATTCAGGCTTATGTCCAGACGCTAGAGGATCATAAGTGCCAAAAGATGGCAGATTGGGAACATGATAGGGGCTAGCATAAGAGGGCGAGATTTACAGGGCATTCTAATAACTTTAGAGGCAGCGTCAGGCCCCTGCCTTTGAAGAATTTGGCGCCTCCTGTAGCTAGTGCTCATCCACAGTTTCAGAGGCCTCGATATGATCGATTTACCCATTAAGGTACATATCAGGGTTCACATGCATCAAGCCAACAATATCACGGAGATATTAGTCAGACGAGACCCCCACCACCATGCTGTGATCAGTGCGGTAAGGCCCACTTTGGACTATGCCATCAAGGTTCTGATGCGTGTTATTCTTGAGGACAGCCTGGCCATATGATACGGGATTGTCGTAATAGAGAAGGTGGTGGTATGGCTCAGTTGACTGGTTTTGTGTCTGGTTCTTCCTCATTAGTTCAACCTCTAGCACAGGGTTTTCAGCAGTTGACAGGTCGAGGTAGAGGTAGAGGTGCAGTGCAAAGTTCTAGTAGTTCTCAAAATCGAACCTATGCTCTAGTAGGTCGACAAGATCTTGTGTCTTCTCCACATATTGTTATAGGTATATTGTTTTCTTATGATGTATACGTGGTGATTGATCCAGGATCTATATTATCATATATTACACCCTTTGTAGCTAATAAGTTTGGTGTTGAACCTGAATTTATAAGTAAACCCCTTGCAGTATCAACTCCGATAGGACATTCTGGGATTTCTAGAAAGGTATATAGAGGTTGCACTGTGATGATTTCTAGTCGTCAAACCTCAGAAAATTTATTTGAGTTAGAAATGGTTGATTTTGATGTGATAAGGGGAATGGATTGGTTGCCTTCATGCTATGCAAATGTTGACTGTCGTACAAAGATGGTTAGGTTTCAATTTCCTGGTGAACCCGCCATTGAATGGAAGAGGATCATTGCTTCACCCAGAGGTAGATTTATTTCCTATCTTAAGTCAAGGAAAACGATCTCCAAAGGTTATATTTATCATCTCGTTCGCGTTAGGAATGCGAGGCAAAGCTACCTACTCTACAATCAATCCCGTGGTTAATGAATTTCCTAATGTTTTCCCAGATGAACTCCTAGGCCTTCCTCTTGAAAAGGATATTAAGTTTAGCATTGATGTGTTGCCCGACACTCAAACGATCTCTATCCCTCCATATAGAATGTCCCCGTTAAAGTTGTGAGAGTTGACGGCGCAGTTGAAGGACTAGCTAGATAAGGGCTTCATTAGGCTAAGAACTTCACCTTGGGGTGCGCTAGTCCTGTTCGTGCGGAAGAAAGACGGGTCATTACGGATGTGTATCGACTATTGATAGTTGAATATATTTATTGTAAAGAACAAGTATCCACTTCCAGGGTGCCAAGTATTTTTACAAGATTGACTTACATTCAGGGTATCATCAGGTGAGGGTCAAGGAGAAGGATATTCCAAAGATGACCTTCTGGACAAGATATGGGCCCTTTGAGTTCTTTGTGATGTTGTTCAGGCTAATAGATTCCGCATCATCTTTTATGAATCTCATGAATACTGTATTCAAGCCCTATTTTTATGTGTTCGTGATCGTATTCATCGACTACATTCTAGTGTATTGTCGTTCGGAGGCGCAACATGTGGCCATTTACGGATAGTATTATAGACGCTTCAGGATCGTAAGTTATATGCTAAGCTCTCCAAATGTGAATTTTAGCTTAATTCAGTAGCATTCCTTGTCCATGTGATAGCTGACGAGGGTATTAGTGTTGAAACTCAAAAGATCGATGCAGTAAAGAGTTGGCCGATACCTACAACATCATCATAAGTCCACAGCTTCCTAGGCTAGTAGGATATTATAGGCGGTTTGTAGAAGGGTTTCCTCTATATCAGCACCATTGACTATGTTGAAACAGAAAGATACCAAGTTACAGTGGTCTGACACTTGTGAACGTAGTTTTCAGTAGCTGAAGAATCGATTGACATCCGCACCAATGCTCACCTCCCTGAAGGAACAGATGGCTATGTTGTATATTGTGATGCCTTAGGTATAGGCTTGGGGTGCATATTGGTGCAACGTGGGAAGGTTATTACTTATGCATCAATACAATTGAAGAAGCATGAAAAGAATTATCCAACCCTGATTTGGAATTGGCTCCAATAATATATGCTTTGATGATATGGCGACACTACTTATATGGCGTTCATGTTGACATCTACACAGATCAAAAAAGTTTACAATACATCTTCAAGCAAAAAGAGTTGAATTTGAGGCGGTGTAGGTGGCCTGAATTACTGAAAGACTATGACGTCTAGATATTGTATCATCCCGGTAATGCCAATGTTGTGGCAGACACTCTCAGCCTTAAGTCAATGGGAAGCTTAATACATATCGAGCCACGTAGATGAGGGTTAAATAAAAGCTTCATCAGCTAGCTAATATGAGAATCAAATTGTTAGACTCTAATGGCAGAGGTTTTATTGTACAGAATACATCAGAATCATCTTCTGTAGCCAAGGTAAAAGCAAAACAATATGAAGATCATATCTTAGTACGATTGAGAGAAGAGTGTAAAATTACAGCTTTTGAGATCGGAGGAGATGGGGCACTAAGATACCAAGGCCGATTATGTGTGCCTAATATGGTGGGGTTGCGAGAGAATACTATGAATGCGATTTATCAATCCCGATGTTCCATCTATCCCGGTTTGACAAAGATATGTAATGATGTGAATGAGCAGTATTAGTAGAATAGCATGAAGAAGTCTATTACAGAATTTTCCGCCCAATGTCCAAATTGTCAATAAGTAAATATAGAACATCACAAACCCAGTGGATTGCTTCAGAATATAGAGATTCCCACCTGGAAATGGGAGGTGATTAATATGGACTTCGTTATTGGATTACCCCGCTCTTATCATATGTTTGACTCCATCTGGGTGATAGTTGATCAACTTACAAAATATGCCCATTTTCTGCTAGTTAAGATAACTTAAACGACTGAAGATTATGCGAAGTTGTATATCAAGGAGATTGTTAGGCTTCATGGTCTGCTGACATCTATTATATATGACCGATGAGCTCAATTTACAAGTAACATTTGGAGGTCTTTTCAGAAGGGTTTAGGCACACAAGTAAATATCAGCACTGCATTTCATCCACCTACTAACGGATAGGCTGAACGTACAATTTAGACACTTGAAGATATGCTATGAGAATGTGTTCTAGGTTTCAAAGGGAATTGAGATGACCATCTTCCACTCATAGAATTCGCCTACAATAATAGCTACCATTCCATTATTACATTCTCCCCGTACGAGACACTATACGGGAGAAAATGTAGATCACTAGTTGTATGGTTCAAAGTTGGTGAAACAGAATTATATGTGCCTGATTTGATTCACCAAGCCGTTGAGAATGTCAAAATGATACATGAGCGATTGAGGATGGCACAAAGCAGGAAAAAGTCTTATTTCGATGTCCGACATTGTGACCTAAAGTTCGAGGCTGGTGATTGGGTTTTCCTGCGGATTTCACTGGTGAAGGGGTTATGCATTTTGGGAAGAAAGGTAAGCTGAGTCCACGGTATATCAGGCCGTATAAAATTCTTCAACGAATTGGAAAAGTTGCTTATGAGTTAGAATTGCCATCCGAATTGGAATTTGTCCACCCAGTATTCCATGTATCTATGGTGAGGAAATGTGTTGGAGACCCTTCTTGGGCTGTCCTATCAAAGATGGTGATCTATCTCATGAAGAAGTGACAATGGCTATATTAGATCGACAAGTCCGCAGACTAAGAACAAAAGATGTAGCTTCCTTAAAAGTATTGTGGAGAACAAGAACGTGGAAGAAATGACACGGGAATCAGATGAGGAAATGAAGTCTTAAAACCCTTGCCTATTCAAGAATGAAGGTAACAAAGATGCTGGTGGAATGCATGATACATTAGTAGGTGAAACGGCTCCATGAGGCAAGCAATAACTTGAGAATACTTTTCTTTAGTACAAAATGGTGATATGAAAATAATGTAAATATCCATAATACTTTGTGTAGCCTTGTAAGGCCATATGTTACGCTTAACTGCTTGCAAGTTTTGCTAGTGACAATTTTATAGGTGAAAACTAACCAGAAATTTCCATTGGAATCTACAATGATTTGGACTCCCCATAGACCTTTACATTCGAGGACGAATGTTCCTAAGGGGGGAGGGTGTTACAACCCATATTCACGTATGTTAGATCATGTCACAATGTAGTCAACGTAAATCCATGAAGAGATTATCTTCAAGATGACAAAAGTTAATCCTATTGGTCTTAAATGATACAAAGGTGTATATGGGTGGTTAACAAATATCAGAAATTAAACGAATCAAGAATGTTGTCGCCGTATTTTCGGGTAAAGCTAGAGGTTCTTAATACACTCAAGAGGTAGTGTTCAAAGTTCTTTGAATCAAAATTTTCTTAGAATAATGGGGGTGATATACCCACCAATGTGAAGATCTATGAGTCTAGTATTGAACGCATTAAACTGTTCATTGATACAATCCCGAAGTAGAGAGATTTTCTCGTTTTTGCGAGACTACGCCAAGCAACTCTCTATGGGCCGGTTTAAGACATTTGGATATATCTATGATGCCTCCAACCCGTTTTAAGTCATTTTTTCCCACTATATTCAGACGTTAGAACCCTAGGAACATACTCTAAAGGTTATCTCAAGATTCAAGACCCAAATAAAGGGCAAACAACACAAATCAAGTGTGGGAATACCGTGACGCTAGTAAGTTTCTTGTTATTGTTGTAGTTACTCATTTTTAAGCTCGTGTGGGAGGTTGTTTTAAGGGGTTTATGTTCTATAAATACTCCCTCAAGTTCTTGATATCAACACTAGATGATTTCAATTTTTCTAAAGTTATTCTTGTACTGAAAAACCCTAATTGATTGCTAGTTTTGTTTCCTTGTAGTTATGGCAGCATTGGAGGGATATTTCGTGGACAATTAAGGTAAAATTGGAGTTTTCTTTTTGTCTAAAGGTAATGAACCTCTTACTCTACATTTATTTTAGATTATCCAAGTTGCAGCGAAGTCATTAAAGCTAGATTATCCAAGTGCCAGTGATCTACATCTTCTCCCGTATAGTGTCTCATATGCCAAACAAATGAGATCTCAAATAATTAAATTCTTTAAAATCATAGCCAAGCAAATAGAATAAGTATCAACAATTCTTGAATTACTCAAAACTATCAAACGTAGGTTCATAAAAAAATTAGATGAGAAATATATCTTCTTATGTAAACGCTCAAGAAATAATAACTTGAAAAAAATTCTAAATAAAAGAAAATAATTTTTTTTGAGAAAAACTTTTCAAATCTTCGATTAGATGGATTCTAACAGCCTCTCTGCCCCTCGGGGTAGGATAAGGTCTGCGCATATATTACCCTCCCTAGACTCAACTTGTGGGATTGTACTGGGTCGTTGTTGTTGTTGATTAGGATGGATTCAAAACTCTTCCAGTCTCCTCTTTGCTTCAAAAATGCTATTCGCTGCCTTTTAAGTTGAGATGGGGGTTGAGAAGATGAAAGAAAGTTTTTATGCCTTGTAGAAAATAAGTAATTGACTAAAACATTCCTTACACTTTTCCCCAACTGTCACGACCCTAAAATTGACCTGGTCGTAATGGCGCCTATCGTGAAACTAGGCCAGCCGACACCAATCCCTAATTAGACTAGTATTTCATAAAAGATATTTTTAGCTATTTATTGATAGTATCTGATAACATGGGCTTAAATAACAAGTGCAGATAAATAATATCAGCCCGATAACGGGGTGTGACAAGTCACAAGAATCTACAAGGTCTGTCTAAGTACAATAAAGACTATCATAGTCTGAAAAGAAAAATACTAGATACAATCTAAGGAAAATAAGAGGGAGAAGTGAAAGGTTGCAAACGCCGTGCAACTATCTTGCGGAATCCAACGAGCCGTTGAATGAACGATCAACGCTCGCTATCACAACCTGCAACTCCTAGATCTGCACACAAGGTGCAAGGAGTAATGTGAGTACGCCAACTCTGTAAGTAATACAACTAAATAAATGTTGAGCAATAAGAAATTAGATAATTCCATGTCATAGCACTACAACAAATATGGTATGTGTCACGACCCAAAATTCACTAAGGATCGTGGTGGCGCAAGACACCATTGTCAGGCAAGCCAACACCAATAACTAGAAATTTATCATTTTAGATATTTCTGAAATCACTTATTTTCTACATTTAAACAATAAATAATAAGTTCTATGGAATAAATAATGACACCTTTAACAATGTTCAAAATACTGAATAATACCCTAAACATCCTAGAACCCGGTGTCATAAGGAACGAGCAATTTTTAGAAAATAATATAGTACAAGAACCGTCCGGAATACAAATGGGACAGTAGAGAAAATACAATATAGTACTCTAAAAGAGACTCTGCTGGTTGCGGCCGGCTACGATTAGTGCAGCTCACCTAAGTCTCAGTACCAACTATGCTGCTACGCCCACTAGGCCGCTAGATATACATGTGCCTGTGCAAAAATAATGCACAACAAGTGTAGCATGAGTACGAAAACAACATGTACTCAGTAAGTATCCCGTGTAATCTTGAAGAAGTAGAGATGAGAGGTCAACTTTGATGCTTACTAGTGGTCAATAATAAAATACCACTTGTACAATTAATCAAGGATTTCTATAGACATGGCGATAACTCAATGGAATGGATTAAGTAAACAATTCTTCGATTCATAGGGAAATTTCCAAATCCGTTTTCGTCACTTATACATTTATTCTCAATCGGGGGAAGCAATGTCCTTTTTTACTAATATCAAGGAAAGAAATACAAGCACTCACAAATTATGCCGAGGTCACACGACCCGATCCAATAATATTTAACCTATTGAGGCGTTCAGACCATTTTACAATAGATATACATATTCACCAAGTCAATTAAAAATTCATCAAGGAGAAAGAAAATGCAATATCTCTTTTAAAATGTCAATAAACGATGTCTAGTCTTTTAGAAATTCATTTACATGTTCGATATATTTTATGCTTTTTATATTGACAACAAGATTTGCAAATATTACAAGTAAAGCATGCTATTAGGTCCTAGCTTACCCGTACTTTTAGCATAATAGTAGCTACACACGGACTCTCGTCACCTCGTGTGTACAGAGCCCCCACAAGTAGAAGCACATATCCAATTAATTTACCTATTTGGACAATTTCCTCTTACAAGGTTAGAAAGGAGATTCACCTTGCTTCGAAGTTCTGTAACCGGCATTCCATGCCCTTTCGAAGACTCAAATAGATGCATAACGCTCCAAAACTAGCCAACAATTATGCAAATCTATTAATATATGCTCAATTACTCATGATAAATTCCTAACCTAGATTGAAAAGTTGACAAAAACACCCTTGGGACCACATGTCTGGATTATAAAAATTTTCAAAGATAAGTTGTACCCATGACCACGTGAACTCAAATATATAATTGATTCTCAATTCCATGCCCAAAATCGTGGTCAAAATCAAAAAATATCAATTTTTATGTTTTTTTTAAAATCCCTAAGTTTCTACAATTTTACATGTTTTAATCCATATGTAATCCTTGTATTTAACCCATAACTAGAAGAACTCACTTACCTCTTGATGAGGATGGAACCTCTTCTCAAATGATCTAAACATCGCATAAGACCAAATGAGAAATGAGGAAATAGGCTAATCCTCTGAATAAAAGCCATTGAACCAGACACAGTAGTTGCATTTGTGACCCCTGGATCGCAATTGCGATGGTGGCATTTGTGACAAAGGCATCACAAATGTCGCAAATGCGAAGCAAGCCCACTTTTCCATGGTCGCATTTGCGATCAAAAGCCTTGCAAATGCGAAGAGGATAGCATCGCAAAAGCGATAGCTCCCTCGCAAATGCAATCTTCCTTTAGCAGCCCTAGGTTCGCAAATGTGAGCCTACCTCAGATGCGGCGATCGCATTTGCGACATATTCCTTGCAAATGCGGCCATACTAGAACTAGAAATTACAACTCCGTCACAAAACACTTTGAAGCTAGTTCGAAACTCACCCGAGCCCCTCAGTCTCCAAACCAAACACCCGCACAAGTATAAAAACATAACATGGACTTGTACGAGGCCTCCAAACCAAGCACCCGCACAAGAAATTCAATATTTTTCTTTTGATGTTTAAACTTGTCAAATCACGTTAGATTGACCTCAAATTTTTCACGTAAGTCATATTCGACATTATGGACCTACTCCAACTTCTGAAATTGAAATTCGGCCCCGATATCAAAAAGTCCACTCTTGTCAAATTTCTCATAAACCTTCAAATTTCCAACTTTAGCCAAATGACTCCAAAATGACCCACAAAATTCTAAATTTACATACGATTGTGCTCTTAATACCATAATCACCATACAGAGCTATTCGCAGGCTCGAAATCCCAAGCAAACATCGATAACACTGAAATGCACTTCAACCCAGACTTATGAAATTCTTCCAAGCATACTAACTTCCATAAGAGGTGCTGAAACGTGCCCGGGTCTTTCAAAACTGATCTTGGCATATGCCTAAGTCTGTAATCATCATACGAACCTAGTGGAACCTTCGAATCTCGATGCCATAACTGTTTATTCAACAATCCAATCTTAGTCAATTATTTCAACTTAAAGCTTCCAAAACGAGAATTTTCTCTCCAAATCAACTCCGACCTTCTTAGAATTCAATTTCAACCATGCGTACAAGTCATAATACCTAAAGTGAAGCTACTCAGGGCCTCAAACCGCAGATTGACGTGCTAGAGCTCAAAACGACCGATCAGGTCGTTACATTCTATCCCACTTAATCATACGTTCATCCTCGAACTTGTTGAGAACTACACTGAAGTAGTCTGAAATCACTGCTTAACACCTCGTGCACCTGCTCGTGCTACCACAACTCAGTTGGGCATATATACTCGATCAAATCTAAAGATAACCTCTTTCATTTAGGCAAATAAGCCTTAAAGCCCAGTTTCAACATCTGAATTTCTCTTCTAGGCTTGCTTTCAACATATGAACATCGTATAAATCATCACATAATGAACCGATACAAGATTGCATACCTTTACTGAATTTACACTATGTACCACATCATTCATAGGACCATAATAGCATTCCCTGATCATAATAACCGACATGCCCAGAATCTGATGCCTACAATTCACTTAATGATATGTTTAAGTCTTGTCCCAACTTTTGCAATATCGCCAAGATGGAAGAGATGCGTGGGAACTCATAACCAACTGCCGAGTCAACAAATCATTGAGTCTACACCCCAGACAAGAACCATTACCTCATTCTGGCCAAATAATTATCATTGCTCTTTATTATACTTCATGTACCCCTACTACACCGACCCTAGATCCAATAATGCCGTCTTGGCCAGTATGAACTGCTCAGCAACAAGCCACCCCAGACCTGACCCAAAGTCATATATAATGCCACAATGTGCCAATTGGCTACCAACTCGAACATGATACATCAAAAAAACGAACGCTGGAAGGGAATACTCAACTCATGCAGATAATATGAACTTTCCTTAGAAAATGAAAACAATACACACAAAAATTAGAATATAGAGAACTGTACTAACATCATACTATTGCGGCGCGCAACCCGAACTAAAGATTGAGCTCATACAAGGAGATACATACCGATCTAAATTGTTTATTATGACTAAACATTGAATATCAGCCACAAGCATGCTAAATGCGTAATATCATCCATAGGGAGACAAATAGCTCTATATGCTACAAAACCCATTCATAGCTGAGGTGCTACATATAACCGGAATCACAAGAGACATCCTACTTATATAACACCATCGCTACACAGAACCTCAATGCATAAGAAATTCATCAAGCCATTTCGCAACTCATAAGGCCCAACATAGTGATATGTGAAATAACTGAGGACGAAACGACCTTCCATGTCCGAATACTCCTCCATAAGGAACACTTTGCTAAAATGAATATATCCATCCCGATATAGCACCCACCTTCATGTTTAAATCCATCCATAGGCCTTAAGTTGATTATCATCGCACCGTACTAGACAAATAACCTTCCAAGGGTCCGTATTTACCACTTTTTCTATAACTCACAAGAATAACCATCATATCCGAAGCAAACCTCCATGGTCAATAACCCAATAAACTGAGTGCCCTTCATGCATAAATTTTCAAATTAGTAACATTACCACAACCTTGATACTTGGTTAAAATTTCCAATCAATCAAGTGACTACATGTCACACTCATACAATCTCCCCGTGAGACATTTTCCCACGACCTTCCACACCAGATAACAGGTCTGTATATCCATACCACCAACTGCACTAACAATGTAATTTATAAGAAGAATCCATAACCAGGTTGAAGTCTCTTTCCCAAAACACTAATCTTAGGTGACATTCAAGACCATACCAACTTACTCTAACATTCAAATCCCTTTCATGCTCTTTCGAGCTTGTTGCATACTAGCTAACACCGAACCCCAACCTCGGTTCCTCATTTTCAATTTTCATGCCGCTCAGTGCACCTATGTTAAGATATTCGACTGTAATAGAATTTCATCATAACTCCTGAACCATTAATAGAGTATACATTTCATTATACAGAACCTTTTACTTAACTCATTCCAAGAGAACCATAGCAATACGCAATTAACTTCTCAAAACCGTGGAACATTAAAATCCTCAAGTAGTGGTCTCAACCACCATAACCATTCCAGGATCTACTTACACATACATACCATAATAGTTGAATACTTCCAAGTAAAATCAACTACGGCAGCCGTCGAGCCTCCCACACACCACCACAAATCACATACACAACTTAATCACGCTGAAGGGACTGAGTACCGCTACCATTATACCAATTCAATCATGGTAAACCAATCTAGCTTCTTTTGATTCGTCTTTATCTTGTCTTGGAGTTAATGTTAGCTCCATTACTTATTTCACCAACCTAAATCGGTACTCATCTTAAATGACCCCATTCTATGAGATCACATTATCTCCAAACCCATGAACGGTTTCATACCTTATTTGCATGCATATTCGCATCTTCAACGGATACACCCATTCTAATAATTCCTCTATGAATCTGAAGTCATTTTCTCTTTTTCCTCCAAATGCTACAAAGCAAGCCAAAAACATTATATAACATCTCGAGCTTCTTATCATAATCTGCTTCAAAAGCTCGATCCTTTATTATACTGCAGGCTTGAGTTCTTAGGCACCATATTTTTTAGCCGTTAAATCTACTAGGTGTCACACCTCCTTTATAACACTACAACTCAGAGAAGTGCGTAGATAAGGGAGTTATTACAATTAAAGGACAATCCAAACGAGATTTATTTATTATAAGAGATTTCAGAGTCAACACTTGGGATAATATATGGTGTCCTAAGTCACCGGTTTAAATCTCGAATCAAGGAAGGTTTGACTCTAAATACAGGCTGCGAGCCAGAAATCCAGGTAAGGAAGGAGAAAGTGTTAGGCATTCCCGAGTTCAGTGATTCTAGCACAGTCGCTCAATTGTTATATTCGGCTTAATTATCTGACTTTAGAACAATTTTGAACCTTTGTTTATTTTTTAAAACTTCAACCGCTTTATTCATTATAGGAATATTGCAAACTTTCAAAACATGTCTTGTACCACGTTACATAAATGTACCCGCGATCTTCGACATATTTTGACGTTGTTTAGATTTTGATTTGGGTCACATAAGTGCATACCCGAAATTAGGAAGATAATATTATTAAAAGGACACGCCTAAAGCAACTACGTGTTCTTAACTTTGCGAGGGCCGTGGGATTTTACTAAACAGCGCCCCTCGAATTCTAAGGATTTAAGAGGAATAGTTAAATGAGGGCCACACATTTTGGATTTTATTTGTCGCGACGCACCTCAAATTATTTTGAAAAAAAAATCATAACTATGTCACACGAACATATACGAAATCATGATAATACATTAAATTGCCCAAAGGTTCATGGTCTGATTATTTACATCTAACATCACATCGCGACTCAATACAGTCAAAGGCACACGCAAACAGTTGCAATCCAATTTCAATCTTTAAAAGTTCCATCTTAACTCTGGTCAAACAAACCCACTATAGATCTAGTGGAACAAATATAGTTTATTTTTTAGCAGGATAATCCCTTCTTTGTCATCCAAACAAACCAAAGACATGAAGGTGCCACTTAAATTAAGAATTGTAAATGTAACCACTTAAAAAACCATACAAATTGTTTACTCAGGAAGACTATGAGAATATGTATTGAATCATAGGCATACGGACATACAAAAGCTGATTTTGAAGTGAATGCATTCCTTTCAACTTTAAAGTCCATGTTCGGAACAACACTTTACAATTATAAGCTCAATAACGAAGGATAATGAATCAAAATCACTGATAATACTCAAACCACATAATCTTACTCAATCAACTTTAAAACATAGAAACAGAGATAGAAAGGAGAAGGGATCGACTTGAGCAATATTTGTTTAATTAGTTCGATTTGCAAAATAGTTACAAGTTGAATTCAAGCTGTAACAGCAAAAGGGAACTCCACCGCGAACCTCAAACAATGACGAACTCAGAGCGACAAACGACGACCTAAAGTCTTGTTCTGTTTCTCTGATTATATCAATGGATCGATCATCCAAGACGAACTCGAGCTCAATCGAAATGTGTATGTTCGGGTGTTGTTTTGGACTAATTTTTGGAAGAAGGGGTGAAGGAGTTATGTTTTCCTAGGAGTCACGGCTGTGTATGGTCGTGGTCAGGGGTGGTTGGCGAGTTTGAGTGTAGAGGGAGCGACTAGTGATGGGGTCTGGGCTCGTTTGGTCGTCGATGTGATGAGAGGTGGTATTGAAGGGTGGTCTGGATCATCAGTTCTTGAAAAGAGCAGGCACCGATGGAGGAACAGTCGTTTAGAAGTGGGATGGTTAGAAGAAGATGATCTTCATGGGGGGCCGCTTTTGGGCGCAGCTCTCCTCCTCAGCCTGTCCAGTCACTCTCTTTTCTCTATGTATAGATCTAGGTTTTGTTTTTATTAGTTAGGATAAGGGTAAGGAAATGGGCTTGGGGTTATCGGGTTTGGGCAGAAAAATTATGGTTTGGACTAGTTTTGGTTTTAAAAATGGCTCAATTACTTAATTTAAAACCCCATTGCAATTAACTCTTTATTCTCTTTCTTTTCTTTTTCTTTAGTTAAAAATTCTAGGAATTAACAATCCTTAATCAATCTATTATTGTAGAAATTAGAATTCTTTATTTATTTTTAGCACTAAACAATTAATTAACTTTAAACTAAGAAATAATGCAAATTTTAAGAGTAAAAGATAAATTGTAAAAAATGACAATTCTTAGTATTTTTATATGATTTAAAAATGTTAAAAACGCATGAAATGCAAATAAACAAAAAAAATTCCTCGAATTAATAAAAAATATATTTTGGTATATTATTTAGGAGTTATTCTCATGTAGGGCAAAAATCACGTGCTCACAGTTGCCCATCTTTTCTCAGAAACTCGAAGGGTTTTCGTTCAAAGATAAAGTGAGCGGATACGAGCGAATTTTTCCCATTTGGATACTCCGCGGGAAGAATTTTTGAAAGATTTGACCGAACCTTGCTTCAGAGATTGCCTACATATCCTTGGCTATAAAGGAATCAGGCTAGTGTAGTACAAAAAGTGAGTTAGATAAAGGAGTATGCTGAGGTAAAGTTTCGGTCGAGGTGCCGTTCCGCCGAGGTTCTGGTCCGCGGTCTTGTTATTACATTAACATCAAAATAATGAAAAAGACTAGCTCAGCCTGTCAACTACGAGATACAAGATTTCTATCTATAAGTCTTCTGAAGCTTGATCTTGAGTCTTGAGTGGTTCTTCATTCAAACTTTATATTTCAACCTTGACGATTGTTAGCTTTAGGTGCTAGCTCATTCTTCTTCAGCTTTTCAAATTAAGACCGGACATGTAGTGCTTGTGACCTCAACCATGCCTTAAAAAGTTCACATCTTTCATATGCTTTTCATTTGGATTAACTTCTTGCTTTGTTTTGTTTTCTTCTTTTTTTCTTTCACCTCGGACTGTTCACTTGCATTCTTGCCACGAGCTTCTTTTTTTGGCCACTTGAATCGTATTCAGAAGTGAATTCCCTTATTCTCCAGGTGAGACCTTGATTGATAATATTTGAACTGTATTCCCTTGTTCTCCAGGTGGATGCCCGATTGCTGAACTCGAATTGTGCTCCCTTGTTCTCCAGGTGGGCACTTGATTACCAAAACTTCAACTGTATTCCCTTGTATCCAGGTGGGCACCTGATTGCCAACAACTTGAACTTTATTCCCTTGTTATCCAGGTGCGCGCCTGATTGCTAAAAACTTGAACGTATTCCCTGAGACTGCTGCCTTTGTACCTGATCACAACAAAAAAAACAAAACAAAAGAAATTCTTTCTGCCCTAGTTTGGTGCTGGGTGCATCTGTGAATGTTCAAATCCCGCTACGAACTATATCTAAAATTTGAAAGCTAAATCCCATTACCCAGGAGGGTCCTCACAACTCTTAACTAATGACAAATTTAAGATTAGGCTGTGTTCTCTAAAGGTATTATTTTCTACTATGTCTTGTTATCTGAGTTATATCTGATGGGGACCAGTAATTAAAGCTACATCCCATTATCCAGGAGGGTCCTGACAACTCTTAATTAGATGGCAAATCATGTCTGTTGGGGATTAGTATTTAGAGCTACATTCCATTATACAAGAGGGTCTTGAAAGCTTCTATAATTAAATCCCATTATCCAGGCGGGTTCGGATGGCTCTTGTTGGGGAAATATTTATGCCTGACCATGTTACCACTGACTGTTTGAGTTTTAAACTAAGTCCAATATTCCAGGAGGGTCCTGATAACTCTTAACTGAATCCTATATCAACATGCAAGTCACTTTATGCTCTTTGCTATTCATTAATATCTCCAGCCTTTAAAAAGTCCCATTTTCCAGGAGGGTCCTGAGGATTCCAAATTAAATGCCAATTCTAACTCTCGGTTTTCTCTGCTAGGTTTGCTAGTTAAAGTTACGTCCCAGTATTCAGGATAGTCTTGCAATAAAGAAAAGCACAACAAACGAAATTTTCTGCCTCAATTTGCGCGAGGAAGATTTGTAAGTTGTTAGCAAAATTGTTACCACGTATACTATTTATGCAATGATGAGAGTAAACTAAAGACTAGACTAGAATGTGCATCTCCTATGAGTAAAACCAACACTTTGACTAGCAAATGCGTCTGCTAAAATAAAACCTGAATGAACCAAACTAGGAATTGCATCTCCTATGAGTAAAACCAAGATTTTGACTAGCAAATACGTCTACTAAAATAAAATCTGAATGAACCAAACTAGGAAGTGAGTCTCCTAGGGGTCTGCTAGAATAAAACATGAATGAACCAAACTAGGAAGTGCGTCTCCTAGGGGTGAAATTAAATGACCAAGGCTATGAAGTGCGTCTGCTAGGGGTGAATTTAAGTGACCAAGACTAGGAAGTGCATCTCTTAGGGGTGAAAACTTCAGTGACTAAAACTAGGAAGTGCGTCACCTATGAGTAAACTCTTAGTTTAGGAAGTACATCTCCTAAAAGAATAACTTGAAAGACCATGATTAGGAAATACGTCTCCTACAGGTAAAACTTCAATGAACCAGACTAGGAAGTGCGTCTCCTGGGGTCGAACTTAAATGACTCAAATTAGGAAGTCCGCCTCCTATGAATAAACTCTTAATTTAGGAAGTGCGTCCCATATGAGTAAAACTTCAATTACGCGAACTAGGAAGTGTGTCTCCTATGAATGTATTTAGAAGACAAAACCTAGGAAGTACGTCTCCTATAAGTAAAACTTCAATGATTCAGACTAGGAAATGTGTCTCCTACGATTGAACTCTTAATTTAGGAAGTGCGTATCCTATGGGTAAAAATTCAATTACTCAAACTAGAAAATGCGTCTCCTATGAATGAATTTTAATGACCAAAGCTAGGAAGTGCATATCATATAAGTAAAAATTCAACGATTCGAACTAGGAAGCGCGTCTCCTATGAATGAACTCTTAATTTAGGAAGTACATGTCCTATGGGTAAAACTTCAATTACTCAAACTAGGAAATGCATCTCCTATGAGTGAATTCTTAACTTAGGAAGTGCGTCTTCTACAGGTATATCTTAAAAGACCCATACTAGGAAGTGCATCTCCTAACGGGTAAAACTTCAATGAACCAGACTAGGAAGTGCATCTCCTAGGGTCAAAATTAAATGACTCAAACTAGGAAGTGCGCCTCCTATGAATGAACTCTTAATTTAGAAAGTGAGTCTCCTACATGTGTAAATCAACTTAAAAAGTGTGTCTCCTAGCGGTGAAACTTCAGTGACTGAAACTAGAAAGTGCGTCTCCTATGAATGAACTATCAATTTACGAAGTGCGTCTCCTATAGGTGTAAATAAACTTAGGAAGTGCATCTCCTAGGATTAAAACTTCAATGACTCAAACTATGAAGTGTGGCTCATATGGATGGACTATCAATTTAGGAATAGCATCTCCTACAACAGAATATAACTTGAAAAAACTTAGACTAGGCAGTGTTTTTCCTAGAGGTGATGTGTGACCCTCTCAATAGCCTTTGTGTATGAATCATTGGGGCATTATATCTGAAAAATTCAAGCTTCCGAACTTTGATATGAACATAGGCTTCAATCCCGTTATCAGATAAAGAAAACTTGTGAGTTTAGACATAGTGATTGGTTTGTGGCCTTGACTTTGAGGGCGATTGCTCCTTCAATTGCCATGATAACTTTGATTTCACCTTGAAAGACATTGCTTGCTTATTGACTAACACTTTCCTGCTACCCTTATCATAGAAAATACCTCTTCTCCGTTTAGACCCAATACCCTCTATCTGTTGCATTGCCCATGATATGATATTTACAAAATCTTCGTGTTTCATATGAATCCCAAAGCACTTCAATTGCCACCCACTCGGTGCATATGATGTTCTTTCTTGACTTAAACTACTAGTCTTGGCCTTAAGGTCTATTGCTCCTTCACTTGCCATGATAATTCTGATTTTCGCTTAGAAGACCTTGCTTGTCATTTGGTTAACCACTTTCTCTATCAATTCGTCATAGAGTACCTTTGATTTGTTCACCTAACATCCGCTATCTGTTGCATTGTTCATGAATTGGTATATACGAAACCTTTGGATTTCACATGAATCCCAAAGCACGTTGATTGTTACCAGCTCCGTGCATACATTGTTATTTCTTGACTAATGCTACTTTGATGGTCTAGCCAGATCCCATTTTGTGCAATGGGAAAGCTGGTGGCATATTTTGAGCATTTCTCACTTTTTTTGACCAAACAGACTTAAGAAGAAGGAGTAAACAAAACAAAAGGGAATAGAGTAAAGGATAACGGAAAGAGATAATCCTAACAAGAGAACTACACACTTATCATATGTGGATACCAACTCTAATGACCATGACACACACCTTTGGATTATCAAGCAAGTCTAATATTCAATTCAAGTTGCACCTCTTTGCCATGAAACTGGGCTTCAATGCTCCGATTTTCCAATCTTATTCACGATCCTTTTTCGACTTGTGGTGCCTGAAGGGTTTTCACCATGAAGCCTCTTTCATTTTGTTCTTTCTCTCAACTTACAGTCGCCTCAAGGTGCCCGTGAAGGTTTTCACCAATAAGACTCTCTCATTCTTATTTCTCTCAGCTTCTATCGCCCTATGGTGTCTGTGAGGGTTTTCACTAATAAGACTCTCTCATTTTCATTATTTTGCCTGCTTGGGCCCGAGTGTTGCCCCTGATATGAATCACCTACTTGATTTGACATCTCTCGAACACTGATCATAAGGTCTTTCTTTGGACCATAATGTGGGCTTTGGATAATGTTAGAAAGAAAGGCTATTAAAGACTCAAAATAATTCAAATGGATCATAAGTTGCAACTTTGGGAACCAAATTTTCTTATAACAACCACAACTTCTGCCCCAGTTTCTTGCTTGGGGACCATTGGATTTTTATTTTGATAGGACCGAACCGTGAGGCCTCCTACGTATCCTTAAAAGGAATCAGATCGAACTTAGTTCATGACACATGAATTACTTTGTTTGTTGTGATTATCTCTATTATTTTTCTTTCTTTTTTCTCTTTTTTCCTTCTTTTTTTTTTCCTTTTTTGTTGTTTTTCTTCTCTTTTTCTCTTTTTTCCTTCTCTTTTCATTCTTTTCTTTCTTTTTCCTTTGACTATCTTTTGCGCTTGCGTTTCTGAACTTTTCTTACTGATTCCGAAAGATGGGTGTGAAAGAAAATAAATAAGGCTCAAATGGGTAACGAAGGATAAAGTGTTTAGATAGCAGAACTAAATACCTTCGTCATTCCAATCTCCAAAACATGCCAAGTACAAACAACAAAATAAAAAAAAACAAGAAAAACATTTCTAACATCTTTTGATTTATACCAAACTTGATAACCATATCCACACATTTCGCCTTCTACATTTGTTGAATACAAAGCACCATTGGACAACACTCTCACTCTCCTTATCATGAACAGCCTATGTCAATTTGGCAAACTTGCCGTTAGCTTCAACCCAATATGGTATGATCCATTTCAATAGGGTTTCTTTATGTTCTATCTACCCTAGTTTCACATGTTTCGAGATTCAAATGAGTTCAATGTGCCCATATATGTTCTTATTTCCCTCAAGTGCCCTTATATCTTCAAAATTGTCTTATTGATTCCTCGCTAAACTGATTTTTAATGATCAGGCTAAGAATTATGCTGTGCATGTCATGTCACTAGAACCAACATGAAAAGAACTATAAGAGGAGAACAGAAGTAAACAGAAATGACTAGAAATAGCAGAAAACAAAGAACTGCATTAGACAAATGGGGAAAGAGTTTGGACAACAAAACAAGCACAATAAATTGAGGTACAACCCTCAGAACAAACCTTGACAAAACTAAATGAGATACTGCAACCAAAGGAACTAGACAAAATAAAACGATAGAAGGGTTTGAGTTACAAGACAATATCCAGATTACAACCCCGAAATAACCTGGACAATAGAAATAACAACAAACTAAGCCTCCAAATCTCCTCACCGGATGACCAAAAAATGGAGCGTCTTTCCAATTACCAAGCACATTATCTTAGCCACTGAATTCTACATCAATAATACTAGGAACTTCACAAGTCTTCATCACATTGTTCATAATAAGTTGCTTTTGGGTTTATTTTGTTTCTCATTCATACGATCAACCTTTGATAGTGCTGAAATCTTAGTGACACATGGGCCTCCGAGGCTCCTAGAAGAGTTCTCACATTTATTTAAAAATCAATCATATCCACCATATGCGCCTGACTATGCACAGGTGATGGACTTTGGCTAGTGTCTGCTGCATCCGGATTTGGCACGACAATATCTCCTGCATCAGTAAGATTCTGACTTGCATTGTTTAGATTCCAACACTTCTCTATGTCATTCCCTGGGGGATCTGAGCAATATGCGCATGTTTGAGCAAAATCGAACTTCTTTGGAAGAGGGTTTGGCATTTTTATCTGGATCGGCTTCAACATGTCCAATTTCCTTAGCCTCTGAAACAGACTGGCATATGATTCTCCTAATAGAGTGTAGGTTTTCTTCTTCCGCAACCTCTCTTTATAAAATGCTTGATTGTGCCGGAAACCTGATCCAGGGGGTTTTCGGTAGGCTCGTGGATGGTAGATAGGCATATTATGGAGCTGGGTACTGGGAAAGTGATGTTTGACTTTGGAAGTTCTCTGGAGAGAAGTAGCATTGGGGAGGGTCATCTGGTGCACAAGGATATCCACGGGGATGATGTCGAGGCTGGTAGTGTCGATCAGGAAAGCCCATCAGATCATCTATTTTGTTTCGCTTTCTTTCACCCAAGCTTACTGGGATATTCTGAATGTCTTCCGAACAACCCACGATTTTGCCTGACTTGATTCCTTCTTCTACTAGCTCCCTCATTTTCAACACATCATTGAAATGGTTTACCAAGGCTGGGATCAAATGACATAAGTAGGTGGGTCCCTGGGCTTGTAGGAAAAGCTCAACCATTTCTTTTTCACCAATCGGGGTATTGACTCGAGCAGCATGCTCCCTCCATCTGAGCCCAAACTCTCTAAAGCTTTTCTCTGGCTTCTTCTCCATTTTATATAAGGAAGAGCAGTTTGGAGTAATGCCTGATTTGCATTGGAAGTACCGAATGAAATCTTGAGCCATGTCACCCAAAGCAGGCCATTTACTTACATCTTGCCGAGTATGCCAGTCCAAAGCTGTCCCAATCAGGATTTCACTAAAATACGCCATCATCACGTCACCTTTCTCGCCAACACTTCTCATTTTACTATAATAACCCCTCAGATGGGCTACCGGATCTCCACACCCATCATACAAGCTAAACATTGGCACTTTGAACCCCTTGGGCAGGCGAACGTCAAGGGATGCATACAATTCTTTGTAAGACATGTCACGCTAGCCTCCCATTCCTTGCTTAATCTTTAAGGACTATTTTATGCCTTTCAGCTTCCTGGATATCTCATCTTGCCCTTCTTTTCCTATTACTTTTTCAAAGTTAGCATGAAGTTCACCCTGATGGCTCTTCCTATATGAGTCATTAACCTTGTGGGCAACCTTTGAGAAGTGATATTGAGCATCATGAGCTTTGACTGGGTATTCATTATTGGGGATAGTGGAAATGACAAGAGGGCAATTTTGGGCAAAGATAATTAGAGGACGAATGATGGAGCTACTAGGGTGGTTGGGGAAGTTGTGATAAGCAGGAAAATCTAGAGAGTATGGGAATCATCTGGCACTACGACCGGAGATTGGGTAAGGGTAGCATCTAAGAAGCTAGGTGGCGGGGGTGGTGCCTTCCCAGTCATCCAGGCGTGATACATATACATATCCGCAATGTGTTGTCTTAACATCCTTACCTCTTCAACCAACCCATCTTCCCGTACAACCAACTCAGTTCTTTTGTCATCTACCATTGCCTTTCAGCTTTATGTTGTAGAGAAAAATTACCACTTTAAAAAATCACAAACCAACCACCCTTCTCTATTTTATGACAAAAGGAACAAAATTAGTTCATCACGTTAAAGTTAGGGAATTTAACAAATAAAATATTATATTGTGTGTAATGCACCTAGTCACAGTTATCGATTCTAACATGACTTTGTGGGTATGAAGGTCATATGGTATCATCCCAATTTATTCATTTCAATCTTCTCTTTTCTTTCCTTTTCTAGCACTTGCTTGCTCATTTTCCTTCATCTTTTTCTTCTGATTGGCACACTTTTCTTTCCTCTCATTTCTCACATCCCATAATTTCATCTCTTTTTTTTTTCTTTTTTTAATCCTTATTTTTTTCTCTTCTTTTTTTTCTTTTTTTAATAAAACGAAAAATGATTCGATCGAACCCTTTGTAGGTTTCCTACGTATCATTACCCTGCATGAATCAAATCTTTGCGTAGTTCGAGCAGATCGTGAGTAAAGTAAACAAACAAACATTCTCATTTTCTTTTCTTTTCCTCTTTATTACCTTAATGACTACTTTGATGAGCAAAGAGAAATAAAAGAAGAAATCCCTTTTTTTTGTTTGAATTTTCTAGACTTAATGTTCTATGACTTATTCTAAACTCAACCTTAATGAGCATATATATTTTTTTGGCTTTTTTTTTCTATTCGAGACACTCTATGAGAAATTATTAAGGAAACCCCTTAGAAGAAAAAAAAATTTAGATTTTTTTTTTCAAGAAGAAAATCTAAAGAGTAAATCACAGATTTTTTTTTTGAATTTTTATTTGATATCGTGACACGAGATTTTGAAACAAGCAATAAAAATAAAATACAATATTTGGATTTCAATTTTGATTGCCTAAAGGAGAAATTCTAATGATAAACAAGATAGAGTATATCGTTTTTCCTCTATGTACAATGTCCTAGAGTTCTTCTAAACCAAAAAGAGGTTTTTTTTCATTAGTTTTTCATTAGTTTCCCAAAGAATAAAACCTAAAAAGAAAATCATTTTGAATTTTTGGAATTAATATCTGAAAGAAACTTTTAAAGATGTGCTACAAGGAAATTATTTTTGTTTTGAATTTTTAGTTTACTATACTAAAGGAAGTACAAATTTTTTTTAATTTCTAGATACTATTTTCCTAAAATAAAACCACCTCAAACCTTCTTTTCTTTGTTTTTTTCTCTTGATTTCTAGGAGTAATATTTCTAAAGAAAACTCGAACGGAAATATAAAAACACAAAATATCCTTTTTTTGATTTTTGAGTTACACCACATCTTTCAAATACAATATAAAAAGTAAAATAACTAAAAACTTGACATTACTATACCAAAATAGAAAGTGAAAGATGACATCAAAAAAAGCATACTCAAAAAATAAAAACAAAAAATAAATCTCCTTAAGCAACTCCTGAATGCAGTGGTCCTGTGGTATCTTTCATGCTCCAACTTCGGTAAGTAGATCCACATATGTATGAGAAAACTTAAACCAACACTATGTGAGACAATAACATTTCCTATTAGAGTCATGTAAGACATCGTTGCGATTAGTTTTGCAAAATGACTTATTTAGTTAAAAGGTAGCCCTAGATGTGTAAAATTTGGCCAAGATCCCGCAAAGCCAAGAACCTAAGATTTACTATGAAGGCTGGACCCTATGTGGGTTGCCTACGCATTACGCCCTGAAAGACGAGAATCAGGTTTCTATAGTTCGGGCAGAGTTGATATGGGCGAGAATTAAAAAAGAATAACTTAGAAAAAATATTCTTTTTTTTTGTCTTTGTTATTTTTAAAAAAAATGATGAAACCTGTAAACACTTTATGGATTTTTTTTTTCATTTGATTTTTTGACTTTTGAAAAATGATAAAAAAAAAAGTAAAATCTTTTGAATTTTTCATGCTTTTTTTGTCTTTTTCTTAATAAGAATGTAACAAAAACATAACCAGGCCATACTTGCTTTTTTGTCTTCACCCTTCACCCTGTCTTTTTCTTTTTCATTTTTTTCTTTCGTTATTTTCGCTTGTGCTTTTTTTTAATTTTTTCATTTAGCCTCAGCTATCATTGATCTGCCAAATGATCATTTTACCCTTGAATATATGCGACATGTAGCACATAGGATGCATCAAGATGGTCTTTTATTTTAAGGGTATACCTGTCCTAGACGGACCCAACCCCTGTGTCAAGTCACCTAAGTTAAGTACATGATGCAAACAAACATTTCTACCAGGGATCCGACATGAGGCTGAGTTATTCTAGGTTCAAAACCTAGGAATTTGTTCTAGACTTGTGTACCCGAGGGAACAAATTGAGCCGAGGAGAGGGCTATGTACCGGGAACCAAAAGGCCATCTAGCTTTGTAACTTGTCCAATCCTCTTTCTTATTTCATAGTATGACACTAACAGAATAGGGAGTCTCGACCAGCGAGCACATCCCCGAAGATGACAAGAGAACGGTTTCGCAGCAGTTTATATACATTTCAAATAATATCATAGCCGTAAAAGAGACATTTAGCACATTAGGCCCAAACATGTAATAAAATTATATAACAGATAAAGGAAAATATAACAATTCATCTAAGATCAAATTCTGAACTCTGAACTAGAGATTCTGGGTTTAATCCATAGCAGAGTCGCCAGAGTTGTCACACCTCCTTTTAAACACTACAACCCCACAAATGGCATAAGATAAGGTAGTTTTTAAAATTAAAGGACAATCGAAAGGGGGTTTATTTATTTTAAGAGATTTCTGAGTCGCCAATTGAGGTAATTTATAGTATCTCAAGTCACTGTTTTAAATCCCGAATCGAGGAAGGTTTGACTCTGTATACAGTCCTTGAGCCAGAAATTCGGGTAAGGAATTCTGTTAACCTGGGAGAAGGTGTTAGGCATTCCCGAGTTCCGTGGTTCTAGCACGGTCGCTCGATGGTTATATTCATCTTAGTTATCTGACTTTAGAACAATTTTGAACCTATGTGTATTTTTCAAAACTTGAACCGCTTTATTCATTTTAGGAATATTGCAACACTGTCAAAACACGTCTTGTACCACGTCACATAAATGCACCCGCGGTCTTTGAAATATTATGACATTGTTGAGATTCCAATTTGGGTCACATAAATGCGCACCCGAATTTTTGGAAGATAATATTACTAAAAGGACGCGCCTAAAGCAACTACGCATTTTTAACTTTGCTAGGGCCATGTGGATTTGCTAAATGGCGCGCCTCAAATTTTATGGATTTCAGAGGAATAGTTAAATTAGGGCCACATATTTGGATTTTATTTGGCGCGGCACACCTTAAATTATTTTGAAAAAAATCATAACTATGTCATGCGAACGTACACCCAATCAAGATAATACATCAAATCTCCCAAACGTTCACGGTCTGATTATTTACATCTAACATCACCTCGCGACTCAATACAACCAACGGTATACGCAAACAGTTGCAATCATTAAAAGTTCCATCTTAACTCTCGTCAAACCAACCCAATATAGTTCTAGTGGAACAAATATAGTTTATTTTTAACACGATAATCCCTAATTTGTCAATTAAACAAACCAAAGATATGAAGGTGCTAGTTAAATTAACAATTGTAAATGTAACCACTTGAAAAAACATACCAATTGTTTACTCAGGAAGACTACGAGGGCATAAAGACATAGATAAGCTGATTTTGAAGTGAATGCATTCCTTTCAACTTTAAAGTCCATGTTTGGAACAACATTTTACAAATATAAGCTCAATAACGGAGGATAATGAATCAAAATCACTGATAACTCTCAAAGCACATAATCTTACTCAATCAACTTTCGAACATAGAAACACAGATAGAAAGGAGAAGGGATTGACCTAGCAATATTTCTTTAATTTGTTGATTTGCAAAACAGTTACAAGTCGAATTCGAGTTGTAACAGCAAAAGGGAACTCCTCCGCGAACCTCGAACGACGACTAACTTAGAGCGACTAACGATGACCTAAAGTCCTATTCCGTTTCTCTCATTATATCAATGCATCGACCATCAGAGGCGAACTCGAGCTCAATCAAAATTTTTATGTTCAAGTGTTGTTTTGGTCTAATATTTGGAAGAAGGGGTGAAGCAGTTGTGTTTTCTTGGGAGTCGCGCCTGTGTTCTGGTTGTTATGGTGCTCGTGGTCAGGGTTGGTCGGCGAGTTTGAGTGTAGAGAGAGAGCGGCTGGTGACGAGGCCTGGGCTCGTTTGTCGTCAATCTGATGAGAGGTGGTATTGAATGGTGGCCTGGCTTGTCAGTTGTTGAAGAGAGCATGCATCGATGGAGGGACGAGCATTTTAGGGTGGGGTGGTTCGAAGAAGATGATCTTCAAGGGGGTCTCTTTTTGGGCGTAGCTCTCCTCCTCGGCCTTTCCAGGCGTTCTTTTTTCTCTATGTATAGCTCTAGGTTTTTTTTATGGTTAAGGGTCAAATATATCCTTGTACTATAAAAAATAGGCCATATTTATCCTACGTTTAAATTTTTTATCAAATATGTCCGCACCGTTATACATTAGGGCCATATATATCCCTCAGACGTTAAAACATCATTCCATATTTTTCGTGGCACGTGGCATCTTATGATTGGACCAGACGACCCGCCCCATTCATTTAATTAACGCCACCCAGACCCAGCGTATTAAACACTATGACCCAGCGTTATAGCACCATCTCAAATGACCCAGTGTTCTATCTCATAACTGTCAACATCTTCATCATCAAAATCATTAAATCCTACCCCTGGTTTCCACTGGTTTCCCAGGTGCAGGGCATTCCGTTTCATAACCTTTTGGAGGCCTGCTGCTCTTGTAGAAATCATCTTCATTGTCCCTAGAAGTATCTCTTTGTTCTCGCCTATCTAGGGGAAAATCTTCATCCAATTTCTGAGAATCTGCATACTCGAAGGTAGCCACTTCCACGCCATCTGGTTCATCATCATCAAAATCAAAATCCCATGCATTAGAAACATCTTGCCGGCGAGATACCTTGTACATCTGCATCCTGGGTCCATGTTGCCTCTCCTGCTGTTGAGTGACCATATACTCATCAGCTAGGCGCTTGCATTCCCAATGAAAACACACCACATTTCTTCTATAATTCAAGAAATTGCACCTGCCAATTGACAAAAGGAAATAACCATTTTTGTCATTGCCACAAAAAGGATAAACAAATATACAAGAAATATATTAGAAAGTGAAAGCTTGAGGTAAAAGAAGTCCTTCGACAAATTTTTCCCAAACATTCACACAAATAGATTTTGTGACCCAGTGATTTTGTGAAAGATTTCCTTCTAAAGCATTTGTTGCAAGGCGCAACTCAGTTAGTCCAGAAAAACTAAAAATACTCTCAGGTATGGCTCCCTTTAACTGATTCTCTCCCAAGTGCAAACTTTCCAACCGCAAAAGTTGTTTAATAGACCCAGGAATGATTGGAAATGGGGCTATAACGCTGGGTCATAGTGTTTAATATGGGGATTTTTACCTATACATCACATATAGCAAACCTTATTACCATTATTATGCCTTTTTTGGTTATTACGCTCATATTCCATGTTTTTGTTACCAAAAATGTACCGAACGAAATTTTGTTGATCTTGCAGCCTACAATAACGCTGTTATTAAGGCTCCACAGTATGTTAAATATTTTGTAGCCTAAAATAGCGCCTGTATTTAAGGCTCCCAATTAATCTTTGATTTTGTACCAATTAAATGCTCAATCAAAGACGGTAAAATCTCATATACAACGTGAATCTCTCCGCTTTTCTTTTTAGAATCTCTCCTCTTTTCTGTTTCGAAAAGCAGTCATTCTTCCATTAAAAATCAGAATTTGTAGTTATTCCGTTATCGTCAGGTTCGAAAATCAGAAATTGTAGTTCTTCCGTGATTGCCCGTTTCAAAAATCTTTCATTTTTCTACATCAAATACTGAAAATCATAATTGACACCATGATAGTCAATCAGTACGGAGATTCTACAATGTCAAAAGTTCCGATAATGCTGAAATTTAATGGTTATTGGGATAACTATGGCAGATTCCGAGATTTTGAAGCTGATGCCATTTTGGTTTAAATGCAAGCTACGGAATTCTCCAGTCTACAATTACAGAACAATTATCGATTGATACATTGGATAAAATTGTAGAAATAAAATATATTGTGAATGATAATTGTCCTCCGTTGCAGATTAGGAACGATATGGGTGTTCGTGTATATATGGAAACCAAAAAAGAGAATAAAAACTTAGGTTCGTATCCCTTATGTATTAGCGTAAGAGATTTCAATATGGAATTGGCAATCACCAATGAATGCCCCATCAGTATAGGTAAGTTTGCTTCGAAACCGAAATCTGAGATTTTTGTGTTCTCTAATCAACTACAATTTGACGCCATTTATCTATACGGTATATACAATGTGAATGTATTGTCTGCAGGTTCTTCAGGATCATTAAGGTTAATAGAAATTCCATCTTCACCAGCTATTGCGGAATATCAAAATGAAATAATAATTGAATCTTCTCAAACATGTATTGAAGAAGGACAAGTGTACCAGGACAAGAAGATGATAGTTGGTGCAATGAAGAATTATGCAGTTATGCAGAAGTTCCAGTTCAGAGTGAAAAGATCAAGTTTAGAAGGTATGTGGTTAGTTATTGATTTGAAAAATTACTGTATTATTTCTATGTAGGTAGTTGTAGTTAAAATTAGTCAATTGTAGTTAATTGTAGTTAGTTGTAGTTAATTGTAGTCAGTTGTAGTTAATTGTAGTCAGTTGTAGTTAATTGTAATCAATTGTAGTTCATTGTAGTCAATTGTAGTGACGTGAAAGCCATTTTGTAGGTAATTGTAGTCAGTTGTAGTTAATTGTAGTCAATTGTAGTTCATTGTAGTCAGTTTGTAGTTAATTGTAATCTTAATAAATATGTCTGAAATTGGATTTTTTTGTAGCTACTGGTTTGTATGTGTTGCTGAGAACTGCAAATGGCATTTCAAGGCAACGTCTATTCATGATTCATCATTGTTCAAGATAAGAAGTTTTAGCCGACAACACACATGTTGCCGAATGGACGAAACATTCATAAAGCGCAAATGTACTGCAACAGTAGTTGGTAGCATTGTCGTTCCAAAGTTTTGTGATCCTAAGACTGTTTACACGCCAAAGGAAATACAAAGTAACATGTTATCCGAACATGGAGTTAACCTAAGCTACATGCAAGCATGGAGAGCAAAGGAAAAAGCATTACAGTTTCTGAGAGGGAATCCGTGTGACTCGTACAACAGATTACCAAAATATTTTTACATTCTTGAGAAGAATTATCCCGGTTCTATTATTAAATTGAAGAAGGCAGCAGATGATTGCTTCTTGTATGCATTTGTTGCTCTTTGTACATCAATAAATGGTTGGCGACATTGTAGGCCGGTAGTAATGGTTGATGGGACATTCTTAAAATCAGCATATAGGGGTATTATGCTGACAGCAAGCACCATGGATGCAACAGGTAATAGATGTAATAATGTTGTAGTTATGATGTAGTTAGTTTGTATTTATATAAATCAATGTAGTTAAATTGCCTAAATTCTCCATATATATTTGTATTTAATAGTTAGTCTCATGTTATGTCTACAAATTGTGGGTTCTATTTTGCCCTTGGCATATGCTGTTGTTGATTCTGAAAACGACACGTCTTGGAGGTGGTTCTTTGAACAATTCAAGGAGGCATTTGGTGAAAGACCTTCTATGCTTGTTGTCTCAGATAGGCATGATAGTATATCGAAGGCAACATCAGTTGTCTATCCGGGAATGGCACACTACTTTTGCATGTGGCATATATGGACAAATAGAAGGTCAAAATTCAAGAAGGCACATCTACAATTACATGAATTGTACTTTGCTACAGCGTGGTCATATACTCTGGATGAATTCAATGAAAGGATGATGAAGATTCAGGAGGTAGACCCACGTGTATCGTCTTACCTATATGATATTGGCTATCATAGATGGTCAAGAGTACATGCAACGGCGAATAGAACTTTTACTATGACGTCAAACATTGCAGAGTCGTTGAACGCTGTAACAAAGGAGGCAAGAGAGCTTCCAGTATTTGATCTATTGGAGTATATGAGGACTATTCTAGAACGTTTGACAAAAGATAAGTTATTGAAGGCAAAGGGTACTTTCACATTACTTGGGCACAAATTCAACAAAGAATTGGAAGATAACAATACATTATCCCAGAAACTAAAGGTAATATATTCTTGTTTGGTGCAGAAAAAAAACAAAAAAAGTAGTAGCTGTTGAAGTTGTTTCCAGTGTGTTTTTCAAATGTTGTCAAATGTGGGTAAATGTAGTTAACGTTTATATGCAGTATTTCCAGTGTGTTTTTAAAATGTAGTCAAATGTGGGTAAATGTAGTTAATGTTTATATGCAGTGTTTCCAGTGTATTTTTAAAATGTAGTCAAATGTGGGTAAATGTAGTTAAGGTTATATGCAGTGTTTCCAGTGTGTTTTTGAAATGTAGTCAAATGTAGGTAAATGTAGTTAACGTTTATATGGAGTTTGTTTGTAGCTGATTTGTAGTTAACTGATTGTTGCTAACATAGTTAACTTATTGGCACCTTATTATTTTCTTTTTGGTCTTGAATTGTAGGTGAGGGCTTCAACAGATCATATACACACTGTGTTAGATGGTGTGAAGCGGTATATTGTATGTTTAGAAAACAAGAAATGTTGCTGTGCACAATTCCAACTTGATGAACTTCCATGTGCACATGCTTTGGCAGCATTAAGGCATAGGAATGAAAGGCTAGACAACTATTGCTCACCGTATTACACAACGAAGAGCCTTCTTCTTACATATGAATTGCTAGTTAATCCTCTTCCTGATGAAGCCAAATGGTATGTTCCACAACATATTTTGGATGATGTAGTAAAGCCACCGGCTGGAGATAAAAGGCAGCCAGGTAGACCTCACAAGGAAAGATATAAAAAATTTGATGAAATAAACTCAATGAAGTACAAGGTGTCATGTGGAAATTGTGGAGGTGAAGGGCATAACAAAAGAAGTAGCAAGAATGCGTCAAAAAAGACATGAATATAATGTTGCTACAATAGTTATTCAAAATAAATGTTAGTGATCCCAGATTATCGGAATTTATTGTGTAACTGTTATACGTTTTGACGATAATAAAGAAGTTTACTAATATACTTGAGTAATGTAAACTGTTTGCAGATTGTAGTTATAATGTACTGTAAGTGATTTCTAAATGTGTTCTAAACATAATAGATAAAGACAAAAGTTTGTAGATAAAGACAAATCCTTGTAGTTCATATTCATGAAGCCTAAGCAATTAATTATGAGTATTTTTCATTAAATACCAATCCTTAAAAAATATTTAATTAAACATATAGAGAGGGAGATTAGTTTTTTACAGTGAGCCTTCCTTTTGTTGTGCAATCTCACCAACCATCCATTGTATGTCTAGAGGGTCCGTAACTGGCTTTTCTACGTATGACTTTGTAGTCATGAAGTCAATGTCTTTGCGTTTACCGTAGAAACCAGTGCATGAAAAATAAAGAGAAATAATGGCTGAAAATTTTTCAACCAAGGTTTCAACAATTTTGTTACGCTTTGCCCTCACCAATGAATCATAAACATATAGTTGCCGGTCCTTTATGTCAAACACTAACAACAACAAATGAAAGTCTATAAGGTTAACAGGCATTAGCACATAGTCCACAAGATCCCATGCTACATTAGCAAGAATTCTATAGCCCCCATATTGTATTCTCCAATATCATCCTCGGCTTTAACAATAGAATTCCTTTGATCCATTGGAGCAGTAGTGAACTTCTCGTAGATACTTTCAATTTTTGTCTTGAACAAGCAATCGGTTGTTGTAAATCTACATTTGATGTTGGGGCCATATTTCCCCTTTTTTCTCAAATAGTACATTATAACATCATTGTGCTGAAAAAAGTAAAAGTGCAATTTATAATAAGTTGTGGTGTAGACAAATAACAGCTACAAAATAACTACAGATAAACTCATTTGTAGTTAACTGTATTTCAATTAGCTTATATCCAAATGTAGTTATATGTAATTTTAGTTATCTGTAGTTCAAGTTTGTATATTAATGCAAGCTGTAATTTAAATGTAGTCAGTTGTACATCACAAAGACAATAACACTGAGCCAGCTACCAGAGATAATAAGTTGTAGTGTGTACAAATAACATCTACTAAATAACTACAGATAAATTACATTTGTAGTTAAACTGTATTTCAATTAGCTTATAACCAAATATGGTTATATGTAATTTTAGTTATCTGTAGTTCAAGTAAGTATATTAATGCAATCTGTAGTTTAAATGTAGTCTATTCTACACCACAAACACAATACACTGAGCCAGCTACCAGAGATAATAAGTTGTAGTGTAGACAAATAACAGCTACAAAATAACTACAGATAAACTACATTTGTAGTTAAACTGTATTTCAATTAGCTTATATCCAAATGCAGTTATATGTAATTCTAGTTATCTGTAGTTCAAGTAAGTATATTAATGCAATCTGTAGTTTAAATGTAGTCAGTTCTACACCACAAACACAATAACACTGAGCCAGCTACCAGAGATAATAAGTTGTAGTGTAGACAAATAACAGCTACAAAATAACTACAGATAAACTACATTTGTAGTTAACTATATTTCAATTAGCTTATATCCAAATGTAGTTATATGTAATTTTAGTTATCTGTAGTTCAAGTCTGTATATTAATGCAATCTGTAGTTTAAATGTAGTCAGTTGTACACCACAAAGACAATAAAACTGAGCCAGCTACCAGATATAATAAGTTGTAGTGTGTACAAATACAGCTACAAAATAACTACAGATAAACTACATTTGTAGTTAAACTGTATTTCAATTTGCTTATATCCAAATGTAGTTATATGTAATTTTAGTTATCTGTAGTTCAAGTCTGTATATTAATGCAATCTGTAGTTTAAATGTAGTCAGTTCTACACCACAAAGACAATAACACTGAGCCAGCTATCAGAGATAATAAGTTGTAGTGTATACAAATACAGCTACAAAATACAAATAACAACTACAAAATACAAATAACAGCTACAAAATCTGTAGTTCAAGTCTGTATATTTCAATTTACTTATATCCAAATGTAGTTATATGTAATTTTAGTTATATGTAGTTCAAGTCTGTACATTAATGCAATCTGATGTTTATATGTAGTCAGTTGTAGTTAAATGTAGTGTTGAATAACTACATATTATCCACAGTTAGACAAATTAGCTTGCTTGACAATAACAGTGAGCCAGCTACCACAGATATATGGAGGAAAAATGACTGCAGTTCCTATTCTTGAAGCCTAAGCAATTAATTATATTTAAACATAATAGATAAAGACAAAACTGCAATGATAATCAATATACTTCTGTACAATTGATTAATTGTCCGGGGTGAGCAAGGGCGTAGAAGCAGTCCTTCTTGTCAATTTTAATCGCAACCCAAATCCAACCAAGGATTGAGATGGTTATCCTTCTTCGAATAGAAGTATCTCCTCCTGTAATAATAATAGAATTAAACAAATAACTACAAAAAACAAAAACATTTACAACTTTAAAGTCTAAAAGGTTCAAAGATATAGAAAACAAGTACATACAGACATAAGCCATTTAAGCACCATACCTCCTAGATGATTTGTCAGTTCGATGGTATAACCATGTAGTAAAACTATCTATTAGTTCAGGATCAACATCTTCACCAATGAGACTTGTGAATGGGTGCTTTAGGTAAAAAAAATTTGGCCCAAAAGACGTGCTGCCTTCAGTACTGTAGAGTGGAGTGAAGGGTGATCGTGCATGTTTTCCAGGTATCCTTGTTCTTCCTTGATGAACAAGGGTTGAATCAATTTGAATTGGCTCACCATACATCACCATCTGTGAAAGGTTTTCTGGAAGTTCAAAATCGTCCAGTGTCATACCTTTCTTTTCACATCCTCCACGCATCACTCCAATCTCCTCTTCTTTTTCAACGCATTCTTCGACAACTTCAGTCACAGTTAAACCATGAATTGGCAACTGTGGAACATTGTCTTCAACATATGCTACAAAAATAATGCATATGCTTACCAGCATTATAACAATGTATAATCAACTATTTTATATTAAAAACTACATTATTAAACAATACCTTCTTTTGCTACATCAGCTGCTTGTTGGAGGTCATCATACAAATCAACTTGTTGTTCAAGTTTTTGAGGAGAAGTGGGAGCTGAAAAGGAAAATTGATTATTTATTAGCAATTCTTGAAGTTTGTATATATGTATGTAGGAATTATGTAGTTACCTGTTGTACTGGGGCCTGCACGGAGTTGAGGACCAACATTGAACTGAAAATGTTTGTTTTTGTCTGTTTGATTATGTTCGTTATATTTTGTTGAACTAGCAGCAAACTACATTTTGAGAGGAATGTTTTAGTGTTAGAGTAAATTATCATATCTATTATATAGTGTTAGAATAAATTATATGTAAATTCTTACCTTGGACTCATCCAATTCATTTCTCTTGTTGACAGCATTCATTAACCTTTTCAAAGATTCATCTATGAACTCTCGAAGTTTTGAGAGTTCATCAAAAACATCATTGTTTAACTGACCTAACTTTCTATCAACCTAAAAATTAAATATGTATGTTAGTTGGTAAGAATATTCGATTAGTTACACTAAAATGAAAAGAAACTACAATGTCGAAGGAATGAAGGCAAGTGGTACTAAATAATGACTACACAACTGTATTTTCTTACAGTACCTGCTCAAGCTTCTGTTCCAACTTCCTGATCTGGCTACTGACAGATTCGATGTCATTTGTGGAATTAGCCTCTTCAGGTTGAACTGTCGGAGAAGCAGCAGATTGGACTTTTGATGGTTGACTAACCTCTTCATCTTCATAATTAATCTTTTCTGGGAGATTGAGCGCTCCAATCTCTACCCCAGATGCAACCATGTTTGAGAACTGAAAGATGGATGAAGACAGTTAAGTAAATTGGAAAGAAAATTGTAGATGTCATGTAGTTACTATAATAGTAAATGAAGAATTATACAAAGGTTAAAAACAATACCTTGAGCCACTCAGGCTTGATGATTTTTTCTTCAAGAACAGTTAGCCAAATCTGTCCCTTTGTAGATGACCATCTTAAAATACGAGAAATGGAGTCAGAGCACCGTGTAGCAAGCTCGGTGCTGACAGAAGAACAACACTCGTATAGCCACACTTGTAAGGCTAACGAGCATCCCCGTATAAGATAAGAATGGACTTTGGGACTGAGACGATGTCTGACAGATTCAACAACTTGCTTGAAAGATTTTGTACCCCATGGGTACGAATCAAAATGACCACTCTCTATAAGAAAAAACGTAAACTTGTCTATCAAACTAACATTGTCCTTATCAGAAGGACAAACAAAGAATTCCAACATATACATGATACACAACTGTACAGCATCCAAATCATTTGTCCATGATTTGGATGTCACTACATTTCTCAAAAGCAATTTCTCGACCCGAGATTTGTTAGGGAAATATTTAGTCATTAAATGGCTAACATAACTAGAATTGTAACCATAGTCCGATAAACTATCAACACAATTAAAACCAGTTATTAAACAAAAATCTCTCAAGGAAAAAATCAATTTTTGTCCATTTAAAAGAACGAAAAAGTAGTTGTCAGTAGACTTTGATAACTCATACATCATTAGAAGATGAATTGATTGGTTCTGCATGCAGATTGGGGGCATATCTAATAAATAACCAAAACATGTTTTCTTGAAACCACGTAATTGGTTTGGAGATAATAAAGACTTTATCTGGCTAGGTATCGTTGGATCGCACAAGCTATGGAATCGTATCACACCATAATCAACATTATGTTGAGCATAGTAAGGTCCATTCTGCAAAAAAAGTATATTAATTGTGGTTAGAATGAAGCTAGATTTCAGCATTACATTATATAATGTAACATATCATAGAACTACATTTTTAACCTACAAACTACATTTTACCTACATTCTAAGTAGAAGTTATTTTACAAAAGGTATAACTACTATTTTAACCTACAAACTACATTAATAAAATTGCAGAACACAGATCTTCTACATTGTGACAGACTATATGAAACTACATATTAACTACAATTAATAGTTTTAAAAGCATAACTAGAATTTACTTTACAAATTACAAATCAAATAAACTGTAACTACATATATACCCTGAATTATTATCACAGATCCAAATAACACTATAAAATTGCAGACCACAGTTTAACTACATTGTGACAGAATACATGAAACTACATTCTAACGACAAGTTATTTTACTAAAAGCATAACTAAAAATTAATTTACAAATTGCAAATCAACTAGACATATATCATGTCTTCTAATCACAGTTCCAAACAACACTATAAAATTGCAGACCACATATCAACTACATTGTGTTTTGAACTTTGGGTGAATCGTCGACAAAATCATCATCATCGACCCTCAAGCTTTTCCCCTTTCGCTTGCGTTGTTTATCGGCTTCTGTTTCTACACCGGTATCGTCAACATCGTGCAAGTGCTTGGTTCAAATTTCAGCTCTGATTTGTCTAGGCGATGCAGGAACCATATCTTTTCCACTTGCATGGGCAGATTGTTGTCTTTTTACTGGAGATTTAGGTGTTAAAACACCCAAATCAAAAGATGGAATACCGGCTACTTTTTGTCGTTTGGGAGTACTATGTTTTTTCACCATTTTTGACTATGGATAAGATTTTAGTGACTGAATATGTGTTTTCTTGAGAAAACTTTGAAGAGGGTTTTGAAATGGCGGATGAAATTGAAGCACTGATAGAGAGAAAATGGTTTTGTAGAGGATTTGTAACTTAGATGCAACCGTAGGACTGAAAAAACAATGGCAACCTTCGACAATAGAGGATGACAATGGAGGATGACAATGGAGAGAAGAACTTGAACCAGAGAAATCAGCGAAAACAGTATTGGCAAATAAACGTAGGGGGGTGTAATAAAAAGGGGAAAAACGCATCGGTTTTGAAAGAAAGAGAAAAATATTTGGTAAATAAACGTGGGGGGGGGGGGGGGGGGTAATTAAAAAAGGGGAAAATGCGGTTGGAAGAAAGAGAAAAACGTGGGGGAAAAAAATATGAAAAGATTTTGTTCCACAAATCAAGCCTCTAATAAATAATTGATCCTTAAACCTTAAAAGTAAATTTTGGTACATAAATTGAAATGCGGTATACTTAAATGTAATAAACACTAACTTTAAACATGAGTGGTTATAAGGTTTTCTATATGGGATGTATATGTAAAAATCCCTTTAATATGAATGGGGTGGGTCGTCTGGTCCAATCATAAGATGCCACGTGCAACTAAAAAATATGGAAGGGTGTTTTAACTGCTGAGGGATATATATGGCCCTAATGTATAACGGTGGGGACATATTTGATAAAAAAGTTCAAACGGAGGATAAATATGTCCTATTTTTAATAGTACAGGGATATATTTGACCCTTAACCGTTTTTTTTAAATTAGGATAAGGGTAAGGGAATGGGCTTGGGTTATTTGGGTAGGAAAATTATGCTTTGAGGTATTTTTGGTTTTAAAAATGGCCCAATTGCTTAATTTAAAACCACATTGCAATTAAATCTTTATTTTCTTTTCTTTTCTTTTTCTTTAGTTAAAAATTTTAGACATTAAAAATCCTAAATCAATATATTCTTGTAGAAATTAAATTTCTTTATTTGTTTTTAACATTAAAACAACTAATTAAATTTAAACGAAGAAAAATGCTAATTTTATGGACTAAAATATTAATATGTAAAAAATCACAATTTTTAGAATTTTTCTTTGATTTAATAGTGTTAAGTATGCATGAAATGCAAATAAATATGAAAAATTCCTCGAATTAATATAACTTATTTTTTGGTATATTTTTTAGGAGTTATTCTCATGTAGGGCAAAAATCACATGCTCACAGTAGGATTGCTATTGAGAGTCGCCCGCTGTGGCTTGACCCCAAATATAATCAACTCCAAGACTCCGCTGGCACATGAGCACCCATCTCCATGGTGCACTCAATTGAATTAGTTCCTTGTAAATAGCCTCCGTATGACACACAAATCCTCAGTCTTCCCAAAGCCTGAACATGAGCCAATAAGGCCAGCTGTAGCACACCTTACCAATTCCTTTACTCAAATTTCCACTTATGTTCTTTTCCCCTTAGTCAAAATAACTTACCAATACACCGATAACCCAAAACCTCACAAGAATATAACCATACAACCCAATCATAGGCACTGGGACTTTCCCACTTAGCTTGAAACCACCACTACACGACTCTGAAACCCACCATGATTTCCTCATCTCTTTTTAACAAAACCTTGTGCAATCAAACCACCAAATTCCTCGAAATCCTTCTGTAAAACCCTTTATAAATAATCTGAATCATTAACCACATTCACATGTCCGATCTCATTACCGTAGCCGATAGAATCCATCACAGAAGCTTTGCCAACCATGAGACCGTTGATCAACTCAGAGGAGACAACCTTAAATATGGAAACTATGCACCGACATCTTCTGACATCGTTGCACAGGGTACAATCACTACGAACTCAATAAACCATCATGAGTCTGTACTCATTCACCAGTTATACTAGTCCATCACTTCTTAGGGATATCAACTAAATGTGCGATAATATCTTCCAATTCAAAGTCATGTTGTATCCTTATTCATATAGAGCAACTCCTTCCTGTTGTATTAAGTATACCGCCGTATAATAGCCAATGATTCAAATTAATCCCGCAAATCCAACCACCGTCCACTATCTGTCCCATGTCATTCCAAACTTCCTTATGACGTGCAGTTATACGTCCACTTAAACCATATGCTTCTTTGCCACTCTCCCACTTTGGCTAAACCCTCTTATTTAGCAGCTATTCGATTTCCTCTTATTACACCTAGCTTCCTTTGAAATTTAACCACCACATGACACTTCCTACGTATCCTTCCTTATCCCTTGATTCCCAGTTGCCGCCTTAATTATCTCTACAACATTTGAATCAACAGATCGCTACTAACTTTAAATCTCCCTGATGATCATTTTTCTCGAGCCATCAATACTAGAAACACCAGTTGAATCCTGAACCACCACACATCACAATCTTTGAAAGTCGTTTCCCATCGTTTCACCATACCTTGCCCCAAAGGTGAATGGAAGAAAACCATAACACCAGTGAACTTAACATATTCAATCGAGGACGATGATACCACATCGTAGATAAAAATTCCACTACACTTGAAAACATTGAGACTCGTTACTCCATCAACCCAACCTGAACATTCATAGTCTGATTGCCCTTTCTCTACCAAAAATAAAATACCGAATATGTGAATCACAAGCTGAGTAGACCTATTTTCAAGTCATTCCCTGCCCCAAAACATAGGAAAGTATTCAACAGTCACATCAATATTGCATGATTACACTTCATGGGAATCATAGCAACCTGTGCATAGCCTCAAAGATCTCAAAAGTGCAGCTAGTGAGCTGAAGTAGCCTATTCCTTATGAAAAGCAACGACAATAGCACAATCAACTATGCTGAGAGAATATCCTGCACCACATTTGTGGTATCATTACAGTTTCTTAGTTCCAAATTTAATAACAAGCGCTTCACATCATGTACGATTTACTAGGAAGGAAATAAGGGCATAAGATTCAAAGGAATTAAACTGCATGATGAGGAATCAAAAAGGGAGGTGCTCCAAACAGCCCTGTAGCCTATTGAAGATAAGTACAGATGTCTCGATACCGATCCATGAGACTCTACTAGACTTTCTCATGACTTATGAGACACAAAGGAACCTAGTGCTCTGATACCATGTTGTCACAACCCAAAATCCACTAAGGGTCGTGATGGCGCTGGACACCAATGTCAGGTAAGCCAACACTATATAACTAGAAATTTCTCTTTTTTGATATTTCTGAAATCATTTCTTTTATACATTTAAATAATAAATGATAAGTTCCACTAAATAAATAATGATACATTTGACAATTTTAAAAATACATAATAATCTCCTATACCTCCCAGAACTCGGTGTCACAACTGCATAAGCACTTTCTAAGAAACAGTATAGTACAATAACTATCTAGTATACGAGACAGTAGAGAAATTACAATGCAGTACTTTGAAATAGGCTATGCTGGCTGCGGGACGTCTGGAGAAGTGCAACTCACCTATGTCTCATTATCAACCATACTAATACACCCACTAGGCCGCTATAGATATATGTGCTTGTCCAACAAAAATGCATAACAAGTGTAGCATGAGATGAAAACAACGTGTACATAGTAAGTATCCCACCTAATCTCGAAGAAGTAAAGTCGAGAGGTCGATTTTGATACATACTAGTGGCCCAATAATAAAATATCAATTACATAATAAATCAAGGATTTCTATACACATGGCTATAACTCAATAAATAGAGCAAGTAAACAAATATTTTATTCATAAGGAAACTTTCAAATCCGTAGTCATCATTTATGCATTTATTCTGAATCTGGGAAAGCAATATCCTAATTTATAAATATCAAGGCAAGTAATACCCGCAGGCACAAATCATGTCGAGGTCGTACATCCCGATCCAACAATTTTTAAATTATGCACTTCTAGAGGGTTGAATGCCGTGAATAGATGCATCTATTTGATCTACCAAGGTATTTGGCTTGTTCCACAATAGAGAAACACGTTCAAACAGTCAATCAAAAATTCATCAGGGAGCAATTATCTAAGAAAACGAAATATCTCTTATAAAAAGTCAATAAAAAATGTCTAGCGTTTTAGAAATTCACTTGCACGTTCAATATGTTTTAAGAATTTTATATTAACAACAAGATTTTAAAATATTACAAGAAAAATATGCTTCGGGTCCTAGAATACCCGGACATTGATCATAATAGTAGCTACACACGAACTCTCGTCACCTCGTGCATACGTAGCCCCCTCAAGTAGTAGCACATATCCAATTAATTCACCTATGGGGACAATTCCCTTTTACAAGGTTACAAAAGGAGACTCACTTTGCTCCACAATTCCATAACCGACATTCCACGCCCTTTCGAAGACTTAAATAGATGCATAACGCTCCGAAAATAGCCAATAATTATACAAGTCTACTAATATATGCTCAATTATTCATGATAATCCAATTTATAAAAATCCCTAACACCGATCGAAAAGTTGACAAAATTCCCTCGGGCCCACGCTCCCGAATTTTCAAATTTTACCGATAACCTCACAAACTCAAGTACATAGTTTATTCTCAATTTCATGCTCAAAATCATGGTCAAATTTCAAAATATTAATTTTCAGGGTTTTCTTAATAATTCCTAAATTTCTAAAATTTTACATCTTTAAATCTCGATATATTCCTTGTATTTAACCCATAACTAGAAGAAATCACTTACCGCTTGTTGAGAATGGAACCCCTTCTCAAATGCTCCAAAAGTTGTCTAAGACCAAGTGGGAAATGAGGAAGAATGGGCTAAGTCTTAGAATAAAAGACATTGCACCAAACGCAGAAACGCATTTGCGACCCCTGGATCGTAATTTGAATGGATGCATTTGAAACAAAGGCATAACAAATGCGAAGCCATTTCCCCTGACATGGTCTCATTTGCAACAAAACGCCTCACAAATGCGAAGAGGAAAGCATCGCAAAAAGCGATAACTCCCTCAGCAATACGATCTTCCCTTAGCAGCCCCAGGTTCGATAATGCGAGCCTACCTTCACAAATGAAACAGTCACATGTGCGACCAATTCCTCCCAAATACGATCATACCATAACTAGAAATTCCAAGTCCTTCACAAAACACTCCAAAGTTACTCTGAAACACACCCGAGCCCCCAAGGCTCCAAACTAAACGCCGTACAAGTATAAAAACATAACATAGACTTGTTCAAGGCCTCAAATTACATTAAACAACGCTAAACTGACGAATCACCTTGCAATTCAAACTTGAACTTCAAAAATTAAAACTTTTACTTTCCATGTTTAAACCTATCAATCACGCGTGATTGGCCTAAAATTTTGCACACAGTTCATATTCGACATTACGACCCTACTTTAACTTCAAAAATTAGAATCCGACTCAGATATCATTAAGTTCACGTACGATCAAATTTTTCAAAAACCATCAAATTTCCAACTTTATCCAAATGACTCCAATATGACCCATAGACCTCTCAATTCACCTTCGATTGCGCTCCCAACACTAGAATGATCATACAAAGCTATTCCCAAACTTGGAATCCTATACGGACATTGATAATACTGAAATGAGCATCAATATTGATGGGCTTCAGGATGCAGGGTCGGGTACGTGTTGATGTACTTCAATGTTGATTGGCTTCACTATGCTAAGGATGTGAACCATTCGTGATGACAGGGTATTGAGGATGTAGGGTCGAGTATGTGTACCCGATGTTGATGGTCTTTGTGAGTTCATTCTAGAAGAGGCTCATAGATTGCAGTATTCCATCCATCTAGGCACCGCGAATATATATCACGATTTGAGGCAGCACTATGAGTGGAGAAGGATTTAAAAAAGATTTAGTTGGTTTGTAGCTCGGTTCCTCATTATCAGCAGGTAAAGTATGAGCAATAGAGACAAAGTGGCTTGCTCCAATAGATAGAGATTCCAGACTGAAAGTGGGAGCGGATCACCACAGACTTCGTAGTTGGACACCGATAGACTTTGAAGAAGTTCAACGTCATTTGGGTGATTATGGATCGACTGACCAAGTTCATGCACTTTCTCCCTGTGTGTATTACCTATTATTTGGAATGGTTGGCAAAAATTTGTCTGCGGGAAAATGTTCATCTGCATGGTATTTCGAGTTTCTATCATTTAAGATAGAGGTATTCAGTTCACATCATGATCCTGGAAGGTCGTACAACATGTATTGGGTACTCAGGTGGAGTTTAGTACATCATTTCATTGCCAAATAGATGGGTAGTTCGACCGCACTATTCAAATTCTTGAAGATATGCTCTGTGCGCGTGTGATAGAATTTGGATGTTCTTAGGATTTGTTCTTGCCACTTCCGGTCTTTGCTAACAACAATTATTAATGCAGCATACATATGGCACCGTACGAGGCCTTGTACGGTAGGCGGTGTAGATTCCCAGTGGGTTGGTCTGAGCTAGGTGAGGCTACATTATTGGGTGCAGACTTGGTTTAGGATGTCTTGGAGAGGTTTAAGTGATTCAGGATAGACTCTGTGCAACCCAGTCCAAACAGAAGAGTTATACGGACCATATGGCTCGTGATGTTTCGTTCAGTGTTGAAGAGGGGGTGTTGCTTCAGTTTTCGCTTATGATGTGCGTGATGAGATTTGGGGAGAAGGAAAAATCGAGTCCAAGGTTTATTGGTCCTTTGGAGATAGTGAGACATGCTGGGGAGGTTGCTTATCAGCTTGCCTTACCTCCCAGCTTGGTAGGAGTTCACGCAATATTTTTGACCTCGACGATCGTTTTGATAATTTAGGTCCCGATCCCCTATTAACTACTTTCCCCCTATTTATTTCTGCTATTATTGTTTCCCGAGAAGATTTGTTTGATTTTCGGAGAGTTTGGGATACTTAGTCTCTAATTGTAAGCTTGAGCTTTATAATTTGGAGTGTATTTGGAACAATGTGAAGAAGGCCTCGAAATGGAATTTCATCAATTCAATTAGCTATGTTGGCTGATTTTGTTCCTAGGGGCGTGTTCGAATTGTGTGTTAGAGGTATGTAACTTATTTAGGTTTGAAATACCGAAAGTTGAATTTTTGAAGTTTCCGGATCGATAGTAAAATTTTGATATCGTGGTCGGAATCTTGTTATTAAAGTTAAAATAGTTCTGTATTGTAGAATGTGACTTGTGTGCAAACTTAGGGGTTAATCGGGCTTGGTTTGGTTCATTTTGTCTTTAGATGTAGAATTCTTAAGATTTAAAGATCATTAGTCTTGCATTGGAAGGTGAATTATGGTTTAAGCATTGTTTAATGTGATTTGAGGATTGAATTAAGTTTGTATGAGATTTTAGGGTTGTTTGGCATGTTTACTTGAGGTCCTGGGGGCCTCGGGTGAGTTTCAGATGCTTAACGGAAGTTGAGTTGGACTTAGGTGCTGAACTTTGTTGAACCTATTGTTTTTGCACCTGCGGATATTAGACCAGAGGTACGTCACCGCTGGAGCGGATTGGAAACTGCAGATGTAGTCTGAGGTATAAACACTGTTGGTCATAGATGTGGTCCCAAGCTGTATAAACATGATTGTAGATGCGGCCCATGGCCGTAGAAGCCGAATTATTGGGAAGAAATATAAAAATCGAGGGTTTGAATTCATAACTTGGAAAATCAAAGTGGAGCTCAGGGGAAGGCGATTTTCTAATGATTTTGAAGAGAAAATTGGTCGGTAATGATTCCTAGCCCTCTATTGATTGTATCCCATTAATCTAAGTTTAAATTCATCATTTAATTTTGGATCTGGGGTGAAAAATTGGGAGAATTGAGGAAAGGTTCTTAGGCCAAGTTTTGGGATTTTGATCGAGGTTTAGGTATTGGATTCGAGTAATTTTTGTATGGTCAGACTCGTGAGTGAATGGGTGTTCATAATCAGTAATTTTTACCCGATTCTGAGATGTGGACTCGGGGTGGATTTTTCGATGTTTTTCATATTTCTCGTCGTAGTTTTATTTATGTTATGTATTTGATTTGATTAGATTTGGGCTACTCGGAGTTGATACTCATGGTAAGCGCGTGATATCAGATATATTATTAGTTGGTTTGAGGTAAGTGGCTTGCCTAACCTTGTGTGGGAGAATTTCCCTTAGGATTTTGGTACTGTTGCGGTATAAATGTTGTGTACATGAGGTGACAAGTGCATACACGTTCTAATTGTGGAAAATCCCCGTTTTCATTAAGTAAATATCTCTGCAGGAGCAATACTTGTACTTGAAGTTTCCTGCTTAGCTTATGAAAGCATGACTATGTGACTTAACTGCCTTATCCACTTTAACTGCTACTTGGATTTTTCTATAGCAAGTTTAGAGTAGAAATATCCTATTTTCCTGATTCGAACTTGAAAGAATTGTTAGATTCTTTCTTGACACTATTGTATATTTACTTTGGGACTACGGATCGTATTCAAGGATATCCCCTTATACATTTATAATTGGAACTATGGGACGGCATCCTAGGAGATCCCTTTGTACTGGATAATTACTTTGGAACTACGGATCGGCGTTCCGGGAGATTCCCCTACATATTTATGATTCAGACTAGGGAACAATATGCCGGGAGATCCTCTGCAAATTTACGTGTGGGATTACGAGATGATATAGTCGGAGATCCCCTGTTGCTATCTCTGTGTACTGAGTTATATTCTTTCTGTGGTTATATTCTTTATCGACTATTCGTACTTTAATTAAACTATCACATTTGTATTGTTATACCTTGTTTTCTTATATATATATAACCAGTAGGGCTTTGACCTTCCTCGTCACTACTCGATCAAGGTTAGGCTTGGGCTTTTCCTGCATATTTTCATGTGCAGATCCAGGTTCTTCTGCTCATCTGTTCTATCAATGAGGCAGGCAATTACAAAGACTTCAAGGTATATCTGCCGCATCCGCAGGCCTAGAAGTACCTCTCTATTCTCCCCTTTAGCTTTAGATTTCATGTATTTTCTTTGTAAATATTCTGGAGTTAGAACAATATGTAATTTTCTCTAGCTTGTTATTTAATGAGATTTCGGGTTTTAGGAGAGTCTTTGCTCAGTTTTGAGAGAGTGGTATTGTATATGCCATGGCATGTGAAACATTTTTATTATGTTAACCGTAAATTGCTAGTTTCATATTTTATTTTCCCTTTTCGCAAATTGTTAGTCTTACCTAGTCGTAGAGATTAGGTGCCATCATGACAATTAACGCAGAAAGAACTTGGATAGTGACACTGGCTAGGGTTCATTGGCTTATATGGTTGCGAGAAGGAGCTCACGTTTGTAATTTGCTATTTTATTGGATTCCATGATCGCGTGGCTCTGATCCGGCTCTTTAGATCATTTTTGTTCAGTGTTGATTTGTTCTTCGCGATCGCGAAGGATAATTCTGGGCCAATTTTATAAGTTGTCATTTTCTAGACTTCAAGCTTATTTGATCATATTTTGAGATTGAGAGCTTGGATTGATGTGATTTTTAAGGTGATTTTAACCCAATTGGATTGGATAAGTGTTCTTTACTTGGATTTGATTATTATCCATAATTTTATCTTTGATTTTGGCATTTGATTTATGAATATAAGGAAAATAATTTGGCTTTTTTGCCTAACCTTTAAAAAAGAGTATTTTAGGATTTTGACCATGGATTTGGACCCAGATCTGGAAACTAATATTTTGACTCCACAAGTTATAAATCAACGGATTTTGGTGTTGCTATCGAATTTTGGGTACGCGGTTCGGAGTTGACTTTTGAGAATTTTTCAAAGATTAAAACTTTATGGATTGAGATTGTTTCTTATAGCATTATTTGACTTTCTTGGATGATGTTTGACTCGGATACACGTGATATTTCGATAATGAATACATAATTTTGATTGAGAGTTTTTGGCACAAAGGGTAAGAGTGCATGTGAGATAAAGCTATGGAACATCGGAGATGATGATCGGATATTGATTTATGATAGAAGGTGTTGATATCGAATTTTGGGTACGCGGTTCATAGTTGACTTTTGAAAATTCTTCAAAGATTAAAACTTTATGGATTGAGATTGCTTCTTATAGCATTATTTGACTTTCTTGGATGATGTTTGGCTTGGATACACGTGATATTTCGATAATGAATACATAATTTGGACTGAGGGTTTTTGGCACGAAGGGTAAGAGTGTGGGTGAGATATAGCTATGGAACATCGGAGATGATGATCTGATATTGATTTCTGATAGATGCTATTACACCCCTCTTGAGCTTGAATTTGGAGCTGTCCCTCCGATATCAGGTGATAACCCATATTACTTTAGGCGCTGTGAGCATGGTTCGTAGATTTATATTGTACCAGGTTGATATATTTATTTATTAATTGGTTGATGTGATACATAAATTTTGCATCGGGATACATGGATCTTGTATCGGAATATGTGAATCTTGTAACGGTTTTAGCATTCATTCACATTCTTGATTCATTTAGAGGTATTAATTTAAATGCTAACTCTGTGTGTGCGTGTGGGTGCACATGTTAGTCGGGAGCCTCGGCTCCATCGCTTAAAGCATGCCAACTTTACTTGCAATATTTGAGCATCGTTATCATTATCTATTGAATAGGGAAAACATGCTTTATGTCCTTCAACTATTTTATATCTTGATATCTTTTGAAGATGAGGATATTTACTGTTTCATCTCCAAGATTGTTATTATTCTTGTGTTGTATGTACTCAGATGCATCTAACCTCCTCACTAATTCTTCGAGACTTGGTACTTATTGAGTACCGACTGTGGTGTATTCATACTATGTTATTATTTTTGTGTTGTATGTACTTAGATACATCTAACCTCATCATTAATGATTCGAAGTTAGACTTGATACTTACAGAGCACTGATTATGGTGTATTCATACTATGGTTGTGCATGTTGTGAGGCTGGTATTGCAGTAATCTTTATGCTGCGTATGAGTGCACTATTGGAGACTTCATGGTGATTTGCCATACTGTTTCAATCCGCAGCACATTGAAACTTCGTTTTTATTTATATTGTATCTATTTTCTTTCCCACCAACATATGTATTTATGTATTCAGACTTGTACATTTTTAGTAGTTGCTCCTATACTTGTGTCACCTAGTTCTTAGGGGCTTTACTATTTTATTCATGTTTAGACCATGTCATACACGTATTAGAACTGTTTGACATTATTCCCGCTTTATTTACGGTATAATTATGTTAACTAAAGGAAACCGAACCTTTTCTGTTAACTAGGAATTGGCTTGCTTATCAAGCATAGGTTGGCGCCACATGGTCCGAGGTAAAATTTTGGATCGTAACAAGTTCGTATTATATCTCTTGGTTCATTTCGGTCTCACGAGTCATAAAAAAGTTTGGTAAGGTCTTGTGGATCGGTACAAAGATTTTTATACCTATATTTGAGGGGCTACGAGATGTTAGGAAATTTTCCTTTCTTGATTCCTTATCGTGCGACATTATCTCGACTTGAAGCTTATATCTTCAGTTCTCTGCTATTGTTCGAATGCGATGTTTAGTAATTATTACCAGTTGAGATTTGGAAATCTGTGGTCATGTTGCGCCTATGGTGTGTGATTTTTCTCCCTGGTGTTGAGGGATGGCTACTATCATCTCTTTATGGAGGGGTTTCTATCTATATCTGCGATAGTGTTGGTGTTACCCACTAATTCAGGGACTTTCACAGTTATTATGATGTTTTACATGTTTGTTTTGGCCTGGTGTTAGCGAAGAATGGTGGAGAGAATGCTTACATATCTCGTCTGTTGAAGCCCTGTGAAAGGAACTATCTGATTCACGATTTGGAGTTTGACATTTGTTCCGGCATAGGGAAGGCATTAGGTTATAAAAGTTCTGACCTTAGGATATGGAATTGTTAGATTGAGCATTTCTGAACATAATGGAGCTCTTGCTTGTGGGGTTGCAGTTGTCTTTGTTTGAGCGCATCATAGATTGTCTGTGCGAGGATCTGCAGTTATATGTCCTTAGCGACACGATGTGCGGGGTGGTGCTAAGGCGATGGTCTTTATTGTGTGAGTGATTTTCGACCTCAGGGTCCAAGTTGTGTTTCTAAGGCTAATGGCTCGATGGTGATGACCTTTGAGGACATTCTTGGTGATGCTATTTGTCCCTATGGATGTTGCAGAGATGTCTCATGATTTGATGTACTATTAGGGGTATTGAGGATGAAGAAAGGTATTATTAGGTTCGTCTAGTGGTGTTTGATTGTTATTGGGTCAAGGTATCGTCTGTAAGGACTGGGTGGTTTGCTTTGCAAGATGGATATACCCGCGTAGAAGTGCAAGTGTATCGTTATGGACTCTGTGGAAGGTTAGCCACATACTTTGAGGAAGGTTGGTGCGATTAGGCAACATTGTGGGTAAATTATTAAGTCTATGCATTTTATTGGTGATGACTACTCATATTTTGGATGGTTTGAAATTTGATAAGAAGAGTCACTTGAGCTATAAAGGGAATCTGAATATTTGATTATCATCTGGTTGTTATACTATCTTGAGTTTTGAATGTGTTGACGGATCTTTCGGTCAATGGAAGAATGAAATAGATTTTTGCGGACTGTTTACGAGTTTAGGCTTGGAAGGATTCATTATTACATAATGTTGGTTCATATGGCAAGGTCATGGATATAATTGAGGTTACACATGTAGGCTATCTCATGTGAGAAGATTTGAAGTGGTACAATTTCTTGCGAGGTTACTATAGAGAGTTTTACCTTTTATTCAGTTGGATGTATGTACTATGACGAGGGTATGGATCGCTTGGGGTAGATGGAATAACTATCAGGAGGTTGAGTATGCATTTGGGCGGACAATATGGGATGTGTTATGGTTAATGCTGTTAGGAATATAGTGGATATGCCCTAGATCCAATATCATATTTGATAACTTGAACATATTTTTGTGAATGTCATTTGATATAAAATATATGGCATTTGATATTCTTTTATCATTATTATCAATTTCTTGATTATTTTGATAAGGTCCTTGATTAAATTTTGAGATTTGTCATCGTGATAGAGATCATGATAATGAGAGCAAAGTCTTTTACAATTTAATCTAAATTTGTTCTTGGTCGTAGGATTATTAATAAGGACATTAGTAATCCGGTTAGATCAATATTTATGTGATCGTCTTTATCGGATAAATATTAGTTGATTTCATTAACTAAATCACATAGATAGATGATGCATATAGAGATATGATCATTGAACCGACTCATTGGATAATTCCTAATGGTTAGAATTACCATAAACTGTCAATAGGATATTTTCTTGAAGAATGTGATGTAACTGTTTTCTTTGACTTGAGATCGTCATAGACACTTATGGCCCTAGGGCGATAGTTGAAAGGATATTGGGTACGATTAAATACTTGTAGAATTAGTGATTGATCAAGAAGGAATCTGTCAACTTTTGGTAATGAGTTTAAGCTCCATGTTGTCATGAATTATAAACGACCAAACTAAGACCTTGGCCAGGGCAATTGAATGAAAGAAGAAATGAGTTTCTTAGGTCATTCAATGGTATTTGAAGTGAACACATAGTTGATAGCCTATTAGTATTTGACAGTTGAACCATATCCTAGGGTGATCCAGAGTTATAAGGACAGAAGGAATTACTACATTATTCTTCTACTGGTTCTTGAGAGTAAATATTATACTTCATGCTATCCGGTCGTTAAGGAGTGTTGCTAGACGCCACCCTTGATTAGTATATTGATATGATCAATTTATTACCGGTTTAGTATTGAACCTATGGTGTCGCACACTAACGAGTGTTCTAATCTTTGCTAAAGGATTCATTACTTTATTATTTGTTGATTAAATTAAAGAATTTAATTAGACAAATAAATTTATTTATTAGTCCAAATGAAAAATTATTATACTCTTTGCTAGCACAGAGATTATAATTAATATTGTGAATAAATTGAAGTTTCTATTTGGAATAGAAATTAAGTAATATCTCTTGGTTGAAATATATGTGATATATATATTTAATATTATTTTATATAATAGATGTATATAAAATATAATATTAATAAAGGCTTGTTAATAAATCTAATTTTGAATTAGATTATTAATGTGTATTGAAATTTTATCCTATTTGGAATGTGATTAATATTTTCAATAGGAAAATATTATATTAATATAAAAGTTTATAAATTAGAATCCAATTTAGAGATTCAAAAAGTCAAAAAAAGTTTTCGACACTTCTCAAAGAAGGAAATTTATACAAAGTTTAATTTTGGAAATTAAACTTGTACTTTGGAAAAACATAAGAAAGCAATTCCAGCTTTGAGTTGGAAATTCACGTGAGATTAATTTTGGCAAATTCAATCATAATGAGATTCAAAATTTTATGGAAAATTGAACAAAGTTTATATTTGGAATAAATTTTTACCCTAGAAAATTATTACCTCAAGCAAATAGGAAAAGGTTTTGTAGGTGATGCTATATAAAGGGTGATGGAGAAAATTTGCAAAGTTTTTTAGTTTTTTTTTTCTTGAGAAGAAAACCTACTTTGTGAAAGTGAGAGTGCAATACAAAGCCAAGAGAGAAATACAATTACAAGAAAAGTTTTTCTTGTTCTTCTAATTTGAGTTGAGATTTTTGAGAAAAATTTCAACACAATATTATTCGTTCAATTTGTTCGCGGGTTTTATTGATCAACAAGTTGATAGCAAAGATCGGTCTCGTTGTGGATACGCATAGTCTCCGCACTCTCGAAGAATTTTGGAATGTGACTCTCTTCACCAGGTACGTCTTAGATCCGATCTTTGACACGTAAATAAATCTTAAGCATGAAAAATCTACCTAGGATTGTTATTGTCTTCTGCTGCGTGTTACGAACACCTATATGCAATCCATCAGTGGTATCAAAACCGTGGTTTATTGTGTCTAAAATTTATTTATGAAATAACTTTAATATTATATTTGAAGAGTTCAAACCATAATAGATGTGCCTTGTGCAATAGTCAAATCGTTTGCATATTGATATTGTTTTATTGTGGATAAAGTATGAATTCATATAACTATTGAGATCGTTCATAACTTGAATTTGAAATTTTGTACTAGATACAACGAGAATCTATAATCGGTTACATGATTCTATTATTATTTTAATTGTTATTAGTTCTTGAGATGTTAATTAATAATAATATTCTAGCATGAATTCCTTTTATGTGATATATAAGATAAATATGTTAGAGGATGTTGAATTTTTTTTTATGCCATGTGCTTGTTCATTACATAATTTTGAATTATTTATTGCATGTGATGTAAATTAATTTAGGACTAAGAACGTAGACAACATTAACTAAATTCACATGCTATAAAAGATTCGATCTTCGTGTTATTAAAAATTGTTTTATTAACAATTACCTCTTACTAAAATTTGAGTTCTTAAATAATAAAATATAAGATATTTTATTATAGAGCTATCCATCAAGGTAATTTACTTATTTCTTGTTTATAAGGAGCGGCCTGACTACCAGGAGACTTATAGTTTGATAATATGTTAAAATTATTTATTGCATTAGATGTATGGATTGAAAGAATTATTCAATTTTACACTAGACGACTGGACTACCCGGGGGAGTATAAAATTCAATAAGTTCTCTTTGCTATCATGATGGTTGAACTCAACTATGTCAATAGGATCGACCTGACTACCAGGGGACTATTTGACATAGAGCTATTTAAGGAAATTGTATGGGGATACAATCGGTAAGAGTACCTACCTTTAAAATATATGTGAGAAACAACTTGATTTTCAAGGGGCTCATACATATTGTTAAAGGATTCCTTTACTCCACTAAAAGAAATAAAGATTTCGTAAACTATAATGAGGGTAAATAGTTTAAATAATTAGTGGAAATATCATTTAGATAAAATTCCATGTCTCTATGATATATGCAAATATGTTCTTATATTACTGCTTTTTCTTTTCTATATTTTAGATTGCTCAATATGTCCGTTATATCACTATGTGAAATACTTGAGACCAACAAATTGGTAGGACCAAACTTTGATGACTGGTGTAGAAATTTGAGAATTGTTCTCATGCATGAAAAGCTTATGGATGTGATCGATAAGCCTGCAAAGATAATCCCTCCAGAGAATGATGTTCAAGGCAACAAGGTTTATCATAAATACTTGGAAGAAAAACTGCAAGGAGTATCTTGCAACTCTAAAGGACAAGAAACAAGGTGAGACATTAATGAAAAATGTTTTCAAGGTTTCTTCAGCTACCACTAATTCTTCACTGTGGCTATTAGATACTGGCGGTGGTTATAACATCTGCAATATGTTGCAAGGGTTCAAGATAAGTAGGAGGCTAAAGAAAGGAGAAATTAATCTACAAGTTGGAAATGGTGCAAATGTTGCGGCCGTAGCTATAGGATCAACTTCTTTAATAATGCCTACGGGAAAAGTACTTATGTTGGATGATTGTTATTATGTTCCTAAATTTGTTTCGAACATAATTTCAGCTTCTATGTTAGACAAACGTGATTTTCACATTAATATAGGAAATAGTATTTGCTCTATTTATTATAGTGATAATTTATATGTGAATGACTATCTCCGACATGATGTTTATGTCTTACCTAGTGTGAATGCTAATTCGATTATGCATGTTTCAAGTCTTAATAGGAAAAGAGATGATCATGTAAATCAAACATACCTTTGGCATTGTAGGCTTGGTCATATTGGAGAGAAAAGAATCAGCAAGTTGTACAAGGAAGGGTACCTTAACGAGTATGATTTTGAATCATATCCAACTTGAATCTTGTCTCAATGGAAAAATGACCAAATCTCCATTTACTGGAAGTGGAGAAAGAGCTTCTGAATTATTTGGACTAATTCATACAGATGTTTGTGGGCCCATGAAAATTCAAGCTAGAGGTGGATATTCTTACTTCATTACCTTCACTGATGATATGTCAAGATATGGATTTGTATATCTTATGAAACACAAGTCTGAATCTTTTTGAAATGTTCAAAAGATTCTGTAGTGAAGTTGAGAAGCAGACTGGTAAAAGTATCAAAGTACTTAGGTCTGATAGAGATGGAAAATATCTTAGTGAAGATTTTACGAGATATCTCAAAGAGAATGGGACTCTCTCACAGTGGACACCTCCAGGAACACCACAACACAATGGTGTGTCTGAAAGGAGAAATAGAACCTTATTAGATATGTTGAGATCTATGATGGGGTTCATTGATCTTCCAATAAATTTATGGGGATATGCTTTGGAAGCAGCAACATACTTACTTAATAAAGTTCCCACTAAGTCAGTCTCTACAACACCATATGAGATATGGAAAGGATGTAAGCATAACCTCAAACGTATTAAGGTTTGGGGTTGTCCAGCTTATGTTAAGAGACTACAGTCTGATAAACTTAACTCAAGATCTGATAAGTGTAGGTTCATTGGTTATCCCAAGGAAACAAGGGGATATTATTTCTATCACCCTTCTAACCATAAAGTGTTTGTGCTAGAGGAGCAACCTTTTTGGAAAGGGAATTTCTTTTGGAAGGAAGTTATAATGGAGAAATAGAACTTGATGAAGATCAAGAAACTAATGAATCAACACAATATAAAGATCATGAGACCCAAGTTGAAGAACCTTTATTGGATGTTTTGAAGTTGCCAAGGAAATTTCCATCTTCAACGGTTGAAGTTCAAGAACAGGTTAATGAACCAGTTCCAAACCAAATTGGGCGACAACGAAATCCAACACAAGGTGAATAGGTTGTACAAGTACCTCTTCGAAGGTCTACACGAGAACGTCATGTACCAACTAGATTAAATTTATTGGTACAAAATGATTTATCAAATAGATTGATCATAATGATGATGACCCTGAGACCTATGAAGAGGCTATACAAAGTTCTGATTATGAGAAGTGGCAAAACGCCATGGAATCCATAAAGGAATATAAAGTATGGACTATAGTTAAACCTTCAAAGGATATAAAACCAATAGGTTGTAAATGGGTTTTTAAGAAAAAGATTGGAGCAGACAGAAAGGTGGAGACCTACAAAGCACGTATTATTGCCAAGGGATATCGTCAGAAAGAAGGAGTCGACTATGACGAGACTTTCTCTCCCGTGGCAATGCTCAAACCAATTCGGATTTTGCTTGCTATATCAGCATACTATGATTATGAAATATGGCAAATGGATGTGAAAACGGATTTCCTTAATGGTGAGCTAGAAGAGGATGGTACATGACACAACCTGAAGGTTTCACATCTTCGTCTGATCATAATAAAATTTGTAAGCTACAAAGATCTATTTTTGGATTAAAGCAAGATTCTCGAAGTTGGAATATTCGATTTAACAAAACAATTGAAAAGTTCAATTTTGTTAGATGCGAAGAAGAACCTTGTGTGTACAAAAAGGTTAGTGGGAGCACAATTATATTTTAGTGTTGTATGTTGATGATATATTGCTCATAGGGAATGACGTACCGGCATTGCAAAATACCAAGATTTGGCTATCTGAACAGTTTTCCATGAAAGACTTGGGAGAAGCAGCTTATATATTAGGAATAAAGATCTATAGAGATAGATCTAGGAAGCTGCTTGGACTTTCCCAGTCTTTGTACATTGACATTATCTTAAGGAGGTATAACATGGATAATTCCAAAAAAGGCTATCTACTGATAGGCACCGGAATTTCTCTCAGTAGGGAGGATTGTACTAAAACACCTTAAGAGAGAGAACCCATGAGTAGGATCCCATACACTAGTGCAGTGGGAGCTATCATGTATACCATGACATGTACACGTCCTGATGTGGCTTATGCACTTGGAGTGACTAGCCGATATCAGGCAAATCGTGGTGAGGAACATTGGAAGGTGGTGAAGACCATTCTTAAGTACTTAAGAAGGACTAAAGACCAATTCCTCATCTATGGGGATTCTGAGTTGAAACTTGAAGGTTATACTGATGCAAGTTTCTCTTCAGATAGGGATGATAGCAAATCTATTTCTAGTTATGTATTCACCTCAAATGGTGGTGCAGTGAGTTGGAAAAGTTCCAAACAAGCTACAGTAGCTGATTCAGTGACTGAAGGAGAATATTTAGCAGCTAATGAAGCTGTATGGATGAAAAAGTTCTTAACTGAACTTGGTGTGGTTCCTTCAATGGCAAGTGCGGTTCCATTGTTGTGTGAAAATACTGGAGCCATTGCTCAAGCAAAAGAACCAAGATCACACCAAAAGTCCAAGCACGTTCTGCGAAGGTATCACTTGATAAGAGAGATCATTCTACGTGGAGACGTCGAGATTCAAAAGGTTGATGGAAAGTAAAATGCTGCAGACCCATTCACTAAAGCTCTTGGCGCAAAGGAGTTTGACAAGCACAAGTGGAAATTGGGGATGAAGTACAAGGGCGATTGGCTCTAGTGCAAGTGGGAGATTGTTAGGGATATAGTTGATATGCCCTAGATCCAATATCATATTTGATAACTTGAACATATTTTTGTGAATGTCATTTGATATAAAATATATGGCATTTGATATACTTTTATCATTATTATGAATTGTTTGATTATTTTGGTAAGGTCCTTGGTTAAATTTTGAGATTTGTCATCGTGAAAGAGATCATGATAATGAGAGCAAAGTCTTTTACAATTTAATCTAAATTTGTTCTTGATCGTAGGATTATTAATTTGGACATTAGTAATCCGGTTAGATCAATATTTATGTGATCATCTTTATCGGATAAAGATTAGTTGATCTCATTAACTAAATCACATAGATAGATGATGCATATAGAGATATGATCATTGAACCGACTCATTGGATAATTCCTAATGGTTAGAATTACCATAAACTGTCAATAGGATATTTTCTTGAAGAATGTGATGTAACCGTTTCCTTTGACTTGAGATCGTCATAGTAATTGACAAGTTATTTATTGTGCTTTGATACTAGATACCTATGGCCCTACGGCGATAGTTGAAATGATATTGGGTACGATTCAATACTTGTAGAATTAGTGATTGATCAAGACGGAATCTGTCAACTTTTTGTAATGAGTTTAAGCTCCATGTTGTCATGAATTATAAACGACCAAATTAAGACCTTGGCCAGGGCAATTGAATGAAAGAAGAAATGAGTTTCTTAGGTCATTCAATGGTATTTGATGTGAACACATAGTTGATAGCCTATTAGGATTTGACAGTAGAACCATATCCTAGGGTGATCCAGAGTTATAAGTGTTAGATAATACGCTTAACGCTAGAGGGGGGGTGAATAGCGTTATAATGAAAATTAGCGTAAGCTTGCGGAATTTAAAAAATTGCAGGAAATAAATAAGTGCGATAAGTATATAATTTAGAACAAACGCACCGATGTATCCTGGTTCACCACAACCCGTGGCTAGTCCAGTCCCCGAGAGACTCTCTCGAGATTTCCACTAACTTGTTAAGCTTACGGGTGCTCAACAAACCGTTACAACTTGAGGACACAAGCCTCAACAACCTTTGCCCGGAGATACAACACTCTAAGACTTCAACCAAGGAAACACAAGTTCCTTCTTACAACACAAGGGACTAACACTTCCCTTCAAGTGTACAAAAACACTTAGTACTCAAACAAGACACTCCTTTAAGAGTAGATATGAGTAAAAAGAATACGCTCAAGATCGCAACAACTTTCGACAAGAATTTGGCTCTGAAAAGCTTATGTAATCAATATAAAATGATAAGCAATAAAGTATGCAAGCTTTAGCAATTGTATGATCAGTTGTTGTGTTTAGAAGACTGAATTGAAGCTGTATTTATAGTTGACAAACTTTGTATTACCGTTGCCTAATTGCCAATTAAGAGTTGCTGATTTTACTTTGTGACAATCGATTGTCAAATTACCACAATCGATTGTTTGCCAGTTCTTCCAAAAATCAATCCCAGATTTTACGCATAACAATCGATTATCTAAGATCAATAATCGATTACTAGCAACGTTCAAAAAATTATTTCCAGATTTTACTTAAAACAATCGATTGTCAGAAATCTACAATCGATTACTCAGCAACGTTCAAAAAATCCTTTCCAGATTTTAATTTAAACAATCGATTATAGGAAATCAATAATCGATTACTCAGCAACGTTCAAAAAATCCTTTCCAGATTTTAATTGAAACAATCGATTATAGGAAATCAATAATCGATTACCTGACGGTATTTGAAGACATTTTGGCAACGGTTAGTTATACAATCGATTATATTAAGTTAACAATCGATTATATATCAGTCTTGAAAAATCAATTTAGACACTGCCTCTTGACAATCGATTGTTATAGGTTCACAATCGATTATTTAATAACTTTGAAAAAGTTTGGAAGACACTACCTCAACACAATCGATTGTCATAAGTTCGCAATCGATTATTTTGTGACTTTGAAAAATCTGATGGACACTGTCTCTTCACAATCGATTGTCATTAGCTTCACAATCGATTATTTTGAGCTTTGAAAAACTTTGATGGACACTGCCTCATCACAATCGATTGTCATAAGGTTCACAATCGATTGTCATGCACATTTAAAAAATCTGATGCTCACTGCCTTAACACAATCGATTGTCATAAGTTCACAATCGATTGTCAAGCAGCTGACTTAAACATAATCGATTATCATAAGTACATAATCGATTATCTTAGTCCAGATTTTAGAGGCATGTTTAAAAAACATTTTGACTAAAGTAAATATGCATTATTTAAAATCATTTTGCTCTAAATTAAATATGCATGATTTGTTATAAATATTTTTACGAGAGAAGCCAAGTCTTGAGTTCAAGTTGTCGGATCAAGATCACAATTAAATACCGACTCATATAAAACTTAATCTCGATCTTTGTCTTGTGCTTGAATCTCGTTATATATCAATTTTGCGCTTGTTCTTGGACCTAGTCATATGTCAATTTGCGCATAGTTTGTCATTCATCAAAACCTACAAGTATGAACACACGTTTAGTATAATGCCTTGAGAACGTGTTTCCAACAATTTCCCCGTTTTTGATAATGGCAAACTTTAAGCGGGATATGCATATTAAGCAATTCCTAATGACGATTCAAGACAAGTAAATATATGCAACAAGTATATAGATATGCAATTAGTTCCCCCTCAATATATGAATTCCCCCTCAATTTATGCCGATAAGTATTGAGAGTGCATACCCGTTATCTTTCCCCTTTTGCCATTAGCAAAATAATATAGAATAATTAAAAAACTTGTTTATTTTAAAAAATCTGCAATTTCAGACATAATTACGCAAATAATGTCAAGACAATCGATTATTGATACTGGATAATCGATTATATAAAAGAGAAATCGATTGTTCTGTGCGTCAAGCTTTATAATTCCCCCTGCCTTTAGGGCGATACCTCGATACTTTTTGATGTCGACTTCCTTACCTTTCTCATCTTTGTCTAGATGATCGGATGTGCTCATGGGGGTTGCCATTGCTTTTGCATTGGTCATTTCAAATCGTTTCAGCAATTCTTTGCAATATTTCGCTTGGCAAATGAACGTACCTTCTTTCATTTGCTTTACTTGTAATCCCAAAAAGAATGTTAACTCACCCATCATAGACATATCAAATTCGCTTGTCATTAAATCGGAAAATTCCTTGCACAAAACATTGTTAGTAGCACCAAATATAATATCATCCACATAGATTTGAACTAATAAAATATTATTGTTTTTATGCTTAACAAAAAGAGTGGTGTCAACTTTCCCCCTAATGAAATCATTTTCCAATAGAAATTTACTCAATCTTTCATACCAAGCTCGGGGAGCTTGTTTTAAGCCATAAAGAGCCTTTTTGAGTTTGAAAACATGATCGGGAGATTTAAAATCTTCAAAACCGGGGGGTTGTTCAACATAAACTTCTTCTTGAATAACACCATTTAGAAAAGCACTTTTCACATCCATTTGATATAAATTGAAATTCATAGAAGAGGCAAAAGCAAGCAATAAACAAATAGCTTCTAATCTAGCTACGGGAGCATATGTTTCTTCATAGTCAATACCCTCTTCTTGATTATAACCTTTTGCTACAAGCCTAGCTTTGTTTCTAGTGATTACACCATTTTCATCTAGTTTGTTTCGAAAAACCCATTTCGTACCAATTATGGTATGATTTTCGGGTCTTGGCACCAAATCCCAAACGTCATTCCGTTTGAATTGGTTAAGCTCCTCTTGATTGCGAAGGTCCAAAATTCATCCCCAATTGCTTCGGAGATGGTTGTTGGTTCAATTTGAGAAACAAAAGCAGTATGTCCTAAGGTGTTCATAAGGGATTTCGGGTACTTACCTTTTCTCCGACGTTGCCAATTACCTGTTCGAGAGGGTGATCTTTGATTGTCCTCCACTCGTTATGCATTTTCGTTTCTTTCTCCAATTGTGGCGCTTCTTCCGTTGATTGTTCCAAGATTTCATCTTGAATTTCCTTAGGAGTTTCCTCTTGTACTTTGTTTTGAGGACTTAATGAGTTCAAAATACCTGCAAGATCAGAACAAGAATCCTTTCTCGCCAAGCGAGCATTATTTTCGGAAAATACAATATGAGGGGATTCCTCCACAGTTTTGGTTCTATTATTAAATACCCTATATGCTTTGCTACATGAAGAATACCCAATAAAAATTCCCTCATCGGATTTGGCATCAAATTTTCCCAATTGATCTTTTCCATTGTTATGAATAAAAACTTTACAACCGAATACTCTAAGATGGGAGATATTTGGTTTCCTTCCCTTGTAGAGTTCATAAGGGGTTTTCATGAGTATTGGCCTTTTGACTACTCTATTTAAAACGTAGCATGCGGTACTCACGGCATCCGCCCAAAAATGTTTGGGAATCTTAGCCTCTTCGAGCATGGTTCTAGCCATCTCTTCGAGACACCTATTTTTCCTTTCCACCACCCCATTTTGTTGTGGTGTTCGTGGAGCGGAAAAGCTATGCTCGATACCGAGTTCGTCACAAAAGTCCGCAAAGAGATTGTGATCAAACTCTCCCCCATGATCACTTCTGATTGAAGTGACGGTTGTTTCCTTTTCGTTTTGAACACGTTTAAGAAAATATTTAAAATTCTGAAAAGCATCACTTTTATGGGCAAGAAATAAAGTCCAAGTAAATCTGGAATAATCATCAACAATAACAAAAGCATAACGATTTCTACCTAGACTTTGACTGCGAGATGGTCCAAATAAATCCATGTGAAGCAATTGCAATGGTCTAGTAGTTGAAACAATATTTTTCGATTTAAAAGATGCTTTTGTTTGCTTCCCTTTTTGACAAGAATCACAAATAGAGTCATTTTCAAATTTCAAATTTGGAAGACCAACAACTAAATTTTGTGAAACCAATTTGTTCAAAAGATGCATGTTGATGTGAGCTACTCTACGATGCCATAACCAAGAATCATCCTCTTTGCTCATTAAACAATTCACATATTCGGGTGAAGAATTTGCAAGATCAACCATATAAATGTTATCCATTCTAAAACCACGAAGGATAATTTTAAAATCGCTACGTCTAAAAACTAAGCATTCATCCGAATCAAATAAAACAAGATTTCCCTTGTCACATAATTGACTTATGCTCAAGAGATTATGTTTTAAACCTTTCACAAGTAATATATGCTTAATGGAAGAAATTTCATCCTTACCGACTGATCCGATGCCGATAATCTTTCCTTTGTTGTTATCACCAAAAATAACACTTCCCCCTTCCTTGTGTTCTAGTTGAAGGAATTTGGATTCGTCTCCCGTCATGTGCTTGGAGCATCCACTATCAAGGTACCATAGTACACTTGATCCCTTCAAACATACCTACAAAACAGATTAATGAGTTTTAGGTACCCATGCCATTTTGGGTCCTTGGGGGTTAGGCAAATCATAGTGATGTGATTGAGTGTTATGTCTATGTCGAGTAAAACAAGCAGGAGCAATATGTCCAATTCGTTTACAATAATGACAAGTCACGTTAGGATTATGCATCCTTCTAGGTTGATAGTAATTGGACGGACGAAATTCATTTACTCTATTCTTGACAATATAACTATTGCGCAAATCATGAAAATCATTTCTCCTACCATTTGTTCTAGGATATGCATCATTTCTAGAATAGTTGTTTCTAGGTTGGAAGACATTTCTAGGTGTTCTAAAAGGTTCAAGATTCCTTCTAGTGTTTGGCCTAGAATGTGCATTATTTCTAGCATGATTATTTCTAGGTTGCGATTGATGAAAACCATTTCTAGGTTTGTCGTATCTAGGATGAACATTTGTTTTATTTATCCTAGGTTGAGCCTTAGGTGGTTGGGGGTTGGCTTCAACTTTCTCTTTAGGCTCGTTTCTAAAACCTATGCCATGCTTGGTCGACTTCAAATTAACAAGCACTTCATTCAAGTTTTTATGAGAAGAGTTAAACTTATCTAAGGTGCCCTTAAGCCTTACTACTTCATTTTTGAGATGCATGCAAGAAGTACAATTTCTAGAACTCTCGGGCTTGTCGGCGCTTCTCTTGCAAAAATATTTGTTTTCCTCTTTCAACTTCTCATTTTCTAAAATCAGTTTTTCCAATTCCTTTTCTTTAAAAGAGAGTTGTTTTTGAAAATCTTTTTCTTTTAAAGAAGCATTTTCTTTTATACTCTTAACAGTTTTTGAAGCTTTAATAAATTCGCTATACAACTCATCAAAAGCATTTTGCATTTCTTCAAGGGAAAAGAAATTTTTGGAAGAAATTTGACATACCTCTTCTTTGTTGTCTTCTTGTGCCATAAGACAGAGATTTGCGGCTTCGTCTTCTTCTTCCTCACTTGACTCATCACCGGAGTCGCCTCCCCAAGATATGTATGCTCGTTGCTTCTTGAAGGGTTTCTTCCCCTTTTTAGCATTTGGGCAATTTGATTTAATGTGCCCGGTTTCTCCGCACTCATAGCACTTTATTTGATCTCCTTGCTTTTTGCCCTTTCGTTCATACTCTTTTCGCATGAACTTTTGAAATCTCTTGATAACGAGTCCGAACTTGTTGTCTCCTTCCTCATCATTTTGAGGTTGGCTTGTGCTTGCCTTGAGAGCGATTCTTTGCTTTCTTTGATCATCAACAAGAGGGTTAAGCATAGTAGATTCATAAGTTTTAAGATTACCTCTTAATGCGTCGATGGTGACATTTGAAATGCCAATGGATTCTTGAATCGCGTCGGCCTTGGATCGCCATTCCGGAGTGAGACTTTGGAGAATTTTTCGGACAAGTTCCTTATCCGTGAAGGTCTTCTTAAGAGCATGTAAATCATGTACGATTTTTGAAAATCGTTCAAACATCTCATCGACCTTTTCGCCTTCCTTCATGTGAAACAATTCATATGCATGGGTTAGGAAATCAATTTTGGCTTCCCTTACCTGGTCCGTACTTTCGTACGTAATTTCCAGCTTGTCCCACATTTGCTTTGCCGTTGTGCAACAAGATATCTTCCTGTAATCATCAGCATTTACAGCACAATATAATAAATTAATAGCTTTAGCATTATTTTGCACCTTTCGGATATCATCCGCATCGTATTCATCTTCGGACTTTGGGACCCATTCATTTTCAACCTTCTTGGTTGGAATTTGTTCTCCATTCATTATGACCTTCCAAAGATGAAAACTATTTGATTGTACAAATATTCTCATCCTCTCCTTCCAGTATGTATAATTTGTACCATTGAATAGCGGTGGTCGGGTGGAGCATTGTCCTTCACCAATTCCTGCAAAAGAATCACGAGTAGAAGCCATGGATGTTTCTCTCAAACGGTTAAGTCTTCAGAGAGATGGGCTCTGATACCAATTGTTAGATAATACACTTAATGCTAGAGGGGCGGTGAATAGCGTTATAATAAAAATTAGCATAAGCTTGCGAAATTTAAAAAATTGCAGGAAATAAATAAGTGCCACAAGTAAATAATTTAGAACAAACGCACCGATGTATCCTGGTTCACCACAACCCGTGGCTAGTCCAGTCCCCGAGAGACTCTCTCGAGATTTTCACTAACTTGTTAAGCTTACGGGTGCTCAACAAACCGTTACAACTTGAGGACACAACCCTCAACAACCTTTGCTCGGAGATACAACACTCCAAGACTTCAACCAAGGAAACACAAGTTCCTTCTTACAACACAAGGGACTAACACTTCCCTTCAAGTGTACAAAAACACTTAGCACTCAAACAAGACACTCCTTTAAGAGTAGATATGAGTAAAAAGAATACGCTCAAGATCGCAACAACTTTCGACAAGAATTTGGCTCTCAAAAGCTTATGTAATGAATATAAAATGATAAGCAATAAAGTATGCAAGCTTTAGCAATTGTATGATCAGTTGTTGTGCTTAGAAGACTGAACTGAAGCTGTATTTATAGTTGAAAAACTTTGTATTACCGTTGCCTAATTGCCAATTAAGAGTTGCTGATTTTACTCTGTGACAATCGATTGTCAAATTACCACAATCGATTGTTTGCCAGTTCTTCCAAAAATCAATCCCAGATTTTACGCATAACAATCGATTATCTAAGATCAATAATCGATTACTGGCAACGTTCAAAAAATCATTTCCAGATTTTACTTGAAACAATCGATTGTCAAAAATCTACAATCGATTACTCAGCAACGTTCAAAAAATCCTTTCCAGATTTTAATTAAAACAATCGATTATAGGAAATCAATAATCGATTACTCAGCAACGCTCAAAAAATCCTTTCTAGATTTTAATTGAAACAATCGATTATAGGAAATCAATAATCGATTACCTGACGATATTTGAAGACATTTTGGCAACGGTCAGTTATACAATCGATTATATTAAGTTAACAATCCATTATATATCAGTCTTGAAAAATCAATTTAGACACTGCCTCTTGACAATCGATTGTTATAGGTCCACAATCGATTATTTAATAACTTAGAAAAAGTCTGGAAGACACTACCTCAACACAATCGATTGTCATAAGTTCGCAATCGATTATTTTGTGACTTTGAAAAATCTGATGGACATTGTCTCTTCACAATCGATTGTCATTAGCTTCACAATCGATTATTTTGAGCTTTGAAAAACTTTGATGGACACTGCCTCATCACAATCGATTGTAATAAGGTTCACAATCGATTGTCATGCACATTTGAAAAATCTGATGCTCACTGCCTTAACACAATCGATTGTCATAAGTTCACAATCGATTGTCAAGCAGCTGACTTAAACATAATCGATTATCATAAGTACATAATCGATTATCTTAGTCCAGATTTTAGAGGCATGTTTAAAAAATATTTTGACTAAAGTAAATATGCATTATTTAAAATTATTTTTCTCTAAATTAAATATGCATGATTTGTTAAAAATATTTTTACGAGAGAAGCCAAGTCTTGAGTTCAAGTTGTCGGATCAAGATCACAATTAAATACCGACTCATATAAAACTTAATCTCGATCTTTGTCTTGTGCTTGAATCTCGTTATATATCAATTTTGCGCTTGTGCTTGGACCTCGTCATATGTCAATTTGCGCATTGTTTGTCATTCATCAAAACCTACAAATATGAACACACGTTTAGTATAATGCCTTGAGAACGTGTTTCCAACAATAAGGACAGAAGGAATTACTACATTATTCTTCTACTAGTTCTTGAGAGTAAATTGTATACTTCATGATATCCGGTCGTTAGGGAGTGTTGCTAGACGCCACCCTTGATTAGTATATTGATATGATCAATTTACTACCGATTTAGTATTGAACCTATGGGGTCGCACACTATCGAGTGTTGTGATCTTTGCTAAAGGATTAATTACTTTATTATTTCTTGATTAAATTAAAGAATTTAATTAGTCAAATAAATTTAGTTATTTATCCAAATGTAATATTATTATACTCTTTGCTAGCACAGAGATTATAATTAATATTGTGAATAAATTGCAGTTTCTATTTGGAATAGAAATTAAATGATATCTCTTGGTTGAAATATATGTGATATATATATTTAATATTATTTTATATAATAGATGTATATAAAATATAATAATAATAAAGGCTTGTTAATAGATCTAATTTTGAATTGGATTATTAATGTGTAATTGACGTATTATCCTATTTGGAATGAGATTAATATTTTCAATAGAAAAATATTATATTAACATAAAAGTTTATAAATTAGAATCCAATTTAGAATTGGATTCAAAAAGTCAAAAAAAGTTTTCGACACTTCTCAAAGAAGGAAAATTATACAAAGTTTAATTTTAGAAATTAAACTTGTACTTTAGAAAAACATAAGAAAGCAATTCCAACTTTGAGTTGGAAATTCACGTGAGATTAATTTTTGCAAATTCAATCATAATGAGATTTAAAATTTTATGAAAAATTGTACAAAGTTTATTTTTGGAATAAACTTTTACCCTAGGAAAATTATTACCTCAACCAAATAGTAAAAGGTTTTGTAGGTGATGCTATATAAATGGTGATGGAGAAAATTTGCAAAGTTTTTTAGTTTTTATTTTTCTTGAGAAGAAAACCTACTTTGTGAAAGTGAGAGTGCAATACAAAGCCAAGAGAAAAAATACAATTACAAGAAAAGTGTTTCTTGTTCTTCTAATTTGAGTTGAGATTTTTGAGAAAAATTTCAACACAATATTATTCGTTCAATTTGTTCGCGGGTTTCATTGATCAACAAGTTGATAGCAAGGATCGGTCTCGGTGTGGATACGCATAGAGTCTTCGCACTATCGAAGAATTTTGAAACGAGACTCTCTTCACCAGGTACGTTTAGATCCGATCTTTGACACGTAAATAAATCTTAAACATGAAAAAATCTACCTAGGATTATTATTGTCTTCCGCTGCGTTTTACGAATACCTATAAGCAATCCATCAAATGCAACTTGGGCTTATGAGAAATTCAACTAAGCAACAATGTGAGGACATGGTAATTAAAGAGGAACAACCATTGTGAGTTATCAGGTTATGTGATTATGTCTTGAGGCCAAGTGGAGGAGCCTATCATCAATTTTTGGATCACATGGTCAAGTATGGTTATATTCCTATATTTCAGTGTGCTTGTGGATTACTTATGGCTTGAGGAGGATGATTTTGAGATTGATCGGGCAAGAAATTTTCTGAAGCGTGCTATATTTCACTCGTTTGTTATATGTAGGTTGTGGAACGGATTGGATAGTCCTTAGTGGATGTGATTCGTAAAGGGAAGGGATTCACTCAATTGTTCTCTGTAATATTCATGTGTTAGCGGAGACTGGTTGTTCAGTGTGTTGGGCTATGTAGTCAAGGCTAGGATTAGGGGGTTACTCATAAGGATGGTTTTAGTGGGTTCAAGATTAGAGATGTGGTACGTAGGGATTTTTGGATCCATCATGTGGCTGAGGATTTAAGATTGACGTCAAATTGTTAAAGAGACTTGGAGTATTCCTCTAAAATTACAGGTTTTTTGAGACAGTGTTCCGAAAATTGAAGAAACGGCTTCAGATTCTTAGAAGATCTCTTCGGAGGAGACATTTTGGTATGAGGAATTATTGGGTATAATAAAAGGGAATAAAGTGGCTTACAATTCTTAGAAGGATGAGATTTCATGTTGGTATCATGTGGATGAGTTTTGATTGAGCTCCATAGTGTACGAGGAAAAGAAAAATGTTGACGTGGAGGTGGGTCATGGGTAATCTAAAGAATTTGGGCCCGTTTAGCAGTGACTTGGTTCAGCATGGTAGTAGCGGTGCTCAGTTCTGTTGGTATAATGAGGCTTTGCAGATGTTTATGGCAATACCTTTCGAGCTGCCTAATCTGTATGACTTGGGTGATTTAGAGAAATTCAGTTCATATGGTTTGATATGTTCGACGAATATGTGGAGTTTGTTATGTTTTGTGATTTTCCTCTTGAATTGAGTTAAATGGAATATTTATAATTGATAGAGTATGTATCATATTCGTGATTTAGGATTGATAATAGGATTCTCAGATTTTGTGTTGTGGTATGAAAGATGCGGTGAGTCGTTTAGGTGATATAGAATGAATAAGGTTGCGGTTCAGGTTTGGTAGGTAAGCCATTAGTTGTAGATAGCATGGAGGACGTGAGAGGATACTGGCACTATCTTGTATCGTTTGAGGAAAGAATCTGTTGTAGGAGACTTAGACTAGTACTTTGTGCGGTAACCGCGAATATCCATATTTTTTCTACATGGTGCGTAAGGTTCATGGGGATATTTCTTATCTGAAAATTTTGGATACGTGTTATATCAGTCAATTACGTGGGAGAAATAGAGATCACGCATGGATATTTAGTATTCTCATGGTTTAGAGATTTGATCCTTGTAGGGTATCTTATTTTGTTGTTGGAAGACTCTGAAAGTATATAAAGGGCTAGACATCTAATGGTATATATCATTCTTGAGGTCATTATGGATCATGGAGAGTTATCTACCTATTTTGGAATGATATGATTCAGTTTGGGTGCTTATTAATAGATCTAACAAGGATGAGTATTCTATACAATATGGGATTTGCTTACTCAATCCAGCCTTTTCTCTATGGGTATGTTATCAGACAATGTATGTTATTCTTTCCCTGATCGATTTTGTGTGTTACTCCTGTATGATATGATGGGTTGTAAGGTATCACGACCGAAAATCCCAACCTGCTGTGATTTGTGCCTATCACACTTTCTAGGCAAACCGACAATTACATAACAACTAATCATTTGAATAAAATATGTTTTAATAAACTTAACAGCGAAAACCCAGTGAATATTTGATTCAAATAACTGAAATACGACTACAACTAGCCCAACAACTTGTGTCAACATAAGCCAAAACTCTAGTACAATTGTCTGGTTATGCACGTTATGTGCTGGTTGTTGATATACCTACAGTTAATGAGCATGAGGATTATGGCTCAATGAGTATTCTTGTATGGAATAGTATGATGATTGGATTAGGTTACACACTGCAATAATGTTATGTTTGGATATGACTTATGGTGCTTGCTCCGTGTGTTTTGTTTCTATATTGTGGGATGGATTCAAAGTGTTACATCCCACGTTTTGATACATGAAAGTACACTATAAGTAAATTGATGGAAGCTAAAATAATGAGATGTTACATCTCATATTTTTATATGTTAATGTTTTGTCGTATGATAAATTGGTATAAGTTTGTGAATGAGATTATTTTGAGATTATAAGCATTATGCTATTTCTAATAAGTGACGACTAAATTTCTGAAGGTGAGAGGGTTAGAAAATTGAAGAAAATAAATTTTGTTAAAGTTTGAAATTTTGGATAAAATACGATCCGATCTATAATACCCGTTATTTATAGATTAGTGCCATACAAGATACTACATGACCATGATAGTAAAGGATATATGGTATATAAAAGTGAGTAGTATTTTAAGTAATTATATGGATAATGAATCAATTATTGGGTAATAAGAGATTATCTACTTAGTTAAGGAAATATTGGGTGATTAATTAAAGAATTGGATAAGAATAAAACCTCCCCACGTGGCAACAAGCCACCCTATGGATTGTGACTTTTAAGTCATTATATTATGTGGCAAGATTAGGGAAGTGAGATTTGGCATTCTTAAGAATGTGAAACCCATATTCATCTGATAAGGGAAAGCCACTATAGGTCTTAAAAAAGTGAGAATCATATCCATTCTTCAGAATGTAAGTGACAAACTCATTCTTATATGCATAAGCTAAGAGTTCAAACGTAAATGTTTGGGTGTTATAAACTTAAGTCACATAAGCATGATAAGATCTTTAGAAGTTCAAAGCAACGTGAGATTTTGAAATTACGAGGAAGTATGATGCAATTAACATGTGTTAGAGGGATTGTCAAGAGAATCAACTTAGGTATGTTAAGGCTATCCCTTCTTTTTTTTTTTTGGTATGATCCATACGTAATAAACATAACGAGCAAATTCACAACTTTCGTAAATGATTCTATTCATAGAAATGCTATAGATGGCTATGTTCTTAATTTCCCATGTGTCCTATTATTCCCTCATCTATTCATAGGCATCAGAAAATACGTAAGTTGATAAAGTTTTCATGACATTAAATAAAAGCATAATGATTTTATGACGTTCCGAGAGGTTTTTATTAACGCACTTCTCATGCATTGCCTTAATTTATATATGTACATTGACCCACGACCAGATGACAGTATATACTGATAACTATGGATTTTAGCCTATATTATGTTCTCTTTTGCCTATGTTTTGGATAAAAATGTGTAAATGTATTCCCATAAAATGATTTAATGTGCTCGTGTGCATGGTTTGGTCAAAATAAGGCAAGAAAACCATAATCAACTCATGAAGGAGTTAAATTTGCTCAAATTCAAAACTAAGATTGATGCGCTGATCGTGATGAAAAGAGTGGTCGCGTAAGGTCCACCATTGAAGCGACCATAATTACATGGTTGTGGAACTGAGATTCAGAGAAGGTGGTTTGGGTCCAACAGAGACTGCTAACTGTGATGAAAAAGCACGGTCACAGAATACCTAACGCGGTTGCGGTGGTATTTCCCTTGAGAACATCGATGAAAGTTGAGAGACCCTTCAAGTTGAGCCTGACTGAGGAACCCGCTTTGCATCAAAATTATGCGGTCACAGTGGATGTTAATATGGAGGCGGTATGTTTATGCTGCCTACAAAATCAATTCCAAACCAAGCACAAAAAGGAAACAATGCGGTACACGCTTGTTTTGCGTGGCTGCGAAAGTTCACGCTGAGTCGCTCATTATTTCACTCACAATGGAACCTCCATAGGGGTATTTTTATCCAGTAATTTTAGCTGTGTATAAATAGATGTTTTTTTAAGATTTTAGGTCATCTTTTGTTAGAGGAGCTCGTGAACATCTGTATTTTGCCACTTAGAGTAATTTTAGAGCATCTTTGGCTTATATTCTTAGATGTTTTTCTTATAATAAGCTTTTATGGCTTATATTTCATCTCAATCTTATATATCTACGATGATTATGAGTAGCTAAACTCATTAGCTAGGGCTATGACCTAACCCTAGTGTAGGTCTTTAATGAGTCTTCAATTTTAGGGCTAACATTTTTATGGGTTAGTGATATTTTGCTTGGTTCATGCTTTAATTATAGATTGGTTGTTGCAAACACTGATTCATGCCCTTATGGATCAGACTCTTCTTGAGAAAAAAGGACTAAGTCTAGGAAATTTTGTCTAACAAGCAAGTAGGGTGCATTCAAGAGATTAGTAGCCCCAAATAAAGGGTTAAACCTAGAGATTGTAAAACCCGACTTAAACAAATTTTACTTTTGTTTGAACACCCAATTGGGCTTGAGAAAGCCAATTAGGGAAAAGCCACTCAAACTACTGAGAGATATAGAGTGAGTAATTATGTGCAAAGGTTATATCATGACCCCGAATATAACAAGCTTTTCCTAAATTTTAGACCCCATTAGATACCCACCTAGGTGTAAGTCACTTCCTTAGTGGTTTTTTATCACTTGAGAAAACTCCTGCAAAAACATTGTACTTAGATTATTTTCAGTAAACGGTAGCATTAAAAGTAGAATAGCAATAAATCCAAGTATGGTTAGAAGTGAAATTAAAAGAAACATGCATATCTAGATTAGATAGAAACCCAATTTTAATCCAATGTTAACTACATGTGGATATCGATCCCGACCTTTTGGGAAAAAGATACATATCCACTCCTCACCATTACATAGTGGTGTATGGTTGGAGCCGATAACCTTTTAGCACTGTTTCCTGGGAGTTAAAAGATTTTGGATATCTATATGACTAGTTGTGGGTATTGTTTTTCTTTGTTTCGATTTTACTAATTTGTGTGAGTTAATCAATTCAAGTAAAAAATGGCAAATAATGATTCTCATGGAAGTGTTCTCCCACGGGAGAAGGTAGATGATAAAGCTGAAGATAAGGTGACTCTAGTAACTCATTCTCAAAGAAGAGGCCGCCAAGCCAATAATAAAACTTCTGACCCTCCCATAGCTCCTACACGAGTAGCTCCTAAGGTGCTTCCAAATAAAGATTACGTAAGTGTAATAGTCCTACCCCAGACCAAGGGTAGGAAATTTCTAGATTAAAAATGTCATGTTCAGCTTATTGGAGTTAAGAGGGACTTCATAGGCGCTCCTTAATAGAACACATATAAACATCTAAATGGCTTTGTGGATACCTATCGGGGAAGCAAAGAGACAAATATGTAAGAGGATGAATTGAGACTGAGATTGTTCCCTTTTTCACTCAGAGGGAAAGCTTTGGACTAGTTCAAAAGACTCCCCAATCATCCTATAACCACGTGGGATGAGTTTGACGATAAGTTTATAACCAAGTTTTACCTGCTGGAGCATATGGAAACATTGATAGATGAGATCCTGGCCTTCAAACAAGGATCCAAATAAACCACTTCATGAGATACGGGAATGGTATCAGACGATGGTGAAAGAATGTCTGAATAATGACATGACCGAAACAATGATCCAGCAAATATTCTACTGTGGCATCAACACGACCAATCAGTGTGTAGTCATCCAGCTATTAGGGGGAACTTTACTGAGGTGTGTTATATACTTGATGAGATTACAAATACTTCTTCAGCATGGCAAAGTCGAGAAAATGTTTCACAAGGTGATCCCTATGTCATTTACCTGCACAATGAGCTCCATGGCCATGGACAAGCAATAGCAGAGTTGACTATAATAATGAACTAGTTAGCCAAAGCTCAATTACAGCATGTTCAAGTGCCAAGACAAGTGAATGCCATGGAAAGGGGTAAATATAACGATCAACAAGAGGCGACAAAGAGGTCATCAAAGTCAATGAAATCCAGATCAATATGAGCAAGGTAGTAGTGGTTACAACCAAGATGATGGTATGATGAGCAAAGTGAAGAGGTCTAGTATGTGAACAATTACCAAGAACAACGGGGCAATGCTCGAAATAAACAACAACTGTGGAAATCCCAAGGAAGGTGGGGAAGTAAAAACCAACAAGGAAAATTGAATAGTGGGAACAAAAACAACAACTAGCGGAACAACATATGAATTGGGGAAATAAGGGCAACATGGGTGGAAATAACAATAGTAAGTTGGGAGGAAACAACAACTAAGGGGGGTGGAATAACGGTATTTAAGGTAATCGTGGTCAAAGCTTCAAAGGCCTCCGATGTTTCAATAACCAAGCAACCCTCCTCCATTTCTGTCCCAAAGTCCTAGCTCATCCAACAATAAGATAGGACAGATTAAGTTAATGTTTGAGAAAACAATGAAGAAAAATACTGACTTCGATTCCCATTTGGCGTCCCATAATACTTCTATCTAACACTTGGAGGTCCAACTTGGCCAGATTTCGCAATCATCGAACACTCATCCCAAGGGGGCACTACATAGTGATACAGTAGTAAACCGAAGGCTAGGAACAATACTTGTCATGCAATGGCGGTGACCATAATGAGTGGTAGAGGTGGTGAAGCAAATACCTCCAAGAAAAAAGAAATTGTGAGTGATGAGGTTAAAGTGCAAAATGATGACGATCCAACAGTTTATGAGCAAGTAAATTAAGTGAATTTGAATGCTGAGGTGAGAATTCATATTTATGATAATGTGGAGGAAATCGAAAGTGATGTGAAACCGTATAGGGAACACGTGATAGACATGCCAAAAATGGTACGTCCCAAGGCTAAGGTAAATTTTTCAAGGACTCCTCTTCCCTACCCTTAAAGACTTGTGAAGAAAACGAATGAAAACCAATTTAAGAAGTTTATTGAGATAATGAAAAACTTATCGATCAATTTGCCCTTGGTATAAGCTCTTGAGCAAATGCTTGGATATGCCAAGTTTTGCGAAACACTTGGTGACTCAAAAGAGATATATGGATTGTGAGATCATCAAAATGACTCCTCAAGTGAGGGCAATTATGCTGGATAGCTCCAAAGCTTGAAGATCCCGACGCATTTAACATCCCATGTACCATTGGGAGTGCAGATTTTTCAAAGGTCTTATGTGATTTGGGAGCAAGTATAAATTTGATGCCTTACTTTGTGTTCAAAAATTTGGGTATTGGTCAACCAAGAGCTACTTCAATGAGATTGAAAATAGCGGACCGAACAATGAAGGGGCCGTTTGGTATTATTGATGATGTTCTTAGCCCAGTTGACAAGTTTATTTTGCTTGTGGATTTTTGATTCTTGATTGAGAAGTTAACTATGAGGTGACTATAATATTGGGAAGGCCTTTCCTAGCAACAGGGAAGCCATTGGTTGATGTGGAAGCAGGGAAACTCACCTCCGGGTTGTGACAAAAAAGTTATCTCCACGTTTGCAAATTAATGAGGCAATCGATTTGTACTGAATTTTGGTCTTTTGTGGATCTTGTGATGGAGGTGATAGTTGATGACATGAGCGCCATGATCAATATGGAGGGTCCTTTGGAAGCTATATTGCTGAACCAAGATGTGACTGAGGATGAAGGCTTAGTAGTGTATGCCAATACTTTGAAAGGAATGGGTTTTCTCATATGAGCCCCATAACTCTTGGATCTGGAGAACCGAAACACTCCATCAACAAAGCCCTCAATCGAGAAACCTCCTGTATTGGAGTTGTAGCCTTTGCCTTCACACCTTAAGTATGAATTCTTGGGCCCTTGTTCAAATTTACCTGTTAGTGTTTCTTCGTGCTTAACTAACGTTCAGGTAGATGCCACTCTTGAGGTGCTCCATAGACCGAAGAAGGCAGTTGGATTGACTTTAGCTGGTATTTGAGGGATAAGACCTACCTTGTACATGCATATGATTATACTTGAGGATGATGCCAAAATCTCCGTGGAACATCAGAGAAGGTTGAATAAGGCTATGCAATAGTCATCAAGAAGGAAGTAATTAGGTGGTTAGATGACGAACAAGAGGGGTATAATTGTGGTGACAAATGAGCAAAATGAGTTGATCACCACTACGACTATCACCATATGGAGGGTATGCATAGACTTCTAGAAACTGAATAAAGTTACTCGCAAAGACCTTTTTTCGTTTCCCTTTCTTGACAAAATATTGGATAGTCTTGTTGGGCATGTCTACTACTTCTTTTTGGATGAGTACTCAGGTTAGAACTAGATTTTTGATTGCACCAGAGGACCAAGAGAAAACCACCTTCAAATTCCCCTATGGTACCTTTTCATTCTCTTAGGTGCCATTTGGTTTTTGTGATGTACTGGCTACCTTCCAGCGGTGTATGATGGCTATCTTGACAGACATGGTGGAAGACTTATTGGAAGTGTTCATGGATGATTTTAGTGTTGTTGCTGACTCCTTTGAAGAATGTTTGGGTAATCTTAAAAAAGTGTTGGCCCAATATGAAGAGACAAATCTAGTGCGTAATTGGGAAAAAGGCCACTTTATGGTCGAGGAGGACATTGACCTTGTCCATAAAATCTCAAAGAATAGTATCGAAGTGGGCAAAGCGAAAATTGAAGTGATTTCAAAACTCCCTCCTCCTACTTCCATCAGAGGAGTGAGGAGCTTTCTTGTGCATACGGTGTTCTACTGAAGGTTCATCAAGAACTTCTCAAAGCTAGTGAATCTCTTATGCAAATTGTTAGAAAAAGAAGCAAGGTTTGTTTTTAATGAAGAGTGCATGAAGATTTTGACTTGTCTAGTACAAACTAACAACCACCCCTATTATTACTGCACCCAATTGGAGCTTAGCCTTTGAGCTTATGTTCGATGCAAGTAATGTTACAATAGGACTGGTCTTGGGGAAAATGGTCAACAAGATGTTTCACCATGTATACTATGCAAGCAAAACAATTAATGACACCCAATTTAATATAGGGTGATAGAACATGAGTTGCTAGCCATAATGTTTTCCATGGAAAAGTTTAGGCCTTCTCTCATGGGTGCCAAAGTGATTGTTCATACTGATCATGCAACACTCCATTACTTGATAACAAAGAAGGACTCTAAGACTCTACTGATGAGATGGGTTCTATTGATTCAAGAGTTTGACCTTGAAATTGTTGATTGAAAAGGGTGTGAAAACTAAGTGGCGGACCACTTGTCCCACTTGGAGAAGGAGGGGAGACCCCGTGATGGCTTTGAAATTAATGATTCTTTCCTAGATGAACAAATCCTCTATGTATCTTGAATAGTATGCTTTGGTTTGCCGATGTTTCTAACTTTATTGTGATCGACATTATCCATGTGATCTCTCTCTTCTAACCAAAAGGAAAAGCTTAAATAGGATATCATGGATTACTACTGGGACAAGCCTTACCTTTTCAAGATTTGTAATGATGGTGTGATCTAGAGATGTGGTCCAGAAGAGGAGCAAGTGAGTATTCTTGATGCTTTCCATTCCTTGCCCTACGCTGGTCATCATGGCGGGGCAAGGACTATTTCAAATGTGCTCAGTTGTGGTTTTTATTGGCCTACAATTTATTAAGATGCTAGTGAGGTTGTGAAGAGATGTGATGAGTGTCATAGAGCTGGTGGAAATTCCAAAAAGGATTAAATGCCTCTCGCAACTATTCTTGAGATTGACATTTTTGACGTGTGGGGCATTGACTTCATGGGAGCTTTTGTTTGGTTAAAGTTGTAGCTTTACCTAACAATGATGCACGGAGTGTAGTGGCTTTCTTGAAGAAAAAATATTTTTACAAGGTTTGGCACTCATAAGGAAATCATCAATGTTGAGGGTTCTCACTTCTAGAATAGGGTGTTTGACACTTTCCTCGCAAAGTATGGTGTCAATCACAAGGAATCAACCCCTTATAATCCCCAGGCTAGTGTAATAGTTGAGGTCTCCAACAGAGAGTTAAAGAGTATATTGTCAAAAATAGTCAACGCAAATAAGAATTATTTGTCAAGGAAACTGGATAATGCTTTATCGGCTTATAAGACTACGTACAAAACTCCATTTGGAATGTCCCCATATGGTTGATCTCTAGCAAAGCATGCCATCTTGTAGTTCAGTTAGAGCATAAGTTTATGTGGGTGCTGAAGAACTTATATTTTGAGTGGGATGTTTCAGCAAATCTCCGAGTGTAGCAACTTAATGAACTAGAAGAGTTCTCGTTTCATGCCTATTCCAGCTCATCCTTGTATAAGGACAAGATGAAGTACTTATATGACAAGTATTTCCAGAGCAAGTAGTTCAAGGAAGGTGACTTGGTTCATTTATTCAACTCTCGGTTATGACCATTTCTGGGAAAGCTCAAGTCAATATATTGTGGCCCTTTTTGAAGTGGTACATGTAACCCCATTTGGGGCTATTGATTTGAAGAATAAAAATTGTGAAGTTTCGAGAGTTAATGGGCACCGAGTCTAACACTTTCTAGGAAAATTTGATGATAGTCACGTGGTGGCACTGATCTATTTCATGTGATTGATGGTAACCTACATTGTCGGCACTGCTAAATCAGGCATTGTTTGGTAGGTAACCTATGTGTTTTTTGTTATTTTTTATTTTCTTCTTACTTTATGCTTTTTTTTTACTAAGTGGTTTTGAAGTTTGTGTAGGAATTGTTGTGTAGTGCAGGATTGTTGCTGGAAAAGTTGCCTAATGTAAGTATTATGCTGACCGAGCTTAGAATTTTGCAGTCAGCAGTTACTTTTTGCGGGGGTGTAAATGGCTAGCAGACCTGACTTGAAAATTCCAGAATATCAACTCTCTAAAGTTATATTCACATCCGCACTCGAAATTTTGCGCTCCGTGTCTCTCTTTCGCGACCACACTTGTTTTTCCGTTCTCAGTGGTTCCTTCGTGATAACAACCCTTCAAAATTTTTAAAGCACAGACCGCGATTGAAATATCTCACAACTGGTATACTTAATCCATCACATTGCTTTTATATATTTTCCTTTTTTTTCTCTCAGTTTTAACTTCTTCTTTCTAATTAGGGCCATAATCTAGGAATTGATATTAAAAGTTCATGTGGTTCCTTGTTATTCTTGCCTAATAGGGAGGGGGTTGTTCATTTTACAATCTAATTGCCTAATTCGTATGCTAGTGAAAACCCTAGAGTGCCCGTTCTTCATAAATTCTGCGGTCGCAGCCTTAATTCTGCGTTCGTGGCCTTAATTCCGTGGTCATCGTTCATATACAGTATTAGGTTGAAATTGATTTGCATTTCTGTGGTAAGAGGTGAAATTTTACGCGGTAAGTGGCCTACTTTACTTGGCCATGCTTCTTTTTTTGTGGATCATGGATTTTATGTTTTGAGAATTCCTAAGTTCGGTCTGCAGCTGGGTTCATTTTTCCTCAGACAACGGCACAACTTTCGCGGCCGTGCTCCTTCTATTGTTGTCTGGGGTGCCTCAACTTCAAAGACTTGGTAGTCTGATATGAAATATTTTGCGGCCGTATTTCTATTTATGCGGATCATGGCGCCCATTCCGCGACCACACTCCTTTTTCCGCTGTCACCAGACCTTTTATTTTAGAACACTGCCAACTTTTCATCTATTTTCTTTTGCTGATTATTTTAACAACAACACTAATCAGATTTTACTAATTGTGTATGCAGAAAATGGTCCAATCTAGAGCCGCAAGTGATAAACAAAAAGGGGGTGCTGAATCCTCTCGAGGCATTGGAAAAGGAGGACAAGGAAGGACTAAATTACCACTACTAGTTAGAAATCTATAGGGAAGCGGCGGACAAAGCCGCATCCTATTATGAAGGAAGTTAGTATCTCCCTTCTTGGGAAGTTTTGGAAGGAGACTCGGTGCAAACCCATATTCCCACAAACTTTCCAGGGAAATCCGAATTGCGAGACTAACATAAACCTTCTACTTCTTCTAAGTCGTTTGATGGCTCAAAGGAAAGTAGTGAGGCTTCAACATCAACTTCTTCACCTGCCACACCTTTGGCCTTACTAGCAGATCCTATTGATATTGATGCTGAGATCCCAGATGACGGGACGGGTGGTGACACCCAGACAGGAGTGTTGGTGAGATCAAGAAATCATGTGGTGTGGCAAGAACGATTTTTGAGTGAGAAAGCCTACTATAAGTTTCGAGAGTGGTGGCCTCAAAGGTCACTTAAACTTGAGAGGGTGTATATTGAACGAGATTTGGTACCCCACAACCCTAATGTAAAGAGGTAATTCGATGAGAGAGTGGGGTGGAAGTTCTTCACCAGCAAATTACCAGATGCAAAGGATAATTTTGTCTAGGAATTCTATGCAAATATTGTCCATATGAAAAAGGGCACGTATTTGACAAAGTCCACAACAAGAAGGTTATGTTTGATGGCAAGATTTTGAATGGGTTCAATGACAAGGATTGTATCTGGAGAAGGTGGCTATGGATGAGTTAGCTCACCTTGACTTGCATCGCTGATTGCTATTCCTGGAACTTCTCCAGCTTGGCTGACACTTGGTACCCTAATATGTAGGAACACTATGAGCTTTGAAGCGAATGGGTGGTCAAGAAGGACCCAGAAGATCAAGAAGTAGAAGGAAGGGGCTTCGACACCAAAGTGAAACCAAAGAGGCCATTTTCCTGGTACAACCTTCAGGGTCCAGACAGCCCCAAGTCTAAGGGAAAAGCCACTACTTTCGCTGGTAAGTTTTAAGATCAAGGGAATGTGGAAACTAGTTCCGATCCTTCCACTACGAGTGCCTACTTAATCAGCATACCCTTTGACTGCAGTGCGAGTTAATCAGACTCTATCCAGCATCAGCAACTGGATGCAGGCAGCTACATCAAAGTTGTCTGTCTTATCCAGCACAGTGGCAACTCACTCATCTTCACCACAACCTCAGGTGTTTGTTTCAATGGAGGAACTAATAAAGGAACTTCTATACAACTAGAATAAGCTACTAGACAACCTGAAGCTTATCATGGATACTTTGGATGCACAAGGAAAAACAATCAAGGACATGGACAAACAAAAAAAGAAGATGAAAATGACTCAAGCCTTAAAGGAGTCAGTAAAGCTGTCGAGGAAGGAGGTTGAAAAGATTGCATTAGATGGAGACATCCCACTGGAATTACTCTTAGATAAGCAAGTTTCAACGGCTTAGACAGCATAGGCACAAGAACAGGAAGCTGATAGAGAATCAGTGAGAAGAGTAGTGATCCCCCAGGACTGAGGGTTTGGATATTGCGCTGGAGGACCCCGAGGGAGGTGACTTTGGACAACCACATGACTCGGCTGGTGACCTAATATAGATTGAGGCATCATAGGGAGTTTTCATTACTCTCCACCTTTTCACTATTCTATTTTTACTGATAGAATTGAGGACAATGCTACTTTTTATTTGGGGGGGGGGGGGGGGAGGGTGGCCTTATTTTGATGATGATTTGGATATTTTGGATACTTTGTTTGTAATAACCTTGATAATCTATTATGCTATTTTCGTACTTTTTTTTTAGTTTTTTTATTTATATAAAGTTACGTTTCCATGTATGTATTCATTCCCCTTTTATGTATATTCATCTCAATCCCCTATCCTACATATCAAGTTTACTTTTGTAGTTTACTTTATAACTTTTTTTGAAATTTTACTGCTTCTTATTTCATTTAGTAGTTTCTATTCAATTTGTAGCTTCTTACTTTTACAAGTTTTCATGATCAATAAACCTTTGGGTTTCTTAATTCCATGGTACTTTCCAATGGTAGAATTTGTATGAACCGGGGGGCTCTTCCTGATGATGGACGGCGTGAAGCCTTCTTAAAGGTGTGAGTCCGTTATTATTTATGTTTTTTTCTAAGTAGTTGTAATGAATAAAAGTGTTTCAAGCAAAAGATTAACTTGGGCATAGGACATTCACCTTTTACCTTATTGATAGAATAAAATGGATTTGCAAAGAGTGATGCTAGTTGTGACCTCTACTTGTGTCGAGTGGCTTCTTAGATGCATTTGTATTGTTCAATCTTAGCTAGGGTTGTTGTGGGCCTTCGAATATGTTCTCTTTAGCTATCTAATAGCTTGTGAGGTGAGGTATTGATTCGTCAATCCAAGTCCCGTGCCAATAAGTCTAGAACTTGCCCTGAATATTTGTCCAGGGAAAATTCTAAGTGTAGCTCGACTTGAGAAATGGTTATAGGCTCTTCTTGATCCAAGTTAACACATGAAAGCATACATATCCCACCAAATGTGATATCCCTAGTCAACCCCTTATAGCAGAAGCCCTTGTTATTTCAAAAACCATTATTCAAGCCTTTGACTGTTCTAAAATGACCCTCTCTTGGAACCCAATCTTTCCTTAGCACAATTGGAAAAAACATACATTTGGGGGTAGGGGGGAGACGAGGAGTGCAGAAGTGATAAAATGTACAAAATGAAGAAAAGGGAAGGCTAAAGAAAAAGCCAAAGAGTAAAAAAAAGTAAATAATATAGATAAATGAAGAGATTAAATGAAAGCAATTATGAAAGACTTGGAATGTTTAGAAAGAAGAAAAATGATTGTCATGAATAAAAAAGAGAGACGGTGTGTCTCTCAAGTCCCCTAATGAAGAAGAAAATGACTCAAATAGTCAAGAAAGTTTGAGCCGAAATGAGAAAATGAAGTGCTTAAGGAAAGATGAAACCTTCATAGACTGATATATCCTACCTTGAACCAAAAGACTTCCTTACATTACAACAAAATCTCGATATGATGTTGAGTTGAATGAGATTACATTAGTATTGATTCACATAAATGGAAAGATTATGGTACTTAGAGCCAGACTTGTGACAATCCTTTGAGAGAGATGAGTGTACTTTTCCACAAACCTTGTTATACATGCTATAATCTAATGTGAGATTTGCTTATGGAGAGTAAAGGAGAAAGAGTTTGGGTTCTACAATGACCTGCGTAGTAGAGCGAGTTCCTTGATGAGCTAAGTAACCTCTTGATGCCCTTGTGTCGCTTTAGAACCATAGTTCTAAAAACGGTCGTGTGCTGTTGATAAATACATTTGTGTTGAGCGTAATTGTCAGTTCCAATTGATTCTTGATGAAATGACCTTTGGACAACTGAAAATTTTTCTCTCTTTTATCTTGTGGAGGTGGGAATAACTTTGTGTTCTTGAGGACAAGCAAAAGCTTAAGTTTGGGGGAGTTGATAACTATGGATATTAGCCTATATTATGCTCTCTTTTGCTTAGGTTTTAGATAAATAATGTAAAAGAGTATTCCTGAAAACTAGCTTAATGTGCTAGTGTGAAGGGTTTGGTCAAAATAAGGCAAGGTAACCATAATCAACTAATGAAGGAGTTACATTTGCACAAGTTAAAAACTGAAACTGAAGCACAAAGCGTGATGGAAAGAACACGTAAGGTCCACTGTTGAAGTGGCCACAATTATGCTCCATAGAAGTGAGATTTACAGAAGGTATTTTGGGTGCGATAGAGACTGCTGACCATAACAAAAAGCCTGAGTCACGGAATACTTGATGCAGCCACGATGGTATTTCCGCTGAGAGCATCGATCAAAGTTCAGAGACCTTGCAAGTTGAGCATGACTGAGAAGCGCGGTCCGCGTCCAAATTACGCATCCACAATTAATGTTTATATGGAGGCGGTATGTTTTATCCCTCCCATGAAATCATGTCCAAACCAAGAACAAAAGTGAAGAAACGCAGTCCGTGCTTGTTTTGTCTGGCCAGGTAAGCCCTTACATTTAGGCGCTCGGTATTTCACTCACAGTGGAACCTCTATAGGGATATTTTTGTTCAGAAATTTTAGCTCTGTATAAATAGATCATTCACATTTTAGGTCATCTTTAGTAAGAGGAGCTCGTGAATAGCCGTATTTTACCACATAAAGTAATTTCAGAGAAGCTTTAGCTTATATTAATAGATTTTATTTTACCAACATTTATGGATTATATTTCAACACCATCTTGGATTTCTACCTTGATTATGAGTAACTTAACCCATTTGCTAGGGTTGTGACCCAACCCTATTATGGGTACTTAATGGGTCTTCTATTTTTGGGCTTAATTGTTTATAGGTTAGTGATATTTAGCTTGAATTATGCTTTAATTGTAGAATTGTGGTTGCGAACACTAATATATTCCCTTCTGACTTATACTCTTCTTGAGAACGAGGGTTTAAGTCTACAAAATTTAGGCTAAAAAGGAATTGGGGTGCATCAAGAGATTGATAGCCCCAATTAAAGGGTTAAATCTAGAGATAGTAATACCCAACTTTAGCTAATTTTACTTCAATTTTCTGAACACCCAATTGGACTTGAGAAAGCCAATTAGGGAATAGTCACTTAAACTACTGAGAGGCACATAGTGAGTAGTTATGTGTAAAGGTTGTACCGTGACCCCAAATATGACAGGTTGTCTTAAATTTTTGACCCCATTAGGTACCTTCTTAGGTGTAAGTCACTTCCCTAATGCTTTTTTTGTCACTTGAGAAAACTCTTACAAATGGTTAGAAGTACTATTAAAAGTAACATGCATATCTAGGTTAGATAGAAACCCAACTCGCAACCAATATTAATTCCTTATGGATATCGATCTCGGCCTTTCGAGTAAAAGTTACATCGACTAGTACTCGCCATTATATAATGTTGTAGCGTTGGAGCCAATCTTATATATGTATGTATATATATATATATATGTATATATATATATATATATGTATATATATATATATATGTATATATATATATATATATATATATATATGGGAAAATGTTATGTCGTTATATACGCACCACCACCTGATCAACTGGTATACGTTGATGATTTTGCCCTGAGTGGCCGAGATTATTTGATGGGATCTACTTAGAGGCTTGATGGTGTTATGAACACATGTACCTATGAACGATATGACATTCACACCCATATAGAAGACACTATAAGTATTTCGTGATTTACAGAGTTATCTAGACTTACCGGTTAAGTCATTTACTCCTTGTTTCATCCATGCCTTTTATTTACTTATTTATGTGCCTTAAATATTCGATATATTATTCGTACTAACGTCCTTTTATTGGGGTCAATGCATTCATGCCTTCAGGTATAGCCAATCAATTTGACAAGCCCTCATGATAGACGAGGTTAGCATTCAGCGAAGATCAGTAAGACTCCACCTCATTTAAAGTGCAGCCAAGTCTATGGATTTTAGCCAATATTATGCTCTCTTTTGCATAGGTTTTTATATAAATAATGTGAAAGAGTATTATTGATAATTAGCTTAATGTGCTACTGTGAAGGGTTTGGTCAAAATAAGGCAAGGTAACCATAATCAACTAATGAAGGAGTTATATTTGCACAAGTTAAAAACTGAGACTGAAGCACTAATCGTGATGGAAAGAACACGTAAGGTCCACCGTTGAAGCGGCCACAATTATGCTCCATAGAAGTGAGATTTAGAGAAGGTGTTTTGGGTGCGATAGAGACTACTGACCACGACAAAAAGCCGGAGTCACGAATACTTGATGCAGCCACGGTGGTATTTCTACTGAGAGCATCAATCAAAGTTGAGAGACCCTGCAAGTTGTGCCTGACTGAGAAGCACGGTCCGCGTCCAAATTACCCAGCCACAATTGATGTTTATATGGGGGCGGTATGTTTTATCCCTCCCACGAAATCATGTCCAAACCAAGAACAAAAGTGAAGAAACGCAGTCCGTGCTTGTTTTGCCTGGCAACGAAAGCCCCTACATTTAGGCGCTCGGTATTTCACTCACAGTGGAACCACTATAGGGATATTTTTGTTCAGAAATTTTAGCTCTGTATAAATAGATCTTTCACATTTTAGGTCATCTTTAGTTAGAGGAGCTCGTGAATAGCTGTATTTTACCACATAAAGTAATTTTAGAAAAGCTTTAGCTTATATTAATAGATTTTATTTTATCAACGTTTATGGATTATATTTCAACTCCATCTTTGATTTCTACCTTGATTATGAGTAACTAAATCCATTAGCTAGGGTTGTGACCCAACCCTATTGTGGGTATTTAATGGTCTTCAAATTTAGGGCTTAATTGTTTATAGGTTAGTGATATTTAGCTTGAATTATGCTTTAATTGTAGAATTGGTGGTTCCCTTCTGACTTGTACTCTTCTTGAGAACGAGGGTTTAAGTTTACAAAATTTAGGCTAACAAGGAATTGGGGTGCATTCTAGAGATTGATAGCCCCAATTAAAGGGTTAAATCTAGAGATAGTAATACCTAACTTTAGCTAATTTTACTTCAATTTTCTGAACACCCAATTGGACTTGAGAAAGCCAATAAAGGAATAGTCACTCAAACTACTGAGAGGCATAGAGTGAGTAGTTATGTGTAAAGGTTGTACCATGACCCTGAATATAACAGGTTGTCCTAAATTCTTGACCCCATTAGGTACCTTCTTAGGTGTAAGTCACTTCCCTAATTCTTTTTTTATCACTTGAGAAAACTCTTACAAATGGTTAGAAGTACTATTAAAAGTACCACGCATTCTAGGTTAGATAGAAACCCAACTCGCAACCAACATTAATTCCTTGTGGATATCGATCTCGGCCTTTCGAGTAAAAGTTACATCGACTAGTACTCGCTTATATAATGTTGTAGCGTTGGAGACAATCTCATATATGTATGTGTGTGTGTGTATATATATATATATGGGAAAATTTTATGTCGTTATATACAACCACCACCTGATCAACTGGTATACGTTGATGAATTTGCCCTAAGTGGCCGAGATTATTTGATGGGATGTACTTAGAGGCTTGATGGTGTTATGAACACAAGTAACTATGAACGATATGACATTCACACCCATATAGAAGACACTATAAGTAATTCATGATTTACAGAGTTATCCAGACTTACCGGTTAAGTCATTTACTCCTTGTTTCATCCATGTCTTTTATTTACTTATTTATGTGCCTTACATATTCGATATATTATTCGTACTAACGTCGTTTAATTGGACTCAATGCATTCATGCCTTCAGGTATAGCCAATCAGTTTGAAAAGCCCTCATGGTAGACGAGATTAGCATTCAGCGAAAGATCAGTAAGACTCCACCTCATTCAGAGTGCAACCAAGTCTATGAGTCATCATGTCAGAATTTTGCTACAAACTTATGGGTAGACCGGTACCCTTTTCCATTTGATCTCAAATACTTTCAGAGGCTTTATAGACTCAGGCTTATTTTTTCGAGTATGTCAGAGGCCTTAACGGCACATATATGTTCATATTATAAGAAAGATGGTTCATTGATATAGTGCCTTCCCACTTATAGTTATATATCATGAGTTATGGCTATCTTGGCAAAATTATCAATGATAGTACGATAAGAAAGACATATTATGTTTGTACTCTGATGAATAAGGCACCAAGATTCTCGACGTGACCCTTCGGTTTGGATTGTGATACATAGAATTGTTTTTTTGTAATTGAATTTGTTAGTCTTGTTAGACAATCCTCTAATTTGGTTCTCTTTTAGTTATTTACTATATTTGGGTTGATGCTTGTTTGCTACGTAAATTACATCGTATGTGGTACAATATGACATTTAGTATGGCTTGTTGATCGGGCTATCTGCACTAGTTAAGAAACGATTATGAGATCTTGAAATAGTGCAATCAGAGGTCGATAAGTTGTGTTTTGAAGTAGAATGTCACTAGTCAGCTTAGATTTTGGCAATGATACCAGGAAAGAAAATTCCATGACTGCATGATTTTATAAGTTGTTATACGTTTCTGCATGTTTACCTTATCATATTCAGCATTTCAAGGGTTTGGAAAAAGGTTTCATTTGTTATATGAGATATTACCAGTGTTGGGTTTGGTAAGAAAATATTGCTATGGGAATTTGAGTGATGGGTTACATCGTGTGATTATATCGTGGGAATATAATCGTGGTTTGCTACAATTTGTAGAGGTTGATACAATTTATGCATGCAAGAACCAGATCTAAGAGGGAGCTTCGGTTGTTGGAATTTGGTTTTAAAGATTGTAAGCAAAGGTTGAAGGAAAAACCCTCATGCATTGTTTTAATGGACTTAAATGGACTGAGACGGCATGAGATTGCTGACGTGTGTGTATGATGAGCTTGTGCTATCATTTCACGGCGTTGGACGACTCTTGGCATGTTTGAGAACGAACATATGTTTGAATGTGGGAGAATATAATTGATTGAACCGGTGTTTTTTAAACTTTAGTATTTGGTTTGACGCTTTAAGACCTTGAGTAACTTCATATGATGTATTATGACTTGTATATATGATTGGTTTTGATGTTCACGGGGTTTGGAATTGATTTGATTGAATGATTCTCAATTTGAAAGCTACAAGTTGAAAGTGTTGACCAAGGTTTGACTTTTGAGTAAGCGACATTGAAATTGAGATTTCATGGTTTTAAAAGATTTTTATGTTGATTTTGAACTTGAGAATATGTTTGTATTTGCATTTGGATGTTCCTAAAATGTTTTAGCTTTATTTGTCGAAAGTTGACAATTTAAAGATTAAGAAAGTTCATAAGTTTGACCGAGAGTTTACTTAAATGCTAGCAGAGTCAGATTGTTCTTTTGGAATTTTGAATAGATTCATTTTTCCATTTAAATCTTATGTGCGGAATTTTGTTAGATCCTAGATTGGGGCAAAAATCGAACGCTTGCAAGTTTGAAGTTCTTGAATTCAAGAATTTTATTTCATAGTTCATTATTCATTTTGATATTATTCATAGTGTTTCGATACTTTGGATATGTTTGTATGTAGTAGTTGGACTTATTGATCGAGATCCTGAGGGAATCAGAAGTGATTCGCGATAGTTGCGGACCATTTCGGTTGATTTTTGCATAACTAATGTGCTGGTATTTTATAGTGCATTGCAATCACGGAGAGGAATTTTTATGCAGCTGGGCAATTGAACGTCGCGTTTGTGCTTCGAGTAAAGTGTATTGGGAACTGGAGCTATGTTCTGTGCGTTTCCATTGGCACACTCTTATGATGTGTATTTATTGTCCTTCAGAATCTCGGGGCTCAGATGCGAATGTTTAGTTCATTCTCTGGCCAACATTGTTTTTTTCTTCAGGATCGCCAGGGTTTTTCCGAGATTGCGAAGCGTACTTCTCGACATATTTTATAATTGTCACTTTCGAGACTTTAAGCTCATTTTATCATATTTTGACAATGGAGCTTGAATTATAACACTTCTCAAATTTATAAAAGTTTAAACACACGCTAATTATAGAATTTAATTTATTATTATTATTATTATTTTCTTTCCTATAATACACATACACACACACTTAAATAACTAAATATATAATTAGAGGAATATATATATTAAAAGTGGGTATTATTAAATATAAGTTAAAGAAAAACAAAATAAAAAGAGATTAAAATAAAATAAAAGAGAAAGCGACTAATCAGGAAGAAAGTCACGCAACTTAAAGGTTGGAAGGATCAAATAAATGCTTAATGCCTTAGAGAGAGCAGAACAAAAACGCACAGAATCACGAATGAAGGCAGCCATAAATTTGCACAAAAGAAAATATAAGATTATTGACAATTCACTTATTCTTGAACACAGGTATATAAAAATTCCCCCTTGTCAATTATCCTATAATGGTAATAGGTTAGAACAGAATAGTTAATTCCCTTCTTTCTTCATATCAACAATAGGTTTCATGTCTAGATGTGAAACTTTAAAATTGATTAAAATGTACTGGTTATTGTAGAATCAAAATTAGCCAAGCAAAATAAATAAGAGCAATATAACCACTTAAAGTCTAATTTCGTGAAAATAAGATAAACAGATGAACAAACGGATAAGAGCTTTATAGCAAATTCCATAGCAAAAAAAAAAAAACAAAGATCAGCTGCTTGTTACTAATGATTCTTTCATCTCAAATCCAAATCAGAAACTATCCCAAACAGGTTCCCCAACTTCTTATTAATTCTTAACTAATGTATGAAACACATGAAAATTACATTAACATTATTTAAAATGGGAGATTCGTCATGCAACGCAATAGAACCAGAATGCAGGGAAAAAGATGAAGAAAATGGACCTTTTATATATGAAAATGTCTGGACACAAAGATGGAAATTCGACGAGAATACTCAACCAAGACAGTAGCGAGGAGCAAACTACAACAGCAATAAATCAGACTCGGAAACACGAACATTGTTATCGAACAACCACGTAATCCCCACACAGAACCAGCACCAGGGACTTCTACGGACAACCTCGAACAGGATTTAGCCAAAAACCAATAGAAACGATCAACGATATTCAATTGGAAAACTCAAGACTTGTCCGAAGCACGGAAACACTCAACAACGGGCCTTGTTGTGAACTCTATCGTTCAGGCAAACTCTGTTCATGGAGAAGCAAAAATATGAAACTAGAGAGATGAAGCAGAATGTTTTACGCGCTCTGCTTTGTAGTTGTTTTGTGAGTTTTACATCAAGGAAATCTCAAAGTATGTGTGTTCTTGTGAGTGTGTGTAGAGATCTGCTGGATGGCGTTTGTTTAGCCGTTGTTAGTTCTCAATGGAGAAGATGTAGTGCAGGTCCAAAATGGCAGATCGTCTGCTTCAGGTTTTGGTCGTTGTTTTGGTGTGACGACGAGTTCGCCGCTGGTCAGGAGAGGAGAGTCCGGCATGAGCTATGGAGATGGTTCTAAGTTCTAAGGTTTTGTGGTGTTATCCACGAAGATGATGAAGGAGATCCATTTTTGTATGTTCTCCGATCTCTGCGCCTTTTTAATCTCTAGGCGTGTATTATTATGTGTATTAGGTCTAGGGCTTTTTAGGTAGGGAAATGGGCTTCACTATTGGGTCGAGTCGGGTCAACCCGATTTGGGGTTGGGTAGGGCTTATTTGGGTTGGGTTTCAAAGGGAAATTCCATTTGGCTTAAAAATGAAAGTAAAAATCAGCCAAAAAATATGATTCACATATTTTGTTTTCATATTTTTCTAATTAATTTTAAATTAAAAATAAAAATAATACCTAAATTAATTCCTAGTCAAATTATTTTAAAATTAGACTAATTACTACAACTAATACTTACTGCAACTAATTAAAACCAAATTAAACACAAACTACCAAAATTCAAAGATTAAATTAAAAGTGCAAAATTAACCATTTTTTGTGATTTTTTTAAAACAATTAACTCAATGTAATTAATTCCTAAATGCAACCTAAGGTGGCATAAAATTAAAATGTGACACTTTGATGGTTTTTCTATGATTTGATAATATTAAAATGCTTGAAATGCAACTAAAATAAAGAAAAAACACCTGAAAACCAAGTAAAATAATATTGGTCTATTTTTATGAGTTATTCTCATATAGGGAAATAGTTACTTGCTCACACTTATAAATAGGAGGCTACACGCATTTAGGAGAAGTCTCATTTTTTCATACTTTAGATCTGCAGTAGAGCCTACCTATAAGAAATTATCTAATATATTCTTTTCTCTAAAACTCGTAGAAATGACGTGTACTCAGAACTCAAACACCGACATTCAGGATGCTGCTCAAGAAACTATAAAGTGTGTTCAAGTACCCCAGGTTGAACATGAAGAAGGGGTAGAGCATGATGATCCAGTGCTTCAAGATCCATTGCCGCCTCTAATAGTAGCTCCGGCTCATTCAACTATGTCTCCCGGGGTGGTCAGATGTTTAATGTCATCTTTTTTTTTTGAGATGAAATTTTGTTTTTATTTTAACTATTTGACAAATTTACATCATCTGTTCGTTTGGACTCTAGAACAGATCTCAAAAGTACAATTATTTTGAAACTCTACAACTATTATTGTTAAGCTAATATCGTATTACAGAGAAAAATTGCTACAATTGTGGATACTCGTACAAAGGATAGCTGTTAATGTTCTGTATCATGGGCGACCATTTAGATAGCTTTACTCCAGTGAAGTGCACTTGAAGTGTAATTGCCTTTGCTCGATCTTTGGCGTCTCTGCTTGATTGTTGAAACCTTCTGTTGTTTCTTTCCATCCAGATGTTGTAAACTACTACTGCAAACACCACACCTAGGATGTTTTTTCTGGGATTTCTGCTGTTAACATTAGCAGTTAACCATTGGACTTCTGTTTCCCATATGCCTGTCGTTCTTTGATACTTCAACCATTGTAACATTTGCCACAGTGTTTTGGAGTATAAGCAGTCAAAGTATAAATGGTCGTGAGTTTCTTCAGTGTCTCTTCCACATAAAATGCAGGATTGATTAATGTGAATTCCCCATTTAGCTAATCTGCCAACTATCGCCAAGCGTCTATGCAGCGCCATCCATAAGATGTATTTCTGTTTCGGGAGCATGCCAGTCACCATTAATAATTTTTTCCATCGAACCTTGGGATATTGAGGAGTGGTCTAATGTATGCCTTCCTTATACTAAATTGCCCATTTTTTGTACATGTTTGCATTCTTGTACCATCAGTTGCCCACCATTCTCTTGCGCCAAATAATTTCCTAACAATCCAGCTAGCTTGTTTAGGAATTTCCATAGTATTAATGTCTTTGTTCTTTATGTAGTGACAATGTATTCATTTGATCTAGAGTTTGTTTTCTTTTCCATTAAGGCCCAGAGAAGTTTTGATAGAGCCGCTTTATTCCATCTTTCATAGGAGATAATGTTCAACCCTCATGCTGCCATTTGTTTGCACAGTGTTTCCCAGGCAATTGGATTCCTATGACTAGTTTCATGACTACCAGTCCACATGTAATTCCTGCAAATTCCATTTACCAGTTTTATAATGTTTTTTTGGAATGAGGAATACCTGGGCCCAATAAGTTTGCATTTCAAACAGGACGCTTTTGATAAGTTGGATTCTGCCAGCATAAGATATGAGTTTCGATGTCCAGCTTCTGATTCTGCCCACTATCTTCTCTACTAGGGGCATGCATTGTGATATTGTGATCTTTTTTGTGGATAAAGGTACTCCTAGGTATTTGAAAGGAAGGGTGCCATCTGTTAGGTTGAGGTCAGAGCAAATTTTCTGCCTGAAGTTAGTTGATGCACCTGTTATATATAAGAAGCTTTTATCCACATTGGCTTGGAGGCCTGAGACCATTGAGAACTGTTCAAATTCGTTCATCAGTAACTTCATGGAGGTTTCATCAGCCCTAAAACACATCAAAAGGTCGTCTGCAAAGCATATGTGTGTGATTTGTAGTTTGGAGCATTTGGGGTGAAAATTAAAGTCTAGGTTTCTGTGTAGCTTTTTTAAAGATTTAGTTAGGTACTCAATGGCTAGAACGATGTTTAATGTCATCAGCAGTGCTATGGAGATATATAAAACGTTTATGGCCAATCGGAACGAGAGAAGAGATTAGATTCCACCTTAATCAAATAAATAGAACAATTCTAGGTCCTCAAGAGTGAATGAATTTTTTAAGTTTAGTCCTCTAGTGTTCCATGGTTCTACAGTTGATGAAGATCCAATGTTGTTGCTAGAGGGTGCCAAGAAAGCCATCCGAGTGATGATAGCATTTGATGATGAAGCTGTGGAGTTAGCTACTTACCAGCTTAGAGACATGGTTAGCGTTTGGTTTGAGATGTGGGAAAAGGAACGTGATGAAGATAGTGGTCTGCCAACTTGGGCGTATTTTGAAGAGGCCTTCATGGCTAACTTTATCCGAAAGACATGAGTAAATTTTCTAAACTAATTCAAAGCAGTACGAGTCAAACTGATTTTTAACTACTAGTTTCAGGTTATAACTTCTGTTATTGTTGATTTTAATTCCTACCGACATGGTATCTACTATTAAAGCTGATTTAGTTCTATAGACATGCTATCTAATATTAAAGCTTATTTGGTCCTCTATAGGCATTGTATCTAATAAAGTGGAGTAGGCAGGATTTGAAATTCCTATAGGCATGCTTTTTATGTTGATACTAACCTTATGGATGTTGATACTCAATTTTTTCCTATGTAATTTTATACACAAAATACTTTCAAAATAACATATATATATATATATATATATATATATATATATATATATATATATATATATATATATATATATATACATATATAAGCATACCCAGGTGTTTTAGTATTTTCCTAATATCTTAAGGTTTTTAAAATTAATTTATTGTCTATTATATGAGTATAAAATCCATAGTTATTCCCAAAATCATCAATTTTTGTGAATATTTTATTTTATTACCATATTTATACCAAAATATAGTTAAGGTAATTGTTATATATTTTTTACAAATTTATTTGGCATTTGAAAACTAAATTGCATATAATTGTAATTTTAGCATATTTTAAGATTGATAACATTTTATAATTGTAAAATTATTTCCAGCATTTTTAATTTATTATTTATATTATATTAACTAGATCAGTACTTTTAATTAAGTTTTAAAATTATTTTTACTATTTTTATAAAATAAAAAGGAAAATGGCTATTTAAATATTAGCCCCGTTTCATTGTAATTACAGCCCATTTTATTTCAATTTTAGCCTAAATTAACAACTAAATCAACCCAATTTCAATTTTCAAATGGCCCAACCCATAACCCAATTCAAACAACCTAACCTGATCCCCACCTACCTTCTTAAATCTAAGTCATTGATCATTCAGATCAACGACCATCAATTACCCTTCAATAATTAAACCCGAAACCACTACCCTGTTCCCTCATTTTCCATTCCTCTACCGCCTCTGAAATCCCTCTCATCTCCAAACTCTCTCTAACCTTCTCGAAACCCTAGCGTCTTTCACCGTCTCCTCCCTCAAGCTCACTTGAAATTGTGTGTCCTCCGGCCATGATAACCTCATACTCACCCTGTTACTCCAATGTGTTCCACATTTGAAGAAACAAAGCCTGACCTCGATGGCTACCTTCCATATCTTCTTAGATCTATGGTTGTATGTCCTCTCCAGCCTTTGCTCTGGCGTATTCAAGCCTTAGGAGCCTGATTATCACTTTTCCTACCCCAGGATCTTACTTTTTCGAGCCTTTCTCATTTTTAGGATTTCTCTGAAACCTTAAGCTATTTGAAGTTTTTTCTCTATTTATTTTTCTAGATCTGTGATGTATTTGTGCTTTACTTGACTTTCAAAGTGTTTTTCCCAAAATTGTTCTTTTAAAAAAAAACGTTTGTCTTTAAATTATGGTTTTTGAATGGTTTTCAAAAAACGTCTTTTGATTCTTCCTCTTCCTCTCTTTATGAGTGTTTTCTTATATTATGCTCGTGTGTTCTCTTTTTACCATGCGTGTGTTGTTCTTCTGCTCTTCTTTTTCTACTATACATGATACTCCTATTCTTTGTATTCTATTCTACCTCTAGACTAGGTTCACATGCTAATCTCTACTATATTTCCTACATGTTCCTTATTGTGCTTTCCAATATTATTGAATAATTTTTTTTGCTTTATGGGATTTAGTTCGAGTTCTTGCCAAGCATGTCTCATCTTAAGTTTATATCACCTCTCCTTCTTTCTAAATTTTGTTTAAATCTCGGGCTTTTCTTAAACTTATTCCTTATGCTCTTAAAACGACTCTTTCACTCTGTTGTTTCAAAGCTGCTATCATGTATGTTTGTCTCTCCTAAGACTCCGAAAGAGACTTCTGAGCCTTATCAGTGGCTTGCCTTTTGTATCTCTGTCAAATTCATGTGGAAACCCTAAGGTTTGGAGTTTCCTTTTGGAAAATTTGATTTTGTGTTCGGGCTCTACAAGGATTATCAAACTCATTCTGAGTCTATGAACTGATTATGAGTCTCTTTGTTGTGACTTTGAATTTTCTTCTTTCCTTTTCTCATGCCTGTATTTTCTAATTAGCATGACAGTCTCTACTTGATCACATATTTGTGTCCTTTATATATGGGAACTCCTCCTTCAATAGGTTTTACCAACTAATCAATTGATTCTGAAATCCCCAAACAGGGGTTTGATTGATTGGTATTGATTTTCTCTAATTTACCTATTCCTGACTTGGTCCATTCGAGTTAAGCCTATAACTTGGATTTTACAAGTTGTTTTTTTGATCCCTTTTCCTTTTCCTTTTTACCCACCGTGTACCATTGGATGTTTCCTTAATTAACTCCTATGTATTTACCCTTCATGTGTTACTTTGGAAAATATTTTAATAAATCTCTTCCCTTAAATGTCTTCTATCCGTTTGATATCAGAATCCCTTAACTAAAGAGAGATTTTATATGATTGATTGCAAATTATTTTCTTACCTTTTCATACATGTTCTTTTCACTATAAATGGGGCACAACCCTTCTGCACTTAGGACAACTCGAAACATTCAATTCAAACACATGTTCTTATGCAAACTACTCTTCAACTCTCTACTCTTATCTGAGAGCTCTTATACTGCTTGCTTGCAATATGGGTCTACAAGGCTTCTGCTTTACTTGTTTATTTCCCCTGAAACTGCTATGTTTTGATTTAGTTTCAACCATCATCCCAATATATTTATATACAGCTTTTGCAATCTTTTTTGCCTTACCATTCATGCTCAGTGATTAACCTTCATGCTATTCTATTTGGTACCTATTTCTATGATGAATTTACACACCCCTCTTACCATCTATGTGTTTGAGTTAGGTTCTAAGGCCTGGCAGTATCAAAATTACTACTCAGTTCTAGACCTAACTCTCAATGGGTCCTAACTCCTAAATATAGCTAACAGGCTGGTCAGGGGTGTGCCAGCATGCCCAATTGTTGGGCATGACCATTAGCCTTCCATGGCCTTCCATGACCCTCTCTATGCACTTATAGTTATTCTTAGACTGTAATTTATGCCCCCGTCCCCTCATATGAGCCTTGCCTTGGGACTTTGAGTTCCCTCTGAACTTGGACATTCGAGGGCTGGTCCTTCCACACTGCACTATAATATAATTCTGCAATGTATTTTTGTTGTAAGCACTGCCCAGAGTCCCCTTTGAGGCTCTTGCGAACTTTGACACACCCCAAATGAGAGAAAGACTTTAGAAAATCCTGATCTTCGGAGTTTGTTCAACTCATATTTTAGACCTTCAGTTTTAATTAGGTTTCTTAGTTGTAGTTTAATTTCTGATGTAATTTTTTTTAACTTTGGTCTGCAATAACTAATGGGGTATATAGTGAAAAAGGGGAAGGGCTACTCATATATGCATGTTGGTAGACATCATGTTCTTAGTCATTTATTCCTACAAATCTCATTCTGCCTACAAGTGATGCATTTCATGTAGAAATCCTGCCTATAAGCTATGCATTTCATTTAGAAATCTTGCCTATAAGTTATTGCATTACTGCATTAGAAATCTTACCTATAAATTTTGCATTAGACCATGACTCTAAGCTTCTGCATCCTTGCATCATGTAGATAACTTGCTAATAGGAGCTTGTCAATTCTGCATTTACTTTCCTCAATAGGCAAACGATTTATAGGTTTAAAAAAAATCTGCATTTATAGGCATTATGCCTATTGGATTCTCGCACTTCTATAAACATTTCAAAATCAATCACGCCTATAAAGTATGTTTTTAAAGATAATCAACTGAATCTGAATCAAGCCTAAAAATCAATAATAATGTCGTCTTGCATCCGTAAGTTTATAATCAGTAACCTTTTTTTTTTATAACAAATACACTTCCATATTTGTTGGATACCTGTTCTATGGGTCTAATCAAGGCAAGCCATTAGGTATTTAATTAATGGCATCAACCTTTGATAATTACAACCAGGGGTAGGCCTAATTCAGACTTCTTATCTGAGAAATATGTGATAAATCAGCCTGCTTTCATGTTTAAGTTAGATTAAACACCTAACCAGTACTTGTAAGCCATGCTAAAAAACTTGCTGCTTTCAATCAGGAGGCTTATCTCAGCCTTTATGTACTATCTTTTTCTATTTTACTGTTGTATATGTTTTTATTTGTCCCACTACACTTTTGTTCTTCTTAAAACTTTGAAAGGCCAATCTCCCTTCCTTTTTAGGACTAGTGGTCCCAACTACCTCCGGTACTGATAGGATCGGGGCAGGTAATAGCATGAAATAAGTAGCAAGGTCAATCCACGATTTAATACCTCAACGAGGTGGATAAAGGGTAGACATAGATATGATCCCCACGCCATAATACCACATGTATAAATAGTTATCGGGTGTTCTATGGGGTGATCCATGTTATTTATAAACCTAGGACTCCATTTCCTCTTTACTTATTCACTTTCTTTTTTTTACAGAATTTTAAAAGCTGTTTAGTCTACAGTTTATTCTTTTTTTACTTCAATTACTTGCACCTATTATGTTAATCTCTCTTTTAATCGTGTGGTTTCCAGTATCATTCCCTCCCAACTTCTGCCTCTTTTACTTTTCCTTTGAATTACTTGCATCAATTGTTTGACTGCCTTCCCCTTTATTTGTTTAGGTTTATTTTCAGGATTGTTTAAACTATTTCTTTAAAACTGTCGCTTTCTTTATCTTTCCTCAAACATTCAATTTACTTGCAACATTATGTGAAAATCCCCTTCTATTTGAGACTTCTATTTGCTTTATTTAAATTCAAAGTCACAATTGTAGCATGGCCGGGAACCACACTAGTGGATCTCGAGGGGTGCTTAACACCTTCCCCTCGAGATAATTTCAAGACTTTACTCATTCTCTGGTTTTTCGTCCCTTTTAAACTGAATTTCTTCTTAGTGTCCTAATGCACTTAGTCATTAGGTGGTGGCTCTTCTAAATTACAAACCCAATTCCCAAAAAGAAAAGAGTTTCCGCCAAAATGTCATGAACTCCATTTTGCCCGATAAAAAGTGGGTTTCGACAGCATGACTTGTGACTTTACTGCTTCCTATTTGCCTTTATTTAATGTCTTTATCTTCTTTTTACCGCAAAACTGACTTGTCTTTTTGTTTCTTTTCTTTAATGCCTTCCTTTACTGCTTTTCTTCAATATTATTGTAATTATGAGCACTTATTGTAATCATTACTTTATGAACATGAGAACTTGTTTCATTCTTGTAATTGCATATTCAACATCATATTCCAGTCATGCCAAAGAAAATACCATTGCAATGCTTATAATGAGTGGTTTCACCCTTCCGATATTATCACCCCCCTAAATATGGCAAATGCGTATTTGATGTAAAACAAGTCGATCAATGGTTAGTCGACAAATCTGTGCCTTTCCCTTTTGAGTCGTTCGCTCAAGGGTATTGGTCTAGCACCTCATAGAAACCTTACTTTGTTCAAGTGTGTATGTATCATGGTAAAACCTGGCCGAGGCAATTATGTTGTTCACTTAATGACTCTTTATGATAGCCTTGTCCAAAGTCGACTAGGTTTTCCTGGAATCCAAACGGACACTACCACGTCTGTGAATTTATTTTGACAATTAAATGTTGCTTATACCACTTATTGATATTGAAATAGTCGATTTTGGCAGGGCAAGGGACTAACACTTTATTTTGTAGAAAATGAGGCACGAAGTCCCCATATTTGGCATGGTAAACAACATTCACCCAAAGTTGCTAAGCTGGTGGGAGGACCTTCACTCCGGTGATCAGAATCTCATTTGCTAATATTTGGGAAGTTTTCCTTCTCTTCTGTAAATCCAACCCAACAACAAAATTGTAGAGGCTGCAACCTTGGTTCGAGATGGCGAAAGATCTATGTTCTGCTTCGGGGACTTTGAAATGACACATTTGCTAGAGGAAATATGTGGGCTAGCTGGTATCCCATGGGAGACTCTGGGTTTTCTTATGCCGGAAAATCGCATGGGTAGGGATTTTCTTAAAATGACGGGACTAAAGAAGAACACAAACTTGACCTGCTTGAAGGATTCCTACATTTTTTTCGACTATCTTAACAAAAGGTATGACCATAGCAAGTCCTACCACACTTAAATAGATAAATTCACCCTCACATCGTTGGGGAATATCCACAGAAGGGTCTTTGTCATTATGTTCTGCTTTTTGGGGATGATAGTATTTCCTATGAAGAAGGCTAGGATCCACACCACACTAGCCATGGTCACAAAAACCTTAATGGAAGGAATTGGTGGGCAGCCTTTCGGTATAATAACCATGATTTTTGCATAGATATACCGAGCCCTTGAGAACTGCCAAAAAGGGGCTAAACACTTTGAGGGTTGTAACTTATTGCTTTAACTCTGGATCATGGAGCATCTACGAAGGGTGAACATCAACAAGAGATCCTGCGCAGAGATTGGGATGATCATATTGCATTCCATCAGCCAAGGCGAATGAGCTATACGCCTAACATGTTTGCTCAACCGGAAGATGCTAAAGGGTTGGTAGAGTTGTTTGAAAATCTGAATGAGGACCAAGCACAATGGATATTTGAATGGTTCCCTACTGAAGATTTGATTATCCGATCTCTGGATGCGCCGTTTCTTATACTCATTGGTATGAGAGGAACTTATCTTTATGTCCCTCTCCGAGTCATGAGGCAAGTCGGAAGAAAATAGGTTATACCAAGGGTTGAAAAAATGAGTCACCTCAGGGCCAACTTTCACGATAACAATATCCCTTACAAGTGCTAAGCCCAACACATGTGGGGCTGCAAAAACGTCATGGGAAAAGATACTATTGAACCGAATAGGTACCATGATGGTTATACTCTATACTATCCAAGATGGTTAGAAGATGATCATAATGGGTCAGGACAACCAGGGTTTTTTCGAGGTCACTGGATCATTGATGAAAAGGCTGAAGCGCAGGTAACATACAACAAACTACGCAAGAGGATGCGGGAATGCAAAAATGAGCACCGCGAAATACAAGAAGCTAATCAAAAGCTAATTGCAGAATGGAAGGATATGGCTATGAGCGCCAAGAAATGACTGACCTGTTTGGAGTGGGGTATAATGGAGCTGGAAAAGAAGTTTCGGAAGAGGGTCGAAATTTGCTGAGTTGCTGAAGGAAATAAAGGTGGACATCTAGCCAGGATTAGGACACGTCTTATATTCCCTGCACTACGTGTTTAAATATTGCAACATATCTTCTTATGATCCTTACTAACTTGCTACCTTTTTGTTTTTCCTTTTTGTTTATTCTCCTCCCCAAAGGTTAGTTCGTGAACTTTGGCATCATCATCGTATTCCTCAAGATCCAAGGGCCCTCCACCTACTACTCCTCCTAGTCCTATCAAAAGCAGGAACAAGGGAAAGATGGAAGATTTGAGCAACATCAGAAAGGAAAATTTGGTCGAATAGGTAGAGGTTACCCAGGGTATTCAGGTTTCCAAGGAGAAGGCCTCTTAGATAAAACAAAAGTTACTAAAGTTTCAAGAAAAACTTAACCAAGTTTGGAATTTGGCAAGTCTATCATTTTCTCTCACTGCTCCAGAAGTCAATTGGAATCCCACAAAATATCCCAAACTATCTAACTCCTCACGACCACTGCAATACTTGCCAGACACCTAACAACATTGTGTTGCTCATCCCAGAACCATTAAACCCCACAAATGACCATTGGCATAACAGCACTCCTATCTATGTGGAAACTGTGCCTATCTCAAGGACCTCAGTCCGATGGAAAAAATTTGATCATCCAGAATTTGGTTGAATAGCTTAAGAAGCAGACCAACAGGATGTAGGGCATTGAAGGCAGTAAAGGAATTGAGGGACTAAACTACAAAGATTTATGCATACAGCCTGATGTCTAACTTCCCAAGGGTACAAAACTCTAAACTTCGAAATGTTTGATAGTACATGAGATCCCAGGGTTCACCTGAGAACATACTGCGACAAGCTGTTCGGAGTAGGGAAGGACTAGAAGATCCAAATGAAACTTTTCATGAGGAGCCTGAAAGGAGATGCTCTTTCTTGGTACATTAGCCAGGACCCGATTAAGTGGTCAAATTGGATAAGTATGGCATCCGATTTCATGGACAGATTCAGGTTCAACACAAAGAAATCACTAGATGTATTCTACATAAAGAACCTAAAGAAGAAACCTATGGAGACATTCTGCGAGTATGCTACTCGTTGGAGATCAGAAGCTGCTAAGGTCAGGCCGGCTCTAAAGGACGAACAAATGAGCAAGTTTTTCATCAGGGCTCAAGACCTACAGTACTACGAACGGTTGATGCTGATTGAAGGGCATAAATTTTCTAACATAATCAAATTAGGGGAAAGGATCGAATAAGGTATCAAAAGTGGTATGGTCACTAACTTTGAAGCTTTGCAGGCCACTATGAAGGCTCTGTAGCCCGGTGGCACATCCATGAAGAGGGATAAAAGTGCCATAATGGTTGCACAGAGAATAAAATAACCAATCAAATAGCAAATCTACCTGATATCTCCACTCACATATCAACCCACTCCAAATTACCAAGTACCTTTGCCGTCTTACCAAGCTCCAGCATCTACTTACCAATCGCCTCCACAACCCGCATATCAGCCTACTTCACGTAAATACTCCTAAACCGTGCATGTCTACCAAGCCTAAAACACTTAACCATCCCACTATCAGTCACCTCCCCTCCACTAAAATTTCCCTAGACCCCTGACTAAACTTCGACCGTAGACCTCCCAAAAAATACATTGTCATTTCCGAACCTATCAACCGGCTTTATGAAAAGCCCAAAGTTGTTGGTTATGTCACCCCTATCCCTGCCGTAAATCTCGAAAACCCCTCCCAGTGTGTAAAACAAAATAAAACTTGTGCATACCATTCCGGCATGAAGGGGCATACCATTGACGAATGTCGCTCCCTGAAGGATAGAATCCAAGATTTGATAGACAACACGATAATCATGGCAAAGTAGCTTTCCTCGAATGTCCGTAACAACCCTCCAAGAGACCATAATGGTGAAGGTATATACATGATTGAGATAGAAGATGTTTGGGACCCCGAAGGATCAATTGGGTTGATAGTAGAAGGAGACGATCCAAAGAAACCAACACTCACTCTCAATCTGATTGTACTACTAATTTAGCCTTCTAAAGATGATGAGGTAACCATTGTTAGAATATAGGCTTAACGCTAGAGGGGGGGGGGGATGAATAGCGTTATAATAAAAAACAATATAAACTTGTGGAATTAAAAATTGCAGGATTGAAATAAGTGCGGTAAGAAAATAATAAAGAGCGAACGCACCGAAATTATCCTGGTTCACCACAACCTGTGGCTAGTCCAGTCCCCGAGAGACTCTCTCGAGATTCCACTAACTTCGTTAAGCTTACGGGTGCTTAACAAACCGTTACAAACTGAGAACTTGAGTCACACAAGCCTCAACAACCTTTGCTCGAAGATACCACACTTCAAGACTTCAACCGAAGGAATGAAAACGTTCCTTCTTACAACCACAAGGGATTAACACTTCCCTTCAAGTGTATACAAACACTTAGCACTCAAGACAAGACTCTCTTTAAGAGTAGATATGAGTAAAATAAATACGCTCAAGAACACAACAACTTTCGTCAAGAGTTTGGCTCTCAAAAACTTATGAAATGAATAGAAAATGATGAATATGAGAGTATGCAAGCTTTAGCAAGAATATGATCAGCTGTTGTACTTAGAAGACTGATTTTGAGTTGTATTTATAGTGTTCAAAACCCCCACAACCGTTGCCTAATTGCCAATCAAGAATTGCTGATTTTGTGCTAAGATAATCGATTATTTGATTTGCATAATCGATTATTTTCCAATCGTTCAAAAATCATTCCCAGATTTTAAGCAGAATAATCGATTATCAAAATCGTATAATCGATTACCTGACAACGTTCAAAAAATCATATTCAGATTTTATTTAGCATAATCGATTATCAGATTGTGTATAATCGATTATCTTTCAGAGTTTAAAAATACTTTGGCAACGGTCATTTGCATAATCGATTATGCTATAAGGATAATCGATTATCTTTTGTATTTTGAAAACTTCGGACTACACTGTCTTAACATAATCGATTATCATAAAGTACATAATCGATTATTTTACAGTCTTGTAAAATTTGATAGACACTGCCTCAACATAATCGATTATCATAATGTGCATAATCGATTATTTTATAGCTTTGAAAAATCTGATGGACACTGCCTCAACATAATTGATTATCATAAGGTACATAATCGATTATCTTGTAGCTTTGAAAAATCTAATGTACACTGCCTTAACATAATCGATTATCATAAGGTACATAATCGATTATTGTTCAGCTTTGTAAATCTGGTGTACATTGTCTTAACATAATCGATTATCATAAAGTACATAATCGATTATCTTTGTCCAGATTTGAGAGGCATGTTTAAAAATCATTTCGGCTAAAATAAAATGTTTGAAAATCATTTTGCTTTAAATTAAATATGCATGATTTGATAAAAATGATTTTACGAGAGAAGCCAAGTCTTGAGTCAATTGTCGGATCAAGATCACAATTAAAGAACGACTCATGCATAACTTTATTTCTTTGCTTGATCATGATCTTTGTTTGTCTTGTGCTTGAACCTCATTATGTGCCAATTGCGCGCTTGTGCTTGGACCTCGTCATATGTCATTGCGCGTCGTTTGTCATTTATCAAAACCTACAAATATGAACACACGTTTAGTTTAGTGCCTTGAGAACGTGTTTCAACAATTTTCCCCTTTTTGATAATGGCAAACCAATATCGGGATATGCATATTAGATAATTCATAATGACGATCCAAGACAAGTATATAGATATGCAATTAGTTCCCCCACAACATATGAATTCCCCCTCAATTTATGCCAATAAATATTAAGTGCATAGCCCTTATTCTTCCCCCTTTTGACATTAGCAAAAAAACATTAGTAAATAACTTGTTTAACGATTAACCAATAATACAATTATAAAGACAATATAATGTCAACATAATCGATTATTGATACTTGATAATCGATTATGTACTTAAGAGAAATCGATTATTCTGAAAAGAGATCGATTATTCTGCACCAGTGCTTTATAATTCCCCCTGTCTTTGGGGCGATACCTGCAAAACAGAATTAGGCACCTCCGACGCTCAAGTTAGTAATGAAAAAAAATGCAATGCATGACTTAGATCAACGTGGAGTCAAGAATCCCGAGTTCACTACGAATTCGGAAAAAGGACTCTTTCTCTAAAGGCTTTGTGAAAAAGTCGGCCAATTGAGATTTGGTTTCAACAAACTCAATTTCGACATCACCTATGAGAAGGTGATCTCTTATAAAGTGGTGCCTAATTTCAATCGCTAGTATTATCACATCTAAGAGGGATATGATCGATACTTAGGCCATAGTCTGAGAGTTGTTGTTTCATCCAAAGGATTTGAGCACAACAACTCCCCGCGGCTACATATTCAAGTGGACAACGCAACACTTACATGTTTCTTACTAAACCAAGAGACAAGAGAGCTACCGAGCAAATGGCAAGTGCCACTAGTGCTCTTGCGGTCCAATTTGCAACCCGCAAAATCGGAGTCGGAATAGCCAACAAGTTGGCATGAAGAACCTTTGGGATACCATAGTCCCACATTTATAGTGCCAACAAGATACTTCATTATTCGCTTAACCGCAGTTAGGTGCGACTCCTTCGGACATGATTGATATCGAGCGCATAAACATACGCTAAACATTATGTCCCGTCTACTAGCAGTAAGATAAAGAAGGGATCCGATCATACCTCGATACTTCTTGGTGTCGACTTCCTTACCTTTCTCATCTTTGTCAAGATGGTCGGATGTGCTCATTGGAGTGGCCATTGCTTTGGCGTTGCTCATTTCAAATCGTTTTAGCAACTCTTTGCAATATTTAGATTGACAAATTAAAGTTCCTTCTTTCATTTGTTTCACTTGCAACCCCAAGAAGAAGGTTAGCTCACCCATCATAGACATCTCAAATTCGCTTGTCATTAAATCAGAAAATTCCTTGCACAAAGCATTGTTAGTAGCACCAAAAATAATATCATCCACATAGATTTGAACTAATAAAATATTATTGTTTTTATGCTTAATAAATAGTATGGTGTCAACTTTCCCCCTAATGAACTCCTTTTCCAAAAGAAATTTGCTCAATCGTTCATACCAGGCTCGGGGAGCTTGTTTAAGACCATAAAGGGCTTTCTTAAGTTTGAAAACATGATAGGGAGATTTAAAATCTTCAAAGCCTGGGGGTTGTTCAACATAAACTTCTTCTTGAATAAAACCATTTATAAAAACACTCTTTACATCTATTTGATATAAATTGAAATTCATAGAAGAGGCAAAAGCAAGTAATAAACGAATAGCTTCTAACCTTGCTACGGGTGCATACGTTTCTTCATAGTCAATTCCTTCTTCTTGATTGTAACCTTTTTCTACAAGCCTAGGTTTGTTTCTAGTGATTACACCATTTTCATCTAATTTATTTCAAAAAACCCATTTCATACCAATTAGTATGATTGTCGGGTCTTGGCACCAATTCCCAAACGTCATTTCGTTTGAATTGGTTAAGCTCCTCTTGCATTGCCAAGGTCCAATGCTCATCCCCAATTGCTTCGGAAATGGTTGAGGGTTCAATTTGAGAAACGAAAGCAGTATGTCCTATGGTGTTCTTAAGATTGTTTCGAGTACTTACCTTTTGTTAAATGTTGCCAATTACCTTGTCGAGAGGATGGTCTTTGATTGTCCTCCACGCGTTGGGCAGATTCGTTTCTTTCACCAGTGGTGGCGCTTCCTCCGATGATTGTTCCAAGATTTCATCTTGAATTTCCTTTGGATTTTCCTCTTGTGCTTTGTCTTGAGGACTTATTGTGTTTAAAATACCTGCAAGATCAAAACCAGAATCCTTTCTCGCCAAGCGAGCATTATTTTCGGAAAACACAATATGAGGGGATTCCTCAACAGTTTCGGTTCTATTATTGAATACTCTATATGCTTTGCTACGTGATGAATAACCAAGAAAAATTCCTTCATCGGATTTGGCATCAAATTTTCCCAAATTATCTTTTCCGTTGTTATGAATAAAGCATTTACAACCGAATACTGTAAGGTGGGAGAGATTAGGTTTCCTTCCCTTATAGATTTCATAGGGAGTTTTCATGAGTATTGGCCTTATGACTACTCTGTTTAAAACGTAGCATGCGGTACTCACGGCATCCGCCCAAAATTGTTTGGGAATCTTAGCCTCATCGAGCATGGTTCTAGCCATCTCTTCGAGACACCTATTTTTCCGTTCCACCACTCCATTTTGTTGTGGTGTATGTGGAACAGAGAAGGTGTGCTCAATCCCGAGTTCGTCACGAAAGTCCGCGAAGAGATTGTGATCGAACTCTTCCCCATGGTCACTTCTTATGGAAGTGACGGTTGTGTTCTTCTCATTTTGAACACGTTTAAGAAAACATTTAAAATTTTGAAAGGCCTCACTTTTGTGAGCAAGAAATAGTGTCCATGTAAATCTAGAATAATCATCAACAATAACAAAAGCATAACGGTTTCTACCAAGACTTTCAATGCGAGATGGTCCAAAGAGATCCATGTGAAGAAGTTGCAAAGGTCTTGTAGTTGAGACAATATTCTTAGATTTAAAGGATGCTTTTGTTTGCTTCCCTTTTTGACAAGAATCACAAATAGTGTCATTTTCAAATTTCAAATTTGGAAGACCAATGACTAAATTTTGTGAAACCAATTTGTTAAAAAGATGCATGTTGATATGAGCTACTCTACGATGCCATAACCACATATCATCTTCTTTACTCATAAGACATTTCACATACTCTGATGAAGAGTTTTCAAGATTAACCATATAGATGTTGTCAATTCTAAACCCACGAAGAATAATTTTAAAATCACTACGACGAAACACTAAGCATTCTTCTGAATCAAACAAAACAAGATTTCCCTTGTCACATAATTGACTTATGCTCAGGAAATTATGTTTTAGACCTTTAACTAGCAATATATGCTTAATGGAAAAAGATTCATTCTTACCGACCGAGCCAATGCCGATAATTTTTCCCTTGTTGTTATCTCCAAAAATAACGTTTCCTCCTTCCTTGTGTTCTAGTTGAAGGAACTTGGATGCGTCTCCGGTCATGTGTTTGGAGCATCCACTATCAAGGTACCAAAGTACACATGATCCCTCCAAACATACCTACAAGACAAATTAATGAGTTTTTGGTACCCAAGCTATTTTGGGTCCTTGAGAGTTAGGTGTAAAATACTGTTGTGCTTGACATGCAGTTAAGTGTCTGTGTCTAGTAAAACAAGCAGGAGCAATATGTCCTATTCGACTACAATAATGACAAATGACATTAGGATTATGCATTCTTCTAGGTTGGTAGTAGTTGGAGGTACGAAAATCGTTTGCTCTATTTTTGACAATATGGCTATTGCGCAATTCTTGAAAATCATTTCCTACTGTTTGTTCTAGGATATGCAGCGTTTCCAGAATAATTATTTCTAGGTCGAGTGTGTCTAGATTGCGATTGTTGAAAGCCATTTCTAGGCGTTCTAAAATGTTCAACGTTTCTTCTAGTGTTTGGTCTAGCATGCATGTTGATTCTAGGATTGTTATACCTAGGTTGAACGTTTACTTTATTTATCCTAGGTTGAGCCTTGGGTTGTTGGGGGATGGCTTCAACCTTTTCTTTAGGCTCGTTTTTGAAACCTATGCCATGTTTGGTCGATTTCAAATTGACAAGAACATCATTCAAATTTATATGAGAAGAATTTAATTTATCTAGGGTGCCATTAAGTCTTTCTACTTCATCTTTTAGATGCATGCAAGAAATACAATTTTTACTAGAACTCTCGGGTTTGTCGGCGCTTCTCTTGACGAAAAATTTGTTTTCTTCTTTCAACCTCTCATTTTCCAAAATCAATTTTTCCAAATCTTTTTCTTTCAAAGAGAGTTGTTTTTCAAAATCTTTTTCTTTCAAAGAAGAATTTTTCTTTACGTCTCTAACAGTTTCTGAAGCTCTAATGAATTCACTATACAATTCATCAAAAGCATTTTGCATTTCCTCAAGAGAAAAGAAATTTTTAGAAGAAATTTGACATACCTCTTCTTGATTGTCTTCGTGTGCCATGAGACATAGATTTGCGGCTTCGTCTTCTTCATCGTCGCTTGATTCGTCTCCGGAGTCACCTCCCCAAGATATGTATGCTCGTTGTTTCTTGAAGGGTTTCTTCTCCTTTTTGACATTTGGGCAATTTGATTTAATGTGCCCGATTTCTCCGCATCCATAGCACTTTACTTGATCTCCTTGTTGTTTGCCTTTTCGTTCATACTCTTTTCGCATGAACTTTTGAAACCTCTTAATAACGAGTCTGAACTCGTTATCTCCGTTGTTTGAGTCCTCATCATTTTGAGGTTGAGCCGTGCTTTCCTTGAGGGCGATTCTTTGTTTCCTTTGATCATTAAACGAATGGTTAAGTATAGTAGATTTATAGGTTTTAAGATTACCTCTTAGTCCGTCGATGGTGACATTTGAAACGCCGATAGACTCTTGAATCGTGTCGGCCTTGGAGCGCCATTCCGGAGTGAGACTTCGGAGAATTTTTTGGACAAGTTCCTTATTCGTGAAGGTCTTCTTAAGAGCATGTAGGTCATTGACGATTTTTGAAAATCGTTCGAACATTTTATCGATCCTCTCGCTTTCCTTCATGTGAAACAGTTCATATGCATGGGTTAGAAAATCACTTTTCGCTTCTCTTACCTGGTCCGTACCTTCGTACGTGATTTCTAGCTTATCCCACATTTGCTTAGCTGTTGTGCAACATGATATTTTCTGTAATCATCAGCATTTACAGGACAATACAATAAGTTGATGGCTCTAGCATTGTTTTGCACTTTTCGGATATCATCCGCATCGTATTCATCTTCGGATTTTGGAACCCATTCATTTTCAACCTTTTTGGTTGGAATTTGTTCTCCCTTTGTTACAACCTTCCATAGATGAAAATTATTCGATTGGATGAATATTCTCATCCTTTCCTTCCAGTACGTATAGTTTGTGCCGTCGAACAGTGGTGGTCTGGTGGAGCATTGTCCCTCACCTATTCCTGCATTAAAGTCATGAGTAGAAGCCGTGGATTGTTTCTCTCAAACGGTTAAGTCTTTCAGAGAGTTGGGCTCTGATACCAATTGTTAGAATATACGCTTAACGCTAGGGGGGGGGGGGGTGAATAGCGTTATAATAAAAAACAATATAAACTTGCGAAATTAAAAATTGCAGGATTGAAATAAGTGTGGTAAGTAAATAATAAGGAGCGAACGCACCGAAATTATCCTGGTTCACCACAACCTGTGGCTAGTCCAGTCCCCGAGAGACTCTCTCGAGATTCCACTAACTTCGTTAAGCTTACGGGTGCTTAACAAACCGTTACAAACTGAGAACTTGAGTCACACAAGCCTCAACAACCTTTGCTCGAAGATACCACACTTCAAGACTTCAACCGAAGGAATGAAAACGTTCCTTCTTACAACCACAAGGGATTAACACTTCCCTTCAAGTGTATACAAACACTTAGCACTCAAGACAAGACTCTCTTTAAGAGTAGATATGAGTAAAATAAATACGCTCAAGAACACAACAACTTTCGTCAAGAGTTTGGCTCTCAAAAACTTATGAAATGAATAGAAAATGATGAATATGAGAGTATGCAAGCTTTAGCAAGAATATGATCAGTTGTTGTACTTAGAAGACTGATTTTGAGTTGTATTTATAGTGTTCAAAACCCCCACAACCGTTTCCTAATTGCCAATCAAGAATTGCTGATTTTGTGCTAAGATAATCGATTATTTGATTTGCATAATCGATTATTTTCCAATCGTTCAAAAATCATTCCCAGATTTTAAGCAGAATAATCGATTATCAAAATCGTATAATCGATTACCTGACAACGTTCAAAAAATCATATTCAGATTTTACTTAGCATAATCGATTATCTGATTGTGTATAATCGATTATCTTTTAGAGTTTAAAAATACTTTGGCAACGGTCATTTGCATAATCGATTATGCTACAAGGATAATCGATTATCTTTTGTATTTTGAAAACTTCGGACTACACTGTCTTAACATAATCGATTATCATAAAGTACATAATCGATTATTTTACAGTCTTGTAAAATTTGATAGACACTGCCTCAACATAATCGATTATCATAATGTGCATAACGATTATTTTATAGCTTTGAAAAATCTGATGGACACTTCCTCAACATAATCGATTATCATAAGGTACATAATCGATTATCTTGTAGCTTTGAAAAATCTAATGTACACTGCCTTAACATAATCAATTATCATAAGGTACATAATCGATTATTGTTCAGCTTTGTAAATCTGGTGTACATTGTCTTAACATAATCGATTATCATAAAGTACATAATCGATTGTGTTTGTCCAGATTTGAGAGGCATGTTTAAAAATCATTTTGGCTAAAACAAAATGTTTGAAAATCATTTTGCTTTAAATTAAATATGCATGATTTGATAAAAATGATTTTACGAGAGAAGCCAAGTCTTGAGTCAATTGTCGGATCAAGATCACAATTAAAGAACGACTCATGCATAACTTTATTTCTTTGCTTGATCATGATCTTTGTTTGTCTTGTGCTTGAACCTCGTTATGTGTCAATTGCACGCTTTTGCTTGGACCTCGTCATATGTCAATTGTGCGTCGTTTGTCATTTATCAAAACTTACAAATATGAACACACATTTAGTTTAGTGCCTTGAGAACGTGTTTCAACAACCATGTCCATACCGCTTGAGTTTGAAGTACCAGCCTCTATGAAGGCGCCAACGCCGATTGAGGTCGAGCTTGGATCCCCAAAGGCGCATCAGCCCATTGAAGTCACTGTATTACCTTCCAAAACAAGGCTGCCTATTCCAGTAGCAATGACATCCGCAATGCCATACCACACAAAATCGAAACCATGGGACTATATAGCCGAGGAAAGAAGGAAGGGAAAAGCCATGTTCGAGGAAGCGGTTGCAGCATAGGGTATGACAAGAACCCGTAGGGTTTATACCCCAAAACATCTGGCTGAGTCAAGTAAGCAGACCTCTGGTCGACAAGCCATCATTAAAACTGGACCCGGTGATCTTTGGAGAAATTTACAAGCCAAGGAATACTTGGTCGTTGACGAGCTGAGCAAAACACTAGCAAAGATCTCTATCCTAACTTTGCTACAAAGTTCTGATGAACACAACAATGCCTTGTTCAAGGTGCTGAGTGAGGCATATATGCCCGGCAACGTCATTGGAGCAGAAATGGAAAACATAGTGGGCCAACTATTGGAAAGTCACAAAATCACCTTCCACGAGGATGAGCTATCACCGGATGAATTAAGCCCTAACAAGGCATGGCACATCACTGTGTAGTGCGAGGATTATTTTATTACCCGGTCAAAGTAAATGGAGGGTCCAGTTTGAACATTTGTCCTCTAATAACACTCAGAACATTGGGAGAAGTGCTGCATGAAATCTAGAACGGGTCTACCAACGTCAAGTCTTTCGACAGATCTCAAAGGTCGACTATTGGGGATATTAGCCTATGCTTACAAATGGGGCCCACTTGGTTCACTGTTGAATTTCAAGTAGCATACATGCCAGTATCTTACCATCTACTATTGGGACGACTATGGATTTATACCGCCGGGGTCGTAGTGTCAACATTACATCAGGCAATGAAATATGAGTGGAATCACTAGGAGGAGATCATTCATGGTGATGGTAGAAACCCCATATATTGCTTCCAGACCATCCTAATGATCAGAGGAAGAAGGAAAATAGGAGGAGAAACCTACAATCAAATCAAGCGAGTCAACACCATAGACAAAGATAAACGGTTGGACAATAAATTGAAAGCATACTGAACTGGTGCGGGTATGAACCTGCCAAAGGACTTCGCAAGAATCACCAAAAAATTTCTAAGCCTATCAAACTAAAGAAACATGGTACTACCTTTGGTTTGGGGAATGAGTATACCTGGAAATAATTCAAGGACTGGTCACCACCCTGGCGCGGCCCTTACTATCCATTGGAGCAGCCAATACCCCATCTGGAGCATATTTCCTAACTAGCAGAAGTCATCCATGGGTCAGAAGAAGAGAAAGCCCTGGCAGCAATGAACAATTTGTTTTTGGACGAGGATAACTGGACTGTTGCATCATTTTTAAGGAGGAGGGGGAGGAATGCCCCTCCATACAAGCCGTGACTCAAGGAGAACTCCTCAATAATTGGTCCATCAAAAACACAAGAGACCGACATGCCTCAGGGTATCAAGGTGAAACAAAGCACCGTGCACTATTTTGTTTTACTAGTTTATTTCCCTTTCGCATTTTCTTTTTCGCAAAAAGAGCTCCGATTTTCAAAACATTCATGGAATTTATTAAAGTATTTCAGTTTCTCATAAATCTTATGCTTATTATATTCATTACTTTACTTCAACAGCATTACCATTACTTTACTTGATGAACCAATGACTGTGACATGCAATGAGAAAACATAACAAATGGACATAGATTCAGAGGAAGACGATATACCAGAGGAGATTGTTAAGGAAATTGAGAATTTCGAAAATAGGCCTAAGTCCAACTTGGACAAGACTGTGATTGTCTACCTGGGTGATGCAGAAAATATCAAAGTAACATAAATCAACATCCATTTTTCACCGTTAGAAAAGAAAGAATATACAAGGTTCCTAAGAGAGTATAAAGAAAAAATCGCATGGTCATACGATGACATGACTGGTCTAAGTACATCTATTGTGGCTCACAAATTGCCGACTGATCTGGCTTGTCCACCAATGAAGCAGAAGCTCAGAGAGTTCAAGCCAGATATGAGTTTGAAGATCAAGGAAGAAGTCACTAAGCAGATCAAAGCTAAGGTTCTTAGGGTGGTAGAGTATCCGACATAGTTAGCAAATATTATGCCAGTACCAAAGAAGGCCGGGAAAGTTAGAGTCTGTGTCAACTACTGGGACCTTAATTGGGCCAGTCCAAAAGACGACTTCCCCTTGCGAACATACACATCTTGATTGATAACTACGCCAAGCACGAGGTGCAGTTGTTCTTGATTGTTTTGCTGGGTACCGTAGGATTTGGATGGATAAAGAGAATGATTAGAAATCACCTTTTATTACACCGTGGGGGGATGTGTTGCTACAAGATGATGCCGTTAGGGTTAGAGAATGCATTGGCCACCTACATGAGGGCCATGACTACAATTTTCCATGACATGACACAAAGAGATTGAGGTGTATGTAGACGATGTCATCATTAAGTCCTAGAAAGCCACTGATCACATAGGCGATTTAAGGAAATTCTTCAATAGATTGAGAAGATACAAATTGAAATTCAATATCTCAAAATGTGCATTCAAGGGTCCAGCTGTAAAATTGGTTGGGTTCACTGTAAGTTGCCGATGGATAGAATTTGATTCATCAAAGGTCAAAGCTATTCAAGATTTACCACCGCCAAAGAAGAAGATATAAGTAATGAGTTTTATGGGGAGACTTAACTACATCAACCGGTTCATAACGCAATCTACTGTCCTCTGTGAGCCTATCTTCAAGATGCTGAATAGGGACGCTGCTACCTAATGTCTGATGACTGCCAAAAATCCTTCGACAGAATCAAGGAGTACATATCAACACTGCCGGTTTTGGTTTCGCCTGAACCAGGTAGACTCCTACTACTCTACCTTGCCGTATTGGGTGAAGCATTGGGTTTTGTTCTATGGCAGCATGATCAAATGGGGAGAAAAGAGTAGGCCATCTATTATCTCATCAAGAAGTTCAACCCATACGAGGCCGGATATTCTTTATTGGAACATACCTATTGTGCTTTGACAAGGGTAGCCAGAAATTAAGGCACTATTTATGTGCGTACACCACGTATCACATATCAATAATGGACCCATTGAAGTACATCTTCCTGAAGCCTATGCCTACCGGCAAGATAGCCATGTGGGTACTAGCGGATCACCTTGCTAAAATCCTTGTGGATGGAGAATACGAGCCGCTAAAGACATATTTTCTAGATGAAGAGGTATCTTCCAAATGAGAAGACATTGTAGAGCCCTACGACAGTTGGATGATGTTTTTTGATGGAGCAGCCAACTTCAAAGGAGTTGGAATATGAGCAGTCCTAGTATCAAAAATCGGCCAGCAGCATCCAATATCTTCCAAGCTCGGGTTCCCGTGCACCAACAATATGGCCGAGTACAAAGCCTGCACCTTCGGGCTCAAGCTGGCCATTGACATGAATTTCTAAGTGTTGCTAGTGATTGCACATTCGGATTTGCCTATACATCAGGTGCGAGAAGAATAAGCAACTAAGAATTCCAAGATACTCCTGTATTTGCATCATGTACAGGAGTAGAGGAGGAGGTTCATAAAGACAGAATTTCAGCATGTTCCTAGAGTCCAGAATGAGTCTGCCGATGCATTAGCAACCCTATCATCTATGTTTCAGCATCTAGATAAGAACTTTGTAAACCCTATTCCGGTAATGATTGACGATCAACCAGTTTCTTGTGCATATGTCAAGGAGGAAGCGGACAGAATACCTTGGTTTCATGATATCAAGGAATATTTTACAAAGGGAGAATACTCAGAACTTGCAAATCCTACTCAAAACCGCACACTCTAGAGGTTATCTAAAAATTTCTTACATAGTGGAGAAATCCTGTATAGGAGAACGCTCGATTTGGGATTTCTATGGTGTGCAAATGCAAAGAAAGCATCTACACTGTTAGAAGAAATCCATGCTGGGACTTGCGGTCCATATACGAACAATTTTATGTTAGCCAATAAAATGCTTTGGGCAGGTCAGTAGTTCAGTAGTTCTTTTTGGATGACTGTGGAAACAGCCTGCATTCAGTATGTCCGAAAGTGCCATCACTACAAGATAAATGCAAATATGATAAAGGTACATCCAAATGAGCTTACTGGAACAAGCTCACCATAGTCGTTCGCTGCTTGGGGAATGGATGTTATCAGACCTATCGAGCCTGGCGTATGAAACGGTCACAAGTTCATTCTAGTGGCAATTGATTATTTCACCAAATGGGTTGAAGCATCATCTTACAGAGTAGTTACCGGGAAAGTCATGGTAGACTTTGTCCGCGACTGTATTGTTTGTCGCTTCAAGATTCCAGAATCGATCATCACTGAAAATGGTTCTAATCTCAATAGCAATTTGATGAAGGCCATGTGTGAGACATTAAAGATCAAACACAAGAATATTACATCTTACATGCCTCAAATGAATGGAGCTGTAGAAACCGCCAATAAGAATATCAAAGAGATACTTTGGAAAATGATAGAGAAGCGTACACAATGGCAGGAGAAACTAACATTTGCTTTATTTGTGTACCGCACTACAGTCCGCACATCAACTGTTACAACTCCCTATATGTTGGTTTATGGTACAGAAGCGGTCATTTCCCCCGAGGTAGATTTCCTCCCTAAGGATCATATAGAATGTAGATACCTGTGAGCACGTGATTTTTCCCTCGCTCAAAATGCTCCTATAGAATTCATTAAAATTATGATTTTTATTTTATTATTTGATTCTTTAGGAATTAATTGCGGGATTTTGCGTTTATTTGCATTTTGTGCATTTTTTCTTTTTATTATTCGAACTTTTAGGAATTTATTATATGATTTTCTGTTTATTTGCATTTTTGTGCTTTTTAACTCAATATAATTCATAAAAATACAAAAATAGCATGTTTTCATTTAGGACTTAATTTTTTTACATTTTCTTTAGGTTATTAACTAATTAATATTGAAAATAAGGAAAAATAACAAAAATAACAAAAATTTGTTATTCTTACATTTGTTTAATTTTCTTGTGAAATTTAGAATTTAGGTTATTTTAAAGGTTAATTAGTTTATTTTGTAGAAGTTAAAAATATTTTGGTTTATTTTTATTTTTTTATTAAAATCTAAAAAAAATTTAAAAATATAAAAAGAGAAAAAAATACATATATTGGGTGTCTTAATTAAAGAACCATGATTTGGGCAACAATTTCGGTGCCCAAACCATTAGACCCATCGAATTAAACCCAAACTCAAAATCCCCTACACGTTCCAGGAACTCCAATGTCCAAAACGGTCTCGTTTTCTTTAAAATAAATCTGAGCCGTTGCGTGATCTTCATAAGACGGTCGAGTGTGGGGGAACGTTACACTACATAAGTGTTTTATATCACCCCCACTCAGATACATTGTACCATGTCCGTAATAACCCTAATCCCAATGGTGTAACGCCATCGTCGAACCAACATCTCTCCATCGTCCGCCGCCGGCCGGAAATCGCCATCGCCGCTGGCGTTACTCCAAATTCACCCACAATAATACTACTTACTCCTCGTCTCCTCCTCTTTTCTACTCCCCACAAATCAACCCTCAAACCGCAGCCAAACGTCTCGAATATTCACCCAAAGGAGCGGCTGCTCGGCCGCCAATAGTGGTGCCGTCTCCAATGGCTACCAAAAACACACCCCATACTCCCCTTTGCCCCCCTACCCAAAGCTGAACCCTGTTTCCTTCGAAAAAGCCAGAAATGTATAAAAGTTTTAATCTAAAAATCGACCAATTTTGAGAAGGCTATCCAAAACTCGATTTGAGTTCCTAAATGAAGTTGCATGTTTTTTCTTACCATGAACAAACATGCAACTCTATTTGCGGATTTAATTCAAACCCTCTCAAGTCTCGAAGACCAGGTAAGTGATTTCACTTCGTTCTTGATTGTTTTAATTTTTATTGTTATTTCTCTTTTTTGATAATTTGGTGTTGCATTACTTCCGATTTTGTTTTAGTTTAAGTGAAGTTTTAGTCAAAGTATTAATTTTATTTTAGACCGAATTTCTGATTTCTGTTTTATCTCTTATTAGATTATGTTTTATTTTTTTCTTCGAATGATTCTGATTTTAAATTATTGTTTGATTTTGTTTTTAGTTTAGTCACAAATTCATGATTATGTTTAGTTCCAAAGTTTTTTTATTCGTTTATTGAGTCTTGCTTAATTGAACTTGATTTTAGTCTTGTTTTAGATAATTAGAAGTAATTTTCAGTTTTTATTATAGCAAATCTTCAAGGTTTTATTAATTTTAATGATAGTCTTGGTAATTTCTGAACTTCTAGTTGATGTTAGTCTGTTTGGATATAGCCGTTTGTTAGCAGTAATTAGTTTTTAAGATTTAAATTATTAAAAATGGTAATTTTACTATACTAGAAAGGTAGTATAGGGTGTTGTTTAGTTCTGTTAATTTCAGAATATAATAAGGGTAGTATAGGTATTCTAGAAATAGAAAACAATGCTAGAGTCTCTTAGACTCTTCTAGAAGGAGGCCTTAGTCTAAAATTTAGTAGATTTAGTGCAGTGACTTGAGAAACAAGCTAAGAAATGAAGGACCAATTTAGTAAAATATGAAATTTAAAAGAGGGACTAGTAACTAAAATAAAATAAAGGCATTTTCCTAGGCTTTGGCTATAAAAAAGGCACCCTACTTCATTAAAAAAAACTTTTTAGTCAGTGCAAAATCCGTAAAAAAAATCCCAAACGTTTGAAGTCCAAAAAATCCTAAGGAGTCCGAAAAGATTTCCAGAAAATCCTAAAATTCTCAGTAGTTGAGAATTCTAAAACTATACTGTTTCATTTAAGTGTCCTCCCAGAATAATTTGAATTTAAATTTTTAAGAGGAGAATGACCTGAAACATACATGGTTCAGGTGCTAAAATGATACAAGTTGGCTTAAGTTCTGTTTCGAGTGTTTTTTTAGAGTCCAAACAAGGTGTTTTTGTTTATTGTTGGTGTTAATTTGCTAAAAATCCTCTCCTGGTTCATGTGACAATCAGTTCCTGGGTATTTTTTAGAGTGATCACTGCTGGTGTTCGTTTAATTGCTAGAGGTTTGAACTGCTGCTGACTTTCTCCTTGTTTTATTACAAATTCTAGGTATTTATCCTAACTTAGGAGGTCTGGAAATGCACAACTATATGTGTGCACAGTCACACATTTTGATAATGAAGAAACATTCATTTTGTGTCAATATTGTAGCTGTAAATGCTGTTAGTTTTAGTGATAGTTAGAATACTCCTACAATGGATTTGTGTTGTAATAAATTAACACTTGGACTATTCTAGATTGTATAGACAATTGTTTTTGTTTTGGATTCCATGAGTAAAATACTGATAGTACCATAATCTCCTTAAGTGTTTAGAGTAGTAAGTAATGTAATGCATTTATAGTTCAAATATACTATCAACCTTGGTATGATGACATGCTTGTGTTAGTTTATGTGCTTATATCATGGTTAAACTCAGGGTAATCAGTGTTTGTAATAGGCCATTTAGGATTATTCCTGTGAACCATCATAAAGTATAAAATCATTGGTCACATGTGAACCTGGAAGTTGGTTCTAATTCTGCTGTCCCTTTGCATTATTTATCAGTCACATGGTGTAATGTAAAATATGGAAATTTTAAAGTTATCTGAATATTTATTAGACATTGCTAGCTTGGGCTTGAAAGGCAACAATATCAAGTCCAATAACGACCCATTCGAACCATGTGGTCCATGTATCTCTCAGTTCTGGGCTTGCATTAAGGCCCAAAAACAAATAGTCACTGCTGGCTAGCCTTAGCTGAAGGCGTGACTGAGTTAGATTTGGATTTTTTGAACTAGATAACGCACTGGAATAAAGGGAATTTTCGTCCTATTTAAATATGGACTTGAGTTTGAAAGCCCAGACTCCAACACAAATTAGCTAAGTCTTTTAGAAGCACATCTTGTAGAAAATAGTAGTTTGCTTTAGGATTGGCCATTAAGATAATAAAATGAGATGCGCCGCACCAAATGGAACGTATAAAATTGTGTGGCCCTGTTTAAATGTTAATATTAAAATATTTAGAAATTCGGGACGTGCCGTTAAGCGAACTTCACGGCCTCCTGCAAAGATGATAACACGTTAGTCGGTCGTAGGAGCGTTTGTAACAAGTCTATCTTCATAAGTACGGATGGAGCTTTATGTTACCCTAATCTAAATATCAATGGAGTTGGAATATTTCAAAAACCGCGGGTGCATTTATGTGACGTGGTTCGCGGCATGTTCAAACGACATTGAAAATTTCTTTAAATATTAAAAGCGGCAAAGAAATAATTTAATATTACAACATAGGTTGCACATGTGCGAAATCAGAATCTTTAGCCAATTAATGGTTCAAGCGACCGTGCTAGAACCATGGAATCCAAGGTGCCTAACACCTTCCCTCGGGTCAACAGAATACCTTACTTAGAATTTCTGGTTAGCAGGCTCCATTTGGGCAGTCGAAAAATTTCCTCGATTTGGAATTCAAAATAAACCAGTGACTTGGGACACGAAAAGCAAAACATATGCAAAGTGGCGACTGTAAATAAATAAATAATACCATTTCGAGTAATGTCACTTTCATTGGAAAAACTCCCTTATACGTTTTTATCCTTCGGGATAACCGTGTAAAAAAGGAGGTGTGACAGCTCTGGCGACTCTGCTGGCGATCGAACCCAGAATCTCTGGTTCAGGGTTCAAGAATTCGAGTTTAGAATAAATGTTATATTTGGCTTTTCTGATTTTATTACATGTTCCATGCTATAAGTGCTAAATGCTTTACCGCTTTGATATTTAATGAATTGTATATAAATTGTTATGAAACCCTTCTCTCTTTACCTTCGGGGATGTGCTCACTGGTCAAGACTCCCCATTCTGTTAAGTATCATAAATTGAAATAAGAAAGAGGCTCGGACAAGTTACTAAGTCAGCTGATCTTGCGGGTCCCTGCTACGTAGTCGCCTCTTCGACTCGAGTTGTCCGCTTGGGTACACAGTCTAGAACAAATACCCAGGTTCTGAGCCTAGTATAACAAAAACTCATGTCAGATTCCAAGTAGGAAATTTTGTTTTCATCACGTGCATTTGACTTAGGGGACTCAATACCAGGGTTGGGTCCGTCTAGAACAGGTGACCCGAAATGAAAAGACTATCCTGATGCATATTACGTGCTACTTGTACATTTATTTACTTTGGATTTGCATGTTGATCGGTTATTGAGTGAGGAGAGAAAAATTGAGAAAATAGCGGTGTTACGATTGAATGAGAGTAATCATTTGTTCTGCAAAACAAATGCTCAAATAGCGTCGAAATGTTTCCGGAATTTTGAAAAAAGAAAATAAAAAGAGAAAAGGAAAAAACAAAAGAAAGAAAAAACGAAGACCTTTTCAACAAATATAGGTTTTGACAAAGCGTTTGCCCGAACTACGCTGGTTCAATTCTCACCAGGTGTGAGATACGTAGGCAACCCCCATCGGGTCCAACCTCCCTTTTTGTAAAAATAGCCAAAACAAAGAAAAACAAATATAAAATTTTTATTTGATGTCATAAATAAATTTGGTGATGCCGTTGTTGTCAAGAATAGCCGAATGTTTCCGTAAGGGACACAATAAGGCTAATTTTACACGAATGGCCGCCTTTGGTTTTTACTTTATTTTTGGCCAGTGAGCAGGCACAACCTTAAAATCTTCCTCTGGGAGTACTGAAAGACTGTATTTGCAAAGCTGCACTTTTGGTTTTAGAAAATAAATTTCATAAATGAATGGGGTCAATTTTTTGTTTTTGAATTCAAACAGGAATAAAGTCATAAGTCACTAATCCGCCTTAATAAATGTGCAAGATGAGCACAATCCTAAACGAACCTTTTTCATACGTAAGCATAATCCCTTTGGTGTTCAGGCTGTGGTGGAATGATCTAGGTATAGAAGGGTAAGATGAGGTGAACAAATATTTGGGGGGCCTTCCCGGGTTATTAGAGATTGTACCCCGAGGAGACATGATAAGATCGTTGGTCACGTGCTAGGACCCGACGCACAATGTATTCCATTTCTCAAATTTTGGACTTACCTCGACTTTAGAAGAAATAGATGGGTACATCGGAGATGCTGAACTTCCTTTGATACACAAGTATTTTGTTGCTCCAAGAGTTGTAGTTGTGTATAAATTCATAGATACCCAGAAAATAAGCAGAGTGGTACACGACTCAAACCTGGCAGTAGGGTTTTTCACCTTTTTATTCCTATATAGTAGATATGGTTACATAGGGGGTTTCAACAATCTAGAGATCAAAATTTGAAGCAAAGGAAACCGTAAAAAATGGAAAGAGCATAGATGTTTCGCTTTTATGGTGGCTTTTCTAGGGCTTCTAGTGTTTCCAAGGAAAGACGGGATCATCGACATAAAAATAGCAGGGGTTGATAGCACTCTGCGCACCCAAGCGAATTGCACACTCGCACCTATGATAGTAGCTGAGATCTTTCGCGCTCTCACAGCTTGCAAGGCCGGGAAATACTTCTTTGAGAGGTGCAATCTGTTATTGCAAATGTGGATGAGTAAGCATCTACGCTGCCGTCTCTAATTTATGAGCAATGGGTCCGCAGAGAAAACTTGCATAGAGGAATTTCACACGATAATTGAAGGTCTCAATTTGCCCGAAAGGGTAGCAAGATGGATATCTTACTTTCAGTCGCTCACTTCCAATCAAATAGAGTGGACACTGGGATGGTTGTGTGTTGACGAGATCATATACATGCCGACAATAGAACCTCATTTCCTTATGATGGGTCTTAGGAGTATCCAACCTTATGCCCCACACCGGGCGTTGAGACAACTTGGAAGGTGCCAGATAGTGCGAAAAGATGAAGATCTCAGTACTCCCGTAGTCAAGATTGGACCCGATGGTCATTTCCCCGAGGCAACAGTACTCAAAATTTTGAATGAATGCCAATTTCTAACGGCAAACACTCGTGTACGGGATCGGTCCAAAGGCGAACTATCGCCATGATACCTTACTTGGTACAGGACAGAAATTGAGTTTGAAAGGGCGGCCAAAAGGCCCCATCTCTAGGAATTAGTTGAAGCATCACAAGAGCAGTATGACTTGTTGGCTAAGGAACATGAGTACAGGGAAACGATAAGCAAACTGAAGAAGGAGGTCAGGAATTTTCAATTTGAGAAAGATTAGCAGACCGCCGCAGATGATTGCAAAAAGAAGAAACTGGTCAAGGAAAATAGAGCCCTTCGGGCCCAAATTCAGAAGATTAAAGTAGCAGCGGAAAACCCCGTCCGAAGTGCCAAGAATGCAAAACTTATAGACGGCTTGAGTCAGAAGGTGGATGACTACCGTTTTGATTTGAACAAAGCAGAAAGGGAACTAGCCAGTGCTCAGAAATAATTGGTTGAAAATGCTACAAAACGAGCACGTTAGATTAGGCAATTAAAAGAAGAGTTTAATGGTGAGGTATCACGGTTAAAGAAAAGGGTCGTCATCGCGGAAAACAAAAGGCTCAAACAAGCAAAGGAGTTCAAAATTTAAAGGGAACATTGCTACACAGCATTGGCACAATTAGAATTGGATTTGCAACAGCTTGGAAAGCAGAATCAAGCAGCCAAACAAATTTAGGAGCCAGAACTGAGCACATTGGACGGTTATTGCAGGAGAAAGGTGTCATACAAGAAAGAATCAAAGGAATCGCTCACTACATCACAATGAAAGGATTTAGCTAGTACGCCTGCTGCAAGGCCAAAAGATGCCTCATGGGCTCTGGGAGAAATTGAATCCCTAATGTATTTGTGATTTCTTGAAACTGTATTATTCTTTAAAGTCTGTCAGTTTGTCTTACAGTCAGTATTTTCTTTTTTAGCATGGTTAGTTGTTCTTCGAGTCTGTAGTTCTTGTTATGTGAGGGTCTACTAGTTGCCTATTTTAATCCGTGAGTCTTTGTAATCAAAGCTTGTTATTATGAAAAGTGAAAAATTTTCAAAATATTTTATTTCTTCCCTTTTATTTTTATGAACTAAGCTTGGTTTGATTCATGCGGGGCATGATACGTAGGCAATCTTCATAGGATTCGACTGTATTCTTAGAAAAATACAAAAGCCACAAAAGAAAAGAGAGAGCAATGAAGTGAAAGAAAGAGAGAAAACCCAAAACAAAAAAAAACAGAGAGGAAGAAGAATACAAAAGGGGGAAAGCAAAAAAAATAAACAGTGGAAATCAAAAAGGAGAAATAAGAGTTAATGCCGAGATGACGCATGCAACAATTGCAAACATCTAGACTTCTGTTAACTGCGTAGCTGCATCACACCCCAATGTGACATTCCTTATCTGTTATATGTCTCAAACTAACCGTTTGTTGCTATTATAAAACCCCGTCTAGGTTTTAGAAACGGTGGTTAGTTTGTGGTAAACTGGCATCACATCGGTATTTCGCCAGATCAAAAGGAAGCACAGAAATGTAATCTGAAATGACTTTGCCGGTAATTCCTATCTTAGAGGATAGCCCGATTACAGGAATCCCGGCCTAAGAGTCTGCGGTGGCTGAAGAAAAAAGTATCCTACGACTTAGGGTCATGAAAATATGGGATGCATGGAAAAATGGAAAAGAGCCTTTGAGTGCCATCCCTGGGTTTCCTGAGCTCTTCCCAAGGTCGGGGGGAACTTCGACTTTTCCCATTAGCCACCCAAACATCCTCCTGGGATTGCCTACCATACCGGCCAATTTTGTTGAAGAACCTTTTGTAATCCGTCCTCAGGTGTTCACCTCTGGCAAGTCCCCAATATTGTTATGGCTCCCCCATGTGCAGCCACCACACAACCTGCAGTGCCAAGACCCATGTTTGATCCGACAACTTTCACATTTCAAACTCCCAATTACCAAATTGATCCTCCTCTATACCATACATATACTTATCCACAACCATCATATCAGCTTACACCAGTGCCGGATAATACTCCTAAAATGCATGACCAAGATGAGCTAGCAAGAAGAATAGAGAGCCTCGAGCAGAGAATAAAGAACATGTAGGGCTTGAGTAGTCAAAAGAGTGTTTCTTACATAGACCTGTGTATGTTACCGCATGTACATCTTCCCATGGGATTTAAAATTCCAAAGTTTGAAAAGTATGATGGTCATGACGACCCAGTTGCTCACCTAAGAAAGTATTGCAACCAATTGCGTGGAACAGACGTAAAAGAAGAACTTTGAATGGAATACTTCGGAGAGAGTTTGGTAGACATTGCTTTAGAATGGTATATGGACCAAGATGTCTCATTATGGCGTATTTTAATCGATCTGGCCAGAGATTTTGTAAGGCAATTTCAGCACTAAATTGACATTGCGCCAGACAGGAATTCCTTGGCTAATTTGAAGAAGAAGCATTCAGATAGTTTCAGAGAATATGCTATTAAATGGCGTGAACAGGCATCGAGGCTGAAGCAGCCTATGGATGAAATAGATATAGTCACTATTTTTCTCAAGGACCAGGAAGCGGATTATTTTCAATGGGTTGAAAATGGGAAGAATTTTGAGTCAGTCAACTATCAGGGCAACTTCCCAGGCTATCAAAGGCAAGACATGAGGAGTCGCAAGGAACAAAAACAAAGAAGAAGCTTCGATGGCAGCCTCTAGTATGAGAAGACATCATGCTCATAGGCCCATGTTCTCGAAAAGAACCTCTAAACACTATTATCCCCATCAAGACATGCATTATGCTCCCCAAACTCACCCAGTTATGAACATTCAACAATTTTCACTACTGCAACAGTAGGTCTAGAGGAACCAGGCTCCAAGAAACCCGCCTCCCCAAAACCACTATAATCCCCGTCCTCCGTAAAAAAATTTCCGTCCCAGGGAGCCACCCAGAAGGCAAAACTTTATGCAAAGATGAATCCCCAGGGGAGTCTTATTCTAGACTATTCCCAAAGCTGGTCCAGATGGGTCTCTTGCAGCATGTGCCTCCGAAGTGACAAAACCCTGAGTCACCTTCTTACCAACGGGGTGTCTAGTGTGCTTATAGTTTAGGGGCTGAAGGGCACGACAAAAAAAAGTTTTCGACTATAAACCGAGTTGTGGAAGATTTAATAGAATAAAGGAAAATAGAGTTGAGTGATGATGATCTCCCGAATGTGACTAACAACCCGTTACCAGCCTACAACAACTGACCAGCTGGGGTTGATCTGCAAAAACAAAGATTTTTGCCCTTCTTTGAAAGCCATAATTGTTATTGCTGACGTAGATAAATAGCCAAGAGTGGCCTCCAATAAGCTAAAGAAAAGAAAATGAATGAAACCATGCACGCAGAAGCTGAAAAAAAGGTTGAGGCAAAAATTGAGGTGGCACCTGTCCAAGAAACTGTGTTTTACGTCCCACAGGGTCGTCAGGAAAAGCATCCAACTTCTAAGTCCCCCAAAGAGATTTGAGTTAAACAGGACTATGTACGTACCCAAAGGAACCTATGTGGTGCGGGGAGAAACTAAACCGCCAAGGTTGAATGAGCCCGTGGTAGTTGATCGCACATCTTAGATGCCTATGACAGACCCTTCTGCAGTCCCTTGGAACTATCAAGAAATAGTGGTGACATACAAAGACAAAGAAATCACTGGGGAAACTCAAGAAAGCCACACTACGAAATAGTGGACCAGCTCTAGAAGTCCTCTAAACAAGTCCCTTTATTATCTTTGGAGATGGATTCTCAAGAGCACCAGAAAGTGTTGGCCAAAATTCTAAATGAGGCTTACGTGCCGGCTCAAACCTCCGTGGAACAATTTGAGAGAATGGCAGAGAGATTCTTCACTGTTAATAAGATCATATTCAGTAAGAATGATTTGCCTCCAGAGAGATCCACCCACAATAAAGCCTTGCATCTCACCGTCAAAATCGAAGGCTATTACGTCAAAAGAGTAATGGTAGATGGAGGCTCTGGGGTGGCAATATGCCCACTGTCAACATTACTGAGAATGGAAATCGGGACGGAGAGGATTCGATAATGTGTGCGTACGAGCTTTTGATGGAACTAAAAGAGTCACAATAGGAGAGATTTGTCCGGTACCATCGGCCGGTTTAATTTTGAGGTAACATTTCAAGTACTAGACATGGACACATACTACAATTACCTACTGGGTAGGCCATGGATTCACACAACGGGAGTTGTAACTTTTACTTTGCACCGGATGCTGAAATTTGAACATGATAACAAGGAAATCGTGGTGCGTGGTGAAGATGAGCAGTCAATTTACCACGATCCCTCCATCCCCTACCTTGAAGCTAAAGAAGAAATGAGCATATAGTCTATCAGGCTTTGCAGATCGTGGTAGCTGACCAACATGAAGAAGGAAAACCATGTCCCTAACCCTTCATCTCCAATGTATCAATCATGCTGGCTAGAGAGATGATACGTCAACGATTCAAACCAAGGAAGGGACTAGGAAGTTCGTTACAAGGGATAGTTAAGCTGATTGTGTTGCCTACTACAGAGAAGTTTTTTGGGTGAGGCTTCCACCCAACACCAGAGGATATAACATGGGCGAATCGCAGAAAGAGTAATGGATGGGCTTTGCCTCAACCTCTACCCCACTTGTACAAATCATTTGTGAAGCCGAAGTACGGCGATGAGGAAGAAGATGAGGCATTCACAACGGAAGAAATTGAAGACATATGTGGGGCCAAGGGGAAAATATTGTATAAAGCTAACATGGTCCAGCTGGGAGAAAGCTTGAGCATCGCTGAGGTGCTCTACATGGGACCGAACGCCATATTGCAAAATTGGAAGGCTACGTTTTTCCCAGTCAGGCAGGAGGCCTGATAGTCCTGTCTTGCTATATTTTCTTGCATCACGAGTTATTCCAGGGTGTAACTTGGGTGTTTTTCCTTTAGTATTTTTCCTTGAAATTCCAAATGTAAACCCTTTTATCTTACAATTTCAAAGAAATGAAATCAATATTTCATCATCTACATTCCTTTATTCTTTCTAATTTTATTGTATTATTTCTATTCCTTTCTTTCGATTCAATAATGCAGCTTTAAATAATATGACATGCTCGCGGACTTCATGCCTCAATCCAAACATGCTGCCTAATTTTGAAATAATGAACCAAGAACCGGAGTATGACGAATAAGAGGCTTTTAGGGGAATCAATCGAGAACAGGAAGATGTTTAAAATAAACCAAAGACAAATCTAAATGATACTGAAACGGTTAACTTGGGTGGTCGTGGTGAAACCAGGGAAACCAAAATAAGCATCCATGTAAATGAGGAGATCCGGGACTCACTGATTCAACTTCCTTTTGAATTCAAAGATGTGTTTTGCTTAGTGCTATGACGATATGCCAGGGTTGAGTGTTGATTTGGTTGTTCATTAGTTGCCTACATACCCTGAATGCCCTTTAGTCCAACAAAAGCAGAGAAAGTTCAAACCTGACTTCAGTGATAAAAATCAAAGATGAGATGACAAAGCAGTTGTAGGGGGGTAATACGAGTGGTCTGATACACCATGTGGCCTGCCAAAGTAGTCCTAGTGCCAAAGAAAAGATGGGAAAACCCATGTGTGTGTAGACTACAGAGATTTAAACACGGCAAGTCCCAAAGAGAATTTCCCTTTGCCAAATATCCACATCGTTGTTGATAACTGCGCCAAACACGAGATATAGTCTTTCGTGGATTGTTATGCAGGATATTACCAGGTGTTGATGGATGAAGAAGATGCTGAGAAAACTGCCTTCACCACACTTTTGGGTACTTATTGCTACAGGGTTATGCCATTTGTTTTAAAGAATTTTGGGGCAACATATATGAGGGCTATGACCACTATCTTCCACGACATGATGCATCAGGAGATAGAAATATATGTGGGCGACGTGATTATCAAGTCCAAGACTCAAGGTGATCATGTACGGGACCTAAGAAAGTTCTGTAAAAGGCTTTGCAAGTATGATTTGAAATTAAACCCATCCAAGTGTGCATTCGGGGTCCCATCGGGCAAGCTCATGGGGGTTCATCGTTAGCCGGAGAGGTTTTGAGCTAGATACAACTAAGGGAAAATTTATTCGAGAGCTACCTCCCCTAAAAACCAAGAAGGATGTATTGAGCATATTGGAAAGACTTAATTACATTAGCCGATTTATCTCCCTGTTGACTTCTACATATGAGCCCATATTAAGGGTTTTTAAAAAGGATGTAGAAATAAAACGGACTAATGATCGTCAAGAAGCTTTTGACAAAATTAAAGATTACCTATCCAATCTGCCAGTCTTCGTCCCGCCGGAACCGGGAAGGCCATTGTTTCTATACTTGAAGGTCCTAGAGAACTCTTTTGGTTGCATTCTCGGGTAGCATGATATGACTGGAAAGAAGGAGCAGGCCATCTATTACCTGAGCAAGAAGTTTACCAGTTACGAAGCCAAATACACCTTGCTTGAAAGAACCTGTTGTGCCTTATCTTGGGTGGCTCAGAAGCTGAGGCATTATCTGCAAACCACACAACCTACCTCATAACCAAGTTGGATCATTTGAAGTAGATATTCCAAAATCTGATGCCCACAGGGAGATTGGAAAAATTGTAAATCCTGCTCATCGAATTCGACATAGTCTATGTAACTCGCACGAAATGAAGGCCCCAGCTAGAAGATCATCTAGCCGAGGACCCAGTTGATTATGAATATCAACCCTTGAATACCTATTTCCCAGATGGAGAAGTGAGAATTCGGTGGAGGTAACATCTGAAGACATCACTCCTTGCAAAATGTTCTTCGTTGAAGCGGTAAATGCAAAAGGCATAGGAATTGTGGAAATCTCAATCTCATCCACTAGTCAAAACTACCCAGCCATGACACGGCTTCGATTTTTTCTGTACCAAGAACACAACTGAATACAAGGCTTGCATCATGGGTATGAATATGGCTATTGACAAGGATGTCGAGGAATTATGGATAGTGCGGGGTTCAGATTTGATTATCTGGAAAGCATAAGGAAAGGGGGAAACGAGAGATGTCAAACTCATCCCTCATCGATAGCATGTGGAGGATCTCAGCAAATGATTCAAGTCGGTACAATTTAGGTACATTCCTCGCTGTCACAATGAGTTAGCAAATGCACTCGCAACTTTGGCCTCCATGTTGCCTTACCCCAGAAATGCCTACATCGATCTCTTGGAAATCCAAGTCAGGAAAAAATGTGGTTATTGTAATGTGATCAAGGAAGAATCCAACACTCAGCCATGGTATTATGATATAAGGAAATTTTTTAAAACACAAGAGTATCCCGAGCAAGCCACTAGGGATCAAAAGCGAACCATCTGATGGCATGCGAATGGTTTCTTCTTGAGTGGTGATATCTTATGTAAAAGGACCCCAGATCTTAACTTTGTTAGGAACTACGCTTTACGCTAGAGGGGGGTGAATAGCGTATTAATAAAATTTAGCGTTTTCTTGCGGAATTTAAACTTTGCAGGAAGTAAAATAAATGCAGAAAAATAAACTTACACAAGGATGTATACTGGTTGGCCACCAACGTGGTTAGTCCAGTCCCCGAGAGACTCTCTCGAGATTTTTCACTATTTTGTTAAGCTTACGGGTGCTCAACAAACCGTTACACACTTGAGGACACAAGCCTCAAACAGTTGCTCGGAGATAGCAATCTCAAAGACTTCACCCAAGGAAACGCAAGTTCCTTGAAACAAGAGAATCGCAATTCTCTTACAAGTATATCAAATACTTGGACACTCACTTAACTAAAGTACTCCTTATTGAGTAGATATGAGTAAAAGAATATGTTCAAGATCACAACAATTTTAAGCAATAATATGGCTCTCAAAAGCTTTATGAAATGAGTAGAAAATGAAGAATAACTGAATGAAAGCTTATAGCAATGTAATGATCAGTTTGTGTATGTTGTTGTTGTTAAAACACTGAAGTGAAGCTGTATTTATAGTTGAAAAACTTGGCATTACCGTTGCCTAATTGCCAATTAAGAATTGCTGAAATTACTCAGTGATAATCGATTATTAAGACCACATAATCGATTATCTGCCAGTCAGCTTAAAAATCAATCCCAGATTTAACGCTTCACAATCGATTATACATAATCTATAATCGATTACTGGCAATATTCAAAAACAGATAATCGATTACACCAAATCCATAATCGATTACTTTGGCAACGTTCTAAAAATCATTTCCGGATTTTAAGCAAAACATCGATTATATAAAATCTATAATCGATTACTTCAGCAACGTTCTAAAAATCATTTCCAGATTTTAAGCAAAACATCGATTATATAAAATCTATAATCGATTACCTTATGGTATTTGAAAATCATTTGACAACGGTCAGCTTCAAAAATCGATTGTCCTTTGCAACAATCGATTACTTGTTATTTTCTGAAAATCATAAAACTTACTGTCTCAGTGATAATCGATTATCTAAAGACATAATCGATTACTTGTTATTTTCTGAAAATCATAAAACTTACTGTCTCAGTGATAATCGATTATCTAAAGACATAATCGATTACTTAATTAAATTTAAGATTACTGGAAGACACTGTCTCAACATAATCGATCACCATTAGTTCATAATCGATTATTTTGAGTATTGAAAAACTTTACCTCAACAACAATCGATTGGCATTTGATCACAATCGATTATCATGCAGATTTAGAAAAACCTGATGTTCACTGTCTTACTCACAATCGATTACCATTAATTCATAATCGATTGTCATGCAGTCTTGGCTCAGAAACAATCGATTATCATAAGTTCATAATCGATTATTTTAGCCCAGAATTTTGAGGCATGTTTAGAAAACACTTTGTCTAATGTCAATATGCATGATTTAAAATCTTTTTGACACAGAATTAAATATGCATGATTTTGGAAAATTGTTTTATGAGAGAGGCCATACTATGAGTCAAGTTATAGGATCGAGATTACAGTTTTAGAACAACTCAATAACAATTAAAAGTTATATCTTGAACTTCAATCTTATTCGCAACCATTGTGCGCTTGTACTTGAATTCCGTCATATATCAATTTTTGCTTCGTTTGTCATTCATCAAAACCTACAAAAGAGTACACGTTTAGTATATTGCATTGAGAACGTGTTTCTAACAATTTCCCCCTTTTTGATAATGGCAAACATTAAGCGGGATATGCAATTAAGGCAAAAGATATTGACAATTCAAGACAAGTAACAATTATGCAATTCCGTTCTTGTTCCCCCTCAATTTAAGAGTTCCCCCTCAATTTTAGCTTATAAGCAATCAATGAATTAAGAGATGGTGCATACCCGATATCCCGTTTTCTTCCCCCTTTTGCCATTAGCAAAAAAAATAGTAAGGAAAGATGCAAAAAGATGAAATAAACAAGGTTTATTTATTGAAAAGAAAGGGTAGTCGATTATTGATACGGGATAATCGATTTTTATAGGGATATTGCTGCAGATTCGCGGTTTGCTTTAGAATTGCTCTTAGCTCTAGGGTGATACCTGCAAAAAGAAGTTAGACGCCTCCGACGCTCAAGTTAGAAATCATGTAGGAAAGAAAATGCAATGCATGACTTAGATCAAAGTGGAGTCAAGGATCCCGAGTTCACTACGAATTCGGAAGAAAGACTCTTTCTCTAAAGGCTTGGTAAAGATGTTTGCCAATTGGCTTTTGGTGCATTTCTCAAATTTTGAGAGGAACCGTGTGAGTTCATTTTCATTTTCAAAGAACAAGACGGAACCGTCTTGGTATGGAAAATTTAAAGGAGGAGGGGCGGTTGAGGCTGATGCGCCATGTTTGGATCGGGAACGTTTTGAAGATCGTCCAGACATGTTAGGAGAAGGGCTGCTGGAATTTTGCAAAGAAAATAGAAGAGATTTAGCTTTTGAATACTAGAGATAGTGCTTGAGTGGGTGAATGTGAGCTCTTATGATTCCTATTTATAGAGGAAAGGATTATCAAGCATTGAATGGAGACATTTGCTGAGATTTTGGTTTAGGAGCAGTCATAAAACGGTAAGAATTAGAATTACTGACCGTTAGATAATCGATTATTGAACTGAAATAATCGATTATATTTGAGATTTTGAATCTGACAAATCGATTCTTGAGTCAAACGGTAAAAAAATTTGAATGAAATAATCGATTATTAAGTTTTGGTAATCGATTATGGAGCATTTAAGACCTGACAGGAATCGATTGAGGAGCCAAACGGTAACAAAAATTAATATGAAGTAATCGATTGTCAATTCTTGGTAATCGATTATTTAGGGAACTAATTTCATACAGTGAACTTGGAGAATATCAGAATTTACCAAATAATCGATTGTATGAAAAAATAATCGATTGTTGTAGAAAGCGTTGCTGAATGACTGAGGCGGAAATCGATTATGCAATTTAGGAAGTGAAAAAATTAAACATAGATGCATAATATTAATGATCAGTCATAAACAATCGATTATTGATACTGATAATCGATGTACTGCACAGAAAATAATCGATTAGTGACTTGAAATAGTCGATTATTTTGTGCTAAAACTTCATAATTCCCCCTACCTTTGGGGTGGTACCTGCAAAATAGATTTAAACGTCTCCGACGCTCAAGTTAGTAATTTATAGCGAAATTAATAAATTACACTAGTGTTAACAAGTAATGCCGTGAACTCTTAAGAATTGTGTCCTAGAGTGTTCTTAAGAGAGTTTCGGGTACTTACCTTTTCTCCAACATCGCCAATTACCTGTTCTAGAGGATGATCCTTGATCGTTCTCCACTCGTTAGGCGTATTTATTCCTTTTTCTAATTGTGGCGCTTCTTCCGTTGGTTGTTCCCCAATTTCATTTTTGTTTTCCTTTGAAGGTTCTTCTTGGATTTTATCTTTCAAGCTATCCAAGATACCTGCAAGATCAAAACCGGATTCCTTTCTCGCCAAGCGAGTATTATCTTCGGAAAACACAACATGAGGGGATTCCTCCACAATTTGGGTTCTTTTGTTAAAGATCCTATATGCTTTTCTACGTGAGGAATAACCAATGAAAATACCTTCATCCGATTTAGCATCAAACTTACCCAATTTGTCCTTGCCATTATTATGAACAAAACATTTACAACCAAAAACACGTAAATGAGAAATGTTGGGTTTTCTACCCTTATAAAGTTCATATGGGGTTTTCATGAGTATCGGCCGAATTGCTACTCTATTTAAAACATAGCAAGCGGTACTCACGGCGTCCGCCCAAAAGTATTTGGGAATCTTAGCTTCGCCGAGCATGGTTCTTGCCATCTCTTCGAGACACCTATTTTTCCTTTCCACCACCCCATTTTGTTGTGGTGTCCGTGGAGCGGAAAAGGTGTGTTCGATTCCGAGTTCGTCACAAAAATCCGCAAAGAGATTGTGATCAAACTCTCCCCCATGATCACTTCTAATCGAAGTGACGGTCGATTCCTTTTCGTTTTGAACACGCTTAAGGAAATACTTGAAATTTTGAAAAGCATCACTTTTATTTGCAAGAAATAGAGTCCAAGTAAATCTAGAAAAGTCATCAACAATTACAAAAACATATTTATTTTTACCAAGGCTTTCAATACGCGAGGGACCAAATAAATCCATGTGAAGTAATTGCAAAGGTCTAGACGTTGAAACAATATTCTTGGATTTAAAAGATGCTTTGGTTTGCTTCCCTTTTTGACAAGAATCGCAAATAGAATCATTTTCAAACTTTAAACAGGGAAGACCAACTACTAAGTTTAGAGAAAGAAGCTTGTTCAAAAGATGCATGTTCATGTGTGCTACTCTACGATGCCATAGCCAAGAGTTATCCTCTTTGCTTAATAAACAATCAACATATTCGGGTGAGGAGTTTGCAAGATCAACCATATAGATATTATCAATTCTAAAACCACGAAGTATGATCTTGAAATCACTACGTCTAAATACAAGACATTCATCCGAATCAAATAGAGCAAGATTTCCCTTGTCACATAATTGGCTTATGCTCAAGAGATTATGCTTTAAACCTTTCACAAGTAGTATATGTTTAATGGAGGAGTTTTCGTCCTTACCGACCGAACCAATGCCGATGATTTTTCCTTTATTGTTATCACCAAATATGACACTTCCTCCTTCTTTGTGCTCTAGTTGAAGGAATTTGGATTCATCTCCCGTCATGTGTTTGGAGCATCCACTATCAAGGTACCATAGTACACTTGATCCCTTCAAGCACACCTACAAAACAAATTAATGTTCTTTAGGTACCCATGCCATCTTGGGTCCTTGAGGGTTAGGCATGTTATAATGATGCAATTGATTTATATGTCTATGACGAGTAAAGCAAGCGGGAGCAATATGACCAATACGTCTACAATAATGACAAGTCACGTTGGGATTAAGCATTTTTCTAGGTACATAGTAACTAGATGAATGAAGGTTGCTTACTCTATTTTGGACACCATTGTTTCTCCTATCATGAGCTCTAGGAGGTTCACAAGTTTGTCTAAAATATGCATCATTTCTAGAATATCTATTTCTAGGTGGAGGGTCATTTCTTGGTCTTCTAAATTGTTCAAGGTTTGGCCTAAAATATGCATCATTTCTAGGTCTTCTAGCATTTTCACTATTTGGTCTAACATGCAAGTTATTTCTTGGATTTCTACTTCTAGGATAAGCATTTTGGTTATTAGTCCTAGGTTGAGCTCTAGGTTGTTGTGGTTTGGCACCAACCTTTTCTTCATTCTTGAATCCTATTCCATGTTTAGTTGATTTTAGATTAATAAGCACATCATTCAAGTTTTTATGCGAAGAATTAAACTTATCTAATGTGCCTTTAAGTCTAGCTACTTCATTCTTAAGAAGCACACAAGAAGAACAGTTTCTAGTAGAACCTTCAGGTTTATCAGCACTTCTTTTTCCATAAAACTTGTTTTCCTCTTTTAGCTTCTCATTTTCGAAAACCAGTTTTTCTAATTCTTTTTCTTTTAATGAAAGCTGTGTTTGAAAATCTTTTTCTTTTAGAGAAGCGCTTTCTTTAATACTTTTGACAGTTTTTGAAGCTTTGATAAATTCAGCATATAGTTCGTCAAAAGCATTTCTCATTTCATCAAGAGTAAAGAAATTTTGAGAGGAGATTTGACTTACCTCGTCTTTGCCATCTTCTTGAGCCATGAGACATAAATTTGCTGCTTCATCGTCTTCTTCTTCGCTTGCTTCATCTCCGGAATCTCCTCCCCAAGAGATGTATGCACGTTGCTTTTTGAAGGGTTTCTTCTCCTTTTTGATGTTAGGGCAATTTGATTTTATGTGCCCGGTTTCTCCGCATTCATAGCATTTTAGTTGATCGCCTTGCTTTTTGTTCTTGCGTTCATACTCCTTGCGCATGAATTTTTGAAACCTTTTGATAACGAGTCCAAACTCGTTGTCACCTTCCTCATCAATTTGTGATTGGCTAGCCTTTAGAGCAATCCTTTGCCTTCTTTGATCATCAACAAACGGGTTAAGTATAGTTGATTCATAGGTTTTGAGATTACCTCTTAATGCATCAATTGTGACATCTGTGATGCCAATGGATTCTTGGATTGCATCGGCCTTTGATCGCCATGCCGGAGTGAGACTTCTGAGGATCTTCCGGACAAGTTCTCTATCCGTAAACGTCTTTTTGAGGGCGTGTAGATCATTTACGATCATTGTGAATCGCTCAAACATTTCGTCTACTTTCTCTCCTTCCTTCATGTGGAATAGTTCATAAGAGTGAGTTAAGAAATCAATTTTAGCTTCTCGTACCTGGTCGGTTCCTTCGTATGTCACTTCAAGCTTATCCCACATTTCTTTTGCGGTTTTGCAACATGATATCTTCCTGTAGTCGTTAGCATTAACAGCACAATATAATAAATTTATAGCTTTGGCATTATTTTGAACCTTACGAATATCCTCCGCGGTATATTCCTCTTCGGTCTTTGGAACCCATTCGTCTTCCACCTTCTTGGTTGGAATTTGGTTTCCATTGGTGAATACTTTCCACAAATGAAAGCTATTTGATTGCACAAAGATTTGCATCCTCTCCTTCCAATATGAGTAGTTTGTGCCATTGAATAGAGGAGGTCGTGTAGAGCATTGTCCTTCTTCAATTCCTGCAAAAGAGTCAAGAGTAGAAGCCATGGATGGTTCTCTCAAACGGTTAAGTTTTCAGAGAGTTGGGCTCTGATACCAATTGTTAGGAACTACGCTTTACGCTAGAGGGGGGGTGAATAGCGTATTAATAAAATTTAGCGTTTTCTTGCGGAATTTAAACTTTGCAGGAAGTAAAATAAATGCAGAAAAATAAACTTACACAGGGATGTATACTGGTTGGCCACCAACGTGGTTAGTCCAGTCCCCGAGAGACTCTCTCGAGATTTTTCACTATTTTGTTAAGCTTACGGGTGCTCAACAAACCGTTACACACTTGAGGACACAAGCCTCAAACAGTTTCTCGGAGATCGCAATCTCAAAGACTTCACCCAAGGAAACGCAAGTTCCTTGAAACAAGAGAATCGCAATTCTCTTACAAGTATATCAAATACTTGGACACTCACTTAACTAAAGTACTCCTTATTGAGTAGATATGAGTAAAAGAATATGTTCAAGATCACAACAACTTTAAGCAATAATACGGCTCTCAAAAGCTTTATGAAGTGAGTAGAAAATGAAGAATAATTGAATGAAAGCTTATAGCAATGTAATGATCAGTTTGTGTATGTTGTTGTTGTTAAAACACTGAAGTGAAGCTGTATTTATAGTTGAAAAACTTGGCATTACCGTTGCCTAATTGCCTATTAAGAATTGCTGAAATTACTCAGTGATAATCGATTATTAAGACCACATAATCGATTATCTGCCAGTCAGTTTAAAAATCAATCCCAGATTTAACGCTTCACAATCGATTATACATAATCTATAATCGATTACTGGCAATATTCAAAAAACAGATAATCGTTACACCAAATCCATAATCGATTACTTTGGCAACGTTCTAAAAATCATTTCCGGATTTTAAGCAAAACATCGATTATATAAAATCTATAATCGATTACTTCAGCAACGTTCTAAAAATCATTTCCAGATTTTAAGCAAAACATCGATTATATAAAATCTATAATCGATTACCTTATGGTATTTGAAAGTCATTTGACAACGGTCAGCTTCAACAATCGATTGTCCTTTGCAACAATCGATTACTTGTTATTTTCTGAAAATCATAAAACTTACTGTCTCAGTGATAATCGATTATCTAAAGACATAATCGATTACTTGTTATTTTCTGAAAATCATAAAACTTACTGTCTCAGTGATAATCGATTATCTAAAGACATAATCGATTACTTAATTAAATTTAAGATCACTGGAAGACACTGTCTCAACATAATCGATGACCATTAGTTCATAATCGATTATTTTGAGTATTGAAAAACTTTACCTCAACAACAATCGATTGGCATTTGATCACAATCGATTATCATGCAGATTTTGAAAAACCTGATGTTCACTGTCTTACTCACAATCGATTACCATTAATTCATAATCGATTGTCATGCAGTCTTGGCTTAGAAACAATCGATTATCATAAGTTCATAATCGATTATTTTAGCCCAGATTTTTGAGGCATGTTTAGAAAACACTTTGTCTAATGTCAATATGCATGATTTAAAATCTTTTTGACACAGAATTAAATATGCATGATTTTGGAAAATTGTTTTATGAGAGAGGCCATACTATGAGTCAAGTTATAGGATCGAGATTACAGTTTTAGAACAACTCAATAACAATTAAAAGCTATATCTTGAACTTCAATCTTATTCGCAACCATTGTGCGCTTGTACTTGAATTCCGTCATATATCAATTTTTGCTTCGTTTGTCATTCATCAAAACCTACAAAAGAGTACACGTTTAGTATATTGCATTGAGAACGTGTTTCTAACAAACTTGCTAAGATATGTTGATACCGAGGAAGCTACAAGGATTATGCACAAAATGCACGTGGGAGTATGCGGGTCTCATATGAATGGGTATGTATTGGCAAAGAAAATACTTCGGGCGGGATATTATTTGATAACCATGGAGAAAGACTGCTTCATCTCTCGTTCGAAAATGTTATTAATGTTAGGTGTATGGTGATTTGATTCATGCACCGCCAACTGAATTGCATCCTATGTCAGCACCTTAGCCAATCGCTGCTTGGGGCATGGATGTCATTGGGCCAATCGAACCAAAAGCCTCAGATGGACATAGATTCATATTGGTTGATATTGACTACTTTAATAAGTGGGTCGAAGCCGTCACACTTAAGGTAGTCACCAAGAAAGTTGTGGTAGACTTTGTGCATTCCAACCTTATTTGCGCTTCGGTATTCCTGCAACCATCATTACAGACAATGCTGCCAACTTGAATAGTCGTCTAATAGGAGAGATGTGTGAACAATTTTAGATAACACATAGAAACTCCACTCCTTACTGGCCCAAAGCCAACAGTGTCGTCGAAGAAGCTAACAAGAACATCAAGAATATTTTGAGAAAGATGATTCAAAGCTCAAGGCAACGGCATGAAATGCTGCCTATTTCACTGCTTGGATATCGCACCACAATGCGCACAATGGTAGGGGAAAATCCATAGTTATTGGTCTATGGTACTAAAGCTGTTATACCCGTAGAGGTAGAAATCCCTTCACTACGGATAATTGTCGAAGCAGAAATTGAGGATAGTGAGTGGGTTAAAACTCGACTAGAGCAGTTGTCATTAATTGACGAAAAACGAATGGTTGCGGTCTGCCACAGGTAGTTATACCAACAAAGAATGGCTCGCGCTTTCAACAAGAAAGTGCGCCCTAGAAATTTTAAAGCGGACAGCTTGTATTGAGGCACATTATCCTTCATCACCAGGAAGCTAAAGGAAAATTGGCTCCTAGCTGCAAAGGTCCATACATTATCAAAAAGATACTGCCCAAAGGAGCATTGTACCTGGGTGACGTCGAAAGAGACGATCCCGAAACAACACAGAATGCAGATGAAGTAAAAAGCTACTATGTTTGAACTCCCTACAACAATGATTTAGTCTAGTTGAAATGATGAAGACTTTTCTTTCCCGCTACCCTAAACACTATCAATCTTTTGCAAACACTTTGAGATGGTTACGTTCCTTTGATCACCCTCTTTGGAACGCGGAAGTGCTATTCAAAAAAAAGAAAAGAAAAAAGAAACAAAAAGAAAACAAAAGAAAAATGGAAAAACAGAAAAAAAAAAAAAAAAGCAATTTAGTTTAGGAACACTTCCTGAACTACATCTGACTTGATTCCGAAAGGATACGTAGGCAACCTCTCCTTGAGGTTCAGTTATATCAATAAAAACCCCAATGTCCTAATATTGAAACTGGGGTACATAATGTAATGGTTCGGCCATGAACCCGCCAAAATAGTTCGAAAGTTGTAGTTTCCATCCGATTTCTTTTACCCAAAAACCTACCCCAACTCCTTCTGATCGGTTGGCAAAGGCGGAGACATGACAAACACCATTGTTAGTATTTGGCACATTTCAATTTGAGAGAAATAAAATGACAGAGTCTTATCAGTGAAAACCTTCGGGCACCATAAGGTGATGGTAAGTAGAGAAAATAAAAATGAGAGAGTCTGCTCAGTGATAACTCGTAAAGAGCACTATCGGGCGATGGGAGAAGAAAATTGAGAGAGGTCGATTGGCGAAAACCCACAAAGGGCGTTGTCGTCCAAAAAGAAGATATATCATCATTAAAAGTCCAGGTAAGTTTCCCTAATTTCGGAAGGTTGAATTACTGTTCACAAAACGGTAGAAATGTAGTACGGGTCGGGCATCCAATCCGAGAAGCATGTCATATCCATTTGAAGTTGGCATGTACCCCAGATAAGCCGTTTTCTTTTTCCCTAAAAGGGACACTTCTCTCTAAATCCATATGATTGCTTTTGGTGCTTCCCTGAATCCCTTTCAGCTTAACTTTGATCTCATGATTGCTGCGCAAGAAAAGGTGGTAAGATCAGTTTCTCAGGGTTCGCCTGGCAAGGACAAAAGAAAATACCAGTCTCAGAAGGCGCATAAATCCGATCTCCGCTAGCCATGACGGCTGATGCTTCATAATAAAAAAGGTGGAAAGAAATCCAAATGTTCTGAAACGAAAATCGGGACAAAGAAATTGTAACTAAAAGGCCTACGAAGGTAAAATAAATCTGAAAGAAGAGATCTCCCAACCAACCAACAAGGAAAAGTCTTGAAAGCCAAAGGTCTTCTCAACAGAAGTGAGGCTGGGATCAAGAAAATCAAGGTCATAAAATCGACCACCATTTCAAACTAACAAGTGGTGCTTTGTTTCAAAATTTGAAAAAGGTGTAATACTAAGCAATGGGGTAAATAGAAAACGCAATTAAGGGAAATGCATAGGAGCTAAGAATAGCTTTGTAGTGATGATCAACCAAATGGGATGTTCTCTTTACATCTTTTTCCACAGTTTATATAAAAGAAAAGAAGAAAAGGAGAATCACAAACCATAGTAGTATAGAACCCCGATCCAAGACTCCATTCTCCCAAGTCTAGGACCATATCCCCTAGCTTTCCCCAGTATAACTTGTTGACCTCCAACGCATAACCCGAGGATCATGCTCCGCTCTCCCCAGCATAATCTGAGGATTCCTTTCCTTCATTCCTCGACATAACCCGTGGGTTCCTTTCTCTCTATCCCAGCATAAGTTGAGATACCTCTCTTTCTTTCATTCACCGGCATTCCCCAGCATAACATGAAGGTCTTTTTCTTTTCTTCCCCAACATGAGTCTTTTCTTAACCCCTGCCATAACCTAGGAGTTCCTTCTTTCAATCCCGGCATAACCCGCGAATACCCTGGCATAACCCATGATCCCTTTTCTTAGTCCCCGCATAACCCGGGGATTCCCCTGACATAACCTAGGAATATTTTTCTTACATTCCCGGCATAACACGTGGACCCCCCAACATAACCTAAGAGTCTTTCTTCAAAATCCCAGCATAACCCGCGGATCCCCTTAGCATAACCTAGGAGTCTTTTATCCAAATCCCGGTATAACCCGCGAATCCCCCTACAATTACCTAGGAGTCATTATTCCAAATCGCGACATAACCCGCGGATTCCCCTGGCATAACCCATGAGTCTTTTCTTCTCAATCCCGACATAACCCGCGGATCTCCCTAGCATAACCTTCTTCTAAATCTCGGAATAACCCGCGGATTCTCCTGGCATAACCTAGGAGTGTCTTCTTCAATACCGGCATAACCCGTGGATCCCCCTAGTATAACCTAGGAGTCTTTTTCCAAATCTCGGCATAAACTACGGACCCCCCTGGCATAACCTATGAGTCTTTCTTTCACATCCTGGCATAACCTGCGGATTCCCTTGGCATAACCCAGGAGACAATTTCTTTCAATCCCGCCATAACCCACGGATCCCCTTGTTGTAACCTAGCAACCTTTGTCATACCATCACGGCATAACCCGTAAATTGTCTTCTTCAACCCCAGCAACTCTATATCTCTATCCTGGCATAACCCGTCGATTCTCCTCTTATCCCCAGTAGGGACCCATTTTCTCTTCCGGCAAGAACCAGGCTATCTGCCTACATAACCTGGTAATCTTTCAAAAAATAAACAATCCCGAATTTATTGTTTTCAAAAGAAATAGTTTAGATTTGTGTTACAAATAACTCACGAAATTTTCCCAGTGAAAACTAGGGCAAAAAATTCCGTTCGTTTATTTGTTTTGGTGTCTGAACAAGTTTTAACTTAGGGCGCAGGATTTTAGATGACAGGAAAAGCAAATATTAATCCAAGATAAAGGAAAAGGAGAAAAGAAAAAAATGAAAGAAATCCAAAATGGTTGAAACAAAAGATGCGGATTGCCCAAATTTGATTCAGAGTCACAAGTCGCGCATGTCCCGCTTGGATTCAATGCTGAAGAAAGAACAGGAACCTACATCTAATGAGCATCAAGATTTAGATCGGGGTCCACGGCGAATCCAACTATGACTCAAGATCAAGATACAAGAGATTTATAGATAGAAATCTTGTAACTCATAGTTGATAGGCATAGCTAGCTTAGTTTTGACTTCCTTTTGGCGTAATAAGGAGGTCAGCAAGCAGTAGCAGCAACATCACCAGTGAAATCACAACTCATGGTAGTCCCCGCTACCAAACACTCTAGAACTACACTAACCTGATTCCTTTGTAGCAAAGGATATGTAGGCAACCTTTGAAGCAGGGCTCGGTCAGACAGTTTTCAAAATGCTTCCCATGGAATGCCATACAGGAAAATATCTCTCAGTTGCTCATTTATCTTTGCCCGAAAACCCTTCGTGTCGCCGAGCAAATAGGGGCAGCTGTGAGCACGTGGTTTTTGCCTCGCTCGAAATGTTCCAATAGAATTCATTAAAATTAGGATTTTTCTTTTATTATTTGAATTTTTAGGAATTAATTGCGGGATTTTGCATTTATTTGCATTTTTGTGCATTTTTTTACTATTTTGAATTTTTAGGAATTTATTGCATGATTTTGTGTTTATTTGCATTTTTGTGTATTTTTACTTAATATAATTCATAAAAAATAAAAATATAGCATGTTTGAATTTAGGTCTTAATTTTTACATTTTCTGTAGGTTATTAATTAATTAAATTGAAAATAAGGAAAAATAACAAAATTTGGTTATTCTTAGATTTATTTAATTTTCTTTTGAAATTAAGAATTTAGGTTATTTTAAAGGTTAATTAGTTTATTTTGTAGAAGTTAAATATGTTTTGGTTATTTTTCATTATTAAAATTTAAAAATTATATCTAAAATATAAAAAGAGAAAAAAATATATAAATTGGTCTCTTTATTAAAGACCCAAGATTTGGGAATAAATTTCAGAGCCCAAACCAACAGACCCATCAAATTAAACCCAAACCCAAAATCCCCTACCAGATCCAGGAATTCCAATGTCCAAAATGGTGTCATTTTCTTTAAAATAAATTTGATCCATTGAGTGATCTTGATCAGACGCTCGAGTGTGGGGGGGGGGGGGGCCCCCAGTTACGCTATGTATGTTTTTTAAAACACCTCCCCCCCCCCCCCCCCGGCCAGAAATACCATACCCTGTCCGTAATAACCCTAATCCCACCGGTGTAATGCCGTCATCAAACCACCGTCTCTCAACCGTCCACCGTCGGTGGCGTAACTCCAAATTCACCCAAATTAACACCACTTACTCCTCGTCTCCTCCTCTTTCCAACCCCACACAAATTAACCCTCAAACCCACGCAAACTTCTTGAATATTCACCCAAAGGAGCGGCTGCTCGGCCGCCCACAGCGGTGGCGCATCCAATGGCTACCAATAACTCACCCTATACTCCCCTTTGCTTCCTGTACCCAAAACGAAACCTTGTTTCCTTCGAACAAGCCTAAAACAGCTCGAATTTTAAATCTACGAATCGACCAATTTCGAGAAGGTCGTCCAAAACTCGACTTGAGTTCCCAAATGAAGTTGCATGTTTGTTCTTACCAAGAACAAACATGCAACTCTATTTGGGGATTTAATTCAAACCCCCTCAAGTCTTGAGACCAAGTCAGTGAGTTCACCTTTGTTCTTAATTAGTTTTATTTTTATTGTTATTTCTCTTGTTTGATAATTAGGTTTGCATTATTTTCGATTTTGTTTTAGTTTAAATGAAGTTTTGATTGTGTTTAATTTCCAGCTACTTTGGTACTTATTTTCTTTTAGACCAGATTTCTGATTTTCGTTTTATATGTTTGTAGATTATTTTTTATTTTATTTTCTTCGAATGATTGTGATTTTACATTGTTGTTTGATTTTCTTTTTAGTTTAGTTAGAAATTTCTGATTAAGTTGAGTTCCAAAGTTTATTTTTTTTTCGTTTATTCAGTCTTGCTTAATTGAACTTGAGTTTGGTCTTGTTTTAGATTAATTAGAAGTAAATTTCAGTTTTGGCTATAGCAAAACTTCTAGGTTTTATTAATTGTAATGATAGTCTTGGTAATTTCTGAACCTCTAGTTGATGTTAGTCTATTTGGATAAAGCTCTTAGCTGGGAATAATTAGTTATTAAGATTTATCTTAGCAAAAATTGTATTTTAGTATACTAGAAGGGTAGTTATAGTGTTTGGTTTAATTCTATTAATTTCAGAATAACATAATGGTAGTATAGGTATTCCATAAATAGAAAACAACGCTAGAATCCCTTAGACTCTTCTAGAAGGAGGCCTTAGTCTAAAGATCAATAGTTTTTGGCAGTAGCTAAGAAATGAAGGACCAACTGAGTAAAATCTAAAAATTAAAAGAGGGACTAGTAGTTAAATCAAAATAAAGAGGTTTCCCTAGGCTTTGGCTATAAAAACAGCACCCTAGTTCATTAAAAAAAGCTTTTTTTAGTCAGTCTAAAATCCCTGAAAAAATTCCCAAACGTTTGATGTCCAAAAAATCCTAAAAAGTCCTAAAAGATTCCTAGAAAATCCAAAAATTCTCAGTAGTTCAGAATTATGAAACAATACTGTTTCATTTAAGTGTTTTCTCAGAATAATTTCAATTTAAATTTTTAAGAGGAGAATGACCTGAAACGTACATGGTTGAGGTGCTGAAATGGTACAAGTTGGCTTAAGTTCAGTTTCGAATGTTTTTTTAGAGTCCAAACAGGGTGTTTCGGTTTATTGTTGGTGTAAAATTTACAGAAAATCCTCTCCTAGTTCATGTGACAATCAGTCCCTGGATATTTTTGAGAATGATCACTACTGGTGTGTGTTAAATTACTGGAGGTTTGAATTGCTGCTGACTTTCTCCTTGTTTTATTACTAATTCTAGTTATTTATCCTACCTCGGGAGGTCAGGAAAGGCACAACTATATGTATGCACAGTCACACATTTTGATAATGAAGGAACAATCATTTTGTTTCAATATTGTAGCTGTAAATGCTGTAGTTTTACTGATAGTTAGAATACTCCTTTAATGGATTTGTGTTGTAATAAATAAACACTTGGAATTTTGTGGACTCTATAGACAATTGTTTTTGGTTTTGATTCCATGAGTAAAATACTGATAGTAGCGTAATCTCCTAAGTGTTCGAGTAGTCAGTAGTGTAATGGGTTTGTAGTTCAACTATACTATCACCCTTGGTATGATGACATGCTTGTATTAGTTGATGTGTTTGTATCATGGTTAAATTCAAGGTAAAATGAGTGTTTGTAATAGGTCCGCTAGGATTATTCCTGTGAACCAACATAAAATATATAATGATTGGTCACATGTGAACCTGGAAGTTGGTCCTAATTCTACCGTCCTTTTGCATTATTTATCACTCACATGGCGTAATGTAAAATATGGAAATTTAAAATTTATCTGTATCTTTGTTAGACCTTACTATCTTGGGCTCATTAGGCCACAATATCAAGTCCAATAACTATCCATTCACACCCTGTTCTCCATGTATCTCTCAGTTCTGGGCTTGCATTAAGGCCTAAACACAAACAGTCATTGCTGGCCAGCCGCAGCTGAAGGCATGACTTAGCTAGATTGTGATTTTTTGAACTAGATAACACATTGGAATAAAGGGAATTTTCTTCCAATTTAAATATGGGCTTGATTTTGAAATCCCGGACCCCAACATCAGTTAGCTAAGTCTTTTAGAAGCACATCTTGTAGAAAACAATAGTTTGTTTTAGGATTGGCCATTAAGATAATAAAATAAGGTGCGCCGCGCCAAACAGAACCTATTAAATTGTGTGGCCCTCTTTAAATGTTCATATTAAAATATTTTGAAATTCGGGACGCGCCGTTTATCAAAATTCACGGCTTCCCGCAAAGATAATTACACGTTAGTCGCTTGTAGGCGCGTCTTTAACAATTTTATCTTCCTATGTACGGCTGCGCATTGATGTGACCAAATCCAAATCTCAATGGAGTTGGAATATGTCAAAAACTGCGGGTGCATTTATGTCATATGGTTCTTGGCATGTACGAACAACATTGCAAATTACTTTAAAAATATTAAAAGCGGTAAAGAAATAATTTAATATTACACCATAGGTGGAACATGTGCGAAATCAGAATTTTTAGCCAATAATAATAGTTCAAGCGACCGTGCTAGAACCACGAGATATGAGGATGCCTAACACCATCCCTCGGGTCAACAGAATTCTTTACATAGATATTCTGGTTCGCAAACTACGTTTAGGCAGTCGAAAAATTTCCTCTATTTGGGATTCAAAATACACCTCTGACTTGGGACACCAAAAGACAAACATATCCCAAGTGGCAATTCTAAATAAATAAATAATCCCATTTCAAATAATGTAACTTTAATTGAAAAAATTTCCTTATACGTTTTTATCCTTCGGGGTATCCGTGCAAAAAAGGAGGTGTGATAGGATCGACGATGCAGAATGGGTAAAAAGTTGCTACAAGCAGTTAGCCCTTATAGATGGAAGAAGAATAAATGTAGTTTGTCATGGTCAGCTTTACCAAAACAGAATGTCCAGAGCCTTCACTAAAAGTGTCAACCGAGACGATTCACACCAGGGCAGCTGATGTTAAAGAATATCTTTCCACTTCAAGATGAAGCCAAAGGGAGGTACTATCCCAATTGGCAAGAAACCGTACATGGTTCACAAGGATCTAACAGGAGGATCCCTCATTCTTGTAGAAATGGACGGAGAAGTTTGGCCTAAGCAGATCAATTCAGATGCAGTCAAACGATACTATGTACAACATTTATGATTTTCTTGTATGACTTAATTTGAACTATGTCTGACCTAATTCCCGCTTAAGAGGGGATACATAGACATCCCTATCGGTTAGGTCAATTCAATACAATTTTCACTCTCCCCCCATAATTGGAAACTGTGACAGAATTTTGAGGACTCTCAAAATTCCGAAGTAACTTCTGTCGATTATCGCAAGCAGCCTTCAGAACTATCAACCTAGTACACTGCGGCAGAATTTTGAGGAAGACCATCAAAATTCCAGAGCTAGAGAGGTTGTAATGTCTCAAACCGTGTCACAGTCGCTGGCTCATTTAAAGAAAAATATTTGTTAGGTATTATGTTATGTTTTACTAAAACATGTATGTCTATTATCAAGATTGATTTTTTTAGCAGCGCTACCCCGATAGTACACAACATTGCTGAAAATGGAGCTAAGCAGGATGGAAAATTTCACGAGGATACGAACTAACCTTTGCCCTCTACAAAACTCATGATTTTTCCTTGGATGCAGGCACCCAAGTTGCAAATCACCGAATGCATTTATACACTCATACTTCTTTGGAATACGACCCTCAGAATAGTCACCTATGCACATTTTCTATTCGCACACGACCTCCCCAGAAGCCACAATATTGCAATCCGCTATCAGCTATCAAGCCAAAAACTAAGAATTGTACCCCCTGCATTTTTTGTATTGCATAAGGCTACATTTCTGCCTTCCGAGACAAAGCCCTGTCTCCATCTGCATTTTCTACATTGCATAAGGCTAGTATTCTCCCTTCTGAGGTTAAGCTCTACCTCCATCTGCATTGCATAAGGCTATATTTATGCCTTCCGGGATAAGCTCTATCTCCATCTGCATTTTTGCATCGCATAAGGCTACCTTTCTACCTTCTGAGGTTAAGCTCTACCTCTAACTGCATTTTCTCTATTGCATAACGTTACCTTTTTGCCTTACGAGGTTATGCTCTACCTCCATTTGCATCAGTTGAAAGATCGCCAATTTATTTATATTTCTTGCATGGCTTAAATATCGTCACTTCATTTAAATCCCGAATCGGATGAATGATTGTCATTTTATTTATATTTCTTGCATGACTGAAATGCCGCCACCTCATTTACATTCTGCATCGGCTGAAAGATCGTCATTTTTATTTACATTTCTTGAACAGCTGAAATATCGCCAGTTCATTTAAATCCTACATCACCCGAAAGATCGCTATTTTATTTACATTTCTTACACGGCTGAAATATCCCTACTTCATTAAAATCTTGCTTCGACTGTATGATCACTATTTTTATTTATATTTCTTCAATGGATAAAATATTGCCACTTCAATTACATCCTGCATCGACTAAAATACCACCACCTTTTATTTACATCTTGCATCGGCTTAAAGATCACCATATTCTGCATTTCATGGGCTGAAAGATTGCCAAATTGTCTAAATGTGTCATTGTTTGGAGGCACCATCTTCATAGCACGAGAACGCCATGCCATGGCCTGAACCCCATTTTATCTTTTCCATATCATTATTCAAAGGCAACATGGCTCGAAGGCATCACTCTCATAGCCCCAGGACATATCATCTATTAAATACTTCATGGCCTAGGACATCATCGTCTGAGGAAATTATCCTAATTGTCAAAGACAGCATTTATGGTCCAACGTGAACTTGCATCACATTTAAATTTATGCACAATATATGTTCATATTTCTCATTTGCAGGAAAACCGTCTGGCAATAGATTCTCAGAAGGAGTGATCCTATTGCGATTCCCGCAGCCCTATTGGACGATAACTGTCCACCATAACCGAAATATCGCGTCTGTTCTTGAAAGATCTCCATCAGCATACTCCACCGATGGATGTTGAACTACATATAGCCTGATTACTATATGATCAGAGATATGTAGATAGTTCGGAAAGCACATCACAGTCAAGTCCTTGAAACCATTTTTGCTCGGTCAAAATTAGCCATCATGTCTTTACCTGTCAACTCTTTCCTCATTCCCGGGTAAAGAGGGGCAGCTATTGATACCCAATTTTTCTCTATGTATTTTTATATACAAAATACTTTTAAAACAACATATATCTACACTTATAAGTATACCCCAGGCGTTTTTGTATTTTCCTAATTTCGTAAGGTTTAAAATCGATTTATTATTTATTTTAGCAATAAAAATCCATAATTATTCCCCAAATCATCAATTTTGGTGAATAATTTATTTTATTCCCATATTTATACCAGAATATAGTTAAGGTAATTGTTGGATATTTTTTATTAATTTATTTGACATTTTACAGCTAAATTGCATATAATTATAATTTTAGCCCATTTTAAGATTAATAGTATTTTATAATTATAAAGTTGTTTCCAACATTTTAAAATTAATATCTATCTAATATTAAATAGCTCAGTACTTTTAATTAGCCTTTAGAATTATTTTTTCTATTTTTATAAAATAAAAGGAAAAATGGCTATTTAACAATTAACCCCGTTTCATAGCAATTACATCCCTATTTTATTTCAATTTTTGCATAAATTAATCTCTATGTCAACCCCATTTCAATTTCCAAATGGGCCAATCTATAACCCAATTCAAACAATCCAACCCGATCCCCACCTACCCTCTTAAATCGAAGCCGTTGATCGTTCAGATCAACAACCATCAGTTACCCTTCCATAATTAAACCCCAAACCACTAACCTAATTCTCTCATTTTCCATCCCTCCGCCGCCCCTAAAATCCCTCTCCTCTCCAAACTCTCTCTAACCTTCTCGAAACCCTAGCCTCTATCACCGTCTCCTACATGAAGCTCACTGGAAATCGATGCTCCTCCGGGCATGATAATCTTATATTCACCCCATTACTCATGTGTGTTCGATAATTGAAGAATCAATGTCTGGCCTTGATGGCTCCCTTCCAGATCTTCTTTGATCTATGCTTCTATGGCCTCTCCGGCCTTTGCTCCGGCATATTGAAGCCTCAGGAGCCTGATTCTCACTCGTTTGACCCCAGGATCTAACTTTTCCTAGCCTTTCTCGTTTTTAGGATTTTATTCGAGGTTTTTTCTCTGTTTAATTTTCTAGATATATGATGTATTTGTGCTTTACTTGACTTATAAAGTGTTTTCCCCAAAATTTTCCTTTAAAAAAACATTTGTCTTTATATTAGGGTTTCTGAAAGGTTGTAAAAAAATATCTTTTGATTCTTCCCTTTCCTCTCTTTATGAGTTTTTTCATATATTATGCTCATGTTTTCAGTTTTTACAACGTGTATGTTGTTCTTCTGCTCTTCTTCACTACTATGCATGATTCTCATATCCTTTGTATTCTACTGTACCTCTAGACTAGGCTCACATGCTAATCCCTGCAATATTTTCTACATGCTCCTTCCTTTGCTTTCTGATATTATTCTATTGTATGTGTCTCCTGAGGAATTCTTTAATTTTGTTTGCTTTACTGAATTTTGTTCGAGTTCTTTCCAAGCATGTTTCATATTAAGTTTATATTACCCCTCCTTCTATCTGAATTTGGTTTAAGTCCCGAGCTTTTATTTAACTTGTTCTTTATGCTCTTAAAACGTCTCTTTCACTCTGTTGTTTCAAAGCTATTATCATGTCTGTTGGTTTCTCCTAAGACTCTGAAAGAGACTTTTGAGCCTTTATTAGTGGCTTGGCATCCTGTATCTTTATTTGATTCAAGTGGAAACCCTATGGTTTGGGATTTCCTTTTGGAAAATTAGATTTGCTTTTTGGGATCTACTTTGGATTACCCTAGTTATTCTGAGTATATGAACTGATTGTGTGTCTCTTTGTTGTGACTTCGAATTTTTTTCTTTCCTTTTCGCATGCCCGTGTTTTCTAATTAGCATGGCAGACTCTTCTTGATTTACATATTTGTGTGCTTTATATATGAGTACTTTTTCAAAAAAGTTTTACCAACTAATCAATTGATTCTGAAGTCTTCTAATGGGGGTTTGATTGATTGCCACTGATTTTCTCTAATTTACCTATTCATGACTTGGTCCATTCGAGTTAAGCCTATAATATGGATTTTATTAGTTGTTTGATTGATCCCCTCTCCTTTTCCTTTTTACCAACCGTGTACCCTTGGATGTTGCCTTAATTAACCCTTATGTATTTACCCTTCCTGTGTTACTTTGGAAAAGATTTTAATCAAACTCTTTCCTTAAATGTCTTCTACCCATTTGAAATTACAATCCCTTAACTAAAGGGAGATTTATATGATTGATTGCAAATTAATTTCTTACCTTTTTATACTTGTTCTTTGCACTATAAAAGGGGCACGGCCTTTATTCACTTAGGAAATCTTGGATGTTTCAATTCAATACATATATTCTTATATACACTACTCTTCAATTATCTACTCCCATCTGAGAACTCTTATACGGCTTGCTTGCAATTTGGGTCTACAAGGCTTCTGCTTTACATGTTTGTTTCCCTTGCAACTAGCATGTTCTGATTTAGTTTGAACCATCATCCCAATATGTTTATTTACAGCTTTTGTTATCTTGTTTGCCTTACCATTCATGCTCAGTGATTAACCACTACGCTATTCTCTTTGGTACTTATTTCTAAGATGAATTGCCATACCCTTATTCCCCTATATGTGTTTGAGTTAGGGTTTTAGGCCTGTCAGTACACAAATTACTGCTCAGGTCATAACCTGACCCTCAATGGGTCCTAATTCCAAAACTTATCCAACATGCTGGTCAGGGGTATTCCAGCATGCCCAATAGTTGGGCATGACCACTAGCATTCCTTGGATTTCTCTAATTCCCTCTATGCACTTACACTTATTCGTAGACTCTATGTTCTGTACCCTCGTATAAGCCTTGCCTTGGGAGCTTGAGTTCCCTCTGAACTTGGATATTTGAGGGCTGGTCTTTCCACACTGCACTATAATTTGATTTTGTAATGTATTTTGGGTGTCGGCACTGCCCGTAGTCCCCTTGAGGATCTTGGGAACTTTGACAGACCCTTCTATTTGAGACTTCTATTTGCTTTATTTGTAATTTAAATTAACAATTATAGCATGGCCTAGAACCACACTAGTGGATCTTGAGGGGTGTCGAACACTTTTCTCTCAGAATAATTTCAAGCCCTTACTCATTCTCTGGTTCTTCTTATTTTTTAAGCAGAATTTCTTCTTAGTGTCCTAATGAACTTAATCATTATGTGGAGACTCTTCTAATTTACAAACCCAATTCCCAAAAGGAAAAGAGTTGTCTGCCCAAATGTCATGAACCCGATTTCGCCCGAGAAAAAGGGGGCGTCGACAATGGACATGACGTTTGATTATAGCCATTTGAATCCTAAAAGCATGGTGTCTAAGTGTGGTAATAAAACATGAAGAATTTAAAACAAGTTCTATAGGCATGTTAATTATGCAGAATTTAACAAGACTTATAGGCACGTTCTCTACCCTTCTAATAACTAAACATGCATAATTACCCATTCAATTTTTCAGTAGCCAACCCCAATATTCATTACAAATTATTACATACCAAATACTGAATTATATCAGAAAAATGTAAAATAATAAGTTACAACTATATGAAGCCGGATTCTGACATTCTCTCTTAGTTATAGAACAAAACACCTCAAATGCCACTTGTTTTAAAGCCTTTCTCAGACTTGGTTGTGTTAAATTTCTCTATGGGTCTCAAGGGACCTCGGGCAGTACTTACACCCAGGTTGCATAACCAGGTAGAGAATGAGTGCAGTGTTGAAAGGGACAGCCCTTATGTTTCCAAGTCCCGAGGGAGCTCAAGGGTTCCGAGGCAAGGCTCATTGAAAAGGGGCAGAACCTAAGTTCTGAGAGTATAATGGGAGTGCAGAAATAGATATTTTATTTAAAACTTGGTTGAGAATAGAAAAGGGGTAAGGGTAGATTTAAAGCAGTAGTAGTAAAAACTTAAGCTATACATGATAAAAAGTTGCACAAAGGTTCAGGGGTTTGGGAATACAATGCATGAAGCATATGACCCTGGGAGGGGTCAGGTTTGGACGTGCACAACAATAGATTATGCTGGCATGCCCTAAACCAACCAAAGGACACAAACACATTAGTGGATATGGGTTTTTGATTCATAATTCACTAAACCACATAATCAAGTGACTGAAGAAGTACATACATAAGGGAATATATTAATTCATAAAGGGGAGGAAGAATATTACAACAAGCTTAGAAATGAAATTTGATTGCATGAATATAGGTAGCAGCAGGCTAAAGTGAAGGAAACAACTAATGAAACTTGTTGTTTCTAATGCTCGAAGATTAATTAGGGCATACCAGTAAGAAGAAAATGCAGAAAAGAAAAGTAAACAAGTTTCCACAGCTTAGTCTTGGCTTTCAATCTGCTAGACGAAGCAACATCACAATTAGCAACAGAGAAACAGAGAGTTTTTGTAAAGTGTGTGTTCTGAACTTACGTCGTTTATTCGTGTCTAAAAGAAAGGAAGGTGTAGGGTATTCATCGTTTTTTAAAACAGGTGGGGAATAAGGTAATGAGTAAAAGTTTAACACAAATATAGAAGAAATCACCAGTCAGAATCGATTACACAAGTGATTCCCCTTTACTTAAGGAATGATTGTTTAACGGGTAGAAGAAAGTCCAATTAAGGGAAGAAAATCTATTTGGAAGCAGGCTAATTATTGCCATATAAGGGGCAATAAAAGCATGCGGTGAAAAATCGAGCGTGAGTACAAAAATATACATATTTTGGGTAAGAAATCAGCAATGTATAATATGCACCGAAAAGGGAAAAGAATCAATTAATTTCAAACAGGCGAGTGAAATAGGGGCTCATATAAGAAAAGATTTTGAAATAGGTCACGAGATCAAGATAGATAAAGGAAGGAACGTGTTTATACACTTTAGTATATAAACAAAGTGAACAGAAACATCAGACGTACGAGGCTAAGTATATTAGCAAAAGAAACAACATAAAATAGTACCAAAAATAAGCATAGGATTCAGTAAATGGTTAGGGCTCACATATGTAGCAAAAGTGAATAAGAGAGTCAGAACATGTAAAGTTCTTGATGTAACAGGCGACTAAACCCTTTTAAGAGATTAGGGTTTAAATCACAGTCCAGTTGAAAGATAGTAAAAATAAAATATCGCCCAAGAAAGAGAGTCTGAAACAAGAACCTTCAATTGAGTCATGTATACATTCAAACAAAAAATTTTAGACCCAAAGCCTAGGGTCTTAAATAATAATCTAGTTCAAAAGATGATAAACAAGTAAATCAAACAAGCACACGTCTAATAAATAGTTTCAGAAATCGAATGAGACCACAAAAGGAACTAGGGCTTTAACATGATAAACAGATTGAAGAAAAACATGAGCAAAACTTAACAAAATCACAAACATGTTAAAATAAGAGATCTTTTGAAAAGAAACTTAAAGGAAAACCCTAATCGGAGAAGATGAAGGGCCGATTTAAAATAAAGTTGAAATACTTTCAACACTTAAATACTCATAGCAAGTACAGATCAAAAGTATATATGAAAGGAAACAAAAATATCTTAATGATTAGGGTTTTGAAAAAACGCAGAAAAGATGAGAAAGGACTTGAAGGTTACCGATCCATCCAGAAGAGTCAAGGATCTGACTCTAACGGGCGTCGTTGGGAAGAGAAAAGTTAGAGAAGACCGGGAAAAAGTCATGGAAAATATTCGAGCAAGGACTAGACCAAACTCCTTAAATATCTGGTCAATAAACCATAGAACCTAACACATAGGAGTCGTGGAAGGCCGGTACTAGCCTCAAATGACCACGAAAGGTCATAGATTAGGCAGATTTTAGGGTGGTGTGAGAGGTCAACCACTAGGGTTCGTTATTGATCCAAAGAGAGTTGAGTGAAAAGGGGGATTCAAGGATGGTAGATGGTGAATAATGAAGTAGGTTTAGTGGTCATTTTGGGTTGAAAAAGGAAAGGGGAAATGGTGGCCATTGATCTAAATGATCAACAACAAGGTTTAAAGGGGTTAGATGTAATCTGGCCAGGGGAAATTAGGTCTAATATGGGGTTCAAATTAGACAGTAACTGAAATAAAATAGGGCTATCGTTTAAATAATCATTTTCCCTATTTAAATTATACCAAATAGTGAATTATCAATTAAAATTATAAAATTATACAAAATAATAAAATGATTTATAACATATAATTATCAATTAAAAAATTCTGGACTTATTTTTATGAATATGAATGCCATTAAATCCTGAAAGAGGATAATATTGCAATTATATGCAATTTAGGTTAAAACAATTCTAAATAAATTTATGAAAATATGTAAAAATTTTCATAGCTAAGTTACAACATAGATATGAATGTCCAGTAAATGAACTACCAATAATAATAATTTCGAAAATTATTATTGGGTTTTTATGGATAAAATAGGGGAATAAATTCATTTAAAAAGCTATATAAATTGAGAAAAAAAATGAATCATTTGGGCATACTTATATATAGGCATACATATGTTATTTTGAAAGTATTTTGCATATGAAAAATGAATAGGAAATATTTGGGTGTCAGCAACTGCCACTCTTTACCCGGTAAGGATGAAGAAGTTTTCGGGTAAAGATATGATGACCAATTTTAACCGAGCGAAACAATTTGAAGAGGTCTAGGCTGCACTCTGGCTTCTAAGTTGCCTACATATTCCTGGTTTAACAGTAATCATGTCGCATGTAGTTCAGCATCTGTCGCGGAGTATGCTGACGGGTAATTTCCAAGAACGGACGCAATTTTCGGGCTAGGTGAGTTAACGTCTTACAGGAACAGTTAGGTTTGATGTGGCTGCAGGCACTAGAACAGAAATGCTCTTTCTAGGACACCCGTTGCTTGCTGATTTACCTGCAACTAAATAATACAAGCATATATTGCGCGTAAATTTAGACATGATGACAATTCCCATCGAACCATGAATGTTATTTTACGACGGTTAGGATGACGTCTTTTGACCATGATATCCTCGGCCATAAAGCACATAATAAAGAATTCACAGGCCATTAAATGATGCTCAGGGGCTGTGAGAATGATGCTTCCGAACCATGATGCCTCTGAATAATGATACATAAAAAGGTTGAACGGGGACCTCATGCCATGACATGGTGTTCTTGGGCTATAAGGATGGTGCCTCCAAAATATGACGCCCTCTGATAGGTTGGTGATATTTCTGCACATGAAGGATGATGTAGCATGTGGTGATCTTTCAGCTGTGCAATGTGTGATCTTTCAGCCGTGAAATGTGGCAATCTTTTAGCTGGCGCAATGTGGCAATCTTTCAGGCGTGCAATGTCGCAATCTTTCAGCCGTGCAATGTGGCGATCTTTCAGCCGTGCAATGTGGATAAAGACAACATTTAGTCTAGGAAGGCAGAATAGTAGTCTTATGCAATGTAGATGTATATAGAGGTAGAGCTTATTTTCGGAAGGCAGAATGGTAGCCTTATGCAAGTTAAAAGACAGAATGGTATCCTTATGCAAGTTGGAAGGTAGAATGGTAGCTTTATCCAAGTTTGAAGGCAAAATGGTAGCCTTATGCAATGCAAATGCAGATAGACGTAGAGCTTAACCTCGGAAGGTAGAATGGTAGCCTTATGCAAGTTGGAAAGCAGAATGGTCCTTATGGAAGTTGGAAGGCAGAATGGTAGCCTTATGCAACATAGATGCAGATAGAGGTAGAGCTTAACCTCGGAGTGCAGAATAGTAGCCTTATGCAAGTTAGAAGAAAAAATGGTAGCCTTGTGCATGAAATAATATAACAAATGACAGTAAAGTTTACTTAGCTGATAAAAGATTGTGGCGTTGTAATTATTGGGAGCATTGTGATGTACCGGGCACCACTAGCGTGCTGATAGGAAATGCAAGAAATTGTACTACTGAAGAGAGCTATATTCTTGAACAACGTTTATTCTATGAGTGTGTGGTATGCTTTAATGATTTCATGATCGTTTTACCTGCATCCCAAGAAAAATTGTGAATTCTATAAAAGGGGGAAAGGTTCATTCGTATCCCCGCTAGTTGTGCTTGACTCGTTCTACTTTGATCTCGTGATACCATTTGTATCATTAGGGTAGCGTCACATGATTTTGTAAAAGTATGACATAAATGTATAATAAAAATAGTTTTCAGATGAACCGACGATTGTGACGTAGGTAGAGACATTGCAACCACTCTTGCAATAGAATTTTGAGGGTTCTCTTCAAATATTTTCCCCATATTGATGGGTTGACAATTCTGACTACTGCTCATGTGGCGATCGGCTGAAGTTACTTCCGAGTTTTGAGGGCCCTCCTCGAAATTCTGCCCCATTTTCCTATTTCAGGGAGAAATAAAATTTTTATTGAATTATGAACTAACCCATAGGGCTACCTACGTATCCCCGTTTAAACGGGAATCAGTTCATGCGTAGTTAAATTAACATCATACACGAAAAACATAAAGATTACACATAGTAGTGCTTGACTACGTCTGAATTTTATTGGCTTTGGCTAGACATCTCTATCTATTTCGGCTGGTATGAGGGCTCTTCCCTTCAAAATGTGGTGAACTATGTATGGGCCCTGCCAATTGGGAGAGAACTTTACAATAGCTTCATCTTAATGCGGAAATTTATTTTTGAATACCAACTGCCCCAGTGTCAATTGTCTCGTCTTGACTCTCATGTTGAAGGATTTGGACATTCTGTTATGTTAGAGTTCACATTGGCAAATTGCATTCATTCTCATTCCATCTATAAGAGCTAGTTTCTCGTAACAACTCTTCACCCATTATGCATCGTTGAGCTCGACTTCTTGTATGATCCTTTGCGAAGGAATTTCTACTTCAGCTGGAATGAGAGCTTATGTACCACAAAACAGCATATAGGGGGTTGCTCCAGTTGATGTGCGAACTGTGGTATGATACCCTAATAGGGCAAATGATAATTTCTCGTGCCACTGTTTATGCTTCTGTATCATTTTCCTCAATTATTTTTTAATATTCTTGTTCGCGGCTTCTACAGCTCTATTCATTTGAGGACTGTAGGCTATGAAATTCTTGTGTCTGATCTCAAAGTTTTCACACATGGCTTTCATTAAGTGATTTTTTATATTGGAGCCATTATCAGTAATGATTAAATCTGGAATACCGAATCGACAAATAATGCGGTCCTGGAAAAAGACTGTCACGACACTCTTAGTTAGTGCTTTGTAAGATGCTGCTTCGACCAATTTGGTGAAGTAATCAATCGCCAGTATAATAAACATGTGTCCGTTAGAAGAGACATGCTTAATTGACCAATGAAGTCCATTCCCCAGACGGCGAACATCCACAGTGAACTTGTGGTGATAAGCTTACTCGGAGGTACCTTTATCATGTCTGCATCTATCTTACAATGATGGAATTTCTGGACATACCGGATGCAGTCTATTTCCATAGTCATCCAAAAGTAACCAGCCTGAAGTATCTTCTTTTCTAAGACAAAACCGTTCATATGTGGACCACAAGTCCCAGCATGGATTTCTTCTAGTAGCCTGGATGTTTTATTTTGCGCCGACACATCTTAGTAGTCCCAATTCTGGAATCCTCCTATATAGGATTCCTCCACCGTGAAAGAAGTTGTTGGAAAATCTATGCAGTGTGCATTTATGAGTTTCATTGGCAAGCTCTGGTACTCTTTTGCCAAATATTACTTGATATCATGAAACCAAGGCCCTCCATATTCTTCCTCTTCAACATGATCATAATAAGCTAGCTTATTGTGAATTTTCACCGAAATGGGATCAATAAAATTCTTGTCTGGATGTTGTTTCATAGATGATAAGCTAGCTAATTCTTCGGAAAACTCATTGTGGACACTAGCAACGTGTTAGAATTCCAACTTTTGTGAAGCTCTTTCTCAATTCTTGTACATGATGCAGATACAGGAGTATCTTGGAGTTTTTTGTTGCCCATTCTTCTTGTAATTGATGTATGAGTAAATGTGAGTCCCCAATCACTAGCAGCTCTTGCAGATTCAAGTCAATGGCCATCTTGAGCCCTAAGATGTAGGCTCCATACTTGGACATAGTGTTGGTGTAGGGGAATCTGAGCTTGGCAGAGGATAAAGCTGATCGATTTTTGATACTAGGACCGCTCCTATGCCAACGCCTTTGAAGTTTGCTTCTCTATCAAAGAACATTCTTCAATCGTCGTAGGATTCTGTAATGTGTTCTCCTATGAATGATACCTCTTTATCGGGAAAATATATTTTCAATGGTTCATACTCTCCATGCATGGGGTTTTCGGCAAAGTGGTCTGCCAGTGCTTAGCCTTTGGCTGCCGTCTGAGTTACGTAAACAATGTTGAATTCACTCAGTAGGGTTTTCCACTTGGCTAGCTTGTCAATGGGAATGGGCTTCTGAAAGTTGTACATCAAAGGATCCATTCTTGATATGAGATACATGGTATAGGCACCAAAGTAATGCTTCAGCTTCTGAGCTACCCAAGTCCAAGCACAGCAGGTGTGTTCGAAAAGAGAATACTGGGCATCGTACAAAGTGGACTTCTTGTCCAGGTAATAAATGGATTGCTCCTTTCTCCCCGTTTCATCATGCTGCCTCAAAACGCAACCGAAAGCTCTATGTATTACTACAAACTATAGCAATAAGGATCTACCTGGCTCGGCAGGAATTAGGACGGGTGTTGTTGACAGGTACTCCTTGATTTTGTCGAAGGCCTTTTGGCAGTCATCGGTCCGTTTTGTAGAGGAGTTCTTCTATTGAATTTTTTAGATTAGTTCACAATAACCATAGACCGCGCTATAAATCAGCTGATGTAGTTCAACCTTCCTAAGAAATCCATCATATCATTCTTGTTCTTTGGCGGTGGAGTTCTTGAATGTCTTTGACATTTGATGGGTCCTGTTCTATTCCTCAGCTGCTCACGATAAACCCAGGAACCTTTACGGTGGGAACCGTAAATGCACACGCGGAATCCACTTTCAGGTTGTACATTCGCAATCTATTGAAGAACTTCCTCAAATCTTCCATGTGATTAGCGGACTTATTGGACATAATAATAAAATCATCCACATACACCTCAATATCCTTGTGTATAATATTATGAAAAATTGTTGTTATGGCCGTCGTTGTAAGTGGCTCCTACATTTTTAAGGGCCGACCGACAACATCTTGTGACAATACACTCCCCATGGCGTAATGAAAGCTATTTTGTCAGCGTCTTCTTCATCCATCCAAATTTGATGATAACAAGTGAAACAATCTACAAATGATTGCAACTCAAGCTTAATGCAATTCCAAATTAGGATGTGTATATTCGGTAATGGGAAATCGTCTTTTAGGCTGGCCTGGTTGAGATCCTGACAATCGACATAGACTCTGACATTCCGATCTTTCTTTTATACTTCCACGATGTTGGCTAACCACGTCCGGTATTCCACTACCCTGAGAACCTCAGCTTTGACTTGCTTAGCGACTTCTTCCATGATTTTCAAACTCATATCAAGCTTTAACTTCATGAGCTTTTGCTTTACCCCCGGGCATGTCGGATCAGTTGGCAGTTTATGGGCAACAATAGATGTAGTTAGACTAGTCATCTCATTATACGACCAGGCAAATATGTCCTCATATTCCTTTAGAAATTTGGTGTATTCTTTCTTTTCTTGTAGCGATAAGTGGACAATGATTCGTGTCTCCTTGACGTTTTCTTCTTCTCCTAAGTTGATGGTTTATGTTTCGTCCAGGTTGGAATTAGGTATGTTCTCAAAGTTCTTGACTTCTTTGACAATCTACATAGGCATGTCATCTACGTATGGCTCGATGTCTGTTTGTTGCATTGTCTCATTGCACGTCTCACTCATTGATCCATCAAGATAAGTAATAGTAATGATGTATGGGTAAAGTAAGGAGGAAAAATGATAGAAATAAATATTAATTCACTGGAAAAATAAAACACGCTTTTGATAGATTGAATAATAGTTTCAAACATTGATGATCTTATTGCAGAAATTGAAAAATACGAAAAGAAAATTATTCAATAAATAAAACAGGAAATAGTTCTAGTGTTAGCCTTGCTACCCCGCTCATCGGACTTTGGTTGTTATGATGGTTCTAATAATTGAGGTAAGCCCCTTTGCTCACAGCTTGTAAGGAATCCAGCCATTTGTCTTCTAGAAACAAGTTTTTCACTGCAGCGAGTGCTTCTTCTCCGTCCATCCAATAGATGACGTCAGCCTATTTGAAAGTCTGCTCCTGATGCAGTATTAGTTGCTCTAATGGGTAGTAAGGACCGCGCCTTGGTGGCGACTAACTGTTGAACTCCTCCCAAGTGTATTCATATCCCTGACCGAATGTAGTATCGTGTTTCTTAAGTTTTATAGATTTAAAGATCCCTTGGAGGTTCTTGCCGAGTCCTTTACTAGGTTCGTACCCAGTCCAATTCAATATGCTCTCTATCTTGTTATCCCATCATTTGTCTTACTCGATGACATTGACCCTCTCAATGTGGAGGTAGGTTACTCCACCTAAGTTTCTTCTTCCTCCGATAGGCAGAATGGTCTAAAGATTGTATATAGGGTTGCTACTGTTGCCATTAATGATCACTTCTTGTTTATTCCATTTGAATTTTACTGGCTGATGCAGTGCTGAAGCTACAGCTCTCGCAGCTTGAATATAAGGTCACCCTAGCAGCAGGTTTTTGGACAGTGGCACGTCTATCACTTGAACTAGGTTGGCCCCATCTGCAGACATATGGTAATCTCACCAATGGTGGTTCTCTAAGGCCCCTCAAAAGCTTTCACATTGATTGCTCCTTCTTTATCTCATGCAATCCTATACCCAGCTTCTCGAGTGCTATCAACAGACATATATAATGGATGGAACCCCTATCGATTAGGATCCTAGTGATGAAGTAGTCTTCGCATCTCACAATTATATGCAAGGCTTTGTTGTGACCCAACCCTTCAGATGGCGGCTAGTCCTTATAGAATGTGACTATATGGCTTCCTAAAACTTTTGCCACCATATTAGCCATTTCCCTGCCGGTGGCACGTACGCTTTACATAGCACCTTCAATAGAGAACTTTTATGAGTCTTTGACTTCTGCAGCAATGAGAGGATGGATGTCTGTGCTTGTGTTTTGTTTAGTTGGTCGATGATTGAATACTCCTTGGCCTAAATTTTCCTCCAAAGTTCATCTGAACCTATTTCGATGATTTGTGTCTGGTTGGAGGCATGCATGCTTGATTCATCTAGATGGTCCGTGGTATAGACTCTCCTAGATTCTTTTCATACCTTGCGCTGTGACAGCTTCTTCGAACCTAGATATTTTCCTTTTCTCTTTGGCTCCGCTATATTATCCCAAGGAATAGCGTTTGTATTGAATGGTGGAGTGGATGAAATCACTACTAGAATCGGTGCGGCCACCTTTACTTCATATGGGACATGTTCTTTGGGTGCTAATGTTTTGACCTCAAATGGTGCTTGTACCTTTCTTGAAGACGCTACTTCAAACTCAAGAGGGATAGACACATCTATCTCGGTGACCTCGGACGGTTGGATCTGGACTATGATGGGGTTGAGAGTAACTGTTGGCTTCTTTGGATCATCGCCTTCCATGATCAACCCGATGGATCCCTCATGATCCCAATCATCCTCTACTTCTATCATATGAATACACCCACCTATATGGTCTAGTAGAGGTTTTTTGCGGACGTTCGGAGTGGCTTCCTTTGCTATAATGACCTTGTTATTAATCAGGGACCGTATCATCCCTTTTAAAGAGAGATATTCAGCAATAGTGTATCCCTTCATGGCAGAGCAGTATGTACAAAATTTGTTCAAGTTAACCTACTAAGAAGGATTCTCATGGGTTGTAGCAGGGATGTGGGTCACATAACCGACGACTTTGAGTCTCTCATATAGCTGATCAACGGGTTCGACGATGGTTGTGTAGTGCTTTAGAGGCCTCTGATCAAAACTTGGTTGAGGCCTAGGGAAATCTTGTCATGCGCAGGGGAAGGGTGGTGATTGGTAAAGAGATGATTAGGTATTGTATGTTTGGAAGAAATGAGTGGGCTGGGAGTATCTAGGCGAGATAGGATGATATGGGGGAGGTGGAGGTAACTGATCAGTTTGTGGTGGAGCTTGGTAGCAGGGTGCTTGGTAATTTGGGTCTGGATGACATGTGAGTGGTGGTATTGGGTAGGTTTGATATTTGAGAGGTGACTTGGTCATTTGTGCAACTATCACGGCCCCCACGTCCCTCTTCTAAGATACACTACCATACTGAAAGGCCTTATTTGTGGCTTTCAAGGCCTCGAAGTTTTTAACCATACCACTTTTAATACCTTCTTCTATCCATTCCCCCAGCTTGATAATGTCAGAAAACTTGTGATTCTCAATCACCATCAACCGTTCATAGAATTGTAAGTCTTGAGACAAACGAAGAACTTGTTCATTTGTTCTTCTTCTGAGGTGGGGATGGCCTTGGCAACTTCAGACCTCAAGCGAGTAACATACTCGCAAAATGTCTTCGTGGGATTCGTCTTTAGATTTTTTTTATAGAACATGTCTGACCTGTTCTCTGTGTTGAACCTCAACTTGTCCATTAAATCAAATGCCATATCTACCCATCTCGACCAATTCTTAGGATCTTAGCCTATGTACCAAGAAAGGGTCTCTCCTTTTAGGCTCCTCATAAACAGCTTCATACAGATCCTTTCGTCATTTGCTATCCTGACCAGCTTGTCATACTATGTTCTCAGAACGACCCTTGGATGACCTATGACGTCAAACATCTCAAACTTAGGAAGTTTATACCCCTCTGGTTGTTCAACATCTGGTTGTATGAAGAGATCATCATAGTTCAACCTTTCGATCCCTTTACTTCCTTCCATTCCTCAGACTCAACTAGTTAGTTTCTTGAGATCTTCAGCCAAGTTTCTAATGAGTATGTCCTTTTCATCAGACTCAAGGGTGCAAGATATTGGTTGGGTGGAGACTGGCATGGTCTCCATTTAGATGGGGTTGTTGTGGTGTCCTAGTGTCTGGGTTTGGAAATGATCATTGCAGAATTTTGTGGTTCTGGGATGAGTAATGGATTGTTGTTTGGAGTGTCGCAAGTCTTGCATTAATTCTTTGTCGGAGAAGTGGGATTATTTTGTGGGTTTTTTTGATGTGTGGAGTTTTTACCATTGGGGAAGATAGTGTCTGGGGTGCTGATGGAGATGGATAGCTTACCAAGATTCTGAACCTGATCAAACTTTCCCTCAAGTTGTGACACATTTCATTGGGAACCCAAATACCATGGCCATCAATGGCCTCTGCTGTCATGTTCTCCTTTATGATGTTCAAATCATCCATTTTTCCTTTGTTCTTTTTCTTAACAAGACTTAGTGGAGGAGTGGGTGGAGGGCCCTTTGATCTCGTGGAATGAGATGATGTTTCTAGAGTGCATGAGCTAACCTTTGGGGAGGGGAATAACAAAACAAAAAATAAAATAAGAGGAAACCAAGTTAGAGAGGATCATAAAAAGTATAGCAATATTTCAACACATAGTGCAAGAATATAAAGCGTGTCCTAATTTGGGAGCCTCGGTTTGTCCGAGGTGGGCATAGCGACAAGTTGATTTGGAGAACATGGAATGCTAAATGCTTCATTTCATTGATAAAGATTATATGAATCCAAAATCGACATTAAATAAACAAGAAATAAAAGTCAATAATGGCTATTGGCCTTGTTACAGTTCAATAAAAGAAGATAAATTCCTATCTACTTAGTCCGAGAAAGACCTTTGCTAGATTCTTCATCCTTGGCTCCTTCGAACAACTTTCCCAACTCGAGAAGTCCTAGCAACAGGTATGCTCTGGCTAGATATCCACTTTCAGCCCTTTAGCCACTTGACAATCTTAAACCATTTTGAGAAACTTTTTCTCTAACTCTACTATGCTTCTGTACAAATATTCTAGTCTTTTGTTTGCATGGATAGCCATATCTTTCCATTCCTCCACAAGCTTTTCATTGGGCTCTTGTATTTTGTGATGCTGACTTCACTCGCAGATTTCTTTGGGCAACTAGTTGTACTTGACTTGTGCCTCAGCTTTTTTCTCTATAATCCAATTGCCTCAAACAAACTCTGGCTGACCCAAAATATAATGGTTATCCTCCAACCAACCTGAATAGAAAGGGGTGCAAATGGCGAGGTATCTGTCTGGCTCTACATGTCTTTCCCCATTACGATTGTTACATTCCTTGTTTTCGTATGTGAGAGTATGTCGTAAGCCAATTGATATAAGCGCAAAAGTGATATCATTTTCTAAATTAGATAATGTAAGTTTCATCTTGTTATATTGGAGGTTACAAATCTTTAAGATCATGAATAACAAGTACCAAAAGGGTTGGAAATCTTAGAGGCTAAACGAACAGAAGAAAATAAGTTTTATTGAAAGTCGACAAATTTGGAATGGAATAACATGTACTTTTGGGTGAGACTAGGGTTCTTAACATGATAATGAGGTTATTCTATGAGTAATTTTAGTCATATGACATTCATTTTCTTCATTTTGAAATCAAGCAAGGTGTGGAACAAAGGATGGAAAAGGTCGTCATAAGTTCCATTCATAAATATGCTGAAAATTATGTCAAATGTTACTGAGCATTTTTCCCAATGTACTTGGATTTACGGGATGATGTACCAACCAAATTGAAGATATACAAGTCTAATTTCCAATGTATTAAACCGTTTATGGGTACACTGTTGGATTAGGTAGATATTCAAATTTTCGCAAGAATGCACAGCTAATAGGTGACAATTTGGTGCATCACGTACTTGCCAACAGGAAAAACCTCAATTAAAAGCCCTAAAGTCGGCCAAGAGGGTACTTTTAAGCGCTATTAAAATCATTTATTTCTTTATATTTCAGGCCAAGGAAACCTAATCTAACCCCTGCAACTCTTCCCAAAAAGTCCTATACAAATCCTAGGTTATTCCGGATGCTACGACGCGATTCTAGTGCTGAAAAGTCCGGACAGCTTGCTTGTTTCTCTTTCTCCTTCTTGTAGCCGTGTTGAGGAACTTATTTTTGTTTATAAAGGACCAGGTTTCGTGGGATATACTCAGTACAAGGTAAGGTTATTCTTCTCCTTCCATCATCTATGCGTTTGCAAGTTATAACTCGATCGTAAAGAATAGACCTATATAGTTTCGAAAGAATGGTTTTTTTTTTTGTGTATTGGTTGGCTAGTTGTGAACTTATTTCTAGGTTGATTCAAAGATGTTTTATCGGCTAAGAGGTGTAATGATGTGCTTTTGTTTGTGTTTTTCAATTTGAAAAAAAAGACAAGTCGAAACGTGTTTAAGTAAATCGAAAAATAATTTTTGAGTTGATGAACTTTTGGGACTATTTTGTAGGCTGTTTTGTTATGGTATTGGGTTGTCTGTTTTGCAACAGTTTTTGTGAACTCTAGAGGAGAAAGGGTCTGGAGAAACACACCACATAATGGCAAGGTTGTTTGTTGGTCGTTCGTCGTAACATTTTGTGATTGTTTGACATTATTATGGTTGTCGTGTTGTTTATAAAGTGATAGGGGTATATTGGGCTATTTTTCATTGTTTTGACTAGTGTGAAGTCATATATATAGGGTAGGTGCTGTCCGTTTTATTGTAAAATATGTTATGGCCGATACATATTAGTTACGACGCTTAAAGGATAACGAGAGTGTCATTTCTCTTATTCTAGACTAAGGAGCCGGATAATTGCATAGCCTGAGGTTGGGAATAATATACTAGGTATGTTATGGAATTTCCTTATTTTTTATGGCATGATCTAAAATGAAATGAATACGTTACTTCATAACAGATCTACGCCTGGCAAATAAGGTTGTCCATGTTGTTATTTCCCTATGAAATAATTCTAAGCAAATGTATATGATCCTTGAATCCTACTAAGGTTCATACAGAGGGTATAGATGTCCATAAGGTGATTAAAACACTCCAAAAGGTCTAGAAGGTGTTTCCATGAGTCGAGCATGCATTATATATATGTATCTGTTTTACTCTACCGAGCCACGCTATAGTCGGCTGCGTACAACACCTATTGTGCAACCACTGATCAATTGAGTTTTACCGAGCTCCACGTGGCCGGGCATGATTCTACCAAGGCGTATGATGGCGAGGTACATTTTTACTGAGTCCTCTATGAGATCGGGTGAGATATGATGATGATGGTGCCCATAGAGGCAAATGTTTTTAAAAGTGTATGTATATATATGTATTGCGCATTTCATGTCACTAGTCCCAAAAGGCACTCAGATTTTACAGGTTGTATTTACTCTATCCCACTTTACATTATTATTCTTGTATATGATTTCTAGCCTTACATACTCGATACCTTATTCGTACTGACGTTCCTTTTTCCTGGGGATGCTGCGTTACATACCTGCAGGTTTCGATTGATAGCTTGAACATCCTCTTAGTAGGCTATCAGCTCAGCGGAGTTGTTGGTGCACTCCACTTGCTCTGGAGTTGCCTATTTGGTCAGTATGCTTTGAATACGCATTGATTGGTATGCTGGGGCACTGTCCTGAGCTTTATGATTTTATGTACTCTTGGAGTCTTGTTGACAGATGCGAGGTGTATGGATACATTTATGGCATTCTTAGCCTACATTTTTATTTTTCAAATGGTCATGTCGGCCTTGTACACCCGTATATCACATGTATAAGTTTGCATATCATGTTGGGTTGTCATATATTAAGATTCTCTTATGTATTATTATTGTTATATCATGATTGGTTTTATAGCTGAGTTACCCATTATAGTATGATAAGAAAGATATATTACGTGGGTACTCGGTCGAGTAAGGCACCGGGTTCCTGTCACGGCCCTTCGATTTGGTTCGTTACAAAAGTAGCATGAGAGCAGTTTTGTCTTAGGGAGTCTACATGTCGTGTCTAGTAGAGTATTGTTCATGGGTGTGTAGTGCACCTCACTTATAAGCAAGTGGTTAGAAGGAATTTGGGACTATCACCCTTTTTTATTACTCTAGATTGTGTGGTAGAGCTCAGTTATAAGAACTCAATTTTCTAAACTCTATATTATTCATGATACGATGATGCCTATATCCAGAAAGACAGTTGGTAAGAGATTTAATGTGGACGTGGAAGAGTTTATCAGAGGAACTCTATTTTGCATCATGCTTATAATGCGTAAATGATAGTTCATCAGCAAATCATGTGTACACTAAGATATGTGAGCCTCTTGATAAAGAGCCCCAAGGAATGAATATGTATCCACCCATATGGTAAAGAGCAACGAGAGAATTAGACGTGGATATAAGTTTCAATAAGTGAAAGAAATAACATGAAAAAAATAAGTATGAGGTACCTAGACAATGAAGATTATCACTATTTGCAATTCAGGTAGAGAAATATGAGCATTCTGAGTTACTTTCAACAGTAACAAAGCTTTATACAATTGACCACACCCACCTCAATTATTTCCTATAGGAACTGACAAATATAGTTTAAGAGAATAATGTAATATCAAGATCAAGATGGGGTTAGAGTAACGCAAAATTTGTGGATGGATTGTTATCATTAGCTAACATTTTTGAAGGGTACTGCAAAGGTGGTAATAGATCTCCTTGTAAGGCACCCTGATGGTGATCTCTAGAACAGTGCAATCAGATATGAATACTAGAATATTCGTCAATTTCAGAAGATAGGCAGTAGAATCCTAAAAAGGATAAAATATTTACCTTAGTATGACTCTCGCTCTAGAGAGAGAGAGATAGATAGAGAGAGAGAGAGACAGATAGAGAGAATTTTAGGCATCCCGAAGAGCCAGTGAGATGAAGCAAGAAAAGCTAAAACTGAAAAACCATTTTGTTGAAGTTCTCAGAATAAAGTGATAGAATGAAGTACTAGTCAGAGAATAAGAAGAGAGTAACTGAAATACTATGAGTAAGGTTTGATAAATGGTAGACAGGATGACGAAGTCTATAGTCAACTGAAGGGAAAGACAAAAGGTGACATGCCATGATGAAATAAAAGTGTATAACCCATAAAGCAATATTCCTATTTTGTGGAATGAGTTGGTGACTCCGACATGATTACCAGAGTAATAGAAAGAAGTATGGGCTGGTGAACAAGAATTTGGAATCGAATGTTTATATAATAGTCGCCACTATCAGAATTTTAGAGATTGCTTTCCGGCGATAATATAATGGACAATAGAAGAATAACATTTAAAAGGTCATTTAGTAAGATGTTTTCCTAAGCCAAGCACTGTGATTAGAGTTAATCATAAGGGACTAAGTGTGCCAGTTACACTAGGTGTCGCCTTCATGCGTAAGAAATTTTTTATCCCTGGCACATAACATTACCATAAGGCAATTAAGGTTCGTTGATGATGTGAGAAGATGCCAAAGATGAATACATAAAATATTTCTAGATAGATCGTCGTACTACTAAATCTTGGTAATCCCCTGCAGTTTGGAATATGGTGTGATACGGTATTAAGTCGGAGTTAAGCGGTTCAAACAATTATAGAATTGTAAAGGAGGAATATGGAAAAAAGGAGAGACGGATGATGTTGCATTTATTCAATTCCTATAGATATGTTGCGATTCCAGAACATTATACAAGCACGACACTGGGGAGTGGCAGTAAAACTTTTTGACCAGGACGTTATTGATAAATAAGTGTTAATGGACACTTGATACATCAGGAGATAATAGCTAGAGGTAAGTTAAAATAAAGGATATATCACAAGAGAAATTATATAATCTATATATATATATATATATATATATATATATATATATATATATATGAGCACATGATTTTTTCCTTGCTCGAAATATTCCAATAAAATTCTTAAAATAAAGATTTTTCTTTTATTTTTGGAATTTGTAGGAATTAATTGCATGATTTTGTGTTTATTTGTATTTTTGTGCATTTTAAAATTGATATAATTCAAAAAAATACAAAAATAGCATGTTCGCATTTAGGACATAATTTTTACATTTATTAGGTTTATTAGTTAATTAATGTTTAAAAATAAGGAAAAAGCAACAAAAATGGTCATTTTTACACTTGTTTAATTTTCCTTTTAATTTGGGATTTAGTTTAGTTTAGAAGGTAATTAGTTCATCTTGTAGCATTTAAACTTAGCTTTGTCTATTTTTATATGAAAATTAATAAAATCGAGAAAATAAAATAAAAAGAGAATTATTTTTAAAACAAAAAGAAAAAGAAGTGAAAAGAAAGAAGTGTAAAATGGGGCCAGTCTACATTTGAATATCCATAACAGACCCTACGCATATGACCCAAACCCACGTCCCAAACCCGGTCCAGCCTTGGAACTCAAAACGACGCTCTTTAAGCGTGTCTTCAATCAGAGTCGTTGATGACATTTGATCAACGTATGTGAACTCTCTAGGTTTTATATATATAATGTTCGGAAAGCCCCCTCCCCAACCCTCCAAACCATCTCCCATACACCCCTGATGTGCCGATGCAACGCCACCCCTGTCCCTCCGCCTCTCCACTGTCCGCCGGCCGGAAATCACCATAGGTGGCGGCGTAGCTCAAAACCCAACCAAATTTACACCATCTCTTCCCCATCATCTCATCATTCCAAATCCACTCCTGGCTTTTCTCAAATCCATACCATGCTCCTCGAATATTTGTTTGCATGGTCACCGTCTCCGCCGCTCACGGCGGCGTTACCTCCAAACCCTCTCAGATTTACACCCCTACACCTCCCTGACCTCCTCTTCCCATTTGTGTGGCTCCTTTGGCTCGAACACCACCCAATCGTCTCGAATCATTGTTCAAATGAAAGTTGCTCCGCCGTCTATGGGTTGTGCCGGAGTCCAAACGATCTCAAATATACTCCCAATGACCCTTGACTTCCCCTCATCCCAAATACACGTCCTATTCCTTTCTAATAGCCCTAGCATTGGCCGAACATCATGAAAATTCTGGACCCAATCGATGCATAGCGGATTCAATACATTCTCTGATTGAAAACAAAATGCTTAGTGTTCCGTGTCACATATTGTTGATTGCTTGTTTATTTTATTTGTTTCAAATTGATTCTAGTTTAGGTATTTCACCTCTTCATGATATGCTCCTTCTTTCCTGCTTTTCTCCTTCGTTTCTTTGGTATGACTCCGCTAATTGAATGTTGTGTTATGAGGTTAATTAAAACTTGTACGCTTCTTCTTATGCTTTCAGTCTAATTTTGTTCATCTCAGTTTCCCGTTGATTGTTTTAGTTTAATTTTTATCTGATTTATTTGATCCTGCCTACTCCAATTGTTAGCTTAATTTTGGCATTTGTTTCATCGATTTTGATTTCCTTGTAGTTTCTTATTTTGTTACTACTTTGGCTCATTAGTTCTTTTCTGTGATTGCTTTTCTAACTAATTCTGTTTTGATTTTGTTGATCCTGCTTGTTATGATTGTTAATTTTAATTTTTGCATTCGTTGCACTGATATTAACCTTCTTGCAGTCTCTTATTTTGTTAATAGTTTGGCTAGTATTAGTTCTTTTATAAATAGCTGAATAGTGGTTCGTAGAGTTTGGATATAATCAATTTAATAAAGGTAAAGGGGGTCAGCTGATATAGTTTGGGTAATTTCAGGGTAGTTCATGGGTAGTACAGGTGTTGTGAGTTATGGAATCTAGCATTCAACTGAATCGGAAGCCCCAGAACATTCTAGGAGGGGTCCAAATAAGATTTGTGAGATAACAATGTTATAACTTGGCCAGCAAGTTAAGAAATCAGAGACTAAAAAATAGAAGTGGACTAATGGGTAATCAAAAAATAAGGGGGTTGCCCTTAGTTTTAGCTATAATAAGGCACCCTAATTCTTTCGTTAATGGGGGGTTCCTGGCAGATTGAAATCCCTGAAAAACTTCCCTAGACTTACGAACTCTGAAAAATCAGAAAAATTCCTTATAATTTCCAGGATATCCTGAAAGATGCATAGAGTCTGAAATTTCACAAAAATGCTTCTTCGTTGTAGTGTTTTTCTTCATAATTATTTCCAATTCCCAATAGTTAATTTGAATTGCAAACTTGAATCAGCCGGAAAAGACTTGAAATATGTATGTTGGAGGCGTTAGGATTCCATAATCTTGGGTGGATGCAATTCTGATATATAAGGAATATGTTTGAGGCTTCTAGGTTGGTTTGTTGGTGTTATTTTCTTTAGACCATTGTCTTGGCTTATTTATGACAAGAGGGGTTGCTCTGATGGTAAGCAATCCCCACTTCCAACCGAGATGTTGTGAGTTCGAGTCTCCCCAAGAGCAAGGTGGGAAGTTCTTGGAGGGAAGGATGCCGAGGGTCTATTTAGAAATAGCCTCTCTACCCCAGGGTAGGGGTAAGGTCTGCGTACATACTACCCTCCCCAGACCCCAATAAGTGGGATTATACTGGGTTGTTGTTGTTGTTGTTGTTGTTGTTGTTGTATTGTCTTGGCTTATTTGACAACTTCCCTTATTCAAATCTAGGACTCGAGCTTGGTTTATTTGTTGCATTTGCTGATAGATTTGTTACTGCTATTGTTCTTTTGACTGCCTACTCATAGGTGTTTCTGTTTGCTTCATTCCAGGTACACATTTTAAAGCTGTTTTTATGTAGTTCTTTGAATCTAAATGGAAGGGAACAATTGTTACGTGATTTATACTTACTTGGATTGTAGAATGATTATAGCAGGATAAGAGATAAAATATAGTTGTTTGTGTAGTTTAATATATGTCTTTGGGTTTGTACATATTAGATAGGTGATAATATGGGCCTGTTTATATAAATTAGTCTATTTCTTTTCGTTTGTATACATATAAAGAAGGACTGTACCGGACTTTTAAAAACAGTAATTGATTGGTATTTTTGGATGCTTTCTCTATCCTGTGTCCTTCGATTTGTATGCTGAATCAATTAAATAATTGTAGTTTAACTTGAAAGCCGGATTAATGAGACCTCACCTTTGACTCAATAAATCGTTACGTTTAATGGTAGTGCACTTGTGAGTTCTGTGGGCAAAGCGTTTAGTCTTGCTTATGTGTGTAATGGATTAAAATTGATATTTTTCTTAGTTCAGTAGCATGAAATTTGGAGTCAAGTTTTTATATATGCTCAGCCCAAGTTTGAAAAAATATTAGTGATTAATTTCGTTTCAAAATATGGAGTTATATGTCTAAGCTTCAAGTTTTATTTTAAATATTAGTTGTTTCGTACTAATTCCTCGAATTTTATAAGTATTAGATAAAGTCGAGTAATCAGTAGCCTGTTTTGAGTAAACAAACGTGCATTTTATTTACCAAATCAAAAGCCCAATTTCGGGTAAGCTAGGGTTTAGATCTAGCCCAGGTCTAGTTATAATCCACTGCTCGTTTGGGCCTGGGCGAGATTGGCCAATTTTGTAAAGATAGACAGGGACTCCCATGACTCTGAGCTTATATTGAGGCCCAATGAGTTTAATAGAAACATAGTCCCTCTTAGGATATCCTGGCCCTCTTTAACTGTGCATTAATTATCTAGAATACAGGACGTGCCATTTAGCAAATTCCATAGCCCCCGCAAAGTTAATAATACGCTATTTGCTTTAGGCTCTCTAATTTGATAATATTACCTTCTTAAACTTGAGTGCACATTTATGTGACGCAAATCCAAATCCCAACGAAGATTAAATTTTTCAGGAAACACGCGTGCATTTATGTAATGTGGTTCGAGACATGTTTTAACGACGTTGAAATTATGTTTAAAAAATAATAATAATAATAATAATAATGGTTAAAAGATTTAAAATGCACATAGGTTCATTATTGTACAAAATCAGATAATTTAAGCCAAACAAAATAGTTGAGGGACCGTTCTACAACAACGGAACCCAGGAATTCCTAACACCTTCCTCCGGGTTAACAAAATTCCTTACTCGGATTCCTGTTTCGCAGACTGTTAAACAAAGTCATTCTTTCCTCGATTCGGGATCTAAGTAGTGACTTGGGACACAATAAATAATTATGTCCTTGATTCGGGATCTAACCGATGACTTGGGACACCATAAATGTCCCAAGTGGCGCCTCTAAATATTTTAAATAAATCTCGTTTAGATTTTCCTTTAATCTGAAAACTCCCTTATCTACGTCCTCTATACAAATACCTAGGTTTCAAATATAGATTAAATTAACCTCATGTTGGATCCCAGTAGGAACTCTTATTTACATCATGCATTTGACTTAGGGGACCCAACACAGGGGTTGGGTCCGTCTAGGACAGATGTACCCGGAATGATGTACCATCCTAATGCATCCTACTTGTGCACTTTTTTTTTATTTGCATGCTGACCGACTTTTTACGGGTAAGGAGAGTTGATAACCGATTGTAAAATAACCAATGGCCAAATAATGCCGAAGCTCTGGCAAACTTTTGAAAGAAAAAGGGAAAAAGAAAAAAAATAGAGAAAGGGGAGTCTGTTTTATTTTCCCAAGAAAAGAGAAAAGCTGGTTTTCAAAAATTAGTTTGGCTTTTATAAATTGAAAACAGGAAAGCGAAGTCCTGTTTAAAAAACAATGGTTTTGTTTACCTGAAGTACGCTAGTTTGATTCTGGTCAAATGCGAGATACGTAGGCAACGCTCATCAGGTCAAACCTCCCTTTTGCAATAATAGCCGTAACAAAGAAAAACAAATGTCAAATTTTATTTTTGTTGTCTTAAATAAATCGGTTATTTTCATGACCAACCTAATGTTACCGAAAGGAACGCCAGAAGCCTGATTTTTTACAAACGGACACCTTTTGGTTTTTATTTTATTTTTGGCCAGTTAGCAGACATAGGCTTAAAGTTTTCCTTCGGAAGTGTTGAATGGTCGTATCTTCAAAGCTGGGCTCTGATTTCAGAAAATAAATTACATAAAAGAAAAAGGTCAATTTTATGATTTTGAAGTAAAACAGGATAAAGTCTTAAGTTGTTAATTCGCGTTAATAGATGTGCAGGATGAGCACAATCCAAAACAAACCTTTTTTATTTTTAAGTAGAATCTCTATGGAGTTGCGGCTGTAGTGGAATGATCTAGGTATTGAGGGGCAAGATGAGGTAAAGAAACATTTGGGAGGCCTTCCCGGACTATTCTAGATTGCACCTCGAGGTGACATTATAAGAGTGTTGGTCACGTGCTGGGACCCGACGCACAACGTGTTCCACTTCTCAGATTTTGAACTTACCCCAACCTTAGAACAAATTGCCGGGTACATCCGGGACGGTGAGCTTCCTTTGAGGCACAAGTATTTGGTTTCCCCAAGAATTGTAGCAGCACACAAATTCTTAGATGCCCCGAAAATAAGCAGAGTGGTACACGACTCAAACCTGGCAGCAGGGTTTTGGACTTATTCATTCATGTATACCAGATATGGTCACATAAGGGGGTTCAATAATCCAGAGAACAAAATCTGCAGGAAAGGAAACCATGTCAAGTGGGAAGAACACATATGTTTCGCTTCTATGGTGTCTTTTCTAGGGCTCCTGGTATTTCCAAGGTAAGATAGGAATATTTACATAAAAACAGCAGGGGTTGTCAGCACTCTATGCAGCCAAGCCAAGTGCACACTCACACCTATGATAGTAGATAAGATCTTTTGCGCCCTTATAGCTTGCAGGTCCGGAAAATATTTCTTTGAGGGGTGCTATCTATTGTGCAAATATGGATAACCGAACATTTGTGCCACCGTCCTAAGTTCATGAGCTATAGGGCATCAGAAAAACGTGCTTACAAGAGTTTTACACAAGAATTGAAGGGCTCTGTTATCCCGAAGGGGTAATAGGAGCGATATCTTACTTTCAATCCCTCACTGCCGGTCAAATAGAGTGGACGCTTGGATGAGTCTATTGACGAGATTATATACATGCTGGCAACGAAGCCTCACTTCCTTCTGTTGTGTCTTAGAAGCATCCAGCTTATGCCTCGCATCAGGTTTTGAGACAACTTGAGAGGTTTCATATAGTGCCAAAGGACGATGATCTTAGTATCCAGGTAGTCGAGATTGGACCTGATGTTTAATTCCCTGAAGCAATAGTCCGCAAAATTTGGAATGAATGCCAATGCCTAACAGCAAACACTTGCATACAGAATCAGTCTAGAGGCAAAGTGACGCCAGGATACCTTGCTTGGTACATGAGAGAACTTGAGTTTGAGAGGGCAGCCAAAAGGCCCCATTTCCAGGAATTCTTCGAATTATCGCAAGAGCAATGCGAATGGTTGGCTAAAGAACAAGAATATAGGGCTACAATAAGCAAGCTAGAGAAGCAGGTCATGAATTTGCAATTCGAGAAAGATTTTCAGGACGCTCAGATTAAGGCAAAAAAAAATTTGTCAAGGAAAATGAGGTCCTTTGGGCCCAGAATAAAAAAAGGAAAGTAGCAGCGGAAAACCCTGTACGGAGTGCCAAGGATAAAAAACTTATAGATAGCTTGAGACAGAAGGTGAGTGACTACAGTTTTGATTTGAACAAAGCAGAAAAAAACTAGCCAGGGCTCGAAAACAATTGGCTGAAAATGTGGCAGAACGAGCACATCTTGTTAGGCAATTAAAAGAAGAGTTCGACGGTGAGGTGACAGGGTTAAAGAAAAAGGTCCTCATCGCAGAAAACAAAATACTCGAATAAGAAAAATAGTTCAAAATTGAAAGGGAACATTGTTACTTAGCATTGGAACAATTAGAATTGAATCTGCAACAACTTCAAAAGCAAAATCAAGTAGCCGAACAAATTTTGGAAGCCGGAACTGAACAGATTGGCCAGTTATTGCAGAAGAAAGGTTTCATACGAGAGAGAATCAAAGGGATCGCCCACTATATCAAAATGAAATGTAGCAGCTGTGAGGATACACCTAGATCTATGTTCTTTGCCACCGTGATGCTCTTTGTTCGGCGCATAATGGAAGATGTTCATCACCACCAAGGGGATTTATCTAGTCGACCTGCAACAAGGCCAAACGATGCCACGTGCGGCCCAGGAGCAATTAAAGCCCTAATGTATTTGTAATTTCTTGAGATTGTATTTTTTTTAAATGTCTGTCAGTTTTTCTCAGAATCTATATTTTCTTTTGCGCATGGTTAGCTGTTCTTCAAGTCTGTAGTCCGTCCTTTATCAGATTATTTCGGTTTTCAAGTCTTTGTAACTAATGTTGTTATTATGAAAATTGAAAATTCCAATTTTTTTATGCTTCACTTTTTACTTGCAAGAACTACGTTCGGTCTGATTCATGCGGGGTCATGATACGTAGGCAAGCTACATAGGATTCGACCATGATTGAATAAAGAACAGAAAAAGAGAAGAGAAAGGCAGAGGAAATACAAGGAAACAAACAAGAAAACAAAATAGGAGAGAGTAAGAAAATAAAGCAAAAAGAGGGGGGCGTTGCAAAAAAAGAAAATGAAAGCGGGGATGACACAAGCAACCGATGCACGTAGTGACCAATCATTGTTTAGGTGCATTCACACCCAATATATCGTCGCTTGCGTGTTAAAACCTAACCATTAATAAGTTATTGGTATTTTGTTATTCTAGATTAGACATGTGGTTACTACTTACGGCATTCTGGCAACCCACTCCTACAACATGCGGTTAAGAGCAAGCAAGTCATGGACAATCAGGAAATCGATATCAGCATTACTGGCCCCTCGAAATAAGTAGAAGAATTGAACGTGAACGCCCTTAAGGAGGAAATGTACAAACTGAAACATCAAATGGCTGAGATTTACCAGGCGTGGGCAAGAGGACAACCACACCCAACCTATCCTGCTAATCCAACCTTCATCCCACCATAGGCCCAAGCTCCTGACCCATCCATTAATGATCCACCCTTAAGTTTTTCTATGTACTCGCAGCACCAGGGTACGACCTCTCAACCACCACCAGCTCCACTACCCCAAGTCAATCCTCAACCTCATCCACCAACCACTCACATCTACGTTGCACCTCCTCCACCTGCACTCCATAGATCGTCAAGTGAACCCTTGCTTCAAGCTTATAACCACCAATACTATCCAGCAGAACCCACTTACAAAGTACATGAGCCTTACTCCTATGCTCCCTGTATAAAAATCCTGGCGGGAACTGAAAAGCCAATCAAAAATCATGAGCAGGAGGAGGTGCTCATAAAGGTCAGAAGTTTAGAAGAATCATTTTGGGACATGCGGGGGTTTGGTGGCCAGGTGAGCGTGGCGTTCAAGGAGCTTTGTCTATTTCCAGAAGTGTTGTTGCCTCCAGGTTTCAAGATTCCTATATAATGGACGTTGTGATCCTTTTAAGCATCTAAGGGGGTTTTGCAGCAAAATGAGAGGAGCAGGGGAAAAAGATGAATTGCTCATGGCGTTCTTTAGCAGGAGTTTAAGTGGGTCGGCACTAGAGTACTACACTTGGCAAGATCACAATCGGTGGTACACTTAGGATGACCTCACACAAGCGTTTGCTTGTCACTTTCAATATAATCTCGAGATTGTCCTGGATCGTCCATCCAAGAATAAACTGCAGAAGAAACACAACGAGAGCTTCAGGGAAGATGGTTTTTTGTGAAGAGAACAAGCAGCAAGAGTTGATCTTCTAATGAAGGTGAGTGAGATGGTTGACTATTTTCTACAGGCTCTGGAACCTACCTATTTCGGGCATTTGGTGTCAGCAGTAGGAAAATCTTTCAACGAAGAAGGTAAGATGGGATGTATGGTCGAGGAAGGCCTCAAATCCAACAAGATCATGAGCTACTCTACAATAAAGGAAACCACTCAGGCCATCCAAGGTGGAGTTTGGGGGACATTTGGAAAGAAGAAGAAGGAATAAGTTGCAACAAATGAGTCGGGAACTTAGTTCAGGCCTCGTGCTCCATCCCACTACACCCAATCCCGTCCTCACCACCAAATATATCCACACCATCCATACGGCCTGCCACAACATTACAATCCATCGTTAGAACCTTGCTTCTCAGTCCATCACGCACAAGCGTATATCCAACCTCCCGCCAACACATATTGGCATGCGCTAGCCCCAAAAAATACTAACCCAACTCCACAAAATCACTACCCACTTCCAAGAGCCTACCTACAACCCCCGAAACCTGCCTTCCGAGCCAATTCAGTCCTATGAAATGAAAGGGTGCCGAAGAAAATGTCTTTCACTCTATTTGGAGATTCCAACACTAGTTTATTCCACAGGCTGCGCTTATTGGATATGTTGATACAAATAAAAGCAAAATTGCCAAATCCTCCCCGAAGAATCTAGATTATTTTGTTTGTTGTTAATAATATTCAGGTGCACTGGGGCATGATACCAAAAATTGTTGGCTTTTATAGAATGATATCCAGGAATATATTGACTCCCACCAGATTGAAGTGCAGACCCCAGAGGCACCCAATATCAACCAATACCCGCTCTCGGCCCATCATCAAACCAACATGATTTAGATTTTAGAGAAAGGGGGAGAGCCTAAAGAGCCTTCATAGACGGTAATGATGATCATATCTAGTAAAGTCAAGCCAAGTGAGAATATGAGCAACGAGAAGTCAGTGATCGAGGTACAAGGAGGAAGCACCAAACCCATTGTGATTCAAGGGAGCTCATCATGCATGATTGCACCAAAATAGGAACAGGAAAAAGTGATAATATATGGGGCATCTAGAGAACACGTTGTAGTTGTGGAAGGTGGTTGCATTGAGCCTTTCATTGTAAAAGTTGTAATCCAGCCACCAATCGTCAACAGTAAAGTCGTTCATTGGAGATATGAACAAGCGATAAAGATGCACAAAGGGAATGAAGTTAAGGATGAAGTTTGTGAGGCCCGAGTTTTAACTCGGTCATGGAGATACTTCACCCCCGAGGAGTTGAGTAAAAGTAGGATTCCAAAGGATAAAATAGAATCGGTGAAGAAATTTGTATCAGAAGAAGATAAAGAAGAATTCCTGAAGAAAATGAAAATGCAGGACTACTCCATCATAGAGTAGTTGAGGAAGACACCAGCTCCGTTCTCCCTATTGTCCTTACTAATCCATTCAGATGAACACCGCCGGGTAATACTGAACACTTTGAATGAATCGCACGTCCCTGACAATATAACTCTGAATCATTTGGAGAAGATTTCAAACAAGATATTCGAGGTAAACTGGGTCACCTTCTTTGATGATGAACAACCCATGGAGGGAACTGAGCACAATCGTGCACTTTATTTGGCTGTGAAATATGAAGATGCTGTGGTCACCCAGGTTTTGGTTGGTAACAGATCCAGTGGAAATATTTGTCCACTCTCCACATTGACCAAGCTGAAGGTGGAGAATGAAAGGGTCCACATGAATAACATTTCTGTTCGGGGGTTCGATGGCGGAGGCAAAGACTCGGTAGGGGATATAGTGCTGGAAGTGACAATAGAGCCTGTTGAGTTCACCATGGAGTTTCATGTGATGGACATGGTAGTTTCTTATAACCTATTGTTGGGCAGGCTCTGGATTCACACAGCCAAGGCAGTGCTATCTACTTTGCACCAGATTAAGAAATTAGAGTGGAACAGGTAAGAGATTGTCGTGCACAGTGAAGATAATCAGTGTGCTTCAAGTGATGCTATCATACCTTTTATTGAATCTGACGACAGCAAAGGGCCATGGGTCTACCATGTATTCGACACGATGTCGGTTGAGAAGATCCCAGAAGGTGAGGTTGTCGTGACTTCAAAGATAGTAGCCGCATCACTCATTGTAGCTTCAGAAATGTTGAAGAATGGTTTCACACCTGGCAAGGAGTTGGGTGCTTCTCTACAAGGCATCGTGCAACCAGTGTCCCTCCCTAAAAATCCAGACACTTTTGGTCTAGGGTTCAAGCCTATAGCTGCAAACATAAGGCAATCCAGGAAGCCAAAGCAGAGGGCCTGGGCTCTCCCAAAACCCGTCCCAAGGTTGTCCAAATCATTTGTCAAGTCCAGTACTAGCAAGTGCTCCGTGCCAAAGATTCTCAGTCCGCTAATAGGTGGGGATGGAGATCTCGATAAGGGATTTGAAAGGCAGTTCAATAAGGTGAATATGGTCGAGGTAGGAGAAGGATCGAGCTGGGCAGATGTGCATTTTGTGGGAGAATGCGCAAAAGCCAATAACTGGGAAGCCACTCCTCTTCCCACCAGGAAGGACTCGTGGTAGTCGACTTTGATTTTTCTTTCAGTCTAGTTTGGATTAGCTTCAGAGTTTTTGATTCGAGTTTTGTTTCCGTCCGTTTGGATGTGTAAACTTTGTTATCTTTTGATTCTAATGAAATGCAATTTCCTTTCCAGCAATGTTGATAGTTAACATTTTTTTAACTTATCTTTCTTTTCTCTTTTGTACAGTTGTTTTTATGATGGTTCCAATGATCTGACATACATAAGGACTCTTCATCCATGTCTTAAAAATTGGTCTAGCTCAGAAATAATAATTTAGGAAATAGAGCATGAGGATGAGCCAGAATACGATGAGGAAGGGGCTTGGGATGGAATTAGAAAAGAGTTGAGCCAATTTGAGGAGAAACCCAGACTGAATCTGAGCGATATAGAGGCGTTTAATTTAGGAAGCCCGTATAATTTCAGAGAAACAAAAATAAGTGTCCATCTAGAATCAAAACTTAGGAAAGAAATAGTTGACGTACTGTTTGAGTACAAAGATGTCTTTGCATGTTCTTACGAGGATATGCCCGGATTGAGCGCTAACCTGGTGGTTCACAAATTACCCACCGACCCAGCCTGTTGTCACGTGAAACAAAAGTTGAGGAAGTTCAAAACTTATGTGAGCGTGAAAATCAAAGAGGAAGTGACCAAGCAGTTTGAGGCAAAAAATATACGAATTACACGATATTCCACCTGATTAGCTAATGTTGTGCCCATAGAAAATAAGGATGGTAAATCCAAAGTGTATGTCAATTACCGTTACCTCAACAAAGCAAAGTCCGAAGGACAACTTCACCCTTCCGAACATTAACATACTTATTGACAACTGTGCGAAGCATGAGATCGGATCTTTTATGGACTGTTATGCAGGTTACCACCAGATCTTAATGGATAAAGAACATGTGGAGAAAACAATATTCATCACGCCATAGGGGACATATTGCTATAGGGTCATGCATTTTGGTTTGAAGAACACCGGAGCGACATACATCAGGGCAACGACAACCATTTTTCACGATATGATACATATGGAAATTGAGGTATATGTTGATGATGTGATAGTGAAGTCCAAAAAGAAATCCCATCATGTTAAAAACCTGAAGAAAATTATTCCAGAGGCTCCGAAGGTATGACCTCAAACTCAACCAGGAAAAATGCGCATTTAGGGTCCCCTCAGGGAGGTTGCTAGGGTTAATAGTCAGCCGACGAGGCATTGAACTAGACCCATCAAAGATAAAAGCTATACAGAAACTACCGCCACCATGGAACAAAAATGAGGTGATGTGTCTATTGGGAAGATTGAATTACATCAATCGGTTGATTGATCAGCTTACAACCATCTACGAGCCCTTCATTAAACAATTGTAAAAGGATTTTGCGGTGAAATGGGTAAGAGATTGTCAGAGGCTTTTGATAAGATATAGGAAAATTTGTCGAACCCAGCGGTATTGGTCCCGCAAGAACCAGGAAGGCCCTTGATATTATATTTGACTGTCTTGGAAAACTCATTTGGATGCGTGTTGGGTCAGCACGATGTCTCTGGGAGAAAAAAACAGGCCATATACTACCTCAACAAGAAACTCACGGGTTATGAGTTTAAGTATACTCATCTTGAAAGGACATGCTCTGCTTTGACGTGGGTAGCCCAGAAGTTAAAGCATTACTTGTCCTCATATACCACTCATCTCATCTCGCCTCTGGACCCATTGGAGTACATTTTCTAGAAGCCCATGCCCACAGGGAGACATGCCAAATGGGAAATCTTGCTCACTGAGTTTTACATCATCTACATGACTAGGACTGCCATGAAAGCACATGCATTGGCTGATCACTTAGCTAAAAATTCGACAAACGAAGAATATGAGCCTCTAAACCCATACTTCCCAAATGAGGAAGTGATGCATATTGATGAAATGTAACGGGGCGAGAAGTATGGATGGATATGGTTCTTCGATGGGTCCACCAACATGAAACGCGTCGGGATAGGAGCAGTGCTCATTTATGAAGAAGGGCATCACTACCCAATCACAGCTCAACTCCGGTTCTATTGCACTAATAACATGGAAGAATATGAGGGATGCATTTTTGTTTTGAGATTAGCAGCAGACATAGGTGTCCAAGCAGTGTTGGTATTGAGGGACTCGGACCTTCTGGTACACCAAACTCAAAGGGAGTGGGAAACGAGAGATTTAAAGCTCATACAATATTAGCAATGCTTGCATGACCTTTGTCAACGATTTTGATCAATAGAGTTCACCCACATCCCCCAAATTATCAATGAAGATGCTGACACCTTGGCTACTTTGGCGTCCATGTTACATCATCCGGATAAGGCTTATGTTAACCCGATACATATCCCGGTCCATGATAAACATGCTTATTACAACACAGTGGAAGAAGAGGTTGACGGTGAGCCCTGGTTCCATGACATCAAAGAATATATCAGGATGGATGTGTAAAAGGTACAAGCCACAAAGGACAAGAAGAGAAAAATCTGTTACCTGTCAAGTGGGTTTTTCTTAAGCGGGGGAATATTATATAAAAGTATGCCGGATCTTGTTTTGTTAAGATGCATACATGCTGGGCAGGTGATAGCCATCATGAATGAGGTACATGCTGGTGTCTCTGGGCCATACATGAGAGGATATGTTTTGGAAAAGAAGATTCTCCGGGAAGGATATTATTGGCTCACCATGTAGCGGGATTGTATCAGCTTTGTGCACAAATGTCACCAATGTCAAGTACATGGAGACTTAATTCACTGCCTACCGTCTGAATTGCATACGATGTCTGCACCATGGCCTTTCGTTGCTTGAGGTATGGACGTCATCGAGCCCATTGAGCCAGCATCTTCTAATGGACACAAGTTCATCCGGGTTGCTATTTACTATTTCATATAATGGGTTGAACTGAAAACCTTCAAGGTAGTGACCGAGAAGGCCGTGGTCGACTTTTTACATGCAAATATCATTTGTCGGTCTGGAATCCCAAAGACTCTCATCACTGATAATGGGGAAAATCTCAATAGTCACTTGATGAAAGAGGTATGTCAGCAGTTGAAGATTACATATCAAAATTCCACCCCGTACCACCATATGGCGAACGGAGCAGTTGAGGTAGCCAATAAAAACATAAAGAAGATACTTCGTAAAATGGTGGAAGGGTTCAGGCAGTGGTATGAGAGCTTACCCTTTGCATTGCTAGGCTATCTCACTGCCGTTCGTACCCCTATACTTGTTGGTATATGGAATACAAGCAGTAATCCTGGCTTAAATTGAAATCCCCTCCTTTCGGATCGCGGCTGAAGCAGTAATCGACGACGAATAATGTGTCAAACCTCCTTTGGAGCAGTTGAGTTTGATTGATAAAAGACTGGCAGTGGTGTGCCACGACCAGTTGTATCAACAAAGGATGGCCAGAGTATATAACACGAAAGTGCGTCCAAGATAGTTTGAAGTGGGTCAATTTGTATTGAAACGCATCCACCCTCACCAGGCTGAGGCAAAAGGCAAGTTCCCTCCAACTCGCAAGGACCGTTTGTTATGTCAAGAGTACGGTCCAATGGGGCATTGTATCTAACAGATATTGAAGGAAAATATGTAGAAATGGCTATTATTCAGATGCCGTCAAAAGATATTATGTATGTTTTTCTTTTGTTCTAAGATCTGTCTATACTTGCATTTGTTTGTACTTGGCATGTTTTATATATTGAAAAGATGAAATGCATTTTATTCAGCTATCTAAACACTTTACCCTTTGTTAGCCCATTTTAGCATCAATTATTTTTCCTTTCATATCCCCTCTATCTGAATCAATAACGAAAGAAACACAATGATAAAAAGTGGTGAAGAGATAATAAAGAAAAGAGAAGGTAAAGAAAAACAAAGGAAGAAAAAAAGAATGAAAAGAAAAGAAAAGAAAAAGAAAAGGAGATAAAGTAAAAAAAATGAAAGAAAAAGGAAAAGTAAAGAAAAGAAAAGCAAGGAAAAAAAGTAGAAAAAGGGAAAACTACGAAAAGTAGCAGAAACATATGAGGAAAAGGAAATAAAACGATAGTGAATGTAAGGCATCAGTAGGAACTACGTTTGACCTGATTCCTTTTTAGGATATGTAAGCCGCCTCACGGCTCGGCCATATTCAAATAGATCCAAAGGCGTCAAGCAAGAAACTGGAGAAAAAATTGCGTTGGTTTGGATTATGAAAGTTGTAAATTTTGAACCCATAAAAGCGATTTTTGAGTCTCTTGCACCCCTTCTTTCTAACCTTATCCAAAGCCTATATTACAGTCCAAAGAAAGATCTTGTGATCAATCCGTAAGAAATGTCTGGGCAAGCAAGGAGAAGTGGACCATACCTCGGGACGACACTCTAGTTCTGCAAAAAATAATAAAATAAGACAGTCTTACTGGTTAAAACCCTCACATGCACCATAAGGCGACGAGAGTTAAGAGAAATAAAGATGAGAGAGTCTTATTAGTGAAAACCCTTGTGGGCACCGTAAAGCGGTGCGAGTTGGGAGAAATAAAAATGAGAAAGTCTCATTGGTGAAAACCCTCGCGGGCACCATGAGGCGAAGGGAAGGCAAGAAGCAACAACCAAAAACGGGCTGTTAGGGGAAATCCGTTCAAAACACCATAAGGCAAGCAAAGTTAGGGTTTACTTGGAGGAATCGTTGGAAATGGTCATAACAACAAAAGCATGAAAAATAGAAAGTCGATCATTGGGACAGACTGGGTCGACTAGGCCAAAGTACATGTCATGATCGATAATACTAGCTACTCTTCCTTGGATAAGTTTCCTTTCTCTTCCTTTCAACTGTTAGTGAATGTGGATTCTTTACCTTAAATACAATTCTACATCATTGCATTTCATTTTTCTTTCGAGTCTCTAAAGTCTTATGTTTAAGCAAACATGAGAAATTTCAAAGCCTATTATCAGCTCCTAAAGGGGCAAATCACATGACACCCAAAAACATAACAAAGGAAGCAAAGTTTGAAACAAAAATGGGAGGGACTCTCAAGAGCTTAAATGATAAAATTGATGGAAGAGACAAGAGTTGGAAAAGTAAAGGAGCACCAAACAAATATGGCGATGCAAAGTAAAACCACAAAGGTTCTGGGGTCAGCCGAGCATAACATATTGACCGGGTAATCGAAGAAAATGTACAAGGATTCGGGAAAAAAGAGTCAGAAACGCAACATAAAGATGGGGAAGGATACAAAGGGTTAACCAAGCATAATACATTGACTCAACAACTATCAGGGAAGGAGGTAAAGAATTCTAGCAAAGGGTCGGAAATGCAACACAAAGATGAGGAGCAGAGTGAAGATATAGAGGTCTGAGGGTCAGCCAAGCATAATACATTGACTTGGCAACCTCGAGGAAGGTGCAAGGATTCTGGCAAAGGGGCTAGAAATGTAACACAATAATGTGGAGCAGAGTGAAGCTGTAAAAGTTCAATGCGTCAGCTGGGAAACTCAAGGAACTCATCAGCAACGTGGAAAATGGAACACAAAGGAATAAGACAGTTGAAAGGCTGTTGTCAACAAGAATGGCGTAAGCTAATCACCACTTTTTCAAACAAACAAGTTTCCTTTGATTAACACAGGGGCAGAAAAATTCCAAAAGAGCCTAAGGAAGGCCATCCAAGGAAAGGCAGGAACATGGCATGTATGATAAAAATCTTAGGGCCCACGTGGAAGTGCGGCCCAGTTAAAACTTAAAAGAACATAGTTTGTCATAAATATCCTCCCTAGCAAGAGCACAATGGGGAAAACCTTAATCATAAAACCCTAACAGAAACAACTGAGGGTTAAAAGGGGCATGGAAGTTGAGATGTAACACAGTTTAAAACTCAAGTAGGTGCGGGTAACATGAACAAGCACCAACACCTTCCCAGTAAGAGTCGTCGAAACCCTCCTGGACAATCATGGCTAGCATAAACAACCAGAAGTTAGAATTGGCATTCAATCGGGAACCTTTAGGACCCTTCTAGAAAATGGGACTTATTTAAAGGATAGAGATACTCATGGATAACAAAGAGCATGAAGTGAATTGCATATGATTCAGTTAAAGGTTGTTAGGACCCTCCTGAAAAATTGGACTTAGCCTGTAACACAAACAGTCGGGTGGCATGGTAAAACCAAAATACTTCCCCAACAAGAGCCATCAGGATCTGCCTAGATAATGGGATTTAATCATAGGATTTGTCAGGACCCCCCTAGATAATGGGTCGTAGCTCTAAAACCTAACCCCTAGAAGACTACTTTTGTCATCTAGTTTAGAGTTGTCAGGACCCGCCTTGATAATAGGAAGTAGTTCTAATCACCAGTCACGAGCAGATACCCAACAGATACAACTCATAACAAGACATATTGAAAAATAATACATTTTGAGAAGCATAATATAATCTTAAATTTGTCATCAGTCAAGAGATGTCAGGGCCCTCTCGGATAATAGGACTTAGCTAGATTTAGATATATTTGGTAAAGGGATTTGAGTAACACTCACAGATCCGCCCTGCACCAAACTTGGACAGGAAGAATTTCTTGTCTTTTTTTTGTTTTGTTGTGATAAGGTACATAGACAACAGTTCTCAGAGAATATTTTTCAAATTTTGTGTTCTGGCAGTCAGGCACCCACAGTCCAAATAAGGGAAGATTCTTCAAGTTTCAAGTTTTGGTAATCAGGCTCCCACCTGCCAGAACAAGGGAATATTTTGCAAGTATCAAGTCTTGGGAATCTGGCGCCCACCTGTCAGAACAATGGAATATTTTTCAAGTTTCCAGCCATGGAAATCAGGCGCCCCACCTATCAGAACAAGGGAATATTTTTCAAGTTTCAAGCTTAGGTAATCATGCGCCCACCTGTCAGAATAAGGGAATATTTTTCAAGTTTCCAATTTCGGTAATCAGGCACTACCTATTAGAACAATGGAATATTTTTAAATGTTAAAGTTTTTGTAATCAGGCGCCCTCCTGCAAGAACTAGGGAATATTTTTCAGGTTTCATGTTTTGGTAATCAGGCACCCACCTGTCAGAACAAGGGTATATTTTTTCAAGTTTCAAGTTTTGGTAATCAGGCGCCAACCTGTAGAACTAGGGAATATTTTGCAAGTTTCAAGTTCTGTAATCAGGTGCCCACCTGCAGACCAAGGGAATACATTTCAAGTTCAGTGACTCGGCGTCAGACACAGAAAGGAGAAAACAAGAAATCAACAAGGCAACAAGAAGTTTACAGCGAGAAGTATGAGTCAACGAGGCAGCAAGGCAATAAAGATCAAGAGCAAGATTAAAGACATAGATAGGTTCTTTTGTACTTCATAGTTCGTAGCCTAGTTTAGCTTCTTCTTCTCTTATTCATGGTGTAATAACAGGGTCTAGCAGTAGCAGTAACAACATCAGTAGCAATAGTGAAATCACAGCTCCTGGTAGTCTCAGCTACAAAAATACTCCAGAATTACACTGACCTGATTCGTTTATAGGCAAGGATATGTATGCAGCCTTTGAAGAAGGGTTCAGTCAAATAATATTCAAAAATGCTTCTCATGGAATGAGAAGGAGGCAAAAATCTCTCAGTTTCTCATTCATCTTTCCCCGGAAACCATTCGTGTCTCCGAGCGAAGAGGGGCACCTGTGAGCAAACAATTTTTGCCTTGCTCGAAATATTCCTATTGAATTCTTAAAATTAGGTATGACAGGATGACAAAGTCAACAGTCAACTGAAGGGAAAGAAAAAAGGTGACATTTCATGATGAAATAAAAGTGTATAATCCATAAAGCAACATCCCTATTTTGAGAAATGAGTTGGTGACTCCGACATGATTACTAGAAGGAAAGGGTAGACCCTAGAGTAATAGAAAGAAATATGGACTGGTGAGCAAGATAAACTGAACATGAATTGGTAATAGAATTAATTGATAATAGATCGACAATAGAAGAATAACCTTTAAAAGGTCATTTAGTAATATGTTTCCCTAAGGCAAGCACTGTGAGCAGAGTTAATCACAAGGAACTAATTGTGCCAGTTACACTAGGTGTCACCTGTGAGAAATTTAGTTATACCTGGTACATAAGATTACCATAAGTCAATTAAGGTTCATTGATGATGTGAGAAGCCGCCAAAGATGAATAGATAAAACATTTATAGATAGATCGTCGTAGTAATAAATCTTGGTAATCCCCTAAAGGGATGAATATGGTGTGATATGGTATTAAGTCTGAGTTAAGCGATTCAAATAATTTTAGAATGGTATGGGAGGTATATGGTAAAAAGGAGAGAGGGATGATGTTGCATTTAATCAATTGTTACAGATACGTTGCGATTCCAAAATATTATACAAGAATGACACAGGGGAGTGGCAGTAAATGTTTGTGGCCAGGATGTTATTGACAAATAAGTGTGAATGGACACTTGATACATCAGGAGATAATGGCTAGAGGTAAGTTAAGAGAACCGATATATCCCGTGAGAAATTAAATATATATATATATATATATATCTATCTATATATATATATATATATATATATATATATATATATATATATATATATACATATATATTGTGAGCACATAATTTTTTTCTTGCTCGAAATATTCCCATAGAATTCTTAAAATTAGGATTTTTTATTATTTGAATTTGTAGGAATTAATTGCATGATTTTGTGTTTATATTTTTTTGTGCATTTTTAAATTGATAAATTCATTTAAATGCAAAAATGGAATGTTTACATTTAGGACTTAATTTTTACATATTTTAGGTTTATTAGTTAATTAGTATTGAAAAATAAGGAAAAAGCAACAAAAATGGTAATTTTTACACTTGTTTTGTTTTACTTTTATTTTGGGATTTAGTTTATTTTTGAATTTAATTAGTTCATTTTGTAGGATTAAACTTTGCTTTGTCTATTTTAACATTATAGTTAATAAAATTTTTAAAATAAAATAAAAAGAGAAATAATTAAAAATAAAAATAAAAAGAAGAGAAAAGAAAGAAGTGTAAAATTTAGCCATGCTACATTTGAATATCGAGTGCATATCCTACACATCTGACCCAAACCCACGTCCCAAGCGCGGTACAACCTTGGAACTTAAAACGTCGCCGTTTAAGCGCGTCTTCAATCATAGCCGTTGATGATATTTGATCAACGGATGTGAACTGCCTAGGTTTTAGATATATAATGGTCTGAATGCTACCCCTGTCCCTCCGACACTTATTCCCATTTTTGTGACTCCTTTGGCTCGAACATCACCCAATTATCTCAAATCTTTGTTCAAACAACGGCTGCTCCGCCGTCTATGGTGGTGCTGGCGCCCAAACGATCTCAAATCAACACCCAATGACCCTTGAGTTCCCCTCATCCCAAATATGCGTCCTATTCCCTTCAAATAGTCCTAAGATTGGCTGAACATCATGCCAAATAATTGACCCAGTCGATGCATGGTGCATTCAATGCATTTTCTGATTGAAAAAAAAGCTTAGTGTTCCGTCTCCTATATTGTTGATTGCTTGTTTATTTTATTTGTTTCAAATTGATTCTAGTTTAGGTATTTCACCTCTTCATAATATGCTACTTCTTTCCTGCTTTTCTCCGATGTTTCTTTGGTCTGACTGCGCAAATTAATAGTTGTGTTACGGGATTGATTAAACTAGTAGGCTTCTTCTTGTGCCTTCGTTCTTATTTTGTTCTTGCTTGTTTCCTGTGATTGTATTAGTTTAATTTTGCTATGATTTGGTTGATCCTGCTTACTCTGATTGTTACTTTAATTTTGGCATTTGTTTTATTGATTTTTATTTCCTAGTATTTTCTTATTTTGTTACTAGTTTGGCTCTTTAGTTCTTTTTTCTGTGATTGATTTTTAAAAAAAATTCTTCTGATTTTGTTGATCCTGCTTATTTTTATTGTTAATTTAAATTTTTGCATTTGTTGCTCTGATTTTAACCTCCTAGTAGTGTCTTATTCTGTTAATAGTTTGGCTACTATTAGTTCTTTTAATAATAGTTAAATAGTGGTTCGTGGAGTTTGGATATAATCAATTTCATTAAGGTAAAGGGGGTCAACTGATATAGTTTGGGTAATTTCCGGGTAGTTCAGGGGTAGTACAGGTATCATGAGTTAAGGAATGTAGCATTCAACTGATTTGGAAGCCCCTGGAACATTCTAGGAGGGATGCCAATTAGATTTTTGAGATAACAATGTTATAACGTGACCAATAAGTTAAGAAATTAGAGACTAAATGAATAAAATCTGAAAAATAAAAGGGGACTAATAGATAAACATAAAATAAGGGGGTTTCCATAAGCTTTGGCTATAAAAAAGCACCCTAATGCTTTCATTAAGGGGGGTTCATGGCTGATTGAAATGCCTGGAAAACTTCCCAATACTTCTAATCTCTGAAAAATCATAAAAATTCCTTAAAATTTAAAGGAAATCCTGAAATATGCCTAGAGTATAAAATTTCACAAAAATAGTGTTTCATTAGAGTGTTTTTTTAATAATTAGTTTCAATTCCCAACAGTTAATTTTAATTGTTAACTTGAATCAGCTGGAAAAAACTTGTAATATGTGTGTTTGATGTGTTAGGATACCATAACTTGGGTTGATGCAATTATGATATATTAGGATTATGTTTGAGGCTTTTGGGTTGTTTTGTTGGTGTTATTTGCTTTAAACCATTGTCTTGGCTTATTTGACAACTTCCGCTATTCAAATCTCGCACCCGAGCTTGGTTTATTGCTGCATTTGCTGATATATTTGTTGATGCTATTGTTCTCTTGACTTCCTACTCATACGTGTTTCCTTTTTGCTTTATTCCGGGTACACATTTTAAAGCTGCCTTGATGTAGTTCTTTGATTTGAAATTGAAGGGAAGCATTGCTTCCTGATTTATGCTTACTTTGACTGTAGAATGGTTAGAGCTAGATAAGAGATAATATATAGTCGTTTGTGTAGTTTTATTTATGTCTTTGGATTTGTATATTAGATAGGTGATAATATGGCATGTTTAGGTAGTTTAGTCTATTTCTTTTGCTTTGTATATATATAAAGACGGAGTGTACTGGACTTTTAAAAACTGTATTTGATTGGTATTTTAAGATGCTTTCTTTAACCGGTTTACTTCAATTTGTATGCTGAATCAATTTAATAGTGGTAATTAAACTTGAAAGATGGATTAATCAGACCTCACCTTTGACTCAATATAATATTAAGTTTAATGGTAGTGCACTTGTGAGGTCTGTGGGAAAAATATTTAGTCTGGCTTATGTGTCTAATGTATTAAAATTGATATTTCTCTTACTTCAGTAGCATGAAATTTTGAGTCAAGTTTTTATATATGCTCAGCCAAAGTTTGAAATATTTTAGTGATTAATTTTGTTCCAAAATCAGGAGTTATGTGTCTAAGCTTCTGGTTTTAATGTAAATATTAGTTGTTCCGTAATTTTTCCTCGAATTTTATAATTATTAGATAAAGTCGAGTAATCAGTAGCTTGTTTTGGTTAAACAAACGTGCATTTTATTTACCAATGTTTGAAAGTAAAGTTGTGCAAACTCATAATCTAATTTAGGTCCCGTTTGGATTGGATCCATTGGAGGATCTGGGCTCAACAGCCCATTGTCGGGTAAGTTAGGCTTCAAATGTAGCACAGGTTTGATTATAATCCACTGCTCGTTTGGGCCTGCGTGAGACTGGCAAATTTTGTAAAGGTAGAGGGACTCCATGCCTCCGGGCTTATATTGAGGCCCGATGATGTTTAATAGAAAACATAGTCCCTCTTAGGATAACATGGCCCTCTTTAAATGTGCATTAAATATCTAGACTCCGGGACGTGCAATTTAGTAAATTCCATGGCCCCCGCAAAGTTAACAATACACTAGTTGCTTTAGGTGCATTTGTTTAATAATATTACCTTCTTAAATTCGGGTGTACATTTATGCGACCAAAAAAAAAATTCCAACGAGTTTGAAATGTGTCAAGAACAACGAGTGCATTTATGTGACTATGTTCGAGACATGTTTTAACAACCTAGCAATTTTCTTTAAGAAGTAATAATAATAAAAGTGGTTAGAAGATTTAAAATGCATATAGGTTCATAATGGTATAAAATCAGATAATTGAAGCCAAATATAATACTTGAGCGACCGTGCTAGAACCATGGAACCCTGGAATGCCAAACACCTTCTTCCGGGTTAAAAAAATTTCTTACTCTAATTTCTGATTTGCGGACTGATAAACAGAGTCATACTTTCCTCGATTAGGGATCTAACCATTGAGTATGGAAGCTGTTAATCTCCCAAAGGCGACTCTGAATCATTTAAATAAATGTTGTTTTAATTGTCCTTTAATTTGAAAAACTCCTTTATCTACACCCTTCGCCTGGTTGTAGTATCCAAACGAAGGTGTGATATATATATATATATATATATATATATATATATATATATATATATATATATATATATATATGAGAGAGAGTAGATGAACGAGTAATTAGTACTCAATTCAGGATGAGCCCGACTATGGGTAGACAAATGGTTCCAAATAAATGAACAGGTCATGCAAGATAAATGTAGTGAACCGCAGCACATCGAATTCAGTCTCGTAGATACGAGACGCAATCATTTGAAAAATTTAAATAGTATTTGAGGTAGTTAAAGGTATCATTTAAATATTATGAAAATAAGATAGAGTTCTACTAAGGAGACAATCTAGATTTGAGCCTAGATGTAACCCTACGAGTAGAAGGGAACAAATTTATGTAACTAAGGAATACTATAGGTGAGTAAGAACAACGAAAATTTCCTTCGGGTGCACGATATAACAAGCTCGAAACATTACAAGACCCAAAAGGTCTCACGAAATACCGCAACAACAGACTAGCTGAGAAAATAAGGGAGAAGGTTTCCACCTAAGCATAGCGAGCTAAAGAGTAATGATCTTGTAACAAATGTGTCACTAAAATATTGGACATACTCTATAAGAAAGTGGCACCTATCATGGCTAGCGAATAGGAAGAAAAAAAGTAAAAGGTGATATTTGAGATTATATGAGGTATAGGCAATTGAAGTATTTTTGGGCAATAAGACAAGCCAAGTATATATGCAACAATTGTTAGAACTACTAGGAAAAGTAATTGTTTACATTTAAGGACAAATGAGAAGGTAGGAAGGGAAGTTTATGGTGCTAGTAAGTTAAAGGAAGGTTGCGAGTAGTATAAATTGATAGGTGTAGGTCATAAGGTAAAGTATCATATAGCAACAAGGTTTTAGGTAGATAGGGGTAAGGATAAGAAAAGACAAGTGAGAATGTGATAAGAATAGGTGAATCCACATGATTAAACCTATCACAACAAAAGAGCTACTAGCTTCCGTAACTTATTGAAAGCTCGGTATAAACGGAATGAACTCAGAGAAGTCTAAGACTAGGTGCATTAAGAAGAGAAGGAATGCTGCACTAGTAGTAAAATGAGGGTTTAATTGTGATGAATGATAATAGAATAATGTTTAAGCCTTTGATTGAGTAATGATTTAAAGAGAATAGATTTCATGAATTGTGCGGGATTTGAATACCCCCATAAGATAAGTCATGATGGGATACTATAATATATGGTCATTGCAGTGTAATATCATCCCTATGTGGATTAAGCAAATCACTTATGACATTCTCCGATGAGACGTGAGCCTCAATGACAATGTATTACGTAAAAGGTCTCAAGTTTTGAGTGGTAGATTAAGATTATCATTAGGACTGGATCAACGATTGATAGATACAAGTTAAAACGAATGAGAGAAGGTTAGGTTTTCATTCTTAAGATGAACAATAATGAGGAAGCATTAAAGGACTTAGATTTATACATGTAGGATAAGCAGCGAGGGGATAACCTGGAGTTGGGTAATAGACCTCGATAATAAGAAAACAAAAGTAAGAGTTATGGTATAGTTTGACCTTCCTAGATGTTGCAAAGTCGTAAGGATGGATATCTGAATCTATATAACAAGATATATCAATAGTCGTAAGTTCAACAAAGTACCAAGTGAAGGACATCCGTACACCTTTAGACTACTAGAGGGACAAGTTGTCATAATTCAGCATATGTTGATAAAGTGAGGCGTAGAGACTGGCTAAAAATGGAGGAAAAAGGGAAGGATAGTTTCTAAGCACTCATACAAGGACATAGTTGTACATAATGCATAATATAAACTTTCAAACGTTACGATATTGGAATAATTCCAACCACATGTTTTGGCATGACAAAGAGGCCTAAATGGGAGAGTGCCCAATCGTTTGGATTTATTCACAAAATATATTTTTAGATGGCAAGGTGAGAATTAATGTATTTGTAAGAGCTATAGTTTATGAAACTGATAAGTGCATCAGTCAACATTCAAGGACGAATGTTCCAAAGGGGGGAATGATGTTACATTCCATATTTTCGTACGTCAGAGTCCATTGTAAGCCATTTGATATAAGTACAGAAATGAGACCATTTTTGAAAGTACATAATGTAAGTTTTATCTTGTTATATTGGAGGTTAAAAATCTTTAATATCATGAATAACAAGTACCAAAAGGGTTGGAAAGCTTATATACTAAACGAATAGAAAAAAATAAAGTCGTTGAAAGTCGTCAAATTTGGAATGTTATAACATGTAATTTAGGGTGATACTAAGGTTCTTAACATCATTAGGAGGTCATTGTACGAGTTATATTAGTCGTATGATATTCATTTTCTTCATTTTGAAGGCAAGAAAGTTGTGGAACAAAAGTTGCAAGCGGTCGTCATAAGTTCCATTCATAAATATGCTTAAAATTAGGTCAAATGTACCTGAGCTTTTCTCCAAATCTACTAGGAATTACATGATGATCTACCAACCAAGTTGAATACATACAAGTCTACTTTCTAGCATATTAAACTGTTTGTTGATACAATATTGTAATAGAGAGATATTCACATTTCTGCGAGACAGCTCAACTAATAGGTGACAAGTAGGTGCATCACCTACTTGCAAAAAGGAAAAGCCTCAATTAAAAGCCCTAAAGTCGGACAAGGCGGTAATTTTAAGGGCTATTAAACTCATTTATTTCATTATATATTAGGCCAAAGAAACCTAATTGAACCCTGCAACTCCTCCTCAAAAGTCCCACAAAAACCGTAGGTTATACCGGATGCTACGCGATTCTAGTGTTGAAAAGTCCGGACAGATTTCTAGTTTCTTTACTCCTTCTTGTAGCCGTGTTGAGGAACTTATTTTAATGAGAAATGACCAGGTTTCATGGGTTATACTCAGTACAAGGTAAGTTTATGCTTCTCCTTCAATTATCTATGTGTTTGCGAGTTGTAACTCAATAAAGAATAGACCTAGCTAGTTTCGAAAGAATGGTATGTTATTTGTTCTTGTGTACTGTTTGGCTGGTTGTGATCTTATTTCTAGGTTGAATTCATGTCTGTTTTATTATATAATAGATATAATGATGAGTTTTTTGTTTTGTTTCTCAATTTGAAAGAAAAGACAAGTCGAAACGTGTTTAAGTAAACCGAAAAATTATTTTTTAGTGGATAAACTTGTGGGACTATTTTGTAGGATGTTTTGTGATGGTATTGGGTTGTATATTTTTCTACTACTTTTATGGACTTGAGAGGAGGAAGGGTGTGGAGAAGCACCACACAATGGCAAGGTTGTTTGTTGGTCGTTCATCGTAACATTTTGGGATTGTTTGACACTATTATGGTTGTCGTGTTGTTTACGAAGTGATTGGGGTATGTTTGTCTTTGTGATTGTTTTGACTAGTGTGAAGTCATCTATATAGGGGAGGTGCTGCCTGTTTTGTTTTAAAATAGGTTTTGGTCGATACATATTAGTTACGACGCTTAAAGGATAACAAGAGTGTCATTTCTCTTATTGTAGGCTAAGGAGCCATGAAATTGCATAGCCTGAGGTTGGGAAGAATATACAAGGTATGTTAAGGCATTTTCTTATATCTTTTGGCATGATCTAAAATGAAATGAATACGCTACTTTATATCGGATCTACTCCTAGAAAATAAGGTTGTCCATGTTGTTCTTTCCTTAGAAAATTATTCTAAGAAAATGTGTGTGATCCTTGAATCCTACTAAGGTTCATATTGAGGGTATAGATGTCCATAAGGTTCTTAAGACACTCCAAAAGGTCTAGAACATGTTTCCATGAGTCGAGCATGCATTATATATATATATGTATCCATTTTACTCTACTGATCGCACTATAGGCGGTTGGGTTCAACACTATTGTGCAACCACTGATCACTTGGGTTTTAACGAGCTTCACGTGGCTAGGTACAATTCTACCAACCCTTATAATGGTTGGGTACGTTTTTACCGAGTCCTCTATGAGGCCGGGTACGATATGATGATGATGATGCACAAAAAGGCAAATGCTTTTAAACGATATCTGTATTATGCATTTCATGTTAGTAGTCGCTAGAGGTACTCAGATGTTGCAGGTTGTATTTCTTCTATCTCACTTTACATTATTATTTTTGTTTATGCTTTCTAGCCTTACATACTCGGTACCTTTTTTGTATTGACGTCCCTTTTTGCCAGGGGATGATGCATTTCATGCGCACAGGTCCCGATTTATAGGTTGAAAGTATTCCTAGTAACCTATCAGCTTGGCGGAGGTGTTGGTGCACTCCACTTGCTCCAGAGTTGCCTATTTGGTCAGTATGCTTTGAATATGTATTGATTGCTATGGCGGGGCACTGTCCTTACCTTTATGATTTTATGTACTCTTTGAGTCTTGTCGACAGATGTATGGTTTATGGATACATTTATGGCCTTGTTGGCCTACGTTTTGAGTTTACAATGGTTATGGCAGCCTTGTACGACCGTATATCACATGTATAAGTTACATATCATGTTGGTACGTCAAATCTTAAACATTCCCTTATGTAAATTCTTGTTATCTCATGATGGGTTTTCTGGTTCACTTACCCATTATAGTATGATAAGAAAGATATGTTATGTTGGTACTCAGTCGAGTAAGGCACCAAGTTTCTGTCGCGGCCCTTTGATTTGGGTCGTGAAAACAATCTTGTTATGACAAATGTGTTGTGCGTGTAACTTGTAGAGGCTATCATCGCCTTGGAAGTCGGCTCGAAAGTGGCTCATTTTGTCGACCCTGGATATGACCTGCTTCCTACCAGCTTGCCTCATAACTTGCAACGGGACATAAGGGTAGGTGCCCCATTAGGCCGATTAGTATCAGGAAAGGTGCGTTCCTCGATCGAATGATGAACTCCTTCATCAGAAACCATTCGAACATCCACTGAACTTGTTCTTCGATCAGACTATCAAACTACTCCACCCACCCTTTAGCATCTTGGGGCTGGGCGAACATGTTGGGATGTAATTCATTCGCTTTGGATGGTGGAAATTGATGTTATCATCCCAATACCTACGCTGAATTTCTTGTCGATATTCGCCTTTTTAGAGGTGCTCTATAAGCCGAGGATGGAGTAGCAGATTGTAGCCTTCAAAGAGTTCTGCTCCTTGTTGACACTTCTCTAAGGCTCAGTATATGTATGCAATAATCTTAAGTACATTACTGAATGCCTGTGTACCAATTCCCCCCATCAGTGTTTTGGTTACAATAGCTAAACTAGTATGAATTCTACCTTTCTTCGTCGGAGATATAATCATGGAAGCAAAATATGAAGACAAAAACCCTGCGGTAGACGTGTCTCAAGGATATGACGCCAAACTCGCCAGAGTTGGTGAGGTAAGATTTGTTGTGACCGTACCATTCATAAAAGTAGATAAAAGGGATACATGAATCCTTCAATAACGTTAATTTCGGATTCTTCATCAAACCCATCATTTTAAGGAAGCCTCTGCCTTTGCGATTCTCAATAATTAGCAAGGTCGGGGTTTCCCATACTAGGCCAGCCAATCCTCCAATATCCTCCAGCAAAGGTATAATTTCAATACCCCCAAAGCGTATAAGGCTCTTTCACAATCCCAAAATAATGTGGTAGCTTCTATGATCATGTTATTGGGTTGGAATTTCAGGAGGTATGTTATACCTCCTTTTTATACACCTAGAGAGAGATATAAGGGGTTTTTTCCAATTAATGTTACATTATTCGAAATGGGATTATTTATTTAATTCAGAGTCACCACATGGAATAAATTCTGGTATCCCAAATCACCGCTTTTTTTAAATCCCTAATACAGGAGATTTCGACTTTCATTTTTTAAGTTTGCGAACTAGAAAATATATACAAGAAATTCTATTAACCCAGGTGAAGGTGTTAGGAATTCCCGGGTTCCAGGCTTCTAGCACGGTTGCTTAGCAATTTATACTTGGCTAAAACTGTTTAAGTACTCATGTTTTAGGACGTATGTACATTTATCTTTGTACCAATTTTAAATCACTTGAGCTTTTTGTAATTAACAATTGAGTTATGCGTACGTATGCTCTTTTCTTTTGGCGCGTCAAAATCATGTCACACGAATGTGTTGACGATTAATCAAGCTTTCTATTAATTTATTAAGAATGTTTGATTGAAGTTGCGCAAAGGCATCCCTCGAGTCTTTTTTATGGTTAAATTTTCAATTATGTTATGTGAACGTATACATAATCACAATACTAGTCTAAATCGAGCCTAAAGCAAACTATGGGTATTTGATATTTATTACATCTGAATTATGGAGCTAATGCGAGAGGCATGTACTTTTGGGACTTTATTTGGCATGGCACGCCTCGAATGATTTCCCTTACAAGAAAAATTAATTATTCAAAGTCTCCTATTATGCCCCTATTTAGGGTTAAATTTGTATTTATATTAAGCGAATGTATTCATAATCACAATACTACTCTAAATCGAGCCTAAAGAAAATTACGGGTATTTGATATTTATTAGATCTAAATTATGGAGCTAATGTGAGGGCCATGTACTTTTGGGATTTTATTTGGAATAGCACGCCTCGAATAATTTCCCCTTACAAGAAAATTAATTATTCAAAGTCACCTAGTATGCCCTTATTTAAGAATTAATTTAACAAGGCTAGTTAATCATGGGAGAGGTCTTAAAAAACTTTTGGGGCACACAAAATGGGCCAGAAACAGCCCGTTGATGAATCGGCTTTAAGGGATGAAAAACAAGGCTTATGAATGGCCCGAAAATTAGAGGATTTTAGACATAAATTGTAAATTCTGGGACAAACAACCCATGTTGAGGTTGGATTTTAAGCAAGTATATTTGTATATTGGCAAAGGATTGAACATCTTTGCATATTTTAACAAAATTGGATAAGAAAAGAAAGGCAAGGAGTACAATTCATTTTAAAAAAACTTCAGAAGATAAAACACTGGAAATACGAAAGTTTTGTCATCTTACTATGATTTGTAAGAGGAAATAACAACATTATCGGACTACGGGGCTTACTAGTTATATATATATATATATATATATATATATATATATATATATATATATATATACATGAAATAAAACAGTATGAAATGTTAATAGTATAATTAAGATACTAATAGTCAATAAAGAATAAAATCACATAAAGAAAAACTCAAAACATAGAGATAGCAACAGGGATCTCATTAGATATCGTACAATAGTCCAAAACGTAAATGTGCATAGGATCCACCGCGATATTATCACGCCCCAACCTCGGGAGCTGCGATCAGCACGTAATCGAGCGAACCCAAATGAGCAAGCATTTACGACTCTTTCTGCTCAACTCACTATGATCAAGTAACCATGCTTTCATTTAAGTTTCGAAAATTTCATAGAGTAACAATTTAGAAGAACAAAAGTTTAAAATTACAACACAGTCCAGTGACCTATCCATCACCCGTAAATAACTCATATAAATGTCTACGGAGCCACTAAAGATACAAAGTGAGTTATGATAATACCTGCAAAAAGGCCTAAATTATACATTAAAAGTGGTAGTTTATAAAAAAATATATGATGCATAACCCCTGGAAGAAAAGGGGCTCATTAAGATTGTTGAAAGGAGGATGCTCCGCTACCTGCGGTTTTGCACTGTCTGCTACGAAACCACTTACATCCATTCAAATATATAGCGCCCCCGAAAAAGGGATGTTAGTACTATGGAATAGTACTAGTATGTATAACTAAACACTATCTCATTAAAAAGGAAAACAATATAAGAATAAAGAAATCATAAAGACTAACAAAGGATTTAAAAAATTAGCACGTCCTCAAATAAAAGGGATCACATAGATTTAAAATAATATCCTAGCCTTAGGTTGGGACATTTCATATTGTTGCATCATCATTCACAATACTACATCTTTCTTTAGCAGAGTCATGGTATCCTATCGGCTAAGCTTCCTTATTTGAGACATATACCATAACACAATTTCATTCTCACTTTTCGATTTCAGTATCAGCAAAATACCACCATATATGAAGCATGGTGTTCAATTACGGCATGAATGGATAAGCCGTCTTACTAAGACATTTCTCTTTCAATCAATTATCTCACTTTAACTTTTGTTTAACATATATCAGTTCGTCGGCATTTTGGGAAATATCCAACTTATAAAATGCACGTGAAAAAAATGGTATTGGGCTTCAGGGAGAAAACAGTGCAGATGACGTTGTACCACCGCAAAACCTAAGGGTAGCATCAGCAGATGCCGGTGTACCACTGAAAAACTGAGGAGCGGCACTAGCACAAATCCATGTCGACATGAGTTCACGAAACGTTGTGCATGTCGATGTAAGCTCTCATACCGAGAGAAATGTGCGCGGTGAGGAAAGAGACGTTAGTCTTAAAGTCATTTTTTAAATGTTGCATGCATAATAAGTGGCTATTGCTTAGCTAAAAGTCACCAAAAACCCTCAAGCATAGTAGCACCGGAAACGGCTCCAGAAGTCAAACAGGCACTAAAAAGATAAAGTAACAACGAGTACCCCATCATTATGAAGATGCTCTAAGACCTCACAAAATGGATTGAATTAGGAGAAAAGAAGATAGATGATAACGATAAAAAGGTCGAGACTTATAACTTGACGGTCGATCAGATCTGGGCACACCTCCGATCCAGGAGGGTGTTGATTCAAAGAATTTTGTACAGAAACCAATCCCACCAAGCACGGTTCCGAAGCCTATCCCGAATAAATTCAGGATGACCGATGTTCCAAAGTATAAAGGAACCACAGACACTAATGAGCACATTACCTCTTATACTTATGCTATTAAAGGTAATTACTTAAAGGATGATGAATTTGAGTCCGTCTTGTTGAAAACGTTTTGAGAAACGTTGCCAAAGGGGGCCATGATGTGGTACCAAAACCTACCCCCGAACTCAATAGATTCATTTGCATTGATGGCAGACTCTTTTTGTGAGGACACACGTTGGTGCCATCCAAGGTCGCCACCAAGGAGGCCCATGTCTTCAAGATCAAACAAGGAGAAAACGAGATGCTGAGAGAATTTGTATCTTGCTTTTTAATGGAGCGAATGGAATAGCCATCGGTCTACAATGATTGAGCAGTGTAGGCCTTCACTCAGGGCTTGAACAAGCGAAGCTCTATAGCTCCGAAACAGCTAAAGTAAAACTTGGTTGAGTATCCTGCCATAATTTAGGCGGATGTACACAATAGATATCAATCGATGATCAAGGCCGAGGACGAACAATTAGAAGCCCCATCTGGCTCAGTATTTCAAAGCAGGCTCCTAGCTAAGGAATCGAAGCCCATAGAAAGGGAGTCAAGATCAAGAGAAGAAAGGTATCAACTATACTCCAATAATCGAAGAGACACATTGAGGCAGAATATACCTCGAAATGATTGAGGAGTAGATCGAAGCCTAAATTCTTGGGAACATATGAGCAAGACCAGGTTTGAAAGTCATTAAAGGCCAATAGATGCACCTCGGTTTTTGGCATACAACTTCAACATCAAGGTCTTAGACATAGAACTGAAGGAACCCCAACATGATGTGTGAATACCATGGCATTCACAGTCATAGGAATAAGGATTGTAGACAGCCCCGAGATGATGTGGTGCGGCTAATTAACGAGGGAACCTTTGAGAATTCCTTAGCAATCGAGCCAAGGACTGCTTTCAATAAAGAGAGGCAAATGGAATGAATGGACCAGAAAAAACTTAGCACATCATTCACATGATCATTGGAGGCATCAACAACACATAAGGACCCACGTTCAAATGGGTCAAAGTGCCCATCGCAATAGAAAGGCAAACTCACAATTATATACTCGAGGACGCCCTTACACATAGAAAAAAAGATATTGTGGCCTTGTCCATGCCATATAAAGATGGACTTGTAATTTCTTTTCTTTTAAATAACGTTCAAATTAAATGTGTGCTTGTAGATTCAGGTAGCATGACAAACATAATTAGGTTGAAGGCGGTGGAGCAACTTGGACTTCTTAATCAGATCATACCCACCTCTGTAATCCTCAAAGGACTCAACATGGTAATTGAGACCAAAAAAATGAGAAATCATCCTCCTAGTCGACGTGTCCAGTATAGTATAAGACACCAAGTTTCATATCATAGAATGTGACACGAGGTAATATACCTTGCTTGGAAGACCGTGCATTCACAACATGAGGGTGGTACAATCAACTCTTCATCAAATGATGAAGTTCCCTTCAAAATATGATACAAAAATAGTGCACGGAGAACAACATGCAGCTAAGGAGATGTTCTCTATAAATGACATATCATCAGCGTTGACTCTCCCCATTCAACATGTGTCCAGAAATAGGTTGACCCCTGAGGAACAGTGATTTGTGATCATTAAAACAAATATGAAGAGGAACACTTCCTCACCCCTCAGACGTTTTTTGCCCTCGATGAGTCAGATGCAACAAAATCAATGGTCGAAGAACGCGAGCAGGGCATGCTGAACGAGCATTTTCCACATCGAAAGGTATACCAAGGAATCGGGTTAACCCCCGAACTTAGGAACTAACTCATCCAATTTCTTATTAACAACATTTAATCCTTCCCCTGATCCCATTTAAATATTACATAAATCCTGCCATAAATAACCACCTATTGATTAAGTGTTGATCCTAGGTTCAAACAAGTAAAGAAAAAGAGGAGGCCTCAATCCGAGGTAAAGTTGTGTTTATCAAAGATGAGGTAACAAAAATCCTCTAAATAGTATCAATTAGGGAGGTAAAATAGCCCGAATGGTTGGCTAATATGGTGGTGGTTCCCGAAAAAGGAAATAAATTAAGAATGTGCGTAGATTATAAAGACTTTAATAAAGCATGCCACAAAGACTCATTCCCGTTTCCCAACATCAATTGCTTGACCGATGCCATGGATGGCCAAAGATCCTTACTTTTCTCGACGCCTACTCTGGGTATAATCAAATTCAAATGAACCCAGAGGACATGGAAAAGACTTCATTCATCATAAAGTATGGTAAAAGCTTTTTAAATGTGATGCCCTTCAGGGTAAAAAACATAGGAGCTACGTTCCAACCCGTAGTTAATAATATGTTCGGACATCAAATAGGTCAATCTATGAATGGTTACGTTGATGACATGCTACATAATTCCCTGCACTCAGAGGGCAACTTGACTTATTTGTCGGAAACATTTGATATCCTTAGAAGTTATAACATGAAGTTCAACCCTAAGAAATGTGCCTTCGAAGTAGGATCAGACAATTTTTTTGGTTTCATGGTGTGAAATAAGGGGATTGAGATCAACCACGATAAAATCAAGGACATTAAAGAAATCACAATGGTGAATAATGTAAAGGCCGTACAGTGGCTGACAGGGCAGATAGCGGGCTTAATCTGATTCATCACGAGATCATCAAATCATAGTCATCTTTTCTTATCCTTGCTTAAAAAGTAAAACGACTTTGAGTGGACTCTAAAATGACATTACACCCTGGAGGAATTAAAGCAGTATCTGTGGAGCCCATCTTTGCCCCACACTCGATGAAGATGAAACATTGTACTTGTATCTGGCCGCATCCGAGGTAGCGGTAAGTGGTGTGTTGGTTCAGGAAGAACAACATACACAATTTCCTGTTTATTACATGAGTCGGACTCTACGAAATGCGAAAATCAGGTATGCACAATTAGAAAAACTAGCTCGTGCTTTAATAAGTGCATCTCGAAAACAAAAAACATATTTGCAATGCCATCGTATTATGTTTTAACAACATACCTTCTTCAAAATATCTTGTACAAACCTGAATTATCGATTAGATTGGTCAAATAGGCCATCAAGTTTGGAGGGTATAATATCGAGTACCAACCTCGGACAGCTATCACGTCCCAAATTTTTGCGTACTTCATGAACAACTTTATGCCTCTCCTCGTGCCCGAGGCATAGAATAAATTCTCGCTAAAATGGACACATCATCAGGGGTATGGACCTAATTCATTGATTGTGCCTCGAACGTGAAAGGGTCCAGGCTCGACATCCTTGTGAAACTGCCTGTCGGCGGCATGATTAGGTAATCTATAAAAATTTCAAAATTAACTAACAATAAGGCTAAGTATGAAGCTATGATTGCAGGTCTCGAGCAGGCTAAGATCCTGGATCATAAGTTGCCAAAGAAAAATGTAACTCGGTTGTGGGAGTCAACTAGGTAAAAAGGAGCTTATGTATCGAGAAGACAGGATGCAAAGATACTTAGACAAACATAAAGTCACATTGCATCGCTTCGAAGAATGGACTCTTATCCATATTCCTCGAGATCAGAAAAGCGAGGCCGATGCACTCGCGAACCTGGGATCGTCTGTGGAAGAAGATGACATATTCCTTGGGCCTTTGTACAATTATCCACGTCGGTGATTGAAGAAGGCCACGCCGAGATCAACTCAACACATCTAACATGGGATTGGAGGAATAAATACATCGACTTTTGAGAAATGGGAAGTTGGCCACATACCCAAAAGAAACGAGGGCCCTCGAAGCAACTTTATTTTCACTCGACAACAATGGAACACCATATAGAAGAATCTTTGATGGACCTCTACCAGTATGCTTGGAGCCGGGGGACATCGATTATGTACTTCGAGAAATCCATGAGGAAACTTGTGAAAATCATAGTGCCACTGACTCTCTAGTTCGAAAGTTGATCAGATGAGGCTATTATTGGGACATCATGGAGATGGACACCAAGGAATTCGCTCGAATGTGTGACAAATGCCAAAGATTTGAACTAATGATTCGCCAACCTGGTGAACAACTCCATTTAGTCTTATCAACATGTCCATTCATGAAATAGGGGATGGACATCGTTGGCCCCCTACCAATGGCACTAGGTAAAGCTAGATTTATTTTGTTTATGACTAACTATTTCTCGAAATGGGTGGAAGAACAGGCCTTCAGGAAGATAAGAGAAAAACATGTCATTGACTTCATCTAGGACCACATAATATGCCGATTTGGGATCTCTTCAGAGATCACATATGATAATAGGAAACAATTCATAGGCAATATGGCGACAAAATTCCTAGAAGATCATAAAATCAATAAGATCCTATCAACGCCCTATCACCCATGTGCAAATGGATAGTTCGAGTTCACAAACAAGACCATTATCCAAAACATGAAAAAGAGGTTAGAATATTCAACGGGAAACTTGAGGGAGGTATTGCCTGAAGTATTATGGGCATACCGAACAACTTTGAAGTCAAGAACCAGAGAGACACCTTCCTCTTTGGTATACGGATATGTGACATTGATACTAGTCGAGGTCGAAGTGGCAAGTGCTAGATTTTGACATGCCATCGAGGACTCAAACAGTAAGGCCATGACAACAACCTTCAAACTGATTCATGAATAGCAAGAGATAGCACTAGTCCGAATGGCCACCAAAAAGAAAAGGATAGATGTAATAGGAGAATAAACCTCTAATACTTCAGATCGGGGCCATAGTACTAAGGAAATTCACCCATATTTGAAAACTAAATGAAGGTAAACTAGGACAGCTGGGAAGGACTGTACAAATTCCTTGGAGTAGTAGGCAAAGGGTCCTACAAACTCGATACCATAGAAGGTGAGAAACTTCCAAGCAATTTCATCATATCGATGCTCACACGCTATTATTGCTATGGTATAACCTTCCCCATTTTGATTTATGTTTTATACTAACTTATTGTACGTGTTCGATATATAGGAATGGAAGCACCCACCAGCTCGAAGAACTTGTATTTTAATGCATGTGTTGCACTCTTTTTCCCTTAGATCTGGTATTATCCTAAATGGATTTTACTAGCAAGGTTTTTAACAAGGAAACATCCACATGCTACCTAAGGAAAAATCTTCAAGCATTTGAGGCTTCTCTTCAAGCAACCTCAAATACTGGGGGTCACCCCCCTCGGAGGATATCTTTTCAAAAAATTGAGTTACACCTGAGGGGGACCTTGATGGGGAAAAATTGTATATGGCCAAACGGTCAAATGAACCATGTCCATGTAGAATAATCGAGCCTCCAAAAACATAAAAACGTGTACGCATATATCAAGTAATTGAGGAAGCCTCTTTAATTATCAAAACATTATGCCTTGAAGTAATTCACTACTGATATGAAAAACGACCCAAAAGCTAAAAACTCTTTAACACCCACGGACTATTATCAAATAGTCAGCTCATCGAGCCATCGAAGACTCAAATTCGTAAGACCTCAATGAGGAAATTTCGAGCTCGTAAGACCTCAGTGAGGAAACATCAAATCCATAAGACCTAAACAAGGCATGCTAGATCTTATAAGTCATAAAAGGTTTAACCCCGATATTAGTGCTGAGGCTATATATTCAAACTTGTAAGAACCTAAAGAGGCATACCCTAAATATAGACGCCAAGGTCGTGGGGACTAAAGGCTACGGTCAAACATAAAGACTATGGTCAAACATAAAGGTGACGGACGAATTAATGCGGCTCATAGACGTCTGACTACCACCATAAAACAAAAAGCCTCCAAATACTTCAAAAAAAACTAGTTAATCAGGCTACCCTCGGCATAAGTAAAGGTGCTTCGATACTATCAGCTCTAAAAATTAAAAAGTCTTTTAAAAAATTCAACCTTCGATGAAAAGGTTTCGTGAACTCAACCATCAAGCGAGCTTTCAAAGGTACTCAACTAACATCACATATCGACTCATAATCCATATTCTCATTTGAGCCAACAAAGAGTAGCACGAACATAAAAAATGCCAAGGCATAATCAAAACTTCAAAAGTTTTTAGCCAAAATTAGAGGTCGTATCGACCCAATATAAAAAAAGACCTAAGGGCCAACACATAAGAGCTAAAGGGCCGGCCTAAAGAGCCTAAGGCCCAATACGTAAGAGCCTAAGGGCCAACCTAAAGAGCCTAAGGACCAATGCAAAAGAGCCTTTGGGTCAGCCTAAAGAGCCTTAGGGCTTTTATGTTGAAAACCTAAGGGTCAATGAGCCCAAGTAAAAATTTGACTGGAGGAGCTAACACCAAGCAGTCAATTATCAATAATTCATCGAGCATGAAAAATTGAGGGGGTTATATCATAAGTCACACATACCAAACTAGTTATCGATAACCATCGAAATTTAATCCAAAAGGGCAAAGGAAAACAAGAGAAGACAAAAACAAGAAATCCATATATATATGATAAAGTATCATGAAGATGTATTTACAAGGCCCACGCCTGGAGCCTTTACACAAGAAAGGAACAAATGAAAACCTAATCTACAGCCGGGGTTACTTTACCAGATAGAGCTCCCTCAATAGATATGCCTTTAACTGCTTGGTTCTCGACCCTAGAATGTCAACAACCTCATCCCCTATGGGGAGTTCACATTCATGGTCATCACCCTCTGAGCCACTAGTCGACGCGTAAGAACCTAAGGGCCAGCCTAAAGAGCCAATGGGACAATATGTATGAGCCTAAGGGCCAGCGTAAAGAACCCAAGGGCCAACGCATAAGAGCCTTTCAGCTAGCCTAAAGATCCTAAGTGAAATTATGTTGAAAACCTTAGGGTCAATAAGCCCGAGTCAAAATTTAACTCGAGGAGCTAGAACCGATTGATCAACTATTATTAATCACTCGTCGAGAAAGAAAACCTAAGGGGTTTATATCATATGTCCAACACACCAAACTGATTATCGACATGCATCGAAATTTATTCAAAAAAGTCAAAACAAAAACAAGAGATAACGAAAAGCAGAAATATATATGTATATGATAAAGTTTCACGAAGATGTATTTACAAGTCTCATGCCTGGATCTTTTACACAAAAAACGAACAAATGAAAACATAATTTACCACCAGGGTTACTTGATCAGATAGAGATTCCTCAAAAGATGTGCCTTTAATAGCTTGGTCCTCGACCACAGGAAGTCAACAACCATATCCCCTCAGGGACATCTCCTTCATCGTCATCACCCTCTAAGTGGCTGGTCGAACCACTATCTGAACCATCATCGGAGGAAATCAATGTTTCTTCTTCTTCCTCTAAAGCCTTCACCCTCTCAATCTCACAAAATAAATTTATTCCTCCTGTATATATATCCACGAGAGCAAGTCCCCGACATTTTAGTTGGGTGTACCTCAAGGCACGGGTCATTTTAGTCCTGTCCTCCTCAGACACCTTCTTGGCTAGAGCATTTGCAGTAGCAACATCTTTTTGGTACCAGGACATGAGCCCATCAACTTCGTACTTGGATACAGATAGCGCAACGACCGATTCAGCATAAACATCCTTGTACTTATTACTATTTGCCTTTGCATCTTGAAAATAATGCTCAGAGGAGATCAACTTTCCCTGAAGGGCACCTCTCTTAGAGGCTATCTCGTACACATGCTTCTTGAGTACGAGAATTGTAGTATCCCTGGTCCAAGCCCCTCCCTCATTAGGACATTCTTTCTTCTCAAGTTATCAAGATCAACCTAATGGTGTTAACGTCGAAGTAGGACAGGCATGCAAATAAAAACATCAAAAAATTATATTACCTTCTCAGCAAGATCAGTCCCTCTCGAGAAAATATCTTTAAACGAGTCTTAATGTCATGAAGATCTTCCTCCCTTTTTGTTAAAAGAGGTCTGAGCTTGCCAGCCTCTAACGACAACCTTATACACTCTTCCTCATAGTAGGTTGATTCAGCTTGCAACTTAGCGACAGCCCGATTGTAAAGCATTACAACCTCAAAGTGGGAAAGATCAGAATCAGAAAAGATGAGGATCGAAGCTCAAAGCGAAGTCGATGGCAGATAGCATGTTTGCATAGCCTCTGTACTTTCTGGAGAATGAGCGAGGCATTACGTTTGGGATTTTCTTCGATCCATTAAAGAATCCTTCAAACATGTCATTCTCCTAACAGACGCCCCCGCTTCGGAAGTCATTCTACTATTGGCATCCCGCATCTCCCTCTAAGAGAATGCCAGAAGAAATAAAGAGCCACCCACATCAATAACTATGGCTGGATCGATTGGAGTCTTTTCTTGCCTCTGAGGATCCACAGAGCGGGGGTCCCTTAATTCATCTAACAAATTCCCCTAATTCTTTCCACCGACTCCACGCATCATTTGGTCCCCCCTCGAGAGCCTCTTTGGCCCGAGGTGGTACAATATTAGAAACTCCTAGTTTGGATGCCTTTGACTCAGAAATGATCGTCTTAGACACACCCGAAGTAGGCACACTTCCCCTTCCCTCGGGAGATAATGGGGAGTCGTCCTTCTCCCCCGTCTCGAGAGCTCCTCACTGCTTCCGAAGTTAGGGCTGCTAAATGAACATCAGGCTTTTGAGCTTTTACCTTATTCATTTTTGTGGATTTGACCAGCGATTTTCTCTTTCTCTTCTTCTCATCAGCAAGTTTTGAGGTATCTGCCTCACTACATGAGGTTTACCTCATCAAAGAGGAATCTCCAATGCATGCACAAATATAACGGGCAGGTACAAAAAATAAGAATACGGTCAAGGTGTGCCTCCTATAACGAGTTAAAATGCGGCAGAATAAAAACCTCCCCATGAATTTTATCTACCCAACGGGCTCTGGACGAATCGCGTCACACGCTCTTAGCAAACGGGCAAGTCAGATCAAACCGGCGAACCCAGCCTAAAAGGTCCTTAACTGTGCTACGGTACCACTGAACAACTACATGATCGAAGGAAGTTAGTTCAAGAAGGAAAATGGCCCAGACAAGAAAAAGTATTTAATTAGTTTATTCACTTACGATTCATATTCCACTCCTCAGGGAATGGCATCCTTTCAATAAGAATGTGATCCGAGGTCCTAGCTCAGATAAAGCGACGCATCCACCCCGTGTCCATGCCTTTGTCGATACATGCAAAGAGAGCCTTTCGGGCCCAATATTGAAGCTTATTTAGACCGCCGCGGTAAAATCAGGGGTTATATATCATAATTATATGGTCAAGGGGAAAAGGTAACCCCTCGACCATGTCTACAAGGTACCTAGTCATGTATATAATGTCCTAGAATGAGGGATGAATTTTGCTGAGCGTCACCCGGTATTGTTTGCACAAATCAAGATTTATGGGATCTATTGATGGTGAGGATGGTTCCACAAGACCTATGGTAAAAGGATATGTATATACGCTATGGAAACCCGGTTAGTGTGTCATTATATCTTCCTCCCGAGAGGGAACATCCACTTGAACCACCTATCCCAACGGGAATCAGCTTTTACCTTCACAATGTCGTTTATCAGACTAATGTTTCCGGACATGGGTTTGCACCAGCCCGGCTTCAAAGAAGGCTTGTTAATCATGAAATTGGAGAATGTCTCACAGGGTTTAGGGATCCACTCCTCAAGACGAGGAGGCACTACAACCTTTTTCTTAGTCGAGCATGAGCACGAAGAAGCTTTATCACCTTGAGGAATAGTGACTTTGCCATTTCTACTGAAAGATTTCAAAGAAAGAGAGAAAAATTGGATAAGAAACGAGTGCATGAGAGAAGTAAGGAGAGCAATTGAAAGTTCGAAGATATGGTGAATACTAAGGAGTGAAGGATTGGAGTATTTATAGAGGCCAATAATGCGCATAGGGAAAAACCAAAGGACGACCAACCGTCATAATCGATTCGAGGCTTTTCGAGAGCCATGTGAACGTGACTCTTGAGCATCCCTTTTTGTCACATCAACTGCTCATGTCACGTATCAGACATAATGATAGATACATTGAAGAGTTGAAGAATTCAAATCATTCCTTCTTATTTCATTCTAAGGAACGCGAGGAATATCTGTATATGTCCAAAATTGAAGAGTTCGACTTTGGGGCTACTTTGGCACTCCACACCCGACTTCGAGAAGATCGAAGTGGGATTTAAAGGCAAATCCCGAGGTGCTTCCCACGAGGGGGCATATCGAAGGTCAATCTCGGAGCATATCAAGTTGGTGATTGTCATAGAAATGCGGGAAATCCCTGAGGTCACGAGATGAGAACTGATAGAGTTTGCTAGAATAGTATAAATCCGTACTAATCTATTGTCTGTCCGTACTAATAGCGTTTCTTCATCATTTATTTGGCATGTACTATATTTGGATTCATCTTGCCTGTATAAAGGAGATCCTTTGTCATTTTGCAAGGAAAGGATATGCTGAATAACATACAATATTCTCTGCTCCCTTTGCTAAAATAATTGTTCTTCACATTTATTGCTTATTCTTTCATTGTTTCTTCATTGTTCATTTATTGTTCTTTACTAATTGCTTATTATTAGCTGCTACAGACCATCTTAGAGGACTTCATTGTCATTATTTCTTTGTCAATAGCTCATTGTCAACTGCCCTAAAAAGGCGTCGGAGCCCCTCCCCTGGCTAGCTCGAGGCTCGATTTTATGAAAACTTTTGTTTATTTTCAATATTATCTTCATTTACACTTAGCATTTATTACCTAAAAACTACTGATAAAATAAATCACGTATTTTTAGAATCACAAAATGAAATATAATTATCATTACCATTTTCAAGGTAAACATCTACTAATTCGTGCCTAGTAGATTCTCACTTATGGGTGTGTTCCATGCCACGTTGATAATGCAGAGGCTATAGGGCGCTTAGGAAATATTAATTTTCTTTTTTTTTCAGATTGTGCCATAGATCTAAGTCGTAAGAAGTCAGTATGAAGCTTCGACCAGATTTTTTGTTCAATAGAGGCATATGTATCATAGTAGAGCTTTAAGACGTAGATGTAATTTCCACCTATGGTGAAGGGAGGTTATGAAAGAAACAGAAGATACGATGCATGATTGAAAGGTTAGGGAGGCAAAGGTGAAGAAGATACGAGATACTCAAGTACAAAAGTTTTTGAGTAGTTGAGACTTCAGATAGTGATTTGGGTTTTAGTTTAGTTTACAAAGGAGAACCTAGCAAAAGTTTTGTAAATTTATGAGTGAACATTCGAGGATGAATTTTCTTAAATGGGGAATGATATTACATCATGTACTTAATATTAGGATGAATCATAGTAATCCATATGAGCTTGAAAAGATTAAGACCATTCTTGAGATTTATATGAACCATGACTATGTTATTGTAAGATTCTGTAAGTTTAACAACCTTGGTACCTTTATATACATTTGGTATGGGATTTTTAGTGAAACATTTTTGTAAAAGAAAAAGTTCACAAAAAATTATTTTATATAGTTATTTATATTAAACTTTCGAAGTACTACAAATTATATACATAATATGAGAAAGTTTATGAGATTTTCTTTAATGAAAAGATAGATATTATTTTTTTTACAGGAAAGGAAGGTTATCTTTTTTACCATTTCATGAATTAAGAATACGAAAATTTGTACTTTTTAAATCAGATTAGGAAAATTAGTAGTTGATAAATGTGTATTTTTACATGGATGTTTTAATAAAATAATTGTGTATGTATTAATTTGATGTGGTACCATAATTTATTAATATTTTTAATAATTTAAAAGTAGTAAATTAGGATGAGAACAAGAAAATTTTTGAGGTTATAAGTGCTTACAATATCTATAACAAGTAATAAGTAAATTCATGAAGGTGAGAGGGTAAATGGAGTTGAAGAAAATGAGGTTGACTGAAGTTTGATATTTTGAGATAAATACAGTCTCAGATATAATCTCAGATATTAATAAATTAGTACGATGTAAGGTATCATATGATCATAATAATAAAATGTATAAAGTATATTAAAAGTGCTCACGTTTAAGTAGCTAAAATGACTAATCACTACATAGTAGGTGTACATGGATATAACTAAAGAAAAGATTCTCTTTTGTTAGCTAGTTGGATGCTTGACAACATAGATAAAAAATGTAACGCATGTGATGATTATAGAAACCTAAAATTCCATGTTTCACAAAACTTTTGGATGCAAAGTAAATCATTTTCCTTCTTTTTAATCCACTAGGCAAGTTCCTAGTGTTGGTTATTATATTAATAACAAAAAAGATAAAGAAATTACAACAAATAAAAAAAATACAAATAAGGGGTACAATAGCACCGGTAATGTCACCCATATAACACAACCGGGCTACCCTTATTGTACTAATCCTATCGAGACACAAAATAATTTCACTAGCAAGCATGCAAAAAGAAAGAACTTGCTAAGACTAAATGTTCAGTGATTATCACAGAGTTTATAGAAAACTCTGTGATGATATTACAGATGATAATACTTAAAAATGAAAATAATACAATGTAACAAATTGAGTCTTTGTCTTCTTTGTTGAAACTTGTGCATTCTCCAATTTGTAGCTCTTTTTCTTCTTCCGCTTTTTCAAATAATCTTCAAACTTTATTATTTCTTTTGGATTTATTTGACCTTGCGGAATTGGTAGGTACACTCGCCTTTTACTTTGCATTTCTCATTGGTGATTTCCTAAGGGCAACATCTTGTGTTGCTTTTCGATCGTAATTGTGTTCCCCTGCAATCCCAGCTTCTATCCCTTGTTCTAGATTTCCTATTTTTTGCGCTATGCAATGGCGACAAATCGTCTTTCCTCACTGCCGCTACCCCGGAGTTGATTTAGAGTAATATCTTCCTCACCTTCTTCATAAACATCTCTGCCTAAATTTATAGATTTTGGAATTTCTTGAGGAAAATCTAGTGATACCAAAGTGTTATCCTCTTTAGTGACCAAGATTGCGTTTCTTTGATTTTTGTTATTGGTGCTGGGCATTCTTCCAGTGCTAGCAACATTAGGTGCACTTGAATTTTTGAAAGGTATAGGACTTACCAATGCATCAAGTAACATTCTGCCATCCAAAGAGATTGTTGGTACAATTATTAGAGCAGTTGTGAGTGCATTTTCATTCACATGCTGCTGGCAACGTTCAGCAGTAGAAATAGATGAATTGAACTGCTGCTGCTGCCCATAATTTGTTGCTACTGCCTCTCATATCAGCCTGGTTTTAGTTGTGGTTATTTCTCCATGTTGATGCCTTGATCTAGGGATAAAATCTTGATTTGTTGCATTGAGCCTGCTTCCAGATCCTATCTTAGCGTAGCTACCTCCTTTTGGTATTGGAGACACTACTAATGTTATCTCTTCATCACCACTACATTTTTCACCATCGTCTGAAGAGTCATCCACAAAATCAATTGCAAAATCTTCTTCATCGTCGTATTCACATTGTTCAATCCACATTTTGGAAATTATTACTGGCTCCCTCACATTTTCTTTGACAATATCATTATCGTCTTCGTCATCCTCTTCACGTTGTCGTAACCAAAATTTGGATTTGATCACCTTTTGTTGGATAAGTTCATCATTGTTTCCAGTTGAGAGAGTAAGCTGCCCAGCTGCACCTTCAAACTCGCCATAGGATTCAATGGATTGTGAAGGGATTTCAAACACCGAAGTGTTCAAAGTGACCAAAGGTTGTTTTACCACAGATGAATTCGTCATCCTTGCCTTTTGTGTGTCGTTGATGATTTGTTGGATGTTAGGATTGGAAATATACATTTTAGGTGTATTGGAGTTGATCGCCTCAGTCGTTTGGGCAACAAAAGGAATAATGACCTTCGAAACAATTTGTCGACCATCTGTGTTCTTGGAATGTTGTTGTTGATTGCTACTGCCTGAAGCTTGAGGTTGGCCATTAGCATGTTCCTTTACTAGAGCTGTAGGTTTTGAAGAACTTTTCTTTTGTTTTACATTTTTTGGATAGCTACATTTTCCAGATTTTGAATCTGAATGTCCAAACACCTTTTCGCATTTTTTAGCAGCATCATTCTCTTCATATTCATGTTCAATGGTCAAGGCTTCAAAAGCATTTGTACACCTAATATTTTCTGATGTAAATTCCTGTTTTTTGGAATCATTAGCAGCCCTTTTACTAGGTGATACAGCTACCCAAACCTTAGCCACGTTTTGTTTTTCGCAACTTCCTTTGTAATTTGTGCAGTTGCTCCTGCTGATTTTTCCACTGGATCAAATAGAGAACCAACATGTTCAACACATGTTTTCTCTAGATTTGTACCTGCATCAATATGTCCTGTCCCTACTACTTTTAAATGGTTATGATTAATGTTTCCTTGATTCAACACCTCCTCATGCATTTGAGCAGTTCCAGTATTTTCCTATTGGCCAGCCCTATAAATTGGGTTTTCAAACAAATTCACAAATGCATCAGTATTTATAGGAGCCACACCCATATGTTGATTACCAGTTATAGTCAATGCAATAGTAGACTCCAAGTTGGAACATAGAGCAACAACATGTCCTACTATTACATCTGTTGCATTATTTTTGGCCTTGGTTTCTTGATCTGTATTAGTATTAGCCATCCCAGCAGCATTTCGATCATTTCAAACCTTTATACCAGTTGCACTTCCATCATTATGAGCATCCGAATTGGATTCCCAATTTGTAAAGCACCATCCATAGGCTGCACAAGCTTGCTTGAACTAGCCTTAGGAACACCAACACCTTTATTGATAGCAGCAGCCTTTTGTCGTCCTTCAACCTGCACATTCAGTATCTACTTAACATCATTTTCTTGTAAATCCTTAGATGGAACTGTAGAGATAAGATTGGTATTCAACGCAGTAAGATTGGCGTTGGATGGTTGATTAGAATTAGGTTCAACAATCCCAGAAACTTCTCGATCCCCAACTCCCTTCAATGCAACAGTAGACTCCAGATTTTGCTGCTCAATACTTTGAACTTGCACTGAAGCAACTACCAAATTCTGGGCAGCCCTCTATTCATTTAGGAGCTTCCTATCTTCCTTGCTCATCTCCTCAGACAAACCCAAAACTTCAGCAGGCAGTAGACGATAATTATCAACAACTTATTCTGTACCTTGCACATTCCTTGTTGTATTTTTGTTTAATCTGCGACATGATGTTTCATCATGTTATTGATGTTTACAACATTGACAATACAAAGGTAAGTTGTCATAAACAAACTCTTGAAAGAATTCAAGACTCTTTCCCGTCTGCTTATCCACAAAATGCAAACGCCCCTTCTCATGTAATTTGTCCATTAAATCAAGAATCACTTTGACTCTTGCAGTACTAGGAAGCGACTTAGTCTGGGTAGCTATGCCAATATCTATAGGCTTACCAACAACTGAAGCTATAAACAACAAAGCCTTCATTGCAAACAGCTCCGTTGGCAAATTTGGTAATGAAATCCAGACCACTTCCTTCGTGGTTTCTTAATTGACCTTAAAATCAAGGGACCATGGGAAAATTCGAGTTTGATGCTCCTTACCATTGAATTTGAAGTAGTTAACTGACCTCGCAAGTGAATTAACGAAATCTTCATGTTGATCCACTCTGATAAGCAATTATCAAGGTGCTAGTTGACCGATCAGACATTGTCCTTTGATGCCGAAAAATGTCGGTAGTACATTTGTTAAGGCTATTAAATCGGGTGCATTTGAAGAGAGCTTCACTACAATGGCTTGATTTAAACCTTCTTCTTTTGCGAAATCCATCCTTTCCTCCATTGAAAGCTTGATTGTTGGGACTCCGTGAATTATTTCCATTGGTTTCAACAACATTTGATTCAAATTAGTTGCAGCCTTCTGTTGGATCAATTGATTAGCATACGTTTGTTTTGAGTTGTCATTTGAGATCATACCTCCCACAGCCAAAGGCTGGGGAGAGGACGATGCATCCATAGTTCTTCAATACTCCATCAAGAAGAAAGAAAAACAGAATGAAAACAAAGAGCAGCGATGAAATCTACCCAGTTAACACGCTGCTACAGTAACTCGAATGACAAAATAAAAGATCTGATGCGATTGGCTAAAGATTTTAGGAATAAATCAGATGTGGGTTGTTCACAATCCTTAAGGTGTTCTTTTGGTAGCTAATTTGTGACCTTACCTTGCCGGATTCTACAACTACTACTAGAAAATTAGTAGAACTCATTTTAATTGAAAAAGACATGATTATTGAGAAATCTTTGTCGGCAACAAAGCAAAACTATTTCCTTTTCTCAAATTTCGACTGCTTCAATTTACGATGAAGACAATTGAACTTCAAGTTTCTTATAGTGTGTAACCCATATACCTGTTTCCCAATGATTGTGATTGAGGCGTGAAGGAGATTGTTTATGCATACAAGTAGATAGTTGGCCATAAAGGTATATTAAAGTTATCTCTTCTTTTTTTTTGGTATGATTCAAGTAACGATACGTAATCATAATGTTATTCCATAAGTGATCTACTCCTACCAGTTAAAAATGTCTATGTTACTCATTTATGTAAAATGATATTCATGCGTGTCTAAGTATGGTCCTAAGCATCTATTAATGTATTTGGTAAACATTTTAATGTTTATAATATAGTGATACATGCCTCTTCATGCTTTTGCCACCGTACTACAGCCAGTTGGGCAGTAATGCATATTCATTTACCACTATGCTACGGCCGGTTGGACAAATACATCTTCAATTACCACCGTGCTACGGACGCTTGGGCATACATGCATCTTTATTTATCACTTGCTATAGACGCTGGGGCGGTCATGTATGTACCACCGACCTAACCCCGGTTGGCTAGTTATCACCGGTTGGGCAGATATGTATCATTGTTTACTAGCAGTTGGGCAGTTATGTATTTACCATCGAGCTACGGTCAGTCAAACAGTTACCACTGATTAGTTTGGTAGTCATGCATCATAAGATATAGATAATAGTATAAAAAATATTATATATATATATATGTATATATATATATATATATATATATATAAGTATAATAAGTATGTTTGTACGGTGACACTTTAGAGATTCAGGTAGATTCTTATGTGTCCTTAATTAATATTGACTTATTGTTATGTTTGAGTTCTGCCTCATATACTTGGTGCATTATTCGTATTGACGTCCTTTTGTTAGGGATGCTACATTCATCGCTACAGGCATAGATAATCAGATTAATGAGCTCTCATAGTAGACGAGGTTAGCATTTACCAAAGGATCAGTAAGACTTTATTTCATTCGGAGCGCAGACGAGTCTATAAGTTATCGTATTAGAGTTTTTGCTACATACATATGGGTAGGATGGTACCAATACCATTTGTCCTCAAATAGTCTTAGAGGCTTTATAGATAGATGTTCATCTTATAAAGTCTGTCAAAGGCCTTGACAACCATATGTCATTTATTTTTTAAGAACGACGGTTCATTGATACAGGATTTTCCCTCTTATTGTTATACATTATGAGTTGTGTCCATGTTGGTCCATGATAGTTGGAGAAGAAAAACAAATGATTTATTGAGTGGTTTGCTCAAGCTACTATGACACTGGATGCCAGCCACGCCTCTCCAGATCTGGGACGTGACACCAAACACTTACCAAATAACTCTTACCCCTTCAAATGGAAATCAACCACAACATCCTCGAAATCAATAAGGTCATGGAGTACAACACAAGCTGAAACTAATTATGGAGAATCATTTGCCAGACACTTCAAGATGATATCAGGACACACTTGGGAGCCAGTTACCAAGGCCGACCATAAGTTTCTTCACTCTTTGGGTTTTACAAACAATATGAATCTGACAAACATCAAAGACGTGTGGGTGTTGAACAAAATATTCTTTAGATTCATAGATCGAGAAATTTACTAGTGGAATATTGACGAGTTCCAATGTGATCAAGCGACCTGGAAGAGTCTCTGGCCCCTGAACTTTTCCTTGGAATTATTAGAATTACTTGTCTTCCCGTAAAGGAAAGGGCAAATCAACATCAACCTAATGCCCTTAATCTTGAAAATTTTTTGAGGAAATCCCCAAGTCACCCTGGTTCCTATGATATTAGCAGAAACACTTTGCGTGCTGATGTTCAAAAGGGTATGACTGTTTCAAGGGCTGCAACCTACTACTCTAGATATGGGCCATGGATTATGTTTTTAGAGGTAGGCCACCACTGACTATTTTGTGGGCATCAACTACATGATCAGGAGTCATGATAAAAGGATGAGGCAATGGGAATCACTGCACAAGCAAGAGGAATGGACGGATATGCTGACCTACCTTAGCGGAGAATCGGTGAACTGGAATCTTTCGTGGTTAGGTGGCAGGGCAATTATGAGGACCCCCGTAAAATACTTCTTCGAGCTTGTCGGACATGAAGGTATTTAGCTAGTTACACATATGTGTATTGTAAGGAAATTTTATCTGATCCAAGATGTACCCTTTTGGTCGAGGACAACTCTATACGAAGATGACTACAACAGATAAATCCTGATCCCAAGGGTGAGGAGACTTCTACACGAGTATAATGACCTGATCATGATGCCAATGGCTTAGAATTCCTAGTGCACTCATATATACTTCATATAGATCAATGAAGATGATGAGCTGTCTTGACCAAGAATGGAAGGATTTGCCAGATTAAATGATCAACACCATCCCTGCACATATACCATAAGATTATGCCGCATTATCTCGTTAACACCGCCATGCATCGCCAAGTGGTTCCAGGGTCGGTTGACCACACGTTGCCTCCGCTAGAGGATGATTATCGGGTGATTTCGTACATGCAAATTGAATTAGAAACTGAACCGGAAGAGGATCTTGAAGAAGAGCTTGAGTACAACAACGACAAGTAGTAAGAAGAATTTGAAAAAGACCCTAGGAGAAGCCTGAGAAAGAGTTGAGTACATTAACAATTAGGAGGAAGAAGAATTTGAAGAAGACCCCAGAAGGAGCCTGAAGAAGAAGAAAAGCTTAGGAGGTGTCTCCGGGAATTATTATCAGTGGCTGGTTGATTACACTCTGTCATGCACCCTTTATGTTGTACCTGTTTACATTTCCCTAAGGGCAAAACTATGATTCCGTGTAATCATGTGAATGTTGAAAGACAATGTTGTAACCATCTCCGGATGTTGATATGTCAAAATCTGATTGTTCGTCAAACATTTGCGACATAGGCTTACCTTCGGCAAAGAGAGTCCCTCACATATTAGGAAGTGCGCTTATTCGAATATAACTTCTCTATGTGCACATATTTGGGTAGACACTGAAACTAACATCTCTTTTTTAACTTATTTTCTCGCTTTATTTCATTATTAATATCCTTCTGAAAATAGATCTTGGTTTGTGTTGATACATAAAATTCGCTAAACCACCATACAATTTGAGATCAAAATGGAGGATGTATGCAACCGAAGATTCGACTAAAAATGTTTTTCCAATAATCGACAACCAAGGACAATCAAGCGGGAAAAATGATACACGAAATGATGAGCACGTTTCTAGAACGACATAGGAAATGGATAACTAAAAGAAAACATATAGCATATTCGGGACCTGGCAACACTTGGGACGTGACAAGGCTTTCACAACCACCCTGTGCCCCTCACTAGCTCAATCACTGATCACTTTCCTTCAACTACCCGACAAATAAACAATACTCCATCCGAAGTCACTACAAACCCTACAACCCATGTTAAACCACCAGAAACCCCGCAAATCCACCAGGTCACTCTATACAAATCCTTTACATCCAAAACTATCTCCAAATGCCATAAAACGTACCGACCACCACCAACATAGTTCATACACCTTCCCATGACAACGACACTTTTGCCAACAATCAGACACATCCTATACTTGCAACACACGCCGCCACACATGAGCAGTATATTACACCTGTATATGCCATTTCAAAACCTACCATTACAGCGCGTGTCATGGTTAGAGTGCCATACGACATCGATTAATATACTGAGTTGAAAGAAGCAAAGTAAAATGAAGAGGAGTCAGTGTTAGAGAATTTGCGAGTGTTGAGAAAGAACATGAAGAATCTCGAGGGAGCGAGATCCTGGATTATGAGGACTTGTGTATACATCTCCTTATTCATATGCCCGTAGGGTATAAGCCTCCAAAGTTCATTATCTTCGAAAGAATAGGTAATCTCATGCGCATTTGAGGGCCTATTGTGACAAATAGGTCGGCAGAGGAAGAAATGAATGTTGGGAATGAAATTATATATAAGGAGTCTAAAAGGAGAGGCGCTCACTTGGTACACCCGCCAAGAGCTCAGGAACTGGAGAGAGTGGCAAGATATGGCAGATTATTTTATGAACCGTTTCAATTTTAACACAGAGATCACTCCGAACAGGTTCGTGCTAATAAATTTGCAGAAGAAAACCTTAGAATCTATTTAAGAGTATGCTCACCGTTTGAGGTCAGAGGCTACCAGGACCCGACCACCGATAGATGATAATGAGCTAACTGAGTATTTCATTATGGCGCAAGAGGGAATTTACTTTGAAAAAATGATTGGTATGATGAGACAGAAATTTCCCAAACAGGTTTGATGGGAGATTTTTTTGGAAGAAGGCATCAAATTAGGAAAATCACAGTCAATGGCCACAGTGACAGCTGCCAGCAATGCAATTCAATCCTGTTCTATAAGTAGTAGGAACAAGAAGGAAAAGATATCAACATTGTTCCCTAATATTAGTCCTGTCCACCTCATAGAAACAACTCCTATCCCATAAATAGTCATCCTCCACATCAACCTACCTACGCTCAGTATACGACACCCAGCCGTACTACAATGCTCAGCCTCAAAATAATCAACCCCGATCCAATATAAATCCACACCTACCACGGCCATATGCTCCAATACAAATAACCACTTATCAAAATCAATCCGCATATGCATTTCTAATCCCACCACGGCCAGAGGCTCCAATACAAATAACCACTCAAAATCAATCCGCCAATGCATCTTTACCACGCCCAAAATTTGAAGAAAGATATTCCAGAAACTACACTCAAATTTCTAAACCCTTAGACTAGTTGTTTGAAAGATTGGAGAGAGCCGATTTAACATACCCAGTGGAAGGAAGAATTCCCGACGAACCCTCTAAATATTTTGATGCAACTAAACATTGTGAGTACCATTCGGTTATTCCTGGGCATGATACTAAGGATTGCTTCGGACTAAAGAATTAAATTGAGCTACTGACTAAGAGTGGTTCCATTCAAGGCACCACGTCTCAACCGAATATGAATCACAATCCACTGTCGAACTATAAAATTCGAAGGACCTAACACGATTGCGTTGGATGAGGATTATGATCTGAAGGGGACCATAGTCACAACTGGAAATGCCGAAGATGCAAGAGTTCCACAACGAAAGACTACATTGATTAAGTGGAGTAAGTGTGCGAAGAAATACTACCAGTGCGTCCTTAGCATCAACCATTGGGAAGATGGTTCAAGAAAACATGATTTCTTTTGGAAGGGATGAACTTTCGGTAGAGGGTATGGATCATAACAAAGGAAGTGGTGTCTTGAGTGCGGGGATAAACTAGTGTCTCGAGTGCTTGTTGATAGAGGATTAGAAGTGAATATTTCCCCGTTCTATACACTACGATAATTGGGTATACATTTAAGGATGGTGAAAGAAAGCCATGTAAGAGGGAGGGATTTCAATGAGTCATAGGAGGATGTTAATGAAGAGATCTACTTCGCCGTGCAGATTTGACCTGTTTAGTGTTAAAGTATAATATGTAATTTGTAAATTGTATTAGCTAGAAGTCTCTAGATATATGAGTATAATATCAAATTATGGAGTTCTCTAGAATATTAGAGAACATGTTTGGAAAAATATCTATATAAGTAAAATATCTAGAGTCTAGAATAATGTAGAGCTTGAGAAATATCTCATGTATGTGGAAAAATCTAGAACTATCCAACAAGTCTATAAATAGCCATGTAATCCATCATTTGTAAGGGATCAATAAGAAGCATTCAAAGTTATTCCCATAACATTTTCCTACTCTAACAATCTAATATCTTCTTGCATACACTTAACCCCAACAAATTTGGTATCAGAGCATGGTTAGCCTTGTGTCTCAACACTAGTTCTTTAACATGGCAACATCATCACCATCCGTGTTCAACTATTCACAGAATCTTGTCACAATTTTTTATGGAGATAACTATGATTATTGCAGCCTCCAAGTGAAGACTCTTTTTATTTCTCAAGATCTTTCGGAGCTTGTACAAGATGGCTATGATGGACCCGATGACTTGGCTAAGCTTGCAACATGGACGGCGTCCAAGCAAAAGGAGTTCACGGAAAACAAGAAGAAGGATGCAAAGGCACTTCTATTTATTCAATAAGGGGTAAGTAAAACTGTCTTCCCTCGTATTATGGCAGCCAAAAGTTCAAAACAGGCTTGGGATATTCTTCAAAAGGAATTTTAAGGCTCCTCTAAGGTAATCTCTATCAAACTTCAATCTTTATGGAGAGAATTTGATAATATATCAATGAAGAATGATGAATCAATGAAGGTATTTTTGATAGAGTTACCGCACTAATTATTCAAATTAAAATTTATGGATATGAAATTAAAGAGAAGAAAATTGTTGAAAAAATATTACGTAGTCTTCCTGCAAAATGGGATCATGTCGTTGCTGCGATTGAAGAGTCTAAAGATTTATCCTCTTTAAGTTTTCATGAACTAATGGCTTCTTTGGAGACACACGAGCTTAGAATGAACAGATTTTCAATTCAAGAGGTAGAGCAGGCATTTCAATCAAAGCTTATTCTTTCAAATGAAAAGGTTGGAGAATCGGAGAAGGGAGATCAAAAGAATAAATTCCAGCAAAATCGCAACTTTCAACAAAGGAAGTTTGAATACAAAAATCAAGGCCGAAAAGGAAGGTTTGTTAAAAATAATTTCTCAAAAGGTACGTATTCCTCCCAGTGTCGTATTTGTGGAAAATCAAATCACAATAAGCAAGATTGTAAATTTAAATGCAAAAGGTGTAAAAATGCTAATCACTCCCAAGGAGATTGTTGGTATAATAAACCTGACGAAGCTAACTTTACGGAAGCATATAATCTATTCTATTCATGGTTTAATGTTGATTCGGATGCGAAAGATATTTGGTATTTTGATAGTGGTTGTAGTAACCATATGAAAGGGAACAAGAATAACTTCGTCAAGTTAAACGAAGACATGGATTCTCAAGTAAAGCTTGGAGATGGAAAAATTCATAAGGTTGCAGGTAAGGGAGTGATAGTTGTAAAAACCACGGGAGGTAAGATCAAGTTTATTTCTGATGTTCTGTTTGTTCCGCGCCTTACACAAAATTTATTTAGTGTGGGACAATTGTTGCAAAAAGGATATAGAGTAATTTTTATCAAAGATGAAAGTATAATTATTGAGGAAAAGAGCAATCAAGAAGTGACCAAAATTAAAATGTCTCCGAATAAAGTTTTTCTACTTAACCTGCCCATGGAGACTCTTGCACTAAAATCATATGTTGAAAATGATCAATCTCTACTATGGCATCTAAGATTTGGTCACTTAAATTATAGAAGTCTTGATTTATACAAAAAGAAAAACATAGTGAATGGGGTCCCACACATAAATAAGAAAGGAAAACTTTGTGAAGGTTGTATATATGGGATAATGCATAGATTACCCTTCACAAAAACATCATGGAGAGCTAGACGCCCTTTGGAATTGGTGCATGCTGACGTATGTGCCTAAACTAAGACTCCATCATTAAATGATAAAAGATATTTCTTACTTTTTGTGGATGATTATTCTAGAATGATGTGGGTTTATTTTCTAAAAGAAAAGTCTGAAGTTTTCTCAAAATTTGTTGAGTTAGAGCTTTTGTTGAAAAGCAAAGTGATCAAAGGTTAAAGATACTGTGGACTGATAGAGGAGGAGAATTTGTTTCAAAAGAATTCAATGAATATTGCAAGGTCAAAGGAATAAGGAAAGAATTGACTGTGAGATATACTCCTCAACACAACGGGGTTGCAGAACGGAGAAATCGCTCCATAGTAGAGATGGCACCGAGTATGTTAAAAGGTAAGCATCTTCCTAACAAACTTTGGACTGAAGCGGTCTCTATTACGGTCTACATCTTAAATCGTTCACCCACAAAAGTTGTTCCTAACAAGACCCCCTACGAGGTATGGCATCCAAGAAAAGCAAATGTAGATTTCTTTAAAGTATTTTGGATGTATTGCCTATGCTCATGTTCCAGTGCAGACCAAAAATGAAAATATTGATGAGAAAGGTGAAAAATACATTTTTATTGGCTATAGTAATGAATCAAAAGCCTACAGACTCTTTGATCCTAATACTAACAGGCTGGTGATTTCAAGAGATGTCATTTTCGATGAAGCAACATCATGGAAATGGGAGAAAAGTCAAGATGCGACTCCAAAAATCCTTGAAAAAGAAGATAAAGAATCTCCTACAAATGAAGGACCAAGCATGGAGGAATCTTCGGATACAGACTCACCATCAAGAAAGGTACGTTTTTTACGAGATATTTATGATTTATGTAATGTGGCATTTTTCTCTTGTGAACCAGAGAAATTCAAAGAGGCTATAAAAGATGAAGGTTGGCAAAAAGCCATGGACGAAGAAATCTCTATGATTAAGAAGAATAAAACATGGGAGTTGGTGGATCTTCCACAAAATAAGGAGGTCATTGGTCTTAAATGGGTTTATAAGACCAAGTACAGCGAAGACGGCACGATTCATAAGCTAAAAGCTCGCTAGTTGCAAAAGGCTATTCACAGCAACCGGGCATTGATTTCAATGAAACATTTTTCCCCGTTGCTTGAATGGAGACGGTTAGAACTGTGTTAGCACTTGCTGCTCAATTAAAATTGAAGGTGTATCAACTAGATGTTAAATCTGCGTTTTTGAACGGAGATCTCAAAGAAGAAGTGTACGTCGAGCAACCACAAGGCTATGTCAAAGGGCAAGAAAGAAAAGTGTATCGTCTTCGTAAGGCTCTATATGGACTCAAGCAGGCGCCTCGAGCATGGTATAGCAAGATTGATAGTCACTTTCGCAAACACGATTTTGAACGAAGTCCAAGTGAGCCCCCTTTATATCTCAAGAAGCAAGGTGCAGATTTTCTTATTATTTGTCTTTATGTTGATGATCTTATTTATTATGGCCTGAATATAAAGTTGGTAGAATATAAAGGCAATGATGCAAGAATTTGAGATGACAAATTTAGGCCTCATGAGATATTTTCTTGGCATCCAAGTAAAACAACGTGAAGGAAAAAATTTATAAGCCAAGAAAAATATTGTGACGATTTATTAAAGAAATTTCATATGACAAAAAGTAAACCAGTTGCTACACCAGCTGCTTTGAATGAGAAGTTATCTCTCAACGATGAGGCACAAAAGGTGGATCCATCAATGTACAGAAGACTGATTGGATCATTGATTTATCTCACAAACACTAGACCCGATATAATATATGCGGTAAGCGTGCTATCTACATTTATGAGCAATCCAAGCAAGCTACACTACGCATCAACAAAAGGAGTTCTTAGATATTTGAAAGGCACAAAGACGTTTGGAATAAAATATGCTGCAGAGGAAAACAATTCTCTTGTTGGCTACACCGACAGTGATTGGGCAGGATGCGTTGATGATCGTAGAAGCACTTCGGGATATGTCTTTGCTTTGGGATCAAAAATAATCTCCTGGTCATCAAAGAAACAACAAACCGTGGCATTATCTTCGGCGGAAGCAGAGTACATCTCAGCTGCTAATGCGGCATGTGAAGCAGTGTGGCTTAGAAGAATACTCCTTAACTTGGAGTAAAGAAAAGATGGTCATACAACAATTTATTGTGAAAACATGTCGGCAATTGCTATGACAAAAAATCCTGTGTTTCACGCAAGAAGCAAGCATATAGAAATTCGTAACCACTTCATCAAAGAATTGGTTGAAGACGGAGAGATTGAGCTGAAGTTTATCAACACCAATGAGCAGCTGGTGGACATCTTCACAAAAGCGCTTTCAGTGGACAAATTTATTCACTTTAGAGATAAGTTACAAATTACAAATTAAGAGGGGGTGTTAAAGTATAATATGTAATTTGTAATTTGTATTAGCTAGAAGTCTCTAGATATATGAGTATAATATCAAATCATGGAGTTCTCTAGAATACTAGAGAACACGTTTGGAAAAATATCTATATAAGCAAAATATTTAGAGTCTAGAATAATGTAGAGCTTGAGAAATATCTCATGTATGTGGAAAAATCTTGAACTATCCAACAAGTCTATAAAAAGCCATATAATCCATCATTTATAAGGGATCAATAAAAAGCATTGAAAGTTATTCCTATAACATTTTCCTACTCTAACAATCTAATATCTTCTTGCATACACTTTACCCCAACATTTAGTTCCCATTACTGTTTCAAGTAATGGAAATGTTGTCTTCATACAACTAGTTGCTACGTAGGCTTTGGACACATATGGAAGGGGTAGTCATTTCCACTCTCTATCAATGTATAAAGTTCGAGTAGAATTACGGACAAATTGTAATACACATGGAGTGGAACCGGTCAGCTTACCTAGAGCATGCAGTCAAATTAATAGAAGGATTAGATGGGGTCTCCTTTCATGCAGTCGAGATCATGCATGCAACAGAGATGAAGAAGAATGAAAGCATGATGGCCGAGAACCTCTGGCATGAGATTGAGCTCTTAGAGAGATAAAAGAAGATGAAGTCTGAGAAAACAGAAGTGATCAACTTCGGAAATAAGGAAGGCGTGACAGAAGATCGATTCAGTATCCATTTGAAGGCCGAGCAAAAACATGAAAATTAGAGCTCCTCCGACAATAATTGATGTATTCACCTTATCATATGACGACATGCTCAAATTAAGTATTGACATTATTTACCACTGGTTGTCCAACAATCCCGCCAGACCACCAGTCAAGAAAAAAAACATAAAATTCAAGTCAGATTTGAGTTCAAGGATAAAATAAGAAGTCACCAATCAGATAAAGGAAAATGTAGTGAGATACTCCAATTATCCTACCTAGTTGAAAAACACCGTACCAGTACCAAAGAAAGACAAGTCGATTAGGATATGTGTGGACAATTGAAATATCAACAAGGCTAGTCCAAATGATGATTTTCCTACCAAAATCTTTATTGGCAATTTCATGAAGTATGAATTGTAGTCGTTCATGAATTATTTTGCTGGGTACCACCAGAACATAATGCAGGAAGAAGATATGGAGGAGACGGTGTTCACTATGCCATGGGAGTTTATTGACGTAGGGTCATGCCTTTTGGTCTTAGTTCCTCTCGATCCCGAGATACCGCAGTTACTATACTTGTTCGTTCTAGATAATGCATTTTGATGCGTGTTTGGACAATCAAGACTGGAAGAACAGAGCAAGCTATCGATTACCTGAGTAAGAAGTTTAAACCATATGAAGCCAGGTATAATTTGTTAGAATGGACCTGCTGCGCTTTGACTTAGATCACTCAGAAATAAGGCATTACATTTCCGCGTACACCAGACATTTGGTATCTCGTCTCGACACGCTCAATTACATCTTCCAGAAGAGAATGCCAAATGGGAAAGTTGGCCAAATTGGTAGATTCTTCTCAGTGAGTTCAACAATGCGTACGTGACACATAAAGTTATCAATGGGCAAGCATTGGCCAATCACCTCATAGAGAATCCCATAGACTAGGATTATGACCCACTAACTACATATTTCCCTGACAAAGATGCGTTGTTCATAGGAAGGACATTACATAGTCATACCCCCAGTGGATAATGTTCTACGAGGGTGTAACAAATTTTAAAAATTTAGGGATTGGGGCAGTACTAATTTCTAATTAGGGACAACATTACTCGCCTCCTGCCAAGATAAGGTTCCCTTATACAAATAATATGGAAGCATGAATCCTTGCGCTAAGAATGGCAATTGACATGAACATCCAAGAAGTTCTGGTCATAAGGGATTCTGATTTGATAATACACCAAGTTCAAGGTGAATGGACCACCAAGAATGTCAAGATCCATAACTACCCGCACTGCGGGAAAGAGTTGTGCAAGAAATTTGTTGAAATTATGTTCAAGCATGTTCCCAAAATTAGGAATAAGTTCACCCATGCACTTATAGCCTTGTCATCTATGATCCATAATCCAGGCAAGAATTACATCGACCCCATGAATGGTTTTACTTTAGCCACAAATTTGTGGACACTACATTAATTGTTTCACTTAGCCAAGAAAATTTTAAGAGCCGGATACTTTTGTATGACCATGGAAAGTGATAGTATATGTTATGTGTAGAAATGTCAGCAGTGCCAAATTCACGGGGATTTAATCCGGGTTCCACCTAATGAGCTGAATGTAATGGGTTCTTCTTTGTTGTTCGCCGCTTGGGGCAAGAACGTGATTGGTCCTATAGATCCCGCTGCATCAAATAGACTCTGTCACGACCCAAACCGATGTGTCGTGATGAGTGCCTAAGTACTACCTATCGAATACCCCTGAGCATGCGCCCAAGATATATACATGAATAACATCTATTAAGTTACGAGAACAACATACATGAGGAAAACTTGCCTAAAATGGATATGTACATATGCATAAGGAGTACGTAAGGTGAACCGACAAAGCTGTTATGGATAACTACATATCCAAAACTTGAAGTTGATAAGGTCATATACTATCCAACTGTACATACTGTCTACAAACCTTTAATAGAATATATAATTGTACAAGGACGAGACTGGGCAACGTCATATATATATATATGAATACAGGCATATCATAAAAATATCAAAAGAAGCTCCAGATCAAATGGAGCACGCCAACTCTCGCTGATAAAGGATCCTAAGAAGGGGGACCATCAACTTGTCTACCTACACCTGGGGGCTTGGAATGCATGCCCCGAGAAATAGGGCATCAGTAAGAATAATGTACTGAGTGGTGCGTATATAACGATATAACTTTTTCCTATATCCCATATCCCATATACCTATATATATATATATATATATATATATATATATATATATATATATATATATATATATATATATATATATATATAAATGCTAGAAGCAATCTTGGCTAAAACTCTTTCTCAATAATGTTACTATGTTCCTTGTCTGAAACTTTTCGCAATAACATCTATGTTCCTTTTTTAAGAGATTAGAAGATAATTTTGAATTAGGAATCTTATGTTTAACTATTAGATGGACCCCACATTTCGAGCTTAGTGTCACATAATTTCTTCAAGTGTGACACCTTTACATCTCTTTCAAGAGTCATAAAATGAAAAGGAGGGGTTGCTGCCATGTTGGGAAGGGTAAGTCTTATCCCAAATTTATTAATTAATTACCTACTAATTTTAATTAATTTATTAATTTCCCATTAACCAATAATCCACGCAGTTAAGAATTATCTCAAATTATCCAAAATACTATTAATGTTTAATACACTTTATATACCATACTATCGTGATCATAGGGTACCTTGTATGACACTAATCCATAAATATCGGGTATTATAGCTTAGACTATATTCTATCCCATATTGAAAAACTTCGACAAAACTCACTTTCTTTGATTCGTTAAGCTTTTAACCTTCGTGGCACTTACGTATTTCTTATTATAAATAGCATAAAAGCTTATAACTCAAGATAATCTCATTCCCGAGTCTACATCGATTGCGATGAAACTTTTACGTACAAAAACACGATATGTAACACAGACATGGTTTCATCTTAATAGCCATAGACTACTTCACCAAACGGATCAAATCCTCTAAATACAAATTTTTCACGAATAAGGTGGTGGTAGCTTTCTTCCAAAACCACATAATCTGCAGATTCGGGATATCAAAGTTAAGCGTCACTGATAATGCACCAAATCTCAATAGTGATCTCATGAGGGAGATTTGTGAGATGTTTAGGATCATCCACCGCAACTCCACAGCCTATAGGCCACAAATGAAAGGAGCAGTCGAAGAAGCCAACCAAAAGCATCAAAAGGATCTTACAATAGATAGTGGAAAACCATAGGCAATGGCATGAGAAGCTATCCTTCGTCTTATTTCTTTAGTGCACCACTATGTGAAAATCCACCGGGAATAGACCATATAAGTATGTACATGGCACTTAAGTTGTGATATCTATTGAGATCGAGATGATGTAGAAAGGATACGAGTCAGGATGGAACTACTCATGCTCATCAATTAAAAAAGAATGGACACAATATGCCATGGTCAGCTATGCCAAAATAGGATGGCCAACCCATTCAACAAAAAAGTACAGCCTCAGAAATTTACACGGGGGCAGTAAGTTTTGAAGAAAATATTCCCTTATCAGGAAGAAGCCAAGGGAAAGTTCGCACTGAATGCAAGGTCCTTATGTGGTCCATCGATTGTTATCGGGAGGAGCATTGATCTTAGAAGAAATGGATGATAGAGTCATCATGAAGGGCATCAACTCAGACGCAATCAAGATTTACTACATTTGAAGACAGTAGAATTAAGGGTTGGTTGTAATAGAACTACGCTTGACTTGACTTCCCACAGTTAGGTGTGTAGGAAACCCACGAAGCGTCTGGTTTCCCTCCCTATTTTTAAAATAGAAAATCCAAATATTATTTTATATATACTCGGAACTTTGCCAAGACTTAATTTCCTTTGGCATGAAAATGTAGACAATCTACATCGGATTTAGTCATCCTATTGTAATTGAACTACATTTTGGCCCGATTCGATTTGGATACGCAGGAAATCTGAGTCAGACTCGGCCACTTCATTTCCGTTTTTTATCATTTGAAGCTATTTTAATTGACCAGATTCCAATCATTATCCTCAAACTACCTTCTGATCTACTTTTGTTCTTATATGTAGGCAACCTGAAAAGGTTGAGTAATAACCCTAGGAAGCCTTTGTAATGCATTTATTATTATAGGACACGATTGCAACGGCAAGAACCTACGTCATTAGGGGCATCTTCGGGAATCATCACCAATGGGATAGAGCTAAGGCTGTATCCGATTCCGGTTCTGGGTCTATTTGGGTCTGCGGTTCCCGTTATGGCGGTTCCGGTTCTGGCGGTTCTGAAGGTGGAACCGGCCCGTGACGGTTCCAGATACTATCCGGTTTCGGTTCTGGCGGTTTCGGTTCTGGTGGTTCTGAATTTTTTTTTTAAAATCAATATCTTGTATAGTAGTCATTAGTATATTGTAGAATATATTTTATATGGTGTACTATGTTATTAGTATAGTATATATTGTGTTTGGTAATTAGTATATATTATGTATAAGTAGTGTATATTTTGTATATGAGTAGTATATATTGTATTTAAGTAGTATATATTGTATATAAGTAGTATATATTGTGTTGTAGTTAGTAATTAGTATAAATTGTATATAAGTAGTATATATTGATAAAAGAATGTTGTCATTAGTATATTGTGTTGTACGTTATATATTGTATGTTATATAAATATTCAAGGATTGATATAGAAGTAAAGACAAAGAAATACTGAGACAAAAGATATTCAAGGATATGATAAAGAGCATATTTATTGACCAAAATGGCATATCTTTCTTAGTCTTCCTTCCCCAAATGGAATGAGCACAACATGGTACTAATACCACCATTAAAAGGAAAAAAACTAAAAGAAGACGTGCCAATGCACAAGTTACATCATAATTTATGCATTATTTCTAACAAATCTCATAAAACCTTCAAGGTTTGGAGGTGGTTGTGTTGGCGGTGGTGGAAATGAAGCTTGTTCATCACCACTTCCTGGTGAAGTTGCTTCCTCAGCAAGTTCTGCTATCATTTCTTCATACGCCTCATCTATTTCTGGTTGTGAGTCTGCTAGGCCAAAGTTCCTTCTTTCTTCGCGGATCCAATCTCGAAAAAGCACTGATTTTTCCAAGCTGTCCCTCATCGACGCTCTGTGATCACCTATTTGTAGTCTTGCTTGACTAAAAGCGCTCTCCGATGCAACAGTTGACGCTTGAATTGATAGAACATCCCGAGCCATCCTTGCAAGAACGGAAAAATGCTTTTCCCTTGTCTTCCACCATTCTAAAAGGTCGAAAGAGTCGTCTGGATTCTCCTTTTCTAGTCCCTGTGACAAATAAACTTGAAGCTCATTTAGATGGGAAATTTCATCTAAATTATCACCTTGAGTACCCCTGAACTCCGTCCACGATTTAAGAACTGTTAAGCCAGCAGCTCTTTTAGACGATTGTGATGTAGACGAAGTAGGGGTTGGAATATTAGGCCTAGTATGCTCTAACGCCTGTTTATAAGCATTATAAACAGTTTGAGCATTAACTTTAATTGATGCTTTCGCATCAGCTAGTGTAGCAATTTCTACTTCTGAAAGATCAAAAGATTGATAAATAGTAGAATACCAAAAGTGAGAACCTCCAAATTTCATAGTTGGATTTAACATAGCAGACACACCAAAAATAGGAGGGATTGGAAAAAAATATTTTTTAAACTTCTTTTTCATTTCAGTTATTCCAAGTTCATAAATGTCCCCTCCCTCGCTAAAAACAACAAACTAATTAGCAAGTGCGGCAATATAAACTAAACTGTTAGAAATAGTCAGATAATATTGGCCAGAAAAAGCATTTGTAGCCACATGAAAATGTTCTAAAAAATCTAAAAGAATTTTAACGTTAGTCCAATCTTGTTTAGTTAGAATTTCATCATCTTCCTCACTACAATCCCGAGAATTATACGTAGCGTTAATTGGGTTTCTATATACATACGCTACTACTAAACTTTCGTACATGTAATTCCACCTAGTCGGGCAACGTTTAGGAACCTTTCTTTCTCTAAGGCCATATTCGTCACACTTTTTAAAATATTCTCTAAGTCTACTTCTACGGTTTGAATAAAATAGTCAATTAAGAGCTATTTTAACCTTTTCAATTTCTATGTATAATATTCGCATACCATCACCAACAATTAAATGATAAATATGACAAATACATCTAACATGAAAAATATTAGTAAATGCAGGATTAAGTGTTCTTGTTAGCATACCTGTTGCACTAGTGTTGCTAGAAGCGTTATTCATAGAAATTGACATTATTCTATCACTAAAGCAAAAATATCTGCATACATCTGAAACAGTGTTAGCTATAAACCTACCCGTGTGCCGTGAATTAATTATCCTATATGCAATTATTCGTTTTTGCATTGTCCAGTCTTCGTCTATCCAATGACTTGTTACGGTTAGATAATCACAGTCATTTCCACTTCTACCAATATCAGTTGTAGTAGAAATACGATTAGTTATATGAGTAAATAAATAGCGTAAGTATTGTTCATATTCATGCTTGTATTTATAAATATCGACCTTAACTATTGCGCGAGGACAACCTTTTTACGTAGGATTAAATATACCTCTAATATAATGAATCCATGCAGGATTAGAAGCAAAAGAATAAGGCAAACACATAACAGTAATCATTTTCGCTAATTCTTCCCGATCCTTATTTGGATCGTAATATAAAATACCTCCGGTGACTGTGTTTATTCCTGGTTGAACTAGATTTGAACCAGTACTTGAGTTAGCTGTAGAATCAACACTTGTCCTCCCCTCTTGTTGCGCTTTCAATTGCAAAAATCTAGCCTTATCGTTAGGGTGTTATTTTATATGCTTAACTAAACTACCCGTGCCGCTACGATCTCCAGTAACCTATGAACAAGTAATTTCCCACAAGATTTACACTTAGCCTTATCTTGTTCTCTTAGATGAATAAAAAATTTCCAAACTAGTGATGTTTCTGTACGTTTATGAGGTTGTCTACTAAAAGTGGGAGTTTGTACAGGTGGGTGTGCCGGTTCATTACCTAAGTTATGAGCAGGACTAGTAGGTGTAACATCTAAATCTACTGGAGCTTGGGTTTCATCATCATCATCATCATCCTCTAATATAGGTGCATTAGGATAAAGAGCATTCATAATATCATCGTCTATTCTATCACCTACTGCTACATCATGTAGAAAATCAATATCGCTAAATTGAAAAGAAGGGTGATCACTATCAAGGATTCCAAAGGGTTCATTAAGACATCTAGGTTGGCTACTACTTTCAACTTGCTTATCTTTTCTAGGTCGGGGAGCCGGGGGAGGGGTAGTATTTTGGCCACTACTTTCACCGGTTTTAGCTTTTCCTTTACCGAACATTTTTTTTCAACGAAAATGCCATAATAATTATAATTAAGCAAACTAAAAACCCAAAAAATTACTATTAGCACGTAAGAGTTGAAACGAGTTACCGGATTGACGAACAACTTCTTGAAAATTGAAAATCGTTGAACTTGAACACTTAAAAACTTCAATTCAACAACTTCACAATTTTTCACGAATTTGCAACAATAAATTAAGCACTTGCACTAGAAAGATTGTAAGAGAGCTTGAGAGAGATTGAGAGATATTGATTGAATTGGTGAATAAAAATGAAAGAATGAGGGGATATTTATAGTTGAGAACTGGGAAATAGTGTAATTATATAATCTTTGGGGCCAAATGGCTAATCTTTAAACTTTCAAACGGCTACTTTTTGCAAAGAGCCATTGCTGAAATAATTTTTTAAAATTTCTTTTTTTTTTTGAAAAATGCCCGTTGGGAACCGGCAGCACCGTCTGGAACCACCAGAACCGGTCCAGAACTGCCAGTCGGTTCCGGTTCTGGCGGGTCCGGTTCTGCCGGTTCCCGAGTATAGAACTGAATTATCACGGTCCCCTGGAACCGTCGGAATCGGGCCACCGGAACCGACAGAACCACCAGGGCCATGATTCCGGTCCGGTTCCAGTTCGAAACCGTTACGCCCAACAGCCTTAGATAGAGCCATCTCGAAACAACATTCGCGTTGAAGGGATCTTCTAAACATGTCATAATCTGGAACAACATTTGCCATAAAAATGAATGGTTTTCAAAATATTTATTCCGCCTACTGAGCTTTGTGGTATAATTCACTAGATCCCTGCAATCAACACAAACCAATGCCCCCCTCCCGCCACTAAGAATTATTTCTTTGAGTGTAGAACCGATATGAATCAAAGGATATTGGGGCACACTAGGAACAATGACAGACCCGCTACCTTTTCATGGGCCTCTATCTCTCCTTTTTTATTTGGTTCACTTTCACATATGGTGGAAGACTAACTCCAAATTCTTTGCAAGTATTCAGGACCAAGTCACTGATAAATTCGGAGCACCCTGTACATAGTAAAACCTTCTACTTAGTCAATCGGAGCACCTTGTACATAAAAAGCCGCCAGCCCCGCCAGTCAGAGCACTCTGTATATAGCAAATCATCTGCTCAATCAATTGGACCACCTTATAAATATCAATCTGCTGGCTGCGCTAACCAGAGCCGTATACATAGCAAATTGTTCGCGCTGCCGGCATGAGCATTTTGTCTGCAACGGTCATACCTCATGCCTAGGCTAATACTTTTATGCTTTTCCCTCTGTTCTTCACTGATGTTACTAGTTCTCCATCGTTATCAACCGCATCGTCAACTTCCACTCAAAATTCTAATCGATTGAAACCCTAGTAATTTTAATGCCACTATAAATTGGAGCTTTAATTCCCCGCATCAAACAGAACAACTTAACATAGGATTGAATATTATCGAACCCATAAAAAAATTAAAGATTCGAATCCTTCTGATTGATTTCTTTTTCTTTCTCTTCAGTACTGAGTTTCTATGCTGGTTCGAGCTTGAGTTTTGGATTCACAATGGTAAAACAAAAGGCTTTGTTTGGTTGTCTATTCCATTGAAGTCTCTTTGAATGTTCCAAAACATGTTAAAAATTGATCACTGGATGTTTCATAAAGTGTCAGTACCTTCTGGACTTAACCTATACCTTCCAACCTCTAATTTCTAATACTAATGGTCCAATTCCTAAAGTATTCATGCGTCTGCATTTTCATGATATACTTGTGCCTTATGGACTTCCTGTGCACTTCAACTTTGTGTGCCTATTACTTCTTTTATGTTGACTATTAATACCACACTTATATCTTAACCTTTGGGGACTAGTGTGTTTGAATGATTAAGGGTATTTGGGGCAGGATGTAGTTTATGATTAAGGTGCTCTTCCCTAACTCAAGCACTGCTTGGGGTCCTCGAGACCCTTGTGAACTCTGAAGTGCCAGGAATTTCAAGGGAACCTTGTTCATGAATAAGGTCTTGCCTTAAGCTCTTAATATGTTATATTTCACTTTTTTTTTGTGTTCAATTAATCGACTTAAGTTCGCGAATTAGATTATTTTAAGATTATAATCATCATTGTGTTTCAAACAAGGGATGAGTGAATTGTGAAGGTTGAAGAGGTAGCAAGTCAACAACAACAACAGCAACAACAACCACCCAGTCGATTCCCACTTAGTGGGGTATGGGGAGGGTAATGTGTACGCAGACCTTACCTCTACCCTTGGGTAGAGAGGCTATTTCCATATAGACCCCGGCATCCTTCCCTCCAAGAACTTCCCACCCTTGCTCTTGGGGAGACTCGAACTCACAACCTCTCGGTTGAAAGTGGGGGTTGCTTACCATCAGAGCAATCCCTCTTGTCTAAGAGGTAGCAAGTCAAAGAAAATTAATTCTCACCCAAGTTTGGCAAATTAGGGTAAAATGCAGGTCGAGCGATAATATTCGATATTTATAAACTAGTAACATACAAGATACTATATGACCATGATCATAAAGTTTATTAAAAATAAGAAAAGATTTTAAGTAATTTTAGACAATTTTTAATTATGCGGGTAATTAATTAGTTACCGAATAACAGAATATTATCTAATTAGTTAATTAATTATTAGATAAGATCAAAATCCCTACCTCACCTCTAAGCGGAAGCAAACCACTAACCAAACATATTACTCTTAAGTCATATTAGACTAGGTGGCAAATGATTGGGGAGCATTCGCTTACTTTGAGAGTTTATTCATAAGCAAGAAAAAGTAGAAGGATAATTTAGTAAATTTCACTAACCAAAATTAGTGTGGTTGGAAACTCATTTAGCACTTTGCTTTAATGTAGAACTCTCATGAATATAGTGTTAATGTGTCAGTACGTAGGGCATATCTCATTTCTTGGAGGTTGATCATTTACAATTGAGTTCACCTTTTGTTACGTTACTGAGGACATGTTCTACCATTATACTTCTTTCTCTCGTTCGAATGATACTGATGTACAGTTAGCAATTGGCAATGACCAGTAATGAAGATAAATGAGGGATATACCAGTGGTGAGGACCCTCGGGAGCAAAGTGAGTAATGCCACTGTTAGGTTCCTGAGCAAACATTAGGATTTCTTGAGTCCAAGAAAGTTACATTATGTTTGAACCAATAAAAGACATATATCTTGGTAAAATTATGACCAAGGAGATAAGATGACCCTATTCTTACCTTTCAACATTAAAGAATAGCAACACAATCTGAAGCAACGTAGTCAAGTGCGGATATTCAATAATTCAAATGAGAGTTCAATGCATCTTAGGCAACATGAGAGTTTGTAATTTTAAGAAAGTACAGTGTAGTCATTCTCAAAAGTATCATACGGATTTTTCCCTACTTCAGATATGTTAATGTTATTGCTTGTTTCTTTTTGACATAATCTATCTGATCCGAACGAAAGGAGCAAGTACACAACTGTCCTTAAATAACTCTATTCATAGAAATACTAGAAATGCATATGTTCTTGATTCTCTATATGTCAAATTATTCGATCATCTATTTGTGGGTCTCAAAAATATGCAAGTTGGTAAAGTTTATTCCATGGTATTAATCAGAGGCATAATGGTCTTATGAAGTACCGAGAGATTATATGAACATATTTCATATGAATTTCATGCATTTATACATGCACATTGACCAATGAATAGATGGCATTATATACGTGTATATATATGTATATATATATATATATATATATATATATATATATATATATATATATATATATATATATATATATATATATATATATATATATATATATATATATGAATGGTATTAATCAGAGGCATAATGGTCTTATGAAGTACCGAGAGATTATATGAACATATTTCATATGAATTTCATGCATTTATACATGCACATTGACCAATGAATAGATGGCATTATATACGTGTATATATATATATATATATATATATATATATATATATATATGAAATATGAGAAAGGTTATAGCATTAGATATGCATCACCACCTGATCAGCTGGCATACGTTGATAAATTTTCCCATGGTTGCCATGATGATAAGATGGAATACCCTCGGAGGCTTGATGATGTTACGAATATTTGTACCTACGCACGACATGACATTCATATCCATATGCATGACACTACAATTATTTCAAGAATTATAGTGTTATCTAGACTTACAGGTTGAGTCATTTGCTCTATATTTCTTTCATGTTTGTTATGTACTTAGTTATGTGCCTTACATACTCGATAAATTATTCGTATTGACGTCTCTTTTGCTTCAGGACGCTATGTTTTATGCTCGCTGATCTCCATAGACAGGTCGAGAGCCCTCAAAGTAGGCTATTACCTTAGCGGAAGATATTAGTGCGCTACATTTGCTTTAGAGTTTCTTGTTTGGCTTATATTGATTAGGTGGGACTCTGTTCCGGCCTTTATGAAAATTATGTATTTTTAGAGGCTTGTAGTCAGATCACATGTACATAAAAGATTTCATGGCCTTGTCGGCCTATGTTTAGTATATGAGTAGTCACTCGGTCTCATCTGCCCGTATATCTCATGTATAAGGTTGTATCACATATTGTATTCTACTTATCTCACAACAACACTCTGACTCAGTTATCTATGATAGTATGACATGAAAAGATACTTGTTATTAGTACTCAAGTAATTAAGGTACCAGGTGCCCAACGCGGCCCATTAGTTTAGGTCATGACAAAATTGTATAAGAGCGGTTCTGTCCTGGGGAATATAAAAGTTGTGTCTAGTAGAGTCTTGTTTATGGGTTAGTCATGCACCAAACTTATTAGCAGGAGGCTACAGGGCATTTAGGACTGTCACTCTTTCTTCTTCTAGATCGTGTCATAGAGCTCGATTGTAAGAATGCAATTTCCTATCTCTATTTTATTCATAATACAATGAAGCCTATATCCAGAAAGACAGTTTGTAAGAGATATAATTGTGGAAGAGTTGAGTCATAGCAACTTGATATTTGCATCATGCTTATAATGGATATATTTGTGGTAGGTCATGTGTGTACTAAAACATGTAAATTTCTTGAAAATGATCCCTAAGGAAAGAATGTCTATGCAATCCTACAGTAAGAAGGAATAAAAGAATCGGAAGGTAGACATAAGCTTCAACAAGTAAAAGAAGCAAGGTGAAGAAGGGTACGACATACCTTGTTACTGAAGATTAACAGTATTTACAATTCAAGCAGGAAAATATAAGCATTTAGAGATACCTTCAATTGTAACAGACATGTGTACAATTAGTCACACACATCTCAGTTATGACCTATAGGAGCTAATACATATGGTTTAAGAGAAGAAAGGGATATCATAATCCAGCTGGGGTTAGAGTAAACAAAAATTGCGGATAGATTGTTTGTATTAGTTGATGTTTGTGATTGATAATGAAATATTCTAATAAATCTCCTTGTTAAACATCCAGATGGTGCACTCTAAAATAATACAAATACATATTAGTACAATAAAGGTACGCACCAGATGGCTTGGAGGGATGATAAATATTACCTAAGTTGTCTCCCGTCCCTAGTAGAGCGACAATGGTAAGAGACCCGAAGATCCAACGAGTAAAGTAAGGAGAGCTAAAAACAATAAAATGTCTTGTTGAAATCTTCAAAAGAAAGTGCTACACAAAATTATTAGCAAGGAAATAAGAAGAAAGATGAAGAAGCATAATGAGTAAAATGTGATACATGGATGACAACTGTAGATTAAAAAACAACAGTAGTACAGAGCCTATAATCATGTGAAGAAAGAGAGGAGAGATGATTTTCTTTGAGACAATAAAAAGTATAGGCCACAAAGCCATTTCCTCATTTCGAGAAATAAGCATGTGACTCTAATGTGATTACTAGAAGGAAAAGTTAGAACCTATAGTAATTTAAATTAGTATGGGCGTGATTTGATAATAGGAATCATCATGAGAATTTTAGATTGTGTTCTGGCGATAATACAATAGACAATAGAAGAAGATTCGTGAGAAATTAAGAGAATAATCATTTAGGAAGATGCTTCGTTAGAGCAAGAAATATGAGAAAAATTATGTTTAAGAGACTGTATGTGCCGGTTACACTAATTGTTACCCTTGCAAGTAAGGAATAGTTTTATTCTGGGTACAGAAGGCTTACCGCAATGCGAATAAGGATCATCGATGATATGAAAAGATGCCAAAGATAAAAAGGTAAAACAACTATAGGTTGATTATCGTAGCTCTAAATCTCAGTACTCCCCTAAAGAGGGGAATGTGGAGCGATGTGGCATTAAGTCAAAAATATGTTATTCTAGTAATTATGAAATGGTAAATGAAGAACGCGATAAAAATGAGATTGCAGTTATCCAAATCTTATAGATATACTACAATTCAAAAATATTATGCAACTATGACGTCAAGGAGAGGAAGTAAGAGTGCCGAACCAAAATTTTATAAAAAAAAAGTATCATTATATTTACTATGTAAATGGTAATAACAGTTAAATTTGTTGAAGGGACTCTTAAAATACGTGATCTATTTTTATGCTAGTTGTAGAGCAGTTGATGCTATGTATATGAAGTTTAAGGACAAGATGAAAACTAAAATACAGTGGTAATCGAACCAAAAGATAGCTATTCAGGGCCTCGATCCAGTCGATCTAGGGCCTCGAGGTCAATTCCTGAGCTCAAGCTCGGGCTATTAGGGGTCTTCGGGGAAGGGCTAAAAAATACAATAATATTAAAGGAGGATATTTATGGCCGATGATAAGAAATAAATGAAGGACAAGTATGAAGATGATAAAAAGAGCAACAATATCTAGAGAGTATATTAGATATAAAAGAGAGAGAGAGAGAAAGAGAGAGAGAGAGAGAGAGAGACAGAGAGAGTTATCATATATTTTGTGTGGAATAATTAGAGCTACTGATGCCGTAAAAAATGACAGAGATTCCCATTATATAGTAGGAGAAATTCCAAGGTGGTATAAATGTATTAATTAAAAAGATATGGCAATCGGACAGCTAGATACCGCCATGATGCGGGCTCACACTTGCCTGACGAACTTTATCTGCTCTAGCTGCACACCTTGGGAACTTCCCATCTCTACCATAGTCAGGGTCATCAATGTCCTAGGGTCGAGCGTCGACAAACCTCGAGGGAGGAAACTCGACCATAACCTTGTCCCCTCGAGCCTTCGAGATGATTCTCTGAGGTACCTCGATGACGAGGAATTGGACCTTTCGATTTCACTGTATATAGATAGTCCCTGCGTTTCTTGGAGCGGAAGGATAAGAAACAATTTTGACATCCATTTCTTTGGACTTCTTGTGACGATATCATACTAATTTTATCATACCTATGACTCGAGCCATCTGGAAACTTATTTTGAGATTGATGTAGATAGTCTTAAAAGCGTTGTAGATTGATTCTGAAGGAGAATTTACCCGAATTTAGATGGCACCTCACCATTCGATTCTTGCAATGATATCAATGGCCCTTTGGAGAGGTCCCAAGATCGGGTACCTTGGGACAAACAATGATACCCGTGGATTCTTGGAGATCGACTTCTTTTCAATGGAGATATTCAAGGTAGGGTACTACCCCGGGATTCACACTAATCCTGATGTCTTCAGTGCCTATCTCCTTCTCTGATGGATAGTATTGATGATGAGGAAGACGAAGGTTGGGAGTGGATGGGCCGATCCATCCGGGTAAATATTGTCGACATTATTTCGGTGGACTTTATGTCATTCCTTGAGGAGTGAAAATTTGCACATAAGTGGTATATTCATACCTTTGTAGTTTTGCTTATGGAAAAAATAGGCTCTGTAGATGCGTCTTTCTTTCCTTTTATGTACCAATTTCACGGATGTCGTGTGAGGTCCCAGGCCCGATGGACTACGCTCAGAAGCTGGCGACTTACTCGACATACAATGGGCGTAAGTTGCAAATATTGTCAAAGGATAGATGAGAAGACAAACATCATGCTATGTTGCATGCAATTTGTTCCATTCCCTTCTTTCAGTTGGACAAGCACTTCCTCTTTCTACGTGCTAACCCTGTTTTGCTGGGCAGCGGTTCTCAAGGCAAAGTGAACCTGGACCTGGGCCCCGAAGTGGGAGTATTGGCTAAGGCCATCATCAACGTGATTTCTGGATTTAGAAGAGCGATTTCTCCTCTGCTGCTGTCCTCTTTTTCTTTTGGAGGTAGTTCGAAGGATACTCAAAATCCGAGATCATATGCATTCAGTGATTGTGCCTCGACGGGGGTCAACCCTTTGCAATCTGAGAGAGACAGGCTAGCACATTTGAGCTCGATCTTCTAATAAGCTCGGCGGCTTTATTTCAAGGCGAGTTTTTTCCATCCTGTGTTGATTTTGCAATTTTTACTCTCTTCTCAAGCCTTTTCTTTCGTATGCTTTTGAAAAGCTCCTATCTAAGCTATTTTGTCGTGAAGCCAGGCTACGGAAAGCTTTAGATAGGGAGAAATCCTTTAGACTCATTTGTGAAAAAAGGAGGGTTAGTTAGTATACTTGCAGAGCAAGGCGGATCAAATTTAATACTTCTAAAGCCGTCTCGAAAGACATGTAGTCATTTATTTCATGTCGATGTGTGCTCCCTCTTCCATTTTTGGAGGTTAATACTTCAATATTTAAGTTGGAGGGAAAAAAAGGAGGAGCTGGAATGGTCTTTTGGGAAAAGTTGTCCGTGTAAAATATGAGTTAAACAAGTTAAAGGCTTAGGTAGATGCCCAAGTTGCGACGAAGGAGGTTGTTTTGACTAAGGCTTCTCACCTTGTGGTGCAAATCCAGAACACTCGTGCAACGGTTCTATCCAAGCAAATATGATTACAAGGCTTGAGTCTGAGCTTTGGAGGCAAAGACCGAGGTTGTGAATGCCCGGGCTGATGTTGTAATGTGTTGCGCTAATGCTGACCAGTAAGGGGGCCTATTTGGAGGGCAGTGTTGATGCTCGAGTTGAGCTGACGAAGGCTCTCGATCAAGAGAGACGTAATAAATAGTACATAAGGTGCAGATCTCGAAGGGAAACCCTCAAGGAAATTCATGCCATGGGTTTCGATCTCTCGGAAGAGATCAAGCAGGCAAAGGCGAAGAAGTACAATGCTAAATTTTATCTAGCTGATATCGAGGATGGCGAGGATGGAGCCACCGGGCCATAGTCCCAAAGGGGGTACGGATTTCCTTTTCTGATTATGTACGTGATACTTTAATAGTATGTTGTAAATGGAGCTTCTATTTTTTCCATGTATGTATAAAAGGGAGACTTCACAATTTTGTTTATCTTACATTTCCTTTTGCCTTGATTTGCGCTGGATGAACAAGTCATTGAGTTGAGGGGATCCTTAGATTTGTGGTATGGACCCGGAGCTTATTAGGCTAGCCCAAGGGCTCTTACGTGCTTGGTCGATGTGAACTTTTGTATAAGCTAGCATTTGAGCTCTTATGCTTTTGTTCAATTATTTTGGGTTCGACTCGAGCCCACTTGACCCTCAAGCTTTTCTGTTTCATGGGCTAGCGACAAAGGCCCTTATTCCTTTGGTCGAAGAAATTTTTTTATCTACAAGGCGTTGTCATTAGGATGGAGAAGATGGCTCATTCGCCTTTGATCGAAATGACCATTTATGTGTGTGGGCCTGAGGCTCATCATGCTGGTAACAATGGCATTTATGCTTTGCCTTGAGGCATATGTAGTTAACTATTTTGGATTTAGTTTCCGAGCTGGGTTTTTACTTGTGCTCAATCTACCCTCAAGTTTTCATGTTTATGTAAGATGGCAATAATGGCTCTCACGCTTTTGGGTCAAAACGACCTTTTAAATATAAGCTGGCGACAACGGCTCTTACGCTTTGGGTCAAAGTGACATTTTCATGTAACTTGGCGACAATGGATCTTACGCTTTGGGTCAAAGCGACCAATAAGTGTAAGCTGGTGACAATGGCTCTTATGCTTTGGGTTGATGCAACTTTTCAATGTAAGCTAGCGACAATTGCTCTTACACTTTGTGTTGAAGCGACCTTTAAAAGTAAGCTGGAAATAATAGCTCTTACGCTTTGGGTTGAAGTGACCTTTTACACTTTACTTTTCTCTTGTTAAGGAATTTTGAAATGATTTTGCTTGACCCGTTGTCGGTTCGAGAAGAACCTCAATTTCAAGTCTTTTGCGGCAATGTTTGAGCACCTCAGGAGGTTTATCTTGGAGGTTGTGTAGCTCAAAGAACTTTTTTCCTATGTCGAGGGTAGCCTGTTTAACTAGTTCTTTTTGAAGTAGATTCGAAGTAATGGCATGTGATTTTGTAGTGACGGTCGGGTGGCCCCGAGTCGCGTTTGTTCTGCTGGTACAACCATATGACCATAGTCATTTCTGCTTGGCCAGAGCCATTTTGGTCCCGAGTGAATTAGTTTAGGTCACTATTTCAAGGGTATGCCTTTTTAGGTGTCTTACAAGTTTGATATATAGCCTAAACTTCGGGATCAAGTTTATGCCTTTAGTAAGGTCTTACAAAGTTTTCATGCCTTTGAGGTTTTATAGTTTTGGAAACTTGGTACAAGTATGTTTATGCCTTGATTAAGGTCTTACAATTTTGTTTTTGCCTTATATAGATCTTACGAGACCTAGCCTGCCCACTTGGGGTCTTATGGATGATAAGTGGTGATTGATGGTAGTCCGCGAGCTATCGATGATTTCTTAGCTTGGGAGCCATTAATATGGAGATGGAGATTGATGGCAATACAGAACTATCGAGTGTTTCTTGGCTCGGGATCCATTATGATAGAGATGGAGATTGATGGGAGTCCCCGAGCTATCAAAGATTTTCAGCTTGGGAAAGGCTACGATGGGGATGGCGATTGACGACAGTCCCCGGGCTACCGAGTATTTCTTTGCTCAGGAGCCATCACTTCGAAACTTGGTGTTTCCTAATTGGGGATTTATGATTTTGGAGTTTTTGACTCGGAGGTTGCATAGCTTTCAGTTTTTTATGCCAGTCTTCGAGTGGTTGTGGAAATTTTGCTTTGGAGCCATTTTGTGATTTTTGTGTTGCCTTCTTGAGGGCTTATGAGTTTAGAGCTCCAACCCAGGGGTTTTGAGTTGTCAATGCTAGTCCTCGAGTGTTAGGGACATTTTTGATAGAGTAGCCATTTTTAAAAAAATACTGAATCGCTTTTGAAGCATGAAATGCTTTTTGAAATTATTTTGATTGTTTGAGCATATATTTCTTTGCAGTTGAGGGCCCAGTTATTCGATGCGGGCATGGTCTATTCTTCTATTTGGCCCGGTACATTGTTCTTCCCATCGAGACCCCATTCATCGTATCTTTGCTTCCCCGAGTAAGTGACTTTCCAGAGGATGCCCCCCCCTCCAAGTATTCGAGGTTGTTCACAAAAGAAGCCTTGAATACTTGCTGAGTCCTCCTTAGGTAGCATGTAGATGTAACCTTGTAGGTAAAACCCTTTTTGGGATAAAAACCTAGTCGTAGGAAAAGAGTGTAATGCATACTTTAGAAACCTTAGGCTTTTGGGTTGGAGTGTTTTTTGGTCATTTTGACAAGATAACTGCACTGAAGTAAGTGTAGAATGTAATTGAGAGAGAAAGGAGGTTGTCATACCTTGATGTGGAATGTGCCGGTGAAGTTTCGAGTCCTTATATTTTTCAGTCGCTTGTGATGAGGACGTGGTACAGTTCCCTGCTTTTTTAGTCGGGAGTAGTCGAGAGTGTTGCTTGCTATCACTATTTTATCATTTGATAATCCTTTGTCTCTTTTGATGGTGGAGATATTGGTGTTTCGAGCCGCCCTGACCATATTGACTTGTATGGCGATTTGCACTTTTGTTGTTTTGTTTGCCCAGTTGGGTCCGTTCGGGATTTCCAAAAGCAGGCATAATTTTGTTACACAGTCCGAGTTGCTCTATCATTTTTGACGTGAAAATATTTGCCAAGCTACCTGGATCCACAAGCATATGTCTGCTTCGAATAATGTTTACAAGAAAAGAAGTTACCAACATGCCATAGCGGAGACGAGATAGGGCCTCGGGTTGGCCTTTCCCCTTTGAGGAATGTTTTTGCTTTCTTGGCTGAGGGTTCCTTTATTAGGGTTAAAATTGAAAAGGGAGATTATTATACATTAGTGTGGGATGCATCGTCGGTATTTAGAGGTATTATATGTCTTTGTCGCTTGAAATGAAGACACGGTACGGTCCTTTACTATGTTTAAATGGGCTTAGATAATGATGTAGTTTGCTTGCCCTTTTGTTCTTTCGAGAGCGGAGATATTGGTGATGGTTCCATGTCATGCACCACAAATATTTCTTTTGCCGCGTGTTGTTCCCTGTAGACAATTTGATCCCGTCCTTCGTTTGGAATTTCATCATTTGGTGGAGGATGGATGGCACTGCTTTGATGCAGTGTATCCACAGTCGTCCGAACAAGGTATTTTACCTCATGTCCCTTTGATGACATGAAATTTAACGTTTTAGGTCATGTCAACCACGCTGACTAGGAGGGCGATTTCTCCTTTCATCATTTTGTTTGCAATGTTGAGTTCGTTGAGGATTCGTGAGGCAAGTGAGATTTGGTTAAGCAGTCCAAGTAGCTTGAATACTCTTGACCATATAATGTTGGAAGCGAGTACACATTTAATTCTAAATGTATTAACAAGGAAAGGATTACCAGTGCATCATTGCGAGGCTGAGACAATGTCTCGATGTCCTCGTCGTTGGTACATAGTCCCGAGTTCGCATTTCTCTGGTGATGGATATTTTTTTCCTTCTTATCGCGGGTTCTTATGGTGCATCGAGGCCTCTCAAGATCACGTGGATGAAATTTTGTGGTTCATTCATTTCATTGTTCTTGTCCGCCTCTCTTTACCGAAATTATTTTCTAGCTTAGTCGCTTAGGGACGATTCGAACCTCGTTTCTTATCCCCTTGAACCAAAGTATCATCATCAGCTATGTAGAGCTGGAACTCGAAGGTCAAGGCTGAGATCATCGATGCCTAGATTGGAGCGGCACTTAGCAAAACTAAGGCTGATCGAGAGATGACGATTATTTGAAGGACGCTACCGCTGCTGAAGCTGAGTTGATCAGGATCCTCGATTATGAGGAGATGATGAAAATATATGCTTGTTGCAAGTCATTGAGAAAGGTTCTCAAGAAGATCTGCGCTATGGGTTTTCTCCTCTCGGAAGAGTTGACAGTAGTAAGGGAGGACGAGCGCAATACTTGGTTGCTTCTGTCAGGTGTCGAGGAGAGTGAAGATGAGGCCGGTAGGCCACAGCTCATAGGGGTAGGGTGTAGATTTTTCCATTTTGTATGTAGCATTTTCAGAGCATGTTTGTGGATGGAGAATATGTCTTAGGAATTCTTAGAGGTGGTATTAAGCTGTCTGGCTACTTTTTCTCGGACCTGTTGACAATCCTCGGTTCAATGGCTGTGCGCGTCGTTAAATTTGCACACTAAGTTATGATTCTTTTGCGAAGGATCGGAATTTACTAGTTTGGGCCACATGGCGTCCTTAATTTTGTTGATGGTGAACACCGACACATCAACATTGAAGTTGTATTCTAATAAGCGTGGTGCCCCTATTGTCCCCGCGTTTCCATCGAATCTAGTTCTGTTAATGAGTACCCGAGGATTTTGTCCTCGGTTGACCAACCGATCATTGCGAGCATGGTTGCACCTCGGGGCAATTCTCTTGTCTTTTGTGTGTGGCTGATACATTTCTTTGTTTGGCTTCGGCTCCTTTGTTGAGAACCTTCTTGGGTACAATGAGCCCGAGGGGGCTCCCAATTGATCATCCTTGACCCTGATCTTTGACTGGTATCGGTTGTAGATGTTAGACGAGGTCACAACAGGATACTTTGATTAGGTTCTCTTTCAACTGCCTTGAGGCCACTGAGCTCTGCTCATTCAGGCTTGAAGTGAAGGCCTGCACTGCCCAGTGATCAAAGACCGGAAGCGATTCCATCTGTTTCATTTGGAAGCGAGATACAAATTCTGGAAACATCTCGTTCTCCCTTTGCTTGATATTGAACACGTCAGATCCTCGTTTCAACTTTGATGGGGCTTGCATGTGCCTTTATGAAGGAGTTTGTCAACATGGCAAATGCATTTATGGAGTTGGGAGCTAGGTTGTGATACCACATCATGGCCCCTTTCCAGAGTGTCTCCCCTAACTTATTTAGCAAGACGAACTCGATCTCATCGTCTTTTATGTCGTTGCCCTTCATTGCGCGCGTGTATGCAGTGACATGCTCATTGGGATTTAAGGTTCATTTGTATTTTTGGAATTCAGGCATTCTGAACTTCTTTGGAATGGGTTTCGGATCCACTTCCTATGGAATAGACTTTGCACAAACTTCTTCGAATCCACACCTTTTACGACCGGGCATGTGCCCGGGGTTTGGTCGACTTGGAGTTGTAGGTCATGACCTTCTTGTCATTGGCTACAATCATTTTCTTGTCCTGATTCGATCCTTTTTTATGAGGTCCTCGAGCATCTTTATAATGGAAGGATCAGTTATCGACCCAATATTACTTGACCTCTCCGACACCTGTTTTGTCGGGGACGCTTTCCCTGGGGCTGCCGTGGTAGGATTCTTCTAGTGACTTTGCATCCAAGCAATAGCTAGCTATTGTGTCTTCAACATTTCAAAAATTACATGAAGGCCAACTTCTCATTCTTCCGAAGCTAGGTTTTTTGGTCTTCCTGTTGGTCGCCTTAGTGTGTGCTCCTATTAGTGTGGGAGATTATCTCGACGTGCTGAGCGTCACATGAGATTCCGTCTACCGAAAGTTGTCCCTCACCAACACCAAGAGCAACCAGAACATTTTTTTGTGGTTCTCAATATTGTTGTTCACTGAATCAGACATTTCAACCTAAAACCGAAGATCTTGGACAAAAAAAGTGTGAAAGATAACTTGCGTTATGTGATGAAACCAGGAAGAAAATAAACACTATTATTTTTATCCTAAAGGTGGGCACAAAACTATATACCGTAAAAATGGTAATGACAATTAAATTTGATGATGGGAACTAAAAATACGTGATCTATTTTTATGCTAGTTCTAGAGCAATTGATGTTATGTATTTGAAGTTTAAGGACAAGATGCAAACTAAAATGCAGTCGTAATCAAACTGTAAGATAATTGTTTAGGGCGTCGAGGTCGATTCTCCAGCTCAACATCGGTCTATTAAAGGCAGTTGGGGATGGCTAATAGATGCGGTAATATCAAAGGATGATCTTTATGGCCGATGATAAGCAATAAATGTAGAACAAGTATGAAGATGATAAAATTGAGCAACAATATCGAGAGAGTGTATTGGAAAGAAAAGGGTGAGAGCGAGAGAGAGTTATCATATATTTCGTGTGGAATAATTGTAAGACCCCGTGAAAAGTCAACGAATAGTATTTCCAATAAAGTGCATTTCTGCAGTCAACTATGCAATCACAGAATAGCTATGCAGACCGCATAGTTGCCACAGAGCAAGTCAGTGTGATGGATAATTTGATGTTAACTATGCGGCCAATTATGCGATCGCATAGCCACTACGTAGGCTGCCTATCATCGCATAATCCCCTTGGGATTTTTAAGGGGTAGTTTTACGGTGTATTATGCGACCGCAGAACAGGTATGTGGACCGCATTTCGATCATATACCCAACAAGTGTGTTTAGGTTTTGGGATCATTTTTGCAGTTGCGGGCAGCATGTTTGGTATGCGATCACAGATATCCTTGGGGCTCCTATTTTTTAACTTATAAAAACCGACCCCATTCTATTAAGAACACCCCATTATACCATTTTCCTATTATTTCCCGGCATATAGAGTGTGAGAGGGAGTAATCTTCATCAATTATTCTCTCAATCATTGCCCCAAATCCTTGAAAATTGTATATTAAAGCTACTAGATATTCATCCTAAGAGGTAAGAACTGTACCCGCTTCAATAATGTCAAATCTCTGTTAAAATAAGTAATTAGCAAATGGATACATGGGTATAAGGGCTACTAATCTTGCATGCACAAGAGATAATGAGATATGGGGAGGATGAGAACTGAAGTGACAACAATTGGAGTACAATATTGAAGAAATATCTTTAAAAAGGGGCCTAAGATCATAATGCATTTATGTTTGATAATATGCTCAAACAAGCTAGAATCTTAATGTCGTCTCGAATTCTCTGTTCAATTGTAAATCTTATACAATAGATTTAAGGCAAAGAGTCCCGGAATGTTATAAGAATTAGGGGAAAGTTATATTGAGGCATGTATGGCTAAAACCCACTCCTTTTAGAAATTGAGCTTCTATGGTGCCCTTTTAAGTGTTGCAAGTTTGAAACATAATTGATGCAATGCTTGTCATTTTATGTGAGTTGATGTTGTGAAAATGTATGTGGTAAGTACTTCTTTATGCGATTGTTATGCTATTCTTGTAAATAGAGGATGTGCGGAGAACATGATTAGTGTGGTAAATGCCTAACTGTCATGCCAAGGTTACTTTAGGACTAATATGCCAAACATGACGAATTCCCCTCTTTTCTTATGACTTAAATTGCTTTGGTATATGCCAATGACTTTAAGTGGCAAGGTAAATGTTGACAATGGGAAAAATGTGAAAATCATGTGAACCTCCTTATATTGTCGGAATGGTGCTTATTTTAAACTTGTAATCTTTACTGTTTCCCCTTTGATCTTGTAGGGTTGTTCTTTCTATTAGGATAGTGCTTAGTTATACATACTAGTACTATTCCATGGTACAACATCCCTTTTACTGGGGCCACTACATTTTAAATAAATGTAGGTGGCTCCATAGCGGATAGTGCCGATCGTGTGTAGAAGAGTATCCTCTTCTCAAAATCTAGGTGAGCCCCTTCCTCCTTCAATGGGTTACGTTGTACACCTTTTGTTATGTATATCCATTTTGAGGTATAGTCGGGGCCTTGCGCCGGCGTTGTTATCATTGTCTTTTGTATCCTTAGAGGCTCCGTAGACATTAATGTGTCTTATGTACGGGTATTGGATAGGTCGATGAACCATGTTGTAACCTTGAATCTTGCTTTCTTCTAAATTATAACTATATGGAATCTTGGAAGCCTAACTACAACTTAGGTTGTGTTGTAAAATAAACTATCCATGTTGAATCTGTAACCCCATTTTTTGTCTAATTAATCGAAATTGAATCCCTTGATTGCATTGAGTTGGGTAGGAAGTGTTTGATAAGGCTTGCTCGGTTGGGTTCGCTTGATTGAGCGTCAGTCGCGCCTCCGGATGTTGGGGCGTGACAATAATTGGAGCAATTGATGCCGTACAAATGACAGGGATCCCCTTTATATAGTAGGAGAAATCCCAATATAGTACAAATGTATTAATTACAAAGATACTGTGATAGGATTTATTGCCATGATGCAGGCTCAGACTAGCCGTATAACTCTGTCGGCTCTAGTTGCACGCCATAGGAACTCCCCATCTCTACTATAGCTAGGGTCATCATTGTCCCAAGGTCTAGTGTCGACGAATGTCGAGGGAGGAAACTCGACTGTAACCTTGTTGCTTCAAGCCTTTGAAATGACCCTCCAAGGTGCCTCGATGATGAAAAATTAAACCTTATGATTCACCGCATACACATTACAAATACTGTATACACTCCCAAAGAAAGTGGCACCTACCGTTTCTAATGAACGAGGAGAAAATCGAAGGTAATATTCGAGCCCATATGAGTTGCACAAAAACTATGGCAGGCGTAGGAACTAGGATAAGTTAATTGTGCGCGGAGTAAGGGGGTAAAAAGATCAGGAAAAGTAATTCATATGTTTAAAGAAAGCTGAGATGAAATTATTGGATCAATGATCCTGAGTTAGTACGCTATGAATACACTCATTATTTTGGAGCATTATCGATGTAGGATATATGTTTATAATCATACAACCAAAGAAGATTCCAGAATAAGTCAAAAAAGAAAATAAAAATGAGTGTTGGTTATAGAGATTGAATTGTTAGAAGATTATATCATGGATATTCCATAGCACCTATGAAAGGATAAAGTAATAACTAATACCATGAGTCGTAGATCCGTAGATAAATTAAACCTACATGAAGGTTGATCAAAAGGAGGAGAAAACTTAGGAGCTACATTACCGAAGTAAATCAAGAATCATGTTATTGGACCTAGAAAATTATAGATGTCACACCCCAAAATCGAGGGAGTGCTCAATCGGGTAGTCCGAGTCAACTGGACCTGGGTTCCTTTTCTATCCCACGTGTTTCCCCGTGATTTTAATACTATTTATTAAAGTGAAATAGCCATTTATAATTAAATTCATTATTACGAGACATAATAGCATACGTGTTTACTTTACGTGATCTACAAGTTACACTGCCTGAATACATAAGTACATAACCCATGATTCTTTTCTACGGAGCCTCTAGGGATACAAAAGTGTTTTACAATACTTGCTGGTAACAAGGCTCCGGGTATATCTTACACAAATACCAAAATAAAACTCTAGGATGGCCCCAAGAAGAAAGGGGCTCACCAATACATCTGATGGAAACTGGAGGAGGTGCTATTGTTGGTGGACTGGAGTACAGACTATAGAACTACCTACATAATCACAAGAATGTAGCACCCCCGGCAAAAGGGACATCAATACATTTGTATTCTTATGTATGAACAAAATTTATCCCAAGTAAAATGAATCAATACACAGTTAACAAATAGTAATAGAATCAACAACCAATAGACATTAATGGAACATCCAAGGCCAACACGTTTGACAATATCTCATTTTCCCTTTTCAACAGTATTTCATCATATCAATGATTTCACAAATTTTCATTTCAATAGCGATAATGATCACATTCCATCCTTATTATCTCATTCACCCTTATTACCTCGTCCATCCTCATTACCTCGGCCACCCTTATCACCCCAACTGAAAATTTATCATTTTATGTTGTGGCGTGCAACCCAATCCTACCAGATAATCACATTTTGCACTACAACAATAGTTCACAATTAAATCACATGGCTTCAGGCCATCCAGCATATCATTTCACAACAATAATAACAATTCAAAAAGAGTTTTCATTAACATCAATACGACTTCCATCATATCCAATAGCCCGTATACAATTCAAGTCACAACGATAATTGCCCACGACAAGCCATGCATGATATTACCATAGCTGCTTCAATTGCATCAATTATGACTTTTTTCCATCATTTATTACAAAGCCCTTAAGCACATTGACACACACTTGGTTTGTTGCTATTTATTCACATCATCATATCAGAATGTTTAACCAATAATGTTCACGACATAGTAATTACAAGAATTCATCAAATAAGCTATCTTGCCTTAACACCCTTGAAACAACAAAAAATCACAAATAGCCCAGATAAGTAACACAAACCAATTACTCGTACACCAAACATGGTGACTTAACGAAGGTTAAATTTAGCCATACATACCTACAACCGAATTTCCTTTTTAACTCCTACTCAATTCACCGAACTACCTAGTACCATCAATCTAATTCACAAGTTAGTACATATATCTTAGAATTGAAATTCACAAATACAACCCGAAGTCACTTAGACTATCAACCCTTCCTTTTTAAACAATATAACTTCTTCCCAATTGCTCTTACTGGATTTCAGGTATTAAAGAACATGCATGTATGGTTCAAATTATATTTTCAATAATCTATTAATGAGAACCTCCCTCCCTCCCCTTTTTCGTTTAATTCTAAAAACCAATAAAAAGGGGTTGGGGATTTTACCTACAAGAATGAAGAAGAAGATAATTACTCGAAATGTCCAGTCTCGGGTGACTTTGAAAATCACATTGATAGAGATGAGACTTTCTATCTCAAGAACCCTCTCTTCCCTCTTTCTAGTTTTGTTCAGAAAATGGGTTAAAATGAAGGGTTGGGGTGTGTTATTGAAGAAGGGTCTGAGTTGAAAAATTGGAAAAATAGGAGCCCCGATACAGAATGCGGTCAGAAAGGAGATCGCATTCCTGACATGCGGTCTGTAGACCGGTCACAGAATGGCCCTTATAAATGGGCTAAAATTGTAACACAATGTGCATGTATGCTACCATTATGCGGTATACGTACACATTATGTGATCGCATAGTGCGTCGTGCAACCTCCCTCACCAAAAGTCATTGGGCAAGAATGCGATAACTATGCAGTCCGCTTAACTAGAATGCGATCGCATTCTAGACGGCATAGTTGTTCTCCAATTGGGCAATGGACTGTCCATGTATTTGACCATTATGCAGTATGCCTACTGATTATGCAATTGCATAGTTCCTCGCGTAACACCCAACTTCTGGAAAATTTTATCTTTCTAATTACATGGTTCTTTTCACATAGGGACCAACCTGAATTTATATTAGGCAAGAACTTTTATGGGTCTTTTCATCCTCACCCACTTAAAATCATTTGCCCTCGATGAGGATTTTGGAAATCGGTTCGTTTTGAAAACATGATATGAAAACTCCCAATTTTCACTAACTCCCATATTTTTAGAAAATCTTGCAAGAGTATCCTTTGTAATTAGACTTTTCTACCTGTCAAAGAGCCCCCGAAACATATTCCCAAGCACCATTACACAATTCCTATTATCCCTACAGCTGGTATACAATTCATTACCTCAACACTTGCATATATTCAATCACTTGACATATTCTTGCACATAATTTGGCCACTTGAATGAGTCCCATATAGTTCAACCACTTCAATACAGTATATGCATTTCAATTAATAATTACCAATCTGATGTTCTATGCATCAATACTATACAAGAGGGGGGTAATTTGTGTAGTACCCAGTTTTTGCTTAAACAACTTATGAAGAACCTAGTTCATCTATGTGTTCCAACTACTACTATTATGGACAAATAAATACAGAAAATAAAAAACACAAAGATTTTTACGTAGAAAACACCTGGCTCAAAAGGTAGAAAAATCACGACCTACTACATAGTAGGATTTTCCCAAAACTTCACTAAATCGCTGGGCCAAAACAACATTTATAAAACTCTTTGTTAAACCCAAGGATTAGCTCTAATCCAGTTGTAGCAACCAGCCTCTAATTTTTGTGACAACTTCAAGGTAACTCTAACTTGAATATTTAAAATACCTATTATAATTTCTTCTATATAAATCTGAAAGGTACAATATTAAACACATATTAAAATTGAAACATAAATAAAGAAAGACACATAAAACTCTTTATGGAGTTGGTTCTTCAATATGGTTCATATAGCTTCGGGTTTGCACATTTGAATCACATATGAACTGCTTACAAACATCCTTGCTATTTTTCTCTGAATTCACGTTTAACTTCTGGGCTCTTTTGCAATTCACATGCTCAAATCTGCCTAGGCTACCCACTTGGGGTCTTATGGATGATAAGTGGTGATTGATGGTAGTCCCCGAGCTATCGAGGATTTCTTAGCTTGGGAGACATTAATGTGGAGATGGCGACTGATGGAAATTCCGAGCTATCGAGTTTTTATGGACTCGGGATCCATTACGATAGAGATGGCGATTGATGGGCGTCCCCGAGCTATCAAAGATTTCTCGGCTTAGGAGCTGCTATGATGGAGATGGCGATTGACAATAGTCCTAAGGCTACCGAGGATTTCTTGGCTCAGGATCCATCACTTGGAAACTTAGTGTTTCTTGATTGAGGATTTATGATTTTGGAGTTTTTGACCCGGAGATCGCATAGCTTTAAGTTTTTGATGACAGTCTTCGAGTGGTCGTGGCAATTTTACGTTGGAGCCATTTTTTGATTTTGGTGTTGCCTTGTTGAGGGCTTATGAGTTTAGAGCTCAAACCTAAGGGTTTTGAGTTGTCGATGGTAGTCCTCGAGTGTTAGGGGAATTTTTGACAGAGGAGCCATTTTTGTAAAAATGCCGAATCGCTTTTGAAGCATGAAATACTTTTTGAAAGTATTTCGATTGTTTGAGCATATATGTCTTTCCAGTTGAGGGCCCAATAATTCTATACGGGTGTGGTCTATTCGTCTGTTTGGCCCGGTACATTGTTCTTCCTGTCGAGACCCCATTCGTCGTATCTTGGCTTCTCCGAGTAAGTGACCTTCTGGAGGATGCCCCCCAAGTAGTCGAGATTGATAACAAAATAAACTTTGAATACTTGCTGAGTCCTTCTTAGGTAGCATGTGGATGTAACCTTGCAGGTAAAACCCTTTTTGGGATAAAAACCTGGTCGAAGGAAAAGAGTGCAATGCATACTTTAGAAACCTAAGACTTTTGAGTTGGAGAGTGCTTTGGTAATTTTGACCAGATGCCTTCACTCAAGTAAGTGTAGAATGTAATTGAGAGAAAAGGAGGCTGTCATGCCTTGATGTGGAATGTGCCGGTGATTTTTCAATCGCTTGTGATGAGTACGTGGTACGGTTCCCTGCTTTTTTAGTTCGGAGAAGCCGAGAGTGTTGCTTGCTATCGCTATTTTTTCCTTTGATAATCCTTTGGCTCCTTCGATGGTTGAGATATTGGTGTTTTATGCCGCCCCGACCATAATGGTATGGCGATTTGCACTTTCGTTGTTTTGTTTGCCCAGTTGTGTCTGTTCGGGACTTCGAAAGGCAGGCATAATTTTGTTAGACAGTCCGAGTTGTTCTTTCATTTTTGACGTGAAAATATTGGCCAAGCTACCTAGATCCACAAGCATATGTCTGCTTTGAATAATGTTTACAAGAAAAGACATTACCAACATGTCGTAGCGGAGCGGAGATAGGGCCTTGGGTTGGCCTTTCCCCTTTGAGGAATGTTTTTGCTTTCTTGGCCAAGGGTTCCTTTATGAGGGTTCAAATTGGAAAGGGAGATTATTATACATTAGCGTGGGATGCATCGTCAGTGCTTCAAGGTATTATTTGTCTTTGTCGCTTGTAATGAGGATATGGTACGGTCCTTTACTGTGTTTAAATGGGCTTAGATAATGATGTAGTTTGCTTGCCCTTTTTTTCTTTCTAGAATGGAGATATTGGTGTCGGTTCCATGTCATGCACCGCAAATATTTCTTTTGCCGCGTGTTGTTCCCTATAGACAATTTGATTCTGTTTCATTTGGAATTTCATCATTTGGTGGAGGGTGGATGGCACTGCTCTAATGCAGTGTATCCACAGTCGTCCAAACAAGGTATTCTACCTCATGTCCCTTTGATGACATGAAATTTGACGTTTGGGTCATGTCAACCACGGTGACTAGGAGGGCAATTTCTCCTTTCATCATTTTGTCTGCAGTGTTGAATTTTTCATGATTCAAGAGGCAACTGAGATTTAGTTAAGCAGTCTGAGTAGCTCGATTATTCTTGACCATATAATGTTGGCAGTGAGTACACAGTTAATTTTAAACGTATTAACAAGGAAATAGATTACTAGTGCATCATTGCGAGGCTGAGACAAGGTCTTGATGTCCTCGTCGTTGGTACGTAGTCCCGAGTTCGCCTTTCTCAGGTGATGGATATTTTTTTCCTTCTCATCACGGGTTCTTGTGATCCATCGATGCCTCTCAAGATCACGTGGATGAAATTTTGTGGCTCATTCATTTCATTGTTCTTGGCCGCCTCTCTTTCCCGAAATTGATTTCTAGCTTGGTCGCTTAGGGACGACTCGAGCCTCGTGATCATATTCGCTTGAACCAAAGTATCATCATGTGCTAAGTAGAGTTGGAACCCAGAGGTCAAGGCTCAGATCATCGATGCCCAGATTGGAGCAACACTTAGCAAAACTAAGGCTGATCGGGAGATGACGATTATTTGAAGGAGGCTACCGCTGCTCAAACTGAGTTGATCAGGATCCTCGACTGTGAGGATATGATGAAAAAATATGCTTGTTGCAAGTCTCGGAGAAAGATTCTCAAGGAGATCTGCGCCATGGGTTTTCTCCTTTCGGAAGAGTTGGCATTAGTGGGGGCGGATGAGCGCAATGATTGGTTGCTTCTATTAGGTGTAGAGGAGAGTGAAGATGAGGCCGGTAGGCCGCAGCTCTCAGGGGTAGGGTGTAGATGTTTCCATTATGTATGTAGCATTTTCAGAGCATGTTTGTGGATGGAGAATATGTCATAGGAATTCTTAGAGGTGACCTTTATTAAGCTGTCTGGCTACTTTCTCTCGGAGCTGGTGACAATCCTCGGACTTATGGCCGTGCGCGTCGTGAAATTTGCACCCTAAGTTATGATTTTGCTGCGAAGGATCCGTATTTACGTGTTTGGGCCACATGGCGTCGTTAACTTCATTGATGGTGAACACGATGTTGGACACATCAATATAGAAGTTGTATTCGGATAAGCATGGTGCCTTTATTGTCCCCGCGTTTCCATCGATTCTAATTCTGTTAATGAGTACCCGAGGACTTTTTCCTTGGTTGACCAACGGATCATTGCGAGCTTGGTTGCACCTAAGGGCATTTCTCTTATCTTCAATGTATGGCTGATACATTTCTTTGTTTGGCTTCGGATCCTTTGTTAAGATACTCTTGGGTACACTGAGCCCGAGGGGGCTCCCTATTGATCATCCTCGACCCGTATCTTTTACTTGTATCGGTTGTGGATGTTAGACCAGGTCACAACAGGATACTTTGATTAGATTCTCTTTCAGCTGCCTTGAGGCCACTGAGCTCTGCTCATTCAGGCTTGAAGTGAAGGCCTGCACTGCCCAGTCATCGAAGACCGGAGGCAATTCCATCTGTTTCATTTGGAAGCGAGATACAAATTCTGGAAACATCTCGTTCTCCCCTTTGCTTGACCTTGAACACGTAAGATTTCCTCGTTGCAACTTTGATGGGGTCTGCATGTGCCTTTATAAAGGAGTTTGCCAACACGGCAAATACATTTATGGAGTTGGGAGCTAGGTTGTGATACCACATCATGGCCCCTTTCCAGAGTGTCTCCCCTAACTTCTTTGGCAAGACGAACTCGATCTCATCGTCTTTTATGTCGTTGCCCTTCACTGCGCACATATAGGCAGTAACGTGATCATTGGGATTTAAGGTTCATTTGTATTTTCTGAAATCAGACATTCTGAACTTCTTCGGAATGGGTTTCGGTGCCACTTCCTCATGGAGCAGCCTTTGCACGAACTTCTTCGAATCCACACCTTTTAGGACCGGGGATGCGCCTGGGGTTTGGTCGACCAGGAGTTGTAGGTCACGACCTTCTTGTCATTGGCTGCAGTCATTTTCTTGCCCGATTCGATCCTTTTGGTGAGGTCCTCGAGCATCTTTATAATGACAGGATCAGCTATCGACCCATTATTGCTTGACCTCTCCGACACCTATTTGGTCGGAGAAGCTTTCCCTGGTGCCGCCGTGGAAGAGATCTTCAAGTGACTTTGCAGCTGAGCTACAGCCAGCTATTGTGCCTTCAACTATCAAAAATAACATGAAGGCCAACTTCTCATTCTTCTGAAGATGGGTTTTTTGGGCTTCCTGTTGGTCGCCTTAGTATGTGCTTCTATTAGTGTGGGAGATTATCTCGACGCGCTGAGCGTCGCATGAGATTCCGTCTGCCGGAAGTGGTCGCTCACCAACACCAGGAATAACCAGAACATTTTTTTTGTGGTTCTCAATATTGTTGTTCACTGAATAAGACATTTCAACCTAAAACCGAAGATCTTGGACAAAAAAAAGTGTGAAAGATAACTTTAGTTATGTGATGAAATCAGGAAGAATATAATGACTATTATTTTTAGCCTAAAGGTGGGCACAAAACTGTTTACCGTAAAAATGGTAATGACAATTTAATTTGATGATGGGAATCTAAATACGTGACCTATTTTTATGCTAGTTGTAGAGTAGAGTATGTTATGTATTTGAAGTTTAAGGACAAGATGCAAACTAAAATGGAGTCATAATCGAACCGTAAGATAGTTGTTTAGGGCGTCGAGGTCAATTATCGAGCTCGAGCTCGGGCTATTAAAGGCGGTCGGGAGGGCTAATTGATGCTGTAATATTAAAGGAGGATCTTTATGGCCGATGATAATCAATAAATGAGGAACAAGTATGAAGATGATAAAATAGAGCAATAACATAGAGAGATTGTATTAGAAAGAAAAGAGAGAGAGTTATCATATATTTCGTGTGGAATAATTGTAAGACCCCGTGAAAAGTCAAGAAGTAGTACTTTTCAACAAAGTGCATTTTTGCAGTCCACTATGCAATCGCAGAATAGCTATGCAGACCGCATAGTTACCGCACAGCCAGTTAGTGTGATGGATAATTTGATGTTAACTATGCAGCTAATTATGCGATCGCATAACCACTATGTAGGCCGCATGTCATCGCCTAATCCCCTTGGGATTTTTAAGGGGTAGTTTTACGGTGCATTATGCGACCGCAGAACATGTATGTGGACCGCATTTCGGCCGCATACCCAAGCAGTGTGTTTAGGTTTTGGGATCATTTTTGCAGTCCATTTTGCGGGCTGCATGTTAGGTGTGCAATCACAGATATCCTTGGGGCTCCTCTTTTCTAACGTTTAAAACCCGACCCCATTCTGTTAAGAACACCCCATTATACCATTTTCTTATTATTCCCGGTATATAGAGTGTGTGAGGGAGTAATCTTCATCAAGTTCTCTCTCAATCCTTTCCCCAAATCCTTGAAAATTTTATATTGAAGCTACTAGATCTTCATCCTAAGAGGTAAGAACTGTACCCGCATCAATAATGTCAAATCTCTATTTAAATAAGTAATTAGCAAGTGGATACATGGGCATAAGGGCTAGTAATCTTGCATGCACAAGAGATTATGGGGTATGGGGAGGATGTGAGCTGAAGTGACAACAATTGGGGTACCATACTGAAGAAATTTTTTAAAAAGTGGCCTAAAATCATAATGCACCTTTTATGTTTGATAATATGCTCAAACAAGCTAGAATCTTAATCTCGTCTCTAACTCTTTGTTAAATTGTAATTCTTATACAATAGATTGAAGTGGAAAGAGTCCCGAAATGTAATAAGAATTAGGGGAAATATTTATTGAGGCATGTATGGCTAGAACTCCCTCCTTTTAGAAATTGAGCTTCTGTGGTGCCCTTTTAAGTGTTGTAAGTTCGAAACATAATTGATGCAATACTTGTCATTTTAAGTGATTTGATGTTGTGAAAATGTATGTCGTAAGTACTTCTTTATGTGTTTATTATGTTATTCTTGTAAATAGAGGATTTGTGGAGAACATGATTTATGTGCTACATGCCTAACTGTCATGCCAAGGTTACTTTATGACTAATATGCCAAACATGACGAATTCCCCTCTTTGCTTATGACTTAAATTGCTTTGGTATATGCCTATTACTTTAAGTGGCAAGGAAAATGTTGAAAATGGGAAAAATGTGAAACGTGGTTATAGAATGTTGAAATTGTGGCCGCAAATGCGGGTAAACAAATACATGTGTAACCAAAGATTGGTGTGAGATGAATAATGAAAAATGGTAACATCTCGAGGAGAAGGCTTAGCTGATCGGGCTGTGATCGAATGCTGTGATATATATAGATATGGTGGCAATGTATTGATGATTAAAAGTGGAAAGTGTGAATGAAATAATGGTAATATCAAGGGGAGACGGGTAAGTCATTCGGGTGGTGATTGGACTCCTCTCACATAAGTGGTGGTAATATGGATAATGATGCGACAATGTGGGATTCTCCAATCTAAAATTTCAAGAACTATGTGAAATTCATATCAACCTCCTTATATTGTCGTAATGGTGCTTATTTTAAACTTGTAGTCTTTAGTGTTTCCTCTTTGCTCTTGTATGGTTGTTCTTCCTAACAGGATAGTGCTTAGTTATACATACTATTACTATTCCATGGTACAACATCCCTTTTACCTGAGGCACTACATTTTTAAATGAATGTAGGTCGCTCCATAGCGGATACTATCGATTGTGTGTAGCAGAGCATCCTCTTCTCAAAATCTAGGTGAGCCCCTTCCTCCTTCAAGGGGTTACGTTGTACACCTTTTGTTATATATATCCATTTTGGGGTATAGTCGGGGCCTTTTTGCTGGCATTGTTATCATTGTCTTTTGTATCCTTAGAGGCTCCGTAGACATTGATGTAGCTTATGTACGTGTATTGGATAGGTCGATGAACCATGTTGTAATCTTGACTCTTGCTTTCTTCTAAATTATAACTATATGGAATCTTGGAAGCCTAACTACAGTTTAGGTTGTGTTATAAAATATTCTATCCATGTTGAATGTGTAACCCCATTTTTTGTCAAATTAATCGAAATCAAATCCCTTGATTCCATTGAGTTGGGTAGAATGTGTTTGATAAGGCTTGCTCGGTTGGGTTTTCTTTATTGAGAGTCGATCGCGCCTCTGGATGTTGGGGCGTGACAATAATTGGAGCAATCGATGCCGTACAAAATGAAATGGATCCCCTTTATATAGTAGGAGAAATCCCAATATAGTACAAATGTATTAATTACAAAGATATGGCGATAGGACAGCTAGATATTTCCATGATGCAGGCTCAGATTAGCCGTATAACTTTGTCGGCTCTAGTTCACGCCTTGGGAACTCCCCATCTCTACCATAGCTGGGGTCATCATTGTCCCAAGGTCTAGCGTCGACGAATGTCGAGGGAGGAAACTCGACTGTAACCTTATTGATTCAAGCCTTTGAGATGATCCTCCAAGGTTCCTCAATGATGATAAATTAAACGTTCCGATTTCACTGTATACACATTACAAATATTGTATCCACTCCCAAAGAAAGTAGCACCTACCGTTACTAATGGACGAAGAGAAAATTGAATGTAATATGCGAGCCCATATGAGTTGCACAAATACTATGTCAGCAATAGGAACTAGGATAAGCTAAGTGTGCACGAAGTAAGGGGGTAAAAAGATCAGGAAAAGTAATTGCATATTTTTAAAGAAAGCTTAGATGAAATTATTCGATCAATGATCTTGAGTTAGTATGCTATGAATACACTCATGATTTTGGAGCATTATCGATGCAGGATATATGTTTACAATCATACAGCCAAAGAATATTTTTGAATAAGTCAAAAGAAAATAAAAATGAGTCGGGTTATCGTTAAATGATTGAATTGTTAGAAGATTATATCATGGATATTCCGTAGCACCCATGAAAGGATAAAGTAATAACTAATACCATGAGTCGTAGATCCGTAGATAGATTAAACCTACATAAAGGTTGATCAAAAGAAGGAGGAAACTTAAGAGCTATATAACCAAAGTAAATCAAGAATCATATTATTGGACCCAGAAAATTATCAATATCACACCCAAAAATCGAGGGACACGACGGGTGCTCGATCGGGTAGCCCGAGTCAAGTGCACGTGGGTGCCTTTTCTATCCCACGTGTTAACCCGTGATTTTAATACTCTTTATTAAAGTGAAATAGCCATTTATAATTAAACGCATTCTTACGAGACATAATAGCATACGTGTTTACTTTACGTGATCTACAAGTTACATTTCCTGAATACATAAGTACATAACCCATGTTCCTATTCTACGGAGCCTCTAGGCATACAAAAGAGTTTTGCAATACTTGCTGGTAACAAGGCTCCGGGTATATCTTACACAATACCAAAATAAAACTCTGGGAGGGCCCCGAGAGGAAAGGGCTCACCAATACATTTGATGGAAAGTGAAGGAGGTGCTAGTGTTGGTGGACTAGAGTACATACTATAGAACCACCTACATAATCACAAGAATGTAGCACCCTCGGCAAAAAGGGACATCTGTACATTTGTATTGTGCTGGTATGTATGAACAAAATTTATCCCAAGTAAAATCAATCAATACACTGTTAACAAACAGTAATAGAATTAACAACCAATACACATGAATGGAACATCCAAGGCCAACAAGTTTCACAATCACTTATTAACCCCTTTCAACATCATTTGGTCATATCAATGATTTCACAAACTTTCATTTCAATAGCGATAATGTTCACATTCCGTCCTTATGATCTCAGTCACCCTTATTACCTCGGCCACCTCATTACCTTGGCCACCCTTATAATCCCAACCGATAAGTTATCATTTTATGTTGTGGCGTACCTGCTCCTACCAGATAATCACATTTTGCACTACAACAATAGTCCACAGTTCAATCACATGGCTTCAGTCCATCCAGCATATCATTTCACAACAACTATAACAATTCACAAATAGTTTTCATCAACATCAATACAATTTCCATCATATCCAATAGCCCGTATACAATTCAAGGCACAACGATAATTGCCCATGACAAGCCATGCATCATATTACCATAGTTGCTTCAACTGCATCAATTATGACTTCTTTCCATCATTTATTACAAAGCACTTATCACATAAACACATTGACACACACACTTGGTTTGTTGCTATTTATTCACACCATCATATCGGAATATTTAACCAACAATGTTCACGGCATAGTAATTACAAGAATTCATTAAATAGGCCATCTTGCCTTAACACCTTTGAAACAACAAAAATTCACAAATAGTCCACATAAGTAACACAAACCAATTACTCGTACACCAAATATGGTGAATTTACAAATATTAAATTTAGCCATACATACCTGCAGCTAAATTTCCTTTTTAACTCCTACTCAATTCACTAAACTACCTAGTACCATTAATTTAATTCGAAAGTTCACACATATATCATAGCATTGAAATTCACAAATACAACCCGAACACACTTAGACTATCAACCCTTCCTTTTTGAAGAATTTAACTTCTACCCAATTCCTCTTACTAGATTTTAGGTATTAAAGAACATGCATGTATGGTTCAACTTATATTTTCAATAATCTATTCATGAGAACTCCCTTCCTCATCTTTTATGTTTAAATCTGAAAACCAATGAAAAAGGGTTGGGGACTTTACCTACAAGAATGAAGAAGAATATAATTACTCAAAATGTCCAGTCCCGAGTGACTTTGAAAAATCAAATTGATAGAGATGAGACTTTCTATCTCAAGAATTCTCTTCCCTCTTTCTAGTTTTGTTCATAAAATAGGTTAAAATGAAGGGCTGGGGTGTTTTATTTAAGAAGGGGCCGAGTTGAAAAATTAGAAAAATAGGAGCCCTGAAACAGAATGCAGTCAGAAAGGCGATCGCATTCCTGACATTCGGTCCGTGGACCGGTCATAGAATGGCCCTAAAAAAGGGCTAAAATTGTAACACGGTGTGCATGTATGCGACCATTATGCTGTCTACATACACATTATGGGATCGCATAGTGCGTTGCGTAACCTCCCTCACCAAAAGTCATTGGGCAAGAATGTGATAACTATGCAGTCTGCATAACTAGAATGCGATCGCATTGTAGACCGCATAGTTGTCCACCAATTGGGTAGTGGCCTGCCCAGGTCTTTGACCATTATGCAGTATGCATACTTATTAGGCGATTGCATAGTGCCTCGGGTAACGCCAAATTTCTTGAAAATTTTATCTTTCTAATTACGGGGTTCTTTTCACACAGGGACCCACATGACTTTATTTTAGGCAAGAAATTTTACTGGTCTTTACATCCTCCCCCACTTAAAATCATTTGTCCTCGATGAGGATTTTGGAAATCGGTTGGTTTTGAAAACATGATATGCAAACTCCCAAATTTTCACTAACTCCCATATTTTTAGAAAATGTTGCCAGAATATCCTTTGTAATTAGACTTTTCTACCTCTCAATGAGCCCCCGAAACATATTTCCAAGCATCATTACACAATTCCTATTATCCCTACAACTGGTATACAATTCATTATCTCAACACTTGCACATATTCAATCACTTGTCACATTATTGCACATAATTTGGCCACTTGAATGAGTCTGATATAGTTCAACCACTTCAACAAAGTATATGCATTTCAATTGATAATTACCAATATGATGTTCTATTCATCAATACCAAACAAGAAGGGGGTGATTTGTGTGGTACCCAGTTTTCGCTTAAACTACATATGAAGAACCTTGTTCATCTATGTGTTCCCACTACTACTATTGTGGACTATTAAATACAGAAAATAAAGAACGTAAAGATTTTATGTGGAAAATACCCGGCATAAAAGGTAAAAAAACCACGACCTACTATTTAGTAGGATTTTCTCAAAACTTCACTAAATCACTTATCCAAAACAACATTTACAAAACTCTTTGTAAACCCAACGATTAGCTCTACTCCAGTTGTAGCAACCAACCACTAACTGTTGTAACAACTTCAAGGTAACTCTAACTTGAATATTCAAAATACCTATTATAATTGTTTCTAGATAAAGCTAAAAGGTACAATATTAAACACATATTACAGTTGAACTAGAAATAAAGAAAGACATATCACTCTTTATGGATTTGGTTCTTCAATCTAGTTCATGTAGCTTCGGGTTTGCACATTTGAATCACATGCGAACTGCTTGCAAACACCCTTGCTATATTTCTCTTACTTCACAATTAACTTCTGGGCTCTTGTGCAACCCACATGCTCAAATCTGCCTATTCTTGTACACCTATAATGGACCTGGTTCATCATGAGTTACTTTGTCAGTCTTCAAAACTAACCTTTACTAGGGCCAACAAATTCCCCCTTTTTGATGATGACAAACTCTATGCTTTTGATAAGCTTAGACTCTTTTTCAACTCAGCTCAACATCAACACAATGTTAGAAATATTTTTCCTTTTTATCACTTATCATCAAGGATGAGGTACATTAGGTTATATACATCAATGTTCAAAGTGTAAACATCACTTTTTTAAAGCACAACCTTTTCCCCCCTTTTGGTATCATCGAAAAGTTGCATTAACAATGTGAGATAACCAGATTTTAAAGCTTACTCATTGCCACTGGGGCTACTTCAAATGTAACCATAGATTAATCATCATAGATCAAGCTAAGAATTTTAACCATCAAAGAAATATGAACAAATGGTTAGAGCAAAAATAGTGAATTTTGTTGATGATTGATAAGATTCTACCTCAAATCATAAGAAGAAATAAAAATACTGAAAACAAGACCAAAAGAAACAAAAACATCACGAACTGGGTCAGCGGTTGATCTATACTAGTCTAGGAGTCATAAGTCTGGGAATAACTAGATGCTTGGTTTTTGACTTAGAGGAGTTTTAACATACCTCGAAAAAGGACATCATTCTTCTCCTTTTCTCTTGCCAGCTCAGTTTTGAGAGCATCTCTATTAGTCTCCATCTCAACCAACCTCTTCTTCAGACTTTACGTCTCATCATCCATAGCCTTACTTTCTTACACCAAGGCACTGACTTTGCTATTCACTGGTACCTTTTGGAAGAACTAGGTTCTTTAGGAGTGACATTGACTTCATAACCGCAAGTAAGAAGAGTATTATCCCCAAAATGATTCTTTCTTGTACTAACCTCCTACTTCTTCATAGGTAGCATGAAATATTCAAACACACTTGTGAGAATTAAACCATAGGGAATGGCATGAGTTTTAGTGACATTGATAACCCTATATGAAGGTCCGCAAAAGTTTCTTGGTCAGATGGAACAGGTTCATCTATTTTTTTTCAAGTTGAACCAACCCCTCAGCAGTATCTCCAGACCCGCTTCCTTCTATTTTGCTCACTCTCTCTACTATTTCACTAAATTCCTCTACCCGAAAAACCATTGCACCAATTTATTTTTTTAGACCAACATGAGTGTGTGAAGAATAAGCCACTCTTGTCCTATTTCCCCTCACATTACTCCTAGTGCTCTTGCTCTCCTTTTTCCTTTTTTTTTTGCGACCAACTTCTCCAGATTATGTAGTTTCAACACCTTCTATACATCCTACAAATCTATTCTCCAAATTTGCAGCAACATTAGTAATTGTCTCAGGAGAAACTTTAGAATCAGAAGATACTTGTTCAGCTTCGGAAGGCCTACTTTCTCCCCACTTAGTAGCAGACTTAAATGAATATTTAGATTGCTAGGATTCTTCTTCCATACGTTCTTGCAATTGGTTGTTTATTTTCTTGATCTCTTCTCCTTCAGCAAAAATCTTGCGAGCCATCATCTTCACTCTACATTTCTTAAGGATTGGTATGGTTGATGCAGTGTTAGAAGGTGTGGAAATGGTTTTCTGTGGTGGTGATAAAGGATTTTCAGAGGTGTTTGACATATCTAGGCCTGGGTATCGAAAAGAAGAGAATTCGATTGTGTCTAGAAGATGAAAGAAGAATGAGAGTTTTTTCCGGCTTGAGAGATATGAGGTAAGGAATACACTAAAGCTAATCAATCTAAAGGGGAATAATTGATGGGGTAACTGTAGCTTTTCAGACTTTTAGAAGTTTAATCAAACTGAAATTTAGTTTGAAGAGACATTGGAGTGTATCCCTATAATCTTGATACTTGCATTTGGTTGGGACTCTTCTGAACGGGGTGGGTTCACTTGTAACGTATAAGTCCAAAATGGTATTGGTAGGACTGCTTATGATCCAAATATAGTTACTTCAAATTATGCAGAGTGCAGAAAACATACCGTGTTTCCTTGATCAACCAGGTTCTTCACTGATAATTCTCTTGTGAGAGTCTAAGTTTTCCAAAATATAGGAAATATCATTAGAGATTAATGAGTCATTTTAACATATGGCACACGAGTATACTATGAAAAATATGAGATAGAGCAATATTTAATCTAATTATACACAATTTACAGACTTTCTAACCAAAATTTTCTTTCATATTTTTTTCCTTTAACTTTGAACTGGTCCTTTTAAGTGATCTTAATATTTTCTAATTCCAACCTATTCCGCTCAAAGTGATCTATACTTAAGGCTTTTGTGAAGACGTCAACAATTTTCTAGTTAGTAGCACAAAACTCCATAGTGATCAAGCGTTTTTCATAGTTGTCCCTCAAAAATAGTGTCTAACATCAATGTGCTTAGTTCTCTTATGATGAATCAAACTTTTAGTCATACTAATAGCACTGCTGTTATCACAGAAAATAGGGATGCAACCAATATCAACTCCAAAGTTCAATAATGGTTGTCTAATCCACAACAATAGAGCACAACATGAAGCAGCAGCAACATATTCAGCTTCAGCAATAGATAAGACCATTGAATTTTGCTTTTTGGTAGCCCATGACACAAGACATGATCCGAGGAAGTGTCCCATTCCTGAGATGATCTTCCTATCTACTAGAAAACCAGCATAATCAGCATCAGCATATCCCACTAGGTTTAAATTACCACATTTTTATACCAAAGGCAGAGGTAAGTGGTGTCGTTCAAGTATCTCAATATTCTCTTTACATTAGTTAAGTGTGAGTCTCTCATCGGACCGTCTTCTTTCTTGATATTTATCATCTATTCATTTGTCGGATTTCGGCCTTGAGAGCTTCATTCTCTTGGGTAAACTTCTCTTTGTCACCTTCATCAGCCGCGACTTGGAAGCTATTTTCAAACCGGAGATCCTGAACCTATTTTTCCAATGCTCCTATTCGGGCCTTGTACTACTTTTCTTTAGATAACCAATCCCATTGCACATGTGCTTCGTCAGTGAAGTGTTGGACATGTGGCCTCTTGGCAGGACTTTCAGGAATTAGAAATCTTTTTTCCAAACCAAACCAAGTTTTGGGGTCTACTTCACCCCTAGCACGATCTTGCAATGTGGTTTTAGGCTCAAGGTACCTGCATTCATTCCATATTTGGCGAATCTTTCATTCTGGGAAGGTAGCTTTCGGGCCTAATTCAATGACTTGTTTACTTAGATCGTCGTCACCGTGGAGGATTTGGAATCTTCCTAGCTGCCGCAGGACTCGGTAAAGAGTGTAGCTTTGGATGCTCCGAACGCCCATTAAAAGAATATAAGGCACTTGTGAATATGTGTACACAATCTCAGTAGCTGTAAGCTATCCGAAAGCCCATTCAATTTTATCCTCTGACAGATATCTTAGGCATGACAACCAAGCTTCAGTGCCCTGGGAGAACATAATACCAGTAACCCGGGTCTCAAATTCTTCAATTCAACTCAAACCAGTCAAACCATAGTTCATGTACCCCGCTCGGTGGCAAAGGTGCTATTGGATCCACAATTTTAGCAACAGATTGCAACCCTGAAAGAATTTCATACCCTCTCGGCACATGGTTATGGCTCAATATATTTCTGCCACAATTACAAGGACCACTATGCTAGTAGTCTTCTATATGGCGACATCCAGGATTCCTACAAGGCCAATATCTACATGACCGTCTTTTTTTTGGACAAACCACGATTCCCAGGAAATCTACCTTGAATGCCCCACCATGCCTCCCATTTATCTTTGTATACGGCATGTGGCAAGACGATATTGGGCTCCTAAAACCATTCGGTTTCCATATCGGTGGTATAAGAAATGAAGTTTGCAACACCATTCTGATAGATTCTTATCTTGATTGTGCTGATGAATGCTCAACAAGTCTAAGAAAGTGTGTATATGGTTACCGGTCTCGGTGCCAATGGATATCTACTCCTGAGGTTCCCGTTAAGAACCGCATATCCTGCAATCTCCTCTAATGTGGGTGTAAGCTTAAAGTCTAAGAACCAGAATATATTACGGATTGGATCCCAAAATTGTATAAGTGATACAATAATATCTGTTCTTGGTTTGATGTTTAGCAAGCTGACAAGACGACCCAAGATATTGACCATAGTTTCTTTGCTACATTTTCCCAGGTCATTCCATAAGATGTGGAGTTGTAAAGGGATCTCACTCAGGACTAAGAAGGTTTCAATATCAGTGGTGTTCATTCTGCACATTTATTGAAAGAGGATTCATTGATTTATTTTGACCTATAAGAGAAAAATGGCTATTTTTTTAAAAAATTCTTTATTTAAGAAAACAAGGATTTGGTATTGTCGATATGACCTTTCAGTACTTTTGAAAGGAAGAATTTAAGATTGTGCCCGCAAACCATTTAAAAATAACTCATGGCAGTTGTTCTTGAAAAAACAGCCCTCCAACGTGCTTTGGGGGACATTCGGCTTCTTTTAACGAGAACAACATCACCCGATTAGTTAGGACAACAATTAAAACTTTGACATTTTCTGCTATTTTTGGAAAAAGAGAGGTTGGACCCGATGAGGGGTTGCCTACGTATCTCACAGCCGGTGAGAATCAAACCAGCTTAGTTCGGGCAAACTATTTTGTCAAAACCAAATTTTAAAAGGACTCTCTGTTTTTTTGTTCTCTCCTGTTTTTCTCTTTTTTCTCCAAAAATTCGGTAGCATTTCGGTGATTTTTGAACATTTGTTTTCCGAAACAAGTGATTACACTCATTTAGCACTAACACTGTTATTCTCTCAATTTTCTTTCCTTGTAAGCCTGTCAACATGCAAATCCAAAGAAAATAAATCCATAAGTAGCACGTAAGATGCACCAGGATGGTCTTTTCATTTTGGTCACCTGTCATAGACGGACCCAACCCATGTGTTGAGTCCCCTAAGTCAAATGCACGTGATTTAAACAAATTTTCCCACTGGGGATCATGCATGAGGTTTCGTTATACTATGGCTGAACCCTAGGTTTATTGTTCTAGATCTGGTTTACCCGAGCGGACAACTCGAGTGGGGCGACGTACTGGGGATACAAAAGCTCTGTCGACTTAGCAACTTATGTAACCTCGTTCTAAATAGGAAAAGACTCTAAACAGAAGAGTAGTCACACGAAGTGCTACCATCTTCATGATGTAGAAGACTCAGAGCGAGGAAGGGATTCATAACAGTTTATATATACAATTCATCCAATATCAAAGCGGTAAAACATTTATCACATATAGCATGAAACATGTAGAAAAGTCAGAAAAGCCAAATATACAGTTATTTTAAGATCGAATTCTTGAATCCTGAACCAGAGATTCTGGGTTTTATTCCCCAGCATATTCGCCAAAGCTGTCACACCTCCTTTTTTACACACTACCCTTGGAAGGATAGTATATAAGGGATGTTTTCCAATTTAAGTGACATTATTCGAAATGGTATTATTTATTTGTTTCTATTTGCCACTTGGGATAGGCTTGACTTTTGGTGTCCCAAGTCAGCGGTTCGTTTTGAATCCCAAATAGAGTAAATTTTTGACTGCCCAAATTGAGTCTGTGAACCAGATATCCTAAGGAAATCTGTTGACCCGTGGGAAGGAAATCTGTTGATCCCGTGGTTCTAGCACGGTCGCTTAAACTATTATAATTGGCTAAAATTCTGATTTTTATACATGTTCGTCCTGTGATGCAATTTGAAAATATTTAACGCTTTTAAATGAATTTTGGGAATGCAATTTTAAATTATAAAACATGTTTTCTGATCGCGTCACATAAAAAGAATCCGGATCCAGAACACATTTTATCCAATATTTTGGGATTTGGATTTGGGTCAAATGAAATGCACACCCGTATTTAGGAAGGTAAGATTATTAAAAGACGTGCCTAAAGCGACTAATGTATTATTAATTTTGTGGGAAGCCGTGAAGTTCGCTAATTGGCATGTCCCGGAATTGTAAGAATTTTAATAGGAGAATTGAAAGAATGCCACATAATTTATGGATTTTTTTTGGTGTGCTGCACCTCATTTCATTATTTTAAAAGGCCAATATAGATCAACCTAGGATTTTCTATAGGGTTCGTCTCTAAAAGGACCTAGTTAATTAGCAATAATAGAATTCGGGCTTAAAATTCAAGTCTTATTTAAAACAAAATGATGAAACGTCTTAATTCGAATTCGCTGCCTAACTTGAAAGCCCAAATTTAAATTATATTACATTATGAGTTAAGGTCCTTAAGTCAAGCCCAAAACAAGAAAATTTAATAGTTTCTGACTGAATGTCTACCTAATCAGGGGCCTATTCATGGGTCCACGTCAACTCTTATTTTGGACTTGGTCCGCTGAAGCACAAAGGGATAAAGGCCGGTTCCCAAATGCTATGGCCCAAATCAATTTATGTACTCAAACTCAACTCAATGGATGTATTTAATTCAAATTCATTTTAGCTAACTATCTATGAAATTTGACTCTAACGAATTAGGTGTAAATGATAAATGACTTGTTCTTCATATTTAAACTCATAAATTCCATATTCGAATGCACAAGCCCCTAACAATCTATAATTGCAATTTCAGTTGGATACACAACTTAATGCTGGAATTATTTCATCAAAAGCAATACCAAACGAGTCATGACCTGGTTTTACAGTTAGGAATATGCAATAATTTCTCACAACCTTTTAAGTGTTGAGTTATTGGCTACAAACAAAAATCCAAACTCAACTTACATATATTTATGATGTAGCTGATAGCAACATTGAAACTAACCACCAAATGCAATCATTCTAAGCTAATAAGTATTAACTGTCCCATACAACTTAATAATCCAATAGTCCTGTTTTCAAATGAATACAAATCAAAACTAAACTATACTATACTAAACAAACAAATATCAGAATATCTATCAATCCAAACGAGCATGCATTGGGAAGCAAGCTGATTAATGTGCTTTATTCCATTTCAAGTTTAAAGGCTACATCAAGGCAGTATTAGTATGTGCACCTGGAATTACAATGAAACAGAGGAGAAGGAAGAAGTTAGCAGTAGTTCACCAAGTAGCAGTTGAACTCAACAGTAAAACCACTGCAGCAGGAATCATTTGGAAGCCAAATTTGTATCAACCCAAAATAAACAAAAAATAACCTTTAGGTGAACCCAAAACACTTGAAGTTGGACCACGAAAACTCCAGAAAACTTCAAAAACAAAATCCTAGGCTAAATGATGCAAGTCACACTCTAGAACTCGAAATTGACCTAAAACTTCAATATAACAGCGTGTTTGGTGTTTTTGTTTATTCTCTTGCTCCTAAGGATCTAAAAGAACTAGTGTTTATGAAAACTTTCAGATGTTCAAACTAATGATATTATTTGGATTTTTGTTTTGGATTTGAATTGCAGAAAAATTGAATTAAGAGTGTTTTGGAGAGATTTTAGAGCTGGATCTTTATTTCGATTTTTTAGGATTTTAAAACAAAATGTTGGGAGTTTTCAACATTCAAAACTTTGCGCGAATTTTAAGACGCTGGAAATTTTTAGGAATTTTTAGAGATCCAAACTTGTAAAAATATTTAGAGAAATTTTCATGCTTTTAAAACTTGTGAAAGAAGGCGATGGTATGTCTTTTATAGGCAAAACTTAGGGCAACCTTTTTTGTTTTGTTTTACCTATTAGTCCCTCTCCTATTTTTTAAATTTATTCAATTAATACTAACTTGTGTCTTAAGTCTTTAAATCAAATTACTGAAATTCTATTTTGAACCGCCATTTAGAAGGTTCCATGAGATTACTGCAGGATTCCCATTATCCAAAAACCTATACTACCATTTTATTTATTCTAAATTACCAAACTAAGCTAAACCAAACCCCCAACCTTATTACCCTGGTCAAAGATCACCATAGTTGATTAATTAATCTAATTCAGCTATGACCAAATCAACTAAAGTAAACCTAAAACTTTCTTGAGGACAAACACTGAACTTAAAGATCAACTACTAAACTAAATTATCCTAAACTAATTAAATTAATAAATCAATGTCAAAAATGTGTCACACATGATTAATTAAAGACTATTAACATTGTAAACAAAACAGGATCAAAACAAAAATCTAATTAAACAAGAGACTTAAATCATACTAGCATGAAACTGGTCGAATACACAATCAAACAAACCATATGATTAAATCAAAAGGCATAGGAATGAAAACCAAAAATAGAACAGAAGAGATACAAGAGAAGAATAACCAATTAAAACCCTAAAAATAAATCTAATCTATCACATAGAGAGTCATTGATCCAGCAGGGGTATGGTATTTAAAAATAAAGTAAATAGAAGAAAAGAGACCCACTAATGTGTCTTAAGATGCTGCTATTTCATTGATTTTAGATTCGAGCATTTCCGTCGGGATTTGGAGACTACTGGTGGTGAGTCTCGTATGAGAGAAGCGGGGGCAGGAGAGGGGTGGGTTGGGGTTGCATGGTGTAACATTGGTTAAGTTTGGATGAATCACCGTTTGGGTCTACACTTTGGTTTGAAATTCGACGGCACTTGCTAGGATTTGAGTAAAAATAAGGTTGGATATAGGTTTGGGAGACGGAGACGGTGCTATGGTGTATAATTGGGACTAGTTTGAGTGACCACCGCCGGATACGGCGGAGACAACATCAAAAAATTCAGTTATTCCAAGGGTTGGTCTCATATTCGAAGGCTGGTGTTTGGGGCATTGGAAAGAGGAGGAAGAGGCAATTCATGGGTGTGAATTTAGGGGTCGTTGGAGACTTGCCACCGGCAGCGGCAATTTTTGGTCGGTGGCGGTGAGGCGTAGGGTCGACGGAGAATCAAAGGACGAGGAAGATATGTTTTTGGTCTCTAAGTTGTAACATGTTTAGGACTATTTTATTTTAAAACAAAACCAAACCTGGCCGGTTAGATGAGGTGGAATGGACAACTGAGATGAACTAGACACCAAACGGACCTCTCCAAATTTTAGATCGAAGTCTAGCCAAGAACGCTAATACCAATGAATTTGGGGATAAAGTATGTTTGTGCTATAATAGCCCTTAATTAGGTGTTTTCTTATGGAAACAGCTAATTAGGGATGATTATAGTCCAAGTTTGTCAAGAAGGGCCCCTAGTTTCAGTTCGAGGTATTTTTTGTCTTATTTTATTTTTTGTTTTTGTTTTTTTTCTGCTTCTTAGGTTCATGATGTTTGCTATCTGAGTTTTATTTTTGAAATTAGGATGTTCGCCTTTAATTTTTGTTGGACTTATCTTTGTTCATAACTCAGTAGGTTTAATCCATTTTTTGGTTATTGTTCATGACTGATTTGGTTCTGGTGATGCTTTAATTTATTTTAGTATTAATTTTGTTTAGTTCTGTGTTTTTGATCCCTGATATTAGTTTAGTTGTGTTTTGAATCTGTTTCGATTTTATTATTTCAGTATTGGATTTAGTTACTAATTTCTTATTTGTTGTTGTTAGTTAATTCTTAGTCAGTTTAGTTGTTTGGATATAACTGAATTAGGTTAGTTAGTTAACCTTAGTTAATAACAGGGCTGGGGGTTTGTCTTAACTTGATTGGTAATTTCAGATGAATGAGAGGGAAATTGGGGTATTTCAATATAGGATCTCTAGCTGAAATAGAACCCCTACAACCTTTTAGGTTGGGTTCAAATTTGAAATTCAGGTTTTTATGATATAACTTGACCAACAACTCAGGATTTAAAGGACCAATTAGCTCAATCTGAAGAATAAAATAGGACTTAGAGTATAATTATAATAGAAAGGGTTGCCCGAAGGGGTGTTTATAAAAGGGCATATCCTTGCTTGTCAAAGGGGGGCTTAGATTTTGGTAGAGGTTTAGAAAATCTGGAATTTAAAATTTGAAAGTGTGAGCGTTCTAAGAGCCTGAATGATTGTTGAGAATTCAAAACACTTTTGTGTGGAAATAGAGAAAAACATCAACATCAGATCCTAGAGAGAAAATTAGAGAAAATTGAAGAAAAATAGTTTTGAAATCCAAAGACTACTGTCTCATCCAGTTTCAGTAGCTGAAACTCATTTTCAAGCTTTGAAACTAGTTGTAATCCCCCTATCGAAGCTCACTTTGGATCCTCATCATTTAGTTCAACTTGGTTTTTGTAGATTGAAGCTTATTTTGTGAAAACTACTGCATCCTGTATTGTTTCTCCTGGATTTTGACTTGGGAATGTTGATTCTCTGCTGAAACTCTATCTGCTACTATACTACTGCATAGCTAACCCTCCATTTCCTTATTTGTATTCAAATTCCAGGTATTACATTTGTCTCACATGATATTTGAAGATTGAATCCCAAGGTATGACCAAACATGTAGATCAATGATGACTTATTATTTGTTACTCTCCGAATTTTCTACTATATTACTTTGATTAGATGTTCAACACAGTTATGTATGTGAACAATACAGTCATTTGTAAATAACTGGACTGTTGAATTTTATTTCTTAAGAGTCATAGTTAATTTTAGTCTTGATTGTCATGTTAATTTGAACTTGAGTGTGGAATAGGGTGTTGGTTAGAAATTGAGTTTAAAAGTAGCATGCACACAATTAGTATAGAATTTGGCATCTTCTATAGTTTTAAAGAGCTAATTACTTTAACCTATTTACTATATAACTGCTTAAATGTGAAATTCAGGAATTGATTACAATTTAGTATCAGAATTTATACTGTATTTCATGTTAGCTTGAGGATACATTAATTACTTTAAATTGCTGTCAAATGCTGGATTAAGCATATTGGTATACAAATGTGTTGAATAATGTAGTGAGATTTGAATTAGAATTCTGTCTCACCTTCGGTTTGAATAATCTAAGTTTTTTCTTTATTTTATACATTGTTAGGTCCAATTTGTTTAAAATTGGTACTTTTGAGAACTAAGTAACATCATATGTTGGGCTTGGGCTCATTCAGGAGCCCAACGTGACAGGTTCTCATGTAAATGAGATTTGAGCCCATTTACGTACTAACGAGACCAAGTATCAGTAGCCCACTCAACCAATATAATATTAATTAATTAGGGCAATTAGAGACAAAGTCAATAGAATATATTTGTTTTCCCCGGGTTAGCTGTCTAAAAATAAAATGAGGTGCACCGCGCCAAATATAACCCATAAACTGTGTGGCCCTTCTTTAATTGCTTATATTAAAGTAAAAGTACGTAGAACTTCGGACGAGTCGATTAGCGAATTTCCATAGCCTCCCGCAAAGTTAACAATACGTTAGTCGCTTTAGGCGCGCTTTTAATATTTTTACCTACTTAAATTCGCGTGTGCATTTTATGTGACCCAAATAAAACTCCCAAAATGTTGAGTAAAATGTGTCGAGGATCCGGGTGCATTTCATGTAACGTGATCCAAAAACATGTTTTAAACGACGTTCAATTTCCTAAAAATTATTAATTCAAATTGGTAAATAATCCTAAAAATGGCACTATAGGATGGCATGTACTAAAATCAAATTTTTAGACTATTATAATTGTTTAAGCGGCCGTTCTAGAACCCGGGATCTGAGGGTGATTAACACCTTCCATCGGGTCAACAGAATTCCTTACATAGAATTACTAGTTCGCAGACTCCATTTGGGAGGTCAAAAAATTTCCTCGATTTGGGATTCGGAACAAACCAGTGACTTGGGACACCAAAAGCAAAGCCTATCCCAAGTGGCAACTCTAAATAAATAAATAACCCCATTTCAAATAATGTCACTTAAATATAAAAAACTCACTTATACATTTATCCTTCGGGGTTGCCATGTAAAAAGAAGGTGTGACAGCTCTGGCCATTCTGCTGGGGATCGAACCTGGAATCTCTGGTTCAGGGTTCAAGAATTCGAGCTTAGTATAACTGTTATATTTATCTTTCTATGATTTTATTACTGGTTCCATGCTATATGTGCTAAATGCTTTACCGCTTTGATATTGGACGAATTTTATAGATAAACTGCTACGAATCCCTTCCTCTCTCTAAGTGTTCTACATCAAGGAGAAGGGTGCACTTCATGTAGTTGCTCTTCTGTTTAGAGTATTTTCCCATTTAGAACGAGGTTTAGATAAGCTGCTAAGCCAACAAAGCTTCTGTATCCCCGGTATGCTGCCCCCCTTGACTCGAGTTGTCCGCTCAGGTAAGCCTGGTCTAGAACATTAAACCTAGGGTTTAATCCTAGTATAACAATACCTCATGCCGGATTCCTAGTATGAACGTTTGTTTGCATCACGTGCATTTAGTTTAGGGGACTCAAAACGAAAAGACCATCTTGATGCATCTTACGTGCTACTTGTGCGTTTATTTGCTTTGGATTTGAATGTTGACCGGCTTGCAAATAAGCAGAGAAAATAGAGAAAATAGCAGTGTTAAGGCTAAATGAGAGTAGCCACTTGTTTCGGAAAATCAATGTTCAAATAGCACCAAAATACTACCGGATTTTTTTAAAAAAAACAAAACCAAAAAAAGGAAAAAAGGGAGAAAAAGACTTTTTAACAAATTTGGTTTTGAAAAAACATTTCGCCCGAACTACGTCGGTTTGACTTTCACTGTACGTGAGATACGTCGGCAACCCCTCATCGGGTCCAACCCCCCTTTTGCAAACACATCAAAAAAACATCAAAGTTTTAACTATTGTCATAAATAAACCAGGAGATGCCTTCTTGTTAAACAAACCGAACGTCCGCAAAAGAAGGCTGAAAGGCTGTTTTGCAAGAACAGCCACGGTGAGTCGTTTTTAAATTGTTTTTAGGCACAACCTTAAAATCTTCCTTCCAGAAGTGCCGAAAGTCTGTATCCTTGTTTTCCTAAATAAGGATATTTTTGTAAAAATAGCCATTTTTCTCTTTTAGGACATAATAAATCCCCTTTAGATAATTGTGCCGGATGAACACCACTTACATCGAACCCTTCTCAGTCCTGAGTGAGATCCCTTTGAAGCTCCACATGTGGTGGAATGACTTGGGGAAATGTAGCAGAGAAACCGTTGTCAAGAGTTTGGGTGGTCTCATTGCATTGTTAAACATCAAACCAAGAACAGATATTATTGAATCACTGATACCATTCTGGGACCCAAATCGTAATGTATTCCGGTTCTCGGACTTTGAGCTTACGCCCACACTAATGGAGATTGCGGGATACGCGGATCTCAATGTGAACCTAAAAAGTAGATATCCATTGGCACCAGGACCAGTAACCATCCACAGATTCTTGGACCTGTTGAGCATTCGTCGGGACATTCAATATAAGCATCTATCAGAAGGGTGTTGCACACTTCATTTCGTATACCATCGATATGGCAACCGAAAAGGTTTTGAGGATCCCAATACCGGTTTGACACATATCGGTAACAAAGATAAATGGGAGGCCAGGCAGGGATTGCCATTCGTGGTAGCTTTTCTGGGAACCGTGGTTTGTCCAAGAAACGACGGTCACGTAGACATTGGCCTTGTAGGAATGTTGAATGTTGCCATAAAGAAGCCTACTAGCATAATGGTTCCTTTGATTGTGGCGGAAATGTATCGAGCCTTAACCATATGCCGAGAGGGTATGAAATTCTTTCAGGGTTGAAATCTATTGTTACAACTGTGGATCAAAGAGCACCTTTGCCACCTAACTGGGTGCATGAACTATGGTCTGACCGAGTTGATTTGCATTGAAGAATTTGGAACACGGGTAACAGGTATTGAGTTCCCCGAGGGCATTGAGGCTTGGTTGTCATACATAAGATCTTTCTCTGCGGATAAGATTTAATGGGCTATCGGATGGATTCTCGCTACCTAGGTTGTATACACATCAGCAGAAGTGCCTTATATTCTTTTAATGGGCATTCGGAGCATCAAACCATATGCTGCTTACCGAGTCTTGCGGCCGCTAGGAAGATTCCAAACCATCCACGATGACAAAGATCTAAGAAAGCAAGTCATCAAATTAGGCCCAGAAGTTGTATTCCCAGAAGTAATGATTCTCCAAATATGGAATGAATGCAGATACCTAGAGCTTAAAAGCATAGTGCGAGATCAAGCTAGGGGTGAACTAGACCCCAAATACTTGGTCTGGTTTGGTAAAAGATTTCAAATTCTTGAGAGGCCCGCCAAGAGGCCGCATGTCCAACACTTCACTGACGAAGCTCAGGTGCAATGAGATTGGTTTGCCATGGAAAGGGAATACTGGGCCCGAATAGTAGCATTTGAAAAATAGGTTCTGGATCTCCGGTTTGAAAACACCTTGCAAGTTGCGAGCGATAAAGGTGACAAAAAGAAGCTGACCCAAGAGAATGAAGCCCTCAGGGCCGGAATCCAACAAATGAAAATAGATGCTAAAAACCAAGAAAGAAGACGGTATGATGAGAGATTGATCAAATGGATGAAGAAACAAGTCATAGAATGCCAGGAAGAATCGGAGAAATCTGAAAGGAACATGGCCAAACTTCGGGCACAATGGGCAAAGTAGAGAGATAAAATAGCCCAGTTTGTACACGAAATGAAAAGGAAATATAAGGGAACCATTGCTAAAATGAAGAGAAAAATGAACTCCTTTGAAGTTAAGGAAGCCTGACAGGACAAAGAATTTCAGGTTGAGAAGGAACAATACTGTGACCATATGATTTTTACCCGGTTGAAACAAGCACCTATAAGACTCTTATTAGGATTTCATTTTAAATATTAGGAGTTTTAATTCTTAGGAATTAAATGCATGCACATGTTCATTACTGCATGATTAATATTGATTAGGATTTAATTGCTAAAATAAAATGGTTTTACAAAATTAAATACAAAAAATATATATATGTGTCCGACATTTGAAAGTATTTCTATTGCTTGATTTTTCAACTTTGTTTGTTTTTTTAATTTATTTATTTGCAAAAATTAGGAATTTGTGTTTTTTTAATAAAGTTAGTAATTGATTTAAATTAAAAGAAAAACAAGGTACAAAAATATGTGTATATATATATATATACAGAGCCACTCAGGCTGGCCACAATTGGGCCAGACCTGAAAGGCCCAAACTTGCCTTCTCCCTTTAAAACAATATACAACCCAGCCCAAATTATCGCCCCAGTCCATGCCCACACCCAATGTTCTAAGCGACACCGTTTAGAAGCCCCATCATCACAGCCGTTGATTCCCATCTCATCCAACGGCCACGGAAGCCTCCACCATTTTGTATACATATGTCCAAACATCTCTAATACACGTACAAGACAAAACCCCCTCTCCTCGTACAATCGTCTCCATATTGTAACGCCTCCGTTGACTACCCCACTGCCACCCCTTGACCACCAACCTACCACCCTACTTCAGCCACCGGAAATCGTCCCACGGTGGCGGTTAGCAACCAAACTACCCTAGATTTACACCACTCAATTGTCACGATCTCCCCTACCCCATCCTGTAATTATTTCTCATCGAATATGACCCTTTCGTCTCGATTATTCCAAAACAATGTCGCCAAAACCACCGTCTCCGGTGACCTTGTTCCAAACTCTTCCATCGTTACACCATAGAGCCACTAGGATACCTCCTTCCACATCCTGCATCCCACTCCCTTCGAATCACCCCCCATCGTCTCAAATTTTCTCAGAAAGGTTGTCGGAAACCCTATCTCCGGTGACCCTTTTCCAAAGCCCCCCAAATTTGAACCTCCTCGTTCCAACAGTGAATGTGAACCATCTCAAATCTATCTCGAACCCTCAGTATATCATTTTAAAGCCTAACCCTAATTCTCAAACTTGTCAGAAATGGCAAAAATTTCTCCTGGGTAACCTCTGGTCCCTCTTGACACCAACCATACCACCCATGAGTCCCAAAAAACCCCAACCGCTAAAAACTTCAAAATTTGAGACCTTACTGAGGTCTCAGAACCTTGAAAACCCTCCCCTGAGCTTTTAAGCTGATTATACACCGTCCTAGGAGGTTCAGAACACTTGTGGAAAAGGTCGAGACAGTTGAAATGGTCTAAACGGATAAGAATAAGAAATCTATGTTTTCTTGTATATTATCATTTTTAGCTTATTAAATGCTTGATTTCTTTTAATGACTGATTAGGTTTAGTAATTACATGTTTAATTGTTTGAATTTCTTTTATTTGATTTTGTTTTTGGGTCTTTGTCTTGTTTATCCACTACTCAGGCAAAATACAATTTTAGTTAAGGACTAAAAAGAAACACAAGGCGAAATCTGATACCCTAAAATCTTTACTATAAAATGAACCAGCTGGGCATTGAAAAAGGCATCCGAAAACCTTCTCTTTGAGTTGTAGAGGTAAAGTACATACTAGTTTCTCCTATATCTGCAAAATATACCATTAAGTGTTGTTGGATTCAATTTTTTCTGAAAGTTTGGTTCTCTAAAAAACTCTGCTGAAGTCTGGATACACTGTTTGATTGGTTGTTGATTGTTTAGCTGGTGTATTATATTTACTCATATGATCCTGTTTTCCTTGAATTACAGGTACATTTCCTTGTTCGTATGATACATTGAAGTTCAAGTATAAAATATTCATGAATGTGCAGATTTGAGTTCCTTATGTCATTCTAAACCCTCTCCCTGTTTTCCTGTATCCAATATGTGTCATAGTTGTATTGATAAGATAGTACTTATATTGTAATTAACACTAGACTAATTCATTTCTTGTAATAATTGAACTCTAGAGACTGATCTATTTGTAATAATTGGACATTCGATTTTTTTAAAAGTATGAATCATCAGTAGTGCTAGTAGTGAATGTGTAACTTTCCTAGATGCTTATTTCATGTTGTTTAGAACTAAGGAAATCATGAAATATTGGCTAAAAAATTATCAAAATCCAGTCATTAGGTATGATGAAGTGCACTCAAATTTCAATGTGTTAGTAGTGTTGTGTTTTAGATCTATAAGCTGTAAATCAAAGTCATAATTGAATTTGGAAGAACTAGATTCATATACTCTGACTGACGAGTATATGAATCATTGAGTTCAGATCCAATGTTTAAGTTTCATATAAACATGACTGTTAGTATATTCTATGGGAATGCGCATATGTTCAACTTTGTATATAATTTTGAACCGAAATGGTTACTGAGGAATGGACCCCTTTTGTCCAAACCAACATTGGGCTCATTCGCGAGGCCCAGTAAGTATCCAAATATTGTAATTCAACATGTTTGACGGGCTAAATGATAAAAGGCTTAAACCAGTCACAATAGCTATCAGTCACAGCCTGAGCAATATATGCTCCTGGGCTGGCCCGAACATGATTTATTATGTGCAAATTGGCCATGAACGAGGCTAAGGCGCATATAATGTTTCCCAAGCACCTAGTTCATACATGAAATAATTAGTGTATTTAAGAACAACTTTTATAGAGGATTTAGCATACGTTAGAATACCCTTATTAAAATAAAGTGAGCCTTGTTAATTCAAACAAATACCATATGATGGCTTTTTACTCCATAAAAACCCATAAAAAATAGGAAGTACCGTTTAGAAAATTTCACGGTCTTCCCACGAATATCAAAGACGTAGTTGCTATAGGCGCGTGGTTAATAAAAATACATTCCTAAATTCAGGTGTGCATTTATGCGACACAAATTCTATTCACAATGGAATAAAAATATGCCTAAAATTACCGGTCCATTTATGTAACGCGAGTCACGGCGTGTTTTAATAGCATTGCCAATTTTCCTAAAAGATGTTAAAAGCGGTTAATAATCTAAAATTACGAGTAAACAGTTGTAGCAAGTCACATTTTAGCCATTTATAGCGAGATTAAGCGACCATTCTAGAACCACGGGATCCGAGGGTGCCTAACACCTTCCCTCGGGTCAATAAAATTCTTTACTCAAGAAGTTCTGGTTCGTAGACTCCACTTGGGAAGTCAAACTTTCCTTGATTTAGGATTTCAAATAAACTGGTGACTTGGAACACAAAAAGCCAAATTTATCTCAAGTGGCGACTCTTGAAAGGAATACTTAATCCCATCTCAAATAATGTCACTTTAATTGGAAGAACTCCTACACACGTGTCGCCTTTCGGGGTAACCATGTGTAAGCGGTAAAAAGGAGGTGTGACAGCTCTGACGACTCTGCCGAGGATAAGGAACGCAGAGTCTTTAGTTCAGGGTTCATGAATTCGAGCTTACAATAACTGTTATGTTTGGATTCTTCTGATTTGCTTATCTGTTCTGTGCTAAATCCCACATGTTTTACCGCTTTGATATTCAGAACTGTATATACAAACTGATACGAAACCCTTCACTTCTCATCTTTGGGGATTTACTTAATAGTTAAGACTCCCTATTCTGTTAGTGTCTTTCCTGGAAATAGAAAAATAGGTCGGACAACTTACAAAGCCGGACGATCTTGCGGGTCCCCGGTATGTAGTCCCCTCCTCGAGTTGACCATATACAAAATTTTTCAACTTAGTATAGCAAAACTTCATGACCGATCCCTAGTTGGAACGTTTATTTGAATCATGCATTTTGACTTAGGGGACTCAACACAGGGGTTGGGTCCGTCTAGGACAGGTGCCTGAAATAAATGGCCATCCTGATGTATTTTTATGTGCTAGGGTAGTCACTTATAAAAACCAAGGCCAAAATAGCGCCAAAATGCTGCCGGATTTCTCAAAAAAACAACAACAACAACATAAAAACAGAAAACAAAGGCACCAAAATTTGGAGTTTTTCAATAATGTCTGCGAGTTTTGATAAATTATTTTTAGCCGGGTCCAACCTTGTTTTCAAAATATTAAGAAATGCAGAAGTTTATTTTTCTTAATTTAAAACGAGACGGATGGTGCCGTTATTGCAATAATAGCATAACGATGTTACGGGGGATGCCTGAAGGCTGATCTTACTCAAAGGGCTGCATTTGAATTTTATTCGGGTCGATAAGAAAGCACAACCTGAAGAACCTTCTAGCCGAAGTGTCAAAAGGATGTATTTGCAAAAGTCGGTCCTTGTTTTAAAATAAATTTCATAAATATCAGTTTTAACGTTTTGAGGATACTAATTCGCCCTAATAAATTTACAGAATGAGCACGATAATGAACAAAATTCCTTTGGAGCTGCGGCTGTGGTGGAATGACCTCGGAGAAGCCGGACATAAATAGGTCAATGCACATCTGGGGGGCCTCACTAGTTTGCTGAAAATCAACCCTATGGGGACATCGTAAAGGCCTTAATCACCTTGTGGGACCCGGCCCACAAAGTCTTCCACTTCTCAGATTTTGAGCTAACCCCGACATTGGAGGAAATGACCGGATACATCGGGACCCATACAATCCCTTTGAGACATTAATACTTGATAACACCCAAGGCCATCTATGTACACAAATTTCTGGATTCTTGAAAAATTAGCAGAAAGATTCACAACTCTGATCTGTCAGCGGGAATTTGCACCCTCCAGTTCATATACCAAAGATATGGCAACATTGGAGGATTCAACAACCCTGAAAACCTTATCTGTAGCAAGGGCAATTGAATTAAATGGGAAGAGCATCGATGCTTCGTGTTTATGGTGTCTTTCTTGGGTCTTTTACTATTCCTACGAAAGGACAGGAACATCGATATACAGATTGCAGGGGTCGTTAGTACTTTGATGGCCCAGGCAAAGAGCACTCTTTCCCGATGATCATGTCTGATATCTTCCGAGCCCTTGCCATTTGTAAAGCAAGAGGGGAGTTCTTTGAAGGCTGTCACTTGTTATTGCAAATCTGGATGATTGAGCATCTATGTCACAATCCTGTTCATGAATGGTGGGATGCCAACAAAAGGTTGCATAGAAGGAGCTGACAACAGGGTGAATGGGTTCAAATTACCAGAGGGTGTCGCAAAGTGGGTGTGACATCTCTGGTCTACTTCTGCATATCAAATACAATGGACGCTCAGTTGGCTCTCCGTGGACGAAGTTGTGCATATGCCGGCAACACAACCGCATTTCCTCTTAATGGGCCTTAGAAGTATCCAGCGATACGCTCCGTATAGGGTCTTGAGACAACTCGGAAGATGCCAGATAGTGCCAAAAGATGAAGATCTAAGCGTCCAGGTAGTTGAAATTGGGCATGGTAGTCAGTTCCCCGAAGCCATGGTTCGCAAAATATGGAATGAATGCCAATACCTAACCGCTGGCACTTGTGTAGAAGATCCTGCCAGAGGTAAGGTGTCTCTATGGTACCTTGCTTGGTATTGGTGAGAAATTGAGCACGAAAGACCATCCAAAAGGCCTCACCCCAAAGAATTCTTCTCAACATCACAAGAAAAGTGGGATTGGTTAGCAAAGGAACATGAATACCGTGCTACCATAGGAAGGCTGGAAAAGAAAATTCAATAATTGCAATTCGAAAAACAACCTGCAAACTGTTGCTAGCGAAAGAGAAAAAAAGGTATTGGTTAAAGAAAATGAGGCTTTCAGAGCCCAAATTCAGAAAAAGAAAACAATCGCAGAAAACGCTCCAAGGAGTATAAATGATAAAATTCTTATAGAGAACCTGCGCCGAAAAGTATATGAATGCGGTTAAGGTGAATTGTCTAGAGCTCGGAGAATATTAGCTAAAAGTGATGAAGAAAAGGCCTGCATATTGGAGCAGTTAAAAAAAGGGAGTGGCAATGAAAGAGATGGTCTAAAATAGAGGGTGATAATAGGTGAAAGCAAAATGGCCAAACAGGCCAAGGATATCAAAGCTGAGAGGGAACTTTGGTATGTGGTAGTAGCGGGGTTGGAAAGAGATTTGCGGCAGTTTCAAAAGCTAAGGCAGATGAGCAGACATTAGAAGCACGGGCCGAACAAATAAGGTGTCTGCTACATGAAAAAGGGATTATCAGGGAGAAGGTGCGGGCAATTGCAGACTACATTACCAAAAAATACAATCACTGTGAAGACATGACAAAGTCTATGTTTTTTGCCGCTGCGATGACCTTTGTCCGACAAGTAATGGAAGATCTCCACTATATGTAAGGAAGTAGAGCGCACAAACCTGCAACAACGCCAAATGATGCCCCGCAAGCTCAAAAAGCATTGGAAGTGTTAATGTACTCATAGATTTATATTTTGCTTGAAAAAAAAGTCTGTTTGTTGTCCTTTTGAGTATATAAGGGTATTAAATCCCAGTCTGGTAGGTGTTGTTGTTCTATTAGCTATTGTAATCAAAATTGAGATATTTATCAAAATCGAAAATCCCAAAAAAAGTTTCACTGCGTACTTCACCATTTATTTCCTTGAGCTATGCTCGGTTTGATTCATGCAAAGTTATGATATGTAGGCAATCTCTATAGGATTCGACCGTATTCTTTAAAAAGATAAAAAAAATATAGAATAAAAAAAACAAAAAGAGAGGAAATAAAAGGCCAGAAGCAAAATGAAATTGAAATAAGTGCCCGGATGACACATGTGATCGTGGCAAGCTATAGGAACCTATTATCTGCATAGGTGCATCATGCTCAACGTGTGATTTCATGTTTGTCATCTACCCCGAACTAACTACGTTATCTAGCATTTCAGTTTAGGTGCTTAGAATAGTTTTTGGTTTTGCGGTAAACTGGCTTCACACGGATACTTGACTCGTTCAAAGGGAAATACAGAGATGTCAACAAAAATGGCTCTACCCACCGTCCCTATTCGTGAAGGCTGTCCATTCACAGGAATACAGGCCTCTGAATCTACAACGGCTGAAAAGAACATGATCATGCGGCTTCGAGTTATGGAAATGTGGGACGCATGGACTAACGGGAAGGAACCTCCCAATGCCATCCTTGGATTTCCCGAGCTATTTCCACGGTCAGGGGGTACCTCTATTATTCCTATCAGTCACCCGAGAATTCTCCTAGGGCAGCCCACCATCTCCACCAATTTTGTAGGGGCGCCCTCTGAAACCCACCCTCCAATGTTTGCATCCGGGCAAGTTCCCAACATCTTTACAGCCCCTCCGTGTGCGGCAACAACACAACCTGCAGTGCCAAGGCATGTGTTTGACCCCGTAGCCTTTACCTTCCTAACTCCTAATTACCAAAGTGAGACTCCCCCGCATCCTACATATAGCTACCCTCAGCCAACATATGAACTTACCCTTGTGCAAGACAAATCTTCCAAAGCACCCGAGCAGGATGAGATCACAAGGAGAATAAAGAGTCTGGAGCAAAACCTGAAGAATATGCAAGGACTGAGTGGACAGAAAAGTGTAGCCTATTCAGACATGTGCATGTTCCCTCATGTACATCTTCATTTGGGGATTAATATGCCGAAATTCGAGAAATACGATTGCCATGGTGATTCCATCGCCCATCTGAAAAAAGTATTGTAATAAGTTATGTGGAGTCGGCGGGAAGGAAGAACTCCTAATGGCGTACTTTGGGGAAAGCCTAGTGGGCATTGCATCTGAATTGTACATGATCAAGACATTACCCAATGGAACATATGGGATGACCTTGCCTGGGACTTTGTGAGGCAATTACAGTACAATATCGACATCGCCCCGGATAGGAACTACCTAGCCAATTTGAAGAAGAAACCTGCTGAAAGCTTCAGAGAGTATGCTATTAAATGGCGAGAGCAAGCATCGAGGGGTGAAGCCATAAATGGTCACTGTCTTTCTGCAAGCACAAGAAGCAGACTATTTTCAAAACATAATGTCTGCAATGGGCAAACGATTTGCCGAAGCAATAAAGATTGGGGAGATTGTGGTGAATGGCCTCAAAACATAGGGGATTCAAAGAAAATTTGCCATAAGAGCCACCTCCCAAGACATATAAGGAGGGGCGGGAGGAATCCCAAGGAACAAGAATAAAGAGGAAGCATCAATGGCATCCTCCGGGATGAGGAAGCAGCACACTCACAGGCATGCATTCTCTGAAAGAGTACCTCAACATTACTGTCCTCACAGAGACATGCACTATGTCCCTCAAACCTACGCAGTTAGGAACGCTCAACCATTTCCCCGACCTCAATAGCAGAATAACATAAATCAAGCTCTGAGGAATCAACTCCCTCAGACTCATTGCATCCCCTCCCTCATCAAAACAACTATCGTCCCCGGGAGCCACCCTAGAGGCAGAACTTCACCGTAATCGGAGAGTCCTACGCCAGCCTGTTCCCAAAGCTAGTTCACCTGGGTCTCCTCCAGCTTGTACCCCCAAATAGACAGAATCCTGAATCACCATCTTACCATACAGGCATGCGTTGTGCCTACCACTCTGAGGCAGAAAGGAATGATACTGAAAATTGTTGGACATTAAAGCGAGCAGTTGAATACTTGATTTATCAATAGAATATAGTTCTAAGGGATGATGAAGTCCCAAATGTAACTGATAACCCGATACCGGCCCACAACAACAGGCCAGTCATCGGAATGATCTGCGTGGACAAAGAATTTGATCTCGCTCTGATAGCCATCATAGCCATCGCCGAAGCCGATAGGAAGCCAAATTTCACCCCAAAGAAGACGGATGAAAAGAAAAACAAATGAGGCCAAATTCCTATAACACGGAAGAGGGTTGAGGTCAAAGCTGAGATAGCCCCCGCCAAAGAAAATATACTCAATATTCCCCGCGGAAGCAAAGAAAAAAGGCCCACTTTAAGCCCTCCCAAAAGGTTTGAGCTGAAAAAAGCCCTCAATGTGCCCAAGAAGGCCTATACGGTACGGGGATCAATTAAGCCACCACTACTGAATGAGCCCATTGTTATTAGTCGCATGCCAGAGAAGCCCATAACTAACCCATCAATTGTTCCTTTGAATTATCAGGAAACCTTTGTTACATATAGAGGCAAAGAAATTCTCGGAGAAGCCCAAAAGGGATGTTCCGCCAAGAAATACCTGGACATGAAAGACGTAAATGCCACAACCAAACGGTGATTTCCGCTAAAGAAGCCAGTTAATGTTGAGGAAGCAGAAACTTTTTTCAGAAAAAGAAAATGCCGGAGTATGAAGTGGTATATCAACTCCGAAAATCCCCTGAGCAGATTTCTCTACTATCATTCTTGATGAAATCTCCCGAACAATAGTAGGTATTGGCCAAAATACTAGACGAAGCTTATGTGCCAGCTGAGACCTAAGTAGAACAGGTAGAGAAAATTATGGAGAGATTCTTCGCTATCAATCAGATATCGATCAGTAAGAATGACCTACCCGCGGAGGGGGCTGCTCACAACAAGGCTTTACATCTCACTTTCAAATGTGAGGGATATTATGTCAAAAGAGTGATGGTCTACGGGGGTTCCAGAGTAGACATATGCACACTATCCACCTTGCATCGAATGGAGATCAGGACAGGGAGGATCTGTCATAACAGCGTATGTGTCTGAGCCTTCGATGGAATAAAAAGGGATTCGTACATTGGTCTAGTCAACTTCGAAGTAACGTTCCATGTGTTGGATATGGACACCTCCTACAACTTCCTCCTGGGAAGGTCATGGATTCATGCAGCAGGGGAAGTGCCTTCGACCCTGCATCAAATGCTGAAATTTGAGTATGAAAATCAGGAGATTGTAGTTCATGGAGAGGACGATCAATCTATTTACCGGGACACCTCTGTCCCATGTCTAGAGGCCAAGGAAGGGAGTGAACACATAGTCTATCAAGATTTTGAAGTCATAGTAGCTCATCAGCATGAAGAGGGCAAGCCGCTTCCTCAGCCTTTCCTGTCAAATGCTTCAATTATGATTGCATAGGAAATGACGCACCAAGGCTTCTAGCCAGGCAAGGGACTCGGAAGCTATCACCTGGGCTAATAGCAGAAAACGCCAATGATGGGCTAAAGTTCTTTGGATTGGGATTTCATCCACCTCAGAAGATATCACCTAGGTTAATCACAGACAACGTCAAGGATGGGCCTTACCATGAACCCTGCCTCACTTGTACAAAACCTTTATAAAACCAAAGTACAGTGAATAGGAGTATGAAGAAACCTTCACGGCAGAAGAAATCGATGAGATCTGCGGGGCTATGAGAGAGTTGCTCTATGATGTAAACATGGTCCAACCGGGAGAAGGGTCAAGCGCCACAGAAGTGCTGTGTATGGGGCCCTTTTTGGTCAGGTGGGAGACCCGGTAGTCTCGCCTTGCTACGTATTCCCACATCACGAGCTATTTCAGGGTGTAGCTCAGTTGTTTGTTTTTCTTTTAGCACTTAAAATCTTAAATTGTAAACCCTTTTTATCTTTTCAGTTCAAAGAAATAAAATAAATATTTTCATTACTTTGCTTTTCTCTGATTTTTGTCTTTTTTTATTTTTCATCTTTTCTTTCAGTCCCAGTAAGGCGGCTTTAAATAAAATGACATGGTCGCGGACTTCTTACCATGACCTAAACCCGCTGCCTGTCTGTGAAATAATGAACCAGAAATTGGAATACAATGGAGAAGAGTCTTTTAGGGAAATCACTCGAGAATTGGAACACGTTGAGAACAAACGTAAGCCTAACCTAAATGATACTGAATCAGTTAACTTGGGCAGTCTCGATGAAATCAAAAGAAACTAAAATAAGCATCCACGTAAATAAAGAGATACGGGATGCACTGGTTCAAATCCTGTTAGAATTTGAAGATGTATTTGCGTGGTCCTATGATGACAAGCCTTGTCTGAGTATGGATTTGGTGGTTCATAAGTTGCCTACATATCGCGAATGCCCTCCAGTGCAACAAGAGCAAAGAACGTGCAAGCCTGATTTCAGTGATAAAATAAAAGAGGAAATTATAGAGATCTGAACAAGGCGAGTCCCAAGGATAACTTAAATTTACCCAATATCCACATCCTCATCGATAATTGTTCCAAACATGAGATTCAATCCTTTATAGACGTCTATGCGGGGTACCACTAAGTGCTGATGGATGAGGAAGATGCGGAGAAAACTGCCTTCACCACATCCCGGGGAACATATTGTTATAGAGTTATGCCTTTTAGATTGAAAAATGATTGGGCAACCTACTTTAGGGCTATGACCACCATCTTCCACGACATGATGCATAGAGAAATAGAGGTGTACAGGGATGAAGTGATTATAAAATCTAAAACTCAGGGCGATCATGTAAAGTATTTGAGGAAATTCTTCAAAAGGCTCCGCAACTATAATTTGAAATTGAATCCGGCAAAATGCATTTGGAGTTCCTTCGGGAAAACTTTTGGGGTTCATTGTCAGTCGGAGAGGCATTGAATTAGATCCAACCAAGATCAAATCTATTCAGGAACTACTCTGTTAAGGACCAAAAATGATGTGAATAGTCTACTGGGGAGATTAAATTACATCAGCCAGTTCATCGCTCAATTGACTTCAACATATGAGCCTATATTCAAACTACTTAAGAAGGATGCGACAATTAAGTGGATGGTCGAATGTCAGGAAGCTTTTGACAAAATAAAACATTACTTGTCCAATTCACCAGTTTTAGTTCTGCCAAAACTAGGAAGGCCATTGTTTCTCTACCTGACGGTCTTAGAAAGCTCTTTCGGTTGTATTCTCGGGAAGCATGACGCCATGGGAAAGAGAGAGCAGGCCATTTATAATCTTAGAAAAAAGTTTACCCGCTACGAGGCCAAGTACATATTGTTAGAGAGAACATGTTGCGCCTTGACATGGGTAGCTCAAAAGCAAAGGCATTATCTGCAAGCCCATACCACGTACCTCATAACTAGGTTGGATCCATTAAGGTACATATTTCAAAAACCAATGCCCACAGGGCGACTGGTTAAATGGCAGATACTACTTACCGAGTTCAACATTGCTTATGTTAGTCGTACGACGATAAATGCTCAAGAATTGGTGGATCATCTGGCCGAAAACCCCGTTGATGATGAGTATCAGCCATTAAACACTTACTTCATTGACGAAGAAGTGAACTCATTGGAAATAGTAGCTGAGGACACCCCGTCTGGAAAATGTTCGTCGACAGAGCGACAAACACAAACGGCATAGGTATCGGGGCAATTCTGATCTCACCTACATGCCAGCATTATCCATCTACATCCAGACTTCGGTTTTTTTTCACTAATAATACAGCTGAATATGAGGCTTGCATTATGGGTATGAACATGGCTATTAACAGAGATGTCGAAGAATGGGGGATTTCGATCTAATCATCCGACAAGTTCAAGGAGAATGGGAGACAAGGGACATTAAGCTCCTCTCGTATAGACAACATGTCGAAGACCTTGCAAACGATTCAGGTCGGTACAGTTCAGGTACATTCCCCGTTGTCACAATGAGTTAGCGGATGCACTTGCAACTTTAGCCTCCATGCTGCCATACCTTGGGAATGCCTATGTTGAGCCTTTACAAATCCAAATCAAAGAAAGACATGGGTATTGTAATGCAACCGAAGCAGAGCCTAGCCCACAGCCTTGGTATTTCGACATATTGAGATTTCTAAAGACAAAAGAGTACCCCGAGCAAGCCACAGGAGAACAAAAGAAGACCATCTGACGGCATGCAAGAAATTTCTTCTTAAGTGGTGACACATTGTACAAAAGGACTCTAGATCTTTATTTGTGGAGATACGTGGATTCCGAAGAAGCTGGGAGAATTACACACGAATTACATGTGGGCATATGTGGGACCCATATGAATTGCTATGGAAAAATACTTTGAGCTGGTTATTGTTGGATGACCATAGAAAAAGACTGCTTCAGCTTTGTGCGGAAATGTCATCAATGTCAGGTGCACGGTGATCCGATTCATGCACCACCAAATGAGTTGCATCCTATATCGGCACCTTGCCATTTGCTGCCTGTGGTATGGACGTCATTGGGCCGATCGAGGCCTCAAATGGGCACAAATTTATATTCGTTGCCATTGGCTATTTCACAAAACAGGTTGAGACCATCACCCTTAGGTCTGTCACCAAGAAAGCGATAGTTGATTTCGTGCATTCTAACATCATTTTCCATTTTGTTATTCTCGCTGTCATCATTACTGACAACGCAGCTACTCTAAATAGTCGGTTGATGGGAGAAATATGTTAATAATTAAAAATAGCACACAGAAACTCCACTCCCTACAAGCCTAAAGCTAATGGTGTGGTTGAAGAAGCCAACAAGTACATCAAGAAAATTTTGAGGAAAATGATTCAAAGCTCGAGGCAATGGCATAAAAATCTACCTTTTGCATTGATGGGATATCGTACCACAGTAGGTACATCTGTAGGAGCCACTCTCCACTTGCTAGTCTATGGAACTGAGGCTATTATACCTGCCGAGGTGGAAATCACCTTGCTCCGAGTGATGGTCAAAGAAGAAATCGAAGATAGTGAATGAGTCAAAACCCGTTTGGAGCAACTGGTATTAATTGATGAGAAATGAATTGCCGCTGTGTTCCACTGGCAGTTGTACCAACAAAGAGCGGCCCGCGCATACAACAAGAAAGTGCACCCTAGGAATTTTGAAGTTGGGCAGCTAGTTTTGAGACGGATACTTTCCCATTATCAGGAGGCGAAAGGAAAATTCGCCACAAATTGGAAAGGCCCGTACATCATCAGGAAGATATTGCCTAGAGGGGCATTGTACTTGGGCGACGTTGAAGGAGATGAGCCTGAGGCAGCGGTAAATACCGACACAGTAAAAAGGTATTATGTCTAACATCCCCTGCAGCAATTACCCCGGTTTATCTATCCCCGTCTTCTTTGTAACTTAAAAAAAAAAGAGAAAAGAAAATTCAAAAAAAAAGAAAAAAAAAAGAAGAGAAAAGAAATCTGAAAAAAGAGAGAATACAAAAGAAAATTAGTTTAAGAAACACTTCCTGAACTGCGTCTTACTTGATTCCGAAAGGATACGTTGGCAGCCTCTCCCTAAGGTTCAGTCACATAAAAATAAAAACCCCATTTACCCAAGAAAATTCAAACCGGGGTAGAAATGTATCGGTTCAGTTACAAATCCATCCGAATGGTTGCAATGTCATAGATCCCCGAGGAAGAAAATACCAATTGTTGGGGTTCGGCACCAATCAAACTTGTGAGAAAAAAAATGAGAGAGTCTTATCGATTAAAACCTCCGGGCACCAAATGGCGACGGCGAGCAGAGAAAAATGAAATGAGAGAGTCCTTTTAGCAAAAACTCGCAAAGAGCGCTATCGAGCAATGGGAGAAGAGAAATGATAGAGGCCTATCGGAGAAAACCCGTAAAGGGCGCCATCGGCCGAAAGAGGAAATAGTGTTGCCCGGATCTGAGCAAGTTTCTTTAGTTTTCGAAAAGTTGAAGTAATAGAGCAGAAATGGATTTGGAAAGGGTATCCAGTCCAAGAAGCAAATTGTCATCATTTAAAGCCGACTCGCATTCCCAGATAAGTTCCCTCTTTTCCATCAAAGAGCATACCTCTCCAAATTCATACATCACTCCTTTCCACTTTAACTTCCTCACCATTCCTTAAGGAAAGGTAGCAGGGCCGGCTTCGCGATTTTCTCCTAACAAGAATTAGGGGAATGACTGACATCGTCAAGTACGCTTGGCCAATCCCTGTGGATCATGACAGTTAATAAAGAAATAAAAGGAAGGAAATTCATAGTCAAAAGGCATGGAGCTGAAGAAAAATCAGGGTTTTTAAGCCGATCAGAATGTTGATCCTTATCAAAAGTCCCAAAAGCAAATGCAAAAGCAAGACAAAACTCACAACTCGAGGACCAAGAAATAAATACCGATCCGAAATGAGGACCCCCTGGACGATTAAGCATGGCCGGAAGGTCGAGGGTCCGCTTTTGAATACAAAAGAAGCCGAAAGCAAGCGTCACAAGACAACAAATCCTATCATTGTTCAAACTAATAGTTTGTTTTGTGTCCAAACTAAAATAGATGCAGGTTCAACTTAGAAAAGCAAAAGGAACATGAGGCAAGAACAACCAAAGGATAGGCACAAGGGCCCATGATGGTGATGCGTCAATGACAAAAAAGATGTATTCTATTCATTTTTTCTGCAAACTCGTAAATGAGCATGACATCACGAGATCCCAATCCCTAGTTCCCCTTGTATAGCTTGTGGACATCCTTGCATTACCTAAGGATCGCAGTCCACTCCCTCCAGCTTAAATAAAGGAAATTTCGCTCCACATCCCCAGCATAAGCTGAGCATTCTATCCCTACACTTCCTACTCCCCAGCATAGTCTAGGAGTTAATACTCCCCTACCCTTAGCATAACCTAAGAGTTATTCCTTTCCTCCTCTATCCCCAGCACAGTCAAAAAGATCTTTGAGTTCTTCCACCGCCCTACATATTCCCCTGACATAACTCAGAATCTCTCTTCATCCCGGCATAGCTCGTGGATTCCCCTGACATAACTTAGGGTCTCTTTTCATCCCGGTATAACCGGTGGCTTCCCCTGACATAACTCAGGACTCCCTTCATTCTGGCATAACCCGCAGATTTCCCTAGCATAACCTAGGATTTCTCACTCATCCCGGCACAACACGTGGGTTCCCCTAGCATAACCTAGGATTGTTCTTTCATACCGGCATAACCCGTGGATGTTTCCTTTCATCCCCAGCAGGGACCATTCATTCTCATCCCGGCATAACCCGCGGATCCCCTTAGCATAACCTAGGACCTTTCATTCATCCCAACATAACCCGCAGATCCCCTGGCATAACCTAGGACTTTCCATTTCATCCCAGCATAACCCACGGATCTCCCTAGCATGACCTAGGATTTTTCTTTCATCCCGGCACAACCCCTGGATTCCCCTGACATAACTCAGTATCTCTTTCATCCCAGCATAACCCGCAAATCTCTCTAGAATAACCTAGTATTTTTCATTCATCCCAGCATAACACGTGGATTCCCCTAGCATAACCTAGGATTTCTCTTTCATCCCCTCATAACCCGTGGATTCCCGTGACATAACTAAGGATCTCTTTTATCCCGACATAACCTGTTGATGTTTCCTTTCATCCCCTGCAGGGACTCCATTCTCATCCTGGCATAACCCGCGGATCCCCTAGCATAACATACGAGTTTTTATTCATCACGGCATAACCCGCGGATTGCCCCGGCATAACTCAGGAATTTCTTCATAACCCATCCTCAGCAGGAACTTTCCTATCCTGGCATAGCTCGCGGATCTCTTCTTTCTCTCCCCATAGAGACCTTTTCACTCTTATCGCGGCATAACCCGACGATTCCCATCTTATCCCCCAGTAGGAACCATTTCTCCACTCAATCATATTCTGGCAGTCTTTCCGAGGGATACACAATTCCGATCATTTTTGTCTTAATGAAGAGTAGCATAGATGTGTGTTACAAATAACTCACACAATTTTCTTGTGAAAACTGGAGCAGAAAATTTTGTTCGTTTGCTTGTTTTGATTTTTGAGCAGGTATGGCCTTAAGGTACAAGATTCGACATAATTGAAAGCATGAGCATCAATTCAAAGCATATGAAAAGAAAAGAGACAAAAGGTGAAATCAAAGTGATGAGGTACACAAAGACGCGGATTGCTCAAAATTAATTGAAATCACAAGCTCAACATATCCTATTTTGTTTTAAGATTGAAGACTGAGCCAGTAGCTGCAGTTAACGAGCATCAAGATTCAGATCGGATTCCACCACAAAAGATAGCCGAGACTCAAGATCAAGCTTCAAGAAAATCATCGATAAGAATCACGTAACTTGTATTTAATAGGCCTTACTAGCTTAGATTTGATTTTATTTCGGTGTAATAAGGAGTTTAGCAAGCAGAAACAGCAGCAACAGCAGCCAATCACAGTCTCTCGGAAGTCCCAGCTACCAAAACTTCCAGAACTACACTGACCTGATTCATTTATTGCCCAAGATATGTAGGAAACCTTTTAAGCAAGGTTCGGTCAGAAATTTTTCAAAAATGCTTCACATGAAGTATTCAACTGGACAGAAATCGCTCATATTTTCTCACTTGTCTTTGCACGAAAGTTCTTCGTGTTCCCGCGCAAAGTGGGCCAGCTGTGAGCATATGATTTTTACCTTGTCGAAACAAGCTCCTACAGGACTCTTAAAGTTTAAGATTTACTTTTAAATAGTACGTTTTTTAATTCTTAGGATTTAATTGCATGCGCATGTTCATTACTACATGTTTAAAATTGATTAGGATTTAATAGATAAAATAAGTTGGTTTTACAAATTAAAATACAATATACATATATATATATATATATATATATATATATATATATGTGTGTGTGTGTGTGTGTGTGTGTGTGTGTGTGTGTGTGTGTGTCCGGCATTTGAATTTATTTCTTTTGCTTGATTTTTTAACTTGGTTTGTTTTTATTTATTTATTTGTGACAATTAGGTTGTGTTTTTTTAATAAAGTTAGTAATTTATTTAAATTAAAAGAAAAAAAGATAAAAGAAAATGTGTATATATATACACAACCACTTAGGCTGGCCACAATTGGGCTAGACCTGAGTGGCCCAAACATACCTTCTCCCTTTAAAACAATAAACAACCCAACCCAAATTATCGCCCCAGTCCATGTCCACGCCTAATGAACTAAAACAACACCGTTTAGAAGCCCCATCATCACATTAGTTGATCCCCATCTCATCCAAAGGCCACGGAAGCCACCCCCATTTTGTATACATTTTTTCAAACGTCTCTAATACACGTACAGACTAAACCCCCCCCCCCCCTCCTCGTGACATCCTCTCCATATTGTAACACCTCCGTTGATTACCCCACTGCCACCCCTTGACTACCTGCCTACCACCCTACTGCCACCGTCGGAAATCGTCTCACAGCGACGGCCGATAACCAAACTACCCAAGATTTAGACCACTCAACCGTCACGATCTCCCCTACCCAATCCTCTAATTATTTCCCATCTAACATGACCCCTTCTAGAATATTCAAAAATAGGGTCGCCGGAACCACCGTCTCTGACGACCTTGTTCCAAACCACTCCACCGTTACACCATAGAGCCACTAGGATACCCCCTTCCCTATCCTGCATCCCACTCCCTTCGAATCCCCCCATCGTCTCAAATGTTCTCAGAAAGGTCCACGTTCAAAAGCCCCCAAAATTTACACCCCTAAGGCACCTCAACCTCGTCGTTCCAACCGTGTAGGTCACCCCTCTCAAATATATCTCTAACCCTTTAAATATCATTTTAAAGCCTAACCCTAAATCTCAAACCCGTCGGAAATGGCTAAAATTTCTCCTGGGTAACCCATGGTCCCTCTTGACACAAACCATACCACCCATGAGTCCCAAACAACCTCAAACACTAAAAAAATCCAAATCTGAGACCTCACTGAGGTCTTAATACCTTGAAAACCCTCCCTTGAGATCTTATGCTGATTATACACCGTCCTATGAGGTTCAAAACACTTGTAGAAAATGTGAAGAGCCAGTTGAAATGGTCTAAATGGACAAGAATAAAAAAACTAAGTTTTCACGTATATTTTCATATTTTACCTAATTAAATTCTTGATATCTTTTAATGACTGATTAGGTTCGGTAGTTACATGTTTCATAGTGTAAGTTTCTCTTTTTGATTTTCTTTTGGTTGTTTGTCTTGTTTATCCACAAGTTCATCTGAAAAATGTTTCAATATTCATATGCTTTGTTTGACACTAGTCTGGAAGTTTTTTCGTATCTTGAAGAATTTCCTACTAATATCAGCTCCTGGATAGTGAAAACTAGTGAATTCTTCAGTAATGCGATTTTTAGGGCTTAATTGACATATATCTTCTGAATCTATGATATCTGGTTCGCCCCTAAGTATTTGATTGCCATAATGACTTTGGTTTTTCAGAATTGATGTTGGTTTAAGTTGATTTGGGGGGGTTGGGACCTTTAGTTGTTCATTGGTAACCTTTACTTGCTTCCTAAGGTGATTCCTGAACTAAATTGCTATGTGTTTCTCGTTGTTAAGTATTTCTGAAGCATTTTGATTGGAGCATTTTCTAAAAACTGAGTTTTGGTAAATGTAGTCTTTCTTATGGTCCTTTGTTTTTATAATCCTGTATAATGCTTGGATGTGGAAGTCTATATTAAGGCATTTTGTTGAACCTTGATAATTTTGGTTGATTGAACTTTTATGAGCATATTAGTCTAAGGTTGAAATGTGACCGAAGGTTGATTGACCATGGTCAATTGTAACAAAACTAGGGTAAAGGAATTGACTAAGGTCAAATTCCAGGGGGAGGGTAATTTAGGAAAGGAAGTGAGGGTATAGGAGGGATTTGAACCTTCAAAGAATCTGATAGGAATCCTTTAGAACCTTCTAGCAAGGACTAAAGCACAATTCCTGCCCCAAACTTGAGGCACAAGTCAGAAATTGAAGGACTACTTAGGCAAAATGCAATTTGAGTTAAGGACTAAAAAGAAAACAGGGCATAAATCTGATGCCCTAAAAGCTTTACTATAAAATGAACCAACTGGGCATTGAAAAAGGCATCTAAAAACCTTCTCTTTGAGTTCTAGAGCCAAAATACATACTATTTTTCCTATATCTGCAAAATATACCATTAAGTGTTGTTGGATTCAGTTTTTTCTGAAAGTTTGGTTCTCTAAAAACTCTGCTGAAGTCTGGATACACTGTTTTATTGGTTGTTGATTGTCTAGCTGGTCTCTTACATTTACTCATAGGCTCATGTTTTTCTTGAATTACATGTACATTTCCTTGTTCATCAGATACATTGAACTTAAAGTATAAAATATTTATGAATGTGCAGATTTGAGTTCCTTATGTCATTCTAAACCCTCTCCTTGTTTTCCCCTATCCAGTTTTGGTTATAGTTGTATTGATAAGATAGTCCATATGTTGTAATTAACGCCAGAATGATTCATTTCTTGTAATAATTGGACTCTAGAGACTGATCTATTTGTAATAATTGGACATTCAATTTTTTTAAAATTATGAATCATCAGTAGTACTGGTAGTGAATGTGTAACTGTCCTAGAAGATTATTTCATGTTGTTTAAAACTAAGGAAATCATGAAATATTGGCTCAACAATGATCAAAATGCAGTCATTATGTATGATGAAGTGCTCTCAAATTTCAATGAGTTAGTAGTGTTGTGTTATAGATCTATAAGCTGTAAATCAAAGTCATAATTGAATTCTGAAGAACTAGATTCATGTATTTTTACTGAGGAATATATGAATCATTGAGTTCAGATCCAATGTTTAAGTTTGATATAAAAATGACGGTTAGTATTTTCTTTGGGAATGCGCATATGTTCAACTTTGTATACAATTTTTAACCGAAATGGTTACTGAGGACAGGACCCCTATTGTCCAAACCAACACTGGGCTCATTCGCGAAGCCCAGTAAGTACCCAAATATTGTAATTCACCAGGTTCAATGGGCTAAATGATTAAAGGCTCAAACCAGTCACAATAGCTATGAGTCACAACCTGAACAATATATGCTCCCGGGCTGGCCCAAACTTCATTTATTATGTGCTAATTGGCCATGAACAAGGCTAAGGCGCATATAATGTTTCCCAAGCACCTAGTTCATACATGAAATAATTAGTGTATTTAAGCACAACTTGAATAGAGAATTTAGCATACGTTAGAATACCCTTATAAAAATAAAGTGAGCCATGTTAATTCAAACAAATACCATATGATGGCTCTTCACTCCATTAAAACCCATAGAAAAATAGGAAGTACCGTTTACGAAATTTCACAGTCTTCCCACGAATTTCAAAGACGTAGTTGCTACAGGCGCGTGTTTAATAAAAATACCTTCCTAAATTCGGGTGCGCATTTATGTGATCCAAATTCTATTCTCAATGGAATTAAAATATGCCTAATATTGCGGGTGCATTTACGTGACACGATTAACGACGTGTTTTAATGAAATTTCCAATTTTCCTAAAATATGTTAAAAGCGGTTAGTAATCTAAAATTACGAGTTACCATGTGTAGAAAATCACGTTTTAGCCACTTATAGCGAGTTTAAGTGACCGTTCTAGAACCACGGGATTCGAGGGTGCCTAACACCTTCCCTCAGGTAAATAGAATTCCTTACTCAAGAACTTCTGGTTCATAGACTCCAATTAGGAAGTCAAACTTTCCTCGATTTGGAATTTCAAATAAACTAGTGACTTGGGACATTAAAAGACAAATTTATCCCAAGTGGCGACTCTTGAATTGAAAACTTAATCCCATCTTGAATAATGTATCTTAAATTTGAAGAACTCCTACACACGTGTCACCTCTCGCGGTAACCACGTGTAAGGGGTAAAAATGAGGTGTGACAAATGCTATGGGCTAATCGCCGAAATTGAAAAAGAAATAAAACTGTCGCAAGACCATCACTTCCATGAATCGCATGTGCTAGAAGTTTGTAACCAATAGATAAGCCGACTACTCCAGGAAAAAGGCCGGAACTGGGAAAGAATCACAAGCATTGCAGATTATATTGTCATGAAATGTCAGGCCGGAGAAAAAATGGGCCGTACCACTTTATTTGCTACAGTATTGATATTTGTTCGTCAGGTTATGAATGATTTGGAGCAGTTACAAAGGGGTCGTGGACGTAGGCCCGCAGTGATGCCGAATGATGCTCCGCGGGCCGCAGGATTTGATGCTTTAATGTACTCTTGACATAGTTTAGTCATCGAGTCTGTTATATAATTTTCCTTTTAAGAGAAACAAATAGTCTAGCATCTTTGTAATCGGAGTTTTTATTAATGAAAGTTTGAAAATCCCAAAAAATTGTTTCCTTATTTTTCCATTTATTTGCATAAACTACGCTCGATCTGATTCATGTAGGGTCATGATACGTAGACAATCTTCATAGGATTCATTCGTAACCCTTAAAACGAAAAAGAAGAGAAAAAAAATGGAAGAGAGAAATAGAAAAGAAAAAGAAAAACCCTAAGAGAAAAACAAAATGAGGGAAGAAAATAAAAGAAGAACAAGAGAAGAGAAGAAACAAAGAGGGAGAAAAGCAAGGAAAATAAAGAGTGGAAATCAAATGAAAGAAAAATGGAAATGAAAAGTCGACACAACACATGCAACCAGTGCAAATATGTAGATATCCATTTAACTGTATCGGCGCATCACACCCCAACGTGCGATTCCCTATCTATTACCTGTCTCAAACTAACTGTTTGCTGCTGCAATTCTAGCTTAGGTTTTTAGAAATTTTGGTTGTTTTTTTGGTATGCTAGCATCATTTCAGTATTTTACTAGATCAAATGGAAGAACGGAAATGTCGTCTGAAATGACCTTGCCGACAATTCCCATCTCAGAAGATAGTCCAATTTCAGGCATCCGGCCTCAGAGTCTGCAGTAGCCAAGGAACATATGATCCTACGCCTTAGGGTCAAGGAGATTTGGGATGCATGGACAAATGGAAGAGAGCCTCCGAGCGCCACCCTTAGATTCCCCGAGCTCTTCCCCTAGGTCAAAGGGTACCTCCACTATTCCCATTATTTATCCAAACGTCCTATTGTGACAGCCCACCATACCAGCCAATTTTGTTGGAGCACCTCCCAGGCCATCCAAGGGGGGTTTGGAGGAGTCACAAGGGGAAATAAGAAAGAAGAAACCTCGATGGCAACATCGGATATGAGAAGACATCATGCTCCTAGGCTGATGTTCTCGGAAAGAACCCCTCAAAATTGTTGTCCTCACCAGAACATGCCTTATGCTCATCTACCATACGCGGTTATGAACACTCAACCATTTGCATGACCGCAACAACATGCCAACACGAACCAAGCTCTGAGAAACCAGCCTCCCCATAAAAATCCTTATAACCTTCACCCTCCTCAAAATAACATCCGTCCCCGTGAGCCACCCAAAAGGAAAACTTTTACGCCAATCGGGGAGTCCTATTCTAGTCTTTTCCCACAACTTGACCAGTTGGGTGTGTTGCAACTTGTATCTGTGAACAAACAAAACCTTGAATCGCCTTTCTACCAACGGGGTGCCCGGTGTTCTTATCATTCAGGGGCTGAAGGGCACGACACAAAAAATTGCTGGACTATGAAGCGAGCTGTGGAAGATCTGATAGAGCAAAGGAAAATAGTGTTGAGGGATGAGGATGTCCCTAATGAGACAAACAACCCGTTCCGGCCCACAACACCGGACCGGTTTGGGATGATCTATATGGAAAAAGAATTTGAATTGGCTTTGAAAGCCATAATTGTCAATGCCGACGAGGATAGAAAGTCAAGAGTTTCCCCCAAGAAAGATGAAGGGGAAATGAAATACAAAACCAGGCACCCTGAAATTGAAAAGAAAGTTGGGTTTAAAATTGAGGCGGCATCCATCAAAGAAGTTGTCCTTTATGTCCCGCAAGGTCGTCGGGAAAAGAATTTGACTTTGTGTCCCCCAAAGAGATTCGAGTTGAAAAAGACTACTCAAATGTACTTGCCCAAAAGAACATTTGTGGTGCGAGGCCAACTAATCCACCAAGGGTGAGTGAGGCCGTGGTGGTTGGCCACGCACCTCAGAGGCCTATGACAGACCCAACTACAGTCCCTTGGAATTAACATGAAACAGTGGTGACACATAAAGGCAAAGAAATCTCTGGAGAAGCTACAGAAAATTACCTGGTAATGAAATACTCTGACTTGGAAGAAGTGAACACCGCCACCAAGATGCAGTTCCTACCCAAGAAACCAGTGTGCGCCAAAAGGCGGAAGTTTTCTTTCGAAAGATTAATATGGAATACTAAGAGGACCAGCTTCAAAAACCCCTTGAACAAGTCTCCTTGCTATCCTTGCTGATGGAATCTCTAGAGCACCAGAGGGTACTAGCCAAAACTCTCAATGAGGCCTACGTGCCAGCTCAAACCTATGTGGAACAATTAGAAAAGGATGGCAGAAAGATTCTTCGCTGTCAATGAGATCACATTCAGTAAAAAAGACTTGGCCACAGAAGGATCCGCTCACAAAAAAGCCTTGCATTTAACTGTCAAATGTGAAGGTTATTATGTCAAAAAAGGAATGGTAGACGGAGGCTCTGGATTAGACATATGCCCGCTATCAACATTACAACGAATGGAAATGGGGACAGAAAGGATTCGTCCCAACAATGTATGTGTTCGAGCCTTCAGTGGAGTCAAAAAGGACACAATCGGGGAGATTAATCTGGTCTTGACCATTGGCCCAGTTGATTTCAAGGTAACATTTCAAGTGTTCAATATGGACACGTCTTACAATTACCTCCTAGGAAGCTCATGGATCCACGCAGCAAGGGTTGTGCCTTCTACACTGCATCAGATGATAAAATTTTAACTTGAGGACCAAGAAATCGTGGTCCATCGGGAAGACGAGCAGTCAATTTATCGATATCCCTTCGTCATTTGCCTCGAAGCTAGACAGGGTAGCAAACATATAGTCTATCAAACTTTCGAAATTGTGGTGGCTGATCGGCATGAAGAGAGCAAACCCCGTCCTTAACCTTTCGTCTCTAATGCCTCAATCATGGTGGGTACAGAGATGATACGACATGGATTCAAACTGGGGAAGGGACATGGAAGGTCCTTGCAAGGAATAACTAAGCCGATTGATTTGCTAGCTACAGAGAAGTTCTTCGGGTTAGGCTTCCATCCGGCGCAAGAGGATATAACACGGGCAAACCGTAGAAAATATAAAGGATGGGATTTTCCTCAACCACTTCCACACTTGTATAAAATATTCGTAAGACCAAAGTACAGTGAGGAGGAAGAGGATGAGGCCTTCACAGCTGAAGAAATATATAAAATATGTGGGGCAATGAGAAAACTACTATACGAAACCCATATGGTTCAGCTAGGAGAATGCTCAAGCATCGCTGCGGTGCTATACATGGGACCAGATGCCAAGTTGCTAAATTGGAAGGCTATGCCATTTCCAATCAGGAGGGAGTCCTGGTAGTCATGTCTTGCCATCTTTTCTGCATCACGAGCTATCTAAGGGTGTAGCTAGGGTGTTTTTTCTATAGTGTTTTTTCCTTTTAATTTTCCAAATGTAAACCCTGGTATCATACAATTCCAAAGAAATGAAATCAACATTTCATCGTTTATGTTACTTTATCCTTTCAATTCTTGTTGTTTGCCTTTAATTCATTTCTTTCAATTAATAATGCGGCTTTAAATAACATGCTCGCAGACTTCGTGCACCGACCCAAACATGCCGCCAAAATTGTGAAACAATGAACCAAGAATCGGAGTACGATGAAGAAGTTGCTTCTGGGTAAATCAATCGAGAAGTAGAACATTTCAAAAATAAACCTAAGTCAAATCAAAATGATACCGAGCCATTTAACTTGGGTGGTCCTGGCAAAATCAGGGAAACCTAAATAAGCATCCACGCAAATGAGAAAACCCGGGACACGCGGATTCAACTCCTGTTTGAATTCAAAGACGTGTTTTCTTGGTCATACGACGAGATGCCAGAGCTGAGTGTTGATTCGGTGGTTCATAAGTTGCCTACTTACCCTGACTGCCCTCTAGTCCAACAAAAATAGAGAAAATTCAAAACCAGTATCAGCGATAAGATCAAAGAAAAGACCACAAAACAATTGGGGGCGGGAGCAATCTAAGTTGTCTGGTACACCACATGGCTGGCCAACGTATTACCAGTACCAAAGAAAGATGGGAAAACCCGAGTTCTTCTGAATTACAGAGATTTGAATAAGGCAAGTCCATAAGACAATTTCCCTTTTGCATAATACCCACATCTTTATTGATAACTGAGCCAAACATGAGATATAGTCTTTCGTGGACTGCTACGCAAGATATCACTAGGTGTTGACGGATGAGGAGGATGCCAAAAAAACTGCCTTTACCACACCTTGGGGTACGTATTGCTACCAGGTTATGCTTTTTGGGCTGAAGAACATTGGGGCAACGTATATGAGAGCCGTGACCTCCATCTTCCACAACATGATGTATCAGGACATAGATGTATATGTGGACGATGTGATTATCAAGTCAAAAACTCGGGATGATCATGTGCGGAACCTAAGAAAGTTCTTTGAAAGGCTGAACAAGTACTATTTGAAATTCAACCCAGCCAAATATGCATTCGGGGTCAAATTGGGAAAACTTCTGGGGTTCATAGTCAGACGGAGGGATATTGAGTTAGATCAAACAAAGATAAAGTCCATTCGAGATCTACCTCCTCCGAAAACTAAGAAGGATGTAATGAGCTTGTTAGGGAGAGTGAATTATATTAGTGGATTCATCGCTCAACTGACTTCCACATGTGAGCCCATATTCAAATTACTAATGAAAGATGCAACAATCAAATGGACGGATGAGTGTAAAGAGGCTTTTGATAAGATGAAAGATTACCTGTCCAATCCACCGGTTCTGGTCCCACCAAAACCAGGGAGGCCATTGTTTATATATCTGACAGTCCTGTAGAACTCTTTGATAGCACTCTTGGGCAGCATGATATCACTAGAAAGAAAGAATAGGCGGTATACTACATGAGAAAGAGGTTTAGCAGTTACGAGGCCAAATACACCCTGCTAGAAAGAACCTACTGTGCCTTAAATTGGGTCGCTCAGAAATTGAGGCATTACCTACAAGCCCACACCACCTACCACATAACCAGGCTGGATATTCTATAGTACATATTTCAAAACCTGATGCCTACAGGAAAGTTGGCAAAATGGAAAATCATGCTCAGAAAGTTCGACATAGTCTATGTCACTCGCACAGCAATGAAGGCCCAGGCATTAGTAGATTGATGATGAATACCAACCCTTGAGTACTTATTTCCCGGACGAAGAGGTTAATTCGGTGGAGGTTTCGTCTGAAGACGTCGCTGCTTGGAAAATGTTCTTTGATGGAACGGTAAATTCAAAAGGTGTAGGAATTGGAGTAATTTTAATTTCACCCACTGGTCAACACTACCCAGCCACGGCACGGCTTCGGTTTTACTGCACAAACAACATAGTCAAATATGAAGCCTTTATCAGGTGCATGAATATGGCTATCGACCAAGACGTCGAGGAACTATTGATCATGGGAACTTCAGATCTAATTATCCAACAAGCCCAAGGGGAGTGGGAAACTCGAGATGTCAAACTCATCCCTTATTGGAATCATGTGGAAATCTCAGCAAACAGCTCATGTCGGTAGAGTTTATGTACATCCCTCGTTGTCACAATGAGTAGGCTGACGCACTTGCTACTTTGGCCTCGATGTTGCCTTATCCAGGAAAAGCCTAAATCGATCAATATGAAATCCAAATCACGAAAAGGCATGCGTACTGTAATGCGGCCGAGGTAGAACCAAGCACTCATCCATGCTACCATAATATCAAGAGATTTCTTAAAACACACGAATGTCCCGGGCAAGCCATTGGAGATCAAAAGATAACTATTAGACGGCATGCTAGGGGTTTCTTCCTGAGCGGTGATGTCTTGTACAAAACGACCCCAGATCTTAATTTGCTAAGATGTGTTGATGCAGAGGAAGCCGGAAAGATCATGCATGAAGTACACACAGGAGTATTCGGGACCCATATGAACGGATATGTGCTGGAGAAGAAAATACTTCGGGTAGGGTATTATTGGATAAACCATAGAGAAGGATTGCTTTAGCTTTGTTTGGAAATTTCACCAATGTCAGTTGCATGGTTATTTGATTCATGCACCACCAACTGAACTGCATCCTATTTCAGCACCTTGGCCATTCATTGCCTGGCGCATAGACATCATTGGACCAATAGAGCCAAAAGCCTCGAATGGACATAGATTTATATTGGTTGCTGTTGACTATTTTAAGAAGTGGTTTGAAGCCATCACACTTAAGTCAGTCACCAAGTAATTTGTGGTAGATTTTGTGCACTCTAATCTTATTGGTCATTTTGGCATCCCATCCACTATCATCACGTACAATGCTGCAAACTTGAACAGTCGATTGATGGGGGAGATATGCGAACAATTCAAAATAACACATAGAAACTCCACTTCATACCGGCCCAAAGTCAATGGTTCCGTCGAAGCAGCTAACAATAACCTCAAGAAGATTTTGTGAAAGATCATTTGAATCCCTAGAAAATTACATGTAAAACAGCCTTTTGCATTACTTTGATATCACACCATAGTGCGCATATCGGTAGGAGCAATGCCATACCTATTGGTCTATGGAACTGAAGCTGTTATACCCATAAAGGTAGAGATCCCTTCACTCTGAATAATCGTTGAAGTAGAAATTGAGGATAGTGAGTGGGTCAAGACTCGGATGGAACAGTTGTCCTTAATTGATGAAAAACGAATGGCCTTGATTTGTCAAAGACAGTTGTACCAACAAAGAATGGCTCGCGCTTATACAAGAAAGTGCGCCGCAGGAATTTTTATGTTGGAAAGCTTGTGTTAAGGCGCATTCTCCCTCACCATCAGGAAGCAAAAGGAAAATTTGCTCCTAACTGGAAAGGCCCATACATTATCAGAAATATATTTACCAAAGGAGCATTGTACCTGGGGGACATTGAAGGGGACGATCCTGAGGCAGCAGTGACTGCGTATGAAGTAAAAAGGTACTACGTTTAGGCTCCCAGCGGCAATGATTCTATCTGGTTGAGATGTCGAAGGCTTTTCCTTCGCGCTACCCCAAACACTATCAATATTTCACAAACCCTTTGAGCCTGTTACATTTCTTTGACCACCCACTTTGGAACCTGGACATTCTAATCAAAAGAAAAAGAAGAAAAACAAAGGAAAAAAGAGAGAAAACAAACAACAAAATGAAAAAAATTGATGAAAATGAAAAACAAAACAAAAAAAAAAGATTAGGAAATACTTCCTGAACTATGTCTGACTTGATTCCAAAAGGATACGTAGGCAGCCTCTCGCTGAGGTTCAGTCACACCAAAACAAAAATCTCAATTCCCCAAATAATTGAAAACTGGGGCAGATGATATAATGGTTCGGCCATGAACCCACCAAAATGGTTCCAAAGTTGTAGTTCCAACCGAAATCCTTCTACCAAAAACCTTCTCCAAGTCCTTCGGATCGATTGGCAAAGGTAGGGGAGTGAAGAACGTCATTGTTGGAATCTAATACAATTCAAATTGAGAGAAATAAAATGAGAGAGTCTTATCGGTGAAAACCTTCGGGTACCATAAGGCGATGGTAAGTAGAGAAATTGAAAAAGAGGGAGTTCGCTTAGTGAAAACTCGTAAAAAGCACTATTAGGTGACGGTGACATAAGAAATGAGAGAGGTCGATGGCAAAAACCCGCAAAGGGTGCTGTCAGTCGAAAAGAAGATATCTCACCATTCGAAGAGTCTTGGCAAGGTGGTTTCGAAATGTGGAAATACGGTTCACGAGAAGATGGAAATTTTGTGTGGGTCGGGCATCCAGTCCGTGAAGCATGTCATGTTCATTTGAAATCAGTATGCACCCCCAGATAAGTCCTTCTCTTTTCCTCGAAAGGGATACTTCTCTTCAAACTATATGATTGCTTTTGTATACTTCTTCCTTGAATCCTTTTCAGTTTAACTTTTACTCCATGATTATTGCAAAAGAAAAGGTGGCAGGACTAGTTTCACACGGCTCGGCTGGCAAGGGCAAAAATAAATACCCAGCCTCAGCGGGTGCATCTAGCAGATCCCGATTGGCCATGATGGCTGATTCTTCAGAAGTAGAAAGGGTTGAATGAAAGAAAATAGAAGTCAAAATGCCCACGAAAGCAAACGAAGTTATAAAGGTCGAGTCCCGGTGGGCTAATTTGTCTTGACAAAGTTTCAAAAGCCAAGGTACCCAAAGGTTCTGAAATGGAAGTTGGGGTAAATAAATCACAACTGAGAGGCTTACAAAGTGAAATAAATCTAAAAGATGAGTTCCCACGACCAACCAACAACGCAAATTCCGAAAAGTTAAAGGTTTTTTCAACAGAAACGAAGCCAATATCAAGCAATAAAGGCCATAAAACCAACCGCCCTTCCAAACTAACAATTGTGCTTTGTTTGAAAATCTGAAATAAGTTTAATCCAAAGCAATTGGGTAAATAGCAAATGCAACCAAATTAAATGCGCAGGAGCTAGGAACAGTTTTGCAACAATGATCAAACCAAAAAGGGAAGTTATCTTCAAATCCTTTCCCGTAGTTTTATTAAAAGAAAGAATAAAAGGATAATTACAAAAATCATGGTAGCATAGGACCCCCAACCCTCAACTCCATCGTTCCAAATCTAGGACCACATCCCCTAGTTTCCCCCCAGCATAACCAGTGGACTTCCCCGGCATAACCCGAGGATCATTTTCCTTTCTCCCTAGCATAACCTGAGGGCCCGTTTCTTTGATTTTCCGGCATAACTCAAGGATAATTTCGTCTCCCCAGCATAACCTGAGAACCCCTTTCGTTCATCCCCCGACATAACCCAAGGATCATTTTCCTTTATCCCCAGCATAACCAGAGGGTCTTTTTCTTTTTTCCCTGGCATAACTCGAGGATCATTTTTTTTCAATCCCCGACCCATTTTCCTTCCTATCTCGGCATAACCCATGGATCCCCCTAGCATAACCTAAGATCCCTTCTTCCTATCCCGACATAACCCGCGGATTTTCCTGGCATAACCTTGGAGCATTTTTCTTCCTATCCCGGTATAACCCATAGATTTCCCTGGCATAACCCAGGTGCATTTTTCTTCCAATCCCGGCATAACCCGTGGACCCCCCTAGCATAACCCATGAGCATTTTCCTTCTTATCATGGCATAACCCAAGAGTCTTTTTCATTTTATCCCGTGGATTTTCCTTTTATCGCCACCAGGGACTCTTTATTCCTATCCCGACATAAACTATTGATCCTCCTCTTATCCCCAGCAGGGACCCTTATTCTTTCTCAAAATAACTCGGTCATCTACCAGCATAACCTGGCAATATTTCTAAGGAATACACAATCCTGACTTTATTGTTTTCAATAAAAAAATACTTTTGATTGGTCTTGAAAATTACTCACGAAGTTTTCCTAGTGAAAACGGGGGCAGAGAATTTTGTTCGTTTCTTTCTTTTGGTGTCTGAACACGTTTTACTTCAAGGCGCTAGATTCGAGATGACCGGAAGAGCGAATCTCAATCCAGAATAAAGGAAAAGAAAAAAAGAACAAAAAGAAATAAATCCAGAGTGATTGAAGAAGAAAAATGTGGACTACTCAAATTTGACTCAAAATTGGAAGTTCAGCATGGCCTGCTCCACTAAGATGATGAAGAAAGAAGCGGCACCTTCATCTAATAGCATCAAGATTCAGGTCGGGGTCCACAGCAAAATCAGCTAAAACTCAAGATCAAGCTTCAAGAAATTTATAGATAGGAATCTTATAACTCATAGTTGATACGCATAGCTAGATTAGCTTTTGATTTTCCTTTTGGTGTAATAAGGAGGTTAGCAAGCGTAGCAGCACCATTAGCAGTGAAATCACAGCTCCTGCTAGTCCAAGCTACCAAAACTTCTACGACTACATTGACCTGATTCCTTCACGGCCAAGGATATGTAGGTAACCTTTGAAGCTGGGTTTGGTCCAATGGTTTTCAAAAATGCTTCTCATTGAGTGCCGAGCGGGCAAAAATACCTCATGTTGCTCATTTATTTATACCCAAAAACCCTTTGTGTTTTCGAGCAAAGAGGGGCAACTGTGAGCACGTGATTTATTCCACGTTCAAATTACTCTTATAGAACTCATTAGGAATCTTTTAGCATTTGAATTTTTAGGAATTAATTGCGTACTTTTGTGTTTTGCTTGCATTTTGTGTGCATTTTTTGGCGTCATAGAAAATGAAAATTATACAAATAACATACTTTCATTTACAACCTTATTCTATTCTTTGGATATATTGAACATCATTAAAAGTAAGAAAAAATAACAAAAATAATCATTTTTACATTTTTTGTTCCTTTAATTTCACTTTTGTTTACTTTTCTTTTTAAAATTAGGATTTAGTTAATTTTTGGGAAATTCAATTAGTCTAATTTTAAAATTAAACCAGTTTTTGGATACTTTTAATTTTGCATTTTCATAAAATCAAAATTTCAATAAATAAATAAATAAAACACAACAAGAAAAGAGGGAAATAAATAAAAAGAAATTGAAAGGGAAGCATGCCATCAATTTTGGGACAATATTTGATTACAATTCAAGCCCAAACCCCAAACCCACTTCAAAACCAGCCCAATTTCACCCCAAAATCGGTCCAAACCCTTCCCCATCGAAACAACGTCGTTTAATTCTAAAGAAATCCTAGCCGTTCATTCGTTTGATCCAACGGTGTCCAAGCCTACGGTGTATCATGAATATAATTGTTTCATCACACCCCCTACCCACAAAATATCGTACCATGTCTCCTCTAACCCAACATGTGCCGATGTAACGCCGCCACCAGCCACAAACCCTCTGACGTCCGCCGGCAGCGATACTCCGATTACCTTAAGTCCTTTGCCTCGAATCACAGTCCAGTGGCTCGAATATTAGATTGAAACTCTGACCAAAGTCCACCCACCTCTTAACTAAGCCAAAAAGGTACCCTGAACTATCCTTACTCCCCCGTCCCTAAACCTTATTCACACGCCCTCGAATATCACTGGACCTCCCCAAATATTAGGTGGAAGTCTAGCCAAGAACCCTAATACCTATTAATTTGGGGATATGGGATGTCTGGGCTATAATAGCCCTTAATTAGGTGTTTTATCATCGAAACACCTAATTAGGGATGATTATAGTCTGAATTTGTCAAGAAGGGCCACTGGTTTCAGTTCGAGATATTTTTTTTCCTTCTTTTATTTATTATTTTTGTTTGTTTTCTTGCTTCTTTGGTTCATGATGTTTGCTCTGAGTTTTATTTTGGAAATTAGGATGTTTGCCATTAAATTTTGTTAGACTTCAGCTTAGTTCATGACCCAGTAGGTTTAATCCATTTTTTCGTTATTGTTCATGACTAATTTGGTTCTGGTGATGCTTTAATTTGTTTTAGTATTAATTTCATTTAGTTCTATGTTGTTGATCCCTGAAACTGGTGGTAATCCACCTATTGAAGCTCACTTTGGTTCATCATCATTCAGTTCAACTTGGTTTCTGTAGATTGAAGCTTGTTTTGGGAAAACTATTGCATCCTGTTTTGTTTCTCCTAGATTTTGACTTGGAATTGTTGATTCTCTGTTGAAACTGTATCTGCTACTATACTGCTGCATAGATGACCCTCCATTTCCTTCTTTCTATTCAAATTACAGGTATTCCTTTGGTCCCACGTTATATGAGAAGAGTGAATCCCAATGTATGCCAAACTTGAAGATCAATGATGAGTTATTATTTGTTACTCTCCGGAATTTATACTATTTCACTTAGATTAGATGTACAGCACGGTTATGTATGTGAACAATACATTCATTTGTAAATAACTGAACTGTTTTATTTTATTTCTTAAGAGTTATAGTTAATTTTAGTCTTGTTTGTCATGTCAATTTGAACTTGAGAGTGGAACAGGGTGTTGGTTAGAAACTGAGTTCAAAAGTAGCAACACTCATATTAGTATAGAATTAGGCATCTTCTGTCGTTTTAAAGAGCTAATTACTTTAACATGTTCACTATGTACCTGCTGAAATGTGAAATCCAGGAGTTAATAACAATTTAGTATCAGAATTTATACTGTATTTCATGTTAGCTTGAGGATTCATTAATTACTTTAAATTGCTGTCAAATGCAGAATTAAGTATGTTGGTATACAAATTCATTGAATAATGTAGTGAGATTTGAATTGAAATTCTGTCTCGCCTTCGGTTTGAATAATCTGTGTTTTTCCTTTGTTTTAAACATTGTTAGGTCCAGTTTGTTTAAAATTGGTACTTTTGAGAACTAAGTAACATCATATGTTGGTTTGGGGCTCATATAGGAGCCCAGCATGACAGGGTCTCATGTAAATGAGATTTGGTCCCATCTACATACTAACGAGCGCAAGTATCAGTAGCCCACTCAGCCAATATAATATTAATTAATTAGGGAAATTAGAGACAAAGTCAATAGAAAATAATAGTTTGCCCCAGGTTGGCCTTCTATAAATAAAATGAGTTGAGCCGCGCCAAATAAAACTCATAAAATGTGTGGCCCTTTTTAAATGCTTATATTAAAGTACGTAGAACTTGGGACGAGTCGCTTAGCGAGTTTCCAGGGCCTCCCACAAAGTTAATAACACGTTAGCCGCTTTAGGCGCACTTTTAATTATTTTATGTGACCCAAATCTTACTCCCAAAACTTTGAATAAAATGTGTCGAGGATCCGGGTGCATTTCATGTGACGTGATCCAAAAACATGTTTTAAACGACATTCAATTTTCTAAAAGTTACTAATTTAAAGTGGTAAATAATCCTAAAAATGGTATTATAGGATGGCATGTATTAAAATAAAACTTTAGCCAATTATAATAGTTTTAGTGACCATCTAGCACAGGATCTGAGGGTCCCTAACACCTTCTCTCGGGTCAACAGAATTCCTTACTTCGAATTTCTTGTTCGCAAACTCCAATTGGGAAGTCGAAAAAGTTCCTTGATTTGGGATTCAGAACAAACCAGTGACTTGGGCACCAAAAGCCAAGACTATCCCGAGTGGCGAATCTAAATAAATAAATAATCCCATTTAGAATAATGTCACTTAAATTAGAAAAAGTCACTTATACATTTATCCTTCGGGGTAGCCGTGTAAAAAGGAGATGTGACAGGAATCACCAATTGGAGTAGATACGGTGAACGGCTCATGAAGTTGTTTGGGGTCTATCCCAAAACATGAAGCAATGAATGGAGTGACATAAGACAAAGAGGAACCTGGATCAATAAGAGAACAACAATCAATGGCCAGAACAGATAAGATACCTGTAACAACATCTGGAGAAGCCTCTACACTCCGGCGACAAGTCAAAGCACAAAACTGGCTGGGTCTACCTCTACCACGAGCTCTATCCCTAACTGCAGCTTGCCCTGCTTCGGCTGGAGGATGCACGAATGATGTGGAGGATAAAGAACTGGATGACTGAGAAAATCCCCTACCAATGCCCTAACTGAGCGCACGATAATCCTACTTAATACGACCTCTCACCAGCATCTATATCACACTGGATATCCAAATAAAAATTCTCGGAATGGAACCTCCCAGGCTTGGGGCATGGATCCCCCCTTTGCTGCTGTAATTTCCCTCCCGGACGACTGGATTGATGGGGTCTTCTTAACCTGCACTCAATTGACTCTTCTACTAATAACTGTGCACAGATGGCGGTGTGCTTGCTGAAGACTGAGCATATGACTGGGATTGCCCGGATGGCCCTCTCTATTAAACTGGTCTCCCTGAGTGACCCACTGATCGAGCCTTGCTGTTACTCTTTCTTTCCACCTGTATCTTTAACTTTCTAGCCTCTGTGGCCTGAGCGAATCCCAAAATCTTTCCATAATTCATATTCGAGTGTAAGGCCACTATAGCAGCCTCATTCACTACCAAAGGACTAAGGCTGAACGAATCACCGAACTCGAGCATCCATGGTCGACACTAATTGAGGATCATACTTGGAAAATCCTACAAAATCCATGTGGTATGCCCAAACACTCATATTGACCTGCTTGAGGACCTTAAACTCAGTGTCACGGGCTGCCATTGTCTCGGCTGGCAAGTAGTGGTCCATAAATGCATCTACAAACTCATCCCATCTAGCCGGAGGACTTTCATCCCGACGGGAATCCTCCCACATCTCGAACAATGAATAGGCTTCCCCCCTCAACCTGTATGATGCTAAGTCAACTCCCTCCATCTCTGTAGCCTTCATCACTCAAAGGGTCTGATAAATTTCATCATGGAAATCCTACAAATCCGCGTCTAGGTCTGTGCCTGAGAACTCTGGAGGGGCCAATTAGAGAAATTGGTTGACATTGGAGCTGGCAAAATTTCCCTATTCGCTCGAGGAAGCGGGGCCATCATGAGATCTCTGGGCTTGAGTAGCCACTAACTGGTTCAACATATGGATGGCTCCTCTAAGGTCCCCATCAAAAACTCAAGGACCGAAGCTAGAACTGTATCAGGATCAGGAATATCAGCAGGAGGGAAGGTAGCCCCCTCTGCCACAATAGGAACATGAATACTTTAATCTGGGACAGATGGGCTAGGTAGATTCAAGATCAGGGAGTCACTCTCAGACACGGTATCAGGTACACGATTCATAGACACACTTTGGTTGCACTAGCCTCAAGGCCGAGTCTAGCTCTCATCTTAGGTGCCATTATTGAAAATTTCGGAATAGAGCACAAGTTAGACATAAATACTTTCACTTTCACTTCACCACATGATATTGAATAATAAAGAGGAGGTTAAATTCCTGAATTTTCATGTAGCCCCCTAATTATAAATATGGTCTATAACATACAGATAAGAAGAGCTCTACTAGACATGGCTCCGAGACATCCTATGACCCTTTAAAAATCTTAGGCTCTAATACCAAGTTTGTCAAGCCCCAAAACCGGTGGACACAACTGGTGGTCGACTAGGTAGCCCCAGTCAAGCGGACTTGGGTGCCTTTCCTATCCCACGTGTTACCCCATGATTTCATTACACATTATTCTAGTGAAATAGCCATTTATAATTAAATGCATTCTTACGAGAAATAATAACGTACATGCTTACTTTACATGACCTAAAAGTTACATTGCCCGAATACATAATTACATAACTCATGTTTCCTGTCTACAAAGCCTCTAAGGATACAAAAGAGTTTTATAAAACTTGCCGGTAACAAGGCTCTGGTTATACCTTACACAAATACCTAAATAAAACTCCTAGAGGGAAAAGCGACATGAGCCATGCAGGGCCCCGAGAGGAAAGGGATCACGAATATAGCTGACGGAAAGTGGAAGAGGTTCTACTGTCGGTGCACAGGAGTACCTGCTGTAGAACTAACGACAATCATCACTGAAATGTTGCACCCCCAGTAAAAGAGATGTCAGTACATTTGTATGTATGAACAAACTTTATCTTAGGTACGATCAATTAATACACAGATACCGAACAGTAATAGAATCAACAATCAATGCACAAGAAAGGAACAACTAAGGCAAACAAGTTTCACAATCTCTTCTTGTTCCCCTTTCAACATCATTTCGTCGTATCAATAATTTCACAAATTTTCATTTCGATTGTGAAAATGATCACATTCCATCCTTATTACCTCGGCCACCCTTATTACCTCGTCACCCTTATTACCCCGGCCACCCTTATCACCCCAACACATAGTTTATCACTTTTTTTGCAACGTATAACCCGATCCCACCGGACAATCACATTTCGCACAACAACAATAGTTCACAGTTCAATCACATGGCTTTTGGCCATCAAGAATATCCTTTCACAACAATAATAACAATCCACAAAGAGATTTCATTAACATCAGTATCATTTCCAACGTATCCAATGGCCCATATACAATTCAAGTCACAATGATATGCATGATATTACCATAGTTGCTTCAATTGAATCAATTACGACTTCTTTCCATCATTTATTATACAGCCCTTACCATGTAAACATATTCACATGCATAGTTGGTTTGTTTCCACTTATTCACACCATCATATCAGAATGTTTAACCAACAATGTTAAAGGCATATTAATAACAAGAATTCATGAAATAGTCCATCTTGCCTTAACACCCGTGAAACAACCAAAATTAACAAATAGTCCACATAAGTAACATATACTAATTACTCGTACACCAAACAGGGTGACTTTACAAAGATTAAAGTTATCCATACATGCCTGAAGCAGAATTTACTTTATAACTACTACTCTCAATTCACTGAGCTGCCTAGTACCCTCAATCAAATTCACAAGTTAATACGTATATTTTTGATTTAAAATTCACAAATACAACTCGAACTCACTTAGATTATCAACCCTTTCTTTTTGCAGGTCTTAACTCCTACCCAATTCTTCTTACTAGATTTTAGGTATTAATGAATATGCATATATTGTTCAACTTATATTTTCAATAATCTATTCATGACAACCCCTCTTCCCATTTTTGCTTAAATCTGAAAACCAATGATAAAGGGTTGGGGTTTTACCTGCAAGAATGAAGAAGAAGATAACTACTCGAAATTTCCAAGCTAGGGTGACTTTGAAGAACAACTTGATAGGGATGAGACTTTCTCTCTCACGAATCCTCTGTTCCCTCTCTCTCTCTAATTTTGTTCAGAAAATAGGTTAAATGAAGGGTTGGGGTTTTTTTATTGAATAAGGGGTCGGGCTGAAAATTAGAAAAATAGGAGCCTTAACACGGAATGCATTCTGGAATGTGATTGCATTCGAGACATGCGGTCTGCAGATTGATCCCAGAATGGCCCTAATATTAGCTACAATTAAAACACAATGTGTAGGTATGCGACCATTATGCGGTCCGCATACACGTTATGCGATCACGTAGCGCGTCGCATAACCTCCCTCAAAAAAAATAACTGGTCAAAAATGCGATAATAATGCGATCCGTTGAACCAGAATACAGTGGCATTCTGGACCGCATGGTTGTCCTCCCATTGGGTAGTGCTCTGCCCAGGTATGCGACCTTTTTGTGATCCACATACTCGTTATGCGATCGCATTGTGCGACGCATAGTGCCCAACTTCTGGAAAATTTTATCTTTCTAATTTCGGGGTTCTTTTCACGTAGGGACCTACCTGACATTATTTTCGGCAAGAAATTTTATGGGTCTTTAAAATAGACCTTGTGATTGAGAACATTGTAGGATTGCTTTTAGATATTAGAGGTACAAGAGAGATACTACAATATCAATATTCTAAAATATCTCTACGATAAATCCAGTTAGAAAAAATATGAGCCTCATAAGAAGTCAGTATGAAGCTCCCATCGAATTGTCTATGCCTAGAGGTGCAAGTATTTTAATAGAGCTTCAAGTTGTGTACGCGAATCATACCTTTGTGGAAGAGAGGTCATGAAAAAGATTGAAGATACGATGCAAGATTTTTAGGTGAGAAAGGTAAAGGTGTACAAAATACTCAAACGCATAATTTTGGGAACAGTCCATGCTTCGGTTAGAAGGTTTGAAGGACGGGGATTCAGCAATTTCATGGATGTTGTGTGTGGTCCCCAACCTGACGAACTAGGCTTGGAAGCTAACAACTTTCTCAACTTACAAAGAGCGTAAGTGGAAAATTTTGTCAAAGGACATAGGGGAGGCCAAACATCATGGTATGTGCCGCACAATTTGTTCCATTCACTTCTTTGAACAAGTAAAGCACTTCCTCTTTCTATGTGCTAAACCTGATTTTCTGAGTGGTGCTGCTCAAAGCGAGGTGAACTTGGACCGGGGGCTCAAAGTTGGAGTATTGGATGAGGCCATCATGCTCGTTATTTCTGACTTTAGAAGGGCAATTTCTCCTTTGTTGCTGTCCTCTTTTTCTATTGGACGTACTTCGGGGGATACCCAGAACCCGTGATCATATGCATCGAGCGATCGTGACCCGAATAGGGTCGGCCCTTTCCAAGCTGAGGGAGCCAGGCTAGTAAATGTGCGCTCGATCTTTCAAGAAGCTCAACAACTTTATTTCAAGATACGTTTTTTACCGTCCTATGTTGGTTTTGCAATTTGTACTCTCTTTTTGGCCCTTTTCTTTCGTAGGCGTTAGACAAGCACTAGTCTAAGTTACTTTACCGTGAAGCTAGGCTGTGGAAACCTTTGGATAAGGAGAAATCTTGTAGGCTCATTTGTGAAAAAAAAGGGTGATAGGGTGAGCTGGTATAGTTGTAGAGTGAGGGGGATCGAAGTTAGAACTTCGAAAGCCGTCTTAAAAGAAATGTATTCATGTATTTCATGTGGATGTGTGATCCCTCTTTTCTGAAGGTAAATACTTTGATATTTCCGTCAGAGAGCAAAACGAGGAGCTGGAATGGCGTTTAGGGCAAAGATAATCGGGTCAAACATGAGTTTAACGAGTTGGAGGCATAGGTAGATGTCCAAGTTGCGATCAAGGAGGGTGCTTTGGCTATGTCTTATCCCCTCAAAGCACAAATCCATAACGCTCTTGCAAATGGTTATGTCTAAGAGAATATGATCACAAGGCTTGAGTCCGAGTGTTGGAGGCGAAGGCCGAGGTTATGGATTCCTGAGCTGAGGTTGTAATGTTCCGCGCTAACAATGATCGAAAACTTGCAGACTTTTTCAAGGGTATTGTTGATACTCGAGTTGAGCTAAGGAAGTCTCTCGACTAGTAGAGCGGCAATCAATAGTAGGTGAGATGCAGATCTCGGAGGGAAACCCTCAAGGAAATTTAGGCCAGGGGCTTCAATCTTTCTAAAGAGATTAAGCTGGCAAAGGTGAAGAAGTACAATACTAAATTATGTTTATCCGATGTCGAGGATAGCAAGGATGGGGCCACCAAGCCAAATTCCAAAAGAGGGTATAGATTTCCTTTTCCGATTATGTATGTGGAACATTCAAAGTATGTTGTAAATAGAGCATGTATTTTTTTGCATGTATGTACAAAGGGGAGACTTCGTAGTTCTGTTTATCCTGCATTTCCTTTGCCTTGTTTTGAGCCATCTTAACTGGTCTTTGAGTTGAGGGGAATCCTTAGATTTGTGGTATGGACCTGGAGCTTATTAGGCTGGCTCGAGTGCTCTTACACGCTCGGTCGATGCGACCTATTGTATAAGCTGGCATTTGAGCTCTTACGCTTTTGATCAACTATTTTGGGTTTAGTCAGTGAGTCGGATTGCGAATCGATCCCATTTGTCCCTCAAGTTTTTCAATTTGTGTGGGTTGGCGACAATGGCTCGTATGCCTTTGATCGAAGCAATTTTTTATGTGTGGCCTTGGGGCTCATAAGGGTGACGACAATGGCCCTTTAGCCTTTGATGGAAGTGACCTTTTATGTGTGTAGCTCTTATATTTTGCCCTCAGGCATATGTAGTTAACTATTTTAGGTTCAGTCTTCGAGCTGGGTTTTGACTCAGGCTCAATCGACCCTCAAATTTTCATGTTTGTGTGAGATGGCAACAATGGCTCTCATGCTTTTTGGTCAAAGCAACTTTTTAAATGTTAGTTGGTGACAATGGCTCTTACACTTTGGGTCAAAATGACCTTTTAATGTAAGTTGGCGACAATGACTCTTACGCTTTGAGTCGAACTTGTTATTAAATGTAAGCTGGTGATTATGGATCTTACGCTTTGGGTCGATGTGTCCTTTTAATGTAAGCTGGAGACAATGCATCTTTTTCTTTGGGTCGAAGCGACCTTTAAATGTAAGCTAGAAACAATGGCTCTTATGCTTTGGGTCGAAATGATTTTTCCTGAACCATCATCGGCTCGAGAAGAACCTCAATTTTAAGTCATTTGTGGCAATGTTCGAGCACCTCAGGAGGTTTTGCACGAAGTCCTCGTAGCCAGTGATTTGGAGCTGATATGGTAGAAGTCCTTTATGCCCATGTCGAGGATTTCCTGTTTAACAGGTTCTTTTCGAAGTAGATTCTAAGTAATGGCTTGTAATTTTCTAGTGACGGTCGGGCGTCCCCTAGTCACATTAGTTTTGTTGGTATTTCCGTATGAACGTAGTCATTTGTGCTTGGCTGGAGCCATTTTTATCCCGAGTAAAGTAGCTTAGGTGTCTGTATCGAGGGTATACCTTTTTTGGGGTCTTACAAGTTCTATATATAACCTAAACTTCGGGATAGAATTTATGCTTGTAGTAAGGTCTTACAAATTTTTCATGCCTTTGAAGTCTTATAGTTTTGGATACTTGGTACAATTATTTTCCATGCTTTGCTTGAGGTCTTACAGTTTTGTTGTTGCCTTATGTAGATCTTACGAGATCGAATCTGCCTGTTTGGGGTCTTACGGCCCTGAGTTTTTTATAAGTGGAGACTGGCGATGGCGATTGATAGTAGTCCCCGAGCTATCTAGGATTTCTCGGCTTTGGAGCCATTATAATGGAGATGGCGATTGATGACAATTCTGAGCTATCGAGTTTCTCGGCTCGGGAGCCATTACAATGAAGATAGTTATTGACGCTATTCCTCGAGCTATCAAAGATTTCTCATCTTGGAAGTTGCTACGATGGAGATGGACATTGACGATAGTCCTCGAGCTACCAAGGATTTCTTGGCTCGGGATCAATCACTTGCAAACTTGGTATTGCCTGATTGAGAATTTATGATTTTGGAGTTTCTGGCCTGGAGGTCAAGTAGCTTTGAGTTTTCGATGCCAGTCTACGAGTGCTTGGGACACTTTTGGCTTTGGAGCTATTTAGTGTTTTTGATTTTGCTTTGTTGAGGTCTTATGAGTTTGGAGCTCTAATCCAGGGTCACATTGTTTTGAGTTGTCGATGCTAGACCCCGAGTGTTAAAGGCGTTTTTGATAGATGAGCCATTTTTGTGAAAATACCGAGTCTCTTTTGAAGCATGAAATGCTTTTTGAAATTATACTTCGATTACTTGAGCATACATCTCTTTGTAGATTAGGGCTTAGTTATTCTATGCGGGTATGGTCTATTCGTCTATTTGGCCCGGTACATTGTTTTTCCCATCGAGACACCATTTGGTGTATCTTGTCTTCTACGAGTAGTTGACCTTCCGGGGATATTCCTCCCAGTATTAGAGGTTATTCGCAAAATAAGCCTTGAATACTTGTGGAGTCCTCCTCGGGCAACATGTAGATGTAACCTTGAAAGTAAAACCCTTTAGGGGATAAGAACCTAGTCGAAGGAAGAAGTGTTGTTAGCCCAAGTTCAATAGAAGTTTTGAAGAATGACAAATGACCTTAGTGAAGGACCAAGTCCATCTTACGACACACAGGTGTTACTGCCTATGCACATGAGATACAATTTACGTGAGATCAAGTGTGCACGCCTGCAACTACTTGAACGAGATTCAAGAACCAGCTCCATTGTCTTTTTCTTATTCTAGTTCTATTGTAGTAGGTGATTTAAAATTGTACCTTTCCAGCTTTCATAGAAGTAAATTGTATTAGGTACATTGAGTATTCAAGTTAGAGTCAACTTGAAAGTGTCGCAGCGGTTGAGTCTGTAAGCCACACTGGGATTAGAGTTAATCATTAGGTTTGCAAGATTCTTGCAAAATGTTGTTTTGGCTCATTGAGTTTGGTGGATATTTTGGAAAATCCTACTGAGAAGTAGGTTGTGTTGTTTTCACTTTTGAGCTAGGTGTTTTCCGTGTAAAAACTCGTGTGTTCTTTATGTTATGCACTCTTAATTTCGCAAATAGTTATAGTTAGTACACCTAGAAGAACCAGGTTCTTCTAGTGCAATAATTGGGCACCACATAAATCACCCATCCCCCTCTTGTGTGGTATTTTCGTTTGGAACAACAATTGGTATCAGAGCGGGTTATTCTTCAAGAGGATAACACCTTAGGAGAAGATCAACAATGACAGCACCACTTGGAAACTGGGTAGGGCAATCCACTGCTAGGCCCCCACTCTTCAATGGCCAGTACTATTCTTGGTGGAAGACCATAATGAAAGATCATATCATAGGGGAAGATTATGAACTTTGGGACATAATCACTGATGGCCCTATAGAAACCACTAAGAAGGATGCTGAAGGAATTGAAGTACCAAAAACAAGGGCTGATTGCACTGCTGAAGACTTGATAAAATGGGAGAATAATGCCAAAGCTAAGAAGTGGCTCGTATGTGGCCTAGGGGTAGACGAGTACAGCAGGATCCAAGGCTGCTCAATTGCTAAAGAAATATGGGACACTCTACAAGTGGCTCATGAAGGGATACCTCAAGAGGAACACTTCTATACTCTCAATATGAGAATTTTACCATGAACGAAAGGAGAAAGTATCCAGGATATGTACACTAGATTCACCACCTTGAGAAACGAATAGGGATCTCTTGGTAGGACTATCCTTGAAGAAGACAAGGTAGAGAAGATTTTGACAAGAGTTCTGCCAGTCACATGGGAAAGCAAAATTACTCCCATTCAAGAATCCAAGAACATTGCCACTCTCAGACTGGATGAACTGATTGGAAATTTGACTGCCTATGAAATGAGGAGACAAACCATGAAGATGGATACCCAAAAAGGGAAAGAAGCTTAGCTCTCAGAATTACTTAAGGTGTAGCACTGGAAGATGATGAAATGGCTATGATCACCAGGGATTTCAAAAGGTAGCTAATGAGAGGAAGGAATTCTTTAAGAGGTACAAGTTGCAATTAAACAAGAGCTCCAGAGAAATAGGCAAATGAGGGATGCTTCAAGTGTGGCAAGACCGACCACATGATCAAAAATTGTCCTTAATGGGAAATGTAGTGGAAAAAGGAAAGAGCTGGACGAAGAAACAGGAAGAAAGAATAGGTTCAACCAAGGAGAAACAAAGGTTCAACTAAGGCTATGGTCGATGCTTGGGGAAAAACCCCAGATGAAGACTCAGAAGATAAAACTGAGGAGGAGCAAGCTCTAATGTCCATCGGAGAATGAGACGATGAACAAGAGGTAAGTATTCTTCATCTTAAGTACAAGATTAAATTCTTGTCTAAAGAAAAACCGGATGAACTATTAATAGACTTCATTGATGTGTATTAAATAATCAACAAGGAGAAGGAAGTTCTGTATAGGGTATGTGTGATCCTAAAAGAAAAATGTAAAAGTCTAAAGTCTAGAGCAAATGAGAGTGATAATAAAAATGCTTAGTTGAAGAACCAGGTTCTTCAACTTGACAACAGTGTCCTAGAACATAGGTCTGAAAATCTGAAATTAGAATTAGGAACATGAAAAAATATAGCTGATCGCTCACATCTCACTCTAGAAGAAAATCTGGGAAAAATGAAAGATGTATGGTACAAAAGATGAATTCATCAAAGTGTTAAAAGAAGATCTAGGAAAGGTAAAACATTAACTAGACAGAACATGCAAGTGGAACAAAGCCTCAGATGCTCTTTCGTGGTTGCAAGAGCATCACATCAGTAACAAAAGAGGACTTGGCTATGGGACTCAAGCTCCTAAATGGGACCCAAAAAGCAAGTACCTCACTCTTCCTGAAAACAAAGTTTTCACATACTGCGGAAAAACTGGTCATTACAAATATGAACGTAATGCAAAAGAAATGGCAAGTCACAGGAACAAAATATTTGTTATAGAAAAGAATAAGTTGCCTGGATTGGCAAAAAGGAATTTGTTACATCATTTTACTTATATAAATGGACCCAAACTAGTTTGGGTTCTTAAGACTAACCCCTGATTTCCATTTTGCAGGTCAAAGTGAAGGGGAGGAGCCAATAGTGGTTGCTCGAAGCACATGACTAGGGACAAGGATAAGTTCCTTTCACTTAAGAACCTAAAAAGGAGGTAATGTCTCCTTTGGTAATGGAAAGAGAGGTGAGATCATTGAGGTTAGAAAGGTAGGCAAGACTGATACTCACTCCATAGAGAATGTCTACATAAAAGATGGTCTAATATACAGCTTAATAAGTGTGTCACAACTCTGTGACAAAGGCAACCTTGTGGCCTTTACCTCCACCAAATGTTTTGTGATTAACCTTATCACTAACAAAGTTATTATTTAGGGAAAGAGTTAACAATATCTATATCATAGATTTTTCAACGCTTTCAAAAAATGAAATCACTTGCCTACGTGTGTTGGACAATGATCCCCTCATGTTGCACAAAATACTTTGCCATGCTAGTCTAAATCAGCTATACAAATTAGTCTCCAAGGACTTGGTAATAGGATTACCTAATATCAAGTTCAAGGAAGACAAAGTTTGTGAAGAATGTACAAGGAGAAAGCAGGTAAGGTCATCCTTCAAATCAAAGAAAATGGTAAGTACGTCCAATACATTGGAACTTGTTCATATGGATCTCTATGGTCCTATGAGAACCATGAGCAGAGGAGGAAAGAAATATATGTTAGTGCTTGTTGATGATTACTCTAGATTTACCTGTGTACTATTTCCGACATCTAAAGATAAGGCATTTGAAATGTTTACTGCCTTTATTAGAAAAACTCAGAAATAATTAGGGAATAAACTTGCATCTACTAGGTCTGATCATGGAACTAAATTTGAAAATGCTAAATTTCCTGAGTATTGTGATTAAAATGGTTTAGATCACAACTTTTCTGCCCCTAGGACTCCTCAGAAAAACGGAGTAGTTGAAAGAAAGAATAGGATTCTTGAGGATATGGCAAGAACCATGCCTTTCTCTAGTAAATTACCCCACAGCTTCTGGGCATAGGCTATAAATACTGCATGTTACATAATAAATAGATGCATGACTAGACCTCTTGTTAAGAAAACTCCTTATGAATTACTTAAAGGGATAAAAACAAATATATCCCATCTTGGGCATTTGGTCGCAAGTGCTATGTGCACAATAATGGAAAAGATTCCCTTTGTAAGTTTGATCCCAGAAGTGATGAGAGAGTATTCTTGGGATATTCTTCACATGGCAAAATATATAAAGTGTTTAATAAAAGAACTTTGTGTGTGGAAGAAAGTGCGCATGTTGTGTTTGATGAAACTAACATTCTTTATGAAGGACATGAACATGAAGATGAAGCCATTGGACTGGTCAAGGACTAGGGTGAACATCAGCTCAAGTCAAAGCAGCAACTACAAAAGGAACAGGTGATGGAACAGGTTCTTCCTTATAGGACAACCTGACAGTGGGAGAAATCAAAGAGGAAGTGAAATAAACCCCTTAAGGGAACCTATTCATGAAGCTGACTCTCAGCAAATGGCAAAAACATTCAGCAGAAACAAGTTCGTCGTGAAACCTCACAAGTATAAAATTTCTCATCCCATCGAGAACTTTCTTACTGATCCAACATCTGGAGTCAAAACCAGATCACAACTAAAGAATCTATGTGCATTTGATGCTTTCCTATCTCTTATTGAACCGAAAAATATTGTTGGGGATTTACAGGATGTAGATTGGATCAATGCTATATAGGAGGAACTCAACAAATTTGAAAGAAGTCAAGTCTGGAATCTACTTCCAAGACCCAAGGACAAATCAGTCATTGGTACCAAATGGGTCTTCAGGAACAAACTTGACGAGGATGGAAGGGTTACAAGAAATAAGGCAGCGCTGGTAGTTCAACGTTACAGTCAAGAGGAAGGCATTGACTATCATGAGACTTTTGCTCCAGTTTCTAGATTAGAAGTAATCAGACTCATCTTTGCCTTTGCAGCACATATGGAATTCACTCTCCATCAGATGGATGTCAAAATTGCCTTCCTAAATGGCTACCTCAAGGAAGAAGTGTTTTTAAAACAACCTCCAGGATTTGAAAGCAAGGATTGTCCTGAGCATGTGTACAAGCTAGACAAGCTCTATATGGGCTCAAACAGGCCCCAAGAGCGTGGTATGAGCGACTATAAAAATTCTTTCTGGAGCATGGGTACAAAAGAGGTAAAATTGACAACACCTTATTCCTAAAGGAAAAAGGTAAAGATCTTCTTGTTGTTCGAATATATATTGATGACATAATAGTTGGGGCTACTACTGAAAAGCTGAGAAAGGACTTTGCAAAACTAATAGGGACTGAGTTTGAAATGAGTATGGTGGGTGAATTAAACTTCTTCCTAGGCCTGCATATCAAACAAAGTCCACATGGTACCATGATCCACTAGCAGAAGTACACAAGAGAACTAATCAAAAGGTTTAAAATGGAGGATGCTAGAGAAATAGATACGCCGATTACAACTACAACTAAATTAGATATTGATTAAAATGGTTCATAAATTAATCAAAATTTGTATAGGGCATAATAGGTTCACTCTTGTATCTCACTGCAAGTAGACCTGACATTGTCTTCGGTGTAAGGCTTTGTGCTTATTTCCAGGGAAGTCCAAAGGAGTCACATTTGACAGCTGTCAAGAGCATATTGAGATATCATATAGGCACTACTGATTTGTGTCTTTGGTATCCCAATGGTAGTAACTTTGACCTTGTAGGATTTGCTGATCCTGATTGTACAGGTTACTTGGTGGACATGAAGAGTACTTCAGGTATAGAACATTTCCTAGGGTCATGTCTAGTGTCGTGGGCTACCAAAAAGCAAAACTCAGTAGCTCTATCCTCTGTTGAAGCTGAATATGTTGTAGCTACTTCTTGTTGTGCTCAATTGCTATTGATCAAACAACAGCTGGTAGATTTTGGAATTGAAGTTGGATGTATTCATATATTTTGTGATATCACTAGTGCTATAAGTATGAAAAAGAACCATGTTCATCATAAAAGGACAAAGCACATAGATGTTACATACCACTTCTTGATAGATAGCTATGAGAAAGGGTTAATCTCCATAGAATTTTGTGCTACTGATAAATAAATAGCCGACCTCTTAACTAAAGCACTAAGTAGAGAAAACTTTGAAAGGAATAGGTTAGAATTAAGGATGATTAAGATCACCTAATCAGGTCCAGTTCAGAATGCAATGGAAAGAAAAAGAAAAACAAAAAAAATTATATTTTTATTTTGTTTTGTTAGAAGTTATGATTTGATGAGAATATCTGGACTAATTCTTACTTAGTCGCATAATCTAATCAGTATACTCCTGTGACATGTTTCTTTTATTCATTGATCTCTTAAAAAGTTGTCTTTTATTTTGATACATGAGGTATAATCAAGATAGGCTCTACTTGGTACACCTGGTTCATCAAGTATGTGCTCATGAGAAAAGGTCAAGTATGTTTCTGTACTTTGCACAATTAGAAAATTTAATATTCCATTATGAGCAGAAGTTCCATTCTAACCAAACTCCCAAAATATAACTGCCAAGTTTTGGATTAGTCTTCCTATCCTAGAACTCTAAACAATAACGGGAACTTTTTCCAAAATTCAGTGCAAATTAAACTGACGCCTTAATTAGATTGGACTCCTAGTATACCACTGCAAAAAGGATGCATTTACTAATCATGCCTTTTAAAACACTCCACTCCTAATTTGATCAATATCCATCTTCGAGTTCTGATAATCCTAAATCACCACCAGATCCCCAAAATTTCCAGAAATCCTTCACCGTGACTACCCCTCACGAAAATCCAGGGACACCTTCACCGGAACCTACCAATATGTCTTCCTCCGCACCCCCCAGCGACAACCCTAAACCTAGATTCCGCCAGTAAAAGATGCTAGAGAGAGAAACTGTAGCCATAGGGGCTCTGAGAAGAGTCTTAGATGAAAAATTGAGAATCAGTCAAAAGGGAGAGGTCTGTAAAACGGAATAATCTTAGTCGGATATCTTCGTTTCTGCAAGTGACGGAGAAGAACAGGGGTCTTCTAACGCAGATAAAAATCAAGAAAACCCTAGGAAAGTGAATACAAGCAACGGTTCTTTTGATACAATTGATAATGTGGAGAATAGGTTTATTTTAGTGGGTCCTTTAAGAGATGTGAAAGGGGATGAATCTAGTAGAAGAGGAAGGAAAAGGAAAGATGAGATTATGGAGATTTGTGGAAAATATTGAGGGAATTGGCAACAAGTCAGGGGGAAATTTCTCTGGGGATGTTGTTGAAAGTCTTGTTCACCTAAGTAAACAACAAGATAGAAGTGGTTCATCTGGTGAGGAAGACTTAGCAGATCTTCTAAAGAAAATTGGAGCCAGTTATGATTCAAAGAAGAACAACGCTTCTTCGTTAAAAGCTCTAGCTGCTTCCAAGCCAACCAAGAAAACCAAGACATCAATCCCTAAGTCTACTGTCCCCTCAAGAGAAACTAGAAGAAGGGTCAAACAAAGTGAGGAAAAATTGCAGGAAGCGCTGGAGGAAAGCAGGAGCAAAAGGGGAGAAAAAGGGAAGGCGAAAGTTGTGGAGAGTATCGAGGTAGAAAAGGAAGAAGAAGAGGAGATAGACCTGGTCCATCAAGAAAGAAAAACAACCGTAAAGGGGTGAGCATATGATTTTTGCCCTGTTAAGACGACTCCTACAGGACTCTGAGGTTTAGGATGTTTCCCTTTTAATATTTATTTTTAGGATTTAATTTTGGGATTTAATTGTGCGTGTTAGTGTGTTTCCGGTAACGCATGCATAAATTCATAAAATATAAGAATTGCATAGGCATTTAGGATTTACATTCTAATATTTTATAGTTTAATTGGTCATTAGGTTTATTTTTGCAAATACAAAAATTAAAAAAATAATTAGTATTTTCGGCATTTTAATTGTGTTGTAGTTTTGTGTGTTTTTATTTTGTTGCACTTTATTTTTCTTATTGCATAAATACGTAGTCATTATGTTGATTTGGGTTAATTAGGAGTTTTTAAATACAATTAGAAATTATATTAAATAAATAAAAAACAAAAAACCAAAAAAAAACAAAAATATATAACCGCCCAGGCTGGCCACAATTGGGCCAGACATGAGTGGCCCAAATCCTTTCTATCCTGTAAAACACCCATGCCCAGCCAAATAAGAGGGTTTCCGACCCATTCAACACCATACTCCGCCTAAACAACACCGTTTTTGGGGCTATTCATATCAACCGACGATCACAGGCCATCCAACGGCCCTGAAACCCTCTCCAAAATCACATATTTCTGTCCAAATCCCTCTCTACACTCAGAGACCAAACTAACCATCTTCCTCGTACAAACACGCCCGATGTATCACCACCCTTCCTCTGCTATGAGACCATCGTTGACCAACCAGCAACCACCCTAACGCCGCCGCTGGAAATCACCTCACGGTGGCGGCCTGTCACCAAACCACCCTAAATTTACACCACCGGACCACCTTGACCCCCTCTTTCCCTTCCCGTGGTCAGCTTCCTTCTAACAAGTCCCCTTCTTCTCGAATGTTCAAAAGAATGATCACCGACACCACCTTCTCCAGCGACCCAGCCCCAAACCAACCAAAAGTTACACCCCTGAACCACCTCCCCTCCCCTTTATCAACCATCCAAGCCATATCCTTCAAATCCCAACAGACATGCTCAAATATCAAATCTAAACTAACCCTAAGTCCTAGAACTCACTAGAATCCGGCCAAATTGGCCTCAGGTGACCTTCTTATTTCCCTTTCCCCAACTGTACCACCCACAACCCTCGAACCTCACCGAATACAAAGAAAAATCAAATATGAGACCTTACTTGGTCTCAGAATCAACGAACCCCATTCTAAACCCTTTGGATCTCTCCAATGCCCAAAGAAAAATGCCTTAGAAGTAATAGACCTCTCAAAAGGGGTCGGAGAATCGTTGGAACTGGAAACGTTCAAGCTAGGGTGGCATGCAAAAGCTAAGTGTCCTTTTTAATTCTTGTCGATGTTTGTATCTTGTGTCTTATATATATTTCTTGTCTCAATTACTTGGTTTTCTTTGAATTTTATTTGTTTTCTGTATTTTATCTTTAAATAGTCATTCCTACTATTTCCTTTAGTCTTATTTATCTTCTGAGTAGTATGATCTTGAGCTCATTCTTGTTCTACATATTTTTCTTTGTTCATCTCTGAAAGTCGTGAAATACTCATCTTTGCTGGTCTTATATGATTTATACCATTATTGAAATTCAGTGTAGGTTTCTTTTAGAATGTTATACCTATCATGGTTCTTGCCTAATTTACATTTGATAAGGCTAAGTTTGTGTGAATATGTAAATTTGTGATGTTGGTCTTCTTCTCGTATAGACTGAGTATTTCATCTCTTTTCTTGCTTATAAGTTTTATTGAGTGTTGTAATTTGGTCATTTTTATAAGTCCTGCATTAGTTTATTGGTTCCCTTCCCTGATCGTTTTGATTCATTTGATTTTGATATAAAAAAAACATATTCATATGATCCTGAAGTTCTGATAATTGTTTCCACCCTTTGTTACTGAATAGTCCATATTAATTGTTTGTTTGAATCCATGAGGTGCATTCTTTAATCCTTAAACTCTTTGAGTAGCCATTTCTACGTAATTTAGTATGTAGTTCAGATTCAGATTTTGACCCATAACTTCAAGGCAATCAACTAGGGTAATGAAGTTTGAAGTCTTTCTGAAAATTTTTGGGGAAGAAGAATCCTTTCCTCAAATTGAGTTATTCAATACAAAAGAGAAAAAGGGGCATCGCTATGTCTTTTTCATCCTGCTATTCTACCATCACATTAGCATTATTTTGTGTAATATCATCACATAGCTTGTTATAAACTCTGTGATGATCACTCTGTTCTTAATTGTTGCAAGTTCTTTCTTTTTACATGCTTGCTAGTTCTGGAGGCTTTTATTGGCCTCAATAGGATAGCTCAGATAAGGTCTATGCCGGCAATGTTATATGGGTGACATTACCGGCGTAACCCGCCTTATTTTAAATTCCTATTTGATGTAACTTTATTTCCTGTTTATTTATTTATGAAAATCTACCCTAGGCATTTGCCTAGTGGAACCAAAAAAAAAAAATCAACTAGGGTCAGATTTGACCAAATACTTAAAAACCAAGGTTAAAAAAACTTAGGTCGGTAATTAGGAAAAGGGGACATGGGTACAAAGGGTATTTGAGTACAAGGAATCCTGTAACCACTCATAGAATATTCTAGTGAGGGGTTTAGGCATAATTTCAGCCGAAAACTTGAGGCACAAGCTAGAAAACAATGGATTTTTTAGGTAAAATTGAAAATTAGGTAAGGGACTAAATGGAAAACAAAGAAATGGGTGTTTCCTTAAGGCTTCAAATGTAAAAGTGAAACCATCTGAAAATTTTAAGAAAAAAGGAGGAGAGCTGGAACTTTGATATTTTCGAGCAGCTTTTTGTTTTGAAGCTTTCTGTGAATTAAGATATATATAAATATATATATTAGGCTCTCCTATAATCTTCATAAATCCTTAGTGTTGTTCTATTCCTTTTGAATTTTTGCTTTTCTCAAAACCTTCCTGAATCCCAAGGTGTTTATTGGCTGATTGGCTTTGCTTGCCTGCTACTTGCTTCATTACTCATAGGCTTTTTTTCTTTTTGGCATTCCTGGTACCATTCCTTACTCAGATTCTGAAACTATGGCCCTGTATATTCAAGCTTATAGCTGATCATGAAGTTAATACATTTTGTTTCCCAGTTCATACGATTACTGTCATTTATTTTTTGCTAGTACTATTGGCTTTGTATTAAACATGAAGATGTACTAATTGTGGACTGATGCCAGGATTTAGCTATTAATTCATTTAAATTCTAGTACATTTAGAAATAGTCTGGTCATATTTATTTAGTATATTCTAACTTGAGTTATAATAGAGGTTTGATCACTGAATCTGTATACTCTGACTGATGAGTATCCCAAATTGTTCTCTTCAAATATTGAGACTAAAATCTGATATGAAATACTTCTCGGCATCTTCCTTATCCCAACACTTTTGGTATATTTTGTAATAATCCTGTGTAAAATTTGATGACCGTGATATAATCAAAAGAAACGTTGACTGTTATTCCCTTGTAATGGACTCATTGGTCAAACGCTTCTTGGCCCAATTGGGAAGCCCAATAGCTGACAGTTGTGGTATAACAATACACATTCCTGGGCTGGCTAAAATGAAGCACAAATCAGCCATGAATGAGGCAGAAATGCGAATACTGAATTTCCAAATGTGTTAATCATATATAAATTATTAAGACACTTCTAGATACAACAATAATAGTTAATTTAGTGTGCTTTAGGATGTCCTTATAAAAAATAAGGTGAGCCACGTTAATCTAATCAAACACCACACGAGCCTCTTTAACTTAATAAAATACATAGAGAACCGGAGGTTCCGTTTAGAGAATTTCACAGCCTTCCACGAATTTTAAAGACGTAGTTTCTACAGGCGCGAATTTATTAATAAAAATACCTTCCTAAACTCGAGTGCACATTTATGTGAACCAAATCCAAATCTCAATGGAACTGAAATATGTCTGAAATTGTGTGTGCATTTATGTGACGTGATTCGCCAAATGTTTTAACGACATTGCCAATTTCCTAATAATATATATTAAAAGTGGTTAATAATTTAAAATTACATTATAGGTTTGAACATGGATAAAAAATCAGATTTCTTAGCCACTTATTATAGTTAAAGCAACCGTGCTAAAACCACCGGATTCGAGGGTGCCTAACACCTTCCCTCGGGTCAACAGAATTCCTTACTCAAGAATTTATGATTCGTAGACTCTAATTGGGCAGTCAAAAAATTTCCTCGATTTGGGATTCTAAAATAAACCGGTTACTTGGGACACCAAAAGCCAAACCTATACCAAATGGCGACTCTTGAATAAATAATTAATCTCATTTCGAATAATGTCACTTTAATGGAAAAACTCCATTTTATGTTTTATCCTTTGGGGTATCTGTGTACGAGAAAACGTAGGTGTGACAGCTCTGGCGACTCTGTTGGGGATGCAATGTTACATTCCATGTTTTCGTACGTGAGAGTACGTCGTAAGCCAATTTATATAAGTTCATGAATGAGATCATTTTTGAAAGTACATAATGCAAGTTTAATCCTTTTATCTTGGAGTTTACAAGTAATTAAAATCATGAATAACAAGTACCAAAAGTGTTGGAAAGTTTAGACGCTAAACGAACAGAATAAAATAAGTTTCGTTGAAAGTCGACAAATTTGGAATGTTATAACATGTACTTTGGGGTGAGACTAGGGTTTTTACATAATAAGGAGGTTATTCTATGAGTTATTTTGTTTGTATGGTATTCGTTTCTACATTTTAAAGGCCAGCAAGCTGTGGAACAAGAGTTCTCAAAGGTCATCATAAGTTACATTCATAAATTTGCTGAAATTTAGGTCAAATGTAGATGCACTTTTCTCCCAATATTCTTGGAATAAATGAATGATCTATATAAAAAATTGAAGATATATGACTCTAGTTTCCAAAGCGTAGCGTTAAACCGTTCATCCATGCGACATCGGAGTAGAGAGATATGAGTGTTTTTGCGAGACTGCACAAAGCACCTCTCTAGGGGGCCCACTTAAGGCGGTTTCAGACATTTGAATTTATATAGGGCACCTCCAACCCGTTTTAAGTCGTTTATTTTCACTATTTTCAGATATTAGAACCCTAGGAACACTTTATGAAGGTTCTCTCAAGATTGAAGACCCAAACAAAGGTCAAACAACACAAATCAAGTGTCGGGAATCCCGTGGCGCTAGTAAGTTTATTGTTCTTCTTGTTGTTGCTGATTCAAATTCAAGAATACGACTGATACGATTAATTGGTCTGTGCGCCTCTCTTATTACTTTTTTGTATCCCCCTATTCTTCGGATACAATTCGATGGGTTGTTTAAGCTCGTATAGGAGGTTATTCTAAGTTTTTTATATTCTGTAAAATACTCTCTCATGGTTTTTATATGAACCCTAGAATATTTCATGTCTTTCGAATGGATTACACCATATTTCAACATCAAAACCTACTCCTAGTGGAGAATAACACCTCATTGAGGTTGTGTTGTCATTGAGAATTGTGGTGGGCTGTATTTGGATGAAATTAAATGTTTTTTGAGCTTTCTAAGGTTACTATAACATCCTACTAGTTGTTATTAGCTTTCTTGTATGTTGGTTAAGTTGTTAGGATGATAAACTACAAGATAATACTTAGATTAGCTTAAGTCACTTCAAGGGTGTTGTATTTCCATTGAGGGATATTAAAAGCTAAATATAACTTGGCTTTCAACTTGAAGTTACTGTATCAGGAAGGTATATTGTGTTCTTGCTTGTGCCTAAGGTTATATTGATGTTGATTAAGTTAAATGGATGGAGTAGATATGAACTAGTGAATAAAGTTACTAATCGAAGGTAGTTAGAGTTGTGAGTTTCTTCCTTTGTTATAAATATATGGTATAAGGATAAAAGCATTGATGAATGACTTTATAATCATGTTAATGATACTATTAACTTAATGTAAGAAGTCTATAAGGAGTAGACGGGTTATACGGATTCCAATTGGAGCTTGCCGCCTCGTCGTAAAGTAGTTGTGACTTATTATTGTTATGTGGTGTCTTGTTATTCACATTTATACGTTGATGGACTTCTCTCTGCTTGTTGTTTTTGGTATATGTTATTGGTGGAGGCCTTTGTTACAAAGGAGATGCTTCCCAAATATAAGTAAAATGAGCTACTAGCTTAAGTTATGGACTTGGCCTTTGTTCAACACTAATTTTGAATCTCCTTTTGCCATGATAGATCGAGTTGACTTTTTTCAAGAGTCACTTGTAAGGAATTAAGGACTTAACATGTTAAAGGTATGTTACGACACTTACTTCATTCTTATGGCATGATGTAAAGTGACATGAACATAAACGGTACGCCATTTCATAACGGATCTACTCCTAGAAAATAAGGTGTGTCCACATTGTTATTTCCTTATAAAATTATTTTAAGAAAATGTGTATGATCCTTGAATCTTACAAAGGTTCATATGGAGGTTATCGATGTCCCTAAGGATCTAAAGAGACTCCAAAAGGTTTAGAAGGTGATTCCATGACTCGAGCATGCATTATATATATGTATCTATTTTACTCTATCGAGTCGCGGTATAGTCGGTCGGGTATGGCACCTACTGTGCAACCACTGATCGGTTGGGTTTTACCGAGCTCATGTGGCTGGGTACAATTCTACCGAGCCTTATGATGGCCGGGTACATTTTCACTGGGTCCTCTATGAGGCCGGGTACGATATGACGATGATGATGCCCACAGAGGCAAATGTATTAAAAGTTTATGTATATATATATGTATTATGCATTTCATATCAGTAGCCCCCAGATACACTCGGATGTTACAGGTTGTATCTCATTTATCTTTCTTTACATTATTGCTCTTGTTTATGATTTTCTTCCTTACATACTCAGTACTTGTTGGAAATCATGTATATCTATGATATGTGTGCTTTGGTTGTATGAGCATGATTTTCAGGTATAGGTTTTGATGAATGACAAACAATGAAGTCAAGTGTCAAACAACGAAATAATATGACAATCAATCAAATGGCGAGAAGCACAGTGATGACGGAATTGCATGAACGAGCCAAAGAGTTCAAGACCGAAGACCCAAGACGTAGGTCGTTCGGTAGAACCAATGTATGGACAACGATTAAGTTATCTTATCCTTTGGCTCAACATTAGGTCATCATAAACATGCATAAAATATTTTATTAAATTATATTTATCATAAACATGCATCTTTGTGTTAAACCAAAATGATTTGTGTTTTAGTCAAAATGGTTTTTAAACATGTCTTTTAAATCTGGACCCAAAAAATCGATTATATGCTCCTTACAATCGATTGTGTTTTTCAAAATAGAAAACAATCGATTATACAGTTTTAACAATCAATTGTATTAAGACAGTGTGACCTGAAGTTTTTCAAAATAGCAAACAATCGATTGTCTACTTTTAACAATCGATTATTTTGAGACAGTGTGCAACCAAAGTTTTTAATATCAAAACAATCGATTGTCTTTGTCCCACAATCGATTATAAACAATCGATTGTCTCTTCATACAATCGATTATATTTTGACCGTTCCCACAGAATCCTAAATTGATTTTTGAACGTTGAAGAACAATCGATTATTCAGGGTTAACAATCGATTGTGTAGCCTAAAATCAGGAATCTGTTTTTTGAACGTTGGTCAAACAATCGATTGTCTACTCCAAACAATCGATTGTCTGAGCATAGAATCAGGGATTTTATTTGTCAATTAAGCAACGGTCAGCACCACTTTTTCACCTATAAAAAGAGGTCTTTTGAGCTGTTTTTAAACACACAACTCCTGCATATATTGATATACATATTGATCATTTTCAAGCATCATTTTAGAGCTTTTGTTGAGCCATTTGATAGACAACTTTGTGTTGTTCATAGAGCTTATTTTGTTTCTCTTTATCCACTCTATTGAGAAAGTATTTGTTGTAAAAGAGAGTTGTTTGAGAAGAACATATCTTCTCATTTGTCGGGTTTGCTAAGTACCCAAAGTCTTAGTGGTTGAAGTCTTGGGGTAAGGTATCCTCAAGCAAGTGAAGTCTTAAGGTGTGGTATCCTTGAGCAACTGTAACGGTTTGTTGAGCACCCGTAAGCTTAACAGTGTTAGTGGAAATCTCGAGAGAGTTTCTCGGGGACTGGACTAGCCACGGGTTGTGGTGAACCAGGATACATCGGTGCGTTCGTTCTTATTTATTTACTTATCGCACTTATTTCTTTCCTGCAATTTTTAAATTCCGCAAGTTTACGCTAATTTTTATTATAACGCTATTCACCCCCCCCTCTCTAGCGTTAAGCGTATTATCTAACAATTGGTATCAGAGCCTAACTCTCTGAAAGCCTTAACCGGTTGAGAGAAATATATATTTTTCTGTTGAGTATACTGAACGCAGGAACGATGGATGAAGGACAGTCCACCACTTATGCTCCACTATTTGACGGAACAAACTACACATATTGGAAAGAACGGATGAGTATCTTCCTCAAAGCAAACAGTTTTAGTTTGTGGCAAGTCATCAAAAATGGTGAACCAATGCCAACAAAGAAAGTTGGAGAAACCACGGTTCCAAAGAAGGAAGATGAATATGATGCCGAGGACATCAAGAAAGTTGAAAATAATGCAAGGGCCATCCATGTATTATATTGTGTGGTGAATCCAGATGTTTATCGAAAAATCTCTTGCTGCACAACCGCCAAGGAGATGTGGGATAAGCTCGAGATCATTTATGAAGGTACGCCTCAAGTCCTAGAAGCCAAAATTGATTTTCTAACACATAAATATGAAATCTTTAAAATGGAGAAGGAACCCATTGGTGTTATGTTTCAACGATTTTTAAGAATCGTCAACGATCTCCATGCTCTCGGGAACAGCTCTCCCTTCACCACCCCCATGGGGATGGTCTACAGGGTTCATAACTACTCCTCTTACTACAGGACGCTTACCTAGCCGAACAAAGATCTTGTTCGAAAAGTCCTACGGAGTCTCACTCCCGAATGGCGCTCCAAAGCCAATGCCATCCAAGAGTCGATGGAATTCACGGATATCACAATTGATGGACTAAGAGGTAACCTCGAAACTTATGATAGCACAATTCTTAATCCTTATCTTAGAAGTAATTCGAATTTTGCCTTCAAAGCCTTATCCTCTAAAAGAGAAGAGGTAAGTGATTCGGAAAGGGATGATGATAATATTTCAAATGATATAATTGAAAAGTTTTGTAAGTCTATGAAGAAGGACAAGAAACACCATAGGCGCGTATCACGGAATTCGGACAGCTCAGGCGATGGAACCGCCGCATTGTGTCTCGTGGCAAACGAAGAAGAGGTAAGTACATCTAACTCTCACTCGTTTGAAAAATTACAAAATGCCTATGATGAATTGTATGGTGAATTTGTTAATGCTTCCAAAATGATAAAAGATTTGAAGAAAACACTTTCTTTGCAGAAAACTCTTTCTTTGAAAAAAACAGATTTTCAGAAAACACTTTCTTTACAAGAAAAAGATTTTGAAAAATCCTCTTCTTTGAAAGAAATAGATTTTGAAAAATTGACTAATGAAAATGGTGTTCTTAAAAATAAAATTGAAGTTTTAGAAAAAGAAAATAAATTTTTGGAAAATGACATTGTTGATTTTAAAAATAAAATCAAGGAATTGAATGAAGCTTCTTCTTTTGATAAATGCTCCAATTGTTCTTCTTGCAGTTCTTTAAAATTAGAGAACATAGAACTTAGGAACGCACTAGAAAAACGTAGTGTTGATAGGCCTAAAATTGAAGAGAATAAAAAGGATATAAATAATGAGGTTGGTCCATCTAGAAAGAATTCTAGGAACCTCACAAATGAGTCTAAGATTAATTATTATAGACAACCTAGAAACAACTCTAGGACTTTTATAGATGAGTCTAGAATGAATAATTTTAGACCACCTAGACATGACTCTAGGAAATTCAACGCTTCTAGGGGGAACAACTTTAGATCACCTAGAACGCATTTGGCTCAACCTAGACATATGCATAATCCTAATGTTATATGTCACTATTTTAATCGGGTAGGACACATTGCACCCGTTTGTTTTGCTAAACATAGAGATTTATGTGTTGATTATAATTGTTATTATTCTAACCCCCAAGGACCCAAAAGAAGTTGGGTACCAAAAACCTATTTTTAGGTCTCTTTTTGCAGGTGTGCTTGAAGACTACAATATTGTAGTGGATGCACCAAGCGCGAAACCTTAATGCATTGAGGGGGAACATCGGTTAGTTATCATATTTTGAATAAAAATGCAAATAGTTGATATGTGCTAATAATCAATATTTTTTTTTCGATGCATGCCTTAATAAGTTCTTTTTAAATAACAATTAGTATCATTTTGGGTATAATAAATGATTGATTCATGTTTTGATGAACATTCTTAGTTTAAAATAACAATTGGCATTGTTGAGAAAAATGACCGTTATCATTAGTATGCCATTTACTAACATTTGATATGATCTTGTTTATAACTTTTGGTATCATCAATGGTTTAAATTTTTTTTGGTATAGTCTTTTTGCTAATGCCAAAAGGGGGAAGAATATAGGCGATATGCATGACTTAATTGAGGGGGAATTATATTGATTTCTATGAATTGTTTCTATGAATTGTTTGCATAAATGTATGTTGAGATATAGCATGCATTTAGGGGAAATTCAATATGCATATCTTCCGTTGTTTGTCATTATCAAAAAGGGGGAAATTGTTGGAAATCATGTATATCTATGATATGTGCGCTTTGGTTGTATGAGCATGATTTTCAGGTATAGGTTTTGATGAATGACAAATAATGAAGTCAAGTGTCAAACAACGATATAATATGACAATCAATCAAATGGCGAGAAGCACACTGATGACGGAATTTCATGAACGAGCCAAAGAGTTCAAGACCGAAGACCCAAGACATAGGTCGTTTGGTAGAACCAATGTAAGGACAACGTTTAAGTTATCTTATCCTTTGGCTCAACATTAGGTCATCATAAACATGTATAAAATATTTTATTAAATTATATTTATCATAAACATGCATCTTTGTGTTAAACCAAAATGATTTGTATTTTAGTCAAAATGGTTTTTATACATGTCTTTTAAATCTGGACCCAAACAATCGATTATATGCTCCTTACAATAGATTGTGTTTTTCAAAATAGAAAACAATCGATTATACAGTTTTAACAATCGATTGTATTAAGACAGTGATCTGAAGTTTTTCAAAATAGCAAACAATCGATTGTCTACTTTTAACAATCGATTATTTTGAGACAGTGTGCAACCGAAGTTTTTAATATCAAAACAATCGATTGTCTTTGTCCCACAATCGATTATAAACAATCGATTGTCTCTTCATACAATCGATTATATTTTGACCGTTCCCACAGAATCCTAAATTGATTTTTGAACGTTGAAGAACAATCGATTATTCAGGGTTAACAATCGATTGATTAGCCTAAAATCAGGAATCTGTTTTTTGAACGTTGGTCAAACAATCGATTGTCTACTCCAAACAATCGATTGTCTGAGCACAGAATCAGGGATATTATTTGTCAATTAAGCAACGGTCAGCACCACTTTTTCACATATAAAAAGAGGTCTTTTGAGCTGTTTTTAAACACACAACTCCTGCATATATTGATATACATATTGATCATTTTCAAGCATCATTTTAAAGCTTTTGTTGATCCATTTGATAGACAACTTTGTGTTGTTCATAGAGCTTATTTTATTTCTCTTTATCCACTTTATTGAGAGAGTATTTGTTGTAAAAGAGAGTTGTTTGAGAAGAATATATCTTCTCATTTGTCGGGTTTGCTAAGTACCCAAAGTCTTAGTGGTTGAAGTCTTGGGGTAAGGTATCCTCAAGCAAGTGAAGTCTTAAGGTGTGGTATCCTTGAGCAACTGTAACGGTTTGTTGAGCACCCGTAAGCTTAACAGTGTTAGTGGAAATCTCGAGAGAGTCTCTCGGGGACTGGACTAGCCACGGGTTGTGGTGAACCAGGATACATCGGTGCGTTCGTTCTTATTTATTTACTTATCGCACTTATTTCTTTCCTGCAATTTTTAAATTCCGCAAGTTTACGCTAATTTGTATTATAACGCTATTCACCCCCCCCCCTCTAGCGTTAAGCGTATTATCTAACAGTACTTTATTCGTACTAACGTCCCTTTTGCTTGGGGATGCTGCATTTCATGCCCCCGGGTCCCAATAGACAGGTTGGAATTTCTCCAAGTAGGTTATCAACTCAACAAAAGGTGTCGGTGTACTCCACTTGCTCCGAAGTTGCCTATTTGATCCGTATGCACTGGATATGTATTTATTGGTATGGTGGGGTCCTGTCGACATTTGTGAGTTTATGTACTCTTAGAGGCTTGTAGACAGATACCAGGTGTATGGTTACACATATGGCCTTGTTAATCTAAGTTTTGAGTTTACAAATGGTCATGTCGGCCTTGTAGGCCCGTATATCACATGTATTAGTTTGCACATCATGTTGGTCGTCATACTTTAAGCATTTCCCTTATGTTTTATTCTTGTTATCTAATTATGGGTTTCTAAATCACCTTCCCATTATAGTATGATAATAAATATATGTTACGTTGGTACTCAATCAGGTAAGGAACCGGGTGCCCGTCGCGGCCCTTTCGATTTGGGTCGTGACAAAAGTGGTATCAGAGCAGCTCTGTCCTAGGGAGTCTATAAGCCTTGTCTAGTAGAGTCTTGTTTATGGGTGTGTAGTACACCACACTAATAAGCAGGAGGCTATAGGGCATTTAGGACTGTCACTCTTTCTTCTTACTCTAGATCGTGTGGTAGTGCTTAGCTATAAGAACTCAATTTCCTAAACTCTATCTTATTCATGATACGATGATGCCTATATCAAGAAAGACCGTTAGTAAAAGATTGAATGTGGACGTGGAAGAGTTTATCAGAGAAACTCTATTTTAGATCATACTTATGATGTGTAAATGCCCAGACCCCACCTAGCGGGAATATACTTGGTAGTTGTTGTTGTACTTATGATGTGTAAGTGTTAGGTATTCAGCAAATCATGTTTATACTAAGATATGTGAGCCTCTTGATAAGGATCCCTAAGGCATGAATATCTATCCACCCATATGGTAAAGAGCAACGAGAGAATTGAGAGGTGTATATAATTTTCAATAAGAGAAAGAAATAACACGAGAAAAAAAAGACAAGTACGAAGTACCTAGACAAAAATGATTATCAGTATTTGCAATTCAGGGAGAGAAATATATAAGCATTTTGAGTTACTTTCAATAGTAACAAAGTTTTATACAATTGACCACACCCACCTTAATTATTTCCTATGGGAACTGACAAATATAGTTTAAGAGAATGCTGTAATATCATGATCAAGCTGGGGTTAAAGTAACAAAAATTTGTGGATGGATTGTTACCATTAGCTAACATTTTCAAAGGGTACTGTAAAGGTAGTAATAGATTTCCTTATAAGGAACCCAGATGGTGATCTCTAGAATAGTGCAATAAGATATGAATACTAGGGATAAAATATTTACCTTAGTATAACTCTCGCCCTAGAGAGAGAGAGAGAGGGAGAGAGATAGAGAAAGATAATTTTAGGCATCCTGAAGAGCCAGTGAGATGAATCAAAAGGAGCTAAAAGTGAAAGGACGTTTTGTTGAAGTTTTTCGAATAAAGTGATAGATAGAAGTACTAGTCGAATAATAAGAAGAAAGTAAATGAAGCAGCATGAGTAAGATGGGATATATGGGTGATAACAGTAAATCAAAATATAACATAATGACAGAGTTTATAGTCAAGTGAAAGAAAATACAAAAGGTGACAAGCCTTGAGGTAATAATAGAATAGACCCAGACAAAAGGTTAGACCCCAGAGTAAGAAAAATTAGTGTGGGCTGGTGAACAAGATAAAACCGAACATGAATTAGGGACTGGAGGATTTGATAATGGTCTACACGTGAGAATTTAAAAGATCATCTCCAATAATAATAGAATAGGAAACAAACGAATAACCTTTAAAGGACATTTACGAAGTCGCTTACCTAAAGCAAGCACTCTAATCAGAGTTAATCTTAATGGACTAAGTGTGCCATATACAGTAGGTGTCACCTTCGTGCATAATAAATTTAGTTATTCCCGGTACAGGAGGTTACCATAAGGCAATTAAGGTTCATTGATAATGTAAAAAGACGACAAAGATGAAGAGGTAAAACAACTATAGGTAGATCATCGTAGTACAAAATCTTAGTAATCCCCAAAGGGGGGGAATATGGTGTGATATGGTATTAAGTCGGAGTCAAGCGGTTCAGCTAACTATGGAATGGTAAAGGAAACAATTTTGTAAAAAGGCGAAAGGGGTGATGTTGCATTATTCAGTTCCTATAGATATGTTGCGACTCTAGAACATTATACAAGCATGACTGTAGGGAGAGGCAGTAAAAGTTTTCGGCCACGATGTTATTGATAAATAAGTGTGAATGGACACTTTATACAGGCCAGGATGTTATTGATAAATAAATGGGAATGGACACTTGATACATCAGGATCTAGAGTAGTTGGTTCAAGAAGAGCCCAGTTATGGCTAGACAAGAGATCACAAATAAATCAATAGACCATACAAGATAAATGTAGTGAACCGCAACATAGTGAATTCAGTCTCGCAGATGCGAGATCACAATCATTCGAAAAAAAAATTCTGATAGGATTTGAGGCAGTTAAAGGTACGTTTTTTAAGCATTATGAAAATAAGAGAGAGTGCCACTATGGAGACACTAAAAATTTGAGCTTAGATGTAACCTTACGAGCACAAAGGCACAAAGTTATGTAACTAAGTATTTTTAGAGGCGAGTAAGAATAACGAAAATTTCCTTTGGATGTATGATATAACAAGCTCGCAACATTATAAGAGACAGAAGGTCTCCCTAAATACTACAATGAAAGACTAGCTGCAGAAATAAGGAAGAAGGTTTCCACCTAAACATAGTGAGCTAAAGAGTAAATGATCTTGTAACAATAGTCTCACTACAGTATTGTATACACTCCATAAGAAAGTTGCACCTATCATGGCTAATGAATGGAAAGAAAAAATAAGTCATCAAAGGTGATGTTTGAGATCATATCAGGTACTGGAAATTATAGTATTCTTGGGCCATAAGAAAATCCAAGTATTCAGGCAACAAGTGATAGAACGACAAGGAAAAGTAATTTCTTACATTTAAGGACAACTGAGATGGCATGAAAGGAAATTTATGGTGCTAGCAAGTTAAAGGAAGGTTGTGAGTAGTATAAATAGATAGGTATAGTTTGTAATTTAATGTATTGTAGAGTAAAAAGGTTTTAGGTAGATAGGAGTACGGATATGAAAGGATGAATTAGAAGGTGAAGATAATATGTACGTCCTTGGGATTAAACCCATCAAAACAAGAGAGTTGAAGTCATCCGTAAGTTATTGAAATCCCGATACAACTTGAACGAACTCAGAGGAATCTAAGACTATGTGCATTTAGAAGAGACGGAATGTTGTACTGGCGGTAGAGTAAGGGTGAAATTGTGATAGATAAGAGGATGACGCTTAGGCCTTTGATTGAGTAACGATTTAGCGAGAAAGGGATTTCATTAATTGCAAGCGATTATATTGCCCCCATAAGATGAATTTCGTTGGGATGCAATGAAATATGGTTATTGAAAGGTAGTATCCATAGTTGGATCAGGAAATATCACTTCAGGTGTTCCCCGAGGAGATGTGAGCCCTAGTGATCGTGTATTACGTAAGAGGTTCCAAGTTACTAGTGATAGATTATGGATCATTATTAAGGTGAATAAACAATATATGGGTACAACTTCCAAAGCATGAGGTGAGATTTGTTTGTTGTTCTTAAGATGAATAGTAATGAGGAAGCACTAAATGACTTAGATTAATACATATATGATAAGCAGCAAGAGAGTAACCTGGAGTTGGGTAGCAAACCTCGGTAATAATGAATCGAAGTAACTTTTGTGGTATAGTATAACCTACCTAGATGTAGTAAAATCATAAGGATAGATACACAAGGCTATGAAACAAGAGATAGCAATAGTCGTAAGTTCAATAAAGTACCAACCGAAAGACATCGCTACACCTATAGATGCCTACAGGGACAACTTGTCATAATTATGTATATGTTTATAAAGTAAGGCTTAGAGATTGGATAAAAGATGGAGGAAAAAGGGAAGAATAGTTTCTAGGCGCTCATACAAGGACACAGTTGTACATACTGCATGACATAAACTAACAAATGTTACGATATTGGAAGAATTCCAACCACAGGTTATGGCATGAGAAAGAGGCCAAAAGGGGAGAACGCCCACGCGTTTGGATAATTTATTTGTAAGAGATATAGTTTATTAAATTTATACGCGGATCAGTCAACATTCGAGGATGAATGTTCTAAAGGGGGGAATGATGTTACATTCCATGTTTGCGTACGTGAGAGTACGCCGTAAGCCAATTCATATAAGCTCATAAATGAGATCATCTTTGAAAGTAGATAATGTAAGTTTCATCTTGTTATCTTGGAGGTTACAAGTCTTTAAGATCATGAATAACAAGTACCAAAAGGGTTGTAAGATTAAACGCTAAACTAACAGAAGAAAATAAGTTTCGTTGAAAGTCGACAAATTATGAATGTTACAACATGTACTTTGGGGTGAGACTAGGGTTATTAACATGATAAGGATGTTATTATATGAGTTATTTTAGTCATATGATATTCATTTTCTACATTTTGAAGGCAAGAAAGCTGTGGAACAAGAGTTGGCAAAGGTCATCATAAGTTATATTCATAAATTTGCTGAAATTTAGGTCAAATGTCGATGCACTTTTCTCCCAATATTCTTGGAATAATGGAATGATATATATACCAAATATAACATATAGGAGTCTAGTTTCCAATGCACTAAAATGTTCATCCATACAACATCGGAGTAGAGAGATATTCACATTTTCACGAGACTGCGCCAAACACCTCTCTATGGGGCCCACGTAAGGCGGTTTAAGACATTTTGATTTATATAGGGCACCTCCAACCCGTTTTAAGTCGTTGATTTTCACTATTTTCAGACATTAGAACCCTAGGAACACCTTCCCAAGGTTCTCCAAATATTCTAGATCCAAACAAAGGGCAAACAAGACAAATCAAGTGTCGGGAATCCCGTGGCGCTAGTAAGTTTGTTGTTCTTCTTGTTGTTTATGATTTTTGGGTGGTTTCAGCTCGTATGGGAGGTTATTTTGAGTATTTTATATTATGTTAAATACTCTCTCGTGGTTGTTATATCAACCCTAGATTATTTCATGTCTTTCAAATGGATTACACCATATCTTAACATCAAAACCTAGTCCTAGTGGAGAACAACACTTCTTTGAGGTTGTGTTGTCATTGAGGATTGTTGTGGGCTTTTTTTGGATGAATTTCAAAGTTTTTTTCTTCTGTCTAAGGTGAGTATAATATCCTAATAATTGTGCTTAAGCATACCTGCAAGTTGGTTAAGTTGTTTGGATGATAAACTACAAGATAATACTTGGATTAGCTTAAGTCACTTCTATTGTGTTGTATTGACATTGAGGGTTATTGTAAGCGAAATATAACTTTGATTTCAAACTTGACGTTATTGTATAAGGAAGGTATATTGTGTTCTTGCATGTGCCTAAGGTTATATTGATGTTGATTAAGTTAAATTGATGAAGTAGATATGAACTAGTGAAAAAAGTTACTAATCGAAGGTAGTCAGAGTTGTGAGTTGTTTCCTTTGTTATAAATATATGGTATATGGATGGAATCATTGATTAATGACTTCATTATCATGTTAATGATACTTTTAAATTAATGTAAGAAGTCTATAAGGAGTAGATGGGTTATAAGGATTCCAAGTGGATCTTGCAGCCTCGTCATGAAGTAGTTGTGACTTATTATTGTTATGTGGTGTCTTGTTATTGACATTTATACGTTGATGGAATTCCCTCGTTATTGTTCTTGTTATACGGTATTGGTGGAGGCCCTTGTTACAAAGGACATGCTGCTCAAATTTAAGTAAAATGAGCTACTAGCTTAAGTTATAGACTTGGCCTTTGCTAAACACTAATTTTGAATCTCTTTATGCTATGAGAGATCGAGTCGACTTGTTTGAAGAGTCACTTGGAAGGAATTAGGACTTAACATGTTTAAGGTATGTAAAGGCACTTACTTCTTTCTTTTTGCATGATCTAAAGTAACATGAACATAAATAGTACGCCAATTCATAACGGATCTACTCCAAGAAAATAAGGTTGTCCATAATTTTCTTTCCTTATAAAATTATTCTAAGAAAATGTGTATGATCCTTGAATATTACTAAGTTTCATATAGAGGGTATAGATGTCCATAAGGTTCTTAAGACACTCCAAAAGGTTTAGAAGGTGACTCTATGACTCGAGCATACATTACACATATTTATCTATTTTAATCTACCGAGCCGCGCTATAATCGGTCGCGCACGGCACCTACTGTGCAACCACTAGTAAGTTTGATTTTACCGAGCTCCATGTGGCCGGTTATGATTCTACCGAGCCTTATTGTGGCTGGATACTTTTTTACCGAGTCCTCTATGAGGTCGGGTACGACATGATGATGATGATGCCCACAGGGGCAAATGTTTTAAAAGTTTATGTATATATATGTATATGCATTTCATATCACTAGCCCAGAGGCACTTAGATGTTATAGGTTGTATTGCATTTATCTCTCTTTATATTACTGATCTGGTTTATGCTTTCCTGCCTAACATACTTAGTACTTTATTCATACTAACGTCCGATTTGCTTGGGCATGTTGCGTTTCATGCCCGCAGGTCCAAATAGACAGGTTGGTATTTCTCCAAGTAGGCTATTAGCTTAGCAAATGGCGTTGTTGCACTCCACTTGCTCCGGAGTTGCTTATTTGATCAGTATGCTCTGGATATATATTAATTGGTATGGCGGGGCCCTTTCCCAATCTTTATTATTATATGTACTCTTAGAGGATTGTAGAGTGATGTCAGGTGTATGGATACACCTATGGCCTTGTTGGCCTACGTTTTGAGTCTACAAATGGTCATGTCGGCCTTGTAGGCCCGTATATCACATGTATATGTTTGAACAACATGTTTGTCGTCATATGTTAAACATTCCCTTATGTTTTGTTCTTGTTATCTCAGGGTATTCTGGATCACCTACCCATAATAGTATGAGAAGAAAGATATGTTACGTTGGTACTCGGTCGAGTAAGGCACCGGGGTTCCTGTCGCGGCCCTTCGATTTGGTTCGTGACATGCAAACCTTGAATCTCTAGTTCAGGGTTCAAGAATTCGAGTTTGTAATAACTGTTATATTTGGCTTCTTCTGATTTGTTGACAAGATATGTGCTAAATGCCACATGTTTTACCGCTTTGATATTATCTTAACTGTACATATGAGCTGCTATGAAACCCTTCACTTCTCACGTCCAGGGAGGTACTTACTGGTGGAGACTCCCTATTCTATTAGTGTCTTACTCTAAAATAAGAAAGAGACTCGAACAAGTTACAAAGTCGGATGATCTTGCAGGTCCCCCGTACGTAGCCCCTGTTGAAACACGTTCTCAAACTAAACGTGTGTTGATTTATGTAGGTTTTAATAAGTGACAAACCAACAATGACAAACCAACGAGGATGGAACGATAACAGTCAAGTACAAGAGAAACAAATACAAGATCAAGAGATTATATGAAGCAATGAAAATAAATGAAGATCTTTTGTTTGAGTCATTTTATTTTGTAATCTTGACTCAACGACTTATTTCTAATATTGGCTCTCGCATAAAATCATTTTTCATCAAATCATGCATCTTTAAGTTAAAACAAATAAGTTGTGTTTTAGCCAAAATGATTTTTAAAAACGTCTTTTGATTTTGGACTACAACAATCGATTGTCAGTAACCAACAATCGATTGTCAGTAAGGCAGTATGTTGACAAAAAGTTTTTGTGGTTCAACAATCGATTGTCAAGGTCCAACAATCGATTGTCACTAAGACAGTTTCCAAAAGTTTTGATTTAAGCCAACAATCGATTGTCAAGGTCAACAATCGATTGTCCGAGAGGCAGTGTGTTTACAAAGGTTGTCATTTAAGCCAACAATCGATTGTGAGGTTTAACAATCGATTGTTGGAACGTCAGTTTTTCAAAAACAATTTTTCAAACTTCTTAAAGTCAAGATTTGGTTGTTGGAAAATTATTTTTTCAAAGTCCAAGACTCAATTATTGTTCAGAAAATCACTCCTTCAATTATAGATCTTGTTGTTGAATTTTTTATCTGATATTTTCAAAAGACTGACCGAATTATTTTGAATATATGAACGACAATCGATTGTGAGGGTTGACAATCGATTGTTAAGGCTGCAAAATCCCAAACAGATTTTTACAATCAATCTGGTTTTCAAAAGTCAAGATTTGTCGGTTTGAATATTTATTACACAATCTATTAAATTCAAATCTTTGACAGAAATATTTTGAATTTGTGTACAACAATCGATTGTGGTGTCTAACAATCGATTGTTGACTTGCCAATTTCAAACCATATTTATTACAACCGATTTTGTCTGAAAAGTCAAGATTTGTCTTTTGAAAAATGGTCCAACAATCGATTATGAGTCTTGACAATCGATTATCAGTGCATAATTTCAGGGATTTTGTTTGAAAATTAAGCAACGGTCAGATTCTCTTTTGACAGTATTAAAACCTGTCTGAAACTCGTTTTTAAAGAACAACAACACACCAGAAAGATTAAAAAGTTTACATTACATTATTGATCTTCAATTTCATGTCATACACATTATTTTTGAGAGCCAAATATTGATTAAGTTGTTGTAATCTTGAGCTGAATATTTTGTACTCATATCCACTCTTTGAGAGAGTAATTGTATAGGTGAGTATTGAGTGTTTTGTATACACTTGTTGCAAGAAGAAATACTTAATTTCTTCTTGAGAAGTCTTAGGGATAGGTTTCCTTAAGCAAGGTTGTTTGAGGCTTGTGTGATTCAAGTTCTCAAGTTGTAACGGTTCGTTAGGCACCCGTAAGCTTAACAGGGAAGTCTTGGGGTGAGGTATCCTCAAGCAGGTGTTTGAGATTTGTTGGATTCAAGTCTCAAGTGTAACGGTTTGTTGAGCACCCGTAAGCTCGACAGGGTTTAGTGGAAATCTCGAGAGAGTCTCTCGGGGACTGGACTAACCACAGGGTTGTGGCGAACCAGGATACATCGGTGTGTTCTTTCCTTGCTCTCTTTAATTTCCGCACTGATTTAATTCCTGCAGTATTTCAATTCCGCAAATAAGTTTTAATTCCGCATAATTTTTGTAAACGCTATTCACCCCCCCTCTAGCGTTAAGCACTCGTTCTAACAATTGGTATCAGAGCCTAACTCTCTTCAAGACTTAACAGTTTGAGAGAAAAATTTTCTATGGCTTCTAGTAGTGCATATGCAGGAATGGGTGAAGGATCTTGCACCACAAGGCCACCCTTGTTTGATGGAAAAAATTACACCTACTGGAAGGAAAGGATGATGATATTCGTCCAGGCAAATAATTTTCAAATTTGGAAAATTATTAAAAACGGTGAACAAATTCCCACCAAAGCAGAAGGTGATAAAGTCGTTCCGAAGAAGGAAGAAGAATATATTGTGGATGATTTTAGAAAGGTGGAAAATAATGCCAAGGCAATTAACATACTGTTCTGTGCTGTCAATCCCGATGACTATCGGAAGATATCATGCTGTTCCACTGCTAAACAAATGTGGGACAAACTGGAGATTACATATGAAGGAACCGACCAGGTTAGAGAAGCAAAAATTGATTTTCTAACCCATGAGTATGAGTTATTTCGTATGCAGGAAGGTGAGAAAATTGATGAAATGTTTGAGCGATTTTCAAAAATAGTCAACGATCTACACGCCCTGAAAAAGACGTTTACGGATCGAGAACTTGTCCGTAAAATTCTGAGAAGCCTAACTTCGGAATGGCGCTCGAAGGCTGATGCTATTCAGGAATCAATAGGCGTCACAAATGTTACAATCGACGGGTTAAGAGGTAATCTTAAAACGTACGAATCTACTATCCTTAAACCTTCTTTAATTGATCAAGGGAAAAGGAGAATTGCTCTAAAGGCAAGCACGGCTCAACCCAAAATCGAGGAAGAGTCAAGTGACGAAGAAACGAGTTTGGACTCGTTATTAGGAGGTTCAAAAAGTTCATGCGCAAGGAGTATGAACGAAAAGGGAAGCGGCTAGGCGGACCACTAAAATGCTATGGATACGGGGAACTTGGACACATCAAACCAAACTGTCCAAATGTAAAGAAGGAGAAGAAGCCCGAGAAGAAGCAACGGGCTTACATCTCGTGGGGAGGCGACTCAGGAGACGAGTCAAGCGACGGAGAAGAAGAAACTGCAAACTTGTGTCTTATGGCACATGAAGAACCGCAAAACGAGGTAGGTAGCAATTCTAATAATATTTTTTCTTTAGAAGAAATGCGAGATGCCTTTAATGAGCTTTACATTGAATTTATTAATGCTTCAAAAATTATAAAAGATTTGAGAAATCAACTTTCTGTAAAAGAAAAAGATTTTGAAAAATTAAATCTGGAAAATGAGAAATTGAAAGAGGAAAATCGTTTTTACGGCAAACGAAGTGCCGATAAACCGGAAAGCTCAAGCAAAGGTTGTTCTTCTTGCAAATCTTTGAAAGAAGAAGTAGACAGACTTAAGAGCACTTTGCACAAGTTTAATTCTTCACACAAAAATCTCACCAATGTTGTGCTTGATAATCTGAAATCCACTAGGCACGGAATAGGTTTTAAAAATGAAGAAAAAGTTGAGTCCATTCATAAATCACCTAAGACTCAACCTAGGCAAGATTAAACAAATCCACCTAGAAATACTAATCATAGAGTAAATAATCTTCCTAAAAATGATAATAGAATAAATATTGGCAGGTTTAAACCACCTAGACATGATTTTCGAAAAATGCATGAAAATAATTTTCATACAAATAGAGTGAACAGATTTAGACCCTCGAACTATTATCATCCTAGACGTATGCATAATCCAAATGTCATATGCCATTATTGCAGTAGAATAGGGCATATAGCCCCTGTATGTTTCACTCGACATCGGCACATCAACACGAGTCAATTACACTACCACGCCGCACCTAACGTACAAGGACCCAAAATGGCTTGGGTACCAAAATCTCAGTGATTTGTTTTGTAGGTATGTTTGAAGGGGTCAAGTGTACTATGGTACCTTGACAGTGGATGCTCCAAACATATGACCGGGGATGCATCTAAGTTCCTTCAACTAGAACACAAGGAAGGAGGAAATGTTGTTTTTGGAGATAATAACAAAGGAAAGATTATCGGCATTGGATCGGTCGGTAAGGATGAATCCTCCTCTATTAAGCATATATTACTTGTTAAAGGTCTTAAGCATAATCTCTTGAGCATAAGTCAATTGTGTGACAAGGGAAATCTTGTATTATTTGATTCCAAAGAATGCTTAGTCTTTCGTCGCAGTGATTTTAAAATCATTCTTCGTGGAATTAGAGTTGATAATATTTACATGGTTGATTTAGAAAGTTCTTCATCAAATTATGTAAATTGCCTTATGAGTAAGGAAGACGACTTGTGGTTATGGCATCGAAGAGTAGCTCATATTAATATGAATCTGTTAAACAAATTAGTTTCCCAAGATTTAGTTATTGGCCTTCCTAAAATCAAATTTGAAAAGGATACTATTTGTGAACCATGCCAAAAAGGGAAACAAACAAAAGCTTCTTTTAAATCGAAAAATATTGTTTCAACCACTAAACCCTTACAACTTCTTCATATGGATCTTTTTGGACCATCTAGAATTGAAAGTCTTGGTGGAAATCGTTATGCTTTAGTTATTGTTGATGACTACTCTCGATTCACATGGACTCTATTTCTTGCTCATAAAAGCGATGCTTTTCAAGCCTTCAAAATTTTTCTCAAACGTGTGCAAAATGAAAAGAGCGCAACCGTCACTTCCATATGAAGTGATCATGGAGGAGAGTTCGATCATAATCTCTTTGCGGATTTTTGTGACGAACTCGGTACTGAACATACCTTTTCGGCTCCACGAACACCACAACAAAATGGAGTGGTGGAACGGAAAAATCGTTGCCTCGAAGAGATGGCTAGAACCATGCTCGATGAGTCAAAGATTTCCAAAATCTTTTGGGCGGATGCCGTAAGTACCGCTTGCTATGTTTTAAACAGAGCAGTCATTCGACCGATACTCATGAAAACTCCATACGAACTCTATAAGGGAAGAAAGCCTAATATTTCCCACCTTAGAGTTTTCGGTTGTAAATGTTTTATCCATAATAATGGAAAAGACAATTTGGGAAAATTTGATGCTAAATCTGATGAAGGTATTTTTCTTGGCTACTCATCACATAGCAAAGCATATAGGTCATTCAATAATCGTACTAAAACTGTCGAGGAGTCCCCTCATATTGTATTTTGTGAAAGTGATGCTCGCTTGGCGAGAAAGGAATTTTGTGATGACATTGCAGAAACTTTAAAAAAATTGGATATTCAAGTCAAGGAGCATTCGGAAAATACAAAGGAAATTGAAGATAAAGGTGTGGAACAACCAATGGAAGAAGCACCACAACAAGAGGAAACATCTCTAATGCCAAAGGCTTGGAGGACGTCTAAAGACCACCCTCTCGACAAGGTAATTGGGGATATCGAGAAAGGAGTAAGTACTCGAAACCTTCTCAAAGACACCGTAGGTCAAATGGCTTTTGTTTCTCAAATTGAACCAACTACCATTTCCGAAGCAATTGAGGATGAGCATTGGACCTTGTCAATGCAAGAGGAGCTTAACCAATTTAAACGTAATGACGTTTGGGAATTGGTGCCAAGACCCGATAATCATACCATAATTGGTACGAAATGGGTTTTTCGTAACAAACTAGACGAAAATGGTATTATCACTAGAGACAAAGCTAGGTTAGTTGCTAAGGGTTATAATCAAGAAGAAGGCATTGATTATGAAGAAACGTATGCTCCCGTAGCAAGATTAGAAGCTATTCGTTTATTGCTTGCTTTTGCCTCTTCTATGAATTTTATTTTATATCAAATGGATGTAAAGAGTGCTTTTCTAAATGGCTTTATTCAAGAAGAAGTCTATGTTGAACAACCCCCGGGCTTTGAAGATTTTAAATTTCCAGATCATGTTTTCAAACTTAAGAAAGCCCTTTATGGTCTCAAACAAGCTCCACGAGCTTGGTACGAACGATTGAGCAAATTCCTTTTGGAAAATGACTTCGTTAGGGGGAAAGTTGACACCACTCTTTTTATTAAGCATGAAGACAATGATATTTTACTAGTTCAAATCTATGTGGATGATATTATATTTGGTGCTACTAACAATGCTTTGTGCAAGGAATTTTCCGATTTAATGACAAACGAATTTGAAATGTCTATGATGGGAGAGTTAACCTTCTTCTTGGGACTACAAGTTAAAAAAATGAAAGAAGGTACTTTTATTTGCCAATCCAAATACTGCAAAGAGTTATTAAAGCGATTCGAAATGAGCGACGCCAAAGCGATGGCCACCCCTATGAGCACATCCGACCATCTCGACAAAGATGAGAAAGGTAAGATAGTTGACACCAAGAAGTATCGAGGTATGATTGGATCCCTTCTTTATCTTACTGCTAGTAGATCGGACATTATGTTTAGCGTATGTTTGTGCGCTAGATATCAATCGTGTCCAAAGGAGTCGCACTTAACCGCAGTTAAGCGAATTATGAGGTATCTTGTTGATACTATAAATGTGGGACTATGGTATCCCAAAGGCTCTTCATGCCAACTCGTTGGCTATTCCGACTCCGATTTTGCGGGTTGTAAATTAGACCGCAAGAGCACTAGTGGCACTTGCCATTTGCTCGGAAGTTCATTAGTTTCATGGTTTAGTAAGAAGCAAGTAAGTGTTGCGTTGTCCACAACCGAGGCTGAATATATAGCCGCGGGGAGTTGTTGTGCACAAATCCTTTGGATGAAGCAACAACTCTTGGACTATGGTCTTAGTATTGACCACATCCCTCTTCGGTGTGATAATACTAGCGCCATAAGCTTGACGAAGAATCCTATTCTTCACTCAAGGACGAAACATATAGACATTAGGCACCATTTTATAAGAGATCACGTTCTCAAAGGTGATGTCGAAATTGAGTTCGTTGAAACTAAACATCAATTGGCTGACATCTTCACCAAACCTTTAGATAAAGAGTCATTCTTCCGTATTCGAAGTGAACTCGGAATTCTTGACTCTACGTTGATCTAATGCATACACTTAGGTTGCATTTATCTTTTTGGAACTGACTTGAGCGTCGGAGGCGCTTTATTTTGTTTTGCAGGTGTTTTGGAAAATAAACAATAATCGCTTATCAGTATCAATAATTAATTGTGCTAAGATTCAGTTGCATTTTTTTAACAAATGTTACATTTGCAAAATCGTTTGTCATATATTTTTTTTTGCCTCAACAATCGATTGTCATCTACCTACAATCGATTGTCTCATAATCATTGAATCATGAAATACTCCTAAAATCGATTGTTAAAATTCCATAATCGATTGTTCAATAATTTTCAGGACTTTTTTAACTTTTTTCCTCATAACAATCGATTGTCAAATGTCTACAATCGATTGTTCAATTAATTCTTGTCCTGGGAACTCACTGCCTACTCAACAATCGATTGTCAGCATTCCACAATCGATTGTCTGTCTTCAGACAATTCAAACTTTCTGCCTATTCAACAATCGATTGTTCAGGCTCCACAATCGATTGTCCAACGGCCATTCAAATTTTTTACCGTTCTGACTCCTGAAACTTTCTGCAATCGATTGTCCTTGTGTCAGTTCAAAATAACGTTCAAAATATTTCTCAACAATCGATTGTGACAGCTCAACAATCGATTGTTCAACGGCAGATTTTCAAATAATACCGTTTTTCAGACTTCAATTCAGCTCTTAAATGTTATCTACTCACCACTCTATAAATTGAAGCTGCTCTCTTCACTTTCATCACCTCAAATCAAATTCAAAGCTTCAAAAATTTCTCAAAATCTCTTAAATTCTTCAAATTAGCTCGCAAATTCTCTATCAAAATGTCAAGACACCAAAAACGATCTCGGCATGGCAAGAACATTGCCTCTTCTTCTGTTGCTCGTACTCCCGTCTTTCCTTATAAAGACGGTTCATATCTCAGATTTGAGTCTGAAACAGAATATACTCGATTCATGAACAAATTTGAAAACCGAGATGTAATTCCTCCTCGTTTTTCCACCATTAAATACCTTGAATCAAGTGCACCCGCAGCAACCTTAAACATTCTTCGGGGCAGCCAACTTCTTGATTTTCTGCTTCTTAAACATACACACATTCATCCTCCATTAATTCGTGCTTTCTATTCAAACCTTCGAAAGGATGAAGATGGTGATCTTATTACAACCATCAACGGTGTTCAAATCTCTATAACTGAAGACACTCTTCAAACAATTTCTTCACTTCCTCAAGATGGGGAAGACATCTCAATGTACACGCAAGAAGAAGGCGTGTTATTTGATGAACAACCTCTATTAAATCAAATCGGGCTAGGATCATATGATTCTAGAGTTACCACTCGTCGTCCTACCATCAAGGGGATGCTTCCGGAGTACCGTTTATTTTTTTACTTCATCACTTATGTACTCAAACCCCGAATGCACAGCCATACAACTATTTCTCAGGAGGACGCAAAAATCCTTCACGCAATTCTCTCCGGAGCTCGCATCAATTGGTGCAAGTTCATCAAGGTTCACATGTTCAATGCCACTGGGGACGATAAACCCCTTCCTTATGCATTGCTTATAATGCAGATTCTTGAAACCACCAGTTTTAACACCTCACATGGTCCCATCAAAAAGGGAACCAAATATTGGGACATTTCAGAATCTTCCTTTCCCACTATTGGGGAACACGACGCTCCTCATCCTCCTAATCCTACTCCTCAACCGCGTCGTCCTCAAATTCCAACTTTGCAAACTGTTATAGATCATTTTTCTTCCTTGTCCACCTCCGTAAATCGAATTGATCAAAACATCAATCGTATTGATCAAAATGTCAATCGCATTGATCAAAACATCTATCGAATTGAACAAAAAGTCGATCGATTGACTCATGAAGTCCATGGATATTTTGATCATGTAAATTATCCATACGGTGGTCTTGTCTCATATCAAACACTGCCGGAAAACGTGGAGGAAGAAGATGATGAAGAATAATTTTTTTTGTATTTTTGGTTATTTTCTGCCCAGTCTTTTTTATTTTTATTTTTATTTTGTTTATGTTGTTTATGTGTTTCTTGATCTTTTAATGAAATGTTTCTTCTTGCACTTTTTGTTAATGTCAAAAAGGGGAAGAAAACGGGCTATGCACACCTTTGATATAATTGCATAAATTGAGGGGGAATCACAAATTGAGGGGGAATATGAATACGTATCTTGACTTGTTCCAAAATTTGCATATCCCGATATAGGTTTGCCAATATCAAAAAGGGGGAAATTGTTGAAACACGTTCTCAAACTAAACGTGTGTTGATTTATGTAGGTTTTGATAAGTGACAAACCAACAATGACAAACCAACGAGGATGGAACGATAACAGTCAAGTACAAGAGAAACAAATACAAGATCAAGAGATTATATGAAGCAATGAAAATAAATGAAGATCTTTTGTTTGAGTCATTTTATTTTGTAATCTTGACTCAACGACTTATTTCTAATATTGGCTCTCGCATAAAATCATTTTTCATCAAATCATGCATCTTTAAGTTAAAACAAATAAGTTGTGTTTTAGCCAAAATGATTTTTAAACACGTCTTTTGATTTTGGACTACAACAATCGATTGTCAGTAACCAACAATCGATTGTCAGTAAGGCAGTATGTTGACAAAAAGTTTTTGTGGTTCAACAATCGATTGTCAAGGTCCAACAATCGATTGTCACTAAGACAGTGTTTCCAAAAGTTTTGATTTAAGCCAACAATCGATTGTCAAGGTCAACAATCGATTGTCCGAGAGGCAGTGTGTTTACAAAGGTTGTCATTTAAGCCAACAATCGATTGTGAGGTTTAACAATCGATTGTTGGAACGTCAGTTTTTCAAAAACAATTTTTCAAACTTCTTAAAGTCAAGATTTGGTTGTTGGAAAATTATTTTTTCAAAGTCCAAGACTCAATTATTGTTCAGAAAATCACTCCTTCAATTATAGATCTTGTTGTTGAATTTTTTATCTGATATTTTCAAAAGACTGACCGAATTATTTTGAATATATGAACGACAATCGATTGTGAGGGTTGACAATCGATTGTTAAGGCTGCAAAATCCCAAACAGATTTTTACAATCAATCTGGTTTTCAAAAGTCAAGATTTGTCGGTTTGAATATTTATTACACAATCTATTAAATTCAAATCTTTGACAGAAATATTTTGAATTTGTGTACAACAATCGATTTTGGTGTCTAACAATCGATTGTTGACTTGCCAATTTCAAACCATATTTATTACAACCGATTTTGTCTGAAAAGTCAAGATTTGTCTTTTGAAAAATGGTCCAACAATCGATTATGAGTCTTGACAATCGATTGTCAGTGCATAATTTTAGGGATTTTGTTTGAAAATTAAGCAACGGTCAGATTCTCTTTTGACAGTATTAAAACCTGTCTGAAACTCGTTTTTAAAGAACAACAACACACCAGAAAGATTAAAAAGTTTACATTACATTATTGATCTTCAATTTCATATCATACACATTATTTTTGAGAGCCAAATATTGATTAAGTTGTTGTAATCTTGAGCTGAATATTTTGTACTCATATCCACTCTTTGAGAGAGTAATTGTATAAGTGAGTATTGAGTGTTTTGTATACACTTGTTGCAAGAAGAAATACTTAATTTCTTCTTGAGAAGTCTTAGGGATAGGTTTCCTTAAGCAAGGTTGTTTGAGGCTTGTGTGATTCAAGTTCTCAAGTTGTAACGGTTCGTTAGGCACCCGTAAGCTTAACAGGGAAGTCTTGGGGTGAGGTATCCTCAAGCAAGTGTTTGAGATTTGTTGGATTCAAGTCTCAAGTGTAACGGTTTGTTGAGCACCCGTAAGCTCGACAGGGTTTAGTGGAAATCTCGAGAGAGTCTCTCGGGGACTGGACTAACCACAGGGTTGTGGCGAACCAGGATACATCGGTGTGTTCTTTCCTTGCTCTCTTTAATTTCCGCACTGATTTAATTCCTGCAGTATTTCAATTCCGCAAATAAGTTTTAATTCCGCATAATTTTTGTAAACGCTATTCACCCCCCCTCTAGCATTAAGCACTCGTTCTAACAGCCCCTTCGTCGACTTGAGTTGTTCGCTTGGGTGCACAGTCTAGACCCTATGCCGAGGTTCTCAACTTACTATAACAAAACCTCATGACGGATCCCTAGTAGGAGCATTTATTTGCATCATGCATTTGACTTCAGGGACTCAACACAGGGGTTGGGTTCGTCAAGGACAGGTGCCCTGAAATAAAAGACCATCCTGATGCATTTTTACGTGCTACTTGAGCATTTATTTGCCTTGGATTCACATGTTGACCGGCCTGTAAACAGAGAGAATAAATTGAGAAAAATAGCAGTGCTAAGGCGATCACTTGTAAAATCAATGCTCCAAATAGCACCCAAATGTTGTCGAATTTTTTTAATAAATAAATAAATAAAAACAAAAAAACATAAACAAAAACAAAAAAAAACAAAAAAGCAAAACAAAAAGAGAAAATATGGGAGTTATTCAATAATATTTGTGGCTTTTGATAATTTGTTTTGCCAAATCCAACCCCTTTTAAAAAGTACCAAAACAAAGGCCCGAGTTTATTCACTTATTTCGAAATAAATCAGGGGATGCCTTTATGGTCGGTAATAGGCACATGTTACCACCAAAGGACACCGGAGAGCTAATTTTGCACAAACGGCCACTTTTGGGCATATGGTTTTAGAACATAAATTTCAAAGAGAAATTTCTTTTTTTTAAAAGTCAAACAAGAGTAAATTTACATGTCATTAATTCACCTTAATAAATGTGCAGGATAAGCACAATACAAACTGGAGCTCTTGCATTTGTGAGCCGAATCCCTTTTGAGTTGCAGTTGTTGTGAAATTATTAGGCAGGGAAGGACAAGATGAGATAAGAAAGTACTTGGGGGGCCTCCCGAGATCATTAAAGATTGTGGTCCGAGGAGACATCATAAGAGCATTAGTTATATGGTAGGACCCAGCACACAATGTGTTTCACTTCTCAGACTTTGAGCTCACACTAACTTTGGAAGAAATAGCGAGATATATTGGAAATTGCATGCTTCTTTTGAGACACAGGTATCTGGTTTCCCCAAGAGTGATAACAGTGCATATGTTCTTAGATACCTTGAAGATGTGCAGGGTAGTACATGATGTGAACTTGGCGGTAGGATTTTGCACTTTTTCATTCTTGTATTTCAGATACGGTCACATAGGGGTATTCAACAATCTAGAGAACAAATTCTGCAGTAAAGGAAATCGTGTCAAATTGGAAGAACATAGACGCTTTGCTTTTATGGTAGAGTTTCTAGGTCTTCTAATATTTCCAAGAAAGGGTGGGAACATGGACATAAAGATAGCGAGGGTTGCCAGCACTTTATGTACGCAGGCCGAGTGCACTCTCGCACCCATGATATTAGCCGACATCTTTCGCGCTCTTACAGCTTGCAAAGCCAGAAACAATTTCTTTGAAGGGTGTAATCTATTATTAAAATTATGGATGATTGAGAACCTATGCCACCGCCCTCGATTAATGAGTTATGGGTCCACCGAGTAAACTTGCATAGAGGGGTTTTACATGAGAATTGAAAATTTCAGCTTACCCGAAGGTGCAGCAAAATGGACTTCTTACCTCCAGCCCCTCACCGCCAGTCAATTAGAATGGACACAGGGATGGTTGTCTGTTGATGAGATTGTATACATGCCGGCAACAGAACCACATTTTCTCTTGATGGACTTAGGAGAATCTAGCCTTACGCCTCGCATCGGGTCTTGAGACGACTCGGAAGGTGCCAGATAGTGCCAAAAGACGAAGATCTCAGCATCTGGGTGGTTGAGATTGGGATTGACGGTCAGTTCCCGGAAGCAATGTTTCACAAAATCTGGAATGAATGCCAATACCTAACCGCTGACACTTGCATACAGGATCCTGCCAGAGGTGAAGTGTCGTAGGGATACCTCACCCGGTACAGGAGAGAAATTGAGTTTGAGAGACCACCCAAAAGGCCTCACCTCCAGGAGTTCATTGGAACATCACAACAGCAGCGGGATTTCTTATCAAAAAAATGAATATAGGGCTACCATAGGAAGGCTGGAAAAGAAAATTCAAGAATTGCAATTCTAGAACAGTTTGCAAGCTACAGCCAGTGAGGGAGAAAAAAAGGTATTAACCAAAGAAAATGAAGCCCTGCGAGCCAAAATCCAAACGATGAAGGCAGCCGCACAGAATTCTCCTAAGACTACAAAAGATGAAAAGCTCATAGAAATTCTGCGGCATAAAGTAACCGAATACGTTTTCGACTTGAATAAGGCAAAGTGTGAACTATCTAGGGTTCGAAAGTAATTAATTAAAAGTACAAGAGGATAGGGCCCGTATACTGGAGCAATTAAAAGAATGAAGTGGCAATAAGATCGTCGGTTTAAAATAGAGGGTTGTCATAGCTGGAAAAAAAATGGCCAAACTAGCCAGGGATTTCAAAGCTGAAAGAGAACATTGTTATGCGGTAATAGCAGGATTGGAAAGGGATTTGCGGCAATTCCTAAAGCTGAATCAAGTAGCCTAACAAAAGTTAGAAGCAAGTGACGAACAAATTGGGCACCTACTACAAGAAAGAGAGGTTATCAGGGAAAGGGTGCGGGAAATCACAGAATATATTACCACAAAGTGCAACCACTTTGAAGACACGACAAAATCTATGTTCTTTGCTGGTGCCATGACATTTTCCATCAAGTGATAGAAGATCTCCACTACCTCTAGGAAAGTTTAGCGCACAAACCTGCAGCAAGGCCGGACGATGCCCCAAAAACTCGTAAAACACTTGAAATTTTAATGTACTCATAAATTTGTATTTTTCTTAAAAGAGTCTGTCTATATATCCTTTCGAGTCTGTAAGATTGTTGAGTCCCAGCTTGGTACTTGCCTTTCATTTTGCTAGCTTATGTTTTCCAAGTTTATGTCTTCATAAATATGAAAGTCCCAAAAATATTATGTTGTGTACATAACATTTTCCCTAGAACTACGCTCGGTCTGATTCATGCAATGTCATGATACGTTGGAAATCTCTATAGGATTGAACCGTATTCTTAAAAAAAGGGGAAAACTAACAAGGAATCAGAAGTAGGAAACAAAAGGGAATGCAGAATAAGCAATGGGATGACACATGTGACCATGGCAAGCATATATAACCCGTTAACTGCATAGGTGGATCATATCCAATGTGCAATTTCATGTTTCTTATCTACCTCAATCTAACCATCTGAATTCCAGTGTCCATTCCAGGTGTTCTATGAACAGTAATTGGTTTGCGGTAAGGTGGCTTCGCACGGATACTTTACTAGGTCAAAAGGAAGCACAGAGATGTTGACCGAAATGACTCTACCAGCAGTCCCTATCCTAGAGAACAACCCAATTACAGGAGTCTCGGCCTCAGATTCTGCAACGGGTGAAGAGAATAGGATCCTTTGGCTCCGAGTTATGGAGATGTGGGACGCTTGGACAAATGAGAAACAACCTTCAAGTGCTATCCCCGAATTTCCCAAGCTTTTTCCAAGGTCGGAGGGTACCTCCACCATCCCTATCAGTCACCCAAATATCCTTCTGGGGCAGCCCACCATATCAACCAACTTTGTCGAGGCGCCCTCTGAAACCCGCCCTCCGATTTTTACATCTGATCCAGTTCCTAACATTTTTACAGCCCCTCCGTGCGCATCCACTGCATAGCCTGCGGTACCGAGGCCCATGTTTGACCCCACATCTTTTACATTCCAAACTCCCAGATACCAAACCGAGCAGCCCCCATACCCCATATACAATTTCCCTCAGCCAGCATACAAACTTATCCTTGTGCAAGAGAAAACCCCTTAAACTCCCGAACAAGCTGAAATAACAAGGAGAATGAAGAGTCTTGTGTAAAGTCTGAAAGACATACAAGGATTAAGTGGGCAGAAGAGTGTATCCTACTCATACTTATGCATGTCCCCACATGTACATCTTCCTCTGGGGTATAAAACGCCGAAATTCAAAAAATACGAAGGCCACGGCGACCCTATGGCTCATTTGAAGCGGTAGGAAGGAAGAACTCTTGGTGGCATATTTTGGGGAGAGCTTAGCGGGCATTGCTTCTGAATGGTACATAGACCAGTATATTACCCGAAGGCATATCTGGGACGACCTCGCCTGGGACTTTGTAAGGCAATTCCAGTACAACATTGATATTGCCCCGGATAGGAACTCCTTAGCCAACTTGAAAAAGAAACCTTCAAAAAGCTTAAGAGAATATGTTGTTAAGTGGTGCGAGCAATCGTCGAGAGTAAATCCACCCATGGAAGAGACGGAGATGGTCACCGTCTTCCTACAAGAGCAAGAGGCAGATTATTTTCAAAATATGATGTCTGCAATGGGCAAACCTTTTGCTCAGGCAAGTAAGATTGGGGAGATGGTGGACAATGGCCTGAGAAAGGGATAATTCTAAGTCAATCTACCATAATATCAACCTCCCAGGCCATACAAGGCGGCGTAGGAGGAATCCCAAGAAACAAGAAGAAAGAAGAATCGTCCATGGCAGCCTCTGGGATAAGAAAACATCATGCTCACAGACCTGTATTCTCGAAAAGGGCATCTCAACATTACTATCCTCACCAAGACATGCACAATGCTCCTCAGCCTTATGCAATCATGAACGCCCAGCCCTTTGCTCGACCACAACATCAGAACAACATTATGGAAGCCTCAAGAAATCAGCCTCCTCAGAATCACTACAATCCCCGTCCTCCACAAAATAATTATCGTCCCAAGGAACCACCAGGAGACAGAACTTTACTCCAATAGTGGAATCTTACGCCAGCCTATTCCATAAGTTGGTCCACATGGGTCTCCTGTAGCCCGTGCCCCCGAAAAGACAAAACCCTGAGTCACCTTCCTATCAAAGGGGCGTACGTTGTGCTTACCACTCCAGAGCAGAAGGACATGACACCGAAAATTGCTGGACTCTAAAACGAGCGCTGGAGGATTTGATAGACCAAAAGAAGGTAGTACTAATAGATGAAGAGGTCCCAAACGTAACTAATAACCCGTTGCAAGCTCAAAATAATGGGTCGCTCATCGGAATTATTTGTGAGGACAAAGAATTTGATCTTGCCTTGAAAGCCATAATATCCATCACCGAGGCAGAAAAAAGGCCAAAAGTTACCCCCAAGAAGATTGAAGAAAAGAAAATGAATGAAGCCAAATGCCCAGAAGCAGAGAAGAAGTCTGAAATCAAAACTAAGATGACCCCTACAAAGGAAACAATACTCTACTTCCCACAAGGGCGTCAAGAAAAAAAAGCCCACTTTGAGTCCCCCAAGAAGGTTCAAGCTGAATAAAACCATGTATGTACCCAAGAAATCCTATGTGGTACGGGGATCGATTAAACCACCGGTGCTGAACGAGCCCCTGGTATCGATCGCGCACCGTTGAAGCCCATAACAAACCCGTCGCCAGTCCTTAGAATTACGAAGAAACAATAGTTACATACAATGGCAAATATATCGTCGGGGAAACTCAAAATGGCTATCCCACAAAGAAATACTCAGATATGGAAGAGGTGAACGTTGCTACTAAACAGCGATTTCCACCTATGAGGCCAATGAATGCTGAATAGGATACAGAGACACAAAAAAATCATCCGGAGAAGCAATTTTAAGCTTTGAACATTCTGAAAAAAGATTAAGAGTTGACTGAGAGGATATATGGAGAGATAACAGAGAGATACACACTAAGAATACGCATATATATACCCTAATATATAGGTAGTTCAAGAGAATTAAAGAGAGAGAGATACGCACACTAATACACAGGGAGTCTATGAGAGATTTATGATAAAAAAAACAGTTGTTGGTAATTTGAAGTACAGCTGAAAACTAGTGATTACCAAGCAGACATGAAATAGTAAGATACAGGAATTATTAATAGTTAACAGTGATTCCGAAAATTCTCTCTCTAATTAGGAAGAACGGTAAATTGTGATTCCGACACTATTCATTGGTCATATTTCCGGAATTCGGCGGTTGATGGGAGCAAAGGTGGTGTCAAAATAACCTCCTTCTCATTGTGATCAATCCTCACTTGTTTTCTTATCCAAATCCTTAACCATCTATTCAAGATCTTAATTTGATTATACAATCACTGTAGCTCAAAGAAAATTTTTCAGAATTTCTTCAATTCTCGGTTGTATAGAACATGGATGAGTCCTTGTTCAATCTCTAGAATTTTGTAGTTTTTTTGTGAGCTGGGCAGCCATGGCTGCATTAATCTCTCCCAAGCCTTTGGTTGTGAGAGAGGTAATCCAAAATCACGTAAAAGCTGATCCAAAAGACACTTCAAAGCAATCGTATGCTACAACAGTACAAGCAAGTCAGCCTCCTCCGACGAAAATTGAACTTTGTCTAGTTAAACTTGATCATGGTGAACCAATTATTCAATTCTTGATGGAAGACGTGAACAACTTCATTAGGGAAGAAGGTTTACATCAGGCAGTTGTGTTAAAATTCTCTTATGGCAAACCTGACATATCGGAAGTGCGAAGAATATTTTCGTCGCGATTCGAAGTTCAAGGTCATTGTAACGTTGGACATTGGAATTTCGTCAACTCCTAATAAGATTTGATCTCTTCAATGATTATGTTCACTTCCTTTAAAAGTCGACTGGATATCTTAAATCCAAAGGTGACGAATACTTCATTAGAACATTCCCATGGTCTTTGGGATTCAATCCGAAGGAGGAGATGTCTAGGGCAGTCATATGGATCTCGCTTCCAGGCCTGGCACCAAATTTCTTTGCTAAGAGATTGTTAATGTCGAGAGCCTCAGCTATAGGAAAACCTCTTGCTGTTGATAAAGCGACACAGGATAGAACGAGACCTAGCGCGGCAAGAGTTAAGGTTATACTTGATCTATTGAATAAACATCCTAAAAAGGTCATGCTTCAGATTGTAGATTCAGCTTCAGGTAAATCTGTCGAGTTCCATCAAGAAATAGTGTATGACAACCTTACTAGGTATTGTGCCTACTGCAAACACCGAGGTCACGATGACAGGACGTGTAGAATTAAAAAAGAAAAGGCTGGAGCAGAGGTTGTGGTAGAGGATATTCTGGTCAGTTCTGCCTGGAATCGAAGTGGATGCTGTTGACAAACTGCAAGGTGATGCAAGGGATTTTTTAAATAATAAATGAGCTGGACAAGTTGTTAATGTTTTACAAGAAAAGGATGGCTTGAAGAAGGTTGCTGGTCGAAATGATCTAGCAGTACAAAATGATTCTGTAAAGGATGTGACAAAACAAACGGATATGTCTAAGGTTTCACAACCTTCTGTGATTGATAGGGCTGAGGCAGATCAACATATTATGACTATGAATGCTGGGGTTTCTTGTGTGAATGATAGGTGGATTGATGCAGCAGTTTAAATGGAGTCTATAGAAGAGGCTTCACAACTGGATAAAGGAACTCTCAATGTTACAAAACAGATTTTTATGTCTAAGGTTTCACAAACCACTGTGATTGATAGTACTGAGGCAGATCAACCTGTAGTGACTCGGAATGATGTGGTTGCTGGTGTGACTGATAGGTGCAGTGATGCAGCAGTTCAAATGGAGCTAATGGAAGAGGCTTCACAACTGGATAAAAGACCTCCCAACATTACAAAACAGAATGCTATGTCTAAGCTTTCATAACCTACTGTGATTGATAGGGCTCAGGCAGATCAATATGTAGTGATGAGGACTGCTGTGGTTGTTCGTGATAGGTGCAGTAATGCAGCAGTTCAAGTGGAGTTAATGGAAGAGATTTCACCCAATGTTACTTAACAGAATGCAATGACTAATGTTTCAAAAACTACTATCATTGATAGGGCTGAGGCAGATCAACATGTAATGACCAGGATTGCTTTGGTTGCTGGAGTGACTGATAGGTGCAGTGATGCAGCAATTCAAGTGGAGTCTATGGAAGAAGTTTCACTATTGGATAAAAGAGCTCCCAACCTTCCTAGAGATGCACCTGATTCTACAAGCTATGCACGATCAAATGTGGATACTGATGTTACAATGCTGGCTTATACAGATCATGTTACTACTAATGCAAAGGATGGGCATGTGGCTGATCTTGATGGGCAGCATCACAAATGCAATGGGCATGCCTCTGCTACAAGTGGTACAACTGCAGAAATCCCAGGCCAAAGAAAGTTTCTGTCCTGTGTTACATGGCCAAAGGAAGACTTTGTCCAGTCTTGTAAATTGCCAGACACTGTTCCATTGAATCGGCCAATCAGTGTTGAAAAAGAAAGATGGTATCAAATGTGAAACATGCAGATCCATTTACTATGCCACAAATAGAAAATGCAAAAAGCAACAACCAGAAGCTGACTGAGCAGCAGCAGATAATGCAGATTAATGTCAATCAAAACACTGTTATGTTTGGTCAAGCAACTGGAACTAATTTGGAGGCATCGGATAATGTCACATCTGGTACACTTCATTCTGTTTTGTCAGCCCAACAAAAGGAAAAATCGACAGTTACAAATGTACTGGATGCTTCAACAAAATCTGGACAACAACATTATTTAAAACTGAATAAAGCATCACATTTGGCCTTTTCTGAAGATACCAAAAAATCTGTTGTTGCAACTGATAATAACAGATCCAACATGTCGATAGACAATGAATCACATTATGCACTTTCAATTTCAACAGAACTGGATCATAGACCTCCGTTGCAATGTCCTGATGTTCGAGCTAAATCTGGGGGTGACAATCATTTTTCTGAGATTCAAATAACAGCAACCGGTACAAACGATGAGTTAATACAGAACACAACTCGACATGATATAGATAAACAAAGCACCAAAAATAAAATTCACATCACAAGAAACAATCAGTTTTACCTTCAATCTCAAGCTCATTTGCCGCACTTGCCAATGTCAATGATTATGAAGGAAAACTCTTGAGAGAAAATCTGCAGCTTGGCGACAATCAAAATAATTAACAAAATACAAAGGCAAAGATTACAGCTTATGTTATTGATACATATAGGCAACTACAGTCCAAACTTCAAAGTTCTCCAACCATATTCACTCATACATGGCCAAAGAGAAAGGACCTAGTCATTAAATTGAAATTGTGGAAAGACCAACGAGATTACGATGATGAGGAGAGCTGGTGTGATGGTTTCGCTGGTTATTCATCAGAAGAAGATGATCAAGAATCTGATCAGGAAAATAGTGGAGAGGACAGCGATGATTTAGTCAAACGAAAATTTCAAAGACAAATTGCAACTAACAAATGTCGTGCAATTTTGAAACAAACACCAACTCAAAGCAGCTGCTTAAACCATAATGCTCCAGTTTTTGTTCCAAGAAATAATGCAAAAGTTGTTATTACAAATGTAGCGACACAAAATTCAACAAGAATGAAATAGCTCATAATCGTCAACTAAGATTAGCCGAAGCATCAGTTGGTGATGGAATCGCAAATGCGTTGCCATCAACTAGTCAGAATCAGAAGCAGCAAAGGAATGCAAAGTCACAGGCGGGGCAGCTCGTCACAGCTGCTTCAGTAATCTCGTTCGAAGAAAGACAACTCTTGGAAGCGATGGAACTGCCAAATCCAATTCTCTCAGGAAGACACATATATGAAGAAGGGGAAGAAGAGGATATTTTAAACCAATACCAAGCAGACGGTTCAATAAAAGGAGATTTGTCACCATTGCATAGTGCAAGAAATAAGAAATCTCATCAAAGGGAAAGAAGTTAGGACGGCAGGGCGTGTGAAGACGTAAACATAAGGAGGCTCCTAATGAGAAATGCAAAACAAAAACAAGTCGCTCAAACAATTATTCCAAAATCCAATCTTCTGAAGAATAAAGCATGAAGTTTGAAGACTTTTTGAAGAATTGCATGGAAGAAGACAACTTTTTACAAATCGAAATTTTCACAACAAAAGAGAAAAAAGGGCACCTTTATGGATGCTTCATCTGTTTATGTTACCATCACATTAGTATCATTCTATATAATATCATCACAGAGCGTGTTAGAAACTCTGTGATGATCAGTCAATTCTTAGTTCTTGCGAGTTCTTTCTTTTTACATGCTTGCTTGTCTAGGAGGATTTTATTTGCCTCAATAGGATAGCTAAGGTAAGGTCTATGCCGGTTGTGTTATATGGGTAACATTGTCAGTGTAACTCGCCTTATTTTATTTCTCCTATTTGTTGTAATCTTCTTTTTTATTTAATTTATGAAAATTAACCCTAGGCATTTGCCCAGTGGACCCAAAAAAAATGCTGAATAGGCAGAAGCCATCTTTCAAAAAATGAAAATGCCTGAGTACGAAGTGGTGGACCAGCTCCGAAAGTCTCCTGAGATGGTATCTTTATTGTCACTCTTGATGAAATCCCCCGAGCATCAGCAGGTGTTGGCCAAAACACTGAACGAAGCATACGTACCGGCTGGGACCTCCGTGGAGCAATTATAGAGTATGGCGGAGAGATTCTTTTCCATTAACCAGGTCACGTTCAGCAAAAATTACTTACCTCCAGAGGGAGCTTCCCACAACAAAGCCTTGCACCTCACTGTTAAATGCGAAGGCTATTATGTCATGAGAGTGATGATAGACGGAGGTTCTGGAATAGATATATTCCCACTGTCTACATTGCACAGAATGGAGATTGGGATAGAGAGGATCGCTCCCAACAACGTGTGAGTCCGATCCTTTGATGGAATCAAGAGAGACACCATAAGTGAAATTGACTAGGTGCTAACCATTGGTCCGGTCGACTTCCAAGTAACCTTTAAGGTGTTCGACTTGGACACATCCTATACTACCTCCTAGGAATGCCGTGGATTCATGCAGCAGGAGCGATGCCTTCTACACTGCACCAAATTCTGATGTTCGAACATGAAAACCAGGAGATTGTAGATCATGGAGAGGATGAATAGTCAATGTACCGTGACCCTTCTGTCACCTGCCTCGAAGCCAAGGAAGGGAGTGAGTACATAGTCTACCAAGCCTTTGAAATCATGGTATCCGATCAACATGACGAAGGCAAGCCACTCCCCCAGCCTTTCCTTTCAAATGCTTCAATCATGGTGGCAAGGGAGATGACGCGCCACGACCTTAATCCAGGAAAGGGACTTGGAAGCTCCCTACAAGGCAAAATCGAGTCGGTCGATTTGCCTGCTGCAGAAAAGTTCTTCGGGCTGGACTATCATCCAACATCAAAAGATATCACCTGGGCTAATCACAGAAAGCGTTAGGGATGGGCCTTGCCACGACCCCTACCCCACTTGTACAAAACATTTGTAAAACCAAAGTACAATGAGGAAGAGGAAAAAGAAACTTTCACCGCATGAGAGATTGTTGAAATTTGTGGAGCCATAAGGCAGTTATTGTATGAAGCCAACATGGTCCAGCCGGGAGAAGGCTCAAGCACCGCCGAAGTGCTTTATATGAGACCGGATGCTAAGCTACAAAACTTGAAGGCCATGCCTTTTCTAGTCAGGCGGGAGGCCCGGTAGTCCCACTTTGCTACCTTTCTTTGCATCACGAGCTATTTTAGGGTGTAGCTCGGTTGCTTGTTATTCTTTAGCACTTTGTCCTTTAAATTTAAATTGTAAACCTTGTTGTCTTACAAGTTCAAAGAAATAAAATCAATACTTCATCATTCGCGCTTCTTCGTCTTTCTCTTATTTTTATCTTTCTTTTATTTTTCATATTTATTTCTGTCCCAATAATGCGGCTTTAAACAAAACAACTTGCTCACGGACTCCATGCCACGACCCAAACATGCTGCCCATCTGTGAAATAAAGAACCAAGAACCGGAATACGATAAATAAGAGGCTTTTAGGAAATCAACCGAGAGTTGGAACACTTTGAAAACAAACCTAAGCCCAACTTAAACGATACTTAAGCGGTTAACTTGTACAATCCTTGTGAAATCAAAGAAACTAAAATAAGCATCCATGTGAATAAAGAAATACGGGATTCATTGGTACAACTTCTTTTGGAATTCAAAGGTGTATTTGTGTGGTCTTACGTTGACATGCCCAGTTTGAGTGGAACTGGTGGTTCATAAGGTGCCCACATACCCTAAGAGCCCTCCGGTCCAACAAAAACAAAGAAAGTTCAAGTCTGACGTCAGCGACAAAATCAAAGAGGAGATTACAAAATAGCTAGAGGCGTGGGGTAATCCGAGTGGTTTGGTACACTACATGGCTACCCAATGTGGTCCCGGTACCGAAGAAGGACGTAAACAGTCAAGTGTGTGTGGATTACAGAGATTTGAACAAGGCGAGTCGCAAGGATAACTTCCCTCTACCCAACATCCACATCCTCGTCAATAACTGTGCCAAGCATAAGATTCAATCCATTGTAGACTACTATGCAGGATACCACAAAGTGTCGCTGGATGAGGAAGATGCTGAGAAAACCGCCTTTACCACACCTTGGGGAACCTATTTTTACAGAGTTAAGCCTTTTGGATTGAAAAACGCCGGGGAAACATACATGAGTGTTATGACCACCATCTTCCACAACATGATGCATCGAGAAATAGAGGTGTATGTGGATGAGATGATTATGAAATCCAAGACTCGGGGCGATCATGTAAAGGACTTGAGGAAGTTATTTGAATGTCTTTGCAAATTTGATTTGAAATTAAATCCAGCCAAGTGCGCATTTGGAGTATCGTCAGGCAAACTTCTGGGGTTCATCGTCCGTTGAAGAGGTATCGAGTTGGATCCGACCAAGATAAAATCCATTCGAGATCTGTCTCCGCCCAGGACCAAAAAGGATGTAATGAGTCTATTGGGAAGATTGAATTATATCTGCCGATTCATCGCCCAGTTGACTTTCGCATGTGAGCCCATATTCAAGCTACTGAAAAAAGGATGCGGTAGTTAAATGGACTGTTGAGTGTCAGGAAGCGTTTAACAAAATCAAACAATACTTGTCCAATCCACTAGTTTTTGTTCCGCCAGAACCAGGAAGGCCACTATTTCTCTATCTAACAGTCTTGGAAGGCTCATTTGGTTGTATTCTCGGGCAGCATGACGCCACGGGAAAGAAATAGCAAGCCATTTATTATCTGAGCAAAATGTTTACCAGTTACGAGGCCAAGTACACACTGTTAGAAAGAACTTGTTGCGCCTTGACGTGGGTGGTTTAGAAGTTAAGGCATTATCTGCAAGCTCATACCACGTACCTCATAACCAAGCTGGATCCATTAAGGTAAATATTCCAAAAACCAACGCCCAAAGGGCGATTGGCCAAATTGCAGATCTTGCTCACCGAGTTCGACATTGTTTATGTCACTCGTACTACGATGAAGGCTCAAGCATTGGTAGATCATCTGGCTAAGAATCTCGTTGATGATGAATATCATCCTTTAAACACTTACTTCCCTGATGAACAAGTGAATTCGTTGGATGTAACAGCTGAAGACACCCCCTTCTGGAAAATATTTTTCGACGGAGCAGTAAACACAAAAAGCGTAGGGATTAGGGTAATTTTAATCTCACCCACAGGTCAACACTATCCAGCTATAGCCGGGCTCTAGTTCTTCTGCCCCAATAATACAGCTGAATATGAGGCTTGCATCATGGGCATGAACATGGCCATTAACCAAGATGTTGAAGAATTAATAAGCATGGGAGATTCTGATCTGATCATTCGACAGGCTCAAGGAGAGTGGGAGACAAGAGACGTTAAGCTTATCCCATACAGACAACATGTGGAAGACCTCACCAAACGGTTTAGGTCAGTACAATTCAGGTACATTCCCCGTTGCCACAATAAGTTAGCAGATGCACTCACAACCTTGGCCTCCATGTTACCATACACTGGAAACGCCTATCTTGATCCTTTACAAATCCAAATCAAAGAAAGGCATGGGTATTGTAATGCGAACGAAGCAGAGTCTAGCACACAAACCTGGTATTATGACATCAAGAGATTCATAAAAAGTACCCCGAGAACTAAAGAAAACCATCTGACGGCATGCGAGCAATTTATTTTTGAGCGGTGACACTTTGTATAAAAGGAATCTAGATCATAATTTGTTGAGATGTGTGGACACTGAGGAAGCCGGGAGAATTATTCACAAAGTACATGCAGGCGTTTGTGGGCCCCATATGAACGGCTATGTACTGGCAAAGAAGATACTCCGAGCTGGCTATTACTGGATGACCATGGAGAAAGATTGCTTAAGCTTTGTTCGAAAATGTCATCAAGGCCAGGTGCATGGTGATCTAATTCATGCACCGCCAAATGAACTTCATCCTATGTCAGTACCTTGGCCATTTGCCGCCTGGGGTATGGATATCGTTGGGCCAATTGAGTCAAAAGCCTCAAATGGACACAGATCATATTGGTCACCATTGATTACTTCAAAAAATGGGTTGAGGCCATCACCCTTACGTTTGTTACAAAGAAGGCGCTAGTGGATTTTGTGCATTTCAACATCATTTGTTGTTTTTGGATTCCATCTACCATCATTAAAGACAACGCAGCTAATCTAAACAGTTGGCTGATGGGAGAGATATGTCAACAATTCAAGATATCACATAGAAACTCCACTCCTTACCGACCCGGAGCTAATGGTGTCGTCGAAGTAGCTAACAAGAACATCAAGAAGATCTTAAGGAAAATGATTCAAAGCTCGAGGCAATGGCATGAAAATTTGCATTTCGCATTGATGGGATATCGTACCACAGTACGCACATCGGTAGGAGCAATCCCCTTTTTGCTAGTCTGCGGGACTGAAGCTGTCATACCCGTAGAGGTAGAAATCCCTTCACTCCGAGTAATTGTTGAAGGAGAAATTGAGGATAGTGAATAGGTTAAAACTCGTTTGGAGCAGCTGCCATTAGTTGATGAAAAACAAATGGCCGCGGTGTGCCACGGGCAGTTGTACCAACAAAGAATGGTTCACGCTTACAACAAGAAAGTACGCCCTAGGAATTTTGAACTCGGGCAGCTGGTACTGAGGTGGATACTTCTCCATCATCAAGAAGCCAAAGGAAAATTCGTTCCAAACTGGAAAGGGCCATACATTATCAGAAAGATATTGCCTAAAAGAGCATTGTACCTGGGTGACATTGAAGGAGACGAGCCCGAGGCAATAGTAAATGCAGATGCAGTAAAAACTTTTTACGTTTAACGCAGCAACGACCTGATTGATTGAAATAACAAAAAAACAAAAAATAAAGAAGAAAAAAGAAGAAAAAAAAGAGAAAGAAGAATATAAACAAAATAATTCAGGAAGCTTCCTAAATTACGTCTGACTTGATTCCGAAAGGATACGTGGCATCCTCTTCCTGAGGTTCAGTCATATCAAAACAAAAACCCCATTTACCCAAGAAAACCAAAACTAGGGCAGAAATATTTTGGTTCGGTTAAAAATCCGCCCGAATGGTTTCAAAGTTATAGATCCCCGGGGACGTGGAAAATACCTTTATTGGGATCAGGCACAACTTTAATTTTAGACAAATAAAATGAGAGAGTCTTATAGGTGAAAACCTCCGGGCACCATAAGGCGATGGCGAGAAGAGAAAAACAAAATGAGAGAGTCCGTTTACTGAAAACTTGCAAAGAGCGCTTTCGGGCGACGGGAGAAGAGAAATGAGAAAGGCCGATTGGAGAAAACCTGAAAAGGGCGCCGTCATCCGAAAAGAGGAAATAGCGCAGCTCAAGTCTTAATAAGTTTCTTCGATTTTGAAAGAGTTGAAATCATAATGCAGAAATGGATCTGGGCCGTGTATTCAGTCCGAGAAGCATGTCGTTGCCATTAAAAGTCGGTTCATACTTCCAGATAAGTCCCCTCATTTCCTTCAAAAAGAATACATCTCTATAAAATCTATGTTTCATTCTTTTCCACTTTGACTTTGATGTCTAAACATTCCTTAAGAAAGGTATCAGGGATGGTCTCATGGTTTCCTCCTGGCAAGAACTAAAGGAATACCCGGCATCGTCAAGCGCATTTCGCAAATCCCGCCTGATCATGACGGCTAACGCCTCAAAAGCAGGAAAATAAAAGAAAGGGTAGTCAAAATTAAAAAGTCCACGAAGGAAAATCCAAAACGGAATGTATTAAGCCAACCAGAACAATGGTTCTTATCAAAGGTCCCAAAGGCAAACACTGAAATCAAAATCGGGACAAAACTCATGACCAAAGGCCTGGAAGGCAAAAACCAACCCGAAATTGAGGACCCCCGGCCAACCCACGAAGCAAAGATTGGAAGTCAAGGTTTGTCCTCTGACACAAGGGAAGCTGAAATCAAGCATAACAAGGCTCGCAAACCCAATCACTGTTCAAACTAACAACTTTATTTGTTTCTGTACTGAAATAGACATAGGTGTAATCTAGAAAAACAAAAGGAATGGGGGGCAAAAAAACAACCAAAGGAATGGCAGAAGGACCAAGAATGGTGTTGCATCAATAACAAAAGGGAAGTGTTTCTTTCATTCTTTTCCTGCAAACTCATAAATACGCATGATAGCATGGGATTCCAACCCTTAGATTTCCCTTTTGCAACTTGTGGATTTCCTCGGCATGACCCGAGGATTGCATTCCACCCCCTCCAGCATAGACCAAGAGATATCTTTTTTTCACTCCCCGGCATAACACTGGAAGTTCCTCTTTACATCCCCAGCACAACCCGATGACCCCTTTCCTCCCACTTTCTACTCCACAGCATAGTCCTAAAGTTAACACTACTCTATCCTTAGCATAACCTAAGGGTTTTTCCTTCTCTTCTCTATCCCCAGCTTAGTCAAAGGATCTTGGTGGCCTTTCACTCCCTTGTAATTCCCCTGGCATAACCGAGCAATTATCATTCACCCCGGCATAACCCAGGAATTTTAATTCATTCCTGCATAACCCGCGGATTCCCCTGGCATAACCCATGAATTTTCATTCATCCCGGCATAACTCGCGGACTACCCTAGCATAACCCAGAAATTTTTATTCATCCAGGCATAACCCGCGGATTCCCCTGGCATAACCCGTGGATTCCCCTAGCATAACTTAGGAATTTTATTTTAATCCCGGCATAACCCGCAGATTCCCATGGCATAGCCTGGGAATTCTGTATCCATTCCAGAATAACTCGTGGATCTCCCTAGCATAACCTAGGAATTTTTCTTCCAATCACGGCATAACCTCTGGATCTCCTCGCATAACCCAGGAATTTCGTCATAACCCATGGCTCTCCTTTCATCCCCAGTAGGGACCTTATTCTATCACGGAATAACCCGTGGATCCTCCTATTATCCTCGGCAAGGACCCTTTCTCCTTCCTATCATGACCTGCCGATCTTTCCAAAGGATATACATTCCTGATTTTTGTTGTTTTCAATAAAGAACTAGCTTAGATTTGTGTTGCAAATAATTCATCAAATTTTCCATGTGATAACTGGGCAAAAAATTTCATTTGTTTGTTTGTGTTGGTGTCCGAGCAGGTTTCACCTCAAGGCACAAGACTCGAGATGATCGAAAGCGTGAGTCTCCATCCAGAATAAAGGAAAAGTAGAAAAGAACATAAAGAAGTGAATAAAAAATGATGAAGCGGACAGAGACATGGACTGCTCAAAACTGGAATGAAGTCATAAACTCTGCATGCCCCACTTTGTTTAATAAATTGAAGAATAAACCAGTGGTTGCAGCTAATGGGCATAAAGATTCAGATCGAGGTCTATAGCAAATCAGCTAAGATTCAAGATCGAGATCCAAGAGATATATGTATAAGAATATTGTATACCGCAGTTGACAGGCCTAGCCTGTTTAGCTTTTGTTTTTCTTATGTGTAATATGAAGTCGGTAAGCGGTAGCAGCAGCAACAGCAGTGAAATCACAGCCTACGGTAGTCCCAGCTACCAAAACTTTCTGAACTATACTGACCTAATTCTTTTATCGCCAAGGATATGTAGGCAACCTTTGAAGCAAGGTTTGGTCGGGAGTTTTTCAAAATGCTTCGCATAGAGTATTCAGTCAGACGAAAATCGCTCATGTTTGCTCACTTATCTTTTCACGAAAACTCTTTGTGTTTCCGCGCAATGAGGGGCAGTTGGGAGCATATGATCCCTATTAAGACAAACCCTACATGACTATCAGGTTTAGGATTTTTCCCTTTTAATATTTATTTATAGGATTTAATTTTGGAATTTAATTGTGCATGTTAGTGTGTTTTCAGTAACGTATGCATAAATTCATAAAATATACAAATTGCATAAGAATTTAGGATTTAATTTCATGTTTTTTATAGTTAATTGGTGATTAGGTTTATTTTTGAAAATACAAAAATCAAAAAAAAATTAATTAGTATTTCCGGCATTTTAATTGGTGTTTTGTGTGTTTTAAATTTGTTGCATTTTATTTTTATGATTGTATAAATAGGTAGTTAGTAAGTAGATTTGAGTTAATTACGAGTTTTTAAATACAATTAGGAATTATATTAAATAAAAAACAAAACAAGAAGAAAACACAAAACAAAATAAAAATATATAACCACCCAGGCTAGCCACAATTGGGCCAGACCTGGGTGGCCCAAATCCTTTCTATCCTGTAAAACACCCATGCCCAACCCAATAAGAGGTTCTCTGACCAAGTCCACATCATATGCTCCCAAACGACACCATTTTGAGGGCCATTCATCTCAACCATCGATCACAGGCCATCCAACGGCCCTAAAACCCTACCCAAAATCACATATATATGTCCAAATCCCTCTATACACTCAGAGACCAAACAAACCATCTTCCTCATCCAAATACTCCCGGTGTATCACCACCCCTCCTCCGCCATGAGACCGCGATTGACCACCTAGCAACCACCCTAATGCCGCCGCCGAAAATCGCCTCACAGCGGCGGCCAATCACCAAACCACCCCAAATTTACACCACCAGACCACCTTGACCCCCTATTTCCCTTCCCCTGGTCAGGTTCCTTCGAAGAAGTCCCATCTTCTCGATATTCAAAATAATTATGCCGGCACCACCTTTTCCGGCCACCCAACCCCAAACCAACCGAAGTAACACCCCGAACCACCGACCCTCCCCCTTTCCAACTATCCAAGCCATATCCTTTAAATCCCAACATACCGGCTCAAATATTAAATCTAAACTAACCCTAAGTCCTGAAACTCACCGCAATCCGGCCAAATTGGCCTCGAGTGACCTTCTTATGTCCCTCTCCCCAACCATACCACCCAAAACCCTCGAACCCCACCGATTACAAAGAAAAATCAAATCTGAGACCTTACTTGGTCTTAGAATCAACAAACCCCATTCTAAACCCTTTGGACCTCTCCAATGCCCGTAAAAAAATGCCTTAGAGGTGACAGACCTCTCAAAAGGGGCCGAAGAGACGTTGGAACTGGAAAAGTTCAAGCTAGGGTGGCATGCAAAAGCTAAGTGTCCTTTTTAATTCTTGTTGATGTTTGTATCTTGTGTCTTGTACATATTTCTTGTCTCAATTACTTGGTTTTCTTTGAATTTTATTTGTTTTCTGTATTTTATCTTAAAATAGTCATTCCTACTATTTTCCTTTAGTCTTATTGATCTTATGAGTAGTATGATCTTGAGCTCATTCTTGTTCCACTGAGTTTTGTTTGTTCATCACTGAAAGTCCTGAAATACTCATCTTTGCTCATCTTGTCTGCTTTGTACCATGCTTGAAATTCTGGGTAGGTTTCTTTTAGAATATTATACCTATCATGGTTCTTGCCTAGTTTGCATTTGTTAAAGCTATGTTTGTGTGAATATGTTAATTTCTGATGTTTGTCTTGTTCTCGTATAGCCTGAGTATTTAATCTCCTTACTTGCTTCTAAGTTTTACTGAGTGTTCTAATTTGGTCATTTTTATAAGTCTTGCATTAATTAATTGTTTCCCTTCTCTATTCGTTTTGATTCATTTGATTCTGAGATAAAAACATATTCATATGGTCCTGATGTTGTGATAATTGTTTCCACCCTTTGTTACTAAGTAGTCCATATCAATTGTTTGTTTGAATCCATAAAGTGCATTGTTTAATCCTTAAATTCTTTGAGTAAGCACTTCTACATAATTGAGTCTGTAGATTAGATTCAGATTTTTACCCATAACCTGAAGGCAATAAACTAGCGTCAAATTTGTCCAAATAATTAAAAACCAAGGTTAAAAAAACTTAGGTCACTAATTAGGAAAAGGGATAGGGGTGCAAAGGGTATTTGAATACAAGGAATCTTGTAACCACTCCTAGAACATTCTATTGAGGGGTTTAGGCATAATTTCTGCCTCAAACTTGAGGCACAAGCCAGAAAAATAAGGACTGTTTGGGTAAAATTAAAAATTAGGTAAGGGACTAAAAGGAAAACAAAGAAATGGGTGTTGTCCTAAGGCTTCAAATATAAAAGGGAAACCATCTGAACATTTCAAGAAAAAGAAGGAGGAGATAGGCTCGAACTTTGATATTTTCGAGCAGATTATTTTTTGAAGCTTTTTGTGAGTTAATATATATATATATACATATATATATAAATATATAATATGCTCTCCTATATTATTCAGAAATTCTTAGTGTTGTTCTATTCCTGTTGAATTTTTGCTTTTCTCCAAACCTTCCTGAATCACTGGGTGTTTATTGGCTGATTGGCTTTGCTTGCCTACTACTTGCTTCATTACTCATTGGATTTCTTTCCTTTTGGAATTGCAGGTACCATTCCTTACTCAAATTCTGAAACTACAGCCATGTATATTCAAGCTTCTAGCTGATCATGAAGTTAATACATTTTGTTTCCCAATTCATACGATTATTGTCATTTATTTTCTGTTAGTACTATTGGCTTTGTATTAAACATCAACATCTACTAATTGTGGACTAATGCCAAGACTGTGCTTTTAATTTGTTGTAATTCTAGTACATTTAGAAATAGTCTGGCTAGATTTATTTAGTCTTTATCTTGAGTTACAATAAAGGTTTGACAACTGAATTTGTATACTATGAGTGGTGAGTATCCCAAATTGTTCTCTTCAAATATTGAGACTGAAATCTGATATGAAATCCTTCTCTGCATCTTCCTTATTCTAATACTTTTGGTATATTTTGTAATAATCCCGTGTATAATTTGATGACTATGATGTAATCGGAAGAAAAGATGACTATTATTCCCTTGTAATGGACTCATTGGCCCAATGCTTCTGGGCCCAATTGGGAAGCCCAATTGCTGACAGGTGTGGTATAAAAATGCACATTCCTGGGCTGGCTAAAATGAAGCCCAAATCAGCCATGAATGAGGCTAAAATGCAAATACTGAATTTCCCAGTGTGTTACTCATATATAAATTAATAAGACACTTCTAGATACAAGAATAATAGGAATTTAGTATGCATTAGGATGTCCTTATAAAAACTAAGGTGAGCCACGTTAAATCTAATCAAACACCATACGAGGCTCTTTAACTTAATAAAATACATAGAGATCCAGAGGTTCCGTTTAGCGAATTTCACGGCCTTCCACGAATTATAAAGACGTAGTTGCTATAGGCACGAATTTATTAATAAAAATACCTTCCTAAACTCGGGTGCGCATTTATGTGACCCAAATCCAAATATCAATGGAATTGAAATATGTCTGCAATCTTTTGCGCATTTGTGTGACATGATTCGCGATGTGTTTTAACGACATTGCAAATTTCCTAAAAATATATATTAAAAGCGGTTAATAATTTAAAATTACGTTATAGGTTTCAACATGCATAATCAATCATATTTCATAGCCACTTATAATAGTTTAAGCGACCGTGCTAGAACCACGGGATTCGAGGGTGCCAAACACCTTCGCTCGGGTCAACAGAATTCCTTAATCAAGAATTTCTTGTTCGCAGACTATAATTGGGACGTCCAAAAATTCCCTCGATTTGGGATTTCAAAATAAACCAGTGACTTGGGATACCAAAAGCAAAACCTATCCCAAGTGGCGACTCTTGAATAAATAATTAATCCCATTTCGAATATTGTCACTTTAATTGGAAAAACTACATTATATGTTTTATCCTTCAGGGTATTTGTGTAAGAGAAAAGGGAGGTGTGACAAAAGGTATTCATCACCTAAACCAAAAGGTTCCCGGACTTCTACCAAAAAGACTTCCTCTGATCTCATATCTGCTGAGTCCTTGTTGGCTAAAAGAACTAGGTCAGCTGGGAAAAGAAAACAAAAGAAGATTATTGAAGAAGAAGAGGAAGATTGGAGTGGAGAAAAAAAGGAGGAGGAATCTGAAAAGGAACATGATAGATTTGTCATATTTGGCAGTAGAAAGATCTTGAAAGGGAGAATTTCGAAAGACCTGGGGGAGCTATGTATGAAAGGATTGGTTGATGCTCTGAATGCAAAAGGGTGGAAGGACATGGTTCTTCAACTAGATGGCAAACTGGCAAGAAAAGAGTTGATCATGTTTATGGCAAATGCCACAGTGGTAAATGGGGTTGTGGCTAGTCTGGTGAGAGGAGTCAAGGTACAAGTTGATGCTCCTAAATTGGGTGAGATTCTGGAAATTCCCTGTACAGGATATGATGATTATAAAAGGCAAAAGGTGGCCTTGCCTGGACTCTCTTCCTAATGTGCTCCAAATCACCAGAAATTTCTGTGATTCTGCAACTCCTGAAGAAGTGCCTGAAGCTCGATTTGTACAAAAAACGTGAAATGAGGGCTGAGCAAAAAGTGCTTTTTGAGTTTGTGAACAAATGTTTGCTGCGCATACATGAGAGAAGGCATACAGCCAACTACATGGACCTGGTTCTTCTAGAGTGTCTTGTTGAAAGAAAGCAAATTAACTGGCATGCGTTCATTGTAAAACTACTGGATAGAGTCATCAACGGCTAAGCTCATGCCACACCCTATGGGTTCCCATTGATTGTTGTTCTTTGAAAGCTACATGTACCATTGAGGAAATGGGAGATGGCATCTAGCAAATAGCACTTTGGTGGAAAGACTCTCATGGCCTGCGACTATCCAGTGAATGCCAAAGTCAGGGCTTTGGTCTTGGAGTGTGGAATAAAAGATGCTGAGATTGCCATACTGAAGGCTCGTGTTGTGGAATTGGAAGCTGAACGAGATGGACTTAGAGCTGAACTAGCAAAGGAATAGGAGAAGAGTGATGGAATGCTTCAAGATATGTTCAACCTTCTCCAAACCAATCCCTCTCGTACCTCAAAGCCCTAAAGCCAGTTTAACCTACCCCTTCAGTGACCCGGATTCGGGATTAATTTGTTATGCTTTTGCTCATGGTTGGATTTTAATTTTCTTTTTGTGATTTTTATTGTATAAACATCTCCAAATCAATGACAATGTGCTATGTTTCTCTTGTTTTATGCAACTTCTTATCCTAATAGTTGCATTCTTTGTCTTGTTGATTGTTGGTTATCGGAAACGTTTTTTCACTTGCACTTGCCTCACTAGCCATGAGTAATAACTAAAATCTGGATGTCATATAATACGCAACTTTTCTATGATTCTATAAGGGGGAAGAAGATTGTGCTTTAGTTAGTTTTTGTATTCTGATATAAAAGTGATATTTATAACCTGATTTATCTGGGTTCTTAATGATAAGTTAACTAGAACTGTGTGACCATGTGAAAATTAAGTTAAGTTCAACATATTCTCCGAGTAGTAAATGCATAGAGTTTGTCATCATCAAAAAGGGGCAATTTGTTGGCCCAAGTTCCGTAAAAGTTTCGAAGAATGACAAATGACCTCAGTGAAGGACTAGGTTCATCTTAGGAGACACAAGTGTTACTGCCTATGCACATGAGATGCACGTGAAGGATGGGATCAACCAGCCATATTTTATAAATATGCTCTGAACTGATCGAAAAGATTGCATAGGAGATTAGGAGAAAATGTCTCCTTATATGATGAGAACTATGTCCAGATCCAGGATAAGGAATTTGAGTTTGAATTGTTTTAGGACTCGAACTTGATAAAGGATCAACAATTCGAGTTTGTGTCAAACTCTGATTACTAACTCTATAAAAGTAATATTGTTCTCTTGTATAGGCACACACATATACAAAGAAGTTAGATCTAAATTGAGAGATAAAGAGCAAGACTAGTTTGCAAGCAATTTACTTGAGATCAAGTGTGCACGCCTGCAACTACTTGAAGGAGATTGAAGAACCAGCTCCATTGTGTTTTTCTTATTCTAGTTCTATTATAGTGGGTGATTTAAAATTTTACCTTTCCATCTTTCATAGAAGCAAATTGTATTAGGTACGTTGAGTATTCAAGTTAGAGTTAACTTGAAAGTGTCTCAGTGGTTGAGGTTGTATGCCACACTGGGATTAGAGTTAATCCTTAGGTTTGCAAGATTCTTGTAAATGCTGTTTTGGCTCATTAAGTTTAGTGGTTGTTTGGTAAAAATCCTATTGAGAAGTAGGTCGTGGTCTTTTCACCTTTGAGCTAGGTGTTTTTCACGTAAAAACTCTTGTGTTCTTTATATTATGCACTCTTAATTCCGCAACCAGTTATAGTTAGTACACCCCCTCCTCTTGTGTGGTATTTACGTTTGGAACAACGAGGGCAACGCATGCTTCAGAAACCTAAGACTTTTGAGTTGGAGAGCACTTTGATCGTTTTGACTGGATACCTGCACTCAAATGTAGAATGTGCCTGTGATGTTTCGACCCTAATATGTTTAAGTCGCTCATGATGAGGACGTGGTAGGGTTCCATGCTTTGTTTAGTTGGGAGAAGCCGAGAGTATAGCTTGCTATTACTATTTTATTGTTTGATAATCCTTTCGCTCCTTCCAGGGTGGAGATACTCATGTTTCGAGCTACGCCGACCATATTGACTGGTATGACAGTTTCCACTTTCGTAGTTTGTACACCCAGTTGGGTCCGTTCGGAACTCCTGAAGGCGGGAAAATTTTGATTAGATATTCTGAGTTGATCTATCCTTTTTGACTTGATAATATTGGCCAAGCTACTTGGATCTACAAGCATATGTGTGATTCAAAATACGTTTATAATAAATGAAGTTGTAAGCATGCCATAGCGAAGCCGAGACAGGACCTCGGGTTGGCCTTTCTCTATTGAGGAATATTTTTGCTTTCCTGGCCGGGGAACCTTCATGAGGGTTAAAAATGAAAAGGGAGATGATTATACCTTAGCGTGGGATGCGTCGTCATTGTTCTGAGGTCTTATATGTCCTTGTCGCTTGTAATGCGAACGCGTTATAGTCCTTCACTGTGTTTAATTGAGCTTATCCGATGATGGAGTTTTCTTGCCCTTTGGTTCTTTCGACAGTGGAGATATTGGTGTCAGTGCCATGTCGTGCACTGCAAACATTTCTCTTGCCGCGTGTTGTTCCTCGTAGGCAGTTTGGATCCCGTTCTTTCTTGGGAATTTTATCATTTGGTTGAGGGTGGATGGCATTGCTCTCATGCAGTACATCTACGATCGTCCGAACAAGGCGTTGTACCTCATGTCTCCTTCAATAACATGAAATTTGACGTTTTAAGTCATGTCAGCCACGCTGACTGGGAGGGTGATTTCTCCTTTCAACATTTTGTTTGTCATGTTGAATCCGTTGAGGTTTCGAGAGGTAGGCAAGATTTGGTTAAGCAGTCCGAGCAGCTCTATTATATCTCATGTTTTCATACGTGAGAGTTTGTCGTAAGCCAATTGATGTAAGCTCTGAAATGAGATCATTTTTGAAAGTACATAATGTAAGATTAATCTAGTTATATTGGAGGATACAAATGTTTTAGATCATGAATATCATGTACCAAAAGGGTTGGAAATCTTAGACGCAAAACGAATAGAAGAAAATAAGTTTCGTTGAAAATCGACAAGCTTGGAATGTTATAGCATGTACTTCGGGGTAATACTAGGGTTCTTAAAATGATAAGGAGGTTATTTTATGAGTTCTTTTAGTCGTATGATATTCATTTTCTACATTTTGAAGGCAGGCAAGCAAGTTGTGGAACAAGAGTTGGCTAAGGTCATCACAAGTTACATTCATAAATTTGCTGAAATTAAGGTCAAATGTACATAAGCTTTTCTCCCAATATATTTGTAATAAAGGAATGATCTATATACCAAATAGAAGATCTACGAGTCTAGTTATAACTCATTAAACTGTTCATCAATACTACATCGAAGTAGAAAGATATTCGCGTTTTCGCAAGACCGCGCAAGCAGCTCCAAATGGGACCCACTTAGCCGGTGGTCGACCTAATTCACTTTATAAACGATTTGGACGCCTATTTTTCACATATTGTGAATTCAAATTCGTCTCCAAACTTCTCCTAACCCTTCAAAACAGATTAAACGAGGGTTTGAAGTGATTCCAAAGTGATTACACCATATTTCCACATCAAAACCTGGTCCTAGTGAAGAACAACACCTCTATGAGGTTGTGTTATCATTGAGGATTGTTGTGGGCTGTTTTTGGATGAAATTCCATTTTTTTTCTGTTTTCTAAGGTGAGTATAGCAGCTTACTAATTGTTCTTAAGTTTTCTTGTATGTTGGTTAAGTTGTTAGGATGATAAACTACAAGATAATACTTGGATTAGCTTAAGTTACTTCTATGGTGTTGTATTGCCATTGAGGGTTATTGTAATCTGAACATAACATAGATTTTGACTTGAAGTTACTGTAGGAGGTAGGTATATTGTTTTCTTGAGTGTGCCTAAGGTTATATTGAATTTGATTAAGTTAAATGAATGGAGTAGAAATGAACTAGTGAATAAAGTTACTGATTGAAGATAGTTGGAGTTGTGGATTGTTTCCTTTGTGGTAAATATATGGTATAATGATGGAATCATTGATTAATTGTATATGGCATTGATGGAGGCCCTTGTTACAAGGGATATGCTACCCAAATATACGTAAACCAGCTACTAGTTTAAGTTATAGACTTAGCCTTTACTCAACACTGAATTTGAATCTCCTTATGCTATGATAGATCGAGTTGACTCTTTTGAAGAGTTGCTTGGAAGGTATTAAGGACTCAATATGATTAAAGTGACATGAACATAAACAGTACGCCGATTCATATCGGATCTACTCCTAGAAACTAAGGCTGTCTATATTGTTATTTCCTTAGAAAGTTATTCCAATACAAGTGTGTATGATCTTTATATACTAGTAAGGTTCATATTGATGGTAGAGCTGTACATAATGTTCTTAAGTCACTCCAAAAGGTTTAGAACTTGATTCCATGAGTCGTGCATGCATTATGTATGAGTATCAATTTTACTTTACCAATCTGCGCTATAGTCAGCCGAGTACGTCACCTATTGTGCAACCACTGATCAATTGGGTTTACCGAGCGCCACATGGACTGGTAGGATTCTACCGAGCCTTATGATGGCCGGGTACGTTTTTACTGAGTCCTCTATGAGGCCGGACACGATATGATGATGACGATGATGCCAATAGAGGTAAATTTTTTTAAAAGTTTATATATATATATATATATATATATATATATATATATATATATATATATATATATATATAGGTATGTATCATGCATTTCATATCAGAAGCTCCCAGAGGCACTCAGATGTTACAAGTTGTATCTCCTATATCTCTCTTTACATTACTGCACTTGTTTATGCATTCCTACCTTACATACTCGATATTTCATTCGTACTGACATCGCTTTTTCATGGGGACACTGTGTTTCGTACCCGCAGGTCCTGATTCATAGGTTGACAGTCCTTCTGTTAGGCTAGCAGCTCAGCAAAGGTGTTAGTGCACTCTACTTGCTTCGGAGTTGCCTATTAGGTCAGTATGCTTTAGATAGATATTGAATAGTATGGCAGGGCCCTGTCCCGACCTTTACGCTTCTATATTAGGAAATATAGAAGCCTTGTCTAGTATAGTCTTGTTTATGGGTGTATTCTGCACCCCACTTATAAGTAGGACACTATAAGGCAGTAAGTGTAACGACCAAAGAGTCATCACCTGTGTTTTTAGTCATTCGTTGTTTTCGCGGCCTTCAAAACCTCATTTAAGGTCGCCTCGATATGCGTGTGTAGTCTAGGCGCGTGACTGGAAAAATTAAAATAAGATTTTTGTGTAAAAGCAATTGACGAATTTTGATGTTAGTATGATTAAAGTTGACTCTTGTCAACATTTTGGGCAAACGGATCTGGACCCATGATTTGGCGGTCTCGGAGGGTCCATAGAAAAATATGAGACTGGGGTGTACGCCCGAAATCGAATTTTGAGGCCCCAAGTACGAGAAATGAGTTTTTATTGATATTGTTTACTAAAAATAATTAAAGAAATTGGAAAATCGGATTGATTAAAAGATTGTGGTATCTGGCTCGTATGTTTGTTCTGATGCCCAGAACAAGTCTGACATGTGATATAAGCACTTTCTTTAAAGCTTAGTTAAAAAACGGACGTCATCTGACTTATTTCGGATTTAAGATGGAAAATTTGTGTTTCATGGAATAATTGAAAGAAATCTTAAGATTTGGGGCTTGATTCTATGTATATGATATTATTTTGGTGATTTGATCGCACGAGTTAGTCCGTATAATGCTTTTGAACTGGTGTGTGTGTTGGGTTTGGAGCCCCAAGGGCTCGGGTGAGTTTCGAGTTGGTTCCAGGAGGCTTTTGACTTAAACACCAGATGTTCTCACGCCATGGACGAGGCTGCAGGCTCCAGCACGACCGCGTCTAGCTTAGTGTAGCCGCGGTGGAAGCCGAACGGCCGCGGTCGTCCTCGTGCGGACCACGCTTCAATCTTCAGAGGACCAGTGTTCTTCCATCCCCCCTAGTGCGGTCGCGGTCATTTTATGCTGCCCGCATGGAAGCCACGTGGCTGCGGTCATATTTGTGCGTCTCGCATGGCCAGCTTCAGAAAGCCAGCAGGGTCATCCTTTCAACCAACGCGTCCGCGGTAATTTTTGTGTGGTCCGCGTTGGGCGAGTCCTGGAGTATAAATACACGGGATTTTCAGTTATTTTCTCACTTTTAAAAACCCAAAACATATGAGGCGATTTTTCAAGCAATTCTTCTTCTTCAAAACGTTTTGTAAGTGATTTCTAAACTATTTTCTTTACTCCTTAACATCTTTTAATATGATTTCAACTTCAATCAAAGATTTTAATGGGGAAATTAGGGAATTTCGGGTAGAACCTACGTTTTCTAAAATTGGGGGGTTTTGACCTTTATTCGAGGTCTAATTTCAAAATAAATCATAGATTTGAGTTCATCGGGGAATGGGTAAACGGGTTTTGGTTCAAACCTCGGGTTTTGACCATGCGGGCCTGGGGGTGTTTTTTGGAATTTTTGGGCAAAACTTTTGGAAGCCCATTTTTATGCATTAAAATTGTTTCACTTACCATTTGTTGATGTAATTAAGTAATTTGTGACTAGATTCGAGCGAATTGGTGAAGGAATCGAGGGGAGAAGCTGTAATTGAGGCTTGAGTGAGTTCAGGACATCGAGGTAAGTATTCGTCTTAATCCTAGCTTGAGTGATTAGGAGTTGAGTCATATTTGTTACTTGTTTGTGTTGTGTACGATGTATGGTTATGGTGACGAGTATCCATATGTTGGTGTCGAGCAAGACCGTAGGTCATAAATTGCTAGTTGTAAATTCTTATTTGATTCTATAAAGGCCTTGATTGATAAATCCTTGACACTGAGAACTAGTTTTTAACTGTGCCGAGAAGTACTTGAATAGGATTGGTTATAGCTGACTCTCCCTTGCCGGGATATTTTAATTGTTGTTATTGTATTCCCTCGCAGAGAATTTTTTACATTGTCTTGCTCTATTGGCGAGATATTTGAATTGTTGTTATTGTATTCCCTCATCGGGAAGTTTTTACATTGTCCTGCTCCCTTGCTAGGATTATTTTGTGTATTGTGTTGGAATGAAATAGGATCAGGTGGTACGCCTACCACAAGATATTGACGAAATGGGATCGGGTGGTACGCCTACCACAAGAAATTGATGAAATGGGATCGCGTAGTATGCCTACCACAAGATATTGATGAAATGGGATCTGGTGGTACACCTACCACGAAGATATTGAGAAATGGGATCGGGTTGCACGCTTGCAATGAGATGAGTTTTTAAATAGAAGTTGTTTTATATATATTTTTATTCGTGTTAGTAGCTTTATAGTGGGTTCTTTGTCCGTTCTGAGTATTTTGTTCATTTTGCTACCCTAGAGTATGTTTCCCCTCCCAGCTCACTTGTTATTTCCTGTTGTTTCCTTCGCCATATATATATGTACTTGTACTGATTTATTTGGAGTTTGGTCCTAGCCTCGTCACTACTTTGCTGAGGTTCGTCCAGGCACTTACCAGCACATGGGTCGATTTTGCTGATACAAACTCTGCACTCATGTGCATATATCGGAGAAGCTTTTGGGCAGCAACAGTAGATTGGGAGTAGACCTCCAGACCAGAGACACCGAGGTAGTCTTGCTGACGTCCACAGGCCCTGAGTCTCCTCTAACTTTATTTCAGGTTATTATCCTTGTACCGAAACAAACAGATTATGACTTCTTTCAGCCTATTATATGTTGTAAATTTTTTAAGTTCCTAAGTATTGTGACACCAAATCTTGGGTGGAGTTTTGTATAGGGATTCCGCAATTTCTTCTAGTTATTTCCATTCGATACTTTCATATTTATCATTAAGTGCTTCGTTCTTTATAAAGTTTATCGATGTTTTCTAAATGAGGTAATTCATAAATGGCTTCCCTAGCTCCTAATAATAGGCGCCATCAAAACTCCCGACGGTAGGAAATCCGGGTCATGACAAGTTTGTATCAGAGCCCTAGGTTACATTGGTCTCACAACTCATAGACAAACTTAGTAAAGTCTGGGGGATCGGTGCGGTGACATCGTTATTTATACCCCAGAGGCTAACTAGTTAGGAAAATTCCACATTTGTTCTTCCTTGTCGTGCGGTTTTGTTACTAAAATACTAATTGTATTTCCACTTTGTTGTTCGCAGATGGAGAGAACACGCGCTTCCTCTTCCTCCGATCATTAGTCCGAGCCCCAAGCAGCCCCCGCTAATGGTAGAGGGCGAAGCCGAGGCTGTGCAAGAGGCCGAGGTAGGGGCAAAGCCCAGCTCCGAGCAGCAGCACCAATGGCGGAGCCTCAAGTAGATTTCGATAAGGAGGCTCCGGCCCCAGCTCCAGCAGTTCCGAAAAGGGGTTCATAGCCACCCCAGTTCTTAGGACGCTCTAGTCCGGTTAGTGGATCTTATGGAGAGCATCACCCGGGCAGGGTTGCTTCTTGTAGCATCAGCCGTCTCTCAAGCTGGAGAAGGGGCCCAGACTCTTGCTACACGTATGTCAGAGCAGAGAGTTCCCCAAGTTTGGATTCCAGTGGTTCAGCCAGCTATGGCAGTTCAGCCGCGGGTAGTTGTTCAGACCACCGGTGGAGCGGCTATGTCCGCAGATGCTTTGTGGAGGTTGGATAGGTTCACCAAGCTCTTCACTTCTACCTTCAGCAGTGCACCTGCCGAGGACCCTGAGGATTATTTGGGTAGCTGCTACGAGGTTCTTGAAAAATGGGTATTATTGAGTCCAATGGAGTGGATTTTGTTGCATTTTGCGTAGCTGGATCCGCCAAGACTTGGTGGAGGTATTTCTGTTTAGCTAGACCAATAGGGTCTCCAGCCTCGACCTGGGAGGAGTTCACACACACGTTTCTGGAGAAGGTTCTCCCTGTCACACAGCATGGGGAATATCGGAGGCAGTTTGAGCGTCTCCATCAGGGGTCTATGTCAGTTACCGAGTACGAGACTAGGTTTATTGAGTTGGCTCACATGCTATTGTCATACTCCCCACTGAGAGAGAGATAGTGAGACGGTTTATTGATGGACTTATCCACCCTATTCGTCTCCAGATGGCCAGAGACGCAGAGAGTGATTTAACTTTTCTAGAGGAGGCCAACGTTGCCCGGAGGATTGAGATAGTATTGCCATAGGGGGTAGTCAAAGAAAAAATAAGATACCCCATCAGTCAGGCCGATTTAGTAGGGCCTCATCCGAGGGCATAGATTTATATGATAGGGTCCATCCTCCTAAACCCTTACAGTCACCACTCCAGGTTTCTCAGGGCACTTAGGCTGTCGTGGTTCTCAGCCGCATTTTTCCTATCAGTAGCCTTATAGTGCATCATCTGCACCTATCAGTGCATAGCCGCTCCAGAGTTTCCAGGGTCTCCAGTCCCAGCAACAAAGCACTTGTTTCACTTGTGGTGGCACGAGGCACATTGCTAGGTATTGTCCTCGAGCTTTGAGCAGTTCTTCACAGTAGGGTTCCCGTGGCAAGGTACAAGCACCAGATGCTCCGCAACCTACCCATCCAGCTAGAGGCGGGGTAGAGGAGCTAGAGGGGAGTAGAGGTCATAGAGGTGGAGCTCAAGCCGCCAGGGGTGGAGCCCAGCCAACAGCCAGTCGCCCTAGAGATGTGGTTCAGGGAAGTGGGGCATAACTCCGGTGTTATGATTTTTCGGCTAGGCCAGGGATAAATCTTCAGATGCAGTTATTACAGGCACTATTCTTGTTTGTGATAGAGATACCTTAGTGCTATTTGACCCTGGGTCTACGTATTCGTATGTGTCATCATATTTTGCACCCTGCTTGGTCATGCGTAGTGATGCTATGAGTATTTCTATTTATGTATCTACACCGGTGGGTGATTTTACAGTGGTAGACCGAGTTCATCGCTCCTGTGTTGTAATGTTTGAATGTATAGAGACCCGCATTGATTTGTTGTTGTTAGACATGGTCGACTTTGATGTCAAATTAGGGATGGATTGGTTTTCCCCGTATCATGCTATCTTGGATTGCCATGCCAAGACCGTGACCATAGCATTATGAGACTTGCCCCGTTGAGAGTGGAGCGGGACTCCTGGTCAATCCACTCGTAGTGTTATCTCATACATAAACGCTCGACGTATGGTCGAGAAGGGTGTTTAGCTTATTTGGATTATGTCTGTGATTCAGGTGCTGAAGTCCCCTCTATTGATTCTATTCCCGTTGTGCGGGAGTTTCCCGAGGTGTTCCCTTCAGACATGTGGGGTATGATGCCCGACAAGGATATCGACTTTTGTGTCGATCTGGCTTCGAGCACTCAGCCCATTTCCATTGCGTTGTACCGCATGGCCTCGCCAGAGTTGAAAGAGTTAAAGGACCAGTTGCAAGATTTGCTATAGAAGGGTTTCATTAGACCAAGCGTTTCACCGTGGGGCGCGCCGGTGTTATTTGTCAAGAAGAAGGACAAATCGATGAGGACGTGCATAGATCACCGGCAATTGAACAAGGTAACAATTAAGAAAAAGTATCCACTGTCGAGGGTTGACTATTTGTTTGACAAGCTTCAGGGTACAAGGATGTTTCCAAAGATAGACTTGAGATCTGGCTACCACCAGTTGCGTATTAAGGCATCTGATGTCCCTAAGACAGCTTTCCACACTTGGTACGGGCAATATGAGTTCCTAGTCATGTCATTTGGGTTGACCAATGCCCCAGCCGCTTTCATGGAGTTATTGAACCAAGTGTTCAGACCATATTTGGACATGTTCGTGATAGTCTTTATTTATGATATCTTGGTGTACTCCCGCAGCCAGGAGGAGCACGAGCAACACCTCAGAGTGGTTTCTCAAACTCTAAAGGATAGCCAGTTATATGCTAAGTTCTCAAAGTGTGAGTTCTGGTTGAGTTCGGTTGCATTTCTAGGTCACGTTGTTTCGGCAGAGGGCATTCAAGTGGACCCAAAGAAGATTGAGGCGGTCAAGAACTGGCCTCGACCAGCTTCAGCTACAGAGATTCAGAGTTTCTTTGGGTTAGCAGGATACTACCGTTGGTTTGTGGAGGGGTTTTCATCTATTGCAGCATCGATGACCAGGTTGACCCAGAAGGGTGCTCAGTTCAGATGGTCAAACGAGGGTGAGGTGAGCTTTCGAAAGCTCAAGACAGCTCTGACTACAGCACCTGTATTGGTTTTGTCCACAGGTTCAGGGCCTTATGCAGTTTACTGTGATGCTTCCTGTATTAGGCTTGGTGCGGTATTGATGCATGATAGCAGAATCATTGCCTACGCTTCGAGGAAGTTGAAGGTCCACAAGAAGAATTATCTAGTTCATGATTTAGAGTTTGCAGCCATTGTTCATGCTTTGAAGATTTGGAGGCATTATCTATATGGTGTGACGTGTGAGGTGTACATGTATCAAAAAAGTCTTCAGTATCTATTCAAGTAGATGGAGTTGAATCTGAGGCAGAGAAGGTGGTTGGAGTTGCTAAAGGATTATGATGTCACTATCTTGTATCACCCGAGGAATGCCAATATAGTGGCCGACGCGTTGAGTCAGAATTCGGTCAGAATGGGTAGTCTTGCATATATTCAGGTCAGCCATATACCACTGGCTTTGGACGTTCAGGCCTTGGCCAATCGATTTGTGAGAATGGATATTTCTGAGCGTATCTGAGTGTTGGCTTGCACGGTCGCTCGTTCTTCATTGTTAGAGCGCATCTGTGAGCGACAGTTTGATGATCCATATTTGTGTGTCCTGAGAGACACGGTACAGCGTGGAGGTGCAAAGCAGGTGACCGTCGGAGGTGATGGTGTCTGAGATTTCAGGGGCAAGTTTGTGTGCCCAATGTTGATGGTATTAGAGAGTTGATCTTAGTGGCGGCCCACAGTTCTCGATATTCTATTCACCCGGGCACCGCGAAGATATATCAGGATCTGAGGCGGCACTATTGGTGGCGCAGAATGAAGAAAGATATTGTTGAATGTGTGACTCGATGTCTGAACTATCAGCAGGTTAAGTATGAGCATCAGAGGCCTGGTGGACTGTTAGAGGATTGAGCTTCCCAAGTGGAAGTGGGGAGGATTACTATGGATTTTGTTACAGGACTCCTTTTGACCCGGAAGAAGTTTGATACAGTTTGGGTAACTGTGGACAGACTGACCAAGTCAGCACATTTTGTTCTTGTTGCAGCCATTTATTCATCCGAGAGGTTAGTTTAGGTCTATATCAGATAGATTGTTCGGCTTCATCGGGTGCCGGTATCTATCCTTTTAGATCGTGGTACGCAGTTTACCTCGCACTTCTGGAGAGTCGTCCTGTGAGAGTTGGGCACCCAGGTGGAGTTGAGCACAGCATTCCATCCTCAAACGAACGGGCAGTCCGAGCGAACCATTCAGATATTGGAAGATATGTTTTGAGCTTGTCCTATTTATTTTGGTGGCTCGTGGGACCAGTTTTTGCCGTTAGCAGAGTTCGCCTACAACAACAGCTACCAGTCCAGCATCCAAATGGCTCCTTATGAGGTATTGTATGGTAGGTGATGTCGGTCCCCAGTTGGGTTGTTTGAGCCAGGAGAGGCTCAGCTATTGGGTACAGATATAGTTCAGGAGACCTTAGATAAGGACCAGACCATACATGATAGGTTTCGCGTGGCTCAGTCTAGGCAGAAGAGTTCTGCAAATCGCAGGGTTCGAGATGTAGCTTTCATGGTTAGTGAGCGATTATTGCTCCGAGTGTCACCTATGAAGGGCGTGATGAGATCGGGAGGAAGGGAAAGGTTAGCCCTAGGTTTATTGGCCCATTTGAGATTCTCGATCGTGTGGGAGAGGTGGCTTATAGACTTGCCCTGCCATCTTGTTTGTCACTCGTGCATCCAGTGTTTCATGTTTCTATGCTTCGGAAGTATCACGACGATCCATCCCACATGTTGGATTTCAACTCTGTCCAGTTGGACAAGTACCTGTCTTATGAGGAGGAGCCGGTGGCTATTTTAGAATGGCAGGTTCGACAGTTGAGATCAAAAACTTTTCCAACTGTGCGTGTCTAGTGGGAAGGGTCAGCCTCTTGAGGCATCGACCTTGGAGTCTGAGTCTGATATACGCAGCTAATATCCTCATTGTTTTCCCAACTCAGGTACTTATTTTTTTTGTCTGTTCAAGGACAAATAGTTGTTTTAGAGGTGGAGAATGCGACGACCCAAAGGGTCATCACCTGTATTTTTACTCATTCTGTGTTTTAGAGGCCTTGAAAACCTCATTTACGGTCACCTCGATCTGCGTGTGCAGTCCGAGCGCGTGACTGGAAAACTTAAAATAAGAATTTTGTGTAAAACCAAATTGATGAATTTAGATGTTAGTATGATTAAAGTTGACTCTGGTCAACATTTTGGGTAAATGGACCTGGACCCTTTATTTGGCGGTCTCGGAATGTCTGTACAAAAATATGGGACTGCGACATATGCACGAAATCGAATTCCAAGGCTCGAAGTCCGAGAAATGAATGTTTTTGTGATATTGTATCCTGAAAATAATGAAAGAAATTGGAAAATGAGATTGATTAAAAGACATTGGTATCGGGCTTTATTTTGGTTCCGATGCCCGGTACAAGTCTCATATGTGATATAAGCACTTTCGATAAAGTTCGGTTGAAAACAGACGTCATCTGGCGTATTTCGAACTTAAGACGGAAAATTTGTGTTTCATGGAAGAATTGAAAGAAATCTTAAGATTTGGGGCTTGATACTACATATATGATGTTATTTTGGCTATTTGATCGCACGAGGTAGTCCGTATAATGCTTTTGAAGTGGTATGTGTGTGGGGTTTGGAGCCCCGAGGGCTCGGAAGAGTATCAAGTTGTTTCTAAGAGGCATTAGACTTAAACACCAGATGTTCTCACTCTAGGGAAGAGGTTGCAGGCTCCAACGCGGCCGCGTCTGCCTTAGTGTGGCCCGCGGTTTGAGCCGCGTGGCAGCGTCTACCTTAGCGCGGCCCACGATGGAAGCCGGGCGGCCTCGGTGGAAGCCGCGTGGCCGCAGTGGTAGTCATGCAGCCGCGGTGGAAGCCGCACGGCCGCGGTGGAAACCACGCGACCAACGTGGAAGCTGCAGGGCCGCGGTGGAAGCCGCACGCCCGCAGTCATTCTCGCGCGGCCCGCGCTGCAATCTTTAGAGGACCAGTGTTCTTCAGTCCCCCCAGCATGGCCGCGGTCATTTTTATGTGGCCCGCGTAGAAGCAGCGGGGCCGCGGTCATATTTGTGTGGCCCGCGTGGCCAGTTTCAGAAAGCCAGCAAGGTCTTCCTTTCCACCAGCACGTCCGCATTCATTTTTGCGTGGTCCGCGTTGGACGAGTGCGAGAGTATAAATACACGACATTTAAATTATTTTCTCACTTTTCCAAAACCCAAAACATATGAGATGAATTTTTAACCAATTCTTCATCTTCAAAACGTTTGGTAACTGATTTCTAAACTCATTTCTTCACTCCTTAATATCTTTTAACATGATTTCAACTTCAATCAAAGATTTTAATGGGAAAATTAGGGAATTTCGGGTAGAACCTAGGTTTTTTACAATTGGGGGTTTTGGACCTTAATTTGAGGTCTGATTTCTAAATAAATCATAGATTTGACTTCATGGGGGAATGGGTAAACGAGTTTTGGTTCGAACCTTGGGTTTTGACCATGCGAGCCCGGGGGCATTTTTGGAAATTTTGGGAAAAACTTTTGGAAACCTATTTTTATGCATTCAAATTGTTTCACTTAGTATTTGATGATGTATTTAAGTAATTTGTGACTAGATTCGAGTGAATCGGTGAAAGAATCGAGGGGTAAAGCTTTTTTTTTGGGCATCCACTAGGCAATCGCCTAGGGTTAGATTTCATTAATAATAATAAAAGAAAATTACAACAAATAGGAAAAATAAAATAAGGGGAAGTAGCACCGGTATTGTTACCCATATAACAACAAACGACCTAAACCTTACCTTGTTAATCCTATTGAGGCCAAAAAAACCTCAAGATCACTCAAGCATGCAAAAATAAAGAAGTAGCAAGGACTAACAAAATATGATCATCACGGAGTTTATAAATGCTCTGTGATTATATTACATTTTTGACAATATTGCTTCAAAATTCATGCTTTGTCCTCGATCGATTGGATTTTGTAGGGATTGTTTGATTACCCTGTTTTTGTTTTGCATTTCTCATTGGGGGTCTTCTTATGTTTGCTACTTCAAGCACCCTGCTGTACCAACTTCTATCCCTTTCACGAGACTTCTTACTTGTTTTACTATGCATTGGTGACAAATCACCTTTTCTTGACGCCTCTACCCGGCATTGCGTTAAGATATTATCTTCTTTCCCTTCTTCATATATATGTCTTCCTGTTCTCACATCCATAAGTTTTCTGTCAAGTAGAATGATAACTGAAGCTGTTGATATGAGTTGGTTCTGCCCCGACTTTGAAAATGGTACATTCTGATTCTGGGTAGATGTTGGCAGTGTTGTTGCTCTTCGATTAGCAACTGATGTTTCACCTGATTTTGTAGTACTTCTTGGGATAAATACTGGAGCATTATGGTTCAAGTTGTTGTTTGTGTTTGTTACAGGTTGTAGAATTGCTGGACAGTTGACTGTCGTTAACTTCCTTTGAAATTTTGGCTTGAACTGAACCTCAATCTCCTCTCCAATACTGCCATCATCAGACTCTTGGTCGTCTTCTGAAGATGAAAAACCTGCCAGTCCTTCTCCCCAACCCTCATCATCATCGTACTCTCGTTGGTCTCTCCACAATTTTGATTTAATGACCATGTCCCTCATCGAAATGTTTGGAAAAATATGAGCCTTGGACATGTGCAAGTTCTATCCAGTGATTATTTCATCCTCAACATTGATCTTGGTAAGTGCATCAAATGGGTTTGAAATTTTATGAATAGCTGGACTCTTATCTGTGATGTGTATTTTGTTTTTGAATTTTGGAGTTAATTTTCTGTTGGACATCAATGAGAAGTTATTTGCATTATGTTGAGCAGCTTCAACTGTTTGTTGAATAGCATCAGTATGCTGTGAATCCAAACCATGTTGAGATAAGGCTTTGTTAGAGACTGCAGCTGCTGAATCTGTCAAAGAAATCTCAGTGCTTTGTATAGCTATATCATGTCGAGTTGTGTTCTGTATAAACTCATTGTCTGTGATACTTGCTGTTATTTGAATCACAGAAGCATGAAATAGAAATTGCATCATGTGATTCATTATCTTCCGACCTGTTGGAACTTTTATTATCATTTGCAGCAGCATCTTTTTTGGTATGTTTTGAATAAACCAAAACTGATTCTTTATTCAGTTCTAAACAAAGATGTTGTCCGGAGTTTCTTGAAGCATCCAGTACATTTGTAACTGTCGATTTTTCCCCTGGTTATGCTGACAAAAGAGTATGATGTGTAGCAGATGTGACTTTATCTGATGCCTCCAAATTATTTCCATTTGCTTAACCAAACATAGTAGTGTTTTGATTGTTATTATTCTGCATTATCTGCTTCTGCTCGATCAGCTTCTGGTTTTTGGTAGTATTCTGCAATATATGTTGCTGCTCGCTTTGCATCTCTTCATGTCTTTTTGTATTGTCAGGTTCTGGTATATTAGAAGGATCAGTAGGTTGCAGATTTCATACCATCTTTTCAGTTAGAAGAGAAGAAGGCACATTCAGTGAAACAGTAGATTGCATTTTACAAAACTGGGCAGAATCACCCTTTGGCCTTGAGAGAGTGATTGCCAGTGTATCTTTTGATTGAGCTGCATCAACAAGGTGCTCTCTGGCCTCTCTTCCTAGTTGCGGCACATTGCAGCATTGATTCTGACCTTTGTGAATATCCTCTGAGTTGGAATGGTCAGAAGTAACCAAAACTGCTGATGAATTCAGATTTAATGCCTCCCCCTCAAAAACAAGCAGTTGCCCAGCCTGTGAACTAGAAATATTGTATGCATTATTGTTACCATTCTGGTATATCTGCTGCTACTAAATCAGTATCTCTTCAGGTCTATTTTTAGTGACAGATTCTGGTACATTAGAAGGATGACTAGGTTGCAAAATTGATACCATCATTTCAGTTACACCAGTTGAAGGAAAATTCAATGGAACAATGTATTGAATTTTAGTAAAATTGGCAGAATCACCATTTGGCCTTGGGATAGTGTCTGCAAGTGCAACATTCAATTGTGCTGCTTCAACACAGTACTTTCTGGCCTCACTTCCTATCTGCGTGACATTGCAACATTGATTCTATCCTTTGTGAATATCTTTTGTTTTGGTATGCTCAGAAGGAACCACAACTGATGATGAATTCAGATTTAAAGCCTCACCCTCAAAAACAATCAGCTACCCAGCCTGGACACTAGAAGACATACTCTCTTCAGTAGACTGCATTGGCCCAGAAGTAGGCACATTTGATCGTGCATAGATAGTAGAAGCAGGTACATCTCTAGAAGGCTTAGGAGTTCCTTTATCCAACTTCAAAACCTCCTCTATAGAGGGAACTGGAGCTGCTGTATGTGGCGCATTTGATGCTCCAGTAACAACAGCACTCCTAGACATTTCATGTTGCGCATCATCATCCCTATCATTCAGAGAAAGTTGTATAGGCTTCAACTCAGCAGTCATTTTCGTATCATCCTTTACCATACCATTTTGAGTAGCACAATCAATTGGAGCAACAACATCCTTGACGCCTGCATTATTTTTCACAGTCACTCCTTCTGCACTTTGAACAGTCTGCTGTGAGACATTTGTTAATTGAACTCCAAAATTACCATCTTTTCTTGTGAATCCTTAACTCCTAGTCCAGCTCTTTTAGCATTTAGATAGTCCCTTGCATCCCCTTGTAGTTTGTCTAAATCTTCGACCTAACGACCAGGCAGATCACTGTCCAAATTTGTCTCTGCCAGCACCTCTGCTGCAGCTTTTTCTTTTTTAATTCTACAGGCGTTGTCATCGTGACCTTGATGCTTGCAATAAGCACAAAACTTAGGCAGGTTGTCGAACACTATTTTTATGATGTATTTCGATAGATTTACCTGAAACACTATCTAATATATGCAGCTTGACCTTTTTAGGATGTATATGCAAAAGATCAACTATAACCTTAACTCTTGCCGCGCTATGTCTCGATCTATCCTAAGTTACCATATCCACAGCCAGAGGTTTTCCCACAGCTGAGGCTATAGGCAATAACGACCTCTTGGCAAAAACATTTAGTGGAAGACCTGGAAGAGAAATCCACACGACTGCCATCGATGTCTCCTCCTTCGGATTGAATTCTAAAGACCAACTGACGAAATATCCATCACCTTTGGATTTCAGGTATCCAGTCGAATTTGAAAGGAAATGAATATAATCATTGTAGAGATCTAACCTGATTAAAAGATGACGGAAATCCAAATGTCCAATGTTACAAACACCTTGAATATCAAATTGCGACGAAAAAATTCTTCGCACTTCTGATAGATCAGGTCTGCCATAAGAAAATTTAATAAAGATTGCCTGATGCAATCCTTCTTCCCTAATGAAGTTGTTAACCTCTTCCTTAGTGAATTGAATTACAGGTTCACCATGGTTGACTGTATTTGAGGCTTGAGTGAGTTCGAGAAATCAAGGTAAGTGTTCGGGTTAATACTAGCTTGAAGGATTAGGAGTTGAGTCATATTTGTTACATGTTTGTGTTGTGTACGATGTATGGGTATGGTGAAGAATATCCATATGTTGGTGTCGAGAAAGACCGTGGGTCTTAAATTGTTAGCTGTAAATTCTTAATTGATACGATAAAGGCCTTGATTGATGAATCCTTGACATTGAGCACTGGTTTTTAATTGTGCCGAGAAGGACTTGAATAGGATTGTTTATAGTTGACTCTCCCTTGCCGAGATATTTGAACTGTGGTTATTGTATTCCCTCGCCGAGAAGTTTTTACATTGTCTTGCTCCCTTGGCGGGATATTTGAATTGTTGTTATTGTATTCCCTCGCCGGGAAGTTTTTACATTGTCTTGCTCCCTTTCTAGGTTTATTTTGTGTATTTTGTTGTAATGAAATAGGATCGGGTGGTACGCCTACCACAAGATATTGATGAAATGGGATTGGGTGGTATGCCTACCACAAGATATTGAAGAAATGGGATCAGGTGGTACGCCTACAACAAGATAATGGTGAAATGGGATCGGGTGGTATGCCTACCACAAGATATTGATGAAATGGAACAAGGTGGTACGCCTACAACAAAGATATTGAGAAATGGGATCGGGTTGTTCACCTACCACAAGATATTGATGAAATGGGATCGGGTGGTACGCCTACAACGAACATATTGAGAAATGGAATCGAGTTGCGCGCCTGCAACGAGATGAGTTTTAAAATGGAAGTTGTTTTATATATATATTTATTTGTGTTAGTAGCTTTATAGTGGGTTCTTCATCCGTTCTGAGTATTTTGTTCATTTTGCTACACCAGAGTATGTTTTCCCTCCCCAGCTTACTTGTTATTTCCTGTTGTTTCCTTCACCATATATATTACGTACTTGTAATGGTTTATCTTGAGTCTGGTCCTAGCCTCGTCACTACTTCGCCGAGGTTAGGCCAGGCACATACAAGCACATAGGGTCTGTTGTTCCGATGCTACACTATGCACTCCTGTGCAAATATCGTAGCAGCTTTTGAGCAGCAGTAGTAGATTAGGAGTAGACCTCCAGACAAGAGACACCGAGGTAGTCTTGGTGACGTCCGCAGGCCCAGAGTCTCCCCTCTATTTATTTCAGTTTATTATTCTTGCACCAAAACAAACAGATTATGACTTCTTTCAGCCTATTATATGTTGTAAATCTTAGAAGTTCGTGAGTATTATGACACCAAATCTTGTGTGGAGTTTTGTATAGGGATTTCGTATTTCCTTCCAGTTATTTCCATTCGAGATTTCCATCTTTATCATTAAATGCTTCGTTCTTTATAATGTTTATTGATATTTGGTAAAGGAGGTAACTAATAAATGGCTTGCCTAGCTATTAATAGTAGGCGCCATCATGACTCCCGAAGGTCGGAAATCCGGGCCGTGACAGATAGATATGTCACTCTTTCTTCTTACTCTAGATCGTGTAGCAGAGGTCAGTTGTAAGAATTCAAACTCATGAATTTGACATTAGTCGTAAAAAATGATACTTACATCCACAAAGACCGTTGGTAAGATATTGCATCTCGATATGGAAGAGATAAGTCATATGAACTCGATTTTACATCATGCTTATGATGAGTAAATATAAGGTCTTTAGCATATCATGTGTGGACTAACACTTGTAAGCTTCACAAAAAGGAGCCTTAAAGAAAGGATATATATATATTCAAATATATGGTGAAAAGCTATGAGGGATTCGGAAGCTAGATACAAGTTTCAACAAGTAAAAGAAGTAAGGTGAAGAGGGGTACGAGGCATCCAATTAACAAAGATTAATCAATATTTTCAAATCATGATGAGAAATATAAGCATTTTGGTACCTTCATAAATGAAAATGGTACGTACAATTGGCCACACCCATCTTTTTTATATTCTATGGGAGCTAAAAGATATTATCTAAGAGAAAGATGGGATATCAGGATCAAATTGGAGTTTGAATAACCCAAAAAAGTTGTGGATGAGTTGTTATCATTAAGTAATATTTCCGAAGGATGGTGCAAATGTGGTAATAGATCTCCTTATAAGACACTCAGATGGTGAACACTAGAGTAGTACAATCAGATATGAATATTGGAATAATCAGAAATTTCAGAAGATAGGCAGTGGGATCCTAGAAGGGACAAATATTTACCTTAGTATGACTCTAGCCTCGAGTAAAAAAAAGTATATTAGGAATTCCAAAGAGCCGGCGAGATGAAGCTAGGGGAGCAAAAAGGGAAAGAACATTTTGCTGAAGTTTTCAGAATAAAGTGATAGACAAAAAATATATATTATCTGCAGAATAAGAAGAAAGTAAATGAAGCATCATGAGTAAGATGTGATATATGGGTGATAACAGTAAATCCAAATAAGACACGATGATAGAGTCTATAGAAAAGTGAAGGAAAATACAAGAGGTGACAAGCCTTGAGTCAATAATAGAATAGACCCTAGAGGAAAGGTTAGACCCTAGAGTAACAAAAATCAGTATGGGCTGGTGAACAAGATAAAACCGGACATGAATAAGGGACCGAAGGATTTGACAATGGTTGACATCGTGAGAATTTTAAAGATCATGTTCCAACAATAATAGAATAGACAACAAACAAATAACGTTGAAAGGCCATTTACAAAGTCTCTTACCTAATGCAAGCACTCTGAGCAGAGTTAATCTTAAGGGACTAAGTGTGCTAGTTACAGTAGGTGTCACCTTCGTGCGTAAGAAATTTAGTTATCACTAGTACAGAAGGTTACCATATGGTTATTAAGGTTCATTGATAGTGTGAAAAGATGCCAAAGATGAAGAGGTAAAACAACTATAGGTAGATCGCCGTAGTACAAAATCTTAGTACTCCAGTAAAGGGGGGAATATGGCGTGATATGGTATTCAGTCGGATTTAAGCGGTTCAGTTAACTATGGAATGGTAAATGAAGCATGTGGTAAAAAGGAGAAAGGCATGATGTTGCATTTATTCAGTTCCTACAGATATGTTGCGACTCCACAACATTATGCAAGCACAACTCTAGGGAGAGGAATTAAAAGTTTTCGGCCAGGATGTTATTGATAAATAAGTGTGAATGGACACTTGATTCATCAAGAGCTATTGGAGAGAGATAAGTTATGGCAAGACAAGAGGTCACCAATAAATCAATAAATCATGCAAGATAAATGTAGTGAATTGTAACATAGTGAATTCAGTCTCGCAGATACGAGATCACAATCATTTGAAAAAAAAATTAGATAGGATTTGAGGCAGTTAAAGGTACCATTTAAGGTTTATGATAATAAAAGAGAGTGCCACTAAGGAGACAATAAAAATTTGAGCTTAGAAGTAACCCTACTAGCACAAAGGCATAAAGTTATGTAACTAAGGTTTTTAATAGGCGAGTAAGAATAACAAAAATTTATTTTGGATGTACGAAATAACAAGCTCGCAACTTTATAGGAGCCAAAAGGTCTCCCTAAGTAATATAACGAAAGATTAGCTGAGGAATAAGGAAGAAGGTTTCCACCTAAGCATAAAGAGCTAAAGAGTAAATGATCGCGTAACAACAGTATCACTAAAATATTGTATGCACTCCATAAGAAAGTGGCACCTATCATGGCTAATGAATGGAAATAAAATAAGTCATCAGAGGTGATGTTTGAGATCATATGAGGTACAGAAAATTATAGTATTCGTGGGCAATAAGTCAAGCCAAGCATTCATGCAACAAGTGATAGAACGACCAGGAAAAGTAATTGCTTACATTAAAGGACAACTGAGAAGGCACAAAAGGAAATTTATGGTGCTAGCAAGTTAAAGGAAGGTTGTGAGTAGTATAAATAGATAGGTGTAGGTCGTAAGGTAAGGTTTCTAGAGCAAAAAGGTTTTAGATAGATAGGAGTAAGGATATGAAAAGGTGAGTGAGGAGGTAATGAGAATATGTACATACTCGGGATTAAACCCATCAAAAGAAAGTTGATGGCATCCGTAAGTTATTGAAAGCTCGGTACAGCCTGAACGAACTCAAAAGAGTCTAAGACTAGGTGCATTTAGAAGAGATGGAATGTTGCCCTAAAAGTAGAATAAAGGTGAAATTATGACAGATAAGAGGATGACATTTAGGCTTTTGATTGAGTAACGATTTAACGAGAAAGGGATTTCATTAATTGCACGGGATTAGAATACCCCCATAATATCAATACGGTTGGGATGAAATGAAATATGGTTATTGAAAGGTAGTATCCATAGATGGATCAGTAAAAATCACTTCAGGTGTTCCCAGATTAGATGTGAGCCCTAACGATAGTGTATTACGTAAGAGGTTGCAAGTTATCAGTGATTGATTATGGATCAACAATAAGATGAACAAACAATTGATGGGTACAAGTTCGAAATATAAGATGAGATTTGTTTGTTATTCGTAAGATCAATAATAATGAGGAAGCACTAAATAACTTAGATTTATACATATAGGATAAGCAGCGAGAGAGTAACCTGAAGTTGGGTAGCAAACCTCTGTAATAATTAATCGAAGTAAGTTTTATGGTATAGTATAACCTACCTAGATGTAGTAATTCCATAATGATAGATATACAAAGATATGAAACAAATGCAATAATCTTAAGTTCGATAAACTACCAAGCCAAAGACATCAGTACACCTATAGATGCCTAGAGAGACAACTTGTCATAATTCTCTATATGTTCATAAAGTGAGCCTTAGAGATTGGCTAAAAGATGGAGGAAAAGAGGAAGGATAGTTTCTAGACACTCATAAGACAACACAGCCATACATACTGCATGACATAAACTAGCAAATGTTACGATATTGGAATAATACCAACCACATGTCATGCCATGAGAAAAAGGCCTAAAAGGGAGAATGCCCAAACGTTTGAATTTATTCACAAAACTGTTGCTTAGATGGCAATGTGAGCATTAAAGTTTTCGTAAGAGCTATAGTTTATGAAACTGATAAGCGCATCAATCAACATTCGAGGACGAATATTCCAAAGGGGGGAATGATGTTACATCCCATGTTTTCGTACGTGAGAGTACGCCGTATGCAAATTGATGTAAGATCACAAATGCGATCATATTTTAAAGTACAAAATGTAAGTTTCATATTTTTATCTTAGAGGTTACAAATTTTTAAGATCATGAATAACACGTACCAAAAGGGTTGGAAAGCTTAGACGCTAAACGAATAGAAGAAAATAAGTTTTGTCAAAAGTCGACAAGTTTGGAATGTCATAACATTTACTTTGGGGTAATAATAGGGTTCTTAAAATGATAAGAAGGTTATTATATGAGTTATTTTAGTCGTATGATATTTGTTTTCTACATTTTGAAGGCAAGAAAGTTGTGGAACAAGAGTTAGCAAAGGTCATCACAAGTTACATTAATAAATTTGTTGAACATTAGGTCAAATGTAGATGAACTTTTCTCCCAATATACTTAGAATTAAGGGATGATCTGCATACCAAATTGAATATCTATGAGTCTAGTTTCTAACTTATTAAACCATTTATCAATATGACATTGGAGTAGAAAAATATTCGCTTTTTAGCGAGACCGAAGCAGCTCCAAATGGGACCCACTTAGGCGGTGGTCGACCTACTTCACTTTATAAACGATTTGGACGCCTATTTTTCACTTATTGTGAACTCATATTCGTCCCCAAACTCTCCTAAAACTTCAAAACATATTTCACGAGGGTTTGAAGTAATTCCAAAGTGATTACACCATATTTCAACATCAAAACCTAGTCCTAGTAAAGAACAACACCTCTTTGAGGTTGTGTTGTCATTGAGGATTGTTGTGGGATGTATTTTGATGTAATTCCAAGTTTTTGCGGCTGTCTAAGGTGAGTATAACATCTTACTAATTGTGATTAAGCTTGCTTGTATGTTGGTTAAGTTGTTAGGATGATAAACTACAAGATAATACTGGGATTAGCTTAAGTCACTTCTATGGTGTTGTATTTCTATTGAGGGTTATTTTGAGTATAACAGCATACTAATCGTGATTAAGCTTTCTTGTATGTTGGTTAAGTTGTTAGGATGATAAACTACAAGATAATACTGGGATTAGCTTAAGTCACTTCTATGGTGTTGTATTTCCATTGAGGGTTATTGTAAGCTGAATATAACTTGGATTTAGACTTGATATTACTGTATGAGGTATTTATTGTGTTCTTGCATGTGCCTAAGGTTATATTGATTTTGATTAAGTTAAATGGATGTAGTAGACATGAACTAGTGAATAAAGTTACTAATTAAAGATAGCTAGAGTTGTGGATTGTTTCCTTTGCTATATATATATGGTATAAGGATGGAATCATTGCTGAATGACTTCACTATCATGTTAATTTTACTTCTAAGTTAATGTTTGAGTCTATAAGGGGTATATGGGTTATACGGATTCCAATTGGAGCTTGTCGCTCGTCGTGAAGTAGTTGTGAGTTGTTGTTGTTATATGGTGTCTTGCTATTTACATTTATATGTTGATGGATTTCTCTGCTTGTTTTTATTGGTATATGGCATTGATGGAGGCCCTTGTTACAAGGAAGATGCTGCCCAAGTTTACGTAAACGAGCTACTAGTTCAAGTTATAGACCTAGCCTTTGCTCAGCACTGAATTTGAAGATCCTTATGCTATGATAGATTGAGTTAACTTGTTTGATGAGTTGTTTGGAAGGTATTAAGGACTCGACATGTCTAAGTTATGTTAAGGAACTTACTTCTTTCTTTTGGCATGATCTAAAGTGACATGAACATAAACGGTATGCTAATTCATAACGGATCTACTCCTAGAAACTAAGGTTGTCCATGTTGTTCTTTCCTTAGACAGTTATTCTAAACAAGTGTGTATGATCCTTAAATCCTACTAAGGTTCTAATAGATGGTAGGGATGTCCATAATGTTCTTAGGTCACTCAAAAAGGTTTACAACTTAATTTCATGAGTCGAGCATGCATAACAGATATGTATCTATTTTACTGTACCGAGTCGCGCTCTAGTCGGCGGGGTACGGCACCTATTATGCAATCACTGATCAATTGGCTTTATCGTGCTCCACGTGGACGGGTACAATTCTACCGAGCCTTATGTTGGTTGGGTACGTTTTGACTGAGTCCTCTACGAGACTAGATACAAAATGATGATGGTGATGGTGATGCCCATAGAGGCAAATATTTTAAAAAGTTTATGTATATATGTATTATGCATTTCATATCAAAAGCCCCAGAGGCACTCAGATGTTACAGGTTGTATCTCATATATCTCTCTTTACATTACTGCTCTTGTTTATGGTTTCCTTCCTTACATACTCGATACTTCATTCGTACTGATGTCCCTTTTGCTTGGGGACACTGCGTTTCATGACTTCAGGTCCCGACTGGTAGGTTGACAGTCCTTCTGTTAGGCTATCAGCTCAGCGAAGGTGTTGGCGCACTGCACTTGCTCCGTTGTTTCCTTTTTGGTCAGTATGCTTTGGATAGTTATTTATTAGTATGGTTGGGCCCTGTCCCGTCCTTTATGATTTGATGTTTTCTTAGAGGTTTGTAGATAGAGTTTAGGTATATGGATACTTGTATGGCCTTGCCGGCCTATGTTTTGAGCTACTAAAGGTTAGGTGGGCTTTATAGGCCCGTATGTCATAAATATACGTTTAAATATAATGTTAGGTCTTCATATGTTGAGTATCCCCTTATTTTTTTTATTGTTGTTATCCCATGATGTGTTTTCAGGCTCACTTACCCATTATAGTATGATAAGAAAGATACGATATGTTCGTGCTCGGTCGAGTAAGGCACCGGGTGCCCGTTGCGGCCCTTCGATTTGGGTCATGACAAGCTTGATAAATCTTGACCTGATAATGTTGGCAGAGAGTACACGTTTAATTTGAAATGTATTTACAAGGAAATAGATTACCAATATGTCATTGCAAGGTTAAGACAAGGTCTCAATGTCCTCATTGTTAGTACATAGCCCCGTGTTTGCTTTTCTCAGGTTATTGATAGTTTTGTCCTTCTCGTCAGGGGTTCCTGTGGGGAATCAATGCCTCCCAAGATCACATGGATGACATGATTTTACTTAATCATTTCGTTCTTCTTGACTTCCTCTCTTTCCAAAACTGATTTTTGGCTCGGTCACTTAGGGATGATTCGAGCCTTGTGATCATATCCTCTTGAACCAAAGCATCATCATGAGCTAGGTGGAGTTGGACCTCGAAGGCCAGGGCTGAGATCATGAATGCCCAGATCGGAGGAGCACTGAGCCGAACTAAGGATGATCAGAAGATGGTAATTTATTGAAGGGCGCTACCATTGCTCAAGCTGAGTTGAAGAGGATACTCTATTGTAGGGAGAGCATCAAAAAACATGCTTGTTGCAAGTCTTGAAGAAACATTCTCGAGGAGATCCACGGTAGGGGTTTTGTCCACTTGTAAAAGTTGATGCAAGTGAGAGCGGACAAGCGCGATACTTGGTTGCTTCTGTCTGGCGATGAGGAGAGTGAAGATAAGGCTGGTAGGCCACAGCTCTTATGAATAGGACGTAGATTTTTCCATTTTGTATGTAGCATTTTTAGAGCACGTTTGTGGATGGAGAATGAATCTTAAGAATTCATGAAGGTGACCTTAAGTAAGCAGTCTGGCTACTTCTTCTCGGAGCTGGTGGCAATCCTCGGTCCTGTTACCGTGCACGTCATGAAATTTGCACACTAAGTTGTGATTCTTTTGTTAAATTTCGAATTGTGCAGGCCTGGTCCACTTGGCATCCCAGATTTTATTAATGGTGAACTCGATGTCTGACAAATCGGTGTTAAAGTTGTATTATGATAAGCGCAGTGCCCCTATTGGCCCCATGTTTCTATCGGATCTGGATTTTTGTTAATGACTCACCTAAGATTCTTTCCCCGGTTTACCAACCGATTATTGCGAGTTGTATTGCGCCTTGGGGCATTTCTCTTGTCTTTGGTGTTTGGCTGATACCTTTCTTTGTTTGGTTTTGGCTCCTTTGTTAAGAACCTGCTTGGATACACTAAGCCTAAGGGGGCTCCCAGTTGATCATTCCTCGACCCTGATCCTTGACTAGTATCGGTTGTGGATGTTCGACCAGGTCACGGCGGGATACTCGATATCCTCTTTCAAATGCATTGTGGCCACTAAGCTTCGCTCATTCAGGCTTTGAGTGAAGGCCTGCACTGCCCAATCATCAGAGACCGGAGGCAGTTCCATCTGTTCCGTTTTGAAGCGAGGTACAAATTCCCGCAAATTCTCATTCTCCCTTTCTTTGATCTTGAACACAACAGATTTCCTCGTTGCTACTTTGATGGCGCCAGCATGTGCTTTTATGAAGGAGTCTGCCAGTATGTCAAATGAGTTTATGGAGTTGGGAGCTAGGTTGTTATACCACATCATGGCCCCCTTCCAGAGTGTCTCCCCCAACTTCTTTAGCAAGACGGACTCAATCTCGTTATCATTTATGTCACTGCCTTTCACTGTGTGCGTTTAGGCAGTAACATGCTCAATAGGCTCTGACGTCCAATTGTATTTTGGGAGTTCAGGCCTTTTTAACTTCTTTGGAATAGTATTCGATGCTTCATCAGGGAATAGCCTTTGCATGAACTTCTTAGAATCCACACCTTTCAGGACTAGAGGTGCGCTCGGGGTTTGGTCCACCCTGGAGTTGTAGGTCTCGACCTTTTTTTCGTTGGCTGCTATCATTTTATCGCCCTATTCGATCCTTTTAGTGAGGTCCTCAAGCATTTTTATAATGGTGGGATCGGCAATCGACCAATTATTGCTTGACCTCTCTGGTAATTGTTTGGCCGAGGAAGGTGTCCCCAGTACCACCATGCTAGGAGTCTTCTAGTGATTTTGTAGCCGAGCAATAGTCGGTTGTTATGCCTTCAACAATTAAAAAATAAAACGAAGGCTAACTTCTTGTTCTTTCCTTAGATTGGGTATTTTAGGCTTCCTGTTGGTCACCTTGGTGTGTGCTCCTGTCAGTGCAGGAGCTTATCTCGATGTATCGAGTGTCGCATGAGTATGCGTCTGCCGGAACTGGTCCTGGTGCATTCTCGAGAATTTGTGGTGGCTCACCAACACCTGGAACAGCCACACTATTCTCTCCATGGTTATCAATATTGTTGTTCACTAAATCAGACATTTCAACCTGAAACCAAAGATTTTAGACAAGAAAAAGTGTAAAAGATAACTTACGTTATGTGATGAAACCAGCAAGAAACAATCACTATTATTTTTAGCCCCACCATGGGCGCCAAGCTGTTTACCGTGAAAATGATAATGCAATTAAATTTGTTGATGGAACTCTGAAAATACGTGATCTATTTTTATACTAGTTGTAAAGCAGTTGATGTTATGCATATGAAGTCTAAGGACGAGATGCAAACTAAAACGGAGTCGTAATTGAACCAAGAGATAGTTGTTAAGGTCCTCGAGGTCGATTCCCGAGCTCGGGCTCGGGCTAATAGATGCGATAAATTAAAAGAGGTTCTTTATTGTCGATGAAGAGAAATAAATGAATAGCAAGTATGAAGATGATAAAATAGAGAAGCAATACTGAGAGAGTGTATTAGAGAAAACACACACACACACACACACACACAGAGAGAGTTATCATATATTTCATGTGGAATAATTGTAAGACCCCGTGAAAATTTGTAATCAAAACCCGAGATCTCGTAGTGCCAAGTTATGAAATATGTGTTAGAAGTTTGTAAAATTCAAGGAATAATATTTTAAAAAATAGTGCATTTTTGCGGTCCAGTATGTGATTGCAGAATAGCTATAAGGACCGCATAGTTGCCGTAGAGTCAGTCGGTACGATGGATAATTTGAGGTCAACTATGCGTCCAATTATGCAATCGCATAACCACTATGCGGGCCACAAAGTCATTGCATAATTCCCTTGGGATTTTGTAAGGGGTAGTTATGCGGTGCATATGCGACCGCAGAACAGGTATGCGAACTGCATTTCAGTCCCATATCCAGGTAGTGCATTCATATTTTGGGATCATTTTTGCTGTCCATTGTGTGGCCCGCATGTTAATGTGATTGCAGATTTCATTGGGGCTGCTATTTTCTCACTTTTAAAACCTGACCCTGTTCCATTAAAAACACCACATTAGACCATTTTCATATTATTTCACGACATACAGAGTGAGAGGGGGAGTTCTTGAGTGAGAGGGAGTAATCTTCATCAAGTCATCTCCCAATCCTTGCCCCAAATCCTTGATGATTGTCAATTAAAGCAACTAGGTCTTCGTCCTAAGAGGTAAGAACTTTAGCCTCATCAATAATTTCAAATCTCTGTTAAAATAAGTAATTAGCAAGTGGAAACATGGGTATAAGGGATAGTAATCTTGCATGCACAAGAGATAATCGTGTATGTGGAGGATTAGAAATAAAGAGACAACTATTGGGTATAATATTGAAGAAATTTCTTTCAAACGGGGCCTAAGATCATAATTCACCTTTTATCTTAGATAATATTCTCAAACGGGATAGAATCTTAACCTCATCTCAAATTCTTTGTTCAATTGAAATTCTTATATAATAGATTGAAGTACAAAGAGTCCCAAAATTTTATAAGAACTAGGGGAAATCTTTATTGAGGTATGTATGGCTAAAACCCCCTCCTCTTAGAAATTGAGCTTCCATGGTGCTCATGTAAGTGTTGTAAGTTCGAAATGTAATTGATGCAATGCTTATTATTTTTAATAAGTTGATGTTGTGAAAATATATATTGTAACTACTTCTTTACGTGTTTAATGTGTTATTCTTGTAGATGAAAGATTTGTGGAGAACATGATTTATGTGCTAACTGCCTAACTGTCATGCCAAGGTTACTGTGGGACTAATATGCCAAACTTGACAAATTCGCCTATTTGCTTATGACTTAAATTGCTATGGTATATGCCTTTGACTTTAAGTGGCAAAGTAAATGTTGAAAATGGGAATAATGTGAAACGTGGGTTATGGAATGTAGAAATTGTGACCCCAAGTACCGGTAAACTAATGCATATGAAACCAAAGATTGTTGTGAGATGAATAACAGAAAATGGTAACGTCTCAGAGAGACGGCTTAGCCAATCAGGTCGTGATCAGATGTCATGATATATATATATATATATGCATGGTGGTAATGTATTGATGATTGGAACTAGAATGTGTGAATGAAATAATGGTAACGTCTCGGGGAGACGTCTTAGCCGATTGGGCCGTGATCGAATTCCACTCACGAAAGCGGTGGTAATATGGATAATGATTCAACAGAGTGGGACGCTCCGATATAAAATTTCAAGAACTATGTGAAAATCATGTGAACCTCCTTATATTGTCGGCATGGTGCTGATTTGAAATCTTGTTGTCTTTATGGTTTCCTCTTTACTCTTGTATGGTTGTTCTTTCTAACAGGATGGTGTTTACTTATACATACTAGTATTATTACGTGGTACTAACGTCCCTTTCGTCGGGGGTGATACATTTTTAAATGAATGTAGGTAGCTCTATAGCGGATAGTGCCGATTGTATGTAGTAGAGCATCCTCTTCTCAAAATCATGGTGAGCCACTTCCTCCTTCAAGGGGTTACGTTGTACACCTTTTGTTATAGATATTCATTTTGAGGTATAGTTGGGGCCATGTTGCCGGCATTGTTATCATTGTCTTTTATATCCTTAGAGGCTCTGTAGACGTTGATATGGCTTATGTACGGGTATTGGATGGGTCAATCACCATGTTTTAACCTTGTACTCTTGCTTTCTTCTAAACTATTATTGTATAGAATCTTGGAAGCCTAACTACGGTTGAGGTTGTGCTGTAAAATAAACTATCCATGTTGAATGTGCTAACCCTTTTTTCTAATTAATCGGAATCAGATCCCTTGATTTCATTGAGTTGGATAGGAAGTATTTGATAAGGCTTGCTCAGTTGGGTTCACTCGATTGAATGTTAGTGACGACTCCCGAGGTTAGGGTGTGACAATAATTGGAGAAACTGATGTCGTACAAAATGACAGGGATCCCCTTTATATAGTACGAGAAATACCAATGTAGTACAAATGTATTAGTTACAAAGATATGGCGATGGGATAACTAGATACTACCATGATGCAGGCTCGAACTAGCCTGACAGACTCTGTCGGCTCTAGCTGCACGCCTTGGGAGCTCCCTATCTCTACCATAGTCGGGGTCATCATTGTCCCAAGGCTGAGCATAGACAAATCTCGAGGGAGGAAACTCGACCATAACCTTGGCACCTCAAGCCGTCGAGATAATCCTCTAAGGTGCCTCGATGACAAGGAATTGGACCTTCTGATTTAACCGTATACACATTACAAAAATATTATGCACTCCCAAAAACAGCGGCACCTACCGTTTCTAATGAACGAGGAGAAAATCGAAGGTAATATCGAGCCCATATGAGTCGCAACAAAATTTTTGCAGGCGTGGGAACTAGGATAAGTTAAGTGTGCACGCAACAAGGGGCAGAAAGACAAGGAAAAGTAATTGCATACGTTTAAAGGAAGCCGAGATGGAACCAAAGAAATTATTCGATCAATGATCTTGCATTAGTACGCTATAAGTACGCTCAAGATTTTGGAGTATTATCCATGTAGGATATATGTTTACAATCATATATCCATAGAAGATTCTAGAATAAGTTAAAAGAAAATAAAAATGAATCCGGGTTATAAATAAAGGATTGAATTGTTAGAAGATTATATCACGGATATTCTGTAGGACCTACGAAAGGATAAAGTAATAATTAATACCATCAGTCATAGATTGGTATATAGATTAAACCAACTTAAACATTGATCGGAAGGAGGAGGAAACTTAAGAGCTACATCGACAAAGTAAATTAGGAATCTGATTATTGGACCTAGAAAGTTATAGACCTCGTGATTGAGAACATTGCAGGATTACTCTTACATATTAGAAGTACAAGATAGATAAAACAATATCCATATTCTATAATAGCTCTACGATAAAGCTAGTTAGAACAAATATCAGCCTCATAAGAAGTCAGTATGAAGCTCCCACCGAATTGTGTTCGCCCAAAGGTGAAATTATTATAATAGAGCTTCAAGTTGTAGACCTAAATCATACATGTGTAGAAGGGAGGTCATGAAAGAGATAGAAGATACGATGCAAGATTTTAAGGTAACAAAGGTAAAGGTGAACAACGTACAAGATACTCAAACGCTGAATTTTGTGAACAGTTCATACTTCAGATAGAAGGCTTGAAGCACGGGGATTCAGTATCCAGGAATAATAGCGACATGGTTAGTAGCATATCTTCCAGCCTATAGTTTATAGGTATCGAGAGATCTAGTTAAGGGAGAAAAATAAGAGTTAGAGACGATGTGATGTCTCGCTTGATGTTCCAAAAAAATACAAGGAAATCCATTTTGCATTCAATGTTGCGAGCAGTATAAATGGATATATGCAGGACGCAAGCTAAAGTATGATAGAGCGACAAGGTTTAGAAGGCATGAGCAAGAAATGTGAGTGAAAAGTTCACAAGAATGGATAAGTCCTTGGGATTAAGCTCATGAAAATAAGAGAGTTGATGGGTTCTCTAAGTTATAGAAGGCTCGGTATAGCAAGAATGAACTCAAAGGAGTCTAAGACTAGTAGCATTAAAAAGAGATAAAATGATGCGAGGGTAGTGGAATAAGTGTATGATTATGGTAAATAATAGATGACATTTGGTTCGTCGATTACGCAGTGGTTTGAGTAATTGTACAGGATTAAAATACCCTTGTTAGGAGAACTGCATTAGGATTCTATGAAATATGGATATGGAAGTACAGTATCACCCCCGGATAGATTAGTCAAATCATTTTAGATGTTCCCCTATGAGACGTAAGCCCTAGTGATAACGAATGACGTAAGAGGTTTCAAATTATCAGTATTAGATCGCAGATTAACATTAAGGTGAATCAAAAATAGAGGAGTAAAAGCTACAAAGTATGAGATGAGATTAGACAATCATTCTTAAAATAAACGGTAAGGAAGAAGCATTAAAGGACTTGGATTTGTACATATAGGATAAGCAACGAGAGCAACCTAGATCTTGATGCAGACCTCAGTAATGCTAAATTTATGTGTCATGGTATAGTATGACCTACCTTGATGCAGTGAAGTCATACGAACGGATAACTCAGATCAACAAAGTTCCTGGCGAAGAACTCCAGTATGCCTATAGATGCCCAGAAAGACATCTTACTCAGCTTTGTATATGTCTCCATAGTATGGCCTAGAGATTGTCTAAAAGCTGGAGGAAAAAGGAGATTAAAGTCACATAAGCACATTTACAAGGTTAGTATCGTAGAGGTTGCATGATAGAAGGTAACAGTAGTTACTACATTTAAAGGATTTCGATCATAAGTCATGGTATGGGAAAGAGGCCTAATAGGGGGAAGGCCCTAACCTTTGGATTTATTTATAGGACATCTGCCTATATGGCAAGGAGAGTACTAAATTATTCGCAAGACCCATAGGTTATGAAAATGTTAAGTGCATCAATCAACATTCGAAGACGAATGTTCCAAAGAGGGAATGATGATACATCCCGCATTTTCATTCTTCTTCAATTAATTGACGTAATTTAGGGAATGGGATTATTATGATATTGTTTACCGTGAAAATGGTAACAATAATTAAATTTTTAAATGGATTCTAAAAATACGGGATCTATTCTCGAGCTATTTTTTAGGGCAGTTAGTGCTATGAAGTGAAGTATAGTGATGAAAAGCAAGTTCAACAAGGCAGTAGTCGAAGCCTGTAGATACCTCGGGATCAAGGTTCAAGTCGAGCTCGAGCTATCGAGGTCGACTGGGAATGGGATAATTGGAAAAAGTATAGCTAAAGCTCTATATTACCAATATTGAGAAAAGTGATGGAGAGGAAATGAGAAAATGATAAAGTTCTAAGGCAACCTCGGGGCCAATAAAGCTAGATAATTTAGGAGAAAGAGAGGGAGAGAGAGATATTATTGCATTTGTGGATAAGTGGAGCAACAGCAGACCCCTTCAAGGTAACGTGAGTCCCCTGTATAAAGGAGGGGAACTCGGCTATAAGTACATGTGTATTAATTACAAAAATACAAAAATGGGACAGTTTGATATGGTTCCTCATCGTAGGCTCTAGATATTCCACGCCTGTCAGACATAGGCATGTCCCTATGGGCTTTCCCCTCTATCCTAGCTATGGCCTCTGCTTCCTCTAAATCATGCTTCCTCCAATTCTAACACTTGACTCTTCAAGCTCCTTTTGGCGACATTGTGCTGGCAATTTGATTCGTGGCATAATCTTTTGTGTTAGATGGAATATCTCATAGATTCTTGCTCGGTACTTTGTCATTTGCGCTCCTCAAGGAGAAAGTACTATCGTCGATACATTTTTTCAAGGAAACAGTAACTGCATCCGCAGTCAATCTTCTAGAGGCTTAACAACCATCTCATTTTCCCCCTCTAATTGAGGGTGTTTCGGCATTTTGGTGCCCGTATCAATGCTTCCGTTGGCACGCTTGAATTTTCCTTCTCATCATCTTCTTTTACCTTTGAACATCATGATAGAAAATTTTGATCTCAAGGTTTTTGGAGGAGTTACTTTGGACTGCTTTGTGGTCCTCTGTCGGGGACTCTCATTGTTGAACACAAGCGTGTCGTACCGTTATTGTTGCACTCGTTGGTATGTTGAGATCTGCTACTGTTGTTGGCCCAATATGGTGATGGATAGGGAGTCGGCCCCCCTCTCAGGTAGATGGTCATTGGGATTATGCACCGCTACTCAAAAGGAGGCTCGGAATATTCAGCGCTTCTCACCTTCATACCTTGACTCAATGAGGAACTCAATACCGAGCCGGGAACTTGTACGCCTCGATGCTCCAAGAAGTGAATTCAAGGTAGTCGTGCAAGAGAAACTGACTGTTGTTCTTTCTGCTATCTCTCTAAGTCTTCATTGGCCAAAGAAAGTCCTCGAGCTTCGGAGAGTTGCTGCATTCTTTTATCTATCCCTCCTTCCTGGTTCATCTCTTGAAGATATCAATGTGGACAGCTGGGACAGGCTTCCAAAGGCGCTCCGGGGGATATTTCCTTTAAGGTTGTGTGCCTGAGTAAGTTATCTTTTGAAAGTGTTGACAACTAGGGGGATTGCCGACCGCTTACACAAGGGCCTGCACCTTCACTATGTGTACCCTTTTGATCCTTTATTTTTGTGTAGATACCCTTTTGTGGGCATTCGTAATCATATGTGTGGATCCCCCGAGGACATTTGTACACAAATACGAACATATCTTGTTGACTTCTGCTTCCTTTACTTCATTTTGTATCTGTATGCTCTCACGCCCTTTAGGGCTTCTTTGAATATCTTCTTTTCTTTGTTGGCCGCTGATATCCGCCATGAGCATTGATTTTGGTGTCCAACTGCTCAACATGGCTCTCCTCTGACCTATTGTCGTACTTCTAATTAATGGTGGACTGATCTAATAAGTTTGGGCTATCGAGGCCCTCAAAACTATTTAGATATTACGCGTTGAATTCTCGGGCGTTTAGGAATGTTATTCTAAGTGATGGTCACCCTTGGGCTCCAAGGGGTCCCTAACAAGCTCGAGGTAGATAATTATTTTAGAATGTATAAGATCGGCCTTTTCTGAGGAGTTTGCTTGTGTTTGGGCGATTCCGTGGGCCATTGTGAGGCGTCGGCGATTGGATCTTTCGGTGATTATTCCTCTTCTCAATGAGAGAGGACCACGAGATCGTTGTTTAAATCTCATCGAGGCCCTATTTCTTGGGGTCGGGGTCTCGTGACCCAGAGTGCTTCCTCGAGAATGGAGATAATACACATGGCCCCTCGAGTCTTGACTTCTTATTGGAGGATGTTTTTTGGACCGAGTTTTGACTCATCAATTAGTACCAAGGCTTTGGCTTTCTAGAGCTTGCCTCGGGTATGTGAATCGTTATTGCTTCCCATATATAAGTGGGGCGGCTTCAGCTTTTTTGAGGGCTTCATTATTTTTAGGCAGCTGCACTTCCGTTTTGGTAAAGGGTTTCTCTTCTCTTTGGGTGCAAGAACTGTTGGTGTGCACCCTTTCTTTGTTTTGTCAATTTTACCATAGTCATTACAAGTACTTTGGGACCGGCATGGCAAAAAGTAGGAAGTGTTGTTCCAGTCAAAGGATTTTGCTTTGGATACGGCGTCCTTTATAAGAAATGAACACCTCGAGATGGTGAGGCAATACTGCAGGTGGAGCAAGAGGGTAAAACTGCAGGTGCTTTCCCCAAACGTAGGCATCATGGACTCAGCTAATGGGTTCTTGAACGTGCACCTATGCCCTCTCGCATTTAGCCCCCCTAATAGGGTTGTGCTTGATTTTTGCTTGAAGCATCAGGTTACCCTAGCACAGATTCATCTGTTGTTTTGGCGAACGATATTGATGATGAGATTTTTTGTGGAGAAAGATGGGCTTGAGTTCACGCTTGATCATTTTATCAAGCCATATCGGTCTTTTCATAATCGAGGCCTGCTACCCCTGAGGGTTCGTTCGTCCACGCCCTTTATTGTTAATGATGAGGAGGGAGGGGACCGAGAATGGGCCAGTTAGTTTGTCCAAGTCCGGACAACCGATATTATGCTTGTGGCATTTTTACCATTTTCCGAAGGGTGGAATCATTCACGTGAGTAGGAACTTTATCGCTTTTTCAGGCTTTTCTCATAGCTAAACCCAGCTAAATAACATTATTATCTCCCTCGTTGTAGCAACCTCATAAACGATGGGTGAAGTCCATGATCTACCCGGCTAGGTCCAGATGATGGTGACCCGTTCATCTTGCGACGAGTGCATGTGCCAACTGTGTTTCACGTCAGATGGGGAGCGGAATACCAAGGTATGTGCATATGTTGCTTTTACCTTCTTTCGTATACCCAAGGTAACACTTTCCCTACTCGTCTATACTGGATTCGCCATTTACATATATCAGACGGTTCCTTCGGGTGAGGCAACATTATTTCGAAAAGGAAATGGAGTCGTTGGCCTCTAGGCCTAGGAATGATAGTAACAAAAGGGATAAGGGCCCGTGGTGCGACGGAGCCCTTATCGATGCTGGTCGGGCTTATATTCCCGAGGACAGGGTGGAGCCCAAGTGTTCTACTCCTAGAGTGCCTTATGCCTGGCTAATGTCTCTTTTGAGCGAATATGTCATTCCCGGGGCCGGCTCTTCTTGGGTCATAGGGGCAGGATCAATAGAATCGTGTTTCGATTTTGAGGAAATGCGTCGTCTCCACTTTGTTGTGAGTTTGTGCACTGTTTCCTTGTATCCATTGTCCTCTTCCCTTTATTGAATCTTTCTTATACGGGCTTGCGATAGGCTTAAGTCTAAGTTGCTCCATCAAGGAGACAAGTTCCAGAAAATTCTGGATGAGGGAGAATCCTTTAGGCTTCTTTGCAAGTAAAAGGAAGTTGAAATGTAGTATTAGAGATACGAAGAGCACCGGAGCTCAAACTATGAGAGTTATTTGATGGGGAAGGTAATTTCCTGTAGTACATGCTTTGCTTCTTTCTAATCTTAGGGCTAATTTCCTTGTGTCGTATTAGTGGAAGAAAAAAGTTGGATGCCTTGGAGTACCTTAAAGGCGACGTAAATAGCGTCAGAGTCGCTTGTGATGAGCTAAGGGCCCAAGTGCAGTCTCTAGCTTTAGAGGAGATGAGCACCTCGGCTAAGGTCCCTACCTTTGAGGTCCAACTAAACTTTGCCTGTGATAATTCCAATGTTCTAGTGGATATGTTTGAGAGACATAAGATTGACCTCTCGAAGTTCAAAGCCAAGATAATCGATGACCGGGTGAAAGAGGCATTAAGTCAAACTAGGGCTGATCGTGAGATGGAAATTTATATAAAAGATGTTGCCGATGCTCAATCTAAGCTGAAGCGAGCCCTAGATCGGGAGAAGGGGATCGAGGAATCTGTACGATGCCGATCCCAGAGTGAGATACTCGAGGAGCACAATGCGAGAGGCTTCATTCTCTTAGAGGAATTGGCTCGAGCAAGGGCAGATGAGTGTGACGCTCGGTCACTTCTCGTTGATGTTGCAGAGGGAAAATTTGACAAGTTGTAGCCCTTTGGCGCAAAATGTAGATTCAAGCATTTTGTAATTTGGTGTGCCTGTAGGTGGGGAATGCACTTTTTCACGTATGTAATATGAGAATAAACTTGAAGATTTATTTTATTTGTACTTTTCTCTATCGTTGCTTTTGATCGAGTAGACTTGTTTTTGGAGTTCGCGAGACCCTCACTAGATCAGGGACCAATTGGACATACTCATGGCTCTTATGTGTGATTTTCAGTGCGAGAAGGTGCCGGAGACTTCTTTTTTTAGCCTAGCTGTTTGGGCTTAGTCTCCAAGTTGGGGTGCGACTCGAGCCTTATTATCATTGAATTTTTGTGCATGTGCGGGCAGGTAGTAGCTCTTCTCATCTCTTTCTCCTAGACATTTTATTGTTCCGACTATTTCGGGTCTAGTCCTCGAGTCACGTTATGACTCGAGTTTTAATTGGCTTTCCAGCTTTTTCTCGCCTGCATGGACGGAGGGAGATGGTCCTTTGTGCTATGGGTTTAAATGACTTCGCAGGCCTGTGCCCTGGAGATTTAATCACTAATGATTGTATTATTTGAGACGTACCCTTAAGCTTATTATGGTTGAATTTCCTTCGAGTCCAGCCTCTGAGTCGTGATGCGATTCAAGCTGTAATCGACCCTTATCTTTCTATGATTCTTTGGCCGGCAATAGTGGTATTTATGTAGTACCCTTAGGCACTTTGCAATTTTTTTGGGTCCGGTTTCCGAGTCGTGTTGCAATTCGAGCTGTGATCACCCCTTAGGTTTCCATGATTCTTTGGCTGGCGATAGTGGCATTTATGCCATACCCTTAGGCATTTTGCAATTTTTTGGGTCCAGTCTCTAAGTCGCATTGCGATTCAATCTATAATTGACCATTAAATTTCCTTGTGATTTTGGCCGGCAATAGTGGCATTTATGTCATGCCCTTGGGCATTTTTCAATTTTCCCGATCCAGTCCCCAAGTCATTTTACGATTTGAGTTGTAATTAACCCTTAAATTTCCTCGATTCTTTGGCTGGCGCAAATGGCATTTATGTCGTACTCTTAGGCATTTTTTTAATTTTTTCGGTCCAGTCTCTGAGTCGCATTGTGACTCGAGCTGTAATCAACCCTCAATCTTTCATGATTTTTCGGCCGGCGATAGTGGCATTTATGTCGTTTGGTCATTGAGACCTTTTAGTATGTGGCACGTATGCTTGCTTCGTTAACTGTTTTGGATCCAGTCAATGAATCGAGTTACGATTCGAGCTCACTTTAATGCTCAAGTTGTCAATTTTTAAGCTAGCAAAAATGGCTCTTACTTTGTATGGTCGTATAGATGTTTTAATATAGGGCCTCAAGGCTTGCTTAGCTGGAGACAAGGGCTCTTACGCTATTTTTGCATGTGAGCTTTTTGTAGGCTCTGTTTCCGCTCGGTAAAGTCTTTTTGAATGTTTTTGCCTGACCCGACTTTGGTTCAAAAAGAAGCTCAATTTCAAGTCATTGTCAGCGATGTTTTGAGAACCCCGTAAGGTTCATACCTCGTAGGTCAAGAAGATCGATGCTCTTGCGATTTGCATCCGACGTGGTCGAAACTCATTTTTTGCTTGTTGAGAGAAGCCTGTTTTTAACTGAATCTTTTTGAAGTATATTCGGAGGATTTTTTAGCGATAGTCAGGCATCCCCGAGTCGCGTTATTTGGGGTGTATCATTCCTTTTGAATATAGTCATATGCGTTTGACCGTAGCCATTTTTTATCCTAAGCGGCAGTTTTAGGCGTCTACACTGAGGGATTCTTACAAATGCGACGCATAGCCTAAACTGTAGTATTTTTATGCCTGTTGAGGTCTTATAGTTTGCCATGCCTATTGAGGTCTTATATTTTTTCATGCATATTGAGGTCTTACAGTTTGTCATGCCAATTAAGGTCTTACAGTTTGTGGAGGATAGATATGGTTATGTCGAGGCTGCCCGCTAGGGTCATACAATTTTGGGAGTTCCAGTGCATGGTGATTTGAGGCAGTATCCGAGTCATCAGGTTTTTTTAAGCATGAAGACCTCTTCTCGTGAGCTCGGAGTTGCTTTATAGGGGCTTGATGAGCTCGGGGTTCCGACCCTGGGGTCATCCGGGCGCCGAATTGTTTAAGTCTCTGAGTATCTCGAGACACATCTGGTAGAGAGGTCTTTGCTGTGAATATGCCGAAATAGCCTTCTTCGAAGCATGAAATGCCTAAAAATATTCTTTATTTTTTGGCAAAATATATGTTGTATATACATGTTATCCTATAGTTGTTAGTCTGACCCGCATGGGTGCGGCTCCTCCGATTATCTGATGCATTTATATGATTTCGTATTTGAACATAGAAGAGAGGATCCCTTTCTTGGGGGCACGTTGCCCTACTAATATTCTTGTTGGCGGAACATTCTTCATATTAAAACCCCAATTAAGGAAAGAAAGCTTGCCTGGCAAGATTTAGTGGAGGCCTCAAATACTGAATGCCTCAGCTAACTGCCTGTATGCAGGCTAGTGAAAAGAAAAGAAAGAAAAAGACAAAGGGGCGAAGTAGCTCTTAATTTCTGCGGGATGCATAGGTGACGTTTCGTGGAGCGAGCCCTGAGGCATCCTTCTGCTATGTCTGACCATGCTTGACTGAGGATGTGGTTCTGCTTACCCTTTGATCCCTTCGAGGGGCGATGCCGACGATGGGTCACATGGTGAGGGATTTCCTCTCGTCGTATGTAGCTCCTTGTCAAATACTTTAGTCCAACATTTGTCATGGGGTTTCACCTCTTTGGCGGGGCCTGGTCGAAGTCGCCTCCGGGTGATGCATCCATTGTCATCTACATAAAATGTCTACGCGTTGCATGCTCAACATACTAGCCCGAGCTCGTAAGGGTTGCACAAAAGGGAATGACCTGATCCTTGTTGCCATTGGAAGTAGGAACCCATCAAATATTCGAGGTGCGGGAGCGATGTCGATCGAGACTGTCCTATCGACTTTGGCCTAGCATCATTCGTATAGTTGGCCGAATCATTTGTACTCATGCGTGCAAGCTTTATTTGAAATAAGTCAAATGAAGGAGGGGATTACCAATACGTTAATGTGAGGCCAAGGTAGAATCTTGGCGTCCCTTCCCCCGGGCGCGAGGGTGTCCTTTGAGAGCATTCTTCGAGATCATCTTTTCCCGATGATGAGTATCTTCACTCTCCAGTTTACGGATCATTGAGGGATGTTGTCGTATCTCTATGGTTGTGGCAATATTCCATGGCGTGTCAGCTTTGTTTTCCTGGATCTCCTTCCTTTCTTGGAGTTGGATTCGAGTTTGTCTGCTCGACGATACTTGGTGGCAACCTCTACTGAACAAGATAGTTGTTGCTCTTTCGGGCCAATGACCCTGCGCGCCTCGTGGTTTCTACGTCAAGCCATGGTTTTCCTGGAGGGGTTTCGGTCAAATAGGTCTGGGCCACCTGGCATTTGTGGGTATTGCTTATAGTGATCACAGTGCTTAGCACATCAATGCTGAAATCGTACTCTGTCGGGTGAGGTTTCCTTGCTAGCTATGTTTTGCTGAATCTGGTACCACTAGAGGTTTCTTGAGGGTGTTGTCTTCTGGCTATTGCCTTATCATTGTGAGGCGGGCTACACCTTGAGTCGTTCCTTTCGTTCACGACGCACGGACGATGCCTCCATATACTCGGCGTCATCTTCTTTGTGGGGAATCTGTCTGGATATGCCAAACCCAAGGAGATTCCCAAATGGTCGTCTATGGCCCTGATTCGGGACTGGCGTCTATTGTGGGCATCCAACCAGGCCTCAGCCAGATATCTGACCAGGCTTTTCTTGAAATGCCTTGGAGCTGTTGGTATGGTTCCTTTAGGCTTTGGGTGAAGGCATGTGTTGGCCGATCAAATAAAACTGGGAGCGGTCTTATTCGTCCTGTCAAGAAGTAGGGTGCGGCTTCCCACAGAACTTTATTTCTCCTTCATGCAGCCTCAGATGCATTAGGTCCTCTCGGTATTGCTCTGATATCACATGTGCATGCTTCCGTGGAGGACCGCTCTGGTATGGTGAGCAGGTCCGTGAGGTCAGGTACCGGGCAGTGACGCGCCATAGTTTCTTCTGGGAGAGTCTCTTTGAATCTCTTTACCGGGACGGGCTCAAACCCCACATGTTTTAGGTCGTTGTCCCTAGACAAGCATGCGTAAGTGGTGATGTGCCCATAAGGATCAGATGTCCTTTCATACCTAGAGAGATTCGTCGTTCTTAACTTTTATGGAATGAGTTCCGGTATCGTATCTTCGGGATACAGTTGCTGTAATAGAATCAATGATCCTGATTTGATCCTTCGTGAGGTTCTCCAATATCCTTACTGCGACGGGGTAGGTTGCCGAGCCATCATTGCTCGATCTCTAGGGTACTAGCTCGACATCAGGAGAAATTTCCAGTGCTGGTGCATTGAGAGTATGGTATTAGGCTATGTATGATGTTTATGTCACACCCCAAAATTCGAGGAGTGCAACCGGCGCTCAACCGAGTAAACTCGACTAAGCAAGCCTGCTAGGTCTCATTCTACCCAACTAATTCATGAATAAATTTGAGATGGACTCCAGTAATCAAATTCTATGAACATGTAATTAACAATTTCCATTTCATTTTCATTAGTTACTTCATCTACAATTTTGAAGGTATTACAAGTTTTATACGTCATTTCCAAACATCAATATTTCTACTTTAATTCCAATACCCGACACTATCCACAACCTCTCTACGAAGCCTCTAAATACAACGAAGAATAATATAAAAATGCTGAAGGATACTACATATTTTGTTTCAATAGTAAAGAGGATAAAGAGATAGTTATGCAATCTAGGCCATACTCGTACAGAAACAAGCCTATGGTTCTGAAACCATGGGGGATTGATTTTTCCTTTCAAAATGGTATTCTCAGTACTGTACCTGTATGGATCAGATTCCCTGTCCTTCCGGTGGGTTGCTGGCCTGTTGATGTTCAGAGAAAATTGGCCAGTGTAGTGGGCAGACCACTGTACACGGATAAATTCATGGCACATTATGAGAAAATCTCTTTTGCGAGAGTTTTAGTAGAAGTTGATGTTGCTTATCCTTTACCTGGCCAGGTTCAAATTGAAACTCCTTTTGGTATGAAAGTGCAACAGATTGAATATGATTGGAAACCTAGTTTTTGCAATCATTGTTTGAAATTTGGCCATGATGCTATTGAGTGCTGGTATAATGCCAGCACTGAAGTAGAACTGGTTAAGGGTGAGCAGGAAAAGGAAAGAAGGCAGAGAGCTAGGAAACCCAGGCAGATTCCTAAACAGGAGCGGGTACCTAAGACTGTTGCAGATGACATGGTACCTATTCCAGCTCAACCAGAACATATTAGCGAGACCGTGCAACTGGAGACTAATACTATTGGGAATCAGCAACATACTGGTGATATGCAGCTGGTGAATAGTACTGTGAATCAGCATGAGCTAGATGGCCCTGGCAGAAACATAGCAGCTTCAGAGATTCTTTCTGGGATCAATGAGGTTATGATTGATAATGCAGATAAAGGGAAGTCTATTGTAGTTATTATGGATGCTGGTAGAAGAGGTCAACAGGTGGATCCAGGACCTTCTTGGAGTATTGTGTCGAATACTTCATGATTATTACTACTTGGAACACTAGAGGGCTTAATCAAGCCCACAAACAGGAGGAATTAAAAAGCTTTATGTCTGTAAATAAAGTAGATGTTATAGGTGTTCTTGAAACTAGAGTTAAGGAGCATAAAGCTAAAAGGATACTTGCTAAGGTTTTCAAAGGATGGAAGATTCAATGCAACTATGCTAAGGCTGTCAATGGCAGGATTTGGTTGCTTTGGAAACCTCATATTCAAGTCTTCATTTCTAATATGACTGATCAGTTTATACAATGTATGGTAGAAGATGTTCAAGGTAAAATCAGAACTCATTTGAGTGTAGTTTATGCTCATAATACTGCAAGCAATAGGGAACAGTTGTGGTGTGATCTACAGGCAGTAAACATTCCCAATCAGGATCCTTGGGTACTTAGTGGGGACTTCAATACTGTTTTGAACTCTGAAGACAGAATTGGATCTCCTGTCACTAATGCTGAAACCAGAGGATTCAAGGAGACTATAGATGCCATTCAACTTACTCCCCTTCGAACTAAAGGGTGGTATTATACTTGGTCCAACAAGCAGGATGCTGATACTAGAGTATATAGTAAAATTGACTGGGTTTTGGGTAACTTTCAATGGATTCAACAGTATGGGTATCTTGAGGCTGAATTCATGAACCTTTCAGTCTCTGATCACTCTCCCATACTTATCAAGTTTGGCAGTCAAAGGCTTCTACATCCCAAACCTTTCAGATTTTACATTGCAGTTATGGAGGATCCTCAGTTTAAATCTATTCTGGAACAAACTTGGGCACAGCACTGTGAAGGGCCACCTATGCCGAAGGTATGGACTAAATTGAAAGCATTGAAGCAATAATTGAAGGGAATTAATAGCCAGATGTCTTCCTATAAGCAGAAGCTTATTCAAGCTAGGGAAACACTGGATATTGTACAAAACCAGATGCAACACAGTCCATTTGCACAGAATCTGTTAAATGCTTAGAAAGATGCATTGTATGAAATTGAGAAATGGAGCAAGGTGGAGGAGCAGATTATGAGGCAGAAATCCAAAGCCAACTGGATTGAGTGTGGAGATGCTAATACAAAGTATTTTCATGCTTAATGGAAGATCAGAACTAGCCAGAATAATATTAGTTCTATATATAATGAATCAGGTGAAAAGCAGACAGATCCATTAGTTGTAGAGCAGGAATTTATTCAAGTATTCAAATCATTGATAGGAGAATGTGCTGATGAACTCCCTTGCATCAATACTGCTGTTATGAAGGAAGGTCCTTGTCTTACTTTATCACAACAAAGAAGATTAATCCAAGAAGTCACAGTGGAGGAGATTATAGAAGCTATTAAAGAGATGCCAAAGGATAAAGCACCAGGTGTGGATGGTTTTCCTGTGGAGTTCTTCACTAGTAACTGGGAGATAGTACAAGAAGATATAATTGCTGCTACTATGGACTTCTTTACTACTTGCAACCTGCCCAACATGATAAATACTATAGCTATTGCACTTGTACCTAAAGTTAATACTCCTACAAGTGTCAAAGATTATAGACCTATTGCCTGCTGTACAACTGTGTATAAAATCATTTCCAAGATAATTACAAAGAGGATGAAAACTGTTATTGGCAGTATAGTTGGCAAGGCCTAGTCAGCATTTATTGAAGGCAGGAGCATCATTGATAATATACTGCTCAGCCATGAAATTTTCAAGGGTTATACAAGGAAAGGAGTATCCCCTAGATGTGTCCTTAAGGTGGACTTAAGGAAGGCCTATGATACTTTGGAATGGGGCTTCCTTAAGCGGGTCCTCATTGACATTGGATTCCCAGCAAAGTTCCTTAATTGGATAATGGCATGTGTAACTTCTGTCTCATATTCCTTGGTGCTGAATGGGGGCCTCACTAAACCTTTCACTGCAAGGAGGGGTATTAGGCAGGGTGACCCTATGTCTCCTTATTTGTTTGTTCTTGCAATGGAGTATTTATATAGGATACTGCACCAGTTACACAGGAATGGAAATTTCAACTTCCATCCTAAGTGCAGAAAGCTAAACTGTGTGCATATTTGTTTTGCTGATGATTTTCTCATGTTTTGCTGAGCTGATAGTATTTCTATCCAGATTCTACAAGAGTCATTAAACAAGTTTTCTGAAGCTTCTGGCTTGAAAGCAAACATTAACAAGAGTGCTGTTTATTTGGCTGGTGTACAAGAATCTGTTAGAGATGAAATCATGGAGTAATTGGGGTTCATTGAGGGTCAGCTTCCTTTTAAGTATCTGTGGGTTCCTCTTAGCTCTAATAAACTTGCTATACATCAATACTCACCACTGATTGAGAAGAAAACTGCTAGAGTCACATGTTGGTCCGCCAAAATACTTTCTTATGCAGGGAGGTGCCAATTGATAAAAGCAGTTATATTTGGCATCCAGACATATTTGGCACAAGTTTTTTAATTCCAAAGAAGGTTCTGAAGGTTATTGAAGCAATTTGTAGGTCCTTCCTATGGACAGGTAGTGCATCTCTATCTAAAAGAGCTTTGGTTGCATGGGAAAAGGTCTGTAAACCTGTTTCTGCTGGGGGTCTTAACATCATTGATATGGCTGTCTGGAATAAGACAGCCATTACCAAACTCCTTTGGGATCTGGTCAGCAAGAAGGATTGCCTCTGAATTAAATGGCTGCAATGCTATTACATAAAACAGTATGATGTTAGCTCTATACCTCTACCAAAAAATGCCTCTTGGATTGTTAGGAAGATTTTGGATTGCAAGGTTGCTGTTATGGAGAACCGACAGTTGCAAGGCAATCTCTTTAGCAGACTGAAATCATTGTGCAAACTGGACAAGTTTCAAATCCAAAAAGGTATACCTTGCTATGCTGCCTAATTACATTAAGGTAGATTGGAGAAATTTGATGCTGACTTTTAATGTACAACCAAGACACAAATTCACAGTATGGTTAGCTGCTCAACACAGGCTGCCTACTATTGACAGGTTGCAGAAGTTTGGAGTTGATATACCTGTTGCATGTGCATTCTGTAAACAGCAGGAAGAAAGGTTTGAGAATCTATTCTTCGCATGCCCAGTCACTAATCGATTATGGCTTAGAATATGCTATTGGATGGGGTACAATCGAGTTGTTAGTACTTGGGAGAATGAACTAAAATGGATATGCAGTAAGGCTCGAAGTAGAAACTGGCACAAAGCAATCACTGCTACTGCTTTTTTCACTACTGTTGCATTGATCTGGAGAGCCAGAAATTCTATTTGTTTTGATAGCAAGATTTTTGCTGAAGATCAGTTCTGTAAAGAAGTGGCATTGCTGATTCATACTCGAAGCAGAAAATGTAAAAGATGGCATGAGGGGTTGCGTCAACTAAACTGTTATCCTTAGCTTTAGCTAAATTGATACATATTAGGATAGCTTATATGAGTTTGTATTAGTTTAGAGCTAACTGTGAATGAGTAATAGATTGTCCATACTACTACTATAGCATTGCATTGTACATATTTTTAAAATCAATGAAATGATCCTAAATATAAAAAAAAAGCCGAAAACAAGGCTCTGGCTATACCTCAAATACAAAGTACATGATTAATAGATGAAACAGGAACCCGAAATGAAGTGGACTTCACCAAGTCAACTGAAAGGATCCCCACTAGCTGCGACCAACACTGGCTACTATAGAACACCTACATCCATTAAAGACGTAGTGCCCCCCTCAAAAAGGACGTTAGTGCCATCCAATAGCACTAGTATTTATAAAAAAAACTTTACTCTAAGTAGAATAAAACAATATGCAAGTGGAAGACATTCATGGAAACCAAATAATGATTCTCCAAAATATAGAGAACACAAGTGAGAGTTTCATAGTTTCTTATTTCTTTTCATCCTTTTGATTTATAGTCTCTTAGTGTCAAGTGCCACAATTCTTAATGCCACCATGGGGTTTTTGACATGGAGTCCGGTATCTCCCCGACCAGCTAAACCATCCCAAGTGAGACATATCCATATTCACAATAATGTTACATAACCTAATATGAATGCCACCATGTGTACAACATGATGTCCAATCTCGGGCCGATTCACTAATCCATCTTACTTGGGACATAACCTCTTTCAGTTATTCCTTGGTTAATATTTCTTTCCACTTTCCCATTACATGGCACCACACACCTCTTTATAAGCTTACTTCTTGGCACTTGCATACATTGTTACAATTCAAATATTCAAGTCTTCCCCTTATTTATTCATTCATATAATATTGTCCTTCATGTTGATAAGCTCCAACATATGATGAATTGTGAACATAATAGGAGGAGAATAAACAATCATGATTCACAACTTCAAACAACATGGTAAAATGGTAAACAACTAAGACAACTAGGGAACATAATCTTTCACCTTAGCACATTAGAATAAACAAAGCAAGTATGATCAAGCAAGGAACTCATATCAAATGCACGGACCCTAACGGGATGATTCTACAACGATTAAAGTTAGCCATACATAGCTCGTTTAAGCTTTCCTTAAGTTACTACAACATTCAAGAAATTATAGCCATCCCAATCTACTTTGAGAAATAACAAAACTGAACACAATTTAGGAAGGTATTCATAGTTTCAGCTCTTTTGAGCATAATATCAAACAACAGTTGTGCATCTTGATTTCAAATCTCTTTTACAAGATTTCCTTCATTCCCAACCCATTCTTTTCTTATTTATGTTCAATTATCTCCCCAATAACCTAATTGGTAAATGCATGTATGCATAATAGTATTAGAACCAAGAGTTATACCTCAATACCCCATCTTGTACTCCAAACTCGAAATAAAAGTCTAATGTATCGAATCTTACCTCTTAGATGAAGAACTTGTGATTGGCTCTTTGATTCTTCAACGTTGTGCAAGGTTGGATGATTGAATGTTGGGTTCCTCCTTGTCTCTCTAAAATGCTCTCAACTATCTCTAAAATCACTAGAAAAATTACCCCAAATGAAGCCCTAGAGAATATATATTAAAGTGGGGTCGAGTAATGAAAATAGTAAGATTTACCCTCCAAATGCGGGTGTGCGATCGCATAATGGACCGCAGGATGGTATGATGGCAACAAATGTGTCGCAAAGCTTGGTGCCGAAAACTGGGATACACTGGTGCAGTTTGCGACCTGATTTATGATCGCAAATCAAGTATGCAGACCGCATAATGGATTTTGCGACCGCATATTTGACATAGGATTGTATTTTTCCAGCCTGTGGTAATTTGATCATAACTTTGTGTAAGAATGTCCAAATGATGGATAGTTTGAAGAGTTGGAAACTAGAGTAAAAGACCTTTCATTTTATAGTTTATTCACCATATAAAACCTTATACATATTTAGATGTGCTTGTTCAAATTATGGACTAGTGCAAGTACCTTTGGAATCTTAGCCTGTTATGAACTTTCTCCAATTTTTCCTTAGACTTACCCCAAATTACTTACCATAAGACATATACACATATTTACCAAGTCCAATTGATGTACACCATGTTAATAGCACTCAAATTATTATAATAGGCCTACGTGGCACAGCGAAATCCTAGTTTACTTAGCAAGATTTTCTAGGGCCTTACATTCTCCCACTCCCCAGGATCATTCATCCTCGAATGAAGAGTAGAATCTGACCTAAACACTTAACATAATAAATCTCTTTCTAACCTACCTCATGTCCCTAAATTTTACTAACTCCCAAATTTTCAGAAATTTCGGCAGTCTCCATTGTAACTAGGCCTATCCACTTGTCAGAGAACCATCAAAACCATCCTAACAACACTTCCAAAACGAGACAAAGCACCACAATTTATATATCGACAATACTAATTTTTTTACCATTACAAATACTACATTATCATAATGATACTTCGACATGAATCGCACATTTCTAAATCATAATACCTAAAAGGTATCTTTCAAGTCAAAGCTTTTTGATATACAATCAAGCAAAAATATTCCCCTTCCACGATACTTTAGGCCTTCAAGGTGGCCTCCTCGATTACAAGCTTTGCGATAACACATTCACAGAAGCAATTACCATCCCCAAACATACCTAATAAGGATGACAAGTAGATATCTCGCATAAGCTAACTATCCATTAACTTCACTTTCAATAATTTCCACCTGAATGATACACAATTTATCTCCACATGCCTTCTTTGACATAAGCATATAAAATACAAATTCGTGAGGAACAATTATGGGGAAACATCATACTCTTATTGCGACCTAATGGGAAATGCTCTTACGTACACTTCATTATCAATTCTCATAATATTTGTAGGGGGAAATATTTAGAATAACCTGCTCACCCTCCAAACTCTAATTCTCTAGGCGAACACTCACACTAAACCCTTGATGACCTTCAACAATTACTCTAAGATGTGCTATCATAAACTGACCATTAACTTACCTATTAAATGTATATATATATATATATGTGATCACCCTGCGAAGCTTCCTCTTTTACTTGTCTGAACTTACAATACCCAATGGATCTAATACAATGAGGAACAATAGAGTTCAAAATCAGGCTGGAGTTATTCAGGAATTCATTAATGTGCTGAGCAGGGCATTTCATGAGGTTATATGCTAAGATACACAAAGATTATTGCCAACAATACTGACATGGTTAATTATTGTGACAACATCAATTATTAGACAAATAAGGCATAGGGATAACTCGTACATTGGTAATAGTAACCATTGAGGAGGAATACTAAAGTACGTGAACCACTCGTCTTCTAGAATGTAGGGAAAATCCATTTATCAAGAATGAGAATACTCTGGCACCTTGAATGCGATATGGGTTTCAAAATACATGAAATTGAATTACACTCTTAACATTACTTGACATACGGAATCTATGCCACAAGCTCATGAGGATAAAAAAAGTTGAACACTTATGAGATTATCATGTTTCAAACATCTTACACCTTCCTGATAGTTGATCTTATATGAGAGAACTAAATATACAAAAACTTTCCTTCCAAATCAAGATGCTCATGATATGTGCAAAAATATAAGGGCATCCAATCTCATCCTTTCACGAGTGACACCACATAGCTAGGACATCCTACCATAGGGGTGAAATCATGTATTGGTTAGAGGAGTTCAAATGGTTGACGTAACGCTTTGGGAAGAAAGATAATTAAAACTCATATCCTCCCTAAGGAGGTGGAGTGTCAGGGGTAGCAAAATTTCCCACACAGGACAATGGCATTGTCAATAATCCTAGAAGCCGAGTGAGTAGAAGACCACGTAACCCATCCAATCCGACCCATTTAAGACTTTTTAAAAGGGGATGTACTTTGGTTTGAAACCATGGAAATTAAGCTTGAACTTAGGGGAAATAATTACTTTTGGAACCCACGAGACAAGCCCATATAGCCCTAGAAAATCAATAACAGTGGTGAGAAAGTACTTAAAACCCTTACGAGTTGGTATAAAACAAGGCCTTAAAGTGCCCATATAGATAAGATTGAAAGAATGAGACATCTAAATGCATTTATCGGGGAAAAGTAACCTAGATTATCTAGTCACATGGACAACTAGATCAGGTAGATGATTGTTTAGGAGAACATCTCATATGGAGTGCAAGCAATATCTTTTTATCCTAACCAAAGGAACATGTCCCCATCCTTAATGCTATAAGACTTCCTCTTTGATGCCATGAAACATAAATGAATTTTACAATGAGAGTTATCATATGAAATAGATAGTAGGGTAGAAACACTATTGAGCACCATTTGGAACCAACGAGCTTAAACCAAGTTGAAGACATTAGAAGTCAGTACGAAGGAGAAATTTTCCCACTCTCAAGGCTCTTGTAGAGCACATAAAAGTGAGGTTAACTAAATCAGATCATATAGTTGGGTAACTAGTCGAGACATTGAGATAATATAGCATTGAAGATTAAGAGTAAACAACACATGATGCAAGAAAAATTAAAAGAAAGTGAGAGAGCCTTATGGAAGTAACCTTTACATTATATCCACTTGGAATGGTGGTAATATAAAGTGATTACGAGAAGCTACATTTTTGAAAGAAGATCTCTGTATGAAGTCGCATGATGTATAGCTCTAGAATTCAAAAATCCAATTATGTTTAGAAACTCAACTTCACAATGAAGCACTATAGCACACTTCTACACAACTCACTCTTACCAACCAAATTGTGAGATGCTATAAGACTTGATTGAGAGAAACGTTTTGGCATACGAATGTGTTGCTAGGTTCATTGCTCCTTGGTCAACCCAAAACCAATGGCGAGAGTTAGTCTATTAAGCAGATCATTGAACCTAGCAAATGTGCAAATAATAAATTATCGAAAGCAGATCATTCAATCTCAGCAATTGCAACATGCTATCAACCCTTGATGAACTTTAGGTGAGGTGGGAACCCAACGGGATGGTATAAAATGATCATGGAAGGATTGAAGATGTTCATAATGAGTTCTCCATGGATTTTGACCTTAAAACTACCCAGGCGCTAATGACAGACAGAAAAAACATGAGAAATAGGCGTAGTGCTCTAATAACCCCCCCCCCCCAAAGGTGTGATTGGTCCTGATGGAGATCCTAGTAAAGGTCCTTTCGAGAAAGGAAGTGTTACAATGACTTATAGAAGGATATGTTCTCTCATGGTTATCGAACAAGTGTGGGAAACTAGCACAATGAATTCACTAACTAAGGAACACAACTAACACCTCTTATGGAGGTGTAAAGATAAAATAAACATTTGTTATAATCGGGATATGTTTCTGCTATATTATTTCCCAACTGCAACGTATGACCATGCCAAGATAAACTACAATACTAGGACAAGGTGAGATACTTACTGCGGGATGTCCCAAGTGGACACAAAAGTTATGGCGACACAAGATCGTCCTACGACGGGGATGTGAGTATCTCAATTTTCAGAGAGACTTTATGAACATGGTGACAATTTCGATTGACATGGACTCATGTGAGGTGTTAAGGTATGCTCTTATGTTGGCAGATAGTGAGAAGCTTTCATGATGATATTTTCAAGATAGTAGATTGACTATTCAAACTGTATAAGCTATATATACAACTAAGTAAAGAGTGACTCGGGAAGGATCGCAATACTGCGATGCTCTGAATGGAACTTGATGCCACATAGGTAAACCTTACGATGGTGCATGTATAGGCACAAGCGAGTAGATGTTGTCCATTTAAATAAAAAGTACCTGTTAGAAATTCATCAGGTATAATACCCTGTTGAGAATTTAGGAAAAGCAAATGTGTAGTATCAATCCTAAAGTCATAATTCCACTCAAGGAATCAATTATAGAACTTGCTTCCGCAGGTATGTAAATAACATATTTCGTAATAGAGTGGATTCACAAATAATGCGTCTTATTCAAAGTGTCAATACATGCAATATTTTATTATTCAACACATTGTTAAGACCATGGTTTTGAGAATTCTTCAATATGGATGTACATATATATATATACGAGTAGAAATTTTGATTTGACTCGGTTAATAACATTAGGTTGATAGGGAAATAGCTTATTCGATAATCCTCGACTCCATATCCCTAACGTACGTTGGTGATATACTAATATAATACATGATCTGATGGTGCAGAGACATCAATAGGGACAAGGACACTCCCCTCTTAGTGATAGGTTTTACCAATCCATCCATGGAGCAATACATTCTCCTAACAAGTCCTTGGGCAATCCACTCGGACTCAATGGTGGGATCAATCCCTTCTTACATGCTTCAAATACGCGGATTATGGTATCAAGGTTACCAATCTTGAGAATAAGACTTAGAGAGGAAATCAGCTCCCTAACCTGAGCTCTGTCGCATGATTGGAGTATCAATCAAAGAAGGGTGAAAATCCTAAATGTATGAATAGCGTCCAACTTATATATGTGGTAAACTACACACGGATAAGAAGTACTGTACTAGATACGGTTCTGAGACATCCTTGGACACTTTAAAACCTTATGCTCTGATACAAAGTTTGTCATGCCTCATAATCCGAGGAGTCTAACCGGTGCTCAACCAAGTAAACCCGGCTGAGTAAGCCTGTTAGGTCTCATTCTACCCAAACTAATTCATGAATAAATTGGATATGGACTCCATTAATCAGATTCTATGAACATGTAATTAACGATTTCCATGTCATTTTCATTAGTTACTTCATCCACAATTTTGAAGGTATTACAAGTTTTATACGTCATTTCCAAACATCTATAGTTCTACTTTAATTCCAATACTTGACACTACCCACAATCTGTCTACAGAGCCTCTAAAACAATCAAAGAATAATATAGAAATGCCGGCGACAAGGCTCCAGCTATATCTCAAATACAAAGTACATGATTAACAGATAAAATAGGACCCCGAAATAAAGTGGGCCACACCAATTCAACTTAAAGGATGATGCAGCACTAGCTGCAACCAACACTGCCTGCTATAGAAACACCTACATCCACTAAAGACGTAGAGCCCCCGACAAAAAGGACATTAGTGCCATCGAATAGCACTAATATGTATGAAAAAACTTTACTTTAAGTAGAATCAAATAATATACAAGTAGAAGGCAGCCATGGAAACCAAACAATGATGCACCAAAATACAAAGAACACAATTGAGAGTTTCATAGTTTCTTATTTCATCTTTTTGTCCTTTTGGTTAATAGTCTCTTAGTGTCAAGCACTACAATTCTTAATGCCACCGTGGGGTTTTTACGCAGACTCCGGTCTCTGCCCGACCAGCTAAGCCATCGCAAGTGAGACATATCCATATTCACAATAATGCTCCGGAACCCAATATAAATGCCACCATATGTACAGCATGGCATCCGATCTCGGCCCGATCAGCTAAGCAATCTCACTTGGGACATAACCTCGTTCAGTTATTCCTTAGTTCATATTTTATCCACTTTCCCATTACATGGCACCACGTGCCTCTTTATAAGCTTATTTCTTGGCACTTGGATACATTGTTACAATTCAAATATTCAAGTCTTCCCCTTATTTATTCATTCGTATAATATTGTACTTCATGTTTATAAGTTCCAACATATGATGAATTGTGCACATAATAGGATGAGAAAAACAATCATGATTCACAACTTCAAGCAACATGGTGAAATGGTAAACAACTAAGACAACTAGGGAACATAATCTTTCACCTCAACACATTAGAATCAATAATTCAAGTATGATCAACCAAAGAACTCATATCAAAGGCACGGACCCTAACGGGATGATTCTACAAAGATTAAAGTTAGCCATACATACCTAGTTTAAGCTTTCCTTATGTTACTACAACGTTTTGGAAATTCTAGCAATCCTAATCTACTTTGAGACATAACAAAATTGAACACAATTTAGGAAGGTATTCATAGTTTCAGCTTTTTTGAGCATTTTATCAAATCTCTTTTACAAGATTTCCTTCATTCCCAACCCAATATTTACTTATTTATGTTCAATAATCGTGACAATAACCTAATTGGTAAATGCATGTATGCATAATAGTATTAGACCCAAGAATTATACCTCAATACCCCATCTTGTACTCCAAACTCGAAATAAAAGTCTAATGTATAGAATCTTACCTTTTAGATGAAGAACTTATGGTTGGTTCTTTGATTCTTGAAGGTTGATGCTAGGTTGGATGATTGAATGTTGGATTACTCCTTGTCTCTCTAAAATTCTCTCAACTCTCTCTAAAATCAGTAGAAAAATGACCCCAAATTAAGCCCCAAAAAAATATATATTAAAATGGGGTCGGCTTATGAAAATAGGAAGATTTACCCTCCGAATGCGGGTCTGCAATTGCATAATGGACCGCAGAATGGGTATGCTGGCCGCATACGCATCGCAAAGCTTGGTGCCCAAAACTGGGCTACATGGTCTAGTTTACAACCTGATTTGTGATTGCAAATCACGTATGCGGACCGCATAATGGATTCTGTGATCGCATATCTGACATAGGATTGCATTTTTCCATCCTTTGGTAATTTGATCATAACTTTGTGTAGGAATGTCCAAATGATGGATGGTTTGAAGAGTTGGAAACTAGACTCAAAGACCTATTCATTGGCAGGTTATTCACCACATAAAACCTTCTACATATTTAGATGTGCTTATTCGAAGTATGGACTAGTGCAAGTACCTTTGGAATCTTAGCCTATTATGAACTTTTTCAAATTTTTCCTTAGACTTTGGTCTTTCCTTGGACCCAAAATTACTTATCATACGACATATACACATATTTACCACGTCCAATTGATTTACACCATGTTAATAGCACATAAAATAGTATAATTAGCCTATATGGCATCACGAAATCCTAGTTTACTTGGCAAACTTTTTGGGGCCTTATAGTTTACACCTTAATATGACCATGTTTTATTGTGTTTTATAGGCAAATCGTCAACAACATACTCTAAATAGTATTCTTTTGTTTCGCAGGGAATATTCTAAGTGAGGAAGCACTATGGAGTGTTTTGGAGGCAATAATGTGAAAAAAACGCCCACTCAAAAAAGTACCCGAGCACAAAGAAGCGAGAAATGTCCTTAGCAAATTCCACCGCGACCGCGGCAGACTAAAGTTTGAGGCAGAATGACCAGCTCCCACCAAGATCGAGCCGCGGTCTTGCCGCAACCGCAGTGCACTATTCATGTGTCAGGAAAATTTGAACCAAAGTGTAAATTCGAAAAACTTGTTCCAAACCCTTATAAGCTGTAGAAACTCTCCCAAGAATAGTTTAATCTATTTTTAGACTACTTTGGAGACAAGAACAAGTGTGACAAAATCAACCAAATATTAGAGGTTTTCTATCTCTTTTATTTTCCTGCAATTACCCATAATGAATAATTTAGTATTTCTATCTTGTTTTGTCATGAGTAGCTAATTCCTTGGTCTAGGGTTTTTATGGAACCTGTTGAAGGATGAAATTCTTGTGATATTAATATAGTTTACCTGTTTAATCTCTATTTGTTCAACCACGTATTTGTTGTAGTTAATTGACAGGATCCTCAATTAGATGTGCCTATTTAGTGTGCATAATTCGGCAGAGAAAGCATATTTAAGTAATTGTTGAACAATAACACTCCAAAAGTATATGAGGGATCATAACTATGGGTTTAAAGGCAGGATTAGGAATAATGAAGCATTGGATGCAATCTAAAGTGAGCTGTAATAAACAATGGCAGCTAGCGTATCTCGGGAGAGTGCATCTAGTAAATTATCGTGATTACTCGGGAGAGATTTACGGTAATAAGAGTGCTCATGATATATAGAGATGATTTGATGAATTTATATGAAATATAACCAGAAGGTATTCCATCAATAGGGAAAATTATAACCATATAACTGTCTTTTAATTGTTTACACTTTAATCATAGTTAGTTTTCAGTTTTTTATTTACTGTTATTCGGAGTTAGTATAAATACCATCAAGTATTATTGACAGCGTTTGGGAAGTTGACTCCATAGAATTTTGTAAATCCAACAAAAGTAATTGATAGGTTAATTCTTTGTGGTTCGACTCTAGGATAAATACTTAGATTATGTTTGCAACGTCTGTGTGTCCTTTTTATAGGGCATAGCTGGGAGAGACCAAATTTTGGTATCATTGTCGAGGTATTAACAGCGTTATCAATTACAACTGAAAGATGTACAAAAATTCTTAGTGAAGTCAGTTTTCTCTATACCCAATCTTTACATTGAAATTTCAACATTTATTGACTCGGTTGTCAGGTGCATGCCTAGAATTGCATCGAGAACAGGTGAAGTATTTGAAGCATTATCAGATCCCGAGAAAGTTTTTAAGGCCTTAAATCGGGCCAACCCGAAAAACCAGCAACAACAAATAACTGAACAACTCGAAACAGACATGGGAGATCACGAAGAGGACCCAGATGTACCAATAGTGCTAGAGGCTGTTCTCTATGACTGGGCTCCCACAACTGAAAATCTTGCCAAAGCGATTGTAGTTCCCCAGATACAGGCTGAATCATTCTAAATCACAAATAACATATTGCACTTGTTGCAAAACAAGGGACTATTTTCAGGGTCACAAGTCGAAGATCCTCAACAGCACTTGAAGAATTTCCTGTCTATCTGTATAACCCAAAGGCAGCCCAACTATCTCCGGAAGTAATCAAGTTGTTATTGTTTCTATTCTCAGTGACAGGAGCTGCCTACATCTGGCTAAACTCACGCCCAATAAACTCATAACAACTTGGGAGGGGTTAGTTAAGCAATTCCACAACTAGTTCCACCTACCCAACAAGAGTGCTCAACACATTGATGAAATTTTGAGTTTTAAACAGCGACCAATGGAGACACTGCATGAGTCATGGGAGCGTTTTAAAGGGATGTTGGTTATATGTCCACACCGTGGTATTCCATATCTGATATTGGGGCAGCCGGTGTACATGAGATTGTCAAATAATGTGAAGAACATTGTTTATGCTTCAGCTGGTGGAGTAATTTTGAGCAAAACATGGAGAGAAGGACAGAGTTTGCTTGACAAGATGGTACAGAATTTGAGATGGACATCCAAGAATGCACCTATTACTCCAGTGGTTCACTCAGTGCCTTTCTATCCATCCAAATCTATAGCTGAAATTATGGCCACCCTATTGAAACAAATGATTATACTCATCAAAAAGGTGGAAGAGTCGGGGCAGAAGTAGCGGTTACATATCATAGATACTACCAATGGGGGTTTGTGCACATCTTACATCAGTCATCCAATTGGTAACCAATAGAATGCAGAACTTGATCATCATCACTACCTTGAAGACATGAACTACGTGTCTAATTATGGAGGCTAGAGACAGGCTGATTAGAATTAGGGCTAGCAGAATTAGCAGTACAGGCCAGCCTAGCCATAATTCAACAACTGGAACATGGGAGGTACGAGACCCCCTAATAATATCACAGCTTACCCAAGGCCACAGGGATATAATAAGAAGAATCCATAGCAAGGGTATCACTCTCCTTAGCAGCAGCATGGTAGAAGGTAGGAAGATGGGTTTGCTAGACTTAAGGCAATGATTCAGCAGATTATTGGTCTAATACAAAAATAAGTGAGAGAGTAGATGCACATGATTCAGCGATCAAAAATATTGAAGTTTAGATGGGGCAAATTTTGATGTCTCTAAACAATCATCCTCATAGGACACTACCCGTAGACACCCAGATAAATCCGAAAGATCATGCCCTAAAGCAGTTGATGGTAGTGAGTCCACGTAACGGTAGAGATTTGGATGTAGAGTAAGAGAGAGCTCAAGAAACTAGACAGGATGAGACACTCATACCAGGGCCCATTGAGCTTGATAAGTCAACAAAACTGACAAAGCTGATAGTCCAGCCTACTCACGAAGAAAATAATATTCAGATTGAGACGAAGAAAGAAACAAAGATAGCTCGGGAACTACTAGTTTAGGTGTTAGCTGATAAAGAGCAATCCCAAATCATTGGGAAGAAGAGACCTCTGGCACTATTACCTCAGAGGTTGGCTAAGTACCAAAAAGATGAGCAATACAAGAAGTTCCTAGGGATGCTTAATTAAATCTAGGTAAATATACCATTGGTTGATGCTTTGAAAAAAAATGCTTGGGTATGCAAAAATGATGAAGGACTTAATGTTCCGAAAATTCAATTTTCAAGACTTGGCCACAATTACTCTTACTCAGACCTGTAGTGCAGTGGTGACTAGACCAATTGCTGAAAAACTGTCTGACCTTGGGAGCATTACAATTCCATGCACTATTAGTAACTTTGCTTTTTCTAAGGCGCTGTGTGATCAAGGGGCCAGCATAAATCTTATGCCCCTGGCAATATATAAGAGGTTGGGGATTGGAAGAGCTAGACCCGCCTCTATGTTGTCGCAGCTGGCTGATAGGACTGTAAAAAGACCCTTTGTATCCTAGATGATGTGTTGATTTAGGTAGAGAAATTTGTGTTCCCTGTAGATTTTGTGATATTAGATTGCAAAGTGGATGAGGAGATTCCCATAATTTTGGGAAGTCGTTCTTGGCCCCGGGGAGAGCTCTTATTAATTTTTAGATCGGGGAGCTCAAGATGAGATTGAAGGATGAAGAGATAACGTTCAATACGCAGAAATCTATGAGGCAACCAAGTGAATTCGCCAATTTCTCTCTTATTAACGTTGTGGATGTAATCGTAGAGATTGATGATGAGATGTTGACGATTGAGGACCCTCTTGCTACATTCATGATGAACTTAGATGAGGTAAATGGAGAAGAACTGGCAGAATGGGTTTAAGCATTAGAGGGAAGAGGGTTTTGGGATAGAACTCTTGAATTTGAGCCCTTGCACTTGGAAAATAGAGAAACTGCTCCAGCCAATCCATTCACTAAAGAACCATCAAAGCTGGAGTTGAAGCCACTACCCGCCCATCTCAGGTATGAGTTCCTTGGACCTGACTCCACATTACCTGTTATTATCTCATCTAGTTTATTAGATGTGCAGGTACTCAAGGAGTGTAAAAGTGCCATTGGATGGACCATGGCAGACATTAAGGGGATTATCCCAGCCTACCGTATGCATAACTATCTGCTGGAAGAGGGACACAAACCTTCCATGGAACACCAAAGAAGGATAAACCCCAACATGAAGGAAGTGGTGAAGAAAGAAGTAATATAATGGTTAGATGCAGGAATCATTTTCCCAATCTCTGACAGCAGCTGGGTTAGCCTGGTTTAATGTGTACCTAAAAAGGGTGGCATGACGGTAATTAAAAATGATAACAATGAACTGATCTCTATGAGAACCTTAATGGGCTGGAGAATTTGCATGGATTATAGAAAGTTAAATCTAGCCACCCAGAAAGACCACTTCCTGCTTCCCTTCATTGATCAGATGTTAAACATGTTGGCAAGTAGGTCACACTTCTATTTGCTAGATGGATACTCAGGGTACAATCAGATCTCCATTGCACCAGAAGACATAGAGAAGACCACATTCACTTGCCCGTATGGAATATATGTGTTTCCGAGGATGCCCTTTGGCATATGCAATGCACCCGCCACATTCTAAAGGTGCATGATGGCCATACTCACTGATATGGTAGAGGACATAATAGAGGTGTTCATGGATGATTTGTCAGTGGTGGGGAACTCATTTGATGAGTGCCTTATAAATCTAACTCGTGCAGTGAAACGGTGTATCGAGACTAACCTGGTTCTTCATTGGTAGAAGTGTCATTTCATGGTACAATAGGGCATAGTCTTAGGGCATCAGGTGTTAAGCAAAGGAATTGAGGTGGATCGTGCTAAAGTGGATGTTATAGCAAAGCTGCCCCCTCCAACTTCAGTCAAGGCAATCAGGAGCTTCCTTGGACATGCTGGTTTCTCTCGGAGATTCATAAGAGACTTTTCAAAAATTGCCAACCCTCTCTGTAAGTTGTTAGAAAAAGATCACCCTTTCTTGTTTTCTGATGATTGCAAGGTAGCATTTGAGGAGCTGAAAAAGAGACTGGTCATAGCATCTATCGTTGTTACCTCCGACTAGGAGCAACCATTCGAACTCATGTGTAATGCCAGTTACTATGCAGTGAGGGCAGTGTTGGGACAACGGAAAGACAAGCTGATGCATCCAATCTACTATGCTAGTAGAATGGTGAGTGGAGCCCAGCTGAACTACACTGTAATTAAGAAGGAGATGTTGGCCATGGTGTTTGCTTTTGACAAGTTCAGATCATACCTAATTGGCTCTAAGGTATTGTATACACTGACCATGCAGCTCTCAGGTACTTGATTGAGAAGGAGTCTAAGTCGCGCATGATTCATTGGTATTGCTATTGCAATTTGACCTCGAAATTCATGATTGTAAGGGCACAAAAAACTAAGTCACTTATCATCTGTTACAACTTGAGGGAGCTTAAAACTCAGTTGAGGTTGAGGATTTTCTGGAAACTTTTCTAGACGAGCAACTACTCGCTACTAGTCTTAAGGAAGCGCCATGGTATGCAGACTTTGGAAATTACCTAGCCAGCGGTACAGTCCCTATGACCTTTCATCTGTACAAAAGAAAATTTGTTATGGTGATTGCTGCATGTACTATTGGGATGATCCTTATCTATTTAGAATATATGTTGGCAATATGATTCGGAGGTGTGGCCCCGAGATAGAACAATCTTCTGTTTTGTAGGCTTGTCACGCATCGGCATATGGAGGACATTTTGGAGGAGTGAGGACAGTTGCGGAAGTGCTAGAGGCCGGGTTCTTTTAGCCTACGGTGTTCAAAGATGCACACCAATGGGTGAAAGACTGCAATGAATGTCTGCCAACCGGGAAAATTTCCCGGCGCCATGAGATACCGATGAACCTGATTCAAGAGGTGGAAGTGTTTGATATTGGGGAATTGACTTCATGGGACCCTTCGTCATCTCCTTTGGCAATAAATAAATACTTGTTTCTATAGATTATGTGTCCAAATGGGAAGAAGCTGTAGCATTTCCTACTAATGATGCAAGAGTAGTGGTGGGGTTTTTGAAGAGCATATTCATCCATTTTGGGACACCGAGAGCTATCACCAGTGACAGAGGCACCCATTTTTTTGGCCGAGCCTTTGAAAGTTTTCTAGCGAAATATGATATGCGTCGCAAGGTGGAAACACCATACTATCCATAGACAAATGGACAGGTGGAAGTATCTAATAGAGAGATAAAGAGTGTATTGACCAAGACTGTAAACGCCACAAGAACTGATTGGATGAAAAAGCTAGATGATGCACTCTAGGCTTATAGAACTGCTTTTAAAACACCAATTGGTATTGTCACTATATAAGTTGTTGTTTGGGAAGGTTTGCCACTTGCCAGTGGAACTTGAGCACAAAGCTTGGTGAGCACTAAAATAGCTGAAACTAGACATTGAGTCGCGGGAACAACGAGAATCATCGAATTGCATGAGCTCGACGAGTTCAGATATCTGGCTTTTGAGAGCACAAGTTTGTACAAAGAAAGAATGAAGAGATTGCACGATCAAAATATTGTTGAGCGACAATTTAACCCTAGGGAAAAGGTATTGCTCTATAACTCAAGATTATGGTTATTCTTGGCGAAGCTCAAGTCACGATGGTCTGGTCCATATAGGGAGGTAGAAGTATTCCCTTGAGAGCTCTAGAAATTGCCTCGGTGAAAAACTCTCACACATTTAGAGTGAATGGGCAGAGACTGAAGCTATACATAGGCATGAAAGAACCAAAGGAAGTGTTAGAGATTCAACTAACGGAACCTCAGAGGTCGAGCGAGCCTTTAATGCGATTGTCTGCGTCGTGCCGCAATGTTAAATCAGGCAATGTGTGGGAGGCAACCCAAAAATATTGTTGTTAATGTTTTCTTTTAACTTCATATATAAAAAACGTGTCAGCACTGCCATAGCAGCACGACCGTGGTAAGACCGCGGTGAGACGCAAGTATTCTGCCTCGGAACTAGGTAGTCCCACTGCGACCACGGTGGGACCACGGTGAATGCTAACTACACTGCCTTAGATTTGTAAACCCACCGCGACCGCGGACCGAGGTGGGTACCAACTATTTCTTTTCTTTTTTTATTTTTTCATTTTCTTTCTTTTTTCCTTCTTCTTTTAATTTTCTAACCCCCAGTAAATCCCCCCCCCCATAAACAACCGACCCCCCCCTCTAAACCCTAACCCCCAAATCCCTGTCTTCTTCTCCTTCTTCTTCAATCCTCGCACTTCCTCATCTCCATTCCTCTCTCCCTTCTTCCATTAAGGTATGCTACTCATCTCTCCCCTATCTTTTCTTTTATATTGTATTGTAGATTAAGCTAGTTTCATGTTGTAATAGTGTTGTAATTGTTGGTAGATTTTTGTTTGTTTCTTCTTGTTTTTATTTTTGAATTTCATTTTTAAGAATAATTGGTGACAGAATTGTGAGCAAGTGATTTTTACCCCGTTGAAATTACTCCTAAAGGATTCTCAAGTTTAGAATTTTTCCCCTTTAACATTTATTTTTAGAATTTATTTTCAGGATTTAATTGTGCATATCAGTGTTTTTTCATTAATACATGCAAAAAAAATCATAATAAATACAAAATTGCACAAGCATTTAGGATTTTAGTTTTGCTAGATTAATTGGTAATTAAGGTTATTTTTTGCAAAATATAAAATCATAAAAAATCAAGTAGTTATTCTGGCATTTTAATTGTTTAGCATTTTACGGTTAATTTTCATTGTTGCATTTTTATTGAATTTGCATAATAGGTAATTATTAGGTTGATTTAGCTTAATTAGGATTTTTAAAATCAATTAGGAAATAAAATAAATAAGAAAACAAAACAAAAATGGGATTTTAAATAAATCACTCAGTCTGGCCACAATTGGGCCAAACCTGGGTGGCCCAAATCAATTGAGCCCTTTAAAAATACCCAAGACCCAGCCCAATAGTTTTGCTCTGACCCAGTCGACAAGAGATGCCCCAAAACGATACTGTTTGGGGCAATTCATCTCAGCCATCGATCATAAACGATCCAACGGTCCTGAAGCCCTTCCCCAAATCCCATATATATGTCCAAACGCCCTTGTATATTCAAGAGACAAACAAGTCATCTTCCTCATATATATACGCCGCTATATCACCACCTCGGCGACACCATATGCCAACCGTCTACCGCCATAACGCCGCCGCTGGAAATCACCTCATGGCGGCAGCCGGTCACCAAACGACCTTAGAATTACACCACTAAAACATCTCAACCCCTTCTTTCCCTTCCCACCAATTGTTTTCTTCAAACACCTCCCCAACTCATCGAATATTCGATAGAAGAATAACCGGTTCTGCCGTCTCCGGTGAAACTAACCCTAAGCCAACCCAAAATAACACCCCTGAACCACCTCCCCCCCCCCCCTGTTCCCAACCATCTGAACCCCATCGTTCGAATCCTAATGGATCGTCTAAAATATCAAATCAAAGCGTAACCCCAAACCCTAAACTCACCGGAATCCTTTGAAATTGGTCCGTGGAGACCGTCTCACCTTCCCGTCCACGATCTTGCAACTCACGACCCTCGAATGCAACTAGACCCAACAAAAATTGAGTCTGAAACCCCCCCCCCCACCCTGTATCAATACCATTTGACCCTTCCCTGAAACTCTTTTTCCCCTCTCCAATGTGAAAGGCAAAGACCTTAAAAGGCCAAAGGACCTCTCAGAAGAGGTCAAAGATCAGGAGATTTGAAAAAACCCTATGTTTAGGATTGAAACGCTAAAAAGCTAAGTCCATGTGTGCTTGATATTTGTGTGTGTGCTTTCCAATTCTGATTTATTTTATTTAATTTTTCATTTGATTGAGTTCATCTATTCATCCTTGAAAATCATGCCTTCTTTTGCTTGTTGATTTTCTTTCTTTTTACTCGTTCTCTATCTCTTCATCTTCACGACATTCTAGATAGTTATTTCCATCTAGAGTTATGTGCTCCTAAGTTTCATTTGTTTCATTTGTTGAAAATTCTAAATAGTTACTCTGTGCTCATCCTTGACTTCTTTTGCTTCCAATCTTCTTTATAGTAATTTGTTTTATTACATCATGTTTTTCTATCTGTTCATTTTTGAAAACTCTGACTAGTTGTCTCCATTTAGAGTCACATACTTGTCCTGGTTCTCTTGATTTTGTTTACTTACATTTGTTAAATATGCTAAGTTCATGTGTCTGTCTTTTAATGTTTTAATTTTTTCCCTTCTGGGTGTTTAATTTTCGTTTATTCATCTTTTAATTGCTTTAATTCATGTATTCTTCTTTATAATTGCTTTTGGTTTTCTACTAAGTGTTTTAATCTGTTCTTCCTTATAATTGTTGTATAGTTGTTGTAGGTTCTCTTCTAAGTGTTTTGATCTTCTTTTCGTTTGCTTCTAAGTCTCATTAATGTAAAGGCATGCATGCCCATTTACTCATCTGTTAGGTTTTCTGGTTAGTGATTGGTATCCATTTGATTCTGAAGGTTGTGATAATTGGTTCCAACTTTATTGTTGAGTAATGTAAAGCCCACATTTTAATATTTGCTTTACTCTTTAATTGTTCGTTTCTTCATAATTTAGTCTGCAATTCAGACTTTGATTTTGGTCTATAACCTGAAGTAACTAACTAGGGTAAATTTTGACCAGATAGATGAGAACCAAGGTTTAAGACCTTTAGGCCAGTAATTAGGAAAAGGGATAAGGGCATTTGAATATAGGGAATCTTGTAAAAAACTCCTAGAACATTCTAGTGAAGGTCCAAAGTGCAATTTCTTCCTCAACACTTGAGGCACAAGTCAGAAAACCATGGACCATTTAGGCAAAACTGAAAAATGGTTAAAAGACTAAAAGGAAAACAAAGAGATTTATGTTGCCCTAAGCCTTCAGTTATAAAAGGGGGCAATCTGATCATTTCAAGGGGATTTTCGAGTAGATTTTTAGAGAGGATTAAGGGATCTTCAGGAGGCTTTTATTTTATTTTTTTTTGAGATTTAGAATACAACTTATAGATATAGACACACATTACACTTTCATACATTATTCAGAAAATCCTTTTTCTTCTGATCAAACTTTCTTTAATAATCAATACAAGTTGAAAATGGACTGAATGTGCATTTTGAGCTGCTGTAGAGATCTGTTTTCACTAGTTGCTTCTCAAATTTCTTGAGTTCCTGGGTTTTTACTGGTTGTGTGGCTGCTGTGTTTGCTTGCTACTCTCTTAACCTTACTCATAGGTTCTTCTTTTTCTACTGAAATTCCACCTATCAATCCTCACTCTAAAATCTTACAAGTAATAGTTATGTACGTTCGAGATTATACGCTGATAATGAAAACAATAATATTTTTATGTTTCAATTTCATATTATGAGTGTTATTTACCTTTCAGTAGCATTTCTGGTGTTGTAATTAATATGAATTTGTCATAATGTTGGATGTATCAGGACTATAACCTTAATCTGTCTAAGTTTCACTAGATTTACAAATAGTTTAGTCCAAAATGTACTTAGTATTCGCAATTTGTGTTGTAGTTGAGGCTCGATAGGTGTATATATGTATACTCTGAATGATGAGTATTTTGATTCCTTTCCTTAGACGCTCGGTCCAAATCTGAGTTATAGCTTCTTAATACAAATTCCTCATCAGAATCCTATATAAAATGTCTTCAGTTTTTTTAAAAATGATCATTTGTGTAATGTTAACGAATGTGATATAATCAATCAAAAGGTCGCTATCATTCCCTACGATGGACTTATAGTCCAATGTTCTGGGCTCAAGTTTAGGGCCCAATTGCTGTCAGTTGTTCCATAAAGAATATACATCTCCTTGGCCTACTATAAAATGAAGTCCAAGTTACATAACCAGCCATGAATGAGGCTGGAAATGTGGGTGCTAAATCCCTTTAAATGCATTACTCATGTATGAAATTATTAGGATCTTTTTTTTAGAGACAAGCATAATAGAAAACTATAGCATTCTGTAGTTTGCCTTTATAAAATAAAGTGAGCCACGCTAACATAATCAAACACTATGTGAGGCTCCTCAACTTAATAAAATGCATAGAAAGTTGGAAGTGTTGTATAGCAAATTTCACGGCCTTCCATGAATTTCCAAATGCGTAGTCTCTATAGGCGCGATATATTAATAAACTATCTTCCTAAACCCGAGTGCGCATTTATGTGACCTAAATCCAAGTTTTAGCGATATTAAAATATGTCGAGGACCCGGGTGCATTTATGTGATGTGGTTCGAGACGTGTTTTAATAACGTTGCAAATACCTCTAAAATGAATAAAACGCTTAATAATTTTAATATTGCACTATAGGATGAATATGTACAAAAATCAGAGTTTTAGCAAATTATAATAGTTTAAGCGACCGAGCTAAAACCACGGAATCCGGGGATGCCTAACACCTTCCCTCGGGTCAATAGAATTCCTTACCCAAGAATTTCTGGTTTGCAGACTCCAATTGGGTAGTCAAAAATTTTTCTCGATTTGGGATTCAGAAATAAAGTAGTGACTTGGGACACCAAAAGCCAAACCTATTCCATGTGGCGACTCTTAAATAAATAATTAATCCCATTTCGAATAATGTCACTTTAATTGAAAAAATTTCCTTATATACTTCATCCTTCGGGGTAGCCCGTGTGTAAAAAGGAGGTGTGACAGCTCTGGAGACTCTGCTGGGGATGTAAAGGAACCCACAATCTCTAGTTCAGGGTTCAAGAATTCAAGCTTCGAATCACTGTTATATTTGGCTTCTTCTGATTTGCTTACATGTTCTGTGTTAAGTGCTAAATGCTTTTACCACTTTGATATTATCTGAACTGTATAAACTGCTACGAAACCATCATCTTCTCACCTCCGGGGATGTGCTTACTGGTTGAGACTCCCTATTATGTTAGTGTCATACGTGAAATAAGAAAGAGGCCGGACAAGTTACTAAGCCGGATGGCCTATTGATTCCAGGTATGTAGCCCCATCCTCGACTCGAGTTGTCTGCTCGGGTGCACAATCTAGACCCTATACCAAGGTTCTGAACTTAGTATAACAAAACCTCATGCCGGATCCCGAGTAGGAACGCTTATTTTCATTATGCATTTGACTTAGGGGACTCAATACAGGAGTTGAGTCCGTCTAGGACAGGTGACCCGAAATGAAAAGACGTCATGATGCATATTACGTGCTACTTGTGTATTCATATTCTTTGGATTCGCATGTTGACCGGCTTGTGAATAAAAAGGAAATTTGGGATTTGCCAAAAGAAATCATTTTCAAAAAACCAATGCTTAAAATAGTGCCAAAATGCTACCGGATGCTTTAATACAAAACAAAGCAAAGGCAATTGGGAAAGGTTTTTCAACAATATTTTTGGGTTTTTGATAAACTATTTTGCCGGGTCCAACCCTTCTTTTGAAAAAATGCCAAAGCCACAAAAAAAAACAAATCTTTATTTTTCTTCACTTGTTCAAAATAAATCAGGTGATGCCATTAATGCCGATAATAGCCGAATATTACCGCAAGGAACGACGGAAGGTTGATCTTGCACAAATGGCCACCTCTGAGTCTTATTTTGACTGGTAAGAAAGAACACCCTGAAAAACCTTCTCTTCGAAGTGTTGTAAGGCCGTATTCTCAAAGCCGGTCCTTGATTTTAAGAAATGAATTTTATCAAATGCTGGTTTTAATATTTTGAGAATACTAATTCGCCTTAATAAATGTGCAAAACGAGCATGATAATGAACAAAATTCCCTTGGAGTTGCACTATGGTGGAATGATCTCGGTGAAGCAGGGTAGTAAAAGGTCAATACACATCTGGGAGGCCTCACTGGTTTGTTGAAAATTAGCCGAAAAGGGGACATCATAAAGGCTTTAATCACATTCTGGGCCCCGGCCCACAATGTCTTCCACTTCTCGGATATTGAACTTGCCCCGACGTTAGAGGAGATAACTAGATATATGGGGTTCCATACGAACCCTTTGAGACACCAATACTTGATTGCACCAAGAACCATCGCCGTGCACAAATTCCTGGATTCCCTCAAAATCAACAAAAAAGTTCACAATCCCGACTTATCGGCTGGCTTTTGCACCACGCAATTTATATATCAAAGGTATGGCCACATCGGAAGATTCAACAACCCTGAAAGTCTTATTTGTAGTAAAGGAAATCGGCTCAAGTGGGAGGAGCATCGATGTTTTGTGTTCATGGTATCTTTTTTGGGTCTTTTGTGTTCCCCCGAAAGGATGGGAATATCGACATACGGATAGCATGAGTCGTCAGCACTTTAATGACCCAGGCTAAAAGTACTCTCGCTCCCATGATCTTGTCCGACATCTTCCGTGCTCTCACCACCTGTAAAGCAGGAGGAGATTTCTTCGAGGGGTGTAACTTGTTTCTACAAATATGGATGATCGAGCATATATGCCACCGGCCTCGGTTCATGAATTATGGGTCGACAACAAAGAGCTACATAGAAGAATTTGGCAACAGGGTTAATGGGTTTAAAATACTTGAGGGTGTCGCATAATGGGTGTCGCATCTCCGGGTCATCACTACAAATCAGATAGAGTGGACATTCAGTTGGCTCTTTGTGGACGAAGTTGTTTATATGCCGGCCACCGGATCTCATTTCCTTCTGATGGGCCTCCGGAGCATCCAGCCCTATGCGCTGTATAGAGTACTAAGACAATTGGGTAGATGCCAAATGATCCCTAGGGATGAGGATATTAGCCGTCATGTGGTTGAGATAAGCCCAAATGGTCAATTCCCTGAAGCCGTTGTATGCCAGATCTGGAGTGAATGTCAATACTTAACAGCCGATACTCGAGTATATGATGTAGCTAAAGGTGAGGTTGTGCCAGGATATGTTGCTTGGTACAAAAGAGACATAGAGCCTAAGAGGCCTACTAAGAGACCACATCTCCAAGAATTTTTTGAGACATCACAAGAGCAATGGGTGGTTAGCCAAAGAAAATGAATATAGGGCTACTATAGGAATGCTGGAAAAGCAAATCCAAGAGCTGCAATTTGAAAACAGTTTGCAAGCTGCAGCCAGTGAGAGAGAAAGAAAGATGTTTACCAAAGAAAATGAAGCCCTACGATCCCAAATCCAGAGAATGAAGGCAGCTACAGAAAATCCTCCTAGAATGAAAAAGATGAAAAGCTCATAGAAAACTTGCAGCGGAAAGTAACCGAATACGGGTTCGACCTGAATAAGGAAGAGGGCGAGCTATCTAGGGTTCAGAAGCAGTTAATTAAAAGTACAGAGGAACGAGACCGCATACTGGAGTAATTAAAAGAAGGGAGTAGCAATGAGATCGTTGGTTTAAAACAGAGGGTCATCATGGCTAAAAACAAAATGGCCAAACAAGCCAGGGACTTCAAAGCCGAAAAAGAGCATTGCTATGCAGTAATAGCAAGATTAGAAAGGGATTTGCGGCAACTCCAAGAGCTGAATCAAGGAGCGGAATGAACTCTAGAAGCAAGGGCCGAGCAAGTTGGGCGTCTATTACAAGAAAAAGGTATTATCAGGGAAAGGGTGCGGGCAATCGCAGAATATATTACCACAAAGTGCAACCACTGTTAGGACATGACAAAATCTATGTTCTTTGCAACCGCCATGACATGTGTTCGTCAAGTAATGGAAGATCTCTACTACCTCCAAAGGAGTTTGGCACGCAAGCCTGCGGCAAGGCCGGACGATGCCCCACAAGCTCTAAAAAGATGAAGTTTTAATGTACTCATAAATATGTATTCTCTGTATGTTCTGTTACGCACCTTTCGAGTCTGTAAGTTTATTGGTTCCAAGTTTGGTAGTTGCCTTTCATTTTGTTAGCTTCTGTAATCAAAGTTTATAAAAGTGAAAACCCCAAAATATCCTTTTTTCCATGAACTACGCTCGATCTGATTCATGCGACGCATGATACGTAGGCCATCTTCATAGGATTCGACCATATTCTTAAAAAAGGATAGCAAATAAGAAATAAGAAGTAGGAAACAAAAGAAATTCGGAATGAATGTCGGGATGACACATGCGATCATTGCAAACATATAGAAACCCATAAACTACATAGGTGCATCATACCCAACATGCAATTTCCTGCTTGTTATCTATCCCCTAGCCTAAGCGTTTGAAATTCCAGTTTCTAGTCCAGGTTCTAAAGAACATTGATTGGTTTGTGGTAAGCTGGCCTCGCACAGATACTTTACTATATCAAAAGGAAGCGCAGAGATGTCATCTGAAATGACTCTACCAGCAGTTCCTATCCTAGAGTACAATCCAATTACGGGGATCCCAGCCTCAGAATCTGCGGCTGCCGAAGAGAATAGGATCCTTCGACTCCGAGTTATTGAGATGTGGGACGTTTGGACAAATGGAAAAGAACCTCCAAGTGCTATCCTCGGATTTCTTGAGCTGTTCCCGAGGTCGGGAGGTACCTCCACTATCCCCATCAGTCACCCAAATATCCTCGTGGGGCAGCCAACGATATCAACCAAGTTTGTTGGAGCGCCCTTTAAAGCCCGCCCTCCGATGTTCACATCTGGTCCAGTTCCTAACATTTTTACGGCTCCTCTGTACGCGCCACCACACAGCCTGCGGTGCCGAGGCCCATGTTTGATCCCACAGCTTTCACATTTCAAACTCTCAATTACCAAACCGAGCCTCCCCCATACACCACATACAACTACCCTCAACAAGCATATGAACTCACACATGTGCAAGACAAAACCCCTAAAACACCCGAACAAGAGGAAATAACAAGAAGCATGAAAAGCCTCGAACAGAGTATAAAAAACATACAAGGATTAAGTGGGCAAAAGAGTATGTCTTAATTGAACCTATACATGTTCCCAAATGTACATCTCCCTATGGGGTTCAAAACGCCAAAGTTTGAAAAGTACGATGGCCACGGCGACCCCATCGCTCATTTGAAAAAGTATTGCAATCAACTGCGTGGGGCAGGTGGAAAAGAAGAACTGTTGATGGCATATTTTGGGGAGAGCTTAGTGGGCATCGCTTCTGAATTGTACATGGACCAGGATATCACTCGATGGCATATCTGGGATGACCTCACCCAGGATTTCGTAGGGCAATTCCAGTATAACATTGACATTGCCCAGGATAGGAACTCCTTTGCCAACTTCAAAAAGAAACCTTCAGAAAGCTTCAGACAATATGCTGTCAAGTGGCGCGAACAAGCGTTGAGAGTAAAGTCACCCATGTACAAGACAGAGATGGTTACCGTCTTCCTACAAGCGCAAGAGGCAGATTATTTTCAAAATATTATGTCAGAAATGGGCAAACCTTTTGCAAAGGCAATTAAGATCGGTGAGATGGTAGAAACTGGCCTGAAGACAAGAAGAATTCTGAGTCAGTCCGCCATAAAAGCAACCTTCCAAGCCATACAAGGAGGGGCAGGAGGGATAACAAGAAACAAAAAGAAAGTGGAAGTGTCAATGGCAGCCTCCGGAATGAGAAGACATAATGCTCACAGACTTGTATTCTCATAAAGAGCCTCCCAACATTACTATCCCCACCAAGACATGCATTATGTTCCTCAACCTTATGCAGTCATGAATGCCCAGCCCTTTGCTCGACCACAACAACAGGGCAACAGAAACCAAGCCCCGTCAAAATCAGTCTCCTCAGAATCACTATAATCCCTGTCCTCCGTAAAATAATTACCATCCTAAGGAACCACCGAGGAGACAAAACTTTACTCCAATAGGGAAATCTTATGAAAGCTTATTCCCAAAATTAGTCCACATGGGTCTCCTGCAGCCCCTGCCCTCGAATAGGCAGAACCCCTAGTCACCTTCATATAAAATGGGCGTACGTTGTGCTTATCATTTCGAGACAGAAGGACATGACACCGAAAACTGCTGCACTCTGAAACGAGCAGTGGAGGATTTGATAGAACAAAATAAAATAGTGTTGAGAGATGAAGATGTCCCAAACGTAACCAACTACCCACTGTCGGCTCACAATAACGGGCCTGTCATCGGATCGATTTGTGAGGACAAAGAATTGATCCTGCTCTAAAAGCCATAATAGCCATTGCTGATGCAGACCGAAAGCTGAAGGTCACCTCCAAGAAGATCGAAGAAAAGGAAATAAGTGTGGACAAGAGTCCAAAAGCAGAGAAGAAGTTTGAAATCAAAACTGAGACGGTACCCACCAAGGAAACCACACTTTATATCCCACGGGGGCGTCAAGAAAAACAGCCCACTTTGAGTCCTCCAAGGAGGTTTGAGTTGAACAAAACAATTTATGTACCTAATGGAGCTTATGTGGTACGGGGAATGGTTAAACCACCAAGGCTTAACGAGCCTGTGGTAATCGGTCACGCACCTCAGAAGCCAATGACAAATCCTTCTGCAGTCCCGTGGAATTACCAAGAAACCATAGTCACATACAAGGGCAAAAAGATCATTGGGGAAATTCAAAAAGGCCATCCCACGAAAAAATATTCAGATATGGAAAAGTGAACACTGCTACCAAACGGTGATTTCCCCCTAAAAGGTTAGTGAATGCTGAAGAGGCAGAAGCCTTCTTTCAAAAGATGAAATGCCTGAATATGAGGTGGTGGGCTAGCTCCAAAAGTCTCCCGAGCAGGTCTCTTTATTTTCACTGCTGATGAAATCTCCAGAGCACAAGCGAGTATTGGCCAAAACACTGAATGAAGCTTATGTACCAGCTGGAACCTCCGTGGAGCAACTAGAGAATGATTTACCTCCAGAGGGAGCTGCCCACAACAAAGCCTTGCACCTCACCGTCAAATGCGAGGGCTATTATGTTAAAAGAGTAATGATAGATGGAGGTTCGGGGGTAGATATATGCCCACTGTCAACATTGCAGAGAATGGAGATTGGAACAGAGAGGATTCGTCCCAACAATGTGTGTGTCCGAGCCTTTGATGGAATGAAGAGAGACACCATAGGGGAAATTGACTTAGTACTGACCATTGGTCCGGTCGATTTTGAAGTGACATTTCACGTATTGGACATGGACAAATCCTATAACTATCTCCTAGGAAGACCGTGGATTCACGTAGCAGGAGCGGTGCCTTTGACTCTGCACCAAATGGTGAAGTTCGAACATGATAACCAGGAGAATGTAGTCAATGGAGAAGACGAACAGTCAATTTACCAGCATCCCTCTATTGCCTGCCTCGAAGCCAAAGAGGGAAGTGAGCATATAGTTTACCAAGCTTTTGAAATTGTTGTAGCCGATCAACACGGAGAAGGTAAACCACTTCCCCAGCCTTTTCTCTCTAATCCTTCAATCATGGTGGTAAGAGAGATGACACGCCAAGGATTTAAGCCAAGCAAGGGACTTGGAAGCGCCCTACAAGGCATAACTGAGCCAGTCGCTTTGTCTGCTGCAGAAAAGTTCTTTCGGCTAGGCTTTTATCCAACATTAGAAAATATCACATGGGCCAACCGTATGAAACGTCATGGATGGGCGTTACCACAACCCCTACCCTACTTGTACCAAACATTTGTAAAACCAAAGTACAGTGAGCAAGAGGAAGAAGAGACCTTCAAGGAAAAAGAAATTGAGGAGATATGTGGAGCCTTGAGGGAATTATTGTATGAAGCCAATATGGTTCAGCTGGGAGAAGGCTCAAGCACTGCTGAAGTACTCTATATGGGACCGGATGCCAAGCTGCAAAACTGGAAGTCCACACCTTCCCCAGTCAGGCGGGAGGCCCGGTAGTCCCGCCTTGCTACCTTTTGTTGCATCACGAGCTATTTTAGGGTGTAGCTCGGTTGTTTTTCTTTAGCATTTTGTCCTTTAAATTCCAGTTGTAAACTCTGTCATCTTACAAGTTCAAACAAATGAAATCAATATTTCATCATTTCCATTTCTCTGTATTTCTCTAATTTTTGTCTTTCTTTTATTTTTCATTTTTTTCTTTCAGTCCCAATAATACGGCTTTAAATAAAATGACATGCTCGCGGACTTCATGCCACGACCCAAACATGTTGCCCATTTGTGAAACAATGAACCAAGAACCAGAATATGATGAAGAAGAGGCTTTTAGGGAAATCAATTGAGAGTTGGAACACTTTGAAAATAAACCTAAGCCGAACTTAAACGATACTGAAACGGTTAACTTAGGCGATCCTGGTAAAATCAAGGAAACTAAAATAAGCATCCATGTGAATAAAGAAATACGGGATTCATTGGTTCAACTTCTCTTATAAGTCAAAGATATATTCGCTTGGTTTTATGATGATATACCCGGGTTGAGTGTTGACCTGGTGGTTCATAAGTTGCCCACATACCCCGAATGTCCTCCGGTCTAACAAAAACAAAGAAAGTTCAAACATGATATCAATGATAAGATCAAAGAATAGATCACAAAACAGCTAGATGCAGGGTAATCCGAGTGGTTCGATACACCACATGGTTGGCCAATGTGGTTCCATTACCGAAGAAAGACGGAAAAACTCGAGTGTGTGTAGATTACACAGATTTAAACAAGGCGAGTCCCAAGGAAAACTTCCCTCTACCCAACATCCATATTCTTGTCATTAACTGAGCCAAACACGAGATTCAGTCCTTTGTAGATTGCTACGCAGGATACCACCAAGTGCTGATGGATGAGGAAGATGCTGAGAAATCCGCCTTCACCACACCTTGGGAACTTATTGTTACAGAGTCATGCCTTTTAAATTGAAAAACGCTGGGGCGAGATAGACATGACCACCATTTTCCACGACATGATGCATCAAGAAATAGAAGTATATATGGATGATGTGATTATCGAGTCCATGACTCAGGGTGATCACGTAAGGGACTTAAGGAAGTTCTTCGAAAGGCTTTGCAAGTATGATATGAAATTGAATCCAGCCAAGTGTGCATTTGGGGTCCCATCAGGCAAACTTCTGGGATTCATAGTCAGCTGAAGAGGTATCGAGTTGGATCTAACCAAGATAAAGTCCATTTGAGAGCTACCTCCTCCAATGACCAAAAAGGAAGTAATGAGCTTACTGGGAAGACTCAATTACATCCGTCGATTCATCGCCCAGTTAACTTCTACATACGAACCCATATTCACGCTATTGGAAAAGGATGAGGCAGTTAAATGGACTGTTGAGTGTCAAGAAGCTTTTGACAGAATCAAACACTATTTGTCTAACCCACCAAGTTTAGTTCCGCCGGAACCAGGAAGGCCACTATTTCTCTATCTAATAGTCTTGGAAAGCTCTTTTGGTTGTATTCTCGGGCATCATGATGCCACGGGAAAGAAAGAGCAAGCCATCTATTATCTGAGCAAGAAGTTCACCAGTTACGAGGACAAGTACACGCTGCTAGAAAGAACCTGATGCGCCTTGACATGGGTGGACCAGAAGCTAAGGCATTATCTGTAAGCTCATACCACCTACCTCATAACCAGGTTGGATCCATTGAGGTATATATTCCAAAAACGTATGCCCATAGGGCAATTGGAAAAATGGCAAATCCTGCTCACTGAGTTCGACATAGTTTATGTCACTCGTACTGCAATGAAGGCTCAATCATTGGTAGATCATCTGGCCGAAAATCCCGTTGACAATAAGTATCAGCCTTTAAATAATTATTTCCCTGATGAAGAAGCAAATTCGGTAAGTAACATCTGAAGACATCCCCGCTTGGAAGATTTTCTTCGACGGAGCAGTAAACGCAAAGGGCGTAAGGATTGGGGCAATATTAATCTCACCCATTGGTCAGCATTATCCGGCTACATCCAGGCTCCGATTTTCTACACCAATATTATAGCTAAATACGAGGCTTGCATCATGGACATGAATATGGCCATTGACCAAGATGTTGAGGAATTGTTAATCATGGGAGATTCAGAGTTGATCATCCGACAGGCTCAAGGAGGATGGGAAACAAGAGACGTTAACCTCATCCCCTATATATAGCATGTGGAGGACCTCAGCAAATGGTTTAAGTCGGTACAATTCAGGTACATCCCTCGCTGTCACAATGAGCTAGCCGACGCATTTGCCACTTTAGCTCCCATGTTGCCTTATCCTGGAAACGCCTACATCGTTCCTTTACAAATCCAAATCAAAGAAAGGCATGGGTATTGTAATGTGGCTGAAGCATATGCCAGCACACAACCCTGGTATTATGACATCAAGAGATTCCTGAAAACACAAGAGTATCCCGAGAAAGCCACCGGGGAGCAAAAGAAAACCATCTGACAGCACGCATGAAATTTCTTCTTTAGTGGTGATACTTTATACAAAAGGACTCCGGATCTTAATTTGCTGAGATGTGTTGACACCAAGGAAGCCGGGAGAATTAATCACGAAGTACATGCGGGAGTGTGTGGGCCTCATATGAACAGCTACGTACTGGAAAAGAAAATACTCTGAGCCGGGTATTATTGGATGACCATGGAGAAATATTGCTCCAGCTTCATTCGGAAATGTCATCAATGTTAGGTGCACGGTGATTTGATTCATTCACCGCCAACCAAATTGTATCCGATGTCAGCACCCTGGCCATTTGCTACCTGGGGTATGGATGTCATTTGGCCGATTGGTCCAAAAGCCTCAAATAGACATAGATTCATATTGGTCGCTGTTGATTACTTCACAAAATGGGTTGAATCCATCACTCTCAAGTCCGTTACCAAGAAAGCTGTTGTGGATTTTGTGCATTCCGACATCATTTGTCATTTTGGGATTCCTGCAACCATCATTACAGACAACGTAGCTAATCTAAACAATCGTTGATGGGAGAAATATGTGAACAATTCAATATAACACATAGAAACTCCACTCTTACCGGACCAAAGCTAATGGTGTCGTCAAAGCAGCTAACAAGAACATCAAGAAGATCTTGAGGAAAATGATTCAAAGCTCAAGGAAAAGGCGTGAAAAATTGCCTTTTGCATTGCTGGGATATCGCACTACAATGCGCACATCAGTAGGAGAAACTGCCTACTTATTGTTCTATGGGACTGAAGCTGTCATACCCGCAGAGGTAGAAATCCCTTCGCCCCGAGTAATTGTCGAAGCAGAAATAGAGGATAGCGAGTGGGCTAAAGCTTGTTTGGAGCAGTTGTCATTAATTGATTAAAAACAAATGGTTGTGCTATGTCGCGGGCAGTTATACCAACAAAGAATGGCCCGCGCTTACAACAAGAAAGTGCGCCCTAGAAATTTTGAAGTCGGGCAGCTGGTATTGAGACGTATAATTCCTCATTATCATAAATATACTGCCTAAAGGAGCATTGTACCTGGGCGACGTTGAAGGAGACGAGCCCGAGGCATCACTAAATGCAGATACAGTAAAAAGGTATTACGTTTGAACTCCCTGCCGCAATGACTCCGGTCGATTGAAATGACGAAGGCTTTTCTTTCCCGCTATCATAAACACTATCAATCCTTTGCAAAACCTTTGAGCCGATCACGTTTCTTTGATCACCCTCTTTGGAACCCGAAAATGATGTTCAAAAGAAAAAGGGAATAAAAAAGATGAAGAAGAAGACGAAACACAAACAAATTAGTTTAGGAAAATCTTCATGAACTACGTCTGACTTGATTCCAAAAGGATACGTAGGCAGCCTCTCCCTGAGATTCAGTCATATCAAAATAAAAACCTCAATTCCCCAAGTAAACCTAAACTGGGGCAGAAATGTATTGGTTCGGTTACAAATCTGCCTGAATGGTTCCAAAGTTGTAGATTCCCGTCCAACTTGCTTTACAGAAGAAGCTTACTCTAAGTCCTTAAGAACAGTTGAACAAAACAAGGACGTGAAAAACACCTTTGTTGGGATTCGGCACAACTTAAATTTTTTAGAGAAATAAAAAGGAGAGTCTTATCGGTTAAAACTTTCGGGCACCATAAGGAGACGGCGAGCAGAAAAATAAAATGAGAGAGTCTTATCGATAAAAACCTTCGGGCACCATAAGGCGACGGTGAGCAGAGAAAACAAATGAGAGAGTATGTTTGGCGAAAACACGAAAAGAGCGCTATCGGCCAACGGGAGAAGAGAAATGAGAGAGGTCGATAGGCGAAAACCCGAAAAGGGCGTCGTCGGCCGAAAAGAGGAAATATTTCCGCTCAAGTTTGAATAAGTTTCTTTGGTTTTGAGAGATTTTAAATTAGAAAAGCATAAATGGCGGGTATTCTGTCCAAGAAGCATGTTGTTTCCATTTAAAACCGGCACGTACTCCTAGATAAGTCATCCCTTTTCCTCCAAAATAGACATACCCCTCTAACTCAAGTTTTTTTTTAGTATTTTCCCACTCATTTCCCCTTTAAATTTGATGTTCTGAACATTCCGCAAAAAAGGTAGCAGGGCTGGTCTCACGGGTTTTTCTCCTGGCAAGAACTAAAAGGGATGTCTGATATTGGCAAGTGTATATAGCCAACCCCGGCTGATCATGACGGCTAATGCTTCAAATGCAGGAAAATAGAAAGAAAAGAAAGTCCAAAGAGTCCATGAATGTGAATCAAGATCAGAAGGGTTAAGCCCAAGCAGGATAATTGTTCCTACCAAAAACCCCAAAGACAAGCCCCGAAATGGAAGTCGGAATAAAAATCATAACCCGAGGTCCTGGAAAGCAAAAACCAACCCGAAAATAAGGACCCCCAGCAAACCCATGAGAAACAATCGAAGTCAAGGGTTTCTTGTCCAACATAAATGAGTTTGAAATCAAGCAGAACAAGGTCACAAACCCAATCGCTGTTCAAACTAACAGTTTGTTTTGTTTTTTAATTGAAGTAGATGCATCTGTAGTCTAGAAAAACAAAAGGAACACGGGGTAAACACAACCAAAGGAACAGCGCAAGGACCAAGAATGGTGTTGCATCAATAACAAAAGGGAAGTTTTTCGTTTCATTCTTTTCTTGCAAACTCATAGCATAGGCTTCCAATCCCTAGCTTCTCTTTGTGTAGCTTGCGGGTTTCCTCGGCATAACTCAAGGATTGCATTCTACCCCCTCCTCCGGCATAGACCAAGAAATTTCCTCCCTTCGCTCCCCGGCAAAACCCGGGAAGTTTCTCTTTACACCCCCAACATAACCTGAGAACCCCTTTTCCCACCATTCATTCCCCAGCGTAGTCCGAGAATTAGAGTTCTTCTATCTGTATGTACAACATAAGGGTTTTCCTTCCCTCCTCTATCCCAACATAGTCAAAAGGATCTTGGTGGCCCTTCACTTCCTTGTAATCCTCTGGGATAACCCAGGAATTCTTCCATTTATCCCGGCATAACCCACGGATCGCCCTGAAATAACCCAGGAATTTTCCATCCATCCCAGCATAACCCGTGGATCTCCCTAGCATAACCTAGGAGTTCTTCTTTCAATCCTAGCATAACCCACGGATTCCCCTGGCATAACCCAGGAATTTTTTCATTCATCCCGGCATAACCCGTGGATCTCCCTAGCGGCATAACCCGTGGATCTCCCTAGCATAACCTAGGAGTTTTTCACTCAATCTCGGCATAACCCGCGGATCCCCCTGGCATAACCCAAGAATTATTCATTCATCCTGGCATAACCCGCGGATCTCCCTAGCATAACCTAGGAATTATTCATTCATCCCGGCATAACCCGTGGATCTCCCTAGAATAACGTAGGAGTTTTCTTTCAATTCCGGCATAACCCGCGGATCCCCCGAGCATAACCCAGGAATTCTTCCATTTATCCCGGCATAACCCGTGGATCTCCCAAGCATAACCTAGGAGTTTTCTTTCAATCCCGGCATAACCCGCAGATTCCCTTGGCATAATCCAGGAATTTTTTATTCATCCCGGCATAACCCGTGGATCACCCTAGCATAATCTAGGAGCTTTCCCTTCAAATCCTGGCATAACCCAAGAATTCCCCATGCAATCCTGGCATAACCCATGGTTTTATTTCCATCCCCGGAGGTACAGATTGCCCAAATTTGATTGAAATCTCAAGACCCGCATGTCCTGCTTTGTTTCAAGATTAAGGAACAAGCCAGCAACTGCAACTAACGAGCATCAGGATTCAAATTGAAGTCTGTCACAAGAGCCCAAGACTCAAGATCAAGTTTCATGAGACTCATGGATGGGAATTTTGTAACTCGTAGATGATAGACCTAGCTAGCTTAGCTGTTGGTTTTCTTTTGTAATAAAGAGTCGGTAAGTGGTAGCAGCAGCAACAACAGTGAAATACAGCCCCATGGTCAGCTACCAAAACTTCCAGAACTATACTAACCTGATTCCTTTATCGCCAAGCATATGTAGGCAACCTTTGAAGCAAGGTTCGGTCAGGACTGTTTCAAAAAGGCTTCACACGAAGTATTCAGTCGGATGAAAATTGCTCATGTTTGCTCACTTGTCTTTGCACGAAAATCTTTCGTATTTTCGAGCAAAGAGGGGCACCTGTGAGCATGTGATTTTTACCCCGTTGAAATTACTACTACAGGATTCTCAAGTTTAGGATTTTTCCCCTTTAATATTTATTTTTAGGATTTATTTTCAAGATTTAATTGCGCATATCAGTGTGTTTTCATTAATGCATGCATAAAAATCATAAACAATACAAAATTGCACAAGAATTTAGGATTTAATTTGATAGTTTTGCTAGATTAATTAGTAATTAAGGTTATTTTTTGAAAAATATAAAATCACAAAAAAAATCAAGTAGTTATTCTGGCATTTTAATTGTTTAGCATTTTATGGTTAATTTTCACTGTTGCATTTTTATTGATTTTGCATAATAGGTAGTTATTAGGTTAATTTAGCTTAATTAGGATTTTTAAAGTATAATTAGGAAATAAAATAAATAAGAAAACAAATCAAAAATGGGATTTTAATAAATCACCTAGGCTGGCCATAATTAGGCAAAACCTAGGTGGCCCAAATCAATTGAACCCTTTAAAATACCAAAGACCCAGCCCAATTGTTCGTCTCTGACCCAGTCCACAAGAGATGCCCCAAAAAGACACCGTTTTGGGGAAATTCATCTCAGCCATCGATCATAAACGATCCAACGGTCCTGAAGCCCTTCCCCAAATCCCATATATATGTCCAAACGCCCTTGTATATTCAAGAGACAAACAACTCATCTTCCTCATATCAATACGTTGGTATATCAACACCTCGGCGCCACCATAAGCCCACCATCTACCACCCCTCAACCACCCCAACGTCGCTGCCAGAAATCGCCTCACGGCGGCGGCCGGCCACCAAACGGCCTCAGAATTACACCACCAGACCACCTCAACCCCCCCTTTCCCTTCCCACCATTGGTTTCCTTCAAACACCTCCCCAACTCGTCGAATAATCGATGGAAGAATCACCGGTTCCGCCGTCTCCGACGACACCAACCCAAAATAACATTCTTGAACCACCTTCCCGCCTCTTCCCAGCCATCTAAACCCCATTGTTCGAATCCTAACAGATCGTCTCAAATATCAAATTAAAGCTTAACCCAAAGCCTAAACTCACCGTAATCCTTTGAAATTGATCCCTGGAGAACGTCTCACCTTCCCATCCACGACATTGCAACCCATGACCCTCAAATTCAACTAGACCCTACCAAAATCGAGTCTGAAACCCCTCTGTCTCAATACCATTTGACCCTTCGCTGAAACTCTTTTCCCCCTCTCCAATGTGAAAGGGAAAGTTAAAAGATCAAAGGACCTCTCAGAAGAGGTCAAAGATCTGGAGATTTGAAAAAACCCTATGTTTAGGGTTGCAACAAATCTTTGTGTGCTTCATTTTTTTGTGTGTGCTTTCCTGTTCTGATTGATTTTACTTGATTTTTCATTTGTTTGGGTTCATCCTTTCATCCTTGAAATCATATGACTTCTTTTGCTTGTTGATTTTCTTTCTTGTTACTCGTTCTCTATCTCTTCATCTTCAAGAGATTCTGGATAGTTATTTCCATCTAGAGTTACGTGTTCCTAAGTTTTCATTTGTTTCGTTTGTGGAAAATTCTGAATAGTTACTATGTGCTCATCCTTGACTTCATTTGCTTCCAATCTTCTTTATAGTCATTTGTTTTAGTACATCATGTTTTTCTATCTGTTCATCTTTGAAAACTCTGAGTAGGTGTCTCCATTTAGAGTCACATACTTGTCCTGGGTCTCTTGCTTTTCTTTACTTATATTTGTTAAATATGCTAAGTTCATGTGTCTGTCTTTTAATTGTTTTAATTTTTTCTCTTCTGAGTGTTTAATTTCCGTTTATTCATCTTTTAATTGCTCTAATTCATGTATTCTTCTTTATAAGTGTTTTTTGTTTTCTATTGAGTGTTCTAATATGTTCATCCTTATAATTGTTGTATAGTTGCTTTAGGTTCTCTTCTAAGTGTTTTGATTCTTCTTTTCGTTTGCTTCTAAGTCTCATTAATATAAAGGCATGCTTGCCCATTTACTCATCTGTTAGGTTTTCTGGTTAGTGATTTCTTTCACACCATATGTCTTAGTTTTAAGATTGAATGACCTGCTTCTAAATAGTTTGCTTAATTCCAAATTCATGAGTGTCCCTGAATTAACATGCTCTGATTTTCTTTTTTTCTGGTCCCAAAATCGATTGGTATCCATGTGATTATGAAGGTTGTGATAATTGGTTCCATCTTTGTTGCTGAGTAATGTAAAGCCCACAGTGAGATATTTGCTTTTAACTCTTTTTGATTGTTTGTTTCTGCATAATTTAGTCTGCAATTCAGACTTTAATTTTGGTCTATAACCTGAAGTAACTAACTAGGGTAAATTTTTGACCAATTAGATGAGAACCAAGGTTTAAGACCCTTAGGCCAGTAATTAGGAAAAGGAATAAGGGCATTTGAATATAGGGAATCTTGTAACAAACTCCTGGAAAATTCTAGTGAAGGTCCAAAGTGCAATTTCTGCCTCAAAACTTGAGGCACAAGTCAGAAAACCAAGGACCATTTAAGCAAAACTGAAAAATGGATGAAGGACTAAAAGGTAAACAAAGAGATTTATGTTTCCCTAAGGCTTCAATTATAAAAGGAGGCAATCTGATCATTTCAAGGGGGATTTTCGAGCAGATCATTAGAGAGGATTAAGGGATTTTCTGGAGGGTTTTATTTTTTTCTTTTTTTAGATTTAGAATACAACTTATAGATATAGATACACATTACACTTTCATACATTATTTAGAATATCCTTTTTCTTCTGATCAAACTTACTTTAATAATCAATACAAGTTGAAGATGGACTGAATGTGCATTTTGAACTGTTGTAGAGATCTGTTTTCACTAGTTGCTTCTCAAATTTCCTGAGTTCCTGGGTTTTTAATGGTTGTGTGGCTGTTGTGTTTGCTTGCTATTCTCTTAACCTTACTCATAGGTTCTTCTTTTCAACTGAAATTCCACCTATCAATCCTCACTCAAAAATCTGAAGTAATAGCTATGTACATTCGAGATTATAAGCTGATAATGAAGACAATAACTTTTTATGTATCAATTTCATATTATGAGTGTTATTTAACTTTTAGTAGCATTTCTCGTGTTGTAATAAATATGAATTTGTAATAATGCTGGACTGTATCATGACTATAACCTTAATCTGTCTAAGTTTCGGTAGATTTACATATAGTTTAGTCCAAAATTTACTTGGTATTCGCAATTTGCATTGTAGTTGAGGCTCGATAGGTGTATATATGTATACTCTGAATGATGAGTATTTTGACTCTTTCCTTAGACGCTCGATCCAAATCTGAGTTATAGCTTCTTAATACAAATTCCTCATCAGAATCCTATATAAAATGTCTTCAGTTTTTTTTAAAATTATCATTTGTGTAACGTTAACGACTGTGATATAATCAATCAAAAGGTTTTTATCATTCCTTTGGATTATAGTCCAATGTTCTGGGCTCAAGCTGAGGGCCCAAGTGCTGTCACTTGTTACATAATGAATATACATCTCCTCGGCCTGCTATAAAATGAAGTCCAAGTTACATAACCAGCCATGAATGAGGTTGAAAATGTAGATGCTAAATCCCTTTAAATGCATTACTCGTGTATGAAATTATTAGGATCTTTATTTTAGAGACAAGCATAATAGAAAACTATAGCATGCTTTAGGTTGCCTTTATAAAATAAAGTGAGCCACACTAACATAATCAAACACTATGTAAGGCTGCTCAACTTAATAAAATGTATAGAAATTTGGAAGTGTTGTTTAGCGAATTTCACGGCGTTCCATGAATTTCCAAATGTGTAGTCGCTATAGGCGCGATATATTAATAAACTATCTTCCTAAACCCGGGTGCGCATGTATGCAACCCTAACCCAAGTCTCAGCGATATTAAAATATGTCGAGGACACGGGTGCATTTATGTGACGTGGATCGAGACGTATTTTAATAACGTTGCAAATACCTCTAAAATGAATAAAACGGTTAATAATTTTAAATTTTTACAATAGGAGGAATATGTACAAAAATTAGAGTTTTAGCCAATTATAATAGATTAAGCGACCGTGCTAGAACCACGGGATCCGGGGGTGCCTAACATCTTCCCTCGGGTCAACAAAATTCCTTACTTAAGAATTTCTGGTTCGTAGACTCCAATTGGGTAGTCGAAAAATTTTTCTCTATTTGGGATTCAAAAATAAACCAGTGACTTGGGACACCAAAAGACAAACATATCCCAAGTGGCGACTCTTGAATAAATAATCTCATTTCCAATAATGTCACTTTAATTGGATAAATTCCCTTATACATTTCATCCTTCGGGGTAGACGGTGTGTAAAAAGGAGGTGTGACAAGGACTGTGTGTTTATTATGGTGGATAGGTGTATGTTGGTGGGTGTTGAATGTAGTAGTGTGGGGTGTGATGGTGTAGTAGTATATCTGATTTGGGAAGAGTTTCGATGCACCCATGAGGGCTATATATGTTAGGATAGTGCCTTGCCCATAAGGTATTTGGGGAATTGCCCCAATAGAGCTATAAGGGCTAATGTGATATGGTTGTGGTGAAGTCTGAGTAACCGCCCATAGTCACACATTTCAGACACTCACTAATAGACGTTTCTCAGTTTGATAGGTATAATGAGTTAATCTAGGAAGAGACACACCACCGGGCCCTCCGGTAGTGGATCGGGAAGCTCCTCGATAGCTAGGGGCAAGCCAATGCACCACAGTTTGATAATACTAGGTTTGTCTCCCAAGCGGTGGAGGTCAGTTACAATGCAAAGGCGGTAAAGAAATTGCTACATGAAGTGCATATTGACCTCCAAGCCTAAGAGGTTGAATGCCCAAATATCTTCAACGAGTTGAGGAGGTATCAGCTGGACATCTTCTTTGAGGTACCGGAGGAAGCCAATATTGAGATAGTGAAGGAGTTTTATGCGAACTTGCCGGAACATGAGTATGGGGTGGTTACTGTGCGCAATACCCGGGTAAATACATCCATCGAGGCCATCCGCTGGGTGCATCGTTTTCCTGCATTCACGGGTGAAAGGGATGCTTATATAGGTTATCACTGCTCACAGATTTATTGGACACCAATTCTTGATGTCATCTGTATCCCTGACAAGTCGTTTATATGGATAAAGCATCTGATCATTCTGAACTCTCAGTCCCTTATTGGGAGGCGAAGTGTTGTCTCACTATCGTCAATACTTGCTTGCTACCCTCTAGTAACACGACTAATGTCAATGGGCCACTGGCTGCGGCTATCTATTTCCCTATGACACACCAGGATTTTGATATCTCCCAGCTCATCCATGATGAGATGCTCATTAGAACACCTGAGCTACTCAAGGGCCACTATTTACATTTGTTGATCACCCGGTTGTGTCGTCTTGCTAGAGTCCTTGAAAACCTTTGTGTATATGGGTAATTGCCCTTGAAAGCCCCGTTCCAACCAAGAAAAATTAGAATTGGTCGAGATCCGGTGGTGAATGTTGATGAATCAGATGATGAGTCTGATGATGATAAAGCAGCTGCAGTCCCCCTTCCTCCGAGAACTGAGGAGGCAGGCCCATCACAGCCATGCTGGAGCACCCGCATGACAGTTTTGGAGTAGGGGATAGTTGGGTTGCATACCTCAGTCACTTATTTGGTTGCCCATATAGACACGGTGGCCGACCGGCAGGTAAAGTCGAAGAAGAAATTCTTAGGCTGGCTAAGAGCTCTGGATCGTGCTGGTAATATCAACCCAGACACTGTCTCTAATCAGGAGTGATCCTTCAAGGAAGTTCCTTTACCTCACTGTTCTTTAACTTTTTATGCCATGAGGACATGTCTACATTTTAAGTGTGGGTGGGGGATACTTCATTGTATGTATGTAATTGTAACAATTGTCTATTTTATTTTGTTGTGTTTTGTTTGCTTTAATTATATTAGTGTTTTGAGTAATAGTTTGTTAGGAAAATTAAAATAGGTTAGTGACTTGTCCTGATGACGGATCTTTTTTGGCAGAGTTCTTGGGGGATTAAGTCTAAGAAAAAAAAAGGAGAATATAAGGACTCTTCCTAATAACAGATATTTGAAACAGTTCTTGAAGGAATTAGTCTACAGAAAATACCAAAAAGATTTTGTATTTTATTTTAGGTTGTGTAGTAACTCCCTCTTGGTTTTTCTTTGGGTCGCGGTTCTTTTCCAAGGGTTTAGCTTGAACTAGGTGTAGGTAGTTTTGGTTCATTTTGTTTCTTTTTAGTTTTTAGATTAGGATTAATGGGCTACGAGCTTAAATCTAAGGAGAAACCCTAAGCGTTGATACACCTAAACACAATAAACACTAGAGTGTAACGCTTAGTCTCAATGGTTGAGTCTTGCTAAAATGCCTTATATTTGTATGTTTGCATCTAACTTGAATACTCAAAAGAGAATGTCTTGATAATTCAATCTAGATTGAGTCATATGCCATGTGTGTGTGAGTTTTACTACATTCCATGATTCGCATTTGATGCCTAGAACTCGCCATGTGTGTTTGCAAAGGTAAATAGCAGTTTCACTAAGTTTTAGAAGTGATATAGGCATTTCTTTATTGATCCAGACATATAAAGTAAATCCACCTGAATGCAATACATCTTAGTTAACCCCGTTGAGCATATAATCATGTTTCTTTGCCAACCACATTGTGAACTTTACCCAATTGTTTGAATAGCCTATTTTTTGAACCCTTTTACCTCCCATAAGTACTTGAATTTTATTGAAATTATGCAAAAGCAAAAGTGTGGGGTGGTGGTTTGGTTTTTGAGTGGAACCATTGAACTAGAGAAAAGGTGCTAAATTTTGAAGAATAAAAGAAGAAGCACTACGAAAATAAACATGTTATAAACAAATATAGCGGTTGATAAGTGGTAACTTGATGTAAATGCACCTAATGGATGGGGATGTTCTAAACAAAAAGTGGTGGAGTGTTTGGTTGACATAAGTATGGTTTTGAAGGTTAATGTAATTGTATTAAAAGTTCTTAATAGTCACTATATCCAAATATATTTTATATGTCCTTTAGCCTACATTACAACCAAGTGAAGTCCACTGAATCAGCTTAATTAGTAGAGTATTACACTACGGGCAAGCTTATGGTGTATCATTGTGGCATGTGAATGTCTTTTTGAGAGTGAGCAAATTTTGTCTATCTAAGTTCTTAATTGCTATCATCATATGTGGAACTACTCTCTTGTGCGTTGTGAGGGCATATGATTCACAAAGGAAATGTGAGTCTTGACTCTTGTACATAGTGGTTTGAGTAAGTTCGAATGTTGCATGGTACGAAAGATTTGACTTTAGAGGTAAAGGTTGTTCACTACTAGGTGCAACTTTGTTAAAATGTTCAAGGTGAGTCATTAAGGGAAATCTTAGGGAAGGAACTTTGATGGAGTGTGGTGGATTGCTCGGGGACAAGCAATGATTTAAGTGTGGGATGTTGATATTAGGCTACATAGATGATGTTTACACCTTAATATGACCATGCTTTATTGTGTTTTATAGAAAATTGTCAACAAAATGCTCTAAATAGTGTTCTTTTGTTTCACAAGGAATATTCTAAGTGAGGAAGAACCACGAGTGTTTTAGAGGCAATAATGTGAAGAAAATTCCCACTCAAGAAGTACCCGAGCACAAAGAAGTGAGAAAATGGCCTGAACAAATTCCACCGCGACCGCGGTGGAACTGCGGTGCAACTGCGGCAGACTAAAGTTTGAGGCAGAATGATTAGCTCCCACAGCGGTCGAGCCGTGGTCTTGCCACGACCGCGGTGCACTATTCACGCATTAGGAAAATTTGGACCAAAGTGTAAATTCGGGAAAACTTGTTCCAAACCCTTATAAGCTGTAGAAACTCGCCCAAGAATGTTTTAAGCTTGTTTTTAGACTACTTTGGAGGCAAGAACAAGTGTGAGAAGATCAACCAACATTAGAATTTTTCTATCTCTTTTATTTTCTTGCAATTATCCATTATGAATAATTTAGTATTTTCATCTTGTTTTGTCATGAGTACCTAATTCATTAGTCTTGGGTTTTGATGGAACCTATTGAAGGTTGAAATTCGTGTGATGTTAATATAGTTTGCCAGTTTATTCTTTATTTGTTCAACTACGTGTTTGTTATAGTTAATAGACAGGATCCCTAATTAGTTGTGCCTATTTAGTGTGCATAACTCGGGAGAGAGTGCATATTTAGGTACTTGTTGAACAACACCACTCCCAAAGTATATGAGGGATCAATAACTGCGGGTTTAAAATCGGAATTAGTGATAACGAAGCCTTGGGTGCAATCTAAAGTGAGCTTTAATAAACAATGCCAGCTAACGTATCTCAGGATAGTGCATCTAGTAAATTATCATGATTAGTCGGGAGAGATTTACGGTAATAAGAGTGCTCATGATTGATAGAGATGATCTTTTGAATCTATATGAAACATTACCGGAACGGATTCCATCAATAGGGGAAATCATAACCTTAGAACCTTCTCTTAATTGTTTACACTTTAATCATAGTTAGTTTTTAATTGTTTATTTACTATCATTCGTAGTTAGCAAAAAGACCATCAAGTGTTATTGACAACATTTGGGAAGTTGATTCCGTAGAATTTAGTAAATCCAACAAAAGTAATTGATAGGTTAGTTCCTTGTGGGTTCGACTCTGGGCTAAATACTTAGATTATATTTGCAATGTCAATGTGTATTTTTTATAAGGCATAGTTGGGCGAGACCAGAGTCTCTGGATGAATTTGCAGCCGAGAAATAGCCAGTTGTCGTTCCTATAACATTTCAAAGATAATATGAAGATTAACTTCCTGTTCTACCCAGACCGGGATTTTTTGGGCTTCGCGTTGGTCAACATATTGTATGCCATTATTGGTGAGCGAGATTCCATTGATCCACTGTGTGGCGTGCAAGCTCGCATCCATTTGAACTTATCTAGATGTGTTATCGAGATCCTATGGGGTCGCGCCAACTGTTGGAATAGAGATACTATTTTTTTGTGGTTTCCGGGGTTATCATTCTCGATTTCGCTTGCCGAGCCAGACATTAACCTGAAATCAAATGATCTTGGGCAAGAAAAAGTGGGAAAGATAGTGTACGTTTGTGTGACAAAACTAGCAAGAAAATAATCATTGTTATTTTTAGTCCCACGTTGGGCACCAAACTGTTAACTCTGAAAATAGTAACAACAATTAAATTTATAAATTGGATCCTAAAAATAAGTGACATATTCCTGAACTAGTTTGTTAGGGAAGTTATTACTAAGACATGAAGTATAGTGGCGCAAAGCAAGTTAAACAAGGCAGTCATCGAACCAATAGGGGGTTGTTTTCTGGATTCAAAGTCCACGTGCAGATACCTTGGGGCCAAGGTTCGAGCCGAGCTCAAGCTACCAAGGGAGATCAGCAATGGGATAACAGGAAAAGGTATATCTAAGCAAAGCTCTATATTACCAATATTGAGCAAAGTAATGGAGAACAAATGAGAAAACGATAAAGTGGTTAGGCAACCTCGGGCCAATGAAGATAGACAATTTAGGAAAAAGAGGTGGAGAGAGAGAGATTATTGCATTTGTGGATAAGTGGAGCAACATCAGTCCCTTATATGGTAAGGTGAGTCCCCTTTATATATGAGGGGAACTCAACTCTAAGTATATGTGTATTAATTACAAGAATACGAAGATAGGATGGCTTGATGTGGTGCCTTATCGTAGGCTCTAGATAGTATGGGCCTGTCAGACATAGCAACGTGCCTAGGGGGGATTTCCCCTCTATCCTAGTTTCAGCCTCTGCTTCCTCCAAATCAAGCTTCGACGACCCCCGAGGCTGAGAACTTGACTGCGGCTCTTGCCCTCGCGGTCTCGGGGCATGCTTCCGAAACATCATAGCGAGAAATCTAGTCTTCTGATTTTGCCGCATACAGATATTACATGCATCATGCTATTTCAAACAAGTGGCCTGCCCGGGTATGCGACCATTATGCGGTCTGCATACTCATTATGTGATCGCATAGTGCATCGCATAATGCCCAATTTCTTGAAAATTTTATTTTTCAATTTTCAGGGTACTTTTCTACAGTTATAACAACACAGAGACCTACCCGACATTATTTTAAGCAAGAATTTTTTTACGGGTCTTAACATCCTCCCCCACTTAAAAGTCATTTGTCCTCGAATGAGGATTTTGGAAATGAATTGGTTTTGAAAACATGATATGCAGACTCCCAATTTTTTACTAACTAGTATAGTTTTAGAAAATTTTGTCAGAGTATTCTTTGTGATTAGACTTATCTACCTGTCGGAGAGCCTACAAAACATATTTCCAAGCACCATTTAACAATTCATATTATCCCTATAATCGGTATACAATTTATTATATCAGCACTAGCACGTATTCAATCAGTTGTCACATTTTTGCACATAATTTGGTCATTTCAATGAGTCCCATGCAGTTCTTCCACTTCAATATACTATATGCATTTCAATTAATCATTACCAATCTACACTACCATTAATCGTTCACTTATCACATGAGTTTTTACAAAACTTCCATTTACCAAAAGGGTTTGCACATGACTCAAATAATAACAACACATACATTTCTTGCACAACTGGAGGAGTTACAATAGTAAAGCATTTAGGGGAAAATAGGGTGTCTTTGCACCAAATTGAACACAACATCAGTTTGCTTAGAGATAAGAGTTCGCACGATCACTACTAGACTCGTTCAAATAGGTGGGGATATTTTTCTTTCATTTCATTTTCCGCTTCCCACATTGTTTCCTCGACTCGTTGACTTCACCATAATACTTTAACTGAAGCAATTTCCTTATTTCTGAACTTACGGATTTGCCTATCAAGAATAGCAACCGAAATTTCTTCATATGATAACTCTTCATTAACCTCGATATTCTCAACTGGTACGATGGTGGATGGATCTCCAACCACTTTCTTTAACACATGGAACACTGGGTGCACTAATGACATTCCAGGCAGTAATTCCAGCCTATAGGCGACTTGCCTTATCCTTTGAGCGACCCAATACGGGCCAACATATCTAGGACTCGACTTCCCTCTCTTCCTAAATCGCATGACTCCCTTCATAGGAGATACCTCAAGAACACCCAATCATCTACTTGAAATTCCAATTCTCTTGACGTATGTCCGCATAGGATTTTTGGCGACTCTGAGTAGTTTTCATCCTCTCCTGAATGATTTTAACTTTTTCCATAGCCTGGTGCACGCGATCTGGCCCTATCAATTCTGATTCACCCGCTTCGAACCATCCAATCAGAGACCTACACCTCCTTCCATACTTTGCATCCTCTCTTGAATGATTTTAACTTTTTCTATAGGCTAGTGCACGAGATCTGGCCCTTTCAATTCTGATTCACCCACTTCGAACCATCCAACCAGAGACCTACATCTCCTTCCATACAATGCCTCAAATGGGGCCATATGAATACTAGCATGAAAATTGTTATTGTAAGTAAATTCTATAAGTGGCAAATGATTATCCCAATTACCATTGAAATACAAGACACAAGCCCGCAACATATCTTCAAGCGTTTGAATAGTTCGCTCCGCTTGACCATCGGCATGTGGATGGAAAACCGTGCTAAGATTCACCTGAGTACCCAAACCTTGCTAAAATTTCTTCCAAAAATTAGTTGTGAACTAAGCCTCTCGATCCGAGATAATAGAAAGTGGAGTGCCATGAAGCCTTATAATTTCCTTGATATACAACTGAGCATACTATTCTGCAGTATCAGTGTACTTGACTAGCAAGAAGTGAGCTGATTTCCTGAGGTGATCCACTATTATCCAAATCAAGTCGAACTTACGTTGAGTGCGAGGTAACCCTACCATGAAACCTATGTTGATCATCTCCATTTCCACATTGCTATTTCTATAAGCTAAGTTAACCCACCGGGCTGCTGATGCTTAGCTTTTACTTGCTTACAATTTGAACTTTTAGATATAAAGTCCGCCACACCCCTCTTCATACCATTCCACCAATAAACTTCCTTGAGATCATGATACATTTTTGTAGAACATAGGTGCATAGAATACCTAGAAATATGACCCTCTGCCATTACCCCACATCTGGAACATGTAGCCTACCTTGACTTCGCAATACACCATCACCGCTGTCGAGAAAAAAGGCCGAACTCTTGTTATTCAAAACTGCCTCATTCATATGTGCCAATGTTGGATCAATAAATTGCTTTTCCTTGACTTCCTCTACAAGTGACGATTCTACTCCATTATACACCATAACATTCCCCTCGTCTAAGATCGAAATACAAACCCCCAGACTGGCCACTTGATAAACCTCCCAAGCCAAGGGCCTCTAATCTGCTCCCAAATGAGCAAAATACCCATAGACTTCCGACTAAGAGCGTCGGCCACCACATTCGAATTCCTTGGATTGTACAAAATGTTCATATCATAATCCTTGAGCAATTCTAACCACCGTCGCTTCCTTAAATTCAACTCCTTCTGCTTGAACAAATATTAAAGACTATTGTGGTCTGTGAACATATCCACATGGACCCCATAAAGATAATGCCGCCATATTTTCAAGGCAAACACAACTGCCGCAAGCTCCAAATTATGTATCGGATAATTCTTCTCGTGATTCTTGAGTTGCTTTGAAGCATACGCTATAACCTTCCCATGTTGCATCAACACACACCCCAAACTGACCCCGGAGGCATCGGAATAAACCACAAATCCTTCCGTGCCTTCTGGCAAGGTCAATATCGGCGCCGAGGTCAACCTCAACTTTAGTTCCCTGAAAAACTTTTCTCACAAGTGTCGGACCATTGGAACTTAACTGCTTTCTGCGTCAACTTAGTAAATGGGGAGGTGAGGGTAGAGAATCGTTCCACAAAGCTCTAATAATACCCTGCTAAACCCAAGAAGCTGTGAATCTCCATCGGGGTCGTGGGTCTAGGCCAATCTTTCACTGCTGCAATCTTCTGGGGATCCACCCGAATCCCTTCACTGGAAACAACATGACCCAGAAAGGTAACAGACTCCAATCAAAATTCACATTTTGAAAATTTTGCATACAACTGGTGTTGATACAGAGTCTGTAAAATTGCCCTGAGGTGATCGGCATGATCCTCCCAGCTCCGCGAATAAACAAGGATGTCATCAATGAAAACCATCACGAAGGAGTCTAGAAATGGCTTGAAGACCCGATTCATAAGATCCATGAAAGTTGCCGGGGCATTGGTTAGCCCAAAAGACATGACAAAGAATTCAAAGTGACCATAGCGAGTTCTGAAAGCGATCTTAGGAATATCCTGCTCTCTGATCTTCAATTGGTGATACCCGGACCATAGATCAATCTTGGAGAAGAACCTTGCACTTTGTAATTGGTCGAACAAATCATCTATCGGAAGCAAAGGATATTTATTCTTGATGGTGACTTTGTTGAGCTGTCTCTAATCAATACACATCCAGAGCGACCCATCCTTCTTTTTGACAAAAATAACCGGAGCACCCTACTGCGACACACTGGGCCATATGAATCCCTTTTCTAATAAATCGTTCAGTTGCTCTTTTAACTCTCTTAACTCCGCTAGCGCCATTCTGTATAGTGGAATAGATATTGGTTGCGTATTTGGCAATACATCAATCCCGAAATCAATCTCCCTGTCTGGCAGAGTCCCTAGAAGCTCATCTAGAAACACTTCAAGAAACTCATTCACGACGGGCACGGACTCGGGGACAGACACTTCTGAAGTGGTGTCTGCCACCCAAACCAAATGATAGGTACACCCTTTCTTAATCATCTTCGAAGCCTTAAGGTAAGAAATAAACCTATTCTTTGATACCACACCATTTCCCTTCCACTCAATAACCGGCTCATTAGGAACTCGAGTCTCATCACCCTCGTTCGGCAGTCAAATTTAGCAAAGCACGAATAAAGCCAGTACATTCCCAAAACCACATCAAAATCCACTATTCCAAGCCCGATAAGGTCGACCAAGGTAACACGACCACATATCGTGACAACACAATTCCTATAAACTCGCGCGACTGTAATAGAAACACAAGCGGAGTCAATACAGATAATGGATCATAAATTTGTTCGGGTTCTATTCCAAAACTTGAAGCAATTAATAGGGTGACATAAGACAAAGAGGACCCTGGATCAATAAGAGCATAACAATCAATAGCCTGAACAGACAAGATACCTGTAACAGCATCTGGAGAAGCCACTGCACATTTGCGACCACTCAAAGCATAAAATCGGCTGGGTCCGCCTCTACCATGAGCTCCAGCCTTAACTGCATCACGCCCTGCTAGAGCTGGAGGATGCATGGATGATGTGGCGGCTGAAGAACCGGATGATAAACAAATCCCCTACCCATGCCTTGACTAGGCATACGACAGTCTCACTGGATATAACCTCTCACCTCGCATCTATAACACATCGGGATATCCAAATAATAAGTCTCGAAATGGATCCTCTCACACATAGGGTACGGAGCCCTCCCCTGCTGCTGTGATCTCCTTCATGGACGACCGGACTGATAGGGTCTCCTACTGTCTGAACCTTGTCTCAAGTGACTACTCTGTTGATAATTGTGCACATATGGCGGTGCGCTTGCTGAAGAATGAGCATATGACTAGGATAGCCATGATGGGCCCCTCCCCAGAACTGGTCTCCCTGAGTGACCCACTGATCGAGCCCTGCTGCTACTCTCCCTTTCCATCCGCATCTTCAACTTTCTAGCCTCTGTGGCTTGAGCGAATCCCACAATCTTTCCATAGTTCATACCCGAGTGTAAGGTCATTTTAGCAGGCTCATTCACCATCAAAGGACTAAGTCCCTGAATAATTCTCAGAACTCAAGCACACATGGTCGACACTAACTGAGAAGCTTACTTGGACAATATCACAAACTCCATGTGGTACTCCCAAACAATCATACTACCCTGTTTGAGGACGTCTAACTCAGTGGCACGGGCTGACATAGTCTCTGTAGGCAACAAATTGTCCATAAATGCATCTACAAACTCATCCCATTTAGCCGAAGGAATTTCCTCCCCACGGGAATCCTCCCACATATCGAACCACGAATACACTGCTCCCGTCAACCTATATGTAGCCAACTCAACTCCCTCCATCTCTGTAGCCTTCATCACTCGAATGGTCTTATACATTTCAGCAAGGAAGTCCTGCGGATCGTCTCTAGGTCTGTGCATGTGAACTTTGGAGGGGCCAACCGCAGAAACTGATTGACTCTTGACCTGGCTAAATCTCCCTGTCCGCTGGAGGACACAGGGGCATCATGAGATCTCTGGGCCTGAGCAGCCACTAGGTGGGTCAATATATGGATGGCTCCTCTAAGGTTCCCATCAGAAACTTCGGGACCGGAAGCTGGAACTGCATCAGGATTAGAAATATCGGCAGGAGGGATGGTAACACCCTCTGCCACAGCATGGACAAGAACACTTTGATCTGCAATAGATGGGCTAGGTAAATTCAAGACTGGGGAGCCACTCTCACCCAGAGTATTAGGTACATGATTCATTGCCACACTTGGGGTGGCATTGGCCTCAAGGCCGAGTCTAGCTCTCTTCTTAGGTGCCATTACTAAAATTTTCGAAATAGAGCACAAGTTATACATAAATACTTTCACTTTTCACTTCACCACACGATATAGAATAACATAGAGGAGGGTAATTTCCTAAATCTACATGTAGCCCCCTACTTATAAATGTGGTCGACAACATACCGATAAGAATGGCTTTACTACACATGGCTCCAAGACATCCTCGGACTCTTTTAAAACCTTAGGCTATGATACCAAGTTTGTCACGTCCCAAAACCAAGGGACGTGACTGGCGCTCGATCGAGTGGCCCCAGTCAAGCGGACCTAGGTGCCTTTCCTATCCCCCGTGTTACCTCGTGATTTCAAAACTCATTATTCAAGTGAAACTGCTATTTATGATTAAGCACATTCTTACTAATTATACGTAACATACATGCTTACTTTACGTGCTCTACGATTTACACTACCTAAATAAGAAATACATAAGTGCATAACCCACGTTTCCTGTCTACGGAGCCTCTAGGGATACAAAGGAGTTTTACAATACTTGCTGGTAACAAGGCTCTGGCAATACCTTACACAAATACAAAAATAAGACTCCGGGAAGAAAAGCGGCATGAGCCACACAGGGCCCCAAGGGGAAAAGGGCTCACCAATACAGCTGACGAAAAGTGGAGAAAGTGCTATTGTCGATCAACTAAGGTAGCTGCTGTAGAACCACCTACAATCATAACAAGAATGTAGCACCCCCAGCAAAAGGGACGTCAGTATATTTGAATTGTACTGGTATGTATGAACAAACTTCACCCCAAGTAAAATCAATCAATACATAGATAACAATGGTAATAGAATCAACAATCAAATGCACATGAAAGGAACAACCAAAGCCAACAAGTTTCACAATCTCTCCTTTTCCCCTTTCAACATCATTTCATATCCAAGAGTTTCATACATTTTCATCCAACATTGATTATGATCAATTTTCCACCCTTATTACCTCAGCCACCCTTATCACCATAACCCACACCTTATAACTTCGTGTTGCAGGGCGCAACCCGATCCCACCGGACAATTAAATTTCACACAACAACAGGATTTCACAGTTCAATCACATGGCTTCAGGCCATCCAGAATATCATTTCAAAACAACAAAACAATTTCACAATGAATTTTCATTAACCTCAGTACCACTTCCATCATATCCAACAACTCGTATACAATTTGAGTCACAACGATAATTGCCCACGACAAGCCACACACGATATTACAATAGTTATTTAATTACATCAATTACGACATCTTTCCATTATTTATTACACAGCCCTTACCACATAAACACATTCACACACACACTTAGTTTGTTGCCATTGATTCACAACATTATATCGGAACATATAACCAACAACGTTCAAGGCATATAAATTACAAGAATTCATGAAATATGCCATATTGCCTTAACACCCATGAAACAACCAAAATTCACAAATAGTCCACATAAATACACGTACTAATTACTCATACACCAAACAGGGTGACTTTACAAAGGTTAAAGTTAGCCATACATACCTGGAGTCGAATTTCCTTTTTAGCTCTTACTTTCAATTCACCAAACTACCTAGCACCTTCAATCTAGTTCAAAAGTTAACACATATATCTTAGAATTGAAGTTCACAAATACAACCCAAACTCACTTAGATGATCAACCGCTCTCTTTTGCAAACCTCTACTCCTACCCAATTCCTCTTACTAGATTTTAGGTACTAAAGAACATGCATGTATGTTTCAAACTTATATTTTCAAGAATCAATGCATGAGAATCCCCCTTTGATGTGGGGTGATTTTACCACACATTTTAGCCTTTTTACCTTAGCTTTTATGTCGTGTTAAGAATGAAATGAGGATGTTTATAGTGGTTATTGTGAGATTTTCATGTACGTGATGCTATGAAGTGGTTTGTATTGAAGTGAAGTGGAATTGAGCAAAAATGAGTTGAAACCATGCAAAAATCCCCAGTTATTTCCGCTTCTTCGGATCCTTGGTCGCAAGAGCGACCTTCACTTATACGGATTATTGATCGCTTATGCGGAATGGTAGGAACAGGAAGAAACTGCTTTTGTGGTTGAAAACTCGCTTCTGCGAGACCGCAAAAGTGGTCAAATCTCCGCGTTCACGACCACAGCTGAATAGGAAGGTTTCCACTTTTGCGGTTGGTTTTCCGCTTCTGCGGAATCGCATCAGCGGACACTTTGCCGCAGAAGCGGAAGTCGAGCACATGGCCTAGGGAAGATTTGGTATTTCACATATTCTCACCCCAAATAATTTTTATACTCGTCCAAGCAGACATTTAGAACATCTTTTGGCTTATTTTCAGTCTCTTAGACTAGAAAGAACAAGTTGGAGGCTAGGGTTTTGCACAAACACACTTGGGTTGTGAAGATTAAAGCTTGTGGTTAAGGTTTTCTTACCCATATATGTTTGTTTCTTCATTTCCTTGCTTTGTATTGAATATTTAAGTGTGTAGTATTTTATCCAACACTTTAATCTTGTTTATAGGAATATTCATAATTAAAGTGTGGATTTTATACCTTGTTGTGCTTATGTATTGAATGATTTTTCTATATTTATGAATTGATTTGTTGTTTCTTTAATTATTCTTGTTCTTTAATGTTTCCAAAGGGATATGCTAACCCTAGGACTCGCCCATTAACTCTGACTTAATTTTGGTAAAAATAGTTTTGGGTTGGAAAATATTAATTAACAAGAACTTGAGGTGCTAACCCTCATTTTATAGATTCTACCTAGGGATAGGATTGAACTACTTGTAGCCTTTCGGGTGTGCTTAATCTTCTAATTGTGATTAGGGATAATTCAAATAGGAAGTCTTGTTAGTCTTCGCAAGAAGCTAATTAAGAATTACTATCCGTGGCTAATTAACATAAACTCGTTCATATTTGTAAAATCGTGAGATACATTGGATCATTACTTGAGTATAATTCCCGATGATTTCATACTTGTAGCCATTGATCATTTTACTTGCCTTCTAGATTAGTTTACATTTTCGCATCTTAGATATAAGAACAATTGTCAACCCAAAATTCTTATTGTTTGGCATTGCGCGACTAGCGATAATTGTCTTACATTCCTAATCGCCTACACGTTGTTCTCTGTGGGATTAGACCCCAACTCATAGTTGGGTAATTATATTTCTACGACCGTATCTATTGCTTTTTAGCGGTGGATTTGGATGTCATCAAAATTGGCGTTGTTGCCGGGGTACAATTTGGCGTAATTTAGGTTGTTTGATAAATAAGCAAAAGTGCTTTGATCCAAACTTGTTAATACTTGTGTAATTATTTTTCTTACATTGGGTCTATCTTTCTTGTTAGTTTCTTGTTTATTTTATCATTCTTGAAAAATGGCATCATATAATGAAAATTGGTCGGATGGGAGTTGTTCATATTTTGACGACCCTTGTCCTTGTTGTGGTGAACCACACTCATGGCAACATTGTTTAAATTCTCCCGGGGTGGATTGTGCGTACAATCTCAACTCCAAGGTTGGAGTATGTGTGATAAGTGTGGTTGCCAAAATGGTTATTGGGAATATTGTGCATATTTGACATTCCCTTCCCTAAGCCCCTACTATGATGAGTTTGCTTCTTGTGATGAAAACTACAGGGCAAGGGGAATTGAAGAAGTTGAGCATGGAAAAAATGGAGAGTTCAAACTCATGTTGGAGTGTCTACTTGAGGAAGGAAACAAAGAGCAAAATGCCTTGGAGCATCTTTTGGAGACTAGTCTCCAAAATGAATTGCCACTTGAACGGTTGGACTCGCAAATGGATGAGTTGATAGAAGCCTCAAGGGCTCAAAAAGCCTCGGAAGTGAATGGAAACCAAGAGTCTCTCTTGGAGGTCGAAAATAAAAATCCTTCCTTGGCACTTGATCAAAACCAAGAAGAACTCCCAAATGCTCAAGATCAGAAAATAATGCTCATGTTGGAGACCATTCTTGAAAATGAGGAGAAGCACAACTTTACACTTGAGGACTTGAGTCAAGGCTTGAATTACAATGATGAACACATTCGCACTTTGGAAGACCAAATGCAAAAATTGGTTGAGGCTCACTATGCCCAACAACTAGAGTGTGTGGAAGAAAGCCAAGAAGAGTCCAACTCCGAGGAAGAAAGTGAGCTTTACTTTGAGGAATCAAGAATTGAACATCAGCCAACCGACTCAATGAGTGTTGTTGATGCCGACAAAAATATGGAATTGGAGTCAACCGGTAAAAATGGAATATTGGTTGATGTTGACTCTAATCCGTGGAAAAAAGAGGATGTCAAGAATGAAGAATTGCAAAGTGAAGGCTTGAAATCACATTCGAAGCATTTTTCAACGTTGGAATTGTGTGGTGACACGGAAATTGAACCTCATGAATCAATGAAGGAGTGCGAGGAGGAAACTCAAGCCATACATTTTACAATTTGAGGAGACAAGGAATCAAAACGACATCCCTCACTTGGAAGCCAATAAGTGCAAAATGAAGATTCAAAGCATTGGCTCAAACATAAAATTACCACCCTCCATCGCTCGTTTTCACAAGATTGATTCCAAGCTAGGTGCCCAGTTTATATCATCCACAACATTAAATGTGGCGCTTGGTGGGAGGCAACCCATCGTTTTTCAAATTTTTCATCATTTTTTAAATTTTCTTTTTTTAGAATAGCTTAGAATATTATTTTTGACTAATCTGCCAAGTTATAGATTTTTTGGAGTTGATTTGAGCAGGTCGGGATGACCCGGATGGCAAAATCCTATAGCTGCTAAAACTGTGCAGGCAAACTCTGCTAAACCCGCTTCTGCGGCATTTTGACCGCGTCTGCGGTACCACAGAAGCGGAAAATTTAATGCAAAAGTGTAGACAATCGCTGAAGCGACCCTCTAGCCGCGTACACGGAACCGCTGAAGCAGTTAAAAAGTCGCGGAAGCGGAAAATTGCCAGGTTTGAAAGATTAAAAAGAGTTTTAAACGGGCCAATTGCCCAAAAATCAAAAAAAAAATCAAAACCCTTGTTCCCCACTGCCCTAACTCCCCAAAATGACAGAACATCAAAATTCTTCAAGTTTGCTCATAAATTCTTCTCTTGCCCAAGTTCAGATATTATTTTCTAAACTCTCTTTTCAATCTTCATCTCTCACTTCTCATTATCGATTTGCAACAGAAATTTTCATTTTGTTTATTTGTTTTCATATATTTTCTTCTTCATTTTTCATGTTTTGGACTCTGGTTGCTAAACTAGAGAGTGGGGATTTGGTTGAGTGTGAGAGTGTGTGCTAAGTTAACTGAATAAACGTGGGGGAAGTCTTGAGTACCCCATTGTTGTGAATGAGGGTTCATCTTCACTCGCGCACAATGTGTTCGACACAATGTGTGAGTGAAAATGTTGTGCGAAGTGGCACAACTGTGGTCCTCATTGAATCATGTGCTGTAAAATTGCATAAATTTTATGTTTTGGATGCCAAGAATTGGTTTAAATTGAAAGTGAAATGAAATGGTGTGATGGGCAGTGTCTTGTGAAGAAGAAGCCCAGGAACCGCAGAAGCGGATGATTTTCCGCAAAAGCAGAACCGCTTGCGTGGCATAAAGATCTCAGAAGCGATAACTGAAAATAAATAAGAACCGCAGAAGCGGAACCGCCTCTGCGGCTCCAATTTCGCAAAAGCGGAAACTGCCCAGAAATTGTGAGGCTGTGGGTTTGCAACTGAGGCTACCCGGACACGTTCAACCTAAATTTTTGGCTCTAATGCAATGTCTTGAATTGCTTAACATGATTCAATTATCCGACTAATTTTGTGATGATTTTTTGTAGGTGCATTAATTCAAAAATGGACCCAAACGCGAGCGGATCACACTCGGAAATTCAAGAAGAGGGTGATAAGCCCTATGATGATACGCGCTTCATGTCTGCTTCAGTGGAGCGCCGATATTTGGACAATTTGTTCCATAAAAAGATCTTGCTCAAGAAGGGGATAAATGAGGAGAAATTGGCCGAGAAGCTTCCGGACCTCCATGCCATGCTCTATTCTTCCGGATGGAACTGTTTCATTGCCACACCCTGCAAAGCTAATGAGATATGTGTTCGTGAGTTTTATGCCAATCTTCAGCGTACAAACTTTGATGATCCGCTAATCATAGTAAGGGGCAAATGGGGAGTGGCTTATATCCAAACTCTATCCTCCACACTTGAGAGAGAAATGGGGAACAAAAAGGAAAGGGATAAAATCATCGGACTTCACGGCAGATTAAAAAGGTGGCTGCATATAGTGAGCAGTAGAGTCTGCCCGTGTGGGAACGTCACAGATTATTCCTACACTAGGGCACTGATCGTGGCATGCATCTTTGATGGAATTCAGGTTAATGTGGGGCACTACATTCTATAGGAGATGAGGCAGTACTTGAGGGAGTACGCTAGAGAGAAGGATGCAGTGTTGATGTTTCCTCACTTATTACCATGCTATGCACTAGAGCGGAGGTTGCAGACCGCCCCACTTACCGTTGGCTTCTAGCTGACAGGCCTCTCCACCCTTTGAGAGTGACAAGAGAGGCCTGTTTTCAAGACCAAAAAGAGAAAAGTTGTCTCCACAGCCACAGGTTAAGAGTCCACATCTCAGGGGCCATTCGGGATACTTATTTCCGAGCTTCAAACAATTAAGGAGTTAGTATCACAGCTTCTGAGTGGGCTCCCCTCCTCCCAGCCTGGCCCTTCTTACTTCTCCATAGAGGAGATGCACAGTTACTTGGAGACTCACAGACGCCAGCAGGACTCAATGAAGACCATGGATGATACTGTGAAGAAAATGGTGGCCTCCGTGGCCAATTTGGACGGGGCCTATGGCACTTTGGCCAATGCCCATTTTGAGCTTCAGGAGAACTTTCAGAAAGATAAGGAGAAGAACAAGAAGAAGAATAAATTCATGGTCAATATGTGGAGAGGCATCAAAGTCATCTTCAAATGCGACAAACCAGGAGTGAAGATTCCAGTAGAGGATAAAGATGATAGCGAGGAGTACTCCTTCATTTCAGAGTCTGTTGGTGATGATGGCGATGATGATGAGGATGATGATGAGGCCGATGATGGTGGAGCCACGAGTGCAGTCTAGCACTGAGCAGCCGCCCTCCCACAGTCTGCTAGTTTGACGCAGACGTCAGGGAAACCCTCAAACTCTTTATGCTTTATATTAGATTTTGTGCAGTGAGGACACTGCAATGCTTTTAGTTGGGGTGGCAATTGTAGCACTGTAGTCATATATTGATGCTGGGCTTCTGATTATGCTTGTGATATATGGTGTGCCCTTGCCGGGCTTGGTGTTGATTAGTCATGTTTTTGTGGTCAATTATTTTCTTAGTATAGCTTATTATTTTCTTTGTAATAGTAGCTTCTTTATTTTTAGTTGCTCTTTTATTTTTTTTATTTTCATCTCCTTAAATAAAATTTCCTTGGGTTTTCTTCACGCTACGGTTCTTTCCCAAGGAACACTTTTGAAGTGAACCGGGTGACTTTTCCCGATGATGGATAGATTGACAACTTTCTTAAGGGAATTAGTCTTGTTTTCTAGGATGAGGCTTTTGGATTATTTGGTACTGATAATATTAGTCTCTTGTGTGTAAGTTATGAATTGAGAATATCCCTCCAAAAACTCGGTTTGAATTGAAACAAGTTGCATGGTGCAAATTTGATCTTGTGATACAATTTTGGTTCTTTTAGTGACTCCTTTTGCTCACTAGTTTGATTTTGCTCTTGAAGCTTTTAGTAGAAAATAAAATTGATCCATCTTGATAGTTCATATGTCGTGTGTGTCATTGTTTGTTAAAATAAGTCTTGTGTTTACTTCTAGCATCTAGAACTTTCTCGGTTGGTTTTTCATGATAACGATACTTTGTTTGGTTGGAGGAATGATCTTAGGTATTCTTTGCTTTGATTTGTAAAACCTCTTTAGCCTTTCAAGCCTCCCTTTCTGTAAATAATATCACTAGTACCCAATTTGAGCCTTAAAACATTTTCTTTGGCCAACTCATTACAAACCTTTCCCCATTTTTAAAAAACAAATTCCCTCTTTTGAACCCGTCCCCCATTGAACATTGAGAATGAGGCTAAAAGCCTAAGTTGGGGTGTTATCGAAGAGAAAAGTGGCATGGTTGTATGTTGAGCTTAGGACCTCATGCCTAAAAGTGTTTGTTTAAATGATTCAAGCTCCATAATGAAAAAGAAAAAAAAGAGAGAGAAAGAAAATTTGTGTATATATAAAGTATGGAGTCTTGAATAAAAATTAGAAGAGGTTTGAGGTGGTCTTATGTTGGGAACGAGATGTAAATGAGGCTATGGGAGGTATGAAAAGAAGCAAAGTGCAAAAGAATAAAGAGTGTGAGTAGTGTTCAAGGAGGATGAAGTCACTTGTACCCAAATGTCTATCCAACCCGTCCCTAAACCTACATTACAAGCTCAAAAAGTCCTTATGAGACCTCCAACCGATCATTTTTGAATAAGCGATGAATTAAAATTGGGGTAAGCCTATGGTATGAAATGTTGTAACACTTGAAGTTCTTTGTGAGAGCGAGTGTTCTTGAAAATTTTGTCCCGTGTGTTGTATTGTAAATAATGTGAGTTTTGGGACTTTCTCTTTGTGTGAGGGCACGTGAATTAGGAAAGATTGGTAAAATTGAGTAAAGTGAGCATTTTTAGCGAACTTGTACTTTTGAGTCACTTCTTCAGGCTTATGTTGATCGCTTGATTACTTTTAAAATCCTTTATATATTTTTGAAGTTGTTTTTCTTTATGAGGGAGTTATTCGGAAAAGATGTGCACACTTGAGCCTAATTATTAGTACCAACCAAATCTATTAGTATGGTGTGTAAATGGGAGGATGTGTAATGAAAGAAATGGCAATAACACTTGTGTTTGAAATGTTGAATCCTTATTTTTGGTTTTGATTTGCTTGAGGACAAGCAAAAACTTTAAGTTAGGGGTGTTGATGTGGGGTGATTTTACCACACATTTTAGCCTTTTTACCTTAGCTTTTATGTCGTGTTAAGTATGAAATGGGGATTTTTATAGTGGTTATTGTGAGATTCTCAGGTACATGATGCTATGAAGTGGTTTGCATTGAAGTGAAGTGTAATTGAGCAAAAATGATTTGAAACCATGCAAAAATCCCCAGTTATTTCCGCTTCTTCGGATCCTCGGTCGCATGAGCGACCTCCTGCTTATGCGGATTATTGATCGCTTATGGGAAATGGGAGGAACAAGAAGAAACCACTTTTGCGGTTGAAAACTCCCTTCTGTGGGCCCGCAGAAGCAGTCAAGTCTCCGCTTTCGCGACCACAGCTGAACAGGAAGGTTTCGGCTTTTGCGGTTGGTTTTCCGCTTCTGCGGAATCGCGTCAGCGGACACTTTGCAGCAGAAGCGGAAGTCGAGCACATGGCCTGGGGCAGATTTGGTATTTCACATATTCTCACCCCAAATAATTTTTATACTCGTCCAAGTAGACATTTAGAACATCTTTTTGGCTTATTTTCAGTCTTTTAGACTAGAAAGAACAAGTTTGAGGCTAGGGTTTTGCACAAACACACTTGGGTTGTGAAGACTAAAGCTTGTGGTTAAGGTTTTCTTACCCATTTATGTTTGTTTCTTCATTTCCTTGCTTTGTATTGAATATTTTAGTGTGTAGTATTTTATCCAAAACATGAATCTTGATTATGGGAATATTCATAATTAAAGTGTGGATTTTATACCTTGTTGTGCTTATGTATTGAATGATTTTTCTATATTTATGAATTGATTTGTTGTTTCTTTAATTTTTCTTGTTCTTTAATGTTTCAAAAGGGATTAGCTAACCCTAGGACTCGCCCATTAACTCCGAATCAATTTTGGGAAAAATAGTTTGGGGTTGGGAAGATTAATTAACAAGAACTTGAGGCGCTAATCCTCATTTTATATATTCTACCTATGGATAGGATTGAACTACTTGTAGCCTTTCGGGTGTGCTTAATCTTCTAATTGTGATTAGGGATAATTCAATTAGGAAGTATTGTTAGTCTTCGGAAGAAGATAATTAAGAATTATTATCCGTGGCTAATTAACATAAACTCGCTCATATTTGTAAAATCATGAGATACATTGGATCGTTACTTGAGTGTAATTCCCGATGCTTTCATACTTGTAGCCGTTGATCATTTTACTTGCTTTCTAGGTTAGTTTACATTTCTGCATCTTAGATATAAAAACAATTGTCAACCCAAAATTCTTATTGTTTGGAACCGCGCGACTAGCGATAATTCTCTTACATTCCTAATCGCCTACATGTTGTTCTCTGTGGGATTCGACCCCGACTCATAGCTGGGTAAATATATTGCTGCGACCGTATCTATTTCTTTTTAGCGGTGAATTTGGACGTCATCACCCTTTCGTTTAAATCTAAAAACCCAGTGAAAAATGGTTAGGAATTCTACCTGTAAGAATGATGATGAAGATAATTACTCGAAATTCTAGGCCTATGTGACTTTGAAAATCAAATTGATGGAGATAGGACTTTCTCTCTCAAGAATTCTCTCTTCCCTCTCTCTAATTTTATTCAGCAAGTGTGTTAAAATGAACGGTTGAGGTGTTTTATTAAAGAAGGGGGCGGGTTGAAAAATTAGAAAAATAGGAGCCCCGACGCAAAATGCAGTCAGGAATGTGATTGTATTCCTGACATGCAGTCCGCAGACCGGTCGCCAAATGGCCCTAAAAATGGGCCAAAATTAAAGCACATTGTGCAGTATGTGACCATTATGCAGTCTGCATACACGTTATGCGATCGCATAGTGCATTGCATAACCTCCCTTACCAAAGTCAATGGGCAAAAATGCGACAACTATGTGGTCTGCATAACCAAAATATGATCACATTCTGGACTGCGTAGTTGTCCTCTAATTGGGCAGTGGCCTGCCTAGGTATGCGGTCACCATACTCATTATGTGATCGCATAGTGCATCGCATAACGCCCAATTTTTGGTAAATTTAATTTTTCAATTTTCGGAGTACTTTTTTACAATTATAACAACATTGGGACCTACCCGACATTATTTTAAGCAAGAAATTTTTTATGAGTCTTTACAAAAAGGAAATAGCTCCTCCTTGAAAACGAAATTGAACAAAATATTTAAAAGCGGATCTTTTAACAAATCAAACCAAACATGACTGGTAACTTGCGATTAACAAGTGTTAAAAGGACAGCATCATTTTTAATCAGCCTTAAGGTATTCTAATCATATGTTTATTTTACTAACTCACACGAATAGTCATTTTGTTCTCAAAGCACAAATATTTAAAAATATAACCACTTTTAGAAATATTTTGTGGATATGAACACTTCCAAAGACCCCGTATTAAAATCCTATGAAACCTGCACTCTCCATTTTAAAGTGCATATACAACCTCTTATTCAAAATTTGTAAACAAGATTAAAAATAAACCACAAACCTTAAGCGCTAAACTAAGCAGACTAAGACACCCACTTCCCTAAACATAGTCTAAGTTCTATGGAGCTACTTAAGGTAGATTCTAGGTGGTTTCTAATGATCAAAGCCAACCCTGCACAGCTATAAAGTAGCAAGAGCGATCGATGCAGCTTTCACCCTAAAAGGTCAGGATCGAATTCACAGGGAGCTAAGATAAGTTTGGAATCGGGTTCCTATCTAACCTAGCAATGTGCGATGTTATTGTTACACATCCAAGCAATTTTTGATTGTTCATTATTCTAATTCAATACCAATGATGCCAGAAATTTAACTAAGTATGATATATTTGTAGGGTTTTCTTAATTGATCGAAAGGCACTAGGGAAGTGACTTTCTCCTAGGTGAGTATCTAGCAGGATCTAAAACCTAGGGCAAAATTCGTATAGCTGGGATCGTAATATAACCAATGTACGAAACTACTCACTTTGTACCACTCGGTAGTTTGAGTGACTTTTCCCTAATTGGCTTTATCAAGCCTAATTTGGTGTTTATTTGTGCAAGCAAAGTTGGCTCAAGTCGGGTATTACTGTATCTAGGCTTAACCCTTTAATTGGGGCTATCAATCTCTTGAATACGCCTCAATTCCTTGTTGGTTTGAATTTCCTAGACTTAAGCTCTCTTTCTTAAGAAGAGCCTAAGTAAAAAAGGCACGAATTAGTATTTGCAACCACCAATGCAACATAAAAAGCACAATTCAGGCCCAATACCAATCACTCATAAACAACTAAGCCCTAAAATGGGATACCCATTAAATATCTACACTTGGGTTGAGTCACAACCCTAGCTAATGGGTCTAGATACTCATAATAACAAAAAAATCAAAGATTTAGATGAAGAATAACCCATAAAAAGTAATTACAAGACAAATATCTGAGATTAATTGTTACACTAGCTATAAAATTACTCAAAAAAGGCTAAAGTAGACAGTTCACGTGCTCAGCTGAACAACATATACCGTAGAAATCTAAAAAAGAAGTATGTATACATAGCTAAATTAAATTTTTCGGACAAAAATACCCATATGGAGGTACCGCTGACAGGGAAAAATGGATCGATGCAGGGCTGAGACTACGCGGCCGCACAAAATCAAGCGCAGAACTTCAACCTTTTACTCCATATTAGGTTCTCTGTATTGGCTTCCGCTGAGGGCGGAAAATGCACCATAGCCGCACTAAAGTCATCGTTGCCGCGCAATTTTGCTGTGAGTCACGGTGACTTTTTAAGCCTAAAATTATAGCTCTCTAAATTTTGCAACTACAAACCACGATAAGTGGACCGCTGCTATGGTAGAGAGATTATTGCCACAAAAAAGCACCGCGGGCAGCAGTAACTTGCCCAAATCCCACCCTCTGAACTTTCCACCGCTAAGCACGGAAACAAGACCGACTCAACAGTGGATCCTCCGCGACCGCATTTAGTTTTTCACTGTAGCGCTCCTTTTGACTCAGCTTTGCACATATGCAGGTTTCACTCTTTTTTGAGCTGGTCTTGACTTCCTTGTCTCTTTTTGACCAAACACTGCAAACAAGCACAACTTGTTAGCTTTTGGGATTACTTGTATACACTTTAAATCCAAAACTTAAGCAAAAAAGGAGCATAAAATAGACTAGATTCCCTAGTTATCAACTCCCCCAAACTTAAGCTTTTTCTTGTCCTAAAGCAAAACAAAGCAATCCCCACCTCCTCAAGATAAAAGAAAAGAAAATGCAGTTTTCCTAATGTGACCCCATCTAGCATCAGTTGGGACTAACAACTGCCCTTAACTCAAATGCGTCATTAACAACACTCAACCTTTTTAAGCATCAAGAATTGACTCAACTCATCAAGAAAACTCTTTATACTACTTTGCTCATTGTGGAAACCAAACTCATACTCATAAACTATCCATAAGCAAAACTCACTTTTAGATTGTAGCACTCAAAATAAGGATTTTGGAAAACACTGTCACCTCTCTCAAAGGAAGGTGACAAGTCTGGCTCATAGTACCATAAGCCTGCCTTTTATGTGAGTCACCACTAATGTAATCTCATGCAACTCAAGATTATATAGGGTTTTGTGGGGATGTAGTGAAGGCTTTTGGTTCAGGGTAGAATATATTGGTCTAAGGAGGTTTCAAATTTCCTTAAGCACTTCATTTGCTTCATTTTGGCACACATTTTCTTGACTGTTTAAGTCATTTACTACTTCCTTAAGGGCTAGAGAGACACATTGTCACTCTTTCTTGTTCATTTCATTCATTTTTCTCCTTTCTAATCTTTCCATGCCTTTCATCTTTTGCTTTTATTGAGTCCCTTCATTTCTCCTACATTGTTCACTTTCTTTTTGACGTTTGTTTTTCTTTCTTTTTCTTTTTGCCTTTCACTTTCTTTATTTTGTACCTTTTATCACATTTGCATTCCTCGTCTCTCCCCCAAACTTATACTTTTGCCTTATGTTAGTGAAATATTGGGTGCCAAGAGAGGATCATTTTAGAACGAATAAAGGATTGTATCATGATTTTTAAAAACGAATAAGGGTTATGGCTCGATGGGGTTGACTAGGGATATCATCATTGGTGGCTATATATGTTTTCAAGTCTCAATTAGGATCAAGGAGAGCCTATAATCAACTTCTCAAGTCGAGCTACACTTAGGCTTTCGTCTAGATAAATATTCAAGGCAAGTTGACTCATTGGCATGGGACTTGGACTTGCAAATCCAAATCTCACCGCACAAGCTATAGGATTGCTAAAGAGACAAATTCGGGGTCCCACAAAAACCTTAGCTAAGTGTATACGGTAAAAATCAGAGGGCTCGATTTTATTATCATTAGGGCGCATCGTAGAGACCACCCCCAAAAGGCTTGAAGTTTAGCCCAGAGCTCGCCCTTAAGTATTCATAATGATCGACCTCGGGGCAATGTAAAGCAATGGTTATGATGAATTTGCGGGAAGTTTCCAAGGCACATGATTAAAGCTGACTTAGGCTATTAGACTAGTTCAAACCCGTACAGTGGCAATGAATGCTTGTGCCAACCCCATGACTTTTTAATAAATACATTTTGTACTATATTATGATTCCCCCCATCCTATAAAGAGGACCCTTGTATTTTGTAAAGAGACCATATCAAACATACTTCATTCAATAAAAGATCATTCATTGCTCTCTAACTTAAACATATTCTCATGGTCCCATTATTTACATTTATTGCTTATATTAATAGTGTTCTATTAATTGCTCATCATTTATTGCTCATCACTAAGCATAAAGAGTCGCCACCACAGCTGTCATAACTGTTAATCCTTCCTTGATCGCCCTTAGCCGGGCGTCTGACTCGACCTCGAGGCTCCGTATCACCAGCTCGAGGCCTAGATTTCCATCCATCTAGTTTGATTACTACTCTATCTACAAACTATCGTCTTAATTTATAATCCTTCACTTAGAATCTATTTCCTAACAACCTTCATCAAAATAGATCATATATTTTTAGAACCACAAAATCAAATCTAAGTTTTATTACCATTTTCAAGGTAAACACTTTGGAGCCCAGCGTGGGTCTAAATATAATATTGATTGCTTTTTTGATGGTTTACTACATAAATCAAGTTATCTTTTACACTTTTTTTGTCCAATATCTTTGATTTCAGGTCAAAATGTCTAACTCAGTAACGCACATGAAAACAACAATCTTGAGGACCATGGAGAAAATGGTGTAGCTGTTCCAAGTGTTTGTGTACCATCACGAAACCCTAAGGATCCTCCATAACCAATTCCCATGGGCGCGGTCTCACGAGATGCTCAACATGTCGAAATAAACTCCCACACCAATAAGAGCATACACGAGGAGATCAAAAAGAATCTCCAAACACCCCGACTGAGGAAGAACAAGGGCTTAGACTTCACGTCACCTTCGAGCTGTTACAACAACAATAGATGGTGATTGCTTAGCTGCAAAGCCACCGAAAAACACTTAGCATGGTAGCACCGGAAATAGATCCGAGCCAAGCAGGTACCAGAAAGATCAAGCAACAACGGATTGGCAGCCGATCCCACCATCATAAAGATGCTCGAGGACCTCACAAAGAGGATTAAGTCGGGCAAGAAGAAGATAGAATCCAACGACAAGAAGGTGGAGACCACAATTCTAGGGTCGATCAAATCCCGGGCGCACCCCTGATCTTGAAGGGTGTAGACTTGAAAATGTTCATACAAAAGCTATTAGCACAAGAAGCGGCCCCAAAAACTGTTCCAAATAAGTTTAGAATGCTCGACCTTCCGAAATACAATGGAACCTCGGAGCCCAACGAGCACGCCACTACATACACTTATGCAGTGAAAGGCAACAACCTAAAAGACGTCGAGATCAGGTCTGTCCTGCTCAAAATATTTGGAGAAACACTATCGAAAAAGGCCATGATGTGGTATTACAATCTTGACTGGAACTCAATAGATTCATTAGCAGATTATTTCATATAGGCATATGCCAGTGCAAACAAGGTACCTATAAGGAAATCACACATCTTCAAAATCAAGAAAATAGAGTACAAAATTCAATGAGAGATCGTATCTCTCTTTCAAATGGAACAGATGGAACTTCCACTAGTCTCCAACGACTGGGCAGTGCAGACCTTCACAAATGGATTGAACGAGCGAAGCTCAGCTTATTCGAAACAGCCAAGAAGAACTTTGGCGAATATCCCGCTATGACCTAGTTGGACATCCACAACTGATACCAATCAAAGATCAAGGTCGAAGACGACCCACTAGGAGCATCATCGGGCTCGGTATATCCTAACAGGCTTCTGACAAAGGAGCCAAAGCCAAACGAAGAAAGATACCAACCATACACTAAAGATAGAAGAAACACCCCGAGGCGCAACGTACCCCGCAATGACCAAAGGCTGAATATAAGTCAGAATCCCCGGGGACTTGTTAGAAGAGATGGATTCGATAGGTACACATAGCCGATGGAGTCATCCCGCTTGTCGGAATACAGTTTCAATGTCGACATTTCAGATATCATGTTTGCCATCGGTTAAATTAGAGACACTAGTTGGCCAAGGCCTATTCAACTATAACTTTTTGTGTGAATTCATAACACACATGGTCACAGGATTGAGGATTGACAACAAATCCGGGAAGAAGTAGCCAGACTACTCAGCAAAGGTCACCTCCGAGAATTCCTCAGTGACCAAGCCAAAAATTAGTTCCGGGAAAGAGAGGAAAAGAAGAAGAACGGAATAAAAGAGCCACAAAATGTCATCCACGTGATTATTGAGTTAGTCGACATCCTGTAGGAACCCATTGTCAAAAGAACAAAAATATCTATCCACAGGGAAAAACAAACTCGAGGTTACATACCCAAGGATGCCCTCACATTCAGTGATGAAAAATATCGAGGCTCTGTCTCAGCCCTATAACGACGCATTGGAAATTTCTTTTCTTGTAAATACATTTCAAATTAAATATGTGCTTGTAGATCAAGGTAGCTCGGCAAACATGATCAGGCCGAGGGTAGTGGAGCAGCTCCGACAACTTGACCAGGTCGTGCCCGCCTCTCAAGACCTCAACAGATTCAACATGGTGAGCGAAATAACGAAAGGAGAAATCACCCTCCCGGTTAAAGTGGCCGGCATAACCCAAAATGTCAAGTTTCATGTCATTGAAGGGGCCATGAGATACAACACCTTGCTAGGACGGTTATGGATACACTGCATGAGAGCAATACCATCCACCCTCCGTCGAATGATGAAATTTCCAATAAACAAAGGGATAAAACGGGGAACATCATGCAGCAAAAGAGATGTTTGTAGTACACGATGTGGCACCACCGCCGATACCTACACCATCGAAGGAGCCAAAGGATAAGCAAATAGTAAAATAGCAATAACAAGCTATATTTTCGGTTACACCAGACTAAACAAGCAAAGGACCGCGTCATGTCCTAAAAGAAAAAGCTCGAAGCATATTGAGGCCCAAGGCCCCACCAGCACTAAGGTATAATCATCTCCCTTTTCAAATTACACTTCACACTAACCTATGTGCAAGTATCCCATTGAAAAAGTCGAAGCGCTTTCCAACTTGAAGGCCTTAGGTTCCAAAAGCATACATTGCACTCTTTTCCTTCGACCGGGTTTTTATCCCAAGAAGGGTTTTACCGGCAAGGTTTTTAACGAGGCAATATCTATATGCTATCTAAGGAAGAATTAACTAGTATTCAAGGCTTCTCTTCAATCAACCTCGAATACTGTAGGGCATCCCCCGGAAGTTCACCTCTTCGGAGAAGCCAAGTTATGCTAAATACGGTCTCGATAGGAAAATGATGTACCGGGCGAAACAGTAGAACGAACCATCTTTGTATAGAACAACTAAGCCCTTGACAGCAAAAACATGTATACGTGTACCAAGTAATCAAAGAATACTTTCCCCTCCATTAAAGCATTTTGTGTTTCAAAGAAGTTTGCTATTTTTTACAAAAATGGATCCAGATCTAAAAAAGTATCAAACACTCGGGGACTAGCGTCAAAAACTCAAAGTTGTATACCACCGGGTCGAAAGCTTAGAACTCGTAATCCCTCAACAAGGCAACATCAAGTTCACAAAAATGGTCCCAGAGCCCAAATGTCCCGAACACTCGGGGACTGACATCCCGAACACTCGAGGACTGTCACCAATTGCCACCTCATCGACTTATCAAAAACTCGAGGCCATAAGACCCCAGCAACCTCAGTCTCTAAGACCTATATAGGGAAATAACAAAAACTATAAGACCTCAAGTAAAGCATGATCTATACTTGTACCAAGTGTCTAAAAGTGTAATACCCCAAGCAAGGGAGGAACCATACTTGTACCAAGTAACCAAAATTGTACGACCTCAAGCAAAGCATGAACCATACTTGTACCAATTAACCGAAACTGTAAGACCTCAAGCATGGCATGAACCATACTTGTACCAAGTAACCAAAACTGTAAGACCTCAAGTAAGACATGCAAAATTTATAAGACCTTACAAAAGGCAATATCCCAATCTTAAAATTAAGGCTATATATCAAACTTATAAGACCCCTAAAAAGGCATACCCTCATATGGACGCTAAAACTACTTCATTCGGGAACTAAAATGCTATGGCCAAACATAAATGACTACGGTCATAAGGCTCCAGCCAAACTAATGCAATCGGGATGCCCGACCATCCATATAAAATCAAACGCCTTCAATTACTTTGAATGTACTTTGAAAAGAACCGGTTAACTAAGGCTACCCTAGAAATAGGCAAAAGAGCTTCAACCATGTTAGCTCCAAACTACAGGTTTGAAACACTTAGCCACCAAACAAAATCTTCTGAGGTGCCCATTCGCTACCACATAATGACTCACAATCGAGGTTTTTACCAAACCATCAAAGAGTTAGGCAAACACAATTTAAAAAGTCCTTAATGAGGTAAAAATAAATCCTATATTAGAGGTCATACTAACCTAATGTGTAAGAGCCATTACTGCCAGCCCATATAAAAGGACGTATCAACCTAACGTGTAAGAGTCACTACCGCAAGCCATATAAAAGGTCGTACCGACCTAACGTGTAAGAGCCTAAGGACCAGCTTTAAATTCAAAAACTTAAGGGTCAATGAGCTCGAGTCAAAGCCTGACTCGGAGACTGGGCCCGAAAAAGTTAATTGAATATGCCTAAGAGCAAAAGTATAACAGTTTAAACGTTAGCTTATACTAAAAGGTCGTACAAACACAGTGCATTAGAGCCACCATCACCAACCCATATAAAAGGTTGTACCGACCCAATGCGTAAGAGCTTAAGTGCCACCTTAAAATTCAAAAACTTGAAGATCAATAAATTAAGTTCGAAACCTAAATTAAAGATCGAACCCACACACAATTGTGAATGCCTAAAGGCAAACGGATAAAAGCCTACGGGCCGGCCCGATGAGTCTTGAGGCCATATTGAAAACCGAAGGGTTCTTTACCCCAAGACCCAATTTATCTGGCCAATCATTGACAAAGCGTCGAAATTCAAAGAAAATAAAGACATGCATATGCAAAGAAGAATGGAACCAAAAAAGTTTTCTTTCTATAATTACATAAGGCTTCACGTACAAAATCTTCAGGGAACACCATACACAAAATTGAAAAGAGAAAAGCCTAAGCCTACTTCCCCCTTGGGGACTATGGCCCACCGTCCTCTTTCTCCCTATATTTGGCATCGGACAGAAGGAACTTAGCACCATATTCATCTGCCTTGGCCTGCTTTATCTCTTTTGATAGGTCCAAGCCCCTAGAGTAGATCTCCTCGAGCATTTCCTTTCGAGATTTGCACTGAGCATACTCTTTGCCTCTACTCTCTTGGTCAAGAGCCCTTCTCCGCTTAAGCGTCAGCAACGTCCTTCAAATAGGTAGCCACTTTCTTATCAGCTTTAGTTCGGATCCCTCAGGCTTTAACCCGAGCATCCAAAACTTCGACCTTCATCTTCAAAAGCTCAGACTCCAGCTTTGTAATAATGTTTGTTCATACCAAGTTGTTCTCAAGAGCGTTGTGGAGTTGCACTTCTATGATGAAAGCCTTGGCCAAAGCATCCTCCTTAGCCGCAAAGTGGGCATTCACCCGAGCCTTTAGCTCATCGCACTCATACCTGGCTTGACTAACTTTGCTCCAAAGGAATTCCAGGTCTTTCGGTTTTTTCTACAACTGAGAAAACGAAACATTAGCCTCAGAAGATAGAGGAAGAACGCGCATTCCCTTGGAAAACAAAATTACTTGCTCCTCAAGATAGCTTTAGTAGTCCAAACTTTGACTCGCCTTATACCACAAGTGTGCCAACTCATATTGTCTTTCATCACAAAGAAGCTTGAGGGATTTCTCCCCATTCATGGCTTTTTGCAGCCTGGCCTCATAACAAAGCAGCCTAGCCTTGACCTTGTTAAAAGCCTATGGAGGAGAAACATGATAAGAGAGAGAAAATTGCAAAAGCTAAGAATCGATGCGATCTCCAAAACTCACCACATAGTAGAGCCGCTAAGCTTCCTCAAAAGTCTAGCACACGTCTACTAGTCTGGCTTCATCAACCCCAGTAAAACTGCTCCCGGTTGGGAGACAGTCGCTCAATATATGCGGCCCCTAGCCTCGACCATCCCTCGAAGTACCTTCGACGGGAGAAGAAGTCAGCGGCATAGAACCCTCGTTCCTCGATGTACCTTCGATGGGAAAAGAAGATAGTAGCATACAAGGGACCGTTTTTCCAAAACTAGAGATCTCGGGCGTTGCAAGCTCGGAAGACAAACCCTCTCTAACTCTCCAGTCGTGACTCATATTTCTATAAGCATCGTCGCCCTGCAAAGCCCCTTTTAGCTTATTATTACTATTCCTCGGCCCAGAAGCTGATGATCCTTCTCCATTTACAAAAGGGCATGATCTCACCTCAAAGAACTCCCTAGTTCCTACGATGATGGAGTTAGTACGCATAAAAAGGAAGTGACTTTCAAAAAATGAGCAAAACACATAGCATGTACCGTGGTGTTTTGCCTCCCATTTACCCTTGGACAAGTCTATACAATCATCATAAGTCGAGTGGGTCGCCAACATTCTAGCTCAATCCATCAGGTCAGGGACCTCATATGGCATCTATGGAATTGTTGCAAAAATGGAAAGAAAGGCGCATTTATGGAGCCTGCCTTCGCCATAAGAGAATCAACTAAGGCACAAGTGTACCACTTACGTGTAAAATTCCATTCCTCAAGAAATGGCAGAAACTCCAAAAGGACAACATTGGCGGTCTGTACTCGTACGAATCAACTCATCCATGCCCGATCCCCATCTTTTTCATCATCAGCAACGAAAGGCATGGTGGATCATCACTGTAGGGTTAACAGGCCTCGATGTTGAAAAGGGTAGTACAGCCTTATGAGAAGACTAAGGGTGAACTCAACCCTTGCTTCCTCCACGAAGAATCTCATCATCAGTACCATCTTATAAAACAACTGAAGAACTTGTGCCAAAGTAGCCCGATAATTTCGACAGAAGTCGAGCACAACTTTATCAAGGGAGCCCAGCATAAAGAGGTACGTGTATCCCTCAACGTAATCCATGATGCTCTCTTCAAGGGAAGGTACCTACTAGTACCACCTTTTTCCCCATCCACAATCTCTCCTCACTAACTCAAGGTGTCGCTCTCCTATTAAATTATTAAACTTCGAGGCATACTCCCAATCGACCTGAACATTGGGAGGTTTTCCGAACAAAAGTCCCTCCTCAAGAAAATATATCCCATGATTGGCTCGCCTAACACCGGCGGTGTACCATCAACTAGGCGGGAGCCAGGGGAGGATCTTTCTTCTTCTTGCCAAACGGATCCTAGCGTAGCAGCCATACATGTGGTAAAATTAGAGAACTAGAGCGGGAATTTGAGTGAGGGCTTTAAATCAAAAATAGTGAAGATCTAATGCAGGGAATAAGAACTCTATGAAGGATGATAGCCACTCAGAATAGAGGAATCTTCAAAGGAGGGAAGACAAACCTATATATAGAGAAAGTGGAGGTTGTTTGCCTCCCTCAAAGGCTAAATTAAAAATACTAAATAAGCCATTATTACTTTGGGAAGATATACCGGCAGGTTCACCTTGGTAGTTTCATAACCATATCATTTGATTAACGATGTCCTACGATGTTTCAGGGATCAAAGACCCCCGCATCAACCTAGCATCGAGATCGTACCCATCTCGAGGATTTCTACTTCCGTGACTGAAGGCTCTAAAGAGCCATCACTATGAGCCTCGAGATGGTGCACGATCTCGAGGACATCTGTCAAAAAGAAGATATGCTCTAAGGAGCCATTTACATCATTACGAACTTCGATGTGGTGTCCGATCTCGAGGATCCCTGTCTAAGCGAAAGATAAGCTCAAGGAGCTACTCATATAAGCCTGACCTCAAGGCGGTACCCTATATCGAGGAAGTCTGCTATTGCGAATGTGAGTCATTGATGTGATACTCTGGTCTACCTAAGCCCGAGCTAATTTTCATTCGAAAACTACTAATAAAGACTTAGCGCTATTTTATGCCTTCGGATCAAGTTAAACGTCCTCTCGGTTACATTATTCCTGGGGCTATCCATGTCCAAGACTACCCTCATGCAGGATCTCTCTACCATGCCTTAAGGATATCTTCACTCTAAGTCCAAAACAAGTTTTTAGTTCACCTGAGCTTGAACGAACAATCACTCAGGATGGTCTGCAAAAGCCTAAGGGCAATTTTTGTTCTTAGAGGCTCAGGCAAACTATCCCTTGAGGATTCTCGATGGGGTCTAAAAGGCCTAAGTTTTGTTCTAAAAATTGATGCCTCACTCTCAGTCAATCTGAAGTTGTCGGTCCCGATTACCTAAGTTTGTATCAACTCAATCCGGACTTTGTTCGAAGAGCGGCAAAAGATACCACGGAAAATCATATTTACCAATCAAAAAACAAGCCCGGGCCCAATATTTGGACTGATCGGTGAAAAGACATGCTCCGTTTCTTGCAAACATAAATAAAAGGGAATCCAACATAAATCAGAGATAAATTGAAGAAATACTTTTCATTAGTAAACGATGATTAAAAATCCCACGAAGGGTCATTACACATAGTTACAAAAGCCTATAAAGGGTCCTTACAAAGAACCAAAAAAATAAAGTCGAAAAGTCTAATCTACTCTCGAGGATGCATCTTTGGGGGCCTTTTTCATGAGAACCATTCCCTCGAGGACCCATATTGACCTTCCAAACAATGTCTTCAAGGACCCCTTCCAAGGCAAAAAATGATGAAGAAGCAGAAAATGATAAAGAAGCAAAAAAGATAAATAAGTGGCTAGGTGAAAATTTTGGAAAGTATAGGTCTCGTCAATACTACTATGAAGCCACTTCTTGAGATGTTACACCGGTGTGGAATGAAATATTTAGTAGATGGAACCACCTCACTCCACGAAAAGTAAAAGGAGTGAAGCGCCACACCAGGTAGTTGAGAGATAAGCAGAAGTTTATCGTCTGCATGTCCTTTAATGCGAAGATAATTTGAGATTTCTCTCTCATTATTTCGGGTCAGCATCAACAACAACAAAAAACCAGTGCAATCCCTCTTAGTAGGGGAAATCTCCAGGAATGGGTCGTGGCATAACTGATGAGAAAACTGTCGTGTGATCTTATGGTGACGGGCTTCAAACATGGGAAATGGCATTGGATGAGGACTGTCAAACCTCCTTTTTTTACACTACACCCTGCGAAGGGCGTAGATAAGGGGGGTTTTCCAATTAAAGGACAATAGAAACGGGATTTATTTATTTAGAGATTTCAGAGTCGCCACTTGGAATAATTTATGGTGTCCCAAGTCACAGGTTTAAAATCCCGAATCGAGGAATGTTTGACTCTATTTAACAATCTGTGAGACAGAAATTCTGGTAAGGAATTTTGTTAACCCGGGAGAAAGTATTAGGCATTCCCAAGTTCCATGGTTCTAGCACGGTCGCTCAACTATTATATTCAGCTTAATTATCTGATTTCAATGCATTTTTGTACCTATATGCAAAAAAAAATTTAATCGCTTTTATTTAATTTTAAGAAGATTGCAACATCATTAAAATGTGTTTGAACCACATCACATAAATGCACCCGTAGCTCGCAACAGATTTATCTAACGTTGAGATTCGGATTAGGGTCACATAAATGTGCACCCGTATTTAGGAAAGTAAATTATTAGAATAATGCGCCTAAAATGACTACGTGTTTTCAACTTTGTGAGGACCATGAAAATTCGTTAAATGGCACACCTCGAATTCTAAGAATAAGACAAAATTAATTAAAATGAGGGCCGTGCAATTGTCATTTTTGTTTGGCATGGCCCACCTTAATTCGAATTGAGATTAATTAAATGAGGGCCACTAATTATCTAATTTATTTGGTGGCATACCTCAAATCAATTACAAAGTTCTATTAACGAAATAAGGCTAAAGAAGTCACAACTACTTTTGAACCACGTTGAACTCAAGTGTGAACCAAAGATTAAGTCTAAGTGAAGTCTATTTTATTTCACTTCTTTTCAAAATTTGGGCTGGGCCAAGCATGAGGCCCAATAACTATGCACTTGAAGACTACTCTAGATGGAAATTTTAGTGCCATTCTATGTCAGGCCCAATAAGGAGCCCAATTCAGCAGCTCATGAGGTCCTTAAGTCGAGTCCACAGGATTTCTATTACTGATGCTTGCAATTACTGATTGAGAATCACTCTTAATACTAACACGTTATGGTTTAAATCACATGCCAATTAAATAAATCAAATATCATATCCCAAATTCAATCGAACATTTTTCAGAGAAGGCGATCGTCAGACCCTATCCTATTTTCTTTTAGGTAGTCCAACATGGCAACAATGATCTCAACAAACAATAGCAACTATTCGAAACCTCAAGTGCTATGTCAATTCTATTATAATATCCCCTTCTAACACTTAGCCTTGATCAATTCGAAATAACAAATGAGTTCATGCCGGAGCTTCACTACTCCAATTTGATAACTAATGGATGAAATGACCATTACATGTGGAATACAGAATTAACTAATGCCTTTAGAAATACTAAAACAAGATGAAGAACTAAAGCAAAAGGTAATCAGGCATTAAATATGTTCCAACCAATTCTAGTAGGGTCTAATTATGGTTTCATTTCAGACATACTAGGTAAAAAAATGAATCAATGAATCAAAATAGGAAAGTGAACAAAAGAAACATGCAGCACAATAGAAGCCTTCATTCTCTTCCTCGAAATGTTACATGACTCAGCACTTATAGTTTGAGGCCAAAATGGGTACCTGAATATGGCCAGGCAAAACCAAAAATTGGATTAGAGGTCTTGGAGAAAAAGCAACAACAGTAAACAGCAGGAGCAACAACTCAGCAGTAATCAACCAGAACTAACGATAAAAAGAGTTTTTGAACAATAATCCCAAATTAGACTTGAAAATCTTAGAGGCAACTCATTATAACCCAGGTTCAGCTTTCAAAACCAGATCGGACTATCCTCGACCCCCATATGAACCAGAAAATGCTCCAGAAGTTTGAATTCTCAGGAATTATATAAAGCAATGGAGTAGTAACTATGTTGCGAGTTCAAACTATTTTAAATCCTTAATGCATCGCACGTTATTTCAACCAACTCCACATTGAAAACCAAGAGGGAATCAATGGAACAGTGAAATGCAATTATTTTTTTGATTTTTGTTAGTTTTTTTTACAGTAGCAACCTAGCTTTTTTTGTATTTTTCTAGGTTTTTAGCTCTTTTTCAATCTTCTCCTTTTAGGATCCTCCTAAGCTGCAAGTGACTATGCCTTTATAGGTAAGTCACTAGGGCAAGCCTTAGTTTGTTATTTCATTTTAGTCCCTCATTTTTTAACTTGTTAACCAAGTTAAGCCTAAAATTTACAGGAAGCCCCTACTAGAAACTTCCTATTATTGTTACTAAAGATTCCTTGGGTCCTATTACCTATACTACCCTCCCATACCCTGAAAATTACTTAAACAAACTCTGGTTGACCCTTAAGCCCCCTTAAGTTTTTATTTGCTCACATATGACCCTAGAAATGTTTACATACTTCAGAACCTAACCGCTAATAATCGAAACAGCATAAAAACCCCTATGTTCTTAAAAAAATAATTCGGATAAACTTCAAAATTGAATGTTAAAGACTAAATTCCTATCATGCAATTAAAGGTGAACAAAAAACAATTAGCACAATGAGTGAACCCTTCGTACAATTAAAATGGAAAACAACTAGGCAATGAGATTAATGTAGACCTAATTTCATAACTATTTGAACACATGCAAATCTCCAGTAACAAAGTCTAATCAAACTCGCATGAAAAAGTCATTAGAAGCAACCAAGAAAAATCAGAAATAAGAAACATGAGAAAAGAAAAAGAAAAACCAAGCAAGTAATTTTTTTAAAATCAGAAGCTAAAGAAGATGAAGCGGGGTTCAAGATTCATTGAAAATGGGGATGAATTCGGAAGAGGAGATTGCAGGGGTGGCCTTGTACCAGTTTGAGGCCATTTGGAGCGATTAAGCTCTGGCATGGCGTCTTTGATTTAATATTCGAGACGAGTTACTGAGATTCGAATGATACGGGCTAGATTTTTGGGGAGAGGGGAGCATGGTGAATATATGGTATCATTTTAAGGCTGAAAGGAAGCGGCACCGCTAGACACGCGGCGGACTCAGTACTTCTGGATGATTATGATGGTAGATTTGAAAAGAGGAGAGGGAGGGGAAGCGGGGGTGTTATTTGGTGGTTATCGGAGCTCCGCATCTGCGTGAACAATTTCTGACGGGCGGCAGATGGCAGTGGGCAGCGGAGACAGGGTGTCTTTAGGGTCTGCTGGTGTGATGGTAAGAGACGGGGTTTGGGGGTGGGGCATTTGGACATATACATATATATATATATATATATATATATATATATATATATATATATATATATATATATATATATATATATATATATATATATATATATATATATATATATATATATATATATATATATATATCTGTGTGTGTGTGTATATATATATTTAAGGCTCCTCAGTTCTCAGCCGTTGGATCAAAGATCCTTGATGGCTGAGAATAGGTCCAATGAAACGACGTCGTTTCATTTATTTGAGGTTGCTAGACCGGGTTTCGGACGGGTATTGGTTCGGGTTTCGGGTGTATTTGGGCTGGAAAGATTAGGAAAAAAGAATTAGACCTTACACCAGACTTAGTTTTTAAAAATCAATTTTGGAATGAAACCTTAAAAATTAAAAAACAAAATTATTATATAATCACAAAAAAGGAATTTGTATTAGACATAAAACATTTAAATGGAAAAACAATGATACCTTTAGTATCTAAACATCTAATTGAAGAAGAAACTAAAAGTATTAAAAATAAACCCAATCTAAGATATTGCTATTTTGGAGGAATACAGATTATGTTATATGCACATTTTAAAGAAGGTATAGATACACCAATAGAAATATATTTAGCAGATGATAGAATAACTCATCCTATAGAACAATCTATATTAACACAATTAACTGGAAATCTTATATACCAAAAAGCTAAATTCTTATTTAAACCTGATTTTAATATAAGTATGACAGAACGAATATAGACAAAGCATTAACGATTTATTGGAAAATTAATGGAATAGAAATGCTACCAGGAAGTAAAGTACTAACTATCAAAGCAAAACAATTATACGTATTAAGCAATAAACCAGGAATAAATAATATAAAAGAAAAGGATTAACACATATAAGTAAAATCTTTGAACCTATCCTAAAAGAAATACCTAGGAAGGAACAATTATATATACTACCTAACCAAAACCAAGACTTAGAATTAGTAACTTATAATTTAGAGCAACGAAGAAATCTTCTTAATAGAAGTATGAGCAGAAGGAATCTAAACATAATACCGAGAATTAGGAAAAATATATCAGACCAATATTATGAAAACCAATATTATATAAAAGGAAGAATAATAAGAAATGGAATAAGAATACTAGTACCAATCTTAATTGCTACTAATGCAGGAGAAAATTATATAGCTGAACAACTAATAAGTGAGATTGACAAGATAGAAGAAAGTAATCACACATATACTAATTTTATTACACAACAAGAAGTAACAAGTATGGGAAAAATAAATAGCCCAATAGAAATAGAAGGATTATTATTCAACATAAATCTAGAAGTAATGGATAATGAACCAGAAATTATACTAGGAATAAAATGGTTAAATATGGTAGAACCATGGAATCTAACAGAATCAGAATTAGAAATAACAGTTAATACAATAACAATTAATATAAAAAGAGAAACAATTAATGCTATAAATATAATAAAAGAAAGTATATGAGTCATGAAGAAATACATATCTTAATTAAAGTAAAATGTGAAGGGTATAACAGTAGATATTATACAGCATATATAGATACATGAGCTGGAACTAATATATGTAGAAGAAAAGTATTACCAGAAGAATATTGGAAGGAATTAAAAAATCCAATTATAATTGCTGGATTTAACCAAGAAGAAAATCTAGTCCGACACAAAGCTACAAATATAACAATACAAATATGGGATAAAGAACTAGCAATAAATGAATTATACCCATGTGATGAAATATTTCATGATATAATATTAGGATATAAAAAATTCCTAAAAATTATGAACCCTTTACAATCACAAGAAACTATTTATTATTAACTACCCCTTGCAAGCAAAAAACAATAGCTAAATTTTCTTTGGCAAGATTTTAGGAAAGTAGTAATAATACTAAAATGATAATGATCCCGTGAACATCGGGAGTTCGGCGTAACATCGATTTAAAGGTTTAATAACAGCCAGTATTTAAACCTAAAGTGCATTTAGCCGTGCACTTTATCCGCTCCAGGCAGGTGGCCGTTATGCGGTGTTGTGGTACTTAAATTGGCTTGGGATCCTTACCTGCTTTACTTACTGCAACTGATATTGTACCTTTAGACCACTGTTATTCCGTCCCCTTCCCGTTTGGTATCAGAGCCTCAGTATCAGATTAGTATTATCATTATCGTCCTAAAACTTGCCCTATTGAAAAATTTGGACTTGTCAAAAAAAATTTGAATTAATTTTGCCTTATTAATTATTTTGACATGGATTTAAATGCTTGTTTGTATGCTTACAATAAAATACTTGTTTATACTGGAGACATAGAATTTGCTAATGTTACAAGAAAATTAATGGAAACATATCCTATTACTTTCCAGATTGGATTAGCAACTACTCCTTATTTGCATCAATTAGAGAATAACTTTGGATAATTTTTAATACACTTAAAATTAGGAATAGAATATTTAGGTATACATCAAATAGTTAGAAAATATTTAGGAACCCGACCTAGACATATTGGAATAACTAATGATTATTTTGCATACTGTCAAAGTATATTTAGTTTCCTTATCCTACAGGATAAAAATAAAGAACATAAGATTAAAGAAATATTTCTTAAATATTTTAGAAATCATACAGTAGATGAAAAAGATATAAAGTTTTTCATTGATATTGTTTATAAATATACTCTAGAAAAATTAACTATGGATGAAAAACGTGAAGATAAATTAGTAGAAGAACATATAGAAATACTATATAATATTATAGAAAATATGGAACACAGAGATGACACCACTACCTCAGTATCTACTGAAGACTACCTAAGTGATGGTTAAAATGGAAGCATAAATAATAAAATAGAAATAATAAATAATAATATTTTGGAATCAAATAGAGTAACATTAGAACAGATAAAAGAAATAAGAAAAAGGATAGAAAATATAGAAATAGAAATTAAAAATATAAAGTTAAGAATATTACAAGAAAATAATAAAAAAGAAAAAGAACCTATAAATAAAACTGGCTATGTTAATATACCAGGATTAGGATGGATGCCAATTAAAGTACCAATAACTACTGAAAAAATAAAAGAAGAATTATGAAAAGAGGAGAATATGTAAAAATTACATATATGGAAAATAACAAAATAAAAGAAATGTCAAATTTGAATAGAATATTTATTAAACTAAATGATAATTATAGACTTATGCAAAAACAAGATAATACTATAGAATCACCTTTAGAACAAATAGTAAGATTAACCAGAGAAAATAATGATGAAAACAATAACGAATCATATAGTAATAATAGTGATAGTAGTACAACTAGTTATGACATCACTAAACGAAAAAACATGAGAAAGAAAAAGTTAATCATTGAAGATATTTATGAAAAATTAGAAAAAATGGATAAAAGAATACAAAAATTAGAAAAACATGTATTTAAAAAGAAAAAACAAACAATAAATTCTGACCCTGAAATATCTATAAATAGATTAGATTCAGATACAACAACAAATATAAGTTCAGAAGAAGGAAAAACTGATAAGAAATTAGTAGAAGTAATAAATAAAATGGAAAATGATTCAGATACTAATATAGACAAAGATAGCAATTCGGATACATATACTGACTTGATAAAGAAAACAAATAAATTATATATAGAAACTAATGAATTAAAAGATACAATTAAAGATGAAGATATAATAACAAATCATATAAATATGACCAAACCAGACAGCCTAGAAAATAGAAAAGGATATTATACAAATTTAGCAACAGGAAGAGATAAAGGCTATAAAAAAAGAAGTTATTATGAAAAAACAGATTATTCAAAACAACATAGGAACGATAAAATATGGGGATCAAGATTAATAAGAGGAATAGCAGAAATGATAAAAACATCTACAGGAGAAAATACTAACTCTTTTTTAGACTTAGACTGCTCTGAAGATATAACTAAAGAAATACAGAAATTGTCAGCAAAAACAGAGAAAACGATTTTAGAAACAAAATTACCCATAGATAAAGTAGGACAATATATTGTAACCACCTTAGTAGGAAATGTTAAAGAATGGTATAAAAATTTAGGAGAAGAAATGATAAAAGCATTACATGCAGCTACAGATGCTAATGCACAGCCTACAACAGATGTGAGTAAAATACTTCAAAAATTTGTAATATCAATTACAGCCGAATTTAGTACGCCAGGAGCATAAAATTCAATAATTTGTAAAAATATAGAAAAAGCAAGAAATAATCTATTAAATTTAGTTATTTGTGATTTATGCTACTATGAAGAATACGTATGTGAATTTAGTAATTATTTTCATAAAGGAAGATTTAATAATAATGAGAAACCTATGATCTTAGACTTATTCCTACATAAACTACCATATCCAACTAATTTATTAGCATTTAAAGATTATAAAATAGAAGCTAAATCAATAGATACCTTAGGAACTAGGATAGAATATGTAAGAAATTGGATAAATGATAGATGTACTCAAGCAACAAATCTTAGAAATTTATTACAATCAGATATACAATTATGTTGTGCAAAAGATAAACCAAGTAAATACGGATGTAGTAAAAAATACCCTAAACAAATAAGAAAACACTACAAGAAAAGAAATAAGAAATACATTAGAAGAAATTACAATTTAAGGAATTTTACAAATAATAAAACGAAGATATATAAATAAAAGAAAATATAGAAATTACTTCAAAAGGAATCCTAAAAAATGTAAGTGTTATAATTGTGGAAAAATAGGACACATATCCACAGAATGCAAAGAACCTAGACAAAAACAAATAAAAGAAATCCAGTTAGATAATGATGAATTTATAGATATAGATATAGTTAAGCAAGAAATAGATACAGATAACTTTTCTAGTGAAGATGAAATAATTGAATCAGATATAACAAGTGAAGAAGGAAATGAATCAGACTAAAATAGGAGAAACAAGTGATAAAGATATAATAATAAATTATACACAAGACATAGATTATGAGAAACAACAGATAATATTTGATTAAAAAATTTATGAGAAAATTAGGAAAAAAGAATTAGACCTTACACCAGACTTAGTTTTTAAAAATCAATTTTGGAATGAAACCTTAAAAATTAAAAAACAAAATTATTATATAATCACTAAAAAGTAATTTGTATTAGACATAAAACATTTAAATGGAAAAACAATGATACCTTTAGTATCTAAACATCTAATTGAAGAAGAAACTAAAAGTATTAAAAATAAACACAATCTAAGATATTGCTATTTTGGAGGAATACAGATTATGTTGTATGCACATTTTAAAGAAGGTATAGATACACCAATAGAAATATATTTAGCAGATGATAGAATAACTCATCCTATAGAACAATCTATATTAACACAATTAACTGGAAATCTAATATACCAAAAAGCTAAATTCTTATTTAAACCTGATTTTAATATAAGTATGACAGACAAAATATAGACAAAGCATTAACGATTTATTGGAAAATTAATGGAATAGAAATGCTACCAGGAAGTAAAGTACTAACTATCAAAGCAAAACAATTATACGTATTAAGCAATAAACCAGGAATAAATAAAAATAAAAGAAAAGGATTAACACATATAAGTAAAATCTTTGAACCTATCCTAAAAGAAATACCTAGGAAAGAACAATTATATATACTACCTAACCAAAACCAAGACTTAGAATTAGTAACTTATAATTTAGAGCAACGAAGAAATCTTCTTAATAGAAGTATGAGCAGAAGGAATCTAAACATAATACCTAGAATTAGGAAAAATATATCAGACCAATATTATGAAAACCAATATTATATAAAAGGAAGAATAATAAGAAATGGAATAAGAATACTAGTACCAACCTTAATTGCTACTAATGCAGGAGAAAATTATATAGCTGAACAACTAATAAGTGAGATTGACAAGATAGAAGAAAGTAATCACACATATACTAATTTTATTACACAACAAGAAGTAACAAGTATGGGAAAAATAAATAGCCCATAGAAATAGAAGGATTATTATTCAACATAAATCTAGAAGTAATGGATAATGAACCAGAAATTATACTAGGAATTAAATGGTTAAATATAGTAGAACCATGGAATCTAACAGAATCAGAATTAGAAATAACAGTTAATACAATAACAATTAATATAAAAAGAGAAACAATTAATGCTATAAATATAATAAAAGAAAGTATATGAGTCATGAAGAAATACATATCTTAAATAAAGTAAAATGTGAAGGATATAACAGTAGATATTATACAGCATATATAGATACAGGAGTTGGAACTAATATATGTAGAAGAAAAGTATTACCAGAAGAATATTGGAAGGAATTAAAAAATCCAACTATAATTGCTGGATTTAACCAAGAAGGGAATCTAGTCCGACACAAAGCTACAAATATAACAATACAAATATGGGATAAAGAACTAGTAATAAATGAATTATACCCATGTGATGAAATATTTCATGATATAATATTAGGATATAAAAAATTTCTAAAAAATTATGAACCCTTTACAATCACAAGAAACTATTTATTATTAACTACCCCTTGCAAGCAAAAAATAATAGCTAAAAGAACCTTAGAAAAACAAAGTGAACTGATACCTTGGATTAAAGGAGATAGTAAAATTAAACAATCACTACCTTGTAAAGTAAAAATAATAAATTACAAATAAGTAAGATTAGTATTGAAGAAGAATTAACTAACGAATTTAAAGAAGTATTTAGTGAAGACCCATTAAAATATTGGCAAAAACACAAAACCCAAATACCAATTAGATTACTAAAAGAGGATGTTTTAGTTCATAAAAAACCTATGAAATATACTGAAGAAGATATGATTCAATTTAAATTACATATAACAGAATTATTAAAAGGAAATTTTATTAGATCTAGTGAATCTAAACATAGTAGTCCTGCATTAATAGTAATGAAACACAGTGAACAAAAAAGAGGAAAATCTAGAATGGTAATAGACTATAAAGACTTATATAAAAAGACAGAAACATTAAATTATCCAATACCAAATAAAGCAGTAATATTAAACAAAGTTAAAGGTTATGAATGGTTCAGTAAATTTGATTGTAAATCAGGATTCTATCATATTAAAATAATAGAAGAATATAGACATTTAACAGCCTTCTCAATACCAAATGGATTTTATGAATAGAATGTATTACCCTTTGGATTTAAAAATTCCCCAGGATATTTTCAAAAATTTATGGATACATATCTTGGAAATATAGATGGAATTATTGTATATATAGATGATATATTATTATTCACTAAAACGAAGGAAGATCATATAAATTTATTAAAAAGATTTAAGAAAATAATAAAAGATGCAGGAATAGCTCTAAGCGAAAAGAAAGCAGAAATATTAAAAAATAAAATAGAATTTTTAGGAATAAAGATAGATAGAAATGGCGTAGAAATGCAAGAACATATATTAAAAAAGATTGCAGAACACATGGAAGAATTAAAAGAAAAGAAACAATTACAAAGTTTTTTAGGATTAGTAAATCAAATTAGAAATTATGTACCTCATTTAAGTGAGAAATTAGTACCGCTACAAAAGAAATTAAAAACAAAAACAACAGTATTTGAATGGACTATGGAGGATAAAGAAAACCTAAAAAAAGTAAAGGAATATTGCAAGAAATTACCCAAATTGCAAATCCCAGAAATAAATGAAAAAATAAAATGGATAATTTATACAGATGCATCAGATTATGCTTTTGGAAGTATGTTAACATATGTAAATATGGAAAATAACACACAACATATTACATCATTCAACTCAGGAACTTTCAAAGAAAATGAAATAAAATGGGAAATAAATAAAAAGGAATTATTGAGCGTATTAAAAGCATTATTATACTATGAGATATAAATATAGCACATACACATTTTATATTAAGAACAGATAATACCCAAGTTAAATTTTGGTTAACAAAGGATTTAAAGAATCAATCAATTACTACCAGAAATATTAGAAATATAGTATGTCAATCTTTATTTAATTTTGATATCGAACTAATCAGTACTAAAGACAATTTTATTGCAGATTTTTTATCTAGACATATGATACAGGAATAGCTATGAGCTTATAAAGAAGCATTTTATTATGATTGATAGGTACAACCTGAACAAGGGGAAATAGTACAAAAGCTATTACACGACATATTACAAAAATTACAAGGTATGGAGAAAAATATTGAAAAGCTGGAAAGCAAAATTAGCCAAATGGAAGATAGCAAAAAAGAAGAAATAGACCTGCAAGAATTTAAAGAAATAACAATTAGCCAAGAAAAATATGACAAAAAAGATAAAGGGAAAAGAATAGAAGTAACTGTTGGAAACACGTTTCAAATGCAATATACTAAACGTGTGTTCTTTTGTAGGTTTTGATGAATGTCAAACAAAGCAATAAGCGATATATAGCAGTGCTCAAGGACAAGCACAAAATGGATGCATTACAAGAAGCTCAAGACAAAGTTTAGAAATGTTATAATTGAGTCAATATTAATTGTGATCTTGATTCCTCAATCTTGGCTCATAACATGGCTTCTCTACTAAAATTATTTTTCCAAAATCATGCATATCTAACTTAAGTGTCAAATGATTTTAAACTATGCATATTTATATTTGTTAAAATGTTTTTTCAAACATGCCTCAAAAATCTGGGCTAAGATAATCGATTATGTACTTATGATAATCGAGTATCTCTAAGCCAAGACTGCATGACAATCGATTGTGAATTAATGATAATCGATTGTGAGTAAGTCAGTTAACATCAGGTTTTTGCAAACTGCATAACAATCGATTGTGTACTTTTGATAATCGATTGTTAACTGAGGCAAAGCTTTCAAAACTCAGAAAAATCGATTATGAACTAATGGTAATCGATTAGAATGAGAAAAATGTCTCCCAGTGTTTTTAAATAAATTAATAATCGATTGTGGCTTTTGATAATCGATTATATATGAGACAGAAAGTTTTGAAATTAATTAATAATCGATTATGGCTTTTGATAATCGATTATATATGAGACAGTAAGTTTTGAAATTAATTTATAATCGATTGTTCTATTTGATAATCGATTGTTGGAACTAACCGTTGTCATAAATTTTCAAATTACCTTCAGGTAATCGATTGTTGATATTTAACAATCGATGTTTTGCGTAAAATCTGGAAAAGATTTTCTGAACGTTGTTAAAATAATCGATTGTTGATTTCCTGATAATCGATGTTTTATGCCAAAAATTGGAAAGGATTTTTTAACGTTATAAATAATCGATTATTGATTTGAAGTAATCGATTGTTGACGTAAAATCTGGGATTGAATTTTTGATCTGATAGGCAAACAATCGATTGTTTAGTCTTGACAATCGATTGTCACTGAGTAATTTCAGCAATCCTTAATTGGCAATTAGACAACGGTAAGACTGAGTTTTTCACCTATAAATACAGGCTTAACTCAGTGTTTTCACAACAACAACATATACAATTTAAGTATTTTCATTGCTAAAAGCTTTCTTACATTGATCATCATTTTCATTCATCCATAAAGCTTTTTGAAGAGCCATTCTATTGAGCTAAGTTGTTTTGATCTTGAGCGTACTATTTCTACTCATATCTACTCATTGAGGAGTACTTTGTAAAGTGAGTTTGTTTTGTGTTTGTAAGAGAATTGCGATTCTCGTTTGTTGAGGAACTTGTGATTCCTCAGTTGAAGTCTTTGGGATTGTTATCCCCGAGCAGTTGAAGTCTTTGGGATTGTTATCCCCGAGCAGTTGAAGTCTTTGGGATTGTTATCCCCGAGCAATTGAAGTCTTTGGGATTGTTATCCCCGAGCAATTGAAGTCTTTGGGATTGGTATCCCCGAGCAATTGAAGTCTTTGGGATTGTGATCCCCGAGCACCTAGGTGAGGCTTGTGTCCTCAGCTGTAACGGTTTGTTAAGCACCCGTAAGCTTGACAAGTTTAGTGGAAATCTCGAGAGAGTCTCTCGGGGACTGGACTAACCACGTTTGTGGCCAACCAGGATACATCATTGTGTAAGTTTATTTTACTGCACTTGTTTTAATTTCTGCAAAGTTTTTAAATTCCGCACTAAAACGCTTAATATTTTTAAAACGCTATTCACCCCCCCCCCCCCCTCTAGCGTAAAGCGTTATTTCCAACAATTGGTATCAGAGCCATACTCTCTGAAAGACTTAACCGTTTGAGAGAATCTTTCCATGGCTTCTACTCTAGACTCTTTTGCAGGTATTGATGAAGGACAGTGCCCCACAAGACCTCCTTTGTTCAACGGGACTAATTATTCATATTGGAAAGAAAGGATGCAGATATTCGTCAGATCAAACATCCCTTACTTGTGGAAGGTGTACACCAAAGGAAATGAGGTTCCTGTCAAACAGGTGGAAGGAATATGGGTGCCAAAAACAGAAGAGGAATTCAACGCCGAGGATAATCGAATGGTCCAAAATAATTTTAAAGCTATTAATTTATTACTCTGTGCTGTTAATGCTAATGATTACAGGAAAATCTCCTGCTGCAAAACAGCGAAAGAAATGTGGGACAAGCTTGAGGTCACTTACGAAGGGACTGACCAGGTAAGAGAAGCTAAAATTGATTTTTTAACTCATGCTTACGAATTGTTCCATATGAAGGAAGGCGAAAAGGTAGACGAGATGTTTGAGCGGTTCTCATCAATAGTGAATGATCTCCACGCACTCAAGAAGACGTTCACAGACAAAGAACTAGTTCGAAAAATCCTTAGGAGCCTAACACCGGCATGGCGATCAAAGGCCGATGCGATTCAAGAGTCAATTGGAATCACGAACGTCACCATAGACGCTCTTAGAGGTAATCTTAAGACTTATGAATCCACTATTCTTAACCCTGTTGTTGACGAACAAAGAAGGCAAAAGATTGCTCTAAAGGCGAGCACAAGTCAATCACCAATTGAAGAGGATGGAGATAGCGAATTTGGACTCATCATCAAAAAGTTCCAAAAATTCATGCGAAAAGAATATGACCGCAAAGGGAAAAAGCAAGGTGAGCAAGTTAAATGTTATGAATGTGGTGAAACAGGGCATATCAAAACAAACTGCCCAAATCTTAAAAAGGAGAAGAAACCCTTCAAGAAGCAACGAGCATACATATCTTGGGGAGGAGATTCCGGAGACGAATCCAGTGAAGAAGAAAATGAAGAAGCGGCAAATCTCTGCCTCATGGCACAGGAAGAAAATCAAAGTGAGGTAAGTCAAATCTCTTCTCAAAATTTTTATACTCTTGATGACATGAGAAATGCCTTTGATGAATTGTATGCTGAATTTCTCAAAGTTACAAAAACCGTCACTAGTTTAAGAGAAAATGCTTCTCTAAAAGAACAAGATTTTCAAAAACAGTTTTCATTAAAAGAAAAAGAATTAGAAAAATTGGTTTTGGAAAATGAGAAGCTACTAGAACAAAACAAGTTTTATGGGAAAAGAAGTTCTGACAAGCCCGAGAGTTCTACAAAAAATTGTGCTTCTTGTGTAGACCTTAAGAATGAAGTAGGTAGATTAAAAGGCACACTAGATAAATTCAACTCCTCTCATAAAAACTTGAATGTGGTGCTTGATAACTTGAAATCAACCAAGCATGGAATAGGCTTCATAAATGAAGAAGAGGTTGATGCAAAAACCCAACCACCTAGAGCTCAACCTAGGATTAATAACAAAAATGCCTTTCCTAAAACAAACATGCATGCTAGACAAAATATTAGGAGACCTAGACATGACCTTCCGCCTAGCAATCGTCACCATAGACATGATGCATATTTTAGGCACAACAATGATCATGCTAGAAGATCCCGAAATGTTCAACCTAGAAATGACTATGGTGTTCTAATTAGGAGAAATGAAAATAGAGTAAACAATGTGCATTATTCTAGCTACTATGAGCCTAGACGCATGCATAATCCAAATGTGACATGTCATTATTGTAGACGAATTGGTCATATTGCTCCCGCATGCTTTACTAGACATAGACATGCTACTCAAACATATCATTATAGTATGCATAACCCTCAAGGACCCAAAATGACATGGGTACCAAAAGAGCATTGATTTGTTTTGCAGGTGTGCTTGAAGGAATCAAGTGTAGTGGATGCTCCAAACACTTGATGAGAGACGAATTCAAAATTCCTTCAATTAAAGCACAAAGAAGGAGGAAGAGACGGAAAAGTCGACTTATGTTTTTTTAAATCGGAAGTATTTTCGAAAAATTCAAAAGGCAAAATTGTGGAAAAAGCTTCGTAAATTGGAGAATGAGCCAAAAGACCAAAATGAACGGAGGATGTTCAAAATCAGGTAATTGGCAAAGTCGAAGGGAAGGTAAGTACCCTAAACCCTCTTAAGAACATCCTAGGACAAAATTCTTAAGAGTTCATTTTTTTTTTCACCCGACTACACGAGTTTCAAAGTTATTATTTCATTTATAGATTACTGACTTGAGCGTCGGAGATGTTTAATTCTATTTTGCAGGCATCCCCCAAAAGGTAAGAGGAAAGTATGAATTATCTTGATACAAGAAAAAAAAAATCGATTATAATCGATTATTTATGCTTACAATCGATTATCAGTATCAATAGTCGATTATTTGTTGATTCAATTTTTTTGCCATGAAATCTTGTTAAATGTTTACATTGCCTGATAGAATTAAGTCTCATCATTTCAGCATCCCCCTTCCAAACAATCGATTATTTGTTCTGCCAATCGATTATTTGCCAAAATTCAAACTCTCTGTGAGTAAAACAATCGATTACTATATATTGACAATCGATTATCTGTTTTAAACTTATGTTACCGTTTTGGCTCCATAATCGATTCCTGACAGGTCATAAATATGAAAAACAATCGATTACCAAGTTTGACAATCGACTATCTTTTTCAAATTTTCTTACCGTTCTGGCGTGTAATCGATGTGTCAGATCATTTTCATTAATGACAATCGATTATTCCATTCAAACAATCGATTGTTGAACGGTCAGTGAATTTATTTTTACCGTTTCAGACTTCAAATCTCTTCAAATCATTTCCAATAAATGTAAGATTCATTCCTTCTCTATATATAGGCTGCACATATGCTCTTGTATACTCACTCAAGCCTCCCAAGCATCAAATTCTCTTGTTTTCTTTGAAAAATCCTAGCACATCCTTTCAAAAAAAAAAATGTCAAGCCGCAACTCAAAACGTGCTCGTTCCAAACAAGGTGCTTCTTCTTCTCGCCATCCATATCAAGATGGATCGGTTCTATTCTTTGAATCCAATGAAGAGCTCACCCGTTTCTTAACCAAATTTGAGAAACGCCTTATTCTCCCTCCTCGCTTTTCAACAAACGCTCTTGTTGCACCATTCATTCCAGCCGCAAATATGCTAAGAGAGTGCAACCTTTTCAATTTCCTACTCCTTACTCACCCCTACTACAACATTTCTTTGGTTGAAGCTTTTTACTCCAACCTTCACAAAGATGATGAGGGTGAACTTGTTACCAATGTTAACGGCATTCCCATTCTAATTTCTGAAGATAACCTCCACCTCATTGCCGGCATTCCGCATGATGGTGAAGACATCTACCAGTACATAAATGATGCCGGGGTCATGATTGATGAAGCTAATCTCTTCCGCCAAGCCGGAGTAGCCTATGATGAGTCCTCTTCCCGTCGTCCCACCATAAAGGGTATGGACCCGAATTATCGTTTCATTCTCTATTTCATCACTCGTGTTCTCAAACCCCGTAAACTCAATCACACCACCATTTCCCAAGAGGATGCCAAATTTCTTCATGCTATTGTCACCGGTGTTAAAATAAATTGGTGCAAGCTTATTCTATCTCATATGTTCAATGCCACCAGAGATGACATACCTCTCCCCTATGCCCTCTTAATAATGAAATTTCTTGAAGCTTCCGGAGTCAATATTGCTAATGGTCCTCTCAAAAAGAGCACCAAAATCTGGGAAATTTCGGAGTCTTCCTTTCATCATGATGGTGATCATGCTCCCGCTCCTCCTCAAAATCGACAAGCCCGTCGTGCTCATCCTCCTCAGGAGCCTACCCTCCGGACCATTTCTGACCAAATTACTCAACTAACCCGTGAGGTCCATGGTTACTTTGATCACGTGCATTATGCCTATGCTCAGATGGTGCCATATCAAGCGCCTACCAATGATGATGAAGGGGATGGGGGTGATGAATGATGAAATTGTTGTTGTTATGAGAAATTGTTGTTTTTGGTCTGTTTGTTCTTGATTGGTTAGTTATGTTTGGTTTCACCCTTGTAATGTTATCTTAATTTTCCAATAAATAAACTTGTGTTTATTTCACATTTTTTTCATATTCTTCCCTTGTGTAAATTTTTGCTAATGGCAAAAGGGGGAAGAAACGGGATATCAAGAAGTATGCTATATCACTCTCAACTTCATTCATGCTTAAAGTGAGGGGGAACATGAATTGAGGGGGAACATCAAATTGCATACTTTACTCTTGTCTTGGATTATCAAAATAATTATTGCATATATCCCGCTTATGTTTGCCATTATCAAAAAGGGGGAAATTGTTGGAAACACGTTTCAAATGCAATATACTAAACGTGTGTTCTTTTGTAGGTTTTGATGAATGTCAAACAAAGCAATAAGCGATATATAGCAGTGCTCAAGGACAAGCACAAAATGGATGCATTACAAGAAGCTCAAGACAAAGTTTAGAAATGTTATAATTGAGTCAATATTAATTGTGATCTTGATTCCTCAATCTTGGCTCATAACATGGCTTCTCTACTAAAATTATTTTTCCAAAATCATGCATATCTAACTTAAGTGTCAAATGATTTTAAACTATGCATATTTATATTTGTTAAAATGTTTTTTCAAACATGCCTCAAAAATCTGGGCTAAGATAATCGATTATGTACTTATGATAATCGAGTATCTCTAAGCCAAGACTGCATGACAATCGATTGTGAATTAATGATAATCGATTGTGAGTAAGTCAGTTAACATCAGGTTTTTGCAAACTGCATAACAATCGATTGTGTACTTTTGATAATCGATTGTTAACTGAGGCAAAGCTTTCAAAACTCAGAAAAATCGATTATGAACTAATGGTAATCGATTAGAATGAGAAAAATGTCTCCCAGTGTTTTTAAATAAATTAATAATCGATTGTGGCTTTTGATAATCGATTATATATGAGACAGAAAGTTTTGAAATTAATTAATAATCGATTATGGCTTTTGATAATCGATTATATATGAGACAGTAAGTTTTGAAATTAATTTATAATCGATTGTTCTATTTGATAATCGATTGTTGGAACTAACCGTTGTCATAAATTTTCAAATTACCTTCAGGTAATCGATTGTTGATATTTAACAATCGATGTTTTGCGTAAAATCTGGAAAAGATTTTCTGAACGTTGTTAAAATAATCGATTGTTGATTTCCTGATAATCGATGTTTTATGCCAAAAATTGGAAAGGATTTTTTAACGTTATAAATAATCGATTATTGATTTGAAGTAATCGATTGTTGACGTAAAATCTGGGATTGAATTTTTGATCTGATAGGCAAACAATCGATTGTTTAGTCTTGACAATCGATTGTCACTGAGTAATTTCAGCAATCCTTAATTGGCAATTAGACAACGGTAAGACTGAGTTTTTCACCTATAAATACAGGCTTAACTCAGTGTTTTCACAACAACAACATATACAATTTAAGTATTTTCATTGCTAAAAGCTTTCTTACATTGATCATCATTTTCATTCATCCATAAAGCTTTTTGAAGAGCCATTCTATTGAGCTAAGTTGTTCTGATCTTGAGCGTACTATTTCTACTCATATCTACTCATTGAGGAGTACTTTGTAAAGTGAGTTTGTTTTGTGTTTGTAAGATAATTGCGATTCTCGTTTGTTGAGGAACTTGTGATTCCTCAGTTGAAGTCTTTGGGATTGTTATCCCCGAGCAGTTGAAGTCTTTGGGATTGTTATCCCCGAGCAGTTGAAGTCTTTGGGATTGTTATCCCCGAGCAATTGAAGTCTTTGGGATTGTTATCCCCGAGCAATTGAAGTCTTTGGGATTGGTATCCCCGAGCAATTGAAGTCTTTGGGATTGTGATCCCCGAGCACCTAGGTGAGGCTTGTGTCCTCAGCTGTAACGGTTTGTTAAGCACCCGTAAGCTTGACAAGTTTAGTGGAAATCTCGAGAGAGTCTCTCGGGGACTGGACTTTAACCCAGAAAAATTAATTGGATGTCAAACTAAACCTCTGAAAGGATATAATAAACTAATTGCCCTAAATAAATCAGATCCAAAATTAGTACAAACTATGTATAACTATGGACTATTGCATGCAGTATATACACAGGATGGAGATAACCTACAACATATACCAGAATTATACCAAGTAGTAAAAAAATACTTGGGAATTACCAAAGCAGACTTAATATTTATTAGGATTTATTCAGCACCCTGCGAAGTTACACCACAAGAAATATATCATTCTATCACGGCAGTGAAGATAGGACTAACAAGAACAATTATGTGTGAAGAGCCTATAGAACAACCTGATCTAACTATTCAAGAAATAGTAGAATTTCTACAAAACAAAAGAGCTATTATGATCAAAGTTATTATTCAAGAGCTAATAAGCAGTTATGAAGAAGGAGGAAAGTGGATCTACAACAGCAAGAATAGCACAATTATCTACTCAAATGCCAAGACGACAAAAGACATAGAAGAACTACCAAGATGGATTACTACCCTTGCAAATTGGGAAACTACACCAACAACTAATGCATTAAGAACATATCCGAAGCAACTGACGGAAAAGACAAAATATCTACTATGTCAACAATTGAAGGATTTATTCAACCTACACCATTGCAAATATTGCAATCAAAAAGAAGACATTCCTAAAGTTTAGCTTCCACCAACTATGGAAAAAGAAAAAGAAGAAGAAGACAGGCAAATTAAAGACTAAAGCAACTTTCGTAGAAGTCTTGCTAACAAATTCCAAGTAGTATTTGGGCTAGCATTTTTCAATGTTTTGTCTTTTAGTTTTGTTTTTTAGTCTTGATTAATAATTTTGTTTTCTAGTCTTGATTAATAGTTTTGTTTTTTAGCATTGATTAAATGTTTTGTTTTTTAGTCTTGTATTATTTCAAGAAGTGTAGTATTTTTAGGATAGATTTTAGTCTTATTAGGAAAAGTTTTTTGTCTTGATTAGGGTAGTATTTATTCTTTGCCTATATATGTAGGACATTGAAAATAGAAGGGAGGTATCAGCTCTTCTTACTCTTGTATAATAAAATCACTCTTTGAAAAACACTCTCTCTCACATACTCTTACCCTTTCAAAAATCTAGCATCAACTAAGGAAATAATGGAGCAAAATAAGGTACGTAATACTATGACTAGCTAAATTTTCTTTGGCAAGATTTTAGGATAGTAATAATACTAAAATGATAATGATCCTGTGAACATCGGGAGTTCGGCGTAACATCGATTTAAAGGTTTTATAACAGCCAGTATTTAAAGCTAAAGTGGATTTAGCCGTGCACTTTATCCGCTCCAGGCAGGTGGCCGTTATGCGGTGTTGTGGTGCTTAAATTGGCTTGGGATCCTTACCTGCTTTACTTACTGCAACTGATATTGTAGCTTTAGCCCACTGTTATTCCGTCCCCTTCCCGTTTGGTGTAATTTCTATATTTTCTTTTATTTATATATCTTCGTTTTATTATTTGTAAAATTCCTTAAATTGTAATTTCTTCTAATGTATTTCTTATTTCTTTTCTTGTAGTGTTTTCTTATTTATTTAGGGTATTTTTACTACATCCGTATTTACTTGGTTTATCTTTTGCACAACATAATTGTATATCTGATTGTAATAAATTTCTAAGATTTGTTGCTTGAGTACATCTATCATTTATCCAATTTCTTACATATTCTATCCTAGTTCCTAAGGTATCTATTGATTTAGCTTCTATTTTATAATCTTTAAATGCTAATAAATTAGTTGGATATGGTAGTTTATGTAGGAATAAGTCTAAGATCATAGGTTTCTCATTATTATTAAATCTTCCTTTATGAAAATAATTACTAAATTCACATACATATTCTTCATAGTAGCATAAATCACAAATAACTAAATTTAATAGATTATTTCATGCTTTTTCTATATTTTTATAAATTATTGAATTTTCTGCTCCTGGCGTACTAAATTCGGCTGTAATTGATATTACAAATTTTTGAAGTATTTTACTCCCTGGTAGCATTTCTATTCCATTAATTTTTCAATAAATCGTTAATGCTTTGTCTATATTTTGTTCTGTCATACTTATATTAAAATCAGGTTTAAATAAGAATTTAGCTTTTTGGTATATTAGATTTCCAGTTAATTGTGTTAATATAGATTGTTCTATAGGATGAGTTATTCTATCATCTGCTAAATATATTTTTATTGGTGTATCTATACCTTCTTTAAAATGTGCATATAACGTAATCTGTATTCCTCCAAAATAGCAATATCTTAGATTGTGTTTATTTTTAATACTTTTAGTTTCTTCTTCAATTAGATATTTAGATACTAAAGGTATCATTGTTTTTCCATTTAAATGTTTTATGTCTAATACAAATTCCTTTTTAGTGATTATATAATAATTTTGTTTTTTAATTTTTAATAACAACCAGTATTTAAAGCTAAAGTGGAACGTAACCGGCCCAAATGTTTTTGTTCAATTTCTCCTACCCCTTTTACTTCAAATCCTTTTCTTCTTTTTCCTATTTTCATATTTCTTTTTTTTTCATTTTCAAAATTGGAAGTAAAAATCTTAGACTAAATCATAAGACCATATTAGCTTATTATTTAATTCTAAATAATAATTATCACTAATTATTAAAAATCAAACTAAAAAAACCTCAAAAATGCAAAAATTAAAAATATTTTTTGTGATTTTTCCTTTTATAAAATAACTAATTTGTTAACTAATCTTAGAAATGTAGAATTAAATCCTTAATGCAAATGCAACCTATTTTGTATTTTTTACTAATTAAAAGGCACAGAGAAGAATGCAAACAATTAACATAAAATACCACGAAAATTTACAAAATTGCAAATAAATGAAAGAATTCTTTTTTTAAATTTATGGGAGTAATTCATACAGGGAAAAAATCAGATGCTCACAAGGACGAAGAGAAGAAAGGAGTAAAGGGCTGTTGAAGAACAATTGATGAAGTTTTGGTTCAAGAAAGCTTTCATTTATAGAAAAGGTAGCAGCATAACCAACGGCGCAATCAATGCCTATTGAGGGACAGATCAGTGGCGATATTATCGCCTTGAGAAAGTAAATCGTATTAAATGTTCCTAGGAAAGACGCATCGATGGGACGTCTTAGTTATCGCAAAAGATAACATCATTAGCATGGCATCATCACAAGAGGCTCGAGGATATAGGTGTCAAAATTGTTTCTCATCATTTTAGTCTAAGAAACGCAGGGACTATCTGTACATGGTAAAATCAGAGGGCTCACTTTATGATCATTAGGGTACCTCGTAGAGACCATCCATGGAAGGCTCAAAGTTTAGCTCGGAGTTCGCCCCTAAGGGTTTGTAATGATTGACCTCGGAGCAATGTAAAGCAACGGTTATGATGCACTCGTGGGAAGTTTCCAAGGCACGTGATTAAAGTTGACCTAGGCTACTAGGCTAGTTCAAGCCTATGTAGTGGCATTGAATGGTTGTGCCAACCCCATGTCTTTTTCAAAAAAGTATTTTATGCTATATTATGATTCTCCTCATCAATAAAGGGGACCCTTGTCATTTTGTAAAGAGACCATATCTAACATACTACATTCAATACAAAAACATTCTTTCCTCTCTAACTTAAAACATATTCTCCCAGTCTCCTTATTTACATTTATTGTTTATATTCATTGTGTTCTATTAATTGTTCAGCATCGATTGCTTATCATTGATCATAAAGAGCCACCATCGCATCTCTCATTACTGTTAATCCTTCATCAACCGCCCTTAGTCGGGCGTCCGACTCGACCTCGAGGCTCCATATCTCCAGCTCAAGGACCCTATTCCCATCCATCCGGTTTGATTACTAGAATATCTACAAGCTATCATCTTAATTTCTTATCCTTCATTTAGCATCTATTGCCTAAACACCCGCATAAAAATATATCACATATTTTTAAAATCACAAAATCAAATGCAATTGTTATTACCATTTTCAAAGTAAACACTAAGATTTGAGAAACGCAAATGGTTTCGGAAAACCATTTGATGATTATCTACTCTACACAAGAGTCTCAAGGTCACAATTGTCACCATCACATACACACCTATTTGTTTTTAACCATAAGGTCAAAGGCAAATGTTTTAGGCCGGAGTGAAGCTTTGCCTGAGTCACTAATACTCACTAGCTACTATTTATACAAAAAAAATAGACTCAAACCCTTAAGCAGATTGTCATGTCATCCATCATCGAGAAGAGCCACCCGGTTCATACAAACTACACCTTTGGAAAAAACCGTGGTATTAAAAAAACAAAGGCTTATTGAACACAACAACTCATAAAATAAGAAGCAATAAACGAAAAAGAAGCTGCTAAATGAAATAAGAAGCTATGCTATTTAGGAAAATCGCAAAAGAAGTTATGAAAGACCATACGAAAAGTAAACTAAATATGTACAATCGGGGATTTAGACGAATATACATAAGAGGAAAAGAATATATACATGGAAAAGTAACTTTATATGCATATCTAAATGAAAAGTAAAAAAATAAACGGTAAAGTTGTATACATACCAAAAGTGACAAATAATAGTAAAGGAAAAATAAGTGTCATATTTACATCCCAGTATCACAAATCAGAATAGGACCACCCTCTCAACTGAAAGCTAGCATTGTCCTCAATGCTAACTAACCAAAAATAAGATTAAAGAGAAGCGTAGAGAGTAAAGAAAACTTCCTATAGGTCCTCCGTCTGCATGGAGTCTTGTGGCTGGGTCCTTGGATCCTCTATCTGCTTAGGGGCCTATGGCTGGCTAGAGGAACCTCTCATCGGGTCCTCCAGCCCAATCTCTACATCATCAACTAGGTAATCATTATCCTTCTCTTGGGCTCACCTTGAGTCTCCTGCTCCTGGACCTACTCTGCCTGAGCTGCTGGCACTGGATCCGCCAATAAAATCTCCAATGGTAAGTCACCATATGTATTCATCTTCTCTACCTCTCCCCATAATTTCTTCTCCGACTCTTTCGAGGCATGTGTCTTCTTCAGCTTCTTTGTTTGTTGGCTCGTCTTTTGAATTGATTTTCCTTTAACTGTAGTATCATCCATGATAATCTATTGGTTGTCCAAGAGTTTTTTCCAATTGGCCAGAAACTCCTTAAGGGATTCCTCAATTGAAGCTGGCACCTGGGGCTATGCAAAAACTGAATGGGCTTCCACAGAACTAGATAGCACAGATAGCTTAGAAGTTGTTGCATGATCCAGTTGTTGATTCTAGAGAGTGTCAGGCTCAACATGTGAGTAGTCAATAGATATGCTGAGGAGGATGGAATTTCTGAAGGCATGGAAGTAGATGGTCCGGAGGTAGGATCTGGTATGGCAGTGGGAGGCTGTGAAGTAGTGATTACTACTATTGGCTCTTCAGACTAGCCAGTAGAAGTAGTAGATTTGCCCTTGGACCCTTTGGCTTTGGGTTGTCTGGACCCTTGAGGCTGTACCATGAAAATGGCATCTTGGTTTTACCTTGACATCAAAATTTCTTTTCTCCACCTCCTGATCTTCCAAATACATGGTGAGGAAGTTTGGGAAAGGGTACGATCTATCACCCTTGTTGACAAATCTGGTGATCGCCCTCACATAATATTCCCGACATTGATTGGGAACCCCGCCATAATAGTTGCCACTATAATCACCGAGAAACCGGTAGGGTGTTTTCGTGAGTAGTGGGGACTAGTCTGCTGCATACAAAGGTCTCCCAACCCTTTGTCTCAAAGTTTAGGGTGTTTCTCAAGATAGAACCCGTACTTTCAACCATGCTGGAGTGCTATCTAGGAGAGCCAGAAGTGATGCGAACAATGGGCTGTATGCCTCATCCATCGCCACCTTCTCTAAGTACAATGTCTTATCTTCATCGTTGAAGCCTAGGTAATCATTGATCGTCTTACCATCAAACTTAACCTTCAAGTTTCGCAGCTTAGTTACTTTTGTGTCCCTTTTGATATGGGGGGATTGGCGTAGAACTTCTTGACTAGGTGCTCATTAGCATCCACCACTTTACTAGTGAAGTAATCCCATCATGTTCGCTCATTGAAGTGCTGCTTCACATTAGAGTTGTGAGGCAGAAGATCTCGCTCTATGAATTGGCGCTCATGAATAAGTGACTTTTAAGGCCACAACTCCCTAAACTTGTGATATGTTAACTCATTGGCAAACCTCCATTTCCACACTTCAGGGTTTCTTGTCCTTTCCATACCTCCGGTTTGGGTCTCATCCCCTCTTTCATCATCTTATACCTAATCATCTACTGGATCCTGCCCTAGTGATGAAGTTGTAGGTGATATTGAAGCTAAAGACTCACTACCCTCTATTGATCCAGATGACTCAGCAGTAGAGGCACTAAATCAGTCTCTTAGGCCTCCCGGGAGGGCAAATACTCGCTCAGCTCAGATAGGAAGCAGCTCTGTCTACATCTCTAATGTTCTTCCTCATTTCCCCAATTGATTTCCGAATTGCTAGGGTGAATTTAATATATCCTCATCCCCTACCTTGGGAGGACTCTGCTTTCCTTTTTGTTTTCCACCGCCTTCTCTAGATGTAATCATTGTCTTATAAAATAATGAGTGGAAAATTGTTAGTACTAATACTAGAAGAAGCAGAGCAAAAAAGTAGAAGAAGAGTTGACAGTGTATGAACAAAACTACAGACCACGGACTGCAGGAAAAGGAGTGCGGCCATAAAGGCTACATCGCGAACCACGGAAAATGCATCATAGCTGTGGAGGTGTGGGGATCAAACTACCCACCCTTTGATTCTATTGCACCATGAGCACAGTAAATTTAGTGCGCCCGAGATTGTTGCATTACTGTTTGTAGAAAATCAACCGCGGTCGTGAAAGTCAAATCGGGCCCAACAAACCTAGGTTTCAATTATTCATGCATTTAGCAATCACCTCTACATTTTTAAATCCCACTAGGTATTTATTAACATTTCTTAACTAATTTAAACCTAACCTAATGAACATTAAACAGCCGTAGGTCAAAACTGAAAGAAAAGGTGAAGAAATTGTAAAAGTTAACAACTAAATGAAAAACAAATACACAAATAAAGAATAATGAAAGAGTGAAATACAAGATGTGTCATGTGTGATGACAATAGAGTCTAATTCTTGTGTTTGTGCAGCCTAGGGCGTGGATGAATAGTGGTGTTTTGTGTTTGAGAGTGAAATGAGCGAAAACTGTAAATGGGTCCCTGAAGTTATGTTTATATACAATACCCTGGGTCCCACACAATCTTACCTACTGCGGCCGCGATAAACCACCACGGTCCACTCTTGTAAAGTACAGAAGGGTTGCATGGTTGAACCAACTGCGGTCAATGAAATATCGATAGCGCCCGCAGTAAGGCACCGTTGACTACAATAAAAGTACCGCGAACGTGGTTGAAACTTCGGAGAAGTCTCATTTTTTACTTTTCAATCCCGCATCTACCATCAAATTTTGCCCTCGCGATAAGGCCACCGCTGCTGCAAAAAACAGGATCGTTGTCAGTGGTCCAACCTCAGAGAGCAAAAATTTTCCAGCTTGACCTGCTCTATATCAAAAATTCCTACACATATCTCATAACCGGTTAGTTCACAAACAAATCCAAACTACAAAGAAAATCAAAAAGAAGAAGAAAAACATATGGGTTTCCTCCCAAGAAGCACCTGATTTAATGTCGCGGCATGATGTTGTTTACCATCAATTACTTGAGATGGATCATTTCTACCATGTGGTTGTCATCAAACTTGCGAAGATATTACTTGACTCTGTGCCTATTAACTTTGAATATTTCACTATTTTGTTCTCAAATTAAGAGTACCAAACGGAATCACAAGCACCACCTCAAAAGCTCAACTCCATTTTGACTTGAGCTTCCAGGAAACACTTGTAACCGGGAGTTGAATAAGAGAACCAAATCACCTACTTTGAACTTCTTGCCACGAGTATACTTGTAATGTAAGTACTTTTTTGTCCTTATGCAAGGACGAGCTAGATTAGTCATGAAATAGGAACTTATCAAGCTCATTAAGTTGCTCCACACGGAGATTTGTTGCAACATCCCATTCAAGATATAACTTTCTCAAAGCGCACATGGTATTATGCTTTAACTCAACTGGGAGATGGCAAGCTTGAACACCAACCAATATGGAGATATACTAATCGAAGTCTTATAAGCAGTCCTGTAAGCCCACAAAGCGTCATCCAGTTTCTTGGACCAGTCAATCCTATTTGCATTAATCGCCTTTTACAATATTCTCTTGATCTCCCTATTGGAGACCTCAACTTGCCCACTAGACTAAGGATGGTAAGGGGTAGAAACCTTGTGATTGACACTATATTTTGCATGTATAGTATCAAATGCCTTATTGCACAAAATAGAACCCTCATCACCGATGCTAGCTCTAGAAGTGCCAAAGCGAGTAAAGATGCTCTTCTTAAGAAAAGCCACCACACTCTGGGCCTTATTGTTGGGTAAAGCCATGGCCTAGACCCACTTTGAAACATAATCAACGGCAACCAGAATATATGTTTTTTCACATGAACTAACAAACGGACCCATGAAGTGAATACCTCACACATCAAATATGTCCACCTCAAGAATAGTGGTGAGAGGAATTTCATCCTTCTTTGAGATTCCACCTACTCTCTGACATTCATCACATCTCTTCATAAGCTCACTCGCATCCATGTACAATGTAGGACAATAAAAACCATAATTAAGAACCTTTGAAGGTGCCCTTGCCCCACAATGATGACCACCGTATGGAGAGGAATGAAAAGCATATAGAATACTTATTCGCTCCTCTTTCGCAACACATCTCCGTATTACACTATCATTATAATTAAAAAACAAAATAAGGCTCGTCCTAGTAGTAGTCCAAGGTATCTCGTCTAAGCTTCTTCCTTTGGTTAAAGGAGAGCTCACACGGGACAATATCGGTCATAAGAAAGTTTGCAACATCCGCAAACCAAGGCATGCCATTCACATATACCGAGAGGAGTTAATCGTCAAGGAATGAATCATTAATTTCCAGGCCATCAAGGAGCCTCCCTTCCTCTTCTAAGCGGGAGAAATGGTCTACCACTTGGTTTTCACACCATTTTCGATCAACAATCTCAAGGTCAAACTCTTGAAGCAATAGAACTCATCTCATCAACCGAACTTTGGAATCCTTCTCTGTCATCAAGTAGCGGAGTGCTGCATGGTCAGCATGAACTATCACTTTGGCCCCCATGAGATAGGGCCTAAATTTCTCCATTGCAAATGCAATTGTTATCAACTCTTTTTCTGTCACTGTGTAATTCACTTGAGCATCATTCATCGTTTTGCTAGTATAATACACTGGGTGAAACATCTTGTTTATCCTTTGACCTAAGACCGCTCCCACCACAACAGTATTTGCATCACAATAGGCTCAAGAGGTAAGCTCCAATTTGTTGCGGTTATGATAGGAGTGGTTTTCAATTTGAACTTGAGAACTTCAAAAGCTTTCATGAATTCATCAATAAAATATTGCATAATTTTCCACTAGATTGCATAAAGGATTCACTACCTTAGAAAAGATTTTGATGAATCTCCGGTAGAACCATGCATGCCCAAGAAAACTCATAACCCTCTTGACTGAAGTAGGAGGAGAAAGCTTTGAAATCGCTTCAATCTTAGTCTTGTCCACCTCTATTTCATTCTTTGAGATCTTATGGTCGAGGACAATGCGTTCCTTGACCATGAAATGACATTTTTCCCAGTTGAACACAAGATTTGTCTCTTCACACCAGGCCAACACTTTGTCAAGATTCTTCAAACACTCATCAAAGGAGTCACCTGTGAGCATGTGATTTTGACCATATATGAATTACTCTTACTGAATCTAAGAAAGTAGACTTTCTCCAATTATTTTTAGTCATTTTATATGAATTTTGTAGAATTTTTATTAATTGTTTATATTTTTTAGCACGTTTAAATTTTTTAGAATTATGAAAATACAAACAAAACCATGTATTGCATTTAGGTTTTATTTTTAAAATTTTAGGATTAATTAGTAATTATTTGTTTTACAAAAATAATAAAAATCACAAAAATAGCTCATTTTATATTTTTTACCTTTTAATTTTAAGATTATTGATTTTTCTATTTTAATTTAGGATTAAGTAACTTTTATAATTAGAGAAATAGTTTAATTTTGCAATCTAGATGATGTATGATTTTAATTTAAGAATTTCATTAATTAAAGAAAAAAAGAAGGAAAAGAAAAAAATGAAATTGGAAAAAAAGTTTTAGTTCAATTTGGGTGGGAATTTAATTTGACCCAACTTTCCCCAGCCCAAATACCATTTAAACCGCCTCAGCCCAAGAAGTGTGAACCAAACCCGCCTTTGGACCCGCCCGTTTCCCCTTAATATATAATCTCTTGATAACATTTTCCCCCCATATCAAGCCCTAATTCTAAAGACCAGAAACGGCGCCCTCACGTACTGTACGAGAATATTCCCTCCGAATTTGCACGTTTTTTGTACTCTTGAGCGATTTGCTGGATGAATGGGAATTTTTCGGATTCTTGGCAGAAGCTTCGATATTTTGAGGTTTATATATCAGGTAAGTTTTTCTTGTTTAAGAGGCGAAAGAAAAACTTCAGGATTTTTTGGAAAAATTTAAGAGAGTAAAATTTCTAGGGTTCTTAGAGTTCCCTTCTTCTTCAGTTTCCTTCAATCCTTTTTTAGTCGATTTTGTTGAGAAGATAAAGAAAGGGCGAGGGAGAAACAGCCGAAATCATAGCAAAAGAGAGAATAGTCTAAAAAAGAAATTTTCAAGACCTGGACTTTCTTCTTTAGTCTTTGAAGTTTTGTTTCTGGAAATGAGGAGAGAATGGGTTCTTGAAGACGTGGTTTGGATTTTCTTCTTCTGAGTTTAATGTTTTGATTTCTGCTTTAGTTTGTTGAACATTTGTGTTCGCATAGCCATATGATCTAATTCATTATTTTTGCTTGATATGTTACCCCATGCAATGTGTCTAAAAGTGGGCTGTTAAGGCATGTATTGACACTGTAAAACATTACTATTTGAGCATGAAATTTCGATTCAGATATGATGCTGTGATTTATTAAACTTTGGTGGTTTCTTGGTTTATGCATATGCTGAAAACCTGAGTAGTTAAAAGTAGTCAAAAATAAATTTCTTTTTATCTTTTGCTTCATTTGTTTGATCTTTCTAATGTTTGAGTTTGCGATGGATAGATTTGAATAACCTGAAAAGTCTATTCGGAGTTTTTCCTTCATGAGACTGATGGAATTTTGAATTTCAGCTAAGTGTTGCGGACCGCCCAAGTTGATAGCTCAATCATCCAAAATCTTGGGCTAGAGATTCAACACAAGGCCAAGAGTCCTAGCTTGGCCCAATTCCGGAACATTCTAGACAACTCTAGCACATTGGAGCTTGTAAATATTCTAGAACTCTCTAGAACTCTCTAAAGCTCTCTAGAACTCTCTACCGCTCTCTAGAACCCTATAGAACATTCTAGAATTCTCCCTAGAATTCTAGCACATGTGTCTACCAAGAATGTAGTAGAACTCTCTAGAACTCTCCATAGAATTCTAGGACATGTACATAGCTAGAAGGCCATAGAACTCTCTAGAATCTCTAGAGCTTGTAAGCCTCCCCTATAAATATGGGATGACATTTGGAATTTAAGATCACAAGACAACACACAACAACAAGAAGAAAACATACAAGCAACTCAAGCATTGTAAATCTCTCTTTAGTGCAATACAAGTTCTTCATTTGGCTTCATTGCTTTCTTCTCTAGTTCGAGAAGCTCAAGACTTACTTAGCAACCTTTGGCAAGTTGTCTAAGTGCCGCACGGGTTAGCTGCGCAAAATACTCATCCCGTGACAGGTGGTATCGGAGCTAAGGTTTGAACCCACGCAAGTTAGCTCACAAAGCAATGGCCAACACTTCGAACATAGCACAAGAGGGTGTTGTTGGTGTGGATGTTCCACCGGAGCCAAGCCATGGCCGTGACGGAGAACGAGGCCAAGGCCCCATCTGTGGATGCGTTGGAGCCTCGTGTTAACACTCTTGAAAATATATTCTTCGCCACTCAAGAAAGCCTCGAGGGATTGGAGGAACGAGTGGATGGGCTCGGGGGGGGAATATGCCGAATTCACGGTGGCAACAAAGGCTCTCATCCAAGAACAAGCGAACATTCTCCGAGAAGAGTTCCGTTCCTTTCATGACGAGTTGCTAAAGCTTCGTAGTTTTGTCCAGGACGAACTACGTGCTGTCCGTGCGGAAGTGGAGGAAGTCCGCTCGGATTGGGCATGGCACAAGCGCACACTCTCCCAAGTCCAGCTTCCGCCAACTCGAGTGATGCGCACCGCATTGACGTGCCAAAGCCCGATACCTACGATGGCACACAAAATGCAACCATCGTGGACAACTTCCTATTTGGACTTGATCAATACTTCGATGCCGTTGGTGTACGAGATGAGGCATCAAAAGTGGGCGCTGCACCCACCTATCTTAGAGGCGCGGCACAACTATGGTGGCGTCGCAAGCACGGCGAGATGGGCAAGGGTATATGCACCATCGACACTTGGGCCGACTTCAAGCAAGAACTCCGAAAGCAATTCGCCCCAAGCAATGCGGAAAAGGAAGCACGAGCGCGCTTACATCACCTCAAACAATCGGGTAGTATGCGGGACTACATCAATGAGTTTACTACCCTTATGTTGGAGATAAACGACATGTCCGACAAGGATTCTCTCTTCTACTTCCAAGATGGCCTCAAGGATTGGGCCAAGACCGAGCTTGATAGGCGTGGCATTCAAACGCTCGACGACGCCATCGCCGTGGCAGAATCGCTCGCCGAATACTCTACCCAATCTAAAGACAAAAAGGCCAACCAAGGCAAAGGTGGGGGAGAGAGTTGCCAGGACAAGGGCAACAGCCGCAAGGATTGGGGGCAGAAAAAGCCGCCTAGCAACAGGAGTGGGCGAGGTAAATCGGAGGGCAAGAAGGAGGCACCGAAACCGCGAAGCCCATGCTTTATATGCAATGGCCCTCATTGGGTACGCGACTGTCCGGAAAAGAAGTCGCTCAACGCTCTTGCTACCCAACTAAAGAGCAATCCCACAATGTCCTCGGAGGAACCCCAACCCTGCATGGGTTCTCTCCAACGCCTCGGCGCACTTAATCGCCAACAGCCCACACCCATCAAGAAAGGGCTCATGTATGTAAGCGGCAAGATAAATGGCCAGTCCGTTCGCGCGATGCTAGACACGGGAGCGACAGACAACTTCGTGTCTATAGACGAGGCCATGCGCTTAGGCCTCAAGACCACCAAGGAAGGAGGCATAATGAAGGCGGTAAACTCACCCGCCGAGCCAATTGTGGGGACTGCAAAAGGCGTGCAGTTAACGCTCGGAACGTGGAGTGGAAAGGTCGATTTCTCTATTTTGCCCATGGATGACTTCAAGATGGTCCTTGGCATGGAATTCTTCGACCAAACCCATGCCTTCCCGCTGCCTGCTACAAACTCCCTAAGCATACTTGACGGGAGCAAGGCATGCATGGTACCCGTGGAGAGAGGCAAACCCGGGGAACATACCCTCTCCGCCATGCAAATCAAGAAGGCTTTCAGGAAGGACCCAAGCTTCTTGATCTCCAACCGGGAACGAAAAGAGAAAGGAAATAGGGGAACGCTGCCAAGCCAAGTCCCTCCACAAACTCAAGCTATCCTTAATGAGTACAAGGATGCAACACCGCCAGAACTTCCGAAAAAGCTCCCACCTCGGCGAAAGGTAGCTCATCCGGTCGAGCTGGAACAAGGCACGAAGCTACCAGCCTTGGCGCCCTACCGCATGGCGCCACCCGAACATGAGGAAGCGGACATTACGCGAGCCAACCTCGACAAGGCCGCAGGAAAGATGAAGAAATGGGCGGATACAAGGAGATGGCACGTTGTGTACAAGGAAAGGCGATCAAGTCATGATCAAGCTCCTACCCCGATAGCTCAAGACATTACGGAAAGTCCTCAAGGGGTTAGTGAGACATTGCAAGGGACCCTTCCAAGTTGTACGACGTGTGGACAACGTCTCGTATCAACTCCAGCTTCCCCCAAGGCTCAATATCCATCTGATTTTCCCTGTGAGTCGTCTCAAGCCACATCACGAAGAGACGGGAGACCCAAGTCGTGGAGAATCGAGGCATGCATCGACCGCCGTTGTCACCAAAGATGTGGACAACATGATGGCGGCACCTCCAGAATTACAAGCACGAGGGCGCGACGAGGATGCCGCGAGCTCAGGTGGGGGAGGATGTTGCGGACCGCCCAAGTTGATAGCCCAATCATCCACAATCTTGGGCTAGAGATTCAACACAAGGCCAAGAGTCCTAGCTTGGCCCAATTCCGGAACATTCTAGACAACTCTAGCACATTGGAGCTTGTAAATATTCTAGAACTCTCTAGAGCTCTCTAGAACCCTATAGAACATTCTAGAATTCTCCCTAGAATTCTAGCACATGTATCTACCTAGAATGTAGTAGAACTCTCCATAGAATTCTAGGACATGTACATAGCTAGAAGGCTATAGAACTCTCTAGAATCTCTAGAGCTTGTAAGCCTCCCCTATAAATATGGGATGGCATTTGGAATTTAAGATCACAAGACAACACACAACAACAAGAAGAAAACATACAAGCAACTCAAGCATTGTAAATCTCTCTTTAGTGCAATACAAGTTCTTCATTTGGCTTCATTGCTTTCTTCTCTAGTTCGAGAAGCTCAAGACTTACTTAGCAACTTTTGGCAAGTTGTCTAAGTGCCGCACGGGTTAGCTGCGCAAAATACTCATCCCGTGACATAAGTCTGCTCGTGTCAAAGATCTAGAATGATAGAATTTTTATTTAAAAAAATATATATTGTTGGGGGAAGCTGCTTGACTCAAATGCCCTGCGGAGTTGAGGAAACCATTTTGTAGTGACCTGAGGATTCACAAATTATGATTTTCCAAGATTTTTTTTTTTGTCTTCTCAGCCATTTTCTTGTATGAAGTTGTAACTAAATAAAATATCTTTTATTAAGTAGTGTATTTTGATTCATGGGTGTACCATCCAGTTGCTTTTATTAAGTAGTGTATTTTGTAGATCATCTAGTAAGTTAAATCTTCCAGTTAGTGAAGATTTCGATTTGCTTCTCTAATCTTCACTGTTCATATGAATTGAGCTCTCTCGATCTCAACCCAGCATGTTTGTGTTTTGAAGTATCTGTTTTGTGTTAAATGGATGTACTTCCCTCTCCCCAGCTTTGTGCTGTGGGAGAGGAAAATCAAAATGGTCCTAGCTATGCAGCAGCAGTATCGTCAGGGAATGATTCTGCCAAAGAGGTCTCAAGACTGGAACTCTGTCCAGTATATGTCGAAAGAGGTATACCAACTGTTAAATTTACAGTAGAAGACGTAAACTCATTCACCAGGGAGGAAGGTCTTCATCAAGCTGTAGTACTCAAATTTTCATATGGAAAACCCGCGCTTCAAGAGTTGAAACAGATTTTGCCGAATCGTTTTGGAGTTAAAGGTAAGTGCAACATCGGACAATTGGAATATCGTCATATATTGGTGAGATTCGATGTATTCGAAGATTTTGCTAAAGTCGTATCAACATCCACTGGTTATGTTCAGTCCAAAGGCGACGATTTCTTCTTTAGGACATTTCCATGGACTATGGATTTTAACCCACGAAAAGAAACGTCGAAAGCCGTCGTTTGGATTTCTTTACCAGACCTGCCAGCGAACTTGTTCGCAAGGAAATCGTTAATGTCCATCGCAGCTGCTGTCGGGAAACCCATTGCAGTGGGTAAGGCTACGAAAGATCGTACTCGACCTATCACGGCACGTGTTAACGTATTGATAAACTTACTTGATAATCTTCCTAAGAAAATCAAGATCAAGATTATCGATAATAAAACTGGAAAGCTGGTTTAAAGTGAACAACAGATCGTTTTCGATAACCTTCCAAAATACTGCACTTTATGTAATCATCAAGGTCATGATGTAAAATCGTGCCGTTGGAACAAAGAAGACCTTAATGGTAAAGTAGCTCTCCCAAATGAATCTGAAGGCAATCACTGTTTGATCAAATCGGGATGCGATGCTAGGGAGTTATTAAATGAAATTAGAGCAAATCGTCGATCTGAATTGGCTATTGCTGGAAAGGATACAACAGCCCAACAGAAGGCTTCTGTTAATGCCCAACAAGATAAAGATAACTCTACTATTATATTGCAGCAGCCTCTCAAGAATGTGACACTTCCAAATGCACAGCAAGGATCTGTTAAATCCAATTCCAGGAAGCAGATTTTTTGTGATGAAAATTCGAAAGAAAACAGTTCACATGAGTTAGGCTCTATATCTGGTGACAAAGATATGAATGCACAGAAAAATTCAAGTGAGTTCAATCTTCCTGCAAAACATTTGGCAGATGTTCTTTCAACTGGGATGAATATGAATGCAGAAGCTGTTAATTTTGAAGGCACAATGCCAAAGGAAGTAGGATCATTGCCTGGGAATAATAGAAATGAGACACCCAAGTTGCCTACTGCTGTGCTGAATTCAGTTTTTACAGTAAAATTGCCAATCCGACAGCTAAATGGTTTAGAGTCCAACCCAACAAACAAGGAGGCTGACAAAGCTGTGAATGCACAACAGAATTCATCTGCTGCACAGGCTGTACAATGTATCAAATGCAAGGTGCAGCAGTTGGATGATCATACTGGTCACACTGATACAAAAGATGCAGAATTTTATCCAAAGGAAAAGGGTGATCATGCACTGATGCTTAACATAGTGCCTATGAACCTTGTGGATTCAAACATGGATCAGGCAAATATGGGTGCTTATGTGGGGCAGGACCACAGCTACAAGAAGCAGCAGGTGGGGGATCAAACAGGTGAATCTGGTACATTACCAGAAGTTGATCCAAAACCAAAAGGTGATAATGCACATCTCGGTAAACTGCCTATCACTGTTCCATTGAAGGTAGTGTTAACAAATGTGGATGATGAGGATTCAAGGCAGATCTATGCAAGTAATTCTGATCAATTAAGTCACCTACCAACTTCAGATACATTGGCGGAGAAAGATTACAATCCTCATGCTACTGTGACAAATAATGCATCGACTGGACAACATCTCAGCTGCAAGATGCAGCAGATGGGATTTCATTCATTTGGGACAAGGCTGACTTGCTCATCTCAGGAGGGACAGCTGCTGAATTGTGTACAGCAGAAAGGAAATTCCACTACTACAAATACATCTACCAAATCATCCTCTAAATATGGTAATCCACACACAAGTCAGGTCAATCCCAAATCCTCAAAGATTATATGGAATGCTACCCTACCAATGGAAACAGATACTGAAGTTAGCTCACCACAAATTGGTAAATCTGATCAGCTGAGTAAGAACAAGATTACTGTTGCATCCAAGTTAAAGGATACCAGTGAAGATGTTTCTGATAAGGCTGCATATCAGAATAACAACAATGCAACATCTCAAGAAAAGGTTTCAAAAGTGTCTCTTAATGAAACAAGTATTGCAACTGACAATGCCAACACCAAAAGAAACTCAGTTGCTAATAAAAATGCAACGCCAATGCCTACAGCTACAAAGAATCAGATTAGGAGACCTCCTATGAGAAATGCAAAACGAAAAGAGGTCTCGAAATTATCTGCTTCAACCTTCAGGGAGATGAGTCATTTATTTCTTTAATATCATAATAGGTTGAATACGGAAAGGTTAGTCCGGTTGTTATATGGGTAACAAATCCGGCGATCTTTTTCGTTATTCACCTATTTATGATAATTTTGTTTATGTTTGTGTGTGTTTGCTTTGTTTTTATGTATTTCTATTTCTATTAATAAAACATAATCCTAGGCATTGCCTGGTGGATTCAAAAAAAAAAGAATGCAATGATTCTGTCCAAGTAATATATTTTTATATATTAGTGCTTAGATTTCATGTGAATCACCGTTAACTGTCATAACATGTTTGCTGGTCTTCCTATGAGATACAACGAGCTTAAGATCCTAGGAATCATGAAAAGCTGAGTGTTTTGATTAATCTTTTGAAATATAGCTGCTGCTTTTAGAGTATTGGGTTAATATTTTGTTATTTTATTTTTCTCTTCTATTTAATGAAGTTCCCAAAATTATGCATTGTCAGCAGGCCCTAGGTAATGGAAGTCTACACCTTTCAATGATTTGCAAGAAAACGTCCACTACTCTAAATTGCAGAAGTTTATTTTAGACTAACCTCTTTAACTTCTCCCTGTTAAAATGTTTAAAATTCATAACCTTTAATCCTTTACAAACAAACATCAGATCTTAGGAAAATCGATCCATTCGTTAATGTAATAGAATTCTTTAGGCCCGCAATTAAATCATTACAACTACGGATAGAGTTCTTGTGGCATAGTTTTGATACCTAATTAGATTTAAATAAGAGCATCTTTAGTTTACTTAAGTGAAATACGAACTTTTAAAATAAAATGAGGTGTGCCATACACAAATAAAATCTATAGCTTATGGCCATCACATTAAAACTAATGTAAAAACACCATGAACATTCGTAGCTTTGCTTTAGGCGCGATTAATAAACCATTATGATTATGGGTATAGTTCCTCTGACATAGTTACGATGCCTAATTCCAAAATTCGGGTGTGCATTTTATGTGACTCGATCATAACAACTTCGAACATTAATAGAATTAAACATATCGTGAATACGGGTACATTTCATGTAGCGTTGTTTGCGGTGTGTTCCAAAACGGCAAGTGTACGACAATCATAACTTGTTCAAGAAATATTTTCATAAATCCTAAAAACGGTTATAATTAATTAAAAGAGTTTATATAGTTAAAAATGCAATAGGTTTAAAACGTGTATTAAGCAGATAATTAGGCCAATATTGATAGTTAAGTGACCATGCTCGAACCACGAAATCCTGAAATGCCTAACACCTTCTCCCGGGTTAACAGAATTCCTTACTTAGAATATCTGATTTTGTAGACTTTTAAATAAAGTCAAAATTCTTCTCGATTTGGGATTTAAAATAAATCAGTGATTTGGGAAACCATAAATATTCCAAGTTGCGAATCTGAAATAAATAAAATAATCTCATTTTGATTTATGTTATTTTAATCGGAAAAACTCCCTTATGTCCCATCTCGGTTGGTAAAAAGGAGGTATGACAGCTCTAGCGACTCTGTTTGGATAAAAACCCTAAACTTTTGGTTCAGGGCTCAAGAATTCGAGCTTAGAATAACTATTATACTTGGATTTATTTATTATCTGATTTTTACATGTTTGAGCCAAATGTGCTAAATGTTGCTTTTTACCGCTTTGATATTATTTGAACCGTATATAAATTGTTATGAAACCTTCTTCTCCCTGAGTCTTCTAAATCATTCGGGTAGTGTGCACTTCGTGTAACTTCTTTTCTATTAGGATCACATTCAATTTTACAATGAGGTTCAGACAAGTTGCAAAGTCGGTGAAGCTTCTGTATTCCCGATACGTTACCCCCTCAACTCGAGCTCTCCCCTCGGTAAGCCAGGTCTAGAATAATACACGCAGGTTTTTAAACCTAGTATAATAAAGCCTCATGGTGGATCCCTAGTAGGAACGTTTGTGTGCATCACATGCATTGACTTTGGGGACTCAACACATGGTTGGGTCCATCTAGGACAGGTGTACTGAAATTAAAAAGTCATCCTGATGCATCTTACGTGCTACTTGCGCATCTGTTTGTTTCGATCTGCATGTCGACCGACTTCTAGAATAGGGAAGGAAAATCAAAAGAAGAAAAAAAGAAAAAAAAAGTGAGAGGTAGGTATTTAAAAAATTCTGAAACTCTACCGAAATTCTAAAAAAGCTCATTTCAAAATGAGCCAACTTTTTTAATTGCCATGTTTCTCATGTTCCGTCAAAATTGACCGAGCTACGCAGGTCTGATTCTCAACGGATGTAAGATACATATGCAAACCTCATCAGTTCCGACCCCAATTTTCAAAAAGTCCAAAACTATTTTCTATTATTTCATTCTTTAGAAATTTTTCTTTAGAAAAATAAAAAAAAAGAAAATTTTAAACTAAAAAATAGTTTCTTATTTCCGAAGTCTTTCACATGAAAAAAGAAATAAAAGAAAAATAAAAAAGAATAAAAATTTGAAATACGGGTTTCCTTTATTTTGAAGTGTTTTTCCGAAAATTAAAAAAACCAAAAAAAAAAAGAATCCAAAAAAGGGAAATATCTTTTTCCTTCTTTAAGAGTATTTCTTTCGTAAACGTCAACAAAAAAAATTGAAAATTAAAGTCCAAAAATATTTTGAATTGCTTTAGAAGTACTTTTGTAAATAAATAAGAAGCTCAAAATCCAAGATATTTTCTTAAAAGATCCGTCTTTCAAAAATTAAGAGGCAACATCCAAAATCCAAAAAAAATTGTTTCTTCTTTTGAAAAAGAAAACCAATGAAGATTCAAACAAAAAATATTTTCCTTTTACTTTGAAATTCTCAACGTTCAAATCAAAAGAAAATAAATTTTTAGAATTCTTTCTTTCAAGAAACGAAAACAAAATCAAAATAAAAAATTCAAAAAAATGTATATTTCCTTTATTCTATTAAAGCATTTCTTTGAAAATTCAAAAAGAAACAAACATAAAGAATAAAAAATTGTTTTACTTTTGACTTAAAACTTTCATGAGTTTTATAAATAAAAAAATGAGTTAGTTTATTTATTACATTCACGATTTTCCAGAACTATGACATGATTCATGCGGCGTCATTATATGTAAGCAGTCCCCATTAGATTCGATCATAGTTATAAATAAACTGAGAGAAAAATAATCTAAAAAAATAAAAAAAAAAATGAGCGAAAAATATAAAGAAAAAGTGAAAAAAAAGAGAGTGACAAAACAAAAAGAAAAAAAAAAGAGAAGGCCAAATAAAGAGTAGCAGAAACAAAATGAAAAAAATCAAGAGTGATTAAAGAGAGACAAAAAATAAAAGAAAATAGGTACATACTGAGAGATTTAGTTAAGGCCGAGATGAAATATGAAATCGTTCAAACAAATGGTAGAAACGTTTAACTATTCAGGTGCATTGCATCCAAACGTGCGATTTCCTATCTGTTAAGTGTCTCAAAACTAACAAGGTTGTTGCGCGTGCAAAATAGCTAGGTTTTGGTGGTTGGTTTTGTTGGTAGTGTAGCCTCCCCTCCTTCACAAGATCCAAAGGCACAAATGGCCTCCGCAAACAATCTACCAATCATCGGTCATGAGGATAGCCTGACATCGGCTATTCTGCAGCTAGAATCAACAGTTATTGAAGAGAATAAGATGTTGCGTCTCCGCATATTGGAAATGTGGGATGCCTGGGCTAATGGTAGGGAACCGCCAAGTGCAATCCCTGGGTTTCTTGAGTTGATCCCCAGGTCAGGTCAAGTTACCAATGTCCTTGTGCCCAACCCGCTCATCTCGTACGGGCACCCTCCAATGATGTCCAATGTTCCTGGCATGACTTCTATGGTTCGCCTCCAGGCGCTAGTTTCTAGGGCACCTCCAATATTGTTCTCTGCAGCATCCGTCTGCACCAGAGCACAACAAACTTTACCACGGTTGTATGTTGGGCCTCAAATGTTCACCTTTCACGGTCCACGGCTCTAATCAGAAATAGCATAAGTGATCTCGTACTTTTTAACTCAACCTCCACAATATGATCTCTCAATGGAGTAAGAAAAGGTTGTTAAAAATCCCGAGCAAGAGGAAATGGCTCGAAAGATGAAGAGCTTGGAATAAGCTTGAAAAACATGCAAGGTCTGAGTGGCCAAAAGAGTGTCACATACTCTGACATCTGTGTGTTTCCTACTTCCACTTGCTTGCTGGCTTCAAGATTCTAATATTTGAAAAGTACGACGGGCACGAAGACCCGATCGCTTATCTGAAACGATATTGTAACCATCTGAGGGATGTTGGTGGAAAAGAGGAGCTGCTAATGGCCTATTTTGGGGAAAGCCCCTCCGGAATTACTTCTGAGTGGTATACGGATCAAGAAATTACCCATTGTCATGTGTGGGATGATATGGCTCGAGATTTTGTCTGCCAGTTTCAATATAAGGTGGACATTGCTCCCGACATAAACTCTTTATCCAATTTGAAAAAGAAAACTGCAGAAAGCTTTCGAGGATACGCCGTCAAATGGCGTGAGCAAACTGCTAGGGTAAAGCCACCAAGGGACGAAATTGAAATTGTCACGGTCTTTCTGCTAGCCCAAGAGGCTGACTACTTCCAAAATATGATGTCTGCTATGAGAAAGCTATTTGGTGAAGCTATCAAAATTGGGGAGATGGTAGAATGTGGGCTAAAAACGGATCGAATCTTGAGTCATGTTGCTTTTAAAGTGACATCACCAGATGTTCAAAATGGTTCAAAGGGTTTGATAAATACAAATGGGACTGAAGAGGGAGTTATGATGGTTTCAAGATCGAGGGGAGGCCCCAACCAAGCTCCACCTCCCATAAATGCGCATCCTTACCAAGCTCCACATAATACCCAACCAAATGTTCCCCAAAATAATCCTCGCCCAAGAGAGCCTTTAAAAAAGAATTAGTTCACCCTTATTGGTGAATCGTATTCAAGCTTGTTCCAAAAGCTAATCAGGCTCGATATATTACAGTCACTGGTCCTGAACCGACCAAACCTCAAGTCCCCCTCACACCGAGCTAATGCTAGATGTGAATACCACTCCAGGGAAGTGGCACACAGTACGTAGTACTATTAGACTGTTAAAAGGGCAATTGAAGACTTGATTAAAGCTGAAAGAATCATTTTCAAGATAAAGAAGCTCCCGATATGATGAACAAGTTGTTGCCTGCTCAGAACACCAGGCCAATAGTCGGAATTATGTGTGAACATAACGAATTTGATCCGGCACTGAAGGTTATTGCAGCCATCGCCGAGATAGAAAAAAAAGCCAAAAAGTGGTCACCGAGCATGAAAGTTCCCCATCAGATGAGAGTTTTAGTAGCCAGACTTGCTGTCCTTTCTGCATACATATTGTCTCAGGGTGTGATCCTGATGTTTTACTGTATTATCTTACTTTCCGATGTAAACCCTTCTATCTTTAAAATTCAGGAAAAATCACCATAAAAAATCAAATGAAAAGTTCTTCCAGGGATGACTCTTTTCTTAATCTTGTCATTTTTCTTATTCTATTTTTAGTTCAGTTAAATGCGAATTTCAATAACATGACATGCTTGCGGACTTCATGCCCAGATCCCAAACCGATATCAGGATTCAAAGTAATGAATGAAGACTCATAATGCAAAGAAGATAAGTTTGAGGAAACAAAACAAAGAATTGGAACAACTAAAGGAAAATTGGTTCTCGGAATTGAAAGGCACATGCATTGCAACAAGAGTACTGCCAAAAGAGTGCATTGTACTTGGGACATATCGAAGGAAATGTCCCTGAAATAACTGTCAATGTAAATGCAGTCAAAAGATACTATGTTGGATCCTCCATAAAGTACTAATATTCTCCGGTTGGGATGACACATGCTTTCATTCTCGCTACCCAAACACTATCAACCCATTACAAACCCTTTGAGTCGGCTCCCATTCTTTGATTACCCTCTTTGGAACTTGAAGGTATTATTGAAAAATGAAATGAAAAAAAAGACTAAAGAATTGAAATAAAAAAATGAAAAGAGATGAAAAAAAATAGAAAAAACAAAAGAAAATAAAAGACAAAGTTCCTTGAACTATGTTCGACTTGACTCTGAAAGAATACGTAGGCAGCATCTCTCTGGGGTTCAATCACACCAAAACAAAAATCCAAAGTTCCTCAAAAGTTGAAACAGGGGCAGATGTTATAATGGTTCAGCGATGATCCCGCCTGAATGGTTCCAAAGTTGTAATTCAATCCATATCATTTTTACCCAAATCTGTTAAAGTCCTTCCAATCAATCGATGAGAATGTTCAGAGCATGTAGATACTTGGATCTTATACAGTCAAAATAAGAGAAATAAAATAAGAGAGTCTTATTGGTGAAAATCCACATGGGCACCATAAGGCGATAGTAAGTAGAGAAATTAAAAATGAGAGAGTCTTGCTAGTAAAAACTCGCAAAGAGCACGATAAGGCAATGGTGAGAAGAGAAATGAGAAAAGCCAGCTAGTGAAAACTCGCAAAGGGCGCACCTGACTGAAAAGAGAATCCTCAAAGCCATCGGCATCGATAGAGTCTTAGCAAAGTTTCTCGAGTTTGTATGATGAATTTTTGAGAGTTAGACAGTTTATATAGATCAGGCATCCAGTCCAAAAGGCATGTCATATTCATTGAAGTCGGCATGTACTCTAGATAAGTCCTTCTTTCCTTTCCCCGAAAGGGACACTTCTTGTTTTAAACCCATTCTCCACTCCATTGTTCGTTTTCTTTTAATCCCATTCAGTCTAACTCTGTTCAGACGATGAAGAAAAGAAGCGATGGAAACACTGATTTATAAGGTTTTCGTTTAGTACAAGCTAATATGCAAAAGGCACCCAACCTCGTCAGGGGCATCAAGTCGACTTCGACCAGCCATGGTAGCTGATATTTTGAAATTGAAAACTCTTGGAAGGAGAGAATCAAATTAAAGTGCCTACAAAGGCAAAATGAAGTTAAAAAGGTTGAGTCCCACATGATTAACTATCCTGGCAAAGGTTTGAAAAGTGAAAGTGCCCAAAATGCTCTGAAATTGAAGTTGGAAGAAAGAAGCAAAAAATGAAGCTGCCTACGAAGGAAAAATAAAGATGGAAAAGGTTAAGTCTCATGCAACTAGCCGTTGCAACAAAGTTTAAGGAGATAAAGTTCCCCGATTCTCCAAAGTTAAAAAAAAGGCAACAAGTCAGAAGGAAAAGGACCACAAAGGCAAAATAAAGTTTAAAGCTTAAGGCCCACGTGACCAACCGTCATGGCAAAGTCTGGAAAAACCAGAGGTTCTCCGGGGCCAAAAATGAAATCGGTCTTCAAAATGCAACCAATTGTAGATGAAAAGTACCGAGATCAAGTGGTTGAAATAATCAAGGCCACAAAACCAACCATCATTTCAAACTAACAATTGTTCTTTGTTTGAAAACATGAAATATGTGTAATCCAAAGCAACCTTGCAAGAAGCAGGTGCAACCAAAAGAAACTACCCAAGGTCTAGAAATAATTTTGCAGCAATAACCACTCAAAAAGGGAAGTCTCCTCCAAATTCTTTCCTGCATTCTTACTCATTTTTCTCAAAAAAATTCAAAACAAACATGGTAGTCTAGGGTCCCCAATCTCTAGTTTTCCAACATAGGGTCTCCACTCCCTAGTTGATTTTATTTTAAACATAGGGTCTCCACTCCCTAGTTGAATTTATTTTAGACATAGGGTCTCCACTCCCGAGTCATCTTTTCCATCATAGGCTCTCTATTCCCTAGTTGATTTTATTTTAGACGTAGGGTCTCCACTCCCTAATCACTTTTCTAACATAGGGTCTCCACTCTCTAGTTGATTTTGTTTAGACATAGGGTATCCACTCCCTAGTCTGCTTTTCCAACATAGGGTCTCCACTCCCCTTTTGAAGTTATTTTAGACATAGGGTCTTCATTCCCCCGTCTCTTTGCAAACATAGGTCTCCACTCCCTAGTTGAAGTTATTTTAGACATAGGGTCTCCACTCCCTAGTCTGCTTGTCCAAGATAGAGTCTTCACTCCCTAGTTGTACTTATTTTAGACATAGGGTATCCACTCCCTAGTCGTTTTTCCAACATAGGGTCTCCATTCACTAGTTGATGTTATTTTCGACATAGGGTCTTCACTCCCTAATCACTTTTCAAACATGCATAAGGCCCCGTGAAAACTTGTACTCAAAACCTAGTAATTTGTAGTGCTAAGTTTTGAATATGTATTAGGAATGTGTAAAATTGTACTGATCTAGCATTTAAAAATCAAGAATTAAAGTTTTTAAGAAAAGTGTTATTATGCGGTCCAGAATGCAGTCGCAAATAAGGTACGCAGACCATATTTCTGCTGCAAAGTGAGTCAGTGGTTTGGTTAAAATTGAGGTCAAAATGCGGTCCATTATGCGATCGCATAACTGATAGCGGACCGCATAGTCGCCGCATAATTTCCTAAGGATTTTGTGAAGGGCAGTTCTACGGTGCATTATGCGACTGCATAACGAGAATGTGGACCGCATTCCCGCCGTAAACCCAAACAGAGATTCCCAGTTTTTGAGAACATTTTTGCGATCCAATCTACGGATCGCATTTCCACTCTGCGATTGCAAAGTGCGACCGCAAATCTGACTCGGGCTCTAATTTTTCTAAATATTAAACCTGACCCCTTCTTCAATAAAACACCCCAACCCCTCATTTTAACATATTTTCTAAACAAACTAGAGAGAGGGAAGAGGAATTCTTGATAGAGAAAGTCTCACCTTCATCAATTTGATTCTTCAAAGTCATCCGGGGTGGGAAATTTCAAGTAATTATCTTCATCTCTATCCTTGCAGGTAAACTCCCCAACCTTTTTCATTGATTTTCAGATTTAAACTAAAAGGGGATTCTCATTCATTGATTCTTGAAAATATAAGTTGAAATACAATGTTCTTTAAAACCTAAAATCTTGTAAAAAGAATTGGATAGGAGTAAAGATTTGCAAAAGGAGCAGTTGATAACATAAATAAATGCGGGTAGTAACTGTGAACTTCAATTCTAAGATGAATGTGTTAACTTGTGAACTAGATTGTCAGAATTAGGCCGTTGATGAGTTAAAGTAGAAGTAAAACAGGGAAATTCGACTCCAGGTATGTATGACTAACTTTAACCTTTGTAAGGTCACCTTGTTTTGTGTACGAGTTATTGGTATGTGTCACTTATGTGGACTATTTTGTAAATTCTTGTGATTAATATGCCTTGAACGTTGTTGGTTAAGTTTTCCGATATGATGGTGTAAGTAAATGGCAACAAACTAAGTTTGTGTAAATCTGTTTATGTGGTTATAGTTGTGTAAAAATGATGGAAAGAAGTCGTAAATGACGTAATTGAAACAACTGTGGTAATATCATGTGTGGCTTGCGGTGGGCAATTATCGTTGTGACTTAAATTGTATCTGAGCTGCTGTACATGATGGAAATGGTATTTATGTTTATGAAACTCTTTATGAATTGTTGTGGTTGTCATTGTGTGAAATATGATTGTCCGGTGGGATCGGGTTGCGCCCCGCAACACGAAGTTATAAGGTGTGCATTGTGGTGATAAGGGTGGAAGAGTATATTTTCATATAGCCCTCTCAAAATTTTTGAGATTGGAAAAATGATACATTTTACCTTTTAAATGTTACCAAAAAAATAAAAGAAACTTCCTCGACCTGAAAAAATTTTGCAATCTCTAACTACTTCACAAACCAATATGATTTTGTTATTTGTAATTGTTACATTCCATGTTTTCGTACGTGGGAGTACGGCGTAAGCCAATTGATATAAGCTCAGAAATGAGATCTTTTTTGAAAGTACATAATGTAAGTTTCATCTTGTTATCTTGGAGGTTACAAGTCTTTAAGATCATGAATAACAAGTACCAAAAGGGTTGGAAAGCTTAGACGCTAAACGAACAGAAGAAAATATGTTTCGTTGAAAGTCGACAAATTTGGAATATTATAACATGTAATTTGGGGTGATACTAGGGTTCTTAACATGATAAGGAGGTTATTCTATGAGTTATTTTAGTCGTATGATATTCATTTTCTACATTTTTAAGGCAAGCAAGCTGTGGAACAACAGTTGGCAAAGGTCATCACAAGTTACATTCATAAATTTGCTGAAATTTATGTCAAATGTAGATGCACTTTTCTCCTGATATACTTGGAATCAAGGAATGATGTATATACCATGAATCTAGTTTCCAAAAAATTAAACCGTTCATCCATACGGCATCAGAGTAGAGAGATATTCGCGTTTTAGCAAGACTGCGCCAAGCATCTCTCTATGGGGCCCACATAGGCGGTTTAAGATATATGGATATATATAAGATGCCTAAACCCCGTTTTAAGTCATTGTTTTCAGTATATTCAGAACTTAGAACCCTATAAACACTCTCTCAAATTTCTCTCATGATCCAAGACTCAAACAAAGGGCAAACAACACAAATCAAGTGTCGGGAATCCCGTGGCGCTAGTAAGTTTCTTGTTCTTCTTGTTGTTACTGATTTTTGGGTGGTTTCAGCTCGTATGGGAGGTTATTTTAAGTATTTTATATTCTGTAAAATACTCTCTCATGGTTGTTATATCAACCCTATATTATTTCATGTCTTTCAAATGTATTACACCATATTTCAACATCAAAACCTAGTCCTAGTGGGGAACAACACCTCTTTGAGGTTGTGTTGTCATTGAGGATTGTTGTGGTCTGTATTTGGACGAAATTCCAAGTTTTGCTGTTGTTTAAGGTGATTATAACAGCCTACTAATTGTGATTAAGCTTGCTTGTATGTTGGTTAGGTTGTTAGGATGATAAACTACAAGATAATACTTGGATTAGCTTAAGTCACTTCTATGGTGTTGTATTGCCATTGAGGGTTATTGTAAGCTGAATATAACTTGGATTTCAACTTGAAGTTACTGTAGGAGGAATGTATATTGTGTTATTGTATGTGCCTAAGGTTATATTGATGTTGATTAAGTTAAATGGATGGAGTAGACATGAACTAGTGAATAAAGTTACTAATCGAAGGTAGTTAGAGTTGTGGGTTGTTTCCTTTGTTATAAATAGATGGTATAAAGATGGAATAATTGATTAATGACTTCATTATCATGTTAATGATACTTGTAACCTAATGTAAGAAGTCTATAAAGGGCAGACGGGTTATACAGATTCCAATAGGAGCTTGCCGCCTCGTAGTGAAGTAGTTGTGACTTATTATTGTAATGTGGTGTCTTGCTATTGACATTTATATGTTGATGGATTTCTCTGGCTGTTGTTGTTGGTATATGGTATTAGTGGAGGCCCTTGTTACAAAGGAGATGCTGCCCAAATTTAAGTAAAACGAGCTACTAGCTTAAGTTATAGACTTGGCCTTTGCTCAACACTAACTTTGAAACTCCTTATGCGATGATAGATCAAGTTGACTTGTTTGAAAAGTCACTTGGAAGGAATTAAGGACTCGACATATTTAAGGTATGTTAAGGCATTTCCTTCTTTCTTTTGGCATGATCTAAAGAGAAATAAATACGCTACTTCATAACGGATCTACTCCAAGCAAATAAGGTTGTCCATGTTGTTCTTTCCTTATAAAATTATTCTAAGCAAATGTGTATGATCCTTGAATCTTACTAAGGTTCATATTGAGGGTATAGATGTCCATAAGGTTCTTAAGACACTCCAAAAGGTTTAGAAGGTGATTCCATGAGTCGAGCATGCATTATATATATATATATATATATATATATACATATATATATATATATATATATATATATATATATATATATATGTATATATATATATATATGTATATATATATATATATGTATATATATATATATATATATATGTATATATATATATCTCTATTTTACTCTACCGAGCCGCGCTATAGTCGGCCAGGTACGTCACCTACTGTGCAGCTACTGATCAGTTAGGTTTTACCGAGCTCCACGTGGCCGGGTATGATTCTACCGAGCCTTATGATGGTCGGGTACGTTTTTACCGAGTCCTCTGTAAGGCCGGGTACGATATGATGATGATGATGCCCATAAAGGCAAAGCAATTAAAAGTTTATATATATATATATATATATATATATATTATGTATGTATGTATGTATGTATGTATTATGCATTTCATATCAGTAGCCCCAAAGGCACTCAGATGTTACAAGTTGTACTTCATCTATCTCTCTTTACATTACTGCTATTGTTTATGCTTTTCTGCCTTACTTACTCAGTACTTTATTCGTAATGACGTCCCTTTTGCTTGGGGATGCTGCGTTTCATGCCCGCAGGTCCCAATAGACAGGTTGGCATTTTTCCAAGTAGGCCATCAGCTCAGCGAAAGGTGTTGGTGCAATCCACTTGCTCCGGAGTTGCCTTTTGATCAGTATGCTCTGGATATGTATTGATTGGTATGGCGGGGCCCTGTCCCGACCTTTTTGATTTTATGTACTCTTAAAGGCTTGTAGACAGATGTCAAGTGTATGGATACACTTATGGCCTTGTTGGCCTACGTTTTGAGTTTACAAATGGTCATGTCGGCCTTGTAGGCCCGTATATCACATGTATAAGTTTACATATCATGTTGGGTCGCCAAATTTTAAGCATTCCCTTATGTTTTATTCTTGTTATCTCACGATGGGTTTTCTGGCTCACTTGCCCATTATAGTATGATAAAGAAAGATATGTTACCTTGGTACTCGGTCGAGTAAGGCACCGGGTGCCCGTCGCGACCCTTCGATTTGGGGCGTGATAGTAATGCATACCTGCAATTGAATAATTTCTTTTTCTAGAGATGTTATTTTGTGGCTTGAAATTTTTTATTGTATTTTTAGAAAATTCATAATCCCTATAGGTTTCGGAAAACCAATTGTTCTAATAGATTTGGGAAAGGAAAACATATTTGCCTTGTTGGATTGAAAAAAATTTCTCTTATAGGTTTGAGACTATTTGGGATCTATATACAGGGATTGTAGTTGGGGATTCTATAGATTTTATTGTACTTCTCTTCTCATTTATAGTGAAAAACTCTTCTGATTCTACCCCGAGAGGATTGGGCTTAGTCAAACCTCATTAAATCCTTGTGTTGATTTTTTCTTTTCTATTTGCTTTTTGTGTGATTGTATGTTAGTTAGCTCACAATTTTCTGCAATAATTGGTATCAAAATGAGATTCGTTATACATATAATCTAGGGTTAAGATGTCTTCATTATCTTCAACAAAAGTACGAAGTTGAAAAATTCGATGGGGGTTCAAGTTCTAGTCTATTAAAGATTAGGATGAAATTGTTCTTGATGTTAGAAGGGTTATGAAAGGCAGTTGATGAGAATTTTTCTGAAGAGACGAAAAAGATAGAGAAGGTTGGCCTAAAAGAGAGGGCTTTGAGTGCGATATTCGTGAGCGTTACAAACAACATTCTTTTGGAAATTACTAAAAAAACTTCTACAACAATGTCATGCTTGCTGGAAGATTTGATTCTAAGAAATCACTAACAAACTGCATGTACATGAAAAAAAAGGTTATAGAATTTTTTATGAATGAAGGTACACCTGTTAAAACTCACCTTGATGAGTTTAATCTAATTATAATTGACGTTAAGAACACATACATTAAAATTGAGAGGGGGGTCAGGCCTGGGTTGTGTTATGTTCTACACCACAATCTTATGTTACTTTTCACCACATGTTGCTATGTGGGAAAGATAATATTTCATTATATGATGTTAGTAATGCACTAAAGTCTAAATAGCTAATGAAGAGCTTTCCAGAAAGTAGAAATAATGGTGAGGGTCTTGCGAGTTAAGGAAGAACATAATAGAAAGACTTAATGGAAAAAAGTCAATAGCCAAGTCGAAGTCTAGAGCAAGAAAATAAAATTACTATGAGTGCAGGGAGCAAGGATAGTACACGAGGGATATTTCTAAGTTGAAAGAGAAAGAGAAAAACAGAAATTGATAATTTGGCAAATATTGTTCACACTGCAATAATTCTGATGATAGTACCCATGTTGGGAAAGTTTGTATCGTGAGTTCTAGTCATAGGTAGAATTACTAAGTTTTTGATTCTAGTGCTACTTTCCACATATGCCCACACAAGAATTGACTTGTGACTTATAAGTAGATGAGTGGAACTGTCTACATGGGAGATGAAAATTCATTACATGTAGAGAGGTTTGGTAACATCAAATTGAGAATGTTCGATAAAATTCAAAAAGATGTGTTGCCATATTCCTCTTATAAGAGAAATTTAATTCTCCTTTCAACTTTGGATGATCAAGGGTATAAGTTCCACTTTGAGAATGGATTACTTAAGGTGTGTTAAGGTTCATGGTACTGATGAAGCATTAATTGTATTCTAAATTGTATCATCTTCAAGCAGTGTAGTTGAAGGAGAAGATGTTGTAGCTTCATGAAAAGGTGATTTGAATTAATCTCAGTTCTGCAATTATGACTTGGTCATATGTGTGACAAAGGATTTGTTTTGTTGGTAAACAAAATTTGTGATCATTGTGTGTTTAGTAAACAAACAAGGGTGAAATTCAGCAAGAAGTCAGAGCACCAAACCAGAAACAAGTTAGATTATATAAATTCAGACTTGTGGGATCCAAAAAAAGTTTCCTCCAATAGAGATGCCATGTATTTTATGACTTACATTGATGATTACACAAGAATGGTATGAATATATCTTTAAAACAAAAGATGACATATTTTTCACATTTGTTAAATGGAAGACAATATTGAGAGGCAGACGGAAAGAAAAGTTAAGCGTTTTCAGACTGGCAATAGGTTGGAATTTTGCAATTCTGAACATAATGATTTTTTGCAACAGAGAGGGCATAGTAAGACACCACACTTGTGTCATAACACCACAATAGAATGGTATTTTAGAATGTATGAACAAATGCTTTGTGCACGAAGCATGCTTTCAAACATAATATATTAGCAAGAATATTTTAGTTGAAGCAATCAATACTGCTTGTTATTTACTCATAAGATCTTCATTCATAACTATTGAACTTAAAACTCTTTTCGAAGTATGGTTTGGTATGCCTACTAATTATTTAAATTTGAGAATATTTAGTTTCCCTGCTTATGCTAGGGATTGAATACTTAGCCGAGAGCAAAGAAGTGCATATTTTTAGGTTATATAACTGAATTTAAATGTTATAGGTTGTGATGCACAAATCAAAAGATTCCAGGATTAATTATAAGTAGGGATGTGAAATTCAATGAATTTGCCTTACTGGGCATCCAGAGGGAGAACACAATAGCTTAAATATTTCCTGTTATCAGTGACTGTCTAGAGCTAGAAATTGTACCTCCACTAGCTTATCTAAGTAGTTTTAAAGTAGAAAAAGTGGAAGGGGTTAAAAATAATGATCAAGATGATAATATTAATGCAACTGTGCAACTTCAACTATATAGCATTGCAATAAGCAGAGACAAGAGAGTAATCAACTGACTGCAAAGGTTTACAAATGTAGTTGACAAGAATCTTCTTGGATCTAAGAATCGTTGACATGTTTGAATGTAATATCTATTCAGAAGCTACTTCGAGTGCAGAACAAAATTGATGGAGTTGTGCTATATTGAAGAGATTGGGTCCCTTAACAATTTTAGGCATTGCTAGACTCGGTTGATGTGTCGGAAATGGGTAGAGCCCTTACGAGGGCTGAGAGAAAGGTAGAGAGATGTGGTTCCTGATGATGAAGAAAATTGAAGCCAAAGGGAAGATTTGATATTTGTGGCTTGAATTTTTCTTCTTATAGTTTTAGAAAAGCAATAATCCCTATAGGTTTAGGAAAAGTCATTGTTCTAAAAATATGTGGGGGGGGGGGGGGGGGGGATTTATTGCCTTTCTCGGATTGGAAAACCTTTCTTTTATAAGTTCTATAGATTGTATTGTATATTTTTCTAATCTATAGTAAAAACTCTCTCTGCTTCTACCCTGAGAATTAGGTTTAGTCGAATCTTGTTAAAATCCTTGTATTAATTTTTTCTTCTCTATTTGCATTATGTGGGATTGTTTGCAAGTTAACAAGAATAATAGGACTAAGTTTGAGAATACTAATGTTTGAATATCCATGTACTAGAACTCTTCTTGAAACATGTCTAAATGCTATAGTTATTCTACCATCTAGACCATGCAGGGCCTAGCCGTTTTTGTAACATGTGGATAATTGACAAAGTTGAGGACTATATTCCATTTCAAGAATTTCCCATACGGATTAAGTTGATCCAACTAAGCTCAAACTATTAGGAAAGATCAAATAATCTCGTGGAGAAGAAAAGCTATCCTTACTTCAATGTTTTAAAACAAGCTTGTGATTTTTAAGGCTGGACTAAGTTTTTTGAAGCCCATTTGAAAACGAGGTATTTAAGTGCAGCCCAAGTAAGCTCGTGGCTCATGAGGCTTTTAATTAAAAATAGAGAAATTTTCATAAAGCATTATCTTTTAGTGGTAGTTAACTATTTATAGATAAAATTGTAGATATATTTTCTGTTGTTATAAGATGTATTGGATATATTTAAGCTACTGCATTCATGAATACAGTAGTAAAAATAGGCATAAATCAGGGAAGTCCAGCTAATCAGCTGTTGTATTCGAGTGTATTCGACTGTATTGATGGCGTGAAACATGGGATTACAGCTGGACATATTATTGTATTCGACTATATATGCGGTGTGAAACATGGGATTATACTATTTTTAAACGGAAAGTGAATAAATTAACATAATAGACTCCTAATATAGGGGTATTAAACTAATAAGCCACACGATGAAGGTTTGGGAGAGGGCGATTGAGGCGCGAATGAGGGAGGCGATGTCTATATCTGGGAACCAGTTCGGTTTCATGCCGAGCCGCTCCACCACAGAGGCTATTCACCTAGTCAGGCGGCTGGCGGAACAATTCAGGGATAAGAAGAAGGACCTTCATATGGTGCTTATCGACTTGGAGAAGGCGTATGACAAGGTCCCGAGGGAGGTGCTTGGAGGCGAAGAGTGTGCCAGAAGCCTATATCAGAGTTATCAAGGACATGTACGATGGAGCTAAGACTAGGGTGAGGACGGTGGGTGGCGAATCAGACCATTTTCCTGTAGTAATGGGGCTCCATCAAGGATCGGCGCTGAGCCCCCTGTTGTTCGCCTTAGTGATAGATGCTCTAACCCGACATATCCAAGGGGATGTGCCTTGGTGTATGCTCTTTGCTGATGATATAATATTGATAGACGAGACGAGGGCCGGTGTTAGTGAAAGGTTAGAGGTATGGAGACAGACCCTCGAGTCTAAGGGTTTCAAAATAAGCAGATCTAAGACAGAATATCTGGAGTGCAAGTTTAGCGACGAGCCGAGTGGGGTAGGCAGGGAAGTGATGCTTGGTTCTCAGGACATCGCCAAGAGGGACAGTGTACGATATCTTGGGTCTGTGATTCAGGGGGACGGAGCGATTGACGGGGACGTCACCCATCGGATATGAGCAGGGTGGTCGAAGTGGAGGCTTGCTTCAGGGGTCCTGTGTGACAAGAAAATTCCACACAAACTCAAGGGGAAATTCTACAGAACCGTGGTTAGACCTGCGATGTTGTATGGGGCAGAGTGCTGGCCCGTGAAGAACTCGCATGTTCAGAGAATGAAGGTTGCGGAGATGAGGATGCTTAGGTGGATGTGTGGGCACACCAGGATAGATAAGATTAAGAATGAAGTTATTCGACAGAAGGTAGGGGTGGCCCCGGTGGACGAGAAGATGCGGGAAGCGAGGCTGAGGTGGTTCGGGCATGTACGGAGGAGGGTCCCGATGCCCCGGTGAGGAGCTGCGAGCGGCTGGAGATTGTTGGTGGTAGGCGAGGTAGAGGGAGGCCTAAGAAGCATTGGGGAGAGGTGATTAGGCAGGACATGACTAGAATGCAGGTTACCGAGGACATGACCCTTGATAGGGGAGTCTGGAGGTCTAGAATCAGGGTTGCAGGCTAGGGGCTCATAGAGTCCAGAGTTCGCCTCACCCGGGGTTGGGTGTGGGATAGTAGGGTTACCATAGATGACTAGTGTTAGTATGGTAGTTACTGCTTGCTATTATTGCATGCGACTGTATTTATGTTTCTTATGTTTACATAATTATTTACGTTATTTCTGCGGGATTACTTATGCGTTATTATTTTGTTTTGTCTTGCTTTGGTTCCTAATTTTGTCTTTGTTCCAATGCAGCTTTTCATTCTATCCTATGCGCCGAGGGTCGATTGGAAGCAGCCTCTCTGCCCTTTCGGGTAGGGGTAAGGCTGTCTACATATTACCCTCCCCAGACCCCACCTGGTGGGAGTATACTGGGTAGTTGTTGTTGTTGTAGACTCCTAATATAACTCAACAAACTCGATTATAACACACAAATTTTTTATTTTCAGTTATAAAAAAGATTCTCAACCGAAAAATACCCCCAAAACATAGCAATCTTCAGAGAAATTATATAATACATCTGAATACATAAATTATATTAATTAAAAAAATTATAAATACACTCATGGCATATAGCGAGGCAGTGAATACGATGAAATACATATAATACATCGGGATACATTAAAATATAATAAAAAAAGATAGTGAATACGATAAAATACATGGAATACATCAAGATACATTGAATTATAATGAAAAAAAAGATAATAAATACAATGAAATACATGAAAATACAGCATGATACATTGAAAATACATTGAAATATATTAACATAAAATCAAGTTGCTTAGCCCCAAACTCCGTCGTCTTTGTTAAAAAACAAACCCTAATTTCCGGCAAATCCACCGTCGAGCAAAAACCATGAATCTCACTGTTCCCACGCATCAAAATTACAAATTCAACGTCAAAATTACATGCCTTATGTCCCTCTTGAAGGGCTTCCGTGACTCTACCGTGCATAGCATAACATGCAATCAAGGCAGACCATGATTTCACATTCTTTTCCTTCGTCCGATTGAATGCATTCCTCGCCATCTTTAATCTTTCATATTTGCAGTACATGTCAATCATGGATGTAGCCATATATACATTATCCTCTGGGTTCATTTTTATAACCTAAAGAGATCAAAGCCCAATAGATTACTAAGAACACCAACACAGTTAAAAAAATAAGGAGACAAAAAGAATGCAACAATTGTTAAGTTAGTTAGTCCTGAAGTAACTACATAAGTCAATTATATCTTCAACTATGTACAGCAAATCTCCGTCTTTGTCATCATCCATCTAAAAAACCTCAAATCACCAAAGCAAACAACAAAAAAAAAATTAAATTGAGTAATAAAAGGCGCAAGATCCCCTGTTCCACAGTTGAATTGGATTCGAAAGAAGGAAGAGACAAATAGAGCGGAATTCTATTATGTTATGAGGTAGATGATGTAGGTGAGAGGAATTTTGAGATTGAGCATTGTATTTTTAGGGAACGGAGGAAGAGAATGATATGTATCAAAGTAGAAATTGAAAGAAAATAATGTAACTGAATAACATATATAGTGGTTTAGGGGTAAAAAGTAATTAAAATTAAATATTTTACTATTAATATTAAAAACTATTTATATAATATAACTCTTTTTAAATGATATTTATTTAAAAGAAATAATGTAAAAATTTCATTTTGAAACCTTTTTCAATGTTTTACGTAAAAAAAAAGACGTAATAATGAATCTGAGCCGTTGAAGAAGGTCCACGACACGGTCAGCACACAGGTCACCAACCAATTAAACGATCGATAGAAACTAAAACTCCTCTCTCTCGCAAATCACCGTGACAGTGGACGCACGGTGTCGCCGATTTACCCCCCCAAAGAAAAGCCCTAACGTTCTCTCTCTAAAATTCTCCTCCTTTCTCTTTCTTAATCTCCCCAATCGCTATTTTCCTCAATTTTATGCTTAAATTTCGCTCTCTGATTGTTTTTGCCCCCTTTTGAGCAACACCTACAAGCCCCATATTCATAATAAATACACACACAGACACACAACCGCACACTTTGTAGTCTATTTCAGGCTAAAAAATCATTTTTTCTCCGGGACTCATACTACAGCTGAAGCTGACCCCAATTCTTCAGATTCAGTGGTGTCTGTGTTTATCTTCGCAGAAAATTTTGGAGATTGTAACAAGGTAATTGCAAATCTTGATTGGGCACTTGGGATGAGCGAGTAATATTGATTTAGCTTGATTTTTTTTGGTGTACTTTTGCAAATTTGATAAAATTTGTCCGTATTTGCATGTGTTAGTTTGTGGTAATTTGGTATATTCGGTGTTTTTCTTGTACTTCAACTATTCTACCACGTACTCACTCCCTCTCACCAGCACAGGTACGGCTTAAACTCCGACCTCTAAGGCTTTTGGTAGATGGGAAGAAATCACCTGGTGTTTATTGCACCCACTTGGATTTGAACCAGAGATCTCGTGGTTCTCGTTCCATTTTATTGGTCTATTTCATGTTTTACATTCGACATATCTAAACTCATGCTTTGAATTTGTGTGTTGAAAAAAGATAACTTCAGCTGATACTCATGAAGAACTTCATGTATGTGTGTTTAATTTGCATGACAGGATGGTTTGAGCAGTTATTGAGGTAGTGGTGCAGTTTAGCCATGGGGAGCAGTGATATTGACAAATCCTCTAAGGAGGCAAAGGAGGTGAAGACTCCCAACTCTCAGGTAACTGTCTTTTTCCGTTTAATTTAATCACCTGAATTATTAGATATTTTGTCAGCTTGCCTAAATCCCTAGCATCATTTTTTGTGTTATCTAGGAGCAGGCTTCATCAACTGCCACTGGTACAGTAAATCCGGAATGGTCCGGCTTTCAGGTTGAGTTTCTCTGTAGCATTGTTACTCAGCCCTTTACTTCATTTGTTGGTAGTCAAAGGACATGGATTATCCTTGTGCAGGGATATTCTCCAATGCCTCCACATGGGTTCTTGGCGTCTGGTCCTCAAGCACACCCTTACATGTGGGGAGTTCAGGTAAGGAGGAATTATGATTCATGTTGTGTTTTATGTCTCCTTCAAAATTAGATCTGTTGGCTTTACACTGCATCGCTGTGTGAAAGCATCTTTCTGGACATTTTTTATGTTTAAATGACGGATATACACGATATTAGTGATAATCATTGAACAGGTTCTTGCTGTCACCAATTCTGGGTTTGAAATGGGAGAGAGTTGAGCTTGTACTTTAGAGAGTTTCAGGAAGCTTGTTTTGTCATTGATGAGCTTTGCTCTTAAGCATCCTCATTTGTGAGCTATAGTAATTATTTACTGGTTAAACCTGCTTTCTTGCTAGCGAAATTCCTGTCATGCATTGAACTCATTATTCTACTAATATAACATGTTTTGATTTAGTAATGTCCTTATCCTCTGGGGCAAATTCTTCTTATTTTTTTTTTCCAAAAAGGAATACTCTATTAAAAAAACTGTAATTATATCTAGTTAATTTCAGTAAATTTCACACTTCGAAGGATTGATTTGGCTCTATGATGATAGCAACAACAATAACAACATACCCAGTATGTTCCTACAAGTGGAGTCTGAGGAGGGATAGTGTGTACGTAGCCCTTACTCCTACCTTATGCAGGTAGAGAGACTGTTTACGATAGACCCTCGACTCAAGTAGGCACAATATCAGTAGTAAAGAAATGCAATATTAAAAAATGAACAAGTCATGGAAAGGAAATATAGCAATAACGGGATATTAACTAACCAAAACACAAGCAATATCAAATAATAGTATGTGTCCAACAATATGCCAAAACTCGAGTAATACTGAAGCTACCGGTATGCAAGGGGAATATGCTTTACTACCAATTAAGGGTCATGTGCTCAGTAAGCTGAAGAAGCGCCATATCATGCCTAATCACCTCTCTCCAATGCTTATTAGGTCTTCCCCTACCCTATCCTTAGACCCACCATGTGCCATCTCTCACACCTCCTTCTGGGGCATTTGGGCATCTCCTCGTCGCATGCCTGTGCCATCTCAGCCTCACTTCTCGCAGCTTATCCTCCACAGAGGCTACTCCTACCTTGTACCGATCCCGAATATCTTTATTCCCAATCCTGTTTCTCCTAGTATGTCCACACATTCACCTCAACATTCTCATTTCCGCTACTTTCAACTTTTGGACATGAGAGTCCTTAACTGGCTTTGTGATGATAGATTCTTGAAATAATTCTGTCTCTAAGGAATGCTAAAAGTCAATAATTTTATTTTCATCGTCCTTCTTAATTATGGATGTAGATACCGTGTCTTTGAAACATCTTTTTATTTCAGACAAAATTTGTGGATCTTTTTCACTTTTGCCTTTATTGCTACAATATTATTATTATTAGCTGTATTGTTTTAAGGGAGGCATCTATAATTGGCATTATAAATCCCCTTTTCATTATTACAGTTCAAGGGCATCCTTAATTAGTTTTAAAAACCGTCTTAACTTGAACTATGTTTATAAATAGAGAGATCTCAAATTTAGTACTTTGAAGATTAAAATTATTGTAATGATTCAGCATGTTGTAGCCTAAATTTGCACAATTATCTTATTCAACAACAACAACAACAACAACTACCCAGTATAGTCCCACAAAGTGGGGTCTGGGGAGGGTAATATGTGAACGGGCCTTGCCCTACCTGAAAGGGCAGAGAGGCTGTTTCCAATCGACCCTCGGCTCAGTGAAGGAAAGGAAAAATAAAAACAAAAGAGCATTAGTAACTCCAGCAGAAATAGCGTAAATAATTATCTAAACATAAGAATCATAAATAAAATAGCATGCAATAATATCAGACAGTAACTACCACAAATAACTACCATAAGGAAGACACAATCCAATACACAAATCATCTATGGATAGCCCTGCCAAGCCTCACCCAACCCCGGGTGAGGAGTACGAAAAACTCTAGGAGCCCCTATCTTACAACCCTGATACTAGACCTCCAGACTTTCCTATCAAGGGCCATGTCCTCGGAAACCCGCATTCTAGCCATGTCATGCCTAATCACCTCTCCCCAATACCTCTTAAGCCTCCCTCTGCCTCGCCGTACGCCAACCATCGTCAGCCGCTCACAACTCCTCACCGGGGCATCAGGACTTCTCCTCCGCACATGCCCGAACAACCTCAGCCTCGCTTCTCGCATCTTCTCGTCCACCGGGGTCACCCCCACCTTCTCTCGAATAACTTCATTCTTAATCTTATCTAACCTGGTGAGCCAGCAGATCCACCTGAGCATCCTCATCTCCGCAATCTTCATTCTCTGAACATGAGAGTTCTTCACTGGCCAGCACTCCGCCCAATACAACATGGCAGGTCTAACCACAGCTATATAAAATTTCCCCTTGAGTTTCTGTGGAACTTTCTTGTCACACAGGATTCCTGATGCAAAATGGAGTAGATATTGTTCTTATTGAAGATAGTTTGAGCCTAAAGAAAGACCAGATAATAACACTTCTGAAAGGGCAAAAGAAAATTACTGTTGAAGATACAATTAAGCATATAAAAGTGTGCTCTCTCTAATAGGCTCAAGATTTTAGATGAAATAGTGACACTTCAACATGGTATCCGAACTTGCAGATGTCTTAAGGTAAATTCACATACTAATGGACTGAACAGAAAAGGTAAATATTTCATTTGAAACAAAGGAAATAATTTCAAATGCTTTTCTGGTAGATTACTACGAAATACTAAAGTAGGTAATAGTCTAATATAAATCAGTTTGAAAATTTCATGACCAGTCCGCAATTTCAAAAATTTCCAGGCTCTAGTGCGAGTGTCTATATCAAACATGTTGATACACTTAGGTAGTCAGTAAATATGCCTAGTCCAATTTACATTCCTCCTCTGTAACTAGTGTTTTTTTTTCACACATCATAATTATTTACGTTATCTCCTCTGTAACTAGTGTTAGTATGGTAGTTACTGCTTGTTACTATTGCATGCGATTGTATTTATGTTTCTTATGTTTACATAATTATTTACGTTATCTCTGCGGGATTACTTATGCTTTATTATTTCGTTTTGTCTTGCTTTGGTTTCTAATTTTGTCTTTGTTTTAATGCAGCTTTTCATTTTATCCTATGCGCCGAGGGTCGATTGGAAACAGCCTCTCTGCCCCTTCGGGTAGGGGTAAGGCTCGTCTACATATTACCCTCCCCAGACCCCACCTGGTGGGAATATACTGGGTAGTTGTTGTTGTTTATAATCAAGGTTCCTTTACTTATACAGTTAGAATTTGGAATTTAAAAGCAACATCTATGCTCAACGAAAAAGAAAATGGAGTAGATATTGTTCTTATTGAAGATAGTTTGAGCCTAAAGAAAGACCAGATAATAACAGTTCTGAAAGGGCAAATGAAAATTAATGAGAAGCACCGTGATCTATCTAATAGTAAGGCAGTCAACAAGAAGGAAAAAGAAAACTTTCTAGCTGGATTAGTTTTGTTGAGTTGTCCCACATCGGAGGGATTTGAGGTCCTTGGTCTCCTTATATGGCTTGGGCAATCCTCACCTCATAAGCTAGCTTTTGGGGTTGAGTTAGGCCCAAGGTCCATTCTTTTCATGGTATCAGAGCTAGGCCCATCCCAATTATTGTTACCGATGTTGGGCCCCATTTATGTTGTCCACGCTCCAGAGATCTGGACGTGAGGGGGGTGTTGGGTTGTCCCACATCGGAGGGATTTGAGGTCCTTGGTCTCCTTATATGGCTTGGGCAATCCTCACCTCATAAGCTAGCTTTTGGGGTTGAGTTAGGCACAATTATCTTATTCGAATACTCAAAATGCTCTCTTTTAAATCTTTGAGATTTTTAAGATAGCTTTCACATTGGGAAAAAGAGCTTTTTTTCTGACTTGTGTGACACTTTTAACGCCCTGGTTTCTGTAATTTTATGGTGCTCTCACTTTTTTATACATACATATACATGGACAATTTCGGTGAAAAGGAAAGAATAATTGAAATACTTTGCGACTGATCTCTCATGGAACACTGGATTTGATGCAATATGAAGAGCAGCTTGATTATCACACGCAAGTCCCATCTGACTAATCTCACCAAATTTCAACTCCTTGAGCAACTGTTTGATCCAAATTAACTCACATGTTACCATAGCCATCGCTGGACTTTTTATGGTAGTTACTGTCTGATATTATTGTATGCTATTTTATTTATGGTTCATATGTTTAGATAATTATTTTTGCTATTTCTGCTGGACTTACTAATGCTCTTTTGTTTTTGTTTTATTTTTGTTTTTCCTCTCCTTCACTGAGCCGAGGGTCGACTGGAAACAGCCTCTATACCTTTCGGGTAGGGGTAAGGCTCGTCTACATATTACCCTCCCCAGACCCCACTTTGTGGGACATTACTGGGCAGTTGTTGTTGTTGTACTTTGCGACTGATCTCGTCATGATTCAATATTCAGTTTTTCTATCACAAAAATTATGTAAGTTAACATTTTTTGGCTCCTGAATTTCCGCATTACTGTCAATGCATGTCTAGTTTCAGCTCTCAAGCAGCTATGCTGCTAGTTAAAGCTCATTTTTAAGAATAAACCTGGGGAGCTTGATACTACTCAGTGTTAAAAATAGCGTGAAGCGAGGAAAAACAACCACCCCCATTTCACGAAAAGCGATAAGCGAAGCGTCCGCTTTTTTGAAGTGAAGTGGAATTTAAAAAAAAAAATTAAAATAAATGCAACATAGACAACACATGTAATTTTAATCAAATTTTCAATACTTGAATTAAAAAACTAAAGAGTAGCATCAATTAAAGCACAAAATAAGCATCCTATTCTTCTACAAGATTGTCAAATGTAGCATCAATTAAAGCACGAAATGAGTATCCTATTCTTCTACAAGATTGTCAAATTCTTGTATTCCACTATCATTATTATATTGCTCGTCATCTTTTTCATCTTCATCTTCTTCATCACCTAGGCATAAAATAGCTGCCTGTTTTCCCTTCCTCTGTGAACTTGAAGTTGAGGTACTCCCCCTCAAACCACAAATCCTCTCCCCAATTCCACGCGCCTCCGCAACATCACCCCAAGTGATATCAGAAGTATCATCAAATACTTCTTCGTCTGCATGATCTTCCGGGACTCGAGTTAGCCATTCTTTAGCATCATCGATGTTGTCCAAACTAATTGGATCAATTGCATTGCGAGCATTGTAACGACTCCTCAATGTTCTATTGTACTTAATGAAGACTAGATCATTGAGACACTTCAAGGTTAGTTTGTTCCTCATTTTGGTATGAATCTGCAAATAATAAGTAATTAGTAAGATTAGGACAATTGAGATATAATTTAATTATCTCAATATACTAAATCTTTCTTATTAGCTCTTACATGCTCAAACATGCTCCAATTCCTTTCGCACCCGGATGAGCTACATGTTAGACTTGGAACCTTGATGGCAAACTTTTGTAAATCTGGAGTGGAATGACCATATTGACTCAACCATTAAACTGTAGAAGTAGAACAAATTTTCAAAACATAATATTAATAAAGAAATAATTTATTAACTATAAAACAATATATAAACACTCGCTGACCTGGTGATTTCGTTGTTCTTTGTTTAATGGCCATGTTTTCTCCAAAAAGTTGTTCAACGTTCCTATAAATACTAAATTGTTCAGTGATTTTATCTTGCACGAATTATTCAGGTATCAGCTTCTCAATGCATTCATAGTACTCATTCCACAAAGGTTCATCTCCTAGAATCCTCTCTTAATTGGCATAAAACAATTCTGGGTTCAAAACAAGTCCTGCTGCATGCAAAGGGCTATGAAGCTTACTATCCCACCTTTTATCTATTATCTCAAAGACTCTTTTGTATTTTCTTTGATCACTAAAAGAGTCTTGAATAGCCTCCTTTGCCTTATCAATTGCTTCGTACAAGTAGCCCATTGGCGGCCTTTGCTCCCATCCACCAAATGAAGCACTTTAACTAAAGGACCACCAATCTTCAATGCATGAACCACATTGTTCCAGAATGAAGGAGAAAGTACAATATTTGTAGATTCTCTCCCTCGAGCTTCCCTTCCATAGGCACTGCTAGTGTACTTATCTAAAACAACCAACTTTTTCAAATTGCTTTTTTGCTCATACATCCTAGCCAAAGTCAAGAAAGCAGTAGCAAATCTTGTCTTTGCAGGTTTCACCAAGCTTCTTTTTTAATGAATCTCTTCATCTTGTTCAATAATAAATGCCTTGGAACAATATAGGAATGTACTCTAATTACCTGATTAAAGACAATGCTGAAGGGTCTTTCCTTGAAAATATCACCAATGATCAAATTAATAGAATGTGCTGCACACACACTCCAATAGGTATGCAGGTACCCAATAGACATCGAATCACCAGCTTTAACATTTTCACTGGCATTGTCCGTGACAACTTAAACAACATTTTCTGCTCCAATAGAGTCTATTGTACTCTTGAACAAGGAGTACATTTTGGTTGAATCAGTCGAAGAGTTGCATCAAAGGATTCAAGAAACAGGCTTCCCTTAGGAGAATTCACCAAGATATTGATATGATCATTTTTCCGTTTCTCGCTGTCCATTTATCCATCATAATGGAACAACCAAACGTGTTCCATTCTACTTTGTGTTCCTCCACGATTTTGTTCACCTATGACACCTCTTTGTAGATATGGCCCACTAACTTCATAATAAGTTGGAGGCTTCATTCCTGGGTCATATTGGCCACCGCCTCAATAAAATTAGCAAAAGTGTCAGTATAATTAACACAATTAAAAGGAAGACCTGCATCATACATCCACCGGGCAAAAAAGGTAACTGCACGATCCCTCAAAATTGCTTTTGCATCAACTTGAGGATTACCACTTTTTCCTCCCTTATCCAGATTTTTGCGAGAAGTAACAATCCATAGGACCTTTGGTCTTGCCAGTAGATCCACAACTAGAAGACATTTGTGGAAGCATCATTCCCCGCTTTTGTGGTTTTGGTGGAAGCGAAAAAGCATTTGGATCACCACCGATTAGATGCGCTTTTTGACGATAGATTCCTTCATTTGTAATCTTATCACAAAAAAAGACATCTAATGGCCATCTTGTTGGTCTCGTTAACTCTTTCAAAGTAAGCCCAAGCCGGGTCTTTCCTATCCTCTTTTGACGCCATTAAAATTACAACTATATAACACATAAGAAAGACAATAAGAACTAAGAATAAAAATATATAATTGGGTAGAATCTGGGCAGAAATGGGACAGAATTTTTCTGAAAAAATTTCGCCAGCATTTCGGCGCTTTTTGGACGTTTAGAAAGAAAAAGAAGAAGAAGAATGAAAATAAAAAAAGAAGAATGAAAATAAAAACATACATGTTGAAATTTGAAAGCTGTTGTTGACTTATTATAATGTTGAAGAAGAGGAATAAAAACCCTAGTTTGCTTGAACAAATCGTTCCTTCATGTGAGGAAGAAATCACTGGTTTTTTTAGGAAGAAAAGACTGGTTTATAACCCTATGTTGCTGCTGAAGAATGACTAATGCAGAAGACTCGCTCGATTTGAGTCTTTTAATTGAAAAAGACTCGTTTGGGCTTCTATTTCCAGAAGCGTTCGCTTCTTCCGCTTCCTACCGCTTCATCGCTTCTCGCTTTTTTGGCAGAAGTGGTCGCTTTTCTCTACCTGGGTTGCTTTTATCACTGTAGCGCCCAACCCGTCGCTCCGGTTCGCTTCTCACTTAAAGCAATGAAGCGAGCGCTTTTTGTTAACACTGGTACCACTTTGTGTTGATGCGGCCTCTTGAAAACCTTTAGATATGGACTTTAAGTATACATATGTTGAGGCTATCTCAAGTATTATATCTCAATCTCACATTACAACTTTTTGAGGCTATCTCAGGCTTGCATATCAATATGTTGAAAAGCAAGGTATATCCCGTCAACAATGTCCCCAACCTTGATGAATTAGCCAGAATCCTATCTTGTGACATAGCTGCACTACTAATTACATATTTGGGACTCCCACTTGGTGCTAAATTTAAGTCAACTGAAGTTTGGAGTGGTGTGATTGAGAAGTTTAAACAAGGTTAGCCTCTTGGCAGAGACAATATCTTTCTATTGGGGGGGGGGGGGGTGGGAGATTGACACTCATTAATAGTATATTGGATAGTATTCCTACTTATCTCATGTCTCTGATTCCAATTCCTAACAAGGTAGTCAAGCAGTTGGATAAAATCAGAAGAACCTTTCTCTTGGAAGGAGGCAGCAAGGGTCACAAACTTCACTTAGTCAAATAGTCAAAAGTTACCATGCCAAAGCAACTTGGTGGACTAGGTATCAGGGACCTCAACATATATAACAAGTGCATGTTTATGAAGTGGCTATAGAGATATTGTCAAGAAGGGAATACGCTATGGAAACAGGTGGTAACTACAATCCATGAATCTTAAAGCCACTGGTGCACCAATCTGTCAAGAAGACCATATGGAGTAGGGCTTTGGAAATTTATCAGGAAACTTTGGAATGAATTCTCTACAAATACCTCTTTCAAGTTAGGAAATGACATCAACATCAGATTTTGGAAGGATAGATGGTTACAAGGGACTGTCCTAATGAATGAATTCTCAGACCTCTACCAGATAGCTAATGGTCAAGATTCCTTTATCTCTTAGAATTGGCAAGACAATTGCTAGTGTGAGAATGCACGAGAGAAAATATTATTATTGATTAACAATGATATAATGAGTCATATATATATATGTAAATAACATGTCCTACTCCTAATACATATGGGATTAGGGTTATTTACTCCTATTCCTATTTACATAACTATTCTAACACCCCCCCTCAAGCTGGTGCATATAAATCATATGTACCAAGCTTGTTACATATGTAGTTAATCCGAGGACCAGTGAGGGACTTGGTAGAAATATTTGCAAGCTGATCATTCGACTTCAGAAACTTTGTAGCAATATCTTCCGAGAGTATCTTTTCTCTGATAAAGTGACAGTCAATCTCAATGTGTTTAGTTCTCTCATGGAACATTAGATTTGACGCAATATGAAGAGCAGCTTGATTATTACACACAAGCCCCATCCGGCTAATCTCACCAAATTTCAATTTCTTGAGCAACTATTTGATCCAAATTAGCTCACATGTCGCCATAGCCATCGCTCGGTATTCTGCTTTTGTACTAGACCGAGCAACCACATTTTGTTTCTTGCTTTTCCAGTATACCAAATTTCCTCCTACTAAGACACAACATCCAGACGTAGAACGTCTATCAGAAGGTGATCCTGCCCCATCATCATTTGAGTATCCAACAATCTGCTCATGGCCTCGATCCTCAAACAATAAACTTTTGCTGGAGCTGATTTTATATACCGAAGAATGCGAACAATTGCATCCCAATGACTATCACACGGAGAATTCATAAATTGACTCACAACACTCACAGAAAAGGAAATGAAAGGTATTATCACTGTAAGGTAATTTAATTTACCAACCAACCGTCTATATCTTGCAGGGTTGCTAAGAGGCTCCCCCTGTCTTGGCACAAGTTTTGAATTCGGATCCATCGGAGTGTCAGCTGGACTACAACCTGTCATTCCTGTCTTCTTAAGAATATGTAAGGTATACTTTCGTTGTGAGATCACAATACCTGAGCTAGACTGAGCGACCTCAATACCCAGAAAATACTTTAGTTTGCCCAGATCCTTAGTCTGAAAGTGTTGAAAGAGATGTTGCTTCAATTCAGTAATACCATCCTGGTCATTGTCGGTAATAACGATGTCATCAACATAGACCACCAGATAAATACAGAGACTCGAAGCAGAATGCCGATAGAATACAGAGTGATTAGCTTCACTTCGAATCATGTCAAATTCCTGGATAACTGTGCTGAACTTACCAAACCAGGCTCGAAGAGACTGCTTTAGACCATAAAGTGACTGGCGCAAACGACATACAAAGCCACGAGACTTCCCCTGAGCAACAAGCCCAGGTGGTTGCTCCATATAAACTTTATCCTTAAGATCACCATATAAGAAGCTTTCTTAATGTTCCGCTGAGGACGAGCCAATGGCGAACAACAACCATGGATAGAAAAAGGCGGACTGATGCTATCTTAGCCATGGGAGATAAGGTATCACTGTAATCGAGCCCAAAGATCTGAGTATATCCCTTGGCAACAAGATGAGTCTTAAGACGATCAACCTTATCATCCGGACCAACCTTGACTGCATATACCCAATCATAGCAGACGAGCTCCTAAGTACCACTCGTATGTAAAGCAAACATTTCGTCAATCATAGTCTGTCGCCATCCTGGATGAGACAATGCTTCACCTGTAGACTTAGGGACGGAAAGAGATGACAAAGAAGATAGAACAACATAATAGGGTGATGACAAACGATGATAACTCAAACCGACATAATGAGGATTAGGATTAAGGGTGGTCCGTATACCTTTCCGAAGGGCAATCAGTGTACTAGAAAGAGACAAGTCCGCAGTAGGAGCAGGGTCAGATGTAGGACATGAATCAGCTGGGCCTGATGCTGGGTACGGACGACGATGATATGTCAAGAGTGGTGTTCCTGTGGCAGGGAGTCTAGGAGGAGCCAAACTAGACTCCCCAACTGTTGGAATGGGTAAGACTTCTGTAGCGGAAGGTGAAAGAGGAGCTATAGTAGACTCAATTAAGACTTCTGTGGCGGAAGGTGAAGGAGGAGCTATAGTAGACTCCTTAAAGGTCGGTATAGGTAAGACCTCAGATATATCAAGGTGGTCAGAATGGTCAGAAGAGGTAAAGAAAGGTTTAGACTAAACAAATGTGACGTCGGAGGACATAAAGTACCTACGAAGATCAGGTGAGTAACAACGATATCCCTTCTGAACACGAGAATAACCAAGGAAGACACACTTGAGAGCACGAGGAGCTAACTTATCTTTTCCAGGGGCTAAGTTATGAACGAAACAAGTGCTCCCAAAAACATGAGGGGGAACAGAGTATAAGGGTGGTTGGGGAGACAATACTGCGTACGGTATCTGATTCGGATGGGAGAGGAAGGCATCTGATTAACTAAATAACAAGCTGTGAGAACTGCATCGCCCCAAAATCGCAACGGAACATGAGATTTAATGAGAAGTGTGTGAGCAGTCTCAATGATGTGCCTATTTTTTCTCTCTGCAATCTCATTTTGCTGAGGGGTATAAGGACAAGAGATCTGATGAAGAATTCATTGACAAGTCATAAACTGCTGAAATCGAGAGGATAAATATTCTAAGGCATTATCACTGCAAAAATTGCGAATAACAACAACAACAACAACTACCCAGTATAATCCCACTTAGTAGGGTCTGGGGAGGGTAGTGTGTACGCAGACCTTACCCCTACCCTTGGGTAGAGAGGCTGTTTCCAAATAGACCCCCGGCATCCTTCCCTCCAAGAACTTCTCACCTTGCTCTTGGGAGACTCGAACTCACAACCTCTCGGTTGGAAGTGGGGGTTGCTTACCAAATTGCGAATAGAAATACCAAATTGATTTTTAATTTCAGCACAAAAATTCTGGAATATAGAAAATAACTAGAACAATCTTTCATTACGAAAAACCAAGTACATCTTGAATGATCATCAATGAAACTAACAAAATAACGAAATCCCAAGGTTGAACTGACTCTACTAGGACCTCATATATCAGAATAAACTAAAGAAAAAACACTCTGCATGACTCTTAGTACTACGAGGAAAGGAGGCTTGGGTATGTTTCCCGAGCTGACATGACTCACACTCTAATGTTGATAAACTAGACAAACTAGGCATCAACTTATGAAGCTTGGATAAGCTTGGATGTTTTAAACGTTTGTGAATTAGGTCCGTTGGATCTGTAACTAGACATGCTTTGGAGGAATTGAGTGAGTTAACATAGTAAAGGCCTTCTGATTCAAGTCCTGTTCCAATCGTCTGCCCCGTACTGCGGTCCTGCATAATAAAGGAATCATCAATAAAATATATACCACAATGGAGGGCACGAGTCAAACGACTAACAGATGCAAGATTAAACGGACAGCCAGGGACATAGAGAAAGAAATCTAGAGTGACGGAGGTAGGGGATTTGCTTGTCCAACACCTTTTGCTTTGGTTTGAGACTCATTGGCTAACGTAACAGTGGGAAGAGAATGTGAATACGCTATATTTGACAAAAATGATTTATTACTAGAGATATGATCAGAAGCGACTGAGTCCACATCCCATTGTCCAAGAGTACTAGACTGGGAAACACAAGCAAAAGAATTACCAGCAATAGAAGTATCAGTCTGAGCAACATAGGCTACTTGTGGAGATGTCTGCTTACGTGCTCGATACTGAAGGAACTCATTATACTCCCCTTCAGATAAAGAAAATCCCCCGTTTACCTGTAGTCTCAGTCTGAGCAACATTAGCATTTTTGGGTGGGCGGCAATGTAAAGAAAAGCACACGTCACGAGTGTGTCCAAGTTTATGACAATAAGAGCACTTGGGTCCAAAACGACTCCCTTCTCGTCTATTCTCCATAGTATGAGATGCCCGATTGTCCCCTGATTAGGATACGAGGACAGATGAGCCAAGTGTCTGTGATGAACTCACTGGGTGACTTGGTGCTGCAGCTAGGCGAAGTAATCGAGAGAATAATTTATCAACTGTAGGGACAGTCGGACTACCAAAATCTGGTCACGTACTGAATCAAGGTCATTAGGGAGTCCAGCGAGTGTAAGAACTAGAAACATCTTCTGTCGTTGCTCTTGTTGCTTTTCAATACTAGTAGAAACTAGCATCTTGTTGCTTTTCAATACTAGTAGAAACTAGCATCAACATTTCAAATTCTTCCATGACTGCATGTACTTGTCCCAAGAAAGTAGACATATCCGATTCCTGTTTGTTCAAGCTTGTCATTCGCGATATTACATCATAGAAACAAGATATGTCATTAGTGTATAAATTATGAGCCTTTTCCACAAATAGATAACATGTCTGGAATGGATGGAACAAGGGCATCAACTTGGAATCAATAGATCGCCATAGGATACTACATAACTGAGCATCGACCTTCACCCACAGTGTTTTAGTTTTTTTCATCACCTTCGCTAGCCTTTTTTGTTAAATGATCTTGAACTCCTTGACTTTTACACGACAACTCGACAGACGAAGCCCAAGCTAAGTAGTTTGAACCTCCCATTAGAAGTTCTGAGGTAATCATAACACCGGAATTGCCAGAACCCAGTTTTTTAGACCCGAAAGCATAGACTCCCAAAGACTTGATTGGATTATAACCAAATAACAAAAGGAATCAACTGACACTTCGCTGAAATAGATGGAGGAAACATTGTGTTTGTCGGAAAAGTACTGTAGCTACTTGAAAAAATCAGTGTAGTCGTCGGAATAAACTCAAAGTGGTCAGAATCAAACAAAAACAAGATGGGTAGGGTCAGAATTAGTAGGCGACCCATCTGTTTTGAAGAAGCTTTTTCAAAATCTGACCGGAAACACTATAGCTCTATGAAAAATTCGAAAGTTGTCGGAATTTGTTAGGGATAGCACTGGTCGACTCGGAATTGGGGTGCGAGTGACCTTTCCTGAAGGAAGTTCGTCAGAAAATGGCTGGAAGGGGTCTCACGCGCCAAGCGCGTGCACAGATCTCGCCGGAAAATTTTTACTCTTCCCGGCGCTTGAGGGCGCATGGCAATGAGTTTTCCGGCGAGTTTTGTTGGGATTTGGCCGTGGGGCTACGATGGACCTTATGGTGGTGTTGGTTTATTCACAACACTAATAAATAATACTTTGATGTAAACAGTCACTTACGTCATCGGAAAATTGCACGGTGACGACTGATTTCTTCCCGGATGTCGTTGGGAATAACGCACAACGATAATTATTTCACCAATGCTCTGATACCATGTGAGAATGTACGGGAGAAAATATTACTATTGATTAACAATGATACAATGAGTCATATATATATACATATGGGATTATGGTCATTTACTCCTATTCCTATTTACATTATTATTCTAACAACTGGCAAATCCAATTCAGAAGGGACTTCCAAGACTGGAAAGTTCGATAGTTATTGAGTCTCCTTACTAAATTAGAGGGATACCTAGTCAACCACAACATTGCTGACAATATTAAGTGGATGGATGGCCTCTACTTAGTAAAAGCAGGGTACTCTCATTTAGGCTCAACTAGTGAAATCATTGGTAGATGGCCTTGGAAGTACATTTGGAAGACAAGTCTTCCCCTAAAGATCATTTGCTTCAGCTAGATAGCCCTTAATGAATCTTGTTTAACACAGGAAAACCTTAACAGAAGAGTTATGCCGATTGTTAATAGATGTTTTATGTGCCGGCAACATTCAGAGTCCAACAGACACCTTTTGCTACATTGCTCAGTAGCCTTAGACATGTGGTGTGCATGTTTCTTTCTATCTTTGGTCTCAGTTGGGTCATGCCCACAAAGCATCAGAGAAGTAAGTCTGGCAGATGATCCCTGCTTGTATATTTTGGTTTATCTGGACAGAAAGGAATCGCAGTTGTTTTGATGGGATATCAACTCCAACACACTTAAAGCTAGATGTCTCCTTTGGTTATTTAGTTGGCAGTATTTAGCCCCTGAAGATTGCCATATTAACTTTTTAGATTTTGTCAGCTCTTTTGCTTTAACCTAGTATTTCTTTTTTTGTATCAAAGCTGACTTTTTCCCCCTCTTGTACTTCTTGCATCTTCTTGATGCCTTTTTCTATAAAACTCATTACTTCATAAAAAAAAAAGTTGCTCGCTATACATAATTTTTTGGTAGGTCAAACCTCTTCTTGACCATCTTCATCTGGTTAGATCAAGTGTTGATGACTTTTAATGATCGTAAATTATCAAGAAAATAACTGTGTTGTTAATCCAGTTGTCTAACTCGTATGTTTCTGTTAATGTCTTCATTGATTCTTAAGTGCTAATAAAGTTGACGAAAAACGAGGCTGCAAAATTAACTGCTTGAACAAAAGCAACAATTGTTATGCAAGAGACTGCTTATTCAAGTCAAAGGTCTCAAATTTTCTTGAAATTTACATGGATGTATATGATAGTACGCCTCAATCCCAAACTAGTCATATAAATCCTCTATATCCATTATGTTTACGGACCAGCTATATTATAGCTATATTTATGTTGCTCTCGACCTACTGCAACTCTCCGGCTTTAATTGGGGTTAGACCGGCTATGCCATGCTCACAAAGATATTTTCAAAGATTTAGAAACAACAACAAAGACAACACTCCATGTCGCTCCATTTTAAGCTCATCTCAAACCAATATAATACAAAATAAATTAAAAATAAAGAACATTAGAAGTTCTCTATGTTTTCTACTGGAATATAAATCTCCGTCAAGGTTAAAAGACCTGTTGAAAGTGAAGACTTAAAGTAAGCATGCTAACATGACTAAAACATATTTCTAACTAGTTGTTATCACCTATGTAGATTTTTTTCTTGATTCATGCTATCTTTTGCTAAGTCTACATGGATTCCAAGATATTGTAGGGCTTTCTAGACAATTTATTTCTATGTGATTGTAGGTTTACCTTGTTTCTTTTAACATCTTCACACACCTGCAAATCGTTGCATTGTAGGTCGATATGCGGCATGGACAAACCATCTCAATCGACCTTCTCTTATTTCATCCTTGATGTGTGCTACTTGCATCTTTTACCGAATATGATCATTTTAATCTTGTCTAATCTTATAGAACTGTACATCTATTTTTGCATCCGCGTCTCTGCGACACTCATCTTGCTGATATGTTGGATTTTAATGGCCCAACATTCACTCTCATATAACATTTACCGATCTTATCACTGTTTCATTGAAGTCACCTTTTACTTTGGTAGGTATTGTCCTATCACATAACATTCCGATAACACTTCTCCATTTGAACCCTCCTATCTTAATTGTTTGCATTTATGCACAACAAGCCCATCTTGTCTCATGTCAACTTCACTCTTCTTATACTCTTCTTATGCTGACTAAATTTACATTCAATATATTCCATTTTACTTCGTCTCATCGTAAAAACCGTTGTTTTCTAGAGTGCTTCTCCACAGTTCAACCTTTTGGTTGACACTCGCTTGTTTAGCTAATTACAAGGGATGGATGATTTAATTATCTTTCTGCTCAATTATTGTGCTGGTTTCTAGTTTCCTGCTTCTCCATGTTGCTAAAAGTAGAGACTTATGGTGAATTTTCCCGGATATAAGCATCTGGAGTCCTATGCCAAAATTTACAATATCTGTTTCTTATTTGAATTTATTTCGAAAGGAATTTACTATTATTTTGAGGATCCAACTCATACTAGTTACTATTGTCTTTCTTGATCAAATTTTATGTTTTCCCCTTTTTTCAGCATCTTATGCCACCCTATGGTACTCCACCACATCCTTATGTTGCAATGTATCCCCATGGTGGAATATATGCTCATCCATCTATTCCTCCGGTATCTTCTTGTTCCATGATATTTCTCAGCTTGCTACCAGTAGCTCGTGTTTTATTTTGCTAACAGACAATTTTTTTCATTTTATTCAGGGATCTTACCCCTTCAGCCCCTTTGCGATGCCTTCTCCAAATGGCGTTGCTGAGGCTGCAGTAAGTACCAAAGCTAGATATGTTTAGTGATTCTGTTAGATGATACTAATGGTTCAAATTTCTAATTTCCTTGGTGCTTCTGGTTTTTGAACTTTTGTAGGTGAACACCTCTGGCAATGCTGAAGTAGATGGTAAATCATCCGAGGGAAAGGAGAAACTGCCTATTAAAAGATCTAAAGGAAGCTTGGGTAGTTTGAATATGATTACAGGGAAGAATAATGAGCCTGGTAAAACGTCTGGAGCATCTGCAAACGGAGCCTATTCTAAAAGGTACGCGATATCTTAACTGAATAAATTGTTTGAAAGGAGGAAGTCGTGGAAAATGAAGACAGAGAGTAATGTTACCACTTGGAGATGGGTATTTACACTAGTCTCCTAATCCTTTAGCTTTTCTGTCCTCTTCATTGCCCTCGAACTTTGCTGATATGTGACAGTTGAAATTATATATAAAGGCAGACAATCATTTGCTATTTCAATTGGTCTAAAATTGCTTGGGCAGTTCCATGCAAATCGCCTTGATTATTACTTTCTGCTAAACATAAGCAGCTTGACTGAGATGGTTAGTAGATGAACAATGTAATCAGCTTAAATTAGTAGTTGGTCTTGTGGGTTTTGTCATGTATGCATGCTCTGTTATAGTGGTTTGAGATTATCTAATGAGTGTAGTTTGTGCTCCATTATCTGCTTTATATAATGATAGCCTAGATGCCTTAGATCAATTGGGATAAGTTGCTGTCAAAAATCACCAGTTGAGGCTTTAGAGTATGTCTTACTGGGTCTGCATTCAGAGTGCAATCTTTTTTCCTTTTTTCTTCAGTCAAATTTTTCTTGGTTAAATATTCTCCTGTCGTATCCTTAACTGGGCTGGGAACTTGTTGTCCAAAAAATGTATAAAATGCGATATACTCTTTTTAGGTTTCTATGAGGACTTCATAGATTTTTCTTGGAGATTCTGGTTCAATGGGATCTGTTTGTTGCCCAAGAAAATATTTGCTATTGACATGAAAGGCTCGTCTGCTTAATCTGCATTTGGTTGTTAAGCTTAAAATTGCATCCCTGTCAGTTATTAAGAAGTTTGACCTTTGCCAATTTGGGCTTGCAGTGCCGAGAGTGGAAGTGATGGCTCAAGCGAAGGGAGTGATGCAAATTCTCAAAATGTGGGTATTATATGGTGGATAATTGATTTGTCTCATATCTAATCCTTGGCAGTTTTTATGTGGATTATGTTTTCTTAATTCTTGTTTACACAAACTATTAGATAAGTTTTCCATCATAATGCATTAGGATTTCGCAGATAGGTTTCTGGTCCGTCCATTACCATTGCTCAGTATATGCGGGAACAGTGTAGTCGTATTTAGTAGTTGGTGCCATCTTTGAGTATTTTTCTTGAATGTGTACAGGAGTCACCAATGAAGTCAGCAGGCAGGCAAGATTCAGGTCTGGTTGTATGCATTTGCTTTAAACATTTTGTCATGAGTTTTGCAATGCATTTATTTGATGGAAAAGTATGATGTTTCTGCTACAGCTGAAGCATCTCAAAATGACAATTCTGCTCATAGTTCTCAGAATGGAGGAACTAGTGCTCCTCATTCATTGATGAACCAAACTATGCCCATAATGCCAATGTCAGCTGCTGGAGGTATTCCTGGTCCCACAACCAACTTGAATATTGGTATGGACTACTGGAGTGCTGCCACTTCACCGAGTATGCCCACAATTCACGGAAAGGTACCATCTGCTTCAGTTGCTGGCGGAATGGTTACTGCTGGCTCAAGGGATATTGTCCAATCACAAATGTGGATTCAGGTAGCTTCTTCTGTCTTATTAATTTTTTCTCTTTTGCAGCTTTAACTTAACATGTGGCAGATCTATTCTGTGTGTTCCATTATATAAACAAGGCTGTGGTGATAGATATAAATATTGCAGATAGTAGCGTACTTTTATATGTGCATACTGAACACCCAATTTAAGAGCATGTATTTTAGTTACATGGGAGCTGTATGAATTAGTGTTCACTATAGCCGTCATAGGATTACTGGTAGAGCTCTTTTAATTTGTTCTCACACATATAGACTTTACTAATGCTACAGATATTTGCCTGGGTATTGCAGCCTTGCTGGGTACTCAGCATTGAACACCATAATCTCCATGCTCTTCAGATGTCCTCTTCTACTTTTTCTAACTGCGGACACGTCACCCTTTATTTTCCTTTGCTCTATTTGTAACTTAGTCATTAGTAACCTAGAACATTTACTTCCCTTGAATATAGGATGAAAGGGAGCTTAAGAGGCAGAGAAGAAAGCAGTCCAACAGGGAATCTGCGCGTAGGTCTAGGTTACGCAAGCAGGTACTGATATTTCTTTTCTTGTTTCTTTGCCAATTTGGATTGACCTCTGACTCCTCTTTCCCTTTGGGAGCCAGGCAGAGTGTGATGAACTAGCACAGCGTGCTGAAGCTCTAAAGGAAGAAAATACCTCTCTTAGAGCAGAACTGAGTCGTCTGAGGAGTGAGCATGACCAACTTGCTGCTCAGAATGCTTCTCTAAAGGTATTGTCTATTTTCCCTTCTTCAGTTTCTACTTTTATCAAAAGAAGAGAAAATGAAGGATTCAGTAGTTGCCAACAAATAACTAATAGCAAAAAGAAAAAACTTGAGGGCGGAAGGTCAAAGCATTAATGTTCTTGGCCGCAGAATCAACCTACCAAAAATTTACCTGATGTGGACTGTGACATGGTTTAAAGTGTTAATGTAAATACTCGCCATACTTTATTTGTCACCTTTTAATTGCAGAAGGGAATTGAAATTGCTATTTCTCCTTTTCCTGCCTTGCTTTTAGAAAATTCATGAGTCACTGGATTTGTCTTTGCAGGAGAGACTTGGTGAAGTTCCAGGGCAGGAAGATCCGAGGCCTAGTAGATATGACATACATCTAGGCAAAGATACCCAGCATTCATCACAAACAGAGCCCACACAGGCTGGTCAATGAAGTTCTGGCTACATTATTGTGGATTGAATATTAGGGCTTAACCTAACAACATAGTAGTGGAAGTCTATAATTTGCATATCATGTATATTAAAATCTGTGAAGTCTGAGCTGTTTAGTGTCAGGATTTGTTGTCCAATATTGTCCGTTGTTTCTCAGTTGGGCCAATCTTTTATGGTCGAGGAACCTGGATAACATGTAGATTATGTGATCATTGGTGCAGGATAGTTCTGTGCCACATAGGTGTTTTTTCTATTTGCTCAAGTATTTATGTACTGAAATGGTTGAATGAGTTTGCTCGTCTTAGAAGAAATGCTATCATAAGCACTAATAAATATGCAATGTGACTATTATACACCGTTTGCAATTTTTTCTTTGCCTCCTTCCCTCAGAGAACCGCTATTGGTTAGCATTTCTTAGTTTCTCCCTTCTACTGTGAGGATATTTTGTTTTTAAAAACGTCAACACTACTTTTGCTGGGCAACTTGAACCTACTGATTGATCTAGACTTACTGGAACACTCTTGCATGGAAATGGTATCTTGTTGAAGGTTCCCTGTAGACCGACGCAAGTTTTTGACCAAATACATCCCGATCGTTTATGTTGAAATTACTGTTAAGGCAATCTAAATTCTTAAAAGCCATCTTTGGTCCAAAATTAATCTCCGTATTAGACATGGGGGTGGATCCATATTAGAGATCTATGATCTTTCTATCCGTAGATAAATCTATTGAAAGTCGATATTAATCTAATTTCAAGATCTGAACAAAGAGAACTCGGTCTGAACAAGAGAACTCAGCAAAGCCAGCTGAAGGAAAGCCATTTGGCCGAAGTTCCTTGGTCTGCGCAACTGTGATCGCAAAACCCTTGTATCAGACTTCAATTGCATTTTGCAATTGATGGCCTCAAAGTGCAATTTAAGATATGATAGGCAGTTATGGAACAAACTTAGAAATATTTAAAATAACAGTGAGGTAAAATGTTAATTTTGTAATTAAGGATCGGCGGGCTGTTCCATGGACTCTAATCACTGCTATAGAAAGGCCAATCATGTAACCATGTAAAATGGCTTCTATAAGTCATCAGCAAGCAGTAATGCATATTTAACATGTTTTAAGACAATGCCAAGACAAATCAAAGGCTTACTAAATATAGATAGGTGGCAACTACCATCTTTCCGAATTAAGAAGAGAAGGTGACGGGCTCTTGTCTATGAGCCACCATAACCATTCCAGCTTTATTGCCATTGGATAAGAGTTTTCCTTTTTGTTTCCTACAAACAGTTTTATGTTCAACCATATGAGATGGCTTTGCCATTCTCTCAAAGTGTAATAGCAGGCTTGGCATATCCCCTCCTACAAAGTGCATTATGCTTTAAAGTGGTGATAAAATCATGACTTGGAACTACAATAACTACATAGTCAATATGTTTTCACATGTGGGGTTTGAGGAGAGTAATGTATATATAGACCTTACCCCTACCTTGTGTAGGTAGAGAGGTTATTCCCAAGAGACTCTCGGCTCAGGCAAGTGCAGTCACAATAGTAAAGGAAATTGAAATATTAGAAATAGTAGAGAGTCATATGAAAAGAAATAGTAACAACAGCGAAATAGTAACTAATCGAATCAGAAAAAATGTTAGATAACACCGGAAATCTAACCAAAAAGACAAACAAGAGTAATACTATGGAATGGAAGGAAAGTACGCTATACTATTACAAACGTTCTACTCTAATCTTCGATCTCCACACCCTCCTATCAAGGCTCTTGTCCTCAGTCATCTGAAGATGCATCATGTCATGTATAATAACTAATGGGGTCCATCCCCTTTAATCAAGGAAGAAAATTTTCTTCCTTCTTCATGTCAAAAATGGATGCTAAGCAGCCCATATTTTTTATTTTTGGTCAGTTGAGGTGTGCTGCAAAATCAACGAAGGCTGCGTAACTTTTGCTTATAAAATGAGAGCTTCGGCTCTCATTTTGATACACCAACAGAAAGAGAGTAAAAGAGTAAGGTTTCACAGACATGGTATAAGAAAATAGTCTGTGAGGAAAATAGAGAGTGAGCGATATTGTAGTGAGGTGGAATATTAAAAGAGGGTTATTTCTTTTGAGTGTTGTAGTGGTCTTCGGAGTATATTACTCGGACCTACAAAGTATAAAAATTCCTTACTATAGGGATATCAGTTGCTCCTCTCAGTACCGTGGTTTTTTCCCTTATTCAGAAGGGTTTTTCACGTAAAAATCTTGGTGTCATTGTTACTCTTTTATTCTTGTTAATTACCGTATCTCGGTGCTACATTATTATTCCGCTTTTATTACCGGGAATATTATTTTGGTAGGGGGTTTATTCCCAACAACTGGTATCAGAGCACATGTTCTGCTCGTTCTCTAAAATACTATTCACTATCAGTAGTACTATACTCGGTGAAAAATAAAAATGTCCGGAGTAAAGTACGAGGTAGCTTAATTTAACGGAGATAACGGTTTTTCAACATGGCAAAGAAGGATGAGGGATCTGCTCATCCAACAATGATTACACAAGGTACTAGTTGCTGATGCCAAAAAGCCTGATACCATGAAAGCTGAGGATTGGGGTGACTTGGATGAAAGAGCTGCTAGTGCAATCAGGTTGCACTTATCGGATGATGTGGTAAATAACATCATTGATGAAGACACTACACATGGAATTTGGACAAGGTTGGAAAGCCTATACATGTCCAAAACGCTGACAAATAAATTGTACCTGAAGAAGAAGTTATACGCCCTACACATGGGTGAAGGTATGAATTTTTTGTTGCATTTAAATGTATTTAACGGACTAATCCCACAGCTTGCCAACTTCAGAGTAAAAATCGAGGAAGAAGATAAAGCCATTTTGCTATTGAACTCGTTGCCATCTTCGTACGATAATTTGGCAACAACCATCCTGCACGGTAAGACTACTAGTGAGTTGAAAGATATCACATCGGTTCTTTTACTTAATGAGAAGATGAGAAAGAAGCCTGAAAATCAAGGACAAGCTCTTATCACAGAAGGTAGAGGCAGGAGTTATCAAAGGAGTTCGAGCAACTATGGTAGATCCGGAGCTCGTGAAAAGTCAAAGAATCGATCCAAATCAAAAGCCAGAAATTGCTACAACTGTGATCAACCAGGTCACTTCAAAAGAGATTGCCCAAATCCAAGGAAGGGCAAAGGTGAAACTAGTGGCCAGAAGAATGACGACAACACAGCTGCCATGGTGCAAAACAATGACAATGTTGTCCTCTTTATAAATGATGAAGAAGAATGCATGCACCTGTCAGGTCCAGAGTCGGAATGAGTGGTTGACACAGCGGCATCTTACCATGTCACACCGGTAAGAGATCTTTTTTGTAGATATGTAGCAGGTGATTTCGGCACCGTGAGAATGGGTAATACAAGTTACTCAAAGATTGCGAGGATTGGTGACATTTGTATCAAGACAAATGTCGGATGCACATTGGTTCTAAAGAATGTGCGGCATGTACCTGATTTGCGGATGAACTTGATCTCGGGAATTGCTTTGGACCGAGATGGATACGAGAACTATTTTGCAAATCAAAAGTGGAGACTCACCAAGGGATCATTGGTGATTGCAAAGGGAGTTGCTCGTGGCACGTTGTACAGGACAAATGCAGAAATATGCCAAGATGAATTGAATACGGCACAAGATGAGATTTCTGCAGATTTGTGGCATAAACGAATGGGCCATATGAGCAAGAAGGGATTGCAGATTCTTGCCAAGAAATCACTCATTTCTTATGCCAAAGGTACAACGATAAAACCTTGTGACTGTTGTTTATTTGGTAAACAGCATAGGGTGTCATTTCAGACATCGTCTGAAAGAAAGTTGAATATACTTGATTTAGTATATTCTGATGTTTGCGGCCCAATGAAAATTGAATCAATGGGCGATAACAAATATTTTGTTACTTTTATTGATGATGCTTTACTAAAATTGTGGGTTTATATTTTGAAAACCAAAGATTAGGTGTTTCAAGTTTTCCAGAAGTTTCATGCTCTAGTAGAAAGGGAGACAGGTCAAAAGCTAAAACGTCTCCGAAGTGACAATGCAGGTGAGTACACTTTAATGGAATTTGAAGAGTACTGTTCAAGTCATGGGATCAGACATGAAAAGACAGTTCCTGGAACCCCACATCACAATGGTGTAGCAGAGAGGATGAACCGCACTATTGTGGAGAAGGTGAGAAGCATGCTCAGAATGACTAAACTACCTAAGTCATTCTGGGTTGAAGCAGTTCAAACAACATGTTACCTGATCAATAGGAGTCCATCAGTTCCATTGGCGTTTGACATCCCAGAAAGAGTTTGGACCAATAAGGAGGTGTCCTACTCACATCTAAAGGTGTTCGGTTGCAGAGCTTTTGCACATGTACCGAAAGAGCAGTGAACAAAGCTGGATGATAAATCTGTTTTATTGGATACGGAGATGAAGAGTTCGGGTACAGATTATGGGATCCTGTAAAGAAGAAGGTCATCAGAAGCAGAGATGTAGTCTTCAGAGAAAGTGAAGTTGGAACTGCTGCTGATATGTTAGAAAAGGCGAATAATGGTATAATTCCTAACCTTGTTACTATTCCTTCTATTTCTAACAATCCCACAATTGCAGAAAATACGACCGACGAGGTTGCCGAGCAGGGGGAGCAACTTGGTGAGGTTATTGAGCAGGGGGAGAAACTTGATGAAGGTGTCGAGGAAGTGGAGCACCCCACTCAGAAAGAAGAACAACCTCAACCTCTGAGGAGATCGGAGAGGCCAAGGGTAGAGTCATGCAGGTACCCTTCCACAGAGTATGTCCTCATCAGTGATGAGGGGGAGCCAGAAAGTCTTAAGGAGGTGCTGTCCCATCTAGAAAAGAACCGTGGATGAAAGCCATGCAAGAAGAGATGGAATCTCTACAGAAAAATGGCACGTACAAGATGGTTGAACTTCCAAAGGGTAAAATGCCACTCAAATGCAAATGGGTCTTTAAACTCAAGAAAGATGGAAATGGCAAGCTGGTCAGATACAAAGCTCGATTGGTGGTTAAAGGCTTCGAACAGAAGAAAGGTATTAATTTTGACAAAATTTTCTCACATGTTGTCAAAATGACTTCTATTCAAACAATTTTAAGCTTAGCAGCTAGCCTAGATCTTGAAGTGGAGCAGTTGGATGTGAAAATTACATTTCTTCATGCAGATTTGAAAGAAGAGATTTATATGGAGCAGCCAGAAGGATTTGAAGTAGCTGGAAAGAAACACATGGTGTGCAAATTGAATAAGAGTTTTTATGGATTAAAGCAGGCACCAAGGCAGTGGTACATGAAGTTTGACTCATTCATGAAAAGTCAAACATACATAAAGACCTATTCAGATCCATGTGTATACTTCAAAAGATTTTCTGAGAACAATTTTATTATATTGTTGTTGTATGTGGATGACATGTTAATTGTAGGAAAAGACAAGGGGTTGATAGAAAAGTTAAAGGGAGATCTGTCCAAGTCATTTGATATGAAGGACTTGGGCGTAGCACAACAAATTCTAGGGATGAAGATAGTTCGAGAGAGAACAAGTAGAAAGTTGTGGCTATCTCAGGAGAAGTACATTGAACGTGTACTAGAACGCTTCAACATGAAGAATGCTAAGCCAGTCAGCACACCTCTTGCAAGTCATCTAAAATTGAGCAAAAAGATGTGTCCTACAACAAAGGAGGAGAAAGGGAACATGGCCAGAGTTCCTTATTCTTCAGCAGTCGGAAGCTTGATGTATGCAATGGTATGTACTAGACCTGATATTGCTCAAGCAGTTGGTGTTGTCAGCAGGTTTCTTGAAAATCCTAGAAAGGAACATTGGGAAGAAGTCAAGTGGATACTCAGGTACCTGAGAGGCACCACGGGAGATTGCTTATGCTTTGGAGTATTGGATCCAATCTTGAAGGGCTATACGGATGCTGATATGGCAGGTGACATTGACAACAGAAAATCCACTACCAGATATTTGTTTACTTTTTCAGGGGGAGCTATATCATGTCAGTCGAGGTTGCAGAAGTGTGTTGCACTCTCTACATCTGAAGCAGAATATATTGCCACTACTAAAGCTGGCAAAGAGTTGGTTGGCTCAAACGGTTCCTTCAAGAGCTTGGATTGCATCAGAAGGAGTATGTCGTCTATTGTGACAGCCAAAGTGCAATAGACCTTAGCAGGAATTCTATGTACCATGCAAGAACCAAGCACATAGATGTGAGATATCACTGGATTCGTGAGAAAGTGATGGACGAATCTTTACAGGTCAAAAAGATTCACACAAGCGAAAATCCTGCGGATATGCTGACCAAGGTGGTACCAAGGAACAAGTTTGAGTTATGCAAGGAACTTATCGGCATGCATTCAAACTAGAAGGCGGTGTTATTCCCTCTAGGTAAATAGGATTGGAGGGGGAGATTAATGGGGTCCATCCCCTTTAATCAAAGAAGAAAACTTTCTTCCTTCTTCATGTCAAAAATGGCTGCTAAGCAGCCCTCATTTTTAATTTTTGGTCAGTTGAGGTGTGCTGCAAAATCAACGAAGGCTGCCTAATTTTTGCCTATAAAATGAGAGCTTCGGCTCTCATTTTGATACACCAACAGAAAGAGAGAAAAAGAGTAAGGTTTCACAGACAGGGTATAAGAAAATAGTCTATAAGGAAAATAGAGAGTGAGCGATATTGTAGTGAGGTGAAATATCAAAAGAGGGTTATTTCTTTTGAGTGTTGTGTGGTCTTTGAAGTATTTTACTCAGACCTACAAAGTGTAAAAATTCCTTACTATACTGATATCAGTTGCTCCTCTCAGGGCCGCGATTTTTTCTCTTATTCAGAAGGGTTTTTCACGTAAAAATCTTGGTGTCATTGTTACTATTTTATTCTTGTTAATTACCGTGTCTCGGTACTACATTATTATTCCGCTTTTATTATTGGAAATATTATTTGGTAGGGGTTTATTCCTAACAATAACCTCTCCCAATTTTTCTTTAGTCTTCCTCTACCTTTCCTCGGACACACGATAGTCTAACTTCTAACACCTTCTCGGACATCTCCTTTTTAAAAGTCTGGACCGTCTATCACTTCCTACATCTTATAATATCATAACTTGGAATTAAAAAAAAAAGAAGAAGTAAAAGCCAAACCCCAAAAAATTGGGGATGATTTTTAGTCAAAGGTCAGTCCAAGATTTCTCCTCTTGATCGTGAATCAACTATAAAAAATATGAATTGGTTTGTTACGTATATTTTCAAATGGTAAGAAATCATTCTCGATTAATATGAATTATAACAACTATTATTTTAATAAATAAAATTGAAAAAAGGGTTAAAATGCCTCGTACAACAAAAAATAGTTTTAAATTTACTCGCTATACTTTAAGATCGTGTATACTATATACTACTGAATTTCTCTCCTCAACTTTCTCCCTCTTCCCCATATATATATATATATATATATATATCCCTTCACCAATAGAAAAGTGATTTTTAGTCAATTCACAATATCTAGCTCTGGCAGATGCTATCCAAATTTTATTTTTATAGCAAAAATCTATTGCATCTACATAACTAGCCATCTCCGGCAGCAAGCTAGATTTTTCCAACAAATAAAAAAAATTCTTCAACAACTGAAGACAAAAATTATAATTCAATAGTGTTGAACATCTTCGTCTGAAAAGTCATTATTATTATCAGAAGAAGACCCAGTATGATTTGCTAGGAAACTAATCAGACATTACATCAATATGACAACATATCGACATCACCATAGCTAACTACATCTATGATATCAACAAGCATTTACTCCTAGGGACATCATCCATGACATAAAGAAACACTATCTTGTTTTTAATTTTTGGCTATAAATAACCGTCCGCATCACTTGTAATATACACCTTACTCTGCTACTTCATTAAAATTCTCTTTCCCTCTTAGAAGAATTGGTTAGAGCATAGTCCCTCTAGCCTACTTTTATATGTTTTTGACTTGTAATTCAAATTTTCAGCTTGAATAATAATTATTAATCAACTTTATATTTATTTATTACAAAGGGGACATCCAGTGCTGCAACAATTATAGGAGTATCAAATTGATAAGTCACACCATGAAGGTTTGGGAGAGGGTGATTGAGACGAGGGTGAGGGGAGTGACAACTATATTTGGGAACCAGTTTGGTTTCATGCCGGGCCGCTCTCTACTGAGGCTATCCACCTCGTCAGGCAGCTGGCGGAGCAATTCAGGGATAAGAGGAAGGACCTTCACATGGTGCTTATTGACCTGGAGAAGGCGTATAATAAGGTCCCGAGGGAGGTGCTGTGGCGGTGTTTGGAGGCGAAGAGCGTGCCGGAATCCTACATCAGAGTAATCAAGGACATGTACAATGGAGCTAAGACTAGGGTTAGGATGGTGGGTGGCGATTCAGGCCATTTTCTAGTGGTTACGGGGCTCCATCAAGGATCGGCGCTGAGCCCCCTCTTGTTTGCATTAGTGATAGATGCTCTTACCCGTCATATTCAAGGGGATGTGCCTTGGTGTATGTTATTTGCTGATGATATAGTATTGATAGATGAGTCGAGGGCCGGTGTTATCGAGAGGTTAGAGGTATGGCGGCAGACTCTCGAGTCTAAAGGTTTCAAAATAAGCAGATCTAAGACAGAATACCTGGAGTGCAAGTTTAGCGCCGATCCGAGTGAAGTAGGGAGGGACGTGATGATTGGCTCTCAGGCCATCGCCAAGAAGGACTGCGTCCGTTACCTTAGGTCGGTGATTCAGGGGGATGGAGAGATTGACGGGGACGTCACGCATCGTATAGGAGCAGGGTGGGCTAAGTGGAGGCTTGCATCAGGAGTCCTGTGTGACAAGAAAGTTCCACACAAACTCAAGGGGAAATTCTATAGAGCCGTGGTTAGACCTGCGATGCTGTATGGGGCGGAGTGCTGGCCGTAAAGAATTCCCATGTTCAGAGGATGAGGGTCGCGGAGATGAGGATGCTTAGGTGGATGTGCGGGCATACCAGGCTAGATAAAATTAGGAATGAAATTATTCGGGAGAAGGTGGGGGTGGCCCCGGTGGACGAGAAGATGCGCGAAGCGCGGCTGAGGTGATTCGGGCATGTGCGGAGGAGAAGTCTCGATGCACCGGTGAGGAGCTGCGAACGGCTGGTGATTGCTGGCGGTCGGCGCGGCAGAAGGAGGCCCAAGAAGTATTGGGGAGAGGTGATTAGGCAGGATATGGCTAGAATGCAGGTTTCAGAGGACGTGACCCTTGATAGGAAAGCCTGGAGGTCTAGTATCAGGGTTGTAGGATAGGGGCACCTAGAGTTTCTCGTCCGCTCCTCCCGGGGTTGGGGGTGGGGTAGCAGGGTTATTCATAGATGATATGTGTTTACTGTATGATACTGTTACTTGTTATTGTATTTTGGTATTTTGTTTCCTTTTTTCAGATTATTTCTAACGCTATTTATGCTGGAATTTCTATTGCACTAATGATATACTGTTTCTGTTTGTTTTACTACTGTTTTTAACCTAACCCTATGAGCCGAGGGTTGATTGGAAACAGCCTCCCTGCCCTGTCGGGTAGGGGTAAGGCTCGTCTACATATTACCCTCCCCAGACCCCACTTGGTGGGAATACACTGGGTAGTAGTTGTTGTTGTTGTTATATTTATTTATTACTCTTGCATTATGATTAAGCCTGTCAACCGGTCCGGGTTGATCCGGGACCGAACCGGACCGGCCCGGTATAAACCGGGACCGGATCGGACCGGTTCTTAAGGGGTGGGCTGGGCTGGGTTGGGGGGGGGAGGGGTTAGAACGGTTAGGATTTTAGGATTAAGACCCGTGACCGGCCCGGCCCGGTAAGCAAAACAGTGCTTGAACCGGTCGACCCGGACCGGTACAACGGTCAAAATTTTTTTTTTTTAAAAAAAAAAAATTTCTGAACATGTGGGCACCACAGGACCGTTGGCAACGTCCAGAACCGTTGGCCAACGGGAGTATTTTCAGAAATGGCCACTTTTTTGTTTTTTTGTATTTATTAAATTACATTATTAACCCTTCTTAAAATCTATAAATACCCTCCCCTCTTCTTCATTTCCTCACTCAAAATTATCAATCTCTCTCTCAATTCTCAAATTATCAATCACTCTCTTCTCTTCAATTTTCAAGAATTCATATTCTAATTTTATAATTTTATTGTCTTTGTTTTCCCGAATTTAATTTATCGTAATTTCTCATTCGGAAATCGGAATTCTAAGCTTGAAGTTCAAGTGTCCAACATTGAAATACTTGCTTGACGTTTGTTCGTGGTAACACCGGATTTGCGTAATCAAGTGCTCAATTTATTGTCGAATTCGGTGCACTCTCTCCAACTCTTTCTCTTATTTAATATTTTATTTGCATATTTGAATTTAGCTTATATTTTCATTTTTACAATATGTTTAATGCTGCTAAAAGAGCGTGTAGAAAAGTTACTGGTAGGGGTGGAAGTAAAAAAAGAGGTAGTGCTGTAGCTTCTGGTAGTAATAATAGTAATGACCCAATAACACATGTTTCTGAATCATCGCCTAATTTGCAAGATGTAGATATTGATTATGAACAATTACAAGAAGATTACGGAATAGAAGATAATGAAATTGGAATAGCAGATGAGGTACCACCTACACCTAGTAGTGGAAATGTTGGTAGTATTGGAGTTGGAGTTGCTAGTGCAACAAGCGGTAGAAGACCACCAGTGGCTCCAACTTCTACTCGTAAAAAAAGAAGTCCTGTTTGGAAATTTTTTGATATAGTAGAAGGTACTGATAGAGTTAAGTGCAAACTTTGTAACGAAACGTTTAAACATTTGACCGGACGTAATTTAGGGGGGATTGGGACACTTATTAGACATCTGTCGACTAACCATCCTATAGAATGGGGAGCTAATGGGGATGGAAGTCAAACAACAATTAACCCTACTACCGGAGGTCTCCTAAAATATGATAAAATGAGGGATCGAGAGGAATTAGCGAAAATGATTGCTTTGGGTTGTCTACCTTTTTCTTTTGCTTCTTCCTCTTATCTTATTATATATATTCAAAGGATATACAATCCTTTGTTTAAAGGTATCCCTAGAAGTACTTGTAGAGCAGACATCTTTAGACTTCACGGCCAATATCAAACATACATACGTTATTTGTTTACTCACCTTCCTTCTAGAGTATGTCTAACTTCTGATATTGGCCATGTTGTTAATGGAAATGATTATTTAACTGCTGCATTTATTAGTAGTACAATTATTGAAGTTGTTGAATTTTATAATCTAAACCAAAAAGTTTTGTGTATGTCTTTTGATAATGCTTCAAACAATAATGCTGCAGTTTCAATTTTAAAATTGAATTTGCAACCACCTCTTGATGATATTTTTCATGTTAGGTGTGCATGTCATGTTTACAATTTAATTGTTAAAAGTGGGCTCGATTTATTTTCAGTTGAGATTACTCAAGTTAGAAGAGCAGTTGGAGTTATTCAGGGAAATAATAGACAATCTAGAATAAGAGAATTTAAGAATAAGTGTATGCAGTATAACCTTTCACCTAGATTCATGCCAGACGAAATAGTTACTAGATGGAATTATATGTATATATTTTTAAAATGTTGCTACAAATATAGATTTCCAATAACTGAAGTTGCTAATGCACATTGTACTGATCCTAGGCGTATGTTATCAACTGATACTTGGGAGGTCATTAGTGATGTTGCTAAATTTTTGCATAAATTTTATACTGCTACTGTTGTGTTTTCTGGCGCATATTACCCAACTGTTACTATGGCTTTAGTACATATAGCTGAAATTTCTTTGCTACTACATGAAATTAAGAAGAAAGATAGATATACGGATGTTGTTGTAAATATGCAAGCGAAATTCAAAAAATATTTCTTTCCAATTCCTCCAGTTTACTTAATTGGTGCAGTTTTAAATCCGTCTATTAAAATGTCTGATTGTCACCAATTAATGAATGCTTTATATACTTATATGGAGATTGGGCCCACTGAAAGCCCAAATTTGTATGATTCTATGAACCAGCTAAATGAACATTTACAACATCTATATAATTATTATGCAACTCAATGTGATAATTCTCGTGCTTCAACAGATGTAAATCCCGCTATGCAATGTAGCAGTTCTAATGTAGATGATGAAGAAGGCATTGATAGTTTTAATATTTTTTCAACTTTTTCTAACACTCAAAGTAGTAGCAGGAATATTGATGAACTTCAATTTTACTTGCAGAAGCAAAAGGAGCCTCGCACCAGGGAATTCTCACCGTTAGGCTGGTGGCATGAAAATGCAAAGCAATTTCCCGTTCTTTTCGCTATGGCTCGGGATGTCCTGAATGTGTCAATTTCCACTGTTGCATCCGAGAGTGCATTTAGCCAAGCAAGACAACAACTTGGAGACACACGCCACTCATTGGGAAGCAATGCTTTGGAAGTTTTAGTATGTTTAAGAGATTGGATTAGATCGGAACGAAGAAATCAAGGAAAGGAAGATCTTGATAGCCCAGAAGACGAAGAACTTGGAGATATATTAACGCATGGAAACCCATCCGAATTTAACACGCCAGAAGAAGGTCAATCGGTTCATATTGATTACGATGAACTTGCTAGGGCAATGCAAAGAATTTGATGATTCGGATTACTATTAGTATACTACTTGTTACAAAAGATGTAAACTTTTTACTACTTAAGATACATTTTAGTTTTTCTTTATTTGAATTTAAGAAATAAAGTAGCACTTGCAATAAGTGCAATTTTCCCCATCTTTTGTTGTGTTCATTCAATTATTACAAAGTATTAATATAACTTAATATTTATACGTAATTCTAAAAAAAAAAAAACAAAATAACGAAACCCGGGCCGGCCCGGACCATTACAACCCGTAACCCGTACGGTTCAATCTAAGCCTGTCTCAACCCAGCCCGGTAAAAATCGGTACTGTTTGTAACCGGCCCGGGCCGGACCGGTAACCGGACGGGTCGAAAAAAAATCGACCCGGACCGGACCGGTGGAACCGGTTGACACCTCTAATTATGATTGAATAAGCCACATAATTTATTTTGTTGCATCCCATTTATATGGTCGGGTCTACCACTTAACTTAATTATTGTACGGGAAAGGGTCAGAACTGCCCCTAATGTATTGACGCCAGTTTTAAAATGCTCCGTTAACCTATTTGAAATAAATGCCCCTACCGTTAAAATTCTGGCATATTTGTGCCCCTAACGTATTGACTCCAGTTTAAAAATGCCCCTACCGTTAACCTATTTTGAAAAAAATTCCCCTACCGTTTTAAATATAAGTACAGTCAGTTGTTAGACTTAGGGGCACAAATATGCCACATTTTTAATGGTAGGGGCATTTTCTTCAAAATAGGTTAACGGAGGGCATTTTTAACCTGGAGTCAATACGTTAGGGGCAGTTCTGACCCTTTTCCCATTATTGTACTGTAACTGTGTTTGCTGTAGGTTTAATTATATTGTCGTTACTACTTTATGTTCTTACTTCTCTTTTATTCTTTCCCTAATCTTTTTGTGGGTCCGCAATTGGTCCCCTTGGTATCAGAGCCATGAGAGAAAGTAAGAATAACCATTTGTAAATATATGACTTCTTTTGTAAATCTTTCTCAAATCATAATTTTTTTAGAAGATCCCTTAATGATGGTAGTGATCCTTCCAGATCTATATTATAAGTATTTTTCCTAAAAAAGGTGGATATGTTAATTCTCCTTGCAGATGACTATTTATAACCTTTGGGTCATCCGAAAGAACAATTCTTTAACATGATCATGTTTAACTATTATATACACAGTCCATCATTTACAAGTCTTCACGATGGCCCTTAATCTATGATTATCATATTTCAATAATTGAGCAAATCATTCCCGAGAAAATTAGACTTTTAAATCCTTAGTCAGTAGAAAAATATAGGCAAAAATACAATTTTCGTTTTGGTTTAGTGCAAATTACAGCTAGGCCTCTATTCAAAGAAGGTCTAAACACATCACTACCCTCTGTCTTAGAGATTCTAGATTTCTAGAATTTCATGATTTCCTCCTAGGAATGATAGAGACTAGCCTTTATATTGGTCCAATTTACTTGATTGTTTTTCTAATTTTACATTGTTTCTAATATTACCCACTTAACATAATAATTAATAAATTATCTCATATTACTTAAATTACTACTCGCTTTAAACACACTTTATACACCTTACTATCATGGTCATGTGGTACCTTGTATGGTAAGGTACTAATCCATAAATACCAGGTATTATTGCTCAGACCGTATTTGATTCCAAGTTACCAAACTTTGATAAAATTCATCTTCTTCGATGCTTACCCTCTCATCTTCACGAATTCACTTATCACTTGTTTGAAATAGTGTAATAGTTATTATCCCAAAATAATCTCATTCCCGAACTTACTTATTATCCCAAAATAATCTCATTCCCGAACTTACGTGAATTAACTTACGACGAAACTTTAACATACAAAAATTCGGGATGTAACATCTCATTTTTGAGCTTTCATCAATTCACTTATGGCATACTTAAAAAACATGGGTGTATCACTTTTGATAAAAATCCTCTAAGATACTCAACAATTACAAATGTAAAACCCTTTCCAAATTTAGGTGGTATAATAATTATTTTCTCACCAGAATCTATGAAAGACCATATAGTAACCTCTCATATTGGAAAGAAAAATTCCTAGATAGTATACCTAAACCCCTAAGAGATTTAGTCAAATAGAACTCTAAAACCTATTCACTGATGGTATTGTTCCTTATGAACAAATATCATATAGCCAACTTACCGGACATATGCAACAAATTACTCTCTAAGTCTATCGCTAGGATACGTTCTTAATATAATTAGCCAAAGATGGAGCACAAACTCGCATGGATTTAGGTAACTTCTGTGAACAATTAGGTCTACCACCTGTAGCAAGAAGTCTCTTAAACAACGAACACCCACACATATCTCAAAATCCGCACCCAAATTTAGGAAACCCTCCTTTGATAAACCTAAAGCTATTACCAGCAAATATATGGAATCAACTTTCCCATCTTACAACTAAGGAAAATGTTTTAAGTTCCAAAGACCATGTAAGTACTACAGTTTCTTTAAAAAGGCTAGAAATCTCGATTTAGATGAATCTTTCCTCAATCACAGTGAACAACTCATGCTAAAAAGATAGCGATGCTTCTATTGCTGACGTTGAACTTGAACACCTATTCAAAGACGATAAAAAAGATTCATGTTCTTCCCAATCAGAACAAGAAGAACAAAATAGTCAACCTAAAATCAATGTTTTCTCTAAAGAACACGATCTTTTTCTCGAAATTATAAGCAATCTCCAGGATTGAGATCAAAAGAGGTATAACCTAAAATAATTTAAAGAAACCATAGATTAGCCGTTCACCTCTTCCTCAAATATTTTCATCAAACATCCTCAGATAATAAATACGTACAATATCATTGATGTTCTTTCCATATCTTTCTCAAAAATCTAAAGGGATAACTATCCAAGATCTTCAATTTGAGATAACACTCCTCAAGGGAGAAATTCAGAAAACTAAGGCTAAACCACAACTATACCGTCTTGTTCTCCAAAAGCTCTCTAACAATGTGTAGAACCAAACAAACTGAAACCAAGCTAGTTGGCCAAGAAGTATTTATCAAACACCTCTCCAGAATTTCTATATAAAAATGACATATGAGAGTTACCCTAATTATTAGTAAGTACTTTATCTTAGATATCACTTCCTTATTTAATACAGGTGCAGATCTCATCTCATACACGATAGACTCATTCCAACCAAATTTTTCAAAAAAATAAAATAAAATCAAAGAAGGCCATAAAGCTGCTAATGGCGAAAAATTAGGAGTCAGCTTCAAACTCTCCAATTTTAAGTCAGAGCCTCTCTAAAAAGTTCTTCTTTGTAAGTCTCAAGTGCCTTTGTATTAGTAAAATATCATACTATTCCAGTTATATTTGTACTCCCTTCATCGAGGAGATCATATTTTTTATTTAACCAACAAAGGGATTCTAATCAAATGTGTAGGATGTACAAAACTTCTTCATTTTAATAGAGCCGTGATTACAAAGATCTTACCATAAAAGGTAAAGAAGCACATACCAACTTTCTTAAGTAAGAAGTAGCATTTCATAGGTTAAAACAACAACTTAAAGACTAGTCTCTGCAATCCAAAAAAAAAAACTTCAAAAACTAAAATCCAGGAAGAACTTTGTGCTGATTTACCTACAGCTTTCTTGAGTCGCAAGAAACAAGTTTTTAGGTTTCATTATGAACCTGACTTTGATAAAAAAAAATTTATTCGCAAAAATGCTTGTCCTATCCAGATGAATCACGAGCTGTCCACTCATTGTATCATTGTCAAAAAAAATCACTAAGCTTCTTGATAGTCGCATCATATCTGCAAGCGAATCCTCTTGGAGTTATGCTACTTTTTACCTCAATAATAACTCAAAGATTGAACGGAGCGCACTCATCAATTATAAACCTTTGAAAAAAGCACTATGCTGGATTAGGTATCCTATCCAAACAAAAAAGATTTACTTCAGCGGCTTTATGCTGCAACTAGCTTTTCATAATTTGATTTAAAATCAGAATTAATTTATAAAGATCCCAAAGACCGGTATAAAACTGCTTCTACTATACCATTTGGACAATATGAATAGAATGCAATGCCATTTGGTTTAAAAATGGTCCCTTATTAATTTCAAAGGATAATGAATGTCATTTTAAATCCTTTTTTAACATTTATTATTGATTATATTGATGAAGTTTTAGTATTTTCTACTAGCATAGATCAACATTTTAAACATCTAAAGATTTTCTTTAGTGTTATTAAAGAAAATAGATTAGTTTAGTCAAAAACTAAATACAGTCTTTGCCAAATCAACATCCAATATCTTGGAGACAATATCCAATAGAGAAGCTGTCACGACCCAAATTTTACATGTGCAAAACTAGGCAAGCCGACAATCATAGTAAATAGGGCGGCTTTCCAACCATACCTCATAACCCCCTGGGCGCTCCCCGTGGCGTCCTAGCAAGCCTTCCAATGCCTAGTGCCACGACGGCCCTGTGGTCTTGGCCGCGCCAAGTGACATGCGCGCAGGTGCCTCTGTTGCCTCACCGATATCCCTTGCCATTGCCAAGCCAATGGAAGATAACAACAACGATACGCATGCAGACAACGCTGCATGCACAGACTGTGATGCCAAATACATTGCTGCTGACAACGGACTTGCTACTTCATTATTGAAAACTAAATTATTTTCATTGTAAATATTGAGTAGTTTTATTTCATGTACTTCCATTATGTTTCTCTACCTTATTCAAGTCCAGTCTTGTAACTTAGGATTATTTTTTAAGCATTATTAGGGAAAATCAAACAATCAAAACTTTCTAGCAAACAAATAATTCTCTGTACTGGTGTCTCTCCCCCTCGACATCGTGTTGCTTTTCTGTAATAGCTTCTATTGATGCAATCAAGCTTTCTTTCTTTCATTCTCAATTCTCATTTTTGTTCTCTCAATCGATCTTGACATTGGTTGTCCCGTACGACACTGACAATCTCGTCTAGCATATGGAGGGGACCTCAATTGGTGGACAGTAACTGCACTGACATCAGTTGCTTAGCCTTACATCGCCCTTCCAATGAATCTCAGGAAGGCGCCGCGTAATAGTTGGTATTAGAGCCTATGCTTGACATCGGATGAGGGAACACATTGACATTACCACCATTTTTGACTGTGGGGAATCACGGGGACTGCATTATGGCCCTTGAAGAGACAGTGGAGGTATTACTGCCTATCGTGTATATGGTGCCTAAACTAAGAACCAACCTAGTGGAAAGGTTGGACGACTTGGACCACTGAGTGCTCCAGGCCGAAGTTCACATAGAAAATATAATTTGCGACCCCGAGGGAGACCGGCAAATGGCAGCCACAGAACAGAGGCAGCCAAAATTTTTGGGAAATTTGAGGGACTCCCACAAGAGGGCACTGAGGATTTAACTTACAGGGCACAAGAGGCAGACAAGATGACTGCCATGCAATAAACTATTGACAAATTGACAGAACAACTCAATGTTGTTAATCCTACTTTATAAGGCAAGCTTTTAACCTTCCTGGAAGGGTTGAAACCATATGCCCGAGTAGAGCTACAAAGACTAACAATAGATACCCTTCCCTAGGCGATCCAAGAAGCTGAATGCCTTGGGACTATCAAATGGAAGCTCGGAAGGATAGGCCTTAGCTGCCTTCCCGAGCGGGATTCAAAGTGGACCAACCTAGCAATGGTGGCCCTAGCAAAAGTGGGGGAGATCGGATCTCAACCAAATCTAAGGCTCCTTCCTCAGGTAGCAAAGTGCTGCGTCAAACAACAATGACTGGGGGAGAAAGCCTCCTTTAGGGTGCCGTCATTGCGGTGGAACACATTGGAATGACTTCCTCAGATGTTTCATCAAAGAAGGGTAGTTCAAGATGGACCAACAGAAGATTCAATCCATCATAGATTGGCTGCCGCCTAAGGATGTCCATACCTTGAGGGTGTTCCTTGGCCTATGAAACTTCTATAGGTGATTTGTGAAGAACTACTCCCTTATCGCAGTGCCAATAAAAGAACTTCTTAAGAAGGTCACACCCTGGTATTAGGGACCGAAGCGAGCGGAGGCATTGGACGCATTAAAATCGGCAATGTCTAGTTGCCCCATTTTGGCCCACCCTGATTTGGCCAAGCCATTCAAGGTACAAATAGATGCATCTTCCTGTGTCTTGGCCCTGGCGAGGGATATCGGTGGGGCGACAGAGGCTCCTGCTCGCTTTTCACTTGGTGCGGCTAAGGCCACGAGGTCGTTCATGGCGCTAGGCATTGGGAGACTTGCTAGGATACAACGAGGCACCCCCATGATGTCATGGGGTATGGCTGGAAAGTTGCCCATGACATAAACCACACATCATTAGATTTGGAAACAATGTAAAATAAGCTTAAGTAATGAGAGATTGCCTAGTTAATTAAGGAATTATTGGGTAATTAATTAAAGAGTGGGATATGATTTAGCCTCCACCCCAACGTTGCAAGCATTTCTTTCCCATTTAATGATTAGTAATAATGGTTGCAAGGTGTTAGATTTTAAGAAAGAAATATGACACCAAGCTTAATTATGTGGGGCCTACCTAAAAGTTAAGGATAACATTTATAATATCTTAAGAAAGAATTTCAAGCAAGATTTCTTAAAGGTAGTTGATTTGGGATAAAATACAACCAGACCTATAATACCTGGTATCTATGGGCTAGTGCCATACAAGGTACCCTAACTACGATAAGTAGGATACATAAAGTGTGTTAAAAGTGAATAATATTTTAAGTAAGTTGGAATAATTCTTAATTATATGGGTAATTGGTTGATTATTGATTAATGAGGGATTAATTAGTTAAATAAGACAATAGTAATAATTAAGCCTTTGAGATAAGGCCTAATAGGACAAAAACGTGGCAGCCCCCCACCCCCCCAAATTAAGATGACTCTTAAGTCTGTTAGAAAATACACTTAACGCTAGATGGGGGGTGAATAGCGTTATAATAAAAAATAGCGTAAACTTGCGGATTTTAAAAATTGCAGGAAGGAAATAAGTGCGATAAGTAAATAAATAAGAACGAACGCACCGATGTATCCTGGTTCACCACAACCCATGGCTAGTCCAGTCCCCGAGAGACTCTCTCGAGATTTTCACTAACACTGTTAAGCTTACGGGTGCTCAACAAACCTTTACAAACTGAGGGCACAAGCCTCAACAACCTTTGCTCGAAGATACAACACTCCAAGACTTCAACCAAAGGAAACACAAGTTCCTTCTTACAATACAAGGGACTAACACTTCCCTTCAAGTGTATAAAACACTTAGCACTCACTTAGAAGGGACTCTCTTAATAGAGTAGGTATGAGTAAACAGATACGCTCAAGAACGCAACAACTTTCGCCAAGAATTTTGGCTCTCAAAACTTATGTAATGAACAGAAAGTGATGAACAATAGAGTATGCAAGCTATAGCAATAATATGATCAGTTGTTGTGTTTAGAAGACTGATTTGAAGATGTATTTATAGTTGCAAAACCATGCATTACCGTTGCCTAATTGCCAATTAAGAGTTGCTGATTTTACTCAGTGACAATCGATTGTCAAAATACCACAATCGATTGTTTGCCAATCGTTCCAAAAATCATTCCCAGATTCTACGCTTAACAATCGATTATCTAAGACCAATAATCGATTACTGGCAACGTTCAAAAAATCATTTCCAGATTTTACTTAAAACAATCGATTGTCAGAAATCTACAATCGATTACTTGGAAACGTTCAAAAAATTATTTCCAGATTTTACTTAAAACAATCGATTGTCAGAAATCTACAATCGATTACTTGGCAACGTTCAAAAAATCTTTTTCAGATTTTATTTAAAACAATCGATTATTAGAAATCTATAATCGATTACCTGACGGTTTTTTAAAATATTTTGGCAACGGTCAATTACACAATCGATTATGCTATGAGAACAATCGATTATATATCAGTCTTTGAAAAATCAATTAGACACTGCCTTAATGCACTCGATTGTCAAGGGTACACAATCGATTATTTTATGACTTTGAAAATGTCTGATAGACACTGCCTCAACACAATCGATTGTCATAAGTTCACAATCGATTATTTTGTAGCTTTGAAAAACTTTGATGTACACTGCCTCAACACAATCGATTGTCATAAGGTTCACAATCGATTGTCATGCAGATTTGAAAAAATCTGATGCACACTGCCTTATCACACTCGATTGTCATAAGTTCACAATCGATTGTCATGCAGCTGACTTAACATAATCGATTATCATAAGTACATAATCGATTATCTTAGTCCAGATTTTAGAGGCATGTTTAAAAATCATTTTGACTAAAGTAAATATGCATGATTTAAAATCATTTTGCTTTAAATTAAATATGCATGATTTGATAAAAATGTTTTTACGAGAGAAGCCAAGTCTTGAGTCAAGTTATCGAATCAAGATCACAATTAAAGAACGACTCATGTATAACTTTATATCTTTGTTTGATCTTGGTCTTGTGCTTGAATCTCGTTATATATCAATTGCGCGCTTGTGCTTGGACCTCGTCATATGTCCATTGCGCATAGTTTGTCATTCATTAAAACCTACAAATATGAACACACGTTTTAGTATAGTGCCTTGAGAACGTGTTTCAACAATTTCCCCCTTTTTGATAATGGCAAACTTTAGTCGGGATATGCATATTTGATAATTCATAATGACGATCCAAGACAAGTATAGATATGCAACAAGTATATAGATATGCAATTGGTTCCCCCTCAACATATGAATTACCCCTCAATTAATGCCAATAAATATTAAGTGCATAGCCCCTTATTCTTCCTCCTTTTGACATTTGCAAAAATGGAAAAAGTAAAAGACATAAAAAACCAAATAATATCAACATAATCGATTATTGATGCTAGATAATCGATTATATACTAAAGAGAAATCGATTATCCTTAGGAGAAATCGATTATTCTGCATCAATCTTTATAATTCCCCCTGCCTTTAGGGCGATACCTGCAAAAATTCGTTAGACGTCTCCGACGCTCAAGTTAGAAATCATGTGAAAGGGAAAATGCAATGCATGACTTAGATCAACGTGGAGTCAAGAATCCCGAGTTCGCTACAAATTCGGAAGAAGGACTCTTTCTCTAAGGGTTTTGTAAAGATGTCGGCCAATTGATCTTTGGTTTCAACAAATTCAATTTCGACATCACCCTTGAGAACGTGATCTCCTATAAAATGATGCCTAATTTCAATGTGTTTTGTTCTTGAATGAAGAACGGGGTTCTTCGTCAAGCATATGGCGCTAGTATTATCACATATAAGAGGGATATGATCAAGACTTAGGCCATAGTCCAAGAGTTGTTGTTTCATCCAAAGGATTTGAGCGCAACAACTCCCCGCGGCTACATATTCAGCCTCGGTTGTGGATAACACAACACTTACTTGTTTCTTGCTAAACCAAGAAACGAGAGAGCTACCGAGCAAATGGCAAGGGCAACTAGTGCTCTTGCGGTCCAATTTGCATCCAGCAAAATCGGAATCGGAATAGCCAACAAGTTGGCATGAAGAACCTTTGGGGTACCATAGACCCACATTTACAGTACCAACAAGATACTTCAATATCCGTTTCACCGCTGTTAGGTGAGACTCCTTCGGACACGATTGATAACGAGCGCATAAGCACACGCTAAACATGATGTCCAGTCTACTAGCAGTAAGATAAAGGAGAGATCCAATCATACCTTGATACTTTTTGGTGTCGACTTCCTTACCTTTCTCATCTTTGTCTAGATGATCGGATGTGCTCATGGGAGTGGCCATTGCTTTTGCGTTGGTCATTTCAAATCGTTTCAGCAATTCTTTGCAATATTTAGCTTGACAAATGAAAGTTCCTTCTTTCATTTGCTTTACTTGAAGCCCCAAAAAGAATGTTAGCTCACCCATATAGACATCTCAAATTCGATTGTCATTAAATCGGAAAATTCCTTGCACAAAACATTGTTAGTAGCACCAAATATAATATCATCCACATAGATTTGAACTAATAAAATATCATTGTTTTTATGCTTAACGAAAAGAGTGGTGTCAACTTCCCCCCTAATGAAATCATTTTCCAAAAGAAATTTGCTCAATCTTTCATACCAAGCTCGGAGAGCTTGTTTAAGACCATAAAGAGCCTTTTTAAGTTTGAAAACATGATTTGGAGATTTAAAATCTTCAAAACCCGGGGGTTGTTCAACATAAAAGTTTTCTTGAATAACACCATTTAGAAAAGCACTTTTTACATCTATTTGATACAAATTGAAATTCATAGAAGATGCAAAGGCAAGTAATAAACGAATAGCTTCTAACCTTGCTACGGGAGCATATGTTTCTTGATAGTCAATACCCTCTTCTTGATTGTAGCCTTTTGCTACAAGCCTAGCTTTGTTTCTAGTGATTACACCATTTTCATCTAATTTGTTTCGAAAAACCCATTTCGTACCAATTATGGTATGATTTTCGGGTCTTGGCACCAAATCCCAAACGTCATTCCGTTTGAATTAGTTAAGCTCCTCTTGCATTGCCAAGGTCCAAAATTCATCCCCAATTGCTTCGGAGATGGTTGTGGGTTCAATTTGAGAAACAAAAGCAGTATGTCCTAAGGTGTTCTTAAGAGAGTTTCAGGTACTTACCTTTTCTCCGACGTCGCCAATTACCTGTTCGAGAGAATGGTCTTTGATTGTCCTCCACGAGTTAGGCATTTTCGTTTCTTTCTCCAATTGTGGCGCTTCCTTCGATAATTGTTCCAAGATTTCATCTTGAATTTCCTTAGAAGTTTCCTCTTGTACTTTGTCTTGAGGACTTATTGAGTTTAAGATACCTGCAGGATCAGAACCAGAATCCTTTCTCGCCAAGCGAGCATTATTTTCGGAAAACACAATATGAGGGGATTCCTCCACAGTTCCGCTTCTATTATTGAATACCCTATATGCTTTGCTACGTGAGGAATAACCAATAAAAATTCCTTCATCGGATTTGGCATCAAATTTTCCCAACTGATCTTTTCCATTGTTATGAATAAAGCATTTATAACCGAATACTCTAAAATGGGAGATATTTGGTTTCCTTCCCTTGTAGAGTTCATAAGGGGTTTTCATGAGTATTGGCCTTATGACTACTCTATTCAAAACGTAGCATGCGGTACTCACGGCATCCGCCCAAAAATGTTTGGGAATCTTAGCCTCATCGAGCATGGTTCTAGCCATCTCTTCGAGACACCTATTTTTCCTTTCCACCACCCCATTTTGTTGTGGTGTTCGTGGAGCGGAGAAGGTGTGCTCGATACCGAGTTCGTCACAAAAGTCCGCAAAGAGATTGTGATCAAACTCTCCCCCATGATCACTTCTTATTGAAGTGACGGTGTTGTCCTTTTCGTTTTGAACACGTTTAAGAAAATATTTGAAATTATGAAAAGCTTCACTTTTATGAGCAAGAAATAGAGTCCATGTAAATCTAGAATAATCATCAACAATAACAAAAGCATAACGATTTCTACCAAGACTTTCAATGCGAGATGGTCCAAATAAGTCCATGTGAAGTAATTGCAAAGGTCTAGTAGTTGAAACAATATTTTTCGATTTAAAAGATGCTTTTGTTTGCTTCCCATTTTGACAAGAATCACAAATGGAGTCTTTTTCAAATTTCAAGTTTGGAAGACCAATAACTAAATTTTGTGAAACCAATTTGTTCAAAAGATGCATGTTGATGTGAGCTACTCTACGGTGCCATAACCACGTATCATCTTCTTTGCTCATAAGACAATCTACATATTCAGATGAAGAATTTTCGAGATCAACCATATGGATATTATCCATTCTAAATCCACGTAGAATAAATTTAAAATCGCTACGGCGAAAAACTAAGCATTCATTTGAATCAAATAAAACAAGATTTCCCTTGTCACATAATTGACTTATGCTCAAGAGCTTATGTTTTAGACCCTTAACTAGCAATATATGCTTAATGGAAGAGGAGTCATCCTTACCGACCGATCCAATGCCGATAATTTTTCCTTTGTTGTTATCACCAAAAATAACGCTTCCTCCTTCCTTGTGTTCTAGTTGAAGGAACTTGGATTCGTCTCTAGTCATGTGCTTGGAGCATCCACTATCAAGGTGCCAAAGTACACTTGACCCCTTCAAACACACCTACAAAACAGATTAATGAGTTTTAGGTACCCATGCCATTTTGGGTCCTTGGGGGTTAGGCAAATCATAGTGATGTGATTGAGTGTTATGTCTATGTCGTGTAAAACAAGCAGGAGCAATATGTTCAATTCGTCTACAATAATGACAAACAACATTAGGATTATGCATTCGTCTAGGTTGATAGTAATTGGACGGACGAAATTCATTTACTCTATTCTTGACAATATGACTATTGCGCAATTCATGAAAATCATTTCTCCTACTATTTGTTCTAGGATATACAGCATTTCTAGGATAGTTGTTTCTAGGTTGAAAGCCATTTCTAGGTGTTCTACAAGGTTCAAAATTCCTTCTAGTGTTTGGCCTAGAGTATGCATTATTTCTAGAATGATTATTTCTAGGTTGCGATTGTTGAAAGCCATTTCTAGGTTTGTTATATCTAGGATGAGCGTTTGTTTTATTAATCCTAGGTTGAGCCTTAGGTTGTTGGGGTTGGCTTCAACCTTTTCTTTAGGCTCATTCTCAAAGCCTATGCCATGCTTGGTCGACTTCAAGTTAACAAGAACTTCATTCAAATTTTTATGAGAAGAATTAAACTTATCTAGGGTGCCCGTAAGTCTTTTTACCTCATTTTTGAGATGCATTCAAGAAGTACAGTTTTTACTAGAGCTCTCGGGTTTGTCGGCGCTTCTCTTGCCGAAAAATTTGTTTTCTTCTTTCAACTTCTCATTTTCCAAAATCAGTTTTTCCAAATCCTTTTCTTTCAAAGAGAGTTGTTTTTCAAAATCTTTTTCTTTTAAAGAAGCATTTTCTTTTATGCTTTTAACAGTTTTGGAAGCTTTAATAAATTCACTATACAACTCATCAAAAGCATTTTGCATTTCCTCAAGAGAATAGAAATTTTTGGAAGAAATTTGACATACCTCTTCTTGATTGTTTTCGTGAGCTATGAGACAAAGATTTGCGGCTTCGTCTTCTTCTTCCTCACTCGACTCGTCACCGGAGTCGCCTCCCCAAGATATGTATGCTCGTTGTTTCTTGAAGGGTTTCTTCTCCTTTTTGGCATTTGGGCAATTTGATTTAATGTGCCCGGTTTCTCCGCACTCATAGCACTTTATTTGATCTCCTTGCTTTTTGCCCTTTCGTTCATACTCTTTTCGCATGAACTTTTGAAATCTCGAACTCGTTGTCTCCGTCCTCATCATTTTGAGGTTGGCTTGTGCTTGCCTTGAGAGCGATCTTTTGTTTCCTTTGATCATCAACAAGAGGGTTAAGTATAGTAGATTCATAAGTTTTAAGATTACCTCTTAATCCGTCGATGGTGACATTTGAAACGCCAATAAATTCTTGAATCGCGTCGGCCTTGGATCGCCATGCCGGAGTGAGACTTCGGAGAATTTTTCGGACAAGTTCTTTATCCATGAAGGTCTTCTTATGAGCATGTAAATCATTAACGATTTTTGAAAATCGTTCGAACATCTCATCGACCTTTTCGCCTTCCTTCATGTGAAACAATTCATATGCATGGGTTAGGAAATCAATTTTAGCTTCCCTTACCTGGTCCGTACCTTCGTACGTAATTTCCAGCTTGTCCCACATTTGCTTCGCCGTTGTGCAACATGATATTTTCCTGTAATCATCAGCATTTACAGCACAATATAATAAATTAATGGCTTTAGCGTTGTTTTGCACCTTTCGGGTATCATCCGCATCGTATTCATCTTCGGACTTTGGAACATCTTTATTTTCAACCTTTTTGGTTGGAATTTGTTCTCCCTTCATTATAACCTTCCAAAGATGAAAACTATTTGATTGAACAAATATTATCATCCTCTCCTTCCAGTACGAATAGTTTGTACCGTCGAATAGTGGTGGTCGGGTGGAGCATTGTCCTTCACCTATTCCTGCAAAAGAATCACGAGTAGAAGCCATGGATTGTTTCTCTCAAACGGTTAAGTCTTCAGAGAGTTGGGCTCTGATACCAATTGTTAGAAAATACGCTTAACGCTAGAGGGGGGGGGGGGGTGAATAGCGTTATAATAAAAATTAGCGTAAACTTGCGGATTTTAAAAATTGCAGGAAGGAAATAAGTGCGATAAGTAAATAAATAAGAACGAACGCACCGATGTATCCTGGTTCACCACAACCCGTGGCTAGTCCAGTCCCCGAGAGACTCTCTCGAGATTTCCACTAACACTGTTAAGCTTACGGGTGCCTAACAAACCTTTACAAACTGAGGACACAAGCCTCAACAACCTTTGCTCGAAGATACAACACTCCAAGACTTCAACCAAAGGAAACACAAGTTCCTTCTTACAATACAAGGGACTAACACTTCCCTTCAAGTGTATAAAACACTTAGCACTCACTTAGACAAGACTCTCTTAATAGAGTAGGTATGAGTAAACAGATACGCTCAAGAACGCAACAACTTTCGTCAAGAATTTTGGCTCTCAAAACTTATGTAATGAATAGAAAGTGATGAACAATAGAGTATGCAAGCTATAGCAATAATATGATCAGTTGTTGTGTTTAGAAGACTGATTTGAAGCTGTATTTATAGTTGCAAAACCATGCATTACCGTTGCCTAATTGCCAATTAAGAGTTGCTGATTTTACTCAGTGACAATCGATTGTCAAAATGCCACAATCGATTGTTTGCCAATCGTTCCAAAAATCATTCCCAGATTTTACGCTTAACAATCGATTATCTAAGATCAGTAATCGATTACTGGCAACGTTCAAAAAATCATTTCCAGATTTTACTTAAAACAATCGATTGTCAGAAATCTACAATCGATTACTTGGCAACGTTCAAAAAATCATTTCCAGATTTTACTTAAAACAATCGATTGTCAGAAATCTACAATCGATTACTTGGCAACGTTCAAAAAATCTTTTTCAGATTTTATTTAAAACAATCGATTATTAGAAATCTATAAACGATTACCTGACGGTTTTTGAAAATATTTTGGCAACGGACAATTACACAATCGATTATGCTATGAGAACAATCGATTATATATCAGTCTTTGAAAAATCAATTAGACACTGCCTTAATGCACTCGATTGTCAAAGGTACACAATCAATTATTTTATGACTTTGAAAATGTCTGATAGACACTGCCTCAACACAATCGATTGTCGTAAGTTCACAATTGATTATTTTGTAGCTTTGAAAAACTTTGATGTACACTGCCTCAACACAATCGATTGTCATAAGGTTCACAATCGATTGTCATGCAGATTTGAAAAAATCTGATGCACACTGCCTTAACACAATCGATTGTCATAAGTTCACAATCGATTGTCATGCAGCTGACTTAACATAATCGATTATCATAAGTAAGTAATCGATTATCTTAGTCCAGATTTTAGAGGCATGTTTAAAAATCATTTTGACTAAAGTAAATATGCATGATTAAAATCATTTTGCTTTAAATTAAATATGCATGATTTGATAAAAATGTTTTTACGAGAGAAGCCAAGTCTTGAGTCAAGTTATCGGATCAAGATCACAATTAAAGAACGAATCATGTATAACTTTATATCTTTGCTTGATCTTGGTCTTGTGCTTGAATCTCGTTATATATCAATTGCGCGCTTGTGCTTGGACCTCGTCATATGTCCATTGCGCATAGTTTGTCTTTCATCAAAACCTACAAATATGAACACACGTTTTAGTATAGTGCCTTGAGAACGTGTTTCAACAAAGTCTTGCATAAATGTCATACTTTGGAAGATCTAAGGTGGTTTAGTCATCCTAAGTGGGGCCCACCTAAAAATTAAATGTAACATTCCTAGTCTGAAATTCATTTTCTAATCTCTTAAGAAAGAGCTTGGACCAAAACTTCCTTGCATAGAAATGTTACTGCTAATCACTTATGGAAAAGTTTCAACCAAGATTTTCTTCGCCGAGCAACATGATTGCTTCGAGCTTTTATACGAATTATTTCGTGTTTTATCGCAATTGACGTGTGTTGGAGGATTGTCAAGATAATCGACTAAAGTATGTTACGGCTATCCCATCTTTCCTCTTGGCATGATCCATAGATATAAATAAAAGGAGTAAATACACAACTTCCATAAAATAACTCTATTCATAAAATTATTAGAGGTGCCTATGTTCGTGGTTAAGCCTCCCTATATAATGTTGTAAGAAATTGGCAATAAACCGAATGTGTGGTTGTGAATGTCTTATGTGGTAAGAGTCGAGAAACAAAGAAATTATAATTGATTCGATCGAAACAACTGAGGTAATAAAATATTTGGCTTGTTGTGGGCAATTATTGTGGTGACCTAAATTGCATATGAACTGTTGAATATAATGGAAGAGGTATTGATGGTTGTGGAAATTCTTTGTGAACTTTTGTGGTTGTCCTTGAGAATTGGTGTTGTTGTTCCTTGTGAATTGTTGTTGCTGTTGTGTTGTTTGTGAATTGTGATTGTTTCGATGAGATCAGGTTGCGCGCCGCAACACAAAGTAATAAGGTGTGGGTTGTGGTGATAAGGGTGGCCGAGGTAATAAGGGTGGAAAGTGATCGAAATCACTGTTGAAATGAAAATATGAAAAAGTTGTGAAATCATTGATGTGAAAATGTTGAAGGGGAAATGGAGAGTTTCTAACCTTGTTGAGCTTGATTGTTTCCTTTCATGTGTATTTGATTGTTAATCCATACCACTTGCTACTTGTGTGTGGTTCGAGTTTACTTAGGGCAAGGTTTGCTCGTACGTTCCAGTACAATTGAAATGTACAGACGTACCTTTAGCCGGGGGCGCTACATTCGTGTTATGATTGTAGGTGGATATGTAGCAGGTACCCAGTTCACCTGCCGTAGCTTCCCTTCACCTTCCGTCAGCTGCATTAATGAGCCCTTTTACTCTCGGGTCCATGCGTGGTTCATGCCACATATTATTTTGGAGTCTTGTTCTGGTTTTTGGTGTAAGGTATAGCTAGAGCCTTGTTACTGGCAAGTATTATATCATCTTTTTGTATCCTTAGAGGCTCCGTGGATAGTAAACGTGGGTTGCAAACTTATGTAAATATGTATTTTGTATGTTGGGCGATGTAAGTTGTAAACCTCTTTATGTAACCATGTATGTTTGTAAAATGTTGTTTTAATTATGAAGGGCTAATCCTTTGATGAATGAGCAATGAAACTACGGGGTAACACGTGGGTTGGGAAAGGCACCCATGTTCACTTGACTGGGGCTACCTGGTCGGGCGCCGGTCACGCCCTTTTGTTTTGGGGCTACCGCATAATAGCATTTTTCTGGAAAACTTTGATTCTTTGATTTTTAAAAGCCAGATTGCAATTTTACACATTCCTAACACATATTCGAAGCTTGGCACTATAAGTTACTAGATTTTTGAGAACAAGTTTTCATAGGGCCTTATAGTAAGGAGATGAGAGATGTTATTCAAGTATTAATTCATTTTGCAGTCGTACAAGCTCAGCGTCAGGAAGTAGGTATTAGCTATGCAAATAGGTCCGTCAGTGCAAGGGTTTGTTTTTTCATTAATTTCTAACCTCTGCTATGAACCGGAGAAGGTCCAATTGAGTACCCTCAGGTATTTATTGATAGTATGTAGAGGACTTTGAGGGTAAAAAAGGCCACTACAACTAAGTCAGTTCAGCTAGCTTCCTATTGAATCCAGGATGTTGTAGTTAACTGGTACGAATATTAGGAATTTTCTAGAGGTCAGAATACTTCAACCAACAGTTTGGAAGGAATTTACTGATGCTTTTCTTTGTCATTATCTGCCGCACCAGAGCTTAGACGGACCAGAGTTGATAGGTTCCTGACCCTTCGGCAAGGTAACCTTGGTGTTTGAGTGTATTGTTTTTAGTTTGATTCGTTGCCTAGGTATGCTCCCACAATTGCATATAAGATGGAGGATCAGGTTGAATGGTTCGTGATGAGGTCAGAACCGAACTTGCTTAAGTTAAGTATGTCGGTCTCACTTCAGACATACATGGATATTTTTTGTATTGAGGCATATGCTCAGGGTGTAGATGAGCATAAGAAGAAGTAGAGGGCCGACCGTGAGCATGATAAGGTCTAGAATAATATAGTGAGGTCTTTGGGTCCTTCTAGTTAGTTTCATGGTGGTATGAGACAACAATACCCGAGGTATCCAGTAAAGTCGTCGGCTAGAGCACCCTTTCAGTAGTGATAAGATTTTTGATTGTTCCACATATTTAGGGTATGGTATGAATTCCAAGGCCTCAAGTTCTCAATGTAGGGGTAAGTCAAGTCAGATAAGGCCACCCTTGCCATGATGTGCCAGTTTGGTAAGCAACATGTCGAGGCAGTATCATATGCGGTTGGGTGTTTGTTATACTTGTGGTTATCGGAGCCACATTATGAGGAATTGTATGATGAGAGGTTGATGCAAGCATAGATAAGCTATCAGGATGTATAGCTGGTTTGTCATCATTAGTAGGCCCCCCTATGCAAGGTTCACAAGCACCAATGGGTCGTGGTAGAGGCCGAGGCAGAGCATCTAGCTCTAGCGGTCCTTAGAACTGCATTTATGTATTAGGTGGATGATAGGATCAAGAGTCATCACCTGATGGTTTTACATGTATATTATCAGTCTCCTCAAATAATGTATATGCAGTAATTGACCCAAGTTTCACCTTATCATATGTTACTCCATTGGTTGCTAGTAAGTTTGGAATAAAACCTGAATTGGTTAAACCTTTTGTGGTGTCTACACCAGTTGGGTACTCAGTGATGACTAAGCAAGTATATAGGTGTTGTATAATAATAGCTCATAGCCGATCTACATTAGCGAACCTAATTGAGTTAGATATGGTCGAATTTGATGTGATAGTGGGTATGGATTGGTTGGCTTTTTGTCATGCCAACTTTGGTTGTAGATAAAAGATGGTCCAATTTTAAGGGGAGCCTATTTTAATGTGGAAAGGTAATACAACATCGCTGAAAGGTAGATTTATTTCCTATCTCACAGAAAGGAAGAAAATCAGGAAGGGCTATATTTATCACTTAGTTCGGGTGTAGGATATAAAAGTAGAATCACCAACCATTTAATCTATCCCAGCGGTTAATGAGTTTCCCAATATTTTTCCCAATGAGCTTCCAAGTCTTCCGCCAGAGTGAGAAATTGAGTTTGCTATTGACCTATAACCAGAGGCTCAACCAATATTTATTCCTCCATATAAAATGGTCCCCATAGAGCTAATAGAGTTGAAGGAACAATCAAATGACTTTCTTGAAAAAGCGTTTTTAGACCTAGTACATCAGTGTGGGGAGCATCTGTGTTGTTTGTGATGAATAAAGATGGTTCCTTACAGATGTGTATTGATTATAGATAGTTGAATAAGGTGAAGATCAAGAATAAGTACCCACTCTCGAGGGTAGATGATTTATTTGATAGTTTCAAGGTGTCAAGTGTTTCTCAAAGATAGACTTGAGCTCCGGATGCGATCAAGTAAGGGTTAAGGAGAAAGATATTCCGAAGACAGCATTTAGGACCATATACGGGCACTTTAAGTTTCATATTAAGTTTCATATTAGTTTACTCGGAAGGGAGCATAGTCTTAATAGACCGCTACTTGCAAACATTGTTTCCAGGAATTGAAGGATAAATTAACTTCAGCACCGATTCTAACGTCCCTATAAAGGACTGATGGTTATGTTATCTATTGTGACGCTTCAGGCATTGAACTGGGTAAGGTACTGATGCATCATGGTAAGGTTGTAGCTTATGCTTCTAGACAACTAAGGAAGCACGAGAAGAATTACTCGACCCACAATTTGGTGTTAGCCGCGGAGATTCATGCACTAAAGATGTGGAGGCACTACTTGTATTACATTCATGCTAATTTCTATACAGAACATAATATCCTCTAGTATATCTTCAAGAAAAAAGAATTGAATTTACGTCAAGGAGATGGTTGGATCTACTTACTGACTATGACGTTAATATTTTAAACGATCAAGGAAGGCGAATATGGTAGCCGACGCCCTAAGCCGTATTTCTATGGGTAACCTGTCGTATTTATAGCTAGAGAAAAGGGGAATATCCCATGATATTCGTCAGCTTGCTAGTCTTGGAGTTCAATTATTAGATTAAGGTGATACCAAAATTACTATTCAGGACATGGTAACATCCTCTTTGGTAATTGAAGAAAAAGAACGCCAATGCAAAGATCCTGTGTTAGCTCATTATCAAGATACAAACCCTCATCAGGAAAAGAAACTAGTTGAGTTTGTGGAAGATGGGGTCTTCAGATATCAAGGATGATTATGAGTCCATAATGTTGAAGGGCTCTATTATTAGATTATGGGAGAAACTCGCTATTCTCATTATTCTATCCATCTAAGAGCAACAAAGATGTATCATGATATTAGGGAAGTATATTGGTGAGATGGAATTAAAAATAATATAGCAGAGTTTGTTGCTTTGTGCCCTAACTATCAGCAGGGCAAGATTGAGCATAAAAAACCGAGTGCATTATTGCAGGCTATTGAGAATCCGACTTTGAAATGAAGTAGTCAATATGGATTTCATCACAGGCTTACCTCGTACCCAGTGAAAGTTCTATTCTAGGTGGGTGATTGTTGATAGACTTAAAAAATTAGCCCGATTTCTGCCCGTTAGGACAATATATTCCGTATAGGATGTTGCAAGGATTTATATCAAGGTGACAATACGACTGCATGGTATCCCTACATCTATTGACTCGGATAGAAGAGCTCAATCTATAGCTAACTTCTAGAGGTCCTACCAAAAAGGATTGGGAACTTAGCTAAGTCTTAGTATAACATCTAGACCGACGGAGAGGCTTAGCGTACTATTCAGACATTTGAGGATATGTTACAGGCTTTTGTCGTATCTTCATCTACCAGCTTATTGAGTTTGCTATTTACCTTGAAAATGGTAATTATAATTAGATTTGATTTTTGTGGTTCTAAAAAATACATGATTTATTTTTATGCTAGTTGTTAGGCTGTAGATGTTAAGTGTGAGACTAGAAAATAAGATAAAATCTTGAAGATAGCATGACAATCAAATCGAGCGGCCAAGAGTCGGGGCCTTGAGGTCGAGCTAAATCATTGGACTATGTATAGCCGATGAAGGATTAACAATTCTAAAAGATTTGGTGATGTCTCTTTATGATTAATGAAGAGTAATAAAGGAAGAATAATCAATAAAACCCGAGAAATGTAAGCAATGCAATAAACGTGAGCAACAAAATCAATGGAGAATGTCTTTAAGTTAGAGAACAGAGAATGTTCTCATTCTAATAATGAATATAATGTTTTACAAAATATAAGGATTCCCCTTATATATGAGGGGGAATCTCAACAAGGTTGTCACGACCCAAATTGAAGGTCCGCGATAGGCACCCGGTACTATATTCAACCGAGTACTAATGTAACACATATTTCTTATTATACCACCACAGCTAAATGGGTTGGAAGGGCCGCCATGATATAATAACATATTAGGGAATACTTGACATAGGACGACCAAACATGTAATACAAACATATACATGTGACATATGTTCCTATAAGACCAAAATGAACACTCGTATACTGAACATAGACCAACAATGCAATACAATCTTTCATATATATGACATCTATCTACAAGCCTTTAAGAGTACATGCACATAATAAAGGTTTGGATGGGGCCGTGACATACTAATCAATACATGTCCAAATCATACTAACAAAATAGGCAACTCTAGAAGAGGTGGAGTGCATCAACACCTTCCTCTAGGCTAATAGCGTACTAAGAGAAATGTCAACCTGTCTATCGAGACCTGCACGCAAGAAACACAGTGTCCCCAGGAAAAAGGGATGTCAGTACGAATAAAGTTAAGGCAGGAAAGCATAAACAAGAATAGTAATGTAAAGAGAGATATACGAGATACAACTTGTAACATCTGAGTGCCTCTGGGGCTACTGATATGAATTGACAAAGGCATATATATACATAAATTTTTGAAGACGTTCGCCTCTGTGGGCATCATCATCATCATCCTATAGTACCCATCCTCAAAGAGGACTTGGTAAAAATGTACCCACCCATCATATGGCTCGATACAATCGTACCCAGAAACACGGAGCTCGGTAAACCCAACTAATCAGTGGTTTCACAATAGGTGCCGTACATGGTTGAATATAGCGCATCTTGGTAGAGTAAAATAGATACTATATATAATACATGCTAGACTCATGGAACCATGTTCAAAACCTTTCAGAGTGACATAAGGTCGTTGCACCTTCGATTAACATTATGTATATCCATACCATCAATATGAACCTTAGTAGGATTGAAGGATCATACATACTTTCTTAGAATAACTTTTTGAGGAAAGAACAACATGGACAACCTTAGTTCGTAGGAGTATATTTGTTATGAAAAAGCGTATTCATTTCACTTTTTGCCTTGACATCCTTATCACAATCCTTCATATCACCAATTTGACTTCTCCTCTTTTCACCTTAATCTACAACAATGATAATAATACTATCATCAAGTTACGAAAGGCGCACAATGGAGGACAAGCTTATTTTGTACAAAAAATAAGTAGCATCTCGTCCATAATCCTCACTTCTTCCTATTCAAGATACACCAAAAACACAAACAAAACGTTAACAATGTATATACATTATTTTCCAGCCTTATCGTACACCATCAAATAATACAAAACAGTCCAACACACCGAAATCCTTACAAACATAAAACGATTATCGTACTAGTGTCAAACGACCAAGAAATATTACGACGAACAACCAGACCACAACCCTAAATATATATGGTTTTTCTCCACACCCTTCCTCCTCCAAAGGTTCACAAAACAGTAGTAAAACACGCTGCCCAACAGAAACACAAAACATCCCACAAAATAGTATGCTACAAGTGAATAACTCTAATTCACGGCTTCCGATCACCGCCCCGTGAGTTCTTAAAAGCATAGAACGACTTACCATGAATTTATAGAACAAAAAATGGATTAAATAGAGCAGTAATCGTACCTTATTTTTTTGGATAGCTCAGCCCTTATCGCGGTTCTTCAAACTCTAGGTTTTATTCGCATTTAGAAATTAAAAGGGAGAGAAAATCAATTAGGATTTGTGGGTAATTTTTGGGAGGATGTTTGCAGGGGTTGAAGTCTGGTTATTTGTGATATATAATGAGTTTTATATTGCAGGAGATAATCCCTTAAATGGGATCTTAAACTGACCCAAAATTGCCTCTTTTTGGGCTCTTATTTAACCAAGTAGGTGACACAACTACTTGTCACCTACCAGCACGTGTAGACTTGCAAAACTGCATATATCTCTCTACTCTAATGTCGTATTGATAAACGGTTTAATGAATTATCAAAAATACTCATAAATATTCAATTTGATTGGTTGAACGCGCCATATTATAAGTATATTGGGAGAAAACTTCAGATACATTTGACCTAAGTTTCAACACATTTTTGAATGTAACTTGCGATGTCGTTTTTCAACTTTTGTTCCACAAATTGCTTGAATTCAAATCATAACACACGTCAATCATACGAATAAAATAACTCATTAAATAATCTCCTTCTAATTTTAAACACCCTATTCTTACACAAAAAGTACATGTTACAATATTCCCAACTTGTCGACTTTTGGCGAAACTTGTTTTCTTCAATTCATATAGCTTCTAAGCCTTCAAAGCCTCTTGTTACTTGGTATTCATGATCTTAAACATTTCTAACCGCCATTGTAACATGATTAACGTACTTTATGTAATTTCAAATTTGATCTCATTTTTGAGCTTACATCAATTGACTTACAAATACTCTCATGTACGAAAACATGGGGTATAATATCACTACCCCATTATGAACATTCATCCTCGTATGTTGATTGATACACCTAATAGTTTCATAACCCATACCTCCTACAAATATTTTACTATTGTCCTTGCCATCTAGGAAACTTTTTTGTGTATAAATTTGAAGGCTGGAGCATTCTCCCTCTTTAGGTATCTTTCTCATACCACGACTTGTCGTCGAAATTCTTTAAATCTCGTAGCTATTGCAACATTCTATCATGCAGCTTGTCTGTGCGCCTATGCAACTCTCCTCTCCTATGTTTTTCAGCTTTTAGCCAATCTCTAGGCCTTACTTTGTGAATATATACAAAACTATGGCAAGTTGTCCCCTAGGCATCTATAGTTGTACTGAAGTCCTTCGCTTGGTGATTGAAAATACTTACAACTATTGGTATATCTTGTTTCATAGCCTCGTATATCAATCCTTATGGATTTACTACATCTAGGTAGGTTATACTATACAATAACAGTTACCTCGGTTTATTCTTACCGAGGTTTGCTACCGAACTCCAGGTTACTCTCCTGCTGCTTATCCTATATGTATAAATCTAAGTCCTTTAGTGCTTCCTCATTACTATTAATCTTAAGAATGACAAACAAATCTCATATCGTACTTTTGAACTTGTACCCATCTATTGCTGATTCACCTTAATGTTGATCTATAATCTATCATTGATCACTTGAAACCTCTTTTATAATAAATGTTGTTAAGGCTCATGTTGCATTAGGGAACACCTGAAGTTATTTGCCTGATCCACCTAGGGACAACAGAATACTCCATTAACTATATTTCACAGCATCCGACATGATTCACGTTATGAGGGTATTTTAATCCGGTACAATTCATGAAATCCCTTTTCTTTGAATCATCACCCAATCAAAGTTCTAAATATCATCCTATTATCAATCAAAATTACACCCTTATTATACCATTACGGCAGCCTTCCGTATTTTCTAAATTCTTCTAGTCATAAACTCCTTTGAGTTCACTCATGCTATACTAGGCTTTTTATAGCTTTATGTAAACCATCAGCTCTATTGTTTTGATGGGTTTAATCTTAAGGAATTACCTATTCTCGTCACCTTCTCACTCACCATTTCTTATCCCTACTCCTGTCTAGCTATAACCTTGTCACTCTACTATGCTTTATCTTGCGACCTATATATATCTATTTGTACTACTCGCAACCTTCTTTTAACTTGCAAGAACCATATATTTCCTTATGTTATTATGGAACATCAACCGAGACATTATATTTTCTCTAACACTTATTTACTCTCTTAACTAGATCTCTCTATATTTGGAAACCGCATGGTGAAAAATATGCCACCAATGACACCACTATTATTTCTTGAAACAAAACTATGACGCTTCCAGCCCTCTATCTGATATCTGGATATTCGTAACCTTTTGTACGTGGGAATCTCTTAGCTTCTTCACATGTACCTTACTTACCTTTAAATCTTGCATCGTACCTTCTATCTCTTTCATAACCTCCCTTCCACATAGGTGGAATTCACATCCACACCTAATACTGTAATACTTGCACATCATGTGCATACACAATCTGCTAAGCTTCATACTAACTTCTTATGATGTTGGTACTCTTCTAACTAGATTTATTGTAGAGCCGTTATAGAATATGTCCGTTATACTATCTCTGTTGTACCTATGATATTTAGAATGATTCTGTAATGTTTTGAATCATGATTTCTATACTCATCGCGATTTAATAATCAGACTCCTAATTCACTTTACTGATGTAACTCTTTAGTTTCCTTCTCTATCTTAGCGTTTTAGTAGGCTTACTTTATCTTCTAATTTGTGGATCAGGGTACTAGTTATTACTTTTTCCCCTCGTCGATTCTATGTAACATCCATGATATAACCTCTAGCAATTTAAGATTTTGTTTATGACGTGGAGTCAATTCTTTCTTCTAACTTATACTGGAGTCCCCTATAGTTGTATCATTGTCGACAAATCTTAATCTTTAGTGTGTTCATAACGTAATGAACTTTGGTTCATGGATCGAATTATTCCTTTCGTGCCTTCTCAGCTTTCATTAAAAGTAAGCAATTACCTTTCTTTGTTGTTCTTCCACTTGTTACATAAATACTTAGCTTATCTTAGTGCCCACATTTATTTGAATTTTTTGAAACACATATGATCTTGAATATTACTTTTTATTTTACTTCCTGTTCCTCAGTCGATACAGGTGCCACTTTGTTATGGAAAGCATACAATGCCGTAGTGAAACTATTGTTACAAGACCATTATTTATTTAGGTCACTATTCTTTATTTGACGCCTTCTTCCTTATTTAGTTAGCTAGTCTTTCATTGTAGAATTTATGGTAGACTTTTTGATTCTTGTAAAGCTGCGAGCTTATCTCATCATATACCTAACAAAAGTTTTGATGTTCTTACTCACTTGTAAATATCCTCAGTGATATACCTTCGTGCCCTTGTTCTAGCAGGGTTACTTTTGAACTCAATTTTTCTTGTCTCCCCTGCGGCACTCTCTTTTATTTCTGTAACACTTTTTACGGCAACTATAACTACCTGATCTCCTATCATAATATTTTTCAAGGATTACGATTTCGTATCCGTGAGACTGAATTCCTTATGTTGGGGCACTATGTTAATCTTGCACGATCTGCTTATTTATCTGTATCCTCTTGTCTAGCCATAACTAGGCTCTTCCCCAATCAACTACTAAATATTTGTTGATCCATTCTCAGAACTATATTTTGAATAATATCACTTGGCTTGTTTCCTTTGTCCTAACTTATATCTTGCACTGGATCCTTATGTATCAAGTTTCATTCACACTTAGTATTAATAACATCCTGGTCAGGAGCCCTTACTACCGATCCCCGACATTGTGCTTGAATAATTTTCTGTAGTCATAACATATCTGTAGGATCCAAATAATTGTAATCTTATTCCTTTTGCCTTTTTATCGCACTCTTTCTTACTATTCAATATTTAATTGAACTACATAACTCCGACTTACTTCCATATCACACCATCTTCTCCCCGGAGTACTATCATTTAATACTATGAAGATTCACCTATATGTTATGCCCAACCTCAGGAGGCACGGCCGGTGCTCGATCGAGTGAACCCAACCGAGCAAGCCTTATCACACACTTCTAGCCCACTTTTTATTATTAATATAGCCATGTTCCCTTTTCATTTATGCAAGGAAAGATTGCATATTCAACAACGATAATTCGTTCCATATTACAAGCTTAAACTATAGATGAAGTTAGCTTTCGGAATTCCCATAAGTTACAATTCATAAAAAGTAGGAGTTTATACTTACAACATAGCTTATGAGTCCCCACAACACCCATACAAGACCTACACACTAGTCTATAGAGCTTCTAATGATACAAAAGATGCGTACAACAATGCCGGCAATAAGGCCAACGGTTATACCTCAAAATAGAAATCCACAACAATAGAAGATATTCAATACAACCCCTTAATGGAGGAAGGATATCACCAAGACCTTGAGAAGAAGATAACCTGCTACGCGCGATTAGAACTATCCACTACAGAGCTACCTACATTCAATTAAAAATGTAGCACCCCCGGCAAAAGGGACGTTAGTACCATGGAATAGTACTAGTCTGTATAACTAAACACCATTTTACCAGAAAAAACTATCAAGCAATAACAAGGAAATCACAAGAATAAATCACGGTTTTAACCAAACACCACATCATCAAATAAATAAACTAGGTAATCTTTCACATAGTTTTTACAACTTAGTTTGGGGCATTTCTTTCATATATTCATCACTATCCTCAATACCACCGCTATCTTGAGCGAAGTCCGATCATGACCTGGTCGGCTAGGTCGCCTCACTTGAGGCATGTATCTAAATTACCATTTCATGTCTCTTTTCTGAATTCAATGTTAGCACACTACCACCATATGTGCAGCATGGTGTCCGATCAGGGCCTGATCGTCTAGGCCACCCTACTTAGGCATTGTTCCTTTCTCATCAATCATCTCGCTTGAATCTTTATTTCACATATGTGATATTTGTCCATTGGCACTTTGGGCCTCCATAATCACATCTTTTCTATTCCCAATATCTATCTTGCAAACCAGTTCATGTAAAACAACAATCGGTACATCAACAAGTTCTAGCCTTACTACATTGCGTAAACGCCAACGGAGCTCAATTTCTAATGAAAAAGGGGTTTTAGCCATACATACCTCAATATGGCTTTCCTTACTCTTTACGAAAATTCAGAACTCTTATCGCTTTGATTTATGGAGTAAAAATTACAAATTGGATCGATAATTAGAGACGAAATTGAGATTCTAGCTCATTTCGAGCATATTGCCAAACACTAAAAGTGCATTGTGATTCTAGGCCCTTTTTGAGAGAAATTTTCTATCATTATTTACCTCATTTGCTTTCTTTTTAGCTTACTTCGTCCTAATACCCTAAGGTTTGACATGCATGCAAAGAATCCATTCTTGTACCCATGAATTACCATACTAATTACCCCTTATGGCTGAGTTGTAGGAATAAGAGCAGAGGGGACGAAGTCTTACATCTTGGGGTGAAGATTCAGGTACCTTCACTTGGTTATCTTCAATGTTATAGAAGGACTTTACGGGGAATTGTTTATGGGAGACACTTTACCTCTCTAAGACCCCCCCTCTCTCTAAAAGCAGTTTAAAAATTAGAAAATTAGATCCCCAAATCAGATTTACGATAGAATTTGCCATCGCAAAGTGAAAATGCGGCCCACAGAATGGACCACAAAAGTGCTCCCAAAAATTGATCATTCTGACTGGGTTTGCGGAAAAAATATGGTCCGCATACCCGTTCTGCGGTCTCATTATGCACCGTAATACTACCCTTTACAAAATTCTAAGATAATTATGCAATGACTATGCAGTCTATATAGCAGTTATGCAATCACATAATGGACCGCATTTTTTACCTTAAATTTGACTAACACACTGACCCACTTTGCGATAGAAATGCGTTCCGCACACTTGATTTGCATTCTGGACCGCATAGTGGCACTTTCATGGAAAAATTTGATTCGCGATTTTTAATTGCTTAGATCTGTACAAAGGGTCTGAATCGCGGAGAGAAAGCTCGCCGCGAAGAATTAAACACATTGCTAACACATATTCGTGACATGACATTATAAGCTACTAGTTTTCAAGTATAAGTTTCAAGGGCTTTACACTATATATGGTTTACCTCTTCATCTTCGGATTCTTTTCACATCTTCACTAACTCTTACTCACCTTGAGGTAAATCTTATCCACTAGGGATAACTAAATTCCTTACGCGTGAGGGTGACACTGAATGTAACTGGCGCAGTTAGTCCCTTAAGCATAACTTTGCTTACTTTAGGGAAACGTCTTCCTGAATGACCTTTAAAGGTTATTCTTCTTTTTTCCATTCTATTTTTGTTTGAACATGGTCTATGATGATCTTGCGATGTCGACTATTGAAACCTCTGGTCCCTATCATGTTCGATTTTTTTGTTTACTAGCCTATGTTGATTTCTATCACTTCGGGGGTCTAACTTAGATTTCTCGTAATCATGTTGGAGTTACAACTCATTTCTCGAAATAAGGATATGACTTATAGACTCTTGTCTTTTCCTTCACTTGACCATATATTCTATCATCCTACCATTGTTTAATTTAGTGTTATTACCCATTTATCATACCTTACTCATAATGCTTCATTTACTCTCGTCTTATTCTCCTGCTAATACTTCTGTCTATCGCATTATTCTAGAAACTTCAAAAAAAAACATTGTTTTGCCTTTGGCTCCCACGGCTTAATCCACCATTTTGGGTTACTCTAACCCAAGCTGGATCCTAATATCCCATCTCTCTCTTAAACTATATGTGTTAGCTCCCATAGGGCTTAATTGAGATGGGTGTGGTCAATTGTATATATCTTCATTACTATTGAAAGTAACTCAAAATGTTTATACTTTTCTACCTGAATTGTAAATACTAATAATCTTTACTAACTGGAACATTGTATCCTTCTTTACCTTGCTTCTTTTACTTGTTGAAACTCGTATCTACCTTCTAATTCTCTTATTGCTTTTTTACCTTATGGATAGATATATATTCCTTCCTTAGGGCTCCATATGAAGAATCTTACACGTCTTAATACACACATGATCCACTGAAGACCTTAGATTTACTTATCATAAGCATGATGCAAAATCGAGTTCCTCTAATAAACTCTTCCACAACCATATTCGATCTCTTACCAAATGTCTTTCTAGATGTAGGTATCATTGTATTACGAACAAAATAGAATTTACGAGTTTGAATTCTTTAAATCGAGCTCTACCATATGATCTAGAGTAAGAAGAAAGAGTGATAGACCTGAATTCCATGTAGCCTCCTGCTTATAAGTATGGTGCACAACACACCCATAAACAAGAATCTGCTAGACAAAGCTTGTAGACTCCCTAAGACAGAACTACTCTGATACCACTTTTGTCACGACCCAAATCAGAGGGACATGACAGGCACCCGGTACTCTATTTAACCAAGTACTAATGTGACATATCTTTCTTATCATATAATCATGGGTAAATGGGCCGTCATGATATAACTAGAATAAAATATAAGAGAATACTTCACATAGGATGACCCAACATGTAATACAAACTTATAAATATGACATACGGTCCTATAAGACAAAAATGAACACTCGTACACCTAACATAGGCCGACAAGGCCGTACAATATTTCATATATATGACAACTATATACAAGCCTCTAAGAGTACATACACATCATAAAGGTTGGGAAAGAGCCCCGCCATACCAATCAATACATGTCCAATTCATACTGACAAAATAAGAAACTCGGGAACAAATGGAGTGCACCAACACCTTTTGCTGGACTGATAGCCTACTAGGAGGAATGTCAACCTATCTATCAGGACTTGCGGGCAAGAAATGCAGTGTCCCCAGGCAAAAGGGATGTTAGTACGAATAAAGTACCGAGTATGTAAGGCAGGAAAGTATAAACAAAAATAGTAATATAAAAGAGAGATATATGAGATACAACCTGTAACATCTAAGTGTCTCTGGGGGATACTGAGATGAAATTCATAATATATACATATAAATAAACTTTTAAAAACATTCACCTCTATGGGCATCATCATCATCATATTGTACCCGACCTCAAAAAGGACTCTGTAAAAATGTACCAGGCTATCATAAGACTCAGTAGAATCATACCTGGCCACGTGGAGCTTGGTAAACCCAACTATTTAGTGGTTGCACAAGGTGCCGTACCCGATAAATTATAGTGCAACTCAGTAGAGTAAAATATATATTATGTATAATGCATGCTGGACTTATTGAATCACGTTCAAAAGCTTTCAGAGTGACATAAGGTCGTTGCACCTTCGATTAATATTATGTACATCCATGCCATCAATATGAACCTCAGTAGGATTGAAGGGTCATACATACTTGTTTGCAATAACTTTATGAGGAAAGAAAAATATAGACAACCTTAATTGGTAGGAGTATATCCGTTATGAAATAGCGGATTTATATAACTTTAGATCATGCCAAAAGAAAGAAGAAACTGTCTGGACATACCTTATCACAATCCTTCATATCACCAATTTGAATTTTCCTCTTTGCAACTTAATCTAAATCAATGATAATAATACAATCATCAAGTTATGAAAGGTACAACTATTGCACAATGGACGGCAAGCTTATTTTGTATAAAAATAGGTAGCATCTCCCCTATAATCCTTACTTCTTCCAATTCAATATACTCCAAAAACATAAACACAACAATAACAACATATGTATTATTTTCCATCCTTATATTACACCATCAAATAATACAAAATAGTCCAGCCTACTCCAATATTTTCATACACAAAACGACTACCGTACTAGTGTCAAATGACCCATAAATGTTACGACGAACAACCAGCCCACCACCCTACACCAAAATGCTGTTATTCAGCACCCTCCCTCCTCCAAAACTACACATAACAGTAGTAAAACGTGCATCCCAATAAAAACACAAAAAACCCACAAAATAGTCTGTTACAAGTGAATAACTCGAATTCACGGCTTCCAACAACCGTCCCGTAAGTGATTAAAAGAATAGACCGAATTACCATGAATTTATGGAAGAAAGAATATGTTAAATAGAGCAGTAAACTTACCTTATTTGTTGATAGCTTAGCCCTTATCTTGATTCTTCAAACTCTAGCTTTTACCGCAATTAGAACTTGAAAAGGAAAGAAAATCAATTAGGGTTTGTGGGTAATTTTTAGGAGGAAGTTTGCAGGGTTTGAGGTCTAGTTATTTGTGATATATAATGAGTTTTATATTGCAGGAGATAATCCCTTAAATGGGATCTTTGGCTTACCCAAAATTGCTTCTTTTTGGACTCTCATTTAATCAAGTAGGTGAGACACCTACTTGTCACCTAGCAGCATGTGCAGTCTTGCAAAAATATATATATTTATCTACTCTGATGTTGTATTGTTAAACAATCTAATGCATTAGAAAATAAACCCATTGAGATTCAATTTGATGGGTTGAACGCCCCATAATTATAAGTATATCGGGTGAAAAGTTTAGATATATTTGACCTATGTTTCAATATATTTATGAATGTAACTTGTGATGTCCTTTTTCAACTTTTGTTCCAAAACTCGCTTGACTTCAAATCATAACACACGTCTATCATACGACTAAAATAACTCATAAAATAATCTCCCTATGGTTTTAAACACCCTATCTTGCCCAAAGGTACATGTTACAACATTCCCAACATTTCGACTTTCGACGAAACTTATTTTCTTCAATTCATTTAGCTTCTAAGCCTTCAAAGCCTCTTGTTTCTTGGTATTCATGATCATAAAAATTTGCAACCTCCATTGTAACATGACTAACTTACTTTATTTACTTTCAAAGTTGATCTCATTTCTGAGCTTACATCATTTGACTTACAAATACTCTCATGTACGAAAGCCTAGGGCGTAACAAAGGTACAAATGACTTTATTACACAGATTTACGGCTTGTACATCCATTTAATGCCATGGTACAGGCTTTTACTAGCCTAATAGACTTGGTTATATTTAACCACGTGCCTTGGGAACTTTCGATTTGTGCATCATAACCACCGATTTATACTGTCTTGAGGTTGAATATCTAGAAACCTCGGGGTCAAGCATCGAGCCTTCTGGGGAGGGGCCTATGAAGTGTAATAATGTCCACGATATCAGAGTCACTGATGTTCACCATATAGAGATAGTCACTGCATTTCTTAGAGTAAAATGATAAGAAATGATTTTCACCTTGAACTCATCGAACCTCTCGTGATGATGTCATGCTCGTGAAGCTAGTGTCCCAAGTAACTGAAAACATGCTATTAGTCCATCTTCTTGAAAGCATAGATTATCCCGCCAGTTATGCTACTGTCGTCCTATAAATGGGGGTTACTTGAGCCAAACATTATTCAATCTTTTTTTAACATCATTTTGCCCTTTCCCTTCTCTACATACTATTCCAAATATCCATCCTTATGCTACAAACTTGTGGCCATAATACCATACGACAAAAGCTTTGTCAGTTATGTCGTGGCTCTTTTTGAAAGCCCTTCCCCATTGATTGGGATTATGCTGCGTTGTTGTTGTTTTTGGCTTAAAATAATAAGGGAAATGTCTTATATCCTTCCCGTATCAAAAGATATATTGACTGTAAACCAATGTTCAACCCTCTGGACCCCGACATAGGTGTTCCTTTGGTTCTCGATTGGTTAATATGATATTCTCTAAAACCCTTAGCCATCTCTTGGACTAAGTCTAGATTGATCCAATACTAACTTAGGATGCCGAGACTTCTAACTTCGAACTTAGTGAGATTGGGGCCTCAAAGTTTAGAACAATGTCTTGCCCTTTTAGGTCCCATTAATAGTACTCGAGAGATGATTTGCTTGGTCATATTAAAATTAAGATAGCCTTTAGGCATTTTCAAAGAGTCCAAGAGTGAGGGTTTTCTTGAATTTGGGTGGCCTTGAAAATCTGCTTCGGACTTAAAATGAAGATAGCCCTCAGGCGTTATAGATAGATCTTGAGCGAGGACACAGTCAAACTTGGATAGTCCCTCGGCTAAAGTAATTAAGAGAGAATTTTAATTGAACTAAAGGCAAAGATAGCCTTGAGGATTTATTAATAACCCTCAAGTGGAACTAACTCGGGCTCAGGTAGCCTAGGAGCCAAAAAATTTGGTGAATGTCCTGACTTATGATAGCAGAGATCCTCAAGATCGGGCACCATCTCGAGGCTAGGTTTATGTGGATAGCTCCTTAGAGCCCATCATTATAGCAACAGAGATCCTCGAGATCAGGCTCAATCTCGAGGCTAGGTTGATATGGGAACTTTGACCCATCAAATGTTGTATAACAGCATGATCTGTATGACATAGCCATGAAGTGATTGAGGTAGTCCATTCGGCACACTTCCCCAAAAGTAATAATGGCCTAGTCAGAATTAATTGGAATCCAGAGTAGTCAGGCAATCGCCGCTTGCTCTTTATATGAGTTTGCTTTCTTCTTATTTAAGGATTTCACCACTTTGAGTAGCTATCCTTTTTATAGAGTTCTCCATCCGTGCGTCATCTCATTCACTATTTTAATTCAAAGCTTTCACCTACGTTTTTATTCCCCTTCTCTCATTTCGCCATAGTTATGGTTGCTATGACCAAACCTGCTCACCAAGAAGAGGAAAGTTCCGCATCTATTTCCTGCTCTTTTAGTGGTACACTATCGGTGTTTGGTAAGCTATCCTCGAGATGTTTCGTCTCGAGGAGGGGCTTTATGGTAGAGAGACCTCCCAATATTAAGGGTCATCGGGAGCATCCATCGAGGTTTATTTCATCAATGGGAGAGGAACACCTTTAAGTATACATACCTCTTAACGTTTGGCCCTCTTGATGGTTTTATGCTCAACTTCTGTCGAATATATCATGCTACCATGGAACAGGTTCAACCGTCATTCTGTAGGATAGTATTGATTATAAGGCTCTTCATGGAGGAAGCCGGGCTTGAGCTCACTCCTAGCCATCTTATTAGAGTGTACCGCCCTTTTCAATACCGAGGCTTGATAGCTTTGCAATATCGATTAGCTAGGACCTTTGTTGCCGATTATAAAGAAGATGCGGGTCGAGGGTGGATTCGATTTATCCATGTATGGACTGTCGATATTATCCCTGTGGAGTTCCTGCCATTTCCCGAGAAATGGAATTTCATACGTAAGTGGTATACTTGTGTTTTTATCATTTTTGTTCATGGTGGAGGCAAACTCTGTAAAGGTGTTTTCCTTTTCTTTTTACAGCAATCCCATCAATGTTATACGAGTTCCCTGACCTGGTGGATTGACTTGGAAACTAGTAGCTTGCTCGACCTACGATAAGCGCAAGTGGCGACACCCGTCGAAGGGTAGATGGGAGTAAAGACACCATAGTGAGAACCAATTGTTTCTTCTCTATAAGGGATATTTCCTTTTGTGTTTCCTCTTTCCATACAGCAGGTGGGGAGAATTTTTTGAGATGAGACCATGACCTCTTAGAGAGGAGGGCGGATCATCGGCTTAGGGGGCCAATGAGTGATAACAAGCATAAAGCTTCCTTGGTAGGCAAAGAGATTTGTAGTGAAGCAGGGTTTGCCAAGAGGCGAAAAGGAGATGTAACCATTGAGGTAGACCGTGTACCTGATGGCTATTGTGAGGATATTGGCATAGCCGAATGGAGCGATTATACATCAAAGGCTAAAGCTATAGGAAATCCTAGGAATTTGAGCTTAAAATACCCGAGACTTCTAACCTCGGGGGGGGGGGGGGGGGAGCTCTTCTTTTGCCAATGTCTTCTTCTCCAGTCAAAGGTACCTTGAGGGATACAGGTATCCTGCCGCTGCCTTCCTTTCCATTTGAAGGTACTTCATGAGATTTTCGATGCCATAGGGTCTCAAGTGATCATATTCCCGTTAGGAGTAGTTCTATTGGGGCAGATGAAACCACACAGTAGATGTGTGCTCAACCTTTGAGAAAGCTCAACCGCTCTATTTTGTGGTGTGTTTCGGTCAATTGTATTGGTTCTTCAATTTGGTGCTTTCATTTTCTTACTGAGCTTCATTTTCATAGGCCTTTGATAAGCTCAACTCCCAGTAGATGTGCGCTCAACTTTTGAGAAAGCTCAGCCGCTCTATTTTGTGTTGTGTTGTGTTTTGGTCGATTGTATTGGTTCTTCAATTTGGCACTTTCATTTTCTTACTGAGCTTCTTTTTAATAGGGTTTTGATAAGCTCAACTCCCAGCTGCTTCTCGGTGAAGTTAGGTTGCAAAAAGCCTTGGATGAGGAGAAATCCCTTAGGCTTCTTTTTGACAAAAGGGCAAAGGAGTTGGAATACCTGCGATACGAGGCGAGTCGAAGCCGAGACTACGAAAACTACCTCGAGAGACATGTAACCTTCTTTTTGAGGGGATACATGATTCTTCTTCTACCCTCGGAGATTAATATTTTGATATTTTAGTTGAAGAGAAAGACAGAGGACCTGTAACACCATTGTGGCGAAGTTGGTCAGGCCAAGTATGAATATAATAAGCTAAGGGCTCACATAGATGCCAAGATGCGGCCGAGAAGAATGCTTTGACCAAGGCTTCTGCCCTCAAGGTGAAACTCTATAATGCTCGTGAAAACAACTTGGGCCAGACAAACAGGATTACAAGTCTCAAGTAAAAACTTTTGGTGATGAAGGCCGAGTTCGTTGATGCCTGGGCTGAAGCTGAAGAGATTCAAGGTAAGACTAATAAGAAAGTTGCTATTTATTTAAAGGATGCTATCGCGGCCCGAGATGATTTAAGAGGACCTTCCAATCGAGAGAGCAGAAGTACTAAATATGCCAGATGTAGATCCTGGAGGAAAATCCTCAAAGAGATCGATGCTAAGAGCTTTTACCTCTCTAAAGAGATAGCACATGCCAAAGGAGATGAATACGATACCATGTTCCTCGTATTCGATGTCGAAGATAATTAAGAAGAGGCCAAGGATCCGGTCCCCAAGGGGAAAGTAGACTAGGCATTATTTATTCTGCATACAGTGTTCTTAAAGAACGTTGTAAATGAATCCTCATGTTATTTCACATATACGTATAAATGGAAGCCTTTCAGTTTAATCTTTCATGAATTCCTTTTAGTTGTGTGTCCTTCTTTGTTTTGAATTTAACGTTTGTTGATGATTACCCAGATGAATTTTACTTCAAGGTAAAACCCTTAGGTTTACAAATCGGCCCTGAGGCTTGTTGGGCTTGCCCATAGGCTCTTATGCACTTTCCCTTAGGCACATTTTAATTAACCATTTCGAGCCCAATTTTCGAGTTGGGTTTTGACTCGCCATCAACCCTTAGGATTATGAGTTTTAAGCAATCTCTTACTTAGACTCTTATGCGTTGGGTCGGTAGGAACCCTAATATGGGCTTGCGCTTAGGCTCTTACGCATTGGGTTGGTAAAACCTCTAACATAGGCTAGTGCTTGTGCTCTTACGCGTTGAGTCGACCTGACTTCTAATATGGACAAGTGCTTGGGCTCTTATGCATTAGGTTGGTATGACCTCTAATATAGGCTTTATGTTTCCCTCATTAAAGACGTTTTAAAGTTTTTTGTGTTTGCGCGATTCTTCGACGGTCCAATAAGAGCCTCGATTATAAGACACTATATAATAATAAATTAGCACTTAGGAGGTTTTGCTCGATAGTTGAATTGTTTTGAAGGTTGTTATTTGGAGTTGACAAGATCGAAGATCTTTTGCTTATGTCGAGGGTAGCCTGGTTAACTGATTCTTTTCGAAGTAATTTGAAGGCATGTGATTTTATTACGATGGTCTTGCATCCCCGAGTTGTGTTAGATTGGCCGGAGTCTTGTGACTGTAGTGATTATGTTTGGCCATAGTGTTTTAGTTCCCGAGTGAAGTAGTTTTGTAATTTATATCGACGGTATTCCTTTTAGGGCTCTTACAAGTTTGAATACATAGCCTTAACTTTAAGATCAGGATCATGCCTTTTGTAAGGCCTTATAAATTTTAACATGCCTTACTTAAGGTCTTACAAATTCTTTTGTTACTTGGCACAAGTATTGCTCATGCCTTGCTTGAGGTCTTATAGATTTGGTATTTTCTTACGAAGGTTTTATGAGCTCGGAGGTTCCTGCTAGGGGTCTTATTTGGATAGCTCGATAGGGCAATAGTCGGCAACAGTCCTCAGGACATCAAAAGTTTTTTGGCTTTTAGAGTCATTCTTTGTAAGCTTGATGTTGCCTCATTGAGGGCTTATGAGCTCGAAATTTTCGATCCGGAGATCTTAGGACTTCGAATTCTTTTGATGTCAGTTCCTGAGTATTCGGGAAATTTTTGGGCTTAGGGACGTTTCTTGAAAAAACAACAGATTTCTTTGAAGCGCAATGTATTTTGATGGAAAAATATTCATTGATTACTCGACACAAGCATAAATATTTTCGTTGTCAATGGTTCCCATCTGTTATGCAGACACGGCTTATTCTACGTTTGGCCCGAAACATCATTTTTCTATTGAGACCCTTTTTGGCTCATCTCAACTTTTTCGAGAGGGTGGTCTCCTAGAGAGGTGCCCCCACTATTCGATGTTGATTGAAGAGAAGCCTTGACTACTGGTTAAGTTCTCCTTAGGTAGTATATAGATGTTGACTCAGTAAAAACCTTGCCGGTAAAACCTTTCTTGGGATAAAATATGGTCCAAGGAAAAGAGTACGATGCATGCTTTAAAACCTAGGGTCTTCATGCTAGAACATAATTTGATTTTTCTAACCGGATTCCTTTACATAGGATAATGTAAGATGTTAAATAAAAAGGGAGACAATTATACCTTAATACTGATGGAGCTTCAAACCTCGTCATGTTTCAACCGCTTGCTCCGGGGATGTGGTATGGTCCTTTGCTCATATATTCGGGTGCAACCAAGAATGTAGCTTGTGATTTCTACTTTACTGTTTGATGATCTTCTGATGTTGAAGGTTTTGATATCGGGGCCACATCGTGCACCGGAACATCCCTATTCGGGATTTGAACCATGTATACGGTCTAAATCGACAGTTTAATTTTATGATCATCAAGACATCTCGAGGGTTCTCGGTGATCGACTTTGAGGTAGTGTAAATAACGATTGGACTCGCGGCAATGTAGCTTAGTGGTCGTGGTGAATGAATTTGAAGTTTCCTAGGCGTACGACTAGAGCTGACAAGGTCTAGTAAGCTAGCTCTGACCTGTATCAGGGCATTAAATGGTTGTGTCAACCCCATATCTTTGTAATTAATGCATCTTTCTATGTTCCTGTTCATATATATAGGGGATACTATTCATTTTGTAGACATCTATTTCTCAAAACTAAATAGACAAGAATGTTCTCTCTACTCTCTAACATATTCTCCTGATCTCATTACTTCTATTTATTGTTTACATTTATTGTGTATAGTTCTTTATTTATTGGTTATTATTGGCCATAAGGAGCAACCAATGAATGTATCTTAATTGTTAGTTCCTCCATCGACTGCCATGACATGGTATAGGACTCAACCTCAAGGCCTCGAATACGCAAGATCGTGGCGCCGCTTATCTACCTATTGGTTCGGTTATCACTTTGTTTTCAAGCTCTTATCTCATTTTCAAATCTATTACTTAACATATATTGTATAAACAACTAGCATGAAAATAGATCACGTATTTTTAGAGCCACAAAATAAAATCTTATTGTAATTACAATTTCAAGGTAAACAAACCAATTCATCCTGTTAAAATCAACATTCTTTGGGATTTTTACTTACTTTACTTATTTGTGGTCTGCAATTAGTGTTACCAGCTTTACCCCAGGTGATTAGTTAATTTATGGTCAATTTATGATTTGTTACCTTATTTAAGCCCCGGTCAGGGCTGGTAATGGATTCTCTTTGTACTAATCTTATCTTCCCAGATCTGTTTGTGCAGTTTAATGTGGATTAGCACAGTTAACGAATTTATTGTATCTAGCGACTTTATTTATGAACTCCAAATCATTTTTACCTTATTTTTTTCATCTCCCTAAGTGTTATATCTTCACTCTTATTATAATTCTTAAGCATGGACAATAGTTCAAACACACACATACAAAAACTTTCTCTCACCTCTCTCTCTGCTACTTGTGTTCATTATTTGTCTAGACGACTGATAGCCAAGGCTAGGCTGTTGAATCCTGCCTACTTTACCTTCTGTATTTACTTCCTTTAATTGGTGTGTATCCATTCCTAATGTTGTTTATTATACTATGAATCTTGAACTTATGTTCTCCCTTACATGTTAATTTACCATAGTTTAATCTATGCCTCTTATGTATATTAATCAGCTTGCTTATTACTGTGTTTAACTTTATCTCTTTCCTATTTATCACCTAAGTGAGCATGTTTACCTTCTGTTTACGTTTCAAGCTCTCATGTTCGTTGCTTTAGACCAACATGTTTACTTTTGTGTTCAGATTTCAATCTTTCTTGTTTATTGTCAACAAGCTTATTTCTGTGTTTAAGTTTTAGCTTTTGTTGTCTATTGCTTTAAGAAAGTATAATTATTTATATGCTTAACTATACCTGTTAGACTTAGGCATCTCCTAATAACTGGCATGTTTTCCTACAACCATGTTTTTATGTGCTCCTAATTCAAGATTCTTGTGTTCACCGACCCCCGATCACCTCTCTGTGAATATTTTTATTCTTAACATGCCATATGATGACTTACGGTCAACTGACAAACCTAGTTGAATCTGAGTCTTTACCTAAAGGTTTTCCGACTACCTTCTGTATGTTGAACCTTTGTACAGAATGTTTCCTGAACTATTTTTCAACCTCTAATATGTCTTCACCTCCAAACTTATTCACTCTTCTAAAATGTTATCACTTCTAAAACTATTTTCTTAGAAAACTCTCTGTTGTATTTGATTCCTATTCTTAGAACACCTAGGGTCTTGACCCTACAGTGTAAGAATTATTAAGGAGTCCATGAGGCTCCTCTAAACTTTGATACACTAGGTTGGCTTTCCAAACTTGCTCACAAAATGGGTTGCTTTGAAAGTTTTTTGGTGTGAGCATTGCCGGGGTCCATGAGGCCCTTGGGTACATTAACACAACAGGATACCATTGGGTGTACTATGATAGTGTTGGCATGTTCATACTTGATTGAAGACTTGACATTTCAGGTTTATGGTTTGGGCCTGTTCAGGCTTCCTATAGTTGTAGTAATTTCACTTATGTAATTCATTATTAATTTTGGTCTGTAGTAACAATGTGACGACCCAATGGGGTCACCACTTATATATTCATTGTTTTGTACTTCCGAGGCCTTGAAAACCTCATCTGGAGTTGCCTAGATTTGAGTGCACTATCCGGGCGCATAACCGGAAAGCTTAAATATGAATTCTGTGTGAAAAATGATGAATTTTGATATTAAATTGAATAAATTTGACTTCGGTCAACATTTTGGATAAACGGACCCGTACCCATGATTTTATGGTCCTGTAGGGTCTGTAGGGAAATATGGGCTTGAGCGTATCCCTAGAATTGAATTCCGAGGTCCCAAGTCCGAGAAATGAATTTTTATGTGAAATGTTTTCTAGAAATACTTAAAGAAAATGGAGACAAAATTTGATTAGAACACTGGGGTATCGGGCCCGTATTTTGGTTCCGGTGCCTGATACAAGTCTAATATATGATTGAGGCACTTCCTGTAAAGTCTGGTTGAAAAATGATGTTGTTTGACGTGTTTCGGACCCGAAATGGGAATTTTATATCTTATGAAACATTTGACAGAAATCATGAATTTTGAGGCTCGATCCGACATATATGATGTTATTTTAGAAATTTGATCGCACGGTCCGTTGGGTGTTTTTGATGTTGTGTGCATATTTTTCTTGGAGCGCCGAGGGATCGGGTGACTTTCGAGTAGGTCATGGGAGGTCTTAGACGTAAAACACCAGATATTGCAGGTTAGGTGGTAGCTGCACGTTCCAGCGCGTCCACGGCCGTGATCGTGCGGTCTGTGATGTGAGCTGCACGGCCGCAGTCGTTCTCGTGCGGTTAGCTCTGCTAGCTTTAGAAAAACCCCAGCCCTCAATTCCTCTAGCGCGACCGCGTCCGCTTTTGCGCGGTCCACGGCGTGAGCTGCGCGGCCGCAGTCACCTTCGCAAGGTCTGCGCTGCCACCTCTAGAGGACCTGCAAGTTTTAGCTCCACCAGTGCGGCCGCGCCCGCCTTAGCATTGTCTGCGGTGTGAACCGCGCAGCCGTGGTCATCCTTGCACGGTCCTTGTTGGAGGCTCAAGGAGTATAAATACGTTGGATTTTTCAGTTATTCCTCACTTTTAAAAAACACAAAACCTAAGAGGCGATTTTCAAAGCAATGCTTCTTGTTCAAAATGATTGATAAGTCATTTCTAACTTTTATCTTCACTCCTTAACACCTTTTAACATAATTTAAACATCAAGTCAAAGTTTATAATGGGTAAATTCCGGTATATTGGGTAGGACCTAGGGTTTTGCTAAATTGGGGGCTGGACTTCAATTCGAGGTCCGATTTCAAAACTAATCACATAATTGGATTTGTGGGGGAATGGGTAACCGGATTTAGTTCTAATATCGGGTTTTGACCATGTTGGTCTGAGGGGCGTTTTGGTCATTTTATCTAAATTTGCATCTTAGCTTTAAATTAAATAGTTGAATTAGTTTCTTGAGATGTTATTTACGAGATGTGATTGAAATGAATATATTTGGGCCACTTGGAGTTGGCTACTCGTGGCAAAAGAGTGATTTCTAGTTGATATTTGGAGCCGATTGAGGTAAGTGGCTTGTCTATCCTTGTGTGGGGGGACCTTCCCTTTAGGATATGATGTTTGTTAATTGAATGCCTCGTACATGAGGTGACTAGCGCGTTGTTGAGAAAATTGTTGGAAAATCCATTTTTACTTGAAGTATTTAAATTAAATTTTCATGCTTACCTGTTCATTTTAAATTGTGAGTCTATTCTATGCTAGTTTAGAGAGGCATGTTCAGTTGACTTGCTTGCCTAAGTGTTAAACTCTCCCATTTGTACTCCGCGTTGTATGCTTTGCTAGTATTTCCTATTTCTTGTCCTGAGTTATGTATCTTTCCTAGTGTTTGGGTTGCTATTGTGTGTTTTTAAATCGGGACTATGGGTTGGCCTCCTAGGAGATCCCCCTGAACTTGATATGTTCTAGACTGAGGGTGCAGGATACCAAGAGATGCCTTGCACATGAGATTGAAAGATACGAGGATTCCAAGAGATCGTCGGGATACCAAGAGATTCCTAGTTAATATAATGAGGATACCAAGAGATCATCGGGATACCAAGACATCCCTAGTGAATATGATGAGGATACCAAGAGATTCCCGGGATACCAAGAGATCCCTAGTGAATATAATGAGGATACAAAGAGATCCCAAGTGAATATAATGAGGATACCAAGAGATCCCTAGTGAATATAATGAGGATACCAAGAGATCCCTAGTGAATATGATGAGGATACAAAGATATCCTCGGGATACCAAGATCCCAAGTTAATATAATGAGGATACCAATAGATCAATAGTGAATATAATGAGGATACCAATAGATCCCTAGTGAATATAATAAGGATACCAAGAGATCCTTGAGATACCAAGAGATCCCTAGTGAATATGATGAGGATACCAAGATATACTCAGGATACCAAGAGTTCCTAGTGAATATAATGATGATACCAAGAGATCCGTAGTGAGTATGATGAGGATACCAAGAGATCCTTGGGATACCAAGAGATCCTAGTGGATATAATAAGGATACCAAACGATCCCCAGTTATTATTTTTCTATTGTGAGTAGTGTTCCTTGTATTGTTTTGTTTCGTTTTTCCTATTGTTGTTTCCCTTATTTATCCTGTTTAGATTTTCGCTGCATATTTTAGCTATACTATTTTTTTCTTTATCCCATCCTATATTATATTTATCTTAGTAGGGCCTTGACCTTCCTCTTCACTACCCAACCGAGGTTAGGCTTGGCACTTACTGAGTACCGCTGTGGTGTACTCATGCTTCTTCTGTGCATGTTTTCATGTGCAGATCCAGGTACCTCATCTCAAAAACACTATCATCGAGGCAAAGAGATCTAGCGAAGACTCGAGGTATATCTGCAGCGTCTGCAGATCGGATAATTTCCTTCCTTATTCTACCTGTAGTGTTTAGATTCCAACTTACTTTTGATGTAGACATTCTAGAGATTAGAATATTTACAGTATTTTCCATTAGCCTGTGTTCCCTTGAGTTTCTGGGTTTTGGGATTTATATGTAGACTTTCGCATTTATTTTTTGGGTTGTATATGCCAAGTGGAACTTGCATACCGCTTTTCTTCTGGTTTTTGCTTAATACTTCATCCAATTATATCAGTTTCCCTGTTGTTAGGCTTACCTAGTTTTAGGGACTAGGTGCCATCACGGAATATTCATGGAGGGTGAAATGGGGTTGTGACAACTTGGTACCGGAGCTCTAGGTTCATAGGCGTCTCAGAACACGAGCTAGGTTATTAGAGTCTTGCTGATTGGTAGGGAGACGTCTATACTTACTTATGAGAGGCTATGCAACCGTTTAGGAAGAATCTTCACTTTATTTAGTTCCTTGTCGTGCAATTTTATGGAGTCAAATCTAAACTTCTGTTTTCTATTCTCTAACAGATGGTGAGGACACACACTACTTACAATAATTAGGCACTCACGCCCCCCACCGCAGCCGTCTGAGGCCGGGGCCGAGGTGGGGGTTGAGGATGCGCACGTGGTGCAACCAGAGTACCTGCACGAGCTACCGCCGAGTCACTATTAGCAGATCCAGCCGGAGCCCAGGCACCTGGCACACCTACTACTACCACTAATACGCCAGCCCTTCAGGAGACATTAGGTAAGTTCATGTTCATGTACACCATCTTGGCTCAGGTAGGGTTGCTTCCGCTTGCTGCAGCCACATCCCAAGCCGGGGGAAGAGCACAGACTCCCATCGTCCGCACTCCTGAGCATCGAGGGCAGGTTGAGCAGGCCCTATGGATCATTCCTATTCTGCCTACAGTGCTATTTCAGCCCGTGGATGGGGCAGCAGCTTCTTAGGATGAGCAGTGGAGGTTGGAGAGGTTCAAGAAGTATGATCCTCCAGCTTTCAGTGGACTAGCAACATATGATGCCTTGGGATTTATACAGGAGTGCCACCGTACACTTCGCACTATGGGCATAGTAGAGTCCAACGGGGTTTCCTTTACTCCCTTCCAACTTTGGGGCTGCCTATGATTGGTGTCACACTTTTGAGATAGACTGTCTGGTCGAGACTGCTTCACTGACTTTGACCCAGTTCTTGGATAAGTTTATGAGAGAGTTTGTTCCCTAGAGCCTCAGAGTGCATGGCGCGCAGAGTTTGAGCATTTGCTCCAGGGTGCTATGACCGCTTTGGAGTATGCTATCTGTTATACCAGATTGGCTAGGCATGCACAAAATTTGGTTGCTACTGTCCGCGAGAGAGTTCGCAGGCTCATCGAGGGATTTATCCCACCTATCAAATGTAGCATGGCTCTGGAGCTGGAGATGGACATCCCTTATTAGCAGGTAGTTACCATTGCTAGGAGGATCGAGAGTATGCTTGCCAGGGAGCAAGGGGAGAGGGAGGCCAAGAGGTCTCGAGAGTCGGGCCACTACTCTGGTGCCTGTACAGGTCGACATGGTAGGGGTTTTGTAGGTCACCCCATTATTTCAGCTATTCCAGCAGTCGGCAGTGCTCCAGCTCTGCCTATACCCCAGGAGCCTTACTATGCACCTCCAGTTTCTAGCGCATCTCTGGCGCCGGGTACTTTCAGCGGTCAGTCCAGCAGGTCTGGCCCTAGTCAGTCATAGCAACTGCTCCATGAGATAGCTTGTTTTGAGTGTGGAAATACCTGCCATATGGTGAGGGATTGCCCTAGACTTGGGAGGAGTTCACCCCCACAGCTTTTTCTGTCACAGCAGGCTCAGCAGAGTTCTCAGGCCATGATCAAATTCTAGTTGCTTCCCCACCCAGTCAGCCAGCTAGAGGTGGAGGACATGGAGGTAAAGGTCCCTCGAGGGGGAGGCCAGGCTAGATATTATTCCCTTCCTGCTCGTGGCGAGGCTGTTGCCTCCGATTTTGTTATCGCAAGTAATATACTGGTTTGTCACAGAGAGGCATCAGTTTTATTTGACCTGGTCTCTACTTATTATTATGTGTCTTCTTACCTTGCTCCGTATTTGTGTGTGCCTCGGGATTCCTTGAGTGCCCCGGTTTATGGTTCTATTTCTCTGGAGGATTTTCTTGTTTTAGACCGCGTCTATCAGTTATGTTTAGTTACTATTTATGGTTTTGAGACCAAAGCGGATTTATTGTTACTCATTATGATTGATTTTGATATTATTTTGGGCATGGATTGGTTGTCGCCGCACTTTGATCTTCTTGATTTTCACGCCTAGATCGTGACGCTGGCTATGCTAGGTATTCCGCGTGTTGAGTGGAGTGGTACCTTAGATCACACTCCTAGCAGAGTTATGTCTAAAGCTCAGCGTATGACTGAGAAGGGATGTGCAGCGTATTTAGCCTATGTGAGAGATGTTAGTGTGGATACCCCTTCTGTTGATTCTACTATAGAGGTATGAGTTTCCCAATGTGTTTCCAGCTCATTTCCCGGGCATGCCACCTAATAGGGACATTGATTTTGCAATGATTCGTTGCTGGGCACTCAATCCATTTTTGTTCCTCCGTATCGTATGGCTCCTCCCGAGTTGAAGGAGTTGAAGGACCAGTTATAGGAATTTCTTGATAAGGTTTTTATTCTACCCAGTGTTTCACCGTGGGGTGCTCTTGTTTTGTTTGTGAAGAAGAAGGATGGTTCTATGCATATGTGCATTGATTACCGCCAGTTGAACAAGGTTACAGTGAAGAATCGTTATCCTTTGCCTCGTATTTATGATTTGTTTCACCAACTTTAGGGTGCACGATTGTTTTCTAATATTGACTTGCGCTCAGGGTACCATCAGTTAAAGATTCAGGAGCCATATATCCCAAGGACTGCCTTCAGGACTCGGTATGGTCATTACGAGATTCTTGTCATGTCATTTGGGTTGACCAATGCTCCAACAACTTTTATGCATTTGATGCATAGTGTGTTCAGGCCATATCTCGACTCATTCATGATTGTTTTAATTGATGATATTCTAGTGTATTCCTGGAGTCGGGAAGACCATTGAGAGCACCTGAGGGTCGTGGTTCCGATCCTGAGAGAGGAGCAGTTATATGCAAAGTTCACAAAATGTGAGTTTTGGTTGGGTTGAGTGGCATTCTTAGGCCACGAGATTTTGAGCGAGGGCATTCGGGTAGATCTGAGGAAGATAGAGGTCGTGCAGATTTGGCCTAGGCCCTTCTCAGCTATAGAGGTTCACAGTTTCCTTGGTTTGGCGGGTCATTACAATTGCTTTGACGAGGGGTATTCATCGATTGTAGAATTTGTTCAAGTAGAAGGACCTAAATTTGCATCAGAGGAGGTGGATAGAGTTGCTAAACGACTACAATATCACTATTCTGTAACCCGGGAAAAGCCAATGTGGTAGCGGATGCCTTAAGTCGCCGGGTGGAGTGTTTGGGGAGTTTGGCATATTTACCAGCTTCAAAGAGGCCTAGGGTGATAGATGTTCAGGCCTTAGCCAGTCAGTTTGTGAGATTGGATCTTTCGGAGCCTAGTCGGGTTCTAGCTTGTATGGTTTCCCGGTCTTCCTTATTTGATTGTATTACGGAGTAGCAGTGTGATGATCCCCATTTGCTTACCCTTAAGGAAAGGGTTCAGCGTGGTGATGCCAGAGATGTGACCATTGGAGATTACGGGGTATTTAGGATGCATGGCCGTGTTTGTGTGCCCGATGTTGACGGGCTATGGGAGTTAATTCTAGCGGAGGCCCATAGTTCGCGGTATTCCATCCATCCGGGTGCCACAAAGATGTATCTGGACTTGAGGTAGCACTATTGGTAGAGGCGGATGAAGAAGTATATAGTTGGATATGTGGCTAGATGCTTCAACTGTCAGCAGGTGAAGTGTGAGCACCAGAGACCAGTTGGGTTGCTTCAACAAATTGAGGTTACAGAGTGGAAGTGGGAGAACATCGCCATGTATATTGTATCAGGACTCCCACGGACCTTGAAGAAGTTTGACGCCATTTGGGTCATTGTTGATCGGCTAACCAAGTCCGCTTATTTTATCATTCTATGCACAAATTATTCATCGGAGCGGCTGGCGGAGATTTATATCTGGGAGATCGTCCGTCTTCATGGAATTCCAGTTCCTATTATTTCAGACAGAGGTATTCAATTTACATCGCGGTTCTGGAAGGCCATGCAACAGGAGTTGGGTATTCGGGTGGAGTTGAGTAAAACATTTCACCCCAGACGAATGGACAATCTGAGCGCACTATCCAGATACATAAGGACATGCTCCATGTGTCTGGTTGATTTTGGACGGTCTTGGGATCAGTTGTTGCCATTAACGGAGTTTTCCTACAACAACAACTACCAGTCGAGCATCCAGATGGCTCCTTATGAGGCTTTATATGGTAGACGGTATCAATCATCAGTTGGATGGTTTGAGCCGGGGGAGGTTAGGTTTCTAGGTAAAGATTTGGTTCAGGAGACCTTGGACAAGGTCAAGATCATTAAGGATAGGCTTCGTTCAGCTCACTCTAGGCAGAAGAGTTATGCAGATCGCAAGATACGAGATGTAGCATTTATGGTTGGGGAGCGGGTGTTGCTCCGAGTATCGCCGATGAAGGGCGTGATGAGATTTGGGAAGAAGCGCAAGATTAGCCCTAGGTACATTGGTCCGTTTGAGATTCTTGATAGAGTAGGAGAGGTGGCTTATAGACTCTCATTACCGCCTATCTTATCAGCCGTGCATCCAGTTTTCCATGTGTCCATGCTCCGGAGGTATCACGGTGGTCTAGCCCATGTGTTAGATTTTAGCACTGTCCAATTGGATAAGGACTTGTCCTGTGAGGAGGAGCCAATAGCCATTCTAGACCGGCAGGTTCGTCAATTGAGGTCCAAGATATTTCCTTCTCTTCGTGTCCAATAGAGAGGTCAGTCTCCTGAGGCATCGACCTGGGAGTTCGAGTCTGATATGCGGAGCCGTTATCCTCACCTTTTTCCAGACTCAGGTACTTCTTCCTTTTGTTTATTCGAGGATGAATGGTTGTTTTAGTGGTGGAGGATGTGACGACACAATGGGGTCACCACTTATTTATTCTCTGTTCTATACTTTCGAGGCCTTGAAAACCTCATCTAGGGTTGCCTCGATTTTCATGCACCATCCAGGCTTGTAACCAAAAAGCCTAAATATGAATTGTGTATGAAAACGATTAATTTTGATATTAAATTGAACAAATTGACTTCGGTCAATGTCTTAGGTAAAAAGACCGGGACCCATGATTTGACGGTCACGGAGGGTCCGTAGGAAAATAGGGGACTTATGAGTATGCCTGAAATCGAATTCCGAGTTCCCAAGTCCAAGAAATGAATTTTTATGTGAATTTGTTTGATGGAATTACTTAAAGGAAATGGAAACAAATTTTTATTAGAAGACTGAGGTATCGGGCCTATATTTTGGTTTCGGCGCCCGGTACAAGTCTTATCTATGATTGAGGCACTTTTTTTAAAGTTTGGTTGAAAACGGACGTCGTTTGACATGTTTTGGACACGAAATGGGAATTTTATGTCATATGAAAAATATGGAAGAAATCATGAGTTTTGAGGCTCGATCCGTTGTATATGATGTTATTTTGGCGATTTGATCGCACGGATAAGTCCGTAGGATGTTTTTGAGGTTGTGTGCATATTTGTTTTGGATCCTCGAGGGATCAGGAGAATTTCAAGTAGGTCCTTGGAGGTCTTAGACTTAAAACACCAGATATTGCAGGTTAAGTTGGAGTGCAGGTTCTAGCGCGACCGCGGTCGTGATCGCACGGTCCGCGGTGTGAGCCCGTGGCTGCGGTCGTCCTCGCACGGTCCACGCCGCCAGCTTCAGAGAAACTGCAGCCCTCAGTTCCTATTGCGCGACCGCTTTTGCGCGCTTCCCAGCGTGAGCCGCGCGGCCGAGGTTACCTTCACGCGGTCCACACTTCCACCTTCAGAGGACCTGCAAGTTTCAGCTCCACCAGTGCGGCCGTGGCCACCTTAGCGCGGTCTGAGGTGTGAGCCACGCGGCCGCGGTCATCGTCGCGTGGTCCACACTGGAGGCTCAGAGAGTATAAATACACGGGATTTTTCAGTTATTTCTCACTTTTCAAAAACCCAAAACCTAAGAGGCGATTTTCTAAGTAATACTTCGTCTTCAAAACGATTGGTAAGTTGTTTCTAACTCATTTTCTTCACTCTTTTACACCTTTTAACATAATCTCAACATCAAATTGAAGTTTTTAATGGGTCAATTCGGGTATATTGGGTAGGACCTAGGGTTTTAATAAATTGGGGTTGGACCTCAATCCGAGGTCCGATTTCTAAACTAATAACATAATTGGATTCGTGGGGGAATGGTTTACCGGATATTAGTTCGAACCACGGGTTTTGATCATGTTGGTCCGAGGGGCATTTTTGTCATTTTATCTAATTTTTCATCTTAGATTTAAATTAAATAGTAGAATTAGTTGATTGAGATGTTATTTATGAGATGTGATTGTAATGAATAGATTTGGGCCATTTGGAGTCGAATACTCGTCGCAAAAGAGTGATTTCAAGTTGATATTTGGAGCCGATTGAGGTAAGTGGCTTATCTAACCTTGTATGGGGGACCCCCCTTAGGATATGATGTTTATAATTGAATGCCTCGTACGTGAGGTGACGAGCGCGTACTTGAGAAAATTGTTGGAAAATCCATTTTTTACTTGAAGTATTTAAATCGAATTTTCTTGCTAACGTATTCATTTTAAATTGTGAGTCCATTTTATGCTAGTTTAGAGAGGCATGTTCAGTTGACTTGCTTGCCTAAGTGTTAACATCTCCCATTTGTACTACGGGTAGTATGCTTGGCTAGTATTTCCTATTTCTTGTCCTGATTTATGTATCTTTCCTAGTGTTTGGGTTGTTATTGTGTGTTTTAATATTGGGGCTACGGGTTGGCCTACTGGGAGATCTCCCTGCACTTGGTATATTATGGACTAAGGGTGCGGTATAACAAGAGATCCCTGGCACATAAGATTGAAAGATATGAGGATACCAAGAGATCCTCTGGATACCAAGAGATCTCTAGTGAATAAAATGAGGATACCAAGAGATCTTCGGGATATCAAGAGATCCCTAGTGAATATGATGAGGATACCAAGAGATCCTCGGGATACCAAGAGATCCCTAGTGAATATAATGAGGATACCAAGAGATCTTCGGGATACCAAGAGATACCTAGTGAATATAATGCGGATATCAAGAGATCCTCGGGATACCATGATATCCCAAGTGAAAATAATGAAGATACCAAGAGATCCTCGGGATACCAAAAGATCCCTAGTGAATATAATAAGGATACTAAGAGATCCTCGTGATAACAAGAGATCCCTAGCGGATATAATGAGGATACCAAGAGATCACCCGTTATTATTTCCTGTTGTGAGTAGTGTTCTTTGTATTGTTTTGTTCCGTTTTTTGTATTGTTGTTTCCCTTGTTTATCCTGTTTAGATTCTCGTTGTAGATTTTACCTATACTGTTTTTTTTATCCCATCATATATTATATTTATCTCAGTAGGTCTTTAACCTTCCTCGTTACTACCCAACCAAGGTTAGGCTTGGCACTTACTGAATACTGCTGTGGTGTACTCATGCCTCTTCTGCGCATGTTTTTCATGTGAGATCCAGGTACTTCATCTCAGATGCACTGCCATCGAGGCAGAGAGATCTAGCGGAGACCCTAGGTATATCTGCAGCATTCACAGACCGAAGAGTTTCCTTCCTTATTCTACATCTTGTGTTTATATTCTGTTTTACCTTTGATGTAGGCGTTCTGGAGATTAGAGCATTTACAGTATTTTCCTTTAGCCTGTATTCCCGTGAGTTTCCGGGTTTTGAGATTTAGATATAGATTTTTGAATTTATTTTTGGGGTTTTATATGCCAAGTGGCACTTGTATACCGCTTTTCTTCCGGTTTTTGCTTAAGGTAATCAAATACGTCCTCCAGTTATATCAGTTTCCGCGTTGTTAGGCTTGCCTAGCTGTAGAGACTAGGTGCAATCATAACATTTTCATGGAGGGTGAGCTGGGGTCGTGACAAATAATGTCTTTGTAAATAGATATTGGGGAAATTAGTAATAAATGAGAGATTCCTATATTAGTTTTTAGGATTTTTTTTGGAAAACATGTCCATAGGTTTATTATATTTATTTATTTGCATTTAGAGACCATGCTTATAGGTTATCGCAGTGTTTGTTCATTTAGATACCTTGCCTATAAGGGTTAAAAAATCAATCATGCATTCTAGATACCATACCTCTAAGTTTGCTGCAATAACATGTCTATGAATCAGTTCATGCTTATAAGGTTTAAAAAAATCAACCTTGCCATCCTGTTTATTTAAAAATAGTCTTTACATGTCGACAATGTTTAAATATGTTTCCTGCATGTTAATGAGGTTATTAAACTAGTTACTGCATTTAGATGCTATGCCTATATTATTTTAAAACCAATTTATTCTTTTAGCTACTTGTGTCTACAAGATCAGTCATTACACCTACATAATATGACTATAGGATCCAAATTGCCAACTTAAAATTGTTTACTAGTTTATTGCACTCCTCTAATGAGTAGATACCATGTTTATAGGACATCACTGTTACACACCAATGCATGCCTGTGGGGCGATTAAAATGCGGCAACGTGTAAAATTATGTTTTTGCATTTTTGTGAAAGGTCTAGATTCAGAAAGCCTTAAAATTAGTAGGCAAACTGATTAGGTCTTTACCGCTTCACTTTAATACAATGTTGTATATTGTGTTTATCATACTAACCTAGATATTTTGCTCTAGAATCCTTTGAAATATCTGAAATCCCGCTGTTTGGATACGTGTTATTATCTGCTTATGCGAGGAGGTAAAAGTGAGCCCTTAATTGACTTTGTGTGAATGTTCTTTTTGTTCTTGCTTGTCACCAAGAGTTTTACTTTTGAGCAGTTTAGGAGAGTCTAGAACTGCCTTAATTAAAGGTATTAAACACCTCTAGGGCCACAAGGAAGGGACAGGTAATGCACGCATATAGTTCGATTAATCAAAATCGCTTATATAACAACTGAGGGAAGGTTTATTGGGTAGTAAAAGGATATGATCACATGTGTGCTAATGCCATGTGTAACCCCTCTTGTTGAGGAAGGTTTACTGGGTGTTGTTACGTTATCCCGTAGGCTAAAAAACCTAGGACCTTTTTTACCCCTTATTTTAAATCTAATACCAATTTGTCTAATTTGCTTTATCTGTTTATAAGACTAATTCACATAACTTGAGTTTGGTCGGGACCCACCATTGTAGACCGTGAGGGGTGCCTAACACCTTCCCCTCAAGGTTATTTCAAGCCCTTACCCATAATTCTGGTAATGCAAACTGGTTTTCTCAGTTTCTTGCTTGAGGTGCCCTAACACATATTAAATCTGTTAGGTGGAAACTCTTCAAATTCCATACCCAATTCCAAAAGGAAATGAGTTACTCCCAATAAATGTCTAAACCGGATTCCACAAGGAAAAAAGGGGCGTGACACCCGTGTCAAAGGTACTTTGGGGGATGTTCGAGGTTAGGGGCCGCCTAAATCAAGCGGGGTTATGAGTAGCCATATCCCCACCGAGATAGGTTTAGTTGGGGTTGGTGATACCGGGATAATAGGTGTACACTCAACTTTTGAGGAGTCTCAATGGCTTTATTCTGTTGTGAGCTTTGGTTGACTTTGTTGATCTTCTCATTTTACACTTTTATTTTATCATTGAGTTTCTTTTTCATAGGCCATTGACAAGCTCAAGTCTAAGTTGCTCCGCTGTGAAGCCCAGTTATGGAATACCTTAGATGGAGAGAAATCCCTCAGGCTTCTTTGTGATGAAAGGGGAAAATAATTGAGACACCTTCGGTAGGAGGCGAATCGAAGCCTAAACTACAAAAGCCATCTTGAGAAACATGTAACGTTTTTTTCGAAGGATTTTATGCTCCTTCTTCTATCTTAGAGATTAATATTTTACTACTTCAGTTGCAGAGAAAGACGAAAGATTTCGAACGTCTTTGGCGTGAGATTGGTCAGTCCAAACAAGAGCGCAAAGAGATAAGGGCTCAGATTGATGCCCACGTTGCAGCCACAAAAAATGTTTTGTCCAAAATTTCCGCCCTCGAGATACTGCTCCAGAACACTCCTGAAAATGCGTTGGTTTAGATGAGCAGGATTGAAAGGATTGAGTTTGAGGTTTTAGAGATGAAGGCTGAGGTCGTGGATGTCTGAGCTGAAGCTAAAGAGATTCAGGCTAAGGCGGACAAGAAAGTGGCTATCTATTTAAATGACGTTTCTGATGCTCGAGCTAAGTTGAGAGGTGCTTTCAATCGAGGAAGCAAAAAGCAATGAATATGCCCAGTGTAAATCTCGGAGGGAAGCGCTTGAAGATATTCATGCTAGTGGCTTCGATCTCTCTGAAGAGATAGCACATGCCAAGGTGGATGAGTACGACACCAATTTCCTTTTGTCTGATGCCAAAGATGATGAGGAAGAGGTCGATGGGGCCGTGGTCCCCGAGGGGAAAATAGACTTGGCTTTTTTCTTTTTGATTCTTTCAATAGTGTTCTTAGAGAACTTTGTAAATGTAGCATTGCGTCATTTCATTTATTCATATATAAAGAAACCTTCAATTTTCTCCTTTCATGAGTTTCTATTTGCTTGTTCATGTCTTTCTTTGTTTAAGACCTGCACCTTCATCGATGATTGGCCAGACGATTTGGCTTTTGAGTAGAAACCCTTAGGTTTATAATTTGACCCTGAGGCTTGATGGGCTAGACTATAGACTCTTACGCATGGGGCTAGTAAGACCTTTAACTGTAAGCTAGCGACAATGGCTCTTATGCCTTTGCCCTTAGGCGTATTCGGTTAACTACTTCAGGCTCAGTCTTTGAATCAGATTTGGACTCAAGCTTATCGACCCTTATGTTTTTTTTAATTTTAAACTACCCCTTAGGCTCTTACATATTGGGTCAGTATGCTTTTTAATACAGGCTTCATTTTCCCTAGTCAAATATTTTTTCACGTTTTTGTGTTTGGCTGAATCTTCGACGGCTCAACAAAAATCTCTATTGTGAATTATTTTTTAGCGATGATTGAGCACCTCAGAAGGGTTCGCTCGATAGCCAAATTATTTTGAAGCCTGTTGCTTGGAGGTGATATGATAGAAGCTCTTTCGAATATGACGAGGGTAGCCTTATTAAGCGGTTATTTTTGAAGGTTTTTCTAGGTAATTGAAAGCCCGTGATTTTATAGCGACAGTCAGGCGTCTTCGTGTTGTGTTTGTTTGGCTAGTATTACACGTTAGAGAAGTCTTGTGTTTGAATTGTATTTTGAAGACTAACATTACAATTGAATGACTTCTTAAGTCTTAACAAGCCTTATGAAGTGGTCCCCACTCAAGGAATGATTTTTCCACCAAATTCCTTTATGTGACACATATTATAAATGACTAGTGAGTCATTCGATTGAATGGCACTTGCTGCCATGATTCCACAGTTAAACTTATCCACATTTTCCACCAATTTCCATTATTACATGCTTAATCTTCCACAACAAATTCATAATGAACCAAATATTCAAATAATTAAAATATCTTAAGTTACTTAAAATACTACTCACTTTTCTCACACATTATACATCTTACTATCGTTGTTATGTGGTAACTTGAATGAAACTTGTTCATAGATACGGGCATTTTAGCTCAAGCAGTATTTTATCTCAAAATGACAAATTTTGAAAAAATTTATTTTGTTCAATTAGCTTACCCTCCCACATTCACAAATTAACTTATCAGTTGTTTGAAATGGCATGATACTTATAATTCCAAAATATATCTCATTCCCCAACATAAGTCGGTTAATCTTATAATGGAACTTTAGCGTACATAAAATAAGGATGCAACATCACATTTCTGTGCTTATATCAATTTAATTATGGCATGCTGCCACTTACAAAAATATGGGGTATAACATCATTCCCCTTTTTGGTACATTGGTCTTCGAAAGTTGACTGATGCACTTATCATTCTCACAACCTATAGCACTTGTGAATACTTTAATACTGTTCTTCTTATGTAGAAAACTATTCTTTAAATAATTCTAAAGGCTGTGGCATTCCCCACTTTAGGCCTCTTTCTCACACCACGATTCGTGGTCGGAATCCTCTTAATCTCGTAACTGTTTCTACCTTCTATCAGGCAGAGCTTATGAGTTTTTCCTTGTATGTGTGCCTATACGACTCTTCCCTTTAGCATTTAGCCAATCTCCATGCTTCACTTTGGGAATACATAAATAGCTTGACAGGATGTCCCTCTGGGTGTCATTAGCTTTATTATATCTAAGTAGGCCATACTATGCCATAATTTTTACTTCAATTTATCGTTACTAAGGTTTGCTACCGAACTCGAGGTTACTCTCATTGCTTGTCCTATATGCCTGAAGCTAAGACCATTAATGCTTCTTCATTACTATCCATCTTAAGACCAATGACCTAATCTCATCTCGTACTTTGCAACATTTACCCATCCATTGTTGATTCACCTCAATTTTGATCTACAATCATCCATTGATAAATTTAAATTTCTTACATAATATATTGCCACTAGGCTTACGTGTCATCATGAAACATTTGAAGTTATTTTCCTGATCCACTCAACGGCAATAATGTACTTCAATAATCGTATTCTATAGCATCCCAATGTATTTACCTAGCGTGGTTATTTTAATTCCATACTCCTCTTGAAATCTTTTCAAATCATTACCCAATAGAAGGAACAAATGTCATCCTTTATCTATCACCATTACACCTTCAGTGCACTACCAGGGCAGCATTGCATCTCTTCTAAATAATACTAGTCATAAACTCCTTTCAGTTCATTCAGGCTATACTCGACTTTCTATAACCTAGGGTGCACATCAGCTCTCTGGTTTACATGAGCTTAATCCTAATAACTTATTCATTCTCGTCACCTTTTCTTATCCTTACTCATGTCTTCCTGAAACCATGTTGCTTATTATATTTAGCCTGCGCCCTACACATTTCTATTTATACTAATTACAACGTTCCTTCAACTTGCTTGCACCATAGATTTCCTTATGCTATTCTTGAACATCAAGCGAGATATCACATCGTCTATAACTCTTCTTTGCTCTCCTTACTAGGCATCTCAATACCTAGCGACCACAGAGTAGAAAATATACCATTGACGATGCTCCCATCATTCCTGGATAGTGAATCCCAGTGCTTCTACCCTTCTATCCATAGTATGGACTACTCACAACCTTCTGCATTATATTATCTTGTACTTCATTCATCTTTACCTAACTTACCTTAAAATCGCACATCAAATCTTCTACCTCTTTTATAACCTCCCCTACATATAGGTATGATTCACATCCATAACTTGGAGCTTTATTATAATACTACAATCTGATAGGAACTTCATACTGATTTCTTATGAGGTAGTTACTTTTCTAACTAACTTTATCGTAGAGCCATTATAGACTATGGTTGTTGTACTATCTCTCTTATATCTCTGATATTAAGGTTGGTCTTGCAATGTCCTCGATCACGATTTTTATAATATTCAAGGTCGAATAATCGGACTTCTAATTTAGTTATGTTTAACATGAAAATGGTAATTATGATTAGATTTGATTTTAAGGTTCTAAGAATACGTGACTTATTTTTATGCTAGTTGCTAAGGAGTGGATTCTATGTGTGAGACTAGAAATTAGGATAAGAGTCGAAGGTAACGTATTATGAAAGCCGAATGGCTGTGAATCGGGGCCTCGAGCTGACTAATACGGGGCCTCGAGGTCGAGCTAGGCGTTAGAATCTTGGAAAGTTGGTGGAGAACTAATAGTTCTAAAGGCCTTGATGACGTCTCTTTATGATTAATAATGAGCAATAAATAAAGAATAATGAAATACAATTTATTTAAGTAATAAATGTAAGTAATAAGATCAAAAGAGAATGTGTTTGAGTTAGAGAGCAGATAATGTCCTTGTTCTTCTCTTGAATGCTATGTGTTGTATATCTTACAAAATGACGATGATCCTTTTTATATATGATGGGAAATCCAAACATGGTACATATATATTTATTACAAAGATACGTATTTGATACAACCATTAATGTCACGGTAAGGACTTGTGCTAGCTTACTGGACTTGGTCAGCTTTAATCAAGTGCCTTGTGAACTTCCCATTTTGTCATCATAACCATCGATCTACACTGCCCCAAGGTCAAACTTTGGGAACCTTTGGGGTTGAACATCCAGCCTCACCTCGAGCCTTTGAAGATGTTCTTGCGAAATATTACAAAGCCCATAAAATTGAACCTTCTAATTTTACCCTATATAGATAGTCCCCACATATATTACAATGAAAATGATAAGAAACGATATTGACTCTTGACTTTCTTGAACATCTTGTGATGGCGTCATGCTTGTGACATCAGTGCTCCAAGTGACTGAAAATACCCTGTCAACCCATCTTTAGAGGCATACAATATTTAGCTGGTTTATTCTCCCCAATAGCGGTCATACCATTGCTGATTTGTTTTAGGAAAAGAAATAATTGCGCTTGGCAGTTCGTTTCCCAAAGGCACTGATGGCACCGTTGGTTAAGGTACTACCTTACAATAAATGGGATGTTCATTGAATCTAATCTTCATCTAGTCATTTTTCAACAACTTTAAACTCGTTTATTATCTTTTCCTCAACCAAATTTTATTTTGATGGTTCGAACCCGTGTCCTTAAGGTTATGCGGTAGCAACTTTTCCAGTTATGCTATGGCTCTCTTTCAGAACTCTTACCCACTGAGTGTGATCGTATTGATTCGTTGTTGTTGTTGTTTGACAAAAATTATGAGAGAAGAACTTCAAATTGTTCCTGAATCAGAGGATATGTGGTCCTTGAACTGCTGCTCATCTCTCTCAACTTTAATCTGGTATAACATTTCACTCTCTTTGCTCTCAGAGTGTGGTGGCCTCATCTACCAACTATTCCATCCCACAGCGCTGTAATGTCTCAGGAAGTGGCTTCACAATAACAGTGCTAGCAAGACCCATACTATCAAAATTTTTTACCAAGCCACAATTTTCTCGGCCTTAAAAGATTTTGCACTTTGATAGGCTATAGCCTTTTTCCCTATCCATTTAAATTTTGGAGGAGATTTCCGAAGGCATCCCTCTGAAGATCGAAATGGGAACCCTGAGGAAATAGTTCACGCAGATGTCACCCCCGAGGATTTACATTCGAGAGTAGATTAGACTTCTAGAAGTTATTTTTATTTCTGTATTCCTGTGTAAAAACCCTACATGGGCATTTGTAATTGTAGTTTATCAATATGAAAAAATGTTTTTTCGATTTGTCTTTCACTTGTTTTAGATTTCTCTTTGCTTGTGTTAGTATAAAAATCTGAGCATGTGTATTTCCTAGATTGGCCCGAATACTTCACCCGATCATGTGCATTCCCTATGGTTTTGGATTGGTTAATACGATATTTCTTGAAAACCCTTCGACATTGCTCGGACTAAGTCCTGATGACCCGATACAAATTTAGGCCGCAATGACTCCCGACTTTGAATTTGACTGAGAGTGGGGACTTAGATTTTATATTCTATCACCTATCCTTTTTAGGCCCCGTAGGTAGTCCTCGAGAGATGATTTTGCTTGATCACTTGAAAATAAAGACAACCCTTGGGCCTTTTCTAGTCCCTTAGTGATAGTTTTCAAAAACTAAGGTGGTCTCGAAAACTTGCTTTGAACTTAAAACGAAGATGCCCCCTAGGCTAAAGTAGCCGAAATACGTGCCAATCGCCTATTATGTGCTTTTAATACATCTTTCAAGTTATTGTGAAATTTTAAATTATTGAACACTACAATTAATTTGAATAAATATTGAACGTCATTTAAAATGTATCTTTGGATTGCGTCACATGAAATTCACCCCCTATCTGGAACACATCTTATCCAACTGTTTAGGATTTGGGTTTAGGTCACATGAAATGCACACCAGAGTTTAAGAATGTAAAATTTTTAAAGAACTCGCATAAGACTAACGCGTTATTAACTTTGCGGGAGGCCATGAAAATTTTTTAAATGGTACGTCCTGAGTTCTAAAGATTTTAGAAAAAATGATATAAGACGGCCAAGCAGTGTTTGAATTTATGTAGCGCTGTGCACCTCAATTTTATTTTAAGGACATTCGAACTAAAGTTTGAAGAACTAATGAGCTATTATTATCTATTGTGGTTCTCCTCCAATTCATTTAAAGGACTTAATTAATTACTAAATGGGTTTAAAAATATTCTTCGGTCATTAAGTTTACAATCAAGGTCACCAATGGGATACCCAGATAAAGTCCAAAGCAGGTAAGCTAGTGATAAAAATGGGCATTACTAAATCAAATTCGAGGCCAAAATTATATTTAGAGGAGCTAACATGCTTCGGCCCCTAAATGAGCCCAAATGTGAAACTTCAAATATGCATGGACGAGGGACCCCATATCAAATCCCTCAAGCCCCAAAAAAAAACGACTTCTGGACTCATTTCACTTTGTAATAAGTCTATACATGGAATTTTCCACAAATGAAGTATTGCAAATTAAAATAAAACTAAATATTGAGAATCCAAGTTCAACAAACTAATGACAAGGTATTAACTTTCTAAATCTCAACATTAACTTGAAATAAAAATTGACGATTTAAAATCCAAATGGATCATGTGAATAGAGTTCAGGTCTATAATATACCTAGATTCGATCAAATTTAAGCTAGGGTATATTTTGATGAGTAACAGATCTTAAATCAGCTGTATTTAACAAAGTTTAAGCCCAGATCTTAAAAGAAAAGCAAATAATCTCATGGGTACGTATAACTTAGACTAGAAGTAGCATTATTCCCTCATAATGTTCAGAATACCATCACATGCTCAGGAGTAAGGAGATGGGAAGAATAATTACTTAATAAGACAAAAAGCAACCTAATAATATACACATAGTCATAGTCACTACTCGAAACTTCATAACTCCAATTTAGATTCCATGCCAAAAGCTTTACATTGAATTAACATAGGGGAGTGTACCTGATTACAACAGAAAACAAGGAAACTTTTGAGCTAAGATGAAATCAGTAACAGTAAATTAAACAGTAGAACTCAACAACAATAGGAAACACTAGCAGCAATGTACTAGTCCAGAAATGAACAAGGCAAACCAACTTTGAAACAATTTTGAGTAGTTAATAGTGTTTTATAACACCCCCGCCATAAAAAATTCAACCAGAAACTGACCTAAGCACTTGAATAGTCAACAAAATTCAACTTATTATTGCTTCTGAATATTCGAGGCTTGTTTTTGCAAATGAAAACCTCAAAGATCTCAGGAAAGACTTTAATATAACAATATGCAGAGTTTACTACTACTATATATATATATATATATATATATATATATATATATATATATATATATATATATATATATATATATATGTATGTATGTGTGTGTGTGTGTGTGTATATATATATATATATGTGTGTATATATATATATGTGTGTGTGTATATATATATATATATGTGTGTATATATATATATGTGTGTGTGTATATATATACACACACATATATATATATATATATACATATATTGATTTTTAGGACTTCTTAACCCTCTCATTCTGTATGCTCTCTTTATTAACTAGCAGAAATTGTCTACAAATCTGATCTCTAACACTTTTTTTCTCTTTTTTTAACCTTTTCTTGCAAGGCAACAGTGGCATGCGTTTATAGTCAAGGAATTAGGGAAACTTTCAGACCTTATTTTGCATTTTTAGTCCTTTTTAATTTTTATTTTTGCTTAAGAAATCCCTGAATTACTGAATTGCCTCCCAATTTAATACCTTATGCGGCTTCTAGGAAGCTTCCCAAGCCATTGCACCTATGCATCCCTAATTGAATTACCCTAATTACCCCTAGTTGTTCTATTATTTACCCTCTAGTTTTGGATGAGCAATTAAACTCTAAACCATTTCAAATATAATAAACAAAATTTTTTATGCAACTGAGGATTCAAACGGATAAAACCATGAGCAATTATAAATAGAAAGTTGCAGTAAATCAACTGGTAAAACAAACTGAACATGAATCAAACATACAACACTTAAACCAATTAATTCTACTATAGGACTTATCATAATTCAGCTAAACATTGATTAAAACCAGTCTAAAACCTAAATTAACCAACATACAAGACTAATACAACTTGATTAAGACAAACTAAACCTAATTTAAACTCATGAAAACCAAACACACAGAAAAGACTAATACAATGAACTGAACCTAATTCAAACTCAAGAATTAAAAAAATGAAGTTCAAACGACCAACCAGACTGATTCAACTCGTATTAAACCTAACTAAAACTCAAGAAATTAAAAAATTTAGTTCAAACAAACAGACGAGTCTAAAACAACTCGACTAACACAAACTAAACCTAATTTACACTCAGAAATTAAACATGAAAACCAAACCAACAGAAAAGTGATGAGGAGGAGGGAAATTTAAAAGGAAAGATGGAGAACTTAGCTTAGTATTTAAAATCAAACCTTGGACTTGAGTAAAACCTTCATGCACCACTTTGAAAATTTTGGAAACCCTAGATTTGAATTCTAAGCAGTTTTGGAGATATTCGAAGGAAGTTGAGTGTGGATTTGGGATAAGGGGGTTGAAAAGCCTATATGGTGTTGATTTAGGGCTAGTTGGTGGTGGTCAGGTTTTTCCGCCTCTCTTTGAATAAATATTCAAAGAGTTTGTTTGGGGTTTGAAGGAAGCTACGCGGATATTGGTAATGAGGAGATGACAAGGAACATGTGGTGTTAAATGGTATTGTTTGTGTGGTGGTGCCGCCAGTCGCAGCGGAGGGTTCCTACTTTCTGAGCAATATTCGAGAAGCTCAGGCGCGATTCTAGGGAAAAGGGATGTGGGTTTGGAAATAGGAGAAAGAGGGGAAGCTGTGATTTTATTTTGGCGGTCTTCGGAGACACGCCGCCGCCGTGGGCAATTTCTGGTAGGTGGCGGACGATGGTGGGCGGCGGAGTTTAGGGCTGGTCTCTTGGGCTCGTGTGTGAGAGAGGAGATGAGAAAGGAACGGTAACATTAGGACATATATATATATGTATATATATTAATATATTAATTGACCATTGCTTCCCAGCTGTTAGATCATTAAACCTCGACGACTGGATTACACCTTCATTAAACGACGTCGTTTTGGGTTGTCTCAGATGGGAGACCAGGTTAAGGAACGGCTTTGGGATTTAATTGTTGGGCTTAGGTGTTTTTTGGCCCAAATTTGGCATTTCACTTAATAGAGCCAATTATTTTTTTATTTTTGTTTTCTTTTCTTTCTCAAAATTTAAAATAAAAATAAAAATAAAATTGAAATGAAGGCTAAAAATTAAATTAATCTACCTAATTATATTAAGTTCTAATTAATAATTAACAAAATTAATTAAATATCAATTTAAAAGAAACTAACAAAATTCAAATTAAACAAAGGAAAAAAATCAAAATTTTGTTTATTTTTGTATTTTTGTAATACCTTAATTACCAATTAATTTTAAAATATGTCAAATCAAATTCTAAATGCAAATGAAATATTTTTGTATTTTTTTTATGAATTATCTAAATTAAAAATGCATAAAAATAAAAACAAATACGAAAATTATGCAATTAATCCAAAAAATAAGATAATTAAAAGGACAAATCCTAAATTTAAGAATTTTAAAGGAGTAATTTACGTGAGGCAAAAATCACATGCTCACTGTTGTCCCTCTTTCCTCGGAGACACGAAGAGTCTTCGGGCAAAGATAAATGAGCAATTATGAGGGATTTTTGCCCGCTTGGTACTCCATGAGAATTATTTTTGAAAAGTGTCTGATCGAACCTTGCTTCAGAGATTGCCTATATATCCTTGGCTATAAAGGAATCAGGTCAGTGCAGTTCTGGAAGTTTTGGTCGCTGGGATTACTAGGAGCTGTGGAATCATTGCTGATGCCGCTGCTACTGCTTGATAACCTCCTTATTACACCAAAAGGAAAATCAAAAGCTAAGCTAGCTACGCCTATCAACTTCGAGTTACAAGATTCTTATCTATAAATTTCTTGAAGCTTGATCTTGAGCCTTAGATGGTTTATGTGTGGCCTCGATCTGAATCTTGATGATGGAAAGCTGTAGGTGTTGGTTCTTTCTTCAACATTGGATCAAAGCGAGACATGCGAAGCTTGTGACTTTGATCAAATTTGCGCAGTCTGCATCTTTCTGTACTTCAAACACTTTGAAATCGCTTCTTTTTGTTCATTTCTTCTTTTGCTTTATTCGTGATTGAGACTCACTCTTTTGGTCATCTCGAATCCTGTGCCTTGAGGTAAACCCTGTTCGGACACCAAAACAAACAAACAAACAAACAAACAAAGTTTTTCTACCCCGTTTTTCAGTAGAAAAATTTTGTGAGTTATTTGCAACACAAAATCTAAACCACTTTTCATCGAAAACAATAAAAATCAGGATTGTGTATCCTTGAGAATGGAGCCTTAAATTGGGTGGATTGCTTGGTTATGCTAGAAAATGACTAGGTTATGGTGGAAAAGCAAAAGGGTCCTCGGGTTATGCCAGGATGAAAGAAAAACGGTCCTTGGGTTATGCTAGGAAGATCCACGTGTTATGGAGGGATAAAAAGGAAAAAAAGGCTTCTTGGATTATGCAAGGGATATCCGCGGGTTATGCCAGGATAAGAAATAAAAAGGCTCCTTGGGTTATGCTAGGGAGATACACGGGTTATGCCTGAATAAAAGAAAAATGGTCCTTGTGTTATTCCAGGAAGATCCACGGGTTATGCCGAGATAAAAGAAAAAGGTCCTTGGGTCATGCTAGGGAAGTCCACAGGTTATGCCGGCATAAAAGAAAAAGGTCCTTGGGTTATGCCAGGAATGTCCACGAGTTATGCTGGAATAAAAGAAAAAGGTCCTTGGGTTATACCACGGATATCCACGAGTTATGACAGGATGAAAGAAAAAGGTCCTTGGGTTATGCCAGGGAGATCCACGAGTTATGCCGGGATAAAAGAAGTCCTTGGGTTATGCCATGATAAAAGAAAAGGTTTATGCTGGGGATAAAAGGGAAAATTATCCTGGGATTATACCGGGGAGAAAAAGAAAGAGATTCTCAGTTTATGCTAGGGAGAAAAAGGGAAATGATCCTCGGGTTATGCATGTAGGAGAAAAGCTCCTCAGGTTATGCTGGGGAGAAAAATGAAAATGATCCTCGGGTTATGCCGGGGGGAAAAAAAGATCCTGAAGTTATGCTGGGGAGAAAAAGGAAAATGATCCTCGGGTTATGACGGGCGGGGGGGGGGGGGGGGAGGAGGGAAGAGAAATATCCTCAGGTTATGCTGGGGAGATCCTAGCTCCTGCGCATTTCCTTTTTTGGTTGCACCTGCTTCTTGCACGGTTGCTTTGGATAACAAATGTTCCAAAATTTTGAACTACAAAATTGTTAGTTTGAAATGGTGGTTGGTTTTGTGGCCTTGATTGTTTGATAACTGGATCTTGGCCCAACTTTGGTGAGAACCTCTGCTGCTTGCTGGCTTTTCTGAAGATTGATATCTCTCATAAACCGAGGAACTCAGATTTTCATAATTTCTCATGACGGCTTGCATGCGGGGAGCTTTGATGCTTTCACTTTATTCTGCTTTTAGGACCTTTGTCTTTGGATTTTTTTTCCATTTTCAACAACTTGGATTTCAGGACATCGGGATTCCTTGGCTTTTAAAATCCTTGCCAAGACAGTTAGCCATGCGAGACTCAATCCTTTTAACTTCATTTTGCTTTTGTGGACATTTGACTTTGATTTCCTTTCTTTTGAAGATTTCAACTTAGAAACATCAGCCGTCATGGCCAGCTGAGATCGGCTTGATGCACTTGCTAAGGCTGGGTACCTTTTTGCAGCTTTTGTTAGGCAAAACCCTGTAAAGCCAGTCTTGCCACCTTTTCTTAGTTTCAGAAAACAGAGTTAAACTGAAAGAGATTGAAAGAAAAAGTAACCAATAAGGAAGGGAATGAATTTAAAGATAAATATCCCTTTCGGGAAGACAAGAAGGACCTATCTGGGTGCATGCAGGCTTCGAATACACGTGACATGTTTCTTGGACTGGATGCCCGACCCGCACAAACTTCTCTCGTTTCTCATAAACTCATCGACGCGTGTTTCAAAACTAGGGAATCTTGTCAGGATTCTATCAGTGGTGGGACATGCTTTCTTTTCGACCAATGGCACCCTTTTTGGGGTTTTGCCAATCGACCTCTCCCATTTCTCTTCTCACCATCGCTGATAGTTCTCTTTGCGAGTTTTCACTAAGTGTACTATCTCATTTCCATGTTCTCTTCTCACCGTCTCCATATGGGGCCCGTAGGTTTTCACCAATAAGACTCTCATTTTATTTCACTCGGTTTGACTGCATCAGGTTCCAACAATAGTGTTTTCCGATTCTGATGCCATTGTCAATTGATCAAAAGGATTTGGACAAGGTTTGGGTAAAAGAATCTGGATGGAATTACAACTTTGGAACCATTTTGGAGGGCTCATTGCCGAGCCATTATATCATCTACCACAGTTTCACTTTCTTGGGGGAATTGGGATTTTTATTTTAGTGTTACTGAATCCCAAAGAGAGGCTGCCTGCGTATTCTTTCGGAATCAAGTCGGACGTAGTTCGGGAAAATATTTACTTTTGGTTTTCTTTTGTTTTTGTTTTTTTGTTTTTTGTTTTTCTGTTTTGATTTGTCTTTGTATTTTTCTTCTTTTTTCTTTTTGTTCATTTCATTTTTCAATAACACTTTTAGGTTCCAAAGAGGGTAATCAAAGAAGAGTAACCGGCTCAAATGAGTTTGCAAAAAGGGTTGATAGTGTTTGGATAGTAAGAATGAAAGCCTTCGTCATCTCAATTGAACAAAGTCATTGTTGTAGAAAGCCTAGACATAGTACCTTTTTACTGAGTCTTCATACACAAGTATTTTGGGATCATTCATCTTTTCGATGGTGTACGAGCCTGTCCAATTAGGAGCAAATTTTCCTTTCGCTTCCTGCTGATGAGAAAGAATGTGCGTTAGCACAAGTTGCCCCACTTTAAATTCTGGGTCGTACTTTCTTGTTATAAGCAAGGGCCATTCTTTGTGGATACAATTGCCCGTGGAAAATCAAAGCCATTTGTTTTTCATGATCAATGTTAGCAGTTCCAAACGAGTCTTGACCCATTCAATGTCATCAATCTCGACTTCAACGATGATCTGGGGAGAAGGGATTTTCACATCCGCAAGTATCACAACCTAAGTTCCATAGACTAAGAGATATGGGGTCACTCTTACTGACGTGGTCACTCTGGTGCGGTATCCTAGTGATGCGAAAGGAAATTTTTCATGTCATTGCCTGGAGCTTTGAATCGTCTTTCTCAAAATCTTATTGATGTTTTTATTTGCTGCTTCGATGGCACTATTAGCCTTGGGTCGATAAGGATTAGAGTTCCTGCATTATCTTGAATTGTTTGCATATCTCCTCCATCAAAAAACGACTATTCAGGATTACCGCATTATCTGTGATGATGGTTGCAGGAATACCAGATCAACATATAAGATTGGACTAAATGAAATCTATTACAACTTTCTTGGTGACATATTTGAGAGTAATGGCTTCAACCAACTTTGTGAAGTAATTAATGGCAACTAGTATGAACTTGTAACCTTTGAAGGTTTTGGCTCGAATGGCCCAATGATGTCCACGCCCAAAGAGGAGAATGTCCAAGGTGATGACATGGCTTGTAGTTCCACAGGAGGTGCATGAATCAAATCACCGTGCACCTGACATTGACGACATTTTCGGACAAAACTGAAACAGTCCTTTTCCATGATTATCCAGTAATAGCTTGCTCAAAGGATTTTCTTTGGCAAAACATAACCGTTCATGTGAGGTCTGCACACTCCTGCGTGTACTTCATACATGATCCTTCTAGCTTCTTCAGTATCAACACATCTTAACAAATGAGATCCGGGGTCCTTTTGTATAAGATATCACCACTCAGGATGAAACTGCTTGCATGCCGTCTAATGGTTTGCTTTTGATCTCCAGTGGCTTGCTCAGGGTATACTTGTGTTTTCAAAAATCTTTTGATGTTATCTTAGCATAGCTGAATACTTGGTTCTGCTTTGACTGTATTACAATAACCATGCCTTTCCCTGATTTGGATTTCCAAGGGATCAATCTAGGCATTGCCTGGGTAGAACATCATAGAAGCTAGAGTGGCAAGTGGCTCAGCTAGTTCATTGTCACAACGAGGGATGTACCAAAACTCTATTGATTTGAACCGCTTGCTAAGATCTTCCACATGTTGCCGATATGGAATAAGCTTAACATCTCGGGTTTCCTATTCTCCTTGCGCTTGCCGGGTAATCAAATCCGAGTCTCCCATAATCAACAACTCTTCAACATCTTGGTTGATTGCCATGTTCATACCCATGATGCAGGCCTCATATTCAGCAGTGTTGTTTGTGCATAAAAACTGAATCCTGGCGTTGGCCGGATAGTGCTAACCAGTGGGTAAGATCAAGATTGCCAAATTCCCACACCTTTTGGATTTCCTGCTTCATCAAAGAACATTTTCCAAGCAATCGTACCCTCAGATATTGCCTTAACAAAGTTTACCTCTTCATCAGGGAAGTAAGTGTTTAGAGGTTGGTATTCATCATCAACCGGGTTTTCAGCCAAATGATCTGCTAATGCCTGGGCTTTTATTGTCGTGCGGGTGACATAGACTATGTCAAGTTCGGTGAGCAGGATCTACCATTTTGTCAATCTTCTAGTGGGAATCGGTTTCTTGAATATGTATTTCAATGGATCCAACCTGGTTAAGAGGTAGGTGGTGTAGCCTTACAGATAATGTCTCAGCTTCCGAGCAACCCACGTCAAAGCACAACAGGTTCGTTCCAGCAGAGTATACTTGGCTTCGTAGCTGGTGAACTTCTTGCTCAAGTAGTATATAGTCTGCTCTTTCTTTCTCATAATATCTTGTTGCCCGAGGAAACAACCAAAGGAATTTTTTAAGACCGTCAGGTACCAGAATAGAGGCGTCCCTAGTTTAGGTGGGACCAAGACTGGTGGGTTGGATTGATACTCTTTGATCTGATTGAAAGCCTCCTGACATTCATCCGTCTATTTGATTTACACATCATTTTTCAACAACTTGAATATGGGTCCACGCGTGGAGGTCATCTGAGCAATGAACCGGCTGATATTGTTCAATCTTCCCAACAAAGTCATCACATATTTCTTGGTTGTTGGAGGAGGTAATTTCTGAATAGATTGTATCTTTGTCGGATCTTATTCGGTAACTCTCCGCCTGACTATGAATCCCAAAAGTTTGCCCGACGGGACTCTAAATCATTTTGATGGGTTCAGCTTCAAATCATATCAGTGCAACCGTTCAAAGAACTTCCTCATATCCCGCACATGGTCATCCTAAGTTTTGGACTTGATAATCACGTCATCTACATATACCTTGATCTCTTGATGCATCATAGCATGAAAGATGGTGGTCATGGCACACATGTAGATTTCCCCGGCATTTTTTAGACCAAAGTGCATGAACTTGTAGCAATAGGTCCTCCAGGTTGTGGTAAAAGTTATTTTCTCTGCATCTTGTTCATCCATCAACACTTGGTGATATCCCGTGCAACAGTCCACGAAGGACTGTATCTCATGCTTGGCGCAGTTATCAATAAGGATGTGGATGTTTGGCAATGGGAAGTTATCTTTGGGGCTTTCCCTGATTAGATCTCTATAATCCAAACACACTCAGCTTTTCCCATCTTTCATCGGCACTGGAACTACGTTGGCTAGCCATGTGAGATACTAGACAACTCGGATCACCCCTGCTTCCAACTGCTTTGTGATCTCTTCTTTGATTCTATCACTAACATTAGTTTTAAATTTTTTCTGCTTTTGCTGGATTGGGGGGCAATCAGGATAAGTTGGCAATTTATGCACCACCAAATTAACACTCATTCCTGGTATGTCGTCATATGACAAAGCAAACACATCTTTAACTCAAGCTGGAGTTTGATTAATGCATCCCGAATTTGCTCATTTGCGTGAATTCTTAGTTTGGTTTCCCTGATTTCTTTGGAACTACCCGAGTCAACCGGCTTAGTGTCATTTAGGTTTTGGCTTAGGTTTATTTTCGAAGTGTTCCAATTCTCGATTTATTTCTCTAAAAGCCTCTTCTTCATCATATTCCGATTATTTATTTATTATTTAACAATTAGACGGCATGTTTTGATCTAGGCATGAAGTCTACAAGCATGTCATGTTATTTAAAACCGCATTATTAGAACTTAAAGAAGAAATAAAAGAAAAAATACCAAATATCAGAAAAAATAGAGGAAACTGGGCGATGATATATTGATTTCATTTCTTTGAATTTGAAGATAACAGGGTTTACATTTGGAAATTAATAGACAAGAAAATAAAGAAAACATATGAGTTACACCTTGGAATAATTCTGCAGCTTGGCATTTAGTTCCATATACAGCACCTCGGCGGTGCTAGAGCCCTCTCTTGGCTAAACCATGTGGGTTTCATATAGTATATTTCTCATTTCTCCATATACGTCTTCAATCTATTCGGCTATAAAGGCCTCATCCTCTTTTTATTAATTGTATTTTGTCCTAACAAATGCCTCGTACAGATGTGGCAGTGGTTAAGGCAGGACCCATCCATCATGTTATCTGTCATTTGCCCATTTTATATCATCTGGAGTAGGTCGGAAGCCTACCCCGAAGAACTTCTCAGTGGCTGGTAGAGTAACTTGTTTAGTTATTCCTTGCAAGGACCTCCCAAGTCCCTTCCTTGGTTTGAAGCCATATCATATCATTTCTTTAGCCACCATAATTGATGCATTGGAAAAGAAGAGGTGGGGGTAGGGTTTTCCCTCTTCGTGCTGGTCTGCAGCCATAACTTCAAAGGCCTAATAAACTATGTGCTCCCTACCTTCTCTTGCTTCAATGCATAGGACTGAGGGATCTCGATAAATTGATTGTTCATCCTCCCCATGGACCACAATTTCTTTATCCTCATGCTTAAACTTTACCATCTAATGAAGAGTTGAAGGCACAATCCCAGCTGCGTGGATCCACGTTCTCTCTTAAAGAAGGTTACAGGATGTGTCCTTGTCTAGAACATGGAAAGTCACCTCAAAGTCAATTGGATGATGGTCATAATTAGATCGATATCTCCAATCGTGTCCCTTCTTATACCATCAAAAGCTCGTGCGTAGACATTGTTGGGACGAATTCTTTCAGTCCCAATTTCCATGCACTGTAGTGGTGAGAGTGGGCAGATATCCAGCCCAGAGCCTCTGTCTACCATAAAATTTTTCACATAATTCTCTTAACATTTGACAGTTAAGTGCAGGGCTTTGTTATGTGCAGTCCTTTCTGGGGGCAAATCATTTTTGATGAATGAAATCTAGTTGATAGTAAAAACTTTTTTTGCCATTCTTTCTAATTGTTCCGCAGAAGTCTTAGCTGGCATGTATGCCTCGTTGAGGGTGTTGATTAGTACCTTCGGTTGTTCGGGGGATTTCATCAACAAAAACAACAGGGATACTTGTTTAGGAAACTTTTGGAGCTGATCAACCACTTCATAATCTACCATTTTCCTTTTTTGAAAGAAAGCTTCCGCTTCTTCGGCACTCATTGGTTTTTTAGCTGGGAATCGCTTCCTATTGGCATCTTTCGCTGCTTCAAAATTGGAGTACTTTTCCATAGGGCAGTTTTCTTGAACCATTCCTGAGATTTCCTTGCCCTTATACGTCACCACTATTTTATTGTAGTTCCAAGGCACCGCGGAAGGATCTGTCATGGGCCTCTATGGAGCACGGCCAATAACCATGGGCTCACTTAGCCTTGGTGGATTAGTGGGTCCCAGAACTACATAAGCTCCCTTGGGCACATACATCTCGGTGGTCTTGTTCAATTAGAATCTCTTGGGAAGACTCAAAGTCAACCGCTTTTCCTTGCGGCCTCGTGGGATATAGAGAACAATGTTTTTGGCGGGCGTTGCCCCAATTTCTACCTCAATTTTCTTTTCTAATTTGGGTGTGGCGCTTTATTCTTTTTCTCCCCTTCATCTTGCTTTGAGGAAGTTGTTGGTTTTCTCTTCACATCAGTAATGGAAATTATGGCCTTCAATGTCGGGTCGAATTCATTGTCTTCATACACCATTTCGATTGATGGCCCGTTGTTGTGGGCTGACAGCGGGTTGTTGGTCAAGTTGAAGATGTCCTCATCCATTAACACCATCTTCCTTTGTTCTATCAAATCCTCCACAACTCTTTTCAAGGTCCAATTGTTTTCTGTATTATGTCCCTCAGCTCATACGTGATAGGCGCATCGGGTGCCCCGCTAGTAGCAAGGTAATTTCCGATTTTCATGTTTGGAGGTACGAGCTGCAGCAGGTCCATTTGTAAAAGCTTTGGAAACAAAATGGAGTAGGATTTCCCAATTGGTGTAAAATTTTTCCTCCTGGGTGGTTCACGAGGACGAAAGTTATTATGCGCAGGACAGGGGTTGTAGTGGTTTTGATGAGGAGGCTGGTTTCTAGGGAATGTGGCTTAGTTCTTGTTGGCTTGTTGCTGAGGCAGAACAAAAGGCTTAGCATTCATTACAGCATACGGCTGAGGAGCATAGGCCATGTCCTGGTGAGGGTAAAAATGATAAGGGCTCCTTTCTGGGAACATGTATTTCGGAGCACGGTTTCTTCTTGCACCTAATGCTGTAATGGATGTTTGTTCTTTCTTTTTGCCCCTTGATACTCCTACAGACCCGCCATGAATGACTTGGGAGGCCGCTCTGATAGCGGATTGGCTTAGAATTCTGCCTGTTTTATATCCACTTTCCACCATTTCCCCGATTTTTATAGCTTCTGCGAATGGTTTACCCATAACTGTCATCATATTCTGGAAGTAATTATCTTCATGAGCCTGGAGGAACACTGTGACCATTTCGACCTCGTCCATCAGAGGCTTTACTCTAGATGCTTGTTCACTCCATTTGATTGCGTATTCCAGAAAACTTTCTGAGGACTTCTTTTTCTAGTTTGCCAATGAGTTTCTGTCTGTAGCAATGTCTATATTGTACTGGAATTGTCTGACAAAGTCTCTAGCAAGGTCATCCCAAATGTGACAACAAGATATGTCTTGATCCATGTACCACTCTGAGGCAATACCAACTATCTCCAAAACATGCATTGAGTAATTCATCCCTTTCTCTGGCCCCTCGCAACTGATTGCAGTACTTCTTGAGATGAGCGATAGGATCACCATGCCCATCGTATTTTTCAAACTTTGAAGTTTTGAATCCCAATGGTAAGTGGACATGGGGGAACATGCATATATCAACATACGACAGACTTTTCTGTCCACTCGAACCTTGGATGTTCTTGATACTTGGCTCTATACTCCTCATCTTTCTTACGATATCTTCTTGCTTAACTCTTTTGGGAGTCTTTTCTTGTCCTTGAGTGAACTGAAATTGAGGAGGCTGAGGGTAGGTATATGTGGGGAATTGAGAAGGCTCCATTTGGAGGGTAGGTGTTTTGAATGTAAAGGCTGAAGGATTAAAAGTGGACCTAGGCAGTGCATGTTGTGTTGTGGCCGAGCATGGGGGAGCGGTAAAGATTTTTGGGGTGGCACTAGATATGAACAACTTGGGGCGAACCTCAAAAGGTGTTCCCACGAAATGAGCTGATATAGTTGGTTTTCCGAGTGGGATTTTTGGGTGGCTGATTGGGACATTAGAGGTACTACTCGTTCTAAGGAAAATTTTGTGGAACTCCAGGATTGTGCTTGGTGGCTCTCTTCTATTTTCCCAAGCGTCCCATATTTTCATAACCCTAAGATGCAAGATTTTGTTCTCTTCGGCACCTGCCGATTCAGAGGTCGAGATGCACGAGATGGGGCCATTATCTGCAATGGGAACCGTTGCTAGAGACATTTCTAAAGAAATTCGTATGCTCCCCTTTGATCTAGTAAAGTATGGGTGTGCAGCCAGGTTACCACGAAATCCAACCAATGTTCTAATAATCCCTGGGTTGAATGGGACAACAGCAAAAGGTTAGTTGGTGGTGACAAATAATAGATTGATAATCACACGTTGGGGTGTGATGCACCTACACATATAAATGAATTTCAACATGTTTTTCAAAGGTTGCATGCTTCTTCCCGGCTTTTCCTTATTCTTTCCCACATTCTCTCCTTTTGATTTTACTCTCTTTTTCTTGCTTTTCTTTTCCTCTATGATTTTCTCATTTTCTTTTCTTATTGGAGTTATTTACAAGATTATGACCAGATCTGATAAGGATTGCCTACGTATCATGATGTCATGTGAATCAGATCATTACGTAGTTCAAGAAAAAATAACTACGAAAGGTAAAGAGAATATTTTTTGGAATTTTCAATTTTCACTATTAAAAATTCTATTACAAAAGATGTTAACTACTCCGTTCCTTGGAAATAAAACTACAGACTCAAAAAAAAAAAGAAAAAATACAGACTTAATGATTGAAAACTCAGGAATACATTAATGCTTCAACTATTTGGCCCTGCGGGGCATCATTCGGCCTCGCCGCTGGCTTATGTGCGAGACCCCCTTATAGTTTCTCCACATCACTCATAACTTGACGGAAAAAAGTCATCACTGTGGCAAAGAATGTGGTACGAGTCATGTCCTCACACGCTTGACACTTTATATTAATGTATTTAGCGATGGTCCTGATTATTTCTCTAATTTTAACTTTTTCCTGAAGAAATCGCCCTATCTACCAGTTTTGGGATTCTAACACTTGGGAGTCATGAAAGTGTTGATTTTTCATTTGTTGTATTTCTTCCTCCTTTTTAGCCATCAGATTATATCAGTGATCCCTATCAGCCTTGAAACCATGCCCGTTCCTCTACTTTCTTTGTCCATCGTGGTCAGATTTTTACTAGACTATTCTTCAAACTTTTCCAGGTCTTCTTGACATTCAAGGACCTTTTTTAGTCCACTTATAAGTCTCTCATCTGCCGTACTTCTTTCCCGTTTATTGGTAGCAGTTTTTATCTTTGTCATATGAGATTTAAGGGCCTCATTCTCCTTCGTCACGTTCTTCCTTTCTTCCTTGTTTGTGGCTGCTTGAACATCATTTTAAAATTGAAGCTCCATGACATGCCTTTCTAGTTTGCTTATTTTGGCCTTGTATTCATTCTATTTGATCAACTAGTCCCATTGCGGCTGTGCCTCAACTGTGAATTGTTGGATATGTGGTCTCCTTGCAAGCCTTTCATGAATTTGGAATTTCTTGCCGAACCAATCAAGGTACTTAGGGTCAACTTTACCTTTAGGTCGGTCTCGTGCTACGGTCTTAGGTTCAATAACCCTACACTCATCCCACACATGCCAAATTTTCCCTTCTGGAAATGCAACTTTTGGACCCAATTCAATAGCATGTTTACTCAAATCTTCATCATTGTGGATGGTTTGAAATCTTCCTAACTGGTGCAACACTCTGTATGGAGCATAGGGTTTGATGCTCCGAATGCCCATCAAGAGGGTATCATACACTTCAGTTGATATGTAGATTTCTTCGGTGACGGGAAGCCATTAGATTGCCCACTTAATTATGTCGGCAGTCAAGGATCTCAAATATACAAGCCCAGCTTCAGTACCCCTAGGTAATTCAATACCTGCTACCCGGCTTTCAAACTCGTCAATGCATCTACGACAGGTCAAACCATAATTGCAACCCTAGAAGAACTTTTCCCCTTCGCGATAAATAGTCAAGGCTCGGTAGATTTCAGCAACGATCAGAGGAACCACCGTGCTATTGGAGATCTTGATTGTAACATCAATCATTCCTACAAAACCTATCTCTACATTCCCATCTTTACGGGGCCAGACAATAACACCCAAGAAAGCTATCAATAAAAGCTAAACCTCGCCTTGCCTTCCATTTGTCTTTGTTTCCGGCATGGGTTAGACCAGTGTTCGGCTCTTCAAAACATCGGGGGTTACCATATCGATGATACAAGAAATAGTGTGTGCAATACTCTTCAGATAAATTTCTGTCTTGAACATCCTGACTAATACTTAGCAAATCCAGAAACCTGTGGGGGGACACTGGTCTTGGTGACAATGGATATCAGCTTCTAAGGTTTCCGTTGAGGTCCGCATAACCCGTAAGTTCCTCCAATCTCAGTGTGAGCTCAAAATGGGAGAAACAGAACATGTTGCAAGTCGGATCTCAAAAAGGTATTAAAGCTTCAATTATGTCTGACCTAGGCTTGATGTTTAATAGTCCGACGAGACCTCCCAGAACTTTTTAACATTGTTTCTCTACTGCCCTTTCCTAGATCATTCTACCATATATGGAGCTTTAAGGGGATCTCAGTAAGGAGTATGAAGAGTTCAATTTCTTTCGTGCTCATCCTGAACATTTATTAAGGTGATTCAATAACCCATTTTATCCTAAAAAGGGAAATAACGATACATTTTTTTTCCAAAATATAAAAACAAGACCTTAGCTAATCAGATACGGCCTTTTAGCACTTCGGGGAAGAAGATATTAAGGATGTGCCTGCTAGCCGCTGAAAAAATGTTGCAAGGTGGTTGTTCTTGCAAAACAACCTTTCGGCGCTCTTTTGGGGTGCATTCGGCTTACTTTAAACAAGAATTACATCACCTAACTTATTTGTGACTAAATCTAAAATTTTGTTATTTTTGGCTACTTTTGCAAAAAGAGAAGTTGGACCCGTTGGGGGTTGCCTACATATCCCATATCCGGCGAGAATCAAACCGGCGTAGTTCAGGCAGATTTGACAAAACCAACTATTTTGAAAAGAAAAACTTTTCTTTTTCCTTTTTTTCCTCATTTTTTTTTCAAAATTTCAGCAGAGTTTCGGTATGATTTGGGTCTTGAGTTTTCTCTAAAAAGGTGATCACCCCCAATTTGCCATTTTCTTTTAAACTCTCTCCCATTATTTACAAGTCGGTCAACATAAAGAACTGAAACAAATAAATACACAAGTAGCAAGTAAGATGCGTCAGGATGGTCTTTTCAATTTAGGTACACCTCCCCGAGACGGGCCCAACCCCTGTGTTGAGTCCCCTAAGTCAAATGCATGTGATGTAAACAAACATTTCTACTAGGGATTCGGCATGAGGCTTTGTTATACTAGGTTTAAAATGTGGGTTTATTGGTCTAGACCTGCCTTACCCAAGCGGACAACTCGAGCTGGGGGGGGGGGGGGGAGCAGCGTACCGGGAAAATAGAAGCTTCGCCGGCTTAGCAACTTGTCAGGATCTCCTTCCAAAATGGGATAGACTCTAAATGAAAGAGAAGTCACATGAAGTGCACCCATATCCGTGATGTAAAAGACTCAGAGAAAAGAAGGGTTTCGTAGCAGTTTATATATACAATTCACCGAATATTAAAGCGGTAAAACATTTAGCACATTTAGCATGAAACATGTAGGAAAATCAGATAAAGCCAAATATAATAGTCATTCTATGCTTGAATTCTTGAACCCCGAACCACAGATTCTGGGTTTTGTCTCCATCGGAGTTGCCAGAGCTGTCACACCTTCTCTTTACACACCACCACGAAGAGTAGTATATAAGGAAGTTTTTCCAATTTAAGTGACACTATTCGAAATAGAATTATTTATTTATTTTTATTTAGAGTCGCCACTTGGGATGGTTTATATTGTGGTGTCCCAAGTCACCGGTTTATTTTAAAATCCCAAATCGAGGAAAATTAGACTTTCCTTTTGAAGTCTGCGAACCAGAAATTCTGAATAAGGAATTATGTTAACCCGAGGGATGGTGTTGGGCACCCCCGGATCCGTGGTTCTAGCACGGTCACTTAAACTATTATAATTGGCCTATTATATGATTTTAATACATGTTCAAACTTATGGTGCAATTTTAAATTGTTTACAACTTTTAATTAATTTTAAGGAAGATTGAACTTCATTTATACGTGTCTTTGGATTGCGTCACATGAAATGCATCCGCTATCCGGAACACATCTTATCCAATATTTTAGGATTTGGATTTGGGTCACATAAAATGCACACACAAGTTTAAGAATGTAAAATTTTTAAAGAACGCGCCTAAAGTGACTAACACGTTGTTAACTTTGCGGGAGGCCATGAAAATTTTCTAGATGATACGCCCCGAGTTCTAAAGATTTTAGAGAAAATTTTTAATGATGGCCAAGCAGTTTGTGATTTTATTTAGCGTGGCACACCATAATTTTTTTAATGACATTCAAACTAAAGTTCGTAGAACTAATGAGCTATAATTATCTATTGTGGTCCTCCTCCAATTCATTTAAAGGACTTAGTAAATTAATTACTAAATGGGGTAGAAGTCTTCTTCAATCATTTAGTTGACAATCAAGGTCACCAATGGGCCACCCGCATGAAGTCCAAACTAGGCAAGCTAGCAAACCAAATGGGCATTACTGATTCTAATTCAAGGCCCAAATCGTATTTAGAGGAGCTGACAGGCTTGGAACCGACTTTTGGACTCATTTCACTTTGTAATAAGCCTATAGATGGCATTTTCCACAAATGAGGTATTGCAAAACAAAATAAAATTAAATATTGAGAATCCAAGTTCAACAAACTAACTATAAGCCACCCTTAACTTCCTAAAACTCAACATTAACTTGAAATACAAACTAGAGGATTGAAACCTGAAATGGATATCATATGAACAGAATTCGGGTCTATAATATACCTAGATTAGATCAGATTTATGCAAGGGTATATTTGGATGACTAATTGATCTTGAATAAGCTTCATTTAACAAAGTTTGAACCCATATCTTAAAATGAAAGAAAATAATCACATGAGTACATATAACTTAGACTAGAAGCAGCATTATTCCCTTACAATGTTCAGAATACCATCACATGCTTAGGAGTAAGGAGATAGGAAGCATAGCTATTTAATAAATAAAAAACAACCTAATAAAATACACATAGTCACAATCAGTAATTGAAACTTCATAACTCCAATTTTGATTCCATGCCAAAAGATTTACATTGAATGAACATAGGGGAGTGTACCTGATTATAGCAGTAAACAAGGAAACCTATGAGCTTAAGTGACCACAGTAGCAGTAAATAATATAGTAGAACTCACCAGTAGGGAGAAAAACTAGCAGCAATGTACCAGTCCAGAAATGAACGAGGGAAACCAACTTTGAAGCAATTTTGAACAGTAACAGTGTTAAATAGCACCTCAGCCATACAAATTAAACCAGAAACTGACCCAAGCACATGAATACTCAACAAAATTCAACTCATTACTTCTGAATACTCGAGGCTTGTTTTTGCAAATGAAAACCTCAAAGATCCCAGGAAAGACTTTAATATAAAAATATTTTACTACTAAATATATATTTTGATTTTAGAGGACTTCTTAACCCTCTAATTCTGTATGCTCTTTTTTTAACTCTCAGAAATTCTATGCAAATCTAATCTCGAACTCTTTTTTTCTCCTTTTTTAAACCTTTTCTTGCAACGCAATATTGACATGCCTTTTATAGGCAAGAAATTAGGACAACTTTCATACCTTATTTTGCATTTCAAGTCCTTTTTAATTTCCATTTTCGGTTATAAAATCCCCGAATTACTGACTTGCTCCCAAATTAATACCCTATGCAGCTTCTAGGAAGCTTCCTAAGCCGTTGCACCTAAGATTTTCTAATGGAATGACCCTAATTACCCCTAGTTGTCCACTTATCTACCCTCTAGTTTTGGGTGGCCATTTTAACTCTAAGCCATTTCAAATATAACAAAAAAAATATTTAAACAATTGAGAATTCAAATGGATCAAACCATGAAAAATTCTAAAGAGAAAACTACAGTAAATGAATTGGAAAAACAAACTGAACATGAATCAAACATACAACACTCATACCAATAAATTCTACTATAAGACTTATCATAATACAACTAAACATTGATTAGAACCAGTCTAAAACCTAAATTAACCAACAGACAAGACTAATACACCTTGATTAAGTTGAACTAAACCTAATTTAAACTCATGAAAACCAAACCAACATAAAAGACTAATACAACTCGATTAGCATGAACTGAACCTAATTTAAGCTCAGGAATAAAAAAAATGAAGTTTAAACCACCAAACAAGACTGATACAACTTGAATTAAACCTAATTAAAACTAAGGAATTAAAAAATGAAGTTCAAACCGATAGACGAGACTAATACAACTCGACTAACACGAACTAAACCTAGTTTACACTCAGGAATTAAACATGAAAACCAAACCAACAGAAAAGAGATGAGGAGGAGGAGGGAAATTCAAAAAGGGAAAGATGGAGAATTTAGCTTAGTATTTATAATCTAACCCTGGACATGAGTAAAACCTTCATGCACTACTTGGAAAAATTTGGAAACCCTAGATTTGAATTCCGAGTAGTTGTGGAGATATTCGAGGGAGGTCAATTGTGGATTTGGGATGAGGGGGTTGAGAAGGCTATATGGGGTTGATTTGGGGCTGGTTGGTTGTGGTGGGGTTTTGCCGCTTCTCTTTGAATCAATATTCGAAGATTTTATCCTGGGTTCGAAGGAAGCTACGTGGATATAGGCAATGAGGAGATGACAGAGAACATGTGGTGTTAATATTATGGTGTTTGGGTGGTGTCGTCGTCGGTCACGACGGATGGTTAAGTACTTATAAACAATATTAGAGGGAAAAAGGATGTGGGTTTTGAAAGGGGAGAAAGAGGGGAAGCTGTGGTTTTATACCTACCGCCGTCGTGGGGGAGTTTGGGTAGGCAGCAGACGGCGGTGGGTGGCGGAGTTAGGGCTGGTCTCTAGTGTTTGTGTGTGAGAGAGGAGATGGGAAGAGGGGGAGGGGGTAGCGTTAGGACATATATATATTAATTGACCCTAGCATCCCAATCGTTAGATCATCGAACCTCGACGGCTGGGATTAAACCTTGATTAAACGTGTGGTTTTGGGTTGTCTCATATGGGGGACCGGGCTAGGGGACGGGATTTGGATTTAATTATTGGGATTTGGCGTTTCTTGGCCCAAATTTGGTTATTTCACTTAATAGACTATTTTTGATTTTCTTTTCTTTTCTTTTTAAAAATAAAAATAAAAATGAATTATGTCCTAAAAATTAAATTAATCTACCTAATTATATTAAGATATAATTAATATAATTAATTAAATATTAATTTAAAAGAAACTAAAAAAATTCAAATTACACAAAGCAAAAAAACTTAATCAAAATTTTGATTTTTTTTGTATTTCTGTAACATCGTAATTACCAATTAATTAAAAAATATGTAAAATCAAATCCTAAATATAAATGCAATATTTCTGTATTTTTTATGAATTATCTAAATTTAAAATACAAACAAACACGAAAATTATGCAATTAATCCTAAAAATCAAATAATTAAAAGGAAAAATCCAAAATCTAAGAATTTCATAGGAGTAATTTACGAGAGACAAAAATCATGTGGTCACAGATGCTTTCCTTTTCTTTTTTTGTAGCGATTCCATGGAGTCCATGTAATATACCCGACCTGGAGGGTTAGGCTTTGATGTTGGCATCCCACTCGACCTACGATGGGCATAAGTGGCGAGATCTATCCAAGGGCATATGGGAGGCACAACACCACGGTACGTGCTGTGTGGTTTGCTTTCTTTGAAAGTCACTTCATTTTATGCGTGTTAATTTGTTCACCCTATGCATTGGCGACTTTTGTGAGATAGGATTGTGCCCCATTAGAAGGAATGAAGGATCATCGGCTTCGAGACGGAGGAGAAATAACAAATGGAAGGAATCCTCGAAGGGTGAAGTTGCTCAAAGCGAGGCAAGTTCTTCACTGGACCTTAGAGAAGATGTATTAGTTTAGCCTGGAGTGCCTGAGGCTTCTAGTCTTGCAAAAATGGTCTGTCATTTGCCACAATCTTCCCTTTCCATCGAGGGTAGTTCGAGGGACAAGGATTTTCTAGCGACGTCTTCTTCTCCCATCGAAGGTACTCTGAGGGAAGAGGATTTTCTAGTGCAGTTTTCTAAAGTGAGGTCTCGGACGATCAGCAATTTGCTGTGAGCGGTCTAACTAGGTTGATAAGGCCATGCCAGTAGATGTGTTCTCGACGTTCGACGAGGTTTAGTGGTTCTATTTTGGGGTGACTTTGGTCAATTACATTGGTTTTCTGATTTTGTGCTTTTATTTTCTTATTGAGCTCGTTCTCCATAGGCCTTTGAAAATCTTAAGTCTAAGAAAAGCATTGGAAGGGGAGAAATCCCTTAGGATCCTTTGTGACAAAATGTCAGAGGAGTTGGTATACCAACAATATGAGGCAAGTTGGAGCCGAAACTATGAAAGCTACCTCTAAGGATAGGTAAACTTTGTTTCAAGGGGGTAACATCTTTTCTCTTTTCTTTGGAGATTAATATTTTGATACTTCTGTTGTAGAGGAAGATGGAAAGACTGGAATGCCTTTGGGGTGAAGTTTGTCAGGACAAACAAGCGTGCACTGATGCAACTCCGCATGTCATGGCCAAGATAAATGCTTCGGCTAAGGCTTCAACCCTCGAGGCAAAACTCGACAATTCTCGTAAAAATAGCTTGTCCCAAACAAGCATGATTGCAAGGCTCGGGAATGAGAGTTTGAAGATGAAGGCTAATGTTTTGGATGCCCGAACTAAAGCTGAAGAGATTAGAGTCAAGGCGGACATGAAAGTGGCCGTCTATTTAAAGAATGTTGCCAATGACCAGGTTGAGCTGAAAGGGTCCTCAAATCGGGAGAGCTGAAGCAACGAGTATGCTCGGTGTGAATCTCGGAGGGGAAATCTCGAACAGATTCATGCTAGAGGCTTCAATCTTGTATATGATGAAATCGGAAGGTCCAATTCCTCATCATCAAGGCACCTTAGAGGATCATCTCGAAGGCTCGAGGCTACAAGGCTACGGTCGAGTTTTCTTCCTTGAGGTTCGTTTACTCTGGAACTTGGGGCAATGATGCCCCTGGCTATGGTAGAGATGGGGAGTTCCCAAGGCGTGCAGCTAGAGCCAACAAAGTCTGTTAGGCTAGTTTGAGCCTGCATTATGGCAGTATCTAGCTGAACCATTTCCATATCTTTGTAAATAGTACATTTGTACTACATTGAGATTTCTCCTACTATATAAAGGATATCCACGCCATTTTATACATCAGCTGTTGTTGCTCTAACTATTCTACACGAAATATATGATAACTATATCTATGATTTCTCTCTAACATACTCTCTCGATATTGTTGTTCTTGTTTGTTATCTTCATACTTGTTTTTCGTTTATTGCTTATCGTTGGCCATAAAGAGACTCCTTTATTATTAGCCCTTCCCCTACTGCCACCAATAGGTCGAGCCCGAGTCAAGAAATCAACCTCAAGACTTTAAACCGACTATCTCAAGACCATGAACCGATAACTAATCAGTTCGATTATAACTCTATTTTAGATCACATTTCGTCCTTAAACTTTATACATATGGCATCAACTACTTTATTGCTTTCATAAAAATAGATCACGTAGTCTTAGAGTCCCATCAACAAATTTAATTGTTATTACCATTTTCACGCTAAAGAGTTTGGCACCCACCGTGGGGCTAAAAGTAATAGTAATATTTTCTTGATTGTTTTGTTACACAACACAAGTTATCACTCACACTTTTTCTTTTCCAAGATCTTCGATTTCAGGTCAATATTTCTGGCTCAATAAATAAAGTTGAGAAACAACAACCTCAAAAATCATGGAGAAAACGGTGTTGTTGTTCCAATTGTTGGTGCGCCATCATGGAACCTCGAGAACACAGCTGGACCGATTCCATTGGGTGCGAGGTTTCATGACGCATATCAAATAGACGAAACCTCACGCACCAACAAGAGCATACAACTAGGTGACCAACAAGAAGCCCAAAAAACACCAGCTCGGGAAGAATGGGAATTTAGCTTTCATGCTATATTTGAAATGTTGTAGGCACAAAAGGTGCCTATCGCTTAGCTGTAAAGCCAACCTAAACTCCGAGCACCATAGCATCGGGAACAGCTCCCCCGGCCGAACATGTACCTGGGAGGTTGAGCAATAATGGGTCGATAATAGCAGCAACAAACAAGAAGGTCAAGACTTACAAATCTAGGGTCGACCAATTCCCGGGCGCACATCCGGTCCTGAAAGGTGTGGATTCGAAGAAGTTTGTGCAAAGGACGTTCCCTAAAACACGGCTCTAAAATACATCCCATAGAATTTCAGAATGCAAGAACTCCCAAATTACAATGGGACTTCAAACCTCAATGAGCACGTTACTGCCGACACGTGCACAGTAAGAGGCAACGACTTAAAACACGATGAGATCGAGTCCATTTTACTGCAGAAGTCCAGGAAAATACTATTGAATGGGTCCATGATATGGTACCGCAACCTAGCTCCCAACTCCATAGACTTATTTGCAATGCTGGCAAAGTCCTTCACAAGGGCACATGCCGGTGCCAGAAAAGTAGCAATGAGGAAATCTGATATGTTCAAGATCAAGTAGAGTGAGAACAAAATGCTCCGAGAGTTCGTATATCGCTTCCAAATAGGACGAATAGAACAACCACCGGTCTCCGATGACTGGGCGGTGCAGGCCTTCACTTATGGCCCGAATGAACGAAGCTCGGTGGCCGGCCTTGAAATAGCTAAAATAGAATCTGGTTGAATATCCCACCGTAACCTAGTTGGATGTTCAAAACTGACATCAAATTAAAAGTAAGGTCGAGGCAGACAATTTGGAGCTCTCCCGGGCTCGGCATATCATGGCTAGCTTATGATGAAGGAGCCAAAGCCAAACAAAGAAAGATATCAGCTGTACACCGGTGATAGAAGGAATGCCTCGAGGCACGACATACCTCACAATGACTGAAGGATGGACCGAGGAAAGAATACTCGGTACTCGTCAACAAAGCCAGGTTTGATAGGCACACATGGCCGGCAAAGGCACCTCACTTATCATAATACAGTTTCAACATCGATGTATTAGAAATCATGTTCGCCATCAATAAAATCAGGGACGACAGGTGGCCCAGGCTTGTAAAATCGAATCCTGCAGAAATGAATCATAACTTAAGGTCCGAATTTCACATCACACATGGCCACAAGACCGAGGATTTCCACCACCTCAGAGAAGAAATAGCCATACTGCTCAATGAAGGTCATCTTTAAGAGTTCCTAAGGCACATTATCCATCTACAAACATGCTCTGAAAATGACATATCCAAAATTGCAAAAATACGCCCTTCCCCTGAGAGGTACAACCTACCAGCCTTATCTTCACTCTCCTCAGTGCTAGCCAGAAGAAAAAAAGAATCATCTTCGTCTGCCTTCACTCGCACCAACTCTGCTGAGAGGATAAAAAACTTAGTGCGGAACTCCTTGAGAATATTTCTTTGAGACTTGCAACAAGCATATTTTTTTATCTTCTCCTCGCTATCAAGGATCCTTCTAAACTCAGGTCGAGCAGCGCTAGTGTCCTTTACATAAATCTCCATCTCCTGATCAGCCATAGTTTGGATCACTGCCGCTCCGCTGCAGGCACCGACAATCTCAGCCCTGAACTTCGAGGTCCAACTCCACTTAGATCGTGATCATGCTTTAGTTCAAGAGGATATGATAACGAGGCTCGAATCGTCCCCAAGTGACTGGGCCAAAAATCAGTTTTGGAAAGAGAGGCGGCCATGAATAAAGAAATAAATGAGCCACAACATGTCATCCACGTGATCTTGGGAGGCATCGATGCCTTATAGGAATCCGTGATAAGAAGGAAAAAATTATCCACCACCTAAGAAGAGCAAACCCGAGGATATGCACCAGAGACGAGGACATCAAGACCATGTTTCAGCCTCGCCATGATTGCACTGGTATTCTCTTTCCTTGTAAATACATTTTAAATTAAACGTGTACTCACGACCAACATTATCAGGTCAAGAGTAATCGTGCTGCTCGTACTGCTTAACCAAATCGCACCTGTCTCTCAAATCTGAAATGGTTTCAACCTGGCAAACAAAACAGCGAAAGGAGAAATCACCCTCCCAGTCAGCGTGGCTGACATGACCCAAAGCGTCAAATTTTATGTCGTTGATGGAGACATGAGGTAAAACACCTTATTCGGACGATCATGGATACACTACATGAGAGAATTGCCATCCAACATCCACCAAATGATGAAACTCCAACAAAGGACGAGACCAGAACAACCTATGAGGAACAACATGCATCAAGTGAAATGTTCGCGGTGGCGACGTGGCACCGATACCAATATCTCCACTCCTGAAAGAACCAAAGGGCAAGAAAACTACATCATCGGCTAAGACCGATTAATCATAGTGAAGGACCGTACCGCATCCTCATTACAAGCGACAATGACATATCAGACCTCAGAACACCGATGTCGCGTCCCACGCTAAGGCATAATCATCTCCCTTTTAGTTTTATATTTCATAAATAACCCTCATGCAGCAACCCCCACCCAGGAAAGAAAAAACATTCCTCAAAAGGGAAAGGCCAACTTGAGGCCTTGTCCCGGCTCCGCATCGGCACACCAGTAGCTTCTTTTCTTGTAAACATATTTCAAATCAGATATATGCTTATGGATCCAGGTAGCACAGCCTATTATCAAGACAAGGATGACAGAGCAACTCAGAATGTCTAACCAAATTATTTCGACCTTTCGAAGTCCTAAACATACCCAACTAGGCAAATAAAATAACGAAAGTCGAAATCGCCAAACCAATCAATATGGCCGGTACGGCTCAAAAATCCAGTATATCTACCCTTGAATGAGCCATAGGATTACCAAAAACTTAAATAGCGATAGCAAGCTATACTCTCGGCTTCTCCTAACTAAATAAAGTGAGAAAAACCACGTCCTTATCACGAGCGACTGAAATATACAGGGTTCAAAACATCATCAGCACATTCAACATCAAGGTATGACCGCCTCCTTTCTCTCTCAAATACATTCTACACTGACCTGAGTGCAGGTATCCAGTCAAAACAACCAAAGCACTCTCCAACTCGTAAGCCTTATGTTTCTAAAAACATGTGTTGCGCTCTTTCCTTGACCATGTTTTTATCACAGAAAGGGCTTTACCGAAAAGGTAACATCTACATGAAACCTAAGGAGGACGCAACAAGTATTCAAGGCTTCTTTTTTAGAACAACCTCAAATACTGGGGCATACTCGGAAGGTAACCTATTCGGAGAAGCCAAGATACACCGAATGGGGTCTCGATGGGAATAACATTGTACCAGGCCAAACGGATGAACGAACAATACCCACATAGAATAATCAAGCCCTCAACTACAAAGACATGTACGCTCAAGAAATCAAAGAATAATTTGAAAAAGAATTTTACGCTTCAAAAGTGACTCGGTATTTATCCAAAAATGACTACTCTTTAAAAAACATCCAAAATACTTGGCGACGAGCATAAGAAACTCAAAATAATGCAACCCCCAGGTCGGACCTCCAAACTCATAAGCACTCAATGAGGAAACATCAAAATTATGAAATGGCTTCTAAGCCAAAAGCTACGCGACCTCCGGGTCAGAAACTCCAAAATCATAAATCCTAAATCAGGCAACACCATGTTTTCAAATGATGGCTCTCGAGCCGAAAAATCCTCTGTAGCTCATGGACTGCCATCAGTTGCCATCTCCATATTAATGGCATCTGAGCTGGGAAACTCTCGATAGATCAGGACTGTTGTCAACTGCCATATCCATCATAAAGCCTTTCACGCAGAGAAGCTCTTGATAGCTTAGAACTACCATCAATCTCCATCTCCAAAGATGGCGATATTTCAGCCGATGAAAGATAGAGACAAAGCTTAGTCTTGAGAGGCAGAAAGGTAGCCTTATGCAATGCAGAGATATGGAGACAGAGCTTAATCTCGAAAGGCAGGAATGTAGCCTTATGAAAAATGCATAGAAATGCAGGATGGAGGTAGAGCTTAACCTCGGAAGGCAGAAAGGTAGCTTTATGCAATTCAAGAAATGCATATGAAGATAGTGCTTAGTCTCGGAAGGCAGAAAAAATTAGCAGTATGCAATGCGAGAATGCAGATGAAGACAGTGCTTAGTCTCGAAAAGCATAATAGTAGCCCTAAGCAATGCAAAAAATGCAGATTAAGACAGTGCTTAGCCTCGGACGACATAAGAGTAGCCATATGCAATGCGAGAATGCAGATGGAGATAGTGCTTAGTCTTGGAAGGCAGAATAGTAGCCTTATGCAATGCAAGAATCCAGATGGAGGTAGAGCCTAACCTCGGAAGGCCAAAAAGTAGCCTTATGCAAAATGCAGAGAAATGCAGGATTGAGGTAGAGCTTAACCTCAAAAGCAAAAAGGTAGCCTTATGCAATGCAAGAAATGCAGATGGAGGTAGAAGAGCATAACTTCGGAAGGCAGAAAAGTAGCCTTATGCAAAATGCAGAGAAATGCAGGATGGAGACAATGCTTAGTCTCAAAAGGCAGAAGAGTAGCCTTATGCAATGCAAAATGCAGATGGAGATAATGCTTTGTCTTGGAATGTAGAATAGTAGTAGCCTTATGCAATGCAAAAATGCAGGATGGAGGTAGAGCTTAACCTCGCAAGGCAAAAAGGTAGCTTTATGCAATATGATAAATGCATATGGTGGTAGAGCTTAACCTCGGGAGGTAGAAAAGTATCCTTGTGCAAAATGCAGAGAAATACAGGATGGAGACAATGCTTAGTCTCGGAAGGCAGAAGAGTAGCCTTATGCAATGCAAAAATGCAGATGGAGATAGTTCTTAGTCTCAGAAGGCAGAATAGTAGCCTTATGCTATGCAAAAATGCAGATGGAGGTAGAGTTTAACCTCGGAAGACAAAAAAGTTGACTTATGCAAAATGCAGGAAATAAAAGGCAAATAATAATGAAATGTCTTAGCTGGTAGATAATAGCTGATGGTTGATTGCATCATTGTGGTAGTTGGGGATGTTGTGTACGGATATATATTTTAAATAGATGATGATTCTGAGATGCTGTGATCTTGAGAAAGTATGGGTGCATAAATATCTCTAATGACCTTGCGAATTGAGTGCCTGCATCCAAAGACAAATCGTGAGTTTTGTAAAATGAGGGAAGGTTAGTTCGTCATCCCGTGGTTTTTACTTGTCCTACTCGACGTTGTGTTTTCATTGGATAGCATTGCTAAACAAAGCAATCTCGACAGTAGTCATGCATGGCTTAGTAAAAATACATAATTAAATATAATAGTTTTCTTTTTTTTTAGATGAACCGACGGCTGCGACACGGTTCAAGACATTGCAACCTCTCTTGCTCCGGAATTTTGAGGGTCCTCCTCAAAATTTTGCCCCATTTTACTTGGCAGGTGCTTCCGACGGTTGCGCACAATGAATGGCTAATGATCAACTTCGAAATTTTGTGGGTCCTCCTCAAAATTCTGCTTCAGTTTCCCATAGCGGGGGAAATGGAAATTTTATTGCATTGTGATCGAACCCATAGGGTTGCCTATGGATCCCCTCTCAAATGAGAATCAGGTCAATCGTAGTTCATATTACATCACAAAGGGAATAATAAATGGTTACACATAGTATCATTTGACTACATCTGAATTGATTGGTTTTGGACAAACTTCTCCGTCCATTTCTGCAAGTATGAGGGCTCCTCCGGTTAGAACCCGATGAAACATGTATGGACCTTGCCAATTGGGAAAGAATTTCCCTTTGGCTTCATCTTGAGGTGCAAAAATCTTTTTCAACATTAGCTGCCCTGGTGTAAACTTCCTTAGCTTGCCTCTTTTGTTGAAAGCTCTGCACATTCTGTTCTGATACAATTTACCATGGAAAACAACATTCAATCTCTTCCCATCTATAAGATCCAACTGCGCATAGCAACTCTTTACCCATTATACATCATCTAACTTTGCTTCATCTCCCTTCTCCTAAAAAATGACATAGCAGTCCATACTGTCATCTTCCAAAAACAGATTCCTCATTGCCGCTAATGCCTCTTCTTCTTCTGACCCATATATAGTGTCTGTTTGTTGGAAAGTCTGCTCCAGACGAGGTATAGAATGCTCCAGCGGGTAGTAGGGACCACACCAAGGTGGTGGCCATTCTTTGAATTCCTTCCATGTGTATTTATACCCCAAGCCAAAATTGGTACCATGTTTCTTCAGCTTGATGGGTTTGGCAATTCCTTGGAGGTTTTTGCCAAGTCCTTTTCCAGGCTCATATCCGTACCAATTCAGGATACTCTCAATCTTATTATCCCACTATTTATCTTTGTCCCCAGCGTTGACCCGCTCGATATGATGGTAGGTTTCTCCGCCTATTCTCCTCATTTCCCCAATCATAGGGACGGTCTGGTAATTGTATATGGGATTGCTACCATCTCTATGAATAACCACCTCTTAGTGATTCTATTTGAACTTCACTGCTTGGTGTAGAGTTGACGCAACAGCTCTAGCGGCATGAATCCATGGTTGTCCCAATAATAAGTGGTAGGATGCTGGGACGTCTATTACTTGAAAGTCAACATCGAACCAAGTTGGTCCCATTTGCAGGCATAAACTGATCTCCCCAATAGTGGAACTTTGGGATCCATCGAAGGCTTTGATATTGATGGCCCATCTTTGATCTCAGGCAGGTTCTTTCCCAATGTTCTGAGGGTTATCAGCGGAAAAATGTTGAGGATGGATCCTCCTTCGATCAGGACTCTAGTAATGAAATAATCCTCATATCACACGGTGACATACGATGCTTTGTTGTGACTCAGCCCTTCCGATGGAAGCTAATTTTCGTGGAAGGTGATTTTATGGATCTCCAGTACTTGCCCTACCATGTTTGCCATTTCTCCTCCAATTATGTTGCTGGGTACATATGTCTCACTCGGTATCTTCATCAAGGCATTCGTGTGTTTGAAGAAGAGCTAGGATGGAGATCTGGGCTGGTGTTTTATTCAGTTGTTCAATGACCGAGTATTCTTTTTCCAATATCTTCCTCCAAAGATCAATGGGCCCAGTTTCAACAGGCCATTCAGAGGTTCGCTTACTGGACTCAACTAGGTGTTTTGGACTGCAGAGTCTACCAGTTGTGGTCATACCTTGCGCAGCAATTGCTTCTCCAAATTTGGCTTTCCCTTTCCTCCTTGCTTCGGCTGTGTAATCAGATGGTATGGCATCTGAGTGGAATAGTGTTATGTCTGACATTGCTACCGAAATAGGCACCCTTGGGGGTAACACAGCAACTTCAAATGGTACAGGTGCTTTCAGAATTCCAAACTCAACCTCAATTGGTCTGGGCGCCTTTGCAGAGGAATGTGCTTCAAACTTGAGTTGTATAGACATGTTTACTTCATCGCCCCTGAGGGGCTGGTTTTAGACAACAATCGGGTTAATGTGCGACTGTTGGCTTCTTTGGCTCATAAATCTCAACAATCAATCCTATCGATCACTTGGGGTCCCAGTCATCTTCGATCTCGATCATGTGAATACCTCCATCTGTGTGGTCCGGTAGAGGTTTTTTGTGAACATTAGGAGCAGGATCCTTTGCTACGATGATCATATTGTCAATCAGGGTTTGGATCCTATATTTCACTAACCGGCACTCGTCAATAGTATGCCCTTTCATGCCGGAATGGTACGCACAGGTTTTGTTCAGGTTGACCCATCGGGAAGGATTTTCTGGAGTTATGGCGAGGATAGGGGTGACGTAACCAGGAAATTTTGGCGAGTGGGAGGCGACTCATAATGAGAGGGTTGAGCATTAAAGGCATGGTAGACCGGTGCGGGTTGCGAGTATCTGGGCAAAGTGGGCTGGTATGTGGGAGGTGGAGACAATTGATAAATGGGTGGTGGATTTTGGTAAGAGAGTGTTAGTGCTTGGTAATTTGTGGTAGGCTGATATGTAAGTGGAGATGATGGGTAAGTTTGGTATTTTATCGAGGATATATTTCTCTGTGCGACCATCACGACACTAACATCCCTCTTCTTTGACGTGCCACCAAACTGGAGAGCCTTGTTGGTGGCCTATAAAGCTTCAAGGTTACTAAACATACAACTTTTGATGCCTTCCTCAATTCTTTCCCCTAGCTTGATGATATCAAGTAATTTCTGGCCCTCGATCAACATCAACCTCTGATAGTATTATGGATCCTGAGCCCGGACGAAGAATCTATTAATCTGTTCCTCTTCTAAGGCCGGCCTAACCTTAGCAACCTCTGACCTCCAACGAGTAGCATACTCGGGGAATTTCTCTGTAGGTTTCTTCTTCAAATTCTGGATGTAGAATATATCTAGTGCATTCTCTATATTGAATCTGAGCCTATCCATGAAATCGGATGCCATACCTACCAATTTTGTCCACTTCTTGGGGTCTTGGCTGATGTACCAATACAAAGCATCCCCTTTTTGACTTCTCATAAAGAGCTTCATACGGATCTTCTCATCCTTTTCGACTCCAACCAATTTGTCACAGTATGTCCTCAAATGGACTCTGGATCTCTCGTGCAATTAAACATTTCGAACTTAGGAGGTCTGTACCCCTCAGGAAGTTCAACATCTGGTTGAATGCAAAGGTCCTTGTAATTCAGCCTCTCAACACCTTTGTTTCCTTTAATACCTTGGACTCGGCTAGTCAACTTCTTGAGTTCTGCCGCTAGGTTCCTGATAAGAGAGTCTTTTTCATCAGACTCAAGTGTGCTCGATATTGGTTGGGTATAGTGCGGTATGGTTTCCACATATATGGGGGTATTATGGAGAAGAACATTTGTGGTGTTTAGGGGTTCGGGGATGATCAATGGAGGGTTATTGGAAGTGTGGCATATGTTGTGATGTTGAGTATGAGTGGGTTGTTTCTGTGGTTGCGGGATATTTTGTGGAGGTGCGGGATTTTGGGTATTGGGGAAGTTGATATCGGGAGTGGCAAGGGAAAATGACAAGTTGGCCAAATTTCCAACTTGATCTTGTTCTTCTCAAAACTTTAATAACTTCTGCTCAAGTTGGGCAGCACTTTCCTTGGAGATCTAGATGCCCTGAGTAACCTTTGTTTGTTCACACGAGTTCTCCTTTCGGATGTTGTTCAGGTCTTCCATTTTAGCCTTGTTCCTGTTTCTGATAGGACTTGGAGAAGGAGGAGGTGGAGGGCCCTTGGATTTCGTAGAGTATGATGATGATGCTAGAGTGCACAAACTAACCTTTTGGGGAGGGGAATAAAACAAAAGTACAAAACAAAAAGGTAACAAGTCAGTGAGGGTTATGAAAAGAAACCTTGCAATATTGAAACACATTGTGCAGGAATAAATCGTGTCCTAATTGGGTGCCTCATTGGGCCCGAGGTAGGCCTAGCAAAAAATTAATTTGGAGAACTTATAATGCTAAATTCCTCATTTTATTGATAAAAATAAGACGAATCCCAAAAGTGACACTAAATAACGGAAAGTAAAATATCACTAATGGCCATTGGCCTTATTACATCATTAAATCAAAAGAAGGAAACTCCTAACTACTTGGTCCCCGAGGGACCTTCTTTAGGTCGAATGTTCTCGTTGATCAAGTCCTCCAGCTCACACATATTTTCCAGTAAAAATACTATTGCAAGACGTTCTCCTTTGCCTTCCTCAACATGTTAACAGTCGATGATTCTTTTCCTCACTTTCCCTTCTAATTCAAGCAAGGTGTATTCTAGGTATTATAGCTTCTCACTAGCCTTGGTGACTTTCTCTTTCCATTCGTTGATTTGGTTGCTCAATGGGTTTGTCCACCAAGTCTGCAAGAGTGAAGGTATGTTGACCATACCGATGTCGGGAACTTTGTCATTCATTTCTGCAAAAAAAAGGGTGAGGCCCCTACCCCTACCGAACTCAAATATTTAAACCAATAATTTGCATAAAAAGGAAACCCAGTGGACTTTCGACAAGGCTATCTTAATGTGATTATGTAGATGACATAACTGACTCGGCTAGGTTCGACATTGATGCATGCACAGTTAAACAGAGTAAGGTTTCTATGTGGTATTAGACCAGTACCCTTGAGCGAACAACTCAAGAGGCAAAGGCACAGAGCCGCCGACTGCATCATTGATCGACTGGTTTTACCGCAAATACGCCTTTGCCAAATTTAGTTGGTGGTAATATTGGAAGAGCTCAACCACTCATTATAAGTGTTGCTATGGTATTTTGTTTGGCACGAGTGGAATATGATGTTGAAGATGCAATTACAAGAATAAAATAGATTGTCATGTATTTCCACGTTCATAAGATAATAATTGCAATAATTGCTCGTAATTACAACAATAGTAAAGGAAAGCGGTAAAGAAAGCATTAAAGAAAAGAAACAAGGAAACAAGTCAGTTTCATAGAAAAAGATATAGACATTTAAGTACAAGCAATAAAGTCGTAAATAACATGCAATGGTAAAATCCTAAAAGAAAATCCCCAGCAGAGTCTCCATGTTGTCGAAGCCCCCTCTTTCTGAGAGTTAAAATCGGGTTTACAACATTTGGGAGGACAACTCTATTCCCTTTCCAGAATTGGGTTTTGGAATTGGAGAGTCGCCACCTAATGATTATAGTGAATTAGGACACTTTAAGAAGGGTTTGAGTTGAAGAACCAAAGTTCGGATAAGGGCTAGAAATTATCTCGAGGGGAAGGTGTTACGCACCCCTCAAGATCCACTAGTGTGGTCCAGGCCATGTTACAAATGTGACTTTAATGCAAACAAATATACAAATAATTTCACGTGCAGGGGTTGCAAATAGATATGTGACAAGAATATTGGAGTACATTATTTGTTTAAGGGAGGGTCTAGATGCATAAAATCAGTCAAGACATTAAATAAACAAAGAAGAAAAAATTTAGAAGGAAGAGGAATAATGGCAGTAAAATTTAAGGGGAGTTTTGGGTAGTTGAAAAGAGAGAATTTATCGATATTAAATAAAGTTACATAAGGAGAGGGGTCCTAGGTTTATGAAACACATGGATCATCCACATAACACGGGTAACCAATCGTATGTGTAGTGTTATCGCATGATCGTCATCCCCGTTCTATCCTTCCCACCCCGTTAAGATATTAAGCGCGGAATGGAATCTTTACCTACAGCGTGCTATTACCCATTCCACCTATCAGTCCTGGAGGCATTTAGGACTACCAATCCTAAAAGGAGGAAACTTTGGCTTTTCAAAGGTTTTAAAAAGATAAAATACTAGGGCGAAAATCAAAATACATAAAGCAGTTAATGGGGGATATAAGAAACTAAAAGCTCAAGTAGGCCTCCTCACTTAAAGAAACGAATTGTTTAGCACGTCTTGCACATACTATTTAGGTCATTAATTAAAATTAGAATAGGAAGAACTGATCTACCACATATTTTCCAGATTGGGAGTCCAAAGCAGTCCTGCTTAGATGTATTTGCAGAAAATTGACGATTGATTAATTACCTAACTACTCATCTGTGTTGAATAGGACCTATAGGCATGATATCTATTAATTTAGAGATGGGGGAAAACAAGATGATTGCAAAATTACTGATAAATTTTGCGAGCATTTAAACGAATTACTTCTGATGTTAAAAGGGGAGTAAGCAATTCAAATCCAATTGATTACTGCTATAATCATGCTTTCTTGGTGTTACAGATTTGGTTATGCATAAATCCTCTAAGCAGGTCATAGATGTGATTGATTTATTTTAGATACTACAAGTAAATTTGCCTAATGATAGATGCACACATAAAAAATGCAGGCAATCCTATAAGCATGTCATCTATATGATGTAAAGAATTTCAGTAATGATTTATTGGTACGGTATATATTACAATATGCAGAAAACCTATAAGCATGGTATTTATATGAAGAATGCGGAATTTGAAAGTGATAACCCTATGATCATGATTTCTAGGTGAAAATGGAAAATTTTGAAAGTATTAATCATGTAGACATGGTATCTATGTGAAGAATGCAAAATTTGAAAGAGTAAATATCCTCTAGACATGGTTTCTATGTGAAAAATGCAGAATTGGAAGTAGTAATCCTATAGACATGGTTTCTAGGTGGACTTTGAAAAGTATACATCTTATAGGCATGGTATCTACTCGTTATTTAAACTAAGCATGCACAACCCCCTCCCAATTTCACTATAACCCCAATCGGTTGCTTACAAATTATTACAAAACTTATTGCAGACCGAGTAAATCCAAAGAAATAATAAAAAATACATTAGTGATAATCCAGACTTAAAATCTAATATTATGAAATAAAACAACTTCCACGGTCGAATTTTCAAAGCCTTTCTCTTATTTGGGATGTGTCAAAGTTCCAAGGAACTTCAAGAGTTCCAAGCACTGCTTACACCCCAAATATCATTGCAGAAAAAATTATAGTGCAGTGTGGAAGGGCCAGCCCTCGAGTATCCAAGTTCAAAGGGAACTCAATGTCCCAAGGCAAGGCTCACAAGAGGGGTAGGACTTAAGGACTAGGAGTAAGTGTAAGTGCAATAAAAAGGAATTAGGGGGAACCAGGGTAGGCTAGTGGTCATACCTAGCAACTGGGCTGCTGGCACACCCCTGGCCAGCTTGTCAGCTTAAAAGTTAGAGATGTAGGACCTTTTGAAGGTCAGGTTCAGCCATGGACAGCAATTTAGATACTGCCAGGCTATACCTTAACTCTTTACACATAAGGTAATTGGGGTATGGGAGACTGAAAAAGGCTAGGATCCAAAGGACCAATCTTAATCCATGACAACAACGTTGTATGTTGACATGTCTTAAATTACAACCCAAGCACGTAAAAGGGAATGGGGATAGGGATTAATTGCAGTAACAAATAGCAAAACATAAGTAATTATTTTAAAGTTGAAATCTACAAAGCAGTAAAGTACTCATGGGCATAAAAGCTTGTAAGTAAACACATTGGATTTGATGTTAGAATCAAAAGTAGGACATACCAGTTCAGAGAAGCAAGTAAGGAGAACCAGTAGATTTTGAAAAGCCAAAATGCAATCAAAGCAAGAGTGTAGGTTTTAGAGGAGAGTTGTGATGCTTAAAGTCGTCTTTGTGTTTCAAAGCAGAACCCTTGTCCAAACACAAAACCAAAGAAATCCCTAAATGCTAGGGTCTTTAAACTCGAATTTGATACAGAGATGAAAAGGCAAGCTATTGAGGCAGGCTCAAAGACCTCTTTCAGAGTCTCATGAGAAGCATACAAGTACAATAGCAAGTTCAAAAGAAACTAGAACATAGAAATTAGGAGAGGAACAAGTTTCCAGAAAGAGCTTGAAATTTAAATGAGTTCAGGAACTGTAAACTTAAAGAAACAGTCGATAAAACACATCTAGAAAGAATCCAAGCAAAGTCCGGTAAAAGGCAACCAAAGGACTAAAACTCAGTAGGAAAACACAGTAGAGAAACACATGATATAGACATGAGATAAATGGTATTGAAACCAGTAGGAGACAGAACAAAGCATAATAGAAAATTTTTCATAATACAGCAAACATAAGAACACACGAAAGAGCATGCGAATCAGGAAAGAGCAAATAAGAACATAGTAAGGATCGACTCACACCATGAAAATAAGAAGAAGAGTCAGAAATATTTTTTAAGAGCCTTCTAGAAACCCTAATCGAAAAGAAGTGATTTTTGAAAGAAAAATTGGAGAAAACATTTAAGAAACTTAAGCAATAGTGCAAACAGGTAACAAATCTAAAAATAATCAAAAAGAACCTCGATAGTTAGGGTTTCAGAGGAACCCTAAAGATGAGAAAGGCTTTGAAAATATCCGATCAAAGTCGAATAATATCATAATCAGGCACAAAAAGATCAAGAACCACCAGAGCTAGGCCGGAGATATTCGGAATCCTCGAATCAGTGAGGGTTTGAGTGAAGAACCTCTAGGTCTAGCCTCGAACCTTCGAACGGCAGGCATGCAGGAACCATAGGAGGTAGGTATAGGCTGTCCATGGCCTGAGAAACCATGGACTCCGGAGAAAACATGGTGAAACAAGGTAGAAAGAGGCTAGGGTTCCGGGGATCCTTGAGAGCCTTTGGGGATTCAAGGGCAGCTGAAGGGGGAAAATGAATTAGGGTTAGGGGTAGGCTGTGAATTAAAAAGGAAACGCTTAATCTGAGTCCTTGCTTAGAAAGGGGGGATTAGAAAAGAGGGGATCCGGTCGGGTTTTAATTGGGTTATGGATTGCAATTGAAATTATGGTCAAAAAATGAAATGCAAAGGGGTTATAATTGAAATGGGTGAGGCTAAATGTTAAACAACCATTTCTTTCCTTTATTTTCTAAAAATAGTGAAAATATTAAAAAAATAGATTAAAAATACTGAACTAATTAATAATGTATAAATATTAATCTATAAATATTGGAAATGATTTTATAATTATAAAAATGCAATTAATTATAAAATAGGCTATAATTGTAATTATATACAATCTAGCTTTAAAAATATCAAATAAATGTATAAAAATATGTAAAATTTATATAAAATATATTTTAGTATAACTATAAGAGAACAAAATGAATTATTCACCAAAATGATAATTTTGGAAACAATTATTGAATTTCATAGTATTAAAATAGATGGTATATTGGTTTTAAAAAAATCTTTAGAAATTTTGAAAAATACCAAAACACGCGGGTATGCTCATATATATATATATATATATATATATATATATATATATATATATATATATATATATATATATATATATATATATATATATATATATATATATATATATATATATATATATATATATATATATATTATTTTGAAAGTATTTTGGGCATAAAAAATACCTAGGAAAAATTGGGTATCAACAGTGATCTTCTGGGGGAATGCCCCCCAGTATTCAAGGTTGATTGAAGTGAAGCCTTGAATACTTGTTGAGTCCTCCATAGGTAGAACATAGATGTTGCCTCGTTAAAAATATTTCCGGTAAAACCCTTCTTGGTATAAAACTCAGTCGAAGGAAAAGAGTGCAACGCATGCTTTTAAAACATAAGGCTTTCTAGTTGGGAAGCGCTTTGGCCGTTTTGATCGGATACCTGCATTCAGGTTAGTCTAAAATGTAACTGAAAAAAGGAGATGGTCATATCTTTGTGCCGACGGTGCTTCGGATCTCGATGTGATTCAATCATTTGTTATATTACGATCCTTCATTTTATTTAGTTGGGCGTAACCCAAATGTAGCTTGTTATCGCTACTTTACTGTTTACTTATCCTTTGGTTCCTCTGATGATGGATATTTTGGTGTTTTGTGTTGTGCCAGCCACATTGACTGGTGGGGTCGTTTCGCCTTTCGTTGCTTCGCTTGCCGTGTTGAATCCATTGAGGACTCAAAAGGCGAGCATAGTTTGGTCAAGCAGCCCGAGTTGCTCTATCACCCTCGACCTGATAATATTGGTCAAGCTATCTGGATTGACAAAGTACCCATTTAATTTGAAATATACTCACAAGAAAAGGAGTTACCAGTGCGTCGTTACGTGGCCAGGATAGAGCCTCGAGTTCACTTCTCCCTGGTGAGGGATGTTTTTATTTCTCCCTATCGTGGGTTCTTACAGGGCATCGACACCTTGGAAGATCATATGGATGAAATGTTGCGACTCATCTGCTTCGTTCTTTTTGGTCGACTTTTTTTCTCGAAACTGATTTTAGGCTCGGTCGCTGAGGAATTCTGGGAGGTGACCTTTGCTGAGTAGTCGGGCCATTTCTTCTTGGATTTGTCGGCAATCTTCGCTCTTGTGATCGTACGTGTTGTGAAATTCATACACCAAGTTATGATTTCTTTATGAAGGATCTAATTGCACAGGCCTTGGTCACCTGGTGTCTCTAATTTTATTAATGGCAAATATGATGTTCGAAATATCGACATTGAAGTTGTATTCCGACAACAGACAAGCCGGGTGCCTCCACCAGCCTTGCGCGCCTATCCAACCCACCTCTGCTGACGAGTCCCCGAGGTTTCTGCCCTGGGCCCGTTCTTTGATCATTCTGGGGTATGTCACACCTCGAGGCATTTCTCCTGTCTTCAGTATATGGCTGGTACCTTTCTTTGTTTGGCTTCGGCTTTTTCACTAAAAGCCTACTTGGATATATCGATCCCAGGGGATCCTAGTTGGTCTTCTTTGACCATGATCTTCGATTGGTATCGGTTGTGGATTTTCGACCAAGTCACGGCCAGGTATTCTACTAGGTTATGTTTCATCTGTTTAGAAGCCACTGAGCTTCATTCATTCAGACCTTGAGTGATGTCCTACATTGTCCAGTCATCGGAGACCAGCGGTATCTCCATTCATTCCATTTGAAAGCGAGATACAAACTCTCATAGCATTTCGTTCTCCCTCTGCTTGATTTTGAAGATGCCGGATTTCCTTGTTGCCACTTTAGTGCCACCAGCAAGTGCCTTTATGAAAGAATCTGCCAGCATGGCAAATAAATCTATCAAGTTTGGCGCCAGGTTGTGATACCACATCATTGCCCCTTTAGAAAGTGTTTCTCCAAAATTTTTCAGTAGGACGGACTCGATCTCATCGTTCTTTAGGTTATTTCCCTTCACTGCACAAGTGTAAGCAGTAACATGCTCATTGGGGTCTGAGGTTCCGTTGTACTTCGGAAGGTCTGGCATTCTGAACTTCTTCGGAATGGGTTTCGGAGCCACTTCCCGTGGAAATAGCTTTTGCACGAACTTCTTTGAATCTACACCTTTCAGTATCTGGATACGCTCGGAATCTAGTCAACCCTGGAATTGTAGGTCTCGACCTTTTTATCATTGGTTTATATATTATTTTCGCCCGACTCGATCCTCTTTGTGAGGTCCTCGGGCATCTTTACGATGGCGGGGTCGAATGCCGACCTGTTGTTGCTTGAGCTCTCTGGTGCCTGCTCGGCTAGGGGATCCGTCCCCGATGCTACCGTGCTAGGAGTTTTCTGGTGACTTTGAAGCTAAGGGATCGCCATATGTTGTCTGTAACATTTCAAAAATAACGTGAAGACTAACCTCTCGATCTTCCCTAGCTGGGGTTTTTTTAGCTTCTTGTTGATCTTCTTGGTGTCTGCTAATGTTGTGTGGGAGCTTATTTCGACGGGTTGAGCGTTGCGTGAGACCACGTCCTCGGGAATTGATTCTGGTGCATTCTCAAGGTTTTTTGGTGGCACACCAACACTTGGGACGTCAAATCCATTTTCCCCATGGTCTTCAAGATTGATGTTTTCACGTGCGTATACTGAGTTAGACATTGTGACGTGAAATCAAAGACTTGGACAAGATAAAGTATGAAAGATAACTCGCAGTACGTAGTTAAACCGGCAAGAAAATCATCACTATTAGTTTTAGCCCATGTTAGGCGCCAAACTGTTTATCGTGAAAATGGTAATTACAATTAAATTTGACGTTGTGGTTCTAAAATACGTGATCTATTTTTATGCCAGTTCTTTAGATTATGGATGTTAAGTAAGAGATTCGAAAATGAGATAAAAGCTTGAAAACAAGGTGATAACCAAAATACTAGGCTGATAAGTGGGGCTCGAGCTTGCTTGTTCGGGGCCTCGCGGTCGAGTCTTATACCCTGCCATGGGCTGTCAATTGAGGGATTAACAGTTATGATAGATTCAATGATGGCTATTTTTTACCAATAACAAGCAATAAATGAAGAACAAGAAATAGAACACAATGAATGTAAGCAATAACTAGAAGTAATGAGTTCAAGAGAATATGTTAAGTTAAAAAACAGAGAGAATGCTGTTTGTATTGAATATTGAGTATCAAATGTCTATAAAATGACAAGGATCCGCTTTATATATGAGGGGGAACATAGTACAAATGCATTAATTACAAAAATATGGGATTGACACAGCCATTTAATGCCCTGATACGGGTCAGAGGTAGCTTACTAAACTTTGTCAGCTCTAGTCGTGTACCTAGGGAGCTTCACATTAATCCACTGAAACCACTAAATTACATTCCCTCGAGGCCGATCGTTATTTACACTACCTCGAAGTCGATCGTCAAGAACCCTCGAGATGTCTTGATGATCGTAAAATCGAACCGTCGATCTCTACCATATACAATATTTTTATTTAGGGCGGAAGGCGGGCTGCGTGGGATGGTGTGGGGTCGGTAGTGGTGGGTATCGGAGTGGATTCGTAGGGATTGGTAGGGATGAGAAATAGGATGGGGGAAGCTGAAAATGAGTTTTGGAAAATGTTTTACCTTCTCTTGATATGGAAACAATTGAAGGAAAATAAGTTTATGAGGAAAATAATTTCTAAAATATTTAAAGCAATCAAATATGGAGAAATTGAAAAATATTTTCTACAAAATTTTTCTTCGTACCAAACACACCCTCAATCGAATCTATTTGTAATAATTAGAAATAATTTTAATTTGGAAAAAAAAACAAGCCAAATAATACATAAAAAATTACCTTCTTTTCCTTGGGACAAGTATGGCATTGATCATGACCGTAATGTCTCCTCTTACTTCTATTTCTTGAGTAGTCTTTGGCATGTTAAATATTATTACTAGATCGTACATAATTAGGTGTCACGGGGTCGATTTTGGCCACTTAAATCCTGGCCGAGGTTTCGCCTCCGTGCGGCAGTCAAGCCTTGCCTGACTCAGCCTTCCCCCAAAACTTGCCAATCACACACAAGTTTAGCCTTAGACGAATTTGGGCAGCAAAACAGAATTTAAATGAGACAAGCATATACGGGAACAATTTCCCAACCTTTATATTAATATGGAAAATAATACAAAGGACCCTCACTCTCGCTATGAACAATGCCGCTCACAACCCACTCTCCGACTAAGATGACCTTGTCAATCTTGGCCGAACACTCGGATTGTCCCACAACCCAAGTCCCCTTTTTCCTGAAACACTTAGAACTCCTCACGTTTCCCTCGTGTTTCCCAGCAAGCAAATACACTCGAATTACTTGACTGCCTTTCCTTGTTGCCTAAAGGTCCTATTTATAGGCCTTTAGCCCAACCGCCCATGGCACCCATGTTGTCCATCAGCTAACATCATGGTCCTAACTTGTAGTTGACATCCCCAACTACTTAGGATCATGCTACACGAATTTAAGGCCACTATACAACACAATCAGATCATGGGGATAATGGGGGAACATGGGAGATCATGGCCTACAAACAACGAACTTCCGCCAACTTCCATGTGCTTGTCATGTGCAATTCTTGACCAGCTGCATTCCGCCCTAAGGCTGCTCGAGCCATGCCTTAGTCAATTTAACATTGTCCCATACCAATGTCGGCGCAATCCATTGCCATCATGTTTCCCGCACACTGCCCGGCGCCCATACACCGCGCACACTGCCTTGGCCCTAGTTTCCTGCCTTGTCCGTTGCCATCTTCCGTTCCCTCATGTCTGCCTCATTTCCCTCGTGCCATTGTTTGTATTTCCTTCTCAATAGCATAGTCTTAGCTATTGGAAGCCTTTGCCGTCAACCCGCACTTCCGCTTCGCCTTAGCTTAGCCCGCACATAGCTGCCACAACCAATGTCATGCCGACTGTCTTTGGCGCGCATGCCGTACCATGCCGCCCCATTTTTCCGATGCTGCCTTGTCAAGCCCTTTCCAAGCAAACCTTGTCCGCCGCAAGGTCTTGGCCTTGCTTGCCCATCCCAGCCTGTCGACCCGCATGATAGTTTTCGCCCGCACATAGGCCAATGACAAGGCCATCACGCCACAATCCTTGCCAATGCCGTGCCCACGCCCGATGACAAAAGTTAGGGGTCTAACAAACCACCCGCACCTTTTGAAATCGACGTCCTCGTCGAACTGTCTTAGTTGACGTACTCCGGGGGGTCGTCCCGACACGCCCCTATTGTCAATGCGCCCAAATGTGCCACTGTGCCATTTGCCCCCGCCACTTGTTCCTGCCTCTCTGCCGCTAAGACCGTATTTACCTTAGCCTGCCTCGGACAGTCCCTCTTCAAGTGCGGTCCCCCGCAAATATAACAGCCCCCGAACTTTCCGCTCGGTCCTCCCTTGTCCCTGTGATTTTCCGGTCTCACCATCTGGACAAGTTCTCCAGATGCTTGGCCCTTCCCGTTTCCCTTCCATTCCCTTGCCTTCCTTCCGTCGGCCTTTGAATGCGAAGTATCCATAGGTTCCCCACCTATCTTCAGGTCTGCCAACGCATCTGCGGCCGCAATGGCAGTAGAGAGGCATTGCACATTTTCCCTTCTCAACTCCAATTGCGCCCATCCCTTTAACCCGCTCATGAAGTAATGCAGCTTGTCTTCTTCCGCCATATTACTCACATTGAGCATCAAGGATGAAAATTCCTTGACATACTCCCTCACCGTGCCACTTTGCTTCAAGTGACACAGCCCATCGCGTGCCATCCACGATGAATTCGTTGGAAGGAATTGGGATTTTAATTCCTTCTTCATCAACTCCCAAGTTTCAATTCTTGGCAGTCCAGCACCTTCTCCATCCGCACTTCGTGTACGCCACCACACCTTTGCATCATCCGTCAAGTACATTGGTGTGATCACCACCTTATCGGCATCGGCTATACGTGCAGCCTGGAAATACTGCTCCATATCCCACAGGAAATTTTCCAGTTCCTTGGCACATCTTGCACCACCATAAGGCTTCGGCTCCGGAATCCTCAACTTAGTGCGCTCATCAGTTCTAGGGGCAGAATTTTGTAATGCCCTTCGAAGATCAGCCACTTCTCGTCGCAACTCATCCTTCTCTTGGCGTACCAAGGCCATTTCTGCCAGCGTTGTCTCGTGCCTCGCCGCATAATCTGCCTCCAACCGCGCCATTCTCGCAAGAACAGAAGAATCATCATTCTCAAGAGCTTGCCCAACTAGTGTTTCCAACTGCTCAACTCTTTGACGCAGCTCCGCATTTGTGCCTCCCGCCATGTTCTCAAAAAATTCAATGTAATCTGCCACTGATCGTTCCGTCACTGCCACAACTTGCTATGGCACGTCGTGTCTCCGCTGCAACACGATCTGCCTTCAACCGCGCTCTGATACCAACTGTCACGGGGTCAATTTTGGCCACTTTAAATCCTGGCCGAGGTTTCACCTCCGTGCGGCAGTCAAGCCTTGCATGACTCAGCCTTCCCCCAAAACTTGCCAATCACACACAAGTTTAGCCTTAGACGAATTTGGGCAGCAAAACAGAATTTAAATGAGACAAGCATATACGGGAACAATTTCCCAACCTTTATATTAATATGGAAAATAATACAAAGGACCCTCACTCTCGCTATGAACAATGCCGCTCACAACCCACTCTCTGACTAAGATGACCTTGTCAATCTTGGCCGAACACTCGGATTGTCCCACAACCCAAGTCCCCTTTTTCCTGAAACACTTAGAACTCCTCACGTTTCCCTCGTGTTTCCCAGCAAGCAAATACACTCGAATTACTTGACTGCCTTTCCTTGCTGCCTAAAGGTCCTATTTATAGGCCTTTAGCCCAACCGCCCATGACACCCATGTTGTCCATCAGCTAACATCATGGTCCTAACTTGTAGTTGACATCCCCAACTACTTAGGATCATGCTACACGAATTTAAGGCCACTATACAACACAATCAGATCATGGGGATAATGGGGGAACATGGGAGATCATGGCCTACAAACAAGGAACTTCCGCCAACCGCTTCCATGTGCTTGTCATGTGCAATTCTTGACCAGCTGCATTCCGCCCTAAGGCTGCTCGAGCCATGCCTTAGTCAATTTAACATTGTCCCATACCAATGCCGGCGCAATCCGCTGCCATCATGTTTCCCGCACACTGCCCGGCGCCCATACACCGTGCACACTGCCTTGGCCCTAGTTTCCTGCCTTGTCCGTTGCCATCTTCCGTTCCCTCATGTCTGCCTCATTTCCCTCGTGCCATTGTTTGTATTTCCTTCTCAATAGCATAGTCTTAGCTATTGGAAGCCTTTGCCGTCAACCCGCACTTCCGCTTCGCCTTACCTTAGCCCGCACATAGCTGCCACAACCAATGTCATGCCGACTGTCTTTGGCGCGCATGCCGTACCATGCCGCCCCATTTTGCCGATGCTGCCTTGTCAAGCCCTTTCCAAGCAAACCTTGTCCGCCGCAAGGTCTTGGCCTTGCTTGCCCATCCCAGCCTGTCGACCCGCATGATAGTTTTCGCCCGCACATAGGCCAATGACAAGGCCATCACGCCACAATCCTTGCCAATACCGTGCCCACGCCCGATGACAAAAGTTAGGGATCTAACATTAGGGACAGTAATAGAACGATGCGGAATACGGGATTAGGCGAGTTTAAACGCGGGTTTAATAGTTTGCGGTTGATGAGGAGAACTGCTTTTCCATCAGTACAGACGTAAAGATGAAGTAATTTCTAAATAGCCAATTAGCACGTGTATCTGAAATAGTAATTGCTGAACTGCTTTTCCATGTGCATTTTCCAAGTTTCTGTCTGATTGCTAATTTGCTATCAGCCTTTCAGAAGTAAAAATAATTAATATATACAATGAAGAACTTCTTTTATCCTAGGTTGATCTGGCCCCAATTTTTATCAAAGATATTTCTGCTTCCTAATCTAAAAACTATATACTTAATTATGTCCGTCTGAACTGATACAGCACTGAAAAGCAATGACAAGCAAAAGGGCTACTTCAAAAAAGCTAAGTATATGAAAGAGAGAACAATTTGGATATAATTAATTATTTTGTTAAAAAAATCAAATTTAAGTCTAGCTTTCTAGAAGAAAATAAAAAGAATTTTATTTAAAAACATTGTGGGGTAGGTGAACGCAGGTGGAGTACGGAGCGGTTCAATGCGGTTTAAATCCTATGCGGGGCGGGTTTAAATGGAGCGGGTTCAGACAGAACCCGCCCCGCACCTCCAGCCATTCCTATAAATAATAGAGTTTGAAATGGAAAGATGAAAAGTTCTGACTTTATATTGTACATAATATACTATAAACACAGAACCCTTCCCTTTAAAAGTGAAAAAACAGTTAGATGTCGTAGAGAAAATTATCTTTTGAAAAAACCTGACTTTCTAAATAATAATGATATCTGCAAAATAAGACCTATGTGTTATAAATACACTTCTATTTAAGGTGAATGTCTTTAATTAGAGAGATTCTAGAGTTCTATTCTTGGTAGATAAATCATCCTCCTCCCTATAAATAGAGGTGCCCTCTACCATTGTAAATAACTCCTAACATTCTCTAAGTATCAATAAGAAGAACTCTCTCTACTCTTCTCTCTATTGCTCTTGTTCTTAAGTTATTGTTCTTGTCTTTTATATTATTTCATAACACGTTATCAGCACGAGACTCTACCGTCTCAAGAACCATTCTCGAGAAATCTAAGGTATTTCCCTCTTCCTAATTTAATTTTCGATTATGTCTGACATTACGAAAAGAAAGTTCGTTGCCCTTGAAATTTCGGGCAAGAACTATATGACATGGGTGTTGGATGCTGAAATCCACTTAGATGCTATGGGTCTCGGAGACACCATCAAAGATAGAGAAAAAACATCCACCCAAGAATGTGCGAAGGCCTTGATTTTCTTGCGCCATCACCTTGATGAAGGTTTGAAGATTGAATATCTCACCGTCAAGGATCCACTCATCTTGTGGAACAGCTTAAAGGAGAGATATGACAACCTGAAGTTGGTCACTCTGCCACAAGCACGATATGATTGGGCTCATCTGAGGCTCCAGGACTTTAAGTCCGTTTCTGAATATAATTCTGCTATGTTCAGAATTACTTCTAAATTGAAGCTATGCGGGGGTAATATCTCCGATTATGATATGCTTGAGAAAACGTTTACAACATTTCATGCCTCCAATGTAGTACTGCAACAACAGTACAGAGAGAAAGGCTTTACAAAGTACTCTGAACTGATTTCTCTTCTACTAGTGGCTGAGCGAAACAATGACCTGCTCATGAGAAATCACGAAAATCGACTCACTGGGTCTACACCACTGCCTGAAGCAGATAAGGTGCACTCTCATTATGCCAAACATGAAAAGGGCCATGGTCATGGTCGTAAACGGGGTCATAGCCAGGGACGTAGACAAGGAAGAAATTCCAATGAAGTCCGTCAACCCCCAAGGAGAGATAACCGCCGAAAGCAGAAACGGGGTCATCCTAAGGCAAATGGTTCAGAAACTATATGTTATCGTTGCGGTGGGAAAGGGCACTGGTCAAAGACTTGCCGTATACCAAGACACTTGGTTGACCTTTATCAAGCATCTCGAAAGAGAAAAGGCCCTGAAACAAATTTTGTCTATGACGACGATGAGGACATCACCCACCTGGATGTGGCAGACTTCTTTGAGCAACCCGAAGGGAAAATAGACCACCTAATCGGCGATGGGTCCGTAATGAAAGAAGATGGAGTTATTTGATTTTGTTCTACTTATTTGTATTAGTTAGTGAATAAACTAATAGTCATTAGTATTAGCTCGTATTAGTTAGTTCATAAAGCAATGTTAGCAGTAGTTCTTTAGAATATCTTCAATATGTTCAAATATCAATAATATTTTTATTTTTCAGTAGGGGTAATCGACTAGCCTGAAAAACTAGTCGATTATCAACTATTTTTGCATTAAAACTGAAAAACAATTGATCAACAATCGATTGTCTTTGTCTAACAATCGATTGTCATTAAGACAGTGTAATCTGGAATTTTTCAAAACTCATCCACAATCGATTGTCTTTGTCTAACAATCGATTGTCGTTAAGACAGTGTAATCTGGAATTTTTCAAAATAGCCAACAATCGATTGTCCATGCATAACAATCGATTGTCTTAAAACAGTGTGCTCTGGAATTTTTCAAAATAGCCAACAATCGATTGTTTATACTTAACAATCGATTGTCTTAAAACAGTGTGCTCTGGAATTTTTCAAAATAGCCAACAATCGATTGTCTATGCATAACAATCGATTGTCCTAAGACAGTATGATCTGAAGTTTTTCAAAATAGCAAATAATCGATTGTGTAATCGATTGTGTGTGTTTAACAATCGATTGTCAATGTTCAACAATCGATTGTTTGTGTTTAACAATTGATTGTTTGAAGAAAACGTTTAAACTGAAATTTTCAAACTGCAAAGTAATGGATAACATATCTGATTTTGTTAGTCAACTGTTAGCAGCAGATTTTGAAAATATTATGTGACACAAACGAATTGAACTTGTTTATTCTTATGTTCGTGTATCTCTTTTGTATGTCAAACTATGGGATAGCAAATATGGATATCTCACAAAGCGAACTTGGATCAACGTCCAACTGTAAAAGTATTTGCCTAGTTGATTCATGTACTACACATACAATACTCAAAGAAAGGAAGTATTTCTCTCAACTAAATATGTGTAAGGCAAATGTTACTACAATATCTGGAAGTAGTAAATTGATTGAAGGCTCCGGAAGAGCAATTGTAACTCTGCCCAAAGGCACGACGTTAATCATAGAGAATGCAATGTTCTCCTCCAAGTCTAAGAGAAACTTGTTGAGTTTTAAAGATGTACGCCGGAATGGCTATCATATTGAGACAATGGATGAAGATAATCTTGAATATCTCGTCATCACAAAGAATGTCTCCGGCCAAAAGAGGGTTATTGAGAAATTCCCGTCTTTATCTTGTGGCCTGTATTGGACAAGAATTAGTGCAATTGAGGCACATTCAACAGTAAACCAAAGGGTTACTGATTCCAATACCTTTGTACTTTGGCATGATCGATTGGGACACCCAGGATCGGTCATGATGAGACGGATTATAGAAAGCTCATATGGGCATCCGTTAAAGAATTTCAAAATTCTTTCGAATAATGAATATCCTTGCACTTCGTGTTATCAAGGCAAGTTGATTATCAGGCCATCACCAACAAAGGTTGGGACTGAGTCACCCACGTTTCTGGAACGTATACAAGGGGACATTTGTGGACCTATTCACCCACCTAGTGGGTCGTTTAGGTATTTCATGGTCTTGATAGACGCATCCTGTAGATGGTCTCATGTGTGCCTGTTGTCATCACGCAACCTTGCGTTTGCGAAATTAATGGCACAAATAATTCGACTACGAGCACAATTTCCAGATAATCCAATCAAGTCCATTAGACTGGATAATGCTGCTGAGTTTACATCCCAAGCATTTAATGATTATTGCTTATCAATCGGGATAAAAGTTGAACATTCTGTAGCTCATGTTCACACTCAAAACGGTCTTGCAGAATCGTTAATTAAACGCCTGCAGTTGATTGCAAGGCCATTACTTATGAGAACGAGGCTGCCCACTTCGGTATGGGGTCACGCCATCTTACATGCAGCAATGCTAATTCGTCTCAGACCGACGAATTACCACAAGTATTCCCCGTTGCAATTGGTTTTGGGTCATGAACCCAATATATCCCATTTAAGAATTTTTGGATGCGCAGTATATGTGCCTATAGCACCGCCATCCCGCACCAAAATGGGTCCGCAAAGAAGGTTAGGAATATATGTTGGGTTTGAATCACCCTCCATCATTCGCTACCTCGAAACATTGACAGGCGACTTGTTTACTGCACGATTTGCAGACTGTCGATTTGATGAGACACTTTTCCCAAAATTAGGGGGAGAAGTTGGTGAAACCAAACGGGAAATTTTGTGGAAAAATGCATCATTATCTCATCTTGATCCACATACCTCTATTTGTGAAAGAGAGGTACAAAAGATTATCCATTTGCAAAGAATAGCAAATCAAATGCCTGACGCATTTACGGACTTGAAAAGGATAACGAAATCCCACATTCCTGCGGAAAATGTTCCAATCCGTATTGATGTCCCTGTTGGACAATCATCTAGTGTCATATCCAATGAGTCAAATGCACGCCTGAAGCGTGGCAGACCATTAGGTTCCAAAGATCGAAATCCTAGAAAGAGGAAAAAGAACGATCAAAATGACACCACGAAAGAATCTCATGATTTAACAAATTCTGAGATTCATGAAGAATCCATTGAGCCCGAAACTCTGGAAAATACGGAACTATCCCTAAATCCAATTAATATTGAGGCAAATATTAATCGAGTGGATATTGTGGTGGATAATGCCTTTGCTTATAATGTAGCATCTAGCATTATGCAAGAATGTGAGGATCTCGAACCTCAATCTGTTGAAAAATGTCGAAAAAGACATGATTGGCCAAAGTGGCAAGAAGCAATTCAATCAGAATTGAATTCGCTGGCAAAACGTGAAGTTTTTGGCCCTATAGTTGAAACACCTAATGGTGTTAAGCCTGTCGGCTATAAATGGGTCTTTGTACGCAAAAGAAATGAGAAAAACGAGGTACAAAGATATAAGGCACGCCTTGTTGCACAAGGTTTTTCTCAAAGGCCTGGTGTCGATTATGAAGAGACATATTCGCCTGTAATGGATGCGATAACCTTTCGTTATCTCATAAGTTTTGCTGTCCATGAAAAGCTTGACATGCACTTAATGGATGTGGTTACTGCCTATCTTTATGGCTCACTTGATAATGAGATATACATGAAAATTCCCGATGGACTCAAGATGCCAAACGCGCATAATTCAAAATCTCGGGAAATGTTCTCAATTAAATTGCAAAGATCCTTGTATGGTCTAAAGCAATCTGGACGAATGTGGTATAATCGTCTTAGTGAGTACTTGTTAAAAGAAGGCTATATAAATGACGCCATTTGCCCGTGTGTTTTTATAAAGAAAACAACGTCGGAATTTGTTGTACTTGCCGTATATGTTGATGACATAAACCTTATTGGAACACCTAAAGAACTCCAAAAGGCAATTGATTATCTAAAGGATGAATTCGAGATGAAAGATCTCGGAAAGACTAAACTATGTCTTGGTTTGCAAATTGAATATTTGGCAAACGGAATTTTTGTTCATCAATCTACCTATACAGAAAAGGTACTGAAACGGTTTTACATGGATGAAGCACATCCTTTAAGTACACCGATGGTTGTTCGATCACTTGATGTGAACAAAGATCCATTCCGACCACAAGAAAGGAATGAAGAGCTACTTGGTCCTGAAGTACCATATCTTAGCGCAATTGGCACACTAATGTATCTTGCAAATACTACAAGACCTGACATATCCTTTTCAGTTAATGTCTTAGCAAGATTTAGCTCGGCTCCCACGAGGAGACACTGGAATGGGATCAAACACATATTGCGGTACCTAAAGGGAACTACCGATATGGGCTTATTTTATGGCAAGAATTGCAGCCCGGATCTTGTTGGTTATGCTGATGCTGGATATTTGTCCGACCCACACAAGGCTCAATCTCAAACGGTTTATGTGTTTACCTGTGGAGAAACCGCTATATCTTGGCGATCGACTAAGCAATCAATTGTGGCTACTTCATCTAATCATGCCGAGATAATTGCTATTCATGAAGCAAGTCGGGAGTGTGTGTGGTTAAGGTCGATAATACATCATATCCAAGACAAATGTGGTTTGAAGTGTGATAAACTACCCACAACTTTGTATGAAGACAATGCAGCATGTATAGCTCAATTGAAGGGAGGATTCATAAAAGGAGATAGAACGAAGCATATTTCACCAAAGTTATTCTTCACACATGATCTTCAAAAGAATGGTGATATCAATGTTCAACAGATTCGTTCAAGCGAGAATATGGCTGATTTGTTCACAAAATCTCTACCAAAGTCAACCTTCAAGAAGCTAGTTCACAAGATCGGGATGCGAAGACTTAAGGATATAAATTGATGTTCTTATCAGGGGGAGTTTATGGCGCGTTGCACTCTTTTTCCCTTACAAGGTTTTGTCCCACCGGGTTTTCCTTGCAAGGTTTTTAACGAGGCAACCAATAGGCGCATATTCAAACATGTGTACTCTTTTTCTTTTCTTTAATTTTTCCCATTGGGTTTTGGTTTTAAGGTTTTAACAAGGCACATCATTGAATAGACATTCAAGGGGAAGTGTTATAAATACACTTCTATTTAAGGTGAATGTCTTTAATTAGAGAGATTCTAGAGTTCTATTCTTGGTAGATAAATCATCCTCCTCCCTATAAATAGAGGTGCCCTCTACCATTGTAAATAACTCCTAACATTCTCTAAGTATCAATAAGAAAAACTCTCTCTACTCTTCTCTCTATTGCTCTTGTTCTTGAGTTATTGTTCTTGTCTTTTATATTATTTCATAACACTATGTTCTTTATAAAATAAGCAGTTTGTTAAAAGTGAAACTGAAAATGTTGAATAAGAAACATAACCATTTCTTCTTCTATCTTAATTCTTTATTCTTTTACTTTTGCTAACGATTTAAAAATCCAGCTTTTATTAATCAAACTTCTATCAACTGCAAAGAAAAAAAAGAAGAAAATTCGCTTTAAATTAGTTTATATATGAGTGGAAGAGCAAGCAAAATGGCTCATTATTCGAAAAATATAAAAAGGTCAATATAGATGAATTATGTACAAATAGCACAAAAAGATATAGGTGTTTTAATGAGGCACATTATCTATGGACATCTAAGGGGAAGTGTTATGAATAATTTGTATATTGGATACTACATTGGATGCTACATTGGATGCCCATATTGTGAATATCTTAAAGACTAAATCTCTTATTTTATGTTCATAATCTTTAGTTTTTATGCCTATAAAAGGCCATATAATTGCAATGGAAATGTACACCAAAGTGAAAGAAGAAAACTCTTTTCCCCCCTTTCTATCTCTTCTTATTTACATTTCACTGGTTTGCTTTTATTTATAATACGTTATCAGCACGAAGCTCTAATTTTATTCCTAACTCCAGCTAAGTTGTGCCATGTTTTATTGAGGTATGTATCATTATAATCATTTTATTATGGTAGTACATATCATATGCTTAATTCTTACAACCTAATTTTTTCTTTGTAATTTTTGATAATTTACATCATTCATGTTACTGTTCCCTTTTCCGGTTGTTTCACATTTTTGTTTATCATGTTGTTTTTCACACCTGACGCAATACCATTAAAAAAATATATGCATATGTATGTAGTGTATATATTATCTAGTCACTACAACTAATAAAACGTTCAATTTTATTAACACATATATATCAATAATATAAAATGAAATGAAACAATACGTAGTTTCTACTTTATGGCATGAATAAAATAAAATAGTATATTGCTAACATGATATAGCTTTATTTTCATTTCTTTTACCTTAATCGTTTTGTTTCATTAATTGTTTATTATTATAATTATTTCTCTAACTTATTCATCTTTTATGATAGTTTTCACTACGTCAAATTTATCAAAACTTAAATTTGTGGCACTTGACATCACCGGGAAGAACTATTTATCATGGGTCCTTGATGCTGAAATTCACTTTGACGCTAAAGGTCTTGGAAATACGATTATACAAGGAAATGAAGCATCAAATCAGGAAAAAGCGAAGGTCATGATTTTCTTTCTCCGTCATCTACATGAAGGGTTAAAAACTGAATATTTAATCGTAAAAGATCCACTTGAATTATGAATTAGTTTGAAGGATCGGTATGACCACCTAAAACTTACGGTATTACCGAAAGCTCGGTATGAGTGGATACATTTAAGGTTGCAAGACTTTAAAACCGTAAGTGAGTATAATTCTGCTATCATTAAAGTTTGTTCTCTATTAAAATTATGTGGAGACACTATCATAGATGAGGACTTATTGGAAAAAACATTTTTTACTTTTCACGCTTCAAATGTGGTACTACAACAACAATACCGTGAAAAAGGCTTTAAGAAATATTCCGAGTTAATCACATGTCTACTTGTGGCAGAGCAGAATAATACTTTATTAATGAAGAATCATGAAGCCCGTCCCACTGGGTCAGCTCCATTTCCGGAAGTGAATGATGTAGCAGCACATAATAAGTCTGAAAGAAAACAGAATAATTACTGTGATCTTGGACATGGTCGTAAACGTGGATGTGGCAGGGGGCGAAATAATTATCGTCATTATGGTGAAAATAAATTGGAGAACAATAAGAGTTCTCAAATTACTCATTCAAAAGGTAAAGCTAGTATGTGTCACTATGTGGTATGAGAGGTCATTGGGCGCGTATTTGTCGTACGCCAGAATATTTTGTCAAACTTTATCAAGCCTCCATCAATAAAAGGGAAAATAATGTTGAGGTACACTTGACCTTTCAAAATAATGATAATGAAGCAGGTCCCTCAAACAAATGTGATTCTAAGACACATCCTGCATATAATGATGATGATTTTGAAGGCCTAACAAATATTACTCATTTAGAAGTTGGAGACTTCTTTGAGGATATTGATTGAAGAATTAATCATCTTACTAGGGAATGAAGCTATAAAAGTTGTTATTTTTATGTTTACAACTACTTTATTGTACTTTGAGTGTATTTTCCTAATGCATCATGTGTTACTAGTTTTTTACATTCCTAATGTATTTCTTAATATATATATATATATATATATATATATATATATATATATATATATATATATATATATATATATATATATATATATATATATATATATATATATATATATATATATATATATATATATATATATATATATATATATATATATATATATATATATATATATATATATTTTTGTCTTTCATATTTCTTATGATGTATTATCTTTTTTTATTTATGAAGAATATAAAAATTTCCGAGTCTTCAATTGAAATCAAGATTAATAAAGATGATATATGTTTTCTGGATAGTGCTACAACACACACTATTTTAAAATATAAGAGATATTTCTCTTATTTGGTAATTAAAGAAGCGAATGTTATTACAATATCCGGTAGTACAAGATTAATTGAAGGCTCTGGAAGAGCTACTATAACTTTGCCTAAAGGAACAATATTTATCATAGAGAATGCAATGTTCTCCTCCAAGTCCAAGGGGAACTTGTTGAGTTTTAAAGATATCCGTCAAAATGGATATCATATTGGGACAATAGATGAGAATAATCTTGAATCTCTCATCATTACAAAGAATGTCTCTGACCAAAGGAGGGTCATTGAGAAGTTCCCATCCTTATCTTGTGGCCTGTATTGAACAAGAATTAGTGCAATTGAGGCACATTCTACCGTAAACCAAAAGGTTACTGATTTCAATACTTTCGTACTTTGGCATAATCGATTGGGACATCCTGGATCAGTTATGATGAGACGGATTATATAAAATTCAAATGGGCATCCATTAATGAATTTAAAGATTCTTTTAAATAATAAATTTTCTTGCACTTCTTGTTATCAAGGAAAGTTAATTATTAGACCATCACCAACAAAGGTTGGAATTGAGTCGCCTGCATTTTTGGAACGTATACAAGGGGACATTTGTGGACCTATTCACCCACTTAGTGGGTCGTTTAGATATTTTATGGTCTTAATACACACATCTTCTAAATTGTCTCATGTGTGCCTATTGTCATCTCGCAACCTTGCGTTTGCAAAATTAATGGCACAAATAATTCGATTACGGGCACAATTTCCCGATAATCCAATTAAGTCTATTAGACTAGATAATGCTGCTGAGTTTTCATCCCAAGCATTTAATGATTATTGCTTATCAATTGGGATAAAAGTGGAACTTCATGTAGCTCATATTCACACTCAAAATGGTCTTGCAGAGTCTTTAATTAAACGTCTGCAGTTGATAGCAAGACTGTTACTCATGAAAACGAGGCTGTCCACTTCGGTTTGGGGTCACGCCATTTTGCATGCAGCAATACTAGTTCGTCTCAGACCAACAAATTATCACAAATATTCCCCGTTGCAATTAGTTTTGGGTCATGAACCAAATATATCCCATTTAAGAATTTTTGGATGCGCAGTATATGTGCATGTAGCACCGTGATATCGCACCAAATGGGTCCGCAAAGAAGGTTAGGAATATATGTTGGGTTTGAATCGCCCTCCATTATTCGCTACCTCAAAACATTGACATGGGATTTGTTCACTGCACGATTTGCTGACTACCGATTTGATGAGACACTTTTTCCAAAATTAGGGGGAGAAGTTGGTGAAACCAAACGGGAAATTTTGTGAAAAAATTCATCATTATCTCATCTTGATCCACGTGCCTCTTGTGAAAAAGAGGTGCAAAAGATTATCCATTTGCAAAGAATAGCAAATCAAATACCAGACGCATTTACGGGCTTGAAAAGGATAACAAAATCACATATCCCCGCAGAGAATGTTCCAATCCGTATTGATATCCCTATTGGACAATCTTCTAGTGTCATAGCTAATAAGTCGAAAACACACCTAAAACGTGGCAGACCATTAGGTTCCAAAGATGGAAATCCTAGAAAAAGGAAAACAAATGATCAAAATGACACTACAAAAGAATCTGGTGAGGAAACTCACGATTTAATAAATTCTGAGATTCATGAAGAATCCATTGAGCCCGAGATTCAAGAAAATAAGGAACTATCAATAAATCCAATCGATATTGAGACAAATTTTAATCGAATGGATATAATGGTGGATTATGTCTTTGCATATAATGTTGCATCTAGCATTATGCAAGAAAATGAGGATCTTAAACCTCAATCTGTTGGAGAATATCGACAAAGACTTGATTGGCCAAAATGGCAAGAAGCAATCCAATCAGAATTGAATTCACTTGCAAAACGTGCAGTTTTTGGGCCTATAGTTTAAACACCTAATGGTGTCAAGCCTGTTAGCTATAAATGGGTCTTTGTACGCAAGAGAAATGAGAAAAACGAGGTACAAAGATATAAGGCACGCCTTATTGCACAAGGATTTTCACAAAGGCCTGGTGTCGATTATGAAGAGACATATTCACCCGTTATGGATGTTATAACTTTCCGTTATCTCATTAGTTTTGTTGTCCTTGAAAAGCTTGACATGCATTTAATGGATGTGGTTACCGCCTACCTTTATGGCTCACTTGATAATGAGATATACATGAAAATTCCCGATGGATTCAAAATGCCAAACTCACATAATTCAATGTCCCGAGAAATATTTTCAATCAAATTGCAAAGATCTTTGTATGGTCTAAAGCAATCAGGATGAATGTGGTATAATCGTCTTAGTGGGTATTTATTAAATGAAGGCTATATAAATGATGCCATTTGCCCATGTGATTTTACAAAGAAAACAACATCAGAATTTGTTGTACTTGCTGTATATGTTGATAACATAAATCTTATTGGAACTCCCATAGAACTCCAAAAGGCAATTGATTATTTAAAGAAGGAATTCGAGATGAAAGATCTCGGAAAGACAAAATTATATCTTGGTTTGCAAATTTAACATTTGGCAAACGGAATTTTTGTTCATCAATCTGCCTATATAGAAAAGGTATTGAAATTGTTTTACATGGATGGAGCATATCCTTTAAGTACTCCGATGGTTATTCGATCACTTGATGTGAATAAGGATCCATTCCGACCTCAAGAAAAGAATGAAGAGCGACTTGGTCTTGTGTGCAATTGGCGCACTAATGTATCTTGCAAATACTACAAGTCCTGACATAACTTTTCCAGTTAATGTCTTAGCAAGATATAACTCTGCTCCTACAAGGAGACATTGGAATGGAATCAAACATATATTGCGGTATCTAAAAGGGACTACCGATATGGGCTTATTTTATAGCAATAATTGCAGTCCTGATCTTGTTGGTTATGCTGATGCTGGATATTTATCTGACCCAGACAAGGCTCGATCTCAAACAGGTTATGTGTTTGTCTGTGGATGCACTGTCATATCTTGGTGATCGACTAAGCAATCAGTTGTGGCTACTTCATCTAATCATGCTGAGATAATTGCTATTCATGAAGCAAGTCGAGAGTGTGTGTGGTTGAGGTCTATAATACATCATATTCGAGACAAATGTGGTTTGAAATGTGACAAACTACCCACGATTGTATGAAGACAATGCGACATGCATAGCTTAATTGAAGGGAGGATTCATAAAAGGAGATAGGACAAAGCATATTTCACCAAAGTTATTTTTCACACATGATCTTCAAAAGAATGGTGATATCAATGTGCAACGGATTCGTTCAAGTGATAATATGGCTGATTTGTTCACAAAATCTCTACCAGCGTCAACCTTCAAGAAGCTAGTGCACAAGATTGGGATGTGAAGGCTCAAGGAGGTGAATTGATGCTCTCTTCAAGGGGAATTAATGCGCGTTGCACTCTTTTTCCCTTACAAGGTTTTGTCCCACTGGATTTTCCTTGCAAGGTTTTTAACGAGGCAACAAAAGGGCATATTTCTATACATGTGTACTCTTTTTCCTTCACTAGATTTTTTTTTCCCATAGGGTTTTTTTCCTAGTAAGGTTTTAATGAGGCACATTATCTATGGACATCCAGGGGGAGTGTTATGAATAATTTGTACATTGGATAGTACATTAGATAGTACATTGGATACTACATTGGATGCCTATATTGTGAATATCTTAAAGATTAAATCTCCTATTTTATGTACATCATCTTTACTTTTTATGCCTATAAAGGGCCATGTAATTGCAATGGAAATGTACATCAAAGTGAAAGAAGAAAACTCTTCTACCCTCTTTCTATCTCTTCTTATTTACATTTACTGCTTTGCTTTTATTTATAATAATAGGGAATTTTTTGACAGCAGCATAAGACAGACATCCCGAGAAACCCAATTTGAATAACATGAATCGGAATGTGTTACGAATACTGAACTTAAGAGGGAGAAGAATCTGACTATAGCTAAGCTAATTAAGAGAAGAAAACAATGCAAATAAGATAAAAAGTGTTTTTTTTTTTCATTCATGCCCCATTGTACAAGCTTGAGCTGTAGCTTCAACCTCTTCCATTTTAAATCGTAAAGGAAATAAGAGTTAACGGAGTGCGGAAACAGCAGAAAAATCTCTTTGCTTTTTTCCCCGCTTCAAAGTAATCAATTCCACCATATTTTCAAGGCTCTTGACATACGCTTAAAGAGAAAAGGTGTTGACAAACAGCAAGGAAAAGGTATTTTCATTAACATAGACAAGTGTTTAGATTATTCTGATGAGGTAAGAGCGATGTTGGGAGAAAGATTGAGATTTATCACCTACTATATAAGCAAAAGCAGATTTTGCCATGTACTCGTCGCAGCCCATTTTGCTTCATCTCTACAATACAACTAATTTTTCCAATATCGTAAATACTACTGTTGTCTCTTAACCAAGGGGCTCAGATGATAGAGCCACAAACGCCTTTTAACTCTAGCGTTGTGAACTTGCTCATATTGCATGTTCCAAACTCAGATCAAGAATGACAGTTGCCATAAGTTGACAATCAATGTAAAATAATTAACTTATGAAAAATCCTCAATGAATACTGCCTGTCATCTTATATCATTTTCCTTGTTTTTGCTAAACCAACCAACAGCAACTGACACTTAGCCTTGGAACAAGGCATGATACGCCCACATACAAGAAGGAACCAGGGAGAGAAATCATTAAGAAGCCAAAGACGTGTAAATAAGGAAAAAAAATAGAACAGACAATTCTCTCATTTAGCAGCTGTCCCTTAGCAACAGGTAGCTTACCCAGTGAAATAGTCAACATGCAAGCTGGCCCAACGACCACCTTTACCCAAAAATTAATGAATATCCACATAAATAGGGCAGATTCAAGTTGAGAGCTTGTTGTCAGTCTTTCAAACCCCTATTTTGACAGTCACTTTTCTCATTTTAAAGCTGTACCTGTACCTCAGCAATAGCAGTCAAGATTCATAAGACAACTAGGCAGTTCAAGATTCATGTGGCCCTAATCAATTAAATAAACTTATGAAGATCAGGCTACAATAGCGAGTGCCAGAAAGATCACAAGGATTTCAAAATTCGTAGTCTTTTTGCTTCAACAAGGTCCATTGAGTCAACTGCAGCACCTTAAACAAAATACAGCGTGCTTGTAGATTTGGGTACACAATAATGACCAGCATAGTTTTCTCAAACAATCCGCAGTGGATGAGACCCTTTTGCGATGAAATCAATTCCATGGCCCTCTACTGCTTGTTAACAACGACTGATAAGATGCAACACTTTCCCATCAAATAGTCAACTTAAATCTACTAATTCAATGATCAGCTTGTGTGTGTGTGTGTGTGTGTGTGAGTATGTGACAGAGAGAGAGAGAGAGAGGGAGGGAGGGAGGGAGTCTAAACGATAAAACAACTTCTTCGACCTGATAATCAACAAGGTTAGATACAAGCAGACCATCTTGTTTTTCGATCAACACTAGAAATATTTACAGATAACAGTGTTTGCCATCAACAACTGCACCAACATGTCAGCATGATAAGTATAATCCGGAGATGAAACTTAAACACTAGCAAATCTCAGTATCAAACTTGAGAGATATGCCCATGCTGAAGAGCTCCTGGCACAATAACTTCGCACCATATGGCACATTAACCTTCACTATATCTTCAACTGATTCACAGAAGCGGCAATAAGGACCCCTTACCTTACCACCTTGAACAGACCTCTGGATTACATTTGCCATGTTCTTGCACTTCCCACATATGTGCATTTGGGAGGAGTCACTGAGTGTGAAAAGGCGTTCATGCAAGTTCGCTGCAGCACCATGAGCTATAAGACAGTCACGCTCCATTTCACCAAATTTAATTCCACCAAAGCGTTTTCTGTCTGCCACAGGTTGGCGAGTAAGGGGATGGACTGGTCCAGTATTACGGAACTTCACTTTGTCTTCAGCCATATGAATGAGGCGTTGGTAGAATGTTGGGCCCATGAAGATCAGGTTTCGAACCATTTCACCCGTACGGCCATTGTAAACTCTCTCATTTCCCCATTTTGAGAAACCTCGCCTGCAGGTCATATACCATTTAATAGTCAATGACAAATCACCAGAATTCATGATTGAACAAGCACTGCCTAACTGATTGCACAATTATATGTGAATATGGAAAGTGATACTGCTTAGAGATATCATACCCATGAAGCTGCTCTATTATGGCATCAACTGATAAAGTGGAAAAGGGAGTAGCATATTTTTGACTGCCACCTAGGGCAATGCCCTTCCCTAAAGCGGCTTCCAGCAGCTGACCAGGGGTTTGCCTTGAAGGAAATGCATGAGGATTGATTACAATGTCTGGAACAATCCCTTGAGCTGTAAAAGGGAAATTCTCCTGAGATTCCAGAAATCCAAGGACACCCTTTTGTCCATGCATGCTGGAGAACTTGTCTCCAAGACATGGAGAACGAACCTGCAAAGAATATACAAGAATAGTGCGACCAATGAAAGTGAATTAGGATGAGTTATATAGTGTCTTCCAGGTATTCTGAGTTTCATGTTTCTTTTCTCGAGGAAGGACAGGGTGGAAGAAAGGTAAAGATGGGTAGTAGGTGACTGACATTTTCTCACATGCATCTTCGAATCATAACACAGAGACCATGATGCTTACAGCTAACAGCTTTCTTTGCTAACTCTTAACAGTACAAAAACTTCTAAATAGATATATCAAATGATGTACTGCAGTATCCTGGAAAATTGTAAACGTGAGAAAGTCCAATTTGTGTCATGACTTAGTATCAGCTTTTGGTACTTGGGACGGTGTCCCATATGTCAAAGACAAGGGGCTTAGACAGCTTATGAGCTCCCTCCCACTCACCTCGTGAGGAATCTTTCAGGACAAAAAATCCCACACCGTGTTGGTAGCAGAGTAATACCCCATGAGGATTTGTTGAAGGATCCAGCACTAAAGGGCAGACCCCTTGCAGTTAGCAGCCACAAACCCCTTGTTGGGAGTAGAGGCCGCACTATTGATACATTGGACATTTTTAACATTGGTTGAAAACAAGGAGCTTGGGTAGTTTATAAGCTCCCTCACCATTATCACCCAGTGATTTTCCTTTACTGGATAAGACCCCTGACAGAGGATAATACTTCCTAAGGACGCACTGATTTTTTCAGAATTTTTTACATGAATCAGTCCTTGAAACATCAGGCTGAAGATTTTCTACAATGGCTTCCAGTTTTGAAGCTTTAGCATAGATTAGTAATGCTACATATGGACAAATCTGCTTTATTCAAGCAACTGGCTAGTCTTTAAAGGAGTTCTTTAAAGAGAGTTCAAAGTACTTGAAGCTACTTATGGTCTGCATTGCATTTGTTCTCCTTTTATCATGAAGACATCCCCCGCGAAATGCAACTACTTCAATAAGCTTTCTAAATTGCGTGCCAACAGCTCTCCAAAGACTGCTTGTTTCTCATAAACATGTATCATAAAAAAAAGCTCCATGTGGAATATACAGTCACCCAAGTGTGTGTGTCTATATATATATATGTATATATATATATATATATATATATATATATATATATATAGAAAGAGAGAGAGAGAGAGAGATTTGCATCTTACTTGTCTCAGAGATACAACAGCAAAGTTCTTCCCTTCATCATTGGCAGAGAGCAGAACCTTTTGAACCATACCCCTTTCAGTATGCTTCAGCTTGACACTGTGATCAGCCCCTGATTCTGCGTACTTCCCAATTATGATATCCCCACTCTGGAGATTTGCCCCAATGAATGGAAAACCATCATCATCTAGGCTGTCCACTCGTCCAATTTTACTCTGGGTTTTACCAAAGTTAACCGATTCCTCAATCTTTAGCTTCTTTCCAATAGCTTCCTTATTGTCGACCTCAGCCTTGTAGCTCCTAACATGCTCCGATCGAAACATTCCACGCTCCAGTGATGCACGATTCATAACCAATGAATCTTCTTGGTTATAGCCAAGGTGAACATTTACTGCAACAATAGCACATTGACCATTGTAGTATTCAGGCCGTGGAAGCATTCCTTTCTGGCTATGAGCATATTTGGGCTTCCCAAGGGAATCTGACAACATTGTCCGGAAAAGCGGCCTCTGAGGATAATACAATTGATGGGTATTTGTATCAACTCTAATGTTTGGATTCACTGTTGAAAACCCAATTGCCTGCTGAGAGTGCTTTTCAGACTGATAGAGGACTCTCCTAGCATGATCATGATTTGCAAAAGGGATAATACCACAGCTCAAGCCTAATAGGAATGATATGTCTAACTCACAATGGGTATACTTGGCAGGTGGGGTCTCCTTATCTGCTTTTAAGAGGTATTCAACTCCCCATGCAGTTCGACAGTCTTCTTCTTCTTCAGGTCCTATAAGCTCAATAATCCCATTGTCCAGAAGAGATTGAAAGCCATAGTCTCCCCCTTTCAAAGCTTTGATTTTCTTTAAATTTGAAACAAGAAGAAGAGGGCGCAGAATCCTTCCCGCATCAGAAAATATGCGAACTTCACCCTGCTGCTCATCTCTCTTAACTTCAACCTAGAAGAAAATTTTTGATTGTTCAGTGTATGCATATCAAATTAACAAATCTTATAGGACAATATACAAAATATCCATATGCAAAGAGAGACTTACGCAGCACATCGCATGCTAAGGAAAAAGGTACTGGATTGAATTTCTTCAGTTAAGAAGGTACATCAACATGCATGCTTTAAATTTCTTCAGTTAAGAAGGTACATCAACATGCATGCTTTAAACTTGCATGGTATATCAATTAGTGCTAGAAGAAATCCGAAAATCAATTGCCAAATTAGTGATAAGGTTATTTAATAGAGAACTATTGAATTTGATGTTATAGTTTGAATCTTTCAATCTTTAAGATATAAGTATTATTTGGTTAGTTTTGAATTTCTGCACATTGCAAAGAGATATTTTCCATTATCGGAAGGAAAAAAAAGAGGTATTTCACAAAAGGGAAGAATATCACAGAAATAGAATGGACAAAGTCAAGGATTCCATCTATTCCAAATTCATTGTCACCTCGTCCTTTTTGCAATCCCAATGTCATATCTCTACCATAGTGTATGGTTTTCCTGAAAACAATTATTTCCATTTAAGAAAAGACGAGATAGAGTTGCTTCAGTGGTAGAACCCTATACTTCCAACCAAGATGCTGGAAGTTCGGGTCACCATGGAAAAAAGAGCATAACCCGCTGTCAGCTTGAGAGTTCGGTATTTAACAGCACACAAGTTATTCTACATTCAATACCATATCCCAAAAAAGTCACATCTGTTTCAGGAACAAAGGGAAAAGATGAGTCTTTCACTTTTGGTTAATAGTTATATCATTGCCCTTTTAATGAATTAATGAACGTACAAGCAATATAACCAAACATTCTACAGTAAGTTTTATGACTGCTGAACATAATTAAATGAAAATGATCATCAGTTAACCTAGTGACACTTTAATCCTGCAGTACTATATGTTATTTTTAACCTTAAAAATGATATTTACATTCAATACAATATACCATAAACTTGAGGAACAAAGAAAAAAAGACAGGTGTTTTACATTTTGGTTTACAGTTTGACAATCATCCTTATGATGACTTGATGACAAGCGTTTCATTTTCTCCTCGGGAAAAATAAACAGGACGTGCGCGAGCACGTAACACAATTCATTAATTAAATCAAAATGATGATGGGTTAACCTGATGTGGGACCTTATTCCTGCGGCCCTAATGTGATATTGTACATTCAATGCAGTACACCTTAAAATTTATATTCTACTTGAGGAAAAAGAGAAAATGACGAGTCTTTATGTTTGATTGACAGTTTTATAACCATCCTTTTTGTGAATCAATGAACATACTTGCAATATAAAAATAAAATAAAATAAAAACAAGCACACAACAATAAGGTTCTATGATTCTGCTGTACAAACTTAAATGAAAATTATTATGAGCCAACCTGGTGTGCCACTTCATTCCTGCGGCGCTTACGTCTTAGCTTTGAAACAAAGAGTGCAGAATCTTCACATATTCCAACCCAATCCCCATTTAAAAGTACCTTCTGCTTTCCATAAAGTGAGGTGACACTATCATCTACTAACTTTTGCATCCCACACCGGTACAACATCTCAAGAAGTGGCTTCAAAATAGTTGTGCTGACAAGACCCATACTCGCCAAGTTTTTCACCAGGCCACAATTTTCTCCATCTGGGGTGGAGAGAAAACATACCTTTCCCCAGTGTGAAGGATGTCTGAATAAGTTATTTTAACACTCATTAGATTATCATACTTAAGTTAAACAGAACAACAACAACAACAACAACTACCCAGTATACTCCCACCAGGTGGGGTCTGGGAGGGTAATATGTAGACGAGCCTTACCCCTACCCGAAAGGGCAGAGAGGATGTTTCCAATCAAATATTGAATCACAATGCATACATGCTGACATCTGGAGCATTAGAAATTAAAACACCCATGTTCATGAAATAGATGTGTACACATCTCGACTTGTTAAGCATCCAAAAATGACCAATTAACCAGCCAATCAAGAACACACATTAGATTATCATACTTAAGTTAAACAGAACGCAAACAAATTACTCGATCACAATGCAAACATGCTGATATCACAATGCACATGCTGATGTCTAAAGCATTAGAAATTAAAACACCGATGTTCATGAATACAGATGTGTACACATATCAACTTGTTAAGATTCAGAAACGACCAACTAACCAGCCAATCCAGAACACACATTAGATTATCATACTTAAGTTAAACAGAACACAAACGAACTACTCGATCACAATGCATAAATGCTGATATCTTTTTCTGATGAAGTAAATATCATTAAATGGCAACAAGTAGATGCTAAAGGGAGCATAAAAGAGATGATAATGCCAGCAACATGACAAAGGGTCAGTTAAAGTTCAGGGAGCAAACAAAATCCAAAAAATTAACTGGACAAAGTACAGATTTAACAAAATTCCAACTGTATTAACTAAGCAAAAAGCCTTTAAAGTGTGAGTTGGAGTTGAGATTCCATCAAAACATCTGTGGTTCTTTTCATTCCATACATGCTGATATATCCTTAGAACATAAACATACCCATGTTCTTGAATATAGATGTTGACATATATTAACTTGACGAGTATCCAGAAAAGACCAGTTAACCAGCCAACTAGGAGTGGAAAACGGGCGGGGCGGATATTGTTCGGGTCGAAAAGGGGTAATTAAAACTCGATAAGTTATCAGACCCGACCCACATTAAATACGGATAAAAAATGGGTGAACCGGCGGATAATACGGGTAACCATATTATCCGTGAAGCATATGATCACTTTTGGGAGAATTCTTAGTCCCCCTAACTTGAGGAACCCCAATTTGAGACTTTACAAATGTAAAAGTTAGACCCATTGGTTATCCATTTTCTAAATGGATAATAGGGTTCTTATCCATATCTGACCCGTTTTTAAAAAGTTCATTATCCAACCCATTTTTGTTAATGGATAATATAGGTGGTTAACTGTTTTCTTTTAACTATTTTGCCACCCCTACAGCCAATGTAGACATATAAAGATGAATCAAACACAGTAAGCATAATAAACAAACATGCATACATTAGGCTGATATACCTAGATGTTATATTACAAACTAGGACAGAAGGTAACTCAATGTCCCAAAATGCCAAGTACCAGTAAAAAGACAGTCTTGAATCTGAATCACATTTCAAAATAGAGAGGACTACAAGAAACACCTTATGTCACATATCATACCAGTCTAGCCCTAGCCCTATGTATTCTGTAATCCACAAGTCTCTCATACATCCCAAGAAAGAGGATTCTGAGAGTTGAGACATAAAATTGAATATACACTTAGACTTCTACGTCAAAATTAGTTGTATGATATCCTTCAATCTCAGCTTCACAATCTTAGGATACACTATCAGTGCAAAATTCAAAATAGAATCTGACAGCAATTAGACATTGAATTGTTTTCCCATAATTTAGGGTTGAACCGATTCTACTTAGTAACATCAGCCTAGTCCTATGGCGAGGGAAAAAGTAGATTGGATCAAACTTTAGCTTTGTTGAAAAGGAACTAGTAAGATCATGTAGGGAAGATTTATGCTCGTTCCCTCCTTCTTTGCTGACGGAGCAAGACTGCAGCTTGGTGGCCCTTAACCCATGAAGGTGACTCTTACCAGAATTTAGCTAGCGCTTTCTTTTTGTGCTTTGGTCCCTGCTTGTATATGGTGAATAGTTTGGGAACAGAGAAATATGAGATCTTTTGAAGACAAAGCTAATCAGAAGATAAATTTTACTGTATAATTTTGCTTGCTTTATAGTGTAAATAGGAACCTGTAAATGAGACAAAATCAGAAGGAATCTCTTCGACAGAGAAATGCATGAGGTTGATATATTTATTCAGAAGATGCAATCAGTGAAGTTATCGCTAGAAAAAGAAGACAGCCTACTCTGGAAAGTTAGTAAAAAAGGTTTTTTTACTATTAGTTCACTCTACAAAATACTAAATGCTACCCAGCTAGTGCAAGCACAAAAGTGGACTTGGAAGATGATTTGGAAGACCACAGCCCCGACAAAAGTGGCATGTTTTGGTTGGCTAGTAGCACATGAAGCATGTCTGACTCAAGAAATTTTGATAAGAAGGGGTTGGATAATGTGCGGCAGGTGTTACTTGTGTGAGAAAGCTTGTGAATCCGTGGACCATCTTTTTTTGCATTGTGAATTTACTTGGCAAGTGTGGTCCATGTTCACGGCTAACGTTGGCATCCTTGGGCAAGCCCTAAGAAATTCAGGAATATATTAAAGTACTGGGAACCTGCATGTCCAGAAGCATCCTTAAATAAGATTTGGAGAGATATTCCTCTAAGCATAGCTTGAACGATATGGAAAGAAAGAAATAATAGGTGTTTTGAAGGCAAGGAGCAGCTGCAATATGTGAAATATAGTTGTTTACATTATTTGTACTATTGGAAAGATGAAAATATTGTTATGAATTTTCATGATATGCTGGACATGCTAGACCGCTTAGGAGTTAGGATTTTACTGTTTTTAAGCCAGCAGTATCTTTGTATTTTTACAGTATCAAGCTGATACTGTTTTTAATAAAATCTTCACCTTATCAAAAAAAAAATGAGACAAAATCAATCTTACACTTTAGAGATCCCTACAGGGATACAGAGGTTCTTTGCTTTTGCTTTCACCTTGTACAATGTAAGCTCGCAGTGCATTCTTAGGGCTGTTTTGCTAATAATACAATACCCTTTTCGAACGTCAGAAGAACCAACTGAATAAGTTTGCTAATCTTGAGACTTGTTAGTCAGGCGATCAATAACCAGGTGGGCTTCATGGATGATGTAACGTAACAGGCTGCAATATCCGGACACGCCAATAGACGACTAGTTTGTTTGAAGGTATCCAGATAACGCGATGCTCTTTACACTTCATACTTCAACCCAAAATCGAAAGTAACAGAATTTTGGAAGAAAATAGATAAAAAAAATTCTGAAAAGGAAGAAAATAGATAAATGAAAGATTCTTTTCTGATGCTAGATACTTGAGCCTTCAGAACCAATTGCCCAGACCTAAAGAGATATAATGTTGTTTTCTTGGTAAATTAGGTCAGATCTCAATCCATCTCCAGTTGATGAGTCTGCTCAAAAAACTTGAATATAGCTTATATGTCAAGTGTAAAGCTGATGGTAAAGGACAGGCAAGATCACTACCTCCATCATTTTCAATGGCAACTTCTGTTACATGGCATGGATCACTGGACGGAAGAACCGAATTACTGTTATTGGGAATGTTCGGAGGAAATGAAATTCCCAGATATGGGCTAGCCAAGACTCATACTAGTTCAGGTATGTTGCATAATTCATCATGCCTTTGTTCCCCACTGCAACCCCCACTTCCAACCGAGAGGTTGTGAGTTCGAGTCTCCCCAAGAGCAAGGCGGGAAGTTCTTGGAGGGAAGGATGCCGGGGGTCTATTTGGAAACAGCCTCTCTACCCAAGGGTAGGGGTAAGGTCTGCGTACACACTACCCTCCCCAGACCCCACTACGTGGGATTATACTGGGTTGTTGTTGTTGTTGTTGAGATATAAAACAGGGACTTCCCAAGGAAAGGAGCAAATGGAGACAGAAAAAATCCACCTCGTCAACACTTCTAAAAAAAGGCTTGATCAACTGGTAGAGGGCCACAACTACAACCATATGGGGATTCAGGATACGAAGACAAGATGTTTTTAAGCTTGTTCTTTTTGGAAAAATTGCTTAAAAATTTCACTTGTGTGCAAAATACACAGTGGAGAGGTGATTTAGATGTGAAGTATGGAAGTGGTCTATGGGTAGTTGTCAGATGAAATCACAACATTAAATATCAGAATGTCATACCAGACAACCTTATGGAAAAGGATTATGAAAGGAAAAAGAAACCTCCCAAGATTCATAACATCCGAAGCCGGGAATGGAACAGAATCAATTTTGGCTTTACATTTGAAGTTGGTAGTTTGGCACAGCTTTGTACGATGAATCTCCCTATGTACTCTCCATTTCAATTGAAAAGGCAATGATTGCAGGTTTTTAATTGGGATGAAGGACAATAAGTATGGACATGTCAAAAAAGAAGATGAGGATTTGAAACTGGGTAAAGTGAAAAGTTCCCGGACAAGCTTTACAACATTAAAAATTTTCAGGAGGTTGATAAGATAATTATGAATAGATCATCTTTAAGTAGTTCCTCCATTAGGTCATATGACAATCACATAAAGAATGAAGTTGACTCATACCCCCACTGAGATTCACTTTGGAAAACAAAACCTCCAAAGAAAGTAGCCGTTCCCTATATGGTGCTCAATCCATGGACACCATGGATTAAGTAGTTCCTCCATTAGGTCATATGACAATCACATAAAGAATGAAGTTGACTCAAACCCCCACTGAGATTCACTTTGGAAAACAAAACCTCCAAAGAAAGTAGCCGTTCCCTACATGGTGTTCAATCCATGGACACCATGGATTAAGTAGTTCCTCCATTGGGTCATATGACAATCACATAAAGAATGAAGTTGACTCAAACCCCCGCTGAGATTCACTTTGGAAAACAAAACCTCCACAGAAAGTAGCCGTTCCCTACATGGTGCTCAATCCATGGAGCAATCTTAACAGGGGAAGATCTAAGAAGAAAGGATGCATTGTTGCGAGTTGGCGTGCATGTAAACTGTCAATGGCACATTGAAGCAGATCACCTCCTAGTAGGTTAGCTCTGGTTTAAAATTAACGGCAACAATAATATTCATCTCCAACATGCGATGGGTGCTCATAATTGAAACAATGGCACATTGGCAGATAAACGAACTGGATACTAAAAGGAAAAAACATTTGGAGTATAACATGATTCCATATCTTTCGGCTCTTATGAAAGAAAGGATCAAGACGATTTCTAAAGAGGAATTCAATACAAGTTCCAAAACTCACTTGTTTCATTTGCTTAGTGCACTTGGTTTCCCCTTTTTATCATACACTAGTTTTGGTGTACGCACTTTGAGCGTGTACCCTATATTAATGAGTATTTAATTTTCAAAGTTAAATAAATATTATTAAACATATATGAGTTACAGACTAAAAAATTTTAAAAAAAGTATGAGTTCTTTAAAATGATGGATGATAATCCCATATGGTTAATTCGGTAAAGAGAGCTATTATTTGTTGGAAATGATAACTGCAAGATTTAGCTATTTGTTTCAACATTAGAGGAAGTAGTTTACTTTTATTGATTCATTGTTAATCTTAGGTCATCCAATATTTAAATGTTATTCTGACGGTCAAATTCTTTCTTTCTCTTTTATATTCTCAAACATTTTTTTGTTACTTATTGAAATTATCGAGTGTAGTATTCAATTATTATACAAAAAGATGATTGATGAATAAAGAACAATGTTTGAATAGAAAAGTAGCTCAAATATCATATGAACATATATAATAGCCCATATATATATATATATATATATAATTCAAAGGTAATACGAAAGGAATTACACCAATGATAACTTGTTCAAATATAAGAAAATGATTTGTATAAAATAATTAAAATCTTAATTTGATTTTAGATTCCTAGATATGATACTTTTTCCATAGGTCAAATAATTTTATTTCACAAAATATCTTATTTTAACTATATTAAATATTCGTCCAATTAACAGTAAAAAGTTGCAGAACTCTAATAAGAATCAACTTGGAAAATTAACTTCTTTATTAGAGGAATAGATATTTTTCTAGACAAACTGTATTCTTTCGATTTTACCATTATAGATTTGAATATGAATCGATTTAGACCATTCCTAGCTAATTTACATAAATTCGAAGTGGATATATTTTCGTTGAAGTTAAAGTTTATTATAAGCCAGTGTCTAAATATTATAGTATATAATTTATATATATAAGGTAAATTTTAATTGACTGTAAAGTTTTAAATATAGGATCGTTTACTTAATTCAGATAAGGAAAGTTATATCAGTTCCAATAAGAAAATATCTAATAATCAAAATTTTAGTAGATTTAAATCCTAAATATTAGGAAAATAATTGAATTACGATTTTGTCCTATATGAACTCTATTTTAAAAGGGTAAAAAAGGCGAACTATATTTTGCTAAGGGCCTTCATGCTTTTAATATAGTATAGATAATTGGCTAGACTTTTGGGAGGAATGAGGCATGCCTGAAGTAGACAGCATTCATACATCTATCACTGTCTTGGTGCATATTTTTTAAAAAAAAGAAGTCTAAAATTGTACTTCTACCACGAATTATGACAGAATGGAACAAAGGATCAAGACGTAAGACAAACAACCTTTGCTAAGCACAAAAAAATATAACAAACACTTACGGGTATCTAGCATCGCCAACCTTCCCGGTGTATGTAACCTGCTGACGTGTTTTCCTCATATCAGCAGTCATTTGCAGAGGATTGGTTCGTCTAATAGTTGCTACTACACCAGAGACCCTCTCCATTCTCTTGTAAGGGTGACACCAGTGTCCAGTGGAGAAGGCCCTGGAGAGACCATTTGTAATAATAGATGCATCAAGATAGTGCTCAATTGGTTGAACTTGTCGATCTCCGTAAAGATCTCTTTGCATTGCCTTCAGCATACGTCTCTCAGCATGTTTAATGTGCGCCCTGAGCTCTCGTTCAAGGAGCTCACCAGCCAGCTCCAATCTCTTGTTCCGAAAATCATCTCTGTTGTCAACTTTTCTACGACCAATAAAAGCGTGCAAGAGGGATTTTACCATATAGCCAAGGAAGCGAGCCTTCTGCTTGAGACCACTAAGATTAGGGAACAGGTATTGTTGTATGCACTCCTCAACAGACTCTTGAGGTGGAAATCTACAACCCTTTATAAGTCTATCGACATAAGCGAGAGCCTTTTTCCCCTTCCTGAAATCTTCACACTTCTTATCAGCATCGTGGATTGAAGCTACTAGTATATTGACAATATTAGTATCTTCAATATCCACATCAATTAAATTTACTACCTCCCTGTCAGAGGATACACCTAGAGCAAAAAACAAAATCCAAATTGGCATTTCCGCCACTGAGAAGTACACAGTAAGGGCCTTTTCTACTCCCTTTATGTGCTCAAGCTTCAAGGTCTCAGCCAGTTTAATATAAACTCTATTCCTTTTTGCAACTGCGCGATATGCAACCGTCCAAGTGGGACTGTTTGACACCCAGAGTCTTTTTAAACAGATCTGCTCCTGTGCGATGAAGGTCTGAAATGGAAATTGCAAGAAGTATCAACGTTTAAGCAACTGTGATAGGAAATTTAATCAAAAAGGCCAAAAAAGTTAAACAATATTCTATATTAGTATAATAATAATAATAATAATAATAGCATGAGTGTAGAAGGCATGCCCAGAGTTACATATATTCCCTCAATCCCGAAAATAATATAAAAGTAAAACACATTTAATTTTCGATGTGAATGAAGTACCCACTCTTTTTTCTTTTTCTGTAACAAATATTACATATTTAGAAACAACATAAAAGAGCTTAAATCATAAACTTTTAGCACTAAAAGTATTTAGAAAATGTTTTGAAAGTTGTAGTCAAGAAAAAAGCTACTATCTGATTTCCCAAATAGTACTTTGTCCTTTTTTTTTTTTTTGAGAAGGCGTAAGTTGCCATTCTTTTTGGGACAAAAGAGTACTATATAAGCAGAAAAGATAGAAGATTGCATTACTCAGCTTGAAGCTTGAGAACAAAACTTATGCATATAAGAATAGCTAAGATTCTTCAAAGGCAATAAATTTTGTTTTATAAGGTAAGTTTTCTGACAGAAGTACCAATTGTTCAAAGGCAATAATACTAATCTGTATTACCATCACATCTTCTAAAATTTGAGCAAATATTTTGGTTAAAAAGTGTTAATGTGTAGTAAAACAGCTGACATGGCTGTATTTTGAATTGTATCTTTTATTTTCCCTTTAGACTCGTTAGTGCTTGAACAGAATTCTAACTACGACCAACTGTCCATCCTTGTTTGGTATGACCTCTTTAGGAAGAAGAGATGGAGGCATCAAGTGTCAGATGAGTTGCTAGCAGGTAGATCTTACCTTTTCAGCCCCTTTGACTATGAAATATCCCCCATGATCAAATTCACAATCAGGCTTGTCAACACCATTCATCCAGCACAACTCTGAGTTCACCATCACAGGGATTCTCCCAATCAAGACATCCCTTTTGTCTTCCATCTCACACTCCTTGTCAACAAACTGGTCTACCCCGGTTTTGAACTTGTCGCTTCTAACTAGCTTTTTAGTATACACCTGAAATCACATACAAAGGCAGCCAGTGAAACTAAAAGAAAGAGAGAAGACTAGCATAGGGAAAATAAATGACATGTTGGATATTTCTCAATGCTAACTGGAAAAGCTGTAATTGCATGACATGGATGAGAAGGGATTTTAGGTTAAAATATCAAAGTATTAAGGATAAGGAATCCATGCAGCTCACAGCTCATAATTCCTTTGTGGTGACCATTTTCTTACTTTTCATAAGATGGTCAATGCATTTAATAAAGAACTATTCAAGAGAGACAGCAACATTGGCGACTTAATCTGCAGGAAAACAACATCTTAAAACATAGCTGTCCAATTCAAAATAGAGAATAATAAGAAAATGAATTGCAAATAAATAAATAACAAAAGAGAAACTGATACGCACAGAATTATAGGCACAGAAAAAACAAACATTTGCAGATTTGCTTACCTGAACATGAGTCTCAACCATAATCCTGGCAGAGTAGGTCATGTTCTGAAGGCGAGCATGCCGTGGCCACAAGTCCAGGTACTCTTTCCCACCGTCCACAGAAAACTTTTCCCCTGCCCAAAACCTTGGCCGCTCAAGGGATACTTTCCCAAACTTCACGGAAGCATGCTTCCAATCACCATCGCCTCTCTTTGATGGATCATACCCTGGTTCAACATGGATCTCTCCAACCAAGTCAAACACCCTTTGGATTCCAAAGTTGATGAAGTCATTATAGGAATTAATCTGATGACTAATCAAGCCATACTTCTCAAAAAAACCAGTTGATGCCTTTTTACAAAAGTTCTTCAAGAAACCTTCACCCAACTCTTTGATTGGAGCCACATCAAGATTATCATCGGTGTCCTCATCCTCATCCTCATCCCAATCATCATCATCCACTTCAAAGAGATCATCAATATCAAAATCCATCATCGCTGATCCATTTGATATCTTCCCTTTACCACTACTACATCCCACTTCATCCATGATATCAGAAGTCGTCATATGAATGAAGCGCCTGCATTGAGAAGCACCTATTGATATTAATTTAAATCCAACTTGTGGTGTGCACAAATATGATCTTTCCTTTCAAAAAGCATATCCAATCAGTAGTACAGTCCAGAGACAATTTTTCACAGCTAAAAGTCTTAAGATAGCCCAGTTGAAATTCGAAAAATTAGAAACTTTCACTATTTTCCAAGCTCCTTCCCAGAAGGCCAAATGAGTATTTTCTCTAAAAGCAAAAAGAGGAAGGACTAAGGTTTGGTCTTTCATTTAGAAAACAATAGAACAAAATCCAGATGTAAGCAACAAAACAAAAGACTAAACAAATGTCCAGTAGGTGAAAACTGGGATTGCTTGGTGAAATTTCCTCTTTAATGTAAACTGTGTTTGCAGGAGTATATGTAAATTTTTGCATGCCTTTTAAAGAAATTATGAGATATTCCAATACCGCAATGAGTTATGATGAGAGCCAACAGAGAAAAACAGGAAAACAAGCTCGATTCAAATTTATTTACCCTCAGCATTATCCATCAAGTCACAAAAACTGAAAACCTCGGAAACCAAAGCTTCACCAGCATTTCAGAAAACAAGAATTATATGAAATGGATAAGCTACCCAAATTACAACCTTTTTTTAAAGGGGACCCTTTAAGTGCTTTCAACTTTTCCTGAAATGTAAAAAACTACCTTTAAAATCTCCTTTTCCTTTTTTGTCACCTCTAAAAAAACCATAAAGTGCTTTCAACATTTTCTGAAAAGTATAAGCAACCTTGAATTAAAATAAAATTCTTTTTTACCTAAAAACAACCCAAAAAGTGATTTCAACTACTTTTAGGGATTTCAGCACATTGAAATTCCTATTTCAATTAACTTACCTCTAAATTTCTAAACCCAAAAGCATGAAATGTTAACAGAAACATAAGAACTCGACATGCAAGAAGTATCGGACAAGTATTTAACTTTTTTTTTTTACTTTCTACTTTCAGAATTAGCTGAGACCAATTTCATATCCCTAAAACCCCAGTGCTCAAATTTACTATTTATAAACTTTAAAGCGCAGAAAAAAAAATCAGATGAATCTACATTATACCTATATTGATTTTAATAAAAGAAAGCTGTTAAGAATGGGGGGAAACAAAGATTACTTAAAAACAAATACCAAAACTGAAGCGAGTTTCAGAACATTATCGAGAAACCCCGCATTTTCTGAATATTTTAAAGATTTAGCAGAAAAATTCAGAAAAAGAAGCATTGTTGAACGAAGAAGAGAGAAAGACTTACAAAGTAGCGTAGCTTCTTCTGTTTTGCTGAAATTTTTGAGAGCTAAAACCTTTTTTTATTTTCAGCAGGTCAGAGAGCAATAGCAGTGAGTATTGATTCTCGTCAAGGAAACAAATATGTACTGACTCAATGACACCTTGACATATGTCCCTAAATAAATTAGAGGTAAAATTTCACATAACAATTACTGGATTCCCTATTTTTAAATTTTATAGCTTATATTTTAATTTACAACAAATTAGTCTAAAAATCATAGGTTAAGATTTAATATTTAACTTTAATAAATTCTCAAAATTATTATTTAATTTTTAAAAAATATTGCTCAAGTTTTTAAGTTAATATTCGAATCAGTAACAACAGTCCAAATATTAATTCAACAAATAAAATCTATTTGGATGGTAAAAGATAGATTTCTAACAAGCTTAAATATGTGATTTTTGGCGTGGGTATTATCTAGATTTCTAAAAATATTATAAGGATATTGTATATGAAATTTGAAGTCATTTAATAGAGATTTTGATTGATTTTGATCAAGAATTGTAACTTAAACTCGTGGAAGAAGCTCGTCTACGTATGCTTATATAAAGATGTATAAAAGTGTATAATAGTATATAAGATGTGTTTATAACCCATATACATTATTAGACAAGATTATAAATAATTACACAAAAAACTAACTTCGTGTTCTTACTTGTGTTTTTTTCTGAAATTTAACTCAAATCTTGCTCAACTCTACTCCAAATCAACTCAATTTAAATTTTGAACTCCTTTTGATATTTTCAATCAATTGAAACAACACCCAATCCAAGCAACTATCAAACTCAAAAAATCTTAGTTTTTGAAAGCCAAGCTTTGTGGCCTTCAATGATGGAATGTTGAATCTTCAATGATAGAACGTTGAATCTTGAAGTATATGTAGAAGATGTGAGAATAAAAGAGAGCGAAAACAATATTTGTGAGAACTTAGATTCAACTCCATAGTTTTTTGAAGTAACGGTTGTAAGAAAATAAATTTTGAATTTGCTAGTGTTTTCAAAATATATACATTATAAGCTAGATCGGGTAAAACTTAAAAGTATGAAATGTTTTTAATTATGGTATGAAGCCAAATATATTTTCTTGTAATTCTTTCTAAATTAAAGTAGTACTCCTTTGTGTCCGTCCTTTTTATCCGTTAATGTTAGAAGAAAAATAGTCCTCCTTTTATATTCACTTATCCAATATTCTAAAAAATAACAAGAAATTTTACTTGTCCCATTTCATATATAAAGAAAAAATAAATTAATTTTTCTATTTTGCCCTTAGCATTAATTAATCATTTCAAATTCATTAAAACTATATCCCAATTAATATAATTATCATGCTAAATTATGCATTTTACTTATTATTTTTTTAAGAGATGTACAAAATCAATAGTGTACAAGTAAAAGCGGACAGAATGAATATTTAATCTTATATAATTTCACTTAAAAATCAAATGATATATTTATTTTTTCAATTTTATCCTTACATTAAAGCTTAGAATCAATAGTGACTCATTCAAGGAACATAAAAGATAACTTCATAAAATATCTCTTATGATAAATATTATTAACTGATTTTCTTAATATATATTAAATTTTGAACAATAGATAAAAAAGAATTAAAGGAAATATTTTTAAACAAAAATGACAATTTCCTGATTTATTACTCAATTTCAATTTTAATTTTATTCTTGTACAATGCAATTGAGCACATTTATCGTCAATTAAATCAAGTTGGTTAAATGATTAACATAAGCTAATAGAAGTAAGCTCTAACTAAGGGCAGCATTGGGTTTCTAATCGCACTACTTGGTGATGAAAACCAGGAAGATATTATTCTCAAGGGGTTTTTATTTCAAGTATGAATGAGGTATTTTTTTTTTATTTTGAAATATGGGAACAATTAGATGCAATATATTCATCTATATATAATACTATTTTTTTTAGCAAAATCTACTAGACAATGTGTCTAGGCTGGTTTTTTATTCATAAAACATCAAGAAAATAAATAACATTGTCAGGAGGTCCAACATGGTGAAATAAATGAAAATTGGCTACTACATAAAACCTATTACCAATTTTGAGTAATAAACTCAAAATTGATATCACATTTGATCTAGTATAATCTTTGAACCTAAAAAATAGCCCAACATTGTGTAACGTGTTGGTCCAATTGCGCAGATTCATCCTATTGCAATAGGTAGCCACTGTCGAAGCTGTCCAGTTTTTGCACGAGTAGCCTCTTGTAAACAATTGAAGACCTTTAAGAATTAGCCCAACTAGGTCCATGTCACTGTTGCATTTCCAGTTTTCGTCGGCCCAATTCCAATGCAGACAATATTTGTTGCATAGTTGACGCCAGCTTTGCAAATGTAGCCTCATTTCTTACGACATTATCAATCCACACGTGTTGCTGCTTGTTGGTCCACTTACGACATTATCAATCCAACCCTCACTTACAACCGAGAGGTTGTGAGTTCGAGTCTCCCAGGAGCAAATTCTGGGAATTTATGCCGGGGGTCTATTTGGAAAGCCTCTCTACCCCAGGGTAGGGGTAAGGCTGCGTACACACTACCCTCCCCAGACACCACTGAGTGGTATTGTACTGGGTCGTACTTTTTTTTTTTTTTTTTTTTTTTTTTTTTACTTTTTTTTTAGTGTTATTCTTACTATTTCAGTTATTGTATCTCTTTGGTCTTGTCTGTCAGCATAGATAGTAACGACTGCATCTGTACTCCATTGCTTGCTTGTTGAATTCCCTGCTTGATTCACCATGATCCTGTCCATGTCTTTTCTAGCTTATCCTCCATTGTGAAGAGTATAGACTAGCAGCACTCGAAGGATGAACCAGACATCAAATAGCAGTACAATATTGTGTTGTAATTCCCTGTAATGAATTGTGTACCTGTATCTGTTGTATACTGCTGCATATGATTTTTGTGATGCCTTTATGCCTGCATATGTTTGTGCTCTGTTATGCCTGTTGTATGTGGTATTATGGTTAGAGATGGATTTCCTAGACCATTTGTTGCTGATATTGGGCATCAGTATGCCCTGCTTCACCTCTGTAATTCTTGATTGTTCATGACTGTGAAGCTGTATTTGGCATATGTTCCATATTACAGCTATCATGCCCAGAAATCTTGACCAAGTTCTGCTGCGTGCATGAAAGTGCAGATGTGATTGGGCCTTATGGTTGCCCCTTCCTATCGAAGCTACTATGCTTATGTTCATCCATGATTCTACTGCACTGGAATGAGTACATGGTACTAATACCACCAGATGCAGGTTCCTCATAAGATGAGGCATAGCTACAGTAACAACTCCTACAAAAAAGAAAACCAAGTTAGTTAAAAAATGCCTTCCTATGAATTCCTTCCTAATGCCTTCAACATGGATGTTGTTTGTTCTTTGCTCTACAAACCAAGTGTCGTTGTTGCTATTTTTCTGCACTAAAATCCCCTTGTTTACTATAAAATCTATCCTCCCAAATGCAGCAGGAATGTTCTGCATTATCAATTGTCTGACTTCCTGTATCCCCTGTTTCAGTTTGCCCCATTCTCCTGGTCAAACTTCCAAATCTTTGTAGTATTGAAATCCTTCCCAAGCATCACACATTCCCTTCCTTGATGTCCCTGTGAGTGAAATCTTTCCTTTTTACGCCAGCTGATGTATATATCTCCCTCATGCCCTGTGAGCCCCACCACCTCATGGATCACATTCATTGTGACTTTTACTGTCTGAATGATAGCCTGCTTTTGACTCATGAATTTAATATTCTTTATGCTCCTACCATGAATTATATCTAGAATTGCCTGACTCCTTGTAGCCCTAGTTGCTATCCTATCTATCCTTGAGATCCTTATATGCATTCCCTCTACTAAGCTTTCATGTACTACATATCTTAACCCCTGTTGTCCAATTCTATTGAGCATTCTGGACAGCATTGACTTTTCTTTCTTGGTTGTACCTCATCCTCCTGATATTTCTGCACTTCTGATTTATCAAACCTCCATTGTGTTGCTGCATATATGATCCAGATTCTTTTACAGCCTTCCTGAAGCTACCCATTTCTTTAGACATTCTAGGCATTCTACTGTTGAAATAGATTTGTAGCTCCATTTGATGCATACCATGCCTTCTCCTTCATGGGACTAAGTATAAGATACTAATACCACCCATTGTAGTAAAAAACATGGCATGACATAAGTATCAGCATTTTTCCTGCAAAAAAGAAAAACTAAGTTAGTTAAAAACTGCATTACCATGCTCTCCTCCATATTGATTTGAGCATAGTGACTGGTTATGGTAGCTCCTGAATCAGCATCAGCCTCCTCTTCTCCACCTAGTTTCTTGCAACTTTGACTCTCAAGTATGGACCAATTAGTGGATATCTGCAATACCATGCTCTCCTCTGAGAAGATTTGAGCATGGTTGATGATCTTGTTAGCTCCTGAATGTCCAGCAGACATCTCTTCTCCACTTAGTGCCTTGCAACTTTTACCCTTAGATATGGACATTGCATCTTATCCTAGTTTACGATCCTCCTTCCTTGTGTGTCTAGATCCCATAAATCGTAGCACTCTTTATTACCAGAATCCAGTGCATAATTTGCCTAATGGTCAGCTAATTTGTCTCCTTCCTTGAATATATGGGACACCCTTACATTACATCACTCCCTCATCTTCATAATCTCCTCCACTACATCAATTATACACCAGGGAGGTTTCCATGTTCCTTGTATTATATTTGTCATCAACATAGAGTCTGTCTTCAGCCAAATCTGGTTGTAGTTTTGAGCTCTACACATTCTCAATGCCGCCAGAATTGCTAATGCTTCAGCTTCATTATTAGAGCCTTCGGTGATCTCCCTTCCCATTGCATATTTCACTTCACCTGTTTTATCCCTCAAGCAAAAACCTATAGCACTTCTTTCAGGATTCCCTCTTAATGCCCCATCTGTATTGACTTTGATCTAACCCTTTAAAGGGAGCTCCCATAATACCTTATTGAACTATAACCTTGGTGTATATTGCTCCATCATGGTCAATAAATCTGTTCACTTGTGAGGTACCTTATGTCCAGGCTTTTTTGTTTGTACTAGGTATTGAAGAGCTGGTGACACTTGATAAATAACTTGACTCACTGATACTGCTTCCCCATACTTTAGGCTATTCCTCCTCTTCCACAACTCCCATAATATACATGTAGGTAATGCCTGCATAATTGGCTTCAGCCTGGGCACAACTAATGCAGTCCAACATTTTGTAATGGCTTGGTGTAAGGTCAGTCACTGCATTGCAATTCCTGCTCTTGTCAAAAAGTATTTCCACACATATTCAGCAACCTTTGATTGGAAGAACAGATGTCGCAGTGATTCCTCCTCAGGTGCTGCATAACACCAGCATTTAGAAGGCATACAGTAACCCAACCTCTTCATAAAGTCATCCAAAGGTAGTTTAGCTCTCCATACTCTCCACATAAAGAAAGAGATTTTGGAAGGAAGCCCCTTCACCCAAATCATCTTATAGGCTATCCTAGGATTGTCCCTCCTTCTTAGTTACTCCCAAGCTGTCTTCACAGTAAAGTGACCTCTATTTTCAAGCATCCAGAAGGGGGTGTCAAGTATATTTTCCTGATAAGGTGGTCTGATCTTCTCAATAGTGTGCAGTGCCAATTCTTGAGGTAAAATCTGCAATAGCATGTTAACATTCCAGGCCCCATTCTCCACCAGATCATTTACATTATGAACTTCTTCATATATGCCAAAATCTAATGGTACTAGAAAATACAATGCTCCTAGGCCTGTCCAGTTATCATACCATGATAATGAAGATCATATTCTTACCTTCCAAAAGATTCGATGCTCTATTATATCTCTGCATTCAAGCATCTTTCTCCATATTAATCCTTTCTTCTATGGCACAATCACTGCATTTAATTTCTTGCAATACTTCCGACTCATAAATGAACTCCAAAGAGTAGGCTTAGTTCTGAAGTTCCACCACAGCTTGCAGAAAAGTTCCTTGGACACATCATGCAATGATCTGAACCATATTCCTCATTCCTCACATAGCATACACAATGGGATCCATGATGCCCAATGCCTATTATTACCTCCCACTACACTGCTCCAAAAGAACTGAGCAAATATCTTGTGCAACCTGTTTATTACATATTTAGGTGGATTCACAGCTAATAACAAGTGCAATGTAATACTCTGCAGGACACTAGAAATCAGTACAGCTCTGCCCCCTATAGAAAGTAACTTTCCTTTCCGTGCCTGCAGCTTGTCTAAGATCTTAGTGATCATAGGCTGATAGTATTCCAATTTTCTCATTGCATAGAAAATGGGACATCCATGATATGTGAAGGAAAACTCTTGTCTCCCTATGCTTGTTATCCTTTCTAATTTTCTGACCACCTCCAAATCTGTTAGATGATGCATGTAGATAGCTGATTTACTCTTGTTTATCAATTGTCCAGAGGCAACCTCATATAAGTACAGAATTTCCATCACCAGTCTCCATGAAGTAATATCTGAGGAACAAAAGATGATGGTATCATCTCCATAAGCTAGATGATTAATTTTTGGACTCCATTTGGACAGTCCATAGCCACATAAATATAGGTTTAACTGCAGTGAGTTTAGACCCCTTGATAAAGAGCTTTAGCAGCTAGGATAAATAGTGTAGGAGAAAGAGGATCTCCCTATTTGACACCCCTTGATGATTTGAAAAATCCATGAGACTGACTATTAACCAACACAGAGTACCAGTTATTTCCCACCAAATCAAATATCATTCCAATGAACCTTCCACAGAAACCTAGTTTCCTTAACATCTTGGTGAGGGATAGCCATGATTGCATGTCATAGGCCTTTGTCATATCCAGTTTAATCACAACATTAGGCCTATCCTTTGTTCTTAGCCTAATATCTGTTATGATTTTCTGAGTTAAAAGTACATTCCCCACTATACTTCTCCCTTTCACAAAGCCTGCTTGTTCTTTAGAGATTATATTAGGTAGCAACTCCACCAACCTTTCATGTATGACTCTTGAAAAAATCTTATTGATGAAGTTACGGAGGCTAATTGGCCTCAGAAGTGACCCTATTTCTTTTTTTGGTAAAAGTACTAGATTTGTGTATGTAACACACTTTGGCAACTGCTGACCATTGAAGAAGGCCAGCACCATTGCATAGATGTCCTCACCAATAATGTCCCAGCATGTGTGGTAAAAAGCTTATGTATAACCATCTAGTCCACTTGCTGAATCACCATGCAAGCCATACACTGCATTTTTCACTTCTTCTCTTGTAGGATTTGCTACAAGTTTCTCATTTTAGTCACCATCTATTAAACTTGGTACATGATCCATGATGTGAAAAGTTGATGGAACTACAGATTCTGTGAACTGCTCCTTGTAGAAACTAACTGCTTCTTCTGCAATCTGTCCATCCTCCTCTATCCAGCTGCCCATACTGTCCTGAATCCTTTTCAGTTGCAGCCTTTTTCTTCTACCTCTTATTTGAGCATGGAAGAACTTGATATTTCTATCACAATACTTAAACCATGTCATACCTGCCTTTTGTTTCCAAAACTCCTCCTCTTGTGCCAAATACCTGATCATTTCTACCTGCACTTTCTGCAACCTCTCTCCATTCATCTGAGTAGGAAATGCTTCAAATTGCCTCTCATGCATTATAACAACCTCTTCTAGGCTTGCAATCTTCTGAAATATATCTCCAAATATTGTTTTTCTCTATGTAGATAGTACCTTCTTCAGCTTCTTGAGTTTGTGATTGAACAACAGAAAGGGACTAGCACTAAAATCTGCTGTCCAATTCTCCTTCACCACTGATTTGAAGGAATCATGTTTGATCCAGAAGTTCAGAAATCTGAATGATTTCTTGATTGGAGGGGTTTCAATATCATGCTTCAATAGCATGGGACTGTGGTCTGAACCAGTCTTGGACAAGTGTGTGACCTCCAAGCATGGGAAAGTTTGTTTTCAGCTTTGAACTATAAGTTAAGGACTTCTTGTCCATAACTTTTTAACCAGCAAGTCAAACTTAAGGACTGTTGTCCTTAACTTTTGAACTTATAACTCAAAGTTAAGGACAGACAGTCCTTATGTTTTAAACTTGAAACTATAAGTTAAGGATAGGAAGTCCTTAACTTTTAATCTTTGAAATTAAAGTTAAAGACAGACTGTCCTTAAGTTTTGAAATTGCAAGTCGAACTTACGGAATCCTGTCCTTAACTTTTAATATTTTAACACAAAAGAAACAAAAACAAGGTAAGAAGAAAGAAATTTTTAAAATTTAGACATCTGCTCCAATAAGAATAATCTAAATGAATCCAATTTACAGCAAAATCTAAAAAGAGTCGATAAACATAAGTGGATATATCGACTCTGCTCTATGCTTTTTTGAAAATGGATGGAGAGTTGGAGAAAATATACAATATGTTCTATAATGACCAATTCTTCGGCAACGACCATATGTTAATGTTATTTTTGATGATTCGGTATCAGGAATATGTCTTTTCTTTTGCCTTCTACCTGGTGGCACTTTGAAATCTGAAGGTTTAACAATTTGTGACTTAACACTCTCTGGTAGAATCCAAGAATCAGTATGTCCTACAGGATGTATTTGTCTTTCGTATGTTTTCAGCCAAGATTTCTTTAAGTAGCAATGCGAACAAAAGTTGGACTTCTTGATGTTTCTCTTCTCGATAGCTGCAACTGCATGTATGCATGGTAATTCATAAAATTAAAACTGAAAACAATCACATGTTCTTTTGTTTAAGTCCACCAAGAAAGTTATTCCTTCTTCTTCAACTCTAGAACGCCATGAATCAACATGGAAGACCTTCAATGTTTAAAAATTATAAGTTAGTCCATTATATTAAATAATATTATCATAAGATAAATGTAAAATATAATACTTACATTCAAAGTAAATGCTAAATCTATTCTTTTCTTCAATTCCTCCTCTACCCAACAAGAAATATCATAAAATGTTCCTTCTGCTTTATTTCTTCTTTGATAAAACCAACGTTGTAGCTTCATTTGAATGAAATCTATCATTCTTTATATAGGCAGCTCCCTTACTTCTAATAGGACAGAATTCATTGACTCAACTATGTTTGTTGTGAGCATGTCATATCTTCGCCGCGGACTACAAGAACGTACCCATCTTTTGCGGTGGTTCTTCCACCAAGTAGTCATAAGTCTTCTTATCTACTTTTGCTATATCAGACATGTATAGGTCAAATTCTTTGTGCCTGTATACTATTGCAACACTTTGGAAAATTTTTATGACCTCATTTTTCACCTGCCTTCGCTTTAGGTTTTGCTCCAAATGATAGATGCAAATCCCATGATGGCTTTCAGGATATACCTTTGCAATACCATTTTCAATAGCTTGATGCTTGTCTGATAAAAAAATTAAATTCTTACGACTCCCAATTGCATTGTGAAGCCGACTAAAGTACCACATTGTTATTTTCAGATTCTGCTATTCCAAAGGCTAGTGGGAAAATTTAGTTATTTGCATCTTTTGAAATTGAAATCATTAAAACACCACAAAATTTTGACTTCAAAAAAGTTACATCAACATCAATCATTGGTCTACAATGATTCCAACCAGCTATGTATGATCTATATGCATAAAACACATAAAGAAACCTGAAAATACAATATCAAACAAGGTTAACTGAAGTTAAGGACAGACAATCCTGAACTTCAGATTACAAGGTTAATAGTTAAGGATAGTCAGTCCTTAACTTAGAGTTTCAAGTTATAAAGTTAAGGACTTGTGGTCCTTAACTTGATTTCAAAGTTCAAAACTTAAGGACCAATATTCCTTAACTTTGAAGTACAAGTTCAAACGTTAAGGACAGTCAGTCCTGAACTTCTGGTTACAACTCAAAAGCTAACAAGGTTAAAGACAACATGTCCTAAATTTTATAAAACGTACTAATAATTTTTTTGATAGTTTACCTGTTATTGTCGTCTATCTTTATGTTAGTATAAGCTCCTGGGTTTTTACTTGTCATCATATACAAGTATGAAGACAATAATTCATAATTCTTCGGGAGTTCCTCCTATTAAAGCGGAAGCATGTTGAATAGCACGCCACACCTTGTGATATCCAATGTCTAGTCCATGCAATTTTTGCATCTCTTCCATGACAAAAGCTGGTGTAACTTCAAACTTTGGGTCCCAAAGATTGTCGATAATGTAACCACCAATCAACTTTGAAGTAGCATGACTTTGATCTGCTTTCATATTGTTAACAGAGAAGTCATGCTTTTTCTCAATAATTACTATCTTGAACAGTGTTGAATCTTTAATTCTGAAAGCACGCACACACCAACAACACCTATCATTATTGCATTTGAACGAATATCTTGTTGAGCTTGATCTAACAACCTTGAATTCAAAATGTCCTTTGATTGCTATATTGGAAATATAGTTAATTATACTCTTCTTCTTGTCAAATATTGATCCTACTTTTATTTCATCCAACGAAGTATTTCTCTAAATATTATAGTTAGGGATTCTTCTTGTTTCAAATTTGATCTTCGTCTAGTTAGTTGAGTACAGGTGTTTTCAGCAACTTCTTCGATTACCGGTGCACTCTCTATGGCTTGAATACCCAAAGCTTGTTCATTGTCAATCTCTATAATCCTTTGTCCTTCTACTTGAATAGAATCAAATGTTTGAAGAACCTCTTCATTTAATGGTTGAGCTTCAACCATATCTATTTCCATTATCTATTGGCATTTGTCTTGACTGTCATGTTGAGTTTCTCTGCTGACATGTGTTTCAAGTACCTCTTCAGTTATTGCTTGAGCTTCAACCATATCTATTTTCATTATCTGTTGGCATTTTTTTTATTGCCATGTTGATTTTCTATGTTGACATGTTCATTGCTTGTTGATGCAAAAACTCTTTCTGAAATATCAAATATAAAACAACAGCCCTTGAAGAGTGAATGAGTTTTTAGCAACTCTATACATGTGTGAAGATCTAAATCTTTGGATACATGCATTCCTTTGCTTGTTCCAAGGTTGATATCAAACCATATATCACTGCTTCAAACGTGTCTCTATCAAATTCAATAACCTCAAAGATCTGTTTGATGAAATTTCCAAACAAAATCGACTCAGGTACTAGAAAATGCTTTGTTTGATGATCAAGATATTTATAGTCTTCAATCCATCTACCATTAAAAGAAACTATAATGCGTATTGTTTCCATCCTGCAAGTCAAGGGAAAGAGAAACTCAGGACATATTTTATAAAGCAATCCTTATATAATTAAGAGCAAGTGTACTGTAAGTGCAAGACCAAGTTAAGGACTAAGAGTCCTTAATATTTGAACTTGGAATTAAAAGTTAAGGACTGCATGTCCTTAACTTTTGAACCTAAAATTAAAACTTAAGGACTGCCTATCCTTAACATTTGAACTTGGAATTAAAAGTTAAGGATTGTATGTCTTTAACTTTTGAACCTGAAATTCAAACATAAGGACTGCCCGTCCTTAACATTTAAACTTGGAATTAAAAGTTAAGGACTGCTTGTCCTTAACTTTGAACCTGAAATTGAAACTTAAGGACTTCATGTCCTTAACTTTTGAACCTGTAATTTAAAGTTAAGGACTTAGTGTCCTTAACTTTTTCAATTTGAAACTCAAACTTCAGGACTTAGTATACAGAAAAACAACAACAAACTGGATGACATTGTGTCCTTAAGTTTTTCAATTCAATTTGCAAAATGAGGACACTAGCAACAAAGTTAAGGGCATTGTGTCCTTAACTTTTCCAATTCAATTTCCAAAATGAAGACACTATGTCCTTAATACTATGTGCTCAATTTTTATAGAATTATCATACGAGGCGATGTCTTTAACTTTATCAATCTAGAAATTCAAAAAAAATCAAATTCTTATTTACTATAAATTAAATCAATACAAATCGGAAAGAGTATAACTATATCGAAATAAAAATCGATAGAAACACATGAAAGTATAGCTTACTGTAAACTTATGTCGAATTTTTGGATGAGAATGTTGAATTTTTGAAAGCGGAAGAGAATCTTCCTCAATTTACGATCACAGTATTATCGCCGCCGCCGCTGCTGCTTCTGGTTCTGTGATTATAAAAGTGTAAGTATAAGTTATAGCAGAAAAATATTTTCGTCCAGTCAAATATAAATTTATTAAAGTAGTGACTAAAGATTAAATACATTAAAACACTGGCTTTAAAATAAAAGCATCGCCTGTTAGTGGCTATTTGTGCCCATCCCCCTTATATCACGTTACTAAAAAGTATCTAGCTGGATTACTCGAACTTGTGTTGGAAATTGGAATATACTTTTTCACATAATGCCATCTTAAGCTTATTTTTACTAGAGTTAAATCAAAGTCAAAATGTACTTTTTTATCTGGTACATAAATTCTTATTTTTATTTTTACTAGTATTAAATTAAATCAAATGCACTTGTTGCGCTTGTGCATAAAACAACCAACAAGGAAAATGATGGTAAAAAGACCAAGGAGATGGAATCTAGTTAATCACTTAAAGAGAGCAAAAGTGGAGGTGCACCACTCTCAAAAGCCACGAAATCCAGTGACCTTGGAGGAGTTTTTACCAAGTTGGTTCCGCATGAAGATTCCCCATGAGGGTATCGATGCCTCTTATTTCCATGTTGACAAAGAGGAAGAAAAGAGTGATGACCTATTGTTGGCACCGTCTTCGAAAAAGCTTAATGAGTCCACTCCCCAAGAAATTAATGCTTGTGAGGACAAATTCACGTTCATAAATGACGATCTTCTAGTAGGTGATACTCTTCATAACCGCCCATTGTACCTGGTTGGCTATATGCATGATGAAAGGGTAAATCAAATTTTGGTTGATAGAGGATCCTCAGTGAACATTTTACCAATTTTCATAGTGTAAGAACTTGGTATTCCCATGAAAGAACTCTTAGAAAGTCATGTAATGATCCAAGGATTCAACCAAGGGGGCAAAGAGCCATATGTGCGATCAGGTTAGGAATCACCATTGAAGATATGCAATCAAGTGCATAGCTACATGTGATCGATGCAAAGACTTCATACAATATCTTGCTTGGGAGGCCTCGAATACATGAGAATAAAGTAGTTCCATCTACCTACCATCAACATTTAAAATACTACGAGGGTTAAATCGAGAAGAAGATAGTTGCTGATGATGATCCATTCACCGAGGTAGAGTCACACTTTGCCGATGCAAAATTCTAGTTGAGGAACTGCATTGTGAAGGAGATAAAAGTTGATGATGGCATGAAAAGCAAGAATGATGAGCCCATAACTAATAGAGGTAAGGTGTCTATTGGTAAAGCCAAAGTTGTTACTAAGGAGGTACACGCCAATGCGAATAAATTTCATAGGTGGATATTCGTCTTACGGAAAGAAAGTAAGCCCCGTGCTCTAATATATCAAAGACAAGTGCAAATTATATAATCTCCAAACTAACACGCTAAAGGAGTTACTCTTTCAGTAAAACGAATTGAAGTAGTAAATTTATCCTCGAAGCCCCTAGTGGGTTTGTATCCATAAATCATTTGTAGAATGTGGCACTCCCTACAAAGTGAACGGATGAAGGTTTTGACCCTAACGCTTACAAGCTATTTGTAAAAGCTGGATGCAATCCCAATGAGCTGTCAGAGTTAGGGAAGCTCCTATCAGAAGCTGCAATGAGGTAACTACGTGAAGTTTTGGGATACAAGCAACCGTCACCAGTGCGCATCTCAAAAATAAGGGCGAGTAGCTATTATATCACTGTAAAGGATGAATGTGCCGCTTCTAACAAGCTCTTGTGTTTGATCGACTTGGAATATCAATTGTGAGAACTTCCGTATTTGAGAGATTAGGTCCATTAAAGAAGGGGAATAAGTTCCAGAGAAATTACCGAAATATAAGAACACCCGTTTCACCCAAAAATTCAGAAGATTCCCTAAAGATTTCCAAAGTTTGGTTCCTTTTAGAATGAAGCGATAAATAAAAGTCATAGTTTCGTGTGATGAAGTACTGAAGGTGAAGCCATACACAGTGGTCTACACTAAAGAACGTGATGAGGATGAAGAAAGTGGGGGTTCTTCGTATCATGTTACTACACAAGTTGAGCTTGGCATTTTATCTCTAATGGAGGATGACTTGAAATTGGACGATGTTTCACCATGTTATCACCTTCGGTGATTGGGACCTTCATGAAGATGAAGATGCAAAAGCTGCTACACTAGAACTTGAAGAAAGGGTGGAAGGCAACGATTGGTGCCTTAAAAAAGTTAACCTTGGCACTGATGAAGAACCAAGACCCATCTACCTAAGTGCTTTACTAGAAGTTGATTAAGAAAGAACTTATATTGAATTAATCAAGGAGTTTAGGAATGTCTTCACTTGGAATTACAAAGAAATGCTTGGCTTGGACCCTAAAGTAGTAGTCCATCACCTTGACTTCAAGAATAGTGATCGTCCTGTTAAACAAGCCCAAAGGTGTTTTAGGTCGGACTTGGTTCCCTTGATTGAAATTGAAGTTAACAAACTCATCAAAGCTGGCTTTATTCGTGAAGTAAGATACCCAACATGGGTTTCAACTATAAACCTTATAAGGAAGAAAAATGGCCATATTCGAGTGTGTGTTGACTTCAGGGATCTCAACAATGCATGTCCAAAAGATGAATTCCTGCTTCCTATTCTAGAGTTCATGATCGATGATACCATTGGGTATGAGGTAATGTCATTTACGGACGGTTCATTAGGCTATAACAAGTCGTTATGGCGCCAAAAGATCAAGAGCTTACTACATTTTGTACTCCTAAAGGTATTTATTGCTACAAGGTAATGCCTTCTGGCTTAAAGAACGCTGGTGCTACTTACCGAAGAGCTATGCAGAATATCTTTGATGACCTTTTATACAAGAATGTCGACTTGGTAGTAAAATCAAGAAAGAGGGACAACCAATTGAAGGACTTGAGATTGGTGTTTGAGTTGCTCTGGAGGTACCAACTTAGGATGAATCCATTGAAATGCGCCTTTGGAGTTACTTCCGATAAGTTCCTTAATTTCATTATCTGACATCGAGGGATCGAAATTGATCAAGCTAAAGTGGATACCATTTTGAAAATTCCCTAACCCTGTAGTATTCATGAATTGAAAAGTCCGCAAGAAAAGCTAGCATACCTTAGAAGGTTCATCTCAAACCAATCTGGGAGGTGCCAACCGTTCAGTCGCCTTATGAAGAAAGGTGTCCTTTTAAAATGGGACCGAGTGTGTAGCAATTTCTTTGAGAGCACTAAATCCTACTTGATGAAGCCTCCAGTTTTGGCAGCCCCTATACTTGGAAAGCTGTTGATACTATACATTTCAGTACAAGAAAGGTTCGTTGGAGCGCTATTGGCCCAAGGAAATAATGAAATCAAAGAAAAACCCCTTTACTACTTGAGCAGGATGATGACACCAAATGAGTTAAATTATTCGTAAACTGAAAAGTTATATTTGGTGCTAATCTTCTCAATCCAAAAGTTGAAGAACTACTTTCAAGCTCATGTTATCCGTTTGGTTTCTAGAGCAAATCTCATCAAGTTCGTGATTTCAAAACCTGTCCTTAGTGATCGACTAGCAAGGTGGTACCTCCAGTTTCAACAATTTGAAATCGTGTACATCCTTCAAAAGGCCATAAAAGGACAAGCGCTAGTAGACTTCTTGGCGGATCACGCTATACCCGATGAATCGGAGCTAACTGATGAACTACCTGATGAGGACACAAGGCTCATTGAAGTTCAGTCTCCATGGAAGATGTACTTTGATGGTGCTGGTGTAGTATTTGTCATTTCTCACGGTGAAGTTCTGCCCTACTCTTTTACATTGACGCAACTCTACTCTAACAATGTTGTTGATTATCAAGCACTAATACTTGGGCTTGAAATGGCTGTCCAAATGAAGCGATTGTAATTGCAAGTTTTTGGTGACTCTTAGTTAGTGGTCAATCAACTTCTAGATAGTTATGAGGTTAAGAAGCCTGAACTATACCCATATCATGATCACGCCAAAAAGTTAATGGGGTGGGTCGGTGACGTGACTATTCAGCATGTGCCAAGGAAAGAAAATAAGAAGGTCGATGCTTTAGCTGCCCTAGCTTCTTCATTAACCCTGCCTAATCAAGTGCACGTTACTGTCTGCTAAAAATGGGTAGTACCACCGCCTAATGAGGCTGAAGGTGAAGAAAACGAACTCAAGCATCTTGTTGTTGTTTCTGAAGTTGAGAAAGAAGAATGGAGACAACCAATTATTGGCTACTTATGCTATAGGATATTTCCAGAAAATTCAAGGAGAAGGACTGAAATCTATCGTCGCGAACCTCGCTTCCTTTACTATAAAGATACTCTATACAGAAGGTCGTGCGAGGGAGTAATCTTGTGATGCTTAAGGCAAGCAGAAACACTCAAAGCTTTGCAAGAGGAACATTCTAGGGTATGTGGGTCATACAGGCTTGGACCGAAGCTCTACTTCCATAAAAAAAGGATGGGATATTATTAGCCGATAATGGTAAAAGTTTGCTTGGACTACGCTCGAAGATACAAGGCTTGTCAATTCGATGAGAATTTTATTCATAGACCTCCTGAAATGTTGCACCTGATTGTTGTATCGTGGCTGTTTGACGCTTAGGGATTGGATGTTTTTAGACCACTGCTAAAGTCCTCTGGTGGGCACCTATACATCTCGGCTGCAACTGACTACTTCTCAAAATGGGCTGAAGTTGTTGCTCTTAAGGAGGTAAAGAAAGAACATGTTGGAAGTTTCATCCGAGTAAACATTATCTATCACTTTGGTGTTTCTCGTTACATATTAACAGATAATGGCAAGCCGTTTGACAATAGGTTAATGAACAAGATTTGTGAACTCTTTGGCATCAAGCAACGTAACTCTTCTATGTACAATGCTGCCGCCAATGGTCTAGCCGATGCATCCAATAAGTCTTTATGCAACTTTTTAAAGAAAGTCGTCTCCAAATCCAAAACGAATTGGCATGATCTTATGGAAGAAGCTTTGTGGGCATATAGGACAACTCACCGCTGTTGATACCCAAATTTTCCCTGCATATTTTTTATATGCAAAATACTTTCAAAGTAGCATATGTATGCATATATAAGTGTATCCAAATGTTTTAGCATTTTTCCTAATTTTTAAATCAATTTATTATCATATTTTAGCAATACAAAAACCAATAATTATTCCTCAAATTATCATTTTGGTGATTAATTTATTTTATTCTCATATTTATCCCAAAATGTAACTAAGGTAATTTTTACACATTTTTATAAATTTATTAGTATTTTAAAGCTAAATTGCATATAATTGCAATATTAGCCTATTTTAAGAATTAATTGTATTCATAATTACAAATTTGATTCCAGTATTTTCAATCTAATATTTATATATTATTAATTAATTTAGCACCTTTAATTCATTTTCAAAAATTATTTTCCTATTTTTTATAAAATAAAAAGGGAAAAGTGGCTATTTAAAATCTAGCCGTACTTTATTTCAATTGTAGCCCAAATCAACCTCCATTTAACCCCAGTTTCCATTTCAAATGACCCGACCCACAGAACTTTTATTTTTCCCGCCTGGCTCCTCCATTTGATCTGGGCTGTTGATCAAAATGATCAATGGCCACGATTCCACCTTGCCTTTTTTAATTTCCCAAATCCCCCAACCCCAAGACATTTCATCTGAGATGCCACCCTTGAAACTCTCCCCTCTCTCAAACACTCTCAAACCTTCTCTAACCCTAACCTCCTCTCATCATTTTCCATTGTGAAACCTACAAGAATCCATGGGTTCTCAGGCTGTGCGAGTCCTATGCACACCTCCTATTGCTTCTATGTGCTTAATACTTGAAGATTCGAGGCCAGACCTCAAAGGTTTGCGCTTAGACCTTTGCCGATTCGAGGTATCAGGGTCATCTCTTGCTTTGCTCCCGCTTATCAAGGTTTTTTTAGCCTTGTTCTGGCTTCCCCGACTCTGATGGTGACCTTTTCAAAGGCTTTCTTAGCTGTAGGGTTCTTCTGAAACCCTAACCTTTAAGGTTTTCTCTTATTTCTTAAATCTGTTGCTTGTCTGTGCTTTACTTGATGTTTTCAAATGATTCTCTCGACTTTTTTTCAAAATCACTTTTAAAAACTTTTCTTTTTCGATCTAGGGTTTGCTGAAAAGTGTTTAAATGCTTTTATGATTTTTCTTTGTCGTTGATGTGTATTTGTCTCTACTGTGTATTGTATCATGTTCTTATATGCTTCTCTTACTATGTTTTTTCTATATTATGGTCTCGAATGCTTTTCTACTGTGTTCTTATGTTTTCTTCTACTACGTATGTCCTTCTAGTGTGTCCTCTATACCCCATCCTTGTATGTTCTTTTATTGTGTTTTCTATATTATGTTCTCATATGCTTTTTTATTATGTTCTTATGTTTTTTTCCTCCTATGTTCCAGCATGTTTTTCCTACTGTACTTTCCTGCTAAGTTCTTATGTTTCTTTACTTTCCTTGTATTAAACCCTATTTAAGTTTCTTCTGAAAAACTTCTTATTAATGTTCCTATCAGTGTTTTTGTCTATTTTTCTTTGAGTGCTTCTACTGGAATCTGCCTATTATTCTGATATCATATTTTCTCATGGGTTTCTATTGCTAATAGAATCATGCAAGAGGTTTCACTTCTTCTGCGAAACCTCTAAAATTGTTTTGACTACTTGCGTTCTCATCTCTGTACTTGACTCAAGGTGGAAATCCTAGAATTTGGGGGATTCTTCCACGTTTGATCATATAGTTGCTTGAACTAGGGTTTTATTTTTAGAACCCCAGGCTTTTTAAGAATAACTTTGAGTCTCTGAGTTGAGATTGGACATTTGTTTTCATACAATGTTGAACTTTTTTCTAAGCTCTTCTACACTGGATTTTTCTACTAATTTATATGACGGTCTTCTTTCATGCTCACATGCTCCTTATATATGATGAATTTTCCTTCAAATGGTATTCGAATTTGCAATTAGTGTAAACTTCCTTCTGAATTAGCTTGATTGATTTCTTTCCATATTTTATTGATTTTCTATGTGACTTGACTTAGGGAAAACCCTTCTTCACCTTTTATGACTTGGTCCATTCATACCAAATTTCAGACCTTGTGATTTACTGGTTGTTGAGTGATTCCCTTGGCTTATTTGCACAAATCGTGTATTGTCAAAACCCTGTCCTTAAATGACCTTTACGTATTTGACCTCAATTGCATGCTTTACACAAAGTGTTTATTTAATTCATTTTCTTAAATGGTTTTACTGGTTTGAATTTGAATCCCTTAATTAAGGGAAGCTTTGTGTAATTGATAGACAATTAGTTTTTAAAATATTTTCTTGCTTTATTTCTACTTACTTTCTGCACTATAAGTACATGACCCTTTTTCTTCTAAACACACGATTCAACAATCCTACACTTCAGACTTCACAATTTCACAATCTCTTCTGAACTTACACTTGTAGTATTCTGTCTTCCTGTTTGCACTTTGGCTTTTACAAGACTACTGAATTTTCTACTTGTTTCTTTGAAACTGGTGTGCCCTAATTTAAGTTTCAGCATCACCCTAATGTGTTTATTTATAGCCTTTGTAACCATGTTTACTTAATTATTTCTGTAGATTTTGACATTTAGCTTAGTATGCCTATGTTCTAACTGCCTGTTTCTGTTGTGAACTTTGGCTCCCTATCCCATTACCCTTATGTGTTTGTGAGTGGTGACTTAGGACATGGCAATATGAGTTGTTGTCCATGAACTGAGTTTTGATGCAATGGGGTCTTAAACTCTAAACATACTGGAAGGTGGGCCAACATATCCCATTGCTGAGTTTGCCCATTAGCCTACTCTTGTTTTATGATCTTGCAAACTCTCCGTTCCCTATATCCCTAGGTGTACTATTTCCCTTCCCATCTTCCCCTTTCATGATTTCTGCACTTGCTCTCCCTCTCTTAGTTCCTAAGTTATTCCCCCTCTTGTGAGCCTTACCTTGGGACCTTGAGTTCCCTCTAAACTTGGACACTCGAGGGCTGGCCCTTCCACACTGCACTATGGCTTAATATGGTAATACATTTGGGTGTGAGCACTGCCCGGAGTTCTTATGAAAATCTTAGGGAACTTTGACACACCCAGATGAGAGAAAGTCTTTGAAACATGATCTTTGGAGTTGGTCTACTTCATAAATCAGACAGAAAGTCTGAACGAGGCCCTCCTTGGTTGTAATTTTCAATTTCTGATGTATTTTCTTTTCTTTGGACTGTAGTAATATGTAATAAAACTTTTGGGGATGGCTAGTGAAAAGTTAGGGGTAACCATGCATGTAGAAATGGTAGATAACTTGCCTATAGGAATCTCTAATTTCAGTATTTTTCTTATAGCTACCCTGCCTATAAGGTTTCTGCATTTTTCACTAGTTACCATACCTATAAGGTTTCTGCATTTTTCATGTAGTTACCATGCCCATAAGATTTCCGCATTCTTCACGTAGTTACCATGCCTATAGGATTTCTATGTTTTCATGTAGTTACCATGCCTATAAGATATTTGCATAGCTACCATGCCTATAAGCATTTCTCATTCTCATTTAGATACCATGACTATAGGGATCCTTCACTTTCATATAGATATTATGCCTATAGGTTCTGCACGTGCATGTAAAAAATATTCCTACAGGTCCTTTCTGATTCTTGCATACCTGTTTTTCACTAGGCAATCTTGTGTGTAGGTCCTAATAACCAAAAAAGCATAATTAGATATCACGCAATGCTTAGATATCATATTGTAGAATGTCTATACTCTTCTATGTATATAACTATGTTTTAAGTTGGAAAACACATAGAAAGCATGCCTATAGGGGTTCTAATCAAATCTGAATCGCCTCACTTGTTGGTAAGTTTAATCCAGCAGTACTAGTGCATTACAAATTACATAACTTAAGCTCTTCTGCTAAAACCCGCTTTTAACTGGAAACTTTCTTTTTTCCTAAACCAATCTGCAATTAGTTTTCTTCTTTGTTTCTAAAATTTGTAGATATTATGCCTATAGGTTTCCGTCTAACACTTGGGCAAGCCTCAAGATAAGCTATTAACTGAATCTAATTTTATTCACTACAACTAGCAGACAGGCTTGACCGAGGCTTCTTATCTGAATTATATAGTAAATCGGTCTGCCCCAACCATTAAGGTCTTCCATATTTCAGTATTAAATCAGACCCTAAACAGTACATGCAAGTCATGCTAAACTATATGCTTTCTCTGGTTTAAAAGAAGCCTATCTGAGCCCTTGTTATTTGTTATATGCTTCTCCCCAAAACTTGGTATATGTGTTTTGTTTGTCGCCTTAGAATTTTGCCTTTGAAACTACAACAAACCTAAAATCCTTACTTGTTAGAATTAGTAGTCTTACTACCTCGGGGAATGATAGGATTCGGGCGGGTAATAGGATGCAATAAGTAAATGAGAATATTCCACACTATAATACCTTAAATGGGGTGGGAAAGGGTAGATATGGATACGATGACTGGTGTGTTAATACCACTTGTAGCCCCTCTTCGAGAAGTGATTACGGGGTATTGCATTGACGTGATCTATATTATTAAAAAAACCTAGGACCTCTCCCCTTAGTTCTTTGTTTCTTTTAAATCTTTTAAAACCATTTCTTCGAAGAAAGAAAAACCAATTCTATTTAGTTCTTGCTGATTTTGTTTATTTGTGATCATTACATGAAAATCCCCTCTTATTTGGAATCCTACTTGCCTATGTCTTATTTGTACCTTAAGTCACAACAATAGCTTGGCTGGGAAGGATACTTAACACCTTCTACTCGGGATAATTTCAAGCCCTTACCCAATCTTTGGTTATCCAAACAAAACCCTTCTTAGTGTCCTAATGCACTTAAATCATTAGGTTGCTGCTCTTCAATTTTCTTAAACATAATTCCCGAAAGGGAACGAGTTGTCCTTCTAAAAAAACCTGATTTCGTGATAAAAAGGGGGCGCGACAACATTATGCTAACAAAAACGACCCCTTATGCACTCGTTTATGGAGTTGAAGTTGTCTTGCCACTCAAACGTCAAACACCTTCATTATGATTAGCTATTTAAAGAAGGCATCAATGATGAAAAAAGTGCTCGACTTTGATTAGTGGTGTTGGAGGCTCTTGATGAGAAAAGGTTGGAAACTCAACAGAGTCTTGAATGTTATCAGGCTAGATTGTCTCACGCCTTTAATAAAAGAGTTTGTCCGAGATCCTGTCAAGTAGGAGATCAAGTCCTTGCTGTATGAAGACTCATTTACTTTACATAAACCTGTAAGGAAGTTCACTTCAAAATGGGATGGACTATATGTTGTACAAGAAGCTTACTCAAGTGGGGATTACAAGCTGGTTTATGCAGAAGGAATGAGAACCGGCCCTATCAATGGCAAGTTTTTGAAGAAGTATTATCCTTGAAGTTATAACATTCATCAACATACGATCCTAAACTGCAAGCCATGATGCTCCTTGACGCATGATCCTAAACTTCATCTTTCTACACTCCTAGCCCGCTTGAGTCTAAACTCTTTACGACCCACAAAAAAAGTCCGCTAGGTTGAAAATCTTGAAAGAGGCGGCCTAGGAAAAAGTTAGGACATAAAAAAAAATCACCCACTCTGAACTACGGTATGACTTGATCCTCTTCACAGAGGTACGTAGGTAGCTTAGAGTTTCATTATGAGTTGAGTTGCATAAGTTCAAAAGATATATAATCCCCTAATCATTGTTCGTATGAAGTATGATGGAATGCAATCCATTCAATCGGCACTTGAAAACTGTTAGAGATACCATTCATCTGTAATAATTTAGATCCCATTCGATTTAAAGGGGGAAAGCCGCTATGGAAAATTGGTGTCTTCAATAAAATGTTTAATCTCTTTTAGAAGGCCATCAAGCATTTTCATTGAAGTCCGCGGATTTGCTATGCTTTCATGTTCGCTAAACCTTCAAGTTTTTTTGGTAAGCCTTCACGACGTTTCAAATTCAATGACAGTTGAACCAACCATATTTGGGGAAATGAAGCTATTGTATTTCAATTTTTGGCAATTAAAAAGGTCTTGCTATCTCAAGGCTTCCACATCAAGATAAATAATTTTGGCGAAACCGCGCTATTGTGGGATTGCCGACATATCAGAAACCAAAGTCGATTTCGAATTATATATGAAACTTGCCTTAAGGCATTGCATTTTAAATTTTTGATATGTTTTAGATTTTGAAGTTTAATTTCCAATAAATCAAATGTTTCATGATTTCAACATCCCTACTTCTAGATATAAAATTTTTGGTGAAGTTGCGCAAATCTAAAACTATTAATGTGACAGAATTTAAAGTTAAATTCAAAATAATATTTTTGACGATTCTCAAAATTTTTGATTCTGAATTTTGGATATATCTTATATCTTGAGGTCTAGTTTTCATATAATCAAGCGGTTTGTAATTTCAACGTTCCTACATTAATACATTATTTTTGGTGAAACTGCGCAAATATAAAACTATCAATATGAGAATTTAAAGTTAGATTCAAAATAATACCTGGGACGATTCTCAAAGTAATTGATTTTGAATTTTTGATATATATTAGATTTTGAAGTCTAGTTCTCATGAAATCAAACAGTTTATAATTTTTACATTTTTATACTAAGATATTTATTTTTTGATGAGACTGCACAAATCCGAAATTTTCAATATGGTGGAATCTAAAGCTGAATTCAAAGTAGTATATGGGGCGATTATGAAGATGTTTAATTTTAAGTTTTGGATATATTTTAGATATTGAAGTCTAACTTTTGAAGAAATCAAACAGTTTATTATTTGAAATAATTAAACCCTTAAAATCTCCAAGTCGATATCTTCACGTTCTCCACTCTTCAAGTTGAAATATTTAAGCCCTCCAAGTCTCTAACTTGAAGTCTTCAAGTCTGTCGGTCTTCAAGTTTCAGTCTTCAAATTTGCCGGTCTTAAAGTAGAATTGTTTAGGCCCTCTAAATCTTCAAGTTTGCTAATTTTTCAACTTAAATTTAAAAAACAACCGCTCTTCAAGTTGATGTCTGCAAAGTCCACCAAATCTTCAAAGTTTTCCAAGTGTTCAAGCTAATATCGTCAAGTCGATGTCATCTTTGAGTTGAAAGTATAACTTTTTAATCTTAAGGTGGAAATATAGTGCCTTTACACCTTAAGTTGCCCTCTGTGTGAGTTTGTTCTTAAAAGGAACTATAACTTTCCAATCTTAAGGTGGACATATGAGTCCCTTTGCACCTTAAGTTGGCCTCTTTGATAGTCGAGTCATTTTGAGAGTAATCTCTCCGATGGTCGAGTCACATTAAGAGTAATATCTTCGGTAATCGGGTCATTTTGAGAGCAATCTCTCCAGTATTCGGGCCACATTAGAGTAATCTCTTCGGTCAGGTCATTTAGAGAGTAATCTCTTCGGTAGTCGAGCCATATTTAGAGTAATCTCTCTAGTAGTTGCGCCACAATTACAGTAATTTCTTAGGTAGTCGAGCCATATTAAGAATGATCTCTATGATAGTCTAGCCATGAGGGTAATATTTCCGATATTTGGGTAAAGATAAATACCCATTCTCTTACACCCTCATCGGAAAAAAGAAAAGTGAAAGAAAAGAAAAAGAAATTACCGTTGCATCAATTTTTTTGAGTCGTCAAAAGTGGAGTTGGAAGTAGCTTGTGAATGTTGTTGATGCCAGTTGAAGGGAAATCATGTCCTATTATTGAGCCTCCAAACATGCTAGTTAATAGATTAATGCCGATGTGGGATAGCTATTCTAATTAGACTCCTGAAGGGATTTAATACAATGGCGGGTAGTTGCCAAATTCATATTAAAGTTGGACTTGCACATAGATTTCAGTTGCGTTGCCTTTGGTTATCCTTTATCTAATCAAAGAGTGAAATTTCCAAACCCATATGGATTTGGTTAGATTGTACGGCTGGTCAACAACATTGAAGAAAAATGGCATCTCTATTGTAATAATGATAATAATTATTATTATCTCTCTTGGTAATTACAATGATTGAAGTCACTTTAATATTTAAGTGTGAACCAAACAACAAACAGGTCATCAACGAACTTGTAATCAATTATATATTGATCCATTATCTGTCTTGGCAAATAGAATTTACATATTATTATAAAGTTAATACTTTAAGTCTAGCCATGAAAACTTTAAAGACCTTAACAAGCCTTAAAGTAGGGGAGTTTGTAGGCATATAAATTTTATTGGAATTAAAACCCGTAAAAGAATTAGAATTATATTTTAAATGCAAGATATATTAGTTCAAGTAAATTTATTGAGCTAATATAATTGGATTAGTTATATAATTTCAATATATATGAATTAAATAAATAAGTCTTAACCCATTGAGCTAGCCTATTTAATTGAGCTAAAGTGATGAGCCCACTTCATTAGGTCCAAGATGACATCTTCCTAGAGGCCCAGTTTGGTGCCACATGCCAAATGATGTGGCGCGCCAAGTCAAACGGAAGAGCTAATAGGATCATGCCACATGTCAAAATGACAAGGCATGTCAAGTCATATTAGAAGGCTAATGAAACCGCACCACGTGTGCAAGTGACATGTTCTGGCCAATCAAATGTGGCCATGTCACACTTCAATTTGATTGGTGGGAAAGAGTTTGTTCTTATCAAAACTCCTCACTTCCATAACTATAAATAGGAGTCTCCATAACTCAGAAAGACGCCGGAAGTTATAACAACAAGCAAGAGAGAGATTGTGGAGAAAACGCCGCAAATTTCTCTATAAGTTTCAAGCTTCAATCAATCAAGTTCAAGTTCAAGCTCAAGAATGAAGAACAAATCAAGTTTAAGCTCAAGAAGGAAGAACAAATCTAGTTCGAGCTCAAGAACGAGGAAAAAATCAAATTCAAGATCAAGTTGGAAGGCCCTTGTAGTTATTTACTATTGGAAAGAAGAAACAGAGGATTAATAGAGATTGTACTACTCAAATATTCAAAATAAAATATCACGATTGTTGTAATATTTTTCGGCCTTGATTTTATTTTCTCGATGAAAATTATTGGCTATAATCTATTATAAAATACTGTAGTAATTCTGAGCGAAGTTTGAAGCTGTTCTTGTTTGTTTTGACCACTTTAATAACTAAGCTCAACATCAATAACAATAATTAAACCCAGTATATTCCCTTAAGTGAGATATATGGAGGTTAATGTGTATGCAGATTTTATATTTACCTTGTGAACGTAGAGGAGTTATTTTCGATATAGACCCTTGGCTCAAGAAAAGATGAAAGGAAGCAGTTATAATAATGAGGGACAACAACAAGATACGATGATAAGGGAACTGAAGCAGAAGGAATAACATGTAGTAAAAAAATTAAGTATAAGAAAATACGAGAAGTAATAGAAAAGAGTTACACTCACCTAGCTACGAACCTCTTGCCATAGTCCTCAACCTCCACACCATCCTATGAAGGGTTATTTCCTCAGTAAGGTGAAGTCACATCATGTACTTCCTAATCACCTCTCTCCATTTATTCTTAAGCCTAGCCTTCCTCTCTCAAGTACCCACGGTCAACCTCTCGATGTCAATATCCTTATTTTGGATACCTTCATTTTTTGGACAAGGGAGTTATTGACCGACCAAATCTTTACCCCGTACAACATAGCCAGCCTAATCATCAATCTGTAGAAATTAACTTTGAGTCTTTATGGAAAATTCTTATCACAAAAAATATCAGATGCAGGCCTCTATTTTATCTACCTGCTCTAATACTGTAATGACCCGATCGGTTGTTTTGAGCTCTAGCACGTTGTTAAGTAGTCTGAGGCCATTATCAGCTTCGTTTCAGGTGTTATGACTTGTATGCATGGTCGGATATGAATTTCAGGAAGTTCAGAGTTGATTTGGTAAGAGAATTCTCCTTTTGAGGCTTCAAGTTGAAAGAATTAAATAAGATTGGATATTTAAGTAAACGACCTCGAAATCAAGATCTGAAGCTTCCAGCAGGTTTATATGATGATTTCGGACTTGGGTGTATTCTCGAATCGGGTCTTGGATGTCACGGGAGCATTTTGGCGCCTATTATGGAAGTTAGAATTTTGGAAGAAATTTCATATGTTTGATTTGAAGTGCATTTCAATGTTATTGATATCCGTTTGTGATTCCGAGTCTATGAATAGATGCGTATGGTGATTTTGGAGTTGGGAGAATGATCGAAAGTGAATTCGGAAGTTCTTAGGTCATTTTGGAGTCATTTGGCTAAAGATATAAATTGAAGGTTTTTGAGAAGTTTGACCGGAAGTGAAATTTTTGATATCGGGTTCGGAATCCGATTCCAGAAGTGGCAGTAGGTCCCTAATATCAAATATAACTTATTTGCAAAATTTGAAGCGGTCGTGATTTGATAGATTTAAATATCAGAAGTAGAAGTTGGAAATTTCAAAGTTCATTAAGCTTGGATTGGGGTGCAATTCATGGTTTGATGCGATTTGAGACTTCGAGCAAGTCCGCATTATGTTTTTAGACTTGTACGGGGGTTTGGTTTGGATCCCTGGGGGCTACAGTGTGATTCAGGATAGCTTTGGAGTGATTTGCTAAGAAATAGGATTGTTGGTACTTGTATGATCTCATTTGCGCTGCACTGGTCGTAAATGCAACCTCGCATTTGCGAGTTTCCATTGGCATTTGCGACCCTGGGCTTCTAGGGGAAAGTTAGCATTTACGAACGAGGGATCAATTTTGCAAGGATGTCACCTTCGCAATTGCGACGGATATTGTCGCAAATGAGACCAGGAGAGGGTGTGCTAGGCTTCACATTTACGATGCAATTGTCGCAAATGCGACATTGCAATTGCAAGCCTGGAGTCGCAAATGCGACTTAGGCGTCTCGAGCTGTGACTTTTTATTCCGAGACCTAGCCCATTTCCCTCATTTCCCACTTGGCCTTAGATGATTTTTTGAGAGCATCTGAGGAGGGATTCCATCATCATCAAAGAGGTAAGTAATTTCTACACATAATAAGTTAAATACATAGATTATGAGTAGATTTAACATTTGAAAAGTAAGGAAAATAAAGAGGTTTTAGATGAAAAACCTAGAATTTGGTAAAAACGAGATTTAACCATGAAAGTTATTAGGGAATGAAGTAAAATCATATATTCTTGATCCTCAGGTTAGGGGTAACAATTTTCTTCAAAAGTTTCCGAAATTCGGGCACATGGGCCTGGGAATTAATATTAGGAACCTTGCATTTAAAGTTGTGAAATTGGTTTAATAATTAGAATATGAACTTTTGAGCATGTATTGACTTGTTCTTACCCTATTTGAATAGTTTTGGAGTGTTCGGCTCTGAATGTGGAGGTTTGAGCATGTTCTTGAATCGGAATATAGACTTCGGAGCAAGGTAAGTCTCCTTTCTAAGCTTGTAAGAAGGAATTGTGCCCATATGTGAGTTAATTGGTTATGTGCTCCTATTTGCGGGGGCTACGTACGCACGAGGTGACGAGAGTCTGTGCGTAGCTACTATTATGCTATTGTCTGGGTAATCTAGGACCCAAAAGTATGCTGCACTTGGATTATTTGTGCACTCATTGACAGCTTGAATTGCTTAAGTCACACCGAATAAGTAAATGAATTTCAAAAAAGATTAAACATCATTTTCTTGACCGTTAAAGAGAATTTCTATTTCTTTGGGTAATTATTTTTCCTTGATGAAGTTTTGATTGACTGTTTGAATGCATGCTTCTATGTGTACCTGCGTCGCATGGATGATTCACGAGCGGGATGCTTGTTTATTTTTATTTGACCACGTCGCATGGATGATTCGCGAACGGGGTGCTTGTTTATTTACATTTGACCGCGTCGCATGAATGATTCGCGAGCAGCGTAATAGATGCATCTATTGTTCGAGCCGTTCGACCCTCAACAGTGCACAATTTACATTTCTGTTGTATCGGGCCATACGACCTCATCATGATTTGTGCATGCTTGTATTGGTTGCCTTGATATTATTTAGGATTGATATTTGCTCTCCCCAGCTTGAGATAACTGGAAACTTTTGGATTATGAATCCGGAGACTTTTAATATAAAAAAGGAACTTTCACCTGTTCATGCCTTGCCTTAAATTTTACTATCATTCTTAATAATTCCTTGGTTATTCGCATTAATAATATATCATTATTGGACCACTGGTAAGTCTCTAAGTCGACCATCTCGTCTCTACTTCTTCGAGATTAGACGGGATACTCATTAAGCGCACGTTGTTTTCGTACTCATACTACACTTTTGTGCATTTTTGTTCAAAAGGCACCTACATCTCTAGTGGTCTACTGGGTGTAGCACCATGGTTGATGCAAAGGCTTAGGTGAGATGCACTTTTGGAGATGACCCGCAACCAGCATAGTCTCTTTCACTTTTTGTATTTATTTTTGTCCAATATTGTATTCCGGACGGTTGTTGTACTTTATTATTTCTTAGAAATTGCTCATGCACTTGTGACACAAGGTTGTAGAATGATTTTTGGATTATTTAATATTTAGTTTGTTGAAGACTTCATGGTTATTTCTGTAAATTTTATTATTCATTATTTATTGTATAAAGAAAAATGATTTTAAACAAGCACTAAAGTTGGAATATAATCAAGTATTTTAGTTAACTTCCGTGACAGTGGTGTCCGGTACCACCACGACCCTTAGTGGATATTGGGTCGTGACTACTTGGTATCAGAGCAATAGATTCATAGGATCCCACGAGTCATGAGCAAGTCTAGTAGAGTCTCGCGGATCGGTACGGAGATGTCTGTACTTATCCTCGGGGGGTTGCAGGACTATTAGGAGTACTTCCCTTCTTGATTCCTTATCGTACGATTTGATTCCTCGAGGCTTATTCCTTTATTTCTTTCCTACTCAATCTTATGTGACGCAAATCGCTTGTTATAAATTGAGAATTGAAGAATTATAAATGGTACTATAGATGTGGTGTAAGATGTTTCTCCTGGTATAGCTGATCAGATTATTATTGTCGCTTTGTGGAAGGATATTCTATTATTTCAGCCCTACAACGGTACTTCTGAGGGCTTTGAGGATTGGCACAAGTTGCCGCAATGCTTATGAACGATTGTTTTGCAGTATTGATATGATGGTGGGATGTTTGCCTATGCATCAGGGCAATGAATGACTTGAAGAGAGGTTTACTCAGTGCATGATCTCGAGACTTGGTATGTAATTCCCAGCAGGGGAAAAGCAATTGCCCTATGAATGTCCAGATTTGGGATGATGGAGTAGCGAGGTTTGGTGTTGCAAGCGTGGTGGAGTTTTCCCCTATGATGAGGTGTCGTTGTCCCTATGAATGTACTAATTCGCTGGTTTTATAATCTTCTACAATTCACCTTAAGAGTAGGAAATGGGGAGATAGTATTGAAGAAACGACTGTCAGAGATCCCGCGGTGTGGTGGTTCAGGATTGAATCGGTGTTTCTAATGTCAACAAATCGAGAAAGATGATCTCTAAAAAGGTTCAAGTCAGTGGCGTTGTGGGTCCAAGAGCTATGAAGAAGGATTTTATTTGAGGCAACAACTGAACATCAAAAGGACGAGGAAAGACATGTGGAAAACGTCAGGCGGTGTTAAGAATATTTTAAAAGGCCAGGTATATGAAGCGAAGGTCGAGTAGTTGATTAAAGAAGCGGGATTGCCCAACGTGGGAGAGTGGCAGAGTTGTATATTTAGTTGAAAGGGAAGGATGTTGCCGTATATTTAGTTGATGTCCACGAGGGGTGAAAGGACTCATACAGCTAGAGGGTTAGCTCGGACTCAGGATGGGTTATTGATTTCATGGTGATTGTACCCTGTGCAGCAACATTGGAAGATGTCACAAAGTGATTTCCACAGGTGGGTTATTCCATGTGAGCAGGTTAGCGATTGCATTGTTGGCAAAGCTTCCGTGAAGAGTTCTATTGGTTATATAGCAAAAAGATCGGTTGTGCAAATGTGTTTGATGATTCAGAATATAAAAAGGGGGTTTTACAGAAAGAGTTTGAGAATTTTGGCGGTTGATTGTGTAAGGTTGTGTCAATATTGGTAAGTTATTTTAGCAATGGGAAAAGAGCATAAGTGGTAAATTGAGCAAATGGATTGTTAAAGGTATGCTATGGTTGGCCGTGTTGGCTCATGTTCAGACTTGGGGAGTAATTCTGTTGGGTGTTCCGTCGAGAGGGTATACTTGTGCTGGAAGAATCATGGAGTTGATTATATTCGGGCCAAGTTAGAGCGGACAACTCTCATCAACAGTCCTAGTTGATTTAAAGGGGTAAGGTGTGGTGCCTAACAGTTTTGAGCTTATAGGTACGGTTAAGAACCAAACTTTGTAGCAGCTTATGAGAAGGGCCCATAATATTCTATGATGTTTTGACTTGCAGTATAGCAATTGGGAGGTACGAAGTGGTTTGTGGGATTTTGGACGGCATGGTCTCATGGTTCAAGGTCACTAGGGATGAATGCAGATGGAGTATGTTAAATGTTTAATGGAGTTATTATTGTTTCTATGGCAATCATGGATAAATTGGAAGTAGATGGATTGGTTAGCCATGTCACACCTCCTTTTTAACACTACACAACGGCGAAAGGCGTATGTAAGGGGGTTTTCCAATTAAAGGACAATCAAAACAGGATTTATTTATTTAGAGATTCCAGAGTCGCCACTTAGGATAATTAATGGTGTCCCAAGTCACCAGTTTAAATCCCGAATCGAGGAAGGGGTTGACTCTGTGTACAGTTTGCAAGCTAGAAATCCGGGTAAGGAATTCTGTTAACTTGGGAGAAGAGGTTAGGCACTCCCGAGTTTCGTGGTTCTAGTACGGTTTCTCAACTGTTATATTTGGATTAATTATCTTATTTTTGATGCATTTGTACCTATGTGCCATTTTTAACACTTAACCGCTTTTATTTTAAGAAGATTGCAGTATTGTTAAAATATGTCTCGAACCACGTGACATAAATGCACCCGTAGTCTTTGACATATTTCTACATCGTTTGGATTTGGATTTGGGTCACATAAATGCGAACCCGCATTTAGGAAAGTAGATTATTTAACTAGCTCGCCTAAAGCGATTTTCTATGTTTAAATTTGTGAGAGCCATGAAAATTCACTAAGTGGTGCAGCTATGATTCTTAAGGGTTTTGAATTCGATTAAACAACGCCATTATTCAAATCGATTTGGCATTGGTACACTTTGATTCTAAACTAAACGTGTTACTTTGACTATCAAAAGAGACAAGGCTGATTAAAGAGATGCTTCAAGCCATAAAAACAATCATGCCTAAAATATCCTTAATACTAACCTCTTATTATTTCGATTGTGTACCAACATTAATGAGTTCTTGATTAGCGCCTACTCTTGTTTTTTAATGAACTAGCATAAATTGCTCAATTAACTTTGTCTCCATCTTGGCACCGAATGGACAAGCCTGTAAAAGACTAAAGAGTTGCTGGGCCTGAGAAACATGCCTTAGGCGACAATGAAGGCCCAATTTCACGCAAGGTACTGAATCTTGCATTGTTAATAAATCAACAGCCCTTATAATACTAACATTAATCATCCTGAAATAACAACTAAATTCATGCTTCAACTAATTGTAAAGATAACACATGCCATTTATGCTACCAACTACTTGGTAAATTTAGATCGAGATGAACCTGCTCCAAACATTATCAAAATTCATGGAGCCATTATACAAATCCACTTGGATCATAACAAATTACCTCAGAGCCTCAATCACATGGACTTATTTGAACAAATAAGCAGAGAAAATGACAAAGAAAGGCATGTACGCAAGCTTTGAATCTAGCTTCATTGACCATTCATATTTGCTAAGGCAAATCCTATGGCCACCCCTGTTGATCCTAATAGAGCACTACTAATATAACTTCTAAAAGATGCATGCAAAACATGGTGAATCAACAAATAACATGCAGAATCCAATTACAAACATCATGAAATTTCACAAGTTAATGGTACAATCCTGCTTATACATGCTATAATAGTAAATTTAGGTCGTTATACTAATTTAAACATCTCTACAACTGAACATTATAAACATAAATGAGGTTAGACAAAAGGGATGAAATCCATCAAGGATTTCATTTTTTGTATTCAGATTCCAAAGCCAGACTTCAAATACATCTAAGTAATGTCCATGGAGTTTTGGAGAATACATGTTACAACAAATAAACAAGAAAGCTATGAGCTTAAGAAGAAATCCAACAGCAGTAACCCAGCAACAGCAATTTCAGCAATCAAAACCCTGGAAATCCACGCAAAAACCCAATGAAACAATAGCTTAACCACAGAATTTACCGAGACTTTTCAACATGAAGCAAATTCAGTCCATTTCACACACTCAAATATGATCAACTATCATTTAAAGATAAGAAGCTTCAAAATTACAAGTAGAAATCTTAATGGAATAGTATTTTCCAAATTTTTAGCTGCCTGGAAGTTCCAGAGTTTTTTATGCTTTTTGAATCTTCAAAATTTTTACTGCTCAAAAGTCCTTGGTATATTTATCTCTAAAATCTTTTTCCATTGAAAATCCCCCTTCTAAGATAAGAAAGCCCGCCTTTATAGGCAAGGATTAAGACATCCTTTAGGTTTTAACTTTTCAATTTAGTCCTTTTTTTTAACTTGTGGACCAAGTTTTTTGCAATTTTAATAGAGAACCCCCTCTACAAGTTTCCTTCTAACAAATTTATTTTTCTTCCCTAAATTGACCCTTAACCAATTACATATTACCACTTCTACCTGATCCTTAAAACCCTCTTTGAGTTTTTATTTACTCAAATGTCCCTACCAATCCTTGCTATCAGCAATTGTGACCAAACAAGCATATTACCACAAACAGATCAAAAATGAGATTTCAATGCTAAATTTGAATTTTTATAACAAACCTCAAATTAAAACAATCCTGAATTACTAATATTGAACAACCAAGAACCCTAAATAGGATTTTAAAATGCTTGAAGAACTGATCATTTCACATAAACATAATCTCAAAAGACCATTGAAATAACAATGATGAACAACACTAACTAAACTCACTAATTTTAAATCTACTGAAACTTAATTTTAATTTACCAGAAGATATGAACACTAAATAGGACTGAACATAATATCTTAACACAACTAAAATTAAACTCAGGAAAACCAACCTAATTGGAATTATGTGATCTTACCCTAATCTTGAACCAAATTAACAGAAGATATGAGGAAGAGGAAATTCAGAAAAAAGAATAAGAAAACTAAGCTTAACCCTAGAAATCTTCATGCACCATTTAGTAGACTCCGAAAACCCTAGATTTCAATTTTGAGGAGTTGCGGGGACATTCGAGGGAAACTGGCTGTGGTTCTGAGGTGAGAGAGGCGAGGAGACTGTAGGGTATTATTTTTGGGTGGTTTTAGGCGAATTAGGGTTCTGGACCGAATTATGGTCTAAAATTTGAGCCACTTGGGAGGGATTCAAAGGTTATCGGTTGTGGATTGAGAAAGAGGAGGGTGAGGAGGCGGCGGCGGCGCCGGACATGGCGAAGGAATCGGTTTTTCAAACTAATATTCGAAGGGATGGGGTGGGATTTGTGGGAAGCAGGGCATAGATTTGGAAAGGGGAGAAGAAGGTGTTCAAGTGGTGTAAATTTGGGGCTGATCGAATTTCCGCCGCCAGCGGAAGCGATTTTCGGCCGGCGGCGCACGACGGAGGACGGCGGAGACGGGGGTAGTTCTAGGTTTTCTAGTGAGAAGAGTTAGAGACGGTGTGTTTGGGGGGGTGGGAGGGGTCGTTTGGACATTAATATATGAGGGATGTGGGCTTCTGGACCGTAGGATCTGAGAACCTAGACGGCTAGATTTACTTGCCCCAAAACAACGTTGTTTTGGTTTAATAAAGGCTGGACTGGGTTAGGGGTTGGGCTGGACCGATTTTGGTGGTTTATTTGGGTTGGGTATTGGACCGGTTTGGGTGGTTTATTTGGGTTGGGTTTAATTCAAAATGGCCCAATTTGGGACTTCTCTTTTTTTTTTTTTAAATTTCTTTTCTTTTTATTTATTTGTTTTTTTCATTTTCTTTTCATTTTTCATTTTACAAAAATTACTAAAAAATATTAAATTAATTATAAATATAAAATTTTCCTATAAAATGCAAATTAATCCTACATTATTATTGTCATAAATAATTAAAACAAAATTAAAAGTAAAATCACCCAAAAAATCAAAATTAAAAGAGAAAATTAAGCTATAATTTTTTTATAAAACAAATTGAATAATTCATAAATGTGAAATTAACTCGTAATTTCACATGCAACATATTTTTGTGTTTTTTGACTAATTAAAATGCAAAAAATGCAAACAATTAACGAAAATGCCACAAAATTCACAAAAAATAATAGAAATAGTTTTATTTGAATTTATAGGAGCAATTCGTGTAGGGAAAAACTTCCATGCTCACAGCTGCCCCTCTTTGCCCGGAAATACTTTTGTCCGGAAACACGAGACTTTCGTGCAGAGATAAGTGAGCGGACATGAGTGATTTTTTTTTCGTTTTAATACCTTGTGAGAAGCATTTTGAAAAGCTTGACTGCACCCTGCTTCAGAGATTGTCTATGTATCCTCGGCTAAAAAGGAATTAGGTTAGTATAGTTTAGGAGTGTTTTGTTGCTGGGACTACCGAAGCTGTGATCTCACTATTACCGCTGCTACTGCTACTACTTGCTAGATACCTTATTACACTATACCAAAAATAAAAAAACTAGACTAGGCTATGACCTATGGATTTCAAAAGAACCTTTCTATGTCTTCAGACTTGCTCTTGATCCTTGTTGCCTTGTTGTCTTGCATTCTCATACGGTGAAACTCCTTGTTGATGCCAGATTGTTGGACTCGAATTCTATTCCCTTGTTCTCCAGGTGGGTGCCTGATTACCAAAACTTGAAACTTGAAATGTATTTCCTTGCTCTCCAGGTGGGCGCCTTATTACCAAAACTTCTAACTTGAAATGTATTCCCTTGTTCTCCAGGTGGGAACCTTATTACCAGAACTTGAAACTTGAAATGTATTCCCTTGTTCTCAAGGTTGGCGCCTGATTACCAAAACATGAAACTTGAAATGTATTCCCTTGTTCTCCAGGTGGGCGCCTGATTACCAACTTGAAACTTGAAATGTATTCCCTTGTTCTCAAGGCGGGCGCCTGAATACAAAAACTCGAACTTGAAATGTATTCCCTTGTTCCTCTAGGTGGGTGCCTGATTAGCAAAACTTGAATTCTAAAATCTATTCCCTTGTTCTCCAGGTGGGCACCTGATTACCAAAACTTGAAACTTGAAATGTATTCCCTTGTTCTCCAGGTGGATGCCTGATTACCAAAACTTGAAACTTATAATGTATTCCTTTATTCTCCAAGTGGGAGCCTAATTACCAAAACTTGAAACTTGAAATGTATTCCCTTATTCTCCAGATGGGCGCTTGATTATCAAAATTTGAAACTTGAAATTTATTCCCTTGTTCTCCAGGCGGGCGCCTGATTACCAAAACTTGAAACTTAAAATGTATTCCCTTGTTCTCCAGGCTGGCGCCAAATTACAAAAACTTGAAACTTGAAATGTATTCCCTTGTTCTTTAGGTGGGCGCTTGATTACCATAGAATGAAACTTGAAATGTATTCCTTTGTTCTTTAGGTGGCGCCTGATTACCACAACTTGAAACTTCAAATGTATTCCCTTATTCTATGGGTGGGCGCCTGATTACCCCAACTTGTAACTTGAAAAGTATTCCCTTGTTCTCCAGGTGAGCGATTGATTACCAAAATTAGAAACTTGAAAAGTATTCCCTTGTTTTCCAGGTGGGCGCCGGATTACCAAAACTTGAAACTTGAAAAGTATTCCCTTGTTCTCCAGGTGGATGCCTGATTACCAAAACTTGATACATGAAAAATATTCCCTTGTTCTCCAGGTGAGCGCGTGATTACCGAAACTTGAAACTTGAAATGTATTCCCTTGTTCTCTAGGTGGGCGCCTTATTACCAAAACTTGAAGCTTGAAATGTATCCCTTCGTTCTCCAGGTGGGCACATGATTACCAAAACTTGAAACTTGAAATGTATTCCCTTGTTCTCCAGGTGGGCGCTTGATTACCAAAACTTGAGCTTGAAATGTACTCCCTTGTTCTCCAGGTGGATGCCTGATTACTAAAACTTTAAACTTAAAATGTATTTCCTTGTTCTCCAGGTGGGCGCCTGATTACCAAAACTTGAAACTTGATATGTATTTCCCTTGTTCTCCAGGTGGGCACCTGATTACCAAAACTCGAACTTGAAATGTATTCCCTTGTACTCTAGGTGGGCGCCTGATTACCAAAAGTTGAAATTTAAAATGTATTCCCTTGTTTTCCAGGTAGGCGCCTGATTAACAAAACTTGAAACTTGAAATTTATTCCCTTAAACCTAATTACAACAAAATAAACAAAACAAAAGAAATTTTTCTACCCCTGTTGGTGCTGGGCGCATCTTTGAGTGTTAATCAAATCCTGTTACCAAATATCCATTTAACAATGAGGGTCCTGACAACTCTTGATTAATGACAACTTTAAGATTAGGCTGAGTTCTCCCAAGGTCTTTCTTCTATCGTGTCTTGTTATCTGAGCTATATCTGCTGGGAACCACTAATTAAAGCTACATCCATTATTTAGGAGGTTCTTGACAATTCTTCAATACATGACAAATCATGTATGCGGGGGATTAGTATTCAGAGCTACATCCCATTATCCAGGCGGATCTCGACAACTCTTAAAATTAAATCCCATTATCCAGGCGGGTCCTGATAACTATTGTTGGGAAAATATTTGTGTTTGACCATGTTACTCGTGCTTGTTTGAGTTTTAAACTGCATCCCATTTTACAGGAAGGTCCTAACAACTCTTAACTGAATCCTATTTCAACGTGCAAGTCACTTTTTGATCTTTTTCTATTCATGATCATCTCCAACCTTTAAATAAGTCCGATTTTCTAGGAGGGTCCTGAGAATTTCAAATTAAATGCCAATTTCAACTTTAGGTTGTCTTCACTGAGGATTGCTAGTTAAAGTTGCGTCCAATTATTCAGAAGGGTCCTAACGACTCTTATTGGGGAAATTATTGGTGCCAGATTATGTTTCCCGTTGAATTTTAACTGAGTTCCATTTTACAGGACGGTCGTGAGGTTTAAGTCATACCTGCCAGGTGCATGCTTTTTATGGAAGATTTCCCCGAGACCTTCGAAATTTTCTGCTGCTATTTCATTCAGAGAAATCTTGTTTGTTTGAGAAATGGTGGTTAGATTGCGACATTCTTGCTGAAAATGGCCTCCCCATTGTCATGTTCCGTTGTGTCCAATCTCCCGCACTGATAATGAGCCGCTTGCTTTACTCGGCTGACCCTTGAACCCTATGGCTTTACTCCGTTCCCCAATATTGTGTTATATTCCTGACCTTTTTTCTAGAACCCTTACATCTTTCCAGAGATTACCGAGTCAGTTTATTAACGAAACTTTCATTGATTCTTCCCTTTGCCTTTTAACTTTCATTTCCTTTCATTTGGGAGCTGGTAGTAAGCTTTGAAATTTCTCTCCTGCTTGCTTAAACAAAATAACTTCGGAGACATCTTAGAAGAAATGGAGACCCAAAAGAAAATGAAATGCAACGACTCTAGGTTATATTGTTTTATAATAAAAGAATTCTGAATTTGGCGACTACTGAGGGGAAAAGAAAAGAAACTTATATGCGGAGGAACAACTAGTTCCTATGACCATGACATGCAATTCGGTTTAGTCGACCCAGTCTGTCCAAATGATCTGCCTTCAACTATCATGCTTTGTTGTTGCGACCTTCTTTAACCCAATTTCTTTAATCAAACCTTGACCTTGCTTATCTTGCGGTGTTATGCGCATATTTCCATCAACATCCTTTTTTATTTGTTGTTCATTTCTCGACTTGCCTTTGCCTTATGGTGCCCGTGAGGGTTTTTACTGATAAGACTCTTTCATTTTCCTTTCTCTCAACTCTCGTCGCCTTACGGTACCCGTGAGGGTTTTCACCAATAAGACTCTCTCATTTTCATCTTTTGTTGCTTGAACTAGGGTTTTGCCCCAGGGTATGAAACCCCTCTTCTTGCTTGACTCGACATTTCTTAAAGACTGCTCAGAAGGTCTTTCTTTGGACCGTAATGCAGGCTTTTGGATAAGGTTATAAAGAAGGGGTATTAAATGCTCAAAATAATTCAAATGGGTTCAAACATTACAACTTTCAGAATCAAATTTTCTTACAACAACCACATCTTCTGCCCCAATTTCTTGCTTCAGGACCTTTGAATTTTTATTATAATGTGAACGAACCGTGAGGCTGCCTACGTATCCTTTAAAAGGAATCAGGTAAAACATAGTTCATATAGATTCCTCGTTTTTGTTGTTGTATTTCTTTTTTCTTCTTTTCCTCATTCTGTTTCTTCCTTTTTCTTTTGTTGTTTTGTTGTTTTTTTTTTCTCTCTTTTTTTTGTTTTTTTTCTTTCTTTATTTTTCTCTCTTTTCTTTTTTCTTTTCTTTATTTTATTCTTCTTTCTTATTTTTTTTTCTTTCTTTTTTTTTCTTATATTTTCCTTTCACTGAATTCTCACACTTGCGTTTCTGACTTTCGTTACTGATTCCGAAAGAGTGGTATGAAAAAACACAATTAAAGCTCAAAAGAGTTAACAAAGAATATAAGTGTTTAGACAGCCGAATAAAATGCCTTCATCATTCCAATCTCTAAAACACATCAAGTACAAACAAACATGGCAAGTGTAGACAATGATTTAAATAAACAAAATCGTACATAATATCTGTTAATTGCATTGAAATTGATGGCTATTTCTACGCACTTGCCTTCCACATATGTTAGATGCAATGCCCCATTGGAAAACACTCTTGACACGATGAACGACCCTTGCCAATTTGGGGCAAACTTGCCCTTTGCCTCTGCCTGGTGAAGAAGGATGCGCTTCAATACCAGATGACCCACTTCGAACTTTCTTGGGCAAACCTTCTTATTATATGTCCTAGCCATTCTCTGTTGATACAACTGGCCGTGACACACGACTGCTAATCTTTTCTCATCAATCAGACTCAATTTCTCTAGCCGGGTATTGACTCATTCATCATCATCGAATTTTCCCTTGGCGACGATCCGAAGGGACGGGATTTCAATTTCAGCCGGTATTACTACTTCTGTGCCATACACCAACAAATACAAATTTGCTCAAACTGAAGTGTGAACAATATTGTGATAGCCTAACATTGCAAAGGGTAGCTTCCAATGCCATTGCCTGGACCCTTCCACCATTTTTCGAAGTATATTCTTTATATTCTTATTGGCTGCCTCAATCGCTCGATTCGCCTTGGGGCAGTATGGGGTGGAATTGCGATGTGCAATCTAAAAATGCTGACATACCTCTTTCATCAAATGACTTTTGGGATTCTCTCCATTGTTAGTGATGAGTATTTTTGGGATTCCGAACCGGCAAATGATATTTGAATGCACAAAGTCGACCACCGCTTTCTTGGTCACCACCTTGAAAGTTTTAGCTTCGACCCACTTGGTGAAATAATCAATAGCCACTAGGATGAACCTATGTCCGTCGGAAGCTGCAGTCTCGATGGGTCCGATGACATCCATGCCACAGGCAACGAAGGGCCACAGTGTAGACATTGTATGCAATTCAGATGGCGGGGAGTGAATCAAGTCTCCATGCACCTGGCATTGATCACACCTGCGCACGAAGCTGATATAATCTCGCTCCATGGTGAGCCAATAATACCATGCCTGGAGAATCTTCTTTCCAAAACATATCCACTCATGTGCAGTCCGCAAACCCTGAAATGTACCTCAGTCATGATGGCTTTGGCCTGTCTAGCATATATGAATCTCAACAACCCAAGGTTCAACGTTCTTTTGTATAGTACCCCTCCACTGAAGAAAAAGCTGCTTGATAGGCGATGAATTGTTCCTTTTTGATGATTTGTGGCTTGTACTGGATACACACCCTTCCTGACATATTCTTTGATGTTGTGAAACCAAAGCTAACCATCAAGCTCCTCTTCCACTACGTTACAGTAAGCGTGTTGGTCATGGACTTGGATATACAATGGGTCAACATAAGCCTTCTGGATGATGTAACATTGACTCCAAAGTGGCCAAGGCATCAGCAGCCTCGTTGTGAATTCTTGGGATATGCCTAAACTCTACTGATCGAAATCATTGACAAAGGTCATGCAAGCATTGCCGGTATGGTATAAGCTTCAAATCTAGTGTTTCCCACTCCCCTTGAATCTAGTGTACCACAAGGTCCGAGTCTCCTAAGACCAAGACTTCCTAAACACCCATGTCTGCAGCTAACCTCAAACCCAAAATACATGCCAGATATTCTGCCATATTATTGGTGCAATAGAAGGGGAGCTGAGCTGTAACGGGATAATGGTGCCCCATTTCAGAAATGAGTACTTCTCCTATCCCGATGCCTTTCATGTTGGAGGACCCATCGTAGAGTAATTTCCATCCTGGCTTCTCGCCCTGTTCCACTTTATCAATACACATTACTTCTGCATCCGGGAAGTATGTCTTTAAAGGTTCATATGCTTCGTCTACCGGATTCTCTACCAGGTGATCATCTAATGCCTGCGCTTTCATTTCAGTCCTAGTCACATAGACAATTTATAACTCGATGAGCAAGATTTGCCCTTTTGCAAGACTCCCCTTGGGCATAGGCTTCTGGAAGATGTATTTCAACGGGTCCAGGCATGAGATGAGGTAAGTAGTATATGATGCCAGGTAGTGTTTCTTGTGCTACCCAAGTTAGGGCACATCACGTCCTTTTGAGATGAGTATTTCTAACCTCATAGGCTGTGAATTTCTTGCTGAGGTAGTATATGGCCTGCTCTTTCCTCCCTGTGCATCATGCTGACCTAGCACACATCCGAATGAGTTGTCCAAGACTGTCAGATATAGGATCAAGGGTCTCCCTGGTTCCGGCGGGACCAATACTAGTGGATTCGACAAGTATTCTTTTATTTTGTCAAAAGCCTTCTAGCATTTTTTCGTCCATTTGACCGCGACATTCCTTTTCAACAACTTAAATATGGGCTCGCAAGTTGTTGTAAGCTGAGAAATGAATCAACTGATGTAATTCAATCATCCCAACAGACTCATTACCTCTGTTTTGTTCCTCGGAGGTGGCAATTCTTGTATCAATTTGATCTTTGATAAATCTAGCTCAATGCCTCGGCGGCTGACATGGTCGGATTGCTTCCTGGATTTCACAATTACATCATCTACATAGACCTAAATCTCCTTATGTATCATATCGTGGAAGTTGGTTGTCATCGCCCTCATATAGGTTTCCCCAACATTCTTCAGACCGAATGGCATGACCCTGTAGAAATATGTTCCCCATGGCGTGATAAATGCTGTTTTCTCCGCATCCTCCTCATCCATCAAAATTTGGTGATAGCCTGTGTAACAATCTACGAAGGACCCAATCTCATGTTTTGCACAATTTTCAATGAATATATGGATGTTTGCTAGTGGGAAGTTATCTTTGGGACTTTCTTTGTTGAGGTCACGACAGTCGACACACACCCTGGTTTTACCATCATTCTTTGGCACATGCACGACATTAGCTAACCAGGTGGGATATCGTGTGACTCGGATGTCCTTGGCCTCAAACTGCTTGGTCACTTCTACTTTGATCTTTACGCTTACATCGGTTTTAAACTTCCTCAACTTTTGTTTGACAGGAGGGTAGGCCGGGTTAATGGGCAAATTGTGAGCCACCAAGTTAGTGCTCAATCCTGGAATATCATCGTAAGACCATGCGAAATTATCTTTGTATTCAAGCAACGCTTCAATTATTTCTTCCCTAAGATTTGGCTCAAGATGGACACTTATTTTGGTTTCTCTGATATCATTCCGGTCCCCTAGATTGATTGCTTCTGTATCGCTCAGGTTTGGGTTGGGTTTTTCCTCAAAATGACTCAACTCCTTACTAATTTCCTCAAACACTCTTTCCTCATCGTATTCCGGTTCATCCTCATATTCTATCTCTTGAATTATTACTTTTGAATTAGACCGACATTTAAGACTGGGCCAAGGAGTCCTTATGTATGTCAGATCATTGGAGCCAGCGTAAAAATAACTGTACTAGAAGGAAAAGAAAAGCGAAGAAAAATGAAAACTATTAGCACTAAATAAAAGGTAAATTGCATTTTATTGAAACTGAAAGATAACAACGTTTTACACATCCAAACGGATGGAACATATACTTTGAATTACAACCTTGGAATAGTCCAGAGAAATTCGAAGGAAAAATCAAAGCGAACTACCAAAACTCCTACCTGGTCGGGAGAGGAGTAGCTTCCCGATCGTTGACCTTTGCACAGGGCCCAAAAAATTGCATGTCTCCCTTGCTAGAACCCTCTCCAGCTTCTACCATATTCACATCTTCAAACAACCTTTGAACCTTTTGAGTAATTCCTTCTCAGGATCAACCACAACACTGGAACTTGTCGTTGTTAGGAACTTCTTGGTGCCGGGCTTCACAAATGATTTGAAGAGACGAGGCACAAGCTTGGGGAGGGCCCATGCTTTCTTTCTCATCTTTCTGGATTTCTTGATGTCTACACCTGTAGGCTTGAATCCCAAACCGAAGGTTTATACATTCTTGGGGAGAAACACCGAATGTGTGATACCCTGAAGTGAGGCCCCTAAACCCTTTTCAGGAACAAACCCATTCTTTAACATCTCAACTACCACCATGAATGATGCAGTAGCTAACCTTGGTGTTGGAACACGCTCCCCTTCTGGGACATTTTCCACTAATATCGAGTCATGAACCCGATACACCCATGGCCCCTTATCATCATCTTCCTCAATGAACAGTACGAGAGCATCAGTGTGAGCATACAGATGGTCCTTGTGGTGCACAACTATTTCTTGTCGATCCCATTCAAATTTCACCATTTGATGCAAAGTAGATGGGAGTGCTCTAGCAGCATGGATCCAAGGTCGTCCCAATAGCAGGTTGTAAGAGACAACCACATCAAGCACCTGAAACTCCATGGTAAAATCAACATGTTCGATTGTCAATTCGAGCACTATGTCATCGACCGAATCTTCCCCTCCGCCATCAAACCCTCGTACACAAATACTGTTCTTGTGATTTCTCTCATTTTCCACCTTCAATTTGTTCAATGTGGAAAGAGGGCAAATATTTGTGCGTGACCCATTATCAACCAACACTCGAGTAACCACTTAGTCTTTGCATTGCCGTGAGATAATATTCCCTATTATGCTTGGTGACTTCTATGGGCAGTTCATTGTCAGAAAAAAGTAACTATGTTTACCTCAAAAATATTATTGGCTATCTTCTCCAAATGGTTGACTGTGATTTTATCAGGAACGTGGGCCTAATTCAGGATCTTCATTAAAGCCCGACGGTGTTTTTCTGAATGAAGCAACAACGATAAAAATGAGATTTGAGCAGGCGTCTTTCTCAGCTGTTCCACAATAGAATAATCCTGCATTTTCATCTTCTTTAAGAATTTTTATGCCTCCTCTTCACTCACAGGTTTCTTCACTAGCATTGAATTATCCTTGGTCAGTTTCGATTTCCTCAATTCTTCGGGGCAATGCACCTCCCCGACCGGGTCAATCCATGAGTCTCACAAACTTCTTTTCTAACCTCTTTACCTTTGTAAGTCACTGTTACTCGATCATAATTCCAAGGTACTGCCTTGTTGCTAATCATCGGTAGCTGAACTACAGGTTTGATAATGACAAGCTCTGAACGAGCGCCTTCCACAACAATCACAGGCTTACTGGCCATCTCTGGTACAACCACTTTTGTATTCTCTTGTTTTATCTCGTCTTTTAGGGATTCCTTCTTGACTACAACAACATGCTCACTACTTGCTGCACTCAACTTGAGCATCGATATATCGCTTGTCGAATTCTCAACCGTTTTACGCTCACTGGCTCGGATCATCATGACATTCGCGAAGGCTTTTTGGGCTCTCCCTCTTTATGCACTATCTCGATCATATTTTTCTCTTGATGAGCAGGCTACAAGTTTTGATTATTGTTGGGTGCTTCGGAGTTTGCACCTCAATCCGATGGGAATCGATGAGTTCTTGAATAATACACTTCAGATGCCAACATTTCTCCGTGTCATATCCTAGGGCACCATAACTATACTCGCAACTGACAGAATAGTCCAAATTTCTTGGAGGAGGGTTTGGCAATTTTGCTTCAATCGGCCTCAACATATCCAGTTGCCTCAATCTGTGGAATAAGCTGGTATATGATTCTTCTAATAGAGTGAAAGTTTTCTTCTTTTGCATCCTCTCAGTTTTTAATAGCTTGGTTGGCCCAAAAAGATGGTCTCGGGGGTTGTTGGTAGGCTCTTGGAGGTGGGTAGTTATATTGTGGAGCTTGGTAAATATTTTGTGGAGTTGGCGCACGCTGTTGTGTGTGGGCAGGAGGTTGGGTATATATTTGTGCATGATGGACTGGGAAATGGGGGTCAGTAGGTGGGTAATAATGTTGTGGTGGGCTATATGGAGTGTGCAGGTAGTTTTGATGATGAGGTAAAGGCTTGTTGTAATGGTATGGACCCCGGGGCCGAACCAAGTTCCTGAATCAACTGTAGCTACCTCTTCCTTCTTCTTCTTTCCAATTGCTCCTCCTGTCTTACTTTGGATAGCCTGGGTGGTTGCTTTGATTGTAGAGTAACTGATGATGTTATTGGATTTGAGTCCCTCTTCGACCATACTCCCCATTTTTACTACCTCATTGAAGGATTTACCCACTGCCGATACCAGGTGACTAAAATATGTAGGCTCCAAAGCTTGCAAGAAATAATCTACCATTTCACTTTCCTTCATTGGGGGGGGGGGGGTCGACCCTTGCTGCCTGCTACCTCCAATGGAAGCCATATTCTCTGAAGCTCTCATTGTGTTTCTTTTTCAATTTCGTTAAAGACAAATGGTCTGGGATAATTTCAAGGTTTTACTGAAAATCGCAGGCGAATGCTTAGGCTATATTGTCCCAGGTGTACCACCGAGCATGATCCTGTTCGGTGTACCATTCCAATGCTGAGCCACTCAAACTTTGACTGAAGTATGCCATCAAAAATTCATCCTTTCTGCCTGCCCCTCTCATCTTGCTGAAGAAACCCCTTAAGTATGCCATCAGATCACCATGTCCATCATATAAGTCAAACTTCGGCATCTTGAAGACTGGAGGCAATTGTACATCTGGGAATAAACAAAGGTCTTTGTATGCCACACTCACTTGTCTACCGAACCCTCGCATATCTCTGAATGATTGCTCTAGACTTTTGACTTTCCTGAGCACCTCCTCTTACTCGGGGTTTCTGACTGGCTTTTCACCCTCCACAGGGACTTCAAAACGGGGAGCATATGAGTAGGGTTCATGGGATTTGTAAGCGGGTTTGGGAGGGTAAAAGTGGTTGTCATGAGCTTGGAGCAAAGGCTTGATAGATGATCTGTGGAGTGTGGGGGAAGGAGGTGCCACATAAGTGGGAGCAACTAGTGGATAAGGATGAGGAACAACTTTGGGTGGTGGAGCTAGGGGTGCTTGAGAAGTCGTACCTTGGTATTGTGGGTAGATGGGGAATCTTGGGGGTGGATAAGTGGTAAAGTTGTCATGTGACTGGGCTAGCGGTGGGATGAAGGTTGGGTTAGCAGGATAAGATGGTGGTGGCTTCCCTCTCACTCATGCCTGATACATTTCAGCCATCTGATGCTTCAGTTCGTACATCTCCTCTTTCATTGTATTAACATCCAACTCCTCTACCTCTTTCGCCGGATCAATGATACTAGCATCGGTTTATTGATTGGCCATAATCGGCTTACTTTTGGATCGAGTGTTATAAGAGTGGGTTTCCAGAATGCCGACAAAAACTAACCACCTGTCTGAACTACAGAGACAACATCAAAACTCGTTAGTGGTTATGTTTCAACATGTAGGTAGCCTCACATTCGGGGATGAATGCACCTATGCAGTTATCGATTTCTATTATGCACATGAATTGGTCGCTTGCGTCATCCCGACTCTTATCCTATGCCACTTTCCTTATTTCTCTTGTTTTTCTTTTCTTCTTCCCTTCTCTCTTACTCAACGTTTTTGCCTACATTTTTATTACTCTCTCCTTTATTTTTCGTTGTTTCCCTCATGATTTTCTCTCTTTTTTTCTTTCTTTTTCTTATATTGGTTATGGTTGAATCCTATGGAGATTGCCTACATATCATGATCCTACATGAGCGTAGTTCTAAAAATAAATATAGAAAATATTTTTGAAAATTTTCAATTTTCATAAAGTAAAGCACTTGATTAAAACTACGAAAAGAAACCAACAGACTCCGACTCGACCAAAAACAATAGACTCTGACTTAAAACGAAAACAACTCACTTGACAACCTACTACAAACTCAAATAAAAAAAATACAGACACTCAAATGGACCAGTAGATTTGAAAATCATGAATACATTAAAGCCTCTAATACTCCTGGGGCCTGCAGGACATCATTTGGTCTCAGTGCAGACCTGTGTGCTAAATCCCCTTGAAGGTGGTGGAGGTCTTCTATCTCTTGACGAACTAAGGTCATGGCAGTGGCAAATAACATAGATCTTGTCATATCTTCGTAGTGACTACACTTTACAGTGATGTAATCAGTGATCATCCGTAGCCTCTCTCTTATAGCAACCTTTTTTTGCAACAATCGCCTAATCTGCTGGGCCCTGGCCTCCAAAGTTTGTTCGGCTATATGATTTAGTTCTTGGAATTGTTACAAATCTCTCTCCAACTGTGCTATTGGTGTGTGACAATTCTCCCTTTCAGCCTTGAAGTCCTTCGCTTGCTTGACCATTTTGTTTTCAACCATGATGACCCTTTTCTTCAATCCCCCAACCTCGTTGTCATACCTCTCTCTTAATTGTTCAATCATGCGTGCCCGCTTCTCTGTATTTTTGGCCAATTGTTTTCGGGTTCTAGACAGTTCACCCTCTGCATTATTCAAGTCAAAACCATATTCTCCTACTTTCTGCCACAAGTTGTCTTTGAGTTTTTCATCCTTCGCACTTCTTGCGGGATTCTCTACGGCCATTTTCATTTTCTGAATTTGGGCTCGCAAAGCTTCGTTTTCTTTGGATAGTCTTTTCTTTTTCCCCTCGTCTGCCGCAGCTTGCAAACCATTTTCGAATTGAATCTCTTTGACTTGCTTTTCCAATTTCCCTATTGTTGCCTTGTATTCGTTTTCCTTAGCGAACCTATCCATTGTTCTTGTGCCACCTTAACAAATTCCTGGAGATGTGGCATCTTAGTCGGCCTTTCAAACTCTATTTCCTTTTTATACCAAGCAAGGTACCCTGGTGCAACCTCGCCTTTGGATAAGTCTCGTACTCGAGCGTCCCCCGTCAAGTACTAATATGCGCTCCAAATTTGACGGACTGCTGCTTAGGGAAACTGACCATTGCTACTAATGTCTTCATTCCTAGGAATCATCTAGCACCTCCCTAGCTGTCTCAGCACTCTGTATGGAGTATAAGGTTGGATATTCCGGAGACCCATCAGAAGGAAATGAGGCATGGTAGCTGGTATATATATAATTTCATCAATGGGGAGCCACCCGAATGTCTTCTCTATTTGACATGCACTTATGGTCCGGAGATATGATACCCATTTTGTAACCCCCTCTGGTAATCTGAACCCATCAATTCTGGTATAAAATCCCTCTATGCAACTCTTTTCCAATGACCCATAACTCATGAATTGAGGTTGATGGCACAAGTGTTCAGCCATCCACATCTGCAACAATAAATTGCATCTTTCGAAGAAATCTCCTCCGGCTTTACAAGCTGTGAGGGCATGAAAAATTTCAGAGAATACCATGGATGCGAGGGTGCTCTTGGCATGAGTGAGCAAAGTGCTGACAACCCCTGCTATCCGTATGTCAATATTTCCGTCTTTCCACGGAAATACCAAAAGGCCTAAGAAGAATACCATAAATGCAAAACACCGGTGTTCCTCCCACTTGAGTCAGTTTCCCTTGCTACACATTTTATTTTTAGGGTCATTAAACCCCCTTATATGTCCATATTTTTGGTATATAAACTGTGGAGTACAAAAACCGGCTGACAGATCTAAATTTTGAACCCCTCTGCTTATTTTCAATGAGTCCAAGAATTTGTGTACAGCGACGGCCCTAGGTGCAATTAAATTCTGGTGTCTTAGAGGAATTTTGGGTACCCCGATATATCTGGTTATTTCTTCCAAGGTTGGGGTGAGTTCAAAGTCTGGGAAATGAAATACGTTGTGGGCTGGGTCCCAGAATGTAACTAATGCCTTTATGATGTCCCTTTTTAACAATTCGGTTAGTACTCCCAGCTGTGCATTGACTGTGTTTTACCCTGATTCTCCTATATCATTCCACCATAGGTGTACCTCCATAGGGATCTTGTTCATCACTGATATTGGCAAATTTTGATTCGTGCTAATTCTGCACATTTGTTAGGGTGATTAAGAAAAAATGATTTATTGGACACAAAGGCAAAACAAATTTGTTTTTTTAAGTTTTCATTCCAAAATGAAATCCCGGCTTCGCAAATATGGCCTTTCAGCTCTTTCAGGGGAAGAATTTAAGGTAGTGCCTGCTATCGGCCAAAATTTGGAAAATAATCCAAGGCGGTTGTTCTTGCAAAAACAGCCTTCCGGCAGCCTTTTAGGGACACTCGACTAATTTTGACAAAAAGTGCTTGATTTATTAATCACAAGCAAAATCTGGTAATTTTTTGGCTATTTTTGCAAAAATAAAGTTGGGCCCGATGGGGGTTGCCTACGTATCTCACACCCTGTGAGAACCAAACTAGCGTAGTTCGGGAAATTTTGACAGAATTAAAAACCAACTTCTATTTTCTTCTTTTTTTTCGAAAATAAAGATCCTTTTCTTTTTCTTTTTTTTTTTTCGAAAACAGACTCCCCTTTTTTATTTTTGGTTTTTTGTTTTTGAAATTTCGGCAGCATTTCAGTATCAGTTTTTAACACAGGTAAATTCCTTTTTCACCCCTCACACTGTTAATTTTTTTTTTCTTTTTGTCAAAAGCTGGTCGACATGCAAATCCGGAATAAATGGACAAGCGACACACAAATGCATCAGGATGGTCCATTATTTTGGGTGCACTTGTCCTAGACGGACCCAACCCTTATGTTGAGTCTCCTAAGTCAAATGCATGATGCAAATAATCGCTCCTACTAGGGCTCCAGCACGAGGTTAAGTTATTCTAGGTTCAAAACCTTGGTAAAGGGTCTAGATTGTGTACCCGGGCGGACAACTCGAGTCGAGGAGGGGGCTACGTACCGAAAATCAAAAGGCCATCCGGCTTTGTAAATTGTCCAAGTCACTTTCTTCTTTGAGGTATGACACTAACAGAATAAGGAGTCTCGACCGGCGAGCACATCCCCGAAGATGTGAAGAGAAAGGTTTCACGGTAGTTTATATACAGTTCAAATAATATTAAAGCAATAAAACAACATTTAACACATTGGGCACAATTATGCAATAAAATCAGATAATAATCAAGCTAGATACAGCAATTATTCTAAGCTTGAATTCTTGAACCCTGAACCATATATTCTGGGTTCGATCCCCAGCATAGTCACCAGAGCTGTCACACCTCATTTTTAACACCTACACCACAACGAAGGGCGTAGGTAAGAAAGGTTTTTCAATTAAAGGATAATCGAAACGAGATTTATTTATTTAGAGATTCCAGAGTCGCCACTTGGTATAATTAATGGTGTCTCAAGTAACCGGTTTAAATTCCGAATCGAGGAAAGGGTTGACTCTATATACAGTCTGCGAGCCAGAAATCCGGATAAGGAATTCTGTTAACCCGGGAGAAGGGGTTAGGCACTCCTGAGTTCCATGGTTCTAGCACAATTTCTCAATTGTTATATTTGGCTTAATTATATGATTTTAATGCATTTATACCTATGTGCCAATTTTAATTTTTAACCGCTTTTACTTTAAGAAGATTGCAACGTTGTTAAAACATGTCTCGAACCACGTCACATAAATGCAGCTGTAGTCTTTGACATATTTCAACATCGTTTGGATTTGGATTTGGGTCACACAAATGCACACTCGAATTTAGTAAAGTAGATTATTTAACTAGCGGCGTAAAGCAATTTTGTATGTTTAAATTAGCGAGGGCCACAAAAATTTTCTAAGTGGTGCACCTCGGTTTCTTAAGGGTTCGAATTCGATTAAACAACGCCATTATTCAAATCGATTTGGCATTGACACACTTTGATTCTAAACTGAACGGGTTACTTTGACTATTAAAAGAGATAAGGCTTATTAAAGAGATGCTTCAAGGCATAAAAAATCATGCCTAAACCATCCTTAATACTAACCTCTTATTATTTTGATTGTGAACCAACATTAATGAGTTCTTGATTAGCGCTTACTCTTGATTTTTAATCGACTAGCATAAATTGGTCAATTAACTTTGTCTCCATCTTGGAACCTAATGGCAAAGCTTGTAAAAGACAGAAGAACTGCTGGGCCTGAGAAACAGGCCTTAGGCGAGAATGAAGGTCCAATTTCATGCAAGGTAATGAATCTTGTATTTAACAATAAATCAACATCCCTTATAATACTAACATTAATCATCCTGAAATAACAACTAAATTCATGTCTCAACAAATTGTAAAGTTAACACATGCCATTTATGCTACCGGCTACTTGGTAAATTCAGATCGAGATGAACCTGCTCCAAACATTATCAAAATCCCTGAAGCCATTATACAGATCCACTTGGATCGTATCAAATTACCTCAGATCCTCGATCATATGGACTTATTTGAACAAATTAACAGAGAAAAATGACAAAGAATGGCATGTATGAAAGCTTTGAATCTAGCTTCATTGAACATTTATATTTGCTACGGAGAATCTTAAGCTATCCCTTGTTGATCCTGACAGAGCACTACTAATATAACTTCTAAAAGATGTATCCAAAACATGCTGAATCAACAAATAGCAAGCAAAATCCAATTACAAACATCCTGAAATTTTACAATTTAATGGTACAGTCCTACTTATACATGCTATAATAGTAAATTTAGGTCATTATATTAATTGAAACATCTTTAGAGCTGAACATTATAAACATAAATGAGGTTAGACAAAAGGGATAAAATGCATCAAGGATTTCATTTTTTGTATTTAGATTCCAAAGACAGACTTCAAATACATCTAAGTAATGTCCACAGAGTTTTGGAGAATACCTGGTACAACAAATAAACAAGGAAGCTATCAGCTTAAGAAGAAATCCAATAGCAGTAACCTAACAACAGCAATTTCAGCAATTAAAACCCAGGAAATCCACACAAAAACCCAATAAAGCAGTTGCTTAACCAGAGAATCTACCCAGACTTTTCAACATGAACAAAATTCAAGCTATTTCACACACTCAAACCTGATCAACTATCGTTCAGAGATAAGAAGCTTCAAAATTTAAAGTTGAAATCTTAATGGAACAGTATTTTCCAAATTTTTAGCTGCCTAGAAGTTTCAAAGTTTGGTTATGCTTTTTGAATCTTTTGAATTTTTATTGCTCAAAAGTCCTTGCCATTTTTATCCTCTAAAATCATTTTCCTCTGAAAATCCCCCTTCTAAGGCAAGAAAGCCTGCCTTTATAGGCAAGAATTAGGGCATCCTTTAGGTTTTAACTTTTTAATTTAGTCCCTTAGTTTTTAACTTGTGGACCAAGTTTTTTGCAATTTTAACGGGGAACCCCCCACTAGAAGTTTCCATCTAACAGAATTGACTTTCTTCCCTAAATTGACCCTTAATATATTACATATTACCACTTCTACCTGATCCTTAAACCCCTCTTTAAGTTTTTATTTGCTCAAATGTCTACCAATCCTTACTATCACCAATTGTGACCAAACAAGCAGATTATCACAAATGGATCAAAAATGAGATTTCAATGCTAAATTTGTATTTTTATAACAAACCTCAAATTAAAACAATCCTAACTACCAATATTGAACCACCAAGAACACTAAACAGGATTGAACATGATATCTTAATACAACTAAAATTAAACTCAGGAAAACTAACCTAATTGGAATTCTGTGATCTAACCCTAATCTTGAACCAAATTAACAAAAGAGATGAGGAAGAGGAAATTCAAAAAAAAAGAGAATAAGAAAACTTAACTTAATTTCTCTAAATCGACCATGGAATCTTCATGCACAATTTAGCAGACTCCGAAAACCCTAGATTTGGATTTTACGGAGCTGCGGGGATATTCGAGGGAAACTCGCTGTAGTTCTGAGGTGTGGGAGGTGAGGAGACTGTAGGGTATGGTTTTTGGGTAGTTTTGGATGAATTAGGGTTCTGGTTCGAATTTTGATCTAAAGTTCGAGCCACTTGGGAGGGATTCAACGGTTATCAGCTGTGGATTGAGAAAGAGGAGGGTGAGGAGGCCATGGGGTGTTAATTTGGGAATGGTTTGCGGCGGTGCCGCTGCACATGGTGGAGGACCCGGTATTTAAACTAATATTCGAAGGGATGGGGTTGGATTCGAGGGAAGCGGGACATAGATTTGGAAAGGGGAGAGGGAGGTGTTCAAGTTATGTAAACTTGGGGCTGATCGAAGTTTCGCCGCCAGTGGAGGAAATTTCTGACTGGCAGTGCAAGACGGAGACGAGGATGGTGCTAGGGTTTCTGGTGAGAAGGGCTGGAGACGGTGTGTTTGGGGTGAGGGGTAGTTTGGACCTTAATATATTAAAGGATATGGGCTTCTGGACCATAGGATCTGAGAACCTAGACGACTAGGATTTACTTGCCCCAAAACAATGTCGTTTTGGTTTAATAAAGGCTGGACTGGGTTAGGGGTTGGGCTGGACTAGTTTTGGTGGTTTATTTGGGCTGGGGTTTAATTCAAAATGGCCCAATTTGGGTCTTCTCTTCTTTTTTTTTAAATTTGTTTTCTATTCATTTGTTTTTTTCTTTTCTTTTTCATTTTTCATCTTTTCAAAAATTACCAAAAAATCTTAACTTAATTACAAATATCAAATTTACCTCTAAAATGCAAATCAGTCCTACATAATTATTTTTATAAATAATTAAAATGAAATTAAAAGCAAAATCACCCAAAAATCAAATTAAAATTAAAAGATCAAATTAAGCTATATCTTTTTCTTTCTTTTTTTATTTTATAAAACAACTTAATTATTGAGTAGTTCTTAAATGTAAAATTAACTCCTAATTGAACATGCAACATATTTTTGTATTTTTGACTAATTAAATTGCACAAAATTCAAACAATTAACAAAAATATCACAAAATCCACAAAATTGCAAACAAATAACAGAAATTATTTTGTTTGAATTTATAGGAGTAATTCCTGTAGGGTGAAAATCTCATGCTCACAAGCCACGTCGAATTGGCATATTGCTGATAGTGATTAGTTCCTTCAGCGTGATCAAGTTATGCAAGTGATTTGTGATAGTGCATGTAAGGCTTGTCGACGGTCGCAATTGGTGTTAATCAGAAAGTATTCTACTGTTGTGGCCTGTTATATGAAGGCGGGTTCCAGAAGGGCTTTTGTGGCTTAGACCACTACTTAGAGATTTGCATGTTCTATGGTTATAAGAACTCACATGTGTGTTGCTATGGTTCTCCTGAACTAAGTTAAGTGGAAGGTTTTATATGATGAAGTGTTAATCTAATAGTGGTTCTGAAGCTATGATGAAAAACGTGTTCTATCATATATTGGCATGTTGGATGCAGTGAGTAGTATGGAATTTGAAATGAAGACCAAGGTTGCAGTTTGGTGTTGACAAGGATGTCACGAGCTCGAATGAGCAGGAAAGGAGTTTTGATGTTTGAAGTAAGCCGTATTGTCCTCAGCATCGCCTGCGATCGATGTAATTGGATTTCCTCTCTAGAGTTCATTTTTCATTTTGTATCGAGTTTGATTTGGTGGCCTATTAGCACAATACGACATCATATGAGGCTTTTGGTCATGTCAGGATAGCTTATTGCCCGAGCAGTTTGTACTGGTCATGAATTTCAGGGGTATAGACCCAATGATTATTGATTCAGTAGTTGGTTATGAATTTCTACACATCTCTTCTGTTATGTCGGCATTGTAAGAGTTAGAACGAGACCCATGTATGTCATGTGGAGCCATGGGAACATTAAATTCGTGAATTTTTGCCTAAATTGATCAGAGAATGTTGTTGTGGTCCTATGAGTAAAATAATACAAGGTATGAAATCAGCTAAGGTATGGAGTCATGTTTTGGTTCTGGGTGTAGTTATTGATACGGTGTTCATATATTGGAAGCAAGCCTGCCAGAGAATTCTAGATGTTGGAATTGGGATCTATACTTATTTTCTTTAATAAAAAGGGAATATCTTCAGAATTGATCAAGCCAATGTGCTCAACTAAGTTGTGGTAGCACGGTAAGGGGCATGAGGTGTTAAATAGTGATTTCAGACTACTTCAGTGTAGTTCTCAGCACGTTCGAGGACGAACATATGTTTAAGTGGGAGAGAATGTAACGACTAGACTGGTCAGTTTGAGCTCTAGTGCGTTGTTCAGCAGTCTAAGGCTATGAGCAACTTCATTTCAGGGTTTTGACTTGTACGCATGGTCGGAATTGAATTTCGGGAAGTTCAGAGTTGATTTAGAAAGAGAATTCTCATTTCGAAAGCTCAAAGTTAAAAGAATTACCTAAGATTGGATTTTTAAGTAAACGACCTCGCAATCAGGATCTGAAGGTTCCAGCTGGTTTGTATGACAATTTCATACTTGGGCGTATGCCCGGATCGGGTCTTGAATGACCCGAGAGCATTTTCGCGCCTATTATGGAAGTTAGCCTTTTGAAAGAAATTTCATAAGTTTTGCTTGAAGTGCATTTTAGTATTATCAACGTCCGTTTGGGATTTTGAGTCTGTGAATAGATTCGTATGACGATTATGATCGGAGGTGAATTCGAAGGTCCGCAGGTCATTTTGGAGTCATTTGCTAAATATAGAAATTCGATGGTTTTGAAAAGTTTGACCGGAACTGGACTTTATGAATCGGGGTCGGAATCCAATTCCGGAAGTGGCAGTAGGTCCGCAGTGTCAAATATGACTTGCCTGAAAACTTGAAGTAATTTGGACATGATATGATAGGTTTAAACATCGAAAGTAGAAGTTGGAAATATCAAAGTTCATTAAGATTGGATTGGGGCGCGATTCATGGTTCTAGCATTGTTTTATGCAATTTGAGACTCCGAGAAAGTCTGCATTATGTTTTTAGACTTGTGCGGGTGTTTGGTTTGGAGCCCCAGGGTCTCGAGTGTGACTTAGGATAGCTTCGGAGTGATTTGCTAAGAAATAGGATTACTGGTACTGGTATGATCGCATTTGCGATGCATTGGTCGCAAATGCAACCTCGCATTTGCAATTTTCCATTCACATTTGCGAGCCTGGGCTTCTAGGAGAAAGTTCGCATTTGCGAACGAGTCATCCATTTTGCAAGGATGTCACCTTCATAATTGTGAAGGATATTGTTGCAAATGCGACCAGAATAGGGTGGGATAGGATTCGTATTTGCGATGCAATTGTCACAAATCGACATTGCAATTGTGAGCCTGGAGTCGCAAATGCGACATCTGCGTCTAGAGCTTTGGCTTTTTATCCTGAGACTTACCCATTTCCTTCATTTCCCATTTGGCCCTAGGCGATATTTTTGAGATAATCTGAGCAGGGATTCCATCTTCATCAAAGAGGTAAGTAATTTCTACGCATCATAAGTTAAATACATAGATTATGGGTAGATTTAACATGTGAAAATTAAGGAAAATCAAGGGGTTTTAGATGAAAAACCTAGAATTCGGTAAAAACAAGATTCAACCACGAAAATTGTTAGGGAATGAAGTAGAAATCATATATTTTTGACCCTCAAGTTATGGGTTACCATTTTCTTGAAATATTTCAAAATCTGGGCAAGTGGGCCTAAGAATGATGTCACACCTCCTTTTTGGCTATCCAACCCGGCGAAGGGCGTAGGTAAGGGAGTTTTTTCCAATTAAAGGACAATCGAAACGAGATTCATTTATTTAAAAGAATTTCAGAGTCGCCACTTGGGAGATTTATGGTGTCTCGTGAAAGGACGTGAAATTCGCTAATCGGCACTTCCAATTTTCTAAGTGTTTTATTGAATTAAGGAGCCTCGTGCGTGCTTGATTTAGTTAACAAGGCTCGCTTTATTTTATAAGGACATTCTAAAGCAGTTAATTTCTCTATTGTGCTTGTATCTACAATGTTCTAGTTATTTATGCATGGGTTTTGGGAAATTCAGTACTTATATTTTAGCCTCATTCATGGCAAACTATACATTGGGCTTTGCTTAGCTAACCTAGGAGTCTGCATTATTTATGCCACAACTGACAGCTATTGGGCTTCCCAGTTGGGCTCAAAAGCACCGGACTAACGAGTCCATTGTACATCAGATTTAAACCTCAATATACAAGGAATCAATGTGAAAAACTCGTCACTCATAGTATGAACACATTCAGTTATCAAAAATTCTACCATAACTCCAATTACAGACACTAAATAGTTATTAGGCTATGAGTTATAAATTAACAAGTAATGCAACACAGAGCTGGACATCCAATGATTTTTGCTTTCTATTGTTTGCATTAGAAAGTACTGTTCTGATTATCATTTTTTTCAAACACATGATAGTTAAGCTTACACAATCAAACCTTCTAAAATTCAGAGGAAACATTGGTTTTCCAAAATGATCTGGCTACCTTACACTAACATCTTCTTCTAAATCCCATTTTAGATAAAACAGGAACAAACACCTGAACTGACTATACCACTAGTTAATATTACTATAAAATGTACATATTTACAGGACTCTTTAGGTTCAAATACCTCTATACCCTAGTCTCTTTTCCTAATTAACTAATTTAAGGTTTTTACCCTTGGTTTTCATTTGGTTTGGTCAAATCTGACCGTGGTCAATTGCGTTCAAGTTATGGGTCAAATTCATGGTCTGGACTACAGGTTCAATCAATGCAACCCAAGTTCCAACTAAGCTTCTTGCTGTGATCTTATTAAGTAACAAAGGGTGGAGACAATTATCACAAATTTAGGACTGTATGAATATCCACGGATACTTTATGATGAACCAAAACAAACACAAAAAAGAGACTCAATTGACTATGCAGGAACAATGGCCAAACTATAACAGTTAGCCAAAACCTGGAAGTAAAAATAAGGAAATTAAAACAAAGCTAATCACAATATTCAGAGAAGCAATTTATCCTAACATGAGAAACTACTGAAGATCACAATCAGTAAGAAAGGAATATGACTGGTATGAAACTTCTTAAAAGAAAACACCCACTTCGAATCATGATATAACATAGGTAAGGGCCACAAAACCGTTCAGAACCTCAGACATGAAACAAATTCAGAATCAAGAGAGGAAGATCAACAAAACATGTAAATTTTAGAGATGAAACTACAAGCCATGTAATGTTTCAGAGGTGAAAACAAACTGACAAGTCAAAAGGCAAAACCTAATATCAGACCATTATAGAAGATGCATTCAAACCAGTGACACCCAAAGAATCATTGAGTATAACAAACAAAGAAGACTACTTATCATACTTTAGGATGAGATCGTCGAAAACAAACTAAAATCTTAAAGGAAAAAAAGCAAATAAACATATACAAACAACGATAGTAACATAGAATACTTAGCTTTTGTTCATGCACCTCTAACTTGAATCAGTTCCGTGGGTTTCTGACCTCTTTTTGGGGAGGTTTCTAACTTCTTGGGCAATTTTCCTTGCGTATTTGAAGAAGGACAAAGGGTTCATGAGAGGGGGGGGGGGGGGTTTGATGCTGAGACCAAGTAAGGTCTCTTATGAGTTTTCTTTGTGGCTAGTAGGGTTTGAGGGCCGTGGATGGTGTGGTTGGGGAGAGGGATGGAAGGGATTACCTAAGGCCAATTTGGCCGGACTCCGGCGAGGTTTAGGTTTTAGGGTAAATTATGACTCAATATTCGAGCCGTTTTATTTGGATTCAAAGGGTGTGGTATGGATGGTTGGAAAGAGGGGAGAGAGGTGTTTCAAGGGTGTTGTTTTGGATAGGTTTGGGGTTGGGTCGCCGGAGACAGTGGTTCCGACGAACCTTATTTTGGATATTCGAGAAGATCGGCGTTTTTTCGAAGGAAACCAACTACACGAAGGGGAAGAGGTGGTCATGGTGGTCCGGTGGTGTAAATTTGGGGTGGTTTGGTTACCAGCCGCCGCCGTGAGGCTATTTCTGGCGGCGGCGTTAGGGTGGTTTCTAGGTGGTCAACGAAGGTCATATGACGGAAGGGGGTGGTGTTACAACGGGAGTGTTTGGTACGAGAAGGGTGATGAGTTTGTCTCTGCATCTATGTAGACGTTTGGACATATATATCTAATTTGGGTGAGGATTTCAGGGCTGTTGGATGGCCTGAGATCAACGACTGAGATGAATGGCTCCAAAAACGGTGTCGTTTTGGGCAGGTCTGATGGACTGGGTTGGAGGCTAATATTTGGGCTGGGCAAGGGCATTATTTTATAGGGTGGAAAGGTTTTGGGCCACCCAGGTCTGGCCCAATTGTGGCCAGCCTGGGTGGTTATGTACATATAAATTGTTTTGTTTTCTTTTCTTTATGTTTTATTTAATTCCTTATTACATTTTAAAATTCCTAATTAACCTAATAATTGTCTATTTATGCAATACAAACAATAAAATGCAACCAATAAAAATTAAACAAAATGATTAAAATGCCAGAAATACTACATATATATTGTTTTATTTTATATTTGTAAAAATAACCCTAATTAATAATTATTTTAGCAAAAACATGCAATTAAATCCTAAATGATTTTGAGCATGCATTTATGAAAACACACTGGCACACGCAATTAAATCCTAAAATCAAATCCTAGATCAAATATTAATAGGAAAATCCTAATTCTGAGAGTCCTGTAGGAGTCGACTTATCAGGGCAAAAATCACATGCTCACAGCTGCCCCTCTTTGCGCGGGAACATGAAGAGTTTTTGTGCAAAGACAAGTGAGCAAACATAAGCGATTTTCATTCGGCTTAATACTCCGTGTGAAGCATTTTGAACAATTTCTATTCGAACCTTGCTTCAAATATTGCCTACTTATCCTTGCCGATAAAGGAATCATATCAGTGTAGTTCTGGAGTGTTTGGTAGCTGGGACTACCGAGGCTGTGAGTTTACTGCTGCTGCTGCTATTGCTGATAGACCCTCTTATTAGACCATTGTGAAAATAAAGAAGCTAGGCTAAGCTATGAACTATGGATTACAAGAAAACCTATCAATATCTTCCGACTTGTTCTGAATCCTTGTTGCCTTGTTGTCTTGCATTTATTGCCGTGGAACTTCTTGTTGCTTTATTAACCGATGTTTCCTCCTGTGGAACTTCTTGTTGCCTTCTGGCATTTCTCTTCCTTTATTTTTGATGCTGAATCGCTAGTCTCAAGATGTACCCCGTTGAAAGCATTCCCTAGTTCTACAGGTGAGCGCCTGGTTGTTTGAACTCGCAATGTGAAAGATCTTCCCTGGTTCTGCAGGTGGGCACCTGATTATCAAAACTTGACTTCCGAGAAATATTTCCTTGTTCTCCAGGCGGGTGCCTGATTATCAAAATTGAATGAAACTGAACTGTATTCATTTGTTCTCCGGCTGGGTGCCTGATTAAAAAATCTTGAATTTTTGAAAGATACTCCCTTATTCTACAGGTGGGAACATGACTACCAAAACTTAAAATTTTTATATTTTACAGGTAGGCGCCTGATTTTGAAATTTTTGAAAAATATTCCCTTGTTTTATTAGTGGGTGCTTGAAGCTTAAAATTTTAATATTTTGAAAAATACTCCCTTGTTCTACAGGTGGGTGCCTGAAATTTTTTGAAAATTATTCCGTTATTCTACAGGTGGGTGCCTAATTGCAAAACTTAAGCTTGAAAAATATTCCCCTATTTTACAGGTGGGCGCTTGATTTCGGAATTTTTCAAAATTATTCCCTTGTTTTACAGGTGGGTGCCTGAATCTTAAAATTTTTAAATTTTTAATAATACTCCCTTGTTCTACAGGTGCGTGCCTGAAAAATTTTGAAAATTATTCCCTTGTTCTACAGGTGGGTGCCTGATTACGAAACTTGAATTTGTAAAATATTCCCTTGTTCTATAGGTGGGTGCCTGAAAAGTTCTGAAAATTATTCCCTTGTTCTACAGGTGGGTGCCTAATTGCAAAACTTAAGCTTGAAAAATATTCCCCTATGTTACAGGTGGGCGCCTGATTTTGGATTTTTTGAAAAATTTCCCTTGTTTTACAGGTGGGTGCCTGAAGCTTAACATTTTAAAATTTTGAAAAATACTCCCTTGTTCTACAGGTGGGTGCCTGAAAAGTTTTGAAAATTATTCCCTTGTTCTACAAGTGGGTGCCTAATTGCAAAACTTAAGCTTGAAAAATATTCCCCTATTTTACAGGTGGATGCCTGATTTCGGAATTTTTGAAAAATATACCCTTGTTTTACAGGTGGGTACCTGAAGCTTAAAATTATAATATTTTGAAAAATACTCCCTCGTTCTACAGGTGCGTGCCTGAAAATTTTTGAAAATTATTCCCTTGTTCTACAGGTGGGCGCCTGATTACGAAACATGAATTTGAAAAATATTCCCTTGTTCTACAGGTGGGTGCCTGATTATCAAAACTTTGAAAATTGAAAAATATTCCCTTGTTCTACAGGTGGGTGCCTGATTACAAAAACTTGGACCTTTGAAAAATATCCCCTTGTTTTATAGGTGGGTGCCTGATTTTCAAAACATAAATTTTTTAAAAATATTCCCTTGTTCTACTGGTGGACGACTGATTGTTAAAACATAGATTTTTTGACAAATATTTCATTATTCTACAGGTGGGTGCCTGATTACCAAAACTTTCCAGTTTGGTGCTGGGCGGATCCGTGAGTGTTAATCAAATCCCTTTACCAAATATCTCAAAATCTAAGCTAAGACCCATTATCCATGAGGGTCCTTATAATTCTTAAATAGTGACAGCCTTAAGATTATGCTGTGTTTCTGAAAAGGTATTAATTTCCACTATGTATTGATATGAGTTATATCTGCTGAAGATCTGCTGGTGAAAAACTACCTCCCATTATCCAAGCGGGTCCTGACAACTCTTAATTTGATGACAAAAGGGTGATTGCTGGGATTAGTATTTAAGGCTACATCCCACTATCCAGGGGGGTCTTGACGACTCTTGTTGACTCTTGCTGGGGAAGTATCTAATCGAAGTCCCATTTTCAGGAGGGTCCTGATGACTCTTGCTGACTCAGGTAGGGAATTTTGAAATTTTCCTTCTAAATCCCATTTTAGGAGGGTCCTGATGACCCTTATCGGCTCTGGTTGAAGAAGTATTTGGGTTTGACCATGCCAACCAACAGTTTATGTTCTAAGCTAAGTCCCATTTTTCAAGAGGGTCCTGACAACTCTTAACTGAATCCTACTCAACATGAAAGTCATTTTATGCCCTTTACTATCCATGATTGCCTCTATCCTTTAAAAGAGTCCCATTTTCCAGGAGAGTCCTGAGGGTTCCAACTTAAATGCCAGTTCTAATTTCTGGTTGTTTCTGCAATTCTTTCTGGAAAAGGTGTTGGAGCTTTCCTATGTTACCCACACCCTCTCGAGTTTTAGACTGCATTCCATCTTAATTTCCATGCCTCTTTTAACCATTATTTGTCTCTATTTTAGGTTTGCTAGTTAAAGTTTGTCTCATTGTGCTCTTTGCTGGGGAGGGTGTTTATGACGGACTGTATCTCTTTGAGTATTAACCGAGTCCCACTTCCAAACGGGCCCTAAGATTTCGATCATACCTGTCATGTGCTTGTCTTCTCTTATGGACGGCCTCCCTTAGGCTCTTCCAGAAATTTCTGCCCCTGTGTCAATCAAAGAAAACTTGTCAGTTTGAAAAATGGTGTAGCTCGCAACATTCTTGTTAAAAGCGGCCTCCTCGTTGTCATGTTCCGTTGTGTTCCAATTTCCATGTTGATGATGAGTTGTCTGAGTTGGTTGACTGACCCCCTTGAACCTTTGTGGCTTTACTTTGCTCCCCATGATTGCATTACATTTCTAGCCCCTTTTTCCAGAACCCTTACACCTTTCTCGAGACTGCCAAGTCAGTGTATTACGCTTGGCTGACCCTCGGACCCCTGTGCCTTCACTCTGCTCCTCATCTTTATGCTGCATTTCTGACCTTCTTTTAGAATTCTCTTTTTCCTCTTCCCGACGATTGACGAGTTGATATATCCCGCTGGGTCAACTCTCATGGCCATTCCCCCCTTCGTGTTATGCCTTTGCCTCTTTCGCCAGAAACAGTATACCCTTCTCTAATGATTACTGAGTTAGAGGGTTATGCTTTAACCCTTGTGGCTTTGTTTTGTTTCTCATCCTGGTGTTATATTTTTGAACCCCTGCCAGAAATCCTTCTCCCTTTCCTTAGACTACCCGGCCCATTTGGGGTGCTTGGGTGACTCTTGACCTTTATGCCCTCGCCTTTGCTTCTTACCCTATGTTTCACTCTCGATCCTTCGCCAGATTTCTTTATGTATTGCTCTGACGACTGGCGTATTACGTTTGGTCAAACTTTGCGACCTTGTGACCTTTTCCGTTTTCGAGTTGTGCCTACTTCATGCTCCATTCGAATCTTTGTGGTTTCATTTGCACACCTTTTACTGGGTGGTATTCGTTCGCTTTACCGATTCTTGTTTTTTCCATCAATTACAATTTTTATGAATCCTTCCCTTTGCCGTTCCACAGTTGTTATCTTTGTTACACCTTTGGGCGTCGTGCCCTTTGTCCCTTTGGGAGTTGAAAATCGGATCTCTCGCTTGCCTAAACAAAAACTCTATAGATTCAAGAGAAAGATGAAATGCAAAGACTCTAAATGGTATTTAGGGTAAATAATTCTAGACTCGTTGACTATTAAAAGAGATGCAATGAGACTTATCTGAAGAGGAACAACTGGTTTTCTTGATCATGACATGCACTTTGGCTTGGTAGACCCAATCTGTTTCGTTGACCGACCTTCTGTCGCCGTGCTTTTGTTGTTGTGACCCTTCTAAACCACTTCTTCCGACCAAACCCTAGCTCGACCTGCTCTACAGTGTTCGTCCATCAATAACCCTTTTCTGAGTTTTGCTTTTGCCTTACCTTCGCTTCACGGTGCCTGTGGAGGTTTTCACCGATAAGACTTTCTCATTTTATTTTCTCTCAAACTCTTATCACCTTATGGTGCCCGTGAGGGTTTTCACCGATAAGACTCTCTCATTTTATTATCTCTCTTGTTTGGCTCAAAGTGCTGTCCCTGACATGAATACCCTCTACCTGCTCGGCTCGGCATTTTGAAGACTAATCAGAAGGTCTTTCTTTGGTCCAAAACGTAGGCTTTTGGATAGGATTAGAAAGAAAGGGTATCAAAGGCTCGAAATAACTCAAGTGGGTTCTTTTACAGCTTTCGAAATCACATTGTTATAACAAACACAACTTCTGTCCTAGTTTCTTCCTTGGGGACTTTTGGGTTTTTATTTTGATGAGACCGAACCGTGAGGCTGCCTACGTATCCTTTTAAAAGGAATCAGGTCAAACGTAGTTCATAATGATTCCTTGTTTTTTGTTTTTATATTTCTTCTCCCTTTTTCTTTCTATTTTTCTTTTCTGTTTTTCATTTTTTTTGTTTCATTTTCTTTTCTTTCTTTCTTTTCCTTTTCTCATTTCTTTTTTTCTTTTCTTTCCTTGATTTTCTTTGCTTTGTTTTCATTCTTTTCATTCATTCCTTTATTTTCCTTTCACTGCCTTCTCACACTTGTGTTTTTGACTTTTGTTTCTGATTCCGAAAGAGGGTTATGAAAGAAAATAATTAAAGCATAAAAGGGGTTAGCAAAAGATAAAGTGTTTAGGTAGCAGAACAAAATGCCTTCGTCATTTCAATCTTCCAAATGTGCCAAGTACAAACATATGTCAAGTATTAACAATGTTCTAAAGAAAACCATACATAATATCTTTTGACAGTATACGCATTGATAGCCATTTCCACACATTTCTCTTCCACGTCCATCAGATACAATGCTCCATTGGACAACACTCTTGATACGATGAATGGCCCTTGCCAGTTTGGAGCGTACTTGCCTTTCACCTCGGCTTGGTGAGGATGGATGCGCTTTAGTACCAGTTGACCTAGTTCAAACTTTCTGGGGCGCAGCCTTTTATTATATGCCCTGGCCATTCTTTGTTGATACAGCTGGCCATGACAGACCACCGCTAATCTCTTCTCGTTAATCAGACTTAATTGTTCCAAACGAGCTTTGACCTATTCTTTATCGTCGATTCCTACTTCGGCCACGGTCCAAGAGAGGGGATTTCAACCTCGGCCGGGATCACCGCCTATGTGCCATATACCAGTAAGTATCGAGTAGTCCCCATTGAAGTGCGGACAGTGGTGCGATAATCAAACAATGCAAAAAGCAGCTTCTCATGCCATTGCCTGGATTTTTCCATCATTTTACGAAGTATCTTCTTTATGTTCTTATTTGCTGCCTCAACTTCTCCATTCGCCTTGGGGCGGTACGGGGTAGAGTTTTGATGTGTGATCTTGAACTGCTGACATACCTTTCTCATTAGGTGATTGTTGAGATTTTCCCCATTGTCGGTTCTGAGCATCTTAGGGATCCCGAACCGACAAATAATGCTTGTGTGCATGAAATCGACCACGACCTTCTTGGTCACTACTTTGAAAGTTTTGGCTTCAACCCACTTAGTGAAATATTCAATAGTGACCAGGATAAATCTGTGTCCATTGGAAGCTGCTCGTTCGATGGGTCCGATCACATCTATGCCCCAAGCAACGAAAGGCCAAGGTGATGACATTGTGTGCAGTTCAGACGGGGGGGGGGGGGGGGAGTGTATTAGGTCTCCGTGCACCTGAAACTGGTGGAATTTCCGCATAAAGCTGATACAATCCCGTTCTATGGTGAGCCAATAATACCCTGCCTGGAGAATCTTCTTTGCCAAAACATATCCGCTCATGTGCGGCACACTGACGCCAACATGCACCTCATTCGTGATGATCGGCTCCTGCCGACATTCTATGCATCTTATTAAACCCAGATCTGGCGTGCTCTTGTATAATGCCCCTCCATTAAGGAAGAACCCACTTGACAAACGACGGATCGCTCTCTTCTGGTCACCGGTGGCTTGCGTCGGGTACACACCTTTCCTAGTATATTCCCTGATGTCGTGGAACCAAGGCTCGCCATCGAGCTCTTCTTCCACCATGTTACAATAAGCATGTTGATTATGGACCCGGATATGTATTGGTTCAACATAAGCCTTGTCCGGGTGATGTAACATTGTTGCCAAAGTAGTCAGGGCATCGGCAACCTCATTATGAATTTTGGGAATATGCCTGAACTCTACTGACCAGAATCGCTGACAGAGATCATGCAAGTACTGCTAGTAAGGTATGAGTTTTAAGTCTCTCATCTCCCATTCCCCTTGGATCTGGTGTACTAGAAGGTCTGAGTCTCACAAGACCAAGACTTCCTGGACACCCATGTCCGCTGCTAATCTCAAACCCAAAATGCATGCCTCATACTGAGCCATGTTGTTGATGCAATAGAAACGAAGTTGAGCTCTGACCGGGTAATGATGCCCTTCTTCGAAAATGAGTAATGCTCCTATCCTGACGCCTTTCATGTTCGCGTCCCTATCGAAGAACAATTCCCACCCCAAATTTTCATCCCGTTCTATTTCATTGACGTGCATCACTTCCTCGTCCGGAAAATATGTGTTCAAGGGTTCATATTTTTCATCTATGGGATTCTCTGCTGAATGGTCCGCCAATGACTAAGCCTTCATAGCAGTACTAGTTATGTAAATGATGTCGAATTCAGTAAGCAAGATTTGCCATTTCGCGAGCCTCCATGTGGGCATGGGCTTCTGGAAAATGTATTTTAATGGGTCCAGTCGCAAGATGAGATAAGTGGTGTATGATGACAAGTAATGTTTCAACTTCTGGTTACCCATGTCAAAGCGCAGCATGTCCTTTCAAGATGAGTGTACTTATCCTCATAGGCCATAAATTTCTTGCTAAGGTAGTATATGGCTTGCTCTTTTCTCCCAGTAACATCGTGTTGACCAAACACGCACCCGAATGAATTTTCCAGGACTGTCAAATATAAGATCAGAGGCCTTCCTGGTTCTGGCGGGACCAGTACTGGTATATTTGACAAATATCCCTTTATCTTATCAAAAGCTTCCTGGCACTCTCCTGTCCATTTCACCGCAGCATCCTTCTTTAGCATCTTAAAGATGGGCTCACACATAGTTGTGAGTTGGGCGATGAATAGACTAATGTAATTCAGCCTTCCCAATAGACTCATTACTTATGTTTTGTTTCTGGGTGGTGGCAACCCTGCATAGAATTTATTTTTGATGGGTCCAGCTTGATGCCTCGTCAGCTGACTATAAAAGCCAACAACTTTCCCGAGGGAACTCCAAATGCACATTTTGCCGGATTGAGTTTGAGATCATACATGCGGAGCCTCTGGAAGAATTTCTTCAGATCTTTGACATGATTGGATTACTTTCTGGACTTCACAATCACATCGTCCACATAGACCTCGATTTCTTTATGCATCATATCGTGGAAAATGGTTGTCATTGCCCTCATGTATGTTGCCCCAGCATTTTTCAAACCAAAAGGCATGACCCTATAGCAGTATGTTCCCCACGGTGCGATAAATGCTGTTTTATCCGCATCTTCTTCATCCATTAAGACCTGGTGGTAGCCTGCATAACAATCCACGAATGACCCGATTTCATGCTTCGCACAATTGTCAATCAATATGTGGATGTTTGGCAGGGGAAAGTTGTGTTTTGGACTTGCTTTGTTGAGGTCACGGTAATCAACACATACTTTGGTTTTACCATCTTTCTTCGGTACATGCACGACATTAGCTAACCAGATGGGATATCGTGTGACTCGGAGTACTTTTGCCTCAAACTGCTTAGTCACCTCTTCTTTGATTTTCACGCTCACATCTGTTTTAAACTTTCTCAACGTTTGTTTGACAAGAATGTAGGCTGGGTCAGTAGGTAATTTGTGGACTACCAAATCGGTGCTCAATCCGGCATATCATCGTAGGACCATGTAAAGACATCCTTGTATTCCAGCAATACTACAATTATTTCCTCCCTAAGCTGGGGCCCCAGATGGACACTTAATTCTCTGATATTATCCGGGCTTCCTAGATTGATTGCTTCTGTATCATTCAGTTTTGGTTTAGGTTTCTCTTCGAATTGGTTCATCTCTTTACTAATTTCATCCCGTGCCCCCTCCTCATCGTACCCTGGTTCATCCTCATGCTGTATTTCCTGAATTATCATTTCTGGACTAGATTTATTGCAAAGACTGGGCTGAGGTGTCCGTATGCATGTCAGATCACTGGAACCAGCATAAAAAAATCTGTACAAAAAGAGAAAAAGAAAGAAAAGTAAAGAGAAAATGGAAACTATCAGCATTGCTGAAAGGGAAATTAACTTTTATTAGAATAAAAGATAACAGAGTTTGCACATCAAAATGGATAGAAATAACAACTCAGTGACGCTAATACAAACTAAACTTAAAGGAAAATCAAATGATTTCTGCGTTATTGATTTTTGCGTGTGCTCCCATGAAATGCACATCTGCCCTGCTCGATCCTTCTACCACCTCTACGATATTCACCTCATTGGACATTCTTACTAACCCCTTATCAAGATCTCCGATCGCGTCGATCAGCGGGCCGGAGATCTTGGGTCTGGGGCCATTACTGGATTTGAAAAATGATTTAGACAACCATGGGATAGGCTTCGGGAGAGCCCATGCCTTCAGTCTCAGCTTTCTGGCTCGCCTTATGACTGTGGTCTTGGGTTTGAAGCCTAGACCAAAAGTATCTAGATTCTTGGGAAGGGACACTGGTTGCACAATGCCTTGCAGAGAAGCTCCCAACCCTCTGCCGGATACAAAGCCAATTCTCAACATTTCTGAAGCTACCATGATAGATGCAGTTGTTATCTTTGGGGTTACAATACTTTCACCTTCTGGGATCTTCTGGACTGACACCGTATCAAACACTTGGTAAACCCATGGCCCTTTGTTGTCCTCAGATTCAATGAGAGGCACAATCGCATCACCCAAGGTACACTGATTATCTTCTCCATGCACGACAATCTCTTGCCTGTCCCACTCAAATTTGACCATCTGTGCAGTGTAGATGGTACTGCTTTGGCTGCATGAATCCAGGTTCTGCCCAACAACAGATTATAGGAGACTGATACATCAAACATTTGGAATTCCATAATGAATTTGATGGGCCCTATAGTTACTTCCAGCACTATATCCCCTACGGTGTATTTACCTCCACCGTCGAAACCTCGAACACATATGTTATTCTTTCGGACCTTTAATTTTCCACCTTAAGATTGGTCAATGTGGATAGTGGACAAATATTTTCACTGGGCCCGTTGTCGACAAAAACTCGAGTGACAACGTCATCTTCACATTTCACAGTCAGACAAAGAGCCCGGTTGTGCTCCGTACCTTCCATAGGCAATTCATCATTGGAGAATGTGACTCGGTTTACCTCGAATATCTTGTTTACAATCTTTTCCAAGTGGTTTACCGTTATCTTATCTGGGACACGAGCTTCATTTAAAATCTTCTTCAGCGCTCGGCGGTGTTCATCTGAGTGAATTATTAAGGATAACAAAGAGATCCGGGCTGGTGTTTTCCTCAACTGTTCTATGATAGAGTAGTCTTGCATTTTCATTTTCTTTAGGAATTCTTCTACCTCTTCTTCTGACACAACTTTCTTCACTGGTTCCGAGTTATCTTTAGAGGTTCTGCCCTGCTCTTCTGGGGCGAAGTACCTTCCTGAGCGTGTTAAGCCTCGTACCTCACATACTTCCTCCCTAACTTCTTTCCCTCTGTACATCACTATAGCTTGTTCATATCTCCAAGGAACAACTCTGTTGTTGATGATTGGCGGCTGGATTATTGGTTTCAAAATAACTGGCTCTGTGCGGACACCTTCCACAAGCAAGACGAGTTCTTTAGCGCCTCCTATACTGTTACCTTTGCCTGTTCTCGCTTTGGCACGACCGCACATGCTGGATTCCCCTGCGCTACAACAGTTTTATTACCTTCCTTTGCCCCGGTTGCCAGCTTCTTACTGCTTGCGACCTTGATTGGATTGCTGGCTTTGACTATCATTACCGTTTGTGAAGGTCTTTTGAACTCTCCATTCTCTCCTCAATTTCAATCATGTTGGTTTCTTGGTGGGTTGGCAGCAAGTTCTTGTTAATATTGGGCACCTCCGAAGTCTGCACCCCGATCTTGTGAGAGTCAATAAGTTCTTGAATGACGTTCTTTAAATGCCAACATTTTTGGGTGTCATGCCCTGGTACACCGGAACAGTATTCACAGCTGATCGAATAATCTAAATTCTTTGGGGGAGGATTTGGAAGCTTCTCCTCAATTGGTCTTATCATATCCAGTTGTCGCAGCCGGTGGAGCAAGCTAGTGTAAGATTCTCCCAGCGAAGTGAAAGTCTTCTTTTTCTGCACCCTCTCATTTCTCATGGCCGGATTACCTCAGAAGGCAGGGCTCGGGGTTTGGTGGTAAGCTCTTGGTGGTGGGTATTGATTTTGTGCATTTGGGTAAGTGTTTTTAGGGGGTGGCGCACGCCATTATGTGGGGTGTTGGGTATATGCCTGTGCATGATGGACTGAGAAACGAGGTTCTAGTGGTGGATAGTAATGTTGCAATGGTCCATATGGAGGATGTGGGTATGTCTGGTGGTGAGGACGAGGCTGACCATGATGAGATGGTGCCTGAGGCCCGACCCAGGTTCCCGAGTCCACTATCGCTACTTCCTCTTTCTTTTTTTCCCGAAAGCTCCCCCAACTCCAACCTGGATGGCTTGAGTAGTTGCCTTATTTGCCGAGTATCTCATGATTTTATTGGATTTGAGACCTTCCTCAACCATACTTTCCATCTTGACCACTTCGTTGAAAGGCTTCCATACCGCTGATACCAAATGCCCAAAGTAGGTAGGTTCCAGTGCTTGCAGAAAATAGTCAACCATCTCACTCTCCTTCATGGGTGGATCAACTCTGGATGCTTGTTACCTCCACCGAAAATCGTACTCCTTGAAACTCTCGTTGTGTTTCTTCTCCAGCTTTATCAGAGATAGGCGATCCGGAACAATCTCGAGATTATATTGAAAGTGGCCTGCAAATGCTTGCGCTACGTCATCCCAGGTATAACACCGATGGGGATCCTGTCGAGTATGCCACTCCAATGCCGATCCACTCAAACTCTGGATAAAGTACGCTATTAGCAGTTTGTCTTTTTCTCCTGCCCCCCTCATTTTACTACAAAACCCTCTCAAATGTGCGACTAGATCACCATGACCGTCGTATAAGTCAAATTTGGGCTTTTTGAAACCTGGAGGTAACTGTACGTTTGGGAATAAGCAAAGATCTTTGAAGGCCACGCTCACCTGGCCACCTAACCCCGTATGTCCCTGAATGATTGTTCCAGACTCCGAACCTTCCTAAGTATTTCCTCCTATTCAGAATCTTTGATCGACTTTCTAGCTCTCATTTGGATTTTAGGATGAGGAGCATTAGAGTAAGGCTATTGGGCCTTGTAGGCAGGTTCTAGGGGATAGTATTGAGGGTCATAGGCTTGAAGCAGTGGTTCACTGGACGACCTATGCAACAGAGAAGGAGGCGTAAGTGCCACATAGATACGAGCGATTGGCGGGGGAGGGTGAAGAGTGACTTTGGGTAATGGGGCTGGTGGCTGAGAGGTAGCACCCTGATCTGTGAGTATACGGGAAATTTGGGGGCGGATCAGTGACGGACTGGTCAGGTGCTTGGGCCAGTGGTAGGATAAAGGTTGGGTTCGCATGATAGGCCGGGGGTGGTTGTCTTCTTGCCCATGCCTGGTACATGTCGGCCACTTGGGGTTTAAGCTTATACATTTCCTCCTTCATAGCGTTAACGTCGAATTACTCTGCCTCCTTTGAGGGGTCAATAATGTTGACATCAGCTTCTTGATTGGCCATGACTTGGTTGCTTTTTTACCGCGTGTTGTAGGAGTGAGTTGGCAGGATGCCTGTGAGTACCAGTCACTTATCTAATTTGGAGCTGGAATCACAACATCGAACACTCGTTAATGGATAGGTTCTTGACACACAAGTGGCTACACATTGGGTATGTAACAAGCGTTGGTTTCTTGCGTCATCCCGACTTTTGTTGCGAAACTCTCTTTTGTTTTGGCCCTATTCTCTCTCCTCCCTATATTTATTTAGTCTTCAATTTTATTCAATTATGGTTGAATCCTATGTAGATTGCCAAACAGACCGAGCGTACTTGTAAACAGAAGCGGAACATCACACATTTGGGAAAATTTATAACAAACTAAATTTACAAAGGCTTGAAAGGCGACACATTAAACAAATGCTGACAAACAAACTACAGACTCGAACAACAACCAACTATGCATAAAGAAAATACAGACTCAGTTAAGCTAACAGACTTTGATAACCAAGAAATTGATAGTACAATCTTTTAGGAGTACATTAATGCCTCAAGTGCTCCTGGGCCTCGCAGGGCATCGTTTGTCCTTGCCGCTGGCTTACGTGCCAAACTCCCTTGGAGGTGGTGGATATCATCCATTACTTGACGGACAAATGTCATGGTAGCGGTGAAAAACATAGATTTAGTCATGTCCTTATAGTGGTTGCACTTTGTGGTGATGTAGTCTGCAATTGTCCATACTCTTTCCCTGATAACACATTTTTCCAGCAATAGGCACCCAATTTGTTCATCCCTCACCTCTAGAGTTTGCTCGCCTACCCGGTTCAGTTCCTGGAATTGCCTCAAATCTATCTCCAACTTTGCTATTGTTGCATAGCAATGCTCTCTTTTGGTTTTGAGGTCCCCAACTTGCTTATAACTCTCCGCTTTATCCCAGCAATCTCATTGTCATGCTTTTCCTTCAGTTGCTCAATGATGTTGGCCCATTCCTCCGCATTTTAGCTAATTGTCTTCGGACCCTAGACAGCTCACATTCGGCCTTACGAACCCATATTCGGTTACCTTTTCTCTCAAAATGTCTATGAGCTATTCATCTTTTGCGCTCCTGGCGGGACTCTCTGCGGCTGCTTGCATCTTTGGATTTGGGCTCTTAGCACCTTATTTTATTTAGTCACTCTTTTATTTTCCCCCTCATCTGCGGTGTCTTACAAACCATTCTTGAATTGCAATTCTCGGACTTGCCTTTCCAATCTTCCTATTGTGGCCTTGTACTCATTTTCCTTGGCTAGCGAGTCCCATTGTTTCTGTAACGTTTCAATGAAGTCCTGGAGGTGAGACCTTTTGGGCGGTCTCTCAAACTCAAATTCTCTCCTGTACCAGGTGAGGTATCTCGGTGAAACTTCACCACTGGTCCGATCCTGTACGCAAGTGTCGACGGCTACGCATTGACATTCATTCCAGATTCTACGAACCATTGCTTCGGGGAACTGACTATCGGGCCCAATCTCAACTACCCCGATGCTGAGATATTCCTCTTTCGGCACTATATGGCATCTTTCGAGTTGTCTCAAGACCCAATGCGGTGCATAAGGCGGGATACTCCTAAGGCCCATCAAGAGAAAATGTGGTTCTATCGCCGGCATGTACACGATCTTATCCACAGACAACCATCCTAATATCCATTCTATTTGACTGGCAGTGAGGGAATGGAGGTAAGAAGTCCATAATGCTGCACCTTCGGGTAGGCTGAGCTTTTCAATTCTTGTGGGAAACTCCTCTATGCAAGTTTTCTCGGTAGACCCATAACTTGTGAATCGAGAGCGGTAGCATAGATGCTCCGTCATGCACCTTTGCAATAATAGGTTACACCCTTCAAAGAAATCGTTTCCTGCCTTGCAAGATGTGATAGCGCGAAAGATTTCAGCTACTATCATGGGCACGAATGTGCACTTAGCCTGCGAGCGTAGGGTGCTGGCAACCCCTGCTATCTTTATGTCAATGTTCTCGTGCTTTTTTAGAAATATCGGAAGCCCTAGAAAAGCCACCATAAAAGCGAAGCGCCTGTGTTCTTCCCATTTGACACAGTTTCCCTTACTACAGACTTTGTTCTCTGGATTGTTGAATCCCCCTATGTGACTGTATCTGGAATACTGGAATGAAAAAGTACAAAACCCTGCCGCCAAGTTCGCATCATGTACTACTCTGCTTATCTTCAAGGTATCTAAGAACTTATGCACCGTTATCACTCTTGGAGCAACTAGGTCCCTGTGTCTTAATGGAAGTTCCCCATTTCCAATATATCCCGCTATTTCTTCCAATGTTGGAGTGAGTTCAAATTCTGAGAAGTGAAACATATTGTGTGCTGGGTCCCAGCATGTAACTAGTGCTTTTATGATATCTCCCTAGGGCACAATCTCTAATAACCCCGGGAGGCCCCGCAAACACTTCTTTATCTCATTCTGTCCTTCCCTGCCCAGGTCATTTCATCACAACCACAACTCCTAAGGGATTCGGCTCACAAGTGAAAAAGGACCGGTTTGGATTGTGCTCATCCTGCACATTTATTAAGGTGAACTAGTGACGTGTAAATTTATTCCTGTTTGACCCTTAAAAGAAGAAAGAAATTATTTTGACAATAACAGCGCCATTCGATTTACCAAGATGGCCGGTGATAAAGTGAAAATTATTTAGGGCACTTTTTCACAAGGGAGGTTGGACCGGATGGGGGTTGCCTACATATCCCACCGTCGGTGAGAATCAAACCGGCGTAGTTCGGGCAAAACAATTTGTCAAAATAGAAACTTTATTGAAAAGTCTCCTTTTCTTTTACTCCTTTTTCTTTCTTTTTCAAAATCTGGCGGCATTTCGGTGCTACTTGAGCATTGGTTTTACAAATGACTAATCTCAGTCAGCCCTAGTACCACTTATTTTCTAGGTTATTTTTATCTTTTAAAGAATTTTTTTCTCTCATTTTGCCTTTTTCTATTTCATTTTCTTTTTCTTTTCGCAAGCCGGTCAACATGCAAATCCAAAACAACTAATCACAAGTAGCATGTAATATGCATTAGGATGGTCTTTGCATTGTGGGTCACCTTTCCTAGACGAACCCAACCCCTGTGTTGAGTCCCCTTACTCAAATGCATGATGCAGATAAGCGTTCCTACTAGGGATCCGGCATGAGGTTTTGTTATACTAAGTTCAACACCTGGGTATTTGTTCTAGATTGTGTACCCGAGCGGACAACTTGAGTCGAGGAGGGGGCTACGTACCGAGGACCCGCAAGATCGTCCGGCTTTGTAACTTATCCGAGCCTCTTTCTTATTTGAAGGTACGACACCAACACAATAGGGAGTCTCAACCAGCAAACACATCCCCGAAGATAGAGAGAAAAGGGTTTCATAGCGGTTTATATTCAATTCAAATAATATCAAAGCGGTAAACGCATCATTTTGCACATCAAGTCAACATGTAAAATTAAATAATAAACAACGCCAAATACAACAATTATTCTAAGCTCGTATTCTTGAACCCTGAACCAGAGATATGGGTTCGGTCCCTAGCAGAGTCGCCAGAGCTGTCACACCTCCTTTTCGGCTATCCAACCCGGCGAAGGGCGTAGATAAGGGAGTTTTTTCCAATTATAGGACAATCGAAACAAGATTCAATTATTTAAAAGAATTTCAGAGTCGCCACTCGGGAGATTTATGGTGTCCCGAGTCACTGGTTAGAATCCCAAATCGAAGAAAGAATGACTCCGTTTAACAGTCCGCGAACAAGAAATTCGGGTAAGGAATTCTTTTAACCTGGGAGAAGGTGTTAGGCATTCCCGAGTTCCGTGGTTCTAGCACGGTCACTCAAAGTGTCATATTTGGCTTAAATTATCTGATTTTAGAACATGTTTTAACTTATGAGCTTTTTAACTTTAAACCGCTTTTATTATAATTTTAAAGAGAATTGCAACGTCGTTAAAACATGTCTCTAACCACGTCACATAAATGCACCCGTGGATTTTGACACATTGAAACTTCGTTGAGATTTAGATTTGGGTCACATAGATGTGCCCCCGAATTTAGGGAGGTATTTCATTAACAAATTCGTGCCTATAGCAACTACGTCTTTAAAAATTCGTGAAAGGCGGTGAAATTCGCTAATCGGCACATCCAATTTTCTAAGTGTTTTATTGAATTAAGGAGCCTCGTGTGGTGCTTGATTTAGTTAACAAGGCTCGCTTTATTTTCTAAGGACGTCCTAAAGTAGCTAAGTTCTCTATTGTTCTTGTATCTACAATGTCCAAGTCATTAATGCATGGGTTTTGGGAAATTCAGTACTTATTTTTTCGCCTCATTCATGGCTAACTATACATTGGGCTTTGCTTAGTTAACCCAGGATTCTGCATTATTTATGCCACAGCTGGCAGCTATTGGGCTTCCCAGTTGGGCTCAGAAACACCGGACTAACGAGTCCATTGTACATCAGTTTTCAACCTCAATATACAAGGAATTAATGTGAAATACTCGTCACTCAAAGTATGCACACATTCAGTTATCAAAAATTCTACCATAACTCCAATTACATGTTAGGATAAGGGCCCAACGCTAGAGGGCCGGGGGTGAATAACATTTAACAAAAATCGCAGGAATAAAATCGAAGTAAATGCGGAAATAAAAAAGAGTAAGGAGGGAGCACACCAAATTTATACTGGTTCACCACAACGTGTGGTTACGTCCAGTCTCCCGAGAGACTCTCTCGAGCTGCAACAAACTCCGTTAAGCTTAAAGGTGCTTAACAAACCAATTCAACTTGAGAACTCGAGTCACACGAGCCTCAACAACGTTTGCTCGGAGATACCGCACTCCAAGACTTCAACCGAAGGAATGAAACCTTCCTTCTTACAACAACAAGGGATTAGACTTCCCTTCAAGTGTACACAAACACTTAGCACTCAAGAACAGGACTCTCTTATAGAGTAGATATGATTAGACTTAAGAACACTCAAGAACACAACAATTTCTCCAAGATTTTGGCTCTCAAAAGCTATGAAATATAAATGAATTGAATTCAATGAAAGTATATTAGACTGTTGAAGAATTGTTGTGGAAATAAGAGGTTTTGGGGTCTATTTATAGCACTCAAGGATCAAGTAACCGTTGCTCAATAGTTAGACAAGAATTTTGAATTAAAGGCGGAATAATCGATTATCTAAACTGCATAATCGATTATCTTACTTCAACGTTCAAAAAACTCGTCGTTGGATTGCAACGGTAACTAGATAATCGATTATTCTCCAAAGGATAATCGATCATTCAACCTCTCTGTAGTTTCAAGTTTGGGCTGGAAACACAGAGTAATCGATTATCAGAAAATGATAATCGATTATCTGAAGGTGATAATCGATTATTAGAAAATGATAATCGATTATTTGGACCTTTTGTAAGTTGGGGTTTTTGCTACAGTAGCAGGATAATCGATTATTGGAAACATGATAATCGATTATTTAGTGCTTCTGTGCTGGGTCCAGAAAAGAGGTAATCGATTATCAGAAGGTGATAATCGATTATGCCCTGGTCTAAAACTAAGCCAGCGGCGAGCCAACCTTGAAAACCAACCCAAAAATCAAAGTGTTCCAATATCAAAAACCAAGTGTTGGAAAAGCTTGTTTATGGTATAAAAAGTGCAAACCAAGACTTAGTTCTTAAAAACCAAGTCTCCAAGGTCATAAACGTCGCGTCACTTTGTCAAACGCTTTCCACGTGTTTAGACAATGACCATAAATCAAGTGTGGTTTTTTATGAAATAATGATTTGGAATATGTTTAAATATGCCCAGAAGTGAAAGCCAATAATAATATTTCAAAAACCATTTTGGCTAAAATGAAAACGTCAAAAACCATGATGATGTCTACCCGACGTCTAGCCAACGTCTAGCCGACGTCTAGCCAACGTCTAGCCGACGTCTAGCCAACGTCTAGCCGACGGTAGCCGACGGTCAGATTTTTGGTTTGGGCATGGTCACAAAATTTTGGTCAACAAAAATATTTATGATATGCATGATTTGATAAAATGATTTTAGAGAGAATCCAAGACTTGAATCCATTATCGGATCAAGATCACAATGCAAACAACTCAATAATGTCTTCAATACATCTCTTGGTCTTGTTCTTGACTCTTCTTTACTTGGACTCTTCCTTGGTCCGTTAGCCATAATTCTCGCCTTGTTTGTTCAATGATATCTTTGTATTCACGAGGATTTGGCATTTGTCAACTTTGCATCCACGCCTGTTTGTCATTCATCAAAACCTTGTTTGTTCAATGATATCTTCCTATTCACGACGATTTGGCCTTTGTCAACTTTGCATCCACGTCGGTTTGTCATTCATCAAAACCTACAAAAATGAACACGACTTTAGTTCAATGTCTTTGAAAGTGTGTTCCAACAATTTCCCCCTTTTTGATAATGGTACACCGAGATGGGGCTATGCATAGGTGTTTAATCGTTTGTGCCAAATACGTAATGAGTTCCCCCTCAATTTATGCATAGCCCTTTTCTTCCCCCTTTTGACATTAGCAAAAATGGAGTATTTAATGGAAGCATTAAAAAAATTATTCAAAACATAAACTAAAGAGAAAGAGAGTCGAGCTTGAGCTCTAAAAGCTTCTAGGATCTGTCGTCATCTCCGTCACTCGCTGTTGCTTCATCATCATCATCACCGTCACCGTCATCATCGGTTTCCGGCACCTCGTCAACATCTTCCATACCCAAGTGCCCGTATTGAGTGCCACTTGACTCTCCCGGAAAGCCGGCGGTGGCTTGAGCATAGGGGTAGTGGACGAAGTCAAAATACCCATGAAGCTCGTGACCCAAATTCTGCACGTTCCTCACAGACTTTGTGGCCATTTTGAGACCTACAAAAAAGAGTTAGACGTCTCCGACGCTCAAGTTAGTGATAGTTCAAATAAAATATTTCACAAATGCACGCATTAGATCATCGTGGATTCAAGTATTCCGAGTTTACTACGAATGCGGAAAAATGACTCTTTCTCTAAAGGTTTTGTGAAAATGTAGGCTAATTGATATTTTGTTTCCACAAACTCAATCTCGACATCACCTTTGAGAACATGATCTCTAATGAAATGATGCCTAATTTCAATGTGTTTCGTCCTTGAATGAAGAACGGGGTGCTTCGTCAAGCTTATGGCGCTAGTATTATCACACCGAAGAGGGATATGATCAATACTAAGGCCATAATCCAAGAGTTGTTGCTTCATCCAAAGGGTTTATGCACAACAACTCCCCGCGGCCACATATTCGGCCTCGGTGGTGGATAACACAACACTTACTTGCTTCTTACTAAACCATGATACTAAGGAACTACCAAGTAAGTGGCATGTTCCACTCGTGCTTTTCCGGTCCAATTTGCAACCCGCAAAACTAGAGTCGAATAGCCAATGAGTTGGCATGAAGAACCTTTGGGATACCAAAGTCCTACATTCATAGTGCCAACAAGGTATTTCATTATCCGTTTTACTGCAGTTAAGTGCGATTCCTTCGGACAAGATTGATACCGAGCGTATAAGCAAACGCTAAACATAATTTCTGGCCTACTTGCGGTAAGATAAAGAAGGGATCCGATCATACCTCGATACTTCTTTACATCTACTTCCTTACCTTTTTCGTCTTTGTCAAGGTGATCGGATGTGCTCATGGGAGTAGCCATTGCTTTGGCGTTGTTCATCTCAAAACGTTTGAGCAATTCCTTGCAATACTTAGATTGAAAAATGAAAGTCACTTCTTTCATTTGTTTCACTTGCAATCCCAAGAAGAAATTGAGCTCACCCATCATTGACATCTCGAACTAACTTGTCATCATTTTCGAAAATTCCTTGCACAAAGATTCGTTAGTAGCACCGAAAATAATGTCATCTACGTAAACTTGAACCAAGAGGATGTCTTTGTTTTTACTCTTGATAAAATGTGTTGTATCAACTTTCCCCCTTTTGAACTCATTTTCCAAAAGAAATTTACTCAAACGTTCGTATCAAGCTCAGGGAGCTTGTTTAAGACCGTAGAGTGCTTTCTTGAGTTTGAAGACATGATCGGGGGACTCAAAGTGGTTGTTCAACATACACTTCCTCTTGAATAAACCCATTGAGGAAGGCACTCTTGACATCCATTTGGTATAGTTTAAAATCCATAGATGAGGCAAAAGCAAGTAATAAACGAATAGCTTCTAAACGTGCTACCGGTGCATAAGTTTCTTCAAAATCAATGCCTTCTTCTTGATTGTAGCCTTTAGCTACGAGCCTAGCTTTGTTTCTAGTTATAATACCATTTTCATCAAGTTTGTTACGGAACAACCATTTCGTACCAATTACGGTATGATCATTGGGTCTTGGCACCAATTCCCAAACGTCATTACATTTGAATTGGTTAAGCTCCTCTTGCATTGCCAAGGTCCAATGCTCATCCTCAATTGCTTCGGAAATGGTTGTAGGTTCAATTTGTGATACAAAAGCCATGTGTCCTACGGTGTCCTTAAGAGAGTTTCGAGTACATACCCCTTGTTTGATGTCACCAATTACCTTATCGAGAGGATGATTTCTAGACGTCCTCCAAGCTCTAGGCATCACCGTCTCTTCCTCTTGTGGCTGTTTCTCTTTCTAAGGCTGTTCCATGACTTCGTCTTGGACTTCCTTTGGGCCCTCTTTTTCCACATCGCCTTGAAGATTAATCTTCTCCAATGAATCTGCAAGATCATCACAAATATCCTTTCTCGTCAAGCGAGTATCATTTTCGGAGAATACAACATGAGGGGACTCCTCAATAGTTAAGGTGCGTTTATTAAAGACTCTATAGGCCTTACTACGCAATGAATAACCGAGAAAGATGCCTTCATCGGATTTTGCATCAAATTTCCCCAAGTTGTCCTTTCCGTTATTATGAACAAAACATTTACAACCAAAAACTCGAAGATGGGAGAGGTTTGGCTTTCTTCCCCTGTAAAGTTCATATGGCGTTTTCATGAGAATCGGTCTTATGACAGCTCAGTTTAACACGTAGCTTGCGGTACTCACGGCATCCGCCCAAAAATACTTAGGAATTTTTGCCTCATCGAGCATAGTTCTATCCATCTCCTCGAGACATCGATTTTTACTTTCCACCACTCCATTTTGTTGTGGTGTACGTGGAGCGGAGAAGTTATGCTCAATGCCAAGTTCGTCACAAAAATCCGCAAAGAGATTTCGTTCGAACTCTCCACCGTGATCACTTCTTATGGATGTAATTGTTGTGCTCTTTTCATTTTGAACACGTTTAAGGAAACTTTTGAAAACTTGAAACGCCTCACTTTTGTGAGTTAGAAATAATGTCCATGTGTACCTAGAGTAGTCATCAACAATGACAAAGGTAAAGTAGTTCCCACCAAAAACGTTTTGTTCTTGATGGTCCAAGGAGATCCATGTGCAAAAAGTTGTAAAGGCCTTGTTGTTGAGACAACATTTTTCGATTTAAAAGAGGCCTTTACTTGCTTCCCTCTTTGACATGAATCACAAATGGTGTCCTTCTCAAACTTGAGTTTTGGGAGACCAACTACTAAGTCTTGTGAAACCAATTTATTCAAAAGGTTCATGTTAACATGAGCTACTCTTCTATGCCATTGCCACATATCGCCCTCTTTACTCATGAGGCATTTAGCAAAGTTTGATGAAGAATTTTCAAGGTTAACCATATAAATATTATCAATTCTATCACCATGTAAAATAACCTTATTATCACTAAGGCATTCAACCGCACATGATTTAGAATTGAAAATCACACGATTTCCCTTGTCACACAATTGACTTATGCTCAAGAGATTGTGCTTAAGACCCTTAACTAATAAAACATTATCAATAGAGGAGGTTTCATCCTTACCAACCGAACCAATGCCGATTATTTTTCCTTTGCTATTGTCTCCAAAGACTACGTTTCCTCCTTTGGCGGGTCTTATTTGTAAAAATTTGGATGCATCTCCGGTTATGTGCTTGGAGCGTCCGCTATCAAGGTACCAAAGTAAATTTGATGCCTTCAAGCACACCTACATACCAAATCAATGAGATTTCGGTACCCAAGCCATTTTGGGTACTTGGGTGTTAGGTGCAAAGTGGTAGTGTGATTGTTTAATCGTGAGATGCCTATGCCTAGTAAAGCAAACCGGAGCTATATGACCTATCCTATTGCAATAATGGCAAATGACATTCGGATTATGCATTCTCCTAGGTTGATAATAGCTTCTAGGTGGTCTAAATTCATTTACCCTATTTTGAGAAGCGTAGTTTTGATGCACTTTTTGAAAACCGTTTCTAGGTGTTCTAAAGTGCTCATCATTTCTCCTAGTGTTTGTTCTAGGTTGTCTAGTGTTTCTAGAATTATTATTTCTAGGTTGTCTATTAATATTAATTTTATCTTTCCTAGGTTGAGCCCTAGGTTATTTAGGTTTTGGCTCAACTTTTTCATTCATATTAATATCATTTTCGAAACCTAAGCCATGTTTAGTAGATTTCAAATTGCCAAGTACATCATTGAGGTTTTCATGAGAAGTATTAAATTTGTTCAAAGTATCCTTAAGTTTTTCAACTTGGTCTTTGAGAGATTTGCAAGACTTGCAGCTTTCGTTTGAGCCTTCGGGTTGTCGGCGCTTCTTTTGCCAAAAAAATTATTTTCTTCTCTTAATTTTTTATTATCTTGGCTCAATTTTTCCAACTCCTTCTCCTTTGAAGAGATTTGTTTCTTTAAATCCTTAATGGTTTTAGAGGCGCTAACAAATTTGCCATATAACTCATCAAAGGCGTCTTGCATATCTTCATAAGTATAAGGATCTTTAGAAGAAGTTTCACATACCTCTTCTTGTGCTTCCTCATGTTCCATGAGACATAAGTTGGCGGTCTCATCTTCATCTCCGTCGCTTGACTCATCCCCGGAGTCGCCTCCCCTAGAGATGTAGGCTCTTTGTTTCTTGATGGTCTTCTTTTCCGTCTTTGTGTTTGGGCATTTAGGTTTGATGTGCCCAACTTCTCCACACCCATTGCATTTGGGTGGTCCTCCTTGCCTCTTTCCCTTCCGTTCATACTCTTTACGCATGAACTTGTGGAACTTTTTAATAACGAGTCCAAACTCGTTATCCTCATCGCTTGAATCCTCAATGACTTGAGGTTGTGATGTGGAGGCCTTGAGTGCAATGCTTCTTTTCCTTTGATCTTCCAAAGGAGGGTTATGAATGGTGGACTCATACGTCTTTAGATTCCCCCGGAGTCCGTCTATAGTGACGTTGGTGATGCCAATTGACTCTTGAATGGCATCGGCTTTGGAATGCCACTCCGGGGTGAGGCTCCACAGGATTTTTCGTACAAGCTCCTTGTCCGTGTACGTCTTCTTGAGTGCGTGGAGGTCGTTGACGATTTTTGAAAATCGTTCAAACATTTCATCGATTTTCTCGTTCTCCTTCATACGAAATAATTCATATTCATGGGTTAGAAAATCGATTTTAGCCTCTCGGACTTGGTCCGTACCTTCGTAGGTGACCTCTAGCTTCTCCCACATTTTCTTGGCCGTGGTGCAACATGAAATCTTCCGATAATCATCGGGGTTTACTGCACAATACAGCATGTTGATGGCCTTAGCATTGTTCTCCACCTTTTTGATGTCCTCCGCATCATATTCGTTCTCGGTCTTTAGGACGACTTTATCCTCGACTTTCTTAGTGGGCAATTGTTCACCATTTTTGATGATTTGCCACAATAGAAAGTTGTTGGATTGGATGAAGATTCTCATCCGCTCCTTCCAATAGGTGTAATTTGTGTCATCGAAGAGTGGTGGCCTCGTAGTTGATTGTCACTCACCAATTCCTGCATAAAGATTGCAAGTAGAAGCCATAGATCGTTTCTCTCAAACTGTTAAGTCTTTCAAAGAGTATGACTCTGATACCAAATGTTAGAATAAGTGCCCAACGCTAGAGGGGGGGTGAATAGCGTTTAACAAAAATCGCAGGAAATAAATCGAAGTAAATGCGGAAATAAAAAAGAGTAAGGAGGGAGCACACCAAATTTATACTGGTTCACCACAACGTGTGGTTACGTCCAATCTCCCGAGCTGCAACTAACTCCGTTAAGCTTAAAGGTGCTCAACAAACCAATACAACTTGAGAACTCGAGTCACACGAGCCTCAACAATGTTTGCTCGGAGATACCACACTCCAAGACTTCAACCGAAGGAATGAAACCTTCCTTCTTACAACAACAAGGGATTAGACTTCTCTTCAAATGTATACAAACACTTAGCACTCAAGAACATGACTCTCTTATAGAGTAGATATGAGTAGACTTAAGAACGCTCAAGAACACAACAATTTCTCCAAGATTTTGGCTCTCAAAAGCTATGAAATATGAATGAATTGAATGCAATGAAAGTATATTAGATTGTTGAAGAATTGTTGTGGAAATGAGAGGTTTTGGGGTCTATTTATATCCCTCAAGGATCAAGTAACCGTTGCTCAATAGTTAGACAAGAATTTTGAATTAAAGGCAGAATAATCGATTATCTTAACTGCATAATCGATTATCTTACTTCAACGCTCAAAAAACTAGTCGTTGGATTGCAATGGTAACTAGATTATCGATTATTCTCCGAAGGATAATCGATTATTCAACCGCTTTGTAGTTTCAAGTTCAGGCTGGAAACACAGAGTAATCGATTATCAGAAAATGATAATCGATTATCTGAAGGTGATAATCGATTATCAGAAAATGATAATCGATTATTTGGACCTTCTGTAAGTTGGGGTTTTTGCTACAGTAGCAGGATAATCGATTATTGGAAACATGATAATCGATTATTTAGTGCTTCTATGCTGGGTCCAGAAAAGAGGTAATCGATTATCCGAAGGTGATAATCGATTATGCCCTGGTCTAAAACTAAGCCAGCGGCGAGCCAACCTTGAAAACCAACCCAAAAATCAAAGTGTTCCAAAATCAAAAACCAAGTGTTGGAAAAGCTTTTTATGGTATAAAAAGTGCAAACCAAGACTTATTTCTTTAAAACCAAGTCTCCAAGGTCATAAACGTTGCGTCACTTGGTCAAAGACGTTTTCCATGTGTTTAGACAATGACCATAAATCAAGTGTGGTTTTTTTATGAAATAATGATTTGGAATATGTTTAAATATGTCCAGAAGTGAAAACCAATGATAATATTTCAAAAACTATTTTGGCTAAAATGAAAACGTTCAAAACCATGACGATGTCTAGCCGACGTCTAGCCAACGTCTAGCCGGCGTCTAGCCGACGGTCAGATTTTTGGTTTGGGCATGGTCACAAAATTTTTGTCAACAAAAATATTTATGATATGCATGATTTGATAAAATGATTTTAGAGAGAAGCCAAGACTTGAATCCATTGTCGGATCAAGATCACAATGCAAACAACTCAATAATGTCTTCAATACATCTCTTGGTCTTGTTCTTGACTCTTCTTTACTTGGATTCTTCCTTGGTCCGTTAGCCATATTTACCGCCTTGTTTGTTCAATGATATCTTTGTATTAACGAGGATTTGGCATTTGTCAACTTTGCATCCACGTCAGTTTGTCATTCATCAAAACCTTGTTTGTTCAATGATATCTTCGTATTCACGACGATTTGGCCTTTGTCAACTTTGCATTTACGTCGGTTTGTCATTCATCAATACCTACAAAAACGAACACGACTTTAGTTCAACGTCTTTGAAAGTGTGTTCCAACATTACAGACACAGAATAGTTATCAGGCTATGAGTTATAAATTAACAAGTAATGCAACACGGAGCTGGATATCCAATGATTTTTGCTTTCTATTGTTTGCATTAGAAAGTATTATTTCCGATTTTCATTTTTTTTTCAAACACACGACAGTTAAGCTTATAGAACCAAACCTTCTAAAATTCACAGGAATCATTGGTTTTCCAAAATGATCTGGCTACCTTGCACTAACATCTTCTTCTAAATACCATTTTAGCTAAAACAGGAAAAAACACCTGAACTGACTATACCACTAGTTAATATTACTATAAAATGTACATATTTAATGTATCAGCCCAAATTTCCAATTATTACAAGGCAAATAAGTCCAAACGTCCAATTGTTACAAGACAATTATCTCTATCATAAGGTATATCAATAACTAGAGGAATAGAAAATAAAGTGAAGATTCGAAGATAAACAACGAAATGGATCTTCAGACTTGGGCGTATATTCAGTTCAAAATCTATACATATGGACATCGAAAGGTACCTGGAATTCAACAAGGAAGAGAGCCTATGAGTAAGTGAAGCAACTAGAAAGCAAGAAGCAACCAATCGACCAATAAATAACCAGAAATTCAGGAAGGTTTTGAGGAAAGGCAAAAGAAAATTCAACAAGAATAGGAATATGACAACACTCAGGACTTCTGATTGACTAATTAACTAACTTGAGGTTTTTACCCTTGGTTTTCATTTGGTTTGGTATAATCTGACCCTGGTCAATTGCATTCAAGTTATGGGTCAAATTCATGGTCTGGACTACAGGTTCAATCAATGCGACCCAAGTTCCAACTAAGCATCTTAATGTGACCTAATTCAGTAACAAAGGGTGGAGACAATTATCACAATTTAAGGACTATCTGAATATCCACGGATACTTTAAGATGAACCAAAACAAATACAAAAGAGAGACTCAATTGACTATGCAAGAACAATGGGCAAACTATAACAATTATCCAAAACCTAGAAGTAAAAATCAGGAAATTAAAACAAAGCTAATTACAATATTCAGAGAAGCAATTTATCCTAACATGAGCAACTACTGAAGATCACAATCAATAGGAAAGGAATTTGACTGGTATGAAACTTCTTAAAAGAAAACACCCACTTAGAATCATGAAATAACACAAGTAAGGGCCATAAAATCGTTCAGAACCTCAGAGGTGAAACAAATGCAAAATCAAGAGATGAAGATCAACAAAACATGTAAATATCAGAGATGAAACTACAAGCCATGTAAATTTTCAAAGGTGAAAACAAACTGACAAGTCAAAAGGCAAAACATAATATCAGACCATGATAGAACATGCATTCAAACCTGTGACACCAAAAGAATCATTGAGTATAACAACAAAGAAGACTACTTATCATACTTTAGGATGAGATCGTGGAAAAAAAACTAAAATCTTAAAGGAAACAAAGCAAATAAACAAATACAAACAACGACAGTAACATAGAATACTTAGCTTTTGTTCATGCAGCTCTAACTTGAATCAATTCCGTGGGTTTCAGACCTCTTTTTCGGGAGGTTTCTAACTTCTAGGGCAATTTGTTTTGCGTATTTGAAGAAGGACAAAGGGTTCAGGGGGGTTTGATGCTGAGACCAAGTAATGTCTCAGATATGACTTTTCTTTGTGGTTTGTGGGGTTTGAGGGCTGTGGATGGTATGGTTGGGGAGATGGATGGAAGGGGATTACCTGAGGCCAATTTAGCCGGATTCCGGTGAAGTTTAGGTTTTAGGGTAAATGTTTACTCAATATTCGAGCCGTATTATTTGGATTCGAAGGGTGTGGTATGGATGGTTAGAAAGAGGGGAGAGAGGTGTTTCAACGGTGTTGTTTTGGACATGTTTGGGGTTGGGTCGCCGGAGACGGTGGTTCCGGTGAACCTTATTTTGAATATTCGAGAAGATCGGTGTTTGTTCGAAGGAAACCAACTGCAAGAAGGGGAAGAGGGGGTCTGGTGGTCCGGTGGTATAATTTGGGATGGTTTGGTGACCGGCCGCCACCGCGAGACAATTTCTGGCGGCGGCGTTAGGGTGGTTACTGGGTGGTCAACAACGGTCATATGGCGGAAGGGGGTGGTGTTACCACGGGCGTGTTTGGTACGAGGAGGGTGATGAGTTTGTCTCTTCATCTATATTGACATTTGGACATATATATCTAATTTGTGTGAGGGTTTCAGGGCCGTTGGATGGCCTGAGATCAACGGCTGAGATGAATGGCTCCAAAAACGGTGTTGTTTTGGGCAGGTCTGATGGACTGGGTCGGAGGCTAATGTTTGGGCTGGGCAAGGGCGTTATTTACAGGGTTACAAGGTTTTGGGCCACCCAGGTCTGGACCAATTGTGGCCAGCCTGGGTGGTTATCTGTGTGTGTATATATATATATATATATATATATATTGTTTTCTTTTCTTTTATTTTTGTTTTATTTAATTCCTAATTACATTTTACAATTCCTGATTAACCTAATAATTGTCTATTTGAGCAATACAAACAATAAAATGCAATAAATAAAAATTAAACAAAATGATTAAAATGCCAGAAATATTACTTATATTTTTTTGAATTTTATATTTGTAAAAATAACCCTAATTAACAATTATTTTAGTAAAAACATGCAATTAAATCCTAAATGATTTTGAGCATGCATTAATGAAAACATAGTGGGACACACAATTAAATCCTAAAATTAAATCCTACAACAAATATAAAAGAAAAATCCTAAACCTCAGAGTCATGTAGGACTCGACTTATTAGGGAAAAAATCACATGCTCACAAATGAATATTAGGAACCTTGCATTTAAAGTTGGGAAATTGGTTTAATGATTAGAATATGAAGTTTTGAGCATGTATTGACTAGTTCTTACCCTATTTGAATAGTTTTGCAGTGTTCGGCTCCGCATGTGGAGGTTTGAGTGAATTCTTGAATCGGAATATAGGCTTTCTAACCTTGTAAGAGGGAATTATGCCATAGGTGAGTTAGTTGATTATTTGCTCCTATTTGCGGGGGCTACGTATGCACGAGGTAACGAGAGTCTGTGCGGTAGCTACTATTATGCTATTGTCTGGGTAGTCTACGACCTAAAAGCATGCTGTAATTGGATTATCAGTAATCGTATTAACAACTTGAATTTCTTAAATCACATCGAATCAGTAAATGAATTTAAAAAAGGATTAAACATCATTTTCTTGACCGTTAAAGAGAATTGCTATTTCTTTGGGTAATTATTTTTCCCTGATGAAGTCTTGATTGATTGTTTGAATGCATGATTCTATGTGTAACTACGTCGCATGGATGATTTGCGAGCGAGGTGCTTGCTTATTTCTAGTTGATCGCATCACATGGATGATTCGCGAGCGGGGTGCTTGTTTATTCATATTTGACCGCGTCGCATAAATGATTCGTGAGCGGGGTAATAGATGCATCTATGGTTCGAGCCGTTTAATCCTCGACGGTGCACAGTTTACATTTTCGTTGGATCGGACCGTACGACCTTGACATGATTTGCATATGCTTGTATTGCTTGCTTTGAGATTATTTGGGATTGATTTTTGCTCTCCTCGATTTGAGATAACTGAAAACTATTGGATTATGAATCCGGAGACTTTTAATATAAAAAGGAACTTTCACCTCTTCATGCCTTGTGTGGAATTTTAGTGTCATTCTTGATAATTCCTTGATTATTCGCATTTATAATATATCATTATTGGACCATTAATAAGAGTCAAAGTCGACCATCTCGTTTCTACTTCTTTGAGGTTAGACGGGATACTCATTGAGTACTTGTTGTTTTCGTACTCATACTACACTTATGTGCATTTTTGTTGCATAGGCACCTATATCTCTAGTGGTCTACAAGGCGTAGCAGCATTGGTTGATACGGAGAATTAAATGAGATGCACTTTTCGAGACGAGCCATAGCCAGCAGAGTCTCTTTCATTTTTTTGTATTTATTTGTGTCCAATATTGTGTTCCGAACGATTGTTGTACTTTATTATTTCATAAAAATTGCTCATGCACTTGTGACACCGGGTTCTGGAATGATTTGTGGAATATTCAATATTTAGTTTATTGAATACTTCATGGTTATTTCTATAAATTTCATTATTAATTATTTATTGTATAAAGAAAAATAATTTTAGACAAGTACTAAAATTGGAATTAATCAAGTATTTTGGTTGGCTTGCCTGACAGCGATGTCCGGCACCACCACGACCCTTCGTGAATTTTGGATCGTAATAAATACAATGTGTGAATTCTTATCAATCTCCATATTGCTTTGTTTTATGAAACCAAGTTACTAAAACTTATTAGCTTGGGGATGGCTTTTGTATCATGAGACGAACACTAGACATAAGGTGTTACCATACTCCTTGCTGATTAATACTAATATGGCTTTATTAAAGCCAAAAAGACCTGCATTTTTCTATATATATTTTGTGGTCCATGAATCCTAAAAAGGATTCTAACTTTCTAGTAGTTTCGCTATTTAATTTTGTTAATCTTCTTTCACTTAGTATTGTGAAGAACGGGCGAAGGACCAATACTATAAACAACCAACTGTTTGTTGTACCCTAGATCCAAACTCATATTTGATGATTTAAATATATTTTTGTAAATTTTATTTAATATAAAAATATATGGCATCTAATATATTTTTATCATAGTTATTATTAATTCTTTGATTAACTTGATAAGGTCCTTGATTAAATCTTAAGACTTGTTATTGTGATGGAGATTATAATAATGAGAGTCAAGGTTCATATAATTTAATCTAAATTTTTTCTTGATTATAAGATTATTAATTTGGACATTAGTAATCCAGTTAGATCAATATTTATGTGATCGTATTTATTGGATAAAGATTAGTTGATCTCATTAACTAAATAGCATATATAGATGACACATATAGAGATTTGGTCATTCAACCGACTCATTGGATAATTTCTAATGGTTAGAATTACCATAATATTCTCTTGAAGAATGTGATGTAAGGGTTTTCTTTTGACATGAGATCGTAAAAGTAATTTACAAGTTATTTATTATGCTTTGTACTAAACACCTATTGTCCTAGGGTGATAGTTGAAAGAAAATGATTAAACGCTAGTAGAATTAGTTGTCACACCTCCTTTTTTGCACTACACCCTGAGAAGGGCGTAGATAAGGGAGTTTTTCTGATTAAAAAACAATCGAAACGGAATTTATTTATTAAAATATTTCAGAGTCGTCACTTGAGATAATTAATGGTGTCCCAAGTCAACGGTTTAAAATCCCGAATCGAGGAAAGTTTGACTCTGAAATATAGTCAGCGAGCCAGAAATCAAGGTAAGGAATTCTGTTAAGCCGGGAGAAGGTGTCAGGCATTCTGGAGTTCCGTGGTTCTAGAAAGGTCGCTCAATTGTTAAATTCAGCTTAATTATTTGATTATTAGAACATTTTGAACCAATGTGAAAATTTTAACTTTAACCGCTTTTATTCATTTTTAGAGAAAATTACAACGTTATCAGAACACGGCTCGAACCATGTCACATAAATGCACCCATGGTTTTTGACGTATTTAACATCGTTGAGATTTGATTTGGGTCACATAAATGCGCACCCGAGTTCAAGGAAATCACTTATTAGAATACGCGCCTAAAATGACTATGCGTTTGCAATTTGCAAGGGCCATGGGATTTAGCTAAATGACACACCTCGAATTCTAAGGATCAATAAAATGTTAATTAAAATTAGGGCCATGCAATTATCAATTTTATTTGGCGTGGCACCTCAATTCCGTTCTACTTAAAAGGCCTCAAAACTAATTAACGTTTCTTTAAATAGCTTACAAGAGACTTGTTAAATATTTAAAACGGATGGGTTTAGTCCAACCCTCAAATAAGCTAACAGTTCAATTAGCAATAGGTTTCCCAGTCTGTGCCCAACATGAGCCCAATATCTTGCATAGCCTTTCGATTCAATAACTACCAGTATCACTATTTTGAAAAAAGAACCACATTAAGCAAAAATCGGGTGATCATCCTCAACTTAGATTTATAAGCCGTCTTCAAAACATACAGTTTCATACAATTTGAGGCATAGGGAAATAATAAATGAAAGAGCTGTATTAAAGTTCAGGCATCAACGATCAATCCTATGCTATGTAAAAAAACAAAGTTCATACTCCAAAGTCTTTCAGAATTAACATGCCAAGCTAAAAATAGAAAACAAATACTATAGCCATTTAAACCTTCTAGTTTTAAATGAGACCCTGTATTAAACTAATACATTCAACTACTAATGAAACTTTAATTATCTAACTAACACTAAAGCTTAGGCAAAGACACAAAATAGAGAGCAGAGGACGAGCAATACTAACTGAGCACTTAGTCAATCTGAAGCTAGGAAATGCTATCTCTGGCTATTTGAACACAAAACAAGGTTTTAGAGATAGTATTATCAACCTCAATACACACAAATCCCACTCTAGATCCACAACATAGCAGACTTGATATCATTAAACAAGATCATATAAAACTCACTCGATTATCTTCTATTAATCACAGTCCATAATTGGTACAAGTGCCAAGTATTACTTGCAGGTCACTCATACAAGTTCAAAGAAGTAAAAGAAATTAGTTAACATCTACATTTAAAGTCCAGTTACAAAGCATGGAAGCAGCAAAGAAACAAGAAAATCAACTTCAAATGCAGCCTTCATTTAAATGAACTTCCATTCCTATTACATGTATTACAATCATTCCTAAATCATAGCTAGGAAAGTACGTGGAAAATGTGAAAATAAATAGAGATGAGCAATCAGCAAATGCAGGAGGAATCAACAGAGAAACACCAGAGTTAAACCAAGATTTAGCAATTTAGAACAGGGAACTTAGCTCAAAACCCAACAAGATTGTAATATTCAACCAGTTTGAACCAAAAACTTTCAAAAAACCTATATCAATTCATACTTAATCTTAAATCAACCAGAAAATATTTTAAAACTTGAAAATTTCAGAAACCAGAAAAGAGATCAACGAAATAGTAGCAATTTTGCCGTCTGAATTTTTTTTGAATATTTTAGCTCTCCAGTCTTCTATGAAACAGTAAAAAAGTAGCTTTTGTATTTGTCTGGGGTTTTCAGCTCTTTTCTTTTTTCATAAGCTGCAAGTAACTATGCCTTTATAGGCAAGTCACTAGGGCATCCCTAAAGGTTTGGTTTTTTCAATTTAGTCCCTGATTTTATAACTTGTTAACCAAGTTATAATGTCAATATTAAAACCAGGATCCTGTTAGAAACTTCTAAAACAACTGTCAAAAGATTCCTTCACTAGTTTACCTAAACTAACCATGATAACTCTAAAAATTACGTAAACAACCTAATGAACTTGGGCTCAGAAAAAGCTGGGCCTCTTTGAATTATGTCACAAATGACTCAACGGGCCCAAGATAATTTTAAACCAGTCATTTCTAACCCAAACCTTACCAAAGCTAATTGACAATAAAAGAGGTGACTAAATCTGATCATCTACTGACCATTGAATAAACACTTGAAATAAAATAAACGATCAACAATAGTAAAATTAATAAAATGGAAACATAATTAAACAAATTTACTGATCAATTCATGCTCTCTAACTTCACTAACTAGTCAGGTGAAAGAAGAATGAGAGAGCGAATAAATGTGATAAGGAGAAGAAAACAAAATAAGGAAACGAGAGGCAAATTAATGATCTAACCATTCTGATTTCACAACAGCAAATTCACTCAATTATGGATCTAATTTTATTGGCTAGGCGATTATATTGATAATAAAATGAAAAACAATAATCAATCTGTTAACACCAGGGAATCAAGCAAAATAGGATCGAGGGACAAATTACAGAAACTAGAGGTCAATCGTTTCTGAAAGAAGAAAAAGAAAGCTAAACAAGGCAAGTGACAAAACAAACTCAAGTCCCAATGACTTTTCTATTCGTATGAAAGAAGTGACAGATGAGGATAAAAGAACAACACAAAAGGGAAGAAACAAAACTTACCGGATCAAAGGCTAAAACCAATGGCAATTGGAACCTCTAACATTGTCCTTCAATAGCATCAGTCATTCGTTCTTAGTACAACGTACAAATAGCGTTACCAGAGGACATACCCAAAATGAAAAATCCTTGATGCACAAGTTTAGAGGTTTAGGTTAGACCTTCAAACTAAGATTCGAGCTGTTGAAATATGATTCGAGAGTAAGTAAGTTCAGATTTAGGAAGAGGGAACCATGGGGATTCCGCGGTGTTAGTTTGGGGTGATTTAGAAGCGGCGCCGTTGGACATGGTGGAGGAACCAATGGCGGCGCCCTAGGGTTTGGATATTGATGACTTCTGGTGAGATTCGAAAGGAATGGATGATGGCATGGATATGAGGGGACTAAGGTGAATCTCTAGTGTAATTTTGACGGTCATTGAAGACCTACCTCCATCGTGGGGCCATTTCCAGTGGCCGCGTGCGGCGGCGACGGTGGAGGTTTCTCTAAGAGTGAGGTAGATGAGAGACGGGTTGGGGGGGATGCATTTGGATAGTTATATACTCATTAAATGCAGCTTCTTGACCGTTAGACGATGAGATCTAGACGCCTAAGATTAATTCAACCCAAACGACGTGGTTTGGCATTGAGCGGGATTTGACTGGGTAATGAGGCGGGCTTTGGGCCAGTATTGGAGTATTTGGGTGGGTAATAGGGTGTATAACTGAGCTAGCCCAAATGTTTTCTTTTCTTCAATTTCTCTTTCCCCCTTTTTTTTTATTCCAATTCCTTTTCTATTTTTTTCTAGATTTTTTTAAAATTCTTTTTAAATTAGAATAAAATAAAAACAGACCCTAATTATCCTAATTAAATACATCTAATGCTTAATACACCTAATTAAAACCAAATTAAAAGAAATGCTACCAAAATTCCAAACTAAAATTAAAAGTGTAAAATAAATAATTTTTGTTTTTCTTTTTTTATGAAATGACTAATTGCTAATTAATTCTTAAAATATGTCAAATTAACTTGTAAATGCACATGCAGCACATTTTTTGTATTTTTTCACCAATTAAAATGCACAAACAAAAAATGCATACAATTAACAGAAAATGCCACAAAAATCCACAAAATTGCAAACACTGAAAGAAGTTATTTTGTGTTGAATTTATGGGAGTAATTCGTATAGGGAAAAAAATCACAAGCTGCCCCTCTTTGCTCGGGAACAAGAAGATTTTTCATGCAAAGATAAGTGAGTGAATACGACCGATCTTTGCTCGTTTGAACACTCTGTGGGAAGCATTTTTTAAAAGCATGATCGCACCCTGCTTCGAAGGTTGCCTACATATCCTTGGCTAAAAAGGAATCAGGATAGTATAGTTCAGGAGTATATTGGTAGCTGGGACTACTGTTGAGCTTTGATCTCACTGTTGCTACTGCTTGCTAGATCCCCTTATTACACCGAGTCAAAATAAAAAGAAGCTAGACCAGCTATGACCTAAGGATTACAAACGAACCTATATATGTCTTCAAACTTGATCTCGATCTTTGTTTCCTTGTTGACCTGTATTTCTTCCTGTGAAACTCCTTGTTGCATGTTTTTATGTTTGCCTCTCTCCAGGTGGATGCCTGAATGCTGAATTTGAAATATATTCCCTTGTTCTCCAGATGGGTGCCTGATTGCCGAAACTTGAGTTGCATTCCCTTGTTTTCCAGGTGGGATCTTGATTACCAAACTTGAACTATATTCCCTTGTTCTCCAGGTGGGTGCCTCATTACGAAAACTTGAATTGTATTCCCATGTTCTCCAGGTGGGCGCCTGATTAAAAAAAAAATGAATTGTATCCCCTTGTTCTTCAGGTGGGCACCTGATTGCCAAAACTTGAAATGTATTCCCTTGTTATCCAGGTGTGGCTCCTAATTTCCAAAATTGAAATGTATTCCCTTATTATCCAGGTGGGCGTCTGATTACAAAAAACTTGAATTATATTCTCTTCTTATCTAGGTGGGCGCCTAGATTACCAAAAACTTGAATGTATTCCCTTGTTCTCCAGGTGGACGCCTGATTACCAAAACTTGAAATATATTCCCTTATTATCCAGGTGGGCGCCTAATTACCAAAACTTGAAATGTATTCCCTTGTTCTCTAAGTGGACGCCTGATTTCAACAAAAATGGACAAAACAAAGATAATTTTCTACCCTAGTTTTATGGTTGGGCACATATGGGAGTGTTAACTGCATCCTGTTACCAAACATTCTAAGAATTTGAAAGCTAGATCCCATTATCCAGGAGGCTCCTGACAACTATTTAGTTAAATGCCCATTTAAAAAGCTTAATATCTAGTTATCTAAGAAGAAAATAAAGTTGCATCCTATTATGCAGGAGGGTCCTGACAATTCTTAACTAACGAAAACTCTATAACTAGGTTATATCTTCTAAAGGTACAACTTCCACTACCTCTTGTTATCTAAACATACCTTGAAACTACGTCCCATTTTCCAAGAGGGTCCTGAAAAATCACAATCAAATCTTATGATGCTTTCCTATGATAGACCTTACACTAATTTTTTTTTAATGGAATTTTAAAACTAAGTTCCATTATTCTGGAGGGTCATGACAATTATTAATTAAAGCCAACTTTAAACCCAAGTTATATTTTCTAGGAACCATCAATTAAAGCTATATCCCATTATCCAAGAGGGTCCTGAGAATTTCAAATTGAATCCCATTATCCAGGAGGGTCCTGAAAACTTTTAAAATAAAATCCCATTATCCATGAGGATCCTGAAAATTTTTAAAATAAAATCCTATTATCCAGGAGCATCCTGAAGTTTACAGTCATACCTGCTAGTTGCTTGTTTTTCCTATGGAGGACTTCCCCGAGACATCCTGAATTTCCTGCCCCTGTTTCAATCAAAGCAAATCCAATCAGTTTGAAATGTGGCGGTTAGCTTGCGGCATTCTCGCTGAAAATGGCCTCCCTGCTGTCATGCTCCATTGTGGCCAACTTTCCTGAACTGACTATGAGCTGCCTGATTTATGGGCTGACCCCTGAACCCTATGGCCTTAGATGAACCGAGTATTCTATACCCCAACATTGTGTTACATTCCTGACCCTATTGCTAGAATCTTTGCATCCTTCCTAAGATTACGAAACCATTTTACTGATGAAACTTTTCGTGATTCTTCATATCCCATTTTAACTTTTGTTGCCTTCGTTATTTTAGCTGCAATGTGCTTTTCCACTTGGGAGCTGGTAGTAAGCTTTGAAATCTCTCTCCTATTTGTTTAAACAAAATTGACATTGAAAACATCTTAGAGGAGTGGAGACCCGAAAGAAAATGAAATGTAATGACTCTGAGTTGTTTTTTAGAACAAAAGAATCCAGAATTGGGTGACTACTGAAGGGGGAAAAAGTGACTTATTTGTGGGGGAACAACTGATTCCAATGATCACGACATGCAGTTCAGCTTAGTCGGCCCAGTCTGTCCAAACGATCGGCTTTCATTTGCCATGCTTTGTTGTTGTGACCTTCCTTAACCCAATTTCTTTAAATACACTTTGACCTTGCTCATCATACCGTGTTCTGAACAAATTTTCACCAACAGACCTCTTTTACTTGTTCTAGACTTGCCTTCGCCTTAAGGTGCCCATGAGGGTTTTCACCAATAAGACTCTCTTATTTTGATTTTCTCTCAACTCCCATCGCCTTATGGTGCTCGTGAGGGCTTTCACCAATACGACTCTCTCATTTTCATTATTCTTGCTTGAACTAGAGTGTTTCCCCGATATGAATCACCTCTTCTTGCATGACTTGGCATTTCTTAAAGACTTATCAGAAGGTCTTTCTTTGGACCTGAATGCACGCTTTTGGATAGGGTTAGAAAGAAAGGGTATTAAAGGATCAAAACAATTCAAATGGGTTCAATATTACAACTTTTGAAATCAAATTTTTTACAAAAACCACAACTTCTACCCTAGTTTCTTGTTTGAGGACTTTTGGATTTTTATTTTAATCGGACCAAAACGTGAGGTTGCCTACGTATCCTTAAAAGGAATTAGGTCAAACGTAGTTCATGACCCAAGGAATTGCTTTGTTTTTGTTGTGATTTTCTCTTTTCTCTTTCTTCTCACTCTTTTCTTTTGTTTCTTCCTTTTTCCTTTTGTCATTTTGTTGTTATTTGTGTTTTTTTTTTCTTTCTTTTTTTTTCTTTTGTTTATTCCTTTCTATTCTTTCTTCTTCTTTTTCATTCTTTTCTTTTTTTCCCTTTACTCATTTCTCACGCTTGCATTTATGATTTTATTAATGATTCTGAAAGAGGGGTATGAAAGAAAATAATTAAAGCTAAAAAAGGTTAACAACGGATAAAGTATTTAGACATTCGAATAAAATACCTTCATTGTTCCAATCTCCTTAACATGCCAAGTACAAACAAATATAATTTAATCAAAAAAAATCATACATAGTATCTCTTAACTGTATCGGAATTGATGGCCATTTCTTCGCACTTGCCTTCTACATCTATTAGTTACACTGCCCCGTTGGACAACATTCTTGACACGATGAACGACCCTTGCCAATTTGGGGAAAACTTTCCCTTTGCCTCCACTTGGTGAGGGAGGATGCGCTTCAATACCAACTGACCCACTTCATACCTTCTTGGGTGCACCTTCTTGTTATATGCTCTAGCCATTCTTTGTTGATACAGTTGGCCGTGACATACTACTGCTAATCTTTTCTCATCAGTTAATTTCAATTGCTCCAGACGGGCTTTGACCCACTCGTCATCATCAATTTCTGCCTCAGCAACAATTTGAAGGGGCGAGATTTCAATTTCTACCGGTATCACTGCTTCTGTTCCATACAATAACAAATACGAAAATGCCCCTACTGAGGTGCGGACAATAGTGCGATAGACTAACAATGCGAAGGGTAGCTTCTCATTCCATTGCCTGGACACTTCCACCATTTTTTGCAGTATCTTCTTTATGTTTTTATTGGCTGCATCTATGCATATTAACAACCCAAGATGCGACGTTCTTTTGTATAGTACCCCTCCACTGAAGAAAAACCCGCTTGTTAAGCAACAAATTGTTATCTTTTGATCACTTATGGCTTGTACTGGCTATACACCCATCCTAATATATTCTTTGATGTCGTGATACCAAGGCTCACCATCAAGCTCCTCTTCCACCATGTTGTAGTAAGCATTTGATCATAGACTTGGATATGTAGCAGGTCAACATAATCCTTATCTGGATGATGTAACATCGACGCCAAAGTAGGTAAGGTGTCAGCAACCTCGTTGTGGATTCTTGGGGTATGGCTGAACTCTACCAATTGAAATCATTGACAAAGATCATGCAGACATTGCCAGTATGGTATGAGCTTCAAATCTCGTATTTCCTATTCCCCTTGAATCTGGTGTACCAGAACGTCCGAGTCCCCAAAGACCGAGACTTCTTGGACACCCATGTTGCAGCTAACCTTAGACCCAAAATGCATGCCTCATATTCTGACATATTGTTAGTGCAGTAGAAACGTATCTGAGCTATAATGGGGTAATGGTGCCCCATTTCAGAAATGAGAACTGCTCCTATCCCGACGCCTTTCATGTTGGCGGCCTCGTCAAAGAATAGTTTCCATATTGGCTTGTCGCCCTATTCCACTTCTTCAAGATACATCACCTCCTACTCTGGGAAGTATGTCTTTAAGGTTTCGTATTCTTCATCCACCAGATTCTCGGCCAGATGATCAACCAATGTTTGCGCTTTCATTGCAATCCTAGTTACGTAGACAATGTCAAACTCGGTAATCAGGATTTGCCACTTTGCACACCTCTGTGTGGGCATATGCTTCTGAAAGATGTACTTCGACGGGTCCAGGCGTGAGATGAGGTAAGTAGTATACGATGACTGGTAATGTTTCAACTTCTATTCTACCCAAGCTTGGGCATAGCACATCTTCTCAAGATGAATATACTTAACCTCATAAGCTGTAAATTTCTTGCTAAGGTAGTATATGGCATGCTCCTTCCTCCCAGTGATATCGTGCTGACCCAACACACATCCAAATGAGTTCTCCAAGACTGTCAGATATAGGATCAAGGGCCTCCTTGATTCCGGTGGGACAAATACCGGCGGGTTCGACAAGTATCCTTTTATTTTATCAAAAGCCTTCTAGCCTTCCTCCGTCCACTTGATCGCAACATCCTTTATCAAACGCTTAAAAATAGGTTCACAAGTTGTCGTGAGCTGAGCAATAAATCTACTAATGTAATTCAATCTCCGCAACAGACTCATCACCTCTGTTTTGTTCCTCGAAGGTGGCATTTCTTGTATGTATTTGATCTTTGATGGATCTAGCTCAATGCCAGAACGACATACTATGAAACCTTGAAACTTCCTTAGCGGCACACAAAATGCGCTTTTCCCAGGATTGAGCTTGTACATGCGGAGCATTTGCAAGAATTTTCTCAGGTATCTAACGTGGTCGTACTGCTTCCTAGATTTCACAATTACATATTGTGGTCATCCACATAGACCTCAATTTCCTTATGTATCATATCGTGGGATATGGTTGTCATTGCCCTCATATATAGGTTGCCCCGGCATTTTTCAGACCGAAGGGCATGAACCTGTAGCAATATGTTCCCCATGGTGTGATGAATGTTGTCTTCTCTGCATCCTCCTCATCCAAAAAAAATTTGGTGATAGCCTGCGTAACAATCTACGAAAGACCCAATCTCATATTTTACACAATTGTCAATCAATATGTGGATGTTTGGCAGCAGGAAGTTGTCCTTTGGACTTGCTTTGTTGAGGTCATGATAATTGACACACACCCTAGTTTTACCATCCTTATTCGGCATAGGCACGACATTGGCTGACCAGGTGGGATACCGTGTGACTCGAATGATCTTTGCCTCAAACAGCTTGGTAACTTCTTTTTTGATCTTTACACTCACATCAGTTTTAAACTTCCTTAATTTTTGTTTTATATGAGGGCAGACCAGATCAATGGGCAATTTGTGAACCACCAAGTCAGTGCTCAACCCCAGCATATCATCGTAGGACCATGCAAAAACATTTTTGTATTCAAGCAACGCTTCAATTATTTCTTCCCCGAGCTGCGACTCAAGTTGGACAATTATTTAATTTCTCTAATATTATCTAGGTCCCCTAGATTGACTGCTTCTGTATCTCTTAGGGTCGGCTTGGGGTTTCCTCAAAGTGACTTAACTCTTTACTAATTTCCTCAAACGCCCTTTCCTCATCATATTCTGGTTCATCCTCATATTCTATCTCTTGAATTATTACTTCTGAATTAGAACGGCTTTCAAGACTAGGCTGAAGAGTCCTTATGTATGTCATATCATTGGAGCCAAAATAAAAATAACTGTACAAGAAGGAAAAGAAAAGCAAAAAAAAAAGAAACTATTAGCACTGACGAAAAAGGAAATTGCATTTCATTGAAATTTAAAGATAACAAGGTTTACACATCCAAATGGATGGAACATAGACTCTGAATTACAACCCTGGAATAATCCAAAGAAATTTAATGAAAAATTAAAGCAGACTATCACAACTCCGTCCTAGTCAGGAGAGGAGTAGCTTTCTAATTGTTGACTTTTGCACAGGGCCCAACAAATTGCACATCTGCCTTGCTAGAGGCCTCTCAAGCTTCTTCCACATTCACATCTTCAAACAATCTCTCAAAACTTTCAAGAAATTCCTTATGAGGATCACCCACAGAACCGTAACTTATTGTTGTCGGGCGCTTCATGGTGCCAGGTTTCACAAATAATTTGAACAGACACGGCATGGGCTTGGGGAGGACCCATGCTTTCTGCTTCATTCTTCTGGCCCTCTTTATTTCTACAATTGTGGGCTTGAAACCCAAACAAAAGGTTCTATGTTTTTGGGGAGTGATAATGGTTGTACGATACCCTGAAGTGACGCCCCCAAATCCTTTCCTGGAACAAACCCGTTCTTCATATCTCAACGGCCACCATGACTGACGCAGTGGCTAGCTTTGGCGTACGAACACACTCCTATTGTGGAACTTTTCTCACTAATATCATGTCATGAACCTGATACACCAGGGCCCCTTGTCATCATCTGCCTCGATGGGTGGTACAATAGCATCACTGTGAGCATATAAATGGTCCTCGATGTGCACAACTATTTCTTGTCGATCCTATTCAAATTTCATCATTTTATGCAAGGTAGAGGGGACTGCTCTAGCACCATGGATCTAGGGTCATCCCAACAGTAGGTTGTAGATAACTGCCACATCTAACCCCTGGTATTCCATGGTAAAATAAACTGGTTCGATTGTTAGTTTGAACACTATGTCACCAACCATGTCTTTTCCCCCGCCATCAAACCCTCGCACACAAATGATGATATTATTGATTCTTGCATCTTCCACCTTTAACTTGTTCAACGTGGAAATAGGTAAAATATTCGCGCTAGAAGCATTATCGACCGACACTCAAGTAAGTACAGAATATTCACACTATACGTAAGATAGAGTGCTCTATTATACTCGGTGCCCTCTACGGGCAATTCATCGTTGGAAAAAGTGACTCTGTTCACCTCAAAAATCTTGCTGGCTATCTTTTCCAAGTGATTGATCGCGATTTATCAGGAACGTGGGCCTCGTTTAGGATCTTCATCAATGCCCGATGGTGCTCGTCTGAATGAATCAACAATGGTAACAACGAGATTTGAGCATGCGTCTTTCTCAGTTGTTCCACAATGGAATAATCCTGCATTTTCATCTTCTTCAGAAACTCCTCTGCCTTCTCTTCACTCACGGTTTTCTTCAGCAGCAGTGAGTTATCCTTGGATGGTTTGGGTTTTCTCAATTCTTTCGGGGCAAATCACCTCCCCGGCCGGATCAATCTGTGGGTCTCACAAACTTCTTCTCTAACCTCTTTCCCTTTGTAAGTCACTGTTACTCGGTCATAATTCCAAGGTACTACCTTCCTACTGATCATTGGTAGTTGAGTTACATGTTCGATAATGACGGGCTTTGTGAGAGCCCCTTCCGCGACAACCACAGGCTTGCTTGCCACCCCTGGTACAACCACTTTTGCATTTTCTTGTTTCATCATCCCGTCTCTTGGGGATTCCTTCTTGACTACCATGAAAGGCTTACTGCTTGCTCCACTCAACTTAAGCGTCAACATTTTGCTTGTTAAATTCTCGATTATCTTCCGCTCACTGGCTCAGATCATCATGATAGTTTACAAAGGCTTTTTGGGCTCTCCCTATTTGTACACTATCCCAGTCATATTTTTCTCTTGATGAGCAGGCATCAGGTTTTAATTAATATTATGTGCTTCTGGAGCTTGCGCCTTAATCCGATGTGAATCAATGAGTTTTTGAGGAGCACTCTTCAGATTTCAATATTTCACTGTGTCATGCTCCGGGGCATCAGAACAATACTCAACTGACAGAATACTCCTGATTTCTTAGAGGAAGATTTTGCAATTTTGCTTCAATTGGCCTCAAAATATGTAATTGTCTCAACCTATGGAATAAGCTGGTGTATGATTCTCCCAATGGAGTGAAAGTTTTCTTCTTCTGTATTCTCTCATTTTTTAAATCTTGGTTGGCCCAAAAAGCTGGCCTCGGGGGTTGTGGGTAGGTTCTTCGAGGATAGTTATTTTGTGGAGTTGGATAATTGTTTTATGGGTTTGGCGCACACCATTGTGTGTGAGTGGGATGTTGAGTATATGTTTGTGCATGATGGACCGAAAATGGCGGTTAGGAGGCGGGTAGTAGTTTTGTGGTGGGCTAATGGAGTGTGTGGATAGGTTTGATGATGAGAACGGGGCTGGTTGTAATGGGATGGACCCCGGGTCCCGAACCAAGTCCCTGAGTCAATTGTTTCTACCTCCTTTTTCTTCTTCTTTCCAACTGCTCCCCTGGTCCCGCTTTGGATAGCCTGGGTGGTTGCTTTGATTGTTGAATAACTCATAATCTTATTAGGTTTGAGTCCCTCTTCTACCATGCTCTTGCAAGAAGTAATCTACCATTTCGCTTTCCTTCATTGGTGGGTCGACCCTTTCTTCCTGCTCCCTCCAATGGTAACCATGCTTCCTGAAGCTCTCATTGTGCTTTTTTTTCCAGTTTCGTTAAAGACAAACGATCCGGAATAATTTCAATATTGTACTGAAAATGGCAAGTGAATGCTTGTGCTAGATCATCCCATGTATACCATCGAGCGTGATCCTGTCGGGTGTACCATTCCAATGCTAAATAACTTAAACTTTAACTGAAGTATGCCATCAATAATTAATTCTTCTGGCATGCCCCTCTCATCTTACTACAGAAAACCCTTAGGTATGCTACCAGATCACCATGTCCGTCGTATAAGGCAAACTTGGGCATCTTAAAGCGCTGTGGCAACTGTACATCTAGGAACAAGTAAAGGTCTTTGTATGCCACACTCACTTGGCCTCTCAACCCTCGCATATCTCTGAATGATTTCTCTACACTTTTGACTTTCTTGAGCACCTCCTCTTGCTCGGGATCTTTGACTGGGTTTTCAGCCTCAACAGGGATTTCAAAACGAGGAGCAGAAGAGTAGGGTTATGGGCTTTAAAGGTGTGTTCTGGTGGGTAATACTGGTTATCATGAGCTTGGAGCAAAGGTTCGCTGGATGACTTTTGGTGTGCGGCGGGAAGAGGTGCCACAAAGATGGGAGCAAGTGATGGAGGGGGTGGGGAAAAACTTTGGGTGGTGGAACTTGGGGTTCCTAGGAAGTTATACCCTGGTATTGCGGGTAGATGGGGAAGCTTGGGGTTGGATCAGTGGCAGGGTGGTCATGTGATTGGGCTAATGGTGGGATGAATGTCATGTTAGCAGGATATGCTGGTGGTGGCTGCCCTCTTACCTATGCCTAATACATTTCAGCCATCTGATGCTTCAGTTTGTACATCTTTTCCTTCATTACGTTGACATCGAACTCTTCCACCTCTTTTGAGGGATCAATGATACTTGCACCGGTTTCTTAGTTGGCCATAGTCAGCTTGCTTTTGGACTGAGTGTTATTGGAGTGGGTTGCTAGAATGCCGCAAAGCTAACCACCTGTTTAGATTGGATAGACAACACCAAAACTTGTTAGCGTTTAGGCTTCAACGTGTAGGTAGCCATATATTCGGGGATGAATGCACCTAAGGAGTTATCAGTTTCTATTATGCACTAGATTGGCTGCTTGCCACTTTCCTTTCCTCTCTTGTTTTCTCTTTCTTCTTCCACTTTCGTTTGCTCAACCTGTTTTGGCTACCTTCTTTTGTTTTATTATTATCTCTGCTTATTTTACCGTTGTTTCTCTCATGATTTTCTTTTCTTTTCCCCCCTTTTTTATTTTGGTTGTGGTCAAATTCTATGGAGATTTCCTACGTATTATGACCTCACATGAATCAGACCGAGCGTAGTTCTGGAAAATAAGTACAGAAAATATTTTGGAAAATTTTAATATTCATAAAGTAAAACACTTGATTACAACTAATAATAGACCTTAAAAGAAATCAAGAGACTCCGACTTAAATAAAACCAATAAACTCTGACAGAAAGATGAAAATAACTTACTTGACAACCTACTACAGGCTCGAGTAGAAGAAATACAGACTTTGCAAATGGACTAATAGACTTGAGTGAAAATCATGAATACATTAAAGCCTCTAAAGCTCATGGGGCCTGCGGGACATCATTCGGTCTCTCCAGAGGCATGCGTGCTAAATTCCCTTGGAGGTGGTGGAGGTCTTCCATCACTTGAGGAACAAAGATCATTGCGGTGGCAAAAAACATGGAACTTGTCATATCTTCACAGTGGCTACACTTTACGGTGATGTAATCAGCGATCATTCGTACCCTCTCTCTTATAGTACCTTTTTCTTGCAACAATCACCTAATCTACTGGGCCCTGACCTCCAAAGTGTGTTCGGCTATACGATTTAGTTCTTGAAATTGTTGAAAATCTCTCTCCAACCATGCTATTGCTATGTAACAATTCTCTCTCTCAGCCTTGAAGTCTTTTGCCTGCTTAATGATTTTGTTTTCAACCATGATGACCCTCTTCTTCAATCCCGCAACCTCATTGTCATACCTTTCTTTCAATTGTTCAATAATGCGTGCTCATTCTTCTACATTTTTGGTCAATTGTTTTCGGGCCCTAGCTAGGTCACCCTCTGCTTTGTTCAAGCCAAAACCATATTCTCCTACTTTCCACCTTAGATTGTCTATGAGCTTCTCATCCTTCACACTTCTGGGGGGATTCTCTGCGACTATTTTCATTTTCTGAATTTGGGTTCGCAAAGCTTCATTTTCTTTGGTTAGTCTTTTCTTTTCCCCCTTGTCTGCCGTGGCTTGCAAACCATTCTCGAATTGAAGGTCTTTGACTTGTTTTTCCAACTTTCCTATTGTGGCCATGTATTTGTTTTACTTGGCCAACCAATTCTATTATTCTTGTGACGCCTCAGCAAATTCCTGAAGGTATGGTATTTTGGCCGGTCTTCCAAACTCCATCCCTTTTATACCAAGAAAGTTACCCTGGTGTAACCTCTCCTTTCGACAAGTCTCGTACTCGAGTGTTTTCCGTCAAGTACTGACACTCACCCTAAATATGACGGACTGCTACTTCTGAAACTGACCATTATGACCAATCTCGATCACGTGGTGACTAAAGGCTTCATCCTTGGGAATCATCTGGCACCTCCCTAACTATCTTAGCACTCTATTTGGAGTATAAGGTTGGATATATTGGAGACCCATAAGAAGGAAATGAGGAACAAAAGCTGGCATATATATAATTTCATCATTGGGGAGCCACCCGAACGTCCACTCTATTTGACTTGAACTTATGGTACGAAGATATGATACCCATTCTATGACCCCCTCTGGTAATCTGGACCCATCAACTATGGTATAAAATTCGTTTATGCATCTCTTTTTTGATGACCCATAACTCATGAATTGAGGTCGATGACACATGTGTTCAACCATCCACATCTATAACAACAAGTTGCATCCTTCAAAGAAATCCCCTCCGACTTAATTGGCTGTGAGGGCACGGAAGATTTCAGATAATATCATGGGTGCGAGGGTGCTCTTTTCCTGAGTGAGCAAAGTGCTGACAACCCCTGCTATCTGTATATCAATATTCCTTTTTTTCCGTTGAAACACCAAAAGACCCAAGAAGAGTACCATAAATGTGAAACACCTGTGTTCTTCCCCTTTGAGTCGGTTTCCCTTTCTACAAATTATATTTCCGAATCGTTAGACCCCCCTATGTGCCCACATCTCTGGTAATAAACCGTGGAGTACAAAAACCGGCGGACAAATTTGGATTGTGAACCCCCTGCTTATCTTTAGTGAATCCAAGAGTTTGTGTATAGCGATGGCCCTTGGTGCAATCAAATACCTGTGTCTTAGAGGAATTTTTGGATCCCCGATATATCCAGCTATTTCTTCCAGTGTTGGGGTGAGTTCTAAGTTAGGGAAATGAAATACGTTGTGGGTCGGGTCCTAGAATGTAACCAACGCCTTTATGATATCTCCTCTAGGATTAATTGTCACCCGGTAAGTCCTCTCAAGTGCACATTGACCTTGTTTTGCCCCGATTCACCTAGATCATTCCACCACATGTGCAACTCCAAATGGATCTTGTTCATGATCGTTATTGGTAAATTTTGATTCGTGCTCATTCTTCTTAGGGTGATTAAGTCAAAATCATGATTTATTGGATTCAAAAACAAAGTTATTATTTTTCAAATTTTCATTTCAAAATAAAATCCGAGCTACATTTCTGCAGTTCCGAGGGAAGGTTTTAAGGTTGTGCTTACTACCGACCAAATTTGAAAAATAATCCAGGGCAGCTGTTCTTGTAAAACCAGCCTTCCGGCGCCCTTTTGGGGACACTCAGCTAATTTTGACAAAAACTGCCTTATTTATTTATCGCAAACAAAATTTGGTTCTTCGAGGCTATTTTTGCAAAAACTGAAGTTGGGCCTGATGGGGGTCGCCTACGTATCTCATGCCTTGTGAGAATCAAATCGGCGTAGTTTGGGAAATTCTGACAGAATTAAAAACCAGCTTCTTTTTTTCTTTTCCTTTTTCTCTTTTTTTGAAAACAAAATCCTTTTCCTTGTTTTTTCTAAAATTTCGGCAGCATTTCAGTATCAGTATTTGAAATAGGTAAATTCCTTTCTTATCTCTCACACTTTTATTTTCTTTGTTAAATTCTCCCTTTTTTTCAGAAGCTAGTCGACATGCAGATCCTGAATATATGCACAAGTAGCACGCAAGATGCACCAAGATGGTCCATTATTTTGGGTGCACCTGTCCTAGACGGATCCAACCCCTGTGTTGAGTCCCCTAAGTCAAATGCATGAAGCAAATAAGCGCTTTTACTAGGGATCTGGCATGGGGTCAAGTTATTCTAGGTTCAAAACCTGGGTATATGTTCTAGACTGGTCATTCGAGCGGACAACTCGAATTGAGGAGGGGGTTACATACCGGGAACCAAAAGGCCATCCAGCTTTGTAACTTGTCCGAGCCTCTTTCTTATTTCAAGATATGATATTAACAGAATAGAGAGTCCCAACCAGCGAGCACATCCCCCGAGATGAGAAAAGAAGGGTTTCACGACAGTTTATATACAATTCAAATAATATTAAAATTGTAAAAAGAAACATGTAGCACATTGGGCACAATCATGTAATATATATTAAACAAAACCAAATACAACAATTATTCTAAGCCCGAATTCTTGAACCCTGAACCAGAGATTCTGCGTTCAGTCCCCAGCAGAGTCGCCAGAGCTCTCACACCTCCTTTTTTTGAACTACACCCCGATAAGGGCGTAGATAAGGGAGTTTTTCCAATTAAAGGGCAATCGAAGCAAGATTTATTTATTAAAAGATTTCAGAGTTGCCACTTGAGATAATTAATGGCGGCTTAAAATCTCAAATCGAGGATGGTTTGACTCTGTAATACAGTCTGGGAGCCAGAAATTCAGACAAGGAATTCTGTTAACCCGGGACAAAGTGTTAGGCGTTTCCAAGTTCCGTGGTTCTAGCACGGTCTCTTAATTGTTAAATTCGGCTTAATTATCTGATTATTAGAACATTTTAAACCTATGCGCAAATTTTAACTTTAACCGCTTTTATTCATTTTTAGAGAAAATTACAACGTTATCAAAACATGTCTCGAACCATGTCACATAAATGCACCCGTGTTTTTGACATATTTTAACATCGTTGAGATTTGGATTTGGGTCAAATAAATGTGCCCCCGAGTTTAAGGAAATCACTTATTAGAATATGCGCTTAAAATGACTATGCGCTTGCAATTTGCGACGGCCATGAGATTTAGCTAAATGGGATACCTCGAATTCTAAGGATCAATACAGTGTTAATTAAAATGAGGGTCAGGCAATTGTCAATTTTATTCGGCATGGCACCGCAATTCCGTTCTACTTAAAAGGTATCTAAACTAATTAACGTTTCTTTAAATGGCTTACGAGAGACTTGTTAGTTATTTAAAACGGATGGGTTTAGTCCAGCAAATAAACTAACCGTTCAATTAGCAATAAGTTGCCCAGTCTGGGCCCAACATGATCCCAATATCTTCCAGGGCCATTCGATTCAATAACTACTAGTATCACCATTTTGAAAAAGAACAAGATTAAGCAAAAATTGGGTAACATCCTCAACTTAGATTTATAAGACGTCTTCAAAACATACAATGTTTTACAATTTGAGGCATACAGAAATAATAAATAAAAGAGATGTATTAAAGTTCATGCTCCAAAGTCTTTCAGAATTAACGTGTCAATCTGAAAATAGAGAACAAATACAATAGCCATAACAACCTTCTAGTTTTAAATGAGACCCTGTATTAAACTAATACATTCAACTACTAATGAAACTTTAATTATCTAACTAACACTAAAGCTTAGGCAAAGACGCAAAATAAAGAGCAGAGGACGAGCAATACTAATTGAGCACTTAGTCAATCTGAAGCTATGAAATGCTCTCTCTGGCTATTTGGACACAAACAAGGTTTTAGAGATAGAATTAGCAACATGAATACACACAAATCCCACTCTAGATCCACAACATATCATACTTGACATCATTAAACAAGATTAGATAAAACTCTCAAGAGTCCCTGGAGCAACTACGCTCGAACAATCTTAATTATCTACTACAAATCATAGTCCATAATTGGTACAAGTCCCAAGTATTACTTGCAGGCCACTCGCACAAGTTCAAAGAATTAAAAAAACTAATTAACATCAACATTTAAAGTCAAGTTACAAAGCATGGAAGCAGTAAAGAAACAAGGAAATCAACTTCAAATGCAGCCTTCATTTCAATGAACTTTCAGTCTTATTACATGTTCAACAATTATTCCTCAATCATAGCTAGGAAAGTTGCTGGAAAATGTAAAGATAAATAGAGGTGAATAATTAGCAAATGAAGCAGGAATCACAAAAGAAACAACAGAGATGAACCCAGATTCAGCAATTTAGAACAAGGAACTCAACTCAAAACCCAACAAAATTGTAATATTCAACCAGCTTGAACCAAAAATTTTCAGAAAACCCAATATCAATTCATACTTAATCTCAAATCAACCAAAAAATATTTACAAACTTGAAAATATCAGAAATCAGTAAAGAGATCAATGAAACAGTAGCAATTTTGCCATCTGAATTTTTTTTTTGATATTTTAGTTCTCCAGTCTTCTATGAAACAATAAAAATGTAGCACTTGTATTTTTCTGGGCTTATCAGCTCTTTTATTTTTTCTCTTAAGCTGCAAGTAACTATTCCTTTATAGGCAAGTCACTAGGGTAGCCCTAAATGTTTGGTTATTTCAATTTAGTCCCTGATTTTATAACTTGTTAACCAAGTTATAGTGTCAATATTAAACCAGGACCCTGCTAGAAACTTCTAAAACAACTGTCAAAAGATTCCTTCACTAGTTTACCTAAACTAACCTTAATGACTCTAAAAATTACCTAAACAACCTAATGAACTTGGGCTCAGAAATAGCTGGGTCTCTTTGAATTGTGTCAAAATGCCTCAAAGGGCACAAGCTAATTTTAAAAATGTCATTTCGGACCCAAACCTTACAAAAACTAATTGACTGTAAAAGAGGTAACTAAATTTGATCATTTGCTGACCATTAAATCAAGACTTGAAAGAAAATAAAAGATCAACAACAGTAAAATTAACAAAATGGAAACATTTATCATGCTCTCTAATTTCATTAACTAGTCCGGTGAAACAAGAACAAGAGAGAGAATAAAGGAGATGAGGAGAAGAAAACAAAATAAGGAAACAAGTGGTAAATTAATGATCTAACCATTTTGATTTCACAACAGCAAATTAATCAACTATGGACCTAATTTTACTGGCTAGGCTATTATATTGATAATAAAATTAAAAACAATAATTAAGTTGTTAACAACAGAGAATCAAGCAAAACATGATCGAGGGACAAACTACAAAAACCAGAGGTCAAGCGTTTCTGAAAGAAGAAGAAGAAAGCAAAACAAGGCCAGTGACAAAATGAACTCAAGTACCAATGACTTTTTAATTTTTATGAACGAAGTGATGGATGAGGATAAAAGAACAACACAAAACGGTAGAAGCAAAACTTACCGGATCAAAGCCTGAAACCTAGGCGACTCGAACCTCTAACTTTGTCAATCAATAGAACTAGTAATTCATTCTTAATACAATGAACAACTAGTGCTATCAGAGAACATACCCAATTTGAAAAGGCCTTCATGCACAAATTTAGAGGTTTAGGTTAGACCTTCAAACTAAGATTCGAGCCGTTGAAATATGATTCGAGAGAAACTGAGTTCAAATTGAGGAAGAGGGAACCATGGAGATTCTGGGGTGTTAGTTTGAGGTAATTTAGAAGCGGTGCCGCCAGACACGGCAGAGGAACCAATGGTGGCGCCCTAGGGTTTGGATATTTGATGACTTCTGGTGAGATTCAAAAGGAATGGATGATGGCGTGGGTATGAGGGGCCTAAGGTGAACCTCTGGAGTGATTTTGACGGTCATCCGTGACCTGCCGCCGTGGGGCTATTTTCAGCGGCGGCATACTCAGTAAACCCAGCTTCTAGACCGTTGGATGATGAATCCTACACGGATAAGGTCAATTCAACCCAAACGAAGTCGTTTGGCATTGAGCAGGATTGGACCGGGTAATAAGGCAGGTTTTGGGCCGGTTCTGGAGTTTTTGGGTAGGTAATAGGGTGTATAACTGGGCTGGTCCAAATGTTTTATTTTCTTCAATTTCTCTTACCCTTGTATTATTTCAATTCCTATTCTTCTTTTTTTTATATTTCAGATTTCTTTTAAATTCTTTTTAAATTAAAATAAAATAAAAACAAACCCAAATTATCCTAATTAAATACATCTAATGCTTACTACACCTGATTAAAACCAAATTAAAAGACTAATTTGTTTTTTTTTATAAAATGACTAATTGCTAATTAATTCTTAAAAAATGTCAAATTAACTTCTAAATGCACATGTAACACATTTTTTGTAGTTTTCACTAATTAAAATGCACAAACAAAAATTCAAACAATTAATAGAAAATTTTACGAAAATCCACAAAATTGCAAACACTGAAAGAAATTATTTTGTTTTGAACTTATGGGAGTAATTCGTATATGCCAAAAATCACATGCTCACATTAGTGATTGATCAATATGGAATCTATCAAATGCTGGTAATGAGTTTAAGCTCCATGTTGTCATGAATTATAAACGACCAAATTAAGACCTTGGCCAGAGCAATCAAATGAAAAAAAGAAAAGAGTTTCTTAGGTCATTCCATTGTCGATTATATTTGACATGCACACATAGTTGGTCGCCTATTAGGATTTACAGTTGAATCATATCCTAGGGCGACTCAGATCTATAAAGACATAAGAAAATATTACTTTATTCTTCTACAGTTCTTGAGAGTAAAATTTATACTTCATGCTATCTGGTCATTAAGGAGTGTTGCTATATGCCACCCTTGATTAGCTTATTGATATGATCAATTTACTGCCAGTTTAGTATTAAACCTATCGGGTCACAAACTGACGATACTCTAATCTTTGTTAAAGGATTAATTAACTTGTTATTTGACAATTGAATTAAAAAATTTAATTAGTCAAATAGATAAAGTTATTAGTCCAAATGAAATATTATTATATTCTTTGCTAGAACAAAGGATATGGTTAATATATATTGTCACACCTCCTTTTTAAATATCTACAACCCCGACGAAGGGCGTAAACAAGGGAGTTTTTCCAATTTAAGGACAATCAAAACAGGACTTGTTTATTTAAGAAATTTTAGAGTCGCCATTTGGGATAATTAATGGTGTCCAAAGTCACCAGTTTAAATCCCGAATCGAGGAAAGTTTAACTCTTTTTAACATTTTGCGAGCCAGAAATCCGGGTAAGGAATTATGTTAACCCGGGAGAAGGTGTTAGGCACTCCCGAGTTCCGTGGTTCTAGCACGGCCGCTCGAGTGTTATATCTAACTTAATTATCTAATTGTAATGCATTTTTGTACTTAGGTGCAAATTTAAGTTTTAATTGCTTTTATTCATTTTTTGGAGAAAATTGCGACGTTATTAAAGCATGTCTCGCATTGCGTCACATAAATGTACCCGTGGTTTTTTGACATATTTCAACATCGTGGATATTTGGATTTGGGTCACATAAATTTCGAACCCCAATTTAAGAAGGTAAAGTTATTAAATAACGCGCCTAAAGCAACTAACATGTTGTTTAATTTAGCGAGTGCCAAGAAAATTAGCTAAACGGTACGCCTCGAGTTCTAAATATTTAAAGGAGTAATCAGAGAGGGTTGCACAATTAGTTTAGCATGGAAGACCTCAAATTATTCTAACCAAAAGGTTTCTAATTTAAAAAAAAAAGGGCCATAAATTATTGTTTTCAATATGGAACATCTCAATTAATTAATGAACATAAAAAATTAGAGGAATGGTCTACAAGGATCCTGACTAATTACGCAGGATTATGTAAAAGGAAATGAACAGGTAGTAAAAATTCAAAAGGGAAACAACAAACTATTGTCACATACGTTCGAGTCTGGGATCAAAAGGAGCCCAATTCCAATAAGGTCAAATGCAGCGAAAATACCTCACATGCATATGAAGTGGGATTCTAACATTTGGGCCATCATTGAGCCCAAAGCTCATAATAAGATATAGTAAAGAAGACACGCTACTAGTTTGGCATTTCTCCTTTGCAATTTTTTTTGAAAAAAAAAATAAAACTTAATAAATCAAAAATAAACAAAACAAATGCCCTGAGATACATTCGTATTCAACAGGCCATCTGCTTTTACCCTTTTAAACAACTTGAACATTTTCTTCTACTTACAAAATTCCATATACACTACACTTTTAAGAGAAACATTTCACTATCCTTACTTTATGAACATCCACAACCATCACTACTGACAATAATCTAAATGAAACTGCATAGTAAAGTATCCCATACAATCCATACCCAAGTTTAATATACAGAATTTAAACTGCACAGTCCACTCAAAATAATTCCCCAATCTATGATAGTCTTAAGGAGCTTATATTACTCAAGCTGAACTTAATTAACCAATACATGCATTACATCCAAAAGACAAAGTTGAACAGTGCTATATAAATAAGACTAAACTGTAATTATGCTTTACGACAACTTTAATTTCATTCTGCGCATCCATTTCATAAGCCATTGAGGTTCAAGAGCGTGTACCTGATACATCAGATAAACAAAGATGCTATGAGCTTAAGAAGAAATCCAACAACAGTAACCCATCAACAACAATTTCAGCAATTAAGATCCAGGAGATCCACCCAAAAATAACCAATGAAACAGTAGTTTATCCACAGAATCTACCCAGATTTTCAAAATGAATTAAATTCGATCCATTTCAACCACTCATACACGACAAATTGTCTTAAAGAGATGAGTAGCTTCAAAATTCAAAGTGGAAATCTTAATGGAACAGTATTTCTAAAATTTAAGCTGCCTAGAATTTTCTGAGTTTTTTGAACCTTCCAGTCTTCAAAAAATCCCCTCTCTAAGGAAAGAAAGAGGGTCTTTTATAGGCAAGCCAATAGGGAAACCCTTCAGATTATATATTATTCATTTTAGCCCTTCAGTTTTTGACTTGTAGACCAAGTTTTAGAGCTTAAAATTGACTGAGAACCCCTGGTAGATGTTTTCTAATCTGTTATGAAATATTATCCAACCCCTAATACCTAGACTACCCTCTCAGTACCCTTGCAACTACATTGCACTCAAGTGGGATGTGGATTAATTTGGCCTTAGGTCGAGCCTCCTGGCTACTAGCCAAGATCCTGGATTGAAAGGCATAAACCTTCGGCCCAAAATAGTAATGAATCTACCTTCAGACATGGATTAATTTTTAATTACTTTAAAGTTAGAAGCTAATACTATGGCTTTTGGTCAAACAGGAGAAGAAAATAAAGCTAATTAAGCTAAATGGAATGTGCTACAATCATTAATTTTAAACCTAAAACCTAAGAAGGTAAACAGGCAAGAAGTCAAAGTATAATTGATGAAACCTGAAGGCAAATAGGATTTTAAATAAAAAAGATTCAAATATAAGGTGAAATTCATATCCACAACAAGGCCCTACCACTTGACTAAAATCTAGCAGTGCAATTCCAAACAAAGACTAAAAACCAATTAGACTTGTAAACCTTCGACCTAACAAAATTTGGCATGAAAGCCCTAATCTAATAAAACTACTAAATCCATTTGATTAAGCCAAACTAAAGCCCTAACCTGAATCCTGGAGCTAAGCACTAACGAACAAACATACAGAACCAAGATGAAGAAGAAGGAAATTTTAAAAATAGAAAACTTAGCTTAAAATTTGTGTTGAACCCGGGAAGTCTTCATGCATGGGCTATGGCTTCTAAGTTAGATTTTTGATCTAATATTCGAGCTACTGCAGCGACGTTCGAAGGAAACCACTCATGGATTCATCCTTAGGAAGGTGAGGAGGCTATTTGGTATCAACTTGGGGCGGTTTGGTGGTACTGAGATTTGGCCGGAGTTCTTCAATTTAGGATTTGAGACGTTTGCCGAAGATTTTTTTGGGGGGGGGGGGGGGCTATGGATTTGGGATGAAGGAGGTCCAATGGTCATTTGTGTTAATATGAAACCGTTTGGAATCAACGCTACCGTACACGGTGGAGCAACCGACGTTTCAATTGAAGATTCGAGGCGATTGGCTACGATTTGAGGGTAGGTAGTGACATATCTAGAAAGAGGACGACAAGGAGAGTGTGTGATGTTATTTTTTGGAGTGATTGGACGATCACCGCTGGGGGAGGCGATTTTCGGCCAGCGGCGTTGGGGTTCCTGGTCGGAGGTTGCGGAGACAAGGTACAAGGTCATTTTGGGGTAGGGGTGTTTTAAGACATATTTATACCAGATAAAACCCAGCTTCTCAACCGTTAGCTTTAAATAAATAAAGGGCCATGATTGAGTTGCTTCGAACGGTGTCGTTTTGTATTTGTGGGGGGGGGGGGGGGGGGGGGAAACGACCGGGTATAGGGTTTATTGGGCTGAAATTTTAATGTTAAATGTCCCAATTGGGTATTATTTTTGTTTAATTGAATTTTCAGATTTTCTCTCCTCTTTTTTAATTTTTCTTTTTATTTTCAAAAATTATTAAAAACCTAAATTGAGTTATAAATCTCTAATTAACCTATATAAATCCTGATTAATCCTACAATAATTATTATCACAAACAGTTAAAACAAGACTAAGAGAAAATTACTTAAAAAACAAACTTAAACTCCAAAATGCAGATTAAGCTATATTTTTTATTTTTCGATTTTTATTAAATTACTAAATTAATGAATAATTCTAATATATGAAACTAAATCCTAAATGCACATGCAACATATAATTGTATTTTTGATGAATGTGTGTTTATTTAAAATGCACGCAAAATGCAAAAAATTAGTGGAAATGTCACGAAAATTCATAAAATTGCAAACAAATAAAAGAAATGGTTTTGTTTGAATATATAGGAATAATTAACATAGGAAAAAAATCACATGCTCACAGGTTCCCCTCTTTGCCCAAAAGCATGAAGAGTTTTCATGCAAAGACAAGCGAGCGGACATGAGAAATTTTTGCCCGTTCGAATACTCCCTGAGAAGAATTTTGAAAATCTTGACCGCACCCTGCTTAAGAGGTTGCCTACATATCCTCAGTTAAAGAGGAATAATGTCAGTGTAGTTTAGGAGTGTTTGGTAGCTGGGACTACGGAAGCTGTGATCTCATTGTTGTTGTTGTTGCTACTACTGTTTGCTAGACCCCTTATTACACCAGGTAAAACTAAAAAGAAGCGAGACTAAGCTATGAACTATGGATTACAAAAGAACCTATCTATGTCTTCAAACTTTCTCTTGGTCTTTATTACCCTGTTACTTTGTGTATCTCCCTGAGAAACTACCTGTTGCCTTGTTGTACTTCTTCCATGAAACTTTTTGTTGCCCTATAGATAATTTTCTCTTTCTCCATGTTGATGATTGGTTGTAGGATTTGAAAAGTATTCCCATGTTCTGTAGGTTGGCGCCTGATTATGAAAACTTGAAATTTGAAAAGTATTCCCTTGTTCGCCAGATGGGCGCTTGATTTCCAAAACTTGAAACTTGAAAAATATTCCCTTGTTCTCCAGGTGGGCGCCTAATTGTCAAAACTTGAAACATGAAAAATATTCCCTTGTTCTCCAGGTGGGCGCCTGATTACCAAAACATGAAACATGAAATGTATTCCCTTTTTCTCCAGGTGGGCGCCTGATTACCAAAAGCTTCAACTTGAAAAATATTCCCTTGTTCTCAAGGTGGGCGCCTATTTACAAAAACTTGGAACTTGAAAAGTATTCCCTTGTTCTCTAGGTGGACGCCTGATACCAAAACTTGAAACTTGAAAATTATTCCCTTGTACTCCAGGTGGGTGCCCGATTACCAAAACTTGAAACTTGAAAAATATTCCCTTGTTCTCCAGGTGGGCGGGTGATTACAAAAACTTGAAACTTGAAATGTATTCCCTTGTTCTTGGGGTGGGCACCTGATTACCAAAACTTGTAACTTGAAAAGTATTCCCTTATTCTACAGGTGGGCGCTTGATCACCAAAACGTGAAACTTGAAAAGTATTTCCTTGTTCTCCAGGTGGGCGCCTGATTACCAAAACTTAATACATGAAAAATATTCCCTTGTTCTCCATGTGGGCGCCTGATTAACAAAACTTGAAACCATTAAAGTATTGCCTTGTTCTCCAAGTGGACGCCTGATTACCAAAACTTGAAACTTGAGAAGTATTCCCTTGTTCTCCAGGTGGGCGCTTGATTACCAAAACTTAAAACTTGAAAAGTATTCCTTTGTTCTCTAGGTGGACGCTTGTTTACTAAAACTTGAAATTTTAACAATTCCCTTGTTCTCCAGGTGAGCGCCTATTTACCAAAACTTTAAACTCTAAAAGTATTTCCTTATTCTCCAGGTGGGCTCCTGATTACCGAAACTTGAAATCTATTCCCTTGTTCTCTAGGTGGGCGCCTGATTACCTAACATGAAACTTGAAAAATATTCACTTATTATCCATGTGGGCACGTGATTACCAAAATTTGCAACTTGAAAGGTATTCCTATGTTCTCCAGATGGGAGCCTGATTACCAATACATTAAAATGTGAAAAATATTACCTTGTTCTCCAGGTGGACGCCTGATTACCAAAACTTGCAACTTGAAAAGTTTTCCCTTGTTCTCCAAGTGGGCGCCTAATTACCAAAACTTGAAAAGTATTCCCTTGTTCTAGGTGGGCGCCAAATTACAAAAATTTGAAACTTGAAAAATCTTCCCTTGTTCTTCAGGTAGGCGTCTGATTACCAAAACTTGAAACTTGAAAAGTATTCCCTTGTTCTCTAGGTGGGAACCTGATTACCAAAACTTGCAACTTGAAAAGGATTCCCTTGTTCTCTAGGTGGGCGCCTGATTACCAATTATTTAAAACTTGAAAAGTTTGCCCTGATATTGCTACCTGTGTATTTTATTACAACAAAAAAAACAAAACAAAAGAAATTCTTTCTGCCCCATTTTGGTGTTGGGCGCATCTGTGAGTGTTAATCAAATGCCATTACCAAATATATCTAAATTTAAAGGTAAGTCCTATTATCGAGGAGGGTCCTGACAACTTTTAACTGATGACTCCTTGAGGATTAGGCTGTGTTCTCAAAAGATATTATTTCCCACTATGTCTTGTTATCTGATTATATCTACAGGGGATCTACCAGGGACCGGTGATTAAAGCTACTTCATATTTATCCAAGCCAATCGTGACAACTCTTAATTAGATGACAAAAAATGTCTGACGGGGATAAGTATTAAGAGCTACACCCCATTATCCTGGAGGGTCCTGACAATTCTCACGATTTAAATCTCATTATCCAGGTGGGTCCTGATGACTCTTGTTGGGGAAATATGTATGCCTGACCATGTTACCCCACTGTTTGAATTTTAAGGTAAGTCCTATTTTGCAGGAGGGTCCTGACAACTCTTAACCAAATCCTGTTTCAACACGCAAGTCACTTATGTTCATTGCTATTCATGATTATTTCCATCATTTGGGCAAATCCCACTTTCCAGGATGGTCATGAGGGTTCCAGATTAAATGTCAATTCTAACTTTCAGTTGTCTCTGCTGGGCATTGCTAGTTAAAGTTTCGTCCCATCGTTTAGGAGGGTCCTGATGACTCTTATTGGGGAAGATGTTTGTACCAGATTATGTTCCCTATTGAATTTAAAACACGTCCCATTTTACAGGAGGGTCCTAAGATTCTCGACCCTACCTGCCACGTGCTTGCCCTCCCATGTGGAGGGTTCTCCTGGAATCTTCCAGAATTTTCTACCCCTGTTTCAATCAAAGAAAATCTTGTTAGTTTGATGATTAGCTTGCGGCATTCTGAAGAAGGTCTCGCCACTGTCAAGTTCTATTGTGTGCAATTTTACGTACTGATGATTACCCGCTTGTTTTTCCCGACTGATCCCTGAACCCTATGGCTTTAATATGTTCTCCCATCATCGTGTTACACCCCTGACCCTTTTTCCAGAATCCTTACATCCTTCTTGAAGTTACCGAGTCAGTTTACTACCTCGTCATTTCATTGATCCTTTCCCTTGTTATTTCAACTTTTGCTACCTTTGTTATGTTTTGAACGGCATGTGATTTGCCACTTGGGAGTTGGGAGTAAGCTTTGAAATTTCTCTCCTGCTTGCTTAAACAAAATGACTTTGAGGACATATTAGAAAAATGGAGACTCGAAAGAAACTGAAATGCAATGACTCTGAATTGTTTGGTCTTAGAATAAAAGAATTCCAAAATTGGCGACAATTGAGGGGAAAAGAAAAGAAACTTATTTGTGGAGGAACAACTGGTTTCCATGATCATGACATGAACTCTGACTTAGGTGACCCAGTCTGCCCAAATGATCGGCCTTCTACTGTATGCTTTGTTGTTGCGACCTTCTTCAAATCCAAAACCTTTAACCAAAACCTGACCTTGCTTAACTTATGGTGTCTTGGGCAGATTTCCACCAACATCCCTTTTCCAATTGCTTATTTCTTGCCTTGCCTTGCCTTACGATGCCCGTGAGAGTTTTTACCAATAAGACTCTCTCATTTTCATTTCTCTCAACTCCTGTCGCTTTACGGTGCCCGTGAGGGTTTTCACCAATAAGACTCTCTCATTTTTATTATTTTCCTGCTTAAACTAGAGTGTTACTTTTGGTTATGAATCACTTCTTTCTGCTTGACTCGGCATTCCTTAAAGAATGATTAGAAGGTCTTTCTTTGGACCGTCATGAAGGCTTTTGGATAAGGATAGAAAGAAAGGGATGTTAAAGGCTCAAAATAATTCAAATGGGTTCAAAAATTACAACTTTCGGAATCAAATTTCTTACAATAACCACAACTTCTGCCTCTGTTTCTTGCTTGGAGACCATTGAATTTTTATTTGAATACGGCCGAGCCGTGAGGCTGCCTACGTATCCTTAAAAGAAATCAGGTCAAATGTAGTTCATGAAGATTCCTTGTTTTGTGGTCTTTTCTTTTCTTCCTTTCCTTATTTCATTTCTTCATTTTTCTTTTGTTGTTTTGCTGTTTTGTGGGCTTTTTCCTTCTCTCTCTTTTCTTTTTTTTCTTATTCTCTTTTTTTTTTCTTTTTTTTTTCTTTTTATTTATTTTTTCTTTTTTCTTTTTTTTTTATTTTTTTTATTTTCTCTTTCTTCTTCTTCTTCCTCTCTTCTCTTTTCTTTTTTTTCTTTCTTTTCATTCTTTCCTGGTCTTTTATTTTACTAACTTTTACACTTGCTTTTCTGGCTTTTGTTATTGATTTTGAAAGAGGAGTATGAAAGAAAATAATTAAAGCTCAAAAAGGGTTAGCGAAGGGTAAAGCTTTTAGATAGCCGAATAAAATGCCTTAGTCATTTCAATCTCTAAAACATGCCAAGTACAAACAAATATGCCAAGAAGAGATAATGATTTGAGCAAAGAAATCATACATGCATCTGAATTGATGGGCATTTCTACACCCTTGCCTTCCCTATTTGTTAGATACAACACCCCGTTGGACAAAACTCTTGACACAGCGAACGACCCTTGCTAATTCGGGGGCAAACTTGCCCTTTGCCTCTTCCTGATGAGGGAGGATGCGTTTCAATACCAGCTAACCTACTTCAAACCTTCTTAGACGCACTTTCTTGTTGTATGCTCTAGCAATTCTCTGTTAATATAACTGGCTGTGACATACTACTTCCAATCTTTTCTCATCAATCAAACTCAATTATTCCAGATGGGTTTTGAACCATTCCATATCTTCAATTTCTGCCTCGGTGACAATCTGAAGGGACGAAATTTCAATTTCAGTCGGGATTACGACTTCTGTGCCATATACAAACGAATATAGAGTTGCCCCTACTGAGGTGCAGATAGTAGTGCGATAGCCTAACAATGCGAAAGTGACTTCTCATGCCATTGCATGGAGCCTTCCACCATTTCTTGAAGTATCTTCTTCATATTCTTATTGGCTACCTCAACTGCCCCATTCGCCTTGGGACAGCATAAGATGGAATTACAATGTGTAATCTTAAACTGCTGACATACTTCTTTCATCAAATGATTATTGAGATTCGCTCCATTATAAGTGATGAGTGTCTTTGGGATTCGAAACTGACACATGATATTTGAATGCACAAAGTCGGTCACAGCTTTGTTTGTCACTGCCTTAAAAGTTTTAGCTTCGAATCACTTGGTAAAATAATCAATAGCAACCAGGATGAATCTGTGTCCATTAGAAGCTGCTGGCTCGATTGGCCCGATGACGTCCATGCCCCAAGCAAAGAAGGGCCAAGGTGCAGACATTGTATGGAATTCAGATGGCGGTGATTAAATCAAGTCTCCATGCACCTGACATTGATGACATTTGCGCACGAAACTGATACAATCTCGCTCCATGGTGAGCCGATAATATCTTTCCGAAAGAATCTTCTTTGCCAGAATGTATCCGCTCATGTGCGGTCAGCAGACTCCAGAATGTACCTTATTCATCATGGTTCTGGCTTACCCAGCATCTATGCACCTTGACAATCCAAGATCTGGTGTTCTTTTGTATAGAACCCCTCCACTAAGGAAAAACCTACTTGATTGATGGTGGATTGTTCTCTGCTGGTCACTTGTGGTCTGTACTGGGTACACACACATCCTGATATATTCTTTGATGTCGTGAAACCAAGACTCACCGTCAAGCTCTTCCTCTACAACATTACAATAGGCATGTTGGTCATGGACTTGGATATACAATGAATCAATATAAGCCTTATCAGGAATTTTTAACATTGACGACAAGGTGGCCAAAGCATCAACAACCTCATTGTAAATTCTTGGGATATGCCTGAACTCTACTGACTGGAATCATTGGCAAAGGTCTTGCAAGCTTTTCCAGTATGGTTTGAGCATCAAATCTCGTGTTTCCCACTCCCCTTGAATCTGGTGTACCAGAAGGTCCGAGTCTCCCAAGGCCAAGACTTCATGGGCACATATGTCTGCAGTTAACCTCAAATCCAAAATGCATGCCTCATATTCTACCATGTTGTTGGTGCAATAGAAGCGGAGCTGAGCCGTAACGGGGTAATGGTGCCCCATTTCATAAATGAGCACTGCTCATATCCCGACGCCTTTCATGTTTGCGGTTCCATCAAAAAATAATCTCCAATTTGGCTTCTCGCCCTGTTCCATTTCATTAATATGCATTACCTCCTCGTCCGAGAAGTATGTCTTTAAAGGTTCATATTCTTTGTATACCGGATTCTCGGCCAAATGACCAGCCAATGCTTGTGCTTTTATTGCAGTCCTGGTCACGTAAACAATGTCAAACTCGGTGAGCAAAATTTTCCATTTTGCAAGCCTTCCCCTGGGAATAGGCATTTGGAAGATGTATTTCAACGGGTCTTGGCATGAGATGAGGTAAGTGGTATATGATGACAAGTAATGTTTCAAATTTTGTGCTACCCAAGTTAGGGCACAACATGTCCTTTCAAGATGAGTATACTTAACCTCACAAGCTGTAAACTTCTTGCTGAGGTAGTACATAGCATGTTCATTCCTCCTGGTGATATCGTGCTGACCCAGCATGCATCCCAATAAGTTGTCCAAGACTGTCAAATATAAAATCAAGGGCCTTCCTTGTTCCGGCGGGACCAATACCAGTGGTTTTGACAAATATTCCTTTATTTTATCAAAAGCCTCCTAGCACTCTCCTGTCCATTTTACCGTGACATTCCTTTTCAATAGCTTAAAGATGGGTTTGCAGGTTGTCGTGAGCTGAGCAATGAATCGATTGATGTAATTCAATCTTCATAATAGGCTCATCACCTTTATTTTGTTCCTTGGAGGTGGCAATTCTTGTATGTCTTTGGTCTTTGATGGATCTAGTTCAATGCCTCGGTGGCTGACTATAAACCTTAGAAACTTCCCTGGGGGGACCCAAACGCGCATTTCGATGGATTGAGTTTGAGATTATACCTGTGTAGCCTCTAGAATAATTTCCTCAAATCTCTGAGATTGTCGGATTGCTTCCTGGATTTACAATTACATCGTCCACATAGACCTCAATCTCCTTATGGATCATATCATAAAAGATGGTTGCCTTCGCCCTCATATAGGTTGCCCCGGCATTCTTCATGCCGAAGGGCATGACCTTTTAGCAATATGTTCCCCATGGCGTGATGAAAGTTGTCTTCTCCGCATCATCTTCATCCATCAAAATCTGGTAGTAGCTAGCGTTACAATCTACGAAGGACCTAATCTCATGCTTTGCACCATTGTCAATCAATATGTGGATGTTTGGCAGTGGGAAGTTGTCTTTTGGACTTGATTTGTTGAGGTCAAGATAATCGATGCATACCCTAGTTTTACCGTCCTTCTTCCGCACATGCACGACATTGTCTAACCATGTGGGATATCGTGTGACTCGGATGACCTTGGCCTCAAACTGCTTGGTAACTTTATCTTTGATTTTCATGCTCACATCAGTTTTAAACTTTCTCAACTTTTGTTTGACAGGAGGGCAGGCCGGGTCAGTGGGCAACTTGTGAACTACCAAGTTAGTGCTCAACCTTGGCATGTCATTGTAAAACCATGCAAAAAAATCTTTATATTCAAACAATGCTTCAATTATTTCTCCCCGAAGCTGTGGCTCCAGATTGACACTTATTTTGGTTTCTCTAATGTTATCTGGGTCCCGTAAACTGACTTCCTCTATGTCGCTCAGGTTTGTCTAGAGTTTTTCCTCAAAATGGCTTAACTCTTTACTAATTTTATCCAATGCCCTTTCCTCATGATATTCTGGCTCATCCTCATATTCTATCTCTTGAATTATTACTTCTGAATTAGAGCGATTTTTAAGACTCGGCCGAAGAGTCCTTATTCATGTCAGATCATTTGAGCAAGAAGGAAAAAAAAAGCAAAGAATAATGAAAGCTATTAGCACTAAATAAAAGCTAAATTGCATTTCATTGAAATTGGAAAGATAACAGGGTTTACATATCCAAATGGACGGAACATAACATCTTAATTACAACTCTGGAGATAATCCAGATTAAACTGAAAGAAAAATTAAAGCCAACTACCATGACTCCTTCCGAGTGGGAAGAGGAGTAGCTTCCCAGTTGTTGACTTTTGCACGGGATCACATAAAGTGCACATCTCTCTTACTTGATCCTTCTCCGGCATCTACCATGTTCACATCTTCAAACAACTTATCGAACCTCTCGAGTAATTCTTTGTCAAGATTAACCGCAACATTGGCAATTATTGTTGTCAAGCACTTCTTGGCGCCATGTTTAACAAATGATTTGAAGAGGCGAGGCACAGGTTTAGGGAGGAACTATGCTTTCTTTCTCATCTTTCTAGCTCTCGTGATGTCTTCACTTGTAGGCTTGAACCCCAAACCAAAAGTTTCTAGATTTGTTGGAAGAGACACCAGTTGTATGATACCCTGAAGTGAGGCCCCCAAACCCTTTCCAGGAACAAACCCATTCTTTAGAATTTCAACTTCCACCATGACTACTGAAGTAGCTAACCTTGGTGTAGGAACACGCTGCCCTCTGGGACATTCTCCACTGATATCGAGTCATGAACTTGATACACCCAAGGCCCTTTATCATCATCTCCTTCAATAAAGGGTACGATAACATCACTGTGAGCATACAGATGCTCTTCGCCATGCACCACTATTTCTTGTCGATCCCATTCAAATTTCACCATTTGATGTAAAGTAGAGTGAAGTTCTCTATAAGCATGGATCCAGGGTCGCCCCAATAGTAGGTTGTAAGAGACAACCACATCAAGCACCTGGAACTCCATGGTAAAATCAACGGGCCCCAGTGTCAATTCGAGTACTATGTCACCGATCAAATCTTTTCCCATGCCATCAAACCCTCGTACACAGATGATGTTCTTATGAATTCTTTCATTTTCCACCTTAAACTTGTTTAACATGGAGAGAGGGAAAATACTCGCACTTGAACCATTATCGACCAAAAATCGAGTCACCGTAGAATCTTTTCACTTTACCGTGAGGTAGAGTGTCCTATTATGCTCGCTGCCTTTTATTGGTAGTTCATCATCGGAAAATGTGACTCTGTTCACTTTAATAATCTTACTGGCTATATTCTCCAAATAGTTAACTCTGATTTTATCAGGAACGTGGGACTCGTTCAAGATCTTCATTAAAGCCCGATGGTGCTCGTCTGAATCAATCAATAATGACAACAATGAGATTTGAGCGGGAGTCTTTATCAGTTGTTCCACAATAGAATAATCATGCATTTTAATTTTCTTCAGAAACTCTTCTACCTCTTCTTCACTCACAGTTTTCTTTACCAGCGCTGAACTATCTTGGTTGTTTTTTATTTTCTCAATTCCTTGGGGGCAAAGCACCTCCCTGATCGAGTTAATCCATGAGTTTCAGAAACTTTTTCTCTAACCTCCTTCCCTTCGTAGGTCACTGTAACCGATCATAGTTATAAGGTACTGCCTTGTTGCTAATTACTGGTAGCTGAACTACAAGTTTGATAATGATAGGCTCTGAACGAGTGCCTTTTATGACAACCACAGGCTTACCATCTCTCCCTGGTACAACCACTTTTGTGTTCTCTTGTTTCACCATCCCGTCTTTCGTGGATTCTTTCTTGGCTGTAACAATAGGCTTAGTACTTGCTGCACTTAACTTGAGCGTCGACATCTTGCTGGTCAAATTCTCACCCTTCTTCCGTTCACTGGCTCGGATCATCATGAAAGTTTGCGAAGGCTTTTTGGGCTCTCCTTCTGTGCACTATCTCGATCATATTTGTCTCTTGATGAGCAAGCAGTGGGCTTCTATCAATGTTGGGTGCTTCTGGGGCTTGCACCTCAATCCGATTAAATCAATGAGTTCTTGAATACCACACTTTAGATGCCAACATTTTTCCGTATCACGCCCTGGGGCACCGGAACAATACTCACAACTGACATAATAATCTAGATTTCTTAGAGGAGGGTTTGGAAACTTTGCTTCGATCGACTTCTACATGTCTACATGTCTCAGTCTGTGGAAAAAGCTGGTATATGATTCTCCCAATGGAGTGAAATTTTTCTTCTTCTGCATTCTCTCATATTTCAGAGCTTGGTTGGCCCGAAAAGATGGTCTCGCGGGTTGCTGGTAGGCTCTTGGACGGTAGTTGTTTGGTGGAGCTGACACACGCCATTGTGCGTGGGCGGGAGGTTGGGTATACATTTTTGCATGATGCACTGATAAATGGGGTTGCGGATGTGGGTAGTAATGTTTTGGTGGTCCATATGGGGTGTGTAGGTATATTTAGTGGTGAGGACAGGGTTGGCTGTAATGGGATGGAGCCCGGGGCCTGAACCAAGTCCCTAACTCAACTGTCACTTCTTCTTCCTTCTTTTTCTTTCCAAATGTTCCCCGGGTCCCGCTTTGGATAGCCTGAGTGGTTGCTTTGATTGTAGAGTAACTCATGATCTTTTTAGATTTGTATCCTTCCTCGACTATACTTCCCTTTTTCACTACCTCGTTGAAGGATTACCTACCTCCGATACCAAGTGACTAAAATACGTAGGCTCCAAAGATTGCAAGAAATAATCTACTATTTTATTCTCCTTCATTGGGGGGTCGACCCTTGCTGCCTTTTCCCTCCAATGGAAAGCATATTCTCTGAAGCTCTCATTGTGTTTCTTTTAAAATTTCTTCAAAGACTGACGATTTGGGATACTTTCAAGATTATAATGAAAATGGTAGGCGAATTCTTGTGCTAGATCATCCAAGTATACAACCGAGCATGATCCTACCGGGTGTACCACTCCAACGCCGAAACACTTAAACTTTGACTGAAGTACACCATTAACAGTTCATCCTTTCCTCCTGCTCCTCTCATTTTGCTACAGAAACCCCTTAGAAGTGCGACTGGATCGGCGTGTCTATCATACAAGTCAAAATTGGGCATCTTAAAGCCTAAAGGTAATTGCACATCTAGGAACATGCAAAGGTCTTTGAATGCCACACTTACCTGGCCACCTAACCCTCGCATATGTCTGAATGATTGTTCTAAGCTTCTGACCTTCCTGAGAACCTCCTCTTGTTTTTTCTTTTTCTTCTTCCCTCAAAATTTGTTTTGCTTACACCTCTCGTTTCATTATTCTCTCTTTTATTTTACTGTTGTTTATCTCATTTTTCTTTCCCCTTTACTTCCTTTCTTTATATGGTTATGGTCGAATCCTATAGAGATTGCCTACGTATCATGATCCCGCATGAATCTGACCAAGTGTAGTTCTGGAAAATAAATATAGAAACTATGTAGAAAACTTCTTCAATAAAGTAAAGCACTCGATTACATCTTTAAATCTTACTAAAAGAAATTAACAGACTCCAACTCAACTGAAAACAACAGACTCTGGCTTAAAATGAACATGAATGACTTGACAACCTACTATGAACTTTGAATAAAAGAAAATACAGACTCTCAAATAGACCAGCAAATTTGCAAATCATGAATACATTAAAGCCTCTAATGCTCCTGGGGCCTAGGGGACATCAATCGGTCTCACTGCAGGCTTGCGTGCTAAAGCCCCTTGGAGGTGGTGGAGGTCTTCCATTACTTGACGGAAAAAGGTCATGGTGGTTGCGAAGAACATAGATCATGTCATATTTTCACATTGGCTGCACTTTATGGTGATGTAATCAGCGATCATCCATACCCTCTCTCTTATGGCTGCACCCTTTTCTTACAATAATCGCCCAATTTGCTGGGCCCTTGCCTCCAAAGTGAGTTCGGCTACACGATTCAGTTCTTGGAATTGCTGCAAATCTCTTTCCAATCGTGCTATTGCGGCGTAACAAAGTTCTCTCTCGGCCTTGAAGTCCCTAGCTTTCTTGGCTATTTTTTTTTCAACCATGATGAACTTCCTTTTCAACCCAGCAACCTCATTGTTGTGCCTTTCCTTTAATTGTTCAATCATGCAGGGTCATTCCTCCGCATTTTTGGCCAATTTTTTTGGTTCTGGACAGCTCACCCCCTGCTTTTTTCAAGTCAAAACCATATTCTTCTACTCTCCGCCTCAAATTGTCTATGAGCTTTTCATCCTTCGCACTCTTGGCAGGATTTTCCGCCGTTGTTTTTTCATTTTCTGAATTTAGGCTTGCAAAGCTTCATTTTATTTGGATAGTCTTTTCTTTTCACCTTTGTCTGCCATAGCTTGCAAACCATTTTCGAATTAAACGTCTTTGACTTGCTTTTCCAATTTCTCTATCGTGGCCTTGTATTCATTTTCCTTGGCTAACCAATTCCATTGTCCTTGTGACACCTCAGCAAATTCCTTGAGATGTGGCCTCTTAGCCGGCTTTCCGAGCTCTATCTCCCTTTTATACCAAGCAAGGTACCTTGGTGCTACCTCGCCTTTAGATAAGTCGCATACTCGAGTGTTAGCCATCAAGTACTGACATTCGCTACAAATTTGACGGACTGCTGCTTTAGGAAACTGGCCATTGTGACTAATCATGATCACATGGCGACTAATGTCCTCATCCTTGGGAATCATCTGGCACTTTCCCAATTGTCGTAGCACTCTGTATGGAGCATAGGGTTGGATACTCCAGAGACCCATCAGAAGGAAATGAGGCCCGGTAGCTGGCATATATATGATTTCATCAACGGGAAGCCACCCAAACATCCACTCTATTTGGCTTGCACTTTTGGAATAGAGACGTGATACCCATTCTGTAGCACCTTCTAGAAATCTAAGCCCATCATCCCTGTAATAAAATTCCTCTATGCAGTTTTTTGTTGAAAACCCATAACTCATGAATTGAGGCTGATAGCACAAATGTTCAATCATCCATATTTGCAACAATAGGTTGCATCTTTCAAAGAAATCTCCTCCGGATTTACAGGCACTGAGAGCATGGAATATTTCAGATAATATCACGGGTGCGAAGGTGCTCTTGGCTTGAGTGATTAAAGTGCTGACAACCCCTGCTATCCGTATGTCAATATTTCCATCCTTCTGTGGAAACACCAAAAGGCCTAAAAAGAATACCATAAATGTGAAACACCAGTGTTACTCCCACTTGACTTGATTTCCCTTGCTATGAATATTTTTTTTTGGGTCATTAAATCCCCCTATGTGCCCATACCTCTGATATAAAAACTGTGGAGTACAAAAATCGACTGACAGGACTGGATTATGAACCTTTCTACTAATCTTTAATGAATTCAAAATTTTTTTATGGGGATGGCCCTTGGTGCAATCAGATACTAATGCCTCAGAGGAATTGTGGGAACCCCAATATATCCGGCTATTTCTTCCATGGTCGGAGTGAGTTCAAAGTCCGAGAAATGAAATACGTTGTGGGTCTGGCCCCAAAATGTAACCAATACTTTCATGATGTCTCCTCCAAGATTAATTTTGAACAACCCAGTAAGTCCCCCCAAGTGTGCGTTGACCCTGTTTTGCCCCGATTCACCTAGATCATTCCACCACATGTGTACCTCCAAAGGAATATTGTTCATGACTGAGATTGGCAAATTTTGATTTGTGCTTATTCTGCACATTTATTAAGTGATAAAGTAAATAATCATGATTTATTGCACTCAAAAAAAATTAATTTTTTCCCCAAATTTTCATTTAAAAAATACAATCACGGCCTTGTAAATATGGCCTTTCAACACTTCCGGGGGAAGATTTTAAGGATGTGCCTACTACCGCCCAAAAATTGGAAAATAACCCAAGGTGGTTGTTCTTGCAAAACAGCCTTCAGGCGCCCTATTATGGATACTCGGCTAATTTTGACAAAATGGCTATTTTCGAAAAAATGACGTTGGGCCAGATGGTGGTTGCCTGTTCGTCACACCATGTGAGAATAAAACTGGTGTAGTTTTGGCAAATTTGGCAAAATTAAAAATCAACTTCTATTTCCTTTCTTGCTTTTTTTTTTGTTTTTGAAAATAAGACTCTTTTTGGTTTTCGACATTTCGGCAACACTTCAGTATCGTTTATGAAACAGGTAAATTCCTTCCTTATCCCTCTCATGTTATCACTTGTCAAATTCCCCTCTCTTTTCTTTTCCTCTTTATCAAAACTGGTCTACATGCAAATCCAGAAGGAATTCACAAATAACATGCAAAATGCATCAAGATGGTCCATTATTTTGGGTGCAACTGTCCTAGACGGACTCAATCTCTGTGTTGAGTCCTCTAAGTCAAACGCGTGATGCGAATAAGCGCTCATGCTAGGGCTCCAACATGTGGTTAAGTTATTCTAGGTTTAAAATCTTGGTATAGGGTCTAGACTTTGTACCCGGGCGGACAACTCGAGTCGAGGAGGGGGCTACGTACTGGGAACCAAAATGGCCATCTGGCTTTGTAACTTGTCCAAACCTCTTTCTTATTTGATGGTATGACACTAATATAATATGGAGTCTCGACCAGCAAGAACATCCCTAAAGATGGGAAGAGAAGAATTTCGTGGAAATTTCTATACAGTCTAAATAATATTAAAGCAGTAACACAACATTTAACACATTGGGAACAATTATGCAATAAAATCTGATAACTTGAACCAAAGATTCTGGGTTCAATTCCCAGAAGAGTCGCCAGCGCTTTCACACCTCCTTTAAAAATATCTACAACCCTGGTGAAGGGCGTAGATAAGGGAGTTTTTCTAATTTAAGGACAATCAAAATTGGACTTGTTTATTTAAGAGACTTCAGAGTTGCCACTTGGGATAATTAATGGTGTCCCAAGTCACCGGTCTAAATCCCGAATCGAGGAAAGTTTGACTCTGTTTAACAGTCTGCGAGCCAGAAATCTAGTAAAGGAATTCTGTTAACCCGGGAGAAGGTGTTAAGCACTCCCAAGTTCCGTGGTTCTAGCACGATCGCTCGACTGATATATCTAATTTAATTATCTGATTGTAATGCATTTTTGTACTTTTATTCATTTTTAGAGAAAATTGCAACGTTATTAAAGCATGTATCGAATCACGTCACACAAATGCACCCCTGGTTTTTGACATATTTCAACACCGTCGAGATTTGGATTTGGGTAACTACATAGTCCACTCAAACAAGTTCCCCAATCTATGATAGTCGTGAGTAGCTTACATTACTAAAGCTAAACTTAATTAACCAATACATGCATCACGTCCAGAAGACAAAATTGAACAATGCTACATAAACTAGACTAAATTGGAATTATGCTTTAGGACAACTTTTATTTCATTTTGCGTATCCATTACATAAGCCATTGAGGTTCAAGAGCGAGTACCTGATACAACAGATAAACAAAGAAGCTATGAGCTTAAGAAGAAACCCAACAGCAGTAACCCATCAACAACAATTTCAGCAATTAAGATCCAGGGATCCACAAAAAATAACTAATGAAACAGTAGTTTGACCACAAAGTCTACCCAGATTTTTAACAGGAATCAAGTTCGACCCATTTCAACCTCTCATACACGACCAATTATCTTTCAGAGTTGAGGAGATTCAAAATTCAAAGTGGAAATCTTAATGGAACTGTATTTCTCAAATTTAAGCTGCCTAGAAATTTCAAAATTTTACTTTAACCTTCCTAGTTTTAAAAAAATACCCTCTCTAAGGCAAGAAAGGGGATCTTTTATAGGCAAGCAAATAGGGCAACCCTACCGATTTTATATTTTTCATTTTAGTTCTTCAGTTTTTGACTTGTAGACCAAGTTTTAGAGCTTAACATTTGCTGAGAAACCCTGCTAGAAGTGTCTAAATCTATTATAAAAGATTATCCAACCTCAAATACCTAGACTTGTAAACCTTCGACCTAATAAAATTTGACATGAAAGCCCTAAACTAATAAAACAACAATTTAATTAAACAAAACTGAAGGCCTAAACTGAACCCTGGAGCTAAGAACTAATGAACAAATATACAGAACCAAAACAAAGAAGAAGGAAATAAAAAAAATAGAAAAGTTAGCTTAAAATTTGTGTTGAACCCTGGAAGTCTTCATGCATCGGCTATGGCTTCTAAGTTAGATTTTTTATCTAATATTCGAGCCGCTGCAACGACGTTCAAAGGAAATAACTCATGGATTCGCCCCGAGGAAGGTTGAGGAATCTATTTGTACCAAATTGGGGTGGTTTGGTGGTTGTGAGGTTTGGCCGGAGTTCTTCGATTTAGGATTAGAGATGCTTGGCGAAGATTTGAGAGAGGGGACCTATGGATTTGGGATGAAGGAAGTCCAGTAGTCATTTGGTTTTAATTTGAAATCGTTTAGCATCGGCGCCGCCGTACATGATGGAGCAGCCACGTTTGAATTGAAGATTCTTGGCGATTGGCTACGATATGAAGGCTGATAGTGATATATCTAGAAAGAGGACGAGGAGGAGAGTGTGTAGTATTTTTTTTGAGTGCTTGGATGATCGCCGCCGATGGAGGCAATTTCCGGCCGGCGGCATTACGGTTTCTGGTGAGAGGTTGGAGAGACAAGGTACAAGGTCATTTGGGGGGGGGGGGTTGGGGGTGTTTTGGTATATATTTCTAACAGATGAACCCCAGCTTCTACCCTGTCTGATTTAAAGAATTAAATGGCCCTAATTAAGTTTCTTCGAATGGTATCGATTTGAATTGGGGTGGGGTGGGGGGGGGGGACTGGACCGGGTATAAAGTGTGGGCAGGACCAGGTGTATGGTTTATTGGGCTGAAATTTTAATGTGAAATGGCCTAATTGGGTATTCTTTTTGTTTAATTGAATATTCAGATTTTCTCTCCTCTTTTTTCTTTTTCATTTTATTCAAATTATTAAAAACCTGAATTGAGTTATAAATCCCTAATTAACTTATAGAAATCCTGATTAATCCTACAATAATTATTGTCAAAAAAAGTTAAAACAAGACTAAGAGAAAAATTACTTAAAAATCAAACTTAAACTAAAAAGTGCAAATTAAGCTATCTTTTTCATTTTTCATTTTTTATATAATGTTTAAATTACTGAATAATTCTAAAATGTGAAATTAACTCCTAAATGCACATGTAACATACTTTTGTATTTTTGATGAATATGTGTTTAATTAAAATGCACACAAAATGCAAACAATTAGCAAATGTCACGAAAATTCATAAAATTGCAAACAAATAAAAGAAATAATTTTGTTTGAATTTATAGGAATAAGTCATGTAGGGAAAAAATCACATACTCACAGTCGCCCCTCTTTGCCCGAAAACATGTCGAGTTTTCTTGCAATGACAAGTGAGCGTACATGAGAGATTTTTGCTCGTTCGAATACTCCATGAGAAGAATTTAGAAAATCTTAACCGCACCCTACTTCAGAGGCTGCCTACATATCCTCGGCTAAAGAGGAATCAGGTCAATGTAGTTCAGGAATGTTTGGTAGCTCGGACTACTAAAGCTGTGATCTCACTGTTGTTGTTGTTGCTGCTACTATTTGCTAGACCCCTTGTTCCACCAGGTAGAAATAAAAAGAAGATATACTAATCTATGAACTATGAATTACAAAAGAACCTATCTATGTCTTCAAACTTACTCTTGGTCTTTGTTGCCTTGTTGCTTTGTGTATCTCCCTAAGAAATTTCCTAATGCCTTGCTGTACTTCCTTCCGTGAAACTTCTTGTTGCCCTATTGATATTTTTCTCTTTCTCCATGTTGATGCTTGGTTGTTGGATTTGAAAAGTATCCCTTTGTTCTCCAGGTGGGCTCCTGATTATCAAAACGTGAAACTTGAAAAGTATTCCCTTGTTCTCCATGTGGGCGCCTGATTACCAAAACTTGAAATGTGAAAAATATTCCCTTGTTCTCTAGGTGGGCACCTGATTACCAAAACTTGAAACTTGAAATATATTCCCTTATTCTGCAGGTGGGAACCTGATTACGAAAACTTGAAACTTATAATGTATTCCCTTGTTCTCCAAGTGGGCGCCTGCTTACCAAAACTTGCAACTTGATAAGTATTCCCTTGTTCTCCAGGTGAACGCCTGATACCAAAACTTGAAACTTGAAAATTATTTCCTTGTTCTCCAGGTGGGCGCCTGATGAACAAAACTTGAAACTTGAAAGATTTCCCTTGTTCTCCAGGTGAGCGGCTGATTACAAAAATTTGAAACTTGAAATATATTCTCTTGTTCTCCAGGTGGGCACCTGATTACCAAAACTTGTAACTTGAAAAGTATTCCCTTATTCTCCAGGTGGGCGCCTGATTACCAAATCTTGAAACTTGAAAAGTATTCCCTTGTTCTCTAGGTGGGCGCCTGATAACCAAAACTTTAAACTTGAAAAATATTCCCTTGTTCTCCTTGTGGGCGCCTGATTCCCAAACCTTGAAACTGTAAAAGTATTCCCTTGTTCTCCAGGTGGGCGCCTGATTACCAAACCTTGAAACTTGAGAAATATTCCCTTGTTCTCTAGGTGGGCGCGTGATTACCAAAACTTCCAACTTGAAAGGAATTCCTTGTTTCTCTAGGTGGACGCCTAATTACCAAAACTTGAAAACTTGAAAAGTATTCCCTTATTCTCCAAGTGGGCACCTGATTACCAAAACTTGAAACTTAAAAAATATTCCCTTGTTATCCAGTTGGGCGCCTCATTACCAAACCTTGAAACTTCAACAATATTCCCTTGTTCTCCAGGTGGACTCCTCATTACCAAAACTTGAAATTTGAAAATTATTCCTTTATTCTCCAGATGGGTGCCTGATTACTGAAAGTTGAAAAAATATTCACTTGTTCTCCAGGTGGGCGCCTGATTAATAAAACTTGCAACTTGGAAAATATTCCCCTGTTCTCCAGGTGGGCTCTTGATTACAAAAACTTGCAACTTGAAAGGTATTACCTTGTACTGCAGGTGGGCGCCTAATTACCAAAACTTGCAACTTGAAAGGTATTCCCTTATTCCCCAGGTGGGCGCTTGATTAGCAAAACTTGAAACTTTAAAAATACCAAAATTTGAAACATTAAAAATATTCTCTTGTTCTCTAGGTGGGCGCCTGATTACCAAAACTTGCAACTTGAAAGGAGTTCCCTGTTTCTCTAAGTGGACGCCTAATTACCAAAACTTGTAAACTTGAAAAGTATTCCATTATTCTCCAAGTGGGCACCTGATTACCAAAACTTGAAACTTGAAAAATATGTCCTTATTCTCGAGGTGGGCATTTGATTGCCAAAACTTGAAACTTGAAAAGTATTCCCCTGTTCTCCAAGTGCGTACCTTTTGATAAAACTATCTTTTCATCATATTTTGGAGATTATGTCTATGATTATGCTTGCTACATCTGTTCCTTTAAGGGAATGAACTAAAATATCTAATACTACCCTTGAAAGTTGCAGCAAGTACGAAGGCACAGGTCCAATAGATTCATCTACAAAAAGATCACGAAGTTAGAAAAATCAAAGACCATCATTTCCTCTTCCCAAAGAATTTACATCTAGTATTTTGTAGCATACAATTGTGCTGCACATCTCGTTGCCTAACTACCTTTAAGTATAACCCACATTTTTTGATTGCATGGGCTCCATGCTGCCTCTGCATTTATTTGCAACTAATGAATAACTTCTGGGAAGTCTCATGTATACTTTATTCCAGTTGAGAATGATATCCAGCCTATTGATAATCCTCCATGTGTCCATACTTTTATTCCTTACTAATATCTCATCTTGGGGCAGAGCACATTGTGCTAATACCACCCGTGGATGGTTTACTAGTAGAGAACTCATGGACACACTAGAATCACCTACAAAAAATATTGTTAGTTATAAAACTTCTTCATGTGGTCTCCTCAATAAGGATTCGACCACAGTGGATGATTTTGCCTCATAATCCCATTTTTAGCCAATCCAATGAACTGGCCATATTCTCCTCAACCTTGATTTGAATATGACATTCTAATGATATCACTATAGTTGCCAGCATACCACCTCTCCACCTTATTGCACATCTCCTTCTAGTTTCCTGCAACTTTTATTCTGATATATGGGCATTGTGACTTATCATCATTTACTTTCCTTCCTTGTATATCCAGCTCCCAAAAATTGTGTGCTTCAATACCTCATAACTAGCTAAATGATCAGCTAATCTATTTCCTTCCCTCAGACTATGAGCTACTCTTACATTGTTTCTTCTCATTAGTTCCTTTATCTCCTCCACCTGCTCTTCTATGTTCCATGGTACATCCCATTTCCCTATTTAAAACATGCTTAAGCATCATTGAGTCAGCGTGCAATTCAATGAGTATATAATCCTTTCTAACAAAAAACTTCATTGCTTCAAGTATTGCTTTAACTTCAGCTTCTATATTTGTTCGTTCTTGCACTTCTTTTCCACAGCCATATACTAGATCTCCCTCTTTATTTCTTAGCATATATCCTATTGAACTCCTCCCAGGATTTCCCCTTGATGCCCCATCTGTGTTCACCTTTATCCGTCCTAAATTTGGAAATTCCCATAACACCTTAGTATACTTCAATTTAGGAAGATAAGACCCAATATGTATAGCAGCTCTGGCCATTTATGTGGCACATTCTGCATGTTTCGCTTTCTAAATTTCACAAGAGATTGCATAGTAGTGGACACCTTATATATAACCCTATTTACTGTTACAATATATCCATGTCTATAGCTATTCCTCCTCATCCAAAGCTCCCACACAATGACATAAGATAATGCTTGCACTATAGGTTTAACTCTAGGTATCACATCTGCAGTATAGCATTTTACACTAGCCTGATGTAATGCAATTCCGTCTAGTGTAATACCTGCATGTCCAAGAAAGTACTTCCACACTCTGATTGCTACATATGATGTGAAGAAAATTTTTTGCATTGTCTCCTCATGTGGTTCAGAGCAGCACCATCATATAGAAGCCATAAGGTAACCCAATCTTTTAAAAAATTCATCCAAAGGTAGTTTTTTCCTCCATACTTTCCACATGAAAATGAGATTTTAACAGGAAGACCTTTCACCCATATATTTTTATATGCATTGACAAGGTCATTCCTCCTTATCACATATTCCCAAGTTGATTTCACAGTGAATTTACAACTAGATTCTAGCATCCAACAAGGCTTATCAATACCCTCACTCATAATTGAAGGCTTCATATGCTGTAAGATATGTTCTGCTAATTCTTCTAGTAGAATCTCTATTATCTTCTCCTCATTCTATTAACCATTGTATAGCACATCATATATGTTTTGTATTGATTTGTCACACACAAAATTAGGAGGGGTAACAAAATAGAGTGACCCCAAACATGTCTAGTTGTCAAACCAGAATAGAGCGGATCCCATTTTAGGCTACCACAATATTTGATGTTCATTGATATCTCTACTCTCCAGCATCTTTCTCCAAACATGATAATCATATCTCCAAGGGACAATTATAGGATTTAACTTCTTGCAATATTTCTTACTAATAAATGCAATCCACAAACTAGGTTGAGTTCTAAAATTCCGCCAAAGTTTGCAAAACAAGGCTATGGATACATCATGTAGAGATCTAAACCAACACCTACTTCTTCACAAGGCATGCATAATGTACTCCATGAAGCCCAATGCCTATATGACACTCCTACTGTGTTACTCCAGAAGAACTGGGCAAAAATTTTGTACAATTTGTTAATCACATAAGCTGGGGGATCGACTGAGGACAACAAGTATATTGGCATGCTCTAAAGTACATGAGATATCAGTACAGCCCTTCCCCCTATTGATAACAACTTCCCTTCCAATCCTGCAGCTTTTCAGTTACCTTAGTTATGAGTCCCTGATAGTAATTCATCCTTCACCCAGCATAGAAAATAGGGAAACCAAGGTATGTAAATGGGAACTCATTGTTGGCAATACTTGTTATTCTCTGTACCTTGTCCACTACTTCTTCCCCTACTGAATGGTGTAGATAAATGACAGACTTGCTCTTATTTATAAGTTGTCCAGAAGCCTTCTCATATCGTGCTAGAGTTTCCATGATCAACCTAAAGGATATTGCATCAGAAGAAAAAAAAATGATTGTATCATCTGCATATGCGAGATGATTGATCTTCAACTCCACTTGGGCAGTCCAAAACCACAAAAGTGCCGGTTATTGTGCAGTGAGTTTAGTCCCCTTGATAATGCTTGAGCAACCAATATAAACAAAGTAGGTGATACATGATCACCTTGATTTACCCCCTTGTAGATTTGAAAAATCCATGAGGCTGCCCATTAAGTAGAACATAATACCAATTATTTGAGATTATATCATATACTAGACCAATAAATCTTTCCCCAAAGCCCATCTTCCTCAATTCTTTAGTTAAGAATTACCATGTCAATCTATCATAGGCCTTTGCCATGTCAAATTTAACCACTACATTTGGCCCATATTGATTTCTTGTGTTAGAAGAACATTTTCTACAAAACTAGCCTGCTCTTCAGATATAATATTTGGTAGTAGAACTGTTAATCTTTCATGGACCACTCTAGAGACTATCTTATTGACAAAATTACTAAAGCTAATAGGCCTCATATCTGAGAATGAAATCACTTCTTTCTTCTTTGGTAACAAAACTAAATTAGTATGTGTCACATACTTGGGAAGTTCATCCCCATTGAAGAATTCCTTAACCATATCAATAATATTATCAGCTATTATTTCCTAACAAGAATGGAAAAAACAACCCGTAAAACCATTAGGGCCCCCAGCACTTTCCCCATTTAGTCCAAACACTGCCTGTTTTACCTCTTCAAAGGTTGGTTGTTTCATCAGCTACAAGTTCTGCACATTGTCAACCAGTGTATGTGTTCCAGTATTTCAAAGGAGGTTGGAGCTGATTCTTCATGGAACTGAGCCTTAAAAAATCTGACTTCCTTATTTGCCATATCAGTGCTTTCCTCTAACCAAATACCATAAGAATTCTACACCCTTTTTCACCTGCAATCTTCTTCTTTTGCCATTGACTTGAGCATGAAAATTTTTAGTATTCTTGTCCCCATCTTTAAACCATGTCATCCTTTATTTTTTCTTCCAAAATTCCTCCTCCAATGCTAAAAATCTGGTTAGTTCAGCCTTTACTTTCTGCACTTTTTCTCTATTCTGATATGTAGGTGCCTTCTCAAACTGCGCATCATTGACTAATACTACCTCCCCAAGACTAGCAATTTTCTGGAATATGTCTTCATATGTTGCCTTGCTCCATAGGGATAAAGCTTTTTTCAGCTTCTTTAACTTACTATTGAATACATAAAAGGGATCTTCTACAAAGTCTGCCTTCTATTTTTTTGTTACTACTCCTTTGAAGGTTGGATGTTGACACCAGAAGTTTAAAAACTTAAACGCTTTCTTGATTGGTGTAGCATTTGGATTAAACTCCAACAACATTGGACTATGATCAGATCCACTTCTGGACAAGTGAGTAACCTCAAGATTAGGCCACATCTGTTGTAATTTTATATTTCCCAAACATCTATCCAGTCTTTTAAATATGAAATCCTCTTTCCCTCTCCCATTCCACCATGTATAGATACTCCCTTTGAAGCCCGGATCATTGAGGTTACAAGTGGTAATGCCCGGTCTAAAATCACTGATCTCATTCAGTGACACAAGTAGACCACCAAAATTATTCTCTTCATCCCATATCACATTAAAGTCCCCCTACAAGCCAAGGCAATGACATATCACTGGCAGGATAATATAGACTATATCATAGTTATATTCTTTCAATGGGGTCACACTTGGCATACATAAAAGTAATCATGAAAGATATATGAGTATCCAGGTTTGTAAGCTTCAAGGTCAACTGTTGCTCAAGGTCATATACAATATCCACTCCATGATCCTTACCCACAAATACCTAAAATTTGTTAGATACATTTGCAAAAGCCTGTAACATTCCTATCCTCCTCCTATATCTTTCCAATTTCTTTTTTTTTCTGCTTTGGTTCCATAACTCCTATGAACTTGAAATGGTATTGTATTTGCATTGTAATAAGCCTTTCAAATGCTTGCATTGTATTTAGTGATCTCACATTCCAGATAATGGATTTCATCATTAATTATGAGATTTAGATAGGGTCATTCTTGTTTGGACCCCTGGCACTGCACTTTGATTGCTCTCCTTTTGCTTTCTCTTCTTACCTCTTCCAGCTGATTTACCCTTATCCAAATACCTATGTGATAATTCACCTTGTTTTGCAATGATTATGAAGTTTTGACAAGTAGATTCAGCATCAAGATCTCTTCCTTTGCCTTCCATATTATCTGCATTACCCTTGTTCTCTATTGGATCTGCAATTTGATTTCCTATTGGACTTGAACTCAAACTTTTGTCTATGTCACTTTGCTCTTCACCATCTGTTGATTGAATCAATCTTGCATTGATGACATGATTACCTGTTGTATCCTCATTGTCCTTCCCATGATATCCTCCAATTTCTTCACCTTCTACATTTGTCATAGCGTCCTCAGTTCTTGTAGCTACTGCAATCGGAATATCTGGTCTTATGTTAGGCTTAGCTGGTGGCAGCTCTTTATTAGAACTAGAACTGATGATTTTTTGGCCAGGTTGATCTCCTGCAATTGCCTTCTTTTGATTGATTACATGTGTATCTTCTCTTTGATCAGCTATAGTTTCTTTTAATGTTCCACATTTGGGATATGATTTTTGGAATTCCTTATTAGCCTTGCCATTATTACTTTGTTCTTCTTCATCCTTTTCCTCATCTGATGACTCCTCCTCACCACTGACACCTTCAGGTTGTTCCCCTTGCTCTGAGTCTTCTTATATTTGAGCATCCCACATTTTTTTACCACTAAGGTGTAATCTGTCATTAGCATTGACCTCTTTAACTGTTGCATCAATTGTAGTTGCTTGTGAGGGAAATTCCTAGCATGATTGATTAGTTGCACCAACATTTACTGCAAATGTTCTGCTCACCCATGCTGCTGTAGATGCAACCTTCCCGCTATTACATTCCCACTCTACTTAGTTTTTTATCTTTCTTTGTAGTGCTTCCTAAATTTGTTGACTTAGGAGTAAATGTAGCTGCATTAAAATTTAAATTCCCAACTAAAGTAGGACTTCTTGCTAGAGATTTTTCTTTTCTCACCATCAAGTGATTGTTGTCTTCATCATCATGATCCTCTAGTGCTGCAAACTTATTAGCTATCTCAACTCGTTGATTGTTATATGTATCACCTAGAACCATAGCGTTTCTATTAGTCACCTTATTTCGCTTCTCCTAAAGATTTTTTGGAATAATTTCCTTCCCCTTGTTGACATTGCTTTGTTGATTCAATCCGTTAACTGGTACAATTCCCTTACCAGTTACCTTATTGGTCTGATGAACATCCTCACTTGTCTGATCCTGTTGAGTATTTTTTGGAACAACTGGGACAATCTCGTTTCCAGTTTGACCTTATCCTATAGTTGTTTGTACACCATTCTTAACTCGATTATCCCTCACTTCTTTCCATTGCTCTCCAACATTTCCAACAACCCTGACACTAGACAAAATCATCAAAGGTTGTTTATTTTATTCTTTGGCATTACCCTTGTCCCCTCCAGCGTGTTTTTCATCATTGTGAACCAATAACTATGGGTGTAGTCTCCAACACTCAAAATCATCATGGCCTTGAAGCGTACATTCTTTACAATATTTAGGCATCATATCATACTTAATATTAACCCACTCAGTCCTTATATCTCCTGATGCTTCATTCAAAATATCCACTTACCTTGCTAGGGTGATCAGCCATTAAGTCAACAAGTACCTTAACCCTTGTACAACTAGGCCTCATTTTATTAACTGTTGCCATATCCAGCTGGATAGGTTTTCCAACTACTGAAGCAAGAGAAAAGAGGCATTCTTTTACAAAATAAGTAGGTAATAGACCTGGGAAAGATATCCATGCCATTGTCATTGGAGTCTCCTCTCCAACTTTAAACTTGACATCATAAATCAATGGACGAATCTGATATTCATGTCCATACTTATATTTAACATATTGAGCTCCTTTTGATGTGAAATTAACAAATTCCTACCATAATGTCATTCGAATGAGGACATGTCTACCTCTGAAATATCCAATGCTACATTCTCCTTTAATTCCACATTGAGAAGGAACAATACGACGGATTTCATTCATATGTGGCCATCCATACGGAAATTTTCCAACCACTGCATATTGTAATCCTTCAATAACGTTCATTCTCTTTACTTTTGCTTCAGTAAACTTGACAACATGTTGCCCATTCAAAACAGTTGCTTGTCGCATAACAATTGGATCAACAGAATGATCGTTCATGGCAGCATTAATGGTGCTAGGTTTGAATATTTTTGAGTAATCTAGGGGCTGAGAATTATCATTTGTTGTAGAGGAAGGCTGGCGAGGGTGGGGGTATGCTGACCAGCAAAAGAAGAGGGCTGGCCGTCGGCCGGCATGGCCATGGCGGCGAGATCACAAGTTTCTCTCTATAGTCGCTCATTTTTTTGCCAGAGTTGTAAAAGATTCAGTGTCTGCTTTTTATTAGCTAGTTTGTGAAATCCAATTAAAAGTTGGTTTCACGTATAAAGTCCCAAAAAGGACATTCGGCTAATTCAAGCCATTTGGAATGGGATTGAACTTTATTAGGAAAAACTAATAAGTTAGATTCAAATGTTTTGAATTGAACTTCATCGAAAGTCCATGAAAGTCATCAGTGGTGTTACCCGTTTAGAATGGGCTTTTGATTTTCCTTAAAAATATTCTATAAAGTTTATTTTTTAATTAAGCTTTTATCTTAGGTAAATTATTACCTCAACCAAATAGGAAAAATGTTTATAGGTGATGCTACATATAAAAGGTGATGGAGAAAATTTGCTGGACTATATCATGAGAAGAAAAATTACTTTGTAGAAGTGAGAGTGCAATACAAAGCCAAAAGAGAAAATACAATTACAAAAAATTCTTGTTCTTCTAATTTGAGTTGAGATTTTCGAGAAAAATTTCAGCACAAGTTTTTCATTCAATTTGTTCACATATTTCATTGATGAAAGAGTTGATAGTAAAGATAGGTCTCGATATGAATATGCATAGAGTTTTCTCACTATCGAAGAATTTTGAAATGAGACTCTCTTCACCAGGCATGTGTTATATCTGATCATTGACGTATAAATAAATTTTAAACACAAAAAGATCTGCCTAGGATTATTATAGTGCTCCGCTGCATTTAGAAACACCTATATGCAACCTATCACCATCTTGCGATGAAAATCAAAGAAGCATAAAGCAATGATTAATGAGAACATGTCAATCAATATTGTTAATTAACAAAGCATTAATTTGGGGTGTAACAAATTGAAGAAGATCATTTGTTGTTACGACTTAAAATTCAACTCCAAGAAAATACTCGTATGTCCCAAGTCTTCTATGTGAAACTCAATTACATGGCACTAAAAAGGGATAATCCTTGGCTAAACACTGCAGTATGATCAATGTAAACAAGTAGAATCAAGATTTTTTTTATAAAGTTAGATATAAAATTATGGCCAGAGGATGACTGCTTAAGGCCGAGATCTTAAGACCAAGTTCTCGGGGTTGTTTTAGTCCACACTGTAGGCAATTAAAATTTTAATGAATTTAAATCCATAAAAAATGGATTTAATCTCAATTAAATGTGTTTTGTCTCAAATAAATATTATGGGCTAATATATTTTAATTAATTATTCAAATCCAATAAATATGAATACAATGAATAGGTCTAGATACGTTAGGCTAACCCATTTAATTAGGTTAACAGTGATGAACCCACTTTATTAGGTCCAAGATGTCATCTTTCTACAGACCTAGTGTGGTGCCACGTGTCAAATGACGTAGAGCACCAAGTCAAACGGAAGAGCCAAAAGGATCATGTCATGTGTCAAAATGACAAGACATGTCAAGCCACATTAGAAGGCCAATAGAACCGCGCCATACATGCAAGTGACATGTTCTGGTCAATCAAATGCAGTGATTTTACACTTCAATTTGATTGGTCAGAAAGAGTTTGTTTTTATCACAATTCTTCCCTTCCACAACTATAAATAGAATTTTTTATAACTTAGATAAGACATCAGAAGTTATAAGAAGAAGCAAGAAAGATCTCCTAGATAAAACAACGCAAATTCTCTACACGTTTCAAGCTTCAAGCAATCAAGTTCAAGTTCAAGAACGAAAAATAAATCAAGTTCAAGCTCAAGAACGAAGAACAAATCAAGGTCAAGTTCAAGCAATCAAGCTCAAGCTCAAGAACAATCTATCTTTCATGGCAACAACTACATATTCAAGATCAAATTCAAAGGCCCTTGAATTTATTTACAATTAATAAAGTAGAGTAAGAGGATTCATAGAAATTGTATACTCATATTCTTTGAAATCAAATACTACGATTGTTGCAATATTTTCGGTTTTGATTTTATTTTATCGGAGCAATTCATTATCTACAAATTCTTGCACGTCATGTGGGGAAATCTCTACTTCTTATCTCAACTTTTCAATCACCAAAGTTCAAGAACATCGAAATGGCTTCAAAGAAAATCAACTACGAATCAACTTCCACCAAGGCTGCTAATTCCAAGTTCTATGGTGATGTGAAAAGCATTCTTAATGTTACTTTTGGAAGCTTTGTACTAGTTACAAGGAGCAAAACAAGCTCTCTAGTACAACAATCATTACAAGTGTCATTCGCATCAACCCCTATTTTCGGATCTTCATCCTAAAAAGGAGCAAGATCCTCTACGAACGCACCTGAAAGAGAAAGCGATGTTGCTCAAAAGATCAAGATAACTCTTGCGCTGCTTGACCTCTCTGAGTCCAAGCACTCTGCTATGAAGGAAGATGATGAAGTTTTAGGTGCTGGATCCTCCCCACTTACATCATATAGTGTGAGACAATCAAAGATCAATCTATGTGAAAATTCATGCTACTCTCAATCGTCCACGACAATCATGCAAGCCACTTTGAGAAACACTTCATCTGTGGAGGAGCAGTTGGCAAACTTGACGGAAGCAATCGCTAGCTTGACCAAGTACATGCAAAATCAAGATGCTAGAATCGACAAGCTAATAGATAGAGGTGGGAATCTTGATGGAATAAGAATCTACCCACGCACCTGGCAAGATCCCAGAAGTTCAAAAGATTGATCCTCCCCCACGATAAGTTGCATCCACTAAGGAAATTTCAGTCTTTTCGGAAGGGATGATTCCAGTTAATCAACTAAAGGAGTTCACTAAAGGGACTATAAAAAACAAATATGAAGTTGCTTCCAAGTATTCCTTTACCTAGGCAAAGCCGTACACTTCAAGAATTGATATGTTGAAGATGTCTGTTGGCTATCAACCTCCAAAGTTTCAACAGTTTGATGGTAAAGGTTGTTGATATCCAATTTTTCCTTATAATATTTTTGAAATGCATATATATCTTTAAGACTATGCATTAACATCAGTAAGTATGTTCCATAATTTATACATTTTCAAATTAATTTATCAAATATTGTATTCATATAAATAAATACTAAAGTGCATTATAGATGATTTTGAAATATCTCTTGACTTATATTACCATTTATGGTCCTATTAAGTTCCAATTATCACAGAAAATGGCAAGATTTATATCTTTTGATTACAATGCAATAATTTTGCAATTATAGCCCATGGATACATTACTGCATTATTTTACCAAATATTAGCCCGCTATATTTTTAAAATATTGAATAATTATTTTAGAGCATCTCTTTGCATGAAGAATTAATTTTCTCATTTTTAATTATTTTATAAAATAATTTATTAAAATACTTGGGTATTTAACATATCCCCTTATTTCAGATTTAGCCTAATTGAACTGCCCAATTTCAACCCCTAACCCACTAAGACCAAGCCCAAATTGTTCAAACCCAACCCCAATTAATCTAAAACACGACCTAGGGCTTCCCATATCTTGGCCATTGATCTCTGAGATCAACGGTCCGTATTTGTTCTTACCATAATTAACCTAATGACCCCCTTCCTAACCTAATTTATTTCCATCATACCCCGTCGTCACCCTTTCCCCTCTATCTCAGATTCTCTATATCTGAACCCTAATCCAGGTGTTGTCACCGGCTTAGCCCTCTGTTCTATGATGTTTCTTTGTCGTCTCAAGCCTATATATGCCTCCTACATGCTATGGCTCATTAGTTTCTTAGATCATTGAGAAGATCTCAAGGGACCTAGGCGGTCTGGTTTGCACCTTCAATTTCTTTGCATGTTCCAGGCCGTTTGCTCGACCATGAGTAAGAAACCTCTCTTATTTTGATATAGATCCATGATTTTCTAGGCCTATGTTCTCGTCTCTGTCATGCTTTCTAAAGAACCCTAATTTTTTTATCTTCTATTAGATCGAAGACGAATCAAATATATCTCACATGGTTTCCTTGAAAATTTTCTGGTTTTCGAGTGGTTTCTCGTTTTTCCTAAACTAGGGTTTACCCTAATTCATCTTATCAAAAGATTTTCTGATTTCGAATGCTCAATCATTTGATCTCAAGTGTTCTTAATTGATTTATGCTAAAGTAGCATAAGCCCTAGTTGATTCATGTTAAAACTCTCATTGTCTAGTGTTTTGCTCCTATTTTGAGCTTTTCAAAGTTACTCACCATATTGGTTCATTCTGTATTATGATTTACATGCTTTCCCTTAGTCAAATTATTTGTTTTGTGATTTTTATCCTAATTAATCTCTATTAGGGTTTTTGAATAGTTTTCCGCCTAATTTCTCTGTGCCCCTAAAATTCTAGTCAGCCTATTTTGTTATGAAAATTTATATATTCTTTCCAGAATTATTGAGTGATTTGCTCTATTAAAATTTCATGTGCATGATTCTTGATTATTTCCTTGTTTATGACTTAAATTAGTCTTCTTGCCTTATTTAAATTGCCTGTAGTATCTACTAATTCCTTGCACAGTTATTTCCTTAATTAAATTCCTAGTTATTCATTTTTTCCTTTGTCTGATTTGAATTTCTTTCCTTAAATATTTCCTACCCTTATCGTTCGTTAATTACCCTTAATTAAGGGAATACTATGCTGATTTTTCGTGTAATTGATTATGTGATCTTCCCTTGATTAACTTTTTTTTTGGCAATCCACTAGGCAAGCGCCTAGGGCTAGAATTCATTAAAATTGAAGAAGAAAATTACAACAATTAGGAAAAGATAAAATAAGCGGTAGCACCGGTGTTCTTACCAATATAACACAACCAGTGTAAACCTTATCCTACTAATCCTATTGAGGCAAATAAAAACCTCACCTACTAGCAAGCTTGTAAAAAGAAAGAACAAGCAAGAACTAAGAAATGAATGATCATCACAGAGTTTATAACGTACTCTGTAATGCTATTTCATATTATAAGACTAATGAGATGGTAAAATAACATGATGAAGAAACCACCATGGTGCTCTCTTTCCTCTAAATTTGTGAATACTTCCATTTGTAGATTGTTGTCTTCGTCCACAAATTTTTTCAGAAAGACTTCAAAATTCATGTTTTTTCTTCAAGCGATTGGACTTTGTAGATATTGTTTGAGTGAGCTGTATTTGTTTTGAATTTCTCATTTGGGGCCTCCTTATGTTTGCATCTTCAATCACCCCGCCGTCCCAACTTCTATCCCTTGCACGCGACTTGTTACTTCTTTCAGTATGCATTGGTGACAAATCACCTTTTCTTGAAGCCTCTGCCCGGCATTGCTTTAAGATATCATCTTCCTCCCCTTCTTCATATGTATGTCTACCTGTCAACATTGGATTTGGCGTCTCTTGAAAATCGCCTTGTGTTATCAATGTTTTTTCAGCTTGTACAATACCCAAAACTACTTTGTTTTGTCGTTATTTTTGTGATTTGTTCCTGCTCATGTTCCCACGACCCGTATAGGAACTATCATGACTTAAAGAGTTTAGTGGATCTTTACTTAGCATCGTATCCAAGATGTCTTTCCTCTAAAGAGAACACTGGAGTAGTTGTGACGATCTGGTGCTGCCCCACCTGTTAAAATGTTGCTGTGTTGCAATCAGCAGAAGGCGAGTTAGTTGAATCCACTTGTTGGTGCTATAAAACATGACTCGAATTCAACGGTTGCCTCGTTCCATCGACAAGTTTCCTCTCCTCCAAAGTAATGAGTGGCTCGGTTGTTGCAAGCTGATTCTGCCCATTTGTTGGCAGCACTGGTTGTGTTTCGATCAGCAGCTGCTTTTTCAGCTGAGTGTTGGTTTAGTGGGACGTTATCTCCTGTTACATTTTGGTCGACCTTTGGTGTTGCTGCATTTGAAATAACTGCTTTTGCAGTATTTCTTGGAACAAAAACTGGGGCGTTATGGTTCAACTTGCTGTTGGCATTTCCTGCAGTTGCCGCAATTGCACGACAATTCAGATTGGTCGATGTTGTAGGTTTCCTATGAAATTTTTGTTTGATTGGAGCATCAATGTCCTCTCCTACACTATCCTGATCAACTTCTTGATCGTCTTCATCAGATGAAAAACCAGCAACTCTGTCACCCCAGCCCTCATAATCATCAAAATCTCGTTGGTCTTTCCACAGTTTCGAGTTAATGACCATCTCCAATCTTTGCTTGAAATTTTTCTTTGTTATTGCCAATGTAGATTGATGATTTCCCATATTCACTCCCATGCTCGTCAATTGACTCACAAGATTGAGTAAATGTGACCAAAGATTGCTTGAACATAGGGTTGGCATTGGAGAAAAAAATCAAGGGAGCATTTTAATCCTTGGCCTGCATTTGCTTATTTGGATCATTAACAGGATCTTTATCCAATGCCGCTGTATTCGATAAGGTATTTTGATAATAACTATCAACCATCTGCAAGTTATCTCTAGTGAACTTTCCATCATCTTCATTGGCGTTGCCAAGTGCAGCAAATGAGTTTTGATTTTTTGGTACAGCTGGACTATTTTGTGCAATCTGCTATTTGTTTTTGGTTATTGGAGTTCTTTTATTGTTAGAAACCGATGTCCAATTATCCTTAGCAATACGTTGTCCAGCTTCCCTTTTGTGTTGTCTAGCATGAGCTGGATTTGGTCTGTCATATTCAGCCCCCTTTAAAGCGAACTCACCTTGTACTAAGTCAGCATTAGAGACATCTGCAACAGCTGTACCTATAGAAGTAGTCACACTGTGTTTTTTTTTGAACCATATCAGGCTTTGCTATTCTTTGAAGCAGTTCAATCACAGTATCCTGGTGATCACTTGCAATTTACATCTCGATCATCAGGACAGATTGGAATTGCAGCAACTGCCTCAGTATCTATTGTGCAGATGGTATTATTGATACCCTTTGTTAATGATGATGCAAGCTCCAATTCAATAACATCACAGTGATCTTTCACCTCTTCATTTTTCCCAGTCCATTTAAAGCCATCCAATTATATAAAATTTGGATCAACACTAACCGGTACATTTACCTCCCCTGCTACTAGCTGGTGCATATTGTACTTGTAGTTCTGTCCTTTGCATATTTCAGTTATATTGGAAGGCTTGGTAGTAGCCAAAGCTGATGGTTTATTCAATTCATTACAGCCTTGTTGTCCAGGAATTTTTGAAGCATGAATTAGATTTGGCAGTGTTGACGTATCCAGTGGTTCAACTGATACAACAGTTGATTCAGTAGTAGCTTTCAAAGTATCAGAAGCTTCCAAGTTTGTAATATTTCCCTGACCAAACAATGCACTGTTTTGATTCTTAATTTTCTGCATCAAGTGATGCTGCTCGATGGCTTTATCCTGCAAAGAGGGGTCTATCAAAAATTGGTCTGTCCTTTTTGCATTTTCACCTGCTTGATGCAGCAGTAGGTTCCAAATTTGACACAACCATATTTGAATGTTTTTCAGATAAAACATCCATAGGAACATGGAATGGAACAGTAGTTGATGTTTTACAAAGCAGTGCAACATGAGTATTTGGCGTTGAAAGAGCTTCAGTAGCTGGAACAATTGAGCTAGAAATTTGTCTTGTATCAACAATCACATTAGGTAGTACCCCTTCAATTTGACGTCCTGCAAGATTAGCATTCAAGTACTCCCTAGAATCACCTCCTAATTTAGCCAAACTGCCCCGGCCTTCAGGTTCGTCAACGTGAACTGCTTGTTCATTAAATTCCTCTGTACTCCAACGAAACGATATTACATCATGACCTTGATGATTGCAACACGTGCAGTATTTAGGTAAATTATCAAACACGATCTGTTGGTCGTACTCAACCATTTTTCCAGATTTCATATCTACTATCTTGATCTTGATTTTCTTTGGATGTTTGTCCAGTAAATTAATCAAGACTTTAACTCGAGCCGTACTAGGTCGTGTTCGATCTTGAGTAGCCTTATCTACTGCAAGAGGCTTTCCCACAACATATGCGATGGACAGTAATGACTTTTTGCGAAGAAATTTGCTGGCAGTTCAGGAAACGAAATCCAAGTGACACCTTTCGACATTTCTTCGAGGGGGTTGAATCCCATTGTCCATGGGAATGTCTTAAAGAAGAACTCTTCTCCTTTTGCGTTAAAATAACAAGTTTTTTTTGATAACGCATGAGCAAAATCATCAAATCGAACGAATCTTACCAGAATATGCCGATATTCTAGATGTCTAATGTTGCAATTACCTTTGACGTCAAAATGGCAAAATCTGATGCAGCTCCTGAAGTTTAGGATTACCATATGAAAATTAAATAATAAATGCTTGTTGAAGACCTTCCTCCCTGGTGAATGAATTTGCTTAATCTACTATGAATTCAACAGTAGGTATTCCATGCTCAATCGTAACAAGAAAAAGTTCCAGTTTTGATATTTTTGCAGCAGATTGTTGTCCAGCAAGTTGCAATGCATATGTTTCTTTTTGACCGTGACTTGTTTGATTTTATGTATTGTTATGAAAAACATCTCCCACAGCCAGAGGCTGGGGAGAGGGCGTAGCATCCATGGTTGAGTTTTACTTCAAACACATTCCATCATATCCACGCTATCAAAGAGCAATATTGCTGGAAATCTTTTCTCGATGCTACAGTAACTCCAAAAAGTTTTTTACGATCTGTTCTTGATATTAATAGCAAAACACTATCAAAAAAATCAAGCTATCAACAATCCATACACTTCACATCACAATGGAGTAACGTGAATGTTTGCAGGCTGAAAATTCAAAGCTACAGTGAACTTGATCAATAAAATCAAGATCTATTGTGTTTGGTTTAGGATTTTGGAATAAAATCAAAGGGGGATTGTTCACCACAATAAGGTGCTTCTTGTGTGACCAATTTCGTGATGTTAACCAGCTGAATCCCGGAGTTATGCCCGATGAATAGTGATGGAATCACTATTCACCCTTCTTCCTAGAGAGAAGGTAGTGTTCCTTTTGTTGTACTTCTTAAGACACGAACATCAACTTATAACACACATACACACATTCAATCTCTTCTCCTTCTTTGCTATTGGTGCTATTTGTGCTATTATGGGTCTAGCCGGCTCAAAGCCAAGGCTAGATAGTGGAATTGCACCTTTTTCTTGCATATTCTGCATTTCTCTTACTTGGATGGTATGTCTCAGTTTAATTTTGAAACCTAAACTCGATGTGTTTCATTTCAGTGCTAGCTCATTAGTTATAGATACAATTCCAGTTCTTGTTTATGCACTTAGCACATCTCATCTTGCTTTGTTCAATATGTAATTATCATGTACAAACTATAGTTGTCCATTTGATGTATGTCCAGCATATCTATTGACCTTTTTCTATTCTCCTTTCCCAAGGAAATCATGTTAGTTACCGAATCTTTAAGGCATTCGACTGACTGTTGTGTGTTTGACTCTGTCCAGTGTTTCTTTGCTTTCAACATGGCTTTATTACCTACCATCATTACTAACATATTATTTCTATAAGCTACTAAGTGTTCTATGCATTTTTTGACTATATTAGGCCCCCGAGTCCTGTCATGTGTTCTCTTTAAAAATATAAATTCTATGTGTCCGCAATCCCTTTACCCTGATATGAGATCTGTTTGTTAAGTGTTTCTGAATTTGGAAGTTTTATGACCAATTTATTGTTTGTTGTTTTTTAAAAGTATTTTGGTACTCTTCTCAAACTATTTTTTCACTACAATACTAGTTTCTATTTTAGAGAACCTCTTCACTCTCAGAGTTATCTCTATATTGTTTTCCCTAAATATTTCAAACTATGTAAGCACTCTCACTTTACTCTTAGATTATTAAATTTTACCCTTCTGGTATGTGTTCTACTTAGGGATACTTGAGATCTCTCTGAACTCTGGCATACTAGGGCTGGCCCTTCCACACTGCACATAACCAGTCCTTATTGCAGAAAGGTCTTGGTGTGTGCCCAGGGTCCTTGAGGTCCTTAGGGAACTAACTCTGACACGCTTGGAGACTTGGTGGCTACGAGATTTATGGGCATTTGAGACTACTCGGAAGGCCTGGTACTCGCAGTTTTATTTTGAGCCTGCTTCAAGCTCTTAATAGTATACGTTTACTTCTCATTGATGTAATTTACTAAATCCTAGTTTGTAATAATCTTTTGTAAATATATATTGGGGTAAGTAGTAAAAAGGAGGTTAGCTATATGATTCTGTGGGGTAAATTGGGTAGAAACCATATTTTAGGTTTACATTATGATGAGTTGCTGTAGAAATAGTGTTCTAGGTTTATATGACGCATTAGATATCATGCTTTAGGATTTCTATGCTTACCGCATTAAATCATGCAAAATTCGTGCATAGATACCTTGACTTAGGACAATCATATTTACCACTTTTGCATATCACATGTTATAGTTCATCATTTCACTTTTGATTCTGCATAAGTCGCTATTACTTAGAAGTCCTGCCGTTAAGTTGCTAATACTATTTATACTAGAGTAACCTTCACCATGTGCATTAGAGATCCTGTTTTAGGATTGCATGTACATTTTCTTTGAAACATGTCGCTAAAATAAGTAGGTTAAAGCAGCCCCACACATAGGTACCATATTGTAGCATGAATTAGTATTCATCACTTAGATCAATATGCGTATTGGATTAATGAACCTCAAGTTGCTTAAGTGGTTCCAGATTATGCCTGCATATACACACCTAGGCAAGCCTTAGGCCATTAGATAACTATGAAATCAGGTTCTGTTATGTGTGAAATTGTCCGGGCTTAATAGGCTATAAAACCGGTAGGCAAACTGGTTAGGATTCTGTCATTTCCCTTAAAACAAACGTTGCAATTTCTGTTATGTAATGTTCATCTAGATATCGTATTCCTAGGCTTTCTAAATTTCTTTAAAAATCAGTTGTTTGAGATGTGCTGCTTATTTGCCTATGTATATGTGGAGGTAAATATGAGCCTTTTATCTACTTCCTTAATGGAAAGTCATATGTGTTATTTGTTGTCGCCTAGACTTTTGCCTTTTAAACACCTTAGGATTTTCTAGAACTGCCTAAGTCAAGAGGTCCTAAACTTTTTCAGGACCACAAGGGAGGGATTGGTAAAGCACGCTTAGAGTTCGTTAATTAAAATCAATTATAACAACTAAGGGGAGGGTAATGGGTAGTAAAAGGATATGATGACATGCACGCTAATGTCACGTGTAGCCCTTCTAGTTGAGAAGGATTATCGAGCATTGCACAGATTGATCCTATAGGCTAATAAACTTAGGACTTCCCTTCCCCAATTCACATGTGTTTAAACTATCTAAATTTTTTTTTCTATATATATATATGTGTTTAAACTGTCTAAACTTCTTTTTCTTTATATATTTGTGTTTAAAATGTCTAAACCTCTTTTACTTTCATATATGTGCATTGGACCACCTAAACCTCCTTGATCATATATGTATTTAGACTGTGTAAGCTACCTTTATTTTCAAATATGTATTGAGACTGCTTACTTATTACTTGACTAATTCACATAGTTCGGTCGGGACCCACCATTATGGACCGCGAGGGGTGCCTAACACCTTCCCATTAAGATTATTTTGAGCTCTTACCCTAATCTCTAGAAATGAAAACTAGTTATATGAGTTAATTTCTCTTGGTGACCTAACGCATGGTGACTCTTCAAACACCTAATTCCCAAAAAGAAACGAGTGTTCCCCCATGAATGTCGAAACATGGACTTCCCCGCGAAGGAAAAATGGGTTGCAACAAAGATATTCAAAAGCAACATGTGGAGCACTTTGCTGAGACATGCAACAATGCTAGGACTTACGGAGATTACCTTGTCAAGCAGTTTGTCCGCTCGCTAAAAGAAAATGCTTTTAATTGGTACACGGACCTCGAGGCTGGATCTATTGATTGTTAGGATCTGCTAGAGAAACAGTTCCTTAATTGCTTTTATAGCACAAGGTGTACTGTAAGTATGATAGAACTTAGAAATACTCGTCAATGAAACGGTGAACTATTTATTGACTTTATCTATTGTTAGAGGAATTCAAGCCTAACTGCAAGAGGTTTAGTGAAGCTTCTGGCATAGAGATGTGCAGCCAAGGTGCAATGGGGACTCCACTACATCTTGCAAGGTATCAACCCTTGTATATTTGAATAACTTGCGACTCGTGCCCATGACATAGAGTTAAGCATGGCCTCCAGTGGAAATGAAAGGCTACCTATCTATTACCCTCACAAAGGGAACGACAAGAAAGAGGTCAGGAAATGGAGCAAGTTTGTACCCATGTAAGAAAAACCTATGAATGTCAACACATCACCTGCGAAGTTCACAACAAAGGTGAGCAAGAAGCAGAGTATGAAATCCATTTCTTTTCAAGATAAACCAAGTGGGAAGTTGACTCTAAAAGAAATGCAAGAGAAGGAGTACCTTTGTGGATTCTGATGTGCTAGTAATTTTTAAAGAACTCCTTGAGTTAAATCTCATTGAGCTTCCAGAGATGAAGCGACCACCCTCTACAGAAGTGCTTTGTGTTCTAGAAAAAAGTTATAGACTTGGCTCGTGAAAACAAGATCGTTCTTGAAGATGAGAAACAAGAGCAAACCAAGTCTCTATCACCTTTGGATCATTCCGTCCGGAAGAATTATGTAGTTTTAAACAAAGTAAAGATGAGGAATTATTGGAGTACAACAAAGTTGATGTCAATCAACCTGATGATAATGAAGGTTGGACGTTAGTGACTCGTCATAGATGCCATAAAATAAGCCCACGAAAAGAATCAATAGAACAACCAACAAGAAGGATGATGGTAAAAAAACCAATGAAACAGAATCCTGTTAGGTGTTTGTAGAAAGAAAAATTAGAGGTGCAGCACCCTCAAAAGCCACGAAATCAGTGACCTTGGGGAGATTTCTTGCTATGTTTGTTCAATATAGTATTGAGGCCTCTTGTTGCAATGCTGATAAAGGGGAAGAAAAGAGTGATGACCTACCATTGGCACCATCTTCAGATTAGATCATCGAGTCTATTCCTCAAGAAATTAACGTGTGCGAGGGAAAAGTTACGTTCACAAATGACGATCTTTTACTGGGTGAAACTCTTTATAAATGCTTGTTGTACCTGGTTGACTATATGCGTGATGAAAGGGTAATTAAATTTTAGTTGATGAAGGATCCTTTGTGAACATCTTGCTAATTTCCATTTTGAAAGAACTTAGTAATCCCATGAACGAAGAAAGTCATGTGATGGTACAAGGATTCAACCAAGGGGACAATCCGCATTGAAGATATGCAATCAAGTACATGTTTGCATATGATCAATGCAAAGACGCCATAAAATATATTTATATTGAAGGTCTTGGATACATGAGAATAAAGTAGTTCCATCTATCTACTATCAATGTTTAAAATACAATGAGGTTGAAGTCGAGAAGAAGATAGTTGATGATGATGAGCCATTCACCAAGGCAGAGTCACACTTTGCCAATGTAAATTTCTACTTGAAGAACCGCATTGTGAAGGAGATAAAAATTGATGATATCATAAGAAGAAAGAATGACGAGCCCACAACTAAAAGAGCTGAGGTGACTGCTGGAAAAGTCAAAGCAATTACTAAGGAGGAACAACCTGACTCGAATAAATCTTATTGAGGGGATATTGCATCTTATGGCAATGAAGTAACTCCTGCGCTCCAATATGTCCCTAAAAGGAAGAAATATGAATTAACTAAACCCTAAACCAATATGCTATGGTAGTTAACTCTTCTGATCAAACGAATTGAGGAAGTAAAGTTTCCCTCAACGATAATTGACGGGTTTTTTGGCCCAAAATCCATTGCAGAATGAGGCACTCCCTACGAAGTGTAGAGATGAAGACTTTGATCCTAATGCTTACAGGCTATTTGCAAAAGTTGGATACAATCCCAATGAGCCATCAAAATTAGGGAAGCTCACATCAAAGGTTGCTACAAGGAAACCACCTGAAGGTTTGGGGTACAAGCAACAATCACCAATTCGCATCTCCATAAGAAGGGAAAGCAATGATTATATCACTGTAGAAGATTAATCTACCACTTCTAACTGACCTTTAGTCTTTGATCGACTTGGAAAATGCCCTATGGGGACTTCTGTATTTGATAGATTGGGTCCATTAAAGAAGGGGAACAAGTTCCAGAGAAATTATTAAAGCTTAGGAACACCCACTTCACCAAAAATCCAGAAGGTATCTAAGGATTTCCAAAGTTTGGTTCCTTCTAGAGTGAGGCAAAAATTGTGGTTTCATGTAAAAAAATACTGAAGGTGAAGCCATATATTATGGCCTACACTAAGGAACGCAACAAAGATGAAGAAAGTGTGTGTTCTTCGTATCATGTTACTATACAAGGAAAGAATGGTGTTCCATCTCTAATGGAGGATGATGTAGAATTGGAGGATGTTTCACCATGCTATCACATATCCTGCAATGATAGGGACCCTCAAGAAGATAAAGATCCAACTGATGCTCAACTTGAACTTGAAGAAGGAGTTAAGACAACAGTTGATGCGTTAAAACAAGTCAACATTGGCATCGATGAAGAACCAAGACCCGCCAACCTAAGTGCTTTACTAGAAGTTGACGAAGATGTCGTTTCTTGAAGTTACATAAGAATGCCTCGCTTGGACACGAAAGTAGCAGTCCATCACCTTGCATTCAAGAATGGCGCTCGCCCTGTTAAACAAGCTCAAAGGTGCTTTAGGTCGGACTTGGTTCCCTTGATTGAAATTGAAGTTAACAAACGCATAGAAGCTAGATTTATTCGTAATGTTCATTACCCGACATGCGTTTGAAGTATTGTCCCTATAAGGAAGAAAAATGGCTAGATACGAGATTGCGTTGAATTTACTCTTAACAATGCATGTTTGAAAGATGAATTCCACTTCCTACTCCAGAGTTAGTGATTGATGCTACTACTGGATAGAAGGCAATGCCATTTATGGGCAGTTCATCGGGCTATAACCAAATTTGCATGGCGCCAAAAGATGAAGAGCTTACTGCATTCCGTAACCCCAACGGTATTCATTGCTACAAAGTAATGTCTTTTGGCTTGAAGAACACCGGTATTACTTACCAAAGGGCTACGTAGAATACTTTTTATAATCTTCTCCAAAATAATGTTGAATGCTATGTTGACGACTTGGTGGTAACATCAAGAGAGAAAAAACAACCACTTGAAAGACTTAAGAATGGTGTTTGAGTTGCTTCGGAGGTACCAACTTAGGATGAACTCATTGAAATATTCCTTTGGAGTTACTTTTGGAAAGTTCCTTGGCTTCAGTGTCTGGCACTGATGGATCAAAATTGATCGAGCCAAAGGAATACAGGCGCTACTTACCAAAGGGCTACATAGAATACTTTTTATAATCTTCTTCAAATAAGGTTGAATGCTATGTTGACGACTTGGTGGTAACATCAAGAAATCAAAGCAACCACTTGAAAGACTTGAGAATGGTGTTTGAGTTGCTTCGGAGGTACCAACGTAGGATGAATTCATTGAAATATGCCTCTGGAGTTACTTTTGGAAAGTTCCTTGGTTTGAGTATCCGGCATCGATGGATCGAAATTGATCAATCCAAAGTGGATGCCATTTTGAAAATGCCTGAGCCTCAAGATATTCATGAATGGAAAAGTCTGCAAGAAAAGTTAGCACACCTTAGAAGATTCATATCAAACCTAGCTGGGAGGTGCCAACCATTCAGTCGCCTCATGAATAAAGGTGTTCCTTTCAAGTGGGACCAAGCTTGTAGAAATGCCTTTGAAAGTAATGAAACTTACTTGATAAAGTCTCTAGTTTTGGCAGCCCCTATACCCGGAAAGCCATTAATATTTATACATTTCAACATAAGAAAGGTTTGTTAGAGCACTGTTGGCCCAAGAAAATAGTAAGGGAAAGAAAATTCCCTTTACTACCTAAGTAGGATGATGACACTAAATGAGATTAATTATTCGCCAATCAAAAATAATGTTTTGCCCTCGTCTTCTCAATTAAAAATTTGAAGCACTACTTTCAAGTTCATGTAGTTTACCTTGTTTCTAGGATAAATCCCATCAAGTCTGTAATGTAAAAACCTTTCCTTTGTGATCGACTAGCAAGGTGGTACCTATAGTTTCAACAATTTGAAATTGTGTACATCCCTCAAAAAGCTATAAAAGGACCTGCGCTAGAAGACTTCTTGGAAGATCAACCTATAACTGATGATTGGGAGCTAATTGAACAACTACCTGACGAGGACACAATTTTCATTAAAGTTCAACCTCCATGTAATACTTTTATGGTGCTGCACATCGTGAAGGAGCTGGTGCTGGTGTAGTATTTGTCACGCTGATGAGTATCAAGCACTAATACTTAGGCTTAAAATAGCTACCGAAATGAAAGGGCTGCAATTGCAAGTCTTTGGTGACTCTAAGTTGGTGATCATCTAGCTTTAGGAAGTTATGAGGTCAAGAAACTCGAACTACACCCATATCATAATTATGCTAAAAATTTAATTGGGTGAGTCATAGATGTGACTATTATATATGTGCCGAGAAAAGAAATTAGAAGGCTAATGCTTTAGCTGACCTAGCTTCATTGATAACTCTGCCTTATCAAGCGCAAGTTATTATCTACAAAAAATGGGTCGTAGCGCCGCTAAATAAGGCTGAAGGTGAAGAAAGTGAACTCAAGCATCTTGTCGCTATTTTTGACACTTAGAAAGAAGACTGGCGACAATCCATTATCAACTATTTAACCTTCGTGATACTTCTAGAAAATCCAAGGAGAACGACTTAAATCCATCATTGTGCACCTCTCTTCCTTTACTATAAAGATACTCTATACAGAAGGTTATTCGAGGAAGTACTCTTGCGATGCTTGGGGGAAGAAGAAACACTCCAAGCTTTGCAAGAGGCAGATTCTGGGATTTGTGGGTCACACTAGTCTGGACCAAAGATCCTCTTCCATATAAAAGTGATAGGATATTATTGGCCAATGATAAGTAAAAGATTGCTTGGGCTACGCTTGAAGATGCAAGGCTTGTCAATTCCATGCGAATTTTGTTCATTAATCTCCTAAAGTGTTGCACCAGACTGTTGCATCCTGGCCGTTTGACACTTGAGGATTGGATATTGTTGGACCATTACCATAATCCTTTGGTGGAAACTTATACATCTTGGATGAACTTACTACTTCTCAAAAGGGGTAGAAGTTGTTGCTTTTAAGGAGTAAAGAAGGAAAATGTCACAAGTTTCATCTAAGTAAACATTATGTGTCGCTTTGGCATTCCTCGTTACAAATAACGGATAATGGCAAGTCATTCGACAATAGGCTGATGAACAAAATTTGTGATCTCTTTGGCTTCAAGCAACATAACTCTTCTATGTATAATGCTGCCACTAATGGTCTAGTCAAGGCGTTCAACAAGACTCTATGCAGCTTGTTAAAAAAAAATTGTCTCCGGATCCAAATGAGTTTGACATGACCGTATGAAGGAAGCTATATAGGCATATAGGACAACTCACCACACATCAACATAAACGACCCCTTATTCACTTGTTTATGGAGTCGAAGCCGTCTTTCCACTCGAACGTCAAATACCTTCATTATGATTAGCTATTCAAGAAGGGATCATTCATGAAGAAAATGCTCTACTTTGATTAGAAGAATTAGAGGCTCTTGATGAGAAGGGGTTTGAAGCTCAACAGAGTCTTGAATGTTATCAAGCTCGATTGTCTCGCGCCTTCAATAAATGAGTTCGTCCGAGATCCTTTCAAGTAGGATATTAAGTCCTTGCCATGCGAAGACCCATTATTACTTCCATAAACCTATAAGGAAGATCACTTCAATATGGGATGAGCCATATATTGTACAAAAGATCATTTAAGCGGGGCTAAATAGATGGCTCATGTAGATGGCATTAGAATTGGCCCTATCAATGGAAAATTTTTGAAGAAGTATTACCCTTGAAATTGCAACTCTTCTTGACTCATGAGCCTAAACTGCATGTTCCTATACTTCTGGCCCACATGAGTCTAAACTGTGTACATCCCACCAAAAAAATCTGTTAGGTTGAAAACCATGTCTGCTAGGTTGAAAACCTCGAAAGAGGTAGCCTAGGCAAAAGTCAAGATAAAGAAATCCCACTAGGTTAAAAACCTCCCGAGAGGCTTCTTAGGAAAAAAATAGGACATAAAAAGATCAATAAAAAAAATTTATCACTCTGAACTACGTTATAACTTGATTATCTTCACCGAGGTTCATAGAAAGCTTAGACTTTGATTCTAATTTCAGTCGCATGAGTTTACAAAAAAGGGTTTGCCTTATGGGATCATCACACTAATGCATCCAAATGTAGAGGCATTATAAATGAGGAAATGAAGATAATTAGAGTTGAAATATAAAAAATATTTTCCTCAATGTTGCAAAAGTTGATACATCCAAAAATAAATACGAAAGGGATTGAACGTTTTTCTATATAAAAGCCTAAGTCATGAAAATGATAGTAAACTAGGCTTTGTTGCTGAATCATGTTGAATGCTTCTTCCAAGTCCATGTGGTGTCTCCATATTTTAATACACTATCCTCAATTTACGTGTATCGCATTCAGTAGTTGTGATGATCTCTTGACCACGTATCTTATTATTAGGTGTTGAGCATGATTGTTTGCTTCTCTTGTACAAGTGTTGGTTGAAGGTCCCATATATGAGAAGTCATCTCTCTTGAAAAACCCTCAATCAACATGGGAGCCGCCATTGATGAACTTCAAAACTGTCAATAAATCAAGCGCAACAGTCGGTGAAGGGATGGCTCCGCATCTCGTATGACATGATATCTGGACTCGTACTTCTTTGCGAGTTTGCAAACGAAATAAATGAAGAGATAAGATTTTTTGAAGCATGATAGGAAGAGTTACTACACGCAAGACTGTAGAGTCAATTTCAATGGAAACAAAACATTCATAGGATAACTTAGAGAGCATAAAGCTTGAAAGTGAGGTCAACGGATGATGGGATCAACTTTGGAAAACTACTGCGGTCAATCTGGAAGACATTGTTCCCCCAAATATTTTATATGTTGTAGATTTTTATGTCTAATCTCCAACAATGAAATCCTTTTGTGATTTGGAGGCTCGTAGCCCAAGATACAATTTTTGTTGTCGGAACCACAAAAATCTAAAAGTTTACTGCAGCTAGCTCGTATTTTGAGAATTTTTTATTTCCAACCCAAAATGAATTCTGCCATAAAATTCATATGAGATGCATATCCATGAGTTTACTTTCTAATGACAAAAACAGATTGCAATTTGGAGATTCCTAGCTTGTATTATGAATTTTTCGATAAAGGTGCACAAAGCTTAAAATTTAGTTGGGCAGACGTGTGGAGAAACTTTGAAAAATTGTACCGAGAGTGTTTTACAATTAAATTTGGATAAGTTGAAGCTCTTAATGTTCAGTTTTTGATTATATAACTCATTTATGATCCAAAGACTTGCAGCTTAGGGTACAAACTTTTCAGCAAGAGTGCACAAGTCTGAAAAGCAAATGCAGCAGACACTAGGAGCAATTTCAAACTATTATTGCAATTAATTTGAAAGGAGTTCGTCCATCACATCTTCAAGTGTTGAAGAAACTGTAGTTATCTTTCCAATGTCATAGTTGGCTTGCAATTCGATCACTTGTAGATCGAGATATGAATTTTCCATGAGAGCGCACAAATCTGAATAATGAGTTCGGCAGACTGATGGGTTAATTTCATAAAATTGCTGCGAATAATCTACTAGGAATCCTTCCACAATATTTTGAGGGTTTCCTTATCTTTGAGTGTTGCTTCCAGTGCCATAGACGGCTCGCAATTAGGACATTTCTAGTTTGATATATGTACTTTGGAGTGAGAGCATATAGTGCTGTGAAGTCAAAATAACAAACGCGTGCATCGCTTTCGAAAGTTTATTTTGACTTGTCTTGATAGAATTTACCCCTAAATTTTGAATATGTTGTTGTGGTGAAATTTATAATCATGTACAATAAGGGGATTGTAGTTTTGATAATACTAGGTTGAGATAAAATTTTCTAATGAGAACATGTAGTATTATGATTTCGAAGCACTAGATGTTTGAGTTCCGATTCTTTAGGAAGAAGCTACTTGTGATTTCATCGCGCCTACGCCAAAGAATGAATATTTTTTTGAGATGTGCCAAGTTCTTGCTCGACAAGGTTGGAAAGGACTGCTCCAAGTAGTGTTGATTTCGCCAAGTTACAAAAATAAGACACGCCATTTGCTCGTTTGCAACAAAGCATGTGGTTGCTCCTACTCCAAGCCTCTTCGAGCCAATCCGCAAGGATGAGATATGCCACGTGCTCGTTCATCAAGGGCAGAATTCGGTCACCGCAAGCCTCTTTCTCACCAAGCCTCAATGAAGGAACGCTTCATCAAGCCTTCTGTGACAAATTGTAAGAAGAGAGTGCTCCGTCTACTTCGTCACAGTTACTTGAAATGCTATGTACATCTTCGGCCCACTATAAGAAGAGGATGCTCCGTGAATTTGTTGGCCAAGTTGCAAGACGTCATCTACTCAGAGGCTCAATAGATACAAAGTCTTCACGCACCTCTTTGCCTGTAAAAAAAACAAAAACATATAGTTAAACATGTTTCACTTTGGGGAGAGCGCAAAGTTGAAGGAGTTTGCATGTCGAAACTAGTCGGTCAACTTCTATAAGATATCTAGGAAGATATAAGGTCAATATTATTATGATATTTATATATTTTGTAGCTCTAGAAGCTAGTTCCCGACGCCACAAATCACTCGTGATTTTGACGTTGCTACACCAATATATATGTCTTTTGCTGAAGGTGTGCAAAGCTGTAAATTTGAGCACGGCAACATTCGAAACGAAATTTCAAAATAGTACATGAGAAGCTACAAAAGGAATTTCACCCCAAATTTTTTATATGTTGAAGTACTTGAAGTGAAGTGTCAAGACGATCAAACAGCTTGTGTTTTTGATGATCCTAGGACAACATATGATTGTTTTCTCTATAAATGCCTAAAGATGACTATCCCGAACAAATTCTGCAGCGACAAATAAAAGATTTGGAGGCCTCGGTGCCAATGGAATGAAGATTTTTATCTTGTCTAATTGATTAGTGCCGAAGGAATGAGACTCAAAGATTTAGTGGCTCCACATCGAAGAAAGACGTGCATTGACCACTACTGCTACATCGCCTTTGGGAGTTTCCTCGTCATGGGTTACCATGTCCGCATTTGTTAAGTCTTTGATCTGAGGCCTACGGTTCCTTTTTGGGAATAGTTACTGCATAGGTCCAAATTTGATGACCACGACCACTACTGAGTACGACAAAGAACAAGGTCATCGTGGTGTAGTGTCCCATGGCTGTCATAAAAGGCAGCGACCAAAAATGGTTAGCGAATGCATGACGTCTGCAGTAGTGTGAGCGTAGTGGGAGACAGTAGGAATATGCTTTTCGAATATTCTTTATGTTGTATCTTTTTAGGGTTTAAAAGGGGATTGTCCCTTATAAATAGGGGAAGAACACTTTGTAAGAGAGGATCGGAAAGTGAATACAAAAGATAAGCGTGTTCATTGATTACAGATCTGAAGTTCAGCATCACTATCCGATATTAAAAAGGATCCTACAATCATCTAAACGTCATCTTTTATCCAGGTCAATTACATTCATTACGATTGATTCCTATATTTAAACTTATTACTTTTATGAGCAATCATTCGATTCCGACATACTAGGAAGAATCATTCATCTTATTCGTCTCTTGCGTCACTTAATCTAGATGTTATTATACTTGGCTATGATTTATGTCTTCATCTTCATTAATTGATTTAATCAAAAAGGTTTCTATATCTTTTGGTCAAAAATTTTGGCGTTGTCTGTGGGGATTTATTTATCTAAGACCATAGTTTCATCTTGATCATAAAAGAGATAGTCACCTTTTCCTAGATTTGCATAAACTAACAATGCCAGGAAAGGGATATGCAAGGTTAAAAGCAATAGTAGGTGTCTCAACCAACATCCTGGACTCAATCAACAAAAATGGTAGGGAAGGTAGCGAAAACATGACACTGAGCGCAACATCTAGGGGAGACACCTCACCTCCCCCACATGAAAGCGTGACTGCTTCACACGAGAAGGAAGCCTCCACATCTGCAACAGGAGAGGCACCACCGACGGTTAAAAGACTATTGGAAGGGTGGCTGATGGTAAGTAGTATTTTAATGTGTTTTATGCCCTTACTTGCCTATGCTTTGAGCATAATTTGCTACAAAATATCCCCGAAATACTTACATGTTGTGCTTGATTGCAGGTTTGAGCGACAAAGTGATGAAATGTCAAAGATTGGCTCAAAACGGAGTGAAACCTGCTGAGGTATCAATGGCCAAGTGAAGTGGTGGAAAGAGGAGCCTAGTGTGGACCACACAATTGTGCATGCGGCGGCATTAGGGGTTTCAGAGAAGAGTATAATCAGGTCTTGCACAATGCGTCCGCGGTTGGAAATATGCGACCCGCGTTCAGCTCATGCGGTCGCGCTATTATGGCATGCGGCCCGTGTCATAAGGTTCAGAGAAGATGGATATTTGAGCAAAGGCAAGCCACGCAGCCACAGTCACTATTATGCGGTCTGCGCCAGACCTTCACCCACCATGCCACATCTCTACGTGGTTCGCGCCAGCCACTTTAGAGAAGTTAGAAATTGAAGCCAAAGAGCTAGTGCGGCCACGGTCATAATTGTCGGCACCCACTAACCCCGCAGGGGCAATTTTATCCTGTTTTTCCAGCCTACTATAAATAGAACATTTTATCATTTGTAGAGGAGTTTTTTAAGGTTTTTTTTACTGAACGGAGCTGCGCTCGCGAGGACAAAAGTTTTAGCCTATTTTGGCATTTAGCATTCTCCATAGATTCTTGTAATTTAATCTAAAAAATTAATTAATATGTCTATTTCTTTTGTTTCTTCTTCAATTATGTCTGGCTAAACCCATTAGCTAGGGTTGTGGCTCAACCCTCGTGTGGGTAATTGATGGGTGTAGCTTTCTAATGATAGATTGCTATTGGGTATATGTAATTTGAGTGAATTTTATGCTTAAATTAAGGATTGATGGTTGCAAATATTGATTCTAGCTTAGTGGGTTGGGACTCTTTTTGAAAAAGAGAGCCTATGACCCTAAAATTGACCCAACGAGGAATCGGGATGGGCCCACAAGAAATAGTAGTCCTACTTGAACCCTAGTTTCTTGGTCTAATTGGCCTACCCAATTGGTCTCGAGAGAGTCAATTGGGAAAAATTATTCTCACTACCGAGAGGTGTGAGAGTGGGTACAATTGTGCAATGGTTATTGCATAAATCCCAAATATGTCAATCTATTCTTAGTAGTTTATACCCGTTAGTTAACCACCTAGGTGATGCCATGACCCTAGTGCCTTTCTTCCTATTAGTTACAACCAAGAAATATTTCCTTAGAATAATTTAGTCTTCTTCTTTAATTCATAATAGTAGTTGTTAATATAAAGAAAACCCAAAAATATTAGTAGTGCAATTAGAAGTACAAACGCAAGTCTAGGCTAAATAGACAATACAACTCCATTCCAAGCTCCATGTTGAATCGAACCACTATTCGTGTAAAAACTGTAGAGACCCACTCTCCCTACACTCATGTAGCATTTAGATGGCAGCGATCACTTTTTAGCGCTGTTGCCGGGGAGCTTACAGTGTTGAATATCTTTTTAACTAGTTTTTCTTTTTGCTTCTCTTTCCTTCTTGTTTACTGGTTTTGTTGTGTCAATCAATCAGGTACAAATAGCTCTGAATGCAAATGACCCTCTTGGAAATTCCATGGCGGGGGAGGAGGTTGGAGATATTTATCAAGATGAAGTTATACCTCAAGCTCCACGTAGAGGTAGAAATGCTAATGCAAATGTGAATCTGAATAAGAATATTCCAGACTCCTCCACCACCGCCAAGAGTGGCTCCAAGAGTACTTCCGAATCTAGGATATGCAAGAGCCCTCTTTCCTCCCCAAATCCGGGCGGGGAACTTCCAAATTACAAATGTCATGTTAACCCTACTTGAGCAAAGAGGGTATTTTACGGGTGCCTCAGATCAAAATGCATACAAGCACTTGAAGGGGTTCGTTGATACATGTTGGGGTAGCAAGAAAACAAACGTATTCGAGGATGCTTTGAGATTGAGGATTTTTCCATTCTCCCATCGGGGTAAAGCATTGGATTGGTTAGAAAGGCTTCCCAATCATTCCATCACTACTTGGTATGAGTTAGCGGATAAATTCATTAGCAAGTTTTTATCACCAAGTCATATGGTGGCACTTCGGGATGAAACCTTAGACTTAAAGCAAGAGCCAATGGAACCTTTACATAAAATCTAGGAGAGGTATAGAACAATAGTGAAGGAATGCCCTAATAATGACAAGACTAAGGCGATGATTCAACGAACGTTCTATAGGGGCATAAACACAACCAACCAATGTATAGTGAACCAATTGGCCAAAGGAAATTTTATGAAGCTTCCCTACAATGAAGCTGGTGATGTTTTAGATGAAATGGCCAATACTTCATCGACATGGCAAAGCCGATAAAACGTTCCTCAAGGTGACCCTAATGTCATACATTTGCACAAGGAATTGCACGATCATGGCCAAGCTATTGTCGAGCTTACAACAACAATGAATCAATTGGCAGAGGCGCAATTGCAACAAGTCCAAAACCCACGCCAAGTCAATGCAATGGAAGGTGTATGTATGTTGAAAATGAGGCAAATAGGGCAACAACAACCTAAGGTAATTATGAACAATTTGACAACAACAATGATGGTGGTGGTTATTTGAATGAATGCTATGGCGACCAAAGCGAAGAATGTCAATATGTCAATAACTACTAAGGAAATCAAGGGAATCAAAATGGCGTCCACAAGGAAATTGGGGAAATCAAAAAGGAGGCAGAAATTGGAATAGTAACAACCAACAACAATGTGGTGGCAATTGGAAAATCAACAATCAAAGCAACAATTGGGGTAACCAACAAGGCGGTGGAAATTGGAATAGTAACAACCAACAACAAGGTGGTGGCAATTGGAACAAGAACAATCAAAGCAACAATTGGGGCAATCAAGGTAAAAATCAAGGCAATTGGAATGGGAACAACAATAATTGGAGCAATTACAACAATAAAGGAGGGTGGAATAATAGAGAAACCAAATCAACCGGGGGCAAGGTTCGCAAAGACCCCCCGTTTACCAACAACCAAACAATCCACCCCATTTTCAATCTCAAGGGTCTAGTTCGTCGGGTAGTGATATGGCGAGAATAGAAATGATGTTCGAACAAATGATGAAGAAGAACCAAGACTCCAATGCTCAGTTGGCCTCCCACAATACCTCTATTAAGAATTTGGAGGTGCAACTAGGCCAAATCTCTCAATCGTTAAATACTCGCCCGAAGGGTGCTCTACCAAGTGATACGGTAGTAAACCCTGAGGGTGGGCACAAAAATGATGTGATGGCAGTGATAACACGAAGTGGAAGAGGCAGTGATATGCATGCTTCAAGAGGAAATCAAGTCATGGTTGATGAGGATGAGTTGCAAGATGATGATATGCCTTTGGTGGTTTAGGATGTAGTGGAACCCAATGTGAACAATGATGTGCGGATTGATATTAATGAGGTTGAGGGGGAGACATAAGAGGACGTTAACCCATCTAGGGAACACGTGATTGATATGTCGGAGCCGGTGGGGCCTAAAGCCAAGGCACCCATGCCTAGACCTTCTCCGACCTATCCTCAACGGCTGGCCATGCAAAAGGGTGACAACCAATTCAAGAAGTTCATTAAGAAGATGAAGAGTCTAACAATCAACTTTCCATTGGTGGAGGCACTCGAGAAAATTCCAGGGTACGCAAAGTTCGTGAAGGATTTGGTTACAAAAAAGAGGTCAATAGAGTGTGAGAAAATCAAGATGACTTATCAAGGGAGCGCAATTGTAAATTCTATGGCTCCAAAACTTGAGGACCCCGATGCATTTACTATCCCATGTACCATTGGAAGTGCTGACTTTGCAAAAGCCCTTTTTGACTTGGGGGCTAGCATTAATTTGATGCCTTATTCGGTTTTCAAGACCTTGGGAATCAAGCAACCTAGGCCAACCTCTATGAGACATCAAATTGCGGATCAATTAATGAAGCAACCTTTGGGCATAATTGATGATGTTCTTGTTCGTGTTGATAAATTCATACTGCCGACCGAGTTGTCATATTAGATCATAAGGTGGACGATGAAGTGCCAATTATTCTGGGAAGACCTTTCCTAGCTACGGGGAAGGCATTGGTTGATGTTGAAGCTGGAGAGTTGACATTCTGTCTGGGTGAGGAGAAGGTGGTTTTTCCAGTTCGCAAATCCATGAAGCAACCTAATAGCATCGAGATGTGCTCCTTTGTTAACATTGTCAGTGATGTGATAATGGATGAGACAAGTACTGTGATTAATGTTGAAGATCTACTTGTGTCTGCACCTCTAGATCGTGAAATGAATGATGATTCAAGTAGAGTGATGTGCATAGATGTTGTACATGCCATAGAATTTTATGAACCCAGTAAGTTGTCATTAGACCTTGATCAATGGGAAAATTCTCTAGAAAATCTAGCAAATGAGGTTCTTCCGGTGTTGGAGATAAAACAAGTTGAGCCACACATGTGCCTCACAATATTGAGCACGATGCTATATTGAGGGATGATGCAACAGCTCTTTTGGAGCTTCAAGGGAGAGTACCTGCAGTAGAGCATGAATTGGTGCCTACTCTCCATAATGTTTGTTGCCCCACAAGACCCGACACAGGTTGGCGGTTTTACATGAACCATGGTAATTTGAACAAAGTGCCCTATAGTGATCATTATCCCTTACCGTTCATTGATCAGATGTTTAATAAACTTGTGAGATGTGCATTTTACTGCTTCTTGGAGAATTTGATGAGAGCCATGTGGTGGCGTTTCTTGATTTGAAGTGATGTGGTGGTAGCATGCACCGTGCCGCGACGCTACATCAGGCGCTTCTTGGGAGGCAACCCATGTATTTTCCTTTCTCTTTGATTTTCTTTATAGATAAGGATTATTGAGCTAATTATTTGTGAGATGTTGCAGGAGTTGTGTTGAAGCAGTGCAAAACAAAGTGAGAAATGCACAGTCTCAGAAAATTGTTAGCGCGGCCGCGGTAAGATTTGTGCGGTCCGCACTGGCATAAACTGAAGGTGGTTGGTCTATGATGCTTACCACGCGGCTGCGGTCATGATTGAGCGGTTCGTAGTGGTTTCGCACGGCTGCATCCATTTTTGTGTGGCCCGCGGGGGCTTCTTTCTGCAAAGGCACAGGGTAAGACCCAACGCGGTCCGCGGTCAGTTTTACGCGACTGCGCTGGAGGGTAAGTAGAGGATCCCACAAGTTTTCCATAAATAGGGACTTACGGCCTTTGTTTAAACTTTTGGCCAAATCGAATACCAGAGCCCTAAATATTTTATTGTTCACCTCTACGACTCTAATTGTGTGCTTGCATCAAGAGTATATTCTCCATATTCCTAGTAACCAATTCTCACAATGATTATTAATTAGTTGTTAATTTCAATTTTTTTTTTATTTCCCAGTAGTGAGCTTCTTTGTTCTTCCGTATTTGCTTAAATTGAGTGTTTCAGTTAGTTTATTTGTCATTTTACGATGCTGGGCATGATTTTCATGGTGGGTAATCGAGTACGGACAAATTAGGATATAAAACATGAACAAAATGGGCATATATGTAATACCCTAGTTTGTTCCTAACTTTTCACCCAGCGCGACCCGCGGTTATTCTTACGCGGTCCGCATGACCTTGACGCGGCCGCACTACTAATGGCACGGTCCACGATGGACCTTTATCTAAAAAGCTATCTGTTTCCAGCGTGGCTGCGTCTGTATTTGTGCGGTTCACGCTACACCAACACGGTTGCACCCTCTTTTTATGTGGCTCGTGTTAGTGAGATTCAGAGAAGGTAAGTTTTTGTTGGTTGGTCAGTGTGGCCCGCGGTCATGATCACGCACCCCGTGGTGCCTCCCATGCAGCCGCGTCCCAGAATGTGCGGTGTGTGGTGGCTTGTTCTGAGATTTGTTCTGCAATTGTTCATGCTGTTATTCTGCACTTGTTTCGAACACTTTGTACATTGCATATGCTTCAACTAACAAAGTTAGACGTGTTTTCTTGTAGATAATGGTTAAACTAAGAGGACGTGGTACCAAAAAACCTAGCCGAGGGGATTACTCCCGGGGAGGAGAAGGAAAAAAAACAAAACTCATGCCCCGACCAAAACTTAAAACAAGAAAGCAAGTAGTGAGTGATGACGACAAGTCGGGGAGTGAGTATCTGCCCTCTCAGGACATCTTAGCTTACTTGGGGCAAGCCCCCTCATTCCTAGCCCCAGCTTCAACCCAAGCTCCACTAGTTGTACAGTCTGAGTCGTCTGATGGCTTAGAAGAATACTCCACCTCCCCCACAACTTCAATATCCAGGTAGAGTGCAACAGGTGGTAACAATAGTGATGATGAGGTCCCAGATAGTGGGGTGCCCGAGGTTGGTGGTGTAGCAAGAACAAGAAAAGCAGAAGTGTGGGAGGAGTGTTTTATTACTCAAGTGGCCTTCCACAAATGCAGAGAGATGTGGCCAAAACGAAAATTGATTTCGAAGAGGAGCATAATCACCCAAGACTTATTGCCCATACTCCCCAATGTGCACGAGTAATTTACCACCATAGTCGGTTGGCAGCAATTTAGAGATGATCTGGTTGATGCAAACAAGTACATGGTCAAGGAGTTCTATTGCAATGTAGCCTACAACAAAAAGGACTTCGCTGTGACCAAAGTGCGCGAGAAAACTGTGGTGTTTTCGAGGAAGGCGTTCAATAGATTTTTGGGTTTTGACGATGAATATGAGACCCTATACAATGAGAAGTTTGAGATGAAGGAGGAGGTTCGGCCTTGGTTGGCTGAATATTTGGCTCATCTGGGTGTTGTTCCGGATTAGATACAGGTGAGGATAAAGATTTTGAGGAAGACCTTGAATTTAGAGACTAGAGGGTGGCTCACTTTCGTATGCAACACGCTTGGCCCCACTTCCCATGACCAGACTATCCTACTCCCCCAGGATGTGCTGATTGCATCCATCATGGATGGCTTCCCTATCAATGTAGGAAATGTAATATATGGGGCGATAACTTCAATGGGGGTTGACAGCACTTGGAAATACCCATACCCCAACACTCTCACTATGTATTTCCAGGACTTGAAGGTAAAGAAAAAGTCCTATGATGTGATAGTGCGCCCAGTGTCCCCCTTCTCATGGTTCAGCATTCAGGGCCCGGATAACCCAAAGGACAAAAAAGGAACAAGGAATCCACCTCTACCCCGACTGGCCAATCTGAGGAGCCAGTTGCGGTAGAGTCTACTATCAAGCCTTCTACTGCGCTCACCTCCATTCCAGTTGTTTCTGTCCTAAATGATGTTCCCTCCTCCTCTGCATGTCCTAGTTCTTCAGCTGGCCTAACAGCCCCATCTTCCCGGACAAACTCTTTGACAGCTTATCACTTAGCAAAGACCTTGGCCAGTTTAAATAATTGGATGTCAGCTGCAACATCCAAGTTGTCCACATTGGCCATTTTAGTTGAGGCCCACTCTGCACCAGCCTCTGTCCATATTCCTTAGTCTATTGAGGAAATATTGAAGAAGCTCCTGGCCAACCAGAAGAAGATTATAAAGACTCAGGACACCTTGACTATGGTGGTAAATTCTCATGGCATAGCTCTGAAACAGCTCGCTCGAGAGCACAAAAATATGAGAAAGACAAGGGCATACAAGGAGTCAGTGAAGGTGCTTCGAACAGATGTGAACAAGCTATTGGTAGATCAGCTGCCTTTGGACGTGTTATTTGGGGAGTCAGCCCATCCAGCAGCAGCACCAGTGCTAGAGCCACAGCAGGAGCAGGCATCCAGGCCTTCGAGGAAGAAGAATAAGCTGCCTAGTACTGAGGGTTTAGTGATTCATCTTGCCGAGATTTAGGAGACTCCCTCCAGTGATCCACCTGATATTCAGCCGGTCCAGCAGCAGGCTCCTATCCCAGTAGTAGAGCAGCAGTAGGCAGGGGACCAATCTGAGGTTCCCGCCCAATCAGAGAATCAGGGGACCACTTATTATCCCATGCCTACGGACCAGGACTAGGGAGCGCTCTATATCCTTTATTTTGATACTTTATGCTTATTTTGGTAGTTGGAATTAAGGAAAATTCCAGCTCTTATTCATTAGGGTACGCCCTACTGTTTATCTATTTGGATGATTGTATATATTAGATATTCCTTTTATGTTTTTAATTTGATTTCCTAGTTGGTATAACTTTACATTTTAGCTATTTTTCTCGTACTTTTTATCGTGGTATGTATATAAAGTTACTTTATGTATATATTCATCCCTCGTTGTATATTCTACTCCCACATTGTACATATTAATTCAATTTCATTTTTAACTTCATAGATAGGCTCGTAGCCTTTTGTTTTGTTTTGGCATTTTTAATAAACACATAGTATTCTTAATGCCACGGTTCTTTCCAAGGTTGAAGTTTTGTGCGAAACGGGTGACTCTTCCCAATGATAGATGGCGTGACAGCCTTCTTCAGGATTTGAGTATGCTTTTGATTTTTTTTTATATTTCGTAGTTAAGGGTACCTCAGGCAATCTTCACTTGGGCCTAACACATTTGCCTTTGATCCCAGATCAAAGACATAATGTGGTGTTTAGAATGGTGAAAGTCATGGCCTTGAGACTCTTGTGTTGACCAAACAACCATCATCTGGTCCTTTTGGACTATTGTGTTCTTGAATCGAAATTAAGGTCGTTCTGGACCCTCGACTCGATAACTTTAGCAATCCTTGAGTGTGTATGGTGAGAACTCAAATTATGCGTCCAAGTCCAGAGCCGATGGTCTAGAACTTGCCCCGAATGTTTGTTGAGGCAAAATACTAGGTGAAATTTGACTTGAGAAGTGATTATAGGTTCTCCTCGAACCAAATGCTAAGTTGAACAATTCCATGGTCTACCAATGAAATAATCCCTAGTTAACCCTTTTGAGCCTTGAACCTTTTTCTTTCAAGAACCAATGCTACATGCCTATACACGTTCTTAATTATACCCTCTCTCGGCACCCAAATCTTCCCTTGAGTAATGGCAAATATCTAAGTTTGGGGGGAGACAAGAAAGGAAACAAAGTGGAAAAAGGTACAAAGAAAAAAGAAAAGGAAGGCATTGAAAAAGAGATAAAATTAAAAAATAAAAAATTAAATCCAATGTGAACAAGGATAAAAAAGGGGTATTCAAGAAAAATAAAAGTGAAAAAGGCATGAAACAAGTAGAAAAAGGAGAAATGTTTTGAAGTGTATAAGAAAGATCGACATCGTGTCCTTCTAACCCTTGAAGGGAAGTGAAATACTTGAATGAGTCAAGAAAGTGTGCCAAAATGAATCAATAGAAGTTCTTAAGGGAAGATTGTACTCACTGGAACACAAACATATCCTACCCTTACCCCAAATCCTTCACAATAACTCTACAAAATCCCTATGTAATCTTGAGTAGAAGGGAACCTACATTAGTGGATACTTACATAAGGGGCAAGCGTATGGTAGTTGGAGCCGCACTTGTGACTTTCTTCTTGAGCGAGATGAGTGAAAGTCCATCAACCTCGGTTTATCTGTCAATACTCTAAAAGGTGAGGTTTTCTTAGGGAGAGTTGAGGACGTGTGAGTTTGGGTTCCATAATAACCAAAGTTATTGAGAAAAAATCCTTGATGAGATGTGTCAACTCTTGATGCTCTTGTGTCACACTTGATCCACAAGTTTTCAAAGTCTAAATGTGTTAATGATGAATTCGTATTGAAGGCAGTTGTTAATCCAAATTGATGCTTGTTGAGGTTACCTTAGGAAATCTGGAATTACTAGGATGTTTTCTTTAAGGGGTGGGTATTATTTTCTTTGCTTGAGCACAAGCAAAGGTTTAAGTTTGGGGGATTTGGTAAGTATGATTTTAACGTGTTTTATGCCCCTAATTGCTTGTGCTTTGAGTATAATTAGCTAAAAAGTATCCCCAAAATTCATAGAGGTTGTGCTTGTGCAAGTTTGTGCGACAAAGTGACAAAATGTCAAATATTGGCTCAAAATGGAGCGAAACCTGTTCTGTTATCAAAGGCCAAGTAAAGTGGTGGAAAGACGAGCCTAGTGCGGACCGCACAATTGTGCATGCGGCCCCACTAGGGGTTTCAGAGAAGAGTATAATCAGGTCTTGCACTACGCGGCCGCAGTTGGAAATGTGCGGCCCGCGTTCAGATCACGCGGCCACGCTATTATAGCATGCAGCCCACGTCACAAGGTTCAGAGAAGATGGAGATTTGAGCAAAGGCAAGCCACGTGGCCGCGGTCACTATTACGCAGTTTGCACCAGACCTTCACGAGGACGCTCCACACCTTTACGCGGTCCACGCCAGCCACTTCAGGGAAGACAGAAATTGAAGCCAAAAAGCCAGTGCAGTTGCGGTGGTAATTGTGCAGCCCGCACTGACCCAGTAGGGGCAATTTTGTCTAGTTTTTCTAATCTACTATAAATAGAATATTTTACCATATTTAGAGGAGTTTTTTTAGGTTTTCTATACTGAACGAAGTTGCACTTGTGAGGACGAAAGTTTTATCCGGTTTTGGCATTTTAGCGTTAATGTTTTCATAGATTCTTGTAGATTGATCTTAGAAACTAATTAATATGTCTATTTCTTCTTCTATTTCTTCTGTTTCTTCTTCAATTATGTCTTGCTAAACCCTTTAACTAGGATTGTGGCTCAACCCTAGTGTGTGTAATTCTATAGGTAATGCTTTCTAATGATAGATTTCTATTGGGTATTTGTTATTTGGGTTAATTTTATGCTTAAATTAAGGATTGGTGGTTGCAAACATTAATTCTTGCTTAGTGGGTTCGACTCTTTTTGAGAAAGAGAGTCTATGGCCCTATAATTTACCCAACAAGGAATTGCGATGGACCCATGAGAATTGGTAGTCCCAATTAACGGGTTAAATCTCGAGAGAGTAATCACCCTACTTGAACCCTAGTTGCTTGGTCTAATTGGCCTACCCAATTGGTCTAGATAGAGTCAATTGGGAAAAATTACTCTCTCTACCGAGAGGTATGAGAGTGGGTACAATTGTGCAATGGTTATAGCATCAATCCTGAATATGTCAATTTATTCTTAGTAGTTTCTACCCGTTAGTTAACCACCTAGGTGATGTCATGACCCTAGTGCCTTTCTTCCTATTAGTTACAACCAAGCAATATTTTCTTAGCATAATTTAGTTTTCATCTTTAGTTCATAATAGTAGTTGTTAATGTGAGCATGTGATTTTTGCCCTATATGAATTTCTCCCATAAATTTAAATACAAAATAATATCTTCCAGTGTTTACAATTTTGTAGATTTTGTGGCATTTTCTGTGAATTATTTGCATTTTTGTCTGTGCATTTTTAATTATTGAAAAATAAAAAAAGGGTGTTGCATGTGCATTTAGGAGTTAGTTTTGCATTAATTAGTAATCAAGTTATTTTACAAAAAGAAAATCAAAAAATAGCATAATTTGCACTTCAAAATTTAGCTCATCTTTAAATTTGTTTGTAATTAATTGTGTTAACTATCCTTTAGCTTTAATTAGTAATTTTGATTAAGCTAATTAGTTTCTAAGAATTAATTTAAGAACCGCCCTAACATTATCGTCTGCCGCGGCCGGAAATTGCCGCCGGCGGTGGCGTAACGCCAATGCCTCCAAGATTTACGCCCTAGAATCCCCTTACTCTCCTCTTCCCAATCCCATATAGATCACCCCTCGAATCACCGCCGAACCTCTTGAATCTTTGTTTAAAACACGGCTGCTCAGCCGTCTACAGCGATAGCCGGTGGCCAACAACCTCCAAATCAACACCAATAGAACCCCTCACCCTTATCGTCCCAACCTTGCCATTGGCTTCTCTCAAACATGTCTGCAACTCGTCAACTATGTGCCAAAAGAAGGCAGCTCCGCCATGCACAGTGGTGGCTGCCGTCCAATGCCCTTCGAACACCACACCCACCCCCTTCTAGTCCCCATCCACCAAAAAGCCCACACAAACCCACTCAAATGGTTTCAAAACTCCTCCAGTGTCGACACCAACCAGTTGAAGTTTAAGTCCAAGATTGGAAATCAATCGAGGATTAGAATTGACTCTGATAGTGATAGATTGAAGGAATCTGATAAGTCCACCTTTTATTCTTAGTTTTGTTTTCCTTATGCTTGTGATTTTTTGCCTGTTTTGAGAAAGTAGGGCTGTTAGTTCAAATTTTAAGTGGTTTTAAAATAATCTCAAATGTGTTAGGCTGATTGTATGTTAGTTTTATTTATGAAATTAGATGATAGCATGTTTTTTGTTCTTGAAATTAATTCCTATTGAAACTTAAATTCATGTCGTTTGCTTGCATAATCAGAATGTTCAAATTCGTTAAGCAATCTGTACAGGTGTCTTCATTAAATTGTTTGCCCAATTCACGAATGATGTTAGAGTAATTGAGTTATTTTTGGATCAGTCGAGTCCTTTGGGCTCAATTTCTTGCCTGTTTTGCTTTCTTTTCTAGTTGTTGGACAAGGCAGCCTCACTCATCTAAGCTTCAATACTCAGGTGATTAGTGATTGTAAGTTTGTGAATTGGGATGTAGTCCTGGACCCAACCCATAATCCCTGTAAGCTTCAGGGGTAAATAACATGGCTATTAAGGGTAACTTGGGTAGTGTAAGTATTTTAATAATGGAATAGAAGTAACCGGAAATTTCTAGTGTGGGGGTTTCAAATGGCGTTTTCAGGTTTTTGAGTGATAAAACTTGGTCCACAAGCTAAAAACAAAAGGACCAAACTATAAAAATATGTATAAGGGTTGCCCTACTTGCCTTGACTGTAAAGAGACATATTCTTCCCTTTCAAGGCAAGCCTGGAGTGTTAGGATTAAAAAGATACACATACAGCCAAATTTTGGACTGTTTTAATGATTTAATTATTCATTTCGAAAAGCTTCCCATACTGATACCCTCTAGTTTATTTGATATTGATGTGAATCAATTAGAGGTTTAAGAATTGATATAAAGTTGAGTCCTGGGGTTTGTTTTGCACCATAGAGGTGTTTGTTTGCTGATTGTGTCGTTCACTGGTTTATCCTTGCTCATTTTTGTGTTGTGTTGGGTTTAAATGGCTCTACTTTGGTTGTTATCTGCTATTTTCCATCTGATGCAGTTAACCTCACTTTTTCCTTCTTATTCGCAATTTCCAGTTACTTTTCCTAAGTCCAATGCAATGTAGAAATCCAGTTGAAATTGAAAATGAAGTCAGCTGTATAATTTTACTATAAGTTTTGTTGTTTACTGTTTTACATTTCCAGTATATTCCTTGATTTAGCTAAGGTTCTATTTGTAAATAAATTTGGAATGTCTGGGACTGTATAAAACCATTGAATTATGTTCAGTAGTGCTAGATTTGAGTTAGTCTACAGTGCATTGCCATATTAGTCATGCGTTAATTCATAATCAGGAATTTAAAAGTAGTGTGTAGTACTTTTCAAATAATCAGCAGTGCTGATCAGTTTAGTAAGATCCTGCAATTTTTTGAGTTATTTCAAAATGCTTTGGTCATGGTGAAATGGGTGATAAGAATGGATTGAGCCTTTGTGAGTTGTGTGGACCAAGATGTTAACAAGTATATCCGTTTGAGTTAATGCTAACAGTAATTAAGTGCAATTGTTTATTTTTATGTTTGTTCATTAATCTTAATTTGAAATAAAAATACAGAATATGTAGTTTATCACCTAATATCAGTATTTATATCGTACACCTCTTAGTTTTAGTGTTCGTAAAGTGATTAAATTACTATGGATTTCCAGTTTGAGAGTGTTAGTCATTAGTAGGCAAACAGAATGAGTTGTGCGAATTGTTTTATAGTTTAAAATCAGCTAACCTTTGATCCAAATAAATATGCATCATTCCCCTACTTTATCAAGTTATCAGATCCGATTTTGAGCCTTTAGGAATTTGATTGGAGCCCCAGCCCTGCCTGTTTTCGACTCGAGTCAGCCTCAAGGCCCAAATGTTAAGCAACTTGTCTTAAATGCAATTTATCAGATGTTTTGGCTTGGCTTCAAAGCACAATTTGTAGAAGTTATTCTTGGGCTGCTTCTAATGATTTTCAGTTAGTAACACCAACTAATTGAAGTTCTTAGAGACAATCCTAATCGAAAATGGTAGTTTTCATTTTAAGATGCCTTTTAAAATAAATGAGGTGGGCATACGCCAAATAAAATCACTGACTGCATAGCCCTCATTAAATACTTACACATTAAAATACTCACAATTTAGGACGTGCCATTTACTGAATTTTCATGGCCTCCAGCGAAATTAATAACGCATTAGTCGCTTTAGGCGCGTTCTTAAATAATGCACTTTCCTAAATACGGGTGCACATTTATGTGACCCAAATACAATTCTCAATGAAGTTGTAATGTGTCAAAATACGCAGGTGCATTTATGTGACGTGGTTCGAGGCATGTTATAACGAGGTTGCAGTTCTCCTTAAAATAATGATAAAAGCGGTTTAAAGTTAAAAAGCACATAAGCTAAAACATGTTCCAAAATCAGATAATTTAAGCCGAATATAACAGTTGAGCGACCGTGCTAGAACCACGGAACCCGGATATGCCTAACACCTTCTCCCGGGTTAATAGAATTCCTTACTCGGATTTCTGGATCACAAACTGTTAAACAGAGTTATTCTTTCCTCGATTCGGGATTCTAACCGGTGACTTGGGACACCATAAATCTCCCAAGTGGCGACTCTGAAATTCTCATAAATAATTGAATTCCATTTTGATTGTCCATAAAATTGGAAAACTCCCTTATCTATGCCTTCACCAAGTTGTGGATAGCCAAAAGGAGGTGTAACAGCTCTGGCGACTCTGCTGGGGATCGAACCCAGAATCTCTGGTTCAGGATTCAAGAATTCGAGCTTAGAATAATGGTTTAGTTGGCCTGGTTTATTATCTGATTTTACATGTCTGCTTAATGTGCAAAATGATGCTTTTACCGCTTTGATATTATCTGAACTATACATATAAAGGCCTGCTTTATTATCTAATTTTACATGTTGGTTTAATGTGCATAATGATGCTTTTACCTCTTTGATATTATCTGAACTATACATATAAACTGTTACGAAACCATTCTCTCTTCACCTCCAAGGATGTGCTTGCTATTTGAGACTCCCTATTCTATTAGTGTCATACCCTGAAATAAGAAAGAGGCCATACAAGTTACTAAGCCGGATGGCTGTTTGCTTCCCGGCACGTAGCCCCTCCTCGACTCGAGTCATCCGCTCGGGTACACAGTCTAGACCCTAACTTGACCTCATGTTGGATCCCTAGTAGGAACGCTTATCTGCATCATGCATTTGACTTAGGGAACTCAAAACTGGGGTTAGGTCCATCTACGGCAGCTGACCCAAAATGAAAAGACCATCCTGATGCATATTATGTGTGCATTTAACTGCTTGGGATTTACATGTTGATCGGCTTGCGAATAAGGAAAGAAAATCGAAAAGAATAATAGTGTTAGGGTTGGTCGAGATTAATCGTTGGTCTTGTATAACAAATGCTCAAATAGCGTCGAAATGCTACCTGATGTTTGAAAAACAAAAAAAAACTGGAGGAAAAAAAATCAAACAAACAAAAGAAACGGGGTTTTTTTAAGGTTATGATTTTGATAAACTATTTTGCTCGAACTACGCCGGTTCGATTCTCGTCGGGTACGAGATACGTAGGCAACCCCCATCAAGTCAAACCTCCCTTTTGCGAAAATAACCAAAACAAATGTCCGATTTTATTAAAGTTTTTTCTAATAGTGCCGTTACTGCCAAAAATAACCGAATGTGCCGGAAGGCTGATTCCGCACAAATGGCCACCTCTGAGTCTTATTTTGGCCGGCGAGCGAGCACAACCTTAAGACCTTCCTTTGGAAGTGATGCAAGGCCCTATTCACAAAGTTGGGCTCTGATTTTTGGAAATAAACTTCATAAAGGAAAAATACCAGCTTTAATATTTTGTGGAGTCAAATAGTTAAATTTTGAGATACTAATTCACTTTAATAAATGTGCAGAATGAGCACGATAATGTTCATGAACAAAATTCCCTTATAGTTGCACCTGTGGTAGAATGACCTGGGGGAAGCATGGCAAAACAGGGTCAACACCTATTTGGGAGGACTTACTGGGCTTCTTAAAATTAACCCAAGGGGAGATATCATAAAGGCATTGATCACGTTCTAGGACTCGACTCACAATGTCTTCCACTTCTCAGATTTTGAACTCAACATTGGAGTGAATAACTGGATATATTGGGACCCCTACAATTCCTTTGAGGAACCAATACCCGATCGCACCAAGAGCCCTTGCCGTGCACAAGTTCCTGAGATCCTTGAAAATTAGTAGGAAAGTTCACACACCAGACCTATCAACTGGCTTCTGTACTCCGCAGTTTATAATCAAATGAACAGGCATATAGGGGGGTTCAATAACCCGGAAAATTATATTTGTAGCAAAGGAAACCAACTCAAATGGGAGGAGCATTGATGTTTTGCATTCATGGTATTTTTCTTGGATCTTCTGGTGTTTCCGCAGAAGGACGGAAATGTTGACATACGGATAGCAGGGATCATCAGCACTTTAATGACTCACGCCAAGAGAACCCTAACTCCTATGATCTTATCGGAGATCTTCTGTGCTCTTACCACATGTAAAGCGGGAGGAGACTTCTTTTAGGGATGTAACCTATTACTACAAATATGGATGATTGACCATTTATTCCACTGGCCTCGGTTCATGAATTATGAGTCACCAACAAAGAGCTGCATAGAAGAATTCTACAACAGGGTTTATGGGTTTAGGTTACCTGAGGGTGTCACAGAATGAGTGTCATGGTCTTCGGGTTGTTTGCAAATCAAATAGAATGAACATTCATGTGGCTCCCTATGGACAAAATTGTGTATATGCCAGCAATTGGGCCCAATTTCCTTCTGATGGGTCTCTGAAGTATCCAACCATATGCGCCATACAGAGTGGTAAGCCATTTGGGTAGATGCCAAATGATTCCACCGGAAGAGGACTTTGGTCTCCATGCAGTTTAGATTAGCCCCAATGATCAATTCCCTGAAGATATCGTGCGTCAAATCTGGAGAGAATTTCAATACTTGACAGCGGGTACCCGATTACGCGAGATATCTAAAGGCAAGGTTGCACTAGGATACATCGTTTGGTACATAAAAAATAGATCCCGGAAGGCCAGTTAAATGACCGCATCTCCAAGAATTTGTTGACACGACACAAGAGCAATGGGATTGGCTAGCCAATGAAAATGAATACAAGGCCACCATAGGAAGATTGGAATGGCAAGTCCAAGAACTGTAATTTGAAAAACGTTTGCAAGTCGCAGCAGATGAAGGAGAAAAGAAAAGATTAACCAAAGAAAATGAGGCGCTGCAAGCCCAAATCCAGAAGATGAAAGCAACAACAGAAAATCCTCCCAGGAGCGCAAAGGATGAAAAACTCATAGATAATTTGAGGCGAAAAGTTACCGAGTATGGGTTTGACTTGTACAAGGTGGAAAGCGACTATCCAGGGTTCGGAAAGAATTAGCTAAAAGTGCGGAGGAACGAGACCGCATCATTGAGAAATTAAAAGAAAAGCATAACGATGAGGTATTTGGGTTAAAACGAAGAGTCATCGTGGTCGAGAACAAAGTAGCCAAGCAAGTCAGAGACCACAAAACTGAGAGAGAACATTGTTATGCAACGATAGCAAGATTGGAGATGGATTTGAGGCAATTCCGGGAACTGAATCAGGTAGTCGAGCGAACATAAGAGGCGATGGCTGAACATATTGGGCTTTTGTTGCAAGAAAAGGGTGTTATTAGGGAAAGAGTACGGGCGATCGTAGACTACATCACCACAAAGTGCAACCATTGCGAGGATATGACAAAACCCATGTTCTTTGCCACCTCCATCACTGTTTTTCGGCAAGTCATGGAAGACCTCCACCACCTCGAAGGGAGTTTAGCACGCAAGCCAGTGGAAAAGCCGAATGATGCCCCGCGAGGTCCACGAGCACTTGAGGCATTAATGTATTCCTAAAGATTGCACTGCCTTTTGTCAAAATATGTTTTCACGTCTATTAGTTTAACCAGGAGTCTATATTTTCTTTATGCATGGTTAGGCGTTTCGAGTTTGTAGCTCATTTTATCAACACTCATTTAATTTTTCACCTTTCGAGTCTTTGTAACTGAAGTCTGTGTCATGAAAAGGGAAACTTTCTCAAATATTTTGTGCTACGCTTTGTACTTGCGAGAACTACGCTAGGTCTGATTCATGTGGGGACATGATACATAGGCAATCTACATAGGATTCAACCATAGTTGAATAAGAAACTGAATAGATATGGGAGAGGGAGAGAATAAGGCTAAACAAAAGTAAGCTTTGCAAATAAAAGCCAGGATGACGCAAGCAACCAACGCATGTAGGGACCTATTGTCATTTATGTGCTCGCATATCCCATATATGGCCGCTTATGTGTTAAACCTAACCACTAACAAGTTTTTGGTGTTGTGATTTCAGTTCCAAATTAGACAGGTGACTAGTACTCGCGGTATTCTGGCAACCCACTCCAACAACACGCGGTCGAGAAGCAAATAAGTCATGGCCAATCAAGAAGTTGATGTCAGCATTATTGACCCCTCGAAGGAGGTAGAGAAATTGGACGTTAATGCTATGAAGGAGGAAATGTATAAGCTTAAGCATCAAATGGCCCAGATGTACCAGGTATGGGCAAGAGGACAGCCGACATCTACCTATCTTGCCAACCCAACCATAATCACGTCATTGGCCCAAGCACCTGACCAGTCTGCCACTGATCCGCCTCAATGTTTTCTTATATATTCACAGCATCAGGGTACTACCTCTCAGCCACCAGCCCCACTACCCAAAGTCACTCCTCAGCCTCCCCCGTCAATCGCTCATATCTATGTGGCACCTCCGCCTCCTACACTGCATAGGTCATCAAGTGAACCACTACTTCAAGCTTATGACCTTCAATACTACCCACCAGAACTTGCTTACAAACCCAGGAACCTTACTCATATGCTCCCCATCCTGAAATCCCAACAAGAGTTGAAAAACCGATCAAAAATCCTAAGCAAGAAGAGATGCTTAGAAAGGTTCAGAGTCTAGAACAATCCTTCAAGGACATGCAGTGATTAGGTGGCCAGGTGAGCGTGGCATTCACGGATCTTTGTCTATTCCCGTACGTGCAGTTGCCTCTAGGTTTCAAGATTCCTATATTTGACTTATATTATGGTCACGACGATCCAGCCGCGCATCTGAGAGGGTTTTTCAGTAAAATTAGTGGAGTTGGGGAAAATGATGAATTGCTAATGTCGTACTTAAGCAAGAGTTTAAGTTGATCGGAATTGGAATGGTATACTCGACAGGATCCCAATCGGTGGTATACCTAGGATGACTTGGTGCACATAATTTCCTGCCACTTTCAATATAATCTCGAGATTGTCCCAAATCGTCTATCTTTGACAAAGTTGGAGAAGAAACATAACGAGAGTTTCTGGGAGTAGGATTTCCAGTGGAGGGAACAAGCAGCCAGAGTTGATCCTCCCATGAAGGAGAGTGAGATGGTTGACTATTTCCTACAAGCTCTGGAACCTACTTACGTTGGGTATTTGGTATCAGCAGTAGGGAAGTCTTTCGACAAAGTGGTCAAGACGGGAAGTATGGTTGAGTAAGGACTCACATCCAATAAAATCATAAGCTATTCTACAATTAAGGCAACTACTCAAGCCATCCAGGGTGGAGCTAGGGGAGCTTTCGAGAAAAAAAATGTGGAAGTAGCGACAGTGGAGTCAGGGACTTGGTTTAGGCCTCGGGCACTATCTCATTATGCCCAGCCCTGTCCTCACCACCAGACACACCCTCACACTCCATTGGCCCGTCACAGCATTACTATCCACCACCAGAGCCTCGCTTCTCAGTCCACCACGCGTATGCATATACCCAACCTCGCGCTCACGCACAATGGCGTGCGCCACCCCCTCAAAACACTTATCCAAATCCACAAAATCATTACCCGCCTCCAAGACCTTCCCAACAACCCCCGAGGCCCCCCTTCTAAAGCAATCCGGCCCACAGAAATAAGAGGGTACATAAAAAGAAGACTTTCACTCTGCTGGAAGAATCTTACACTAGCCTATTCCACAGGCTGCGACAACTGGACATGTTCAGACCAATTGAAGCGAAACTGCCAAATCCTCCCACAATGAATATAGATTATTCAGTCAGCTTTGAATACTGTTCTGGTACATCTGTGCATGACACCAAAAAATGTTGGCATTTAAAAAACGCTATCCAAGAACTTATTGACTCCCACAGGATTGAGGTGAAGACTCCGAAGGCGCCTAATATTAACTAGAACCCACTGTCGGTCTATCAGGAAACCAACATGATTGAAATTGTGGAGAGAAGGGGGTCCATAAGGCCTTCACAAACGATAATGATGATCAAAGCCAATGAGTGTAAGCCAACCAATGTCGAGAGCAGTGAAAAGCTGGTATTCCGAGAAAAAACGAGGGAAAAAAGCTGTCATAGTTCAAGGGAATTCAGCATGCGCAGTTACATCAAAGCAGGAATGGGCAAAAGTAACAGTACATGGAGCAGCTACAGAACTTGTCATATTTGTGGAAGGTGTCCACATCGAGCCAGTTATCGTGAAACCAGTGATCCAGCAACCTATCATCAACAGCAAAGTCGTTCCTTGGAGATATGAACAAGCAATAGTGATGTACAAGGGGAAAGAAGTGAGAGAGGAAGTGTGTGAGGCACGAGGTTTAACTCGATCAGGAAGTTACTTTGCCCCAGAAGAATTGAGGAAGGGAAGAATTGCTAAACATAACCCAGAACCGATGAAGAAGGTTGTGTTGGAAGAACAGGCAGAAGAATTTTTCAAGAAAATGAACATGCCGGACTACTCCAACATAGAACAGTTGAGGAGGACACCAGCCCAGATTTCTTTGTTGTCCTTACGAATCCACTCAGATGAACACCAACGAGCATTGATAAAATTTTGAATGAGGCCCATGTCCTAGACAAGATAACAGGGAACTATTTGGAAAATATTGCAAACAAGATATTCGAGGTAAACCGGGTCACATTCTCTGACGATGAATTGCCTATAGAGGATATGGAGCACAATCGGGCTCTTTATCAGACTGTGAAATGTGAAGATGATGTGGTCACCTAAGTTCTAGTTGACAACAGGTCTACTGAAAATATTTGCCCACTATCCATATTGACCAAGCTGAAGGTGGAAAATGAAAGAGTCCGCAAGAATAACATTTAATTCGAGGCTTCGACGGCGGAGGCAAAGACACCATAGGGGATATAATGCTGGAAGTAGCTATAGGGCCCGTTGAGTTTACCATGGGATTCCAAGTGCTGGATGTATCAGTCTCCTATTATTTGTCGTTAAGCAGGCCATGGATTCATGCAGCCGAAGTAGTCCCATCTACACTGCATTAGATGGTCAAATCTGAATGGGACAGGCAATATATTATCATGCATAGTGAAGATAATCAATGTACTCCATGTGATGTGATCATGCCTATCATTAAATCTGAGGACAGCAAAGTGCCATGGATCTACCGGGTGTTTGATGCGATGTTAGTCCAGGAAGGTGAGGTTGTTGCGACCCCAAAGATAACAACCGCATCCGTCATGGTAGCTTCGGAAATGTTGAGAAATGGTTTTATACCCGACAAAGGGTTGGGGCTTCTCTGCAAGGCATTGTGTAACCAGTGTCCCTTCCCAAAAATCTGGACACTTTCGGCCAAGGGTTCAAACCCACAGCCGCAGGCATAAGGCGAGCCAGGAAGCTGAGACAGAAGGCCTGGGTTCTCCCAAAGCCTATTCCAAGGCTGTTTAAATCATTTGTCAAATCCACTGCTAGCAATGGCACTAGACCAAATATTGTCGGCCCGCTGATCAACGCGGACGGAGATCTTGATAAGCGATTAGAAAGAATGTTCGAAGAGGTAAACATGGTCGAGGCAGGAGAAGGATCAAGCGGGGCAGACGTGCAGTTTGTGGGAGCATGCACAATAATCAATAACTGGGAAGCCACTCCTCTTCCCACTCGAAGGGAGTCGTGGTAGTCGGATTTGATTTTCTTTTCAGTCTAGTTTGTATTAGTGTCAAAGTTGTCAATTCAGTTGTTATTTCCGTCCGTTTGGATGTGTAAACTCTGTTATCTTCGATTCTAATGAAATGCAATTTCCCTTTTCAGCAATACTAATAGTTTCCATTTCTATTTAAATTTCTTTCTTTTCTTTTTTGTATAGTTATTTTTATGCTGGTTCCAGTTATTTGACATGCATAAGGACTCCTCGGCCTAGTCTTCAAAATAGGTCTAGTACAGAAATGATAATTCAGGAAATAGAACATAAGGATGAACCAGGGTATGATGAGGAAGAGGCATGGTTTGAGATAAGTAGAGAGGTGACCCAGTTCGAAGAGAAATCCAAACCAAACCTGCATGACATAGAGGCAGTCAACTTAGGAAGCCTGGATAATATCAGAGAAACAAAAATAAGAGTCTATCTGGAGCCGCAACTTAGGGAGGAAATAATCAAAGTGTTGCTTGAGTACAAAGATGTCTTTGCATGGTCCTACGATGACATGCCCGGATTTAGCACTTATTTGGTAGTCCATGAGTTACCTACTGATCTAGTTTGCCTGCCTGTTAAGAAAAAGTTGAGGAAATTCAAAATTGATGTGAGTGTGAAAATTAAAGAGGAAGTGACAAAGCAGTTTGAGGCAAAAATCATTCGCGTCACACGATACCCCACTTGGTTAGCTAATGTTGTGCATGTGTCGAAAAAGGACGGAATAACCAGGGTGTGTGTTCATAACCATGACCTCAACAAAGGAAGTCCAAAAGACAACTTCCCCCTGACGAACATCCACATGTTGATTGACAATTGTGCGAAGCATGAGATTGGGTCATTCGTGGATTATTACGCAGGTTACCACCAGATCTTAATGGATGAAGAAGATGCAGAGAAAACAACATTTATCACACCCTGTGGGGACATACTACTATAGGGTCATGCCTTTTGGTTTGAAAAACACCGAGGCCACATACATGAGGGCTATGACAACCATTTTCGATGATATGATACATAAGCAAATTGAGGTCTATGTGGATGATGTAATAATCAAGTCCAGGAAGCAATCTGATCATGTCAGAGACCAAAGGAAATTCTTCCGGAGGCTCCGCATGTATGACCTCAAAGTCAACCCGGTGAAATGTGCATTTGGGGTCCCCTCGGGAAAGTTGTTAGGGTTCATAATCGGCCGCTAAGGCATCGAACTAGACCCATCAAAAATCAAAGCTATGCAGATATTTCCGCCACCCAGAAACAAAATAGAAGTAATTAGTCTACTGGGGAGATTGAATTACATCAGTCGATTCATCACCTAGCTCACAACCATTTGCGAGCGCATCTTTAAGCTGTTGAAGAAGGATGTTGTGGTAAAATGGACGAGAGAGTGTCAGGAAGCTTTTGATAAGATAAAGGAATATTTGTCAAACCCACGTGTATTAGTCCCGCCAGAACCAGGAAGGCCTATGATCTTATATTCGACAGTCCTAGACAACTCATTTGGGTGTGTGTTGGGTCAGCACGATGTTACCGGGAGAAAAGAGCAGGCCATATACAACCTCAACAAGAAATTTACGACCTATGAGGTTAAGTATACTCATCTTTAAAGGACATGTTGCGCCTTGACATGGGTTGCCGAAAAACTAAAGCATTACTTGTTATCATGCACCACTTATCTTATCTCAGGACTGGACCCATTGAAATATATTTTCCAGCAGCCCATGCCCACAGGGAGGCTCACAGAGTGGTAATTCTTGCTTATCGAGTTCGACATTATCTACATGACCGAGACTGTTATGAAGGCACGAGCATTGGCATACCATTTAGCAGCGAATCCCATAAATGAAGAATATGAGCCCTTGAACACATTTCTCAGACGAGGAAGTGATGCATATCAATGAAATGGAATAGGATGAGAAGTCTTGATGGAAATTGTTCTTTGACGGGGCTGCCAACATGAAAGGCGTGGAGATAGGAGCGATACGCATTTCTGAAGAAGGGCATCATTACCCAGTCACAGCTCGACTCCGCTTCTATTGCACCAACAACATGGCTGAATACGAGGCATGCATTTTGGGTTTGAGATTAGCAGCGGATATGGGTGTCCAGGAAGTATTGGTCTTGGGAGACTCGGACCTTCTGGTACACCAGATTCAAGAGGAGTGAGAGACAAGAGAATTAAAACTCATACCATACTGGCAATGCTTGTGTGATCTCTGTCAAGGATTCCGGTAAATAGAGTTTAGGCACATCCCCAGAATTCACAACGAGGTTGTTGATGCCCTGGCTACTTTGGCATTAATGTTACATCACCCGAACAAGGCCTATGTTGACACGATACATATCCAGGTCCATGATCAACATGCTTACTACAACATGGTGGAAGAAGAGCTTGACATGGAGCCTTGGTTCAATGACATCAAGGAATATATCGGGAGAGGTGTGTACCCAGTACAAGCCACAAGTGACCAGAAGAGAACAATCCATCATTTGGCAAGTGGGTTTTTCCTCAGTGGAGGGATATTATACAAAAGAACGCTAGATCTTGGTTTGCTAAGATGCATAGATGCTAAGAAGGAGACAACCATCATGAATGAGGTGCATGCTGGCGTCTGCGGGCCACACGTGAGCGGATATGTTTTGGCAAAGAAAATTCTCCGGGCAGGATATTATTGGCTTACCATGGAGCGCGATTGTATCAGCTTTGTGCGCAAATGCCACCAGTGTCAAGTACACGAGCACCCAATTCACTCTTCTCTGTCTGAATTTCATATGATGTCAGCACCAGTGCCTTTCGTGACTTGGGGCATGGATATCATCGGGCCCATTGAGCTAGCAACAGCAAACAGACACAGATTTATACTGGTTTTTATACTATTTCACAAAATGGGTTGAAGCCAAAACCTTCAAGGCAGGACTAAGAAGGTTGTGGTTGATTTTGTGCACACAAACATTATTTTTTTGGTTCAGGATCTCAAAGACGCTCATCACTGATAATGGGGAAAACCTCAACAGTCACCTAATGAGGAGATATGTCAGCAGTTCAAAATCACACATCGAAACTCTACCCCGTACTGCCCCAAGGCGAACAGAGCGGTTGAGGCAGCCAATAAGAATATAAAGAAGATACTTCGTAAAATGGTGGAAGGATCCACGCAGTGGCATAAGAAGCTGCCTTTTGCATTGTTAGCCTATCACACCACTGTCCGCACTTCAGTGGGGGATACTCCGTACTTGTTGGTATATGGCATAGAGGCGGTAATCCTAGCTGAAATTAAAATCCCCTCTCTTCGAATCGTGGCCGAAGCAGAAATCGACGATGAAGGATGGGTCAAATCTCGTTTGGAACAATTCAATTTGATTGATGAGAAAATATTGGCGGTGGTCTATCACGGCCAGTTGTATCATTAAAGAATGGCCAGGGCATATAACAAGAAAGTGCCCCCCCCCCCCCCAGAAGTTTGAAGTGGGTCAACTGGTACTAATGCGCATCCATCCTCACCAAGTCGAGGCAAAAGGCAAGTTCGCTCCATGCTGGCAAGGGCCATTCATCGTATCAGGAGTAATTCCCAATGGAGCATTGTATCTGACGGAGGTGGAAGGAAATGTGCAGAAATGGCTATCAATTCGGATGCTGTCAAAGGATATTGTGTATCATTTTCTTTAGATCATTGTTTATACTTGACATCTGTTTGTACTTGGCATATTTTGAAAATTGGAATGACGAAGAAATTTTATTATGCTATCTAAGCACTTTATCCTTTGCTAACCCTATTGAGCTTTAATTATTTTCTTTCATACCCCTCTTTCGGAATCAGTAATAAAATTCAGAAACACAAGTGTGAGAAGGAAGTAAAAAGAAAGGAAAGGAAAGAATGAAAAGAATGAAAAAAAAAGAGACAGGAAAAAGAAAAAAAAGGAAAAAAAAAAGAAAAGAAAAGAGGAAAAGGAAAAGAAAAGAGGAAAGAAAGAAGAAGAAAATAACACAAAGAAAAGAAAAAAAAAGAAAAAAAAGAAAGAAAAGAAAAGTAAAACAATAGCAAAAGTAAGGAATTGGCATGAACTACATTTGATTCATTTAAAAAGGATATGTAAGCAGCCTCACAGTTCGGTCTCATCAAAATAAAAATTCAAAAGTCCCTAAGGAAGAAACTGGGGTAGAAGTTGTGGTTGTTGTAAGAAATCTGATTCAGAAAGATATAATTTTGAACCCATTTAAATTGTTTTGAGCCTTTGACACCCTTTATTTCTAACCTATCTAAAAGCCCACGTTACGGTCCAAAGGAAGACCTTCTGATCAGTTTTCAAGAGATGCCAAGTTGAGAAAGTAGAGGTGATTCATCTCAGGGACAGCACTCTGAGCCAGATGAGAGAGATAATAAAATGAGAGAGTCTTATTGGTGAAAACCATCACGGTCACCATAAGGCGACGAGAGTTTGAGAGAAAATAAAAATGAGAGTGGCTTATCAGTGAAAACCTTCACAGGCACCATGAGGCGAAGGTAAGGCAAAAGCAAAAATCTAAAAGGGGCTATTGATGGATGAACACTGCAGGGCAGGTCGAGCTAGGGTTTGGTTGAAAGAAATGGGTTAGAAGGGTCACGACAAAAAAAGTACGGCAACGGAAGGTCGGTCATCGAAATGGATTGGGTCGACTAAGCCAAAGTGCATGTCATGATCATGAAAACTAGTTGTTCCACTTCAGATAAGTCTTCTTTATTTTCTTTTCAATAGTCAGCAAGTACGAAATTATTTTCCCTAAATACCATTCGGAGTCCTTGCATTTCATCTTTCTTTCGAATCTATTGAGTTTTTGTTTAAGCAAGCGGGAGGAATTTCAAAGCCGATTATCATCTACCGAAAGGAAAAAGCGCATGACGCCCAAAGGCGTAAAAAAGAAAACAAGTGTGGAACAACAAAGGGAAGGATTCATAAAAAATTGCAATAGATGGAAGAGACAAGAATTGGCGAAGTGAAGGAGTACCACACAAAAAGGAGCATACAAAGTAAAACCACAAGGGTTCTGGGGTCAGCCGAGCATCGTACACCAGTTGGGTTATCCTAGATGGAATGTAAAGTTGGCACAACACAAAAACGAGAAAGGTAGCAAGGTTTGACTAAACATAATACCTCAGTTTTCGGGAAAGACATAAAGAATTTCGGTGAAGAATCGAGAGTGCAACACAAGGTGGCGAGGAAGTAAAAATCAAGAGTCAGTCAAGCATCACAAATGGACCGAGTAATTCCGAGAAAGGGATAAGTATTTCTGGTAAAGTCTCGGAAATGTAACACCAAGATGAGATTAAAATGAAGCCACAAAAAGCAAAGGATCAGCCAAGCACAACATCCCAACTCAGCAATTTTCCGCAAGGGGAATAAGGCTTCTAGGAAAAGAGGCAAAAGCGCAGCACAAAGGCGGAAATGGCCATGAGAGTTGACCCAGCATGATATACCAACTTATCAATCATCGAGAAGCAAAATAAAAGAATTCTAGAGAAGAGTCGGAGGTGCAACGCAAAGTAGGGAGTGACATAAAGGTACCATAGACAGGCTGGTTGATTTGGGGAAAGAGGGCGAGGATTTAGCCAAAGGAATGGAAATGTAACACAAAGATAAAGAAAAAGCGAAACCGCAGGGATGGGAGTTTTAATCGAAGCATGATACATCAGCGCAACAATCATGAGGGAAGCCACAAAGGGTTTCGGCAAGGGATTAGTAGTGTAACACAGTGATAGGCGGGCAAAATAAAGCTTAGGGATCTCGAGGGGTCAGCTGAGTAGTTCGAGAAGCTTATTTTCAATATGGGAAAGGGGAACACAACGTAACATGACAATAAGGAGGCTGCTTCCAACAAGAATGCCACGAGCCAACCACCATTTTTCAAACTGACAAGTTTTCTTTGATTGACACAGGGGCAAAAATTTTCAGAAGAGCCCAAGGAAGGTCGTCCGCAAGAAAAGGCAGGCACAGGGCAAGTATAATCAGAATCTCATAACCCACCTAAAAAAGGAACTCAGTTAAAAATTCCAAAGGTACATAGTCTGTTATAAACACCCTCCCAAGCAGAGAGCACAATGGGACAAACTTTCACTAGCAAAACCCAGTAGAAACAATCGAGGGTAAAAAACGCATAGAAGTTGAGATGAACGCAGTTTAAAACTCAAACGGGTACGGTAACATAGGCAAGCACCAACACCTTCCCCAGTAAGAGTCACAGAAAAAACCAGAAATTAGAATTGGCATTTAAGTTGGAACCCTCAGGACCCTCCTGGAAAATGGAACTTATTTCTAAGGTTAGGAGTAATCATGGATAACAAAGGGAATAAAATGACTTGCACGTTGAAGTAGGATTCAGTTAGAGTTGTCAGGACCCTCCTAGAAAATGGGACTTAGCTTAGGACACAAACAGTCAGGTGGCATGGTCAAACCCAAATACTTCCCCAACCAGAGTCAGTAAGAGTCATCAGGACCTTCTTGAAAAACGGGACTTAGATTAGATATTTCCCCAACAAGAGTCAATAAAAGTCATCAGGACCCTCTTGAAAAACGGGACTTAGATTAGTTACTTCCCAAGCAAGAGTCAACAAGAGTTGTTAGGACCCCCTGGATAATGGGACGCAACTCTAGATATTAACCCCCGACAGTCGCATTTTGTCATCAAATTAAGAGTTATCAGGACCCGCCTGGATAAAGGGAAATAGTTTTAATCACCAACAGATCCGTAGCACACACAACTCACAACAAGGGATAGTGAAAAATAATACCTTTTAGGAAACATAATACAGTCTTAATGTTGACAACAGTTAAGAATTGTAATGACCCTCCTGGATAATGGGACTTAGCTTTAGAGATATTCTGTAAGGAGATTTGATTAACACTCATGGATCCGCCCAGCATCAAATTGGGGCAGGAAGAATTTCCTGTGTTTTGTTTGTTTTGTTTTGTTGCAATCAGGTGCCCACCAGTAGAATAAGGGAATATTTTTCAAAATTTTAAGTTTTTGCAATCAGGTGCCCCCATGGAGAACAAGGGAATATTTTTCAACATTTCAAGTTTGGTAATCAAGCGCCCACCTATGGAACAAGGGAATATTTTTCAAATTTTAAGTCTTTGTAATCAGGCACCCACCTGGAGAAAAAGGGTATATTTTTCAAATTCTTAAATTTTACTAATCAGGCGTCCACCTGTAGAACAAAGGAATAGTTTTCAAGATTTTAAGTTTCAAAATAAGGCGCCCACCTGTAGAACAAGGGAATATTTTTCAATTTCAAAGTTTTGGTAATCAGGCGCTCACCTGTAGAACAAGGGAATATTTTCAAATTCAAATCTTGGTAATCAAGCGCCCACATGTAGAACAATGGAATATTTTTCTAATTTCAAAATTTTGATAATCAGGCGCCCACCTGTAGAATAAGGGAATATTTTTCAACATTTCAAGTTTGGTAATCAGGCGCCCACCTGTAGGTCAAGGGAATATTTTTCAACATTTCAAGTTTGGTAATCAGGCGCCCACCTGTAGATCAAGGGATTATTTTTCAAATCTTAAGTCTTGGTAATCAGGCACCCACCTGTAGAACAAGGGAATAGTTTTCAAGATTTTAAGTTTCAATCAGGCGACCAGCTGTAGAAAAAGGGAATATTTTTCAAATTTTAAGTCTTGGTAATCAGGCACCCACTTGGGGAACAAAGGTATATTTTTAAAATTTTTATATTTCGGTGATCAGGTGCCCACCTGTAGAATATGGGAATATTTTTAAAAATTGCAAGTTTTGATAATCAGCCGCCTACCTGTAAAACAAGGGAATACTTTTCAAATTTCAAGTCTAGATAATCAGGCACCCACTTGGAGAACAAGGTAATATTTTTTCAAAAATTCAAGTTTTGCTAACCAGGCGCCCATCTGTAGAACAAGGGAATATTTTTCAAAATTTTAAATTTCAAGTTTCAGGCACCCACTTATAGAACAAGGGAATATTTTCAAAATTTTAAAATTTCAAGTTTCAGGCGCCCACCTATAGAACAAGGAAATTTTTTTCAACTTTTGAATTTCAAGTTTCAGGCACCCACCTGTCGAACAAGGGAATATCATTCAAGTTACAAGTTCTAGGGGTCAGGCGCCCACCAATAGAACGAGGGAATGCTTTCAATGGAATACACGTCAAGCCCAAAAATTTGGAACCATACATGGAATCAAATTCAAGAAGTCAGCAAGGACACAAGGAGTTTGCAAAAAGAAATACAAGGCAACAAAGCAACAAGGATCAAGATTGAAGACGTAGATATGCTTTTCTTTGTAATCCGTAGCATATAGTTTGGTCTAATTTTCTTTTATTTTGCATGGGGTGAAATAAGGAGGTCAGCAGGAAGTAACGGCAGTAACAGCAATGCAACCACAGCCTTTGTAGTCCCAGCTACCAAACACTCCCGAACTGCACTGACATGATTCCTCTTTAACCGAGGATATGTAGGCAACTTCTGAAACAGGGTGCGGTCAAAATTTTCGAAAATGCTTCTCATAGAATATTCAAACGGGCAAAAGTCGCTCGTGTCTGCTCACTTATCTCTGCATGAAAGTTCTTCGTGCTTCCGCGCAAAGAGGAGCAGGTGTGAGCACGTGATTTATTCCCTATATGAATTACTCCCATAAATTCAAAAACAAAATAATTTCTTCCAGTGTTTGCAATTTTATAGATTATTGTGAAATTTTGTGAATTATTTGCATTTTTGTCTGCGCATTTTTAATTAATGAAAAATATAAAAAAGGGTATTGTATGTGCTTTTAGGAGTTAGTTTTGCATTAAGTAGTAATCATGTTATTTCAAAAAAAGAAAATAAAAAAATAGCGTAATTTTCACTTCTAAGTTTAGCTCCTCGTTTAATTTTTTATAATTAATTATGTTAACTATCATTTAGGTTTAATTAGTAATTTTTTTAATTAATTAGTTTCTAAAAACTAATTTAGGAATTATTCTAATTTTGAAAAAAAAAGGAAGAATTTTAGGACAATTTGGTTTGAAATAAAAGAAGAAAAATGAGAGATCAAGTAGGGGGGCTGTTCTTTTAAAATCAAATGCTCAGGCCCAAAATCTTTGTCCCGGCCCAGAACCCTGAACCCAACCCAATAACCCCCTATCTGATCCAGCACCAAATATGTCAAATGTCGTCGTTTGGTGGCAATCAATCCTGGCCATCCATGGCATTGATCAAACGGCTCACGTGGAGCCTAGAATTTTAAATAAAATTATCCAAAAACTGTAGACACAAACATGTCCTCCTCGTACAAATCTACCAACAAGCTTCAAACTGCCCTAACACCACCGCATGCCAGAACTTGTCGCCGCCACAAGTGTAACACCAACGCCTCCTACATTTACACCCTAGAATCCCCTCACTCTCCTCTTTCCAATCCCATAGAGATAACCTCTCGAATCACCGCCGAACTTCTCGAATCTTCGTTTAAAACATGTCTGCTCTGCCGTCTACGGCGGCAGCCGGTGGCCAACAACCTCTAAATCAACACATGTGGACCCCCTCACCCTCCTCGTCCCAACCTTGCCATTGGCTACTCTCAAACATGTCTGCAACTCGTTGAATGTGTGCCAGAAGAAGGCAGCTCCGCCATGCATGGCGGTGGCTGCCGTCTAATGACCTTTAAACACCACACCGATCCGCCTCTAGTCCCCATCCACCCAAAAGCCCACACAAACCCACTCAAACGGTCCACGAACTCCTCCACTATCAGCACAAACCAGTTGAAGTTTAATTTAAAGATTGGAAATCACTGGAGGGTTCGAATTGACTCCGACAGTGATAGATTGAAGAAATCCGATAAGTCTACCTTTTTTTAGTTTTGTTTTCCTTATGCTTGTGATTTTCTGCATGTTTTGAGCAATTAGGGATGTTAGTTAAAATTTTAAATGGTTTTAGCAAAATCTCAAATGTGTTAGGCTGATTGTATGTTAGTTTTATTTATGAATTTAGATGATAGCATGTTTGTTGTTCTTGAAATTAATTCCTATGGAAAATTAAATTCATGTCTTTTTCTTGGATAATCAGAATGTTCAAATTCATTAAGCAATCCGTCCAGGTGTCTTGATTAAATTGTTTTCCTAATTCATGAATGATGTTAGAGTAATTGAGTTATTTTGGGATCAGCGGAGTCCTTTGGGCTCAATTTCTTGCCTCTCTTGCTTTCTTTTCTAGTTGTTGGCCCAGGTAGCCTCACTCATCTGAGCTTCAATACTCATGTGATTAGTGATTGAAAGTTTGTGAATTAGGATGTAGTCCCGGACCATACCCATAATCCATGTAAGGTTCAGGGGTAAATAACAGGGCTATTGAGGGTAACTTGGGTAGTGTAAGTATTTTAGTAATGAAATAGAAGTATTCGAAATTTTCTAATGTGGGGGTTCAAATGGGGTTTTTAGGTTTTTGGGTGATAAAACTAGGTCGAGAAGCTAAAAACAAAAGGACCAAGCCGTAAAAATAAGTATAAGGGATGCCTACTTGCCTTGACTATAAAGAGACATTCTTTCCTTTCAAGGCAAGGCTGGAGTGTTATGACTAAAAAGATACACATACAACCAAATTCTCGACTGTTTCATTGATTTATTTATTGATTTCTAAAAGTTTCTACCCTCTATTTTATTTGATATTGATATGAATCAATTATAGGTTTAAGAATTGCTACAAAGTTGAGTCCTGGGGTTTGTTTTGCACCATTGAGGTGTTTGTTTGCTAATTGTGTCGTTCACCGGGTTTATCCTTGCTCATTTTTGTGTTGTGTTAGGTTTAAATGGCTCTACTGTGGCTGTGATATGCTATTTGCCATTTGCTGCTGTTAACCTCACCTTTTCCTTCTTATTCTCAATTTTCAGGTACACTTCCTAAGTCCGATGCAAAGCAGAAATCCAGTAGAAATTGGAAATGAAGTCAGCTGTATAATTTTACTATAAGTTTTGTTGTTTACTGTTTTACATTTTGAGTAGATTCCTTGATTTAGCTAAGGTTCTAATTGTAAATAAATCTTGACTATCTAGGATTGTATAAAATCATATAATTATGTTCAGTAGTACTAGATTTAAGTTAGCCTAGAGTGCATTATCATGTTAGTCATGCGTTAATTCATAATCAGGAATTTAAAAGTAATGTGTAGTATTATTCAAATAATCAGCAGTGATGATCAGTTTATTAAGATCCTGTAATTTTTTTAGTTGTTACAAAATGCTTGGTCATGGTGAAATGGGTCATAAGAATGAATTGAACCTTTGTGAGTTGTGTGGACCAAGATGTTAGCAAGTATATTTGTTTGAGTCAATGCCGACAATAATTTAGTGCAATTTTATTTTTAAGTTTGTTCATTAATCATAATTTGAAATAAAAATCCAGAATAGATAGTTTATCACCTAATCAGTATTTATATTGTACACCTCATTAGTTTGAGTGTTCATGAAGTGATCAAATTGCTATGGATTTCCAATTTGAGAATGTTAGTCATTAGTAGGCAAACATAATGAGTTGTGCAAATTGTTTTACAGTTTAATGTCAGCGAGCCTTTGATCCAAATAGATCTGCATCACTCCCTTGCTTTACCAAGTTATCAAATCCGATTTTGAGCCTTTCGGAATTTGATTGAATCCCTTCCCGTTTTCGACTCGGGTCAGTCTCAAAGCCTAAATGTTAAGCAACTTGTCTTAAATGAAATTTATCGGATTTTTGGGCTGGCTTTAAAGACCAATTTGCATAAGTTATTCTCGGGATGATTCTAATGATTTTCAGTTAGTAACACCAATTAATTGAAGTGCTTAGAGACAATCCCAATCGAAAATGGTAGTTTCCATTTTAAGATGGCTTTTAAAATAAATGAGGTGCGCCGCGCCAAATAGAATCACCAATTGCATGGCCTCTTTAAATACTTATACATTAAATTACTTAGAATTCGGGACGTGCCATTTAACGGATTTTCATGGCCTCCCGTGAATTTGGCGCGTTCTTAAATAATTCACTTTCCTAAATACGGGTGCACATTTATGTGACCAAATCAAAATCTCAACGAAGTTGGAATGTGTCAAAATCCGCGGGTGCATTTTTGTGACGTGGTTCGAGGCATGTTTTAACGACGTTGTAATTCTCTTTAAAAAATCATAAAAGAAGTTTAAAGTTAAAAAGCACATAAGCTAAAACATGTTCCAACATCAGATAATTTAAGCCGAATATAAAACTTGAGCGACCGTGCTAGAACCACGGAACGCGGGAATGCCGAACACTTTCTCCAGCGTTAACAGAATTCCTTACTCATATTTCTGGATCGCGGACTATTAAACAGAGTCATTCTTTCCTTGATTCGGGATTCTAACCAATGACTTGAGACACCATAAATCTCCTGAGTGACGACTCTAAAATTCTCTTAAATAATTGAATCCCCTTCCGATTGTCCTTAAATTGGAAAAACTCCCTTATCTATGCCCTTCACCGGGTTGTGGATAGCCGAAAAAGGAGGTGTGACAGTTAATACAAAGAAAACCCAAAAATGTTAGGAGTGTAGTTATAAGCACAAATGCACGTCTAGGCTAAACAGATAATACAACTGTGCGCACGTGATTTTTGCCTCGCTTAAATTACTCCTATAGAATTCATAGAATTAGGATTGTTTTTTATTTATATGACTTTTAGGATTTAATCGTGTATTTTTTAGCGTATTTTTATTTGTGTGTGCATGATAAGTCATAAAAAATATAAACAAAAATTACACGAGCATTTAGGATTTAAGTTTTACATTTTTAGACTAATTAGTAACTAGGTTTTTACAAATACAAGCAAAATTCATGAAGAAATCTTGATTTGTTTTGTTTAATTTTAATTCTGGTCTTAGGTTGTTAATTTCTTTTAAATTAATAGTTGACTAATTGTATCTTAATTAGGTGGTTTGAATTAATTGAGAGGTTTAATTTTAGTTTTTAATCTGGCTTGTGTAATATTTGGGCCAGATTTATTTACAGCAAAAACAAAACCCTTCCCAAACCCAATCAAACCAGCCATAAAACGGTCCAAACCCCCTCCCCATGAAACAACGATGTTTTGATCGAACGAATCTCAGCCATCTACGATTGTTCAGCCAAGGGCTCAGAAGTCCCTTCCTCTTAATATATAAATGTCGGAATCCACACCCCATACCCCTCATTCAAAATCTCATACCACCCCTGATATCACCAGCGTAACGCCACTGTCCTCCACCAACCTTTCGACTTCCACCGTCGGCCGGAAATTTCCTCCGCCGGCAGCGATGCTCCGAAAACACCTAATTTACACCCTCAAATCCTCTACCCCTCCTCTTTCTAATGCTTCAAATACCAACCTTCGAATCATAGCCGATCTTCTCGAATATCCATTCAAAGTTGAGGCTGCTTCGCCGCCCACGGCAGCGCCGAAGCCATTCCCCACAAAATTTACACCGCTTGACCATCATAGCCTGTTCATCCCAAATCCGTAACCCCTTACCTTTGAATATTCCTCAAACATCTCAAATCTTATATCGAAATTTGGGTCAAAACCCTAATTTTGTCAAAATAGGAAAATAATGGGTTTTGGGTTATAATAGCCCTAATTATGTGTTTTCTCATGGAAAACACATAGTTAAGGGTGATTATAGTCCAAATAGTGTCAAGAAAACCGGACAGAGTTGGGGTCAACCAGTTTAAAGCCAAAATCAGTAAGTTTTCTTTCTTTTTTTTTATTTTTTCGTATGTGTTATTTTTGTTTGGCGTTTTTGATTTTGTGTAGTTTTTATTTTGATCAGTAAATCCAGGGTTTAGTTTTTATTGTATAGTTTATTTAATTTTATTTTTTTTCTATTAATCTCTAGTGTTCTTAGAATTAATGGCAATTCTATTGATTCATATTTTTGTGTATCACATGACATGAATTTTACAGTTTTTACTTGTCAGTTAATCTACTGTTTTTATCCTTAGGGCAATAATGCTTCACTAAGTTTAAAGTCTAATTAGGCTGATTCGTTAATCATTAGGATTTCTGTTAGTTGTTTGGACATAGCTAAAATTTCCAGCCTTGATAAGTAGTTAAACATGGTCATTGGACTAAACTTAAAGGACTGAGGTTAGTTTTAACCTAGATAGTAATTTTAGATAGTTTCAAGGGTAATTGCGGTAATTTACCACTCTACTCTATTGGGTAATTTTAGAGTATATTTATTGATGTTTCCTTGACAGGATTAGAATAGATTCATACTCAACATGATAATGATGAAAATATGGCTCAAACGCAGCAAACCATTTCTCATAAGAGAATAGAAAATCACAAGAAAGATAGAGAATCCTACAGATAACTGAATTGGAACTCCGTGGAATACACTAGATTAGGTTCTAACTTGTAATTTAGGAAATTAAGTGCAATAACTTGGCCAACAAGTCTAAATAAATTGACTAACTAGCAAAAACTAAAAATAAAATAGGGGCTAAAGATAAATAGAAATCTGAGAGTTGCCCTTAGTTTTAGCCTATAAAGGCAGTCTTCACTGCCTTATAGAGGAGGAGAGTTTGGAAATTTGAAAATTACAGACAAGATTGTTAGAAGTTTTTGAACATCTGAAATTTGACTTTCAAAAATATTGTTCCATTGCAATGATCCTAGATTAAGTTTGAATTCTAGTGTTTAAATCAAATTCCCAGCTCCAATAATCAAAAATAGCTTGAGTACCATTTAGATCTAGTTTGATTCAAGTTAAGAGAATTCTAGGTGTATTTCGAGTGCATTTGGATCCACCCAGACTTGTTTTCTTGCTTATTGGTGTTCATTTTTGCCAATTACTCCTGGTGGTTTCCTGTGATGTTTTGGGGTTGAAATTGCTCCCATTGCTATGGTTTTAACTACTGTTTATTGTTGCTGATTCTTCTCTTCTCTCACATTTCATTCTATTTCCAGGTACACGCTTTAAAATTGATCTGATGTACCTTCTCAATTTGGAAATTGAAATTGGAATTGGCGTATGACTTTTGCTGTAGATTTTTTTTATTTTGTTAGTGTATTATACCTTGAATAGTTCCATGATTTGGTAGATACATTCGTTGTACATAAAACTTGACTGTTGTAATTAGACTGTATAAATTGCTTTGGTTTTAGTTTGTATTAATACAGTTGTTTAGTATAGATTTTGTATAATTCAAGTTCATTTAGAATTTGATAACTTGTTAATAGACGGTGAATCATAGTTAAATCCATGTTCATCTTTAATAGCAGTGCTTTAGTGGCTTTAAAGGTTTCAATTGGTGTAATGACTTCTGAAAATGGACCTTTGTTCTGCAAATCATTAAGTTATTTTAGTTTTCACCATTTTATGAATTTTGCGTATCGTATATACTGCTTTAATCTCACCTCCTTGACTAAATGTTAGTAGAATTGGTATTATAATCAGAGTGAACAATTAAAATTTGGTTTTGAAGTCAAAGATTGAATGCTTCAGCATATTAAACAAGATTTGTGTTTGGATGTTAGTCCCATATTGGGCCAAGCTTCCGTTGGCGTACATGAATGGGGCTGTAGCAATCTGCCATTCCCCCGGGCCTATCTTAAAAGCCCGAGAATATCAAGATCTTGAATACTCATTAAATTCATTGGTAAATTTTTGTAATGCATATTTTGGGCCTTCCGAGTTAAGCAGCGAATTTGAATTAAGAGGTTTTCCTTTTTGTTTCAATTTGGACTTGAACCGGAGTCCTAAATGTTATTAACTAGGCTTTTAGAAACAATCTTTAAGAGAAAAATCTTAGTTCTTTTAGGTTAGCCTTTAAAAAAAATAAAAACAGTCGCGCCAAATAAAACTCACAAATTACGTGGCCCTCTTTAAATGTTTATATTAAAATACATAGAACTTGAGACGAGTTGTTTAGCGAATTTTCACGGCCTCCGGCGAAGTTAATAACATATTAGCCACTCTAGGCGCGTTTTAATAATATTACCTTCCTAAATACGGGTGTGATTTTCATGTGACTCAAATCAAAATCCCAAAACTTTGGATAAAATGTGTCGAGGATCCGGGTGCATTTCATGTGACGTGATCCAAAAATTATATTTTAAACGACGTTCAATTTCCTAAATAATTATTAATTTAAAGCACTAAATAATTCTAAAATTGCACTATTGGATGGCATGTATTAAAATTAGATTTTTAGCCAATTATATGAGTTTAAGCGAACGTGATAGAACCACATGATCCGGGGGTGCCTAACACTTTCCCTCGGGTCAACAAAATTCCTTACTAAAGAATTTCTGGTTCGCAGACTCCATGTCGGAAGTCAAAAAATTTCCTCGATTTGGGATTCAAAACAAACCGGTGACTTGGAACACCAAAAGTAAAACCTATCCCAAATAATCCCATTTCGAATAATGTCACTTAAATTGGAAAAACTCCCATATACATTACCTTTTGGGGTAGATGTGTAAAAAGGAGGTGTGACAGCTCTGGCAACTCTACAGGGGACGAGAACCAAGAATCTCTAGTTCAGGGTTCAAGAATTCGAGCTTAGAATAACTGTTATCTTTGGCTTTTCTGATTTTCCTACATGTTCCATGCTATATGTTAAATGCTTTACCGCTTTAATATTGGATGAATTGTATATATATAAACTGCTACGAAACCCTTCCTCTATTTGAGTCTTCTACATCATAGAGAAGTGTGCACTTTATGAGACTTCTCTTCTGTTTAGAGTCTTTTCCCATATAGAACGAAGTTCGGATAAGTTGCTAAGCCGGGGGAGCTTCTGTATCCCCGGTATGCTGCCCCCCCCCCCCCCGGCTCTAGTTGTCCGCTCGCGTAAGCCAGGTCAAGACAATAAACCCAGGGTTTAAACCTAGTAAAACAAATCTCATGACGGATCCATAGTAGGAACGTTTGTTTGCCTCACGTGCATTTGACTTAGGGGACTCAACACAGGGGTTGGGTCCGTCTAGGACGGGTGACCTGAAATGAAAAGACCATCCTGATACATCTTACGTGCTACTTGTGCATTTATTTTCTTTGGATTTGCATGTTAACCGGCTTGCAAATAATGGGAGGAAATTGAGAAAATAGCATTGTTTGAGAGTAACCACTTGTTTCGAAAAATAAATGCCCAAAATAAGACCGAACTGCTGTCGGATTTTTGTGGAAAAAAAAAAGAAAAAAAGGGAAAAAAGAGACTTTTTAACAAAATTTTGGTTTTGACAAAACATTTTGCCCGAACCATGCAAGTTTGATTCTCACCGAATGTGAGATACGTCGGCAACCCCCATCAGGTCCAACTTTCTTTTGTATAATTTAACCAAAAAATAATTTTGATTTTAGCCTCAAATAAGTCAGGTGTTGCCATACTAGTCTAAAATAAGCCGAATGTCCCCAAAGGGCGCCGGAAGGCTGTTTTTGCAAGAACATCCACCTTGAATCATTTTAAACGGTTAGCAGGCACAGTTTTAAAATCATCTTCCCTGAAGTGCTACAAGGATGTATCTGCAAAGCCGACATCTTGTTTTAAAATAAAGAATTGAGACACCTTGAAAAAAAAAACAACAAAAAAACGAAATGATGTTGTTTTCTTCTTTCGGGGTCTCAATCAGTATTTAAATTACCCTTAATAAATGTGCAGGATGAGCACAAATGAAATTGAACCCTTCACGGACCTTAAAGAGATCCTTTTGAAGATCCATATGTGGTGGGATGACTTAGGATCGGGTAGCAAAGAAATAGTGACAAGAGTTCTGGGAGGCCTTATCGGTTTGTTAATATTCAAGCCAAGGTCGAACATAGTTGAGGCTTTGATACCCTTCTAGGACCCACTCGCAATGTGTTACACTTCTCAGATTTCGAGCTCACACTAACGTTGGAAGAAATAGCTGGTTATGCAGGCTTAAACAGAAATCTCAGAAGCCGCTATCCATTAGCACCAAGAACGGTGACTCCCCATAGGTTCCTAGACTTGTTAAGAATTAGGTTGGATGTTCGGGACAAAAATATATCGGAAGGGTTTTGCAAACTCCATTTCTTGTATCATCAATACGGATATCCCCACGGTTTTGAATAACCGAACACCGGTCTGACCCATGCCGAAAATAAAGATAAATGGGAGGCAAGACGGGGCTTAGCTTTCATGGTAGATTTCTTGGGAGTCATGGTTTGTCCATGAAGAGATGATCATACAGAGATTGGCCTTTTGGGAATGCTAGATGTTGCAACCAAGCAAGCCAACAACACAGTGGTTCCGCTAACCGTATCGGAAATTTATCGAGCTCTGACCATATGCTGAGAAGGGGGAAAGTTATTTTAGGGTTTCAATGTGTTGCTACAACTGTAACTGCAAGAGCACCTTTGCTACTAAACTTGGTACATGAACTATGGTTTGACCGGGTTGAGTTGCATTGAAGAATTTGGGACCCGGGTAACAGGTAGTGAGTTCCCCGAGGGCACTGAAGCTTGGTTGCCATGCTTGAGATCTTTGACTACGGATAAAGTTGAATGGGCTTTCGTATGGCTTCCCGCTATAGAGGTTGTGTACACATCGGCAGAAGTGACTTATATTCTTTTGATGGCCGCTCGAAGCATCCAACCCTTTGCTCCTTACCGAGTCCTGCGGCAGTTGGGAAGATTTCAAATTGTCTACTGTGACGAAGATCTGAGTAAATAAGTCATCGAACTAGGCCCAAAATCTGCATTCCCAGAAGAAAAGATTCACTAAATATGGAGTGAATGCAGGTTCCTTGAGCCTAAAACCATAGTGCGAGATCAAGCTAGGGGCGAAGTACATGGCTTGGTTCGGCGAAAGGTTCCAGATTCCTCAAAGGCCCACAAAAAGGCCACATGACCAACACTTCACTGACGGGGCTCAGGTGCAATGGGATTGGTTAGCTAAAGAGAAGGAATACATGGCCCAAATAGGAGCATTGGAAAAACAGGTTCAGGATCTCCGGTTTGAAAACAGCTTGCAAGTCGCGGCCGATGAAGGTGACAAAAAGAAGCTGACCTAAGAGAATGAAGCTCTTAAATCCCAAATCCAAAAAATGAAAATAGCTACTAAAAACCAAGAAAGAAGTTGATCCGATGAGAGATTGATAAAAGCGTTGAAGAAGCAAGTCTTAGAGTGCCAGGAAGAGTTGGAGAAATCTGAAGGGAATATGGCAAAATCCGGGCACAGTGGGCAAAGAAGACAAAGGAAAGAGCCCAATTTGTGAAACAAATGAAAATAAATTATGACGGAACCATTACTAATTTGAGAAGAAAAATGACCACTCTCCTGAATGAAGCATCCAAACCAGCCAAAGACATTAAAGCCGACAGGGAACATTGCTATGACTTGATAGCCCAAAAGGAAGAGGAAATACAGAAATTACAAAGTCAGCACCTTCATGATTCCCAGGTTTTGGAAGCCAGGAATGATTAGATAGGGAGGTTGCTCAAAGAAAAGGGCAGATCAGAGAGAAGATCCTGATCATTGCTCATTATATCACTAGGAAATGCCAAGAGTGCAAGGCCATGACTCGCACCACCTTTTTTGCGGCAGTAATGATATTTGTCAAACAGATAATGAGTGACTTGGATAGGCTTCAAAGGGATCTTGCATATAGGCCCGCGGCGAGACCAAACGAAATCCCGCAGGCACCAGGAGCTTTAATGTATTCATAATTAGCACATTGTGTCTGTATTTCCTATTTCACTAGAGTATATACTTTTATCTCCGCTAGAGTTTGTCAAGTTGTTCGAGTCTGTATTTTCTTTTGAAGAAAGATATTTGAATTTGGAGTCTGTATTTCTGTGTTCATTATTTTAATTTGTTAGCATTGGGTCTTTGTAGTCAAAGTATTTGACATCTATGAAATTCAGAAATCTCAAAATATTTTGTGTCTATTCACATTTATTTTTCATGAACTACGCTCGATCTAATTCATGCGGGGTCATGATACGTAGGAGATCTTCATAGGATTCGACCGTAACCCTAAGAAGAAAGGAAAAAGAAAAGGAAAAAAGGGAAGAGAGAAAAACAAAAGAAAAGAAAACCCTAAAAAAAACAAAAGAGGGAAGAAAATAAAAGAAGAACAAGAGAGGGAAAGAAATGAAGAGAGATAAAAGCAAGAAAAACAAAGAGTGGAAATCAAAAGAAAGAAAAATGGAAGTTAAAAGATGGGATGACACATGCAACCATTGCAAACATGTAGACATTCGTTTAACTGTATAGGTGCATCACACCCCAATGTGCAATTCCCTCTCTTTTACTTGTATCACACTAACCATTTCTTGCTATCTTCCAACTTAGGTTTTTAGAAATGGTGGTTGGTTTTTGGTAAGCTAGAATCACATCGGTATTTTACCAGATCAAAAGGAAGTACAGAAATATCGTCTGAAATGACCTTGCCAGCAATTCATATCTCAGAAGATAGCCCAATCTCAAGCATCCATGCCTCAAAGTCTGCAGAAGACGAGGAAAACAGGATCCTACGCCTTAGTGTTATGGAGATGTGGGATGCATGGAAGAATGGAAAAGAGCCTCCGAGTGCCATCCCTGGATGCCCCCATCTCTACCCTAAATCAGGGGGTACCTCCACTATTCCCATTAGTCATCCAAGCATCGCATTAGGACAACCCACCATACTGGCCAATTTTGTTAAAGCACCTTCTGAGGTCCACTCCCCCAGGTGTTCACACCAGAAACAGTCCCCAATATCTTTGTGGCTCCCCCATATGTGGCCCCAATACAGCCTGTACTGCCTAGACCCATGTTTGATCCATCGGCATTTATATTCCAAACACTCACTTACCAAACTGATCCTCCTCAGTACTACACCTACACTTATCCTCAGCCACCATTTGAGTTCACAACAGGACAGAATAAGACCCCCAAGACTCCCGAACAGGATAAAATGGCAAAAAGAATGAGAAGCCTGGAACAGAGCCTCAAGAACATGCAGGGTCGGAGTGGGCTGAAGAGTGTGTCATATATTGATCTATGCATGTTCCCGCACTTACATTTTCCTATAAGGTTCAAAACTCAAAATTTTGAAAAGTAAGATGGGCATGGTGATCCTATCGCTCACCTTAAGAAGTATTGCAACAAATTGCACGGAGCTGGCAGAAAAGAAGAGTTGTTGATGGCGTACTTCAGAGAAAGATTAGTAGACATTGCCTCAGAGTGGTATATGGACCAAGACGTCCCACGATGGCACATTTGGGACGGTCTTGCTAGAGATTTGGTAAGGCAGTTTCAATACAACATCGACATCGCGCTAGACACTAACTCCTTGGCAAATCTGAAGAAGAAACCTTTGAAATGTTTCAGAGAATATGATATTAAGTGCACGAACAGGCATCGAGGGTGAAACCTCCCATGGATGAAATAGAAATGGTCACTATCTTCCTTCAGGCCCAGGAAGCAGACTACTTCCAGAACATGATGTCGACCATGGGCAAACCTTTTGCGGAGGTAATCAAGATTGGTGAAATGGTAGAGAACGGGTTTGAAAATGAGCAGGATTTTGAGTCACTCGGACATCAGAGCAACCTCCCAGGCTATCCAAGGCGGGTCTAGAGAAGTCACAAGAGGCAAAAAGAAAGATGAAACCTCGATGACAGCATCGGGTACGAGAAGACATCATGCTCCTAGACCTATGTTCTCGGAAAGAACCCCTCAATATTATTATCCTCACTGGGACATGCCTTATGCTTCTCAACCATATGCAGTCATGAACGCTCAACCTTTTGCACGACCGCAGTAGCAGGCCAACAGGAACCAAGCTCCAAGAAACCAGCCTCTTCACCAAAACCGCTACAACCCTCGTCCTACTCAAAATAACTTCTGTCCCTGTGAGCCACCCAGAAGGAAAAACTTTACGCCAATCAGGGAGTCCTACTCTAGTTTATTCCCAAAACTTGCCCAATTATGTCTGCTGCACCCCGTACCTCCAAACAGATAAAACCCTGAATAGCCTTTCTACCAACAAGGTTCCCGGTGTGCTTGTCACTCGGGAGCTGAGGGGAATGACACAGAAACTTGCTGGACTTTGAAGCAAGCTGTGGAAGATTTGATAGAGTATAAGAAAATAGTGTGGAGGGATGAGTATGTCCCTAATATGACAAACAACCCGTTGTCGGCCCACAACAATGAACTGGTAATAGGAATGATTTGTGAGGATAAAGAATTCGACCCTTCTTTGAAAGCCAAGAGCTTCCCTGAAAAAAGATGAAAGGGAAAACAAGAACAAAGCCACACACCCTGAAATTGAAAAGAAAGTTGAGGTTAAAACTGGGGCAACACCCGTGAAAGCAACTGCCCTTTATGTCCCACGAGGTCGTCAGGAAAAGCAGTTGACTCTGAGTCCCCCAAAGAGTTTCGAGTTGAACAGGACTACCCAGATGTATGTTCCCAAAAGAATCTATATAGTGTGGGGCAAAATATCCACCAAGGCTGAGTGAGCCCGTGGTTATTGGCCGCGCACCTCAGATGCTTTTGACGGACCCCGCTGCAGTCCCTTCGAATTATCATAAAACGGTGGTGACATATAAGAGCAAAGAAATACTCTGAATTGGAAGAAGTGAACAGCACCACCTAGAAGCGATTCCTACCCAAGAAGCCACTGAGTGCTGAAGAGATGGAAGTTTTCTTTCGAAAGATGAAATGGAAGACTCTGAAGTAGTGGACCAGCTTCGGAGATCCCCTGAACAAGTCTTCTTATTGTCCTTGCTGATGGAATAACCTGAGCACCAGAGGGTACTAGCCAGAACTCTCAGTGAGGCATACGTGTCAGCTCAAAACTTTGTGGAACAATTAGAAAGAATGGCGGAAAAATTCTTTGCAATCAATCAGATCACATTCAGTAAAAATGACTTGGCCCCAGAAGGAGCCGCCCACAATAAAGCCCTGTATTTAACTGTCAAATGTGAAGATTATTATGTCAAATGGGTAATGGTAGATGGAGGATCTGGGGTAGATATATACCCAATTTCAACATTACAACGAATGGAAATCGAGACTGAAAGGATTCGTCCCAACAATGTGTGTGTTCGAGCCTTCGATGGAATCAAAAGGGACACAATCGGAGAGATCGATCTGGTCTTGACCATTAGCCCAGTTTATTTTGAGGTAAGCTTCTAAGTATTAGATATGGATACATATTACAATTACCTCATGGGAAGGCCATGAATCCACGCAGCAGGGGCTGTGCCTTCCACTCTTCCTCAGATGATAAAATTTGAACATGAGGACCAAGAAATTGTTGTCCATAGGTAAGATGAACAGTCAATATATCGCGATCCCTCCGTCCCCTGCCTCGAAGCTAGAGAGGGTAGTGAGCATATAGTCTATCAGGCCCTTCAAAATTGTGGTGACTGATTAGCATGAAGAGGGCAAACCCTGTCCCCGGCCTTTCCTCTCCAATGCCTCAATCATGGTGGCTAGAGAGATGATACGACATGGATTCAAACAGGGGAAGGGACTTGGAAGGTCCTTGCAAGGGAAAGCTGAGCCGATTGCTTTGCCCACCATAGAAAAGTTCTACAGGTTAGGCTTCCACCCGATGCCAAAGGATATAACATGGGTGAACCGTAGAAAACATGATGGATGGACTCTGCTTCAACCACTGCCACGCTTGTATGAAACATTCGTAAGGCCAAAGTACAATGAAGAGGAAGAGGAAGAGGCCTTTAGATCTAAAGAAATAGAGGAAATATGTGGGGAAATGAGAAAAATACTATATAAACCCACATGGTTAAGTGATGAGAAGGCTCAAGCACCGCTGAGGTGCTATACATAGGACCAGATGCCAAGTTGCAGAATTGGAAGGCTACGTAATTTCCAATCAGGCGGGAGTTCCGGTAGTCCTGTCTTGCCATATTTTCTACATCATGAGTTATCTCAGGGTGTAACTAGGATGTTTTCCTTTGGTGTTCTGATTTTTTTAATTTTCCAAATGTAAACCCTGTTATCATCCAATTCCAAAAATGAAATCAATATTTCATCGTCTATGTTCCTTTATTATTTCTGATTCTTACTGTTTTCCTTTTATTCATTTCTTTTAGTTCTAATAATGCAGCTTTAAATAACATGACATGCTCACCGACCTCGTGCCCCGATCCAAACATGCCTCCTAATTGTGAAATAATGAACCAAGAATCGGAGTACGACGAAGAATTGGTTTTTAGGGAAATCAATCGAGAACCGGAACATTTCAAAAATAAAACTAAGCTAAATTTAAATGATACTGAGCCGGTTAGCTTGGGTGGTCTCGAAGAAATCCCGGAAACCAAACTAAGCATCCACGCAAATGAGAAAACTCGGGACGCATTGATCCAACTCTTGTTTGAATTAAAGGACGTGTTTTCTTGGTCATATGACGATATGCCCGGGACGAGCGTCGATTTGGTGGTTCATAAGTTGCCTACTTACCCCGAGTTTCCTCCAGTCCAACAAAAACAGAGAAAATCCAAAACTGATATCAGTGATAAGATTAAAGAAGAGATCACAAAAAAGTTGGAGGCAGGAGTAATCCGAGTGGTCTGGTACACCACATGGCTAGCCAATGTAGTTCCAGTGCCAAAGAATTATGGGAAAACCCGAGTATGTGTGGACCGTAGATATTTTAATAAGGCAAGTCTCAAAGACAACTTCCCTTTGCCCAATATCCACATCCTTGTTGATAATTGCGCCAAACATGAAATACAGTGTTTCGTGGACTGCTACTAGGATATCACCAGGTGTTGACGTATGAGAAGGACACCGAGAAAACTGCCTTTACCATACCTTGGGGGACCTATTGCTACAGGGTTATGCCTTTCGGGTTGAAGAAAACTGGGGCAACGTATATGAGTCCATGATAACTAACTTCCATGACATGATGCATCAGGAAATAGAGGTGTATGTGGACGATGTGATCATCAAGTCCAAAACTCAGGATGATCATGTGCGGGATCTAAGAAAGTTCTTTGAACAGCTACGCAGGTATGACTTGAAATTGAACCCAGCCAAATGTGCACTCGAGGTCCTGTTAGGAAAGCTTTTGGGGATCATAGTCAGCTAGAGGGGTATTGAGTTAGATCCAACAAAGATAAAGTCTATTTGAGATCTACCTCCTCCGAAGACCAAAGAGGATGTAATGAGCTTGTTGGGGAGATTGAATTATATTAGTTGATTCATCACCCAGCTGACTTCCACATGCAAGCCCATATTCAAATTGCTAAATAAAGATGCAGCAATCAAATGGACTGATGAGTGTCAAGAGGCTTTTGATAAGATTAAAAATTATCTATCCAATCCACCAGTCTTGGTCCCGCCGGAATCAGGAAGGTCATTGTTTCTATCCCTGACAGTCCTAGAAAATTCCTTTGGTTGCATTCTCGGGCAGCATGACATCACTGGAAATAAGGAATAGGAAATATACTACCTGAGCAAGAAGTTTACCAATTACGAGGCCAAATACACCCTACTAGAAAGAACCTGATGTGCCTTAACTTGGGTCGCTCAGAAGTTGAGGCATTACCTACAAGCCAACACCAGGTACCTCAAAATTAGGCTGGATCCTCTGAAGTACATCTTTCAAAAACCAATGCCCACATGGAGATTGGCAAAATGGCAAATCCTGGTCAGCGAGTTCGACATAGTCTATGTCATTCGCACTACAATGAAGGCCCAGGGGTTAGCGGAACATTTAGCCGAGAACCCGATTATGATGAATACCAACCCTTGAATACTTATTTCCCAGACAAAGAGGTGAATTCAGTAGAGGTAATGTTCGAGAACACCACTGCTTGGAAAATGTTCTTTGATGGAGCGGTAAATGCAGAAGGTGTAGGAATTGGGGTAATCTTAATTTCACCCACTGGTCAACACTACCCAACCACGGCTCGGCTTCGTTTCTTCAGCATGAACAATACAGCTTATCATAAAGCCTGCATCATGGGGATAAACATGGCTATCGACCAAGACGTCGAGGAACTATTGATCATGGGGGGTTCAGATCTAATCATCCGGCAAGCCCAAGGGGAGTGGGAAACGTGATATGTCAAACTCATCCCTTATAGACAACATGTGGATGATCTAAGCAAAGAGTTCAAGACGATAAAGTTCAGGTACATCCCTCGCTATTACAATGAACTATCCGACGCACTTGCTACTTTGGCCTCGATGTTGCCTTATCCAGGAAATGCCTACATCGATCCCTCGGAAATCCAAATCAGGGAAAGGCATGGGTACTGTAATGTGGTTGAGGTAGAACCAAACATCCAGCTGTGGTACCATGATATCAAGATGTTTCTGAAAAATCAACAACATCCTGAACAAGCTACTGGGGACCAAAAGAGAACTATCAGATGGCAGGCAAGTGGTTTCTTCTTAAGCGGTGAGGTGTTGTACAAAAGGACCCCGGACTTAAATCTTTGAAAGTCTGTTGATGTCGAAGAGGCTGGATGAATCATGCACAAGGTACATGCGGGAATCTATGGACCACACTTGAAATGGCATGTTCTAGCAAAGAAAATCATCCGAGCAGGCTATAATTGGATAACCATGGAGAGGGATTTTCATAGATTCGTCCGAAAATGCCATCAATGTCAGGTGCACGGTGATTTGATTCATGTGCCTCCCATTGAACTACATCCCATGTCAGTACCTTGGCCATTGGCAGCTTGGGGAATGGACGTTATTGGGCTGATTGAGCCAAAAGCCTCAAATGGGCACAGATTATACTGGTTGCCATTGATTATTTCACAAAATAGGTCGAAGCCATTACTCTTAAATCAATGACCAAGAAGGCAGTGGTGGATTTTGTAAATTCCAACCTCATTTGCCGTTTTGGCATCCTAGCCACTATCATCACGGACAACGCCGCCAATTTGAATAGCCGATTGATGGGGGAGATTTGCGAACAGTTCAAAATAACGCATCAGAACTCCATACTCTTTTGGCCCAAAACCATTGGTGTTGTCAAAGCAGCAAACAAAAACATCAAAAAGATTTTGAGAAAAATGATTCAAACTCCAGGCAATGGCATGAGAAGCTACATTTTTCGCATTGTTGGGGTATCGCACAATCGTGTGCACATTAATTGGAGCAACTCCCTATCTTTTGGTCTACGGAACTGAGGCAGTAAAACCTGCAGAGATGGAAATACCATATCTCTGAATCATTGTTGAAGCTGATATTGAAGACACAGAGTGGGTCTGGACTCGCCTAAAAAAGTTGGCCCTAATTGATGAAAAACGAACGACAGCAGTCTACCACGGGCAGTTGTACCTACAAAGGATGGCCCGTGCTTATAACAAGAAAGTGCGCCCCAGGAAATTTGAGGTTGGACGGCTTTTATAAAGGCACATTCTTCCTCACCATCAGGAAGCAAAAGGAAAAGTTGCCCTAACTGGAAAGGCCCATACATTATCAGAAAGATATTGCCGAAAGGAGCATTGTACCTAGGCGACGTTGAAGGGGATGATCCCCAAAGAAGCAGTGAATGCAGATGCAATAAAAAGGTACTAGGTCTATGCTCCCTGTAGCAATGCTTCAGTCCGATTGAGATGATGAAGGCTTTCATTCCCGCTACCCAAACACTGTCAACCTTGGTAAACCCCTTTGAGCCGGTTACATTTCTTTTACCACCCTCTTTGGAACCTGGAAACAAAGAAAAATAAAAGAAAAACAGAAAAAAAGAGAAAACAAACAACAAAATGAAACATAAGTGATGAAAAACTAGAAACAAAACAAAAATAATTTAGGAAACACTCCTGAACTATGTCTGACTTGATTCCAAAAGGATAAGTAGGCAGCCTCTCTCTAGGGTTCAGTCGCATCAAAACAAAATCCAAAATCCCCCCCCCCCCCCCCGCCCAAGAATAAAACTGGGGCACATGATATAATGGCTCAGCCATGAGCCCACCGAAATGGTTCCAAAGTTTTAATTTCAATCAAATCCCTTTTCACCTCGAAACCCATCCAAGTCCTTCCGATCAATGGGCAAAGGCGTTACAATGGGATACACCGCTGCTGGAACTTGATGTAGTCAAAACAGAGGGAAATAAAATGAGAGAGTCTTATCGGTGAAAACCTGCATGCACCATAAGGCGGCGGTGAGTAGAGAAACTAAAAATGAGAGTCCACTTAGTGAAAACTCTAAAAGAGCACTTTTGGGTGATAGTATGAAGAGAAATGAGAGAGGTCGATTGGCGAAAACCAATAGGGCGTCATCGACCAAAAAGAAGATTTTGCTCACCATTGAAAGGTCCTGGCAAGAATCCCTGGTTTTGAAATGCGGGTCAATGAGTCTATAAAAAGTGGGGGAGTTTTTGTGTGGGTCAGGCACCAGCCCAAGAAGCATGTCACGTCTAATTGACATGCTTCTTGGGCTGCATGCAGACTTCTATTTGAAGTCTGCATGCACCCCAGATAAGTCCTCCTTAAAGGGATGCCTCTCTTTAAATTCATTCCTTCTTGCTTACTCTGCCTTGAATCCCTTTTCTGTTTCCCGAAACTACTACAAAGGAAAGATGGCAAGATATGACTTTACAAGGCTCTGCCTGACAGAAGTTGAATACCCATTCTCAGCGGGCGCATCTAGCCGATCCCGACTGGCTATGATGTCTGGTGTTTCAAAAGCAGAAAAGCCTAAAAATAAAGAAAATCGAAGTCAAAATGCCCACAAAGACAAAAAGAAGTAAAAGGTCGAGTTCCACTAGGCTAATTGGCTCGGCGAAGTTTCAAAAGCCAAGGTATCCAAAGTTCTAAAATGAAATTTAGGGAAAAGAAATCAAAGGCCTATGAAGGCGAAATAAATCTAAAAGTTGAATCCCCATGGTCTAGTAACAAGGTAAAAATTGGAAAATCAGACATTCTCAACAGAAACAGGGCTGAGATCAAGCAATCAAGGCCACAAAACCAATCATATTTTCAAACTAACAATTGTCATTTGTTGCAAATTGAAACAGGTGCAATTTGAGCAACCGCTCAAAAGCAGGTGCAGCCCCAAAAGAAATGCGCAGGAGATAGGATCGCCCTCACAGCAACAATCAGCCCCAAAAGGTAAGTTTCCTTCAAATCCTTTCCTGCAGTTTTGATAAAAAGGAAATAAGAAAAGGATAATCAGAAATAATGGTAGCATAAGGCCTCCAATCCCTAACTCCATCCTTCCAAAACTAGGACCATGTTCCCTAGTTTCTCCCCATCATAACCTGAGGGTCTTTTCCTTTCCTCCCCGACATAACCCGAGGATCATTTTTCATGTCTCCCTAGAATAACCCGAGGATCACCTTTCCTTTTATTCCCCAGCATAACCTGAGGGGCTTTTCTTTTCCTCCCTCCCAAAACCCGAGGGTCATTTTCCTTTATCCCCAGTATAACCTGAGGACCCTTTTCTTCCTATCCCGGCAGAACCCGCAGATCCTCCTGGCATAACCCAAGAGCCTTTTTCTTCCTATCCCGACATAACCCGCGGATCACCCTGGCATAACCCAGAAGACTTTTGCTTCCTATATCGGCATAACCCGCGGATCCCCTGGCATAGCCCAAGAGCCTTTTTCTTCCTATCCTGACATAACCCGCGGATCCCCCTGGTATGACCCAGGAGCCTTTTTCTTCCTATCCCGACATAACCTGCAAATTCCCCTAGCATAATGCAGGAGTCCTTTTCTCACTATCCCGGCATAACCTGTGGATCCCCTTGACATAACCTAGGAGCCTTCTCTTCCTATCCCGGCATAACCCGTGGATCCCCTGGCATAACCCAGGAGCCCTTTACTTCCTATCCCGACATAACCCGTGGATCTGCCTGGCATAACCCAGGAGCCTTTTCTTCCTATCCCAGAATAACTCGTGGAACCCCCTGGAATAACCCAGGAGCCTTCTCTTCCTATCCCGGCATAACCCGTGGATCCCCTGACATAACCCAGGAGCCCTTTTCTTCCTATCCCGGCATAACCCGTGGATCCACCTAGCATAACCCAGAAGCCCTTTCTTCCTATCCCGTCATAACCCGTGGATCCCCTAGCATAACCCAGGAGCCTTTTTTTCCCATCCCGGCATAACCCGTGGATCCCCCTGGCATAAACCGGGAGCATTTTTCTTCCTATCCCGGCATACCCCATGGATCCCCCTAGCATAACCTAGGAGCCCTTTTCTTCCTATCCCGGCATAACCCGTGGATCCTCCTGGCATAACCCAAGAGCCTTTTTCTTCCTATCCCGGCATAACCCGTGGATCCCCTAGCATAACCCATGAGCCCTTTTCTTCCTATCCCGGCACAACCCGTGGATCCCCCGGCATAACCCAGGAGCCCTTTTCTTCCTATCCCGGCGTAACCCGTGGATCCCCTTGGCATAACCCAGGAACTATTTTCATTCATCCCGGCATAACCCGCGGATCCCCCTGGCATAACCCAGGAACCTTTTTCATTCAACTCAGTATAACCCGCGGATATCCCCGGCATAACCCATGAACCTTATTCATTCATCCTTCTATAACTCGTGGATCTCCCTGGCATGACCCAGGAATATTTTTCATTTCATCCCGGCATAACCCGTGGATTTTCCATTTCATCCCCAGTAGGGACCCTTCATTCATATCCCAGCATAACTCATGGATCCTCCTTTTATCCCAAGCAGGGACCTTTTTTCTTTCCCAGATAACCCGGCCAGCATAACCTGGCAATCTGTCCAAAGAATACATAATTCAAAGATATGCAGGCAACCTCTGAACCAGGGTTCGATCAGACATGTTTCAAAAAATGCTTCTGATGGAATGCCCAAGCAGGAAAAAATCTCTCAGTTGGTCATTTATCTTTGCCCGAAAACCTGTTGCGTCTCCGGGCAAAGAGGGGCAGCTGTGAGCACGTGATTGTTGCCTCGCTTAAATTACTCCTATTGAATTCTTATAATTAGGATTGTTTTTTATTTATTTGACTTTAAGGATTTAATTATGTATTTTTGCGTGTATTTTTATTTGTGTATGCATGATAAGTCATAAAAAATACAAAAAAAATTACATGAGCATTTAAGATTTAATATTTCATTTTTAGACTAATTAGTAACTAGGTTTTTACAAATACAATAAATTCATAAAGAATTCATGATTTGTTTTGTTTAATTTTAATTTTGGTCTTAGGTTGTTAATTTCTTTTAAATTAATGATAGACTAATTATAGCTTAATTAGGTGGTTTGAATAAATTGAGAGGTTTAATTTTAGTATTAAAATTAATATATATATATATATATATATATACACACACACACACATATATAAGAAAATAAAAAGAATAAGAATTTAAAAGATTCAAAAAGCCTGGCTTGTGTAATATTTGGGCCAGATTTATTTACAGCCCAATCTGTTTGGCATTTTGATTTTTGTGTAGTTTTTGTTTTGTTTAGTTAATCAAGGTGAGTTTTTATTGCTTAGTTTAGTTAATTTGATTGATTTTCTATTTATCTTCAATGTTCTTAGAATTAATGGCAATTTCAAAGATTCATATATTTGTGTATCAAATAACATGAATTACTTGTCAGTTAATCTACTATTTTTAACCTTAGGGTACCAATGCTTCACTAAGTTTAAAGTTTAATTAGGCCGATTAGTTAATCGCTAGGAATTCTGTTAGTTGTTTGGACATAGCAAAAATTTCCAACCTTGATAAGTAGTTAACCATGTTCATTAGACTAAGCTTAAGGGGTTGAGGTTAGTTTTAACCTAGGTTGGTAATTTTAGGTAGTTTCAAAGGTAATTGGGGTAATTTACCTAGAGAATCCTACAGATAACTTAATTGGAACTTCCTGGAATACTCTAGATTAGGTTCTAACTTGGAATTCAGGAAATTCAGTGCAATAACTTGGCCAACAACGAATAAATAAAAGGACTAACTATCAAAAATTGAAAATAAAATAGGGGCTAATGATAAATAGAAATCTGAGAGTTGCCCTTAGTTTTGGCCTATAAAGGCAGTCTTCACTGCCTTGCAAAGGGGGAGAGTTTTGGAAACTGAAAATTACAGACAAGATTGTTAGAAGTTTTTGAACATCTGAAATTTGACTTTCAAAAATATTGTTCCATTGCAATGATCCTAAATTAAGTTTGAATTCTAGTTTTTAAATCAAATTCCTAGCTCCTATTATCAAAAATAGCTTGAGTACTATTCAGATCTAGTTTGATTCAAGTTAAGAGAATTCTAGGTGTATTTCGAGTGCATTTGGATCCACCCAAACTTGTGTTTGCTTGCTTATTGGTGTTCATTTTTTGCCAATTACTCTTGGGGGATTGATGTGATGTTTTAGGGTTGAAATTGCTCCCATTGCTTTGGTTTTAACTACTGTTTATTGTTGCTGATTCTTCTCTTCTCTCACATTTCATTCTGTTTCCAGGTACACGCTTTAAAACTGATATGATGTACCTTCTCAGTTTGGAATTTGAAATCGGAATTGGCGTTTGACTTTTGCTGTAGATTTTTTTGTTTTGTTAGTGTATTATACCTTGAATAGTTCCATGATTTGGTAGATACATTCGTTGAACTTAAAACTTGACTGTTGTAATTGGACTGTATAAATTGCTTTGGTTTTAGTTTGTATTAATACAGTTCTTTAGTATAGCTTTAGTATAATTCAAGTTCATTAAGAATTTCATAACTTGTTAATAGACAGTGAATCATAGTTAAATCCATGTTCATCTTTAATAGCAGTGCTTAAGTGGCTTTAAAGGTTTCAATTGGTGTAATGACTTCTGAAAATGGACCTTTGTTCTGCAAATCATTAAGTTATTTTAGTTTTCACCAATTTATGAATTTTGCGTATGGTAATTTACTGCTTTAATCTCATCTCCTTGATTAAATGTTAGTAGAATTGGTATTATAATCAGAGTGAACAGTTAAAAATTGGTTTTGAAGTCAAAGATTCAATGCTTCAGCATATTAAACCAGATTTGCGTTTGGATCTTAGTCCCATATTGGGCCAAGCTTCCGTTGGTGTACATGAATGGGGCTGCCTCAATCTGTCATTCCCCTGGGCATATCTTAAAATCCCAAGAATATCAAGATCTTGAATTCTCGTTAAATTCATTGGTAAATTTTTGTAATGCATATTTTGGGCCTTTCGAGTTAAATAACGAATTTGAATTAAGAAGTTTTCCCTTTTGTTTAAATTTGGACTTGAACCGGAGGCCTAAATGTTATTAACTAGGCTATTCGAAACAATCTTTAAGAGAAAAATCGTAGTTCTTTTAGGTTATCCTTTAAAATAAAAATGAGGCGCGCCGCGTCAAATAAAACTCACAAATTGCGTGGCCCTCATTAAATGTTCATAATAAAATACGTAGAATTTGGGACGAGTCGCTTAGCGAATTTCCACGGCCTCCCGCGAAGTTAATAACACGTTAACCGCTCTAGGCGCGTTTTAATAATATTACCTTTCTAAATACGGATGTGCATTTCATGTGACCCAAATTCGAATCCCAAAACATTGGATAAAATGTGTCGAGGATATGGGTGCATATCATGTGACGTGATCCAAAAACATGTTTTAAATGGCGTTCAATTTCCTCAAAAATTATTAATTTAAAGAGGTAAATAATTCTAAAATTGCACTATAGGATGGCATGTATTAAAATCAAATTATTAGCCAATTATAAGAGTTTAAGCGACCATGCTAGAACCCCGGCATCTGGGGTGCCTAACACCTTCCCTCGGGTCAACAGAATTCCTTACTCAAGAATTTCTGGTTTGCAGACTCTATTTGGGAAGTCGATAAATTTCCCCGATTTGAGATTCAAAACAAACCGGTGACTTGGGACACCAAAAGCCAAACCTATCCCAAGTGGCGACACTAAATGAATAAATAATCCTATTTTAAATAATGTCGCTTAAATTGGAAAAACTCCCATACGCATAACCTTTTGAGGTAGATGTGTAAAAAGGAGGTGTGACAACAACTCCATTCCTAGCTCCATGTGGAAATTCGACCCCGAACCACTATTTGGTAAAAGTTATAGCGACCCCCTCTCCTACATTCATGTAGCATTGAGTTGGTAGCGATCAGGAGACAAACAATCTGAACAACATACTTGATAAACCCGTTCAAAGGGATAGTAGGGGGCATTACACACACATATGTCGCAACAATCGTCGGCGAACTATATACCCCACGCACGGATAATACTCATATTGTTGTCAATGCAGGTAATGACGCACTCACAGTCATCTTAAAGAAAATGGAGTAAATAGAAAATGATAACAAGGCGCTCCATGACCAAACGAAGGAGCATCAAGAAAGGGTCGATAACATACCGGGTGCCCCGAAGTTGTTACCAAAATGAGATGTTGGTCAATTTATCAAGCAACCATACAATGATAAGGCATCTCCCACGCCATTCCAAATATCTTTAATATATCATTGTACCAAAAGATATACAATGGTACTACAGTCCTAGAAGATCATATCACCCACTACGTCACAGCCATAAAAGGCAACGATCTGTCAAAACAACAAGTACAATCAGTTCTGCTGAAAACGTTCAGCGAAACCCTGACAGGGGGAGGCCTGACTTGGTACTCACAGTTACCAGCATGGTCAATACCAACATTCGATGAAATGGTAGACAAATGCATCACCACTCATGCATGAGCAAAAAAGACGAAAGCTGGGGTAAACGACATATTCGCCATTAGACAGATGATGGGTGAAGGACTTAGGGACTTCCTAGCCCAATTGAACAGGGTGAGAATGAGCCTACCAAATATGTTAACGGGGATGGCGATAGCATCTTCCACAACGGGTTAAGCAGGAGTGAGTCGAGAGCAACCAAACAGCTGTTAAATAGGCTCAGGAAATACACTCCTACCACTTGGGAAGAAATCCACAATGCCTATTGCGTCGAAGTAAGGGTAGACGAGGATGACCTCAATGGTACGATCCAACGGCTGGCGTTAGTCCAAACTGAAGCAAGGAAATATCAACGAAATGATGGTCAAAGGGATGAACTACCTTGTCTCAGCCGAGAAAGGAATCAGCCATACATCAGGATATCGAACCCACCTCCTCTCCATCAAACAGATATCACCCTCCGACATACCACGCCACGTCGAAGCGAAAGAGGTATGCCTCTACTCTTATCTACTCACAACTTCTGTGTTTCTCTTTCAATAATGGTGTATGCACTAGAGAATCTCTGCCCAAAGGTGCAATGGCCACAAAAGATGAAGTGTGACTCAAGCACCAAAATTCGAACATTCTTTGCAAATTCCACCAGTTAAAGGATAAAGTTCAACACCAAAATGAACGAAGAAGTAAACGAAGAAGTCGATAAGCTACTCGCCAGTGGCTCCATCCGAGAGTCAAAGTATACTCAGAGGTCGCCAATGTGGTCATGGTAAAAAAGAAAAATGGAAAGTAGCAGATGTGTGTTCACTTCACAGACCTAAACAAGGCATGCCCCAAAGATTCCTTCCCATTACCACATATCAACCAGCTTATCGACGCAACAACAGGACACGAGTTTCTAAGCTTCTTAGATGCCTATTCGGGTTACAATTAGATCCTAATGGAAGAAGAAGATCAAGAGAAAACTACTTTTATCACTCACCAAGGAACATACTTCTACAGATTCATCCTGTTTGGAATTGAAAACGCGGGGGAAACATACCAAAGATTAGTCACCAAAATTCTCAAAAATCAACTCGACAAAACAATAAACTTCTACATTGATGACATGCTAATAAAGTCGAAAAGGAAAGAAGATCACATCAATCATCTGAAGGAATCCCTCGACATATTGAGGCAGTATGACATGAAATTAAACCCCAAAAATATTCCTTCGGCATAACTTCGGTTAAGTTCCTTGGCATCCTAGTATCGCAAAGAGGCATCGAGGTCAATCTAGTTCAGATTAAGGCCATCAAAGGAATATCATAAACGTTGACCAGCAAAAAGTAGGTACAAAATTTGGCAGGACGGATAGCCACCCTGTCGAGGATCATTTCACGTCATCAGATAGATGCCAAAATTTTTTTGATATTTTAAAGAAGGACAACAGACTTCAGTGGAACTCAAAATGCATCGATTCCCTAAGAAAACTAAAAGCATACTTGTGTTCACTGCCATTGCTCGCGAAAGGGGATCTAGGCAAATGCCTCCTAGTCTACCAAGTTGTCTCTATAGTCGCAATAAGTGCAGTTCTAGACCGCGAAAATAAAGGTACACAATCTCCAATTTACTAAATCAGCAAAACCTTAATTGATGCCGAAACAAGGAACCGCCACCTTGAAAAATTGGCTCTGACGTTAGTCATAGCTTCGCGAAAACTTAAACCCTATTTTCAATGCCACCCCATAAAGGTGGTGACAACTTTCCCTCTTAGGAGAATCGTGCACAAACCCGAATTATCGGGTAGGTTGGCCAAATGGGCTATAGAATTGAGCAAACACGCTATAACATATCAACTGCGAACTGCAATAAAGTTGCAAGTGCTTGCAGATTTCATCGCCTACTTCAGTGCAAAAATATTGCCTGAGGTCGAGCAAGAAGCGCTTCGCACTTCCCCTGGATGACCCGACCTCTGGGTCCTCCACATCGACAGCGCATCTAATGCGTCAGAGTGTAGATTGGGACTCATACTCAAAGTCCCTAGAGACGACGTAATTTCCAATACATACAGTACCCCAAAATGGTTAACAATGAGGCCGAGTATGAGGCCGTAATTTTAGGACTAAAATTAGCCCTCAAGTATGGCGCGCGATAACTCATCCTTCATTATTACTTCAACTCGTAGTAAATCAAGTTACTGGGACTTTCCAAGTAAAGGAACAGAGGCTACAGAAGTACGAGAAAGAAATCCACAAACTACTAATAAGATTCGACGAATGTCGACTTGACCAGATACCCTGGGCTCAAAACATTGATGAAGACGGCCTCGCCAAACTAGTAGTAGCTATCAAAAATATTAGCAAGGAAAATGTAGTCACCCTCCTCCATTCATCAATAGACCAGGTCGAGGTACATTTAATAAATTTAACTTGGGACTGGTGCAACCGCATTATAACATATTTGCAGGAAGGGACACTTCTACAAAATAAAAAAGAAGCCAAAAAGCTTCAAATACAAGCAGCCAGGTACAACCTCATAAACCATGACCTTTATAAAAGGACATCCGATAGCCCGTTGGCCAAATGCCTTGGGCCAAATTAAACAAGGTGTGTGCTAGAAGTACACGATGATTACTGCAGTGCCTATAAAGGCAACCGCACCCTGTTAGATGCCTTCTTCACACAGGATACTACTAGCCTACCATGAAAAAAGATGCCATGGATTACGTCAAAAAATATGAGCATTGCCAAAAATACGGCCCTATGATACACCTATTGGGAGAACTCCTGCATTATGTCACTTCACTATGGTCGTATATAAATTGGGGAATGGATATCGTCGGACCCCTCCCAGCAGGCCGAGGTAAGGTACATTTTCTTTTGGTTTTAACTGATTACTTTTCCAAATAGGTAGAAGCAGGTGCGTGCGCTCAAATGCGCGAGCAAGAAGTCATTACATTCATATGGAAAAACATAATATGCCGCTTCGGCATCCCCAAAGAAATCAACTGCGACAATGAAGCTCAGTTTATCGGAAACAAGACAACTGAGTTCTTAAAAAAATGGCACAATAAATGGATACTCTCCATGCTATACCACCCCGCTGATAACGGTCAAGCCGAATCATCCAACAAAATAATATTGAATATATTTAAGAAGAAGCTTGAGGATAACGAAGGGCTATGGCCAGAACTGCTACCAGAGGTGTTGTGGCCCTACTACACCATGCCAAAGACCAGCACAGGTGAAATGCCATATTCGTTAGTCTACGGGCTGACGTGATTATACCCTTTGAGATCGGGGAACCTAGCATGAGATACGCTAATGAGAGTGGACCAAACAACGACGAAAGAAGATTACAAGACCTGGATGAGGTCGATGAACAAAAGGATATGGCTCACATAAGGATGATAGCCCAAAAACAACAAGTAGAAAAGTACTATAACAATAAGGCCAAAGTACGACCACTCTGAGTCATGGACTACGTCCTCAAAGCCAAAACACAAGCAACGAAAGACCTGAATGAAGCAAATTAGGAACAAACTGGGACAAGCCATATAAAATCATAGGAGGAACAAATAAAACAGCATTCCAATTAGAGACAGTGGAAGGAAAACTACAACAAAATAACTAGAATATCTCCCACCTCACGTACTTCCACTTCTAAATAGAGATGCCACCTAAGTCGTACTCCTTTTCCCTCTTGTGGGTTTTTCTTAATCGAGTTTTCTCGGGGAGGTTTTTAATGAGGCAACAAGGGGGAAGTTTCGAAGTTCAAAGTAGTGTTCATTGCCCCACCTACTGATGACACCTCCAGGCCAAGCAATAAAGGGACTAGATATAAAGAATCTCCATTGTATGTACAAAATCGACATGTATCTCCAACATATGAATAAAATCACTCCAATATGTATACAAACTCGACATGTATCGCCAACGTATGAATGAAGTTACTCTAATGAATGAACGAAATCGACATGTGTCTCTAGTACATGAATAGAACTTGCATATACGAAACTCCAAAAAATAAATAGAATGTCATCCTCACGATGGGATACTACTTCGGCACCAGCTCTAAAGTAAAATCCCAATGGCTAAGGCCATCGTCAAAGAAAAGAGTTCGACATCACTCAAACCACAACGAGATACTACTTCGGCACCAACTCGAAAGTAACATCCTAATAGCTAAGGCCATCGTCAAAGAAAAGAGATACGCATCACTCAAACCATGTTAGGATACTGCTTTGGCACTAGCTCGAAAGCGAAAACCCAATGGCTAAGGCCATCATCAAAGAAATGAGTTAGACATTGTTCGAACTATGACAGGATACTATTTCGGCACTAGCTCGAAAGTAACACACCAATGGCTAAGGCCATCATTAAAGAAAAGAGTTCAACATCACTTAACCACGATGACATACTGCATTGGCACTAGGTCAAAAGTAACATCCCAATGGCTTAGGCCATCATCGAAGGAAGGAGTTCGACATTGTTCGAACTATAACAGGATACTACTTCGGCACCAACTCAAAAGTAACACCCTAATAGATAAGACCATCATCTAAGAAAAATGTTCGAAATCACTCGAAACACGACGAGATATACTTTGGCACCAGCTCAAAAGTAACATCCCAATGGCAAGGCCATCATCAAAGAAAGGAGTTCGACATCATTCAAACTACGACGAGATAATACTTCAAAATTAACTCAAAAATAATATCCTTACGACCAAGGTTGTTACTAACGAAAAGAACTCAACATCACTCAAAACATAACGGGTTAACATTTCAACAAAGATTTGAAATAACATGATTGCGGCAAAGGTCATCATTGAATAAACAGAAAAAAGGAAACAACAATTTGGAGGTACATGAACAAAATAATTTTCATTATAGCAAATACATTATAAGTTCTTGTTTCTACAAAGGGCTAAAGGACGTCCTCACAAAAATGGCAAAGAAAAGTAAATATAGCCAAGCACTATGCCACATCATTCCCGAGGCATACACCTCCTCGTACCAAGAATCGGAGGCAAGTTTGTCCGCATCATCAGAATTAATATCATCCCTGCCATGTGTGATGGGATCATACCTACATGCCTTATGAGTTGTACGGGCCTTGGCCCGCATATCCCAAAGTTATGCATTTGACGCCCTCCTGTAAGCATAAAAAGACTTACATATCAAGCTGGGCTTCAGGATGAACCCATAGCTCTAACAAAAGTCAAGGCACAACAGGATCAGCTGAAGTATGGGATGTAGAGGACTGCGACTGTCGTAGCACGTCCTCCGTTTTCAAAGCAAACACATGTTCATTTAACACGGACAATTCTGCCTCTAGATCTTGAATACGCCCCTCAATTCCCGCTACCTTAAGTGAAAATACCTCTACCGTCTTGTCTCATTCCAATCTACAAACACAGAAGACATTTTTAAAAGTCGGTACCTCCAAAGCGGTAGCTACCCTATCCCTTTCGGCTTAAGCCAACCCATCAGCATTAGCACTTAACTCACCCTTAAGGTCGACGACCTCCACCGCCTTCTTGTCAAGCTCGGTAGTGAAATTGGCTACCTTTACTTGGAGGTGAGCATTTTTTCAGCCGTCACTCCCTTATTCCGCTCAAGCTTATCTTCCCTGACCTTAAGGGCTGCCTCGAGTTCACTACAATTGGCAATGGCCTTCATAAGGTCCTCATGTTGTTCTTTAAGTTCTTCGACCTTATGCGGTAACTGATCCTCCCTTTACTTAAGCCCATCGCGGAACAATTGAAAGTCGTAGTCCTGAGTGAAGATGTCAGCCATCGCACGATGCTTGGTGTGGTATTCATGATACTTAGAGGACATCTTCCCATAGACGGTCGTCCTTCGCCTTTCCCGGCATTCACACTTGATCTCCATAATAAGGTTCTAATATGAAAAACAAAGTTAAAACAAAAGGGTAGGCTAAGGATAGCAAAGCAGATCGACGACGAAAAGAAAATAGAAGCCTTTACCCATAGAGCCATGCTGGAAATGCTCCGTGATAACTCTACATCACTCATCGCTTTAGGTTTCGTGCTCTTACGAGCAGCACATAAAAGGGCAAGAAAAGATTCTACCTGATTGCAGTTCTACAGCAGGCCGTAGTCCCTAGGGATGACTATGTGCCGATCAAAATCCTCCATTCTAACCTCTACACGAGTGTGATACTCTAAGAATTCTCATACTTCCCCTGGGTTAATGTCCAAGCCCAAGTTATCGCCCTAGGTGCGTACGATCCATCCAACAGTAGATGATGTGTTCCCCTCAACGGAGAGCACAGCCCCCCTCCTTGGTATACTCCTTCTGTCTGGGGATACCTACCCCGCCAAGATGGCATCTGCCATAAATGCGGGCAGATGTGCCATTTATGACGCACCATTTCTACTCATACCGGAATCAATGGCCACGTCCTTCCCAAGTTCCACCCTTCTCTTTTTTCTCGACAATGATTCGTCCCTATTAGAGGACTCATCCACGAGGTGGTGAATCTGTCGAGAGGAGATCCCATCCCTTACAACCACATCCCCAAAGGAGTCTCTAACCTGTACTGGCTGAGCACGACCTCTAGGATAGAATCCTCCAAGGTAAATTGCATCCCTTCAAATGCGATGGCCTGGCGAAATGTAAGGACTAGGGCCCTCCGTCAAGAAGCCCCATGACCTGTCATCACAAGGAGTCGTATCAATAGACAATGGCAAATAGCCAAAGAGTGGCACAGAGGAGAACAATTACCAGATAGGACCTTTGGCCCAAAGCGTTTCATGAAAGTAAGCCAATCTCGAGTCTCCATTGCGTAAGGCAATAAACGGGCTTCACAATCCCTTATACCGGTGATGGGACGGGGTATAAGCCCTACAGCTGCAAAACACGCTTAAATTGAACAAATAAACAAGAGTAAACAAGTTTCAACACCTATGATTATAATTACACTACTCCGGGAATCCAGTGGGGTCTGACACAATTTGGTCAGTTTTGAAAAAAAATATTTATGCCAAAATTTATGGCTTGCCCAGTCGTCGGTTCCAACCACCAGCCTCTGGTCCCATGATGCCTCAAATGTCCCACAATACCCCTGTGAAAACTTGCGAAAACAAGTGCAAGAGATGGTGAATGTCAACTTCGCACCCCGCCAACTCCGCGTACTTTGTCAATACAAGAAATATCATTACGTGTATGGAGAAAGCTACACTGAGCAGACCTCATAAAACTGGAAGAATTCCTCCACTAATGGAAGAAGGGGGAAAGAATCACCAATCACGAAGGGGTATTCTTAAATATCACAATACCTTGGTCTATTGACCTCCACGAAGTCCATCCCGCCGGAACTATCTCGATATGATGTTGAAATGTTATGCTTATTACATAGGACATCTATTTGAGCCTGCTCAGTCTCAAACACTACCGGAGCGGGAGTAGGAGTAGGTTCTTTAAGTAAGTCACTTCGAGACATAGGGTGTATTGGTAATATCTATTCCACCGTGGGAAAACTGTCCCCTTCCTCCATTATTATGTCCTGACGAACGGAAGGAAGCACCATGGATAACGTGTGGCATCAGAAATCCCCTTGAATGACCGATGTGTTCTAGGCATATCTATGATAAAAGATGTATTGATAAAACGAAAAACCAAGAACGATGAATGAAAGAGGAAGCAAAGAAATCGCAAAAACAGAGCTAAATATACAAGAAAGAATAACCAAAACAAAATGGCTAAGAGTTTTAAAAAAAAAACCCTTGACCAATTTATAGGGTTGGGTAATGCCAAAATCAAAGCGGAAGACTACAGTCATACCTCTTTTTTACCACACCGACGGTGATATGGGAGTTTTCCCATTTAAGTGGCATTATTCGAAATGGGATTATTATTTTATTTTCAGAGTCGCCACTTGGAATATTTTATTGGTGTCCTAAGATAGTGGTTTATTTTAAATCCCAAATCTAGGAAATTTCGACTTTCCTTTTGAAGTCTGCGAACCAAAAGGAATTCTATTAACCCGAGGGAAGGTGTTAGGCACCCCCCAAATTTCGTGGTTCTAGCATGGTCACTTAACAATCATAATTGGCATATCATCTGATTTTAATACACGTTTTAGCCTATAGTATAATTTTAGATTATTAAATCGCTTTTAATTAATTATTAGGAAGATACAATGCTATTTAAAATATGTCTTTGAATCACGCCACATGAAATGCACCAGCAATCGCGATACATTTTATGTATCGTCTTTGAGATTTGGATTTGGGTCACATGAAATGCACACTCGAGTTTAAGTAAGTTAATTCAAATTACACACTTTAAGCAACTATGCACTTTTAAATTTGCTACAGACATGAAAAATTTAAATAAATGGAATGCCTCGATTTTTAAGGATTAAAATTAATTAAAGGAGGCCCATGAGTTATGGGGTTTTGTTTTGGCATGGAACGCCTCAATTTATTTGAAAAGATTATACTAAACTAAAGCAAAGCTACGGATATCCATATTTACTTCCTAATATTAAATTAAGATTATAAAAAAAAGCGAATCATATTTGGAAAAAGGGACTAATTTCTAGCCTTATTGGCATGTGGACCAAGTAATATCCAATAATGCATTAATTTTGCCCAAAATTAAACACCTTTGCCGACCAAATTAACGTATGCTCTCATTAAACTCTTCTGCTCAAACATTGCATGCCTTCTCCAAATCCATCTTCAAACAAGGCCAAATAAGAGCAGAAAATAGATCTCTGAAACTGAGAAGTGCAGCAGCCAAACGAAATCAGCAGAAATCAGCTTATATCCTCAAACCATGACAACTTATGATCCAAGAAAAAGAACATTAAACTAAGAAGCAGAAAATCCAAAACCACAGCTTCAAAGACCAGTTTCTCTTATCATTTCCAGAAACAAAAACTTCAAAGGGTAAAGAAGAAAGTCCATCTCTTGAAAATTTCTTTTTGGAATGTTCTTTTTAGAGTGTTCTCCCTCCTCCCCTTTTTTGTTTTCTTTAATTTCAGATTTGGAGTTCGACCAGGTCCTCAAATTGGTGGATTTACTGTAACTTCTCGTCAGATCCGGTATTAGTCACAAATAGGAAAAGGCGAGTAAGAGGAGATAGAAAGGAGGGAAGCTTTTCTTCTTCTTCTCAGAGCGAGGTGTCCCGTTTTTTTTGTTAGAGTCAACCAAATTTGGAATGGCTATTAGGGTTCATCTTTGGGGAGGAAATCTAGTTTTTCTTCAGCTCTTGATGATGGAGAACTTGAAGAAGTGGCTAAGTTCAAGAAAATGGGGAGGGGGGTCTTATTTTCTATTTTGGATTGGAGAAAGATGAAGAAGAAGAACAACCTAGCTGAGGGTGCACCATTTGTTTTTTCTGTTATATCAGGGTCTAAGGATATTACCTTGTCCTTGTTGTGTAGCTTTATCCTATCTATATATATGTCTAGGATTTAAGCGTAACGACCCGACCGGTCATTTTGAACCCTAGCACGTCATTCAGCAGTCTGAGGCCACATATGGTCGGAATTGAATTTTGGGAAGTTTAGGGTTGATTTGGGAAGAGAATTCTCGTTTCGGAAGCTTTAAGTTGAAAGAATTAACTAAGATTGGATTTTATAGTAAACGACCTCAAAATCGGGATTTGAAGGTTCCAGAAGGTTCGTATGATGATTTTGGACTTGGGCGTATGCCCGGATTGGGTCTTGGATAACCCGGGAGCATTTTGGCGCCTATTGAGGAAGTTGGCATTTTGGAAAAAATTACATAAGTTTGGCTTGAAGTGTATTTCAGTGTTATCAATGTCCGTTTGGAATTCCGAGTAAATGAATAGCTCCGTATGGTGGTTTTAGAGTTGGGAGCGTGATCATAAGTGAATTTGGAGGTCTGTGGGTCATTTAGGAATCAGTTGGCTGGATGTAGAAAATTGGAGGTCTGTGGGTCATTTTGAGGAGTTTGATCGAAAGTGGAATTTTTTATATCGGGGATAGAATCAAATTCCAGAAGTTGGAGTAGGTCTGTAATGTCGAATGTGACTTGTGTGCAAAATTTGAGATCAATCGGACATGATTTGATAGGTTTCGACACCGAATGTAAGAGTTTGATGTTCTACAATTCATTAAGCTTGAATTGGGGTAAGATCCATATTTATGTTGTTTGATATGATTTGAGTACTCGAGAAGGTCTGTGCTATTTTATGGGACTGGTTTATATGATTGGACGGGGCCCCGGGGGCCTCAAGTGTATTTCGTGGTGGTTTCGGATAATTTCGAGTTGTTTTGAAATAGTTGATGTTGGTATCTGGTGTTGTTCTTCACGTTTTCGAAGATCCTCTCGCGTTTGTGAAGAATGATTTGGCCTCGGGGACTATGTTCTTCATGTTCGCGAAGAGATTCTCGCATTCTCGAAGAAGGAAATCTCTACTGTATAGGTCTAACTTCAGAGGCTCATATCTCTCAATCTATAAGGAATTTTGAGATGATCCAAAAATAAAAGTTGTAACCCTTTGTCTCTAGTTTTCAGAAACGTACACCATTTAGCATTTGGATTTGTGTACAAAAGTTATGGCTGGTACACTACAGGCTTTTCGGGAAGATGAATAAGAAATTGTATTGCACAGGGCTGACTTTGGAAGCTTAGATCTCAAAGTCTATAAGGAATTGGGAGATGAACAAAACATTAAAGTTATAGATCTTTGTTTCTAGTATTCAAAACATTAAATCATTTTTTATTTGGAGTTTTGTACAAAATGTTATAGCTATTATACTAGAGGCTATATGAGAAGAGTTTGGAAAATGGTTTTTGGAAATTTTATTCTTCGCGTGATGAGGATCTCGCGAACGCAAAGGAGACTCGTTTAGGAAGTGTATAACTTCAAAGAAATGGGTTTGGCTCATTTCATCTCATTTCCTCCATGGGAGCTGACGTAGGAGCGATGTTGGAGCTCTATTTTCATCATCCATGTCATGGTAAGTGATTCCCAACTATTGCATGTTAATTTCTTGGATTATATCAAGATTTTAACATGGAAAATCATGTAACTAGTATAAATTTTGGGATTTTGAATAAAACCTAGGAAAGTTATATTCTTGGACTTTAACCACATTTTTGGACATGAAATTGAGAGCCAATTATATATTTGACTTCGTGAGGTTGTGGGTAAACTTTAACTTCGAAAAATTTTGAAGCCGGGCACATGGGCCCGAGGGAGGTTTTGTCAACCTTTCAAGCGGAATTGAGATTTTACATAAATTGAATTATTGTAAGTGTTAGGGTGTATTTTCATTGGTTTGCCCGTTATTTGGATAGTTTTGGAGCATTTAACATCGATTCAGGTCTTCGGAAGGGCGTGAAATGTCGGTCATGGATCTTCGGAGCGAGGTGAGTCTCATTTCTAACCTTGTAAGAGGGAATTGTCCCCATAGGTAAAATAAATGGTTATGTGCTCCTATTTGTGGAGGTTATGTACACACGACGTAAAGAGAGTCGGTGTGTAACTACTATTTATTCTATTGTATGGGTAGTTTAGGACCTAAAAGTATGTTATATTTCTATTATTTGTGAACTTATTGATAGCTTGAATTGTTTAAATCACATCAAATTAGTTAATAAATTTCTAAACAGGTAAAACTTCATTTTTCTCAAATGATTAAAAGAGGATTTGTTTTCCTTTGGTAATTGCTCCGTGTGGACTTCTTGATTAACTATTTGTGTGTGTTTAATTTTGGAACGGCCCGAATGCCTCGGCAGATTAAATAGATGCATCTACGGTTCACGTTGGTCGGTCATCGGCAATGCAATGTTTATTTTTTGTTAGAGTGGGCCGCACGCCTTGGCATGATTTGCGCATGCTTATATTGCTGCCTTGGATTTATTAAAGTTGTTATTGCCTCTACATGGCTTGAGAATATTTGGTAAATAATGAAAAGGGAATTTTGGAATATCCTATAAAAGAAATAATCTTTTACTTGTTTCCTTCTATTGGATTAAAAATCATGTTTACAGAAATCCACGATTTAATGTATTATTGACATCACATTACTGGACCCTTAGTAACTGTCAAAGTCGACCTCTCCTCTCCACTTCTTTGAGATTAGACGGGATACTTACTGAGTATACGTTGTCTTTTTTTGTACTCATACTACCTCTCTGTGCATTTTTGTTGCACAGGCATATGCATCTCTAGTGGCCTCATGGTCATCGCACCATGGTTGATACAGAGACTCAAGTGAGTTGCACTTCTCGAGGCGACCCGCATCCAGCATATTCTCTTTCAGTTATCTATATCTATTTTCTGTCCACTATTGTATTCGGGATGGTAGTTGCATTTTATTTCCTTCTTATTAAATTCTTATACACTTGTGACACCGGGTTCTGGGATGATCTTTGGGTATCTTGTATTTACTTCCAAACATTCTTTTATTTACATTGTAAAGATTGTCTTTTACTAGTAAAATTGAAGGAAAGTCTCAATTTTCAAAACTGTTAAAATGAGAACTTAATCGAGCAATTTGATTGGATTTCCCGACAACTATGTCCAACGCCACCACGATCCTTAGCAGAGTTTGGGTCGTGACACATGGTATCAGAGCACTAGGTTCCTAGGGTCTCATGAGTCATGAGCAAGTCTAGTAGAGTCTCGCGGATCGGTACAGAGAATTCTGTACTTATCCTCGGGAGGCCGCAGGACTATTAGGAGTACTTAACTTCTTAATTCTTTATCATGCGATTTGATCCTTGGAGGCGTATGCCTTTTATTCATTTCTACTCAATCTTGCGCGACGCAAACCGAATCTTATAAATCGAGAATTGAGAAATTGTTATGGTACAACTGATATAGTGCGGAGTATTTCTCCCTATATAGTTGTCTAGGCTATTATTGTCGCATTGTTAAAAGATATTCAATTATTTCAGCCCAGTAACGATGCTTTTGAGAGATTTGAGGCTAGGCACAAGTTGTCATGATGCTTACGATCAATCATTCTGCAGTATTGATATGATGGTGGGATGTTTGTCTACGTGTCGGGGCAGTGAATGACTTGAAAGGAGGCTTACTCGATGCATGATCTAGAGATTCAGTAATTATTCCCGGCAAGAAAAAAGCAATTGGCCTATAAATGTTCAAAACTGGGTTAATGGAGTAGCGAGGGTGGGTAATCTTTATTTGCGACGTGGTATCGCCATCTTTAATTATATGTGTTAAGTTCGCCGGTGTTATGGTCTTCTGCAATTCGTCCTTGGGGAAAGCTATAGAGAAAAAGTACCGAAAATACGGTTGTTCGATATATGGGGTGCGGCAGTTCGGGGTTGAATCAGTAATTCTAATGTTGATGGTATGAGAAATATGATCTTCTGCTAGGCGTAAAGTTAGCAACAACTGTAGGTTAAAAGGCCATGAAGATAGATTTTATTTAAAGCAACAAGTACACAGCAAAGGATAAGGATAGACATATGGGAAGTGTCAGGGTGGCTAAAAATCTCTAGGGGGCCGAGTATAAGATGCCAAGGGTCGAGTAGTCGATTAAACGGATGACTTCCACCAAAGCGGGAGAGTGGCGGAATTCCATATAGGCATTGTGGTAGGATTACTATGCGCCTTAATAAGAATTTTGAGTGATTTCGGGAAATTTTAATGATTGGTGATTTGGGCCTACGAATTAATTAGAAGTATGGGCTATTACGCGGCAGAAGATTTGATAAAATCGGAAGGAGTTGCTTGAATGAAGAAGAATGCAATATAACTTTGAATTGGAAAAATGTTGTCGCACCGTTAATTGATGTCCACGAGGGGTGAATGGACTTGTACAACTGGAGAGTTAACTCAGACTCAGGATGGGTTATTGATGCTGTAGTGATTGTACCCCATGTAGCAGCGCTGGAAGATGTCAATGAGTGATTTCTACAGGTAGGTTATTCCTGTGAGCAGGTGAGTGGTCGCATGGTAGGCGAAGCTTCCGTCAAAAGGTTCTATTGGTTATACAGCAAAGAGATCTATTGTGCAAATGGGTTTGATGATTCACAATATAAAATGGGCGTTTTACAGAAAAATTTTGAGAATTTAGGCGGTTGATTGCGCAAGGTTTGTGTCAATAAGAGATTAAGAATCATGGCGAATTCTAGAATTGTGTAATAAATGGCTTCAAGCCAAGTGGGGGAGTCCCACCGCCTACGATTGGGTTGTATGGTTATCTTCTTGTGAAGTTTCAGGTAATGGACGTATTGGTAAGTTGTTTTAGCAACGGGAAAGGAGCATAAGTGGTAGTTTGAGCAAAGGGATTGTTAAAGGTGTGCTATGGTTTGCCTTGTTGTCTCATCTTCAGACTTGGGGAGTAATTGTGTCGGGTGTTCCATCGAGAGGGTATGCTTATGCTAGAAGAATCATGGATTTGATTATATTCGGGCCAAGTCACAGCGGGTGGCTCTCAACAACGGTCCTAGAGAATTCAAAGATAAGGTATGATACCAAATGATTTTGAGCCTATAGGTACGGTTAAAAATCAAGCTTGATATTAGTCTATGAGAAGAGGCAGAAGCTTTTCTATGATGTGTTGACTTGCGATGTGGCAATTGGGAGGTATAAAATGATTCGTAGGATTTGAGATAGCATGGTCTCGTGATTCAAAGTCACTTGGGATGAGTACGGATGAAGGATGTTATATGTTGAATAGAGTTGTTATTATTTCTAATGAAATCAAAGATAAATCGGAAGGAGATAGATTGGTTAGCCATAGTTGAATTGGCATATGGGTGGAAGTGATCAGTGCTTTGTGACGGTGCGTGTGAGGCTTGTAAGCCGACACAATTTGTGTCAATTAGAAATAATTCTACTGTTGTGGCTTGTTATATGGAAGCGGGTCCTGGAAGGTCTATGGTGGCTTAGACAACTACTTAGAAATTTGCATATTTCCATGGTTATGAGAATTCACCTGTATATTGCTATGGTTCTTCTAAAGTAAGTTAAGCGAGAAGCTTTTATATGATGAAGTGTTAGTCTTTTGGTGGTTCCGGAGTTATGATGAAGATCATATTATATCGTACATTGGCATGTTAAGTGCAGTGAGTGGTACGGAAATTGAAGCGAATATCAAGGTTACGATTCAGTAATGACAAGGATGTCATGAGCTCGGATGAGCGGGAAAGGAGTTTCGATGTTTGAAGTAAGCTGGTATTGTTCTCAGCATCACCTGAGATCGATGTTTTGTGAAAAAGGCTTTGCATCCCAATTAATGATTCTTGATCGCTTCTAAGCGATAGTGCGGCCGGTGGTTTGGGGGTACGACCCAGTTAATTGTTATGGTAGGTGGTGGGAGTGCGTCCCACTGGAAGATTGTATAAGTGTGCCAGGTGGTCACTTGATTGATTATAGACTTAAACCAAGTATAAAGGTTGTGTTAATATTGTTGATTTGAAAATAATTGCCTGGAGGGCACAGTCTATTAGGTGGTGGTTTGCGAATGATTTCTCGACTATGATGGATGTTCTTATATGTTATGAGCGGAAGAGTAGTTATTATGGACCTTTGGAAGGTAATCAGCCAAGTTTAGTGTAATCAGAATCGGCTTGAGGTCAGTGGATGGATTCAAATGTGAATATGGGCTCTATATCAGGTTAAACGTGTTCATTTCAGTAATGTGCTCCTTATAAAGAAGTAGTCAGGGTGTTATTTCAATGTCAAATATTTTATGGAGTGATACATTGCGCCGTGTGAGTTGTGAGACGGCTTGAGAAATGATATTATATGAGCAAAATGGCTCTTGAGATTCAGATTGTTGTCGCACCTCAGTTGTGCTTGAGTATTGCAGTGTATGGCACTATATGTTCCCCACGGACAATATTATTCACTTAGCATGCTGGTGAGCGACAGTCGGTATTTTGTTGTAATAAGAAATCTAGTCGGTGTGCATCTCCTAATGTGAATTCTATGTATAGATCGGGTGGCACGCCGCCATGGGTATGTTATTTGGACCAGGTGGCACGTTGCCATGCGTATGTTAGTTGGATCGAGTTGCACACCGCAACAGTGTTTTGTTTAGTACAGTTCCCCATATTTGTTTTATGTGTTTTGTTTCATTTTTTCTGAGGAATGCTCATATTAGCTGTGTGCCCGCGTCACATTTATGATTCGCATGGGGGGTCATTGAATTTCCTTTTCAAAGTTAGTTTTCCCTTTTGTACTGCATTCTAATTGGTAGCCTATTGGTACATTTTGGCATCAAATGAGACTTTTGATAATGTCTGGAACGGTTTATAGCCGAAACAGTTCTTACTGGGTGAGACGAGATCATTGAATTCGAGATCATTACAATCGGAGTATATGAAGTAAGTTAAGGAGCTAAGACCGTTGTTTGGTTCAAAATGAGGTGATAGCTCTTTCTAGGAGTATAGACCCAATGAATTTTTGTTTCGGTAGTAGTTATGAATTTCTACACATCTCATCCGTCATGGCGGTATTGTAAAAGATAGAGCAAGACCTATGTGTGTCATGTGGTGCGATATGAGCATTAAGTTCTTGGAATATCGAATATTGTGTTAGAGGATGTTATTATGGTCCAGTGAGTAAAGCAGTGAAAGTTGTGAATTCAGCAAAGGTATGCAGTCATGTTATGGTGCATCGTGTGTTGATTAATACGGTGTTCGTATGTTAGAAACATGCCTTGCAGAAAATTCTGGATGTTGGAATTGGGCTCCAAGGCTTAGTTACTTGAATAAAAGGGGATATCTTAAAAATTTATCGAGCTGATATGCTTAACTGAGTTGTGGTAGGATGGGTATGTGCACGAGGTGTTAAACATTGATTTCAGACTACTTCGGTGTAGTTCTCAGCACGTTCAAGGACGAACGTATGTTTAAGTGGGAGAGAATGTAACAACCTGACTGGTTGTTTTGAGCCCTAGCGCATCATTCAAAAGTCTGAGGCCATAGCAGCTTCATTTCAAGTGTTATGACTTGTGCGCGTGGTCGAAATTGAATTTCCGGAAGTTCAGGGTTGATTTGAGAAGAGATTTCTCATTTCGAAAGCATTAAGTTAAAAGAATTAACTAAGATTGGATTTTAGAGTAAACGACCTCGGAATCGGGATCTGACGGATCCAACAAATTTGTATGATGATTTCAGACTTGGGCATCTTCCTTGATCGGCTCTTGGATGACCCGTGAGCGTTTTGGCGCCTATTGTGGAAGTTGGCATTTCGAGAGAAATTTCATAAGTTTGTAGTGAAGTGAATTTTAGTATTATCAATGTCCGTTTGGGATTCTGAGTTTGTGAATAGCTCTGTATGGTGATTCTGGAGTTAGGAGCACAATCAAAAGTGAATTTGGAGGTACGTGGGTAATTTGGAATCATTTGACTAAAGATAGAAATTTGAAGGTTTTTAAGGAGTTTGATCGGAAGTGCACTTTTTGATATCGGGGTCAGAATCCAATTCCGGAAGTCTGAGTAGGTCCATAATGTCGAATGTGACTTGTGTGCGAAATTTGAGATCAATTGGACGTGATTTGGTAGGTTTCGACATCAAATGTAGAAGTTTGAAGTTCTATAGTTCATTAAGCTTGAATTGGGGTGCGATTCATGATTTTGGTGTTGTTTATGTGATTTGAAGCCTTGAGCAAGTCCGTTTTATGTTATGGGACTGGTTTGCGTGATTGGAGGGGGGCCCGGGGGCCTTGGGTGTGTTTGGGGTGGTTTCAGATCATTTCAGGTTGTTTTGAAATAGTTGATGCTTGTATATGATGTTGTTCTTCGCGTTCGCAAAGAAGGATTTAGCTTAGGGACTATGTTCTTCGCGTTTGCGAAGAAGGAAATCTCTGTTGCACAGGTCTGACTTCGGAGGCTCATATCTCGCAATCTATAAAAAATTTGGAGATGATCCAAAAATGAAATTTATAGCTGATACAAAACATGCTCTCCGGGAAGATGAAGAAGAAATTTGTGTTGCACAGGGATAATTTTACAAGCTTATATCTCAAAATCTATAAGGAACTGGAAGATAACCGAAACATAAAATTTTAGATCTTGAGTTCTAGTTTTCAAAATATTAAACCATTTATTATTTGGAGTTTTGTACAAAATGTTATGGCTATTATACTAGAGGTTGTCTGAGAAGAGTTTGGAAAATAATTTGTGGGAATTCTCTTCTTCGTGAACACGATGGGGATCTCAGGAATGCTAAGAAGACTCGTCTGGGCAATGTATAAGTGTAAACAAATGGGTTTGGCTCATTTCATCTCATTTCCTCCATGGGAGCCGACGTAGGAGCGATATTGGAGCTCTATTTTCATCATCCATGTCATGGTAAGTGATTCCCACCTATTGCAAGTTAATTTCTTGGATTATATCAAGATTTTAACATGGAAAATCATGTAAATTAGTATAATTTGGGATTTTGAAGAAAACCTAGGAAATTTATATTCTTGGATTTTGACCACATTTTTGGACATGAAATTGAGAGCCAATTATAAATTTAAGTTCGTGAGATTGTGAGTAAACTTTATCTTCGAATAATTTTTGAATCCGGACACATCATAAACCGAGGGAGGTTTCGTCAACCTTTCGAGCGGAGTTGAGATTTTACATAAATTGAATTTTTATAAGTATTAGGGTGTATTTTCATTGGTTTTCCCATTATTTGGCTAGTTTTGGAGCATTTAACATCAATTCTGATCTTCGGAATGGCGTAAAATGCAGGTCATGGATCTTCGGAGCGAGGTGAATCTCATTTCTAACCTTGTAAGAGGGAATTTTCCCCATAGGTGAAACAAATGGTTATGTGCTCCTATTTGTGGGGGCTATGTACACACGAGGTGAAGAGAGTCTGTGTGTAGCTACTATTATGCTATTGTCTAGGTAGTTTAGGACCTAAAAATATGTTATATTTCTATTATTTGTGAACTTATTGATAGCTTGAATTGCTTAAATCACATCGAATTAGTTAATAAATTTCTGAACAGTTAAAACTTCATTTTTCTCAAATGGTTCCTTTGGTAATTGCTCCGTGTGGACTTCTTGATTAACTATCTGTGTGTGTTTAATTTTGGAATGGGCCGAATGCCTCGGCAGATTAAATAGAAGAATCTATGGTTCACGTTGTTCGATCCTCGGCAATGCACTGTTTATTTTCTATTGGAGGAGGCCGCATGCTTGTATTGTTGCCTTGAACTTATTAAAGTTGTTATTACCTCTACATGGCTTGAAAATATTTTGATAAATATTGAAAAGGGAATTTTGGAAATCTCCTATAAAGGAAATAATTGTTTACTCGTTTCCTTCTATTAGATTAAAAATCATGTTTATAAAAATCCATAATTTAATGTATTATTGACATCATATTGCATGTGTCACGCCCCAAACTAGGGGAGGCACGACTGGCCCTCGATACTATATTTGACTGACTTAGCCACTAAATATACTGGTTAACTAAACTGGAGACCTAACAGATTGGGCAGCACAACATTTGAAATACTAAGCCTGGACCATTAAGGTCATGACCTGAATAACAATAAGCCATATAACCAAAAGTAGACGAGCCAAAATAATAAAGTACTAGCTGGCAAATAAGGCCGCGATTGGAGACATACATTCCTACACACATATATATACATGCCAGGACTATGGGCTGGAGACTGGAAGCTGCAAAAAAACCCAGAATACTATGTCCACAATAGCCACTAAGAGTCTAAGCACTATCGAGACAAGGCCCCGACTATACCCAAACTGTAGAACAAAAGTAACCATCCTATGAATGTTCCAAGAATAGGTGGAGCTTACCAACTCACAGCTGAACCTCGAAATCCTAGCAGGGGGGTTGATCAGATTACCTACCTGTACCTGCACGCACGAAACAAAAATGCAGTGTCCCCAGGCAACGGGATATCAGTACGAATAAAAATGTACTGGTATGTAAGGCAAAAAGTAGAATCATACATAGCTGAAGTAAAAAAATAATAGAGATACCACCTGACACTGAAATTCTGGTAGCCTCCATGGACGACATCTGACCTCATAGTAATCAAATATGCATGGTATGCTCGTGTAATCATATATATATATATATATATATATATATATATATATATATATATATATATATATATATATATATATATATATATATATACAAATGAATGACATACCCAACAAAATGCTAGCAGTGGCGGTCTCTTCCGGTAGCTAACAGATATCATATTGCCAACCTGTGGCCATCTGTACAATATATAGTTTTTCGAGAAAATAGGCCCCTTACCTCTGATTATAGCTTGAAGTCCATGCATAATATGCCATGTATGATAACAACTTTGTGTGCACATAATAGGCCATAACAAGAACTTCGCCAATCTTGGCTCATAGGTACTCTTATTCTCATGATCTTATAATCACCTTCGTAACGCATACAATTGTCTCGTGGAACCTCATATATTTTCTTCTCTTTTGAATAAGCTTGAAAACTAATCTGGACTTTTAGAAAGAAAACTTAACTATGAAGATGTTCATAAAAAGCATATGGTACTTCGCTTAGTCCTTATACCTGATTTCTTGATATTTGATAAAAGAAAGTATTTCAAAAATCAAGTGTTTTAGGAGTTTAAATAAAAATTTATATTTGAGATTATTGGAAATCGACGTATCATTTTAGAGATTTTAAAATACACTTTAACAAGGAAAAAGACTGATCGCAAATACTAAATGCCTTTAATTTTTTAGTCACACATCCCAAAGATGAATAAGAATTTCATATATATATATATATATATATATATATATATATATATATATATATATATATATATATATATATATATATAGTTAAGAAATCTGACAAAATAACATATATAGATGTCGAACACCCTACTTAACTGAATGAGTAGAACATCAACCTAATAGCGTCATGAAATTACTTCAGCTATGATCCCAATGCCTTTCACAGAAGTTCTTTCTAGTAATAGAATAGTAAAATATCACATTTTGTTCTAAAAGGAAGGATGGAGCTTAGCCTTAACATACCTTTCCAACGAACGTCCGAATGCATGCATTTCCCTCACGAAGGTTGTTCCATACGTCCTAAGGTTCACAAACACTATATATATGCAGCTTATACGCACCTATAAAAAATTCATAATTGAGTTTAAGTCGGCAGATTTGCCATATGACCCTAACTTGACGAAACGTCCGTAGAACTTTGTAAAAACGATCATAAAAGAGTACCCAGATGATTAAGTTGGTAAATCAAGTATAAAGCCTGAAGAACCAACAAGAACAATAGATTCCTATCTTCCAAGAATAGCTCCACACACAGCTAATAGAAGGGGGAAACAATTGCAAAGTGTAGAGATTGCGTTTCTAGGCACGGGAGCAAATTTAAACTGTAGAAATCGTTAAAAACGCACCTTAATCACTCAAGAACACCATAGAACCCTCTCTTCAGCTTGCTCACTATTTTGGGACTGAAATGAAATGTTTTGAGGGCTTCAAAGTCGAGTTTACCGACTTATACCACATGTTTGACCAGACCCGGTACGCGACCCGGTTTCAGCTTGGACAGTCTGGGGTGATATAGTCATAACGTTTTACTCCAATGTCCATTTGATGTGATTTTTTTGGTGGAAAACTAGACTCGAGAGATTTGATTCAATAGGTTGTGGGTCTCATAACTCTTTATATATTAGGAGAAATGATCTGATACATTTGACCCAAAATTTTGAAAATTTATTAGAGAAATTTACAATAACTTTTGCCGACCTTTATTTCGCAACTTGCTTAACTCCAAAACATAACACATGACCAATGTGATGTTATACCCAATCATATATAGCTAATATAACCACTCCACATTATATATTACGTAAGAGAAGAAGAAAAAAACATGGGGTCTCACAGTCTCCCCTCCCCCTTAGGAACATTCGTCCGCGAATGGGTCAAGTCAATTCCTTGGTTTCATTTCTTTACCGCTAATACGTTATTTGCGAGGATATATTTGTTTCATTTGCAAAGCATAAATCAAAATTTGAAGGTTCCAACTATTAGGCTTCGTATAGCTATCTCGCAATAAGAAAAGTAAATTACACTTTAAAGTCATTCAAAACTGAATTAAATTGTTGTAAAGAAATAATTGCCAATTATTTAAAATGTGACTCACCTTAAGTCGTAAATAGGTGGGGGTACTTCTTCCTCATTTCCTCCTCAGCTTCCTAGGTCATTTCCTCGATGTTGTTATTTTGCCATAACAATTTCATGAAAGCTACTTCTTTAGTTCAAAGCGTTCTTACCTTCCGATCTGAAATAGTTATTGGTACCTATGCATAAGATAAGTCTTCAGCAATGCAAATATCCTCAATGGGAATAATACGTGAAAGATCTCCAATGCACTTCCGCAACATAGATACGTGAAACACAGGATGGACTGCTTCCAATTCTGAAAGCAAGTCAAGCTCGTACGCCATCCTACCAATCCTCTGAATAATATTATACGGTCCAAAATACCTGGGGTTGAGTTTTCCCTTCTTTCCAAATCGCATGACGCCCTTCATAGGCGATACTTTCAGGAAAACCCAATCTTCTACATCAAACTCTGAGTCTCGTCGTTGAACATCTGCATAAGACTTCTGCCGACTTTGTGTTGTATGCAGCCGGTCTCTAATAAGTTTTACCTTTTCCATTTCTTGCTGGACTATTAGGACCTAGCAACTCTACTTCCCTGACCACGAACCAACTGATCGGCGACTTACACTTCCGCCTGTATAGTGCTTCGTAAGGGGCGATCTAAATACTAGCTTAGAAGCTGTTATTATAAGCAAACTAAATAAGAGGTAGATGATCGTCCCAACTTCCTTTAAAATCTAGCACGCAGGCACGTAACATATCCTAAATTGTCTGAATAGTACGCTATGCCTATCCATCAGTTTGCGGATGAAAAGTGGTGCTAAGATTTACCTGCGTGCCTAGACCTTTTTGAAACGATTTCCAAAATATGCTGTAAATTGAGCCCCTCGATAAGAGATAATAGATAATGGTACTTCGTGAAGGTGAAAAATCTCTCGAATGTGAAGCTTGGTATAATCCTCGGCTGAATATGTCATCCTGACTGGCAGGAAATGACCAGATTTTGTAAGCCTATCAATAATTAACCAAATAGAATCATACCTCCATGGAGTGCGAGGAGAACCAGTGATGAAGTCTATATTTATCATGTCCCATTTCCATAATGGAAGTTTAATATACTGAGTGAGGCCTCCAAGTATCTGATGTTCGAGTTTAACTTGGTGGTAGTTGGGACATTGGGCTATCATCTCCGCGATATCTTTTTTTATTCCATTCCACCAATAGATCTATCAAAGATCCTGATAAATTTGTCACTCCAGGGTGAACTGCATATCTAAAATAATTGGCCTTCGAAAGAATCTTGACGCGGAGCTCTCTGACTGTCAGTACACATAAGCAGCCCTGGTATCTAAGGACTCCATCTCCTGTTAGCTCAAATAAAGGTTGTCGCTATTCTTGAATACGTCCTCTCAGTTTTATAATCTTAGGATCCTTGTGTTGTCGGTCTTTCATTTCAGTAACAAAAGAAGATTGTGTTGTATTCTAAACGAGAATACGTCCACCCTAGGTGTCTACCAAATGCACCTGCATATTTGTTAGCTGGCATAGATATTTGGTCATTTTGACCTTATCAACTTCAACATGGCTTAGACTGCCCATGGACTTCCGGCTAAGGGCATCAGCAACAATATTAGCTTTGTCGGGATGATATAAAATATCAACATCATAGTCCTTTAGTTATTCTAGCCATCTTCTTTGTCGCAGGTTTAGATCCCTCTGTTTAAATAAATACTGAAGGCTCTGGTGGTCAGTGAAAACATCAATATGAACCCCATATAGATAATGCCGCCAAATCTTTAGGGCGAAGACAACTGCGGCTAACTCAAGATCATACGTAGGATAGTTCTGCTCATGTTTACGTAACTGTCTGGAGGCGTATGTGATAACCTTACCATGCTACATAAGAACACACCCTAGGCAGATTCTCGAGGCATCACAATATACAACATAATCCTCGATGCCATCCGTAAGAGTCAAGAAAGGTGTCGTCGTAAGCCTTTTCTTTAGCTCCTGAAAACTTTGTTCACATGCCTCAGTCCACTGAAACTTAGCTCCCTTATGTGTCAGTTTCCTCAATGGTGCAGAGTATCACACCTCCTTTTTACACGGCTACCCCGAAGAACGACACGTATAAGGGAGTTTTCCCAATTAAAGTGACATTATGTGAAATGGGATTATTTATTTAGTTAAGAGTATCCACTTGGGATACGTTTGGCTTTGGTGTCCCAAGTCACCGGTTTATTTAGAATCCCAAATCGAGGAAATTTTCGACTACCAAAAATAGAGTCTGCGAACCAGAAATTCTAGGTAAGGAATTCTGTTGACCCAAGGGAAGGTGTTAGACACCCTCGGACCCCGTGGTTCTAGCACAGTCGCATAAACTATTGCAAATGGCTAAATATTCTGGTCATTCACATGTTCATCCTAAAAATGCAATTTTTAATACTTATACCGCTTTTAATATGTTTTAAGGAAATTTGCAATGTCGCTAAACTTGGTCCGAACCACGCCACATAAATGCGAACGTAGTTTTTGAAACGTTTTAACTTCATCGGGATTTATACTTGGGTCACATAAGTGCGCACCCATTCTTAGGAAGACTAAATTATTAAAGACGCTTCTAAAGCGATTAACGTGTGCATGAAGTCATGAAGTTTGCTAAACGGCATCTCCCGGATCTCTAAGCATTTTAATGTAAATATTTCACGAGGGGTGCATAATTTATAGGTTCTGTTTGGCGTGGCGCACCTCGTGTATTATTTTAAAGGTAAGTCCTAAACAAACTAGGATTTTCTATAAGGTTCGACTCTAAAAGATTTAACTAGCTAACATTGGAGCCCGGGCTATCGAACTCTAGTATATATTTAACTCAGAAGATAATTCCTTTTACTCCAATATGTCATATGATTCGAAAAGTCCAAATTTAACTTGGCCGGGTCTTTAGTTAAAAGTTGTCTGGTAATGACAATCTACATTTGGGCCTTTAAACAAGCCCAAAGTTGAAAGACATAAGAAAGTTCATTTCCTGATTATCCCACGCTAAGAAAGTTCAACAGGTATGCAAATGCCTACAATCTTACAGATCTCTATGTCATATCATATTCGAAACTCAACTTATTTTTTCCTTTATAAGTGAATGATAGATAACCCAAAGGAATATGTAGAATTAAAGCCCAAATTTCAAGTTTATGAGAGCATATTGACTGACACGGGAATTTAATGAAACCACGCTAACATGATGTTGAGCTACAGTATCTATTTATTTATAACTACTCTATCACCTAGATGAGATTATGCTACCCCTTGTATTTCACTTATAGAATCCAGCATAACAGTTCATACAGTCCATTTTATACAACATGAGTAATGTTCTGATCAAGGCTATCAAATTAAGTACAAAACAAAATCCATTTGAATAGATTTGAACAGTATAATAGAGACAAAATGAGCTCTTTGATGTGTTTCTTCAACAAAACAGTTATACATAAGAATTCAACCCAAACGACACTTGGAGTTTTAAGAGGTACCTGGAATTACAATTATCAAAGGAGATAGGTGTCAGCAATGTTTCAGGAGACTCCAATAATAGTATAGTGAAAGAATCAAACATCTCGAATCATATTGTAAACCCAGAAAATAAACATCGATCAACCGAGGAACATCAACACAAGCAAATCAACCCAATACAGCTTGAATAAGGGTCATCCAACTCGAGATCAAACCCAGATTAGTTTCTAAAAGGTCTAACGCTTTTTAAAACCTATATTTCGAGTTGTTTTCATCTTATACAGCAAAAATTCTAATCAACATGGGAGAATTGAAATTACTCTGAAGGAAAAGACCTAATGGAATAGTAAAAACCCCTGAAATTTCAGGATTTTCAGACCTGGAACTTCTGGAAAGTTTTTTTAAGAAAATTTTCTAAGATTTTTAGAATAAAAGAGCTTGGGTTTTTTTTTCCTATGGATTTTTTCAGACCCTAATGAAGGCACTAATTTGCCAATTTATAACCCAAACTTAGGGCAAACTATTTCTTCTGTGTTTACTCATTTGTCCTTTTCTTATTACCTAGAATTGTTCACTTAGTCCCTCATTTTCTTGCCTGTGCCTCAAGTCTTACCAGAATTTTATTCTTTGAACCTCCACCTAGAAAGTTTCAGAGGTTTACTGCAAGATTCTTATATCCAAATACCCATATTACCCTTATCCTTTCCCCTCAATTACTTAACCTAACCAATTACACTCTAGTTCTTATCAAGTTGGTAAGAATTTGACTATAGTTAATTTACTCAAGGCGATAAGAATGATTAAACCACGAGCAAACCCAATCTAATTATCACCCTAACTAAACTGAGCTAAAATATTAGAATAAACTAAACACCAGATGTAAAAGAGATTGAAGCTACACCAATTATTATACCCAAGATCAAAGGCGAACAAAACTAACACACACAAACTGATTAATGGAAACAAAATTGAAGACCTCAACACTAACTAAATGTTGAACAAGAGTCATATAATTACAATCAAAACATAATCACAAACCCTGAATTAATGCTAAGACTTGCACGATGGAAACAATCATATCCTAATGACCTAACTTAATCCTAAACTATTCAATTTAAATTACTCAAACATGTTGTTCATGGATGAACACAGAACGAATCAAATTATAACTTCAAAAATCTAGAAGTCTGGTCAATAAGGAATCATTTAAAGCGGATCATCAATGACATTAAATAGAGGAACAGAAATCTGATTAAACCTAAACCAAAATTTCAAATAAAACTAACAGTGGGTCATTATCAAACATGAAAGAACAAACAGCATTAAACAACATGCAGCACCAAGATGAAAGAATAAGAGATTGAACAGGGAAATTTAGCTTAGTGACTAGGCATAGTCCAAAACCCATGACCCTTAAACTATTAGGGTTTCCGGCCATCCTTTGATTTCAAATTTGGGAAGGTATTTTGACATTTGAGAGAGAATGATTAGGATTTTAAGAGAATGAGAGTGAGAACAATACAGGGTGTAAGATTGGTTGGATATGGAAAGGGTGGGCTTTGGACTGGGTTCTTTGATTTAATATTTGACAAAATCTAGTCGTGTTTGAGGGTTACTGATTACAGATTAATGGAGAGGGAGGTGAGGCGGTTGTCTGGTGTTGATTTCAGGAAATTCTGGGAGGTGCAGGATTTTGTCAGGATTTTGAATGGATATTCGAGGTGATTAGCTAAATCTTGAAGAAATTTAAGCCTGGATCGATTATAGGGATGGGATGAGGAACATAGGGTTTTATTTTCGAGGGCTTTGGCGGTGCCAGCGTAGGCTGCGGAGGTGGCATCTATTCTTTTGAAGATTCGAGGAGTTGAAATGACATTTAAGGAATGATTTTCATGGTTTTGGAAAGAGGAGGAAGAGGTGGTTCAGTGATGTATTTTTGGGTGAGTTTGGAGCTTCACCGCCGCCGGCAGTGAGGCAGAGGGTGGCGGAGACGATGGGTACGAGGAAGAAGATGTTTGGTCTCTAGGGTTTGTATTGGATTCGGACACTTTTATTTAGTATTCAAAATTGAACCACGACCGTTGGATGATGGTGGATGAACGGCTGAGATCACATGCCCCAAACAACATCGTTTTGGGGCGTCTTTAATGAGAGACCAGGTTAGGGTCAGGTTTTGGCCGGTTTATGGGTGGTTTGGACAGGTGGGGAGGGTTTTGATTTGTGCCACCACCAGCTTTGGCCCAATATCAGGCCAGTCTATTTTATACCTCTTTTTCTTTAATTCTTTTTCATTTATCCAATTTTCTTTATTCATTGCTTCTATTAAAAATCAAACTAAAAATTTAAATCTGAAAAAAATTCAATCTACCTAATCACAATATCATTTTAAAAGAAATTAAAAAACAAATCAAGCAAATCAAAGTTTCTTTGTGATTTTTGGTATTTTATAAAACCTAATTACTAATTAGTCTAAACAAAAACCATGCAAAAATCACATTCTAAATGTGCATGCAATTTTTTGTATTTTATATGACTTATCATACATGCACAAATAAAAATACACACAAAAATACGCAATTAAATCCTAAAAATTGAATAATAAAAGGAAAACTCCTAATTCTTAAAATTCTGTAGGAGTAATTTTAGCGAGGCGAAAATCACCTGCTCCCACTGAGATAGAGGAAAATCCCTCCACAAACCTTCGGTAACATCCTGCCAAGCCTAAAAATCTATGAACCTCTATTGGATTCAAGGGCCTCGGCCGAGTCATCACAACTTCAATCTTTTGGCCATCAACCTTGATACCATCACCTGACCAAGAAAAGCTAGCCAAAATTCACATTTAGAGAATTTAGCATATAACCTGCAATCCTGGAGAGTCTGCAATACAGCACGGAAGTGGTCAGCATGCTCGGCTTTCAATCGTGAATATATCAGGATGTTGTCAATAAACACGATCACAAATTCATACAAGAATGGTTTGGATACCCGGTTCATAAGATCCATAAAGGCTGCTAGGGCATTTGTATGCCTGAAAGACATGACGAGGAATTCTAAATGGCCATACCTCGTCCTAAATGTTGTTTTTGGGATATCAATATCCCTGACTCGTAGCTGATGATAACCGGATCGCAAGTCGATCTTCCAAAAGCATTTGGCACCTTGTAACTAGTCAAACAAGTCAACAATTCATGGAAAAGGATACTTATTTTTGATAGTTACTTTATTTTGTTGCTTGTAGTCAATACACATCCGCAAGGATCAATCTTTCTTTCGAACAAAGAGCACCAGAGCACCCCATGGGGATTTACTTGGCCTAATAAAGCCTTTATTGAGCAAGTCCTTCAGTTATTCCTTCAATTCCCTTAGTTCTACAGGAGCCATTCTGTAGGGAGGAATAGATATAGGTTTCGTATTAGGAAGCAAATCTATAGTGAAATCGATTTCCCTTTTGGGGGGAATTCTCGGAAGCTCGTCAGGGAATACATTCGAGAATTAATTCACAATAGGAAACGATTGAAGAGCTGTTGGCTCCTTGTCTATATCTCTGACATGAACCACATGGTATATACAGCCTTTAGCAATAAACTTCCGAGCCCTAAGGGCGTGGCTGCATTACCTATCCATTCAAGGACAGACTCACCAGGAAAATAAAATCGGACCAACTTTGCATGACAATCAATATAAGAATAACAAGCTTCCAACCAATCCATACCCATAATGACATCAAAGTCTAGCATAACCAATTAAACTAAGTCAGTATAGGTTGGACGGTCATTATGTAACATTGTACAACCTCGATAGATACGATTAGCTACAATAGAGTCTCCAACTGGCGTAGACACCTCAATTGACTTTGTGGCAACAACTCAGATCTCATGTCAAGCTTACCAGCAGTAAACGGAGTAATATATAAAAATGTAGAGTCTGGATCTAGGAATGCATAAATGGCATGAGAATATATTGTCAATATACCAATGACAACATCAGGGGATGCCTATGAATCCTGTCGGCCTGTGAGTGCATAAAAGCGGTTCTGGCCACCACAAGAACCTGAGGTGTCTCCTCCACATCTCCCCCTACCACGGCCTTGAGTAGTTGTGGACCTGGTCAGGGAGCACAGACTAAGGGCGAAGAGGCTGTTGTGGATCCTGAAGGCTGAGCTGGTACACCTCTAACTAATCCCAGGCACCGACTAATAAAATGTCCTATCTGCCCATAATGATAACATGCACTCGAACCCTATCCACATTATCCGGTGTGCTGCTTACCGCACTGAGTACATGGAGGAGTAGGTTGTCTCGTTAGTAAGGAACGCTCCTCCCGACGGCCCTCAGGCTTGCCTGAGCTCTGCCCCCGTCCTGACTGAATATATCGATCAGACCGCTGGCCCTGCATATTTGGTGGGAAACTACCTACTGACCAAGGTAGATATCAATGGAGTGGCGGCCTAACATCACCTTGTGAATCCCAATAAGACCACGTAGTACAAGCCCTCTTACTCTGCTCCCTATGCCTACGAGTATCACGAATCCAACGGGAAAGGTCCTCTGTAGTCTGAGCGAAAGCCTGTATGTGGGAAATATCTACATCATCTGATAGGGATGCTACCCTACATTCTCTAATAAGATGATCTACCAAATCATCCAAATAATGATGAACTCTAGCCCTCATGGTGCGTACGATATCTGGTGCATACCTCGCCAATGAACTAAACTTATGGCTATAATCCTTCACACTCATATCCCTTTGCTTTAGGTTAAGAAACTGGTCAAGACGGGCCTCCCGACCCTCCCATGGAAAATAATGGGCTAAAAAGCCTTAGAGAAGTCCTCCCACTCTAATGGCGGAGCATTAGGTACTCTATATCTCTCCCATGTCTCATACCATAGGATGGCTACATCCGTAGTCGAAAAGAAGACAACTCCATAGCCTCAGTAACGGAGGCATGCATCACCATCAATACTCTATACATCTGGTCTATAAAGTCCTGGGGATCCTCAGTGGAACTGGATCCTGTAAGTAATGGAGGGGCCAAGTGAAGAAACTCTCGTACTGTCGAGCTTCCTGTCCGATCTCTCTGGGCATCTGCTCCTTACTCTAGCTATCTCTCATGAGTAGAAGTTATCCTAGTCAGCAACTGAACTGCCTCCCTCATCCCCTGCTCCCTAGTCTCTGATGGGGGAAAAGCAGGTGATGGAAGTCCTGTGTCTCTAGCTGCCTCAAGTACTAATAGAACTGGTGAGGCTGGGGCTACTGCATCTTCCTAGGCTCCAACAAGTGTTGGGGAAGCTGAAACTAGAGGTACTTGAGACTCGCTGTGCCTCTAAGAGAACGGGGAATGACTGGTACCTTTCCCCGGATCCATACCTATCTCTCGCTGTGCCATCTCCTAAGAGTAGGTAGCCTGTTAGATAAGAAACAAAAAGAACGATTTAGATTTCAAATGTTCTTATAACTTCACTCTAAAGAACGATCTATTAATTTAAAGAAACTGTAACCATTCCTAAATGCCTAATAGCCACCTGATTATAAATGTGGTGCACAACACACTCATAAGAAAGACTCTACTGACATTGCTTGTGGACTTGTTGGGATACGACCAGCTCTGATACCAAGTTTGTCACACCTCAAACTAGGGGAGGCACGAGTGGCCCTCGATACTGTATTTGATCGAGTTGGCCACTAAATATACTAGCTAAAACTGGGGGCTCAACAGATTGGGCAGCACAACATCTGAAATACTAAGTCTGGACCATTAAGGTCATGACCTGAATAACAATTAGCCATATAACCAAAAGTAGACGAGCCAAAATAATAAAATACTAGCTAGCCGACAAGGCCGCGATTGGAGACATGCATACCTACACACATATATATATACATGCCAAGCCTATGGGCTGGAGACTGGAAGCTACAAAAAGAAACCCAGAATATTATGTCCACAATAGCCTCTAAGAGTGTCATAAGCACTATCGAGAAAAGGCCCCGACTATACCCAAATTGTACAACAAAAGTAACCATCCCATGAAAGCTCCAAGAAGAGGTAGAGCTTACCAACTCACATTTAAACCTCGAAATCCTAGCGAGGGGGTCAATTAGAGTCCCTACCTGGACCTGCACGCACGAAACACGAATGTAGTGTCCCCAGGCAACGGGACATCAGTACGAATAAAAGTGTACTGGTATGTAAGGCAAAAAGTAGAATCATACATAGCTGAAGTAAAAAAATAATAGAGATACCACCTGACCCTGAAATTCTGATAGCCTCCATGGACGACATCTGACCTCATAGTAATCAAATATGCATGGTATGCTCGTGTAATCATATGTCGTGAATATATATATTGATGCAAATGCACGACATTCCCAACAAAATGCTAGCAGTCGCGGTCTCTTTCGGTAGCTAACCGGTATCATATTGCCAACCTGTGGCCATCTGTACAATGTATAGCTTTTCGGGAAAATAGGCCCCTTACCTCTGATTATAGCTCGAAGTCCATGCATAATATGCCATGTACGATATGAACTTTGAATGCACATAATAGGACATAACAAGAACTTAGCCAATCTTGGCTCATAGGTACTCTTATTCTCATAATCGCATAATCACCTTCGTATCGCATATAATTGTCTCGTGGAACCTCATATGTTTTATTTTCTTTTAAATAAGCTTGAAAACTTAACTCGTCTTTTAGAAAGATAACTTAACTCCGAAGATGTTCATACAAAGCTTAAGGTGATTCACTTAGTCCTTATACCTGATTTATTGATATTTAATAAAAGAAAGTATTTCAAAAATTAAGCGTTTAGTAGTTTAAACAAAAATTTATAAATGAGATTATTGGAAATCGACGTGTCACTTTAGAGATTTTAAAATACACTTTAACAAGGAAGAGGGACTGATTGCAAATACTAAACAACTTTATTTTTTTACTCACACAACCCAAATACGAATAAGAATTCATATACAAAGACATATAGTTATGAAAGCCGACAAAATGACATATATAGATTTAGAATACCCTATTTAACCGAATGAGTGGAACATACACCTAATAGCATCATGAAAACTACTTCAGCTATTATCCCAATACCTTTCACAGAAGGTCCTTCTAGCAATAGAATAGCAAAATATCACATTTGACGTCTTAGGAATTTCCCGGAATTCATGTTAAAAGGAAGGACGAAGCTAAGCCTTAACATACATTTCCAACGAACATTCGAATGCATGTAGTTCCTTCATGAAATTTGTTTCTTACATCCTAAGCTTCATAAATACTATATATATGCAGCTTATACGCACCTATAAACAATTCATAATTGAGTTTAAATGGGCAGATTTGCCATATGACCATAACTTGACGAAACGTCCGTAGAACTTTATAAAAACGGTCATAAAAGATTCCCCAGATGATTAACTTGGCAAACCAAGTATGAAGCCGGAATAACCAGCAAGAACAATAGATTCTGATCTTCCATGAATAGCTCCAAACACAGCTAATAGAAGGGGGATACAACTGCAAAGCATAGAGATTGCATTTCTAGGCACGGGGGTAAATTTTAACGGTAGAAATCGTTAAAATCGCACCTTAATCCCTCAAGAACACCATGGATCCCTCTATTCAGCTTGCTCACTATTTTGGGACTGAAATGAAATGTTTTGAGGGCTTCAAAGTCGAGTTTACCGACTTATATCACTTGTTTGACCCGATCCGGTTCATGGCCCGATTTTAGCCTGGACAGTCTAGAGTAAAACAGTCATAACTTTATACTCCAATGTCCGTTTGATATGATTATTTTTTTGTTGAAAAGTAAACTCGTGGACCTCTTATTTGATAGGTTGTGGGTCTCATAAATATTTACATATTAGGAGAAATGATCTGATACATTTGACCCTAAATTTAGAAAATTTGTTAGAGAAATTTATGATAACTTTTGCCGACCTTTATTTCGCACCTTTCTTGATTCCAAAACATAACATGTGACAAGTGTGATGTTATACCCAATCATATATACCTAATATAACTATGCCACGTTACATATATTACGTAAGGGAAGAGGAAAAAACATAGGGTCTCACAACTGGACCCTTAGTAAGTGTCGAAGTCTATATCTCGTCTCTACTTCTTCGAGATTAGACGGGATACTTAGTGAGAACACGTTTTCTTTTTGTACTCATACTACACTTCTTGCACAGGCATATGCATCTCTAGTGACCTACTGGGCGTAGCACCATGGTTGATACGGAGACTCAAGTAAGCTACACTTCTCTAGGCGACCTGCAGCCAGCAGAATCTCTTTCAATTATCTGTATCTATTTTCTGTTCACTATTATATTCCGGACGGTTGTTGCATTATATTTCCTTCTTATTAAATGCTCATGCACATGTGACACCTGGTTTTGGGATGCTTATTGGGTATCTTGTATTTGCTTTCAAACATTCTCTTATTTACATTGTAAAGATTGTCTTTTACTAGTAAAATTGCAGGAAAGTCTTAGTTTTCAAAATTTGTTAAAATGAGAACTTAATCGAGTAATTTTGTTGGATTGCCTGACAACTCTGTCTGGCGCCACCACAACCCTTAGCGGATTTTAGCTCGTGACCGGAAGGGTATGGATTTTGGGCTAATGGTTTCAAGTGTATTTGGGTTGGGTAAGAAAATTTGGGCCTAATTTGGGTGCAAGAACTAGCTCACTATCCAACTAAATCTTTTCTTCAAAAAATTTTGTTATCTTTTCCTTTTTTTTCTTTAATTAAAATCCTAAATTTTCTAAAAATGTGAAAATAAATAAATTATAAAAGTTATAAAAACTACTTAATCCTATATTAAAAGAGAAAAAAATCGATAAATGAAAAAGGTGTAAAAAGAAGCATTTTTTGTGATTTTCAATTTTTATAAAATAAATAATTACTGATTAATCCTAAAATTATAAAAATAAAGCCAAAATGTCATGCGTGATATTTTTTTATTTTTATGATTTAAATAAACTTAAACATGCAAAAATGCAAAAAATTAAAAATTCCTAAAATGGCAAATAATTTCAACATGTCCCTTTATAACCCATACCTAACCAAAGCCCTAAAAATCCAAGTTCAAATCCAGGGAGCCCCACAAGCCAAAGATTCCATCCAAGCTACCCTTCACCAACAAATGCATTGCAAGTCCATAATCATGCCATGGATCTTTGCCTACCCGGAGGAGAAAACGCCTTACTCTTAAATATTGATACTACCAAAGGGAAAACCATGCGCACCTAAATACCCAGACAAATTCCCAGAGATGAGCTTGTAAAAATCCTTCCTGATTCCTGGATCACAAATTACGAAAAGCTAAGAGAATCAGAGGAATCCTTGCAAACTGGTGAACTAATTTTTGCCAAAAGAAGCAACAAAACCGTTTCCATAAGCTTTGACCATTCCCATCTCAAAAAACCCAATAAAACCATCTTCTCTTGCCAAATGATTAAATCCAAAGATACAACAGACACATACCCTGAACCTGACGGAGAGTTTTTCTGGAATATACAAAACACCATGGAAGAACATGATTGGTGTCAACATTTTGACAGAGAAGGAAAAAGGGTTTGGTGGTTCAAATACCCCTTCACCGGACACTGCCCATGCTCTTGATTGTGACTGCCGAGACTGTTTGGAAGATCTAATTGGAGAACATGATGAACACCACCAGCGTCATTGGGAAAGGTTCGGCCTTAACAAAACCAAACCAAAATCCAAGAAAAAGGGAAAAGCCACTGAAAAATAATTCCGAGTCAAATATGAAAATAAATATTATTCAATTGGCTCATTAAGCCGTCTAGGTAAATATGAATTTCTTGTTAGTTACAAACCCCAAGAATTGCCAAAATTACCAAAAAAATTCACTCCAAGTTGGGAGGATAGTGAGACAACGCCCAAATCAAAACCAACATCACCTCATACCCCAGAATCCAAAACGCCACTTGAACCTGCAACTCTATCAACCCAAAAGTCCGCGTACCCACAAATATTCATGATGAGCCCTACAATCTCTAGCCACTCCTAAGATTTTCCTCCACTTCAACCTTTTGAAAAAAAGGGTATCAGTTATGCTCCAAAAATCCCCAAAAAGAACATAGTACTATCTTCTGGAGAAAAACCCCCAACAAGTGACATTGAAGCAACGATGACCTGGCAATCTGAAAACTGCATCTGCCAAAACAAAGTGTTGAACAACATTGGCAACACCATAAGGAACATGGCTCATATACAGAACAAAATCATGAGCACAGTGGAAACGATCGATAAGAATATGAGTAGTCATCGTCTCAGCATGCAGGACTAATCAAAGCCTTGGAACTAAGGTTGGAAAATTTACAATATGAGATTTGTCCACCGGGAACTTCACTTTTCCAATTTTTCCAACAACAACAAAAGGAGACGATTTCCATCAAGGAACAAATCCCACTTTTGAGAAATGAGACCTTTGAGCCGCAAAAGACCCCATATTTCCCTTCAAAACCTACCTTCTTCCCTATTTCTCCACAAGCATATTCCCTACCGAAATTAGACTACATGTTTTCTACCTTTCCATCTACCTCACAAAATCCAATCTCTTTCACCCAACCACCAAAAGCAGAAAATGATTTTGACATCACAAAAATGGTTTGGGAAAGGAAATACCCTTGCCGCAAAGAAACAAACCAAGAAAAGACGAGATCAAGGAGAAAGTTCAAAAGGGTTGAACTCCAAAAATATGATGATTTCTGACCAAAAGGCTCCAGACCTCTATGTCTCCCAACAAAGATACATATCAGAAGAAGGTACACTATGGTTAGAATCTCCTAACTCATCAGAAGATGAAATAATGGAAGATAGCTCTCAATCAAGCAATGAATCCACAGCAAACTCTTCCGAGGAAGATGATCACCCAATATTTGTAAACCAGCCAAGAGACCCAGAAATATCTGAAGTAGATGAGGAACAAGAAGGTGTGACTGATGAACCAATCCCAGAAAGAAGAAATGAGTCCATGGCGTCAAAACCAGTTGGAACTGGTTTCCGCACATTCACCTTAGATGATGTCAAGGTTTGAAAATGGCCCCAAAGGATCCAAGATTTATATACTTGGATGGTGACCAAAAATCTGGTGGAACGAGAAAAGTATAACATCCTGCCAGAATTAACTTCCCGGTTCTCAGGAATCCTCAGAAACTGGTGGAACTTACTTGGAATTCAAGACAAAAATACTTTTCTTTACTTCCCAAGATTTTGCCTTCAATATCAGGATCCTACGTGAAGTTTTCTGCGGAGATACTGGCAAAAGACAGGAGAAAATGCAAAGACAACTCTTCGAGATGAAGTATGTGTCATTTGACAGAAATGACATTGATAGACACAATCAAAAAATGGCAAAGATATACTTCGAGATCGGAGGAGACATCAATCTGAAACAAGCCTTTGTGTCTTAGTTGTTGGCAAGTGGAACCATGACCATCATTAAAGAAACGTTTCAGTCCATAACAGTCCCACAAATTGGTTACATCAGGCAAGCTATTTTTGTTGCATTGGATGATATTTGTAAAAAGCGCTATGCCCCAAAAAAATTATCAAACACAATCCAGGGCTTGACAAAGCATGCTGCAAATCTTATCTAATCACCGGATCAGGATGTTCCTGCCACACACCAAGGAGAATAAGAGATTTCAGGAGGTTCAAATTGCCAAAAATTCCATATGGTAAATGGAGGTCTAAGAGACGTACAAAATATTTTTTACGGAGAAGGACACGAAATTTTCAAAATAAAAATAGATGTTTTATTTTCCACAAGATTGGACATTTCGCAAAAAATTGTCCACAATCAAGGAGATCTGTCAAACTCATTGAAGAAATTGAAGACTACATTGGCATACATCTTGGAAAGGAGAACGACCTTGAATCTATATTCTCTGTGGATGATGAACCTAATGAAGAAACAGTATTCTCTTGATATATATGAAGATCAAGGCAGTGATCACTACCAAATTTTAGAACCAGTAATCAAAGGTCGGGATGAGATAAATGCTCTCGTAGTTGTTCCTCAAGTAGAACTCAAAGTCTGTTAATCCAAATGGGATAAACCAACTCAAGTTATTGCTTTCATAGACACTGGAGATGCTTCCTCACTCATAAATCATGTTGTTCTCCTTAAAGATCAATGGATGTCGTATTTTAAGGATTTCAAAACTGTCAAATGCAATCTTGACCACAACTGTCGTTACGAAGCACCCCGTCACAATTGAGTTCTTTCAAGGATTGAAGTACAGAACAAAGCTATTAGGATCTGATGTACCAGGAAAGGATCTTATTATTGGATTCAACATTTACAGACAACTCAGAGATCAACTCCAGGTCAAGGCTAACGGAATAGCGTTCAAAAAGCAGTTCAGTCCATATTCTGAGATTCCAAGGCTATTCCAAAACACCAACAACAAACAAATCAAAGAGATTGAACAAAATCTCATTGAACATTCATGTGCGGAATCACATAAGGATTTCACAAAGAAAAGGAAACGCCCGTTATGGAAAAATAAAGAGTTTTTTATCAAGCTCCCTTTCAAAAAGAATGAAAATATCAATCCAACAAAAGCCAGTCATTTAGGGATGAAACCAGATCACCTCCAGCTTGCAAAGAAAGAATGTGAAGAACTTTTGGAATTTGATCTGATAGAGCCATCTGATTCACAATGGGCATGCGAAGCATTTTATGTCAATAAAAGAGCCGAGAAGACAAGAGGAAAACTCAGGTTAATTATCAATTACCAGCCACTTAACCATTTCCTCCAAGATGATAAATTCCCTATCCCAAATAAACTCACACTTTTCTCCCACTTAGCCAAGGCCAAATATTTTTATAAGTTTGATTTAAAGTCTGGATTTTGGCAATTAGGAATCCACCCTTTAGAATGACCCAAAACAGGATTTTGCATCCCCGATCATCACTTCCACTGGAAAGTCATGCCCTTCGGATTAAAAACTGCACCTTTCATGTTCCAAAAAGCCATGATAAAAATATTCCAACCCATCCTCCATACCTCTTTAGTTTACATTGATGACATTTTGTTATTTAGTCATACATTAAAGGAATATATCAACTTGCTTCGTCAATTTGAGGCATTGGTAACACAGTACTGAATCATGCTTTCAGCAAAAAAGATGGTTGTTGCTCAAAAGGAGATTGATTTTCTTGGAATGCATTTTTTCCAAGGTGAATACAGTCCAGGACCACATATATGTCAAGAATTACTCAAATTTCCGGATACCAACCTCACAACAAAGCAGATCGAACAATTCTTGGGTATAGTAAATTATGTGAGAGATTTTATCCCGAATATCTCTACATGCAATTCTCCACTCACAAAGATGCTCAAGAAAAATGCTCCATCATGGGGAAAGAAGCAAGATGATGTAGTCAAAGAAATTAAGGAGATTTCCAAAAATATCAAGTCTCTATATCCCTTCAGAGGGTAAGAAGATATTGCAAACTGATGCCAGCAATGAATACTGGAGTGTTGTTCTATTTCAAGGAAAATATGCAGATACGCTAGTGGAAGGTTCAAAGATGCCGAGCAACATTATCACTCCACTTTCAAGGAAATTCTTGCAGTAAAGAATGGAATCAAGAAATTTAATTTCTTCCTTATTCATACAAAATTTCTGATAGAAATGGACATGAAGGCCTTCCCAAAAATGATTCAGCTAAATGCAAAAATTATTCCCAATCCTCAGATTCTCAAGTGGGCTCAATGGTTCTCCCCATATAAGTTTCAAGTCAAGCACCTGAAAGGAAAAGATAATATTCTCGTGGATTTTCTATCTCGACCGGAAGAATTTTCAAAAAGATTTTTCCTAGCAAAATTGAAGCCAAAGCAACATATAATCAACCACATCTTCATGCTCTCAGGTGTGCCAGGAACAAGTTCATCACAGCAAACAGATCATCCATCAAAGTTATTCAACCTCATGGATCTGTTTGACCCGTCAATTATTATGGAAAGAAGAACTTATTATGAGCTCCAAGTTTTTTGGCAACATGGAGGATCCATTCTTAAGCTATATGGGGTCAATCCAGAATATCCGTTCTGCCATATATTCATAGCTCGGGCTAAGGATTTTCCACAAGAATTATTATGGTTTTTCTAGTACCTATGCCACATCAATATTATATTTTCATGGAATTCAAATGCAACTTCTTCAAGTATTTTGATAACATTGCACCAGCTCTTAAAGTATTTTTGCTATGGTTCAAACCTAGAAGATATTGGTTAAAATGGTTCAATGATTCCTACATGGAAAAGGTATTCATGTTTCATCGGCCAGTAAAGATTATTAATGGAAAAGTCCAGGTGCAAGCAGAGGCATCATTCTGGTAGAAATTTCTCGTGTCAATTTTATTAATGGAAGAAGAATATAGTGAGGCACAATGAATCCTTTTTCATCAAAATAGGTACATCCCAAAAGAGATATGACCAAAAGATTGGGAAAGCTGGAATTACACAAGCAATCATCCTGACTGGGAAAGAGTCTGAGAAGCAGCAAAAGAATATCAAACACCATACAAAGTCATCCGAGAAAAGATCACTGAAGACATTTCCAGACTAAGGTTGCGGATTAAATCTCTCAATCCAGAGGAAAAAGAATACAGCAATGAAGGGTCATTAAATTCCAAACGTTACTACACAAGGTCCTTGAAAAGATGCCTAGCAGACAACTCTAGATCAATGAAGGATAATTACCTAAATCTCTAGTAAACACACCATAATCCTAGATTACACACCAAAAAACCTAAAAATTATCCTACCCATGCCAAGACAAATTTCCACACCTTTCCATACTATCCGGACCCGCCTTCAACTTGTTGTCACATGTTTCCACATGCTTCGTCATATGCCACACCCTACTTTCACATGGCGTCACATTCTCCCACATGCATTCACATGCTAAACCATGTAAATTTTACCCTTTGTCACATGTTTTTAGCTGTTTTTAGTGGTTTTGCCTAAAGTCCTTCACATGCTTAGAAGGACCCACTTGTAAGATAAGTTTGCCATGTAAATAGGTTTATTTTATTATGTCAATTTGTCTTGTAATAACCTCCCAGTCGTAGATAAATGAGGCCTTGCAGTAGTAGTAGGATCATCTTAGAATCTATCAATCATCTTTTAACCTTTTGTGATATACTACATATGAGTTCTTTCTAAATTTCTCTCTTGTTCTTTCTTTCGAATGGATGGAAAGTCCGGTCTATGTATGAATAGATAGAGTAAGAATACTCTAAGAAAGTTAACTTATTGTAGCACAAAAGTTTGCTGAGTTATAAACAGCTAAAGTTAGTTATAGTACAAAAGTTTTCTGAGTTGTGTAGCTTGGAAAGCCGTCCCATATGGGTTGTCGAAGCCAAACCCTTCTGTAGGAAAACTTTTGCGACTATAAATAAATTAACTTTTTGTGTAGCTAGGCAAGTCATCCCTTATGGGTTGTTAAAGACAGCCCCTTTTGTAGGAAAACTTTCGTATCTATGGTATAGTTTGCTTTCTTGGAGTCTCTTCCTCCGTTTCCTTTGTACTATGAACAAAAAATCTATTTTTCGTAGGATTTTATAGGAGTATTTCATATATGGAAAAAATCACGTGCTTACAGCTGCTTCTCTTTGCTCGGAAACATGAAGAGTTTTCGGAAAAAGATAAAGTGAGCAATATGAGGGATTTTTTCCTGTTTGAAACTCCATGAGAAGCATTTGTTGAAAAAGTTTGACCGAACCTTGCATTAAAGGTTGCCTACATATCCTTGGTTGTAAAGGAATTGGGTTAGTGTAGTTCTAAAAATTTTGGTAGCTGGGACTACTGAGAAGCTATGATATCACTGTTGTAGCTGTTATTTCTTATTGTTGAGACCCTTATTACACCAAAATGAAAAATATAAAGCTAAACTAGCTAATCTTATCAACTACGAGTTACAAGATTCTTATCTATAAATCTTTTGAAGCTCGATCTTGAGTCTTGGCTGGTTCTTGCTGCAGACTCCGATCTCAATCTTGATGCTTGTTAGCTGCAACTGCTGGTTCATTCTCAATCTTGATGCCGGGAGAAAAGAAAAAAGGTTCCTGGGTTATGGCAGGGAGGTCCACGGGTTATGCCTATAGAAAAGGAAAAAAGTCATCGGGTTATGCCGGGGAGGTCCACGGGTTATGCAGAGAGAAAAGAATAAAGGTCCCTAGGTTACTCCAGGGAGGTCCATGGGTTATGCCGAGAGAAAAGAAAAAAGGTCCTCGGATTATGCCGGGAAGGTCCACAGTTTATGCCGGGAGAAAATAAAAAAAGGTCCCTGGGTTATGCCAGGGAGGTCCACGGGTTATGCCGGGAAAAAAGGAAAAAGGTCCTTGGGTTATGCCAGGAGTTCCACGGGTTATGTCGGGATAAAAGAAAAAGGGTCCTTGGGTTATGGTGGGAAGGTCCACGGGTTATGCCAGAGGAAAAGAAAAAAGGTCCCTGGAGTATGCCAGGAGGTCCACGGGTTACGCCGGGAGAAAAAGGTAAAAGGTCCTCGGGTTATGCCTAGAGAAAATAAAAAAGGTCACAGGGTTATGCTAGGGAGGTCCACGGGATATGCCGGGAGAAAAGGAAAAAGGTCCCTAGTTTATGGCAGGGAGGTCCACGGGTTATTTTGGGAGAAAAGGAAAAAGGTCATCGGGTTATGCCGGGGAGGTCCACGGGTTATGCCAGGAGAAAAGGAAAAAGGTCCTCAAGTTATGCCGGGGAGGTCCACGGGTTATGCCATGAGAAAAGAAAAAAGGTCCTCGGGTTATGCCGGGGAGGTCCACGGGTTATGCCGGGAGAAAAAAAAAAGGTCCCTGGGTTATGCCAGGGATAACTAGGGAATAGGACCCAATGTTGGAAAGGATGCAGCTAGATATTGGAGGCCCTATGCTACCATAATTTTGGGATCTTTTTTATTCTTCTTCTTCTTTTTTTAAGTAAAAAATACAGGAAAGAATTCGGAGAAAACTTCCCTTTTGGGTTGATCATTGTTGTGAAGCTGTTTCTAGCTCTTGCACGTTATTCCTTTTTGGTGGCACCAGCTTCTTACAAGGTTGCTTTGGATTACACCTGTTTCAACTTTTCAACAAAGAACAAATATTAGTTTGAAACGGTGGTTGGTTTTGTGGCCTTGATTGTTTTAAACATTTGATTTAGGCCAAACGTTGTTTTTTAGAACCTCTACTGTTTGCTAGCTTTTCTGAAGATTGATCTCTCTCCTAAAATTGAGCAACTCAACCTTTCAGAATTTCTCATGACGATTCGCCCATATGGGGCTTTGGCCCTTTCACTTTATTCTGCCTCTACCGGCTTTTGACTTTGGTTTTCTTTTCATTTTCAATAACTTTGATTTTAGAGCATCGTGATCCCTTGGCTTTTCAAATCTTTGCCGAGACGGTTAGCCACGTAGGACTCAACCTTTTTAACTTCATTTTTTACTGTATGGGAATTTAACTTTGATTTCCTTTTTTTCAGGAGTTTTTCAATTTTAAAACATCAGCCGCCATGGCCAGTCCAGGTCGACTTATACTTCTGACGAGGCTGGGTTCCTTTTTGCACATTAGTTTTCGTCAAATGAGAACCATGTAAATCAGTCTTGCCATCCCTTCTTTGTCTCAGTTCCGGAATAGAGTTAGACCGAAAGGGATTCAAAAAAACAATAGAATGGAGAATGAGTTAAAAACAAGAAGTGTCCCTTTCGAGGAAAGGAAGAAGGACTTATATGGAGTACATGCGGACTTCAATGAATATGACATGCATTTTGGACTGGATGTCTGATCTGTTTTAACCGTCCGGCTCTCAGAAATTCATCACAACTTCTACTTCAAAATTCGAGAAACCTTGCCAAGACTTTATCGATGTCGATGGCTGTTAGGATCTTCTTTTCGATCAATGGGACCTGGTGCAGGTTTTCACTAGCTGACCTCTCTCATTTCTATTCTCACCATCGTCTTATAGTGTCCGCATGGGTTTTCACTAACAAGACTCTCTCATTTTGTTTTTTCTCTGCTTACCATCGCCTTACGGTTCCCGTGTGAGTTTTCACCAATAAGACTCTCTCATTTTATTTTTCTCAATTTGGATTGCATCGGATCCAAGTAGTTGTATTCTCTTGTCCTTAAACATTCTCACTGATTGATCCAAAGGACTTGAACAGGGTTTGGGTAAAAAGGATTTGGATTGAGTTATAACTTCGTGTTGCAATGTATTGACCTTTCCAATCCACAAACCAATTTTTCTTCAATTGTTTCAACTTTTGTTTTATTTCCTTAAAGTTTATCCTCGTTGCGATCTAATCCTTGATTTATTATTTCGGGGTCTGGCGGGATCTGGGCATGAAGTCCGCAAGCATGTCATGTTATTGAAATCTGCACTTAACAGAAGAGAATAAGAAAGAAAAATGGCAAGATTAAGAAAAGAGACATTCCTGGACAACGAAATATTGATTTTATTTTTGATTTTTTTATTTTTATTTTTGAGATAGAAGGGTTTACATTGGAAAGTAAGACACAAAAGTAAAACATCTGGATCACACCCTCAAATAATCTGGACGCAGAAAGGATAGCAAGACTAGCTACCGAGACTCCCATCAGATGGGAAACTTTCATGCTTGGCGATCACTTTTTTTTGCTTTTCTTCTATCTCGGTAATGGCTGCAATGGACTTTAGTGCCGGATCAAATTCCTCAACTTCACAAATCATTCCGGCTATTTGCTCAATATTGTGGGCAGGCAACAGATTTTTCATCATATAGGAGCTTCTTCATCCTGAAAATGATTCTTTCAACTTCAATCAAATCCTCAATTGCCCTTTTGAGGGTCCAACAGTTCTCTGTACTGTGTCCCACTACTCCGTAAAGGTATTCACACATAGCATCAGCTCGGTGCGAGGGGGACTCGGGGTTTGGCCAATTCGGGGCCATTGACTGCAATAAATCTAGCCTAATATGATTCACCAATAAGGATGAACTGATTCTTTATGAAAGGCTCTCTTGGGCGAGGATTGTATTGGGGATTATTTGGTTGGGGATTATATGGAGCTTGGTAATGATGAGCATTTTTTGGAGGTGAAACTTGGTTTCGTGTATAATGTTGTGGCTGCGGGTAAGGTTGCACATTCATCACCGCATAAAGAGGTAATGCCACAGCATAAGCAGTATCTTGAAGGGGATAATAGTATAGTGGGATGATATGAGGCACATATAATTGGCTGAATGATCTGCGAGCCCCCTCGAACTTGAGACCATCATGACTCCTTCTTCATTCCTTTTTTTTTTATCAAACTCTCCGAACAATTCTGAGCAGATTGTGATGTGTCCTTAAAAGCAGCATGACTCAAGATTCGACCTGTTTTTAAACCGTTTCAAACATTTCCCCCATTTTGATAGCCTCAGCAAATGGATTACCTACAACAGACATCATGTTCTGGAAGTAATCATCCTCTTGGGCCTGCAGAAAGGTAGTGACTATTTCAATTTCATCCATTGGAGGCTTTACCTTGGCATCTTTCTCAACGCTATTTGATAGCATATTCGCGAAAGCTTTTGGCGGCTTTCTATTTCAAATTGTACAAAGTGTTCCTGTCGGGAGCGATGTCCACAATTATACAGAAATTGGGGATACAATCTCGGGCCATATACTCCCACACATGCCAACGGGCAGTTTCTTGATCCGTATACCACTCAGAAGTGATTTCGGTGAGGCTTTCCCCAAGTCTTCATGCATGTCGTACTTTTCAACTTTCGGCATCTTGAAGCCAACTGGCAAGTGGACATGGGGAAACATACAGAGGTCAGAGTATGATACACTCTTTTGGCCACTCAAACCTTGCATGTTTTTCAAGCTTTGTTCCAAGCTCTTCATCTTCTGAGCCATTTCCTCTTGCTCGGGATTTTTAACAACTTTCCCTTGCTCCCCCAAGAGATCATATTGCAGAGGTTTAGTGAAAGAGTACGGGTTCATATATGTTATTTCTAGTTGAAAATGTGGACCCTGAAGGGTGAACATTGGAGGCTCAATATACTATCGTGGTAAAGTTGGATGCGCCATGGGAACTGGCGCCTGGGGGCGAACCACAGAATGCATGTTAGGATCATTGGAGGGCATTGGAGGGTGCCCGCATGGGATGAGCAGATTGGGCACAAGGGTGTTTGTAACCTCACCTGACCTAGGGATCAACTCAGGGAACCCAGGGATTGCACTTGGCGGTTCCCTACCATTAGACCAGGCATCCCACATTTTCATTATGCGGAAACGTAACATCTTATTCTCTTCAGCAACTGCTGATTCTAGCGGCAGAATAGACAACGCTGGATTATCCTCAGGACCGATGATTGGTAGATTGCTTGCAGAGGTCATTTGTGCCTTTGGATTTTGTGAAGGAGGGAAGGCTATACTACCAACAAAATAAACCACCAAAATCTTTCTAGTTTGTACATCCAACAACCTTGTTAGTTTTGAAATATTTAACATATAGGAAATCACATGTTAGGATGTAATGCACCTAACAGTTAAACGCTTCTACCGTGTGTTTGAACATTTGCATGTTTCATCCCGACCTTAACTAGCCCCTTTCATTTGGTACCTCTTTTCTTCATTTCTGCCTCTCTTTGATGAGTCTTGATTTTTCATCTTGTTTATGTAGCTCTTTTTTTCTTTTTCTTTTTTTTTTTCTGTGTCTCTCTTTTATTTTTTGTCGCTCTATTTTTCACTTTTTCCCCCTCTTTTTTCACTCTTATTTTTCAATTTATTGTTTCACTCAAACTAATTTCTATATCATGACCCTACATGAATTAGATCTTGCATAGTTCGGAAAGATTGACAATGGAGTAAGTAAGCTAACTCTTTTTTATTTACTTTTATAAAACTCAAACCGTGAAAGCTTTAAGGCAAAAGAAAAATAGTTTGATTTTTTCGTTTTTTTCCTTTGGAATTTTCTAAAAAATGCTTTAAAAGAAGAAAGGGGATTTTTTTTGGATTTTTTATTTTAGTTTTGAAAGAAAGACTTCAAAAAAAATCTTTTTATTGGAACTTTGGGAATTTTAAAAGTAAAAGAAAATATTTTTTGTTTGAATTTTTATTTGTTTTCTCTTTATCTAAGGAAGAAAGAAAATATTTTTGGATTTTGGATGTAACCTCTTTTTGAAAGAGGGAATTTTTTAAGAAAAATATTTTGAATTTCTGAGCTTTTATTTATTTACAAAAGTACTTCTAAAGAAAAAGAAAAATATTTTTTGGACTTCAATTTTTTTGACATTTATGAAAAGGAAAACATCTGAGGAGTATATTTTGTATTTTTGTTTCTGAGTTTTTTTGTTTTTTTGGAAAAATATTTCAAAATGAAGGAAACCCGTATTTTGGATTTTTACTTTTATTGATTTTTTTGTTTTTCGTATAAAAGACATTAGAATTTAGAAAGAAGGAAACCATTTTTTTAGTTTCTAAGAAATCCTCCCTTTGTTTTGAATTTTCAAACGAAAAAATTCTAAAGAAGGAAGTAAGGGAAAATATTTTTGGATTTTCAAAAAAGACTTTTCTAAAGAAGTAAATGAAAATATTTTTGGATTTTCATTTTAGTTTTTAAATAGGGGTCATAAAGAAAGACCTTTTTTATTAAAAAAAGTAAATAAAAATATTTTTAAATTTTTTGAAAATTGAGGTCGGAACCGATGAGGTTTGCCTACGTATCTCACATCCGGTGAGAATCAGACCCGCGTAGTTCAGTCACTTTTGACGGAACAAGGGAAACATGGCACTTGAAAATTTTGGCTCATTTTGAAATGACCTTTCTTTTTCAGAATTTTGACAGAATTTCAGAATTTTCTAAATACCTACCTCACTTTTTTTTTTCTTTCTTTATTCTAGAAGTCGGTCAACATGTAAGCTAAAACAAACAGATGTGCAACTAGCACGTAAAATTAATGAGGATGGTCTTTTTAATTTGGGGTACACCTATCCTAATGGATTCAACCCATGTGTTGAGTCCCTAAGGTCAAATGCACGTGATGTAAACAAATGTTCTTACTAGGGATCCGGCATGAGGCTATATTATTCTAGGTTTAGAACCTGAGTGTATTGTTCTAGACCTGGATTAACCAAGCGGACAACTCGATCGGTAAGGAGGGGAGACGGGCAGCATACTGGGAAATATAGAAGCTTCACCGACTTTGCAACTTGTCCGAACCTTGTTCTAAAATAGGATAAGACTCTAACAGAAGAAAAATCACACGAAGTGCACACCCTCAGATGATTAAGAAGACCCAGAGAGAAGAAGGATTTCATAGCAGTTTATATACAGTTCACAAAATATCAAAGCGGTAAAAGTGGCATTTAGCATATTAGGCACAAATATGTACAAAATTCAGATAATAAATAAAGCCAATCATAAAAGCTATTCTACGCTCGAATTCTTAAACTCTGAAATGAAGTTCTGGGTTTGGTTTCCCAGCAGAATCGCCAGAGCTGTCACACATTCTTTTACCACACCTGAAGGTAATATGGGAGCTTTTCCAATTTAAGTGATATTCGAAATGGGATTATTATTTGATTTTCAAAGTCGCCACTTGTACTATTTTATTGGTATCCCAAATCACCGGTTTAATTTAAATCTCAAATCGAAGAAATTTTGACTTTCCTTTTGAAGTCTACGAACCAGAAATTCTGAATAAGGAAATCTATTAACCCGAGGGAAGGTGTTAGATACCCTCGGATTCTGTGGTTCTAGCAGGGTCACTTAAACTATCATAATTGGCATATCATCTGATTTTAATATATGTTTTAGCGTATGGTATAATTTTAAATTATTAAACCGCTTTTAATTAATTTTAAAAAGATTTAATGTTATCTAAAATATGTCTTTGAAACGCGCCACATGAAATGCACCCACGGTCCGATATATTTTATTTAACGTTATTGAGATTTAGATTTAAGTCACATAAAATGCACACCCGAGTTTAAGGAAGTTAATTCAAATTAGCACCTAAATCTACTACGCACTTTTAAATTTGCGAGAATCATGAAAAATCCGACTAAATAACACGCCTCGATTTTTAAGAATTAGAATTAGCTAAATGAGGGCCGTGGGTTAATGGGTTTTGTTTGACATTTCATGCCTCAATTTATTTTAAAAGATTATACTCAACTAAAAAAACTACGAATATCCATATTACTTCCTAAAATTAATTTAAGATTATAAAAAATCATGTTTGGAAAATGGAATAAATTTGTAGCCTTATTGCCATGGGGACCAAGTAATATCTAATAGTGCATTAATTTTGCCCAAATTAAATACCTTTTCCAACCAAATTAACATATGCACTCAATTAAACTCTTCTGCCCAAACATTGCCATGCCTTCTCCAAACCCCTCTTCAAATAAGACCAAATAAGAGCAGAAAAAAGATCTCTCAAACTGAGAAGTGCAGTAGCCAAACAGAAGCACTAGAAATCAGCTTATATCCTCAAACCACGGCAACTTATGATCCCAGAAAAAAAAACATTAAACTCAGAAGCAGAAAATCCAAAACCACGGCTTCAAAGACCCGTTTCTCTTCTCGTTTCTAGAAACAAAAACTTTAAAGGATAAAGAAGAAAGTCCATCTCTTGAAAATTTCTTTTTAGAATGTTCTCTCTCACACCTTCTTTTTTATTTCAGATTTGGAGTTCGACCAGGTCCTCAAATCGCTGGATTTAGTGTAAGTTTCGGCCAGATCCGGGATTAGTCACAAATAGGAAAAGGCAAGTAAGAGGAGATAGAAAGAAGGGAAGATTTTCTTCTTCTTCTTAGAGCGAAGAGTCCCGTTTTTTGTTAGAGTCAGCCAAATTGGATGGCTGTTAGGGTTCATCTTTGGGGAGGAAGTCCGATTGTTTTTCAGCTCTTGGTGATGGGGAACTTGGAGAAGCGGCTATGTTTAAGAAAATGGGGATGGGAGTCTCATTTTCTACTGTGGATTGGAGAAAGACGAAGAAGAAGAAGAACCCAGCTAAGGGTGGCACCGTTTTTTTGCTCTTGTATCAAGGTCTAAGGATATTATCTTGTCCTTGTTATGTCGCCTTATCCTAACAATATATAGGTCTACGTTTTAATTGGAACGATATGGGTTTTGGGCTAATGATTTCAAGTGTATTTGTGCTAGGTAAGAAAATTTGGGTACAAGAAATAGCTCACTATCCAATTAAATTTTTTCTTCAAAATCTTTTCTTATCTTTTCCTTTTTTTTCTTTAATTAAAATTTTAATTAAAATCCTATATTATCTAAAAATATGAAATTAAACTAATTATAAAAATTATAAAAGTTACTTAATTCTAAATTAAAATAAAAAAAGAAAAAAGTGTAAAAATGAAGCATTTTTATGATTTCCAATTTTTATAAGATAAATAATTATTCATTAATCTTAAAATTATAAAAATAAATCCTAAATTTCATGCGTGATATTTTTGGTATTCTCATGATTTAAATAAACTTAAACATGCGCAAGATGTAAACAATTAAAAATTCTACAAAAATTCCTAAAATAGCAAATAATTAACAAAAAATTATTTTCTTGAAATTTTATATGAGTATTTCATATAGGGCAAAAATAACGTGCTTACAACTATCAACAAAACCAAAGCGACATGCCATCAGTCTCTACCTTGGGAATGCGCATAATGATGACGCACGTGGAAGTGACATCATTTCCCAATAGGTCACCCATCCGGAATATCATGAAATGCACTGATGTCCCGTTATTGGCCGAACCGTTGTGATTCACAAGATAAATTTCTCCACAGGTATAGGTGATGTCCGCTTATCAAAGACGCACGGGGCCGCAACCTAGACAAGCGGAGGGACTAACTGTATATGTCCAAATTTGACGACCACGATCACTACTAAGTACGTCAAGGAACGAGGTCATTATGGTGTAGCGTCCCATGGTCGTTATAAAAGGCAGGTACCAAAAGTGATTAGTGAAGGCACGACGTCTGCAGTAGTGTAAGCATAGTAGGAGATAGTAGGAATATGTTTTTCGAATATTCTTATGTTTGTACCTTTTTAGGGTTTAAAAAGGGATTGTCCCTTATAAATAGAGGGGAGACCACTTTGTAATAGGGGACCGGAAAGTGAATACAAATGATAACCATGTTCATTGATTACCGATCTAAAGTTTTGCATCTCTATCCGATATTAAGAAGGATCCTACAATCATCTACACATCATCTTTTATCTAGGTCAATTGCATTCATTACGATTAATTCCTACATTTAAAGTTATCACAATAATGAGCAATCATTCGATTCCGACATACTAGGAAGCATCATTCATCTTGTTCCTCTCTTGCATCACTTAATTTTATTATACTTGACTGAGATTTATCTCTTCATCTTTATTAATGATTTAATAAAAAAGGTTTGAATATCTTTTGGTCAAAGAGTTAGTGGAACATGTAACTGTTAGATTTATAATGTATTTAATTAATATATTAAATACTTAAAAGATGGTAAATGGGAAATGGAGGAAAATAAAAATTTTGAGTAAAATTTTAATTCTTCCTCTTGGTAAATGGACATTGTCCCATCTTGGAAGAGGAAGAGGTTTTTTATGGGTACATAAGCAATTGCTCTTCTTCTAGCTCTTAAAGAGCTGAGAAGAAGGCAATCCTCGCGCTGCCATTATCGGCATCGTTGTCGTTGCTCGCTCGGCTTCGGCTTCGGATTCGGATTAGGATTTGGTCAAATGATCGACTAATTGATTAACTTTTTGGACCAAAATTTGTTAATAGTAAAATATTAACAGAAATATTATCAAATATTTATTTCAATAATAAAATATTAATATTAAATCAAACCATTTTTCGATTTTGGTAACAGAAAATTAACTACATTTTTCAATTTTTCCTCTTTATCTGTTGAGTAAATGGTCATTTATGTAATGACATTTATATTGTGGCCGTTTTGCATAAAAACCATTCTGAAGAGTTTTACCTATTCAGATTTTAGCCTAACTCTAGCAATAAATATAATACTCTTCTACTCAGAATTTCACTACGATTTTCTGAGTTTCTTCTCCTTCTTCTGCATACTTTAGCATTAAACTCAGCAAAAGTAAGTGTGATTTTCTTACGAACTTTGTGTTTGCTGAAACATTAGGGTTTGCAGTACCACTACACCAATGAGTAATTCGTTCTATCCTGGGAGGAAATTATCATAACCTTGGGTATTAGGAGGGGATTAAATTCCTTAAGGAAATAATGTGAATTCCGTGGGCTCGATTTGGTTTTCTGTCATTTCTGTTTATGTTCCTTTCTGTTTATATTTATTTATATTTGCAGAGTTATTTTACAAATACAGTATACTAACAAGCTTAAGGAATTTATTATATTTTCTATATTTGTACTTATTATTTTTGGAGAGTAAAACCTTTGCGGTTTTGTACTCGGAGATTAAAATCTGCGTATAACGTTTGGGTCATTCTTTTACAGAAATGACTGATGATAACAAAAACCAAGTTGTTTCTATGGTAACTACCAATGCCTCAACGAACTGAACAACAGTGGCAGCATTGTCACCGGGCGGAGAAATCCAAAAAAAATTTGGTATTGATTTCAAGTGCTGACAACAAAAGATGTTCTTCTATTTGACTACTCTAAGTCTCTAGAAGTTCATCAAGAAAGATGCTCCTGAACCGTCTGATAAAATTCTAGAAACTGAACGTTTTCTCATGATTGAGACGTGAAGCATTCAGATTTTTTATGCAAGAATTATGTTCTAAGTGGGCTGGAGGATGCTTTGTATAACGTCTACAGTGGCGTGGAAACGTCAAAGGAGCTGTGGACTACTCTTGAAAAGAAACACAAAACCGAAGATGCCGTGTTGAAAAAATTTGTTGCTGCAAAGTTTTTGGACTACAAAATGGTAGATATCAAGTCTATTATTACCCAAGTCCAGGAATTGCAAGTGATTATTCACGATCTCCTTGCTGAAAGTATAAATCAAATTAATATTGATGTTGAAAGTAGTAATTTTAGTATTTTTACTAACATAAATTTCATTGAAAGTCTTGTCATTAATGAAACATTTCAAGTAGCAGCGATGATTGAGAAGTTGTCTCCTTTGTGGAAGGACTTCAAAAACTACTTGAAACACAAACGCAAGGAGATGCCCCTTGGAGATCTCATTGTTCGATTGAGAATCGAAGAGGACAACAAAGCTGCTGAATAGAGAGGACGTGGAAACTCAACAATAATGGGAGCAAATATTATTAAAGAGAACAAAAAGAGGAAGAAGGCTTCTGGACCAAAATACAACCCAAGCAAGAAGCGTGCCAGTGGAAACTGCTACAATTGTGGAAAAATCGGACAAAAATATGCGGAGTGTCGTGCTCCAAAGAAAGACAAGAAAAAGGGTCAAGCAAACATGGTTGAAAAGCATGATGAAGTTGATGACTTACCTGTCATGCTTTCCGAATGCAACTTGGTGGGCAATCCTAAATAGTGGTGGATTAATTCTGGAGCCACTCGCCATGTTTGTGCTGTTAGAGAAACTTTTGCTACTTATGCTCTTATTGGACCCAAAGAGACGATTTCTATGGGAAATGCTTCAAAGGCCAAGATTAAAGGATGTGAGAAGATATTTCTCAAATTGACTTCTGACAAAGTTGTGACTTTGAACAACATCCTTCAGGGTACTGAGATTAGGAAGAATTTTAGTCTCTACTGGACTTCTTGTTAAGAATAGTTTCAAATGTGTATTTGTATCCAATAAAGTTGTAATTAGTAAGAACGTAATAGTTATCGGAAAAGGTTACCTCACTTAGGGTCTTTTCAAGCTGAATGTAATGGTTGTTGAAAATAATAATAAAATTTCAGCTTCGTCTTACTTACTTGAGTCAAATGAATTATAGAATATACGTTTAGGTCATGTCAATTATAAAACCATATGAAAAATGATTTTGGAAGTATTTTCCAAGTTTGAATGTGACAAATCAAAATGTCAAGTATGTTTGAAATCTAAGTATGTTAAACATTTTTATAAGTCAGTTGAAATGAATTCAAATCCTTTAGACTTAATTCACACAGATATTGTAACATGAAGTCAATACCATCTCGTGGTGGAAAGAAGTAATTCATAATTTTTATGACGATATTACTCGATATTGCTCTGTTTACTTACTTAATAGTAACGATAAAGCAATATACACATTCAAGCAATACAAAAATGAAGTTGAAATGCAACTTAACATGAAAATCAAAATGATAAGAAGTGATAGGGATGGTGAATATGAATCTCCTTTTGAACAAATAGGTTTAGAATATGGAATTATTTATCAAACAATGACCCTTTACACATCCCAATTCAATGGGATTGCAGAAAGAAAGAATCGTTCATTAAAGGAGATGATGAACGTATTATTGATAAGTTATGGATTACCATAGAACTTGTGGGGGGAAGTCGTTCTTATGGCTAGACGAATACTAAATCGAGTACCCCATAGCAAAACACAATCCATTTCCTATGAAAAATATAAAGGAAGGAAGCCCAACTTGAATTATTTTAGAGTGTACGGGTGTTTGGAAAAAGTGCAAGTTCCTAAACCTAAAAGGGTAAAAATAGGACCAAAACTATTGATTGTGTTTTCATGGGATATGCGACTAATAGTAAAGCACATCGATTTCTGGTACATAAATTAAAAAATCCCGACATCCATAATAATACGGTTATAGAATCAGATAATATTGAGTTCTTTGAAAATATATATTCATATAAAAAGGTATGTGAGTTGATTGGTGAAAAATCTAAACGACCTCGGGAAGAAACAAAGAAAGTACACTTAACCCGGAGGATCCAAGACATATTAAACGTCAAAGAACGTCTACTTCATTTGGACCAAATTTTGTGACGTTCTTATTGGAAAATGAGCCTCAAACTTTTAAAGAAGCTATGTCTTCTTCGGAATCGTTGTTATTGAAAGAGGCAATCAATAGTAAAATATAATCCATATTGAACAACTATACATGGGAATTGGTTGATCTTCCTTCTGGAAATAAACCATTGGGTTCTAAATAGATATTTAGGAGGAAAATAAAAGATGATGACACTATTGACAAATATAGGGCAAAACTTGTGGTCAAAGGGTGACAACAAGAAGGTCTTGACTATTTTGATACATACTTCCAGTTACAAGAATTACGTCCATACGAACGTTAGTAACGTTAACTACAGTTTATGGTCTTGAAATTCATCAAATAGATGTTAAGACGGTCTTATTAAATGGAGAATCGGAGGAAGAAAAATACATGGAACAACCTGAAGGGTTTGCGGTTCCAGATAAAGAAAAGAAGGTCTATAGACTTGTAAAGTCCCTTTTACGGATTAAAACAAGCACTCAAACAATTGCATACAAAATTTGACCAAACAATATTGTCAAATAGATTTAAGATAAATGAATGTGACAAATGTGTGTACATTAAAATTGTTCCAAATCACATAGTCATTATTTGCTTAGATGTGGTTGATATGCTCATAATTAGTAATGACATTGCCAAAAAAATACTACTAAGCAGCGTATAGTAACTAGCAAGTTTGATATGATAGACTTGGGAGTTGCTGGTTTAATTCTGAGAATTAAGATCCATAAGACTTCTCAAGGTCTGTCGTTGTCATGATCTCATTATATTAAGACAGTACTTGAAAAATTCAAGCATTTGGGCCTTAAAGTTGCAAAAACTCTAATTAACGTAAATCATGCATTCGAAAAGAACAAAGGCCAAAGCATATCACAATTGGATTATGCTCGTGTGTTGTGTTGCTTAATGTACATCAAGAATTATACACGACCAGATATAGCTTGTGCTATAAGTAAATTGATTCGATATACGAGCAATTCAGGTCAATCTCATTGGATGGCCATGACACGAATTTTAGGATATTTAATACATACCCAGGACATTGCTTATTGTCCAAACAAACTTGCATCTTGAAAGTCGTCCAAACAAACTTGTATTGCCCGTTATTAATGGTGGCTAAATTCATAGTCTTAGATAAAGTCGGTGAAAAAGCTGAATGGCTCTGAAATTTCTTGGAAGATATTTCATTTTGGCACAAACCGTTGGCACTAATATGCATACATTGCGATAGTCAAGAGGCAATTGGAAGGACTGAAAGGATTATGTATAACAGTAAATCTCGTCAGATACGACGAAGAAATAAAACCGTTAGACAATTATTTTATAGAGGAATTATCACGATTAACTATGTAAAGTCAAGTGATAATATGTCGGATCCACTTACAAAAGGCCTAACTACAGAGATAGTTAAAAAGTCATCAAGGGGAATGGGACTGCGGCCGAGAACAAATCATAATGGCGGAAACTCTACCTAGAAGATTGGAGATCCCAAGATCTAGGTTCAAGGAGATCAAACAAAGTCATTAACGGCGGTTCAACATTATCAAATAAACTTTTGATCCATTCTCGTGATGAGACAATGTTCAGTACCAATGATAAAGCATTAAGGATTTTAATGATTTCTAAATTTGATATGGGGTATATCAAATAGTGTATCTACGGGATGACACGTTTAGGAATTACTTATGTAAGTGTGAAGTGTTAGCCGCTTCAAGGAGAAATTTTGTAAGGTCAGTTCTCTACGCGCTTATGAAACCAGACGATGTTTATGGCTGAAACGAACAAAACAATGATAACCAAAAACAGTTAAGGGTTGGTAGTGTGACTTGTGGTTGTCTAGGTATACACCAAAGTTTGACGGTCCAAATATATCAAATCTACCGATTGATCGTGTAAATCTGACATAACTTCATTACGGAAAGTTCAAAGGGAAACATATTTATCCAGATGCAATTAATCTTTATTTGCGGATCACACAGTTTTTCATGCATACTTCCATGATATAGTCATTCCCCATTCTTGTGGGGGTTTGTTAAGTTTTTTTATGTATTTAATTAAGATATTAAATACTTAAAAGATGATGAATGGCAAATAGAAGGAAATGAAACTTTTTGAGTGAATTTTTAATTTTCCTCCTAGATAAATGGGCATTATCCTATATTGGAAGAGGAAGAGATTTTTATGGGTATGTAAGCAACTGCTCTTCTTCTAGCTCTTAAAGAATTAAGAAGAAGGCAAGCCTCGCACCGTCATCGTCGTCCTCGTCGTCGCTCGACTCGGCTCGGCCTCGGCTTCGGCTTCGACTTCGAATTCAAATTTGAATTTGGATTTGGTCAAATGATCGATTGATTGATTAACTTTTTGGACAAAAATTTGTTAATAGTAAAATATTAACAAAAATAATATTAAATATTTATTTTAATAACAGAATATTAATATTAAATATTAATGTTAAATCCAATCAGTTTTTTCTATTTGGTAACAGAAATTAACTACTCTCTTCAGTTTTTTCACTTTATTTGTTGAGTTAATGACCATTTATGTAATGACATTTATGCTATGGTCGTTTTGCATGAATATTTATTCTGAAGAGTTACATCAATTCAAATTTCAGTCCAACTCTGACTATAAATACAACACTATTCTGCTCAGAATTTCACTACTATTTTTTGAGTTTCTTCTCCTTCTGCTGCATACTTTTAGTATCAAACGAAACAAAAATTAAGTGTAATTTACTTCCGAATTTTGTATTCGCTGAAACACTGGGACTTGCAATATCATTATACTAGTATATAATTTATTATATCCTGAAAGGAAATAATCCATAACCTTAAGTACTACGAGGGAATTACATTTCTTAAGAAAATACTATAAATTTAATATGTCAAATAATTTTTTATCATTTATGTTTGTGTTCATTTCTATTTATATTTTTAAAATTATTTTACAAATATAGTATGCTAACTAACACTAACATCATTATGAAGCATCAGCATAGGTAGTTCTAATGCAGTGGCAACCTCCGAAGCCACGTCGTCTGAAGCTAGTTAAGGTTAGGAAGTTGAGGATGTTCAGAAGCACGACGACAAGGCTCTCAGGTAAAAGAAAAAAACGTTTCATTGTCTACGAGAAATCAGCACCCAAATATATGAAGTTCGGCAGAATCTGCAAAAGAAAGAAAATTAGATGAGCATAAATAAAATTAGATAATATCTTAAAAGTAACTTCTTTTGATAGTCGAATCACATTAAAAATAATATCTCATATTCGAATTGGAGTTAAGTATTTATGACTCCTCTGATTAAACAAGAACATATAAGACTATTCTTGGCTACAAATAAAAAGAACAAGCAAAGAAAACGATAAAAAGAAATAACCTCAAGTACTAGCATTTTGTCGTCCTCTAAACACGAATTCAAGAGCCGCTTGAAAATGACAAAAATTGATTGATGCTCATTAGACATGAAATGTGGTGTTTATATAGAGCTCCCAAGGACACTAACCGAAGGATTATTGGACACGGTTAGTATAAAGTAGGTTATTGTAAGGCGCTTGCATTGGCTTCTCCAAATTTAATTCATTTTGGACGGTATGACAAGTCACTGTAAGGATAGGATTCTTTTCCATATCTTTCGCATGTAGTATTTGTCTCCTTATTGGGAATGACAAAGGTGTAGGTATGTACCACATCCTTAACTCACGTGAGACATCTCGTGAATATCTTTTACCTTGAAAAACGGTCCTGATCATAGTCATTACAATTAAGTCTCGATTGATACGTAAGCAAACTTCATTTGAGATTGGAAGCTACTTAATGTTAGGAAGTATGTAAATTTTTCTGAAGTAGATGAAAGATTTTCTCAAGTCTGGTAGTTTTGGCATATCTAAGAAACAAATTACGTCTCAAATTCAAGGGCTTAAATTATTTAATGTTTACTTCAAGATTTTGTCCTTGAAGTTCTAACAATCCTATATTATGGCAAGTCTTGAAGTAAGGAATATTTATAAGCAATTTAAATTTATAAAAAAAAAAAGATTTAATTTCAAATATAATTATGTCACACTTCAGTTTGATTGGTGATAAATAATTTACTTTCATCATATTTTTTCCCTTTTACCATTATAAATAGGAATTTTTATAATTCAGAAAAGACATCAAAAGTAATAACAAAAGCAATAAAAAGCTCGTCGATCAAACGCTGCAAATTCCTCTACAAGTTTTAAGCTTCAAGCTTAAGAAAAAATCAAACTCAAACTCAAAAACGAAGAACAAATTAAGGCCAAATTCAAGCAATTAAGCTCAAGAATAAGATCATTTGTTGTGACAATAACTACATATTCAAGATCAAGCTCAACAACCTTTGAATTTATTTATTTACTATTAGAAAGTAAAATTAGAGAATTCATAAATAATATATACTTATATTATTTGAAATCAAATATTATAATTATGATAATACATCATTTACACGTATATAGCATGATTTAGCTAACATACATGATGCAGATAGCCAAGATGTAAACTACCTCATTGAGATGGAAATTCATTGGCCTGATACCATATTGAGACTAAAGAGGTCAAATAATTCATACTCAAATATATACTCCTCTGCTAAATTAACTTGCAAAGCCAGTGGGGACATAGTGTTTCCACGTGCAATGAAAGATGATTGTACGACTAAAAACCAGTAAACTATTAGGTCAAATAATTCATACTCAAATATATACTCCTCTGCTAAATTAACTTGCAAAGCCAGTGGGGACATAGTGTTTCCACGTGCAATGAAAGATGATTGTACGACTAAAAACCAGTAAATATAGTTTACTTTCATGAGATTGAATCGGTAAAAAATATCCTTCTGGATTTATTCAATCACATCTGCCTTCTAATCCAAATGGCTTTCACTTAAGTTGTGTTTGGTACGAAAGAAAATATTTTTAAAAATATATTTGATATAATAAAAAGTATCTTTTATAATATTTTTAAAAAAAATATATAATAGTTTCATTTATTTTTTAATATTTAGTATGTAAATTAAAAGATATAACTTTTTAAAAGTATTATAAATAAATTAGATATAATAACATGAAGCCATAAACTTTCAAACTAATAACTTTCCGACTTCATAAATTTCATAAACTTTCAAACTCGTAAACTTTATAATTTTTAAACTCGTAAACTTCCAAACACATAAACCTCCGAACTTATAACTTTGAAACTTCAAAATTTTAAATCTTTAAACCGATAAATAAAAAATTAAAACTGAAAAATATATTTAAAAAATATATTTTCGAAAAAAAAATAATAAAAATAAAAATTTTGAAATTATAAAAGAAAAAGTAAAAAAATAAAATTGTGAGGGGTGTGGGATGGGGGAGGGGGACAAGTGGTTCTGAAAAACGAACAAACAAAAACTTGAAATTGCAAAAGAAAAATAAGGTAAAAAATATTTTTTTGTGCATGAGGGGTGCGGTGGAGTGGGGTAGTAGAGTGGGTGGTAACGGAAAAAGTAAAATTAGGAAAAAGAAAAAGTCTTTTTTAGAGAAAAGGAGTGGAGCGGACTGGTGAGGGTGGGGATAAGTGAAAAGATATTTTGAAAAATGTCTTCCCTTATCTTGATAAGGAAAATATTTTTTTCAATTGGAAGAAAATAAATTCAGAAGGAAAATATTTTTCAAAACATTTAAGCTAGCTAAACATAAAAAAATTGAAAATTATATTTCAAAAAAAAATTTCCTTCATACCAAACAAACCCCTAATTTTCTTATGTTTGATTGGTTTAATTATTTTTAAAAATATTTCCCTCGTAAACTCATTCTTCCCTGCCAAAGGAATGAAAAATATTTTTCAAAATTCTTTATCAATCTTTCTCAACCCTATTTTCCACCCCATCCCCAACCCCCTCCACCCAAGCCCCTAAACTCCGACCGACCAACCACCCACCCCTGTCTTCATCCATATAGTCTCATATAGTTTTTGCCCAAATTGTATATTTTTCAAAATATTTTCTACTGCTTAACCAAAATTAGAAAATAAGTAAGAAATTCACCTATTTTTCAAAAAAAATATTTTTCTTCGTACCACACTCTTGTTTTCCTTCTTGATATATTCAACATCTCACTTCTAATCCAAATGGCTTTCACCCATTTTCCCACTGATAGAAGATCTGCTTCCAACCAACTATATGTGCAATTTAGCTGCAAACTTTTTTTTTTCCAAAGGTATATCTTCTCTAATGAAATTCCTTGTGCTTTTCCTTCTATTTTTTTTCCTTTTTTCTTTTTACAGATTTTGTTGTGATTTTTATGGAAACTCATTGGTGCCTCTTTAATTCTACTTCTGCACTCCAAAATAAGCCTTTTTCTTTTCAAGATTGCTACCATGAAAAATAAGTCAAACAAATGGAGAACAAAATAAAAGTTTCCTCGAGGGATAACCAAATATCAACCACAAAGTAATCATCATCTAAACACCAGAAGAAAGACTGGTAAAAATACATTTATTTTTTATAACGAACATGGGCAGCATTTGAAGACAGCCTGTTTTATACCTGAAAACATCGTTGAAAATTGAAAATCAACCACAAAGACATGGAACAGCTCAATGTTCCAGCAACATGAAGGTTACATAAAGCTCATACAAGCAGATAACATGTTAGTACTAGCATATATGCCTGTTCATCTGCATAGCACCAGACTGCTGAGTTTTTACAGCAGTAGCTCCCTCAAGCATCTACAGCCAAGAAAAAACCAATGATATCAATAAGCTTGCTGTAAAAGACTAAACCAGTAAGATGAGAGAAGCTGTTTTTCCTAGGATGTCAATTTTCACCATTCGGGGAGCAAGCACTTCCTGAAGAGAAGTCAGAAGGAGCCATTGGAATGGATATAGAGAGCTGTGTAGTGGAGAAATTGTTTTTGTTGGATTCCTCATCATCAAGGTTGGACCACGATTCTTTAGCACTGGGCCATTCATTAAAGAAAGGGCGCATTGACTGCTGCTCCTGCTTTACTGTTCCAGGTGAATCAATTTCACTGCCAAAGAAGCAATGCTGGTGTCGTCGTTTTGAAATTGTTGAATCAATCATTGGCTCAAGTAGATTAGGTAGATGCATCTGCTGTGAGCTACCCAGCAACTGAGAATCATTTTTTGGTCTCGCTGCGGGGCTTGAAGAAACTTGAGAGGGCAATACCCATGTACTGTCCATGGTGGTCCCCATCCCTAAATTTCTGACAGTTGCAGAAGTTTCTAAAGATAAATTATGCTCATCAGCATCAGGAGCAATTCCATGGAGATACCTGTGATACATTTTGGCATTAGATGAAACTGGATGTACAACACTTATTTCTCCAAAGGCAATACAAGCTGACTGCAGCAACAACAACAACTACCCAGTAATGTCCCATAAGGTGGGGTCTGGGGAGGGTAATATGTAGACGAGACTTACCTCTGCCCGAAAGGATAGAGAGGCTGTTTCCAATCGACCCTCGGCTCAGTGAAGGAGAGGAAAAACAAAATCAAAAACAAAAACAAAAACAAAAACAAAAGAGCATTAGTAAGTCCAGCAGAAATAACATAAATAATTATCTAAACATAAAAACCATAAATAGCATGCAATAATATCAGACAGTAACTACCATAAATAACTACCATAAGGGAGACACAATCCAATACACAAATCATCTAAGGATATCCCTACCAAGCCTCACCCAACCCCGGGTGAGGGTACGAAAAACTCTAGGGGCCCCTATACTACAACCCTGATACTAGACCTCCAGACTTTCCTATCAAGGGTCATGTCCTCAGAAACCCGCATTCTAGCCATGTCATACCTAATCACCTCTCCCCAATACCTCTTAGGCCTTCCTCTGCCTCGCCGTGCGCCGACCATCGCCAGTCGCTCACAACTCCTCACCGGGGCATCAAGACTTCTCCTCCGTACATGCCCGAACCACTTCAGCCTCGCTTCTCGCATCTTCTCATCAACCGGGGCCACCCCCACCTTCTCTCGAATAACTTCATTCTTAATCTTATCTAACCTGGTGAGCCCGCACATCCACCTGAACATCCTCATCTCCGCAACCTTCATCCTCTGAACATGAGAGTTCTTCACTGGCCAGCACTCCACCCATACAACATGGCCGGTCTAACCACAGCTCTATAAAATTTCCCCTTGAGTTTCTGTGGAACTTTCTTGTCACATAGGACTCCTGATGCAAGCCTCCATTTTGACCACCCCGCTCCTATACGATGAGTGACATCCCCGTCAATCTCTCCGTCCCCCTGAATCACCGATCCAAGATATCTGACACTGTCCCTCTTGGCGATGACCTGAGATCCAATCATCACGTCCCTACCTACTTCGCTCGGCTCGGCGCTAAACTTGCACTCCAGGTATTCTGTCTTAGATCTGCTTATTTTGAACAAGCTGACTGCAGCCAAGAACAGTATTAGTAAAGGGACAAAGGCAAACTACCCAAACAATAAGTACACACTTAATCAGAATAAGGGCATGAGAAGAGTAAACGGAGCTTCTTCAAATTGCCAAGATTTTTGTTGTCAACTTCCTTATAGGGTGGATAAAATTACCAACCCCCCCCCCCCCCCTCTCCAAAAAAAAAGGAAAAAGAAACCCCACAAGAAAAGAAAGAAGAATGCACTTAGAAACAAAGATAAGGCAGGAGTGACATAAACACAGAGGGAGCTGATGCACAGTAAGCACGGGATATGCATCCTTCAGCGCCATATGCTATTAGTTGGAGTATGACGGACTACTGTTGGTGTAAAGTAATCACCAATTAAAACTGAGTTGTCATTCTCCAAATCATTAGAGATGAATCCTGTGAAAAATACAAGACTATCGTGGTAGATCAAAACACTTCCAACCTTCCATCACTGAGCTCGGCAGTTTCATGCTAATAAACACATACTCTGCCTAGTGGTATCTAGCTTATGACTTGATAAGTAACTGGAAAATACTTTATCCTTCTTGTTTTGACATAACATTAGGAGTCCATAACATTAGGAGTCCATATAGGACAAGCCTTTGGTGTCTTGCATGCATATATTGATGTTACTCCTCCTTGTAAGTACAACTAAAGGCAAGCATATATGCTTTCCAACTTCCAAAAAACTAAATTTGACGTGTTAAAATTGATGTCTTTGAAAATATATTCTTTTTCCTTCATTGATAACAACCAATAATCTCGGGCATATGTTATTATTGCAACTTCTAGAATGGTCCGAAGATTTCCAAAAATGGAAGAGAAATGCATATTAATGTTACTTATAATGGTGTTCAATATATTAGAGACAGAATTGCCAAAGTTGGTCGAAGATCAAATCAAAATTCTATTTCCCTTTTGTCCGATAAATATTCCTGCTACTAGGTTATGCAACTCTCTCTGGGATAAGTGCAACTCCCATGTTCATTTACAAGAGAAATAAACAATCGCCATTTAGTAGCAAGAAAAGCACATTCAAGGACACAACTCTACAACCGACACCAGCGTTAACACGAGTTTTGTCATGTTGCATGAAATTCGAGCGGCGTCACACTCACACATGCCCCTCAAATATCTATATCCACTCAGGATCCAACCATAGATACAGGATCACAACACAAATCTGACCTGAAAATTGGCATACCTGAAGGGCCAATGCTACATTTAAAAGGAAAATGTGAGTCTCAATAACTATTTGTAATTTTCACCGTCACTATTTATCATTTTGCTTATGATACGACTTGCTGCATCTGAACATAATCAGTCTTTTTGCACCTATTCGGGTCAGGACCTTAACAGTTCCAGAGGGAGAAGGCAACAGCTTTTAGATGTGGATCAATAATAACTTATCAGGCCCTCAAATTCTACCGAACTGGTAGGTCACAAATTAGCAAAAGTGGAAAGATGAAGTGAAGGATTAAAGGCGACAAAAATGGGTCATAAGTAGACAAAAAATGGGCAAAAAACGCTTATGCCGTGATAACAGTCTCCCAAGTCCCTATATAGCATCCTCCTGATAAAGATTTGAGTCAAATTTCTATATTTTGTCAGCCAAATAACACAACATACCTTACTCCTACAGGTAGAGAGGCTGTTTCCGATAGACTTCTATCTTTATCAGCCAAAAAATAGAAGACAAAACATAGAATCACTCATTGGAACAAGTAGAGTATTACACCACATGATACACAGCCCAAGATCAAGGCTTGAAACAACATGTTGGAGTAATTAAGATGACAGATTCAGTTAGAGTGTTAATAAAGTTTATATGCCAACCGACGGAAGAACAAATTTAGGCCACAAAGTAGTTGAAGTAACATGAGAGAACCAAGACAAGTGTAGCCAAGGAAAAGAAGTCCTACTTAAGACAAAAAGGAGGTACCTATAGTCCTTGGTATCTATTCCATAGGACACATGCTCCATCTGCAACTTTGTTGCGCTGCTTCCATAATTCAGTTCTTCTGAATTAGCAACAGAATATAATGGCATGTGCTGGAAACTTCCACTGCTGCTACTTTGGAAACTTCCTCTTGTATTGCTGCTCCCAGTAGTAATGTGCGACATACTAGTCGACAAGGACTGGGAAGCAGATTGAGATTCCACAGGCTTTCTTGAACGGTTGCGACCTCGATGCATGTGCCGCTCACAATATTTGGAGTCAGGATATTTATCTTTCGAGCACCTCCACTTCTTTCCATCAGTCCTTCTACACCTTCCAGGCTCAGGGTCAAACTTCTTTCCATAATAGGAACAATAGCCCACTGCACATGATATACAAACCATTAAGCTCCGAGATAATATAGTATAACCGGACCACTGCCCTGAAAGAAGTCCTTTTACAGCAAAAGAAAATATATAGCAAGACCTGATTACCCACACAGCAATCAGAAATCAATGAAATAGGAGCATACCAAAACACAAAGTTCCCACTTATCGAGCACTTATATATGGTATCGAAAACTAAGCACATCTGTAAACTATATATGATCTGTGGTGGAAGTATCAAAAAATATTAGTTTCTGAACCATGATTTTAAAAGTATAGCGAGTTCAGTCTAAGAGGTTAAGAGATTGAACCATCAAGTTAAAATTCTGGATCTGCCACTGTTCATAATGGTGTACAACTTAAATAAACATCGGATAAGCCCCTAAAAAAGCAAAAACGAGTGTGTTTCTACTACATTGACACAAAGAATGACAAAGCAATAAATCACTAGATGCCAATCCGGAAAAAGTCTCTCCTAGAACCAAACCATATATGTACATATTAAATACAAACAAAAAAGTAACAATTGCATCACAAGACAGACAATATTCAAGAATGCCAAAAAAGGAGCCATTTTCCAGATCTGCATGCTTCAATAAACCCATCAAAGTGAAGTAAAGCATCAATTCTTCACGAACATATGAAAAGAAGACAGTGGCAAATGAAGAAGAAAGAAGAAACATACAGCTGGGGTGATGAAAAAACCTAGCAGAGATGGCTTCAAAACTCCGACGAATTGGAACAACGAGGTCCGGTGGAACAGGTAGACCTGCCACCAGGTACTTGTATATCATTGCCTGATGCTCCAGCTCCTGCCATTGCACTGCCGTGAATGGTGGCCGGTAACCATACCCATACCCCCCTCCCCCCACCACTGACGTAGAGGTGCTGCCACTCATCTCCCAACAAAATATTTTACCAAATTTTACCCACTTTCCACTTTTTTCACTGTCACTGAAAAAGCTGCACCTAGAAATCAACACAAACAGCAGTTAATACACAAACATAAATAAATATACACAGAGGTGAGAGAGAGAGAAACGTGTTCTTTTTCTGTTATGTGTGTGTGAGAGATGTAGAAGCAAAGGTTGTTGAGGTTACCTAAGAGGGGGACAGATCTAGGGTTTGGACAAGCATGGAAGTAGAGCAGAGAGAGAAAAAGCTGGGAAGGCAAAAAAACATATATAAAGTGAAGTGAGTTTTAAGTGGAGTGAATCAAGAGACAGTGAGTGTAATAATATAGAACCAGTACTTATCTACAAGACAAATTAATGATGTTCATTAGATTACATAGTACTTTAATTACTTAAATGGAGACTTTTCAATGTTGACATTGTAGTTTAGCAGATGAAGAAACAGAGAGAAGGAAGAAAATGAGAGACAATAGCATCTACTAATGTACAAGACAAATAAATGAGATTCATCACATTACCTCTAGTATTTTCATTGCTTCACATTGTAGTTTAGGAGATAAAGAGAGACTGGGGGAGTTTAGTCAAAGGTAATGAAGGGATTAAGGTTTAAGAATGGAGTGTTGTTGGTTAAGGAAGCATTGGGACATGGGAATAAAGGGAGTGGGGGTATGAGGTTAGAGAAAGGGCACCTTACTCAGGGAGTGGGCTAGAGTTAATTATGTCTTGTTGTGGTCCAATGATGTAACACCCCTTACTCTCTTTTCATCTTTCAAATTGGTCATGTGATTGTTATCATGACCCCAAAGATGCAAACTTTGTCCTTAAGCCTCAACAACTATTAACAATGACCTGGAAAAGATTTTTTTTTGAATTTTTGTCCGACGGTATTTATATTAGAACACAATTATATTTGGATTCGCATTGAATAGGATCTCATTCAACGAAAGCATTTCCTAATAAAGAAAATTTCATATTCAAAATTTAAATTCGAAATATTTAGTTAAATAATGAGAAATTTCATTTACGGTACCACATCCTTTAGTAATACCTACAAAAAATCTTATTCTATGCTTGTTTTTACCTTTGTGCTTTTTGTTGAAGTAAGGAGGTGAAATATCTTATCTTAAGGAATAAGCTCCAAAACAAGACTAGTTTGGTGGGCTTGTACTTGTACAACATAATTTAATCTCAAAGATCAAAAAGATTACAGTTAATTGCAACGTGAATTTTAAATTATTAATTTAATCGTCGTAAAACTTATGTACAGTGGTATAAAACTCTAGAAAATGAAACATTACATTATTTGTCAAAAGCTTTATATTAAAATTTAAATAAATTTTTTGCTTCATTTCTAAATTTTATAACGCGAATAACGTCAATAATTTTCATCCCATAGGATTCTGCAACACTATTTATAAGGTTATTATAAAAGTTATTATGAACAAAATCAAGCTTTACCTTAACAGACTAATTGGCCCTTATCAAAGTAGCTTCCCCAAAGGAAGAAGAACTAGTGACAACATTATTTTTATTCAAGAAATGATGCACCATTTTCAAAAAATTAAAGGTCGCCAACGGAAGGTCCTTCTAAAAATTGACCTTAAAAAAGCTTTCGATAAACTTGAATGGTCCTTCATTTATCATGCCTTACTCTTCTTTAATTTCTCCCTCGCGTATCACAAAGCTTATTATGAGCTGCATTAGTACATCTAGAATTGCTATCCTAGTTAATGGTTTCAAAACAAAAATTTTCTATCCATCAAGAGGTATACGACAATGCGACCTAATGTCTACCTATCTTTTGTACACTATATGGGGTTATTGTCCAAATATATAAATCATCAAGTTAACATTGAACTCTGGGACCCAATAAAACTTAATCCCACTGGCCCATATTTCTCATATCTATTATATGCGGATGACTTAACTGTCTCAGCAAATGCCAACTTAAAGTCAATCCACATAATTATGTGTAGCCTTTATTTCTTCTCTTAACTCCCTAGGAAAAAAATCAATAATACCAAATCAAAATCATCTTCTCGCACTATGATACTCAAACCAAAACCCACATTGCCAATATTCTTAACATTAGAATAAATGAAAGTTTTGGTAAATATTTGAGAATCGCTATTCTCACTTGTAATCCTAAAGTCTCTGATGTACGCTACATCATTGACAACATGAACACTAAGTTTGCCAGTTGGAATATAAATTTTATTTTGATTGCAGAAAGAACAACACATTCCAGATCAACTCTTAATGTCATCCCAAACCATGCAATGCAATATCTCATGTTACTCTCCTCCACACTCAAGCAAATTGATATGATACAAAGAGATTTTTTCTGGGCTTTACCCGTCTGCAAAAAAAATTCACTACATCAAATGGTCCACCATCACTCAGCCAAAACATGTGGGGGGGGGGGGGGGGGGGGGGTATAGGAATCAGAAAAGCTATTGAAAAACACCTAGTCTCTCTGGCCAGTCTCTTTTGGAGACTCTTCACCAATCCTAGTTCTATATGGGTCAAAACGCTTATTAATAAATACAGTCATAAGAGAAACTTCAATTCCTACTCTTTCTTTTGGAATAACATTCTAACAACTTGGAAAATTTGTAACTAGTTGGGGTCTTTAATGGATAATTGAACTAGAAAATATTAGTTGTTGGTTCTCTGCATAGATTTCGGGTATCCCACCCTTAAATAGCTTCATTCAAAGGATAATGAATCAACTGATCAAACCCTCAAAGCAAGGATATTTGGATTGCTAACAATTAGGACCTCTCCACGCTATTCATTATTTCTACCTATTGAAATATGGAACAAAATCCTCTCTATTAATATTGCTATCATGAATAACATTAGAGATATTCCGACTTGGGCTCTACCTCAAATTATATGTTTTCCACGAACTCTACTTATAAGCTACTCTACTGCCACCTGCTAATACATATAAGTTCCATTGGATCTGAACGCACAACACCTTTCACAAGATAAAATACCCTCTTTGGCAATGTTCCCATAACCGGCTTCGACCAAAAATTATCTCTGTTTAATTGGTCTATCATTGATATTACTTGCTCTATATGCAATAGGGCAGATGAGACAATCACCCATGTTTTCTTCGAATGCCCCATAGCCATAAAATTTTGGAGCGACGCGCACCTAAACTTTCTTGCACTTCACCAGAACTCTGAACATTGGCTCACTATATTAAAAGACTTTAACATAACGTTGGATCACTAAGGCATCTCATGGGAAGAGTTCTTTCCATTCGCTATATGGCACATGTGGCTCAATAGAAATTACGTTTCTTTTAATAATTGATGCAATCAACTATTACTTAATATGGTTATCATGCACTGTAAAGAATTTAAATATTGCACAAACTCCCCTATCTATATCCCTCCTAACATAACTAGCTCTATAAAAAAAGCTTCTGCAAACAAAATTTTCCCTTAAACTCAACATTGATGGTGCCTTCAAAGTTAAATATAAGAAAGGAGGTATTGACGGAATCTTTAGAGTTAATCATGGAGACTGAATTTAGGTTATTACAACTTAACTATTGCCTATTTCCCTGCTGATATGGAGCTTCTAGCTCTCAAGACTGGGCTACAAATAACCTGTGAAAGAAACATGTTGAATTTAAAAATTGAAAAAGATGCTACAGACATAATTCGCCTACTTGATGAAGACATCTATTCAATATATTCTAACTTGGTTATTGAGTGCAACTGAAGAAACTGGCTAATTTGCCGATCCGGCATAACTTCAGGGTGGGAAACAAAATTACTCACTTTTTAGCTACCCAGGGATCCAAGCAAGCAAGCAATAGACCTCTTTCTCTTTTGGAACAACCACCGAATGCACTTTTTAAAATAGTCCATGATGATAAAATTGGCTCTACTAAATCTAGGCTTGTATTTACTACTGCATTTGCTAAGTTAATTGAACTTGAAAACTCTTATGTAACTTACAATACTAATGTAAACAATATGGGGCAATACCTATGGATGAGCCCAATGAGACTCTTGCTTTATGTAATAGAATTAGTTAATGGATTATAAGTTTGTATTTTTTTATATATATAATATGGATAGTTATATTATATAACAATTAGAAATTGTTCCTTGTACATACGCTTTGAAAGTAAAATTTGTCACAATTTGGTGAACCAATGTTTGTGACATTTTGGTTTCCTGGAAGTTTTAGTTTATTATATAGTGTAATATCGAGTGACTTCTTGTAAAGATGAACAACATCCTATCCTTAGCAAATTTGTATTTCTACCCAAAAGAAAAATATTTTATTAGTTTTACAACAATTGAATTAATGGTATAAATTTTATTACTCGTGCCGGATATATATATATATATATATATATATATATATATATATATATATATATATATATATATATTTGGCATGAGATGTAATATGGTATAAAAGTTAGTCTGTTAATAATACTTGAAAAGTAAGAGTATTATTTAAGACGAAAAGTTCTTAAAATAAATAATTACAGCATAGCAATCTTTGTATTATTAATATATATCACTTAATTTAATATATTCCTTGCATAAGTAGTTTGTTGTACGCAGATTGTATTCAAACAAAAATATTGCAATCGGTGAGGAATTAGCTCATACGGATACTTGTGTTAATTAGTTAGCTTTACCGATAATTACTAATACAATATAAACCTCCAAGGTTAGGAATAAATGAATTGATTTAGATATAACTTTGATTTCCTTTGTGTCGTTCCTAGTTAATTTAATAATTAAGAGACCACGAGTTAAACATAGTATCAATAATTTGAATCAATAACCTGTTGGAATAAATCCGACTATAACACTTTAGCCTTCATACCAAATTATTTGGAACTAAAACATAAGCGGAAGCGTACCTGAATCCATCGGTGGAAGCTCCTTAATCCGGCTTGAAGATCACCTTGATCCAGCTTGGAGATTGTCCGGGTTTGGCTTTCCACTTGATGTGCAAGACAAAGGATTTACTCTCTAATTTCAGTGGGAAGAAGAAGAGAATTAGTCTTGCATCAAATGGGAACCATAACCCCCTATTTATAAACATGTAACCATAGTTACATGTATGTAACCTTAGTTAGCCCATCATTAACTAAGGTTACTCTATATGAGTATCTACACATAAATTAGTCTTACACTTTATATGACAATGTATTGGCCTCCTTAATAATAATGTCCATAAGACCACTAATTTAGGCCAAACCAAAAGATAGCACATAACATATAATTAATCCATATATTGTCCATATGTATGTAGTACAAGTCCAAATGTCTAACAATCTCCCACTTGGACGATATACTCATGCATATGTACAAACCTTAGTATTATATGTTACATTATAACTTTATGAGCTCAGTATTGCTATCAAAATAAAATTGTCATGATCAATCCGGTCCATCAATCATATCAACATAGGATCTAAGAGATCTTAGTTACTCTTGCGTAACTAGACCCAACATTGATTACGTATATCAATATAACCAACGACATGGATCAAGTGTAGGTGTGTAGCATGGAAATAACACAAAGTGTGGTCTGAAATAGAATGTCTATTTCCAACTGGTTCACTTTATTGAGATCAATCATAAACCATAAGAGTACATAAAACTTTAAGACTGAATATCTGCAGATAAAACCTTAAAGGCTGAATTACTGACTGTACTAGACAATACATAATTGTATAACACAAACTCCCACTAAAACTCATAATCCTCAACTGATTTGACACCCATGCGAGCAATATGCTCATGAAATATTTTGAGTGGTAATCCCTTAGTAAGCGGATCCGCAATCATTGAGTTTGTACTGATGTGCTCTATGCATAATTGTCCATTTTGTACTCTTTCTTTAACAACCCGAAACTTGACGTCCATATGCATTGCCTTCGTCAAACTACTGTTATTGTTAGCATAAAGGACTGCTGATCTGTTGTCGCATAATAGCCTGAGTGGCTTTTTAATACTGTCTACTATGCGCAGTCCACTAACAAAATTTCGCAGCCATAATCCCTTATTGGATGCCTCATAACATGCCATGAATTCCGCTTCCATGGTGGAAGTGGCCGTAAGAGTTTGCTTGATGCTTCTCCAAGAGATAGCACCGCCAGCAAGCATGTAGATATAGCCTGATGTAGACTTCAGACTATCTTGACATCCAGCAAAATGGGAGTCGGTGTACCCGATGATCTCAAGTTGGTCCAATCTCCGATATATGAGCATGTAATCCTTTGTTTTCTGTAAGTACCGCATGACCCTTTTGGCTGCCTTCCAATGGTCCATTCCCGGATTGCTGAGATATCTGCCCAGCATCCCAACAATGTATGCTATATCAGGTCGTGTGCATACCTGAGCATACATCAGACTCTCTACAGCCGAAGCATAAGGTGTCTTCTCCATTTCCATGGTTTCAAAACTATTCTTTGGGCGCTGTTTGAGACTGAACTTGTCTCCCTTAGCAACAGGGGTGTCGCCTGGTTTACAATCCTGCATGCCAAATCTTTTAAGAACCTTATCGATATAGCCCTTTTGTGACAGACCAAGAACACCTTTGGAGCGATCTCAATGTATCTGAATTCCTAATACAAAAGAGGCATCACCAAGATCTTTCATTTCAAATTTCTTTGAAAGAAATTTCTTAGTTTCGCGCAATAATCCTATATTATTACTGGCAAGCAGTATGTCATCGACATATAAAACCAGAAAAATATGTGTGCTCCCACTGAACTTACGGTATACACAGTCATCAGCAATATTTGGTTCATAACCAAAAGATGTAATGACTTCATGAAACTTATGATACCATTGACGGGAAGCTTGCTTGAGCCCATAAATGGATTTCTTTAATTTGCAAACCCTTTTCTTTGAGTCTCCCGAAACAAAGTTTTCAGGTTGCACCATATAAATTGATTCCTCAATGTCACAATTGAGAAACACTTTATTAACATCCATCTGATGAAGTTCAAGATCAAAATGTGCTAGTAGTGCCATTATTGTCCTAAAAGAGTCTTTCGATGAAACTGGAGAGAAAGTCTCTTTATAATCAATGCCTTCCTTTTGAGTGTAGCCCTTTGCGACAAGGCGAGCTTTATACTTAATGAATTGCCCTATGAATCTCTCTTGGTTTTAAATATCCATTTACAACCAATTGGTTTAACACCTTCGGGCAATGTAACAAGCTCCCAAACGCCGTTATCGCTCATAGACTTCATCTCATCATTCACTGCATCAATCCACTTTTGAGAGTTAGAACCTTTCATGGCTTGACGGAAGTTGATTGGATCATCTTACTCAAGTCCAATGTCACTTTCTTGTTCTTGGAGAAATACAACATAATCGTCCGGAATTGCACTTCTCCTCTCTCTAGTGGATCTCCTTAATGGCACTTCAGATTCTTGAGGTTGTTGAGTTTGATTTTCATTAATAATATCAGGAACTTGATTAGGGAGATTATCAAGATTGTCTTGAACTGGAGTTGTGTGATCCGTATCAGGAATGAGAACACCCTGATCAAGATCAACAACTGGAGGCAAAGACACATGTTCTTCCTCAAAGACAAAATCTCTAACTTTATCTCCCCACCCCCCAAACTCAATATCCTCAAAGAACCAAGCATTACCCGTCTCAAAAATAGTTCTAGAAGTGGGATCATATAACTTATACCCCCTGGATCTTTCAGAGTATCCAACAAAATAGCTACTAACCGTTTTAGAATCTAGTTTCTTTTCATTTGGCCTGTAAGTCCTTGCCTCAGCTGGACAACCCCAAATGTGTAAGTGCTTTATACTGGGCTTATGTCCAGTCCATAGTTCATATGGGGTTTTGATTGTAGCTTTAGTTGGAACCCTATTAAGTATATATGCTGCGGTTTTCAATGCTTCTCCCCAGAGTGAGTCTGGCAAAGTAGTATGACAAATCATACTTCTCACCATGTCCTTTAGGGTCCGATTTCGTCTCTCAGATACACCATTCATAGTAGGACTGCCTGGCATGGTGTACTGAGGAACGATCCCACACTCATCTAGGAATTTAGCAAATGGCCCTGGACGTTGTTCACCTGAACCATCATAACTACCATAGTATTCACCACCACGGTCAGATCTAACGGTTTTAATCCTTTTGCTTAGTTGATTTTCAAATTCGGCCTTATATGATTTGAACACGTCTATAGATTGGGACTTCTCATGAATGAGATATAGGTATCCATAACGAGAGTAATCGTATATAAATGTGATTGTTGACCATTTCTACAAGGTGTAGGGAATGACCCACAAATATCCGTATGTATCAATTCTAAGACATCTGAAGCTCTCTGGGAACCTAATCTCGTCTTGTTTGTTTGTTTACCCTTGATACACTCAATGCAAATATCCGAATTTGAGAAATCAAGAGAATCAAGAATTCCATCTGACACGAGTTTCTGAATTCTTTGTTTAGATATGTAACCTAAACGCTTGTGCCAGAGTGATAAAGAATTCTCATTAGATAATTTTCTTTTGGTAGCACTAGAACTTGCATGCAAAGTTTCATTATGTGAGGTTATTATGTCAACCAAATATAGGCTATCATATGCTGATAAAAGACCAGTACCGATAAGATTTGAACCTTGAAAAAGACTCACTTTATTGTCACCAAATGAACAAGAATAACCGGATAAGTCCAATTTGGGAACAGAAATTAAATTCCGTCTAAAAGACGGTACAACAAAAGTCTCATTCAAATCCAAATAAAAACCAGTCTTAAATAATAGCCTAAATCTTCCAATAGCCTAAATCTTCCAATAGCCTCAACTTCAACCCTTTTGCCGTCACCAACATAGATGTATCTTTCACCATCACTTGGTTTTCGGCAATTCAGGCAACCCTGCATAGATATACTTATGTGAGTAGTAGCAGCAGAATCTACCCACCAAGTATCTTTAGGTACCGAAATTAAATTAACTTCAGAACAAACAAGAGCAAGATATATACCCTTTTTCGCACGCCAAGCGTGGTATTTGGTACAATCTTTCTTCATGTGATTAGTCCCCTTACAGAAAAAGCAACCTGATTATGTAGTTTCAACCTTAGTTTCCTTGTGTTGCTTCTTCTGGGGCCTTGAGACCGCAACTTCCTTATTTTTCCTCTTCTTGTTGTCTTTAGAAGAGGATGCCAAATGAGCACTTCCTGTCTTATCTTGCTTTATTCTCTCTTCCTCTTGCACACAATGTGAAATGTGCTCATTAAGAGTCCATTTCTCCTTTAGGCAGTTGTAACTGAACTTAAACTGATTAAAGTGTGCAGGGAGAGATATCAAAACTAAGTACACAAGCAGTTCCTCAGGTAATTCCAACTTGAGTGACTTTAGCTTCGAAGCAATATGAGACATTTCTAAAATGTACTCCCTTATGTTTCCTTTGCCTTTATACCTCATGGAAACAAGTTTACTCAAAAGAGTACTAGTTTCCGCCTTTTCGTTTTGTGCAAAACGCTTTTCAAGGTCCTCAAGGAAAACTTTGGCATTGTTTTCTTTAGTCATAGTGCCCCTAAAAGATTCTGGAATTGCACGTTTCATGATCATAAGACTCATGCGATTTGAGCGTTCCCACTTCTCCATCTCCTTCTTATCATCAGAAGAAGATGTATCCTCAAGAGAAGCAGGTTTCTCAATCCGAAGTGCAAGGTCTAGATCCATGCAACCGAGAACTATCATAATGTTCTCTTTCCATTCCTTAAAATTTGTGCCATTAAGCACATGGATGCTGTTAATGTTTGCAGATATTGTAGCAGCTGAAAAATTCACTGAAAATAGAACAAGGACAACTTAAAACATGCTTACAATTATTTGAATTTTAACTTTAGTATACAGATTCAAAATAGGCAAGTCCCATTACAAGATACCTAGCACGACATTAATTTTAGTCTTTCGACAGAAAATCAATTTGTAAGTGGTACTCTTGGTATAGTAATCAAATATTGACAATAAACTCCTGTCAAATATCAAGCCTTCCTTTGGGCCGACTTAATATTCACATGGAAAACTTAATAATTGTCACATATTTATCACCACAAGCATGCTCGAATTCCTGCCAAATAACAACCTTCCTTTGGGCCGGTGTTAAACGCATGGAATACGAACATACACAGTCATCTTATATTTTAAAATCAATCAATCTACACAAAAGATGTTACTTTGGTAACATAATGTTTCAATTGACTAATTTAAAATATTAGATGCAAAATTAATTAATTCTTTAAGCCATATATTGAATCTCAACAGAAATTTACATGTTTATAATGTAAAATCTGAATAATAATGGACAAAATATTAATGTTATAATATTAATCTTGCATTATGTGTCCATTAATCTTAAGAAAAACGTTTCTTTAATGATGGAAAAACGTTTCATTAATTAATATTACATTATGTCTTCATTAAACTGCCAGAAAATAAAGAAACGTTTCTGCAATAAATTGCCAGATAATCGATTATCTGGTCCTGATAATCGATTATCTTGGCCTTCTAGAATTTCCATTTTTGCTGGAAATTCCAGATAATCGATTATCTTGCCAGGATAATCGATTATCTTGGCTTTATGGAATTTGGCGGACATATAACATAATCGATTATCCAAATACAATAATCGATTATTGTATGGTTCTGTTTCAAAAATATTTGATGAACAAATGAAATAATCGATTATTGATCTAAAATAATCGATTATGTAAACGTTACAAATAAGATAATCGATTATCTTCAAAACATAATTGATTATTTTAAGCTTCTGTTTTGCAAAATTTTGGTGAACTTATCAAGATAATTGATTACCTATATAAGATAATCGATTATCTTACCAATCTGTCCAACTTAATGAGACTTTCAACAAAAGGCTTAATCATGGAATCATATTCAACAACCGAAATTATGCAAATAATTTCAACATTTCAATTCATTTGGTGATATAAAAGGTATCGAAATACTGAAGTTTAGCATCAACAAATCATTCATGAAAGCATGCCATATCAAGGTGCTAGAACTTCAAAATTAAAATTCTATTTGAATTTAGTCATTAAGCATTATAACATTGAATTCATGAACTTCCAAATGATCCAATACGAAGGTGGCTCTGATACCAATTGTTGGAATAAATCCGACTATAACACTTTAGCCTTCATATCGAATTATTTGGAACTAAAACATAAGCGGAAGCGTACCTGAATCAATCGGTGGAAGCTCCTTAATCGGCTTGAAGATCACCTTGATCCGGCTTGGAGATTGTCCGGGTTTGGCTTTCCACTTGATGTGCAAGACAAAGGATTTGCTCTCTAATTTCAATGGGAAGAAGAAGAGAATTAGTCTTGCAGCAAATGGGAACCATAACCCCCTATTTATAAGCATGTAACCATAGTTACATGTATGTAACCTTAGTTAGCCCATCATTAACTAAGGTTACTCTATACGGGTATCTACACATAAATTAGTCTTATACTTTATATGACAATGTATTGGCCTCCTTAATAATAATGTCCATAAGACCACTAATTTAGGCCAAACCAAAAGATAGCACATAATATATAATTAATCCATATATTGTCCATATGTATGTAGTACAAGTCCAAATGTACAAATGTCTAACATAACCTTCTAATCAGTGATATCAAACTGGTCTCTTTATGATACCACAATATCTATGTCAAAAAAAAAAAGTAAAAGCAAAAGAATAATTTAGGTTCTTGTCCCCAGCATGATGTCCTTTTTAAGTTTTAGCATGCCGACCTAGTACAAGTAGTTAAAGAGAAATTTCTTCTTTTAGTTGTGTATGAAAATAACACTATAAGCACGTGATTTTTGTCTTATATGAATTATTTCTATAAATTTTTAAGAAAATAGATCTTTTTTCTTATTTATTTACCATTTTTAGGAATTTTGTAAACTTTTATTAATTGTTTACATTATTCTTGCTTGTTTAGTTTTTATTTTAATCATGAAAAATATCACCCATGGCATTTAGACTTTTTTTTAATATTTTTTAGGATTAATTGATGGTTACTTGTTTTATAAAATTAAAAATTACAAAAAAATGCTTCATTTTTACACCTTTTCCTTTTATTGATTTTTCTCTTTTAATTTAGGATTAAGTGTCTTTTATAATTAGTTAATTAGTTTAACTTTATATGTTTAGATAATTTAGGATTTTTAATTAAAAAAGAAGAAAAAGAAAATCAAAGTTAAAGCAATGAAAGAGGGAGTTCAATTTGAATTTGGGCAAAATCCTATACCCAAATAGTGCTAAATTCGGACCAGCCCAAGTGTTCACTACCCAGCCAAAGAATACGGGTCAAACCCATGACCCGACCCTTTTTTTCCTTCCTCTTAAGCTTCACCTAATAGAGAAAACGGCGCATCTACACCTTCTGCCTGATTCTTCTTCGTCATTTTTTCAAAAACAAAAAAAGTCTCGACAGCTACTCCTCCATTCCCTTTCCTTCAGTCCCATGAACTACGAGTGTGAGCTTGAATCTCTTAAGAGTCTTCGAAAATTGAATTCCTCATTTTGCTGAATAAGTTTAAACCCATTTTATCTTTCAAATCTTGCAAACTCTTTCCTTTTTTGATTCCTCTGATTCTTTTGAAATTGATTGGAGGGGTAATTTGAGCTTGAGAATTTTTTGGTTAGCAATTTTATTGTATAAGTTAATTTGAAATGGAAGTAAATTCGGTCGTTGATTGCTAAAACTGGGAGCATCGAAGCTTAAAGTCTGTCGACTGAAAATTTAGAAGGGCGTGCCTCACTCTCTTCTACTTCCAAAACTTCATTTTATTTGTAGTTGTGCTGCTGAGCTCCGTCGAGTTTGTTTTTGCCTTCATTTGGTTTGTTCGAGCCTTGCTCTGTTCAATAAGCTCTGAGCTGATTGTTGTTGTTTTATGGTTGCCTAAAGAAGCTTATAATGCAAGCTATAATCATATTCCTGTATCTATTCAAATTTGTCGATTAAGCCTTTTTGGAGCCGTGGATTTGCTGTTTCGTCGCTGATTTTTGCTGAATCCGCGTAGCTAAAGCTCTATACCAGTTCTTCTTCACTTTTATTTGGTTCAATATTTGCTTGTTTCGTTGCTGTCCAGGTACGGCTCCTTGACTAAAATTGCTCATGTGTCATCTATTCGGTTACCTTTGTTTGATATTGGTTTGTTTAACTGCTGAAGTTTATGCTTGAGTTGTTTGCTTTTGGTGCACCGATTTTGAGGTTGAGAGCATGCCTATGATATTGAATTGGGTCAATACTCCAGACACCCACAGTAATCATCTTCAGTAGTAGTTTTTCTATATTAATGTTAAGTAATCTGAATCTAATAGTGACAACTTTAATTAAGCATCATGTTCTGCGTTTCAAGCTGATTTTGGGACAAATTTAAAGTTGTTTCTCTGTTTTTTTTACATGGATCTACCATTTTCTGTTGTTGAGATCCGATTTTCTATCTTCCGGTGTTTATTTGGCTCCTCTAAGTTTATTTTCAGTTGTTGTCATTTACTTGCTTAAGGATGTACACCGCTGGTTGGCGTTCATTTGTTCGCCAAATATTTCTAGGCATATCTTCATGATTTGAGTTAAATGTGATGTTTATATTGCAAATTGTCGATTTACAGTACATAAGCAGTCATTGTCCGAATATATAACAATAGTTAGATGTCTTGATCTTGAACAGTGTATCATCCTTTCATTTTTTTTGTCACAAAGGGAATAGTTTCTTTTTCAGTAACAAACTCAGCTGTAAATGATGCATTCTGTTATAATTTGATATGAATGTTTAAAACCGTTTTTTTTTTTAACTTAGATTTTAATACAAAAAACCTTATCATCTCTTGTGTTTCTGAAGCTATTCAAAGTCCTGAAAATTTAAGATGAACATTAGGCTACATGGCATATATGCTGCATTATATTTAAAGAGAGTGATCCACTCATTGTGTATTTTTGAAGTGCCTGTCTTGCAATTAAAACCTTGTGGTCTTCACTTGATGTTCTCTTTGCTGTGAACTAATGCTTTAAGTTCTGGGAGTATTTTTTATTTATTTATTTATTTATTTATTTTTGCTTTGCTTAGGATAGCATTGCTTCACATAATTAATTGCCAAGCTGGTAGGAAATGTAGGAATATTGAGATACGTAATATTGGAAGATGTTTGATTATGATCGGATTAGTTTGATGTGTGTCATGTCAAATAAAATCTTAAAACTCATGGTCCTCACTTAATTAATATTTCAATCCTTAGAAATCGAGGCGTGCCATTTAGTGAATTTTCCGTTGCCCGCAAACTTGAAAGTGCGTAGTTGCTTTAGGCGCGCTATTTAAAAATTACTTTTCTAAACTCGGATGCACATTTATGTGACCCAAATCCGAATCTCAATAATGTTAAAATATGTCAAAAATCACGGGTGCATTTATGTGATGTGATTCCAGACGTGTTTTAATAACGTTGCAATATTCCTTAAAATTAAATAAAAGCAATAAATAATTTAAAATTGCACTATAGGATAAAACATGTATGAAAATCAGATATTAAGCCATTTATAATAGTTTAAGCGACTGTACTAGAACCACAGGATCCAGGGTTGCCTAACACTTTTCCTCGGGTCAACAGAATTTCATACTTAGAATTTTTGGTTTGCAGACTCTATTTGGGCAGTCGAAAAATTTTCTCGATTTGGGATTCTAAATAAACCGGTGACTTGGGACACCAAAAGTCAAACCTATCCCAAGTGGCGACTCTAAATAAATAATCCAATTTCGAATAATGTCACTTTAATTGAAAAAACTCTCTTATACGTTTTATCCTTCGAGGTATCCAGGTAAAAAGGAGGTGTGACAACCACATACTCTTTTGGGCAAATATAGATTTTCAGTGACGAAAAAGAAAAATGGATTTTCAGTGGAATATTCCTTTTATGTCATAAAATAAACAAGCGATATTTTAATTGAAAAGAAAAAGAAAATATTTAGATAATTTAGGCACAAGTATCAATGGAGGTCATATCATAATACTTCAAATTCCTTTCCTGCTTATCCATTTCATATTTAACGCGAAACAAATAGCACAAATTATAGACGACTTATCAGTCGGTTCAGGTAGATGAATACAAATAATTGATAAAATTCTAACTTAATTTCGTGGAATGAATGAAAAAAGAAAAGCACTATGTTTCTGAATTTGTTATCTTGGAATTTTTGTTGGTTTGATTCGATTTATTTGATTTTTCGTGAACACCCCTATTGTCACGTATGTTAAAAGAGTGAGGTGCCTCGTGGCCTCGCTTTACCAGAGAAGGCGAATTCGAGTCAACTTACCGATGACTACGCTAAGCTTATTGATGAACTTAATCGGGCTAAGATGCAGAGGAGACACCTTGAGCAAGCCCTCAGGTCTTGGAAAGATTCTACCTAATCATTTAAGGTTGAGGAAGAGAGGTTACATGGTGAAAGAGATAAAACAATACAGTATCTCGATTGATTGAAGGTGTAGTCCAAGTTTGCTCAGATTGTTGTCTTCCTAGAATTCATGTTATCAGCAGTTAAAGATATTTGTGCAAGGATCCCTAACTTGGTGGAAGAGATCGAGAAGGTGATACATGTGATAGAGACGGCCCGACGGGCCATGGATTCGTCTTCTCTCTCTCTAAGATTTTTCAGAATGGAGGACGTCAATTGAGTTGCATCCCAACTCCCCGGTAGCTCAAGTTGATCCTTCTTCCTCCGCTCGGCTCCTTTTTTGGCTCGGTTTCCCCTAATCCCCAAGCCCCACTTCTCCACCCCGAGACCAGTGAGGTGAAGTGATCAATGACCAGTTTAGTGGCCAATAAGTGAAAATGTTTTAGGAGTTTTTTTTGTCTTTCGCTAGTCAGGGGCATTAAGAATATGCCTCTTTTTCTAAGCTACTAGGATTTTTATTTATGGAAAAAGTATATTTCTCATACTTTGTCGATGTTTTTTAAGAAATACTAAAGAAATTTCCAAACCCTTCGAGTATTCCAATATTATTCTTGTTTTAGGTATTTTATCTCAGATGGGTTTTTGCCGGTCCCGGCAACATAATCCCGAAAGATAAGGTGGCACTAGAATATCCTAAAATTTTCTGGTGTTACGTTCCGTATTATTATATTGGTATTACGTCCCACGTTGTTATATTATGATTATGTTATATCCTACAGTATACATTACGATAGTGTTACGCTTCGCAGTATTAAATTATAATAAAGTTGCGCTCTGTAATATTGTACGGTGAATTTGTTGTAAGGTAATTGACATCGGTCCAAGAAAAAGATTATTTGAAGAACATAAGGACTATGCTATTTCAAACAAGTGATGAGTAAATTCGTAAAGGTGAGGGGAAACAAGTCAAAGAAAATAAATTTTCGTCCAAGTGGCATGTTGGGATAAAATACGAACCGAGTATTAATACTCGATATTTATGGATTAGTACCGTGTAAGGTACCATTGACCATGATAGTAAAGTGTATAAACAATGTTAAAAGTGAATAGTATTTTAAATAATTTGAGATAATTTTTAATTATATGTGTAATTGACTAACTATTAGATTATGAGAGATTAACAAGTTAATTAAGTGATTAATAGATAATTAATCCAAATATTTGGATAAGTGTTACATCTCCAAACGTGGCAGCCCTTTAAAAATAACTTAATGACTCTTAAATTCGGATTGAGAGGTGTCAAACTTAACTTTATTATGTGGCTTTATTATTAGTTATGTGGGACGTACCTGATAAAATTTGGAATTTCTTAAGAAAGGATTCAGGAAAAGTCACGTTTTTGCTAAGTATTCCCAACCAATTCCGTACATAGTAATTTTATTTTTCATCTCTTAAGAAAGAGCTTCCACCAAGACTTCCTAATGCAAAACATTAATTCTTTAAGGAAAATTTTCATCCTAAGTTGTTGCTTCAAACTTTTCATACGACTTATTCCGTATTATCATAATTGACATGTATTAGAGGGATTGTCAAGAGAATCAGCTCAAGTATGTTAAGGTTATCCTTAATTTCTTTTGGCATGATTCATATGATACAAATGAAACCAAGCAAATACACACGTTGCATAAATGATTCTATTCATAAAAATATTAGGAATGCTTATGTTCTTGATTCCCCATGTTTATATTATTCTATCATCTGTTCATGGGTCTCAAAATACGTAAGTTGATAAAGTTTATTTCATGATATAAATCAGGGGCATAATGGTCTTATGACACACCGAGAGATTTTATTAATGTATTTCATATACATTTCATGCATTTATACATGTACATTGACCCATGACCAGATAGTGTTATATATATATATATATATTATGTATATGGGAAAAGTTATAGAGTATATGCGCATCACCACCTGATCAGCTAGCATACGTTGATCATTTTGCCAACAATGACTGACATGATATGATGGGATGTCCTCAAAGGCTTGATGATGTTATGAAACATGTACCTATGCACGACCATGACATTCATACACATATACATGATACTATAATTATTTCACAGTTTACAGAGTTATCCAAACTTACAGCTTTAGTCATTTACTCTATATTTCTTTCATGTTTGTTATGTACTTATTTATATGCCTTACATATTCAGTATATTATTTGTACTGACGTCCCTTTTGTCTAGGGATGCTGCGTTTCATACCCGCATGTCCCAATAGACAGGCCGAGAGCCCTCCAGGTAGGCTATCAGCTGAGTGGAAGATGTCGATGTGCTCCATTTGCTTTTGAGTTGCTTGTTTGGTTAGTATGCTTTAGACGTGTAATAGTTAGTATGGCGGGATTCTGTTCCGACCTTTATGAAAATTATGTATTCTTAGAGGCTTGTAGATAGATGTTATGTACGTAAAAGATTGTATAGCCTTGTCGGCGTATGTTCAGTATACGAGTGGTTATTTTGGTCTTATAGGCCCGTGTGTCTTATGTATAAGCTGGTATCACATGTTGTATTCTACTTATCTTACGGCAGCCATCCGGTTCAGTTATCTATGATAGTATGACATAAAAAGATATATTATTTTGGTACTCGGTTGAGTAAGGTACCAGATGTTTGTCGCGGTCCATCGATTTGTGTCGTGACACCTGGCCTCGGGCATGTGGTGTCGTTTGACATGTGTGCCGCCATAACATGACCATTCTTCTTCTAGATAGGAGTCCGAAACTTAATTAATAATTAATTAGATACAAAGCACATTTTAATGCTAAAAAAAGTTATAAAAATAGGTATTTCACAATACTGTACTGCGAATTATTTTAACGAAAATTTTTCCGTTAATGTAATTCGCAGTATAGTACTGCGAACTAATTAAAAATTATCTTTTCCACGTAAATCGCAGTATTATATTGCGAACTACATTAAAAAAATAACACCCCTTCTTCTTCTTTGGATCGAGAGAACACTTTCACCATTAAAAAATCCCAACAATCTGGTCCCCCACCCCATCGTTTTAAAAAAAAAATTTGGCTCTACCCGTCATCTAAATAGCAAGGTGTGAAGGTCTCGTACAGAAAAGAAGCTTTGGATTACGTTTTTCGGGTGAAAAATTCAATTTCAATAATATTCAAAAACCTTAAATCGAGGTATTTCGATTTAGATTATGGCAAAACTCGTATAGTACACGCATATTTGTATTATTTAGTGTGTTTCCATGTGCATTTATGTTATGTTTGTGTTTAATTTTGTATCTTTTATATACCTGAATTGATTTATTAACTTTTGTAAATTTGAATTATTCATTTGTTTTATTTGTATTGTTAATGTTATGTTCATATTATTGTTGATAAATTTGTATGTAGAGCCTTTTGTTAGAATATACGCTTAACGCTAGAGGGGGGGGGGGGGTGAATAGCGTTATAATAAAAAACAATATAAACTTGCGGAATTAAAAATTGCAGGATTGAAATAAGTGCGGTAAGTAAATAATAAGGAACGAATGCACCGAAATTATCTTGGTTCACCACAACCTGTGGCTAGTCCAGTCCCCGATAGACTCTCTCGAGATTCCACTAACTTCGTTAAGCTTACGGGTGCTTAACAAACCGTTACAAACTGAGAACTTGAGTCACACAAGCCTCAACTACCTTTGCTCGAAGATACCACACTTCAAGACTTCAACCGAAGGAATGAAAACGTTCCTTCTTACAACCACAAGGGATTAACACTTCCCTTCAAGTGTATACAAACACTTAGCACTCAAGACAAGACTCTCTTTAAGAGTAGATATGCGTAAAATAAATACGCTCAAGAACACAACAACTTTCGTCAAGAGTTTGGCTCTCAAAAACTTATGAAATGAATAGAAAATGATGAATATGAGAGTATGCAAGCTTTAGCAAGAATATGATCAGTTGTTGTACTTAGAAGACTGATTTTGAGTTGTATTTATAGTGTTCAAAACCCCCACAACCGTTGCCTAATTGCCAATCAAGAATTGCTGATTTTGTGCTAAGATAATCGATTATCTGATTTGCATAATCGATTATTTTCCAATCGTTCAAAAATCATTCCCAGATTTTAAGCAGAATAATCGATATATAATCGATTACCTGAAAACGTTCAAAAAATCATATTCAGATTTTACTTAGCATAATCGATTATCAGATTGTGTATAATCGATTATCTTTCAGAGTTTAAAAATACTTTGGCAACGGTCATTTGCATAATCGATTATGCTATAAGGATAATCGATTATCTTTTATATTTTAAAAACTTCGGACTACACTGTCTTAATATAATCGATTATCATAAAGTACATAATCGATTATTTTACAGTCTTGTAAAATTTGATAGACACTGCCTCAACATAATCGATTATCATAATGTGCATAATCGATTATTTTATAGCTTTGAAAAATCTTATGGACACTGCCTCAACATAATCGATTATCATAAGGTACATAATCGATTATCTTGTAGCTTTGAAAAATCTAATGTACACTGCCTTAACATAATCGATTATCATAAGGTACATAATCGATTATTGTTCAGCTTTGTAAATCTGGTGTACATTGTCTTAACATAATCGATTATCATAAAGTACATAATCGATTATCTTTGTCCAGATTTGAGAGGCATGTTTAAAAATTATTTTGGCTAAAAGAAAATGTTTGAAAATTATTTTGCTTTAAATTAAATATGCATGATTTGATAAAAATGATTTTACGAGAGAAGCCAAGTCTTGAGTCAATTGTCGGATCAAGATCACAATTAAAGAACGACTCATGTATAACTTTATTTCTTTGCTTGATCATGATCTTTGTTCGTCTTGTGTTTGCACCTCGTTATGTGTCAATTGCGCGCTTGTGCTTGGACCTCGTCATATGTCAATTGCGCGTCGTTTGTCATTTATCAAAACCTACAAATATGAACACACGTTTAGTTTAGTGCCTTGAGAACGTGTTTCAACACCTTTTAGCGTAGTAAAATATAGTGCCTTTTAGCGTAGTAAAATATAGAGTCTTTTACCATAGTAAAATATAGACCCTTTTACCGTAAAGTTTTTAGTAGCTAACAAAATTCTAACAATATTGAAATTGAGACGCATAATATTAAGGATAAGTCGGTGCTACCGGGCCTAAAAAATTTACAATAATTCAAAAATTTAGAATTTAATTATTTAAGGTAACAAAATTCTAAAAATTATTGAAATCGAGACGCATAATAATTAAGGATAACTCGGTGCTAGTGGGCCCCAAAAATCAAGCATGGAACCTATACATAACCATTCACTCCAATTCACAAATTTATAATTTAATTCTTTAAGGTAACAAAATTCTAAAAATTATTGTTATCGAGACGCATAATAATTAAGGATAACTCGGTGCAAGCGGGCCCCAAAAATCAAGCTTGGAACCCATACATAATTGTTAACTCCAATTCACGAATTTATAATTTAATTCTTTAAGGTAACAAAATTGTAATAAATTATTGAAATCGAGAAGCGTAATAATTAAGGATAACTCGATCTACCGGGCCCAAAAAATCAAGTCTGGAACCCATACATAATTATTCACTCCAATTCAAAAATTTGTAATTTAATTCTTTAAGGTAACACAATTTTAAAAATTGTTGAAATTGACAATCATAATAATTATGGATAACTCGGTGCTACCGAGCCCCAAAAATCAAGCCTGGAACCCATACATGGTTATTCACTCAAATTCAAAAATTTATAATTTAATTCTTTAAGGTAACAAAATTCTAAAATTACTGAAATTGACACGCATAATAATTAAGGGTAACTCGGTGCTACCGGGCCTCAAAAATCAAGCCTAGAACCCATACATAATTGTTCACTCCAATTCAAAAATTTATAATTGAATTTTTAAGGTAAAAAATTGTAAAATTTATTGAAATTGACACGTATAATAATTAAGGATAACTCGGTGCTACCAGACCCCAAAAATTAAGCATGGAACCCATACATAATTATTCATTCAAATTAAAAATTTGTATTATTTAGTGTGTCTCCATGTGAATTTATTTTTGTGTTTGTGTTTAATTTTGTATCTTTTATGTACCCGAATTGATTTATTACCTTTGAGACAAAAAATAATTCAAATTTGATAAATAATTTATCTTGTTAAATAATGTAAATTATTTATTTATTTTATTTGTATTGTTAATGTTATATTCATATTATTGTTGATAAATTTGTATGTAGAGCCTTTTGGCGTAGTAAAAGATAGTGCATTTTAGCATAGTAAAAAATATAGACCCTTTTAACGTAGTAAAATATAGAGCCTTTTAGCGTAGTAAAATGTAGAGCCTTTTAGCGTAGAGTCTTTGTAGCTTACAAAATTCTAAAAATATTGAAATTGAGACGCATAATAATTAAAGATAACTCGGTGCTACCGGGCCTCAAAAATTCACTCCAATTCAAAAAAATTATAATTTAATTTTTTAAGGTTTAAAATTCTAATAGTTATTGAAATTGACATGCCTAATAATTAAGGATAACTCGGTGCTACCGGGCCTAAAAATCAAGCATGGAATAATTAATTAAATATAATTAATTAGTTAATTTATTAAATTAACACAAATAATTAATTTTATTTAAATTATAGTAGACCGCATGGCCTTTCCTCCGCCTACGCATCCTGGACATGCCGAAGATCAACTATTAGTGCTGCAGGGTGACCATAGGTTCTCCTTTGTATGGGAGGGACAAATGTTGATGTAGGCTCTCTGCCTCAGGAGACCTGATGATTTGTGGGAGTTTATCGCGGCGCATCCTTTCCATGATCGCATAGTAGCGCGCCTCCAGGATACGGGGTTATATATGATTTTTGATCTTGGACGGATGCAACTTGATTGGTCTCTCATCATGGACTTGATAGAGCGGTGGCAACCGGAGACGCATACTTTTCACTTGCCCACTGGAGAGGCCACCATCACACTGGAGGATGTTAAGGTTTTATACGGACTGCGTGTAGCTGGACGCGCCGTGGCACTGCCCCACTACATTAGAGGCATGACGTGTGGCCATTTTTTTGGATATGATGGGGGAGTTTACTGGTTTTAGACCAGAGGGTTGCACTGGGGGCAGTCGCGTTGCATTGTCAGCCATTAGAGTTCAGATGGTGTTTTTGCACCCAGACATTACTGGCAAGACGGAGGATCTTTGGATTGATAGGTACACGCGGCTAGCGTTGCTCCTGCTTTTTAAGTGTGTGCTTTTTGGGTGTGTCTTGTTCCCGGACACTTCGGGGAGTAGAATGAGTATGCGCTTTCTTCATTATCTTCAGCAGCTGGATGAGTTACACCAGTACAGCTGGGGTGCTACTGTTCTGGCATACTTGTATAGGAGCATGTGCCGGGCGAGCATAGATCCAGCGGTGGATATATGTTGTTTTCTGCCTCTCCTACACGTGACAAAATTTCCGAATACTTTGTTCTTTACTCTGAATTCTATACCGTGAAATGACTCATAAAATTTACATCAACCTTTTATCTTAGGTTTGGGCCTGACAGCGGATCATGCCGTTGCAGCTACCTCTACCACCACTTCTGCCCGGTGAGGATTATCCGTTTCTCCCTCTAGCTGTCAGGTGGATTCTCCGGTATGGGAACTACCGAGGGACCGATGAGCATCATAATATCCCCATTCTCAGGGATGTTTTAGATATATTGGTGGACGGATAGGTAGTTATCTCCCTACACTTGCTTATTTTAAATTTAGTTGTGTTGCGCGTACTCACTTTCATGTTATTATTTTGGTGTTCATCTTGACGCTGTACAACATCGAGTTGCTGGCTCAGCTGCCCGCTTGTTGCTCAGTCGTACGGTTGCTTTGGAGAGCCTCCGTCCCGATGATATTCTTCGATCACATTGAGTATCATGCCACAGAGCGTATGCTTCGACGGTTTCACCGTCCCCAGCCTATACCGAAGGAGCCTGGATGGGATGCTATACATTATCGGCGGGACGACCGTGCCATCATGGACCAGCAGTATATCAGATGGCTACATCAGCAGATAGTTTATTGGGAGGAGCGAGTTGAGTGTATCCTTCCACCTCCTACATTTACGTAGGAGGCCATGATTTATCTGTATGGTGAGTGGTACAGCCATCATACCCGGCTGATGGTCGGGAATCCTATTCATGTACTTGGCGACCGCTATAGACCGTATGCTGGGAGGCACGAGGCACTGTGATATTCTTGTGTCTTATTAATATGTTATAATTGTGATATAGCGTTAGTTAATTAATATTTTAAATGTTTCACAGGCTATTCGGCATCATCGACTCTACCAGTTGAGACAGGAGATGCAACAGCATGCCGACATCTCTGAAATGGTTGACTATGGCCGGCAGGTGGCGCAGATGGCTCGTCTGACACTGTTGCAGGCGAGAGATGCCGAGAGGTTGGACCACGAGGCTCGGTATGCAGCACCATATGCCAACCATCGGGGTAGGGCAGTCCCACAAGGCAGGGGTATGGCACGAGGGAGGGGTGAGGCAGAGGTACCCCATGGGGTCGCGGGTGACGATGAGGAGGTGGTGCCCAGCAAGGGGGCGTTGAGGTACCTATAGACCCACCTGCTGAGGGACATGACGAGGACTTTGGATTTCAGGCGCTTGGAGATGGTCAGCAGGGTGAGCCTTCCATCAGCATGCCTTTGGATAGCCTTCAGCTATCTTGCCGGCATTGCAGGTCACCACGTTAGGAGCATTGTTTATCTTGGGTACATTCGACGGGGATGTAGATCAGTACTTTGCATGTCCATCTACTGCAGCTGAGGATCAGCCGACCCGGGATATGGATGGCAGGTGCAGGTTGAGTTATACCTCATCCCCCGCGGTTTATGCGGATCTACCACATGAGGCGGTATGTTTGTACTACTTTAATATTTCAATTTAAATTTTTTTCATTAATGAGCTGCAATTAAATAATTTTAATGGTGTTATGCAGTCTTTGTCCCAGCCCATGTTTGAGGACACTACATGCGGTGATGCATATGACGAGACCACGGTGAGGAAATATTTTTTTGCTTAAACACAAAAATGAAAATAATACATTTTCACATGCTAAGATTACTTCTTCTTTTGTTGGTTGCTAACGGCCCGACGTCCTATTCTTCTGATCCTACCATTTATAGTGTCGATGCTGCTACACTTCCTTACATAAAGAGGCAGCTTGATGATGATGATCCAGATAGTGTGCACGGGCGACAGGGGATGCGACTTCAGCAGCAGCACTAAAGCACACATGCTGCGGCACTCGTTGATTTACTTATGTATTAACTTTATGTAAATAGTCCTTTATGTAAATAATGCTAACAATTATGTTTTAATAACAATTTTATTTTAATTGCATTTGAACAACAATTTTACTTAAATAATACAACTCAAACACAAACCTTACATATCTAACACAAAAACAAACAGTAGAACTAATGAAATCACTTCACAAAGGAAAAATGAAGATAATCATAAACACTCAACATGTATATGCCATTGCTTAGTTACTACCTTATAGTATTCTCTGCTTCATCCTTTCGAGCTTTTTTACCAATTTTTTTCTCTTCTTCCACCTCCTTGATCTTCGCCTTCAAATCTTCAATTTGTTACATCGATTGGCGCTCTCTGTCCCACTGCCTCATACACACATCATGAAGATAATACAACTTGTCTTTGTAGTATTGTTGTTCACATGGTTTGTCAACACATACCTTAAAATTGCATATAGGTACGTCGGGTTGCCTATAAAACTTGTTCATACAACCCCAATAGCGGTGTCCAGCTTCTTCCCAATCATCGTACATCATACTTTTGATTCCACAGTCGCACTTTGGGGAATGGAAGGGTCGTTGAGAAATTTCTCAAAGAGTAGTTTGGGTTTATGGAAAAGCTCGATTATAGGTTGTTGTTAAGGGCAGAGAATAACTAGAATACACTATTTATTTATAGGCAAGAAGTTGCAATATTTTTTCTGAAAAAATAACAGATATTTTCACATGGTTTTCAGCCTTTCCAGAACAACATGATAACTCAACGATACGTAGTATTATACTGCGATTTACATATTTTCTGCGATTTATATATTAAATATTATTCTGAAAAAACCAGCTTTTCTCACATGGTTTTCATCATTTTCAGAACGACTTGACAACTCAAGGATACGTAGTATTGTACCGCGATTTACATATTAAATTATTCTAAAAAAAACCACCTTTTCTCACATGGTTTTCATCCTTTTCAGAACGACATGACAACTCAACGATACGTAGTATCATACCGCGATTTACATATTAAATTATTCTGAAAAAGACTACCTTTTGTCACATGGTTTTCATCCTTTTCTAGAACGACATGACAACTCAATGATACATAGTATTTTACCGCGATTTATATATTAAATTATTCTAAAAAAACAGGTTTTGTCACATGGTTTTCATCCTTTTCAGAACGACATGACAACTCAACGATACGTAGTATTATACCGCGATTTACACATACTATTTTCTTTAAAAATTTAAGATTGGTATTCTTTAGCAACAATAATAAGTTGAATATTTGAACAGTTCTATGAAGAAAATAATACATTATGTAAATAAAACAACAATTGTATTTTAACAACACATTTTTTGTAACAGAATTTGAACAATATTTTTATTTAAACGGCTTAACACAAACTCAAGCTCGAAAAATCTAGAAATACAAACAGTAAAAATAATAAAAATACTACACAAGGGAAACATAAAGATAAACTACTACGCTTATGGCGTACAAGGCTGCTTAATCACGATCCGCTTCATACAATTCCCTCCAACCACTCGAGTTGGTCTTCCGGCCTTTTTTTCTTTTCTTCTACCTCATTGAGTTTTGCCTTCAACTCCTCAATTTGTTGGTTGGTTTATCGCTCCTGCTCATGTTGCCTCGAACACATAACATGAAGATCATAAATTTTGTCTTTGTAGTACTTTTGTGTACACTCTTCATCCATTCATACCTCAAATTCACATGTAGGCTTGTCGGGTTGCTCGTCAAGCTTGTTCTTACATGCCCAATAGCGGCATCCACCATCTGGCCACCATTTGAACAAACTACATTTTTCTCCGTAATAGCACCTTGGGACGTAAACATTTTGTTCAGACATTTCTTCTAGAGAAACTTTGGTTATTTTTAAGCGAAGAATATAAGTAGCATGCGACCGTTATTTATAGTCAAGACTTCACACAAAACGTAGTATTTTTTTAGCAAATCCACTAGGCAGTGTCAGGAGGACTAGTATTATATTGTGATGTACATATTAAGTTATTCTAATAAAAAGACAAGAGTTTTTATATGGTTTTCAGCTTTTCATAACGACATGACAACTCAACAAAGCTTAGTATTATACTGCGATTTACATATTTACTTTTCCTGCAAAAAAGAGCTTTTTCTTCAATCATTCAAGCTTTTGAACCACGCTTTACAACTTTTTGAGAACGACAAGACAATTGATAAAAACACATTATTGTAGCACGCTTTACATATTTTATTTATCTTTTAATACGAGATTTTTTTATACCACATTCTTGATCATGTTTACTAACAACCATATCAAAATATAATGTTAAAGATGTAACAACATTATGGAAATTTATTTTTATTGCATATATATTGAAACAAATACAAGTCCAGACATGTATTACAAAAAATAATTTACTAGGGATATTCTTGATAGTTGGGTACATAGGACGAACTTCTACCAGGATTACCACCACCATGCACACTACCTGAATGACATTTACGATGGTCGTATACCGTTTACGAACATATGCCACATTTACGCGCATAAATCGTGTCACCAACATCCATTTGGTTCCGTATGCGCGTTCTCTTTTTCACTTGCAGCTTGCGCAAATAGTCCTTGTTACAAACCATATTAAAAGGTTCCGGTGGCCAATAATGCTCAACACCTAATGGCTGCAGCTTTTCCACTATATGTGTCTATGTATGCACCAACAATGTATTGCCTATCAATATAGTTTGTTATCCCCCAACTTGTTGAAAGCACTTCAACGCATGTGCGCACGACATGTAGTAGATGGTCCATTTTCCACATGAACACAACTTTTTATTTTCATTCACCATATGTATATTATTCCCACGGTGTCCGATGATAGCTGTCTTAACTTCAAAAACACCCCGTTCATGATTGTAATGAAGAAATGAATGCCACTGTGCTCGCCTCCTGTACCTTTCAGATCTTCTCATGGGTATCGGCATAAATTCAACACCCCAGTCCATCATACTGAGACAGCTGCATGCCTTTCAACAAACCTCTCCGCGCTTACTTTGAATGTCATGCGGACCATGGTAGTGACAAGAAGTCCACGGGCAGACTTCAACAAGCCGTTGAATGACTCCGACATGTTGGTAGTGAGGGCCCCCCATCGTCTGCCGCCATCAGCATGCAATGGCCACATGTGAAGCTCATGCCCCATCAACCAAGTATAGGCCCTTGGTTCTAACTGCCGGATCGTTTCCATGCGCCTCGTGAATTTGCATTGTTGGTGCTCAGTTGCAGCCATCCACAATAAGTCATGCAAGGTCTTGTTAGGAAATTTCTTCTGAAAATTGGCCTTTAGGTGCCGCACACAGTAACAGTGGTATGCATATGGTTCCTGCCATTTAGGCAAGTGTCGCAGAGAACTTAAAATACCACCATGTCGATCAAATATTAGACAAATACCTGAACGCTGTTTGACGATGATTTTTCTTAATAGAACAGATGGGAAATGACGAGGTTATCACTATATAAGTGTCGGGAAGTCCCCCTACCCCCCAAACCATCTCCCAAAATACCCTAACACGCCGATGTAACACTACACTAAAGCCACCGTCCGCCGCCGGCCATAAATCGCCTTCGCTAGTGGCCGGTCTTCGATCAACCCCAAGAATACACCAATTGATTCCCTCCTCCTCCTCATTTTTCCAATGATCCAAGTCCCGTCCCTCAAATATCAACCCTTCGTCTCAATTCTTTGACCAAAGTGACGACTGTTCCGCCGTCTACGGCAGCGCCGATCTCCAATCAAGCCCAAAAATACACCCCATGAATCCCCTTTTCCTCCTATTTCCAACCCCCAAAAAACCAGCCTTCGAATGTGAGTCCAACTCCTCGAATAAACAAAATTGTGGATGTCTTCTCCGCCCACGGTAGCGCCACCACCAAACAACACCAAGTTTACACCATACACCCCCCTAGACCCCCTATTACCAAATCTCAAACCAATTCCTTTCTAATACAACCAGAACTGTTCGAATCTTTGAGCTTAGGGTTCAAACTCAAGGTTTGAAGAAAGTTTGGCCCGAATCAGTTGTTCAGATGTCATTCAACCATAAAAGTAGGGTGATAGCATCGTTTTAGACCCTACTAGTGAGTTTCATTCTTCTTCTCTCTTCTTTGTTAAATTTTCTTTTCTTTCTTCCTTTTTACCACTTTTTTCTGTTTAGATTTTAGTTTAATGTTTGTTTGGGTTGATTTTGTTTACATGAATTTCTAATATTAATTGATTTAGTGCTAATTAGTATTTGAATTCATGCATCGTTATATGCTTAAATTGTCCTACTCATTAGTTAGTGTTTAGGTTACAAGAGTTTCAATGAGATTTCCGTTCCAATTTTCTTTATTCCGTTTTAATTCTGCCTAATTTGATTTGGTTGCATAAGGTTGATATAAGGTTTTGCCTATAAAAAGGATGTCATTGCCTTGTTAAGGAGATTTTTGGACAATGAAAATTCCCAGAAGTTAAACAATTCCCAAAGTTGTAAAATCCCTGAAAATTCACAAGTTTTTGAAGTCTGAAAAAATCCTAAAAAATTCTCTCAGACTTCCAGATTTTGCAAGAGTCCCAAAGATTAGTTTCAATTTCTAGCTGTCAATTTGAATGTCTAGCTTAAACAAGATGAGAATAACCTGAACTAAATGTGTTTGAGGTGTTAAAAACTTCTGGAGTTTCCTGGTTCATTTTCAAATGTTTGTTGGTTTCAATCAAAGGCTATTTCGGTTCATGTTGGGTTGCTGCAAGTTTGGCTTCCAAATAGTCCCGTTGCTGTGGTTTTATTGGTGAGTTTCAACTACTATATTGCTGAATCACTGCTGATTTCTTCCTTTGTTTCATTGTAATTCCAGGTACATATGTGAACTCGACTTGGTGTAACTTTTGAGTGAACATGAAATGATAAGTATCCTATATATGCTCTTTGAACTGTACCTATTTGGACTGTTGTATTTAATGGTTAAATTGACTTTAAATGATATGTAATAGGTTAATATAGTTTAATTTTAGTTTGTATATACATAAACTTGGACTGTATAATTTGGACTAGACTCTTTTCGAGTCCATTTAAGTGTTTTGAATTAATTGTAAGCCATTTTGCCAATGACTTGACTATTGTATGCAAAAGTTAGATCCAGGCTACTATAACAGATCATGAATGATTCATTCTAGATCTCCATTATTTGTATATAAATGTGAATCTGTTTTAAAAGCTATGATTTGAACATGTTAGGATATTAGTAAAAATAATTTTCAATAGCTTACCATAGTCCATGACTATTCTGGTTCGATCGTTGCCCACATTTGTTTACATTAAGTTGCAGTAGTCATTACTTTCTATAAATGCCAGCGTGTCACTTTACATTTGTTAATCTGAAGGTTGAATTAAGCCTGAAGCCCAATTTATTGCTTTTATTTTGGGTTTGTTCGAGTCCCAAGGGTGCAGAGGTTCTCAATCCAATCACTAAAATTAGGTATGATGGCCATAAAATAAAATTGGGGCTATAAATTTGCGCTTTCGAGTTTGGTAGCGAATTCGAATTGAGAGGTTTCATCTTTTTGTTCGTACTCGGACTTGAATTTGAGGCTCAAATTCCATAATATTATTTAATTAAGCTCATAGAGAAAAATCTTATAGAAAATCCTAGTTTTCTTTAGACTGGCCTTTCAATAATAAAATGAGGTGCGTCGCACCAAATGAAACCAATGGATTGTGTGGCTCTCCTTAAATTCTTAAATATAAATTCTTAAAAATTCGGGACACACTGTTTAGCGAACTTCACGATTTCCCACAAAAATAATAATACGCTAGTTGCATTAAGCGCATTTTTAAATAATTTTACCTTCCTAAATACGTGTGTGCTTTTCATGTGACCCAAATCCAAATCCCAAAACGTTGAATAAAATGTGTTCCGGATCCGGGTGCATTTCATTTGACGCGATCCAAAGACATGTTTTAACAACGTTCACATTCATAAAATTCAATTAAAAGCAGTAAATAATTTAAAATTGCACTATAGGATGAACATGCATAAAATCAGAATTTAGCCAATTATAATAGTTTAAGCGATCGTGGTAGAACCACGGGATCCCGGGGTGCCTAACACCTTCCCTCAGGTCAACATAATTCCATACTTAGAATTTCTGGTTCGCAGACTCCATTTGGGCAGTAAACATATTTCCTTGATTTGGTATTCAAAACAAATCGGTGAATTGGGACACTAAAATCCAAACCTATCCCCAAGTGGCGACTCTAAATAAATAAATAATCCCATTTCGAATGATGTCACTTTCATTGGAAAAACTCCCTTGTACATTTACTCTTTGGGGGTAGCTGTGTAAAAAGGAGGCATGACAAACATACTAATATTATCTGGTGGTGTAGTGATATTAATAGGAACAAGGGTACTCCCTTTAGCAACAAGTTCTACCAATCCCTCCATGGCTAGATACATTCTCCTAACAAATGCTAGGGCAATCTACCTCAGATTCAATGGTGGGGTCATTCCCTCCTTAATGTTTCAAACTTGTCGATTACGGTATCAAGATTACTTATCTGGAGAATAAAATATAGCAAGGAAATTAGCTCCCTATCTTGAGCTATACTGCACATCTAGAGTATCAAAGAATGGTGAAATTCCTAAATGTCCGAATGGCCTCCAACTTATATATGAAGTCGACTACACACCAATAAGAAGGACTCTACTAGACACAGCTTTGAGACATCCTAGGACACTTCAAAACCTTAGGCTCTGATACCAAGTTTGTCACGCCCAACCTCGAGAGGCACAACCGACGCTCAATTGAGTAAACCCGATTGAGCAAGCCTTATAGGTTCTATACATACTACCCAATTTTGTCTTTGAATAAAGAGGAAATATACATCATTAATTAAATTCTATAAACAAGTCTTTAACAATTTTCATTTCATTTCCATTAGCAACTTTGTTCATAATTTTGAAGATATACAAGTTTTATACATCTTCTTCAAACATCATTATTTCTACTTTGATTCCAATACCCGACACTACCCACAACCTATCTACGGAGCCTGTAAACACAACTGAAAGGTAATGTAATATGGCAATGCCAGTAATAAGGATCCGGCTATAACTCAAACACAAACTACATGATAAATATATGAAACAGGACCTCAAAACGACGTGGGGCTCACCAAGTCAGCCGAAAAGATGATGGGGCACTAGCTGCGGCCAACACTACCTGCTATAGAAACACCTACATCCCTTTAAAGACGTAGCACCCTGGCAAGAGGGACGTTAGTGCCATTGAATAGAACTAGTATGCATAACTAAACACCATCTAGTTAGAAAGAACTTTCATACAAGAATAAGTATATAAGTCAAAACTTTAAACGATCACCACATTATCAAATAAAAGATTCATAGAACTTTCACACCATTTGTACATAGCTTTTAGTTTGGGGAATTTCACACTACTCACCATATGTTTCCAATACCACCGCTATCTTGAGCAGAGTCCGATCTCGACCTTATTAGCTCGGTTGCCTCATCTGAGACATATAATTCAATTACAATCTCATTTTCCCTTTTTTTTGGAATTCATTCACAGTACCACCGCTAACTTGAGTGAATTACGATCTTGGCACGATCGGCTAGGCTGCCTTACCAAGGTAATGTTCTCATCTTATTAATTATTTCGTTGCACATATATCATTTCATAGGCACTTGAGGGCACACCTTATCAAATCATTCTTGGCACTAGGTCGCATTTTACATCGTTCCCAATTTCAATATAGCTTTTTCATTAGGATAGTAGGTGCGCACAAGAGTAAATATAAATTGTAGGCATAGATAAGACTTCACGTAGGTGAGACCACGATGCAACTTCAATCTAATTTTAGAGTCCAAGCATTTCAATACATAATTCATATCTTTGCCCCTTTCAAGTTATCAGGATAGCATGTTGATCATGTTGAGACACATCGTCACACATATAAGGTTACAACACCAATTCATGTAAAATAACAAGCAATGCAACAATTCAACTTTAATCATACCATTTTCACAAAAATACCGTTGAAGCTCAATTTCTACAAGACGAGGTTTTAGCCATACATACCTTGTTTAAGCTTTCCTTAAGTTACTATGACATTCTGGAAATTCTAACAATCCCAATCTCTTGTAGTAAGAATCTTAAGAATCCCCACTTGTAGTGTCTTATTCAATTTAGGTTTTACATTGGAAATCTATGGATTTTCAAGATCAATCCTTGTTAATATGAGTGTTTAGTAGTAATCAACTCTAAACACTCCAAAAACATTACCTTGTGTCATAGGAGGGAAGTATGGGACGGATTCCCCTTGATAGAGCAAGCCCTAGCTTAAAAAATGACTTAGAGACTCTCCATACAAGGTCTTGGGGGTATATATATATATATATATATATATATATATATATATATATATATATATATATATATATATATATATAAGCCCTGGAAAAGTTTTCTAACTAATCTAAGATTCCGTGGTGCCAAGATAGGCTAATTACTTTATCTTCAGTTCAAATGAGGGTTCATGAGCTAGGTTATGTCAAAATCTCTACGTTGTTGATTGTTTCTATGTGTGTTCACTCTAACCTTTGTAAGTACGGATATTGTCATATATCTTGTGGATTTTTACTTAATCCTAAGGTTAGGGTTTTCAAATCTTTTCGATTCGAACCCAAAACTGGTTTTAACCTTATTTTTTATGTGATTCCGTATAAATCTTCTTATTTTTTAATTAAATCTTTTAGTTACCCAATTTAGGGTTTCAAATCTTCTTTAATCAAATCAGATCTGGTTTGATTCAATGAATAACCGATGTCTCTGTTCATTTTACTAAAACACATGATTCTTTACCTTTGTTTTTATCGATTTTATGGCTTACCTAAAATAAGGGTTCCAACCGTTTTCTATTTTGGGGCCAGATTTGTTTCGATTGTGTATTTTGTAAGCATGTTCTCGTCTATGTTCATCCTATGAATCATGAGACTCTTGCCTTTTATCTCTATTGATTTTATGATTTTACCCGAAAATTAGGGGTGAAAAATTTTACTGTCTTCCGTTTACTCTTTTCTTTCTCGTATAGTACTGATATTTTCCTTATTTTTTTCACCCTACCTTGTTCTTTTACTTATTTACCTTATTTTCTGATCGATAATTGATTATATATGATACTTACCTTATTCTAAGTTGTACTTCCTTGATTACTCGTTAATTGACTGAACACTAATTTCAATTGATTCTGCATTTATTTTATTTCCTTATTTGTTTATATTTGATTTATTCCCTTATTTTCTCCCTAATTGAATATTATTTAAACCCTTTCCCACCTCTCCCTTCATACAAGACTCGAACTCTCATACTCTTGGTAAAACTTAGTTCTTTTACTCTGATTCTGTGCTCAATATTTCTGTTCTTGGCTGGCTGACCAACGCCAAGTGATTCTGAAACTTAACTGCTGTAGCATATCTACTTTCTTGCTTAACCTATAATGCCTAATCCCTAATTGTTTCATTCTCTATGTTTTCATAACCAGTGTTACTTGAACACAATGTCTTGAACCTTACTTTTAGCATGATTCTACTTTTTTTTGCTCCTATGACTCTTTTCTAATCATATGGTTAATAATGTTAGTTTAAGATTAGATATTTTGAATAATAGAATCCTCTTATAAGTTAGCTTAATGTTCAAATTTGTTTGAGCACATTATTTGTTAATCCCGCACCTGTTTTGAACCTTGCATTCTTAGGATACTACAAACATGTAATTAGTTAATTTGACCTAATTTGTTGCTCATGTGCCCTGTCTGTTTATATGTCATGTGGTTATATGACTGCTTTGCCTAATTAATTTATGTGATTAAACAATAGTTGTCTTAAATATCAGCACGCTCCCTTAGTGTAATTAAGTCTCTCTTCTGAATTAACCTGGTTGAGACTATGTACTTAATCTGCTATTTTCTAAATGCAACTCTGTGTTCTAAACCTTGTTTCTTCTAAAATCAAACTATTTTGAAATCTGCCCCTACTCCCCTTTATATGCTGATTTTTAAAAACTCCACTCTGAGTCCCTTAGGTTCTCAACCACCCTAGTGTGAGCACTATCCAGAGTCCACATGAGACTCTTGTGAACTCTGACACACTGGGAGCTGGTTATCCATCTCCTGTGAATCATCTGTTAAATACATGGTTTTAGTGTGAGCATTGCCTTAGGTCTCTGAGGCCCTTGGGAACTTTAACACACTGGAAATCTAGTTCTATATGTTCTATGAGTGAATCCCTCATATTTTGGCTATGTTGTACGTATGAAATGAGCCTCAAAATTGATTGCATTGAAGACTTGATTCCCAGGTTAAGTTGGCATTAATGAAGGCTCCATATAGCTTATCTTACTAATATTTATGTAATTTATTTATTTACTCTGGCCTGTAATAAGTTTGTAACAAACATATTCTAGGATATATAGAAAATTGAGAAGGGTCTTTATTCTCTTTGGGTAATCCGGGTAGAAATCCTACCAATAGGTTTTCATTTGCTTTGTTAATCCTATTTTAACCCATCTCTATGGAAATCGTGTGAGTGATGTACTATGCTTGAGTATTAGAAATCCTGCCTATAAGAAATTAAATTGCATTATAAATCCTGCCTATAGGTTGTATTAACTTGTCCAACAAACATATGTTAGTAATCATGCATATATGACCTCAATGTTGATCTAACTGTTTTTCCTTTCTGGCAATATGCACCATTTCTACCTGTATTACTGCTCAATACATATCATGCTTGTAGGACTAAAAACTAAAATCAATTTCTAACCTAGAGACCATGCCTATAGGATTTAAATCAATTCAATAATAGATACCATGCATATAGGATTAAAATCAGTTCCAAACCTAGAGATCATGCCTATAGGATTTACGTTAGTTCGACCTTAGAAATCATGCCTATAGGATTTGCGTCAGTTCAAAATCAGAAATCATGCCTATAGGTTTCTTTTAATTGGTTTTGAGTATAATCGTCGTTGCCAATCACTTAGATAATATTCCGATAGGACTTGATAATAATATCTGATTCCGTAAGCATTACTGTTTGAGGTACCCAGACGATATTTATTAAAACCAGTAGGCAAACAATAGGTCCTAATACTCGCCCTAATGAAATTATTTCTATACATCTCTCTTCTCACATTGATATCATGTCTATAGGATTGTACAGATTAATAGATACTGCTAATTAATTGCGTGCATTTGTTGTTTATGAGTGGAGGTTAACATGAGCTCATATTTGCTTTATACTTCCAAGTCCTAACATGGTTTGTTTGTCTCCTAGTCTTTTACATTTTGAGCAACCTATGCATAGTCTAGAACTATCCCAAATATACGTCTTAATATCTCCAGGGCCATAGGTAAAGGACGACTAGTGCACGCATATGAACGGACTAAAATCAATTAGTGTGCTTTAGGTAACAACTTAAAGATAGTAATCGGGTAGTAGGAGATGATAGTCTGTGCCCGCTAAATAATATGAGTAACACTCCAACTCACGGGAGTTACGAAGTATTATTTATGTTCCAGGGAATGATCCTTTAGGCTAAAACATTTAGGACCCCCCATTCCTATTAAATAATACTCTCACTTCTTTATTAGACTAAATCATAACTTAAGTTTTGCCAGGACCCACCTTTGTGGACCTTGAAGAGTTCCTAACACCTTTCTCTCGCGGTAATTTTGATCGCTTACCTGATCTATGGTGATATAAATTGGTAACATGAGTTATCTGCTCTAGGAACCCTTATGCACCTTAATCCGTTAGGTGGCTACTCTTTCAATTCCATTTCCTTGCCCTCTCAAAAAGGAGTTGTCTCAGAAATGTCGAGTATAATATTAAATGATTCACAGAGCTATTTATATATATATGTTGAGTATTTTACTCCATGTTTCTATCATGTCTATTATTTAATAATCTTCATTCCTTACATACTTGATACCTCAATTGTACGGACGTCTTTTTGCCCAGGGACGCTGCATTTTATGCTCCCAGGTCCCGATTGACAGGTCGAGAATCTTCCAAGTAGGCTATCAGATCGATGGAAGGTTTTGGTGTGCTCCATTAGCTCCGGAGTTTCTCATTTGTTCAATATGATTAAGACATGTATTGATTAGTATGATGGGGCCCTATCCCAACCTTTATGACATTTATGTTCTCTTATAGGCTTGTAGACATATGTCGTGTACGTGAAAGATTGTATGGCCTTGTCGGCCTATGTTCAGTGTACGAGTTATCATTTTGGTCTTATAGGCCAGTATAACATATGTATAAGTTTGTATTCCCTCATGCTTTACTCTTGTTCGTTTACCTATGATAGAATAATATGAAAGATACGTGATTGTTACTCGGTTGAGTAAGGTACAGGGTGACCTTCGCGGCCAATCGGTTTGGGTTGTCACAAAAGTGGTATCAGAGCAGTTCTGTCCTGGAGAGTCTATAAGCCGTGCCAAGTAGAGTCTTGTTTATGGGTGTGTTGTGCACCACACTTATAAGCAGGAGGCAACATGGCATTTAAGACTATCAATCTTTCTTCTTTCTCTAGATCATGTGGTAGAGCTCAGTTGTAAGAACTCAATTTCCTAAATCCTATCTTATTCATCACACGATGATGCCTATATCTAGGAAGATGTTGGTAAGAAATATAGTTATGGAAGAATTGAGTCAGAGGAACTCGATTTTTCATGATGCTTATGATGAGTAAAAATGTTAGGTCTTCAGTAGATCATGTGTGTATTGAGACGTGTAAGCCTTGTGATAAAGAGCCTTAAGGCAAGAATATCTATCCGCTCTTGTGGTAAAAAGAAATGGAAGAATCAGAAGGTACATGTTTCAATAAGCAAAACAAGCAAGATGAAGAAGGGTACGAGGTATCGAGTTAGTAGAGAGGAAAATTATCTACAATTAAGGAAGAGAGATATAAATATAATGAGTTACCTTTGTGAGCATATGGTTTTTGACCGGTCGAAATAAGCTCATACAGGATTCTAAGTGTAGGATTTTCTTGTAAATTTTAGGATTTTAATTTTTAGGATCTGACTGCATGTTAATGTTCATTACTGCGTGTTTAGGATAATTAAGATTTAGTTATTAAATAAATTGGTTTTACAAATTAAATTGAATTTGAAAATACAAAAAATATATATGTGTCCAGCATTTGAAATTATGTTTGTCTAAATTTGAGTTGTTTTAATTTTATTTGTGATCTGTGGTTTTTTTAAATAAAATTAGTAATTAAGTAGTTAACAAAAAAAAGAGATAAAAATACAATACATGTGTATGGGCAGCTACTCAGGCTGGCCACAATTGGGCAAGACCTGGGTGGCCCAATCTATTCTTCCTCTTTAAGGCCATAACCCAGCCCAAATGACCAGTTGACCCATGCCCACATCCACATCCACTAAACGACACCATGTAAGACTCCTTCATCACAACCGTCGATCCCAACATGATTCAACGGCCATGGAAGCTTCTCCACTTATATATACATATGTCCAAACACCTTCAGTAATATACACGACCAAACTCACCCTCCTCGTATCTCCACCGTTGGTCATAACACCTTTATTGACCCCCTCCACCCATCGCCACTGGCTGACCACCCTTTTGCTGCCGCCGGAAATCGCCTCACGACGGCAGACGACAATCAAACGGACCCAAAATTACACCCCTTAGTCAGCACGACCTCCTCTACCCCATCCCATAGCCAGTTCCCTTCAAATACCACCCCTCCATCTCAAATATCTATTTAAAAGTGGCCGGAAACCCTACCTCCAGCGACCCCCATCCCAAAGCCTCCCAAAACTACACCACCAAGTCACCTTGACCTCCCCGTTCCAACCATGCACCTCATCACTCTCAAATTACCATGGAACCCCTCGAATGTTAATCCGAAGCTTAACCCCAAATCCCAAACATAACAGAAATGGATTAAAACCCTTCTAGGCAGCCCCTGACTCTTCTTGACACTAGCCATACCATCCTTAAGTCTCAAACAACTCCCAACCACTCAAAATTCCAAATTTGAGACGTACTGAGGTCTCAGGACTTCAAGAGCCATCCCCTGAACTTTGAAACTATTTAAACACCATCCTGGGAGTTTAAGAACCCATATGGAAGAACAAAGGTCCAGTTGAAATGGTCTGAACGGACAGGAATGAGAGCTAAGTTTTCCTGCTCATTTTCATTTTTTCTTTAGCTTTGAATGATTAGATTTCTTTTAATGACTGATTGTTAATTGCATGAGTTTGTTTTATTTGATTCTCTTTTGATTGTTTGCCTTGATTAGCCACAAGTTCTTCTGAAAATTAGGGTTTATTTTCATATGTTTGTTTCTTTGTCACTAGCCTGGGATAACTGATTAGGTTCAATAATTACATGTTTTAAAGCCCGAGTTTCTTTTATTTGAGTCTAGTCGTTTATCTGGTTTCCCAAGGAAGTTCTTCTTGAAAAATGTTTTCAATCTTCATGTGTTTGTTTGACACTAGTCTGAAAATTCCCTTATTTTTTGATAGTTGTATATTCAGTTTCGTGACCAGAATATTGAGTTAGTCCCTCAATAATGTGATTTTTAGGCTTAATTGACATATACCTTCTGATTCTGTATTTTCTGATGCTTCCTAAGAATATCCCTGAATTAAAATTGATGTGTATTAAGTATTTCTGAAGCATTTTGATAGGAACTATTCCTGGAAGCTAAGTTTGATAGATATATGCATTCTTTCGGGATATTTGATTTCTTGTTCTGTTAATCCTGTATAGAAGTCTGTTAGTTTTTAGTTAATTCTGATCTTCATGAGTCTGCTAATCTGAATTTGACTCAAGTTTGATTGACCAAGGTCAATTGTGATTAAATTAGGGTAAAAAAAATAACCAAGGTTAGTTGTGAATAAACTAAGGTTAAAAGAACTGAATGGGGTCAAAATTCAGGGGTAGGGTAATTTAGGAAAGCTAGTGAGGGTATAAAAGGGTTTTGAACTTATAAAAATCTGATAAGATTCCTTTAGATCTTTCTAGCAGGGAATGATATATAATTCCAGCCTCAAACTTGGGGCACAAGTCAGAAACTGAAGGACTACTTAGGCAAAAAATACAATTTGAGTTGAGGACTAAAAAGAAAACTAGTAAAATTCTGATGCCCTAACAGTTTTGCTATAAATTGAATCATTTGGGGCATTAGAGGGGATCCGAAAACTTTTCTCTACAATTCTAAAGCTAAAATACTGATTCTATATCTGAAAATACCATTAGGATTGTTTTGAACCATTTTTTGAAATTAACTCTTCAAAAACTGTGCTGAAGCCTGGAAATAGTGTTTTATTGGATGTTGGTTGCTTAGCTGATCCTTTCTATTTTACTCATAGGCTGTTTCCTTTGCTGCATTACATGTACCATTTAAAGCTCATGTATATCTGAAGTTCAAAGTGAAATATACTCTCAAATGTGAAGTTCTCGTTGTCATTTACATTTTTCTTGTAATTTTATTTCCCCCATTTCCCTATTTAATCCTCAATATGAGTGTAGCAATATAATGATCCTCATGTTGTAGTTAAGTGTTAGATTGATCCCTGACTGTAATAATTTGAACGTTATGGACTGTTTTCATGTGTAATAATTGGACTTTCAGCTCAAGTTTTGTATATGCTTAAGTAATAGTCAATTTTAATTTCAGTCTAGTGGGTTCAAGTGATGAATTTGTACACTTAGAGCTACCAGACCTAAAAAGTAGTATAATCGATAGTCATGTGAAGATCAGAATGTTATGAAGCATTTCAGTTCCTTTAATCTCAGAACGCTTAGTAATAGCTTATTTTAGACTTGTTTCATATAATATGACATGAAGTGTAATTGAATTTTGGCAATTGGATTCATATACTCTGACTGATGAGTATATGAATCATCTGAGTCAGATCTAATATTTGAAATTAATTCAAAAATGGTTGTTCTTATGTCCCTCATGAATGGATAGAGACTCAATTTTATGTATAATTCCAAACCAAACCAAAATTGGTTGTTAATAGTAGGATTCCTCCGTTCAAATTGGTACTGGGCTCCTTTGAAAAATCCCAGTAAACATCAGGAAATTATCATATTACGTGTTCTTGAATGAGAGGATTCAAAGGTTTGGTCCAACTATGGACCAGGCCCAATAGCTATTGGTCAGCATTAACACATCATGTTTTAGGCTGGCCCAGATTTGAGTCTGTGCACATGATTGGCCATGAATGAGATTGAGTGTAAATACTACTTTGCCTAATACACAACCTATACATCAATACAATTAGTGAATTTAAGCGTTCACAGGAGTAGAAACCTAGCATACATTAGAATGCCCTTATAAAAATAAATTAAGCCATGTTAATTCAAACCAAATACCATACGTAGACTCCTTAATTCATTAGAACACGTAGAAAGAATAGGAGGTGCCATTTAGAAAATTTCACGGCCTTCCCATACATGTCAAAGGCTTAGTTGCTATAGGCGCACATGTTTAATAAAAGTACCTTTCCTAAATACGGGTGCACATTTATGTGACCCAGATCCAAATTTCAACGAAGTTGGAACGTGTCAAAATCCGCGGGTGCATTTATGTGACGTGGTTCGAGGCATACTTTAACGATGTTGCAATTCTCTTAAAAAATAATGATAAAAGCGGTTCAAAGTCAAAAGGCACATAAGTTACAACATGTTCTAAAATCGGATAGTTTAAGCCAAATATGACAGTTGAGTGACCGTGCTAGAACCACAGAACCCGGGAATTCCTAACACCTTCTCCCGAGTTAACATAATTCCTTACCCGGATTTCTGGTTCGCGGACTGTAAATAGAGTCATTCTTTTCCTCGATTCGGGATTCTAACCGGTGACTTGGGACACCGTAAATCTCAAAGTGGCGAGTCTGAAATTCTCTTAAAAATTGAATCCCATTTCGATTGTCCTTTAATTGGAAAAACTCCCTTATCTACGCCCTTCATCAGGTTGTAGTAGCCAAAAAGGAGGTGTTACAACTCTGGCGACTCTGCTGGGGAGGGAACCCAGAATCTCTGGTTCAGGGTTCAAGAATTCGAGCTTGGAATAACTGTTGTATTTGGCATTGTTTTTTATCTGATTTTACGTATTGACTTAATATGCAAAATGATGCTTTTACCGCTTTTGATATTATTTGAACTGTACATATAAACTGCTCCGAAACCCTTCACTTCTTACCTCCAGGGATGTGCTTACTGGTTGAGACTCCCTATTCTGTTAGTGTCAGTAAGAAAGGGGCCTGACAAGTTACTAAGCCGGATGGCCTTTTGGTTCCCGATACGTAGCCCCCTCCTCGAGTCGAGTTGTCCGCTCGGGTACACAGTCTAGACCCTATGCCGAGGTTTTCAACTTAGTATAACAAAACTTCATGCCGGATCCCTAGTAGGAACGTTTATTTGTATCATGCATTAGGGGACTCAACACAGGGGTTGGGTCCGACTACGTTAGGTGCCCTGAAATAAAAGACCACCCTGATGCATTTTTACGTGCTACTTACGCATTTACTTGCCTTGGATTCGCATGCTGACCAGCTTGTAAACAAAGGGAAAATTGAGAAAAGTAACAATGCTAGGGTAGTCACTTTTTAAAACAATGCTCAAATAGCGCCGAAATGTTGCCGGGTTTTTCCAAAAAAGAAAAAGAAGAGAGAGGACGGAGCACAAGGGCATAAAAAAACATAAGCAAAGGCACCAAATTTTTGGAGTTCTTCAACAATGTCTGTGGGTTTTCGATAAATTATATTGGCCGGTTCCAACCTATCTTTTTGAAAATATCAAGAAATGCCCAAGTTTATTTTTCTTACTTTAAAATGAGTCGGATGGTGCCGTTATTGCAATAATAGCTGAATGATGCTACAAGGGACGCCGAAAAATTGATTTTACGCAAATGGCTACCTCTAGATTTTATCAGGGCCGGTAAGCAAGCACAACCTAAAAAACCTTTTAGCCGAAGTGTTGAGAGGACGTATTTGTAAAGTCGGTCCCTATTTTAAAATAAATTTTATAAATGTCAGCTTTGATGTTTTGCAAATACTAATTCGCCCTAATAAATGTGCAGAATGAGCACGATAATGAACAAAATTCCTTTGGAGCTGCGGCTGTGGTGGAATAACCTTGGAGAAGCCGAACACGAAAATGTCAACGCACATCTGGGGGGCCTCACTAGTTTGCTGAAAATCAACCCTAGGGGGGATATCATAAAGGCCACAACATCTTCCATTTCTCAGATTTCGAGCTAACCCCGACCTTGGAGGAAATGACCGGATACATCGGGACCCATAATGCCCTTTTGAGACATCAATACCTGATAGCACCCAGGGCACTCGCTGTGCACAAATTTCTGGATGTTCTAAAAATTAGCAGAAAGACTCACAACCTTGATTTGTCGGCTGGATTTTGCACCCTCAAGTTCATATACCAAAGATATGGACACATCGGAGGATTCAACAACCCTGAAAACTTCATCAGTAGCAAGGGCAATCGGATCAAATGGGAGGAGCACTGATGCTTCGCGTTTATGGTATCCTTTTTGGATCTTTTAGTATTCCCACGAGTTGTGGGGGTCATTAGTACCTTGATGACTCAGGCAAAGAGCATTGTTGCTCCGATGATCCTGTCCGATATCTTCCGAGCCCTTACCAGTTGCAAAGTAGGAGGGGATTTCTTTGAAGGCTGCAAATTGCTATTACAAATCTGGATGATCGAGCATCTATTTCCCAAGCCTCGGTTCATGAATGGTGGGCTGCCAGCAAAAGGTCGCATAGAAGAATTTGAATATAGGGTGAACATGTTTAAATATCCAGAGGGTGTTGCAGAGTGGGTGTCGCATCTTTAGAATATTTCTGCAAGTCAAATAGAATGGACATTCAGTTGGCTCTCTATGGACGAAATTATTTAAATGCCCGCCACCGGACCTCACTTCCTTCTGATGGGCATTTGAAGCATCCATCCCTATGCGCCGTATAGAGTACTCAGGAAATTGGGTAGGTGACAAATGATTCCCAAAGACGAGGACATAAACTACCATGTAGTCGATATAAGACTAAATGGCCAATTCCCCGAAGTGTTGTGCGCCAAATCTGGAGTGAGTGCCAATATTTGACAGCCTATACCCTAGTTCGCGACGTATCTAAGAGAGAGGTTGTGTCAGGGTATGTTGCCTGGTACAGGAGGAATATACAGCCTGGGAGACGGGCAAAGAGACCCCACCTCCAGAAATTCACTGAGAAATCACAAGAGCAGTGGGATTGGTTAGCGAAAGAACATGAATACCGTGCCACCATAGGAAGGATGGAAAAGAAAATTCAGGAGTTGCAATTCGAAAACAGCCTGCAAACTGCTTCTAGCGAAGGGGAAAAGAAGGTATTGGTGAAAGAAACGAAACCCTGCAAGCCAGATTCAGAAAATGTAGACCGCCGCAGAAAACCCTCTGAGAAGTATAAAGGACTAAAAGCTCGTAGAGAACCTACACCGAAAGGTAAACAAATATGGTTTTGATCTGAATAAGGAAGAGGGTGAATTGTCTAGAGCTCGGAGACAATTAGCTAAGACTGCTGAAGAAAGGGCTCGCATACTTGAGCAGCTAAAAGAAGGACATGGCAATGAAAGTGCTGGTCTAAGACAGAGGGTTATCATACCTGAAAGCAAAATGGAAAAGCAGGCCAAGGATTTCAAAGCTGCAAGGGAGCATTGCTATGCGGTAATAGCAGGGTTGGAAAGAGATTTGTGGCAGTTTAAAAAGCTTAATCAGGCAGCTGAGCAAACTTTGGAAGCACGGGCAGAACACATAGGGTGTCTGCTACAAGAAAAGGGGATTATCAGGGAGAATGTGCGGGCAATTGCAGACTACATTACCACCAAGTGCCATCACTGTGAAGACATGACAAAGTCCATGTTTTTTGCCGCCGCTATTACCTTTGTCCGACAAATAATAGAAGATCTCCATTATCTCCAAGGAAGTTTAGCGCGCAAACCCACAAGGACGAATGATGCCCCGCAGCTCCAAAAGCATTTGAAGTGTTGATGTACTCATAGATTTATGTTTTGTTGAAAAAGAAAAAAAAGAGTCTGTTTGTTGTCCTTTTGATTTATGTTTTGTTGAAAAAGAAAAAAGTGTGTTGAATCCCTGTCTGGTAGTTTCTCTTTGCCATTTTAATTAAAGTTTGTATCTTTATCAATTGAAAATCCCACAAAAAAAAAATATTTCGCTGCGTACTTAACCTTTTGATTTTCATGAACTACGCTTGGTCTGATTCATGCAAAGTCATGATACGTAGGAAATCTACATAGGATTCGACCATGATTGAATATAATTGGAAATTGAATAAATATGAAAAGGGAGAGGATAGGGCTAAAACAAAGGGAGTTTCGCAAATAAAAGTCGGGATGACGCAAGCAGTCAATGCATATAGGGACCAATTGTCATTTATGTGCATGCACATGGGGCCGCTTACATGTTGAAACCTAACCACTAACGAGTCTTGGGTGTTGTGTATTACAGTTCCAAATTAGACAGGTGACTAGTATTCGTGGCACCCCGACAACTCACTCCTACAACACACGGTCAAAAAGCAGCAAGTCATGGACAACCAAGACGCTGATGTCAACATCATAGACCCCTCGAAGGAGGTAGAGGAACTGAACGTGAATGCTATGAAGGAGTAAATGTATAAGCTTAAACACTAAATGGATGAAATGTACCTGGCATGGGAAAGAGGACACCCACCCCGAGGTATCCTGCCAACCCACCCTTCATCCCGCCACTAGCCCAGGCATCCGACCAGTCCGTTACTGATCCGCCTCTAGGTTTTCCTATATACTCACAGCATCAGGGTGCTGCCTCCCAGCCACCATCCCAACTACCCAAAGTCACTCCTCACCCTCCCATGCCAATCGCTCCTATCTATGTGGCACCTCCGCCCCCTACACTGCATAGGTCATCCAGCGAACCACTGATTCAAGCCTATGACCCTCAATATTATCCTCCAGAACTTCCCTATAAAGCCCATGAGCCTTACTCTTATGATCTTCGTCCTGAAATCCCAATACGAGTTGAGAAGCCGATCAAAGATTCCGAAAAGGAAGAAATGCTCAGAAAAGTCTGGAGTCTGGAACAATCATTCAGGGACATGCGCGGATTAGATGGACAAGTGAGCGTGGACTTTAACGATCTTTGCTTATTCCCAGACGTACAGTTGCCTCCAGGTTTAAAAATGCCTAAATTTGACCTCTATGATGGTTATGGGGATCCCGTCGCACATTTGAGAATCAGGGGAGAAGGAGGAACAAAAAATTGCTAATGGCATACGTTAGCCAGAGTTTGAGTGGATTGGCATTAGAGTGGTATACCCGACAAGATCCCAATCGGTGGTATACATGGGATGACTTAGCGCAAGCATTTGCATGCCACTTTCAATATAATCTCGAGATTGTCCCGGATCGCCTATCTCTGACAAAGCTGGAGAAGAAAAACAACAAGAGTTTCAGGTAGTATGGTTTCCGGTGGAGGGAACAAGCAGCCAGAGTTGATCCTCCCATAAAGGAGAGTGGGATGGTTGACTATTTTCTGCAAGCTTTGGAACCTTACTTTGGGCATATGGTATCAGTGGTAGGGAAATCATTTAATGAAGTGGTCAACATGGGAAGTATGGTTGAGGAAGGCCTCAAATCCAATAAAATCATGAGCTACTCTGCAATCAAGGCAACTACTCAAGCCATCCAGGGTGGAGCTGGAGGAGGTTTTGGGAAGAAGAAGAAAGAGGAAATAGTACCAGTGGAATTAGTAACCTCGTTCGGGTCTCAAGCACCATCTCACTACGGTCAGCCCCGTCCTCACCGCCAGACATACTCAAAACACCCCATATGGCCCAGTGCAACATTACTATCCACCACCAGAACCTCGTTTCTCAGTTCATTATGCATAGGCATATACCCAACCTCCCACTCACACAAAATGGCGTGTGCCACCCCCTCACAGCACATATCAAAATCCAAAAAATCAATACCCGCCTCCAAGAGCTTACCACAAAATCCCGAGGCTCGCCCCCCGAGGCAATTCGGCAATGAGAAATGAGAGGGTGCAGAAAAAGAAGACTTTCACTCCGCTGTGAGAATCTTAAACTAGTCTGTTCCACCGGCTGCGACAACTGGATATGTTAAGACCAATTGAGGCGAAGCTGCCAAATCCTCCCCCAAAGAATTTAGATTATTCGATCACTTGTGAATGTTGTTCAGGTGCATTAGGGCATGACACAGAAAAATGTTGGCACTTAATGAACACCATCCGAGAACTGATTGACTCCCATAGGATCGAGGTGCAGACTCTGGGGTTGCCCAATATTAACCAGAACCCGCTGCCAACCCATTCGTATACCAACATGATCGAAATTAAGGAGAGAAGGAGAGAATCTAGAAGGCCTTCACAAACAGTAATGATGATCAAAGCCAATGAGCCCACCAAGGTTGTACGCAGTAAGAAGGTGGTAATTAGGGCAGAAGAAAGCAGTAAAGCTGTCGTAGTGCAGCGGAGCTCAGCATGTACAGTCACGCCAAAGCGAGAATAGGCAAAGGTAACAATACAGGGGGAAGCTAGAGAGCCTGTCGTGGTTGTGGAAGGTGTACGCATGGAGCCAGTTATTGTGAAGCCAGTAATCCAGCCACCAATCATCAACTACAGAGCCGTTCCTTGGATATATGAATAAGCAATAGTGATGCATAAAAGGAAAGAAGTTAGAGAGGAAGTATATGAGGCACGAGGCTTAACTCGGTCAGGAAAGTACTTTGCTCTAGAAGAGTTGAGAAAGGGTAGAATCTCTAAAGATAACCCAGAACCAGTAAAGAAAGCTGTATCAGAAGAAGAGGTAGAAGAATTCTTGAAGAAAATGAAAATTTAGGATTACTCCATCATAGAACAGTTGAGGAAAACGCCGGCCCAAATCTCCCTGTTATCCTTATTAATCCATTCAGATGAGCACCGCCAAGTGTTGATGAAGATTTTGAATGAAGATCATGTCCCAGACAAGATAACGGTGAATCATTTGGAAAATATTTCAAACAAGATATTCGAGGTAAACCGGGTCACATTCTCCGATGATGAATTGCATATGGAGGACACGGAGCACAACCGGGCTCTCTCTCTGACTGTGAAGTGTGAAGATGTCGTGGTCACTCGAGTTTTGGTCGACAACGGATCCAGTGCAAACATTTTTCCACTATCCACATTGGCCGAGTTGAAGGTGGAAATGGAAAAGGTCCGCAAGAATAACATTTGTGTTCGAGGGTTTGACGGTGGAGGTAAAGACACCATAGGGGATATAGTGCTGGAAGTAACTATAAGGCCCATCGAGTTCATTATGGAATTCCAAGTGCTGGATGTATCAGTCTCCTATAATCTGTTATTGGGCAGACCCTGGATTCACGTTGCCAAAGCAGTACCCTCTACACTGCACCAGATGGTCAAATTTGAGTGGGACAGGCAAGATATATTCGTGCATGGAGAGGATAGCCAGTGTACCCCGGGGGATGCGATCGTGCCTTTCATTGAGTTTGAGGACAATAAAGGTCCATGGGTTTATCAGGTGTTTGATACTGTTGTAGTTCAGAAGATCCCAGAAGGTGAGATTGTTGTAACCCCAAGAATAACAACTGCATCTGTCATGGTAGCTTTAGAAATGTTGAGAAATGGCTTTATACCCGGCAAAGGGTTGGGAGCTTCTCTGCAAGGCATTGAGCAACCAATGTTCCTTCCCAAGAATCTAGAAACGTTTGGTCTAGGGTTCAAACCCACGGCCGTAGACATAAAGTGAGCCAGGAAGCTAGGACAAAAAGGCTGGTTTCTCCCGAAGCCTATCCCAAGTTTATCCAAATCGTTTGTCAAACTCATTAATGGTCCCAGACCCAGGATTTACGGCCCGCTGATCGAGGCAGATAGAGATATTGATTAGTGGCTAGAAAGGCTGTTCAATGAGGTGAATATGGTAGAGGCGGGAGAAGGATCGAGCAGAGCAGATGTGCAATTTGTTGGGGCACGCGCGAGAATCAATAAATAGGAAGACACTCCTCTTCCCACTCGGAGGGAGTCTTGGTAGTTGGCTTTGTTTTCCTTTCAGTCTAGTTTGTATTAGTGTCATTTAGTTGATTTTTTCGTCCATTTGGATGCGCAAACTCTATTATCTTTGATTCTAATGAAATGCAATTTCCCTTTCAGCAGTGCTGATAGTTTCCATTTTCGCTTTACTTTTTCTTCCTTTTTCTCTTTTGTCAAGTTATTTTTATGCTTGTTCCAGTGATTTGACATGCATAAGGACTCCTCGGCTTAATCTTGGCAACAAGCCTAGTCCAGAAATAATAATTCAGGAAATAGAACATGAGGAAGAACCATGGTATAATGAGGAAGTGGCATGGGAAGAGATTAGTAGAGAGATGACCCCATTCGAAGAGAAACCCAAACCAAACTTGAATGATACAGAGGCAATCAATCTAGGAAGCACAGATAATATCAGAGAAACAAAAATAAGTGTCTATCTGGAGCCACGGCTTAGGGAGGAAATAATCGAAGTATTGTTGGAGTATAAGGATGTCTTTGCATGGTCCTATGATGACATGCCCGGATTGAGCACTGACTTGGTAAGTCACAAATTACCTACTGACCCGTCCTACGTTCTCGTCAAAAAAAAGTTGAGGAAGTTTAAAACTGATATAAGCGTGAAAATCAAAGAAGATGTGACCAAGCACTTTGAGGCGAGAGTTATCCGAGTCACATGATACCCCAAAGAAGGATGGTAAAACCAGAGTGTGTGTCAATTACCGTGACCTCAGCAAAGCAAGTCCAAAAGACAACTTCCGCCAGCCAAACATCCACATATTAATTGACAATTGTGCGAAGCATGAGATCGGGTCATTCGTGGATTGTTATGAAGGCTATCATCGGATTTTAATGGATGAAGAAGATGCTGAGAAAACAACATTTATCACACCGTGGGTGACATATTGCTATAGGGTCATGCCTTTTGGTTTGAAAAACGCTAGGGCGACATACATAAGGGAAATGACAACCATTTTCCACGATATGATGCATAAAAAATTGAGGTCTATGTGGACGATGTGATCGTGAAGTCCTGAAAGAACGATCATGTCAAAGATCTGAGAAAATTCTTCCAGAGGCTCCGAGGTACGATCTCAAACTCAACCCGGCAAAATGTGCATTTGGAGTTCCCTCGCTAAAGTTGTCAGGGTTCATAGTCAGTCGCCGAGGTATCGAGCTAGACCCATCAAAAATCAAAGCTATACAGGAGTTACTGCCACCCAGAAACAAAACAGAAGTAATGAGTCTACTGGGAAGGCTAAATTACATCAGTCGATTTGTTGCTCAGCTAACAACCATCTACGAGCCCATCTTTAAGCTGCTAAATAAAGATGCTGCGGTAAAATGGACAGGAGAGTGCCAAAGAAGCTTTTGATAAGATAAATAGGTATCTGTCAAACCCACCGGTACTGGTCCCGCCAGAACCAGGGAGGCCTCTAATCTTATATTTGACAGTCCTGAACAATTCATTTGGGTGCATGTTGGGTCAGCACGATGTTACTGGGAGAAAAAAGCAAGCCATATACTACCTCAGCAAGAAATTTACGGCCTATGAGGTTAAGTACACTCATATTGAAAGGACATGCTGCGACTTGAAATGGGTAGCCCAGAAGTTGAAGCATTATTTTTCATAATTCACCACTTATCTCATCTCACGACTGGACCCACTGAAATACATTTTCCTGAAGCCCATGCCCATAGGGAGGTTCGCGAAGTGGCAGATATTGCTTACTTAATTCAACATCATCTACATAACTAGGAGTGCTATGAAGGAACATGCATTGGCAGACCATTTAGCAGAGAATCCCTTAAGTGAAAAATATGAATCCTTGAACACATATTTTCCGGACGAGGAAGTGATGCACGTCAATGAAATGGAACATGATGAGAAGTCGGGTTGGAAATTGTTCTTTGATGGTGCTTCTAACATGAAAGGCGTCGCGATAGGAAAGGTACTCATTTCAGAAGAAGAGCATCATTACCCGGTCACAACTCAACTTCGTTTCTATTGCACCAATAACATGGCTGAGTATGAGGCATGCATTTTGAGTTTGAGATTAGCAGCGAACATGGGTGTCCAGGAAGTCTTGGTCTTGGGGGACTCGGACCTCTTGGTACACCAGATCCAAGGAGAATGGGAGACAAGAGATTTAAAACTCATACCTTATCGGCAATGCTTGCATGATCTTTGTCAATCATTCCGGTCAGTAGAGTTCAGCACATTCCGAGAACTCACAATGAAGTTGCCGATGCCCTAGCTATTTTGGCATCAATGTTACATCACCCGGACAAGGCTTATGTTTACCCGATACATTTCCGAGCCCATGATCAACATGCCTATTGCAACATGGTGGAAGAGGAGCTTGGCGGCGAGCCTTGGTTCCACGACATCAGAGAATACATCAGGAAAGGTGTGTACCCGGTGCAAGCCACGAGTGACCAGAAGAGAACAATCCATCATTTGTCAAGTGGTTTCTTCAGTAGTGGAGGGGTACTATACAAGAGAACGCCAGATCTGGGTTTGTTAAGATGCGTAGATGCTAAGCAGGCAACGATCATCATGAATGAGGTGCATGCTGGCTGTGGGCCGCACATGAGCGGATATATTTAGGCAAAGAAGATTCTTCGGGCAGGGTATTATTGGTTCACTATGGAATATGATTCTATCAGCTTTGTGCGCAAATGCCACCAGTGTCAGGTACACGGGGACATGATTCACTCTCTTCCATCTGAACTGCACACGATGTCTGAAACTTGGCCTTTCATTGCTTGGGGCATGGACATCATAGGACCTATCGAGCCGGCAGCTTCTAATGCGCACCGATTTATCTTGGTTGCTATTGACTATTTCACTAAGTAGATTGGAGCCAAGACCTTCGAAGCGGTGACCAAGAAGGCCGTGGTTGATTCGTCCACACAAACATTATTTGTCGGTTCGGGATTCCCAATACACTAATCTCTGATAATGGGGCAAATCTCAGCAGTCACTTAATGAGAGAGGTATGTCAGCAGTTCAGGATCGCACATCGAAACTCTATCCCATACCGCCCCAAGTTAAATGGAGCAGTTAAGGCGGGAAATAAGAACATAAAGAAGATACTTTGGAAAATGGTGGAAGGATCCAGGCAGTCGCATGAAAAGGTGCCTTTTGCATTGTTAGGCTATCGCACTACTGTCCGCACTTCAGTGGCGGCTACTCCATACTTGTTGGTATATGGAACAGAGATGTTGACCCCGGTCGAGGTTGAAATCCCCTCTCTGCGGATCGTGGTCGAAGCAGGAATCGACGATGAAGAATGGGTCAAAGATTGTCTGGAACAATTGAGTTTGATTAACGAGAAAAGATTGGCGACAGTATTTCATGGCCAGTTGTATCAACAAAGAATGGCTAGGGCATATAATAAAAAGGTAAGCCCCAGAAAGTTTGAAGTATGTCAGTTGGTGCTAAAGAGCATCCACCCTCACCAGGCGGAGGCGAAAGGCAAGTTCGCTCAAAACTGGCAAGGACCACTAATCATATCAAGAGTGTTGTCCAACGGAGCGTTGTATCTGACGGACGTATGAATTTGAACCCATTTAAGTTGTTTTGAGCCTTTGATACCCTTTATTTCTAACCCTATCCAAAGGCACACATTACAATCCAATGGAAGACCTTCTAATCAGTCTTCAAAAGATGTCGAGTCGAGCAGGTAGAGGGTATTTATGTCATGCGACAACACTTTGAGCGAGACAAGAGAGATAATGAAATGTGAGAGTCTTATCGGTGAAAACCCTCACAGGCACCATTGGGCGACGAGAGTTTGAGAGAGAATAAAATGAGAAAGTCTTATCGGTGAAAACCTTCACACGCACCAGAAGGCGCATGTAAGATAAAGCAAAAATCAGAAAGGAGCTATTGATTGGATGAATACTGCAAGGCAATACGAGTCAGGAATTGGTTTGGAAAGGTCACAAGGGCAAAAGCGCGACACCAGAAGGCCGGTCATCCAAAACGATTGGGTCGAATAGGCCGAAGTGCATGTCATGATCGCAAGAACCAGCGGCTTCTTTTCAGATAAGTTTTCTTCTTTGCTTTTCTTCAACAGCAAGTCTGGAATTCTTTATTCTAAATACCGCTCGGAGTCTTCGCATTTCATTCTTCTTTCAAGTCTAAATTCTTTTTTTTAAGCGAAAGGAATGTCAAAGCCGGTTATCAAACTCCCAAAGGAACAAAGCGCATGGCGCCCCAAAAATGTAACAAAGATAACAAGCATGGAAAATCAAAGGGAAGGATTCATAAAAGTTGTAATTGATGGAGGAGACAAGAATTGGCGAAGTTGAAGGAATACAACACAGGGAAGGGCATGAAAATGAAACCACAAAGATTCGGATGGAACGTAAAGTTGGCACAACACAAATATGGGTAAGGTCAAGGGTTGGCCCAGCATGGCACCTCAACTCATCAACCATCGGTGAAGGGTGTAAAGAATTCTGGAAAGGGGGTGGAAGTGTAACATAAGATGGGAAGTAAATGTAAAGCGACAAAGGTCAGAGGGTCAGCCAAACATAATACATTGAATTGTTAATATCGGGAAAGGTGCAAGAATTCTGGCAAAAGGGTTAGGAATGTAACACATTAACGGGCTAGCAAAGTAAAGCCATAAAGATTCGGGGGTCAGCCAACCAACTCAGGAAACTCATCATCAAAATGAAAATTTGAACACAACGGAACATGACAATGAGGAGGTTGCTTCCAACAAGAATGCTGCGAGCCAACCACCACTTTTCAATCTAACAAGTTTTTTTTAATTGACACAGGGCAGAAAAATTCCAGAAGAGCCTAAGGGAGACCATCCACAGGGGAAAGCAGGCACGACATGTATGATCAAAATCTCATAACCCACCTGGAAGTGGCACCCAATTAAAATTCCAAAGGGACATAGTCCGTTATAAACACCCTCCCCAGCAAAGAGCACAATGGGACAAACTTTAACTAGCAAACCCCAATAAAAACAACCGAGGGTTAAAAGAGGCAGGGAAGTTGAGATGGAATGCAGTTTAAAACTCAAACAGGTAACATGGGCAAGTACCAACACCTCCCCAGTAAGACGTGCAGAAACAACGAGAAATTGGAATTGGTATTTAAGTTGGCACCTTGACGACCCTCTTGAAAAATGGGAATTAGAGCCAAAATCTCCCCAGCCAGGGCCGAGAAGAGTCAATAGAGTCATCAGTACCCTTCTGAAAATGGGATTTAGAGAAAATATTCCCCCAGCTAGAGTCGATAAGAGTCAAGAAAAGTCAATAGGACCCTCATGAAGAATGGGATTTAGCGGGAAATTTTCAAATTTCCCCAGCTGAGCCAGCAAGAGTTACATGGACTTCCTTGAAAGAGGGGACTTAGATATTTACCCAACCAGAGTCAATAAAAGTCATCAGGACCCTCCTGAAAAATGGGACTTAGATTAGATACTTCCCCAGCAAGAGTCAACAAAAGTAATCAGGATCCCCTAAATAGTGGGATGTGGCCTTAAATAGTAACCTCCAGTTGTCACCTTCTGTCATCAACTCAAGAGTTGTCAGGACCCGTCTGGATAATGGGAAATAATTTCAATCACCAATCCCCAACAGATATAACTCGTAGCAAGACATGATGGAAAAATACCTTTTCAGAAATACAACATAGTCTTGAAATTGTCAGTAGTTGAGAATTGTCAGGACTAGTTTTAGCGGTCAGGCGCCCACCTGGAGAAGAAGGGAATATTATTCAATTTTAAGTTTTTGTAATCATGCGCCCACCTGGAGAACAAGGGAATATTTATCAAAATTTTATGCTTTTTATAATCAGGCGCCCACCTGGAGAACAAGGGAGTATTTTTCAATTTTATGTTTTGTAATCAGGCGTCCACCTGGAGAACAAGGGAATATTTTTCAAATTTTAAGTTTTTGAAATCAGGCGCCCACTAGGAGAACAAAGGAATATTTTTCAATTTTAACTTTTTGTAATCAGGCGCCCACGTGGAGAACAAGGGAATATATTTTGAAATTTTAATATTTTTGTAATCAGGCGCCCACCTGGAGAACAAGGGAAGATTTTTTAATTTTAAGTGTTTGTAATCAGGCGCCCACCTGGGGAACAAGGGAGTATTTTTCTAGATTTTATGCTTTTTGTCATCAGGCGCCCACCTGGAGAACAAGGGAATATTTTTCACTTTTAAGTTTTTGTAATCAGACGCCCACCTGGAGAACAAGGGAATATTTTTCAATTTTAAGTTTTTGTAATCAAGCGCCCACTTGGAGAACAAGGGAACATTTTAAATTTTACAATTTTGTAATCAGGCGCCCACCTGGGGAACAAGGGAATATTTTTCAAATTTTAAGTTTTTGCAATCAGGCGCCCACCTAGAGAGCAAGGGAATATTTTTCAATTTTACATTTTTAATCAGGCGCCCACCTGGAGAACAAGGGAATATTTTTCAAATTTTATGTTTTTGGAATCAACCGCCCACCTGGAGAACAAGGGAATATTTTTCAAATCTTACGTTTTGTAATCAGACGCCCACCTGGAGAACAAGGGAATATTTTTCAAATGTTAAGTATTGTAATCAGGCACCCATCTGTAGAACAAGGGAATATTTTTCAATTTCAGGTTTTGTAATCAGGAGCCCACCTATAGAACAAGGGAATATTTTTCAACGCAATTTGAGTACAGCAGTCAGGCGCCCACCTGTAGAATAAGGGAATACTTTCAACGTAATACATATCAAAATCCAACAGTTCAGAATCAAACATGAATGAAGGAAAAGGCAAACAGTCAGTGAGGCAACAAAGAGTTTGCAGAAAGAAATACAAGGCGACGAAGCAACAAGGATCAAGATGGAAATCTTTTGATAACGAGTCCAAACTCGTTGTCTCCTTCCTCATCAATTTGCGGTTGGCTTGTGCTTGCCTTTAGAGCTATTCTTTGCCTCCTTTGATCATCAACAAAAGGGTTAAGAATAGTAGATTCATAGGTCTTAAGGTTACCTCTTAGTGCGTCGATGGTGACGTTTGATACGCCAATGGATTCTTGAATTGCATCGGCCTTTGATCTCCATGCTGGTGTGAGACTTCTAAGAATTTTTCGCACGAGCTCTCTATCCGTGAATGTTTTCTTGAGAGCATGTAGGTCATTTACGATTATTGAAAATCGCTCAAACATTTCGTCCACCTTTTCACCTTCCTTCATGTGAAAAAATTCATAAGAATGGGTTAGGAAATCAATTTTTGCTTCCCTTACCTGGTCCGTACCTTCGTACGTAACTTCTAGCTTGTCCCACATCTCCTTTGCTGTTGTGCAACACGATATTTTCCTGTAATCGTCAGCATTAACAGCACAATATAATAAATTAATTGCTTTAGCATTATTTTGAACCTTTCGGATGTCATCCGCGTCATACTCATCCTCGGACTTGGGAACCCATTCGTTTTCCACCTTCTTTGTTGGAATTTGGTTTCCCTTCATTATCACCTTCCAAAGGTGAAAGCTGTTGGACTGAACGAAGATTTTCATCCTCTCTTTCTAGTACGTGTAATTTGTACCGTTGAATAGAGGTGGTCGTGTGGAGCACTGTCCTTCATCAATTCCTGCAAAAGAATCACGAGTAGAAGCCATGGATGGTTCTCTCAAACTGTTAAGTTTTCAGAGAGTTGGGCTCTGATACCAATTGTTAGAAAATACGCTTAACGCTAGAGGGGGGGTGAATAGCGTTATAATAAAATTTAGCGTAAACTTGCGGAAATTGAAATTTGCAGGAAATAAATAAGTGCGTTAAATAAACAAAAATGAAAGAATGCACCAATATATTCTGGTTCACCACAACACGTGGCTAGTCCAGTCCCCGAGAGACTCTCTCGAGATTTTCCACTAACTTGTTAAGCTTACGGGTGCTCAACAAACCTTTACAACTTAAGGACACAAGCCTTAACACCTTTGCTCGGAGATACAACACTCCAAGACTTCAACCAAGGAAACACAAGTTCCTTACAACAAGAGAATTACAATTCTCTTACAAGTGTATAAAACACTAAAACATTCAAACAATATACTCCTTTATGAGTAGGTATGAGTAAAATAAATAAGCTCTAGATCACAACAACTTTGGACAAGAATATGGCTCTCAAAAGCTTTATGAAATTGAATATAAAATGATAAACAAAAGTATGCAAGCTTATAGCAATGTAATGATCAGTTGTAGTATGTTGTTGTTTTTAAAACACTGAAATGAAGCTGTATTTATAGTTGAAAAACTTGGCATTACCGTTGCCTAATTGCCAATTAAGAGTTGCTGATTTTACTCACTGACAATCGATTGTCAAACCCCAACAATCGATTGTCTGCCAGTCAGATAAAAATTCAATCCCAGATTTTACGCTTGATAATCGATTACTTACAATCCATAATCGATTACTGGCAACGTTCAAAAAATCCTTTCCAGATTTTACCACAAACAATCGATTGTCCAGAATGAACAATCGATTACTCAGCAACGTTCAAAAAATCTTTTCCGGATTTTAATCAAAACGATCGATTATACAGAATCAACAATCGATTACCTGACGGTATTTGAAAACTTTACGACAACGGTCAGCTTCACAATCGATTGCACAAAGTCAACAATCGATTACTTATCAGTTTTTGAAAATCATTTTAGACACTGCCTCTTGACAATCGATTGTTATATACTCACAATCGATTATTTAATAGTTTTGAAAAAGTTTGGAAGTCACTGCCTCAACACAATCGACTGTCATAAGTTCACAATCGATTGTCATTAGCTTCACAATCGATTATTCTGAGTTTTGAAAAAGTTTGATGGACACTGCCTCATCACAATCGATTGTCATAAGGTTCACAATCAATTGTCATGCAGGTTTGAAAAAAACCTGATGTTCACTTCCTTAACACAATCGATTGTCATTAGTTCACAATCGATTGTCATGCAGTCTTGGCTTAAAACAATCGATTATCATAAGTACATAATCGATTATCTTAGTCCAGATTTTTAAGGCATGTCTAAAAATTATTTTGACTACTGTAAATATGCATGATTTAAAATCATTTGACATTAAATTAAATATGCATGATTTTGGAAAATAGTTTTATAAGAGAAGCCATGTTACGAGTCAAGTTGTAGGATCAAGATCACAAATAAGAATGACTCAATTAAACTTATAAAACTTTGTCTTGAGCTTGAATCTCGTTGTATATCAATTGTGCGCTTGTTTCTTGAACTTCATCATATATCAATTTTCGCTTCGTTTGTCATTCATCAAAACCTACACAAAAGAACACACGTTTTAGTATATTGCATTGAGAACGTGTTTCCAACATATTTGTCCAGCACTTGAAATTATGTTTGTCTAAATTTGACTTGTTTTAATTTTATTTGTGCTCTTTAAGGCCATAACCCATCCCAAATGACCAGTTGACTCATGCCCACATCCATATCCACCAAATGACACCGTTTAAGACTCCTTCCATCACAACCGTCGATCACCACATGATCCAACGACCACGAAAGCTTCTCCACTTATGTATTCATATGTTCAAACACCTTCAGTAATATACACGACCAAACTCACCCTCCTCGTATCTCCACCGCCGTTCATAACACCTCTATTGACCCCCCCTTCCATCGCCACCGGCTGAACACCCTACTGCCGTCGCCGAAATCGCCTCACGGCGGCGCCCGGCAACCAAACGACCCCAAAATTACATCCCTTAATCAGCAGGACCTTCTCTACCTCGTCACATAACCAGTTCCTTTCAAATACCACCCCTCCGTCTCAAATATCTCTTTAAAAGTGGACGGAAACCTTACCTCCGGCGACCCCCATCGCAAAGCCTCCCAAAACTGTACCACCAAGGCACCTTGGCCTCCCCTTTACAACCATGCACCTCACCACTCTCAAATCACCATGGAACCCCTCGAATCTTAATCCGAAGCTTAACCCCTAATCCCAAACTTAACAGAAATGTCTCAAAATCCTTCTAGGCAGCCCCTGACTCTCCTTGACACTAGCCATACCATCCTTGAGTCTCAAACAACTCCCAACCACTCAATATTCAAAATCTGAGACCTAGTGAGGTCTCAGGACTTCAAGAACCCTCCCCATAACTTTGAAACTATTTACACACCATCCTGGGAGTTTCAGAACCCCTATTGAAGAACAAAGGTCCACTTGAAATAGTTTGAACGGACATGAATGAGAGCAAAGTTTTCCTGCTCATTTTCATTTTTTCTTTACTCTTTGAATGATTGGACTTCTTTTAATGACTGATTATTAATTGCATGTGTTTCTTTTATTTGATTATCTTTTGATTGTTTGTCTTGATTATCCACAAGTACTTCTGAAAATTAGGGTTCAGGTTCATATGTTTGTTTGTTTGTCATTAGCCTGGGATAACTGATTAGGTTCAATAATTACATGTTTTAAAGCCTGAGTTTCTTTTATATGAGTCTGGTTGTTTATCTGGTTTGCCAACGAAATTCTTCTGGAAAATGGTTTTCAATGTTCATGTGTTTGTTTGACACTAGTCTGAAAATTCCCTCATCTTTTGATAGTTGTATGTTCAGTTTCTTGACCCGAAAATTGAGTTAATTCCTCAATAATGTGATTTTTAGGCTTAATTGACATATACCTTCTTATTCTATAATTTTTTATGCTTCCTAAGGTGATCCCTGAATTAAAATTGCTGTGTATTAAGTAATTTTGAAGCATTTTGATTGGAACTATTCCTGAAAGCTAAGTTTGATAGATATATGCATTCTTTCTGGATATTTGATTTCTTGTTCTGTTAATCCTGTATAGAAGTCTGTTAAGTTTTGGTTAATTCTGAACTTCATTAGTCTGCTAATCTGAATTTTACTCAAGTTTGATTGACCAAGGTCAATAGTGATTAAATTAGGGTAAAAAACTAACCAAGGTTAATAGTGAATATACTAAGGTTAAAAGAACTAAATGGGGTCAAAATTCAGAGGTAGGGTAATTTAGGAAAGCTAGTGAGGGTATATAAGGCTTTTGAACTTATAAAAATCTGATTAGAATCCTGTAGAACTTTCTTGCGGGGACTGATATATAATTCCAGCCTCACACTTGGGGCACAAGTCAGAAACTGAAGGACTTCTTAGGCAAAAAATAAAATTTGAGTTGAGGACTAAAAAGAAAACTAGTAAAAATCTGATGCCCTAACAGTTTTGCTGTAGAGGGGATCCGAAAACTTTTCTCTATAAATTCTAAAGCTGAAATACTGATTCTATATCTGAAAATACCATTAGGATTGTTTTGAATCATTTTCTGAAGATTTAACTCTCCAAAAACTCTGATGAAGTCTGGAGATACTATTTTATTGGCTGTTGGTTGCTTAACTGATCCTTTATATTTCACTAATAGGCTGTTTCCTTTGCTGCATTACAGGTACCATTTAAAGCTCATGTATATGTGTAGTTCAAATTGAAATATACTCTCAAATGTGAAGATCTCGTTGTCATTGACATTTTTCTTGTTATTTTATTTCCCCCACTTAATCCTGAATATGAGTGTAGTAATAGAATGATCCTCATGTTGTAGTTAAGTGTTAGATTGATCCCTGTCTGTAATAGTTTGAACGTTTGGGACTGTTTTCATGTGTAATAATTGGACTTTCAGCTCAAGTTTTTTATATGCTTAAGTAATAGCCAATTTCAATTTCAGTCTGGTGGGTTCAAGTGCTGAATTTGTGCACTTAGAGCTACCAGACCTAGAAAGTAGTATATCCAATAGTCATGTGAAGATCAGAATCTTATGAAACATTTCAGTCCCATTAAATCTCCGAACACTTAGTAATAGCTTATTTTAGACTTGTTTCATATAGTATGACCTGAAGTGTAATTGAATTTTGGCAATTAGATTCATATACTCTTATTGATGAGTATATGAATCGTCTGGGTCAGATCTAATATTAGGAATTAATACAAAATTGGTTGTTATTATGTCCCTCATGAACGGATAGAGACTCAATTTTATGTATAGTTCCAAACCAAACCAAAATTGGTTGTTAATAGTAGGATTCCTCAGTTCAAATTAGTATTGGGCTCGTTTTAAAAAGCCCAGTAAACATCAGGAAATTATCATATTACGTGTTCCTGGATGAGAGGATTCAAAGGTTTGGGCTAACCACAGACCAGGCCCAATAGTTGTTGGTCAGCGTTAACACAACATGTTTTAGGCTGGCCTAGATTTGAGTTCGTGCACACGATTGGCCATGAATGAGACTGAGTGTAAATACTAGTCCGCCAAATACACAACCTATACATAAAATCAATTAGTGTGTTTAAGCGTTCACAAGAGTGAAAACTTAGCATACATTAGAATGCCCTTATAAAAACAAATTGAGCCATGTTAATTCAAACCAAATACCATATGTAGGCTCCTTAATTCATTAGAACACGTAGAAAGAATAGGAGGTGCCGTTTAGCAAATTTCACGACCTTTCAATTAATGTCAAAGACGTAGTTGCTGTAGGCGCGCGTGTTTAATAAAAGTACCTTCCAAAATTCGGGTGCTCGTTTATGTGACCCAAATCCAAATCTCAATAGATTTGGAACGTGTCAAAATCCACGGGTGAATTATATAACATAGTTCGAGGGATATTTTAACGACGTTGCAATTTTCTTAAAAATAATGATAAAAGCGAATCAAAGTCTAAAGGAACATAAGTTACAACATGTTCTAAAATCAGATAGTTTAAGCCAAAACTCTTCTATATAGTTAGCGAATTGAGCAATAAACTCTTCTATATCCTTTTTCCATTCCATCCGGCTAACATATTTCCCTGATATCATTATACATCTTTGTTGAATATCAAGAATACTGAGTTTCTCCCACAACCTACCGACACAACCCTGCAACATTAGGCATACATAATCATTCTCGATATCTGAGGACCCCATCTCTTTGAATTCAAATGGCGTCTTCTCCTTCAGAGGGGTTGTATCTCTATAATGAGCTAACATAAAACCCGCATACTGGCGTTCCTCCAATTCAGTTACTAAAGAGGATGTTGTCGTGTCCTGAATAGTAATTCTTTATAACCTGAATCCAATAATCGAACTCCAAGACTGGCTAATTGATGAATCTCATGAGCTATTCCCCTCGTCTCTATTGTAAATATGATAGGTTGACCATAGATTTACAGTTGAAGGTAATAGATACTACGTTCGCCTTTCACAGATGGTAAAAATATCGATGTCATAGTCATTGTGTAGCTCCAACCATCTTCTTTACCGCAAATTCAGTTCCTTTTTCTTACATATATACTGAAGGCTCTTATTCTTCGTATAGATATCAACATAAATGTCATATAAGTAATACCTCCACATCTTTAGTGCATGAATCACCTCAACTAACTTTAATTCATAGGCCATGTAATTCTTCTGGTCCTTTCTTAGTTGTCTAGAAGCATAAGCTAAAATCTTACCATGTTGCATCAGTACACAACCCAATCTAATGCCTGAAGCATCACAATAGATAGAATAACCATTGGTTCCCAATGGAAGTGTTTGAACCAGTTGAAGTTAGTTTATCATTCAATGCGTGGAAACTCCATTCACAAGCATTAGTCCACTGAAACTTAGCTCCCTTCTGAGTAAACTTGCATGGGTATTTTAATAATTTACAATTCATAAAATCCCCCTTTCAAAGGATTATACGTCATCCTTTATCTATCACAATTACGCCCCTATTCCATTACCAGGGCAACATTGCATCTCTTCTAAATGCTACTAGTCTTAGACTCCTTTTAGTTCATTCAAGATATACTAAGCTTTCTATAACTTAGAGAAATCATCAACGCTCTTTTTTTCATGGGCTTAATCCCGAGGGCTTATCCATTTTCGTCACCTTTTCACTCATCTTTTCTTATCCGTACTCCTGTCGTCCTAAAAAGTTGTCATTCTACCATACTTTAGCTTGCGGCCTACACATATCTATTTATACTTATTCGCAATCTTCCTTCAACTTGCTTGCATCATAGATTTCCTTATCTTATTTTGGAACATCAAGCGAGACATCACGTCATCACACTACTTTTATCAAAGGTGCTGAAAGAGAAGAAAATTCCTTTACAAATTTCCTATAACACTCCACCAAATAGAGAAAGCTATGAACCTCCGTCAGTATCGTGGGTCTAGGTCTAGTCTTTACTGCCTCAGTGTTACGCCCCACAATATTACAATCATGTTACATACTGTAGTATTACATTACGATGATGTAATGTCTTGTAGTATTATATTACAATGATGTTATACCTTGCAGTGTTACATTACGATGATGTTACGCCTTGCAGTATTACTTTATGATGATGTTCTGCCTCACAGTATTACTTTACGATAATGTTGCATCCTGTAGTATTGTACATTAAATTTATCGTAAGGTAACTGACATCAGTCCAAGGAAAAGATTATTTGGAGATTATAAGGATTGTGCTAATATATAACAAGAGATACATAAGTATCATGAAGGATAAAGGGTACACAAACTAAAGAAAATGTGTTTCGTTGAAGATGGCCGGTTTTGGATAAAATATGGGTTGAGGGACAATATCCGATAATTATATACTAGTAGCATACAAGGTACCATATGGCCATGACATTATGATGTATAAAGTATATTAAAAAATGAAATGAGCATTATTTTTTGGTAATTTATGATATTTCTTAATTATACAAATAATTAGTTAATTAACGAGTAATAGGACATTACTTAATTACCTATTAAATGGATAAAGATTAATAATTTCCACTCACCCCTTCAAAAACGTGGTAGCCAACCACTTTCCAAATATGACTCATGGTCACATTGGAATAGGTGGCAATAAATGGATAATACTTCATATCTTGAAAACATGAGCAAGACTATTTCGTAATTTCAACTCTACTAGTAGAAAACGCTTTTACACGTTAGTTCTTACAAAAATATTCCTACACCCACTTCATTCCTTAGATTTGATATACCATCCCTACAAACAATAACACCAAATAAGAATTTAGTCATCTCCTTCAATTAGAGCTTCGGAATGACTTGATAGTTAGGAAGCTTTATAGAAAAATAGAACGTTGCCATCTTATAACACTTTCAACAAATTTCTGATTTTCAACGCTTCGTTAACCATGAGAAGTTTTAGAAGCCTAACAACGTAAAAGTTTTGCGGTTATAAAGGAGAAAGGTGCTATCTTTTCTAAGAATAACATAGGGATTTTCCCTATTTATTCTTTCTTTCTTTTTGGCATGATCCAAACAATACAAATGAAACAAGCAAATTATACACTTTCATAAATGACTCTATTCATAGAAATATTAGGGGTGTCTAAATTCTTGATTCCCCATGAGAATTATTATTATATCTTACGTTCATGGGTATCAGCAAAATACGTATTTGATAAAGTTTATTCGAAAGGCATATGAATTTTTATGGCATTCCGAGAAAATCTTATTCACGTATTTCTTATGCATTTCATGAATTGATACATTACATTGACTCATGACCATATGGATTTATATACATACATACATACATATATATATATATATATATATATATATATATATATATATATATTTATATTTGATATGGGAAAAGGTGTTATATATGCAGCACTAACTGATCAGCTGGTATACATTGATGATTTACCCACAGTCGCTGATATGATATGATGAGATGCCCTCAGAGTCTTGATGATTTTATGAACACATATACTTATGCACGATATGACATTCATACGCATATGCATGACACTATAAGTATTTTATGATTTATAGAGTTATCCAGACTTATAGGTTAAGTCATTTACTCTATGTTTCTTTCACATCTATTATGTACTTATTTATGTGCCCTACATATTCAGTACATTATTCATACTGATGTCCCTTTTTTCCTAGAGACGCTGCGTTTCATGCCCGCAGGTCCCAATAGACAGGTCGAGAGTCCTCCAAGTAGTCTATCGGCTCAGCGCAAAATGTTGGTGCACTCCATTTGCTTCGGAGTTGCTTAAATGGTTAGTACGATTTAGACGTGTATTGTTTGGTATGGCGGGACTCTGTCCCATTCTATCAAATTATGTATTCTTAGAGGCTTGTAGATAGATATCATATACGTAAAAGATTTTTTGGCCTTGTCGGCCCATGTTCAGTATACGAGTGCCTGGTTTGGTCTTAAAGGCCTGTATTTCATAGGTATAATTTTGTATTCCCACATGCTTTACTCTGGTTCATCTATGATAGAATGATATGAAAGATATGTTAAGTTGGTATTCGATTGAGTATGGTACCGGGTGCCCATCGCGGCCAATTGGTGATCGTAACACCCAATCTTTTGTGTGTTAACCCGGATACCTTTACTTGAAATAACATGCCCAAGGAAAACAACAAAATTCAACCAAAATTCACATTTAGAGAATTTTGCATACAACTTTCCTTTTTGTAGGACTATGAGCACAATATGCAAATTTAGAGAATTTTTCATACACCAATATATAATTAATAAATAAAACTATGAACAGCTCCAGAAAATGTTTGAACACATGGTTCATCAAATTCATGAATATTGCTAGGTCATTATTGAAATGGAATGACATGAAATGAAACTCAAGGTACCCATATTTGGCCCTGAATCATGTCTTGGGGATATCTTTCTCCTTAACCCTTACCTGACCCGGACCTCATGTCTATCTCCGAGAAACACTTGGAACCGTGTAGCTCATCAAATAAATCGTCAACCATCGGGAATGGGCACTTGTTTTTGTCGTCACCTTATTCAAGTATCTATAATCGATACGTATCCGCAAGTAACTACTTTTCTTCCTCACAAATAATACAGGTGCTCTTCACGGTGATGTACTAGGTCTGATAAAGTCTTTTTCAAGAAAGTCCCTTTTTTATAAAACTAACATTTCATTTCATAAAAAAACTATCGTTACAAGACCAGATTAATCTTGACCATCAATCTCCAAATCACTAGTACTATTATAGGGATTAACTAGATATGTACATTATCATCTAATTTAAGCTATTATAAAGGATAATTGTTTAAAATTTGTAGTTCTTGTTGCCATTTGATCTTTGACCTCCCTGTATGTACATGGGTATAGCAATCTCCTTTCATATCTTGTCCACCGTGTATCTACCCTTGCTAAATCTGATAGAGCTTCTTTCCTGCCAAATACAGTACATTACCATCGCAAATACTGCTATAGTGATATCTTCTTTAGCATTCTTCCTTTTGGCTATGCTACTGATCCATACTAGTTCATCTTGTCAACTTCTAATTTACCTTGTAACTTCCAGCCATCTCAGTATTCTATCCCATAACAAAATGGTGTTTGGAAAGCCAATGTAATGATTATCATATGTTTCTATAGTACCTGCAGAGAACACACAATCTAGTGGTACTTGGATTCCAACCTTGAGTAGCCTGTCCACAGTTGCTATCCTTTGATAAATAGCCAACCATAGATGAAATTTGAATAGTGGATGAACCTGTGTGTGCAGATGAATGCTTTTCCAACTACTTTGGAAAACTGAGGAAGTAGCTTGACATAAGCTCTTTGTATTTGGAACATGCACTATTTCACCAAGTCCGTCAGAGCTAGTATGAGGCTACCTTGCATTGAGTTCATCTACATCAAGTCTTTCTTTGCCTCTATTATTTTCCTGACCACCCATGCTGCTATCTTAGGTGTGTCCATTTCTATAGTGTCTTTGTTCATTATGTAATAACTGTTTGTCAATTTGGTCCATAAAGTATCTTTCTTAATTGTCAAAGCCCATAAGTGTTTCAGAATTGTAGCTTTGTTCCATATCTTCATATTGATAATGTTCAATCCCCTAGCAGTTTTTGGTTGACAGATCTTATCCCATGCTATCAATGCTTTCTTGAAATGGCATTTGATCCAATCCAAAGAAATGTTCTGCATATGGTCTCTATCATCTTCATTATCTTCTTAGGTAATAGGAAATTTTGGGCCCAGTATGTTTGAATTCTAAACAACACTGATTTAATAAGTTGTATCCTTCCAGAATAGGATAGCATCCTAGCTGACGAGCACTTTACTCTTTTAGTATTTCTTTCCACCAGTGGCAGACATCAGTGTATATTCAAATTCTTAGCAGACAACGGCACCCCCAGATACTTAAATGGAATATATCCCTCTGTGAATCATGTTTATCAAGTAATAGATCCTTGATATGCTGTGGAACACCAACTATATATATCGAGCTTTTGTCTGCATTAGCCTGCAATCCAGATGCAGCAGAAACCTATTAAAGATTTCCTGCATTATTTTTACTGGAGTTATGATTATCTTGCAAAATATTAACAAATCATCAGCAAAACAAATATGTGTCACCCCCATCTTTTTGCATCATGGGTGATATTTGAACTCCTTTAAGGTGGAAAATTGGCTCATCTCTCTTTGTAGGTACTACATTGCAATAACAAAAAGATAGGGTGGCATTGGATCCCCTTGACTAATCCCTCTCTGAGCTTGAAAAGGTTTGGTAAGGCCACCATTGAGTAATAAAGAGTATAACACTATTGACACATATTTCATTACCCAATGGATGAATTTATGTGGAAATCCAAATCAGTGAGCTTGGATCTAACAAATTGCCAATCCAATGAGTCATAAGTCTTTCTTATATCAACCTTAAGAACACACCTAGGAGATAGACCTTTCCTATTACAGCCCTTGAATAGTTTATGATGAAATAGGATGTTATCTATAATGTTCCTTCCTTCTATAAAAGCAGACTGTGACTTCCCAATAATCACCTCAATTACTCTTTTTATTCTTTTAGTCAAAATCTTGGCAATAATTTTATACAGGGTAGTGCACCAAGTAATCGGCCTATAATCTTTCACTGTTGTAGGTGCTGGGACTTTTGGTATCAGAGTGATAGTGGTACAGTTCCATGTTGGCTTCATTTTACCAGTATGAAAGAAGGATGAAGCAACCTTATAGATGTCTTACCTTACTGTTGTCTAATGCTCAGTAAAGAATTCTATAGGATAGCCACCAACTCCAGGAGCTTTGTCGTGTGGCATATCTTTCACTACTTCATCCACCTCTTCATGTGTTATCTTCTTTATTAGGTCCTATTGGTGTTGTAATGTTAGACAATCTCATGCTTTAATAAATCTGGTATTTGGACATGGCTTTAACAAGTCCCTTAGTTGTTCCTTCAACTCTTTAAGCTCTGCGAGTGCCTATTCTATATGGAGGAGTAGACATTGGTTGGGTATCTAGCAGTAGGTCAATATAAAACTCAATTTCTTGCTCTAGAGGAAGACCATAAAGTTCATCGATAAAAACATAGGGAAACTCACTAACCGTAAGGATAGATTGAAAGGTTGGTGACTTTGCATTCACATCCTTTACCCAAACTAAGTGATAAATGTGATCCTTTATGATCATTTTTCTTGCCTTGATATAGGAAATAGATCTACCTCACGGCAATGTCGTATTATCTTTCCACTTTGAAAATAGGCTTTTCTAGGAATTGAAATCAAACCATCTTTGATCTACACTCGATGTTAGCATAACAAAATCCAACAAATATGTACCCATTATAACATCAATTTCTACCCAACTGAGGGGAACCCGATTGTGCCAATCCATGCACCAGTCCCTTATACCCTGATCAACTGGCCCTAATAATGAAACCAAGGGCCTTGGTGAGGCCGGAACTCCTCTTACCCCATATGCTATTGGGGTGATCGAAACAGCTTGAACGAATTACTATGGATCCTCCTCAATGGAACCCATGATCTTCGATGGATCTAACTCCATAGTGTAACTATATCTCATTCTCACACTTTTGTATCTTTCTAACTCGTTCTAGTGGTTTGCTCTTGTCATCTAGTAGTAATAGGCATCAGTAAAAACATAAATAAGGTAAAGATTAGGAGTGGATACTTATGAATCTATTCTATCGCACAATCTGGATTAGAAAGAAAAGTAACCATCCTAAATATCATGTAGCCTCCTATTTACAAGTGTGGTTCACAACACACCCATAATTAAAACTCTACGAGACACGGTTTTTAGAAATCCCTATGACAGAACTGTTCTGATATCACTTTTGTCACGACCCAAACCATTGGGTCATGACGGGTGCTTGAGTCCTACCTGTTGAACACCCTTAAGCATGCGTCTAAAATATAAACATGAATAACATCTGCTGAACTACGAGAATAAATTACATGAGGAAAACCTATCTAAAATACATATACATATACGTGCGAAATAGGTAGGGCGAGCCGATAAGGCTGCTATAGACAACTACATATTCAAAATTGGAAGCCAACATGGCCACATACTACCCAACTATACATGATTGTCTACAGACCTCTAACTTAATATACAAGTGTACAAGGATGGGACTGGGCTCGGTCTTACCCATATATGTATATAAACATATCATACCAAAATCAAAAGCAGTTCCTGATCAAGTAGAGCACGCCAACTCTCGTTGATCAAAGATTCTAAGAAAGGGGGCTATCAGCTTGTCTGCCTGTACCTGTGGGTGTGAAATGCAGGCCGTAGGAAATGGGCACCAGTATAAATAATGTGCTGAGGATGTAAGGCATAAAAAACTGTACATAACAGACACAAATGAAACATGGAATAAGGAATTTCGCCTGTAAGTCCAAATAACTTTGCAAATCCTGAAACAATTATAATATCATGCACGTGCATGTAAATGCCGTGTCATTCATAGATATAGGTGTCCATAACATCATCAAGCCTCTGAGGGCATCCCATTACATCATCTCGGCCACTATGGGCAAATCATCAACATATACAAATAAATTAGGTGGTGGTGCATATATAACTTCGTGACCTTTATATTGTGTGTGTGTGCGTGTGTACATAACATCATCAAGCCTCTGAGGGCATCCCATTACATCATCTCAACCACTATGATCAAATCATCAACATATAAAAATTGATTAGGTGGTGGTGCATACATAACACTGTGACCTTTTTCCCGTGTCCCTCATATATATATAATACTATCTGATCATGGGTCAATGTACACATTTAAATAAATAAAATATATAAAAATATGTTAATAAGATCAATAAACCTTTCGGATAGACTTTATCAACTGATTATTTTTCTGAGACCCATGAACAGAGGATGTAATAATAAGATACATGAGAATTCAAGAACATAGTCACATCTAATACTTCTATTAATAGAGTCATTTATGAAAGTTGTTCATTTGGTCATTTCGTTTGTGTCGTGTAATCATATCAAAAGTAAAGAAGGGATAGCCTTTGCATACCTGAATCGATTCTTTTAACAATCCCTCTAACACACGTTAATTGCAACAAAACAAGTAATGGAAAGATCGAAATAGTGGGCAATCCCTATGATATTCTTGAGAAACATTGCATCGTACTTCCTTATAATTTTCAAATCTTACGTTCTGATATATAACTCTCATGTTTTTAAGAAAGGATATGTGACACTTTCTTAAGAATGGATATGTGTTAAGAATGGATATGTGACTCTTTCTAAAGAGTGGATATGTGACTCAGGTTTTTAAGAATGCCAAACCCCACATCTATAATGCCATATAATATAACGTCTTAAGAGTCACAATTCATAGGGTGGCTTATTGCCACGTGGGGGAGGGTTAAATCTTATCGAACTCTTTAATTAATTACCCAACAGTTCCTTAATTAACTAGGCAATCTCCCATTACCTAATAATTATTCAATTACCCACATAATTAAGAATTACCTCAACTTACTTAAAATACTACTCACTTTTAATATACTTTATAAACCTTACTATCATAGTCATTAGTACCTTGTGTGGCACTAGTCCGTAAATACCGGGTATTATAGCTCGGGGCGCATTTTATCCCAATTCGATAATCTTCAACGAAACCCATTTTCTTTGATTCAGTTACCCTCTTATATCCTAAAAATAATCGCATCCCTGAATCCACGTTGATTAACTTATGATAAAACTGTAATGTGTGAAAACGCAAGATGTAAAAGCACTTATACAAATCATACAGAGATGTTATAACTCTAGAATATTATGCGGGTACAACGCCGAAGAGAGGCAGTAAGGGTATTCCCCAAGATGTTATTGATAAATAAGTGTGAATGAACACTTCAGACCTAAGTAGCTAATGCCTGAGGTAAGTTAAGACAAAGATATAACATAAGAGAGATTACACAGAATATAGATATGAGAATGGTCCAATGAGTAGTTAGTAGTTGATTCAGGAAGAGCCTAGTTATCGCTAGATATGAAGATACAAACAAATCAACAGATCATGCAAGATAAACATAGTGAACCCTAACAAGAGGGAATTTAGTCTTGCAGATATGACATCGTGATCCTTGAGAAATATTCAGATAGGAGTTGGCGTAGTTAAAGGTACCATAGGAGTTTTATTGAAATAAAAGAGAATGTTACTAGGAAGACAGTCAAAACATCAAGTTCTACAACAATCACACAAGTACATGAGTGTAATCTACGGATAATTATAGGCGAGGAAGTACATCAAAAATTTCGTCGAGTATTCAAAGTAATAAGCTCGCAGCTTCACAAGAGTCAGAAGATCATCCCTAAGTACTAAAAACGAAAGACTAGCCAAGAAAATAAAGAAGAAGGCTTCAATCTAGGCATAGTGACCTAAAAAGTAAATGGTCGTGTAACAATAGTCTCACAACAACATTGTATGCACTCCATACGAAAGTGGCACCACCTACCGTGTCTAATGAACAGGGAGTAAAATCAGAAGTGATATTAAAGATCATATGAGTTGTATGGAACAATATGTGTGGGCACTAAGGTAAGCTAAGTAGGCATGAAACAGTAGGCAGAAAGACCAGGAAAAGTAACTGCTTATGTTTAAAGAAAGCTTAGAAGGAACGAAAATAATTATTCGATCAATGATCCAGGGTTAGTTACATTAGGAATGCATTTAAGAGTTCAGAGTATTAACCATGTAGCATATATGTTGACAATCAGACAGTCGTAGAAGACTTTGGCATAAGTTAAAAGAAAGAATTGAGTCCAGGTCGTAGATAAAGGATTGAATTGTTAGAAGATTGTATCATGGATACTCCATAGCATCCATGAAATGATAAAGTAATACCATGAGCCACAGATTGGAAGATAGCTTAAGAATAAAGGCTGATTAGAAGAAGGAGGAAACTAAAGAGTTACATCAACAAAGTAAATCAGGAGACCAATTATTGGACCAAAAAATTTATAGAAACAATGAATGAGAACATATCTGAATCACGCTTAATATCAGAGGTGCAAGACAGATTGCACGAAAGCCATAGTTTATAACGGATATACAATAAATCCAATTACAAGAGTACCAACCTCATAAGAAGTCAGTATGAAGCTTCCACCGGATAGAGTATGCACCAGAGGTGCAAATATTATAATAGAGCTTCAAGTTGTGGAGGTGAATCATACCTATTTGGAAGAGAGGTTATGAAAGAGATAGAAGATATGATGTGAGACTTTAAGATAAGTAAGGTAAAGGTGGACAACGTACAATATACACAAATGTATAAAGTTGTAAATAGTCCTTACTTCATATAGAAGGCTAGAAGTGCGGGGATTCAATATCCAAGAATGATACCAACATCATCACTGGCATGTCTTGCAGCCTATGGTTTCTAGGTATCAAGAATCGTGATTAAGAGAGTAAAGAAAAGTAAGAGACGATGTGTTGTCTCGTTTGATGTTCCAGAATGACATAAGGAAATATATGATGCAAACAAAATGAAAGGTTGCAAGTAACATAAATAGATATGTGTAGGTCTCAAGATATTGTATGGTAGAGCGACAAGGTTCTAGAAGAGTGAGAATAAGAAAGGGCGAGTGAAAAGGTGATGAGAATGGATAGGTCCTCATGATTAAGCCCATGAAAATAAGAAGAGATGATGGTTTCTTTAAGTTATACAAAGCTCAGTATAACGTAAATAAACTCAAAAGAGTCTAAGACTAATGGCATTTAGAAGAAATGGAATGATGCCATGATAGTATGAGAAAGAGGCCTAAAGGGGGAATGACCCGGCCTTTGGAATAATCCACAGAATAGTTGCCTAGATGGCAAGGAGAGTACTAAAGTATTTGGAAGACATAAGCTATGAAAATGATAAGTGCATCAATCAACATTCGGGGACAAATATTCCAATGGTGGGAATGATGTTACACCACATGTTTTTGTATGTGAAAGTATGCTATAAGTAAATTGATGGAAGCATGGAAATGAGATATTACATCCCGCACTTTAGTATGTTAAAGTTTCGTCGTAAGAATGAGATTATTTTGAGATTATAAACGTTATGATATTTCAAACAAGTGATAATTAAATTTGTGATGGTGAGAGGGTAATCAAGTTAAAAAAAAATAAATTCCGCCGAAGTTTGGCAATTTAGGGATATAATACGATCCAAGTTATAATACCTCGTATTCATGGACTAGTGTCATACAAGGTACCACATGACCATGATAGTGAGGTATATAAAATATGTTAAAAGTGACTAATATTTTAAGTAATTTTAAAAAATTCTTAATTATGTGGATAATTGAGTAATTAATAATTTTTAATAAGAGATTAACTAATTAATTCAAATAATTGGATATGATTTAATCCTTAACGTGGCAGCAAGATTGATCAAGTAAATGACTCTTAAATTCCTATGAAACGTGGAAAAATTTTGGAGAAGTTTTTGGCCAACTAAGCCACTAAGTGGGGACCCCTCCCAAGGGTTAAGAGAACCTCTCTAGCTCATTCTTGAATCTTTACACATTAAAGAAGGTTTCAGCAAAATATTAAAGACTTTGGTTCCTACTTTCTTTGGCTTCCTAATAGCTTTTAACGCGAGAGCCTCTCAAAAATCACAAAATTGAAAAGGCTTATGACTACAAAGTGCGGATGAGGCTTCAGCAAATTTATACAATATCCTATTATGCGTGAAATGCATTTTTATGTAACCACGGTATAATACTTGTTAAGAATATTATACAATTATCCATACTTCGGTCCGCCGTCAAGTATTGTTGCAATTGATATATGTTAGAGGGATTGTCAAGAGGGTCAGTTTAGGTATGTTAAGCCTATCTCTTCTTTCTTTTTTGACATGATTCATATGATACAAACAAAGTGAGCAAATGCACAAATTACATAAATAACTCTACTTATAAAAATACTGGAGATCCCTTCGTTCTCGATTCCCAATATGTCTTATTATTCTATCAGCTATTCAAGGGTCTAAGAAAATACTAAGTTGATAAAGTTTATTTCATAATATTATTTAGAAGTGTAATGGTCTTATGACATTTCGAGAGATTTTATTGACGTACTCATCATGCTTTACATTCATTTATACATCTACGTTGACCAATGACCAGACGATGTTATATATATTTATGTATATATATATGTATATATATACATATATATGTATATATATGTATGGGATATGAGAAAAGGTTACAATGTTATATATGCACTTCTACATGATCAACTAGTATATGTTGATGATTTGCCATAGTGACCGAGATGATATGATGGGATGCCCTCATGTTTAATAATGTTATGAACGCATATACCTATGCATGGTATGACATTTATACGCATATGCATGACATTATAATATTAAATGATTCACAGAGTTATTCAGAATACATGTTGAGTCTTTTACTCCATGTTTTTCTAATGTCTATTATTTACTGATTTTCATTCGGTACATCATTTGTACTAATATCTCTTTTTCCTGGAGATGTTTCATTTCGTGCCCACAAGTCCCGATAGACAGGTCGAGAATCCTCCAAGTAGACTATCAGCTCAGCGGAATATATTGGTGTGCTCCATTTGCTCCAAAGTTGCTCATTTGGTCAGGATGATTAGGACATGTATTGATTAGTATGGCGTGACCCTGTCCTGACCTTTATGACATTTATGTACTTTTACAGGCTTGTAGACATAAGTCATATACATAAAAGATTGTATGGCCTTGTCTGCTAATGTTCAGTATGAGTGATCTTTTTGGATTTATAGGCCAATATGGAATATGTATTAGTTCTATTACCTCATGCTTTAGTTTGGTTCATTTTCCTATTATAGAATGATACAAAAGCTACACTACATTGGTTCTCGGTTAAGTAAGGTACCAGGTACCTATCGCGGATCATCGATTTGGTCATGACAGAAAACATGACTTAAATATACAAAATAACCAATCGGATCGTTATAAACAATGATACGATTGAAGATGGTTCAAGAGGTACTTCGTGGTACAGACGAAGTTCCTCTTTTTAAATGACAGAATCTGATTCCTAGATAAATAAGACCTCAATCATAAGTGCTTCTGCTTTTCTTATTTTACTTTTTACCATTTTGGAAATGGCTCTTAACATATTTGTGCCTTGCAGCTGTTGCGGTGGCTCTAAATGGGGCTCCCAATATTAAGGATTGGGTCTCCAAGGTTTTAAGCATTTCCTTCAATTACTCGAGAACCTATAAGGCCATAGCTGGCAAACTAGGGAGCATTCGAGCAAACTACAATGCTAGCATCTTTTTCGGTTCGAATGCTCATCTTTTCCTTTTTTTCATTTAATGTGGGGGAAATCCTACATATGTAGACCTCGAGAAAGTTCCCCGATCTGGAGTTCAACCTCCTTGCGGGCCTCCCAACCTTGGGGGAAGATGCTTCTCGGAGAACTGGGAACTGCTTAGAAATTGAGTTAGTAAAATTGGTTTTGATTATTTAAAAACTGGTTGGTAAATATAGTAACAAGAAAATTTTCATTAGTATTATGTTAGCAATTATTCTAATGGATACTAATTTGGTTGGTAAATCCGATAGTATATTTTTAAAAATACATTAGCAATCGGTTGGTAATTTTGTCTATATAAAAGTTCTATTTAGTAAATTGTAGGCAATTTACAAACAAATTTCAAATTTGTTAACAAATATGGTTATAATAATTGTATTAATATTCATTTAAAGCTTTAAAAGATCTCAAAAAAACGAAAACAAAATAAAAAACATACTAAAACTTTATAAATAATAATATCTATCATGAAGTTGAAAGCAGAATCCAAGATGTGTCTAACATAAAAGAATCTAACATAAATCTAAATGTGACCCGTGTCATTTGGCGACGAGTTGCAGTTCCAAGACGTGTCGAACATAAAAGAAGCTAACATAAATCTAAATACGACTCGTGTCATTTGGCGACGAGTCGTGTCTACAAGAAGGCGGTGTAGGTAAGCCACCTATGAGGACCGACATACGGTTTTGGAGTAGTTGATCAACTTGCTCGCGCACCTCTTGCTGCATTTCGTGTCTCATTTTTTCACGCATTTTTTCTCTCATTTCTTGTCAAATCTCTTCTCTGATCTCAGATCTCATCTCATGCTTTATCTCTTCCTTAATTTCTTGCAAACGATGTCCTACACATTCACTCACCCGGGTATTGAAGTCTAGATTTTGAGGTGGAGATATCGAGCTGGAGGAAGCACCAACATGCCCATTGAAAGGAGCTTGAGAACCAAGACCATAAATGCGCGTCTTCTTAACACCAACTTCCTTCAAATATATTTGTGAGAAATCTACTTCAGGAGGCTCACTGGACCCATCTTCAGGCTGAGACGCAGATAGAATTTTAGACATTATGGCGTCCTGGACAAAAAGAAATGATATAAGCTCTATAATAATAACTTTGACAGAGAAAACATCAAGAACACATTCATAAAAGGTAACAAAATCGAAAACTCAAATGTCAATAAATGAGCCAAACTGAAATAATTCCTAGTCGATAGAACTAGAGATTCAGTTAACCTCAACCAAACAAACGAAATTGAAGTGAATTTGTAGGTTTTTGCAGGTGATATGTATCAAGAACTCTGCAAGTGTTCTGTACCAAGAAAATGGCAATCACTTCAATTGGATACTGCGCATGGGACATTTTAAATGCTGCATATGTACCACATTTAGAAAATGTGTATCCATTCTATTTTGGTTACTTGTATTTCCTATACTTCATCCAAATCATGTCATATAACCTTATGAGCTGCATGAGAACATCAACCACATTTTACACAATGCAGAAACAACCTACAGAGTTTGAGATTAACAGAAAACTACTACTTGAGGAACAGAGAAGCAAGACTATATGGTCATGCTGTATAGTTGCATCTGATAATACTCATATCTGCAGGTACAATTGTGTTTAACTCTGCAAGTGTACTTTCCATCAGTGGTATTAGCACTTATGTGCTCAATCTGATGAAACTGTACCATTTTCACCAATTATTCATCCATACACGCCTCCAGGAATACAAAAATACTACAAAAACAGCATAGCAATCTCACCAGATACTACGTTGAATTACAGCTACTAAACAGTGGTTTGAAGGAACCTAAGAAACATACTGCAGTGCACAGCATTCAACCTTCATGGAGCCTTTCAAGATGGGCATCTGTACAAAATAATCCAGTCAACCTTAATGGCTGACATGAAGAACAGCATGAGAAGTTCACTGGAGACGCATCAACCACCAGCAAACAACAACTCTGCCCCTATTTACTCAACTGGGTAGGCAACCACTCACTCAGTTGATGGATCCTTCTTGATTGCTCTATTATCTAGCTTTCATTCTCATATGGTATTTGGAATACACTTGTACAACTGGTGCAGTTTCAATAAGTAGTATCAGCACTCTATGTGCTCATTCTTGTTGAAATTGTGCCAGTTGCTTCAGGTTATTCTACAGTTCATGTACACTAAAGTGCAATCTGATCCACCAGTCCCAACAACAATACAGAACATTTGCACCTCCTTCCAGGAAATAAATCTCACTGAATCAGTGCAGAATTTCAATTGACAACAAATTGGAGGTTCAACCATAACACAACAGTTATATGGGAAATCATATAATATGTCTTGTGCCTTCACCAGATACCTCAACTGTCCACAAAGGACCAGTGTAACTGAAAATGGACATTTGTAGCAGAAAAAACTTCAGCCTCAATCACTTCTGTCACAGTCACAAGACAACTATCAGTTTCACTTTGCCTTGGAGATCATCTTGATACATGTCTTCTACTATGCTTTAAACCAATAGTGTGATGTCGACTTGAAGGAGAAAGAGTAAAGAAATCGCGAGTCCTAATTTTTTGTTTAAATAGATCGCTGTTTCTGCCTTTTTCTTTTCTTTTTTGCAAAAAGGGACGCTACAGGTCGCCTCATGCTATATGTCGCCACACGGTACAAAGGCAGATGCGCTCGCTTTTTTGAAAATGCTATGCCACACTGTAAAATACCGATGGCAGCTCGCATCGCCTCGCCTCACGCTATTAGCGCTAAGGCGAGCGCTACTTACAACACCGGTACAACCAGTTGCCAGAACGTAAAAATAGCATGTGAAGACATATCAAAATATTGAGCAAGTAAAAGTATTAGGATTTATGCCCGTCACTAGAGGGGTGAATAGTGCGGCACGAGAATATTGATAAATATTGCAGAATTAAAATTGCAGGAGTAAAGTAAATGCGGTAATTAAAATAGTAAGGAAAGAACACACCGAATTTATCCTGGTTCACCACAACGAGTGGTTAGTCCAGTCCCCGAGAGACTCTCTCGAGATTCCACTAACTCCGTTAAGCTTACGGTTGCCTAACAAACCGTTACACTTGCTCGAAGATGTACACTCTACAAGACTTCAACTTGCTCGAGGATACCTCACCTCAAGACTTCACCTTGCTCGTGGATACCGCACCACAAGACTTCACACACTAAGATTGAGGGTACTTAGCAAACCCGACAATCAATGAGAAGATATGGTCTTCTCAAACACCTTTCTCTTTTACAACAAGAACTCTCTAAAAAGAGTAGATAAAGAGATACAAGATTAGCTCTATGAACAACTCAAAGTGTCTCTCAATTGGCTCAACATAAGCTCTAAAATGATGCACAAATAATATCAATATGTATATGAATAATGAGAGGTGTTGTGTTTTTCAAATCAGCTCAAAAGACCTCTATTTATAGGTGTTATAAGTTGTATGTCAGTTGCTTAATTGGCAATCAATTATGCTGATTTTATGCAAAATAATCGATTATCAGATTTGGATAATCGATTATGAGCTTACCGTTACAAAATCGGAGGCTGATTCTGCTCTAGAATAATCGATTACTGGTATTGCATAATCGATTATTTTTTTACAGCGTTCAAAAACTTTGGCAACGGATGCAAGATAATCGATTATGCAATTCTGATAATCGATTATCCTACTCTGCGGAAATTTCCGATAAATGGAATTTTCCAGAATAATCGATTATCACTTTTGCATAATCGATTATTCACCTATGCTGTCCAGAATTGACAACTTATTTCAAAAACCATTTTGGTTAAAATGAAAACGTTAAAATCATTTTGTTTGAGGTATTTGAAATATTTTTATGATAAATATGATTTGATAAAAAGATTTTATGCATATTTATGATGACCTATGTTGAGCAAAAAGACGAGATAACTTAAATGTTGCTCTTACATTGGTTCTACCTAACGACCTACGCCTTGGGTCTTCGGTCTTGAACTTTTGAGCTCGTCTTTGGCTTGTCTATGCAATCCATTCATCAATATGCTTCTCGGCATTCAATCTTGATTGTTTGCTAATGCATCTTCATTGTTTGTCATACAATAACGTTGTTTAACAAGTTGACTTCATTGTTTGTCATTCATCAAAACCTATACCTGAAAATCATGCTAGTACAACCAAAGCGCACATATCATGGATAGAATGATTTTCTACAATTTTCCCCTTTTTGATAATGACAAACAACAGGAGATATGCATATCGGATTCCCCCTAAATTCATGCTATATCTCAACATACAATTCATGCAAACTATTCCCCTTAATGATAATTCTCCCTCAAATAAGGCATACTATAACGTAGATTCATTCCCCCTTATTTGATGCATATCGCCTAATTTGTTCCCCCTTTTGGCATTAGCAAAAAGAAGAGTATACAAAGGCTACTTTCCTCTTTCGACACTTCCCCCTTTTGGGTATATCAATTGTTAGTGACAAGAATAAAATAGGAAATACAATGTGGAATATACATTGACGATATTTAAAAAATCATACCAACATGAAATAATACCAAATGTTAGTAAAAACATACCAACCATAATAACGGTTATTTTTCGCAAATCATATTACTTAAGAACATATCAACACTTAATTTTTAACAAACCAATAGTTGTATTAAAAACATGAATCATTTATTTTTCAAGAATATATCAACTGTTTTTCAAACCAAAAAAATATTCATCAAAACATGAATCAATCATTTTTTTTTAACAAAAAATAATTGATACCAATTGTTATTCAAGATAAAAGTTATCAAAACATGAATCAATAAAAATAATTAATATCAATTGCTAATAAAGATATATTAATTGTTAACACATATCAATTATTATGTTTTTATCAAAAATATGATAACTAACCGAAATTCCCCCTTGATGCAATAAGGTTTCGTGCTTGGTGCATCTACTACGATATTGTAGTCTTCAAGCACACCTGCAAACGTACCTAAAAATAGGCTTTCGGTACCAGGCACTTTTGGGTCCTTGGGGTTAGGCAAATAGTAATCATAGTCAAAAGATAAATCTCTATGTTTTGCAAAACATACGGGCGCAATGTGTCCTACCCGGTTGCAATAATGACATATAACATTCGGGTTGTGCATATGTCTTGGTTGAGCCAAAAATGTTCTAAGTGATCTAAAGTCGTTATTCCTAGACGTATAGCGATTTCTAGAGTTATTTCTAGGTGGTCTAGAATTATTCATTCTAGACTCATTAACAAAATTCCTAGAGTCGTTTCTAGGTAGTCTAAAATGATTAATATTAGACTCGTTAGTGAAGTTCCTAGAATTATTTCTAGGTGGTCCAACTTCATTTCTATCATCCTTTCTAATATTCTTCTTAATTTCTTCAATTGTTTTAGGATCATCAACACTACATTTTTCTAGTGTGTTCCTAAGTTCTATGTTCTCTATAATCAAAGAACTACAGGAAGAACAATTGGAACTTTGATCAATTGAAGAGGCTTTATTTATTTCCTTAATTTTATTTTTAAGATCAATATTATCATTTTCTAAAAATTTATTTTCTTCTTCTAACTTCTCATTATCACGAGTCAATTTTTCAAAATCTTTTTCTTTCAAAGAAAGTTGTTTTTCAAAATCTTTTTCTTTCAAAGAAAGTTGTTTTTCAAAATTTTTTTCTTTCAAAGAAATTGTTTTCTTCAATTCTTTTATGGTTTTGGAAGCTCTAATAAATTCACCATATAATTCATCATAGGCATTTTGCATTTCTTCAAACGAGTAAGAGTTAGAATTACTTACCTCTTCTTCCTCGTTGGCCATGAGGCATAGTGCGGCAGTTTCATCACCCGAGCTGTCCGAATCCCATGTCACGCGCCTATGGTGTTTCTTCTTTTCTAGTCCTTGGGTCTTCGGTCTTGAACTTTTGAGCTCGTCTTTGGCTTGTCTATGCAATCCATTCATCAATATGCTTCTCGGCATTCAATCTTGATTGTTTGCTAATGCATCTTCATTGTTTGTCATACAATAACGTTGTTTAACAAGTTGACTTTATTGTTTGTCATTCATCAAAACCTATACCTGAAAATCATGCTAGTACAACCAAAGCGCACATATCATGGATAGAATGATTTTCTACAAAAAGGTGGAATATATAACCTGTAGTTGGGACCCTTAGACAAAATATTATAGATTCGCAAAACCAGAAGAATGCTTTCCACTGGAAAACGGCATTCAATTATCATCAATTCTTTGATTCTTATGTAACATCTTGCATGCTTTGTGCTAATCCTATAAATTGTGACACTGACTACTATTGATATATATGTTAAAACTGAATGGCCATCGCAATCAAACTAGCAAGGGTCACAGCAAAAATGGGAGAAGTAACTTACATAGGTGCTCTTTGATTTGTGGTACACAAACTCATTGTTCACCTTAGAATACACTTGTACAACTGGTGCAGTTTCAGTAAGTGGTATCAGCACTCTATGTGCTCATTCTTGTTGAAATTGTTCCAGTTGCTTCAGGTTATTCTACATTTCATGTACACTGAAGTGCAATCTGATCCACCAGTCCCAACAACAATACAGAACATTTGCACCTCCTTCCAAGAAATAAATCTCACTGAATCAGTGCCAAATTTCAATCAACAACAAACTGGATGTTCAACCATAACACAACAGTTATATGGGAAATCATATAATCTGTCTTGTGCATTCACCAGATACCTCAACTGTCCACAAAGGACCAGTGTAACTGAAAATGGACATTTGCAACAGAAAAAACTTCAGGCTCAATCACTTCTGTCACATTCACAAGACAACTATCAGTTTCACTTTTCCTTGGAGATCATCTTGATACATGTCGTCCACTATGCTTTAAACCAATAGTGTGATGTCGACTTGAAGGAGAAAGAGTAAAGAAATCGTGAATCCTAATTTTTTGTTTAAATAGATCGCAGTTACTGCCTTGTTCTTTTATTTTTGGAAAAACGGGACGCTACAGGTCGCTCATGCTACATGTTGCCACACGTACAAAGGCAGAGGCGCTCGCTTTTTTGAAAATTCTATGCCACACTGTAAAATACCGATGGCAGCTCGCCTCGCCTAGCCTCACGCTATTAGCGCTGAGGCGAGCGCTATTTACAACACCGGTACAACCAGTTGCCAGAACGTAAAAACAGCATATGAAGACATATCAAAATATTGAGTAAGTAAAAGGTGGTATATATAACCTGTAGTTGGGACCCTTAGACAAAATATTGAAGATTCGCAAAATCAGAAGAATGCTTTCCACTGGAAAATGACATTCAATTATCATCAATTCTTTGACTCTTAGTAACATCTTGCATGCTTTGTGCTAATCCTATAAATTGTGACACTGACTACTATAGATATATATGATAAAATTGAATGGCCATCGCAATCAAAGTAGCAAACGTCACAGCAAAAATGGGAGAAGTAACTTACATAGGTGCTCTTAGATTTCCGGTCCACAAACTCCTTGTTCGCCTTGATATGTGTCTTCTTCAGAAGCTCATGTGGATGAGCTGGTCTTCCCAGTTCTTTAGCCTAGAATTGAAAACCATGTTCACTATATTAAGACATAATTTACTAGCTTTGGAGATATTATAACTAGGCTAATAAATAAGGAATATACCATTTGTCTTGCATGTTCTCGGTGACTTCTGGAGCCTCCTGTATGGCGTGAGGGTCCAGAACCTTCACCACCTTTTTCACTTAGCCGATTCCTTGAGCATTGCGTAGACTTGGCATTAAAAGCCTCAGTCTCCCAGTGAGGCTTCCAGCTGTCCCAAATAGATACTGGAATAGTTTTACGCTGCTTCTCACAACTTCTTGCTTCAGATAACATACCCTTGTATCGTTCTGCACATTTGCTCATAAACCGTTACCAAACCTTCAATTGCAGTGTCCCACTGAAATCGTTTCTGTTTGAGAAGATCAAATGAAAATAACACAAGATATTGATAATAACAACAAAAACAACTTATACCGAGTGTAGTAAATCCTCGGCTCAAGAAAGATAAAGGAACTCCAAATATTATTGATCTTATAATACTATAACTTTACCTTAAACTCTTCCCAATAGAAGTTTTTTGTCTCTGGTGTAACAGACTTCCAATTATGTCCTTCAAGATCCAGTTTCTCATTGAAGATTTTTGTGACAGACCGAGCGACGTCGTTGCCCGGGTCCAGTTGGCTAAAGTAAATAAGAAATGAATTATGTTGTTACTCCATTCCATTTAAGCCTTTCATATTCTTTCAAGAAGCATTTGAGATGCACTAATACATACTAGATAAGCAAGAACAAAAATTTAAAAAAATATAAATAAGTGACACTTTTACTCTTACCCTCCAGGGACGATTGTAATTGGGATACGGTTACCGCCAATTATGTTGGACGAACTTGCTGATCAGATTTCATCTGCAGGTGTACCAAGATCAGAAGAAGAAGATGGTAAGGATCTACTTAGAGTTGCATCCAAATGTGGTGTTTCTGTAACTGGAGGTTCAGGTGACTGATCAGGTTCGGGTGACTGATCAGATGTGGGACTCAACATCTCACGAGATCTCGGTGTGTTTGAATTCCTGTTTTCACCATATCTACGTGCTCCACCTCCCCTAGGTGCCATATCTGCGATTCCTCAGCCAGATGCAGATGAACAAATAACATATTTAATGAATCATGGTCAAATCTAATTGGATACAATAATTGATATATTATTCCAAGAGTAATTAAATGATATATTACTCCAAGAACAAAATGCTTTGAAAAAAATAAGGCATACAAGTATTAATCTAGACATGGCAGATTCAAAAGCCAAACATCTAAAAAGGAACAAATTTACTTTATAAAGTATTTCAAAAGACAAACATCTAAAAAAGAACAAATTTACTTAAGTTAAAAAAAACAAGAACCCATAAAATCTGAAATCCAGGAACTTTTTCTTAAAAACTAAAAACTAAAAATAAATTATATACTATGTTTCATTCATTCAGACTCTATAATTGAAGAGATTGAAGCACTTTAACTCTATTCACTGTCATTTTCATCATATAGCTCTTTATTCTCATTATCCTCATCTATGTCTTCATCTTCGTCCGATCCAAATTCAACATGAAGCTCTACCTCATCATCTAAATCATCATCCTCGTCTCTTATGTCTATGAATCCACCATTTGGATCATTAAGGAGAATAATTTCATCGTTAGGTACCACATCAAATGTTAAACCAACTTCCTCAGATTGGAATGGCTCAACACCATCTGTCGGAGTTGACTGTGAAGATGATGGAGGCATGTCCACAAAACCCCGTGCTTTTACTTTGCACACAGCCCACCACTCACTCTTATCACGTCATAAGCTAGGATAAGTTGTATAATACACTTGAGCCGCTTGCATTGCCAAAACAAATGGTTCATACTTCTTTAACTTCTTTTCATGGTTGATATCCACAAGTTTATATTGTGTGTGAATCTTTATTCCTGCCTTTCGTTTGGGATCAAACCACTCGCACTTAAATAAAACAGTTCTCTTTATATATTCACTACCCTTGTACTCCAATTCAACCATATCAGTTAGCACGCCATAGTAGTCACTATCATCTGCACTATATTAGTTCCTTTTATGCATACACCGCTGTTGTTAGATGATCTAGAAGAACTGCGGCTTTTAGTGTGAAATTTAAAGTCGTTGACTGTATAACCAGTCCATGGTTGTGCTGCCTTCTACAAGGGCCTTGATGAATTGATTATCTATATGGACGCGTGCCTATAAAAGAAAAATAATTAGAGTTTCTTATAAGTGAGGTAAGTATAAGTGGAAGGATATTGTACAAGTACTCACATATCTTTTAAACCATGATGCAAAATCTTCATCAAGTTTCTTATCCACTTCCTTCTCCGTAATTTGTAGGAAATTTTGACGAAGGGAGTCAATAAAAATCCTTTGAATCACATCCAAGAAAATATTTTATTAAGGTTTTGATGATTTTGCTAATCTACAAATGAAAACAAAAGCTTGAAGTCTTACTCAATATATGGGAGTACTTCTGGGCAATTTAATGAAACATAAATATGAGCTGCATCAAGTTCTTCTTCAGTCATATATCTTGGTTTACATCTCCCAAATGCTTTACCTAGATAGGTTAATATAGAAAGATTACCATCGCGCTCATCTTTTTCCCTTGTACCACCATCATCATTCCGTGGAGCTTTCCTATGCCTTGTGCAAACATGAGGTTCAAAGTAGTGTGAACAAAAAGATGAAGCTTCCTCAACTAAATATGCGTTACATATTGATCCTTCAACTTGTGCCTTATTTCGAACATTATTTTTCAATTTCCGAAGGTTCCTGGAAATAACACATAAGCTCAAATAAGAAGTCTGAATTAAAAGAGTCTCTGGGAGCAGAAGATTACAATAAACTACTGTTTTTATGAATTTAATGACAGCTATTAGCACACCTATGGTTCATAGAGAACTGACTAAAACGTGAAGATATATAATGAACATGTAGAACAAGAAACTGGTTTGTAGATATTAAAAAGTTCCAAAGAGTATCTGTCAAGAGATACAATGCAAAGCAAGTGGAACAGCAACTCCCACCATTCAGGGACGTACAATAGTGTTTAAATGATAGAAATACGCACAAGGATAACTCACAAAGTGAGAAACGGTCCAATTTATTAACTGCAGGCAAGATCGAGCAGCAAATTGTTTCATTCCATTATTCAAAACTTGCTTTCAGTACACTTGTGACTTGATAGTAACAACATGAAACCTACTGAAGTCACTGATGGCGGTCAAGATAATGTAGGTGCAGTCGAACTGTGAGCCTGTATGCCCAGTAATTCAGCACCCATAACATTACCCTTTAGACCTGTTGCATCACCTTCATGGTCTTCAGCAGTAGAAGGAACCTCGAAGTATTTGGACTGGAACCAATATTAAGGTCATTTTGTCGAGCACCTATATTCTGAGATTTTTGTGATGCCCCATTCTTTACAGGAGTTGTTTTTGCTGCTACTACCGTCCATTCTCCTTCCTTTTTATTCTTACCTCCTCCTTTATCATCCTTGCCACCTTTCCAATTCTACTTTTCACCAAGTTGTTTTTTTTGTCCATCGTTTTTAGCCTTTAATCTGGGCAGTAGATGTTTTGTTAGAGGCTTGTTCTGCATTTTTCTGCTGACCATCAGGAGACATATTTTGTGCATCTGTTTGAATAGCCTGCATACCTCTCCCTTTTGTTTCTTTTGGCTGTTGTTCCAATCCATATGCATGTTCCTTCAAGAGTTGTATATTAGATTGCATCCCCTGATGCATTTGATCCCCAGTTGCATACACTGCATTGGTTTGATCTGCAACAACTGTTTTGTCAGAGAGCTGCCTTTGATTTTTTTTCTGCTCACCTCATGTTGGATTTTGAGAAATAGGATCCACAATATTAGCAGTATCACCTGAAACAATACAGCCAATATCTACCCTATTTTTGTCAGCATTATTCTGAATTCCAACAACTTCATTTACTGTTCCATTACCTTGTTGTACACTACCATTTACTGTATTCCCTTGCTGCACACTAATAGAGGTTCCTGCAGCATTTTTTGGATCCAATACAGGTTCCAACAATTGTTGCTCCTCGATCTGTTCCACCTCCTGGTTTACACCTTTGCCAATAGGATCAATATGGATTTTAGTACCAGGCCCAGCTTTATAGCCATAGCAACAGTCCCTTTTGGACATTTACCAGGTGACAAAAGTGCTGCAGCAGTGGCCAGATTGTCGTAGGCTTGAACTATTGGATTTACAACACTAGAGATCCTTGCTAAAGCCACCTTAGCAGGTACATCTCGAGAAGGAGGATTTGGACCTTTATCAACCATTGAAACCTCACCAACATTGTTTACCATAGCAGATCGAGTACCTACATTCTGATAAACTCGGCATAGCTGGAAATAGTTATCAGGATTAGAACTTGATGGACGTCTAATTAAGAAAACGATTAAGCTTCATTTATTTATTGCAAAAGTAATGAAGTGTGCTCTTTTTGCACACGAGCTGCTTTAAATTAATCTGGTGAATCTTTACCTTTTAATCTTTATGATGACGCTTATCACTAATCGAAGCTATCTCTTGTTTCATATATAATCCACTTAATTTTTATGTTGAATTTGAATCAGAAGCTTATCACTAATCAGAGCTTCTTTTGCTGCATTTATAATTCCAGTTGAATCTTTATGTTGAATTTAAATCAATGCAGTCCTATCAGAAAGCACTTAAAGCTGACCCCTCATATAAACCAATAGCAGAATGCCTTGCAATTCAATGAACACAAAATGTTCTGCTTCCTCAATAGGAGAACAATAAGCTTTGTGAATGCTCTGTTCAGTTTGAGAACAACTATGCAGGGCAGCAACTATAAACAACAACTATAAAGATACAAGGCAGATGGTGATGGTGTTAATATGGTGCAAAGGCAAGAAATTATTAGGATTCTGGTAACTAATCCAGCTGCTACTGATCGAACAACAACAACTATCAAATCTGGACAACAACAAATTGAGGTAACTAATCCAGTTTTGGATGCAGGGCAGCAACTATAAAGATACAAGTATAAACTTCAACTATAAAGATACAACTTATAGGATTCTGTAACTAATCCAGCTGCTACTGATCGAACAACAACACTATCAAATCTGGACAACAGAAAATTGAGGTAACTAATCCAGTTTTGGATGCAGGGCAGCAACTATAAAGATACAAGTATAAACATCAACTATAAAGATACAACTTATAGGATTCTGGTAACTAATCCAGCTGCTACTGATCGAACAACAACAACTATCAAATCTGGACAACAGCAAATCGAGGTAACTAATCCAGTTTTGGATGCAGGGCAGCAACTATAAAGATACAAGTATAAACATCAACTATAAAGATACAACTTATAGGATTCTGGTAACTAATCCAGCTGCTACTGATCGAACAACAACAACAATCAAATCTGGACAACAACAAATTGAGGTAACTAATCCAGTTTTAGATGCAGGGCAGCAACTATAAAGATACAAGTATAAACGTCAACTATAAAGATACAACTTATAGGATTCTGGTAACTAATCCAGCTGCTATTGATCGAACAACAACAACTATCAAATTTGGACAACAGAAAATTGAGGTAACTAATCCAGTTTTGGATGCAGGGCAGCAACTATAAAGATACAAGTATAAATATCAACTATAAAGATACAACTTATAGGATTCTGGTAACTAATCCAGCTGCTACTGATCGAACAACGACAAATATCAAATCTGACAACAACAAATTGAGGTAACTAATCCAGTTTTGGATGCAGGGCAGCAACTATAAAGATACAAATATAAACATCAACTATAAAGATACAACTTATAGGATTTTGGTAACTAATCCAGCTGCTACTGATCGAACAACAACAACTATCAAATCTGGACAACAGCAAATTGAGGTAACTAATCCAGCTTTGGATGCAGGGCAGCAACTATAAAGATACAAGTAAAAACATCATCTATAAAGATACAACTTATAGAATTCTGGTAACTAATCCAGCTGCTACTGATCGAACAACAACAACTATCAAATCTGGACAACAACAAATTGAGGTAACTAATCCAGTTTTGGATGCAGGGCAGCAACTATAAAGATACAAGTATAAACATTAACTATAAAGATACAACTTATAAGATTCTGGTAACTAATCCATCTGCTATTGGTCGAACAACAACAACTATCAAATCTGGACAACAGAAAATTGAGGTAACTAATCCAGTTTTGGATGCAGGGTAGCACTATAAAGATACAAGTATAAATATCAACTATAAAGATACAACTTATAGGATTCTGGTAACTAATCCAGCTGCTACTGATCGAACAACGACAAATATCAAATCTGGACAACAGCAAATTGAGGTAACTAATCCAGTTTTGGATGCAGGGCAGCAACTATAAAGATAGAAGTATAAACATCAACTATAAAGATACAACTTATAGGATTCTGGTAACTAATCCAGCTGCTACTGATTGAACAACAACAACTATCAAATCTGGACAACAGCAAATTGAGGTAACTAATCCAATTTTGGATACAGGGCAGCAACTATAAAGATACAAGTATAAACATCAACTATAAATATACAACTTATAGGATTCTGGTAACTAATCCAGCTGCTACTGATCGAACAACAACAACTATCAAATCTGGACAACAGCAAAGTGAGGTAACTAATCTAGTTTTGGATGCAGGGCAGCAACTATAAAGATACAAGTATAAACATCAACTATAAAGATGCAACTATAAACAACAACTACAAAGATACAACTATAAACACCAACTACAAAGATACAACAATAAACAGAAACTATAAAGATACATGAAGAAAGATGAAATTTTACCTCTCAAATGGGTACATCCATCGATATTGCACCGGACCTGCTATCCTTTCTTCATAAGCAAGATGCACGGGGAGATGCTCCATTGAATCAAAGAAGCTGGGAGGGAATATATGCTCCAATTTACAAAGAATTTCAGGTATTTCCTGTTGAAGTCTAACCATATCCTCTTCCCGAATTGCTGTTGAAGTGAGATCCCTAAAGAAAAGGCTCATCTCAGCAAGTGGTTCCCAAGCTTTTTGTGGTAATAGCTCACGAAACGCAATAGGGACCAATCTTTGCATGAATACATGACAATCGTGGCTTTTCATACCAAACAATTTATGTTTTTTCATGTCCACACACCTTCCCATATTTGAGACATATCCATCTGGAAATTTCAGATTCTCCACCCATTCACACAACACTTTTTTCGACTTCTAGTCTAGTGTATAACAAGCTTTCGGATATTCTTCACCAACGGTATGAAATTTAGGGCGTCGGCAGAACTCTTTCAAGTCTTCTCTAGATTTGGCGTTATCTTTTGTTTTACCATCTACGTCCAGCACTGTGTTGAACACATTCTCGTAAAAGTTTTTTTCGATGTGCATAACATCTAGATTGTGTCGGATCAGATTTGTACTCCAATACGACAAACCCCAAAATATGCTTCTTTTCTTCCAACAAGAAAACTTACTAATTTTGCCATTAACAATATCAGCCCCAAGCTCTGTCACCTTTTTCAACCCCAATTCATTTATCTCCTTCAATATATTATCAGCTGACCATATCGGAGGAGGATGCGTTCGGACCACTTTATTTTTTCTAAATGATATTCTGCTATTTCTGTATGGATGATCCAGTGGTAGGAACTTACGATGATTGTCAAACCATGACTGTTTGCCACCTTTAGTCAAAGTAAAAGCATCTGTATTCTCTATACAATATGGACATGCTAGCTTACCTGCAGTACCCCATCCAGACAACATCGAATATGCAGGAAAATCACTAACTGTCCACATCAAAGCAGCTCGCATGTTAAAATTTTGCTTCTTGGAGATATCATATGTGTCCACACCTGTACTCCACAATTGTTTTAGTTCTGCAATCAAAGGCTGCAAGAAAACATCAAGCTTTTGCTTAGGATTCTTCAGTCCAGGAACTATAACCGACAAAAATAAATAGGACTCTTTCATACACATCCAAGGCGGCAAGTTGTATGGTGTCACAACTATTGGCCAAGATGAATACTGTTGACCTGTTTGTCCAAATGGTTGAAAACCATCTGTGCATATCCCTAATATGATATTACGACTTTCTGCTGCAAAAGATGGATGCATCTTATCAAAGTGTTTCCATGCGGGAGCATTTGAACAGTGACGCATCACATTTTCCTCAACTTCATGCTCTGCATACCATCGGATATGTGCAGCAGCCATGTCGGAAGCATATAACCGTTGTAATCGTGGAGTGAGGGGAAAGTAGTACCTATGTTTGAAAGGTACAAGATTTCTCTTTGAATTCGATATTTGCCTAGTAGGCTTGTACCTGGGATGGCGACAAAACTTGTAATGGTTAAGTTCGCTAAACTTCTCCCCAATAAATCATACATGCATTTACACAACTGTGGATTTTTTCTACTGGCATGTTCATTCCCTGCATTAACTTCTTAGTTTCAAAGAAATTATTTGGCATTAGGTTATCTGGAGGAGTCATCTCATTCACATATTGACAAATGTCATCAAAACATCTATCAGATAGATGGTGTTTAGACTTGATGTACAATAAGCATGCAACAGCTGACAATTGAGAATGTGTTTCACAGCCAGGCCACACCTCTTGATTTGCAGAATCTACCAGATCATAAAATTTCTGCGCAACAGGATTCGGTAATTCATCCCTACCGATCAGATCGAATGAGGGGCCAGCGGCGTCAAGGACCATTCTGTGGTATGAAGTAGGTGATCCAGGCTCATCAATTGTACCCACATTTACGGATTCGGTATTCATAGACTGATCCCAATTTCGCATCTCTTCATGTTGATTTATATTTCTCGTAACCTTATTTTCTCCATGCAAGTACCATATATGATATCCAGGTACAAATCCATCGCGCAATAAATGCTCGTGGACAGTAAGAACATCTTCAAAATTTCTATTCTGACACTTTTTTCGATTACATGGGCACCTTAGTCTCTCACCATCCCTCCCTTCACGATGATTTTTTACAAACTTGATAAATTGCTCAACTCCCTTTATGAATTCGGGATTATACAAACCCCTAGTTAGCCTTCTGTACATCCACTCGCGATTTGAAGTCATTTTCAAACAAACTTTCTTTCCTGATAATATAAAAGGATTATAGTAGCATTTATTGATTACTAAAAATCTTTGGACAATAAAAATAGAGTACTAATAATCAAATTAGGACTAAAATCCCCGTATAATGAGCACGAGCTTTCAAATATTTAGCAAACAAATGGCAGAATAAAAGTTCACATAGAGGTTGGAAGAGATAGTTACATACCAATAGCAAAGGACTAAAAAACAATTAAGTGAAGCTCACAAGAATATCTGGTATCCTTATATTCTGCCTTCTTTAATCTATATAAGCCATCAACTACAAAATATACTAACTCAATATATATTTAACCAAACAAATATAGCATATCAATTCATATCTACAACTGAAGAATCCAAATAATAGCTTGTAAGAGACTTACCACTTAGCCGAATCTATTGTGCAATTGATCAGAAGAATCCAACTGATAGCTTGTATGAGAGGCTGCTTGAGATAATCTTTCAGTTGGGAAAAATATTGGACGAACGTTTTGGTGATCGTGGACAGAACTAGCGTGAGAAACTGACTGAAAAAAAGCGCGGGAACTTTTGGAGACAGAGGAAACATTTTGGCAAAATATCTTTTTTGTTTAATTTCTTCTTTTTTTGTTTAATTTCTTTTCTTTTTTGTTTAATTTCTTCTTCTTTTTTGTTTAATTTCTTCATCTTTTTATTAAATTCTTCCGAATTCTCATTTTTTTGGAGTATTTTAGTAATTTTATTTTATTAGACTCTTCTACTATATTAACCAGTCACATGGCATATATAAGTATCTTTGGTTATTAACTTATCATATAAAATAATAAATTTTAATTGCACCAAACTACATATGTGTATACAAAATAAAAAAACAATTGCATTCATATTTAAATTACAAAATATAAACTAAGTCCACAAATAACTTACAGCTTGTTTGGATAGTTGTACCTACTGTATTGTATCGTATTGTTACATTAAATACAATATTTTTTTATTGTTACTAATATTGTATCTTATCGTATCGTTAAATAAGTCGTTACATAACGACGAAATGTGCCACTTTATATAACGATCGATTTGGTATGGTCGCGTCGTTAACAATATTTTACAATCAACTTCTTTTAATATTTTTTCCCTAATTTATAATATAACCAATTTATTTAATTATTCTTGAGATATTGTTGATCTTAAGTAAAGTTTTATTAATTTTGTTTTCAAAAAACACTTTCCGTTGGAGGAAATGTCTTCATGTTTTTCTATGAGCAATATATTTTTTCATATAGGCATGTGAAATTAATAAGAATTAGTAAATCTTTTATTTCATTGAGCATATTTGTTAATTAGAGTATTACTTTTTACTTGTAAATTTTTTCGTAGTATAGTTATTACAAAATTAGTCCAAAAATCAATATTGAGCCAATTATCTCAAGGTATTTAATGAATCCACTAAAAAGTGAAAATTAATCCAAGTTGAAGAGAATAGGAGGAATGAAGTGGAAAATTATTGAATTAACTACATATCATTTATTTGTTATAGCTCAACACCCCTTATGAATTCAGGATTATACAAACCTCTCGTTAACCTTCTGTATATCCACTCGCGATTTAAAGTCATTTTTCAAACAAACTTTCTTTCCTGATAATGTAAAAGGATTACTGTAGCATTATTTATTTCTAAACATTGTTAGGTAGTAGTACAAAAAGAGTACTAATAATCAAATTAGGCCTCAAATCCCAATTATAATGAGCAAAAGCTTTCAACATATATCTACAATACAATGGATAAATTAGATTGATAAAAAATACTTACCACTTACCCGCTGAATATTGAATTGTGGAATGGAGAAGCTTCCAAACGATAACTTGTGAGAGACTTTTGTGAGATTATCTATCAGTTGGGAAAGATAATGAAAAGGATTAGCCATATTGTGATCGTGGGTACAGAGAAGAAGCTAAATGGCGCTAGTTCTCGGTAATTTTAGGAGAGTGGGGATGGTAGGCGGTACCTTCTATGCGCACCTAAAATTTGTGTAATTTAGAAAGGGGGGTAATTAATTAGGCGGTACACTCCATATTGTGATCGTGAGTACAGAGAAGAAGCTAAATGGCGCTAGTTCTCTGTAATTTTAGGAGAGTGGGGATGGTAGGTGGTACCCTCTATGCGCACCTAAAATTTGTGTAATTTAGAAAGGGGGGTAATTAATTAGGCGGTACACTCGATGTAATTTACTTTGAGAATTATTACTCTAATTTGGTGTTTCATTAATTATATATATATATATATATATATATATATATATATATATATATATATATATATATAGTGACAAAATATTTTTTTTCCTTACTCATATTTTCTGTCTTTTAATTTGTTTGCTTAGACTTATTTAAAAAATCTTAATTGTTAGAAATTTAAAATCCATAAAATCTTCAATTATTAATTTAAGTTTCGTAATTTTATTTTTGATTCTTAATTAAACTATGTTAATACTAACTAATCACATGGATTATACATGTATCGTTTGGTTATTATATTATCATACAAATTAATAAATTTTAATTGCACCAAACTATTTGTATAAAATAATAAAATTTTAATTGCACTCATGTTTGAATTATTAAATATAAACTTGGTCTAAACATAATTTATAGCTAATTATTTAATGTTCGAATATGCAATGAAATTATTTCTAATTAATATTAGAACTAGTATTATTATCTGGGCCGATATGCGCGTACACTGACCATGTCAAATATTAGAGTTGTTTAGGATATATATAAATAATCTTAAAATTGAAATAACTTCTTGATAAAATTAAATATAGATAATCATTGGATATTAATTAATTAAAAAGGCAACGTGAAAAAAGATTAATTGTTTCTCAAAACTCATACTTATTATTATTATTTTTTATTTTTTAGTACCATTCTCGCCAGTGTCATAGATCCTAAAAATAATGAGAATCGAATCATAACTCATATTTATCACAAAAAAGTCGAAGGTTTTAGACTATGAAGGACTCTTATATATACGACTTGAATCTTTTACTACTACTTAAACTCTTATTGGTGTCACAACCCATTTTCATAATAGGTCATGATAGCGCCCATCAACCTTGCTGGACAAGCCAAGTGCGGAAAATATTTCCAAGTTTATCAAAAATTATAATCTTTAAGAAAAGATAAAGGATCCCAATGGGGTTTTAGAAACCAAATACAGCAAGAAATGTAGGAAGCATATAATGATACAACCCAAAACTAGTCTACTAATGTGTGTGCCAGAACCTTGTGTCACAAGCTACGGGAACTAGTAGAATATACACAAAAGAATACTATACTATCCTACTGTCTGAATCAGGATAGACAGAAAACAAATTACAAATTAAAGAAGACTACTCCTCGGCTGCAGATCGTCATGAAGGGGAAGCAACTCACTATAGAAGTCCCAGATGGCCCACTAATGCGCACCCAAGTGATAACCAGATCCACCTGCCTCAGATCCTCTACATTTAAGTACAGAAGTGTAGCATGAGTACATAAGTAACATGTACCCAGTAAGTATCCCGTCTAATCTTGAAAAGGCAGAGACGAGAGGTCGACTTGATACTACTAAAGTCAAATAATATATGAAATATTTTATAAGCATAGAAAGCTACTAGTATCAGCCTTTTGTGGCAAGATGCATAAGTCATGTTCTTACAATTATTTACTATTTCTATTTTTGTGTATAATAATGAACAATTTGAGTATGAGTTTTCACAGAATAATCATCCGCACGTTATGCCGAGGCGACTGCCCGAACCAATAGAAATAAATTTTGTGCTTGCCGAGGGTCGACGGCCGCCTATAGATGCATCTATTCATACCGAGGCGATCGGCTCGATCCACAAATATCAAGCAAATATCATGTATATATATACACGAAGGCACATAAATATCCAATTATGCCATACAAGAGTTCAACAAGTATACAAATTTACTTTTATCCTCTTTCAAGTCCCTAGTATATCCTAGGCGATATCATTGACATAGAGATTTCATAAATTAAGCATGATGTCGTGGGTCCTAAACTACCCGGATAATTAATAAATAGTAGCTAAGCACCAATTCTCGTCACGTAGTGCGCACGTATCCCCCGCATTTAGCAACAATTATTCATTTGTAAATCCTATGGGGACATTTTCCTCCTACAAGGTTAGGAAAGAGACTCACGTCCTCGCTCCGAATTGAAGTGCACTTCCAATATCAAGAATAAGCCAAAACCCTCAACACGAAGTCGAACGAGCACAAACTAGTTAAACAACGTAAGAACTAGTCAATAAAGGCTGAGAAGCAACCCAGAATATATGTATACATACAGAAAGAAAAATAGAGACAGAGAATTGAATATCACTAATTAAAGCGTATATATACTTTAAATTGAATTTAAGAAATAAGTAAATATAATACTCAAAAATATTATTAATAATTTCAAAATAATAAATGTATTCTGAGAAATCGAATAAAAGTCTAAAAGATATATAATTTTTATTGAGATAAAATGATTTTTTATTTATGATTTTTTTTAAATGTATGATTTGATGTACTCGAACAATTCAGGTCGATCATACTTTCGTTTATTCTTTAATTAATAATGTAAGTTTCATACGTAATATTAATAATTAATTTCAATCTATTAATAAATTACAAACCAAAATCTTGAACTATTAATAAAGTTTTCCTACCGATTAAGTATTAGTTGGCAAGTTTACTAACAGATATCATTCGGTTGGTAATTCACAAACGCATTTTAAATTAGTTGGTAAAATTAGCAACAAAATCTTTCTGTTGGTAAATAATTGGTTGGTAATTCGTTACTAATCTGTTAATAAATAATACTTCATTTTTTACATCATATTTAACAACGGGATATGTACTCCGTTGGTAATATTACCAACGAAAAATATTTGTTGGTAACATTTGAGTTGGTAATCCATTAGTACGCAGTTGCTATATTAGCCACCTATTTTTCTCGCCATATTTACCAACTAAATTATTTAGTTAGTAACATTTTGGTTGGCAATTCGTTAGGAATCTGTTACTAAATTCTGAAAAATAAATTAGTTACCATTTGGTTAGCAATTTGTTGCTAATACACCAACAAATTCGGGGCGGTGGTAAAATCCGTAAGCAATTGAGGTTTTTTTTGTAGTGCTTGGGCCTAACTCAACCCAAAAGCTAGTTTATGAGGTGAGGATTGCCCAAGCCATTTAAAGAGATCAAGGACCTCAAATCCCTCTGATGTGGGACAACTCAACACCCCCTCACGCCAGTTCTCTGGAGCGTGGACAACATAAATGGGGGCCCAACATCGATAATAATAATTGGGATGGGTCTGGATCTGATACCATGATAAGAATAAACCTCGGGCCTAACTCAACCCCAAAAGCTAGCTTATGAGGTGAGGATTGCCCAAGCTATATAAGGAGACCAAGGACCTCAAATCCCTATGATGTGGGACAACTTAACATGGACTAAGTTGTAACCTGGAAGTAGCTGAAGAAAGTACCAATACTGGGCTATTTTGACTGTTCTCCACGAAGTTCAGGCCAGTACGCTTGACATACAAAATAAGATTCCTTCTCTATAATAAGGTGAGGCATATTTAAAGGAGACTTGGTATTTCTTCCCCTGATCGGCTAGAGATTAGCATTGGGTTGGATGAAAACAATTCAGAGGGTGTGTGTGAACTGTGAAGGTGGTAAAGAAGAAGATATGGTCTAGCACCGGATGTCTTTGCCTTGTTAACTGTTGCGATTCCAGATATACCCTGGACTTCTAGGCCTCGAAGTCTAGTGGCAGACCCTAGTCTTAGGCCTCATGATCCTTCTTAGGCATTATTTTGTAAATCCTGATCTCAGACCCATAGGCTTTATTAACAAAATACTTTTTGCGGGCCATTTTTATGCCTTTTATATTTGCCCTTATTATATTGCAGTTACCACTAGCTAAAGTCTCGTCCCCCCACTAACCATACGCAACATGTGGGCTAGAAACTTGGAACAGCCACATCCGACTTTGGCTATAAATATCCTACTTTATCACTAGTAAAACATATCTAATTGGTCACGACATTTTAGATTATTCATTGTGTACACTCACATACTTTTGTGTGAAGCTATATTTGTCATTGTATCCTACATGGAGTGTAATGTATCCTAATATAGCCACATTCTAGGTCGACACTAAATAAAAATTCTTTTATCTCTATCTTAATTTATTTTATTTATCGTTACTTTTATTCATTTCATTAAACGCACTTTGAATTAATCTATTCCTAGTGTCCTAAAAATAAATACTTAATTATATATTCTAAAATTTGTTTTTAGGTTTGTTTACCTTGAAATTAGATTTGATTTTGTGATTTAAAAATACATGATTTATTCTTATGTTAGTTTTAGGCAATAGATACTAAGTGTAAGACTAGAAAATAAGATAAGAGCTTGAAGGTAGTGTAACAAGCAAACCAAGTGACTGGGAATCGGGGCCTCGAGCTAGGTTATATAGGGCCTTGGGGTCGAGCTAAGTTAGGTTGTGGACAGCCGATGAGTGACTAATAGTTCTAAGAGCTTTGATGAATGCTCTTTTATGATCAATGATGAGTAATGAATGAAGAACAATCAATGAATTGAAATAAATATAAGCAATTGAATAAATATAAATTATAAAGTTAAGGGAGAATATATTTTTGTTAGAGAGCAGAAAATGTTCTTGTTCTAGTGATGAATGTTATGTCATCCTTTACAAAATAACAAGCATCCTATTTATCTAGGAAGGAGAATCTTAATATAGTACATATGCATTTATTACAAGGATATGAGGCTTGTACAACTATTTAATGCTATGGTACGGGCTTCTATTACCCCAATAGACTTAGTCAGCTTTAACCACATGCCTTGGGAACTTTCTGTTTGTCCATCATAGTCATCGATTTGCGTTGCCTCGAGGTCAAATATTAAGAACCCTCGGGGTCGAACCTCGACTGAGCCTCGAGCCTTCTGGTGACGGTCTTATGAAAGTGCCACAATGACCATAAAATTGGACTCTACGATTTTAGCCGTATACAGATAGTCCCCGTGTTTCTTAGAATAGAATGATATGAAACGACTTTGACATCGACTTCATCTATCCCCTCGCAATGGTGCCATGATTATGACGTAAGCTTTCATGATGATTGAAACGTCCCATCAGTTTATCTTCCTAAAAGCGTTTAATGCTCTATCGATTTATTTTCCAAAAAAAGGTGATATCACCGCCGATCTGTTTCCCAAAAAGCATTGATTGCGCCTATTGATACGTTTCTCAAAGGCATTGATTGCATCATCGGTTACGTTACTACCTATTCATAAATGGGAGGTTACTTGAACTAAAATTTCACGCAGTCATTCTTCAATAGCCTTTAACCCTTTTCTTCTCTTGATCCTCATCCAAACTCTAATTTCTATAGTTCAAGCCTGTTACTGTAAGGTCACACGACAGTAGTTTTGCAAGTGTGTCATGCCTCTTTTTTGGAGTTTTTCCCCACTGAGTGGGATCGTACTGGTTTATTGTTGTTGGCCCGAAATAATGAGAGAGGGGCTTCAAACTATCTCCGTATCAGAGGATATGTGAACCGTGAACCGCCGCTCAGCTCTCTTAACTTCAACCTGGTGTGGCACCTTATTCCTTTTTGCTTTCCATGGAATGAGGTGGCATTATATACTAACTTTTCATCCCACACAAGTGCAATGTCTCAAGAAGTGACTTCACAATAGTAGTGCTAAAGAGACCCGTACTCGTCAGATTTTTCACCAAGCCATAATTTTCCCTGCTTGTTAAAAGATTTTGCTCTTTGATAGGCTATAGCCATCTCAGAGGAGTATCTCGAAGATATTGCTCTGAAGATCGACATGGGATCCTCGAGGGAACGACTTTCGTAGATGTCACGTCAGAGGATGTACCCTCAAAACTAGTTTAGGCTTTTTAGTTGTTGTTTTATGCTTCTTTGTTTCTGTGTAAGAACACATCGTGGGCTTTTGTAATCATCGCTATAAATAAAATTGTTTCTTCAATTTGCTTTTGTCTTGTGATGGATTCCCTTTTGTCTTTGTTTGCAAAAAAATCAACCGTGTGACTTTATCGATCAGTCCAAATAATGGACACGGATATAGGAAGTCCTTTGATTCTCAATTGGTTAACATGATATCACGTGAAACACTTTTCCATTCCTCGGACTAAGTCTGGATTGATCTGGTTAAAACTTAGGCCGTTGGGACTTCCGAGTTCGAATTGAATGAGAGCGGGGCCTCAAATTTCTTCAAAATAAAGCTTAGCCCTTTAGGCACCATTAATCTAGAATTTGTTTTGAACTTAAACAAGGATAGCCTTAAGGCGTTACATATGGTCAATGACTGAAAGTTTGCTTGATCATTTGAAAATAGAGACAGCCCTGAGACTTCCATGAATATTCCTTGAGTGAACTTGGGCAGCCTTGAAAACTTGCTTTGAACTTAAAATAAGGATAGCCCTATGTAGTTATTGATAACCCTTGAGTGGTAAAATTAATCGGACCTAGAGAGTCCTCGAGATCGGGCACTATCTCGAAGATAAGTTTATGTGGATAGCTCTTTGGAGCCCATCGTTGATAGAGATCCTTGAGATCGAGCACCATATCGAGGTTAGGCTGATATGGAAATATTTTAACCCTTCAAATGTAATATGATAATGTAGTGCGTATGACACGGCCATGAAGTGACCGAGGTGATCCTGCCGGTGCGCTTTCCCAAAAGCGATAATGGCCTAGTAAGAATTAATTGTCTTTATAGGGTAGGCAGACAGTCACTGCTTGCTATATATACAAGTTTTCTTTCCTCTTATTTGAGGATTCCGCTTTTTTGAGCACTACCCTTTTCATAGGGCTCTCTTTCCTTATGTCAGCTCTTTTACCATTTTAATTCGAAGCTTTCGCCTAAGCTCTCATTTCCCTTTTCTTGTTTCACCATAATTATGGCTGCTATGCCCAAGCCCGTTCATCAAGAAGAGGAGATTTTTGCCTCTGCTTCCAGCTCCGTCGGTAGTACATCGCCGGCGTCCGATGAGCTAACCTCGAGAGGTTTTGTTTCAAGGAGAGACTTTACCATAAGGAGACCTCCCAATGTTCAAGGCCATTGGGAGCATACATCGAGGTCCATTTCATCAATAGGAGAGGAACACCTCGAGGCAGTAGGGGAGACTGCGGATAGGGAGAAAAGTTAGTATTGTAGATACCTTCCTTGGAAGAGGACATCATGACCCACATAGATGGGTTTTTAAACGTATATATATACCCTTTTACGTTGGGCCCTCTTTATAGGGTCGAGCATATGGAATCCTCGATGGTCAAGGAGATTTGTAGTGAAGCAGGGCTAACTCGGAGGCGAAAAAGAGATGTACCTATGAAGGTTGATCGTGTACCTGATGGTCGTTGCGCGAACATTGGTGGAGCAAAAGGGAGTGGCCACACATCGATGGATCAAGCCGAAGGGCATCCTGGGGCAGCTGAGCTTGCAATACCCGAGATTTCTAGCCTCGAGGAGGTGACTCCTCCTTTGCCACATTGTTTTCCTTCGTCGAGGGTACTTCGAGGGACAAGGATCTTCCGCAGCTATATAGGTTTCTGGTGAGGTTTTCCTCTCTCGTTGAAGGTACTTTGAGGAATGCTCGAGGCTAGGGGATGCCTATTTCAAGTGGGATCTTGAATGATCACATTCCTATTGTGACCGATTCTTCTGGGGCTGTTTAGAGCAGACCAGTAGATGTGCACTCAACTTTTGAGGAGGCTTAACGGCCTATTCTGCGGTGAGTTTTGTTTGATTGTATTGGTTTTTCAGTTTTGTGCTTTCATTTTCATACTAACTTCTTTTTTCATAGGCCTTTGACAAGCTCAAGTCCGAGTTGATCCGTTGGGAAGCAAGGTTGTGAAAATCCTTGGATGGGGAGAAATCCCTTAGGCTTCTTTGTGACAAAAGGGCAGAGGAGTTGGTATACCTTTGGCATGAGGCGAGTCAAAGCCGGGAGTACAAAACCTACCTTAAAGGATATGTAACCTTTGTTTCGAGGGGACCCACATTTCTTATCCTTCCCTTGTAGATTAACATTTTGATATTTCACTGGTAAAGGAAGTTGGAAGACCTGGAATGCCTTTAGGGTGAAGTTGGTTAGGCCAGGAATGAGTGTACTGAGCAAAAGGCTTAGCCAAGGCTTCTGCCCTCGACGTGCAACTCCGGAATTTTGTGAAAACAACTCGGTCCAAATGAGAATGATTACAAGGCTCGAGTTTGATCTTTTGAAGATAAAGGCCAAGGTTGAGGACACCCGGGACGAAACTGAAGAGATTCGCGCTAAGTTTGATAAGAAAGTGGCCATCTATTTAAAAGATGTTATTGAAGCTCGAGCTGAGCTGAGAGGGGCCTCCAATGGAGATAGTAGAAGCAGTGAATATGATCAGAGCAAATCTTAGAGGAAAACCCTCGAGGAGATCCACCCTAGGTTCTTCGGTGTCTCAAAAGAGATAAAGTAGGCAAAGGTGGTCGAATATGATGCCAAGTTCCTCTTGTCCGATGCCGAAAATAGTGAGGAAGAGGTCGATGGGCCATAGTCCCCGAGGGGAACGTAGACTAGGCCTTGCTTTTTCGATTCTGTGTATAATCCTCTTAGAGAACATTATAAATGGAGCTTTGTATTTTTCATATATAAGTATAAACGGAAGCCTTTCGGTTTCATCTTTCATACATTTCCCTCTGCTTGTGTATGTCTTTCTTTGTTTTGAATTTATACATTTGTTGGCGATTAGCCAGGTGAATTGGACTTCGAGGAAAAACCCTTAGGTTTACAAATCGGCCATGAGGCTTATTGGGCTGGCTCGTAGGCTCTTACGCATTTTCCTTTAGGTGTTTTTCAGTTAATTATTTCGGGCTTAGTCTTCGAGTCGGATTTTGACTCCAGCTCATTGGCCCTTAAGTTTTCAAATTTTAAGTTGGTTCTTAGGCTCTTATGCATTGGGTCGGTACGACCTCTAACGTAGGCTGGCACTTGGGCTCTTACATGTTGGGTTGGTACGACCTCTAATATAGGCTGGTGCCTGGGCTGTTATGCGTTGGGTCGGTACGACCTCTAATATAGGCTGGCGCTTAGGCTCTTACGTGTTGGGTCGATATGACCTCTAATATAGGCTTTCTTATTCCCTTGTTAAATACTTTTTGAAGTTTTGTGTTCGCCCGTCTCTTTGACGGTTCGAAAAAAACCTCGATTGTGAGTCGTTATATTGCGATAAATAAAAATCTTGGGAGGTTTTGCTCGATGGCTGAATTTTTTCAAAGCCTATTATTCAGAGCTTATATGATCGAAGCTCTTTTTCTTATGCCGAGGTAGCCTGATTAACCAGTTATTTTCGAAGTAATTTGAAGGCATATAATTACATAGCGATGGTCGGGCATCCCGAGTCACATTAGTTTGGCTGGTACAGCCTTGTGACTATAGTCATTGTATTTGGTTGTAGCCTTTTAGTCCCTGAGTGAGGTAGCATTGGCCTCTATATCAAGGGTATGCCTTTATAGGGGTCTTACAAGTTTGAATATATAGCCTTGACTTTACGATCGGGATTATGCCTTTTGTAAGGACTTATAAACTTAATACTGCCTTATTTGAGGTCTTACATATAAGTTACTTGGCACAAGTATAATTCATGCCTTGCGTGAGGTCTTACAGATTTTTGTATTGCCTTATAGAGGTCTTTTTGAGTTCGAGGTTTCCCGCATGGGGTCCTATGGCCTCTAGTTTTGACAGCTCGATGGGCTGGCAGTTAACGACAGTCCCCTAAATATCAAGGACTTTTTGGCTCTGGGGCCAGTCTTTGTAAACTTGGGATTGCCTCATTGATGGCATACGAGTTTGAAGTTTCTGACCCGGAGGTTATACGGCTTCGAGTTTTCGATGTCAGGCCCCAAGTGTCCGGGAATTTCTGGCCCTGGGGTCGTTTCTTCAAGGATAACAAGCCTCTTTGAAGTGCAAAGTGTTTTGATGGAAAAATATTCCTTGATTACTTGGTACAAGTATACATGTGTTCGTCGTCAAGGGTTTAGTTATTCTATGCAACACGATTTATACGACTGTTTGGCTCGATACATCTTTTTTCTATCGAGACCCTTTTTAGCTTATCTTGGCTTCTCTTAGGAGGTGATGTCGCGGGGGATGCCCTCAGTATTCGAGGTTGATTGAAGAGAAACCTTGAATACTTGATAAGTTCTCCTTAGGTAGCATATAGATCTTGCCTAATCAAAAACCTTGTTGGTAAAACCTTCTTGGGAAAAATGATATCGAAGGAAAAGAGTGCAATGTATGCTTTAAAACCTAAGGTCTTCAAGCTGGAAAGCACTTGAATTGCTCTAATTGGACACCTGCACATAGGTTAGTGTAAGTTATAAAATAAAAAGGGAGACGGTTATATCTTGGTGGAGATGGCGCTTTGAGCCTCAATATGCTTTAACCACTTGCTCCGGGGACACGGTACGGTGCTTTGTTCATTTATTTGAGTGTAGCCGAGAATGTAGCATGTGATTGATACTTCACTATATGCTTATCTTTTGGTTCCTTCGATGCTGGAGGCGTTGATTCCGGTGCCACATCATGCACCGCATTGTTGTGTGTTGCTCCCCGTATATGGGTTTATTCCATCCTTCATTGGGAACTTCATCATTTGATAAAGGGTTGACGGTACTGCTTATATCTCCTTATGCAATGTACCTTATATCTCCTTCGATGACATGAAACTTGACATTTTGGCTTGTGCCGGCCAGGTTGATTGGGAGGGTAATTTCCCTTTTCGTTATTTTCGCCCACCATGTTGAATCCGTTGAGGACTCGAGAGGCGGGTACGATCTGGTCAAGCAGTCTGAGCTGCTCCACCATCATCAACCTGATAATATTGGCCGAGCTACTTAGATCCACAAGTACACGCTTAATTTGAAATGTATTTACGAGAAAAGCAATTACCAATGCATCATTTTGAGACTGAGACAGGGTCTCGATGTCCTCGTCGCTGAACATAAGGGCATCTTCGGGTATATAACCTTAGTTTTCTTCTCCATGGTGATGGATGTCTTTGTTCTTTTGACAATGGGTTCCTGGGGATGTCGATTCCTCCAACGATCACGTAGATGACATGTTATGGCTCATTTGTTTCATTTTTCCTATTCGCCACTCTTTTCCGGAACTAGTTTTTGGCTCGATCGCTGAGGAGTTCTCGGAGGTGCCCTTTGTTGATTAGTCAGGTTACTTCTTCTTGGAGCTGTATGCAATCTTCGATTATATAACTGTATGTGCCATGAAATTTGTACACCAAGTTAGGATTCCTTTGCGACTGATTTGATTGTACGGGTTTTGGCCACGTGATGTCTCTGATTTTACCGATAGAGGATACGACGTCCGAAACATCAATGTTGAAGTTAAATTGAGACAATCGAGGTGCCTCTATCGGTCTTGTGTTCCTGTCGAATCTAGACCTGCTCATGAGTCCCCGATGATTTTGACCTCGATATATATTTTGGGATATGTTACGCCTTGGGGCGTTTCTTCTATCTTTAGTGTATGGTTGATACTTTTACTTGTTTGGCCTTAGTTCCTTTGCCAGAAAACTTCTAGGATATACCTTTCTCGACCCTAATCTTTGATTTATATCAGTTGTGGACATCCAACTAAGTTACGGCGGGATATTCAACCAAGTTCTGCTTCAACTGCTTCGAAGCTACCAAGCTTCGTTCATTCAAGCCTTCAGTGAAGTCGTGTACTCCCAACCATCAAATATCGAAGGTAATCTATTTTCTCCATTTGAAAGCGAGATAAAAAGTCCTTTAGCATCTTGTTTTCCCTTTTTTTTATTTTAAAGATATCGGATTTCCTTGTGGCAACCTTGATGGAACCGGTATGTGCCTTTATAAAAGAATTTGCCACCATGGAAAACGAGTCTATCGAATTTGGGGCTAGTAGTGATACCATATCATGGCCCCTTTTGAAAGTTTTTCTCCAAACGTTTTTAGCAGGACAAATTCAATTCGTCTTCCTTCAGGTCGTTACCCTTCACCGCACAAGTGTAAGTAGTGACGTGCTCGTTGGGGTTCGAGGTTTCTTTGTACTTCGAAAGATCGGCCATTCTGAATTTCTTTGGGATAAGCTTTGAAGCGGCATTTTATGGGAATAGCTTTTGTATAAACTTCTTCGAATCTACACCTTGGGATTAGGGGTATGCCTGAAATTTGATTGACCTTGAATTGTTGGTGTCCACCTTTTTGTCATTGTCTTCTATCTTCTTTTCGCCCGATTCAATCCTCTTTGTGATGTCCTCAAGCATATTTATGATGGCAGGGTCGGCGCTGACCCGTTGTTGCTTGATATTTTCGGTATCTATTCAGCTTGAAAAGCCATTTCCGGTGCTGATGTGTTTGGAGTTTTTGGTGGCGTTAAGGTTGAGAAATCGCTAGTTGTTGTTCCTGTAACATCTCAAATATGACGTGAAGGCTAACCTCTAGTTCTTCCCGAACCCGGGCTTATATCGACATGTTGGGCATTGCGTGAGACCACGTCGGTGGGAATTGGTTCTGGTGCATCCTCAGGGTTTCGTGGTAGTACACTAGTACTTGGAACAACTACACCATTCTCTCTATGGTCCTTAGGACCCGTTATTTTCATGTGCATTCACTGAGTTAGGGATTTTAACTTGAAATTAAAGATTCTTGGGCAAGAAAAAATGTGAAAGATAACTTGAACACGGAAACAATCACTATTATTTTTAGCCTCACGGTGGGCGCCAAACTGTTTACCTTGAAAATGATAATTGCATTATGATTTGATTTTGTGGTTCTACAAATACGTGATTTATTCTTATGCTAGTTGTTAGGCAGTAGATTCTATGTGTGAGAATAGAAAAAAATATAAGAGCATGAAGGTAGTGTGACAAGCAAACCGAGTGACTGAGAATCGGGGCCTCGAGCTAGGGTATATGGGGCCTTAGGGTTGAGCTAACGTTAGGTTGTGGACAGCCAATGAGAGACTAACATTCTTAGAGCTTTGATGAAGGATCTTTATGATCAATGATGGGTAGAAACGCAATAAATGTAAGCAATGTAATGAATATAAGCAATAATATCAAGGGAGAACATATTTTTGTTAGAGAGCAGAAGATGTTCTTATTCTAGTAGTGAATGTTAAGTCATGCTTTACAAAATAGCAAGGATTCCCTTTATATAAGAGGTGGAATCCAAATATAGTGCATATGCATTTGTTACAAGGATATGAGGCTGGTATATCCATGTAATGCTATGGTATGGGCATGTACTAGCCTAATAGACTTAGTCAGCTTTAACCACGTGCCTTGGGAACTTCCCATTTATCCATCATAGTCATCGATTTGCACTGCCTCGAGGTCAAATATTAATAACCCTCGGGGTCGAACCTTGAGCTGAGCCTCGAGCCTTCTGGGGATGGTCATACAAAGTGCCATAATGACCATAAAATTTGACTCTCCAATTATAGCTGTATACAAGGTTAAATAGTTTGGTGCCCACCTTGGGATCCTAGCAATTGAAAGTTTGATTCAACATTATACTGCTTCTTTTCAAATTTTTGTAGCGATTCGACCAGTTGTTTTGAGTAGTTATATTCATATAGGTAGTTTGAAGTCATGAGTGACGGCCTATGGCCTATTATGACTTCCATTTATTTTCGGTTATGGTTTTCGAGTTGTTCAAAAATTATGCGGAATAATGATTCTTAAATAGGAAGCTTTCAGTTGAAAGAGTTGACCAAGTTTGACTTTAGTGTATTCAGGTCGGAGTTTTTATGGTTTCCATAGGTCCAGATGGTGATTTTGGACTTAGGCATATGTTCGGATTTGTATTTGGATGTTCCTAGAAGGTTTCAACACTATTTGGCGAAAATTGGCAAGTTGACGGTCTGGAATATTCATAAGTTTGATCAAGAGTAGACTTTGATGATATTTGACTCGGATTTGGATTTCAAAAGTTGGAATATATTCTTTGTGTCATTTGGAACTAGTGTGAAAAATGTAAGGTCACTCTAAGTTGATATGATAAGGTTCATCACAAGTTTTGGAGGTTGAAAGTTCAAAGGTTCAATAAGTTTGATTTGAGGTACTATTCATGGTTTTGATATTTTTATGCGAGGTTTGAGGCCTTGAGTTGGTCTGTATTATATTTTTTCTAATACGTATATTGGTTGGGGTCTCGGGTGATTCGAGCGCATTTCAGTGCATTATATGAAAAATTAGAAAATTTGGTTTTAAACTTGAAAATCTTTATTTTTGTGGTCAATTCTTGTTGTTTGATGTTATTTTGGAGATTTGAGTGAGCGAGAAAGTTCGTAGAATGTTATTACACTTGTGTGCATATTTGATTCAAAGCCCGAGCATCTCAGGTGAGGTTTACATGCTTAGCAAATTGATTTTTGACTTAGAAGAAATGCTGGTGCATTAGGTCTACAGGTCTCGCATATTTACGAGAACTTGTTCGCAAATGTGAGGTCAGGATCGCATTTGCGATGTTGGAGGGGGCTATGTTATTTTGCTTCTATGAATTTCTTGCTGGAACGATGTTGGAGGGTCTAACATTTTCGAGTTGAAGGTCGCACTACGACCATGAAAAATTTGGGGCAGACTCGCATTTGCGGACTGCCTTGGGTTCATATTTGCGATGATTTCATCACTTTTACAATATCAGCTTGCTCAGAGACGTTTTTCTTTTGCAAATATTTGATTGCTTTTGTGATCATTGCAATTGCAAACTAGGTTTCACAATGGTGATATTTGTAGTTGGGTTAATTGTGGGGGTTTTGCGACTTAGCTAATTTTTCACCCTTTTCTCAACCCTAAACACTCTAGAGGCAATTTTTGAAGAACCTTTTCTTTCCAAATCCATGAGTAATCATCTTTAACTAGCTTTCAATCAATTTCAACTATTTTTATGACTTCAGAAATCAAATCTATGAATTATAAAGTAGAAATTGGGTGTTTATGGTAGAGTTTGGGAATTTTATAAAATCGAGATTTAGATCCCAAATTGAGGTCGGATTTCGAAATAAATTTCATATCAAGGCTCGAAGGTGAATTGATGATTGGGTTTGGGTCCAAATCCCGAATTTTGACCAAGCGAGCCCAGGGATGAATCTTGTTGACTTTTTGGATTTTTACCAAGATTAAACCTTTATTGATTGGGGATGCTTCCTTTAGCCTTATTTAACTTTGTTAGATGATAATTGACTAGGTTTTGATTGTATTGAGGATTACTTCTATGGAAGACAATATTGGATTGTGAAAATTATTCTAGAATGAGGTAAGTGTCTTGCCTAGTTTTGTTAGGAGAATTTTTTCTACTAATTGATATTGTTTGTTGCATGCAGGGGTGATGCATATACGTGGTGAGGAGCGTATTATGAATATGTCAGGGTTTCCATGATAGGGAGTTGGAATTATGTGCTTCACTATGCCTTTGTTGAAGTTGATCATTTTTTAACCTATGTTTCATTTCACTCTATGACAAGTAAACTCAATAATATGGAATAGAAATCATGTTGGAAGATAGGACTCTTAAAAGGATTTAATGTGCCATTTTTTAGGATCATTTTCATACTTAGTTGGATCGTAGTATTGGAAATCTATATCTACACCTGTTATTGTTATGTTACATGAGTTTATTTACTCTTACGATATGATAATCGGAGCCTATAGCTATGTTTGGCACGCTAGGTATTTCTATGTGGTTTGAAATGAGACTGTTTGTTGATTATTACCATGCAGAAAAGAAAGGAAGTTGGATTTCGGCTATGATTACTCATTCATTAAGCACTTACATGCCCCTTTCTTTAGCTTCCATCAGCGTTTGCCATTTCTTATGACACTTTCTGTTTGGGTTCCTTATATAGTTATCTCTGTATTTTCCTTTTGGTGGTACTGTTATTGTTATGTCTTTATCTTGTCTGTTACTGATACCTACAATATCACTTAATTTACTTCTATTACATGTCCTTTTCGAATTCATGCTTTTGCTTATTGTTAGACTATACCACTCTGATGCTCCTAACTATCACGTGATTTACTTGTTAAATGCCTTAACTTGCTACATGTTTTCAATTGCTACATGCTTTTACTTACTGTATGTTCCCACTTACTATATACTCATCTTACCATATGCTTTCACCGATTAAATTCCTTTGCTTTCTAAATGATCTTACTTGATACATGATTTCATATATTGAATGCCTTCATTTGATCCTTGTTCTTACTTGATTAACATTCTTGCTCTTCTCATGTACTACTCTTTTTTCCTTAACCGGATTGGGTGACTTGTAGATTGGTTGTATGACATACCTTGTGAAAGCTTTGTCATGATATATGGTAGACTAGTTTTTATATTAGAGTGCTCATTCTACTCTGTTGAGTTGTATTACTTAGTCGGATACAGCATGTTCTTTTTCTTAGTATTACGTTGTGAACCTTTCCTTTGTTTGGTTGTTGTTGTGGTTTCATATGATATTGTTGATATTATGGATTAGGTTACATGTCGCAACCGGGTATGTGTGTGTTCGTGTATGTGTGTGTGTATGTATGTATATATATATATACATATATATATACCATATGTATATGTATGTATATATATATATATATATATATACATATACATATGGTATTGGTATAGAGAGAGAGAGAGGGAATTGGGTTGCACGCCATTATGGTATTGGTATGAGATATCAAGCCGGATGCACAATGCAACCGTGATTATTAAATATATGGGGTCATATTACATGCGACAACAATATTTATTTTATATATATATATATATATATATATATATATATATATATATATATATATATATATATATATATATATATATATATATATATATATATATATATATATATATATATGGAATCAGGTTGCACGCCGCAATATTATTGATATGAGATATCAAGTCGGGTGCATACCGCAACAGTGATTATTAAATATATGGGGTCAGGTTGCATGAGACAACATTTTATACATATATACATATATATATATATATATATATATATATATATATATACATATATACATATATATATATATATATACATATATACATATATATATATATATACATATATATATGTATATGTATATATGTATATATATATATATATGTATATATATATATATATATATGTATATATGTATATATATAAATATATATGTATGTATATATATATATATATGTATATATGTATGTATATATATATATATAGAGAGCGAGAGAGGATTGAGTTGCACGCCATAACAGAGAACAAGATGTATTATGGCTATTCATGACTTTGTTTCCTGTCATTTTATCGTGTTGTGAGATTGAGAAGTGATGATAATTTTGGGCCCTCTATCATTTGTAGCTATGGAAGACGAGCCCTGCATTAAAGACATAGCTGCATTCTAGATTCGAGTTGTCTCTTGTTCATGGTAGCTTAGGATTTGAGTTTTGTCTATGTAAACTTCAACCAATTATTGTATTTGTTCTTCCTATCGGTTTTGTAAAACCAAATCATAGTGGCTCATGACTTGTACCACCAGTTCTTGGGATAGTTGTATTGAGTTGGGTTTTAATTTCTATTATATATATGGTTGATTTGTCAGTTAAGTTGTAATTTATGTTGTTTGGCTTACCTAGCGTGTTGGATTATGTGCCATTATGATTAGATATATTTTGCGTCGTGATATTTTCCTAATATTCTCATTTGTTGGTTACTCATATAAGAAAAACACCATATATGGAGTCAATAACCAGCTTATGATCTGGTGGCCCAACTAACAGAACAAACTAAGATCAGGAACCCCAATGATCGGTCTCCTAAAATTGTCTATTTCGTTTAAGGGAGAATCCCCCAGCAAGATCCACTAGCAAGGTTGATGAATGCAGGTTAGAAAAAACGATAAAAGATTTTATAGTAAAACAACAACAATTGAATGCCCAAATCGGGGTGGCGTTAAGGGTCTCAACGAGCCGTAACGCCAACCCCACCTCTAAGGGTGGATTTTCACATAGATACCCCAATTCTAAACTAAGGAACATTCGAACAAAGGGACTTTCAAATGACATCGAATCTGGGGCTCAGGTGCAGCAAAAAAAATTCTGAATTACAAAATTTGATCTAACCTTACAGTAGTAGGCCAAAGGAGCAGATAAAATAGATCCCAGGAGTGCGACCCGATCAAAAGAATCTACATCAACAAATACTCTCAAAACTATGGAAGTCGAATGCCACCCTTTTATTCATCCAAAAGAACTTCAAAATGCGAGACATTCCCAAATATGATGGAACTTTGGAACTATATGACCATGTCATAGTCTAAGCAATTGTAATCAAAGGGAATGATCTCACAAGAAGAGAGACCTAGTATGTACTTGTCAAGAAAATTAGAGAGACCTTAACCAAAGGAGCCTTAGTTTGGTACTCTCATCTACCTAAAAATTCAATTGGTTCCTTTTCTGAAATTGCATATACTTTCATCAAAGCACTCTTCGGAGCATAGAAGTTGGAAAGCCGAATGAAAGACATTTTAAAAATTCAACAAGAGACTAAATTGCTTTCGGATTTCATAGACCCATTCTAAAAGGCAAGGATGTTGCTCCCTATCGTACCACACAGCTGGGAATCCATGGACTTCTCACAAAATTTGAACAAGAATAGTTTACAAGCCACTAAGAGGTTGAAATGGTCTTTGGGAATTCCTTTCCAAGACATGGAATGATGTATACTACATGTAGAGCACGAAGCTCAAAATAAAAGAAGATATCACAACACTCATTAGATTAGAAAAGATAGACACAAGGAGATACAAGCATAACCCATAAGCAGTTCATAGACGGGAGGATACCATATACCAAGACTCCGAGGTCTGATATAGATGTTATTCTAGGTCCTCGCATCAAGAAAAAGACCAAAGACAAAGGTCGATTTGGGAAAATAAAAAGTTTGGAGAACAAATAAAGTAATGTTATATTGAGTAAAGAAAGAACCGAAAGCATCAAAAGTCAACAATTACCAGTTCATGCCAAAGCTTGTTGATTTCAACTTCAACATCAATACATTTGAGCTAGTGGCGGTGCTCAAAGATGTAGGAAGCAAAATGAGCTAGCTAAAAAAATAAGAACGGATACAAGCAAGCGTTAGGAATTTTTGTGTGAGGTTCATAGCGATCATGCTCACAAGACCAATGATTGTAGTGTCCTCTAAAAACATAGATCATCTTCTGAAACAAGGATATCTCACGGAACTCTCAGTGAGAAAGAAAAGCAGTCCTACATGAACAACACAAGAAAGAAGGACCCGCCTCAGGTCACCACACCAAAATGAATAATCAACGTCATATTCGAAGGAGAAGAAGTAAATGGGGTGGCTTTAACAATATCAAAGAAATTCTCAAAAGTGTCTATCTTGCATGAAAAACATACTCAGTAGACGTTATCTACAAAAAGTATAACTTTCGATAATGATGATGCGGACAATCTAACCATTCCCCACAATTATGCCTTGGTAATAACTCTATGCATGTTATATATTGATGTTAGACAAGTTTTGATTGATACAGGCAGCTCGATGAACATTATCCAATTATGGGTGATCAAGGAAATGTAGCTCACAGGACAAATCGTCCCAAAAGCACGATTGCTTTCGGGGATGAAACAACTCCAATGAGGTGACTAGATGTAAAGTGAAGTTGATAATATATACAAGGGTGGTCAAAGAAAATCCATTCCAAAGTAGTAACTTGTGACATAGCCTACAATGCTCTCTTGGAAAGACCTTGAATTCACGAGACGAATGTAGTCTAGTTAGCATAACACCAAGTGATTAAGTTCCCATCCAAGTGGGGATCTATGAAATATAGGGAGAGCAAAGAGCATCCAAAGATATCAATATTAGTAGAAAACAACCCACAAAAAGACTAGACAATCAAATAGAGACCAATGCAACCAAAGCTCCGGAACGATGAGTCTCCATTAAAGAAATTTGCTCTTGATGAATCCAAAAAAGGAAACCTAACACTTTTGTGTAGAATCATTGATCCACAAGAATCTGATACCTTAAAGTCAATTGTCGTGGAATTAGAAGAAGTCATCCTTTCATTAACTTACTGAAGAGGAAGGTTTATTAGGTTCGAGACTCACTCTTCAGTTAAAATGTAAGTTAATTGAATTTTTACGTGCGAATGCTAATAGTATTGCTTAGTCACACACATACATGATAGGATTACCCCAGAGGTGATGGCTCACAAGCTAAATATAGACCTGAATTGTCACCCTATCAAACAAAGGAAACAAAAGCATGTGTCACACTGGAATGAAGTTAATAATAATGAAATATCCAAACTATTGAAAATCATATTGATAAGGGAAGTCAAATATCTGGAATAGATGGCCAATAATATGGTCGTACCTAGGAAAATGACAAATTGAGGCTATGCATTGATTACACCAACCTAAATAAATCATGTTTGAAAGACTCTTTCCTTTTACCTCAAATCGACCAATTCATTAATGCAATCGTTGGAAATGAGTTATTGAATTTTTCGGATGCGTATTCTGGGTACCACCAGATTAGAATAAATCTAGAGGACCAAGAGAAAATGTCTTTCATTACCAAAAGGGAACTTACTGTATAATATGATGTCGTTTTGCTTGAAAAATATAAGAGCAACATATCAGAGTTTGGTCAATACAATATTCAAAAATTATATTGGAAATTCTATATAGTTTGTGTTGATAAATTGGTCAAATCATTGCTAGTAGAGGACTCCAAGAGATGATGTAGAGTCCACCTTAGCCAAGTAATGTTTCATATAAGATTTTCATGCTATGTAAGTTCCATGCACTTGATTTATTACCCACTGAGAATCAGTTAACAATTATATGTGCTCAGCCTCGAGTCCCAGGCTAACTTAAGTCCTGTGACAATAACCTTATATTAGGCTTCATGTTAGTTAAAGGACGAAATTTGATAGATTGATGCCTTGTTTTAAAACTTGGAATGATAAGTAGTACGCCAATCTGCACTCTTTCATGTTAGATGGGTCATTCATATAAAAGGTCCAGGTTCTCGGAATCGTTCCCAAAGTGATTGCCACACCCTTTTCCATTCCGGGAAGTATGCCTATATTTAAATTAGTGACAAATTCCCCTTAAGACTTGTGAATTAATTGAAGTACAAGGTCGATATGAAATTTTACATGCACTCAACTCGACTGTCCATTTGGCAAGTCATCCTGAGAGTTTCGATTTGTGGAAGATGCTCCAAAATAATAAAGTGGTAACCAGGAAAAATAGATGCCACTGAAAATAGAGTCTTAATTATTGGCTATCAACTATGAGTGCTAGTGCTAATTCTTTAAGTGAATATATCCAATTTTAGTGTCTAATAATATTGAAGATTATGTATCTTTGTCCTATTGTATCAATACCGCAGTTACTGAGACTTTGGATACTACCAGCTAAATCAATAATTATTCTCTTTCTTGATGTTTGGATGGTGGATTTGATAAATAGTTCTTCAAGTCCTTTAATACTTGCTGACATTCGGGGGTCCACTCGTAATTCTTTTACTCTTTTTAATATTGAGAAGAATTTGTGGTACCATTCTCATAATTGGGATAATGAATTGACCCAAGGCTGTTGTCCAACCTATTAATCTTTTTATTTTATTGGTTAACATGTCGGATATGTGATTGATGGCCTTACATTGAGTAGTGTTTAATTTATTCTTTTATTGGATACTTGGAAACCTAGGAAATTACCCGTATCACTTTAAAAGTACATTTTTCGGATACAACTTCATGTTATACTTCCTAAGAGTGGGGAATGTCTCTTTTAGGTAGTTAAGGTAGTCCGCTGCCTACTACAATTTGATTAAAGTATCATAAATATAAACTTTATGGATTTTTTGATATAATTTTTGAACATCATATTGACCAATATCTTGATGCATTCTCCTGCAATTTTCAAGTTTAATGATATTTATACGGTAGAAGTAAGTTCCCTTGTCAGTAATGGAGGATGTTTGCTCTTGATCCTCCAGGTCCACTTTGATCTTGTTGTACCTAGAATAAGCGTCCAGAGAAGCTCATAAACTCATGGCCAACTATCACATCAATGACTTAATTATATGGGGTAGCAGGAAAGAGACTTTCGACAAAGATTTATTTAGGTTGGTTTAGTCGATACAGACCCACCGTTTGTTATTTTTCTTGGGTACGACCACAACATAGACCTACCATTCTAGTTATTTGAGTTTTTTTATAGATTTGATTTTCAATAGTTTGGAGATTTCATTATTGATAACTTTGTTCAATATGACCCTTACTTCCGTTTTTTATTGTTTGATAGGCAACAATTCAGGTCTATGTTTAGTTTGTGAGTCATTAATTCTATAAAAATTCTTGTTGTGTTTGTGTGTGACCAAGCTAAATAATCCTCATTAGAACATAAAAATATAATTAAATTATATTTTAACTTTGGAGTGAGTCCTGAATTTACAAAAACCTTCCTCACCGTGAAGTTAATGAAAATAACGACTTCCTCTAATTCCTCAGCATTTGACTTTGAGGCATCATATTCTTCCGATTTAACAATTCTATCCACAAGTGTTAGGGTGACTTTTTGGAATCACAAGGACCATATTCCATTGATGGAGCTTTATTGCTCCCGAGCTGTGGCTGCATTAGTTGCTATTTGGCTGTCTTGTGTTTGGATAGATTGCTCACAGTTGCTATTGAGTTGATCTCTCAAGTTGCTCTTTGCTGTCACCCATTTTTTGAATTTCCACTTGGATGGAAACTTGATCACCTGATGCAGTGTTGATGGGACTACATCTATTTTGTGAATCTAAAGCCTCCCCAGGATGGAATTGTAGGTTGTGTCACCAGCTACTACTTGGAACAATGGTTCTTTAGCCATCCCTTCTTTAAAAGTTGTCAATGTTACTTCACCTTTGGTTATCTTGCTGGAGTTGTTGAATCCAAAAGGTAATCGTGATTTTAGAATGGTCTGTCCAGTAAGATGCATTTTCTCGATCACACGTAATTGGATAATGTTCATCGAGCTGCCTTTATCAACAAAAAATTATCTAACATTAATGTCTGAAATGCATAGAGTTATTACCATGGCATCATTGTGAGCTATGGTCACGCCGTCCACATCCTCGTCATTAAATGTTATACTTTCTCTAGAAAATGGATGCTAAGTATGATTTTATGCAAATTAAACACTTTTGCGAACTTATTTGCTACTGTATTTGTTAATACTTTTGGTTCTTTCCCCGCTCGGTGTGAAATTACGGTATTTCTTCCATCCATAATTGGCTTTTGTCTCCGACTATTTTCTTGATGTGAGGGCCCGTAATAAGGTTCATATCAGACCCTAGGGTCATGGCATCTGGTATTTTCATGCCTACACTCCGTTTTTGGTCGATTGATTATATCCCCTTGTATCATTCTTTTCGAATCCGAAGAGTGTTAAGATATCTTCTTTTATCTGAAGTTTAGTTCTATACCTGTGATACACATTGTTCTATGTTCTCACTCAAATTTTATGATTCACAATTTATGATCGTACTTGTTCCCTTGGCTTCTGTGTCATCAAGAAATCCACTTGTTTCCGTAATAGATAATTTAGATTTAGGGGATTCTATGTCGGCATGAACCTTTAGAGGAGGGTTTGGTGTTGTTGCCTGTGACGACCTAATGGGGTCATCACTTATTCGTTTTCTAATATGTGCTTCCACGGCCTTAAAACCTCCTTGCAATTTTCTCGATTTGCGTGCGCAGTTTGGGCGCATAACCGGAAAACTTAAATATGAATTCTGTGAGAAAAATGCTAAAGTTTGATACTAAATTGAATACGTTTCACTTCAGTCAATGTTTTTGGTAAACAGACCCGGACCCGCTATTCAATGGTCCTGGAGGGTCTGTGGGAAAATATGGAACTTGAGCGTACGCCTTGAATCGAATTCCAAGGTCTCAAGTCCGAGAAATGAATTTTTATGTAAAATTATTTTCTGAAAAATAGTTAAGGAAAATAGAAACGAAATTTGATCAGAAGACTAAGCTATCAGGCCCATATTTTAGTTCTGGCGCCTGGTACAAGTCTTATATATGATTTAAGTCCTTTCTGTAAAGTTTGGTTGAGAACGAACGTCGTTTGACGTGTTTTGGACCTGAAATAGGAATTTTTATGTCTTCATAAAAATTTGAGAAGAAATCATGAGCTTTGAGGCTTGATTCAATGTATATGATATTATTTGGAGATTGGACCACGTAGATGAGTTCGTAGGGTATACTCGAGGTTGTGCATATGTTTGGTTTGGATCCTCGAGGGCTCGGGTGAGTTTCAAGTAGGTTCCGGGAGGTCTTAGACTTAAAAACACTAGATATTGCAGGCCACGAAAAGTTGTAGGCTCTAGCGCGCCCGCGGTTGCCTTAGTACGGTCCGCGGTGTGTGTTGCGCGGCCGCGGTCGTCCTTGCGTGGTCCGCGTGGAAAACTTCAGAGAGCCAACGGTCTTCAGTTCCACCAGCGAGGCCGCGGTCCTTTTTGCGCGGTCCGTGCTGGGGCGTCAGAGAGTATAAATACACGGAATTTTTCAGTTATTTCTCACTATTCAAAAACCCAAAACATATTAGGCGATTTTCCAAGCAATTCTACTTCTTCAAAACGATTGGTAAGTGATTTCTAACTCATTTTCTTCACTCGTTAAGGCCTTTTATAATAATTTCAACGTCAAATCAAAGATTTTAATGAGGAAAACTTGGGTAAATTGGGTAGGACCTAAGGTTTTGAGGATACCAACAGATCCTCGGGATACCTAGAGATCCCTGACACATGAAATTTGTAAAATTTGAGGATACCAAGAGATCCTCGGGATACCAAGAGATCCCTGGCATATTGAAATTTTTAAGATTCAAGGATACCAAGAGATCCTCGGGATACCTAGAGATCCTCGGTTGTGATATATACTAGCATTGTCTTATTGTTTTGTTCTGCTTTCTACTACGGTTTTCGTATTTATCTTGTTTAGATTTTCGCTATACGTTTTACCTATACTGTTATTTCCTCATCTTGTTATTTATTATGTTGTATTTTAGTAGGGACCAAACCTTTGCTCATCACTACCCAACCGAGGTTAGGCTTGACACTTACTAAGTACCATTGTGGTGTACTCATGCCTCTCCTGCGCATTTTTTTATGTACTGATCTAGGTACTTTATCTCATGCACACTATCCTCGAGCCTAGGAGAGCTACGGAGAATTTGAGGTACATCTGCAGCATCCGCAGACCAAGGAGTCTCCTACTATTGCCACTATTACTCCAGCCCTTCAGGAGACCTTGCTCAGTTTATTAGTATGTATACCACCTTGGCTCAGGAAGGGTTATTTCCCCTTGCTGCAGCCACATCCCAGGCTAGGGAAGGAGAAAAGACTCTGCCGACTGCACTCATAAGCAGCGAATGTAGGTTGAGCAGGCTCCCAAGATTAAACCCGTACTACCTGCAGCACCAGTTTAGCCTGAGGGCGGGTCATCTGCTTCAAAGAACGAGCAACGAAGACTTGAGAGGTTCAAGAAGTATTATCTCCTGGTGTTTAGTGGATTAGCATCAGACGATGCCTTGGGATTTCTAGAGGAGTATCACCGTATTCTTTGTACTATGGGCATAGTAGAGTCCAATAGGGTTTCATTAACTGCTTTTCAGCTTCGGGAAGCCACCTACGATTGGTGGCACACTTATGAGATAGACAGTCCAGTCGAGGCCGCTTCACTGACTTGGACCCAATTCTCAAATATGTTTAGGAGAGAGTTTGTCCCCCAGAGTCTCAGGGACGCATGGAACGCAAAGTTTGAGCATTTTCACCAGGGTGCTATGACAGTTCTGGAGTATGCTATTCGTTATTCCAGATTGGCCAGACAGGCACCGGCCTTGGTTGCTACAGTCTGCGTGAGAGTTCGCAGGTTCATCGAGGGTCTTATCCCACCCATCTGATCTAGAAAGGCTCGAGAGTTGGAGATAGAAATTCCTTATCAGCAGGTAGCGAGCATTGCTAGGAGGATCGAGAGTATGCTCGCCAGGGAGCAAGTGTGGAGATAGGCCAAAAGGTCTCGAGATTCGAGCTACTACTCTAGTGCTCGTACCCCAGCAACAGGTCGACATGATAGGGGTTTTACAGGTCGCCCCATTCATTCAGATCTTCCAGTAGCCAGTAGTGCTCCGGTTCTGCCTATACCTCAGGAGCCTTACTATGCACCTCCAGTTTCTACTGCGCCTCCTGCGCAGGGTATTTCCAAAAGTCAGTCCACTAGATCTAGCCCTAGTCAGTCACAACCACTGCGCCCTTCCAAAGCTTATTTTGGGTGTGCCTCGGAATTCTTTGATTTCCCCCATTTATTTTTCTACTCCTGTGGGGGATTCTCTTGTTGTGGACCGCGTTTATCAGTCATGTTTAGTTACTATTCGTGGTTTTGAGACCAGAGCGGATTTATCGTTACTTGGTATGGTTGACTTTGATATTATTTTGGGCATGGGCTAGCTTGCGCCCCATTTTGCTATTCTTGATTGTCACGCCAAGATCGTGATGCTGGCTATGCCAGGTATTCCGCGTATTGAGTGGAGTGACACTTTAGATCAGGCTCCCAGTATAGTTATCCTTTTTCTTAAAGCTCAACATATAATTGAGAAGGTGTGTGCCGTGTATTTAGCTTATGTGAGAGATGTTAGTGCTGATACCCCTTCCGTTGATTCAGTTCCAGTGGTACGAGATTATCCCGATGTGTTTCCAGCTGATCTTCCAAGCATGCCGCCCGATAGAGACATTGATTTTGGCATTGACCTGTTGCCAAGAACTCAGCCCATTTTTGTCCCTCCGTTTCGTATGGCTCCTCCTGAGTTGAAGGAATTGAAGGACCAGTTGCAGGAATTGCTTGATAAGGGTTTTATTCGACCCAATGTTTCACCGTGGGGTGCTCCTGTTTTGTTTGTGAAGAAGAAGGATGGTTCTATGCATATGTGCATTGATTATCGCCAATTGAACAATGTTACTGTGAAGAACCATTATCCTTTGCCTCATATTGATGATATGTTTGACCAGCTTCAAGGCGTACATGTGTTTTCTAAGATTGGCTTGCGCTTAGGTTACCATCAGTTGAAGGTTCAGGAGAAAGACATCCCGAAGACTACCTTTAGGACTCTGTATGGTCATTACGAGTTCCTTCATATGTCTTCTGGACTGACCAATGCCCTAGCAGGTTTTATGCATTTGATGCACAGTGTGTTCAGGCCATATCTCGACTCGTTCGTTATTGTTTTTATTGAAGATATTCTGGCGTATTCCCGGAGTCGGGAAGATCATGAGCATCACCTGAGGACCGCGCTTCAGATCCTGTGAGAGAAGAAGTTATATGCAAAGTTTTCAAAATGTGAGTTTTGGTTGGATTCAGTGGCATTCTTAGGCCACGTGATTTTGAGCGAAGGCATTCAGGTAGATCCGAGGAAGATAGAGGTCATGCAGAGTTAGCCCAGGCCATCCTCAGCTATAGAGATTCGTAGTTTTCTTGGTTTGGCGGGCTACTACCGTCGTTTCATGGAGGGGTTCTCAGCGATTGCGGCCCCTATGACTAGAATGGCCCAGAAGGGTGCTCCAGTTTAGTGGATAGAGAAGTGTGAGGCGAGCTTTTAGAAGCTCAATACAATGTTGACTACAGCCCCAATCTTGATGTTGCCTATCGGTTCGGGGTCTTATAGTGTCTATTGTGATGCCTTGAGAGTTTGCCTTGGAGCAGTGTTGATGCAGGGTGGTAAGGTGATTGCCTACGTGTCCATACATCTGAAGATACATGAAAAGAATTACCCTATCCACGACCTTGAGTTAGCTTCCATTGTTCATGCCTTGAAGATCTGGCATCATTATTTGTACGGTGTGCCTTGTGAGATCTATACTGACCATCAGGGCTTACAACACTTACTCAAGCAAAAGGATGTAAATATGCGTCAGAGGAGGTGGTTAGAGTTGCTGAAAGATTATGATATCACTATTTTGTATCATCTGGGCAAGGCCAATGTGGTGGCGGATGCCTTGAGTCGCTAGGCGGAGAGTTTGGATAGTTTGGCATATTTACCAGCTTCAGAGAGGCCTATGGCGATGGATGTTCAGGTCTTAGCCAGTCAGTTTTTGAGATTGGATCTTTCGGAGTCCAGCCGGATTCTAGCTTGTGTGGTTTCCCGGTCTTCCTTATTTGATCGTATTAGGGAGCAATAGTATGATGACCCCCATTTGCTTGTCCTTAAGGACAAGGTCCAGCGTGGTGATTCCAGAGATGTTACCATCCGAGATGACGTGGTATTGAGAATGCAAGGCCGGATTTGTGTGCCCAATGTTGATGGGCTTCGAGAGTTGATTCTAGAAGAGGCCCATAGCTCGCGGTGTTCCATCCATCTGGGTGCCGCGAAGTTGCATCAAGACCAGAGGCAGCACTACTGGTGGATGCAGATGAAGAAGGATACAGTTGGGTATGTGTCTAGATGACTCAACTGCCAGCAGGTAAAGTATGAGCACTAGTGACCGGGTGGGTTGCTTCAGCAGATAGACATTCTGGAGTGGAAATGGGAGCGCAGCACCATGGATTTTGTATATGGACTCACACGGACCTTGAAGAAGTTTGATTACATTTAGGTCATTGTGGATCGGCCGACTAAGTCTGCTCACTTCATTCCTGTGTGTAGCACTTATTTATCGGAGCGGTTGGCGGAGATTTATATCCGGGAGATCGTCCGTCTTCATGGCATTCCAGTTTCTATTATTTCAGACAGAGGTACTCAGTTTACACGCGATTCTGGAAGGCCGTGCGGCAGGAGTTGGGTACTCGGGTGGAGTTGAGCACATCATTTCATCCCCAGACGGACGGATAGTCCAAGCGCACTATCCAGATCCTTGAGGACATAATCCGTGCGTGTGTGATTGATTTTGGAGGGTATTGGGATCAGTTCTTACCATTAGCGGAGTTTGTCTACAATAACAACAACCAGTTGAGCATCCAGATGGCTCCTTACAAGGCTTTGTATGGTAGACGGTGTCGATCACTAGTTGGATGGTTTCAGCCGGGGGAGGCTCGGTTGTTAGGTACGGAATTGGTTCACGAGGCCTTGGACAAGGTCAAGATCATCCAGGATAGGCTTCGTTTAGCTCACTCTAGGCAGAAAGGTTATGCAGACTGCAAGGTTCGAGATGTAGCATTTATGGTTGGTGAGCGGGTATTACTCCGAGTATCGCCTAAGGCTGCAAATTTCATGGTTCCGAACCGGAACCGCGGTTCTGGCGGTTCTTCCGGTTCCGGTGGTTCCGGTTCCGGCGGCCCGGTTCTGGCGGTTCCACGGAACCGTGATGGGGCGGTTCCACCCGTTGGAATCGCGGAACTGGAACCGCCAGAACCGGAACCGGACCGGTTCAAGCGGTTCCAAACGGTTCCGTAACGGTCCGATTTTAAATAAAAAAAAATTTAAAAAAAAAAATTTTCAAATGGCTCTTTTTCAAAATTAGCCGTTTGGAATTTTAAAAAATAGCCATTTGGCCCCCAAACTTTAATTTAACCCCAAACTTTATATAATTACACAATTTCCCATTTCTCAACTATAAATACCCCCTCATTCTTTCATTTTAATTCACCAATTCATCAATATCTAAGTGTAAATCTTGTGGGAAATTACTTGTGCATAGGTATACTGGAGATCGTAGCGGCGCAGGTAGTTTAGTTAAACATATAAAATTACACCCTAGCTATAAGGCTAGATATTTCCAATTGAAAGCGCAACAAGAGGGGAGGACAAGTCCTGATACAACAGTTAACCCAAGTACTGGTTCAAATCTATTTCAACCAGGAATAAACACAGTCACCGGAGGTATATTGTATTACGATCCAAATAAGGATCGTGAAGAATTAGCTAAAATGATTACTGTTATGTGTTTGCCTTATTCTTTTGCTTCTAATCCTGCTTGGATTCATTATATTAGAAGAGTATTTAATCCTACGCATAAAGGTTGGCCTCGCGCCACAGTTAAGGCCGACCTTTATAAATACAAGCATGAATATGAACAATACTTGCGCTATTTATTTACCCATATAAGTAATCGTATGTCTATTACAACTGATATTGGTAGAAGTAATAATGATTGTGATTATCTAACCGTAACCAGTCATTGGATAGACGAAGACTGGACAATGAAAAAACGCATTATTGCATATAGAATAATTAATTCACGGCACACGGGTAAGTTTATTGCTAACACTGTTTCAGATGTATGTCGATATTTTTGTTTTAGTGATAAAATAATGTCAATTTCCATGGATAACGCTAGTAGCAACACTAGTGCAATAAGTATTTTAACTAGAACACTTAATCCTGCTTTTACTAATATTTTCCATGTTAGATGTATATGTCATATTTATCATTTAATTGTTGGTGATGGTATGAGAATTTTAAACATAGAAATTGAAAAGGTTAAATTCGCTCTTAATTGGCTTTTTTATTCTAACCGTAGAAGTAGACTTAGAGAATATTTTTAAAAATGTGACGAATATGGCCTTAGAGAAAGAAAGGTTCCTAAACCTCGCCCGACTAGGTGGAACTACATGTACGAAAGTTTAGTAGTGGCGTACGAATATAGAAACCCAATTAACGCTACTTATAATTCTCGGGATTGTGGGGAGGAAGATAATGACATGGTAACTAATCAAGATTGGACTAACGTTAAAATTCTTTTAGACTTTTTAGAACATTTTCATGTGGCTACAAATGCTTTATCTGGCCAATATTATCCAACTATTTCTAACTGTTTAGTATATATTGCCGCACTTGCTAATTTATTTGTTGATTTTAACGAGGGAGGGAAAATTTATGAAAATGCAATAACTGAAATGAAAAAGAAGTTTAAAAATATTTTTTTCCAATCCCTCCTATATTTGGTGTGTCTGCTATGCTAAATCCTACTATGAAATTAGGAGGTCCTCACTTTTGGTATTCTACTATTTATCAAGCTTTAGATCTTGAAGAAGTAGAAATGGCTACACTATCTGATGCGAAAGCATCAATTAAAGTGAATGCTCAAACTGTTTATAATGCTTATAAACAGGCGTTAGAGCATGCTAGGCCAAATATTCCAACCCCAACTTCGTCCACATCACAGGCGTCTAAAAGAGCTGCTGGCTTAACAGCTCTTAAATCGTGGACGGAGTTCAGGGGTACTCAAGGGGAAAATTTTGATGAAATTTCCCATCTAAATGAGCTTCAAGTTTATTTGTCGCAGGGACTAGAGAATGAGAATCCAGACGGCTCGTTCGACCTTTTGGATTGGTGGAAGACAAGGGAAAAGCATTTTCCCGTTCTTGCAAGGATGGCTCGGGATGTTCTGTCGATTCAAGCGTCAACTGTTGCATCGGAGAGCGCTCTTAGTCAAGCAAGACTACAAATAGGTGATCATAGAGCGTCGATGCGGGACAGCTTGGAAAAATCAGTGCTTTTCCGAGATTGGATTCGCTCTGAAAGAAGGAACTTTGGGCTAGCTGAATCTCAACCAGAAATAGATGAGTGCTATGAAGAAATGCTAGCAGAACTTGCTCAGGAGACATCTTCACCCGGAAGTGGTGATGAACAAGCTTCATTTCCACCACCGCCAACACAACCACCTCCAAACCTTGAAGGTTTTATGAGATTTGTTAGAAATAATACATAAATTATGATGTAACTTGTACATTGGGATGTCTTCTTTTAGTTTTTTTCCTTTTAATGGTGGTATTAGTACCATGTTGTGCACATTCCATTGGGGGAAGGAAGACTAAGAAAGATATGCCATTTTCGTCAATAAATATGCTCTTTATCATATCCTTGAATATCTTTTGTCTCAATATTTCTTTGTCTTTACTTCTATATCAATCCTTGAATATTTATACATATAATATATAACATACAACACATAATAATAATGACAATATTCTTTTATCAATATGTACTACTTATATAAAATTTATACTAATTACTAACTACAACACAATATACACTATTTATATACAATATATACTACTTAAATACAATATATACTACTTATATACAAAATATACACTACTTATACACAATATATACTAATTACCAAACACAATATATACTATACTAATAACATAGTACACCATATAACATATATTCTACAATATACTAATGACTACTATACAAGATATTGATTTAAAAAAAAAATAATAATAATCAGAACCGCCGGGAACCGCCTGAACCGCGGAACCTGAACCGCCAGAATCGGAACCGGATGGTTCTGGCTCCGGAACCACCAGAACCGGAACCGCCAGAATCGCAGAACCCGGAACCGCCAGAACCGGAACTGCAGACCCAAATAGACCCAGAACCGGAACCGGATACAGCCTTAGTATCGCCTATGAAGGGCGTGATGAGATTTGGGAAGAAGGGCAAGCTTAGCCCTAGGTACATTCGTCCGTTTAAGATTCTTGATCGAGTAGGAGAGGTGGCTTATAGACTCGCATTGCCGCCTAGCTTATCAACCGTGCATCTAGTCCTTCATGTATCCATGCTTCGGAGGTATCACGACGATCCAGCCCACGTGTTAGATTTTAGCACTATCCAGTTGGACAAGGACTTGTTGTATAAAGAGGAGCCGATAGACATTCTAGACCGATAGGTTCGTCAGTTGAGGTCCAAGAGATTTCATTTTGTTCATGTCCACTGGAGAGGTCAGCCTCCTCAGGCATCGACCTGGGAGCCCGAGTTTGATATGCGGAGCCGTTATGCTCACCTTTTTCCTGAATCAGGTACTTCTTTCTTTTGTCCGTTTGAGGATGAAGGATTGTTTTAGTGGTGAAGGATGTGACGACCCAATGGGGTCATCACTTATTCATTTTCTGTTCTATGCTTCCAAGGCCTTAAAACCTTCTCTCGAGTTGCCTCGATTTACATGCATAGTCCGGGCGCATAACCGGAAAACTTAAATATGAATTCTGTGAGAAAAATGCTAATTTTTATGCTAAATTGAATAAATTTGACTTCAGCCAACGCTTTTTGTAAATGGACCCGGACCCGCGATTCGATGGTCCCAGCGGGTCCGTAGGAAAATATGGGCCTTGAGCGTATGCCCAGAATCAAATTCTGAGGTCTCAAGTCCGAGAAATGAATTTTTATGTGAAATTATTTTCTGGAAATAATTAAGGAAAATAGAAATGAAATTTGATTAGGAGACTAGCGTATCCGGGCCCATATTTTGGTTCCGGCACTTGGTATAAGTCTTATATATGATTTAAGCATTTTCTGTAAAGTTTGGTTGAGAACGAACGTCGTTTGACGTGTTTCGGGCCCGAAATGGGAATTTTTATGTCTTATGAAAAAATTTGAGAAGGAATCATGAGCTTTGAGGCTTGATTCGATGTATAAGATATTATTTGACGATTTGATCGCGCAGATGAGTTCGTAGGGTATACTCGAGGTTGTGCGTACGTTTGATTTGGAGCCCCGAGGGTTCGGGTGAGTTTCGAGTAGGTTCCGGGAGGTCTTACACTTAAAATACCATATATTGCAGTCAGGAAAAGTCGCAGGCTCCAGCACGCCCAAGGTCGCCATAGGGTGATCCGCGGTACGTGCTCTGCGGCCGCGCTAGTCCTTGCGCGATCCATGTAGAAAACTTCAGAGAGCTAGCGGTATTCAGTTCCACCAGTGCGGTCACGGTCCTTTTTGCGCGGTCCGTGCCGGGGCGTCAGAGAGTATAAATACACGGAAATGTTTCAGTTATTTCTCACTTTTAAAAAATCCAATACATAAGAGGCGATTTTCTAAGCAATTCTTCTTCTTCAAAACGATTAGTAAGTGATTTATAACTCATTTTCTTCACTCCTTAACACCTTTTAACATAATTTCAACGTTAAATCGAAGATTTTAATTGGAAAAATTTGGGTATATTGGGTAGGACCTAGGGTTTTGCTAAAATTGGGGGTTGGACCTCAATTCGAGGTCCGATTTCTAAAGTAATCACATAATTGGATTTGTGGGGGAATGGGTAACTGGATTTTGGTTCGAACTTCGGATTTTGACTATGTTAGCTCGAGGGGTGTTTTGATCATTTTATCTAAAATTACGTCTTAGCTTTAAATTGAATAGCAGAATCAATTGCTTGAGATGTTATTTACGAGATGTAATTGAAATAAATAGAGTTGGGCCATTTAGAATCGGATACTCGTGCCAAAGACGTGGTTTCTAGTTGATATTGAGCTAGTTCGAGGTAAGTGGCTTGTCTAACCTTGTGTGGCGGACTTTCCCCTTAGGATATGATGTTTGTTAATTGAATGCCTCGTACGTGAGGTGGCGAGCGCGTACTTGAGAAAATTGTTGGAAATCCATTTTTACTTGAAGTATTTAAATTGAGTTTTATTGCTTACCTGTTCATTTTAAATTGTAAACTTATTCTATGCTAGTTTAGAGAAGCATGTTCATTGACTTACTTGCACAAGTGCTTAAACTGCCTTGTTGTACTCCATGTAGTATGTTTGGCTAGTATTTTTCTATTTCTTGTCCGGAGTTAGTATCTTTCCTAATGTTTGGGTTGCTATTGTGTGTTTTTAAATTGGGACTACGGGTTGGCCTCCCGGGAGATCCCCATGCACTTGATATGTTTTGGACCGAGGGTGCGGATACCAAGATATCCCTGGCACATGAAATTGTAAGATTTGAGGATATCAAGAGATCCTCGAGATACCAAGAGATCCCTGGCACATGGAATTGTAAGATTTGAGGATACCAAGAGATCCTCAGGATACCAAGAGATCCCTGGCACATGAAATTGTATGATTTGAGGATACCAAGAGATCCTCGGGATACTAAGAGATCCATGGTACATGAATTTGTAAGGTTTGAGGATACCAAGAGATCCTCGGGATACCAAGAGATCCCTGGTACATGAAATTGTAAGATTTGAGGATACCAAGAGATCCCTGGCTACATGAAATTTGTAAAATTTGAGGATACCAAGAGATCCTCGGGATACCAAGAGATCCCTGGAACATGAAATTTGTAAGACTTGAGGATACCAAGAGATCCTCGGGATACCTAGAGATCCCCGGTTGTGATTCCTCTTGTGAGTAGTATATACTAGCATTGTCCTTTTCTTTTTTTTCTGCTTTCTATTACGGTTTCCATATTTATCTTATTAAGATTTTCGCTGTACACTTTATCTATACAGTTATTTCCTCGTCTTGTTATTTATTATGTAATATCTCAGTAGGGTCCGGACCTTTCCTCGTCACTATCCAACCGAGGTTAGGCTTGGCACATACTGAGTACCGCTATGGTGTACTTATGCCTCTCCTGCACATGTTTTTTATGTGTAGATCCAGGTACTTCATCTCAGACACACTATCCTTGAGTCCAGGAGAGCTACAGAGACTTTGAGGTACTTCTGCAGCGTCCGAAGACCAATGAGTCTCCTTTTTACTCTATATATAGTACTTAGACTTCTTCCGTACTTTTGCTTAAGGTGTTCTGGAGTTAGAGCCATGTTACTATTCGTTAGCTGGTGTTCCCGTGAGTTTTTGGGTTTTGGGATTGTGTTGTAGACTTCCACATTTATTTTGAGTTGTATAGGCCGATCGACCTTATATGCAGTTATTATTTTAATATGTTTAGTTTAATTAACTATTTCGCAAGTTAAGTTATTATTTCCGCATTGTTAGGCTTACCTAGTTATAGGGACTAGGTGCCATCATGATGTGGTCAAAGAGAGCGAACTGAGATCATGACATTGCAGTAGAACCACTCGTCAGAACCTTTTATGCCTCTCCGACTTAAGCGTTCAGATGCGATATAATTTTTTTAATCATTGCTTCTAACCCACATTGTTTCTCACCCTTGCTAGTGGATCTTACCGGAGAATTCTCCTTTGAACGGGATGTCATTTTTCAGGGGATTGATCATTTGGGGTTCGTGATCATCTAGTTTGTTCTATTAGTTGAGCCACCAGGTTCACGGGCTAGTTATTGACTCCAGACAATATGTTTTCCTTGCATGAGTAACCAACAAGTGAGAATAACATGAAAATTGAAAAGAAGCGTATGACTTTGGATCAAATACTCAATTGCTAGGTTCCTACAGTAGATGTCAAACTATTTAATCCAAATATAAAAATTGAATTTATAATTTTAGGGCACTAGCAAACAAATTAATCCAAAGTGCATATAATAAAATAAAGAACAATAATGATAAATAAAACAGAATTACCATTGAGATAAAGGAATTCTTATTGAGTGTTGGCCTCGGATGTGGCTTTATTAGGATGAGTCACAACCCTTGTAAGATACAATGACAAAGATATATAGCTCCACAGAAAATCATGTCAGTACATATCGAATAGTCTAATATGTTGTGAGCATTGAAAAGAATGGACCTTGGGCCTAACTCAACCCCAAAAGCTAGCTTATGAGGTGAATTGCCCAAGCCATATAAGGAGACCAAGGACCTCAAATCCCTCCGATGTGGGACAACTCAACACCCCCCCTCACGCCCAGATCTCTGGAGCGTGGACAACATAAATGGGGGCCCAACATCGGTAACAATAATCGAGATGGGCCTGGCTCTGATACCATGAAAAGAATGGACCTTGGGCCTAACTCAACCCCAAAAGCTAGCTTATGAGGTGAGGATTGCCCAAGCCATATAAGGAGACCAAGGACCTCAAATCCCTCCGATATGGGACAACTCAACAAGCATCAACTAGAGTTTGGACATAGATTCGATTGGAATATGAAAAAGATAGTTTTTAAAAAATGAGATAAAGAATAAATTTTAAAATTTGAAATTGTGTTTGGACATGCATTTTATTTGAAAAGAATTTAAAGTTTTATGAGTTGAAAACTTCAAAAACTATTCTAGAGCTGTTTTTGAGATTTGAAGATTTTATTTTCAAACTTGCCAAAAAATATTTAAAATTTACCAAAAAATAGTTATATTTATAAACAAACAGAAATTTAAAAACAAAATTTGAAAAAAAGCTTCCAAATTTTATGTCCAAACGAGAGCTGCCAGGTTTCTTTTACAGTGAGGAAAATAGGATATCTATAATGTATGTGGGATATGGCCCTTCCGATTTTCTAGCCTATACGATGTGTATGTGATTATTAGATCCTCCCTAGTGGTAGCTTCAACATGGTAACATACGCAGGACACGATCTCAGGAAGGGTACAATGGAATTCGATACTTGTGGTGTTTAATTTGTTTTGGGTATATGCTTTGGCGAGTCATATACACGAGTCATCTTTTTGTTATTCCACACGATAACACTGATTTACCAATACAAAAAGCCCCATTTTGGTAGCGAATAAATGATAGAATATACGGAATGTTCATTAGTCTGCCACTTGCTCCTTCTCCGAAAGCTTATGTTATTGCGGAGTTGGTTTGCTGGCTTAGATTACTACTTCAGATCCAACTTGTACAATTTTGCATTTCGTTTCCCTGATAACCTTTGTAATCGCACTTTGAGTTTGAGATCAAATGACTGGAAAATTCTTTTGCTTATGTTATTATGTTTATAACCATCGAGGTTAGAGCTGTTATAACTACCAAAAAGTGTTTACGTGTCAGTAAATATATTTATCTTCAACTATTTTACATCAAAATTATCAAGAAATATGAAAATAAAAGCTTGAAAAGAGAGAGAAGAAAATGACAAAGGAAATACTCACTAAAGATTACTGGATTAGCTATGGAATATTTGATGCTTCTATAGAAATTCAAACAAATTAACTTGACGACGTGTGAACACTTTAGATACATACATTCTCAATAAATTCTAAAAATTCAAGAATAAATCTTGAAATCGTATAACAAACTGTGTCATTTATATATCTTTTAAATTAATGCTGAATGGTAATTCAGTTCTTACATAAACATCCTTCAAATTCACAAAGCTATTTTTATTAGCATTTTATTTTAGGGTTTCTATTTGAAAATTATATATATCAAGTTCTCTTATATATTATATATAAATATAAAAGATAAGAAACTAAAAGAGTATACGGAAAAGAAAATCCTTCATTATGTTTTAGGTGTATGTGTATCAATTTTGTTTGTGTATGAAAATATATTACAATTTCTATCATCGTCCATCATTTTTATGAAGAATTCAAATGTGAAAGGTTACCATTTACTACAACAAAATACATTTTTAAACATTTAAATTTGGTTCAAAAAGTTGTAACAAAACTTACCTTTAACAAACTATTAACTTCAAACTATTTTTATTTAAATTTTCCTTTTAAGGTTTAGGAGGTGTCAGCTCAGCTGTCATGTTCTCAGAAGCGAAGAGACAGCATTTCCTCTTACTTCCATTAGAAAATAGAGAAAAATAAAGGCAAACTGCCCGCCCTTGGGCGGCTTTTTACTCTAACGGTTTGGCTTAACGGTTATCGGCTTTTAAATGTATTTATCCGTTAGCCACCCGATAAAATATCGGGCGGATTGGTATCGGGTTAGCTCTTATCGGGCGGTTACTGGGCGGTTTATCGGTTTAATACCTAAGGGCTCAAATATATTCTGTCTGCACACTAGGACATAACTAAAATTTCCTGTGCATGACATTCAAAGGCATCTGACCTTGCCATGGATTTTACAATTGACAATGAAACGAAGAAAAAGAGAAGATAAGATACATTGTCAGGTTTACAACAATTGGTCACAAATTTTTCAAAATACAGTGCGCCCATAGCATAGGCAAGAAAGATAAGAGGTTCTTTCCCCACTTCTCCTGCAACGAAAACCAAAGTTGACACAAGTTAACTCTCTCATAATAAAATGAAGATGATAAAGTCTCATAATATATTAGTCTGAGAACTACAACCTTGCTAATAACAGAACCTAGTTAAAGCAAAAGATTCATAGAGGCGATACGAACTGGTCGCAAGTAAGACGGGGTGCTGGTGTTACACTTGCATCAGGTTAAGAATATATATATATATATATATATATATATATATATATATATATATATATATATATATATATATATATATATATATTCTTAACGGGTTAACGGATTACCCGTTAAGAAAATTAAATAATCCGCCCCCAATCCGATAAGCCGTTAATAAAAATATTTTAATCCGTTCCCCGTCCGTTAAGCCGTTAAGCTGTTACCACTAAGCCATTAAGCTTCGGTTTCGGATCGGTTTTCGATTTCGGATCGATTTTGAACACCCTTGGCCCGCCCGCGAATAAATAAAAGCCCTCCCTCTCCTGTTGGGCAGCTTTAAACTTCAAAGATCCAAAATTTTGAATTTCTCTTTCCAATATCTAAAATTGATCATGAGTCTTTTTGGTCTTGGAAGGTAAAATTGTAATCTTTGTTTCTATGGGAATATTGTGAATTGTTATTTTCTTTTTCTGGAAATTGGGTCCGATTTTTCTCTCTCTGATTACTAAGGGTATCCGTTGATCTGGATTCTTTTTCGTCTTCTATATTTGTGTTTTTTCTTTAATAAAAATTTTGACCTACTAATGTTATATTGGTTTAGATCTTTAGGTGTTAATTTTTTGTTTGAATGAATGCTGATACGCTAGATGAGGTTTAAGGATGCTTGATTCCTTGGCCATTTTGGGGTTAGCTGTGTATACGCCTGAGATGTATGGAATTTGTTAGGAGCTTCTTTTTACTGTGGCTTTGATGCTACACATATATAATTACCATTTTGTTTAACTGGTTTGAGATTGAAATTTCCATGGCATGTATTTGACGTTGCCATTACCTTCTTTTTCAATGAAGCTCAATTGAAGGAACTTACTGTCATGTGTTTTTCTCTTCTTAAAAGATTATTGCTGTATAGATGAATCAAACTTATTGCATTGCTTTATTTTGTAGTGAAGCTGAACATGCCTATACATGGAACCTTTCACATTTTTGCCAATTACTAAATTATTCATTTAGATGGATCATATTTTTCATAGTTTCATTTGTAAAAGATGTATAGGTTGCTTGTCCTGATTGGTTTAAGAACCAAAGGATTCCAGAGATGGTAAAAGGAAAATAAATAAACAAAAAGAAACTTCAAGAGTTCGTCTGAATGAAGAGAACACTATAGCTTGGCATTTTTATTTCAAGTATATATATATATTTGCTTTATACAGTGTGAAATTCTACTGGTTTTAGTTTGACCTGCTTAATGTGTAATTTGCTCGTGTGTTGCCGGTGGTTGCGGGGAGCTTTAACTTTTAGTGCACCTCACTTTCACATTTGGCTGGATAGTTGTCTGTAGTAATGCCCATCTGTCATCTAATACATTGTTTATTCTTTCTATATAGGAACCAGAGAACATTCCGGCCCAAAAAAAGTGCACCTTCAGGGAGTAAGGTTGCTCGATTTCTTAGTCCAGGAGAAGGAATTCTCCTGTAGTTTTTTTGTGCTTTGGGTACTTATTTCCTGTGTGTTAATTACCATGTTGATGTTAATGCCTCCAGTTTCTGAAACTTTTCGGTTGTCAAAGAAAGAGCAACCATCAAGCTTTAGGGAAGACTAACTATGTTTGACCAATTCTCAACGATTCTTAGCGTTTCTATCTTCATGCAAATGTGCTTTAATGATTGATTGACCATGATAGTTGGGATTTTGAGAACTGCGAGAGTTATTCTACTTGTTTGGAGAGTGAGGCAGTGAGTAGGTGAGCTTGGCCTTAAAAGTTAATATTATTTGATTTTTGGGAACTTTCGACTTTGCGAATGAGGTATATAAAATATTGGACTTTAGAATGTTAAGTGAGCAAGTCATTGTCTTTGTCAATGGCATCCTAATTAACTATGTGGCCAGCGAGGTGGTTAATTTTGATATTATGATAAATCTGTGCTTTTGGTTCACATGAGATCTGGTTTCTTTTTAGCAAGGTTTGTGGCATAGATTGGCACGCTTCTTTTTGTTAGGGAAGCATCAAGGTGATATGAAATCAATTATTTTTTGAAAAGGATTATATAGTGTCATAACTCTGATAAACATTTCAAAATTGTGTTTGGAGCTCTTAAGGCACATCTAAGCTTCAAATTTTGATATGATAAGTTTTGTTCAGGCTAGTTTCAACAGTCGAGAGTATTGCATGCTATGAGTTTAGATCCTTGTGGCAGATATTGAACTTGTAAGCATTTACAGATATATCTAAAGATACACAATTGGGTTGATGAGCACTATTAGGCGGGCTCTAGCCTTTTAGTATTATTTTCTTGTATCTTCAACTGGATTAATCATTTCTGGTATTCAAGCTATAGAGCCTGCATATTATCATGAAAACATGTTAAGTTCATTTGTTAATGCAGTTTCAAGGTAGTAATTGTTCCTTATCAAAAAATTTACTGGAGATTTGTGCTTTTCTAGATGAATTTTCTTCTATCTGTGCTATGTCTTCTTCCTAGTTTATCATTCTTCCTGGACTTTTCTATTCTGGCCAGACAGTTGATGTGATCCCTGAACTGTGGAGTAGAGGAAAAGTATTTTCCCTATTAACTAGGTCATCTTCCTTATGTTGTTCTCTTTTTCTGCTATTGCAGGGGGCACAGTTAAGGAAGCATATTGATGCCACGTTAGGTAGTGGAAACTTGAGAGAGGCTGTAAGGCTCCCCCCAGGCGAAGATATTAATGAATGGCTTGCTGTCAACAGTACTCTTTCTCCCTCTCCACCTCTCTATCTTTTATGCACTTGCATGTTGGGTGGAGCTAGAGCTTTCGATTAAGGGTTTGGCCGAACCCAGTAACTTTGGTTCAAACTTTGTATTTGTCTTAATGTTTGTTATAAGCTTCAAATCCTAGCTACGCCTCTGCTTGCATGTCGTTTCTAGCATCCCAATTTTAGCTCTATTTGTGTGTCTAAATGTTTCTCGGACACAAACAGCACAAGTGATTGCTGTATTCACTATTGCCCTTTAGCGGCAAGCCTAATCTGTTGTGGAAGAACAGTCGCACTAAATAGCCAAAAAGAAAAAGGACGTTAAAAATGTCAAAGAAAGATACGTTATCTACCCCAAACTAACTGCTGCACTTTCTTCTGACTGTCCCAAACATTTGTCATTTATCTATAGAAGTTCCCTATAATTCTCATACTTTTTCAATATATATCCTGGAAGAGATCACATATGACTTTTTTCTTCTTCTGATAAATCTATATATGACTTACAACTTTCAGAACTTCCAATCATCCAGATATATTTTCCATGGTTTAGTTCAATTTGAGCAGAAAACTTCAAATTCTTCCCCTTGTACTCATGCCTTGTTGAATTAGGTTTAAGATTGAGGGTGTTGCAGGAGTATTTGGCATGCTGAATGGTTAATTCTAGGTTACAGGTGTAGTATGGGGATAGGTTTTAAGCTCGTGTGAGTATTGTATTATAGTTTTCACAAAATCATGCAGTACCTTGATCTTTATCTTTCTGGGCCAATCTGAATGCCACATGAATTTACCATAGAGAAGAAATTTCACCAAGTGTTAAATTTGCACTTAACAACAGCTTTTGTAGATTGGCTTAATATCTGTAACCAAGTTCAAAGGCTGGTGGAAAGTGAAATACTGCATATATTATTTTTTCTTTGCTCTTATAGTACACAGACACGTACGTACACATTAATTATGTTTCTTTGCTCAGTTGTTGTGATAGGCTAATCTAAATTTCAAAACTGAATGGAGGTTTTATCTTGCAATATCCAGCTGTTGATTTCTTCAACCAGGTGAATCTACTTTATGGCACCCTGACTGAGTTCTGTACGCCAGAGAACTGCCCTACAATGACTGCAGGCCCTAAGTATGTTCAGTAAATGACCTTTGCTGATACTTGTACAAACTGCTATTTGCTATGTAGTTCAGTTATGTATAAGAATAAGGAAAAATCATTTAGATGCTCTCTGATTTTATAATTAAAAAGGTTGCTTTTCTTAGCAATATTTGAGAAGGGTTAAAATTACTGGTAGTCATTCCCTCATTTCTTTCTCTATTGATATTTATACTTGCATGAAATGATTTCAGTTCTTATCAGATCTTACTAAGTGGTGAATGCTCTAAACTTTTGCAAAGCTATCCTCTATGTGGAGTTAAATTATCTAGGTGCTAATAAACTAGAACTGAGCCAGTTAAGAAGAATAATTACTATGAATATGCATTGGTCTTCCATAGGCAACTGTGGGAAATTAATGAAAATATCCTTCTAAAATTACATGAAAGGAAATCTGTGATCTGGTATTCGATACCACATGAATCTCTGATCGGAAGCACGATTAGTTTGATCAGCTTGAAAGAGGCATGCAGAGAGTTCTTGCAAAATAAATCATGGTTGCTGAAGTACTTTTCATATGTGCTGCAAGCTGTTCGGAAATGAGAGAGGATGCCACAGCGCTTCTTTCACCAACAGTCAGAGTAAAGATGAGCATATACATTAATTAAAATGGTCAATGGTACAAAGAGATTATACGTTTTTGCACATTTCAGGTTTAATTCCCAAAAGATAAATATTGAGATGATATTATTAACTGATTATGATTCTTATTCATCAGGCTAGGTGGAAAGTTTGGTATGAAATATTTTTCATATCATTTACTACTCTATGTGGGAAGATATTTGTCTTTTATTTCACCAAAAGAATCTCTGCAAATAAAAAGGCAGAGGACACATATTAAGTTCATGATTTTAATACTAGTGTTAACTTTTTTGGATATAGTAGACTTCAACCTTAAACCCTCCCACCCTGCAGTATTGGCCCTTCCCACTTTGCATACTGGGGATTTGTGGTTGGAGGGGGGGGGGGGGGTCATTTCCACTAAGTTATCCCTCCCTTCCCTAGTGGGCTTTAGAGCCTATAATCTCTGTCTTGAAGAGAGTGACAGTAAATAGTAAATACGGTCCTATAATCTCTGTCTTGAAGAGAGTGACAGTAAATAGTAAATATGGTCCACAACACGATACATTAATTCTTAAGGAAGCATTATGGCAACTGTTTTATAAGTATAATTGAAAATCTAATATAAGAAAACTACATAGTAGTAAAATATGATTGTAATGCTTAAATGGGTCTAGGCATGTGTTTGAAATTTAAAAAAAAAGTTGTGCTTGATTGACGTGGTTTCATTTCACATGCTTCAACTAATTGCAATTTGCTCCATTCCTTAGAAATGAAAGACATCCTAAAGGAAGGTTACACAACCAACAATGTTATATGGGAGGGAATGTTATTCTTCTTAATGGTCAAATCAAGATGAATATCATAGAACTGCGGATGCTAAGATGGATGTTCAGTTGTACAAGATTAGAAAAGATCAGAAATGATTGCATTTGAAAAAGGGTCTAAGTAGCATATATAGACGATAAAATTAGAGAAATCACTTGAGATGTTTTGGCCATGTCCTGTGTAGACCTCCATATGCACTGCTACATAATGGTTGAAGGTGATTAAAGGGACAAGGTTCATGGAAAATCATATTGAGGAAAGGTGTCTCAAAAAAGTTACCATCTATTGGAATCATTGTAAATTTTACTAAAAATAGAGCACAATGAAAATAAAGGACCTATTAGGCGATGGTAACTGTTTTAGAGTAAGTTGTTGTTACTCTTATATTAGGTTTGGTATTTGTCAGAAATCTTTCTATTTGGTTAGAAACTTGTATGGCCATGTAGAGATTAATGTGAGATTTAGAGAATGAAGATTTTGAATGAGGCTCATGTCCCAGAGAAGGTAAAGGTGAATCCTTTGGAAAATATTGCAAACAAGATATTCGAGGTAAACCGGGTCACATTCTTTGACGATGAGTTACCGATGGAGGGCACTCAGCACAACCGGGCTCTTTATCTGACAGTAAAATGTGAAGATGCTGTGGTCACCCGAGTTTTGGTCGACAACGGGTCCAGTGAAAGTATTTTCCCACTATCCGTATTGACCAAGCTGAAAGTGTAAAGTAAAAGAGTCCGCAATAATAACATTTGTGTTCGAGGCTTCGATGGCGGAGGCAAAGACACTGTAGGGGATATAGTGCTGGAAGTAATATAGTTCTAGGGATCTTCTAACTTGCTTTTAAAGACAGACTATTTGGTATTGGAATGAAATGGAGTTGAATTGAGTGAGTCGATATAGAGAATTTATATATTCGACTCTAACAAAATCTGGGATTTAGGGATAGTTGATTAAATGATCAACTGATTTTTCTTTTTCTTCTTCATATGTGCATTTATTTGCTAAAGCACACACTTCAGTTGCACTTTGCGTTTAGAACCCCAGCTGATCCTGGCGCTTTTCTACATGCGCTGCCTTTGAAAATGCTGCCACTTGTAGCTGGTAAGTTTTTCTGATTAGGTAATAAGTACCTGTAGCTGGTAAGTTCTAAGAAATCATTTAAACAATGAGCATTTTAAGTTCACCGAACAGACACACTAATCGAGGAAGTTACCAATATGTATTAATTATGAACTAACATTGTGTGAGCTACTAATTATTGTTTCATTCACAGTTTGGTAAAGTGAATTAATTCTTGATCTCTGTATTGAAACTGCACTATTCATCCAGAAGAACCTAATAACAATTGGATCTGGTTTGGTTGAGTTGCACTGTGCGGTTCTTTGAAGAGGAGGCAGAATACAAATGAACGGTTTGGATGTATGAAGGCTTCTTATTGTCTTAAAAAGCTTAAATGATAATATCTGGACGTACATCAACACAATTGTTCTTTCTAGTTCAATATCTTACTCTCACCATTTAAACTTAACATTGCAGCCAGAAGTCTAGACCTTTATTACTTACTAAAAAAATGAAGAAGAATAGAATTCTAGACCTTTTTTTGTCTTCATAATATGTTTTTTCTGCTTGTCTTTCATTAGTTATTGGTGAATTGCATTTTCCACTGCATCTTTACAAAGAAAGTTGCTTATTTTGCTGGTCATCTTAACCCTGTGAATGCTCATTCCTCCTTAATCAAGTCCGACTTTGATTAATAGTCTACAACGACAACAACAACCCAGTAAAATCTCACAAGTGGGTTTTAGGGAGCGTAGCAGACCTTACCCGTACCTCGGAGGGTAGAGAGGCTGTTTCCGAAAGACCCTCGGTTCAAGAAGAAGAAGAATAAACAATAGATAATAGAAGTTTCTTATGGTGTTATTTTTTTATGTTTCAAGAGGAGAAAACTTCACATAGCCTTCCTGACTTCTTCACATATTGATTTTAGGTATGAGTACAGATGGGCTGATGGTGTACAAATTAAGAAGCCTATTGAAGTTTCGGCTCCAAAATATGTTGAGTATTTGATGGACTGGATTGAAACTCAATTGGATGACGAATCTATATTTCCTCAGAGGCTCGGTAAGTACTCAGTTTTTATTTTGGAAGGCATCAAATGCTCGACACTCATCTAAAAATATTAAGATGCGGTGTTACTCCCATACATTTCAAGAGTGTAATCTCATTTAGTAACTCTCATTTCACTTATCATATAATTCCTCCTCATCAAACCAACTAAAAACTACTTTATTATCATTCTACTTTTCTACTCTGTCATCATTATACTTCAAATAGTATGGTTCCACTTTTGTTTAGTAAAATTTTCACTTCTCAAAAAAGATACTAGTATAATACTCCCTCCATTTCAATTATTTGAAACTATTGCCTTTTTAGTTCGTGCCACAAAGAATGACCCCTTTCCTTATTTGGAAACAATTTACCTTTATGCAATGATTTGTAGCCACACAAAATATAGTGTGCCTTATTTTACACCACAAGTTCAAAAGTCTTCTCTCTTCAATTAAACTCCGTCCCAGTCAAATGAGTTCACATAAATTAAAACGAAGGGAGTATTAAAGTCAACTTCTTGGTCTCGGGGCCGAGTGAAGTTGTGACGGATAAAAAATATGTTGGAGGGGCCCCTTTATTCCACATCTCCATTCAAAAGAAAAATAAACAAAAAACAAATCTTATTTCCCTTCACTTTTAACAATACATTGCTTCAATTGTTTACTTTTGACTTGGTTCTGTTGGGAGACGGGGTGCGATGGCAGTGTCTGGGATTGGAAATGGATGGCTGGGCCGGGCGAGATGAGATATTCTAGCTTACTGATATCAATTCTCTTTCCATCTTTGTTTGGACTACGCTAATACCTTTTGTCATTAATTTTCTATGCCCAATTTGTAGGTGCACCATTTCCATCTAACTTCAAGGATGTCGTGAAGACAATTTTTAAGCGCCTCTTTCGTGTATATGCACATATTTATCACTCCCATTTTCAGAAAATTGTGAGTCTTAAGGAGGAGGCCCATTTGAATACATGCTTTAAGCATTTCATACTCTTCACCCATGTGAGTTCTCTGAATCTCTTTCTTGTGCACAATACTGGTTTTTTTTCTTCCAATGCCTGAAAACATGCTCATTTCATGCATCTGTCCAAATTGATATCATGCTATCTTCTTTGTTTCCCTGGTAATCTCTGTTTAGCTTTTCAAGTGGTAGTGCTCTCTCTCTTTTCTTTTGTTGTTTAATCTTCAGATCTGAGTACTACCTCCCTCTTTGTCTCCCCTCCCCGTTGTCTAATTTTTCTCTAACTTTATCCTTTCAACCTAATGTAGATTCAACCGAGATTTGAGATTGTACTTCTTAAACTTATTATTTTAGTATCATCTGAAAAAATTGGCTGACAGAAAATTAAAGGATTGAAATCTGAATATTCCAACCAAGGGGAAAACTTGTGTCTTCCTCCGGATGTCCGTCATTCACTGGTTTTCGTCATCTGCTTGCGTGCTTTGCTTATTGTTGACCAAGGTACGACTGGTCATGAGGAAATGATTTTAAGGAGTGAATAATGGATGGCTCTCAAATATAGCAGGATTAGATCTTCTTAACCTATTTATTCTAAATATGCTGTTTAAAACGGTGATAATGATATGTATAAGTGGGTAAGGTGAGCCATCTAAGTTTATATTCTCAAGAAAATAAATCATCAATAGCTAGGCAAATCCACAAGTGTGTTCTACGGATAAAATGAGGGATCGGTTGAGATAAAAGATAAATAAGTAGAATCTGGTCCACTTATGAAACCTGGTTTGTTTCAGGAAGAGTAGTGGTTCTCGGGTGTGTAGAAAGAAGGGAAGATGGAAGTAATTTTTGCCCTTCAGATGGGTTGGTTGACGTAGGCCCTTTCCTGACAGACTTACGTTTTTTTCTTTCAGCGGATAAGTATAGAATTGTTGAAAGAACATAAAGTATAAATGTTTTCATCATTAGACTAAGATGTGGCAGAAATGTAGAATGTTCCTGGAGTCTGCTTCTGTTATTCGTTTGGATCTATTTTTACTGCTGGAAGGAAGATTATGGAGCACAATTTTCAGGGCATCTGTGGTATTTTCAGGATTAGATCTTTCAGAGGACTTAAATCATAAAACCTACTGTTTCTAGTTTCCGGTAGCTCTTCCGTCTTGCTATCCTAATTCCACAACAAAGCTTCTAGCACTACCTTATCCAGACTACTAGTACGGGAATGCATTGGATTGCAATGAAGGGAATAGCTGTTTTTTCTGCGAACACCTACTTATGAATGAGAATTGTTTGTGGTGCTTTTAGCATTTTTATGTGGATTAGTTACCATGGATGACAAGAGGGGTTGCTCTGATGGTAAGCACCCCCCACTTCCAACCGAGAGGTTGTGAGTTCGAGTTTTTCCAAGAGCAAGGTGGGAAGTTCTTGGAGGGAAGGATGCCGGGGGTCTATTTGGAAACAACCTCTCTACCCAAGGGTAGGGGTAAGGTCTGCGTACACACTACCCTCCCCAGACCCCAGTAAATAAGATTATACTGGGTTGTTGTTGTTGTAGTTACCATGGATATTAACAATTGGTATGTTTATTTTGTAGGAATTTGGGCTGATTGACAAGAAGGAGCTGGCTCCACTCCAAGAGATTATAGAATCGATCATTGTCCCTTACTAAACATGATATTGTATTTTGCTGCTAAATCTGGAACTAAATAGCCATAATATAATGAAGTTTGTCGTTAATCATCCAAAGTATATAACCTCAGGTGGCCTTTCAAGTGTTTGATGATGTATAACGTGTTGTATGGTTGTAGCTTTTCTATATTGTTTTCAGGGGAAATCCTCTTGCACAACTAAATGAAGAGCAAACAAATAGCAGCTGGACAAAATTAAAGTACAGTTAGACACAAATGTTTCTTTTTGCTTAACGATCATCAGGCTGTAGGTGTTGTTTCATACTGTAGACGTGTTCTCTCTTCCCTTTGCTGTCGAGGTTTATGGTTAATGGTGTTGGAGATATTAGCCATTACCAATGTTGTTTGACATTCTTTTTTTGCCTAGAAAGTCATTAAACATATTTTTCCAATAAGAAAGTAGTAATTCAACTTTGCTGAAGTATCTTGTAAAATAACTAGGAGGAAATAAAAGGAGATATTTTCTACTATATGTCGGCAAAGTTGAATGACTTTTTGGTTACAAAATTATATAGTGACTCTTAAAGTAGTTTACAGCTTGTGTGGACAGTTGTTCCTCATATTATTATTTTAAAATGATATTTGTTTTGATTGTTCCGGAATAATAAAGAGTATTATTGTTTAAAATAACCAATTTGATGTGGTAGGATTGTTTCCTTTTTTCTTTCAATTATTCCCTAATTTATTACTCCACAATCTATTTTACCCCTTATCCTTTTTTTTTTCTATATTAACTTTAAATCTTCAATTTATAACCTATTTTGTTTTTTCGCAGACAATGTTAAAGGTGTTTTGCTGCTTCTGTTTTATTTTTTCTCCTAATTTACTTTTAATTTAATTCTAATTAGTTATGCTTCTTTGTTTTGCCTTATTCTGTGTCGCTCTTTTGTTGTGCTTTCTTAAGGTGTTTTTGCCTTCTTCTGTATCGCTCCGCTTTAAGGTCATGTGTTATTTGCTAGCTTTTGGGATATGCTGTGACATTCTTATATTATCTTATGGATATGTTATAGACGTTTAAACTTGTCTGTATGACCCACAGTGCAAATCAAATAGTAAGTGAAATATATATTATGTGTTGGGAACGATAACAATTTATGTTTTCAAAAAATTGGTTCTTCGTGCCCTATGGTGTTTTAATTTCTCTATGTTTCGGATATCTCTATGCATAAGGTGATGGATGATATTGGCACAATTGTTGCTTCTTACGTTCCATACTTGAGACAGAGAGATACGGGTATGAAATTCGGGACTGTCAAGCCTAAGTTCATATCTAACTGCAGGCTAACTTCATAGCACTATGAAGGAAGGTCCAATTGTTCACTTAATTGCGCTAGCTAGTTACTAGACAGAAAGTTTATTTGGCACTTAAAGAAATTGATGACAAAAACGTTCCAGGGTGTGATGGGTATAATAAAATCTCTTTCAACAAGTCATACCCAATATTCAGAGAGAAATTAAGTGATGCAGTGCTGAAACTTTTCGTTGCTAAACATATCTGCAAACCAGTCAATTGCACAGCAGTCACACTGGTCCATAAAGTTCAGAATCCCACTACTATTAAGTAATTTAGATCTATCTCTTGTTGTACAGTTATGTACAAAATAGTCTCCAAGAATTACAATATGGGATGGTGTATTTTGTGGATTACAGCCGATTATACTTGATAGAATCATTGTGGAACTTTGTCATGAACTAGTGAAAGGTTATGGAAGGAAAGGGGTATTATGCTAAAGATAGATATTAAGAAAGCATATGATTTGTGGAGTAATTATTACTGGAGCTTTGAATTTCCCTGATAAATGGGACGCCCACTCCACCTTTCCCTGCCAAGAAGGGACCTTTGTCTCCTTTACTCTTTATAATAGTTGTGCTATATTTTAGCACATCTTGAGAATGCAGCCTAATTTTAACTACCACCCTAGGTTTGAAAATATAAATATCATACCACCCTAGGTTCACTTTTACTATATTGTAGGGGTTTTAATTGCTAATCTTGATATACTTTTTGCTCATTAGGTCAGCTGAAAATACTATACATACTTGGCTTCTCTTGAGGTGATTTTCTCATAAGATATTTAGGAATTATATTGTGTACAAAAAGGCAGTCTGTTGGTCAGTGTCAACAATTAGTTGAGAAGATTTTAAATAGGGGGACATCCTGGACTTTCAAGTTTCTTCAGCTCATCAGGAGTGTCTTTTTCTCTGTACAGACATTTTGGTCACAAATTTTCATATTGCCTAAGAAAATTGTAATGGAGATTGAAAGCACATGCAGGAAAATTACGGATATGAGGGTAACAAAGCTTTAATTACTTGGGATAGATTCTGTATTCCGCAATTAGTAGGAAGGTTAAACATATTAGACATCAAAACACGGAGCAAAGCTGTAATTTTTAAGCTACTTTGAAATCTATGTAGGACAAAAGACAAATTGTAAATTCATTGGGTACACATCTACTATAGTAAGAGCAGATCTATCCGAGCTACAACTACTAAGCAAGCATCATGGATGGTATAAAAACTATTGAAAGCTCGAACTATGCAGATGAGGCTAGGTACAGGGGAAGTTCATTTTTGGCAATACATAGATTTTCTATCAGGAAGATATGCACAAATATTAGATGTGACTTTCATAAAGTGCCTTAGAGAAGGCTTGTCTGTAATATTGGATCCAAAGGTGGATATTTATATTGAGAAAATATGGCAAAGGTTATAAACTAAAGATAGGCTAGATAGATAAGGTATTTTGGATGATCAGACTTGCTCATTATGTAATACTGAGAATGAAAACTACTCCCATATTTTCTTTTAGAAATTTTTACATTCCTATGCCACATAGGAAACCTTTTTACTCTCAATATTTAAAATTTGACTTAATTACATTTTGTATATTAAATTACCAATTTTATACCATAATTAATTAAGGATATAATTAATTAGATATTTTTTACTCCTTAATTAAAGGATTTTCGTTTAATTCCATTATCTCCACTCATCCCACGTTTCTCTCTCCTAATCCCTCGGCCCCACCCACGTTTTACTCATACCCACATTCTTTTTACAGGCTGCCACCATTGACAGCCATTAAAAAGCTTAAAGCTTTGAATTCAAATTTGAGTTTTCCAAAATCATTACTTGTTTTGATTGGGTGTTATTGTAATAATTAGAAATATATTTTGGAGTCTATATCTCAATTTTGAGGGGTTTTGGTGAAGATTTAGACTTGTTTTTTTGCTTAATTTCAGATTGAAACTCGAAGAAGAAGAAGAAGAAGAAGACATATTGCAGAAATTGTAGATAAATTATAGATAAATTACAGAAAAATTATAGATAAATTGTTGATTATTTTTGCAGAAGATTTGTAGAAATTTTAGTCGTTTTTGATTTGTGAAAACAAAAAACAAAGCATCTACAATCACAATATAAATAATCTACAATTCATCTACAAAATATCTACAAAATATCTACAAACTGGGTATATTGAATTTTCATATCCCAATTCCCATTCGATTGTAGTCTAATTGGGATTTTTGACATAATTGATTTTTTGCAGAAGATTTGTAGAAGTTTTAGTCATTTTTGATTTGTGAAAATAGAAAACAAAGCATCTACAATTAGAATACAAATAATCTACAATTTATCTATATTTTTTCTACGATTTATCTATAATTTTAGATGCTTCATTAAATATATAAAAATATATAGACAGAAAATATATAAAAAGAAAATAATTGAAGGATATATATATATACATGGAAAAAACAGATAGAAAAGAGAAGAAAAGTAGGCATGCCACCACCAAATCTCTATGGTTTGACATCTGATTCAGAGAGTAGTTCATCCGAAAATGATGAGTTCATGGAGTGGTAGAAAGTTTTGTTAAAGAAGAAGAAGTGTAGTAGTGGCCAATCTGGTGTTAGGGATATGAATAGTGCATCTGGTATTGAAATTTAACTTGACCCTGGCGAGAGTGAAGAGCACACATCTTGTTCTGATAACTCTAAATCCTCTATTGACAAAGAAGATCTATCTCCTAACTCAACAAGCGAATCACGTCGTACTTCTGGAATGGCTGATGTCCTTGACGAAGGAGATTTACGAAAGGAGAACTTCGAAGAGGGTTATCCCAGTATACCGCATGAATATCGGTAGAATCCTTTTGAAAAGAAACACCGGGAGCAAGGCAATGAAGGAAATATTTCAGCTCCCGGACCTTGTTTGATATAATAATTGCAGAAAAAATTTGGACAGGGCGGGTAAATTAGAAATTGTGCACATTTTTTATAATGAAGTTTCATATATGATATATGAAGAAAAAAATCTCTTTTTTGTATGACATAGTAAACATCAAAATTTTACTGGATCAACGCTCCTAATATTTTTGGGCTAGACTATTAAGTTGGGCATATACAAGACAAGTTCATTCAAGATTTTTACTGAGATATACTTATTTTGAAATTTATTTACCCTCACATTTGAGGTTTTAGCTTACGTACAAGTAAACATACAATTTACTAATTCTATACAAATTAGTACTATTGAGTATCCCTTGATTGCAGTATTTTAATTTGGTATTAGAAATTATGCTATATGAATCATTGTATAAAATTTGAATTTAAGTTATAAATACTCTCTTTTACATAAAGTTATATTTATGTATGAAATTTTTATTAAAGATGTATTAAAGCCGCATGAAATTTGTATGAAAGTTGTATTCTGCTATAGACATATTATTTTTTGTACGAATAAATACAAACCACATACAAAATACATAAAAAGTCATATGTCACGGTCCAAAATCCCTCCAAGTCGTGATATTACCTAACTCAACTTGCTAGGTAAGCCCAAGATACAAGATGCAACTCTAATGAGAAATTAACAAGAATAATAAATAATAATGCGAACAATCAATACAACTATCCTAGTGACTGGTAGTACAAGTCACGAGCCACTAAGATTTAGTTTTGCAGGTTGCTGAGAAGATAAATACAACATCGGTTTGAAGTTTACATAATAAAACCTTAAGTCTTTAACGACCATGAACAAGAGGTAGCTTGAATTTGAAATGCTAGCATGCCCTCAATTCTAGGCTTAGACATCCATAGTAGCTCAGCTCTAAGATTTACATTGCAGAAGTATAGTATGAGTACAACATACCTCATGTACTCAAATATGTATTCTGGCCAACCTCTGTAAATTAGTGACAAAGTTTTTAAGTTAAAAGATCTTCAAATAACTTGTGCAGCTCAATAACATATACAATAGAGAAGTATCCAGAAAAAACAACGAAATAACGAACATTAATTATAAAGGTGCAAACTGGGTAAGGGTAATAAACAAGCTTTGCCAATTAAACATATCAAGCAAATATAACTTGCACCAACTCCGTACATAAAAAGACATGCACCAAGTAGTGTGTGCTAAAATACTCATACATAAATGTAAAGTCTGTACATAACAATGATCCAATTCCGTATCAATATCAAAATACCATGTTTATGAGTCTAACATTTTAATATATGATAATAAATCTCTTTTTACATCAATCCAAACACTCTCCAAATGTCCAACAACTCGCAAACAAATCTCGTACATATCTAAAATAACAATAGGTAGATGATACGCATGAAATACACATATAAATACATGAATATGCACAAGGATTACTCGAAAGGCCAATCTTCCACCTTTTATGTTCAATAACTCATCGCATAGGATCCACATTACAATCAACCAAAAATCAGTCGATTTTTCACAACCTTTGTATACGTCATCAATAGAAACATGAGAGGGCGACCCAAGGGAAATGTCACATATCCATACACGGCATAGATAACTCACATGACATAGCTGCACATACAATTCATGTGATGCAAAAATAATTCACATGCCAATAACTATAACAACTGTACAGACAACTCATGTTCCAATAATTATAATAACCACATGAACAACTCAAGTGCTGCACAGATAACAGACATGCTATAATCATAAACTGGATAGAATTCACGTGTTGTACGAACAACTCACATGTTATAATCATAACAACTACAAAGATAACTCATCCGCTGCTCGGACAACTCATGTGCCATAATCATAATAATCGCATGGACAACTCATGTGTTGCACAGGCAACTCATGTGCCGTAATCAATATCACATCATAGTCACTGCACGGCAAAGACCTCATGCTCATTCAGTAATAAAATCCCAATATCTGCACAGTAAAAACCTCATATCATCACCTCAGCCCATGTTTGCAAACTATATACAGTGATATATGTATATGAATTGAATGATAAACATATATGATTCACATGGAAAGAGAAATAATTATGTATGGATGTATGTATGTATACACCGTATAATCCTTATGTAGGACGTATGCCTATATGTACATATTGTTGAAACACGTTCTCAAGGCACTAAACTAAACGTGTGTTCATATTTGTAGGTTTTGATAAATGACAAACGACGCGCAATTGACATATGACGAGGTCCAAGCACAAGCGCGCAATTGACACATAACGAGGTTCAAGCACAAGACAAACAAAGATCATGATCAAGCAAAGAAATAAAGATATGCATGAGTCGTTCTTTAATTGTGATCTTGATCCGACAATTGACTCAAGGCTTGGCTTCTCTCGTAAAATCATTTTTATCAAATCATGCATATTTAATTTAAAGCAAAATGATTTTCAAACATTTTATTTTAGCCAAAATGATTTTTAAACATGCCTCTCAAATCTGGACAAAGATAATCGATTATGTACTTTATGATAATCGATTATGTTAAGACAATGTACACCAGATTTACAAAGCTGAACAATAATCGATTATGTACCTTATGATAATCGATTATGTTAAGGCAGTGTACATTAGATTTTCAAAGCTACAAGATAATCGATTATGTACCTTATGATAATCGATTATGTTGAGGCAGTGTCCATCAGATTTTTCAAAGCTATAAAATAATCGATTATGCACATTGTGATAATCGATTATGTTGAGGCAGTGTCTATCAAATTTTACAAGATTGTAAAATAATCGATTATGTACTTTATGATAATCGATTATGTTAAGACAGTGTAGTCCAAAGTTTTCAAAATACAAAAGATAATCGATTATCCTTATAGCATAATCGATTATGCAAATGACCGTTGCCAAAGTATTTTTAAACTCTGAAAGATAATCGATTATACACAATTTGATAATCGATTATGCTAAGAAAAATCTGAATATGATTTTTTGAACGTTGTCAGGTAATCGATTATACGATTTTGATAATCGATTATTCTGCTTAAAATCTGGGAATTATTTTTGAACGATTGGAAAATAATCGATTATGCAAATCAAATAATCGATTATCTTAGCACAAAATCAGCAATTCTTGATTGGCAATTAGGCAACGGTTGTGGGTGTTTTGAACACTATAAATACAACTCAAAATCAGTCTTCTAAGTACAACAACTGATCATATTCTTGCTAAAGCTTGCATACTCTCATATTCATCAGTTTCTATTCATTTCATAAGTTTTTGACAGCCAAACTCTTGACGAAAGTTGTTGTGTTCTTGAGCGTATTTATTTTACTCATATCCACTCTTAAAGAGAGTCTTGTCTTGAGTGCTAAGTGTTTGTATACACTTGAAGGGAAGTATTAATCCCTTGTGGTTGTAAGAAGGAACGTTTTCATTCCTTCGGTTGAAGTCTTGAAGTGTGGTATCTTCGAGCAAAGGTTGTTGAGGCTTGTGTGACTCAAGTTCTCAGTTTGTAACGGTTTGTTAAGCACCCGTAAGCTTAACGAAGTTAGTGGAATCTCGAGAGAGTCTCTCGGGGACTGGACTAGCCACAGGTTGTGGTGAACCAGGATAATTTCGGTGCGTTTGTTCCTTATTATTTACTTACCGCACTTATTTCAATCCTGCAATTTTTAATTCCGCAAGTTTATATTGTTTTTTATTATAACGCTATTCACCCCCCTCTAGCGTTAAGCGTATATTATAACAATTGGTATCAGAGCTCAACTCTCTGAAAGACTTAACCGTTTGAGAGAAACAATCCATGGCTTCTACTCGTGACTTTAATGCAGGAATAGGTGAGGGACTATGCTCCACCAGACCACCACTGTTCGACGGCACAAACTATACGTACTGGAAGAAAAGGATGAGAATATTCATCCAATCGAATAATTTTCATCTATGGAAGGTTGTAACAAAGGGAGAACAAATATCAACTAAAAAGGTTGAAAATGAATGGGTTCCAAAATCCGAAGATGAATACGATGCGGATGATATCCGAAAAGTGCAGAACAACGCTAGAGCCATCAACTTATTGTATTGTGCTGTAAATGCTGATGATTACAGAAAAATATCATGTTGCACAACGGCTAAGCAAATGTGGGATAAGCTGGAAATCACGTACGAAGGTACGGACCAGGTAAGAGAAGCTAAAATTGATTTTCTAACCCATGCATATGAACTGTTTCACATGAAGGAAAGCGAGAGGATCGATGACATGTTCGAACGATTTTCAAAAATCGTCAATGACCTACATGCTCTTAAGAAGACCTTCACGGATAAGGAACTTGTCCGAAAAATTCTCCGAAGTCTCACTCTGGAATGGCGCTCCAAGGCCGACGCGATTCAAGAGTTTATCGGCGTTTCAAATGTCACCATCGACAGACTAAGAGGTAATCTTAAAACCTATGAATCTACTATACTTAACCCTCCGTTTAATGATCAAAGGAAACAAAGAATCGCCCTCAAGGCAAGCACGGCTCAACCTCAAAATGATGAGGACTCAAACAACAGAGATAACGAGTTCGGACTCGTTATTAAGAGGTTTCAAAAGTTCATGCGAAAAGAGTATGAACGAAAAGGCAAACAACAAGGAGATCAAGTAAAGTGCTATGGATGCGGAGAAATCGGGCACATTAAATCAAATTACCCAAATGTCAAAAAGGAGAAGAAACCCTTCAAGAAACAACGAGCATACATATCTTGGAGAGGTGACTCCGGAGATGAATCAAGCGACGATGAAGAAGACGAAGCCGCAAATCTATGTCTCATGGCACACGAAGACAATCAAGAAGAGGTATGTCAAATTTCTTCTAAAAATTTCTTTTCTCTTGAGGAAATGCAATATGCTTTTGATGAATTGTATAGTGAATTCATTAGAGCTTCCGAAACTGTTAGAGACGTAAAGAAAAATTCTTCTTTGAAAGAAAAAGATTTTGAAAAACAACTCTCTTTGAAAGAAAAAGATTTGGAAAAATTGATTTTGGAAAATGAGAAGTTGAAAAACAAATTTTTCGGCAAGAGAAGCGCCGACAAACCCGAGAGTTCTAGTAAAAATTGTATTTCTTGCATGCATCTAAAAGATGAAGTAGAAAGACTTAAGGACACCCTAGATAAGTTCAATTCTTCTCATAAAAATTTGAATGATGTTCTTGTCAATTTGAAATCGACCAAACATGGCATAGGTTTCAAAAACGAGCCTAAAGAAAAGGTTGAAGCCATCCCCCAACAACCGAAGGCTCAACCTAGGATAAATAAAATAAACGTTCAACCTAGGTATAACAATCCTAGAATCAACATGCATGCTAGACCAAACACTAGAAGAAATGTTGAACATTTTAGAACGCCTAGAAGTGGCTTTCAACAATCGCAATCTAGACACACTCGACCTAGAAATAATTATTCTAGAAACGCTGCATATCCTAGAACAAACAGTAGGAGAAATGATTTTCAAGAATTGGGCAATAGCCATATTGTCAAAAATAGAGCAAACGATTTTCGTACCTCCAACTACTACCAACCTAGAAGAATGCATAATCCTAATGTCATTTGTCATTATTGTAGTCGAATAGGACATATTGCTCCTGCTTGTTTTACTAGACACAGACACTTAACTGCATGTCAAGCACAACAGTATTTTACACCTAACTCTCAAGGACCCAAAACAGCTTGGGTACCAAAAACTCATTAATTTGTCTTGTAGGTATGTTTGAAGGGATCAAGTGTACTTTGGTACCTTGATAGTGGATGCTCCAAACACATGAGCGGAGACGCATCCAAGTTCCTTCAACTAGAACACAAGGAAGGAGGAAACATTATTTTTGGAGATAACAACAAGGGAAAAATTATCGGCATTGGCTCGGTCGGTAAGAATGAATCTTTTTCCATTAAGCATATATTGCTAGTTAAAGGTCTAAAACATAATCTCTTGAGCATAAGTCAATTATGTGATAAGGGAAATCTTGTTTTGTTTGATTCGGAAGAATGCTTAGTGTTTCGTCGTAGTGATTTTAAAATTATTCTTCGTGGGTTTAGAATTGACAACATCTATATGGTTGATCTTGAAAACTCTTCATCAGAGTATGTGAACTGTCTTATGAGTAAAGAAGATGATATGTGATTATGGCATCGTAGAGTAGCTCATATCAACATGCATCTTTTAAACAAATTGGTTTCACAAAATTTAGTTATTGGTCTTCCAAATTTGAAATTAGAAAATGACACTATTTGTGATTCTTTTCAAAAAGGGAAGCAAACAAAAGCATCTTTTAAATCTAAGAATATTGTCTCAACTACAAGACCGTTGTAACTTCTTCACATGGATCTCTTTGGACCATCTCGCATTGAAAGTCTTGGTAGAAATCGTTATGCTTTTGTTATTGTTGATGATTATTCTAGATTTACATGGACACTATTTCTTGCTCACAAAAGTGAGGCCTTTCAAAATTTTAAATGTTTTCTTAAACGTGTTCAAAATGAGAAGAACACAACCATCACTTCCATAAGAAGTGATCATGGGGGAGAGTTCGATCACAATCTCTTCGCGGACTTTTGTGACGAACTCGGGATTGAGCACACCTTCTCTGCTCCACGTACACCACAACAAAATGGAGTGGTGGAACGGAAAAATAGGTGTCTCGAAGAGATGGCTAGAACCATGCTCGATGAGGCTAAGATTCCCAAACAATTTTGGGTGGATACGTGAGTACCGCATGCTACGTTCTAAACAGAGTAGTCATAAGGCCAATACTCATGAAAACTCCCTATGAACTCCATAAGGGAAGGAAACCTAATCTCTCCCACCTTAGAGTATTCGGTTGTAAATGCTTTATTCATAACAACGGAAAAGATAATTTGGGAAAATTTGATGCCAAATCGGACGAAGGAATTTTTCTTGGTTATTCATCACGTAGCAAAGCATATAGAGTATTCAATAATAGAACCGAAACTGTTGAGGAATCCCCTCATATTGTGTTTTCCGAAAATAATGCTCGCTTGGTGAGAAAGGATTCTGGTTTTGATCTTGCAGGTATTTTAAACACAATAAGTCCTCAAGACCAAGTACAAGAGGAAAATCCAAAGGAAATTCAAGATGAAATCTTGGAACAATTATCGGAGGAAGTGCCACCACTGGAGAAAGAAACGAAACTGCCCAATGCGTGGAGGACAATCAAAGACCATCCTCTCGACAAGATAATTGGCGACATTGATCAAAAGGTAAGTACTCGAAACACTCTTAAGAACACCTTAGGACACACTTCTTAAGAGATCACGTTGTCAATTGGTCAACATCTTCACAAAGCTCTTAGAGAAAGAATTCTTAATTCTTGACTCCACATTGATCCAAGTCATGCATTGCATTATTCTTTTAAAAATTTACTAACTTGAGCGTCGGAGGCGCCTAATTCTCTTTTGCAGGTATCATCCTAAAAGCAGGGGGAATTATAAGACGATGGTGTAGAATAATCGATTTCTCTAAATTCGATAATCGATTATCACTTCTTTTTGTCTTATGCTTACTATGCCAGAAAATCGATTAGCAAGTATCACTAATCGATTATTTACGTTTTATGTTTATTATGCCGGAAAATTAACATAATCGATTATGCAACACTACAATCGATTATCTAACAGTTTTTGTTTTGCATGTTTTTGGATGGTAAATATAAAAAATCGATTATCAATTTTTACAATCGATTTTGTTGACATTATATTGTCCCTTTTATAATTGCATTATTGGTTGATCGTTAAACAAGTTATTTTACTAATATTTTTTTGCTAATGTCAAAAGGGGGAAGAATAAGGGCTATGCACTTAATATTTATTGGCATAAATTGAGGGGGAATTCATATGTTGAGGGGGAACTAATTGCATATCTATATACTTGTCTTCGATCGTAATTATGAATTATCTAATATGCATATCCCGATATTGGTTTGCCATTATCAAAAAGGGGGAAATTGTTGAAACACGTTCTCAAGGCACTAAACTAAACGTGTGTTCATATTTGTAGGTTTTGATAAATGACAAACGACGCGCAATTGACATATGACGAGGTCCAAGCACAAGCGCGCAATTGACACATAACGAGGTTCAAGCACAAGACAAACAAAGATCATGATCAAGCAAAGAAATAAAGTTATGCATGAGTCGTTCATTAATTATGATCTTGATCCGACAATTGACTCAACACTTGGCTTCTCTCGTAAAATCATTTTTATCAAATCATGCATATTTAATCTAAGCAAAATAATTTTCAAACATTTAATTTAGCCAAAATTATTTTTAAACATGCCTCTCAAATCTGGACAAAGATAATCGATTATGTACTTTATGATAATCGATTATGTTAAGACAATGTACACCAGATTTACAAAGCTGAACAATAATCGATTATGTACCTTATGATAATCAATTATGTTAAGGCAGTGTACATTAGATTTTTCAAAGCTACAAGATAATCGATTATGTACCTTATGATAATCGATTATGTTGAGGCAGTGTCCATCAGATTTTTCAAAGCTATAAAATAATCGATTATGCACATTATGATAATCGATTATGTTGAGGCAGTGTCTATCAAATTTTACAAGACTGTAAAATAATCGATTATGTACTTTATGATAATCGATTATGTTAAGACAGTGTAGTCCGAAGTTTTCAAAATACAAAAGATAATCGATTATCCTTATAGCATAATCGATTATGCAAATGACCGTTGCCAAAGTATTTTTAAACTCTGAAAGATAATCGATTATACACAATCTGATAATCGATTATGCTAAGTAAAATCTGAATATGATTTTTTGAACGTTGTCAGGTAATCGATTATACGATTTTGATAATCGATTATTCTGCTTAAAATCTGGGAATGATTTTTGAACGATTGGAAAATAATCGATTATGCAAATCAAATAATCGATTATCTTAGCACAAAATCAGCAATTCTTGATTGGCAATTAGACAACGGTTGTGGGGGTTTTGAACACTATAAATACAACTCAAAATCAGTCTTCTAAGAACAACAACTGATCATATTCTTGCTAAAGCTTGCATACTCTCATATTCATCATTTTCTATTCATTTCATAAGTTTTTGAGAGCCAAACTTTTGACGAAAGTTGTTGTGTTCTTGAGCGTATTTATTTTACTCATATCTACTCTTAAAGAGAATCTTGTCTTGAGTGCTAAGTGTTTGTATACACTTGAAGGGAAGTGTTAATCTCTTGCGGTTGTAAGAAGGAACGTTTTCATTCCTTCGGTTGAAGTCTTGAAGTGTGGTATCTTCGAGCAAAGGTTGCTGAGGCTTGTGTGACTCAAGTTCTCAGTTTGTAACGGTTTGTTAAGCACCCGTAAGCTTAACGAAGTTAGTGAAATCTCGAGAGAGTCTCTCGGGGACTGGACTAGCCACAGGTTGTGGGAAACCAGGATAATTTCGGTGCGTTCGTTCCTTATTATTTACTTACCGCACTTATTTCAATCCTGCAATTTTTAGTTCCGCAAGTTTATATTGTTTTTTATTATAACACTATTCACCCCCCCTCTAGCGTTAAACGTATATTCTAACACATATAACCACAGACCCAACATATATTGCGTCATCCATATAATGATCATGACCAAATAAGCATCAAAATCGAATCATAGTCTTTAACATGGGTAAAGAATCTCAAGTAGTCATACATCATTTAAAATCATAATACAAGAGTAACAAGTACGAGTGCGTGTTCGTAATATATATGAACAATCTCAAGAATAGTTCATCATGCTCAAAATAAGGATCCATTAACCTCAATATTAACTCTAGCATGGTTTATTGTTCTCGATTAGTTAATCAATTGAGTAAAACATAGAATCAAGTAGAACACACAATCAAACAAGGCATAAGATAATCTAGAATCGACCTTGAGCAATGATACCCATGACACATGTATATAGGCTTGTCACCTCATATATATATATATATATATATATATATATATATATATATATGCATATATATATATATATGTATATATAAAATCCGGACATGTAGCAATCAATACTAATTATTAGAAAAATTCCTTCAACCAAAGTTAAGCAAGACACTTACCTTATTTGGGCTGGTCTAAAACTTCAAATTCGCATGTTCTTGAGAAATCAACTCTAAGCAGCTCAAATCTAGCCAAACATTAGCCAACAAATGCAATAGAAATCAATTCTAATGCATCAAACTTCTATCTTTGATGAATTTTCAAAAAGTCAACCCGGATCAAATGCTCGAAATTTAGAACTAATACCAAAATCTAATGTTTTATAATATGCCGAGTCCATATATATGATTAGATTTCAAGACCTCGTCCGTATTGGTACTCAAATCCTCAAATACACTCTCTTAAAGTGTAGCCCAAACTCCAAATTCCATCTCAGAATTTCATACATTGGGTATTAATAATTTGTTTAAATTCATGAAATAATATAAAAAGTAAGTAAAAATAATCACTTACCACGAAGTCATATATGAAAATCTCCAAGCAAAATCGCCTCTCTCTGACTCTATGACTCAAAATATGAAGGAATGGTTAAAGAGAGTGAAATATAATACTTACGGGTGGGCCCAAAACTACCCTTTGCAATCACAATATATTGTTTCACAATCATGAAGCACCGCTTTGCACCTGCCTTGAAAGAATTCATCACGACCACAGGCACATTATCACCAAGCGATGACCAAAGGACCAACCTCCTACCCGAACTCTATCTATTGATCACGAACGCGTAGACCAAGCTTCAGCCTGCCTCAACTGCTTCACGAATGATGGTTATGGTCCCAAAACAATGCCTCATATGTACTCCAACACAAAGAACAAAACTCCAGTGTCTAAAACCACTCTATGCTAACGTACTAAAAGTGAACGAAGCACATCAGGGACACCAGTACATCATCTATGCAAATAAAAAAAATGGTCCAACATTACCTCAAAACATATTCGAGCCCCGTGGGACCTTGTCCAATAATACGAACAAGTCAAAATACATCATTCAAACTTATCCAAAGGTTCGAGCCACTACAAATAACATTAAAACCCAGAATCAATAATCAATTCATTCTCTTAACTTTCAAACATTTACCTATGCTGAATGCGTCTGAATCATGCTTGGACATTCCAGATCATTTATGGTCGACAACACCAAAGTCAACTCTCAGTCAAACTTATGAACTCTCTAATTCTTCTACTTGCAAACTTTTGATAAATAAAGCCAAAACATTCGAGGAACATCGAAATTCAAATTCAAATATACGCTTAAGTATAAAATACCATATAATTGGAATTATCAAATCACCAATCCGGGGTCGTTTATTCAAAATTCAAACCTTAGTCATTTTTTCCAACTTAAAGTTTTCAACTTGAGATTCATTTTATCAAGTCCATCCTGAACCATTCGAAAACCAAACTAATCATGAACGCAAGTCATAATACACCGTATGAAGCTACTTGAATCTCAGTTCACAAAATGAAATGTCGAAACTCAAGATAACCGGTCGGATCGTTATATTCTTTGATGTTGGGCATATTTTCATATGTTTTGACACTAATTTATTTGAATTTTTACCGCTCTTTGATTATATCTGATACTGATATGCCTAAATTATCTTGATTATGGAGTTTTATATTATTTAATTGTTAATAAATAATATAGATACACTGACGAGAGATTGTGGAACAAAAATAACAAAATTGAAGAAAACTATTTGTTGGAGCATTCAAACGAGTTCATACTTATTGGAATGGGAGTAGTCTTATGTTAATGGGTTAAACAATGATCAATGAGGATACAATGAGATGAAATGCATCAAGTGAAATTACAGAAAGAGAGACAAAGACATTACCTATAAAGGAAAAATTACGCAAAAACCACTTTGGAGGAAGAGTAAATTGGCGTCACTGTGTCACACTAACGAATTGGACAAGTTCAAGGCGACGCGTGATTGTTTTCTCGAGATAAGCATCGCGTTGCGCAGCCCAGTACGAGAAAAGTTGGGGCGTTGCGTGGGTCCGGTTTGGAAATTATTTTTTTTCCTTTTTAATCTTCGACTGGGTTATTTCGTCTGGACCTTTTACTTACACCAATAAATAATTCTTAAACGTAATTTTTACAAAATATTTGACGAAATAAGAGCACTAAGCCACCGTGGAGATCAGATTTTATCTTTTTTCGCCAAACTTAGTTTGTGTATCTTTATTTGATTTGTTGTTTGCCTACCATGTCTATGTGGAGCTATACTTCATGATCTAAGGTTATGGTTCTTTCATGACTATTGTGAGTAAGAACTCGACAGATTAGCTTGAATATGTAAGTAAGAACTCGACAGATTAGCTTGAATATGTAAGTAAGAACTCGACATATTCTTATGAGCGATATAAACCTTGTCAACCAATAAGCTAGATAAATTAGTTAGATAATTTAATTGAAGAATACAATAAGAATGTTAGATAGCCCACAATCCTAGATCGTTTTTATAACGTTAATAAAATAAAAATATACTCTTCATCTGTTCAAAGTTCATTATTTGTTTTTATTTTATTTTAGTTAGTTTAGATTCAAATACTTCTAGTTTTACTTCTTGTTAAGAAATTAGGATAGTCCAATTTGGTGAATAGTTAATCACAAGTCCTCGTGGGCTTCGACATTCGATTTTTAGTGACCTTATTACTTGACAATCGCATATACTTGTTTGTAAATTTGGCCGCAACAAATGTTCGGCGCCGTTGCCGGGGACTTTAGAAATTAGCTATTTTCTTCTAGAATTCATTAATTTTATGTTTGAAAATATTATTTTTGATGATTGTATTAACATGAGTGGTTAAGAACTCTATTGTTCTGGGATCATAGGTGCTACATGAATGTTGACGTTTGAAGTTTAAGTTCAAGATTAGATTTATCATATTAGGTTGTTTATTTAATTATGTTATTAATTATTTTTGCGAATAGCTAATAGGGAACTACTACCTACGATTCTAGAGTTAAACTCGAAAGTGAAAATTCTAGATTGCATATAGTATTACATAGAGCAAGTTCTTGAAACCGGACATCGGGGAATAGATTCGCAATTAGGAAATATAAATGCATCTTGTTAGGCTTAATTTCATAGACATATATGTAGTAAGTTAGCTTGAATAGGCGAGTAAGAACTCGACATATTCTTATGAGTAATGCCGACCTTGTCAACAAACAATTTAGATAAATAAATTAGTTATTTTAACCCAAGAATGCAACAAGATTGTTAACTAGCTTATGAACCTAGTATACTCTCTCCTACTGATTTTTATTCGAAATTGTGTTTACCTTGAAAATGGTAATTATAATTAGATCTGATTTGTGGTTCTAAAAATACATATTATGCTTGTTGTTAAGCAATGGATGCTAAGTGATAGACTAGAAAATAAGATAAGATCTTAAAGATAGTATAACAAGCAAAACGAGTGACTGAGAATTGGGGCCTCAAATTGGCCTATACGGGGCCTCGAGGTCGAGCTGGCGTTTAACTAAAGACAGTCGATGAAGGGCTAACAGTTCAGAAGACCTTGATGAGGTTTTTTTATGATCAATAATGAGCAATAAATGAAGAACAATCAATGAAATATAATAAATGTAGGTAATAAATGTAAGTAATAAGATCAAAGGAGAATATGTTTATGTTAGAGAGCATAAAATGTTCTTTTTTTTCTAATGAATGTTGTGTACTATATCTCTCTTAAAAAATGACAAGGATACCCTTTATATATGAGGAAAAATCCCAACATGGTACAGATGAATTTATTACAAAGAAAATATAGCTGGTACGACTATTCGCTAGTTTGGTACATATTAGTGCGTCTCTCGCAGCTTTTGTCAGCTTTGATCATGCGCCTTAGGAACTTCCTTCTCGCATATGATAACCATCGATTTGCACTGCCCTGAGGTCAGTCATAAAGTATCCTCGAGGACGAACCTTGAGTTGTGCCTCGAGCCTTCAAGGTGAATCTTCAGCGATGTACAACGATCGTAAAATCGGGCTCTCAAATTTTAGCTGCATACATATAATTCCCGCGTTTCTTAGAATGAAAATGATAAGAAAAGGTCTTGAACTCTCACCTCTTCGATACTACCATCATGAACCGCTATTGGTTTAACCTTTCTACTCTCCAAACGCTATCCATATGGCTTTTATAAATACCTCTATGGTTTTGTTATTCATACTTTTACAACATCTTCAATTTTCTAAAGCTAAGTTCATCACCTTTCACATTTTTCTTTCCTTCGGCACTTGCCTCCTCATTTTCTTTCTCACAAAATATTTTTTATAATCATGGCCAGAACCTGTAAAACGATTCCCCAGAAAAGGGCATTGCTTCTTCGTCCCACCCTTCCAGGGGTAAATGAAAACTACCCCTAACAATCGAGCAATGCACTACCACTGAATTTGATATTATATTCCATTTTTTCATCGAGAATCCTCCTCCTACACAAGGCTGATATGAACACGTATCTCAGCACATCAGCGTGGTGACAGATAGACAAAAAATGAAAGAAGACCGTTGATGGGGGAAGCTAGTGGTAATTGAGATTCCCAATCCTATTGAAAGAATAACAGACCGTAAAGCTGGCTTTCTTAGTGTATATACACCCCATCACTCTGGGTCCCATAGATTCTTCGGACCCCTTTTCCACGTCGATAGGTCCAGTGATTCTTGACTTTTATCGTGAGTACCGGGTGACACTTGGCCAAATCTATCCTTATTTTTGGAATATAGTCTATATGCTCCGATATTTTTCCAAAAAGGTTGAGAGTATGACTTCCACCCTCGATCACTTGGTCAAATTATATAGCCCTCGTCTCTTTCGAGGTTTGATCAAGCTTCACCCATGATCTACGAAGACGTTCCTCTAGAGTAGGGGTGTGCATTCGAATCGGTTTATCGATAAATCGAATCGATTATTTGTTATCGGTTTATTGATATCGGTTTATCGGTTTATCGATTCGATTTCGATTTCAAAAAAAATCCTTATCGGTTTATCGATTCGATTTCGATTTTGGCCATTCGGTTTATCGGTTTATCGATAAATCGATAAGATATATTAAAAAGACAAATATACCCTTATTTTATAATAATATGACTACCCTATCCTTACATAGTAATACATTAATACATAGTACAGACTACAGTCACCATTCCATCTCTCACGCTGATGCCCTGATCGGTCTTTACCCAATTGCCCTAACCTAACCCTCGCATATATATATATACTGCTATACATAATACAATTAGTAACCCCTAATCACATACCGTAAAACACGAACACTGCCTTGGCTGCGCAGCTTCTTCTTCATCTTCTTGCTTCTTCGATCTTCTCGGTTAATCGTCTTCCTCAGTTACCCTTCAGTCTTCAGGTGATCAGGTCAGCTTTATTTTTATTTTTTCGCCAATTTCTTTTTTCCCCAATTTGTTTCAGGTGATGAAGCTTCATATGAACCATCTTAGCAAGAATAGGAAGTCTTCCTCAGCTTTATTTTCATCGTCTTCCTCAGTTTCTCCCTTCGGTTCTATTTAGACTTTTAAATTTTGACGACTGAATATAATGGGATGGCTGATGTCGTTCTTAATCGGTCTAATTCTCGCTCCAATTTCATGGCTGTTGTGAAGGTTTTTATGTCGATTGATTACATGTCCTTGCTCATTCCTTATGTGAGAGGTTTGATATTTGTTTCATTTTCCAGATTGCGTGCGATACTGCTTGAGGAGAAGGAGAAAAGGGAGAAGGAAATTGTAAGGGAAATAATTGAAGAAGCAGAGGAATACAAAGCATGAAATAAACTGTAAGTTGCATTCTTAATTCACTAAACATGGCTGAAAATGATAATATTGGTAAAGAAGCCGTTGAAAGTAAAGATTCTGAGTCCACAGCAGCAACTACTCACTCGACAGTTTCAAAACAAAGGAGAAAACGATCTCGGGCATGGGATTTTTTTGAAGAAAAAGTTGATGCTAAAGGAAATAATAAATATGCATGTAAATTTTGTGGACAAGAATATTTTGAGACAAAAGGCAAAAGTACGACACAAATGAATGGTCATATTGATAAATGTCCAAAGAATCCTTATAAAGTTGAAAAAGGTCAAAAACTATTACAATTTCACAAATTACCGGGGGGTAATAAAGGTGATCTTATTCCATGGAAATTTGATCAAGAAGAGTGTAGGATGGCTTTGTGTCGTATGGTGATTGTTGATGAACTTCCGTTTAGTTTTGTTGAGAAGGAAGGATTTAGGAAATTTATGAAAGTGGCACAACCTTGTTTTCATATTCCTTCCCGTACTACCATTACACGGGATTGTTTTGCTCTTGTAAATGTGGAATAAAATAAATTAATGAAGTTTCTTAAAGGAACAAGTCAAAGAGTAAGTCTTACCACTGATACATGGACTTCTATTCAAAAAATTAACTATATGTGCATCACAGCCCATTGGATTGATAGTGAATGGATTATGCATAAAAGAATTATTAACTTTTCTCCAATTACTAGTCATAAAGGTGAAGATATGGCAAGGTGTATTATTGATTATTTGCGTGAGTGGGGTTTGCAAAAGATTTTCACTGTCACAGTTGACAATGCTAGTTCAAATGATGTGACCGTAGAGAAGTTGTCTGACAAATTAAATGATTGGGGAACCAATTCCATGAATGGTCAACACCTTCACATGAGATGCGTGGCTCATATTGTAAATCTTATTGTGAAAGATGGTTTAAAAGAGTCAAGTATTTCTATTGCTCGTGTTAGATGTGCAGTCAGATACATTAGACAGTCTCCTGCTAGGTTGAGGAAGTTTCAGGAATGTTGTGAAAGTGAAAATATTGTCATGAAGTCTTTATTCTTAGATGTTCCTACAAGGTGGAATTCCACCTACTTGATGTTGAGCAGGGCTATAGAATATGAGCGTGCAATTAAAGAATATTCTGATCGTGATATTGGCTTGTCGAGTTATCTTATGTTTGATGCTATTTCAGATGGAAAGCCTGTAGGTTTGCTTACAAGAACCGATTGGGATGATGTAAAGAGAATTGCACAATTTCTTGAAATATTTTATAATCTCACTTTGAAGGTGTCTGGATCACTTTATGTAACATCAAATGTCCATTTTATTGCAATCGGTCAAGTTGCTGTTTACTTAAATCGATTAATAACAACTGAAGATAAACTTTTGGGTGAAATGGCATCAAGTATGTGGAAAAAATTTGAGAAGTATTGGGGTGAACCAACAAAAATGAACAAAATGATTTTCATTGCTTGTGTTTTGGATCCTCGCTACAAGTTTAGTACTGTTAGTTTTGTACTTAAGAGGATGTTCGGAGATAGTGGGACAATTATTGAAAAAGAGGTTCATACTTATATGAGTTCATTGTTTAATGAGTATGCCTCTAATTCGGTCTCAAAAGATATTGGTGGTGAAGTTTCTACCTCTTTGCCAAGCTCTTCAACACCTGGTTTAGGTGAACTTTTAGATGAAATAAGGAAACATAAAGCTGAATGTGGCGTTGAAGATTCTAAAACAGAATTGGAGAAGTATCTTGCAGAAGCTCCTGAAACGGAAAGATCGGACTTTGATATCTTGGTTTGGTGGAAGGTGAACTCACCTAGATTTCCTATTCTTGCTAAGATGGTTCGAGATGTGCTTGCTATTCCTATTTCAAGTGTGGCATCTGAAAGTGCATTTAGTACTGGAGGGCGTATTCTTGACCAATTTAGGAGTTCATTAACTCCTAAATTGGTTGAAACTCTAGTGTGCCTTCAAGATTGGCTTCGGAGTGAATCACTTCCTGTAAATATTGAGGAAGAGTTAGATTTTCTTGAGACACTTGAGGAAGGTATGTATATTTTAATAAAATTTATTGTATTGCTTAAGATAGTTAAATAATATATTAATTGCTTGTCTTGTTAATATATTTTCTTATTAGATTTTACTAATCTTGGCAAAGAAGCTTCAACTGACGATGTTTGCTAGAGTTTGTTAGTTGCTATTTGCTATGTAAGTTCTCTTTTTTAAATAATATACTTTGTACAAGAATGTGATGTATTACAAAGTTCTTAATATTTTTCTCTTTAATAACTTGCAGTTGTTGTATTGTTGTCTGATCTTTCTGCTGCTGTCTGCTGAATACTGCTGCTGATGAATACTGCTGCTGCTGATAAATTACAATGGGTAAGCTGTTGATATGCACTCTGTAACTCTTTCTTCTTCTTTCTGCTGCTGTCTGCTGAATGCTGCTGTTGATATGCACTGCTGCTGCTGAATGCTGCTGTTGATATGCACTGCTGCTGCTATTGCTACTTTGCTGTCTGCTGAATGCTGCTGTTGATATGCACTCTTTCTTCTTCTTTCTTCTTTTTGTTAAGCTGTTGATCTTACTTGTTTTTGTTAAGCAGAATGCTGCTGTCTGCTGTTGCTTTCACACATTGTTGTCTGCTGTTGTTGTTGTATTGTTGTCTGCTGTTGTTGTTGTATTGCTGACTGCTGCTGCTGATCTTTCTGCTGCTGTGTGCTGAATACTGCTGCTGATGAATACTGCTGCTGCTGATAAATTACAATGGGTAAGCTCAATATATGCACTCTGTAACTCTTTCTTCTTCTTTCTGCTGCTGTCTGCTGAATGCTGCTGTTGATATGCACTGCTGCTGCTGAATGCTGCTGTTGATATGCACTGCTGCTGCTATTGCTACTTTGCTGTCTGCTGAATGCTGCTGTTGATATGCACTCTTTCTTCTTCTTTCTTCTTTTTGTTAAGCTGTTGATCTTACTTGTTTTTGTTAAGCAGAATGCTGCTGTCTGCTGTTGCTTTCACACATTGTTGTCTGCTGTTGTTGTTGTATTGTTGTCTGCTGTTGTTGTTGTATTGCTGACTGCTGCTGCTGATCTTTCTGCTGCTGTGTGCTGATCTTTCTGCTGCTGTCTGCTGCTGAATACTGCTGCTGCTGATAAATTATAATGGGTAAGCTGTTGATATGCACTCTGTAACTCCAGATTGGCTGGATGTATTGCTACTTTGCTGTCTGCTGAATGCTGCTGTTGATATGCACTCTTTCTTCTTCTTTCTTCTTTTTGTTAAGATGTTGATCTTACTTGTTTTTGTTAAGCAGAATGCTGCTGTCTGCTGTTGCTTTCACACATTGTTTTCTGCTATTGTTGTTGTATTGTTGTCTGCTGTTGTTGTTGTATCTTTCTGCTGCTGTCTGCTGCTGAATACTGCTACTGTATTGTTGTCTGCTGAATATTGCTGAATACTGCTGCTGCTGTCTTACACTTGAACTGATCTTACACTTGAGTAATATATTCCAGGGTGCGAGCTGAATATTGCTGAATACTGCTGCTGCTGTCTTACACTTGAACTGACATTCTAAAACTTGATACATATGTAGGTCTCCAGCTGAGAATGAATGAAGTGGAATACTATTTTTTGTTGAAAATTCCAGTTCTACAGCTTTCATTACAGTTTTATTGTAATAATTGGACAGACGAATTACTAAGCTTTTGTGTTTGAGCATTTGAACTATTAGGATTGTGTGTGTGCTTGTTGTAAACATTTGGAAAGGGATTTGTATCATTTCAAATTGCCCAGAACATTGTCATATGTTAGCTTAAAAATTAGAGAATCAAAGTACTATGTTGTACTATCTCAATAGTTTTAGCCGTGATAATCAAAGTGTGCAGCCCGCCTCTTGTCTTATTGGTGTTATCGATAAATCGAATCGATAAGCCCCCAAAATCGATAAATCGAAATCGAAAAAATCGAAACCTTATTGAAACGATAACGATAAGCATATGTAAGAATCGATAATCGATAAGTAATTATCGATAAGGGTCAGAATCGAATCGATAAATCGAATGCACACCCCTACTCTAGAGCATCGATGAGGACAATGCGATATAATGTACCGCCAACATTCTCTTAAACATCTAAAATCCTTTATACTGCCTAGAACTCGTGATTATCCTTCCAAAAATGAACTTCAAAAGACCTTCTATACATGTAGAAGACATCAATCTCGAGTCATGGTCAAAACCACCATGAACTATTCGAAATCCACTATCACATAGTCCATCCATTGGAATTGGATCCATCTAAATCAACCAAGTCATGCAGAATGCCAATTCAAAATGGAAATCACACGTAAATGATTTCTCTAAAGAGACCTTTTAATGAATCTTATCCATCCTAGTATGCCTGTACATCTACCTCATCATCCTCATTTCTGCTACTTTCATCCTATGGATATGCGAGTTCTTAACTAGCCAACACTCTTTTCCGTACAACATGGCTAGTATAACCACCACTCTATAGGACTTACTTTGGGCCTCAGTGACCTTCTTGTCATATCGGACTCCAGATGCTAACCTCTACTTCATCCACCCACCCCTATACGGTGCGCAACATCTTCGCTGATTTCCTCATCCCCCTATATAGCCGACCCAAGGTACTTGAAACTGCTTCTCTTGGGATGACCTCTGATTCAAGAATCACGTCCATGCCCACTTTCCTCGACTCGGTGCTAAACATGCACTCTAGTTATTCTATCTTAGTTCTTCTAAACTTGAAACCCTTAGACTCAAGGGCCTGTCTTCAAACCTCCAGCCTCTTGTTAATGCCGCCTCGCATCAGAGCTATGTCGTCAGTGAATAATTTACACCATGGAACCTCCCCTTTAATATAGTGCGTTAGTGTGTCCATCACCAAGGAAAATAAAAATCGGCTAAGTGCATATCCTCGGTGCAGCCCCATAATAACCGGAAAATGCTCCAAATCACCTTCTACCGTCCTAACCCGGGTCTTATCCCCCTCATATATGTTTTTAATCGCCATAATGTGAGCAACCGGCACGTCTTTCGCCTCCAGGCATCTCCAAAGAACCTCCCTAGGTACCTCATCATACACATTTTCCTAGTCAATAAATACCAGTGAAGATCCTTCTTCCTATCCTTGTAATGTTCCACCAACCTCCTAATAATGTGGATAGCGTACGTAGTTGAACGATCCGACATGAACCCAAACTGGTTATCAGATATAGACACAAATTTCCTCACCCTCTTTTCCACCACCCTCTCCCAAACATACATGGTATGACATAGTAACTTGAAACCCCTATAGTTGTTACAATTCTTGATATCTCCTTTTTTTTGTACAATGGAACCACCGTGCTCCACCTTCACTCATCCGACATCCTCTTCATCCTGAAAATATTATTGAACAACCTAGTCAGCCACTCCAAACCTGCTTTACCTACACTCCTCCAAAATTCAATCAGAATTTCGTCTAATCTGGTCGTTATACCCCTATTCATCATACACATAATCCTCACGACCTCCTCAACCCTAATACGTCTACAGTATCCAAAGCCACGATGACTCTCAGAATGCCCCAAAAATACCTAGAACTATATCTCTTCTCCATGTTCAGTCATAAGTCTATGAAAGTAAGTCTTCTATGTCCTTTTAATCTGTGCCTCTCCGACAATACTCTGCTGTTCTCATCTCTGATGCACCCCACTTGGTCCAGATCCTGATCCTCCCTTTCTCTTGCCTTGGCCAATCGGCATAGCTTTCTATCCCCACCTTTGTCCCCCAGTTTCTCAGACAGACAAGCAAATGCAACAGTCTTAGTCTCCCTGACCGCCAACTTCACCTCCCTCCTAGCAACCTTATACCTCTCTATGTTCGTTCTCCTCTCCTCCCGTCTGTGCCCCTACTAAACTCAGATCTTAGCGTCAGATAATTCAAAAATATTTAGTTTCCACATATGAATATTGAACCTAAAATACTGTTCTTTATTAACTTGCCATGACCTTGTGCTTCTATCTAGTTGAAGCTACTCATAAGTTTGCATATCACTAGTCAAAACACAATATATTCATCAGAAGAGTACATACTCATCTTTACGATAGCCAAGCAAAATTTCTCAAGTGCTCTGAAATAATAGTATGTGCATTACACTGCATAGAAGCCTTATACGAATCACATAACATCAAACTTCTCACAGGAGATAACTTACCTACTATCCTCAAATCGACATCTTTCTATGACCCTACAATGGTAACAACCACTAAGAAATCAATTAATATTCTTGAGCCTGCACTCATTTATAAAATATAAGAATCACTTCATTCCTCAAATGCAACACTAAAAGATCCATCGACACCTCAATATCTCAAAACTGTACAACACATCGACAATGATCAAGTATCTGTAGCCCTTTGCATTACTTCCGTAACTCACAAACCATCAGTGCACATAAGATATTGAGTACTCAACATTGCACATGAATTGAAAAGAATGAAATTGGAGATTTAGCAAGCTAAAACAAATTCGCACAATGAGGAAACAAAGTAGGTATGAACGTCATTATACCGATTTGCCAAGACTCTACTAGACAATTGCTCATGACTCGTAGAACCTATGATGTAAAGCTTTTATACTAATTTGTCATGACCCATAATCCCATCAATCGTCATGGTACCTAACCCAACCTGCTAGGTAAGTGTCACGACCCAAAATCCCACCCCAAGGATTGTGATGACACCTAGTTCCTAAGACTATGTGATTTTATCAGATAACAAGATCAACAGAAAATATCAACTTAAATATGAATGAATGTTGAGGAGTGACATAATATAACAAAAAGCATAATGCAACACTCATAAAACTTTAAAACCCAATAACATTGAGTCATAAGCTCTACAAGAAGTACATAATTGGTCTCAAATTGTACATCACTATTTGTAATACATAAACAGTAATAAAGCAACTAAAGAGGGTGATTTCGAGGCCTACAAGTAGAAAAACATATATATCTTGAAGTCTCCAACAAATTGGGATTAGCTCACTAATGACCATCACACTCTGAGGTACCCGGATCTGCAAAAATATGTGCAGAAGCATAGTATGGGTACAACACAATTGCTACCTAGTAAGTATCAGGACTAACCTCGGTGAATAATGATGAGGTTCCAGTCGAGATACTCACTAGTAAAATAACATGTGCAGAATATCAATATAACACTAAGAATGGAAATCATGACAAAATAAATATTAACAAAGAATAGGGCATGTGATAACACAACAAATTAACCAACAACTCGTAAACACAAAGTGAAATCATTTAAGGAAAACAAGGATATGTTCAATCATCAACCCGTTCCAACACAAGAATAACATCAAGAATCACCCCGATGTACAACATAACAAATCAACAAGCCACCCTTATGACTTCGCATGAGCTTCACAATGAAATATTTTCCCTTATATAGCTACACACCCATAGGCCCCTTTATTTCACCACGTGCGCATCACAATGAAGACTTTCCCTTATCTGTAACACGCACATAATCCCCCTTATCTCGTTGAATTTGCATCAATAAAAAGCACCTTTATGTGGATGTATTCATATCTCGCCACCCTTATACTCCACACAATGACAATTACCTACACCATATGTATACATATGCCACAACATCACCACAATAACAATATCAAATTCAAAATAGATATAGCCCACGGCTCAACAACTATGTGAACAAGAATCATAATAATAACAAAATGGTGGGGGAGTGAATAACAATATGACATGTTTCATATAACAAACAATCCTAATTCAAGGCATATTAATAGCCTAAGGTATAAACCAAACAGTTACCACACATATGCCCGTGTACACACTCAGCACCTTATGTATATATCATTTCACATAACACAAACAATGCAAATTAAACCACATCCGAAGTGGAAATTTCCACACAAAAAGCTATGTAAGATATTTACCTTAAATAAGCTAACTCAATACTCTAAGAAGCCCTTCCCGCAAGAATCACCCTTTGTACGACTCGAATCTAGCTAAAACAGCTTAATAATATTAATAAAAGTCGTAGGAAACAAGCTCAAACAATAAAACTAGGATCTTGGTTCAATTATGCAAAGTCAACCCAAAAGGTCAACTCCGGTCCCGCATCCCAGAACCCGACAAAACCTACAACTTCCGAATACCCATTCTAATACGAGTATAAATATATGTGTTTTATTCAAATATGACCTTGTAGGAAATCATTCTATCCATGATATGTGTGCTTTGGTTGTATTAGCATGATTTCCAGGTATAGGTTTTGATGAATGACAAACAATGAAATCAAGTGTCAAACAACGTTATTATATGACAAACAATCAAGATTGAATGCCGAGAAGCATATTGATGAAGGGATTGCATGGAAAAGCCAAGACGAGCTCAAAAGTTCAAGACCGAAGACCCAAGGCGTAGGTCGTTAGGTAGAACCAATGTAAGAGCAACGTTTAAGTTATCTCGTCTTTTGGCTCAACATAGGTCATCATAAATATGCATAAAATTATTTTATCAAATCATAAATATCATAAACATTTTCATATACTTCAAACAAAATGATTTTTAACGTTTTCATTTTAACCAAAATGGTTTTTGAAGTAAGTTTTCAATTCTGGACAGAACAGCCAGATAATCGATTATCCCTTATGTGATAATCGATTATGTTGGGTTTCCAGCCAAAACTGGAAATTCCAGCATGGCTGCATAATCGATTATCACATAAGGGATAATCGATTATCTATTCTTTTCCAGCTTAAACTGGAAATTCCAGAGAAGGTAAATAATCGATTATCCTCTTTAGAATAATCGATTATTCACTAACCGTTGCCGAAGTTTTTAAATGCTGAAAAAATAATCCATTATGCACAAGGCAATAATCGATTATGCTAGCATAAATTCAGCATCTGATTTTTGAACGTTAAGCTGATAATCGATTATGTAAATCTGATAATCGATTATTCTAGCATAAAATCAGCTTCTGATTTTTGAACGTTAAGCTGATAATCGATTATGTAAATCTGATAATCGATTATCTTGGCATAAAATCAGCATTATTGATTGCCTATTAAGCAACGGACATACAACCTCTACCACCTATAAATAGAGGTCTTTGGGACTCATTTCACATGAACAATATCTCTCATTATTCTTGAACATATTGATAACATTTCTACATCATATTTGGAGCTTTTGTTGAGCCATTTGAGAGACAAATTTGTGTTGTTCATAGAGCTTATATTGTATCTCTTTATCTACTCTTCTTAGAGAGTTCTTGTTGTAAAAGAGAAAGGTTCTTGAGAAGACCATACCTTCTCATTGAGCGTTGGGTTTGCTAAGTACCTTCAATCTTAGTGTGTGAAGTCTTGTGGTGCGGTATCCACGAGCAAGGTGAAGTCTTGAGGTGAGGTATCCTCGAGCAAGTTGAAGTCTTGTAGAGCGTACATCTACAAGCAAGTGTAACGGTTTGTTAAGCACGCGTAAGCTTAATAGAGTTAGTGTAAACTCGAGAGAGTCTCTCGGGAGATTGGACTAACCACACGTTGTGGTGAACCAGTATAAATTCGGTGTGTCCTCTCCTTGCTCTTTTAATTACTGCACTTACTTTACTCCAGCAATCTTAATTCCGAAAAATTTATCGACATTCTCGTGCCTCACTATTCACCCCCCTTCTAGTGACGGGCATAAATCCTAACAGCTGGTATCAGAGCCTAACTCTCTGGAAGCCTTAACCGGTTGAGAGAACGATATATATTATTTTGTTGAGAATGTTGAACGCAGGTATGATGAGCGAATGACACTCTACCATTAGGCCTCCACTATTTGATGGAACCAATTATATATATTGGAAAGAGAGGATGAGAAAATTCATCCAATCAAATAACTTTATATTATGGCACATCATCAAGAACGGTGAACAAATGCCGACAAAGAAAGTTGGGGAAATCATGGTTCCAAAGGAGGAAGATGAATATAATGTCGAAGACATCAAGAAGATTGAAAATAACGCAAAGGCCATCAATATGTTGTATTGTGCCATGAATCCGGATGACTATCGGAAGATCTCTTGCTGCACAACCGCCAAAGAGATGTGGGATAAGCTTGAAATCACTTATGAAGGTATGCCTCAAGTCCGAGAAGCTAGAGTTGATTTTCTAACACATGAATATGAACTCTTTAGAATGAAGGATCCTGAAAGCATCGATGATATGTTTGATCGATTCTCAATGATCATGAACGATCTCCATGCTCTTGGGAAAGTACATTCGAACAAAGATCTTGTTCGAAAAATCCTGCGGAGTCTCACTCCCGAATGGCGTTCCAAAGCCAATGCCATCCAAGAGTCGATAGGAATCACGGACGTCACAATTGATGGACTAAGAGGTAACCTCAAAACTTATGAAAGCACAATTCTTAAACCTTCATTTGGAGATGAGAAAAGTCCAGGTATTGCCTTCAAAGCCCCATCTTCTAAAAGAGTAGAAGTAAGTGATTCGAAAAGCGATGATAATACTATTTCCAACGATTTAATTGAAAAGTTTTATAAGTTTATGAAGAAGGAAATGAAGAAGGAAGAACCAAGTCCTTCATGCCAAAATTGTGGAAAACTTGGCCACACCAAGTCACATTGTCCAAAACCCAAGAACAAGAAGAAGAAGAAACACCAGATGCGCGTGACATGGGATTCGGACAGCTCGGGTGATGAAACTGCCGCCCTATACCTCATGGCCAACGAGGAAGAAGAGGTAAGTACTCCTAACTCTTACTCTTATGAAGAATTACAAGAAGCTTTTCAAGAATTATATGATGAATTGAAAAAGTCTTCAAAAATCTCCAAAGAGGCCAAGGCTAAAATTAAAGTTTAGAAGAGAAAAATAAATTATTGGAAAATAACAATATTGATCTTAGAAATAAAATTAAGGAGATGAATGAAACTTCTTCAATTGATCAAAATTCTAATTGTTCATCTTGTGATTCTTTGAAATTAGAGAACATAGAACTTAGGAACACACTAGAAAAACGAAGTGTAGAAGATCCTAAAACTGTTGAAGAAATTAAAAAGAAAAGGCCCAGGAAAAATGAAAGGCGTAAAAAGAATAAGAATCATGTTAGAAATTGCGATGCACAACCTAGAAATAATTCTAGGAATTTGGTAAATGAGTCTAGAATTAATCATTTTAGAGCACCTAGAAATGATTCTAGGAATTTTATTAATGAGTCTAGAATTAATCATTTTAGACCGTCTAGAAATGACTCTAGGAATTTCAACGCTTCTAGGAATAACGACTTTAGATCACCTAGAACGTTTTTGGCTCAACCAAGACATATGCACAACCCGAATGTTATATGTCATTATTGCAACCGGGTAGGACACATAGCACCCGTATGTTTTGCAAAACATAGGAATTTATCTTTTAGCTATGATTATTATTTGCCTAACCCCCAAGGACCCAAAAGTACTTGGGTACCTAAAACCTATTTTTAGGTACGTTTGCAGGTGTGCTTGAAGACTACAATATCGTAGTAGATGCACCAACCACGAAACCTTATTGCATCGAGGGGGAATTTCGGTTAGTTATCATATTTTTTGATAAAAACGTAATAGTTGATATGTGTTAACGATTGATATATCTTTGTTAACAATTGGTATCAATTATTTTTGTTGATTCATGTTTTGATAACTTTTATTTTGAATAACAATTGGTATCAATTATTGTTGTTAAAAATAATGATTGATTCATGTTTTGATGAGTATTATTTTTTGTTTGAATAACAGTTGGTATAGTATTGAAAAATAAATGATTCATGTTTTTAATACAACTATTGGTTTGTCAAAAATTAACAGTTGATATGTTGTTAAGTAATATGATTTGCTAAAAATAACCGTTATTATGGTTGTTATGTTTTTGCTAACATTTGGTATCATTTTATGTTGGTATGATTTTTTTTAAAATCATCATCATGTATATTCCTCATTGTATTTCCTATCTTATGTTTGACACTAACAGTTGGTATTCCCAAAAGGAGGAAGTGTCAAAAGGGGACAGTAGCCTGTGTATACTCTCTTTTTGCTAATGCCAAAAGGGGGAAGAAATTAGGCAATATGCATCTAATAAGGGGGAATGTCTCCACCTTCTAGTATGCTTTAATTGAGGGGAAATACTCAATTAAGGGGGAATTGTTTGCATAACTTATGTGTTGAGATATAGCATGGCTTTAGGGGGAATCCGATATGCATATCTCCTATTGTTTGTCATTATCAAAAAGGGAAAAATTGTAGGAAATCATTCTATCCATGATATGTGTGCTTTGGTTGTATTAGCATGATTTCCAGGTATAGGTTTTGATGAATGACAAACAATGAAATCAAGTGTCAAACAACATTATTATATAACAAACAATCAAGATTGAACGCCGAGAAGCATATTGATGAAGGGATTGCATGGAAAAGCCAAGACGAGCTCAAAAGTTCAAGACCGAAGACCCAAGGCGTAGGTCGTTAGGTAAAACCAATGTAAGAGCAACGTTTAAGTTATCTCGTCTTTTGGCTCAACATAGGTCATCATAAATATGCATAAAATCATTTTATCAAATCATAAATATCATAAACATTTTCATATACTTCAGACAAAATTATTTTTAACGTTTTCATTTTAACCAATATGGTTTTTTAAGTAAGTTTTCAATTCTGGACAGAATAACCAGATAATCGATTATCCCTTATGTGATAATCGATTATGTTGGGTTTCCAGCCAAAACTGGAAATTCCAGCATGGCTGCATAATCGATTATCACATAAGGGATAATCGATTATCTGTTTTTTTTCAGCTTAAACTGGAAATTCCAGAGAAGGTAAATAATCGATTATCCTCTTTAGAATAATCGATTATTCACTAACCGTTGCCAAAGTTTTTAAACGCTGAAAAAATAATCGATTATGCACAAGGCAATAATCGATTATGCTAGCATAAATTCAGCGTCTGATATTTGAACGTTAAGCTGATAATCGATTATTCTAGCATAAAATCAGCTTCTGATTTTTGAACGTTAAGCTGATAATCGATTATGTAAATCTGATAATCGATTATCTTGGCATAAAATCAGCATTATTGATTGCCTATTAAGCAACGGACATACAACCTCTACCACCTATAAATAGAGGTCTTTGGGACTCATTTCACATGAACAATATCTCTCATTATTCTTGAACATATTGATAACATTTCTACATCATATTTAGAGCTTTTGTTGAGCCATTTGAGAGACAAATTTGTGTTGTTCATAGAGCTTATATTGTATCTCTTTATCTACTCTTCTTAGAGAGTTCTTGCTGTAAAAGAGAAAGGTTCTCGAGAAGACCATACCTTCTCATTGAGCGTTGGGTTTGCTAAGTACCTTCAATCTTAGTGTGTGAAGTCTTGTGGTGCGGTATCCACGAGCAAGGTGAAGTCTTGAGGTGAGGTATCCTCGAGCAAGTTGAAGTCTTGTAGAGCGTACATCTACGAGCAAGTGTAACGGTTTGTTAAGCACCCATAAGCTTAACAGAGTTAGTGTAAACTCGAGAGAGTCTCTCGGGAGACTGGACTAACCACACGTTGTGGTGAACCAGTATAAATTTGGTGTGTCCTCTCCTTACTCTTTTAATTACTGCACTTACTTTACTCTTGCAATCTTAATTCCGCAAAATTTATCGACATTCTCGTGCCTCACTATTCACCCCCCCCCCCCTCTAGTGACGGGTATAAATCCTAACAGACCTCATATCAACTTTCAAATTATCAATTTTTACTTCAAATGTTTTTACTAAAGTCCTCGATTTCTTTAATTCGATTCACCGATCGATCGCTAAATTGAAGATTGGAATAATGAATAATAAACAATTCTGAGTTAAATACACTTAACCTAATCCAAATCATAATAATTTCCTACAAAATTGCCAAAATTCGAGCTCTATAGCACACAATTTGATGAAATACCAAAACCCTCGAAATAGAGTACTTAAGTGATCTGCCCAGGCATACACATTGTAGATGCGGCAAGTGCCTCGCGTTCGTGAAGCACAAAATGATGACTGCCTCTGAAACCCCTACACAAATGCGATGATCTGGTTGCAAATGCGGTGGTCTGGTTGCGAACGTGATGCATACCACTACACAGCTTATGCGAATGCAATCCGTCTCTCGCGAATGCGGAGGCCAAAAGCATGATGCCCTGACCAGATTATCTGAAACACTCCCGAGGCCCTTGTGACCCTGTCTAATCATACTAACCAATACTAAAGAATATCACAAAACTATTTAAGGCCTCAAATCACACAAAACAACATGGAAACCAGAAATCGCTTCTCAATTCAAGCCCAAGGACTAATCCAAAATTTAAAATTCAAAACTTATGCTGAACACGCCTAAACATCTCGAACTGACCTCAAATATTTCATGAAATATCCAAATGACACAAAGGACCTATTCTGACACTTGGAATCAAAATCTGAACCTGATATCAATAAAGTCAACTTTGGGTCAAACCTATCAACCTTCCAGCTTTCGCCATATAGAATCAATAACTTAGGGACCTCCAAATCCAAATCTAGATCCAGACATATTCCTGAGTCTAGAATCCCCATAAAAAGTTGTGGGAACCATTAAAACATCATTCCAGAGTCGTTTATAAAAAAGTCATATTCCGGTCAACTCTAACAACTTAAGCCTCTAACCAAGGGACTAAATGCCCCAAATTAATCCAGAACCTCCCCAAACCCAAACCAACCATCCCCGCAAGTCATGTAGACACAAATACGCATATGTAAGGAATCAAATAGGGGGAACAATGCTAAAATACTAAAAACAACTGGCTAGGTCGTTACATTCTCCTTCTCTCAAACAAACATTCGTCCTCGAACGAGTATAGAAACATACTTGAAGTGTCAAAAGGTGAGTATATCGCCTCCATATATCATGCTTGGTCTCCCAATTTGGCTCATCGACCAATGGACATCTCCATTGAACCTTTTCCGATGCAATATTCTTCGACCTCAAATTCTAGACCGGCATGTCCGAAGCAGCCACTGGCTCCTCAACATAGGTCAAATCTTTGTCCAATTGCACAGAGCTTGTCACGCCCCAACCTCGGGAGGTACGGCTGGCACTTAATTGAGTGAATCCAATTGAGCAAGTATATATAATACACATGGACAGATAAATAACAATGCTCGAATGCATGCATGTATACAAGATATGATCCCTAGGTAGGATTGATGCATATGTGTATGTATGACCCGCATGTAGCAAACAACAACAATTATTAGGAAAATTCCCACAAGCAAAGCTAGGCAAGACACTTACCTTATTCAGACTAGTACAAAGCTCCAAAATTATATTTCCTTGAGAAATTACCTTTAACCAACTGAAATCTAGATAAACATCATCTAATGAAGTCAATCAATGCCATAGAAATCAAACCCAATACATAAAGCTTTGATCTTTGATGATTCCCTAAAAGTTAACAAAAATCAACTCGGGCCCAAATGCCTGAAATGTAGAACTAATACCAAAATATGATGTTTCACAACATGTCGAGTCCAAATATATGATTAGATTTCAAAACCTAGTCAAACTCGATACACAAATACTCAAAATACACTCTCTTAAAATGTAGTGCAAACCCCAAATTCCATCTCTAAATTCATATTGTGGGTGTTAATAATTCATGTAAATTCTTAAAATAATACAAAAAAATAAGTACAAACAATCACTTACCCCGTAATCATTTATGAAAATCTCTAAGCAAAATTGCCTCTCTCTAAGTTTAGGGCTCAAAATATGAAAGAATGGGTAAAAATCTCAAAATGTAACGCTTATGGGTCAGCCTAGAACTACCTTTCACGATCACAAAGCACCACTCTACACCCGCCTAGAATTACTTATTCACGAACGGGGGAACATCATCTTGAACATATGACCAAAGGACCACCCTACTGCGCAAACGCGAACTATCCCTCGTGAACGCATAGACCAAGCCTTAGCCTGCCTCAACTACTCCATGAACGCCACCTCCATCGCGCGAATGCGAAGCGTCTGGCCCCAAAACTACTCGAACACGACCCTATATATGCGAATGCAAAAAATAAATATATAGCAAGCAAAATCACTCTATGCGAATATTACCCATTGGTTGCGAACACGAAGCACACCAGAGACACCAGATGATCAGCTATCCGAATCAAATGAAAATTGTCTGAAACAACCCCGAAATACAAGCCCCTAGAGACCTCGTTCAATAATACCAATAATTTTAAATACATGATCTAACCTTACCAGATGTTATAACCACCATAAGTAATACCGAAACGAGAACCAAATTTCAATTTATTCTTTTAACTTTCAAACATTCAAACCTTTCCGTATGCGTTCGAACCATGCTTAAACATTCCAGACTATAATCAAACATTGTAAATAAGTTCTAATTAACTAAATGAACCTATACAATATCTCAAAACCATAATAGAAGTCTGATAACACCAAAGCAACTCTCAGTCAAACCTATGAACTCTCCAATTCTACCAATTACCAACTTTTGACAAATAAATGAAAATGGTCTGAAACCACCCCGAAATACAAGCCCCTAGAAACCCCGTTCAATAATACCAATAATTTTAAATACATCATCTAACCTACCAGATGTTATAACCACCATAAGTAATACCAAAACGAGAACCAAAGATCAATTTATTCTTTTAACTTTCAAACATTCAAACCTTTCCGTATGTGTTCGAACCATGCTTAGACATTCCAGACTATAATCAAACATTGTAAATAAGTTCTAATTAACTAAATGAACCTATACAAGGTCTCAAAACCATAATAGAAGTCTGATAACACCAAAGCAACTCTCAGTCAAACCTATGAACTCTCCAATTCTACCAATTACCAACTTTTGACAAATAAACCCAAAGATGTTCTAGAAGATCAAAATTCAAATCTGAACAACTGACCAAGTCTAAAACTATCATACAAACTTGTTGGAGTTATCAAATAAATAATCTAGGGCCGTTTACTCGAAAGTCAAACCTTGATCAACTCTTCCAACTTAAAGCTTCCAGCTTGATAATAACTCTATCAAGTCCTTCCCGAACCATTCAAAATTAAATGAACCACGCGCGCAAGTCTGATAAGTGTGGATTTTAACTACTATTACTACCTTTCTGCTTTAGTTTTAGTTTGAAAGTAGTGATTTTTGTTTCTCAAATCTGATGAAATTATTTGAATTGCAGTCATGTTGGAGGAATGAATCTCAATGAAGAAATCTAACACAAAAAGAAGTAATCCAGCTAACAAGGCAAATGGAAAAAATGCAAGAAGTGTAATCTGCAGAAGTAATTCTATGGCCGCAGATGATCATGCAATCGGCAATAATAGAAGTTCGACCATAGATAAAGCCTTGAATCCTTTGAGAAAATTAATAGAAGTGTAGTTCGCAGACCCAATTGCACGGCCGCAAAATTTGATTGCACTAAAAAAGTTTGATAAGTTCAGAGAATGTGCAAAAGACCAAGTAAGAAGCCTCATGGAAAGCAGTCCACAATCAAAATGTGTGGTCGCAAAAGCTGAAGTACAACCACAGATATAACTATATGGCCGCACATTTCCTCCTATTGAAAAATCCGAAGCTGAAGCGTGTTCTACACATCAAATTGTGCGGCCTCAAAACCTCCCAAAGGGCATTTTTGTTAGCAAAACCACGGACACTATAAACATATGGGAAACATTTTTTATGGCAATTCTATATTCTTAGCAACTAGAGCAGTTATATTTTACCTTTTTGAAGTAGTTGGGATCAAATTGGAGAAGCCCCACTATTTTATTTTTTAATTGTAGTTGATGTCTTTAATTTCTTTTTTTCTATGTCAATTATCATGAGTATCTAGATTTTATCGAGGGGTGTGACCCAACCCTAATGTGTAAAACTTATGGATTGTTAATACCAATGCTTGTTTATGATTGGGTATTAGTTATTTAGCCTTGTTCATGCATTATATCTAGAATTAGTGGTTGTAAACATTGATTCATGCCTATTTGACTTAGTTCTTATTGAGAAAGAGGAAACTAGTCTAGAAAAACTTGGTTAATTGGAAATTGAGCTAGTTAAGGTTTTGACTTCTTTGACTAAAGGATTTGAACTAGAGTTAGGGATCCCACTTTGACTAATATCAATTGCTTAGATTGCTACCCAGTTGGTCTTGAGAAAACCAATTTGAGCATAATCAGTCTATGACCAAGAGGTATTGAGTGGGTACTTGAGATCATAATACAACCTGACCTACCAAACAACCGTTAACTTAGTATACCCATTAGGTTTACACCTATGTAAAGGTTATATCCCTTGGCTTTCCCTTACTTGATTTTAAACACAAAAATATTGCATTCTCTAATTTCTTTTACTTAGTCTAATTTCTTTGTTGTTAAATTAAATAAAAATTGCTCTCGTTGTTTGGAAGTATAATGAAGCTATTTCACATTCTCTTCTTGAGTATTTATCCTAATACCGATCTTAAAATTGGACTTGATCAATTTTTGGCGCCGTTGCTGGGGAGCTCTTACTGTGTTATCTAGATACTTGAGTTTGTTTTTTGAGATATCTTCTTTACTTTTGTGATTCTTATTTGGTGAAATGATCGTAGGTACCTGATGTCGAACAAAGAACTTGGAAATTTTCCATTGGGAGAGGTGGATGGCGAGATGAGCAACTTGATGAAATGCCTCAAGCTCCAAAACAAAACCGCCGAGGACAATTTTCCTCCACTTCCCCTACCTCCACCACCATCATAACCAGGCGCGATGCAACATTTTATTTTTCCCAATGAAGTAAGTTACATAGTCCCCCTTGAATTAGGGCGGGAAACTTTTAAATTACAATGTGATGCTGTTTTTTCTTGAGAAATGAGATTATTTCAGAGCACCAAGTCAAAATGCTTACAAGCATTTAAAGGGTTTTGTAGATATTTTGGAACATGCTTTGAGTGTCAGGCGTTTTCCCTTCTCACTAAGTGGAAAGGCTTTTGGATTGGTTGGAACGCTTGCCTAATAATTGTATCCATACTTGGAATGAATTGGTAGCTAAGTTTATTTCAACGTTTTTCTCTCTTGGGCACATAACTACTCTTTGAGATGAAATATTGGTTTTTAAGCATGAGCCCAATGAACTTTTGCATGAAATTTTGGAGCATTACCGTACAATGGTAAAGGAGTGCTTGAATAATGATATGACTGACAAGATGACCCAACAAGCTATCTACCATGGTATTAATACTAAGAACCAATGTGTTGTCAATAAATTGGACGGAGGCAACTTTATGACAACACATTATGCGGGAGGAAACTTCTTCAGTTTGAAAATCCTGAGCTAATGTTGCCCAAGGTGATCCCAACATGATTCATCTTCATAAAGGGTTGCAAGACCATAGGCAAGCCATTGCCAAATTGATAAGTACTATGACCCAACTTGCTAAGGCTCAAATTAATCAAGCACAAGCTCCTGAGCAAGTCATGCTATGGAAGGCGTTAATGTTTTAGTCAACAAGAAGAGGATCAAGGGTCCACAATTTTGTCCCGAGTGGATAATTATGAACGATAAGATGGTAGCTTCGATCATGATAATTCCTATTAAGAGCAAGAAGAAGATGTACAATTTGTGAATAATTAACAAGGGCAACTGAGCGATTTCCAAGGCTCCAATCAAAACCAATGGCATTCTTAAAATAACCAAGGCAAGTTGGGTTCTAACAATGAAGGAAATTGGCACAAATAACAACAACCAAGGAAATTGGGGAGGTAATAATCAAGGAAATTTGGGAAACAATAACAATCATGGAAATCGTGGATCAGATTTTCAAATGCCCCAAATGTACTAATAACGTAGCAACCCACCTCCTTATCCCCACCATGGTTCAAGTTCTTCAAAAAATGAAATAGGCCGTATTGAGAATATGTTAAAGAAAATGATGGAGAAGAATGCAGATTAGGATGCCCAACTTGCCTCATGTGCCATATATATTCATAATCTTGAAGTTCAAATGGGGAAAATATCTCAAGCTCTTAATTCTCGTCTTAAGGGTGCACTACCAAGTGACACAGTGGTAAACCCAAAAGGAGGTAACAACACGGGGAATGCTATGTCAGTTATCACAAGCAACAGAAGAGGCAGGAATGCACCCACCTCAAATGAAAGGAAATTTGTGGATACTGGCCAAGTGAACCAAGAGGAGAGATTCCCAAGCAATAATGTTCAAGCACATGATGAGGTTTGTGTTGATATTGATGATAGTGTAGAGGAGACCCAGGAAGAGGTGAACCCATCTAGGGAACACTTTATTGACATACCGGAGCCGGTAGTGCATAATGCTAAGGCACCCATGCCTAAGCCTCCACCTCCTTACCCTCAAAGACCTGCCAATAAAAATAGTGAGAATAAACTTAAGAAGTTCACTCAAATGATGAAATGTCTCTCTATTGATGTGCCATTGGTAGAAGCTTTGGAACAAATTCTCGGGTATGCGAAGTCTTTGAAATAAATTTTGACCAAGAAAAGGTCGAAGAATTTTGAAACTATTAGAGTCACTCATCAAGTGAGTGAAATTTTTCATTCCATGGCTCCTAAGTTGGAGGATCCCTATACTTTCTCGATTTTCAGTGCTATTGGGAGTGCCGAGTTTGCTAAAGCTCTTTGTGATCTTGGGTGTGTATCAACTTGATGCACAACTTGGTATTTAAAACTTTAGAAATTGGGAAATCAAGACCTACCGTTATGAGGTTGCAAATGGACAATCCTACAATTTATAGGCTATTGGAGTGATTGAGGACGTGGTGGGCCAAGTTGATAAGTTTATTCTTCCCGTGGACTTTGTTATTCTAGATTTTGAGGCTGATTATGAAGTGTCTATTATTCTTTGTAGGCCTTTTCTTGCTACAGGTAAGGCTCTTCGTGATATGGAAGCCGTCGAACTCATTTTTTGGGTTGGTGATGAATAAGTGGTATTCAATGTGTGCAAGTCTATGCAGCAACAAAATAGCAATGAAGTGTCTTCTTTTGTAGACTTGGTGACCAATGTTATTATTGATGATACAAGTGTTACGTAAATGTTGGTGATATGTTAGAAGCTGTTTTGCTCAACTTTTGTGATGGTGAAATGGATGGTTTCATGAAATGCGTGAACTCTTTGCAAGAAATGGGGTCGTACAACTAAGCACCCCAAAAATTATCTTTGGATCTTGAGAATAGGAAGACTCCTCCTACAAAGCCTTCTATTGAAGAGCCACCTACTTTGGAGTTGAAACCATTGCCACCACACCTTCAGTATGAATTTCTCAGGCCTTGTTCTACTTTACTGGTTATTCTTTCCTTTTGTTTGACTAATGTTCAAGTTGATTCCACATTGGCATTGTTTCAAAAGAGGAAGAAGGCAATTGGGTGGACTTTGGCGGATATTCGAGGTATAAGACCCGCATTTTTCATGCATAAGGCCAAGTTGTAGGATGGTACTAAACCATCCATTGAACATCAAAGAAGATATAATGAAGCGATGAGATAAGTGGTAAAAAAGGAGGCTATTAAATGGTGGGTTGTCAGGGTTGTGTACCTCATTTCTAATATTTCATGGACCTCTCCAATTCAAAGTGTCCCAAAGAAAGGGGGCGCATGAAGGTTGTTATCAACGAGAAGAATGAGTTGATTACTACAAGAACGGTCACCAGTTGGAGAGTTTGTATAAATTATAGTAAGTTCAGCAAAGGCACAAAGAAGGATCACTTTCCCCTTCCTTTCATGGATCAAATGCTTGATAGGTTGGTAGGATGTGCTTTGTACTATTTTCTTGATGGGTACTCGGGTTAAAACGAAATTCTTATTTATTCGGAAGATCAAGAGAAAACCACTTCACATGTCCTTATGGTACTTTGACTTTCAAATGGATGCCTTTTATGTTGTACAATGCACCAATGACTTTGAATGGTGTATGATGGCTATTTTCACATACATGGTGAAAGAATATCTTAAGGTCTTCATGGATGACTTTTCGGTGGTTGGAGACTCTTTTTATGATTGTCTTGCAAATTTGGACAAAGTTTTGGCTAGATGTGAGGAAACAAAATTATTGTTGAATTGAGAGAAATGTCATTTCATGGTCGCGAAAAACTTTTTCCTCGGCCATAAGATGTCAAAGAATGGTATTGAAGTTGACAAGACGAAGATTGAGGTTATTTCTAGCTCCACCCCCACATAGATGAAGGGTATGCAGTGTTTCTTGGGCCATATGGGTTTCTACCAGCACTTTATTAAGGATTTCTCCAAAGTGGTGAATCCATTATGCAAGCTCCTTGACAAGGAGGCTATGTTTCATTTTAATGATGATTGTATGGGAGATTTTGAACAATTGAAGCTCAAGCTGACAACTACTCATATCATTACCACTCAAAATTGGAGTTTGTCATTCGAGCTAATGTGCGATATAAGTGATGCAGCAGTTGGGAGTATTTCAGGGCAATGTGTCAACGTGTCAATAAGGTTTTTCATTTGGCTTACTATGTTAGTAAGTCCATGAATAGTGCTCGAGTCAATATACCATTAGGAAAAAATCTCTTTGCTATTATATTTGCTATTGAGAAGTTTTGCCCGTACTTGATGGGTGCCCAAGTTATTATCCACGCGGATCATGCGGCACTTCGCTATCTTATAAGCAAGAAGAAATCTAAATCTCAGTTGATGAGATGGGTGATTTTGTTTGGCATCCCTCAGGATATAGTAGTGTGGTTCCCGACTAGATAATTCTTTGTGAATTTGTGCAATTAACAAGTAAACAAACAAAGCTCAAATAAGAGGGTATTTTAAATACACAAGTGTTTGAAAATGATTAAATAAAGCAAAAGTTTTGAAAAGAGTTATAACTAAGCATGCTGATGAATGAAAAAAGGGTCTTAGGTTTGTTTGTAATATGGATCACATCAATGCAACACCCAGTAATCACTCTTCAAAGAGGGGCCACATGTGGTATTAGCGTACCGGTTATAATATACATATCGACCCTTCCCACCCTGTAAAGGAATTAAAGCACGGATCGGTCTCGGCTTCTATTGCATGCTATTACCCGTCCCATTCCTATTACTCATGGAGAAAATTTAGGACTACTATTCATATAAGAGGGAGGATTTTAGGTTGATTCTTAGGTTTAAAGGCAAAAGGCTAATGTGACATACAAAAACACATAGGACTACATTTAAAAGGGAAACATGAAGGCATTTAGAAGGCTCATATAAACCTCCACAAATAATGCACATAAATAGCACGACTCAAACAAAGTTAAAGTCTGCATTTTAAAAGTCCTAAAGCAGGGGATTTGAGTCAGAGCCGGATTCATTATATACCTCAGATAAGAAGTCTGAATCAGGTCTGCCTTTTGGTTGTAGCAATTGATACTGGCAAAGGCAATTCAGTTTTATTCAAGTAATTACCTAAGGCTCGCCTAGGCATAATAATGATAACATATGAGCATGATATCTATATAGATTAGAAATGCAGTAGAGCAGTAATCAATTTTAAGCAGACAACTTGAGATCCTATAGACATGATTTCTAACGGTATTAAGTCGAAGCAATATTTGAGAGTCTTATTAAAGAAGCGCAGATTAATTAAATATTACAATCAAAATGTCGACATGAACTAGACGGCTTCTCCAGCTAAACTATTTTTAAATCTATATGGGCATGATTTCTATTATAGCTATTTAAATCCTATAGGCATGGTATCTAAGTGTGTAAGGGCTGACTTTGGACCTATAAACATGATTTCTAAGGGAAACATGTTGTAACAAAAATTGAGTTACTTTACATCCCATAGGCATGATATCTAATTGTGGAGCTGATTTTATGACCCTATAGATATGTTATCTGTGATTAAATCCATTTATGTCCTATAGTCATGATTTCTAGTTAGGGAAGTGAAGCATGCAACAATTATTTTAACAAAGCACTGATCCTATAGGCATGGTTTCTAGTTATGAAATCATAATTTATTTTAAACAAGCACTGATCCTATATGTATAATTTCTACACAATTTACCCACGATATATATAATTACCCACCCTTTTCACTAATCTCCCCGATATTGTTTACAAATTATTACGCACCGTGTGACTGAACAAATGAATAAATGAAAGAAAAATCTACTACCATAGGAAGCCTGATTTGACTTCCTATCGGAGATATGCAATGAACCATATCATTGCCTATGTTTATCCAAAGCCTTTCTCATACCTGAGTGTGTCAATGTTTCCTACAGATCTGAGGGGATCCTGGGCAATGCTCACACCTAGGTTTACATACCAAAATAGAATAAGTGTAGGGTGCAAGGGCCAGCCGTTATGTGTCCAAGATCAGAGGGAACTTCAGGGTCCCAAGGCCACGCTCACACAAAAGGGGCAAAACATAGGCTTTAAGAGTATAGTAGAAGTGTAGAATAGAGATTTATTAACAACTGAGTTGGAAATAGTAAGAAGTAAAGGGTAATTAGGAAAAACATTATAGTAGTGAAACTCAAACCACACAGAATTAGAAATCATTCAAAGGGGAAAGGTATTATGGGATACATTGTATAACCCAAGCAGGGGCCTGGTTTGTTCATGCAAAACAATAGCTGATGCTGGCATGGACACAAATCATCCAAAGGAACACATATAAGGGATATGGGGGTTTGGGATTCATAAGGTGGAATGATTGACAGAGTGCACACATAAGGGAGCATTGACTTAAAAAGGGGAAAGGAACATATTTCAACATGATAGTAACATGACTGGATTACAAAAACATGAGCAGATGTAAACATGAATGAGAAACTGAAGCAACTTAAAGAAACACATTGTTGTTGAGAATAAAAACTTAACTAGGACATACCGGTAGAGAAGCAAAGTGCAGAAAGGTAAAGTAAACAAGAGTCCAGTCTAGCCTTGGCTTTCAGCCGGCTAGACAAAGCAATGACACAAGTAGTAGTAAAGAAAAAAGAGAATTTTAAGTGTAAGTGTGTGTTCTGAACTCAAGGTTTTGTTTGTGTCTCTAAAGAAAAGAGGGGGTGGCTATTTGTAATTTTGAAAATGAGTGAAGAAGAGGTAAAGTCTTAAACACAAACATTGAAATAATCATAATCAGAATCAATTAACACAAGTGACTCCCTTTGATAAACGAATCACTGCTTAATATATAGTAGTAGGTTTAATTAAGGAAATAAACCAATTTGGGGACAACATGATTATTGCCATACAATGGGGCAGTAAAAGTATGGACTAAATAATCAAGTCTAAGTACAAAATAGGCTTATTTTGGGAAAGGATTCAGCAAGGTAAACCATCAAAGTAAAGGGAAATGAGTCAATTAATTTTAAACAAGCGAGTGAAATTAGGTTTCACTAAAGAAAAGTTTTTCCAATCAGTCAGCAAATCAAGATCAATCAAGGAAGAAACATGATTCTGCACTTTGGTATATAAATAGAGTGAACAGAGGCATCAGACATGCGAGGCCAAACACATTGGCAAAAGAGATAACACAAATATACAGTAGTGGCAGAAATAAGCTAGTATTCAGTAGTAATAAAAAAATATTTGAAGATCAGTAGTCAAGTAGGTCAAGTTGTCACATAGAATCAATAGTGAAGAAGAACACAATATCAATGTAAGAGAAATCAGAAACAAGTAAGGGCCTCACAGTAGTAATAAGTGAGAAAACCCCTTTTAAAAAAATTAGGGCTTCGACAGTAGTTGAGTTTAAGAGATGAAAAGAACTCAAATCAGATAAATCAAACAAGGAGAAGAGAGTCAGAAATGAAGAACTTAAAATAAGCACACATTTAAGTAAACAATTTCAGAACTCGGATAAGACGAAATGTGAACTAGGGTTTATAACAAGCTGAAATAAATAGAATAATAACATGAGCAAAGCGTTTTAAACATATCAAAATCACAAACAACATTAAAATCAGAGATAAGATCTTTAAAAATTTAAAGAAAAACCCTAATTGTTGGAAAAAAGAGTTGTTTCGAAAGAAAATCGAGAGAACTTCACAAAAACACTTAAGAAGTTCGTAGTAAGCACATATCTAAGATAGATCTGAAGAAAGTTAAAAGATCTTGAAGATTAGGGTTCCAGAAAATCCAGAAAAGGTGAGAAAGACCTTAAAAGTTACCGATCTAACCAGAAAGGTCTAGGATCTGCCTTGAAAGGCCATGAATGGCCAGAGAAAGGTCATGGATGGTCGGATAAAGGCCATGAACAAAGATTTACCAAGGTCTGGACCCGATTTCCTCAAGGTCTGGCCATGAAACCACAGAAACAAACACCCATGAGGCATAAGAGGCTGATACACATCTCAAGTGGACAGGGGAGGCCATGGATTAGGTAGGTATTAGGGTGGAATTAGATGGCGGCGGATAGGGTTCATGAGGGATTGCAGAGAGAATTAAGAGAAGAGGGGATTCAAGGGCGCCGGGTGGTGGACAACGAATTACATTTAGGGGTCGTTTGGATTTAATTAAGAAAGGACGAATGGTGGTTTTTGATCTAAATGATCAACGACCTAGACTTAAAAGGATAGGTGGGAAATTTGGGTTGGGTCATTTAAATTGGGTTAGGGGTCGAGATTGAATTGGAATTGGACCGAGGAAATTGGGTTTAATTTGGGGTCAGATTTAGGCAAAATTTAAATACAAATGGGCTATTCTTTAAATAGCCAACTGTCCCTTATTAAATTATAACAACTAATAAATTAATTTCTTAAAATAAATTAAAAGCAACAAAATGACTTATGACATATAATTAATGCATTAAAAATATAGGACTTGATTTTATGAATATAAACACAATTAAATCTTAAAAGGGCTAATATTACAATTATATGCAATTTAGATTAAAAATGCTAAATAAATTTTAAAAAATATGTAAAAATTACCTTAGTTGTATCTTAGCATAAATATAAATTCCAATAACTAAATTACCAATATAATAATTTTGGAAATACTTATTGGGTTTTATGGATAAACGAGGGAAATAAATTGATTTAAAAACGTTTATAAATATTGAAAAAATAATAAAATATTTGGAGATGCTTATATATGCATATATATGCTATTTGAAGTTATTTTGCATATTGAAAAATTTATAGGAAAACATTGGGTATCAAACAAACCACACTTGGAACTGTGCGCTCCACAATCTTCTAATTACGACAACTAGGTAGGTGATGTTTTTGCGGGAACACTTTAATTGTGCGGACTGCATAATTTTGTGAGAGGCCGCACAACTGATCCGCCCTATATCTAAGGCTTGCCCTATGAGCTTCTTAAGTACGGGCCCGTAGATGAATTTTTTGGCCGTAAAACACCTCCACTCTATCAATCAAAGAGGGTGCATCTAAGCCCTCAACACATCTATGCAGAAGTGCGGCCACACTTTGAATTGTGCGGTCCACACTTCTACTTATGCAGACCACACTCCCCCCTCCCAATTCTTCTGCATGCTTATCTAATTGAAACCTTGTTGCTTATATGTTGTTCTCACACACTTATATGATTCTTCATTGTTCTGTAACATGAATTTCAAATGACAATTCTCTCTGTGCATATGCAGACAATTGTACTATCACGAGGCCTAAGTGAATCTACCAAAGGGGGAGGAGAATCTTCAAGGGGCAAAGGAAGAGATGCCTTGCTCCCGAGTGTGCAGAAAGTAATCTGAAAGAAATCACCACTAGGCAAAGGGAAATATGTATCATTACCTGAGGAGCACAATAAGGAACAATCCAGGTCATAGAGACAGTCTAAGCCTATAGATGTGCCTTCCACATCCCACAACATTTCTCGGGGTTCGACGAGTGAGAGTCTTGAGTGCGATGCTACTGCCCAGGACTTTGATTCTGATGATGTCCCAGATGATCAGAGAGGGAGAGAAGTTGCATAGGCGGGTTTGGAAAGATCAAAGAAGAAAATTACCTAGGAAAATAGATTTCTTAGTCGGCGAGCATTTTCCTAATTCAAAATGCGGTGGATGAAGAGCTTCTTGACTCCAGAGTGAGATTTCCTCCTCAAAGATCTTAAAAAATACAATTCCACTGTCGTGGAGCAATTTATTAAAAGAAAGGGGTGGATGTTGTTTACTTAGAAACTAGTGGATATAAAAGAGCATCTTGTCTGGGAATACTATGCCAACACAACGTATATTCTCAAAGGGACAAAGGTCACCAAGGTTCGCAACTTGAAAGTGAAGTTTAATCAACATAATCTTAATGTGTACTTGAGGTTTGATGACGTGGAGCCGAAAGAGCATTTAGAGAAGTTGGCTCTAAAAAAAGAGGCTAGATCGTGGATTGTTGAGATTCTAGCACCGGGCCCCACTCCTTCTTACATTGCTGCTGAGGTAGATCCTCCAGAACACTCTAAGCTTTGTGGCAAAAAGGTGGATGACCTTCGTGTGCAATAGACTTGATCCATGCTTGAATGAAAACAAATTGCACATTCCACGAGCTATGTTGGTGGCCTGTATTATGGACGTGTACTCGATTGATGTGGGTGCGTTAATGTCGGCAAACATCTCCCTTGTGGTATAATAGGGTAACACCTCTTCCTTATCCCAGGATTATTACTGAGTATCTAACCGATGCCAGTGACTGAAAGTAAGAAAACCCGCAAAGGCACAAAGCAATTCTACATCAAGCAGAAAAAGCACTTAAAAGGGTAAATAGTGAAGAAGTCAAATAAAATTTCTTTAAAGAAAGTAAAACAAGTAATTTAGAAGATAAATAACAAGGGAATCGCCCCTCAGGCATAGTATCAATCACTCAGCAGTATCAGCCCCTCGGGCTCACTCTCAATATAGTATCGGCCCCTCGGGCACAATATCATGTTGAAACACGTTCTCACAAGGCACTAAACTAAACGTGTGTTCATATTTGTAGGTTTTGATAAATGACAAATGATGTGCAATTGACATATGACGAGGTCCAAGCACAAGCGCGCAATTGATACATAACGAGATTCAAGCACAAGACAAACAAAGATCAAGATTAAGCAAAGAAATAAAGTTATACATGAGTCGTTCTTTAATTGTGATCTTGATCCGACAATTGACTCAAGACTTGGCTTCTCTCGTAAAATCATTTTTATCAAATCATGCATATTTAATTTAAAGCAAAATGATTTTAAATCATGCATATTTATTTTAACCAAAATGATTTTTAAACATGCCTCTAAAATCTGGACAAAGATAATCGATTATGTACTTATGATAATCGATTATGTTAAGGCAGCTGCAAGACAATCGATTGTGTACCTTATGATAATCGATTGTGTTGAGGCAGTGTCCATCAGATTTTTCAAAGCTGCAAGACAATCGATTGTGTACCTTATGATAATTGATTGTGTTGAGGCAGTGTCCATCAGATTTTTCAAAGCAACAAAAAATCGATTGTGCACCTTATGAAAATTGATTGTGTCGAGGCAGTGTCTATTCGATATTTCAAGACTGTAATATAATCGATTATACATATAGCATAATCGATTATGTAAATGACCATTGCCAAAATATTTTCAAACTCTGTCTGGTAATCGAATGTATGATTCTGATAATCGATTATCTTAAGTAAAATCTGAATATGATTTTTTGAACGTTGCCAAGTAATCGATTATATGATTTTGATAATCGATTGTTTTAAGTAAAATCTGAAAAAGATTTTTTGAACGTTGCCAAGTAATCGATTATATGATTTTGATAATCGATTGTTTTAAGTAAAATCTGAAAAAGATTTTTTGAACATTGCCAGATAATCGATTGTACGATTTAGATAATCGATTATTATGCGTAAAATCTGGGAATGATTTTTGGACGATTGGAAAACAATTGATTATGCAACTTAGACAATCGATTGTTTTAGCACAAAATCAGCAATTCTTAATTGGCAATTAGGCAAAGGTTGTGCATGTTTTCAACACTATAAATACATCTTAAAATCAGTCTTTTAAGTACAACAACTGATCATATTATTGCTAAAGCTTGCATAGTCTCTTATTCATCATTTTCTATTCATTACATAAGTTTTTGAGAGCCAAATTCTTGACGAAAGTTGTTGCGTTCTTGAGCGTATTTATTTTACTCATATCTACTCTTGAGGAGAGTCTTGTTTTGAGTGCAAAGTGTTTTTATACACTTGAAGGGAAGTGTTAATCCCTTGTATTGTAAGAAGGAACGTTGTGATTCCTTTGGTTGAAGTCTTGAAGTGTGGTATCTTCGAGCAAAGGTTGTTGAGGCTTGTGTGACTCAAGTTCTCAGTTTGTAACGGTTTGTTAAGCACCCGTAAGCTTAACGAAGTTAGTGGAAATCTCGAGAGAGTCTCTCGGGGACTGGAGTAGCCACGGCTTGTGGTGAACCAGGATAACATCGGTGCGTTCGTTCCTTATCATTTACTTATCGCACTTATTTCATTCCTGCAATTTTTAAATTCCGCAAGTTTACGCTGTTTTTTATTATAACGCTATTCACCCCCCCTCTAGTGTTAAGCGTATATTCTAACAATTGGTATCAGAGCCCAACTCTCTGAAAAACTTAACCGTTTGAGAGAAACAATCCATGGCTTCTACTCGTGATTCTTTTGCAGGAATAGGTGAAGGACAATGCTCCACCCGACCACCACTATTCGATGGCACAAACTATACGTACTGGAAGGAGAGGATGAGAATATTCATTCAATCGAATAATTTTCATCTGTGGAAGGTTATAATGAAGGGAGAACAAATTCCAACCAAAAAGGTTGAAAATGAATGGGTTCCAAAATCGGAAGATGAATACGATGCGGATGATATCCGAAAAGTGCAGAACATGTTGCACAACGGCGAAGCAAATGTGGGATAAGCTGGAAACCACGTACGAAGGTACGGACCAGGTAAGAGAGGCTAAAGTTGATTTTCTAACCCATGCATGTGAACTGTTTCACATGAAGGAAGGCGAAAGGGTAGATGACATGTTCGAACGATTTTCAAAAATCATTAATGACTTACATGCTCTTAAGAAGACCTTCACGGATAAGGAACTTGTCCGAAAAATTCTTCGAAGTCTCACTCCGGAATGGCGCTCCAAGGCCGACGTGATTCAAGAGTCTATTGGCATTTCAAATGTCACCATCGACGGATTAAGAGGTAATCTTAAAACTTATGAATCTACTATACTTAACCCTCTTGTTAATGATCAAAGGAAACAAAGAATCGCCCTCAAGGCAAGCACAAGTCAACCTCAAAATGATGAGGACGGAGATAACGAGTTCGGACTCGTTATTAAGAGATATCAAAAGTTCATGCAAAAAGAGTATGAACGAAAAGGCAAACAACAAGGAGATCAAGTAAAGTGCTATGGATGCGGAGAAATCGGGCACATTAAATCAAATTGCCCAAATATCAAAAAGGAGAAGAAACCCTTCAAGAAACAACGAGCATACATATCTTGGGGAGGCGACTCCGGAGACGAGTCAAGTGAGGAAGAAGAAGACAAAACCGCAAATCTTTGTCTTATGGCACACGAAGACAATCAAGAAGAGGTATGTCAAATTTCTTCCAAAAACTTCTATTCTCTTGAGGAAATGCAAAATGCCTTTGATAAGTTGTATAGTGAATTCATTAAAGCTTCCAAAACTGTTAAAAACACTAAGGAAAATGCTTCTTTGAAAGAAAAAGATTTTGAAAGACAACTCTCTTTGAAAGAAAAAGATTTGGAAAAATTGATTTTGGAAAATGAGAAGTTGAAAGAAGAAAACAAATTTTTCGGCAAGAGAAGCGCCGACAAACCCGAGAGCTCTAGTAAAAATTGTATTTCTTGCATGCATCTAAAAATTGAGGTAGAAAGACTTAAGGGCACCCTAGATAAGTTCAATTCTTCTCATAAAAATTTGAATGAAGTTCTTGTTAATTTGAAATCGACCAAACATGGGATAGGTTTTAAAAACGAGCCTAAAGAAAAAGTTGAAGCCAAACCCCAACCACCTAAGGCTCAACCTAGGATAAATAAAACAAATGTTCATCCTAGAGATAACAATCCTAGAATCAACATGCATGCTAGACCAAACACTAGAAGAAACTTTGAACATTTTAGGACACCTAGAAATGGCCTTCAACCTAGAAATAACTATTCTAGAAATGATGCATATCCTAGACCAAACACTAGAAGAAACTTTGAACTTTTCAGGACACCTTGAAATGGCTTTCAACCTAGAAATAACTATTCTAGAAATACTGCATATCCTAGAACAAATAGTAGGAGAAATGATTTTCATGAAATGCGCAATAGTCATATTGTCGAAAATAGAGTAAACAAATTTCGTCCGTCCAACTACTATCAGCCTAGACGAATGCATAATCCTAATGTCATTTGTCATTATTGCAATCGAATTGGACATATTGCTCCTGCTTGTTTCACTAGACATAGACACTTAACTGCATGTCAAGCACAACAGCATGTTACACCTAACTCTCAAGGACCCAAAACAACTTGGGTACCAAAGACTCATTAATTTGTCTTGTAGGTATGTTTGAAGGGATCAAGTGTACTTTGGTACCTTGATAGTGGATGCTCCAAACACATGACTGGAGACGAATCCAAGTTCCTTCAACTAGAACACAAGAAAGCAGGAACCGTTATTTTTGGAGATAACAACAAGGGAAAAATTATCGGCATTGGATCGGTCGGTAAGGATGAACCTTCTTCCATTAAGCATATTTTGCTAGTTAAAGGTCTAAAACATAATCTCTTGAGCATAAGTCAATTATGTGACAAGGGAAATCTTGTTTTATTTGATTCGGATGAATGCTTAGTTTTTCGCCGTAGCGATTTTAAAATTATTCTTCGTGGTTTTAGAATGGATAACATCTATATGGTTGATCTCGAAAATTCTTCATCTGAATATGTGAATTGTCTTATGAGCAAAGAAGATGATATGTGGTTATGGCATCGTAGAGTAGCTCACATCAACATGCATCTTATAAACAAATTAGTTTCACAAAATTTAGTTATTGGTCTTCCAAATTTGAAATTTGAAAAAGACTCTATCTGTGATACTTGTCAAAAAGGGAAGCAAACAAAAGCATCTTTTAAATCGAAAAATATTGTTTCAACTACTAGACCTTTGCAACTTCACCACATGGATCTCTTTGGACCATCTCGCATTGAAAGTCTTGGTAGAAATCGTTATGCTTTTGTTATTGTTGATGATTATTCTAGATTTACATGGACACTATTTCTTGCTCACAAAAGTGAGGCTTTTCATAATTTTAAATGCTTTCTTAAAAGTGTTCAAAATGAAAAGGACACAACCGTCACTTCAATAAGAAGTGATCATGGGAGAGTTCGATCACAATCTCTTTGCAGACTTTTGTGACGAACTCGGTAGCGAGCACACCTTCTCTACTCCACGTACACCACAACAAAATGGAGTGGTGGAAAGGAAAAATAGGTGTCTCAAAGAGATGGCTAGAACCATGCTCGATGAGGCTAAGATTCCCAAATATTTTTGGGCGGATGCCGTGAGTACCGCATGCTACGTTTTAAACAGAGTAGTCATAAGGCCAATACTCATGAAAACTCCCTATGAACTCTACAAGGGAAGGAAACCAAATATCTCCCATCTTAGAGTATTCGGTTGTAAATGTTTTATTCATAACAATGTAAAAGACAATTTGGGAAAATTTGATGCAAAACCCGATGAAGGAATTTTTATTGGTTACTCTTCACGTAGCAAAGCATATAGAGTATTCAACAATAGAACCGAAACTGTGGAGGAAGCCCCTCATATTGTGTTTTCCAAAAATAATGCTCGCTTGGCGAGAAAGGATTCTGGTTTTGATCTTGCAGGTATTTTAAGCTCAATAAGTCCTCAAGACAAAGTACAAGAGGAAACTCCTAAGGAAATTCAAGATGAAATCTTGGAACAATTATCGGAGGAAGCGCCACAACTGGAAAAAGAAACGAAACTGCCTAACGTGTGGGGGACAATCAAAGACCATCCTCTCGACCAGGTAATTGGCGACATTGAACAACAGGTAAGTACTCGAAACGCTCTTAAGAACACCTTAGGTCATACTGCTTTCGTCTCTCAAATTGAACCCTCAACCATCTCCGAAGCAATTGGGGATGTATTTTGGACCTTGGCAATGCAAGAGGAGCTTAACCAATTCAAACGAAATGACGTTTGGGATTTGGTGTCAAGACCCTAAAATCATACCATAATTGGTACGAAATGGTTTTTTCGAAATAAATTAGATGAAAATGGTGTAATCACTAGAAACAAAGCTAGGCTTGTAGCAAAAGGCTATAATCAAGAAGAGAGAATTGACTATGAAGAAACATATGCACCCGTAGTAAGGTTAGAAGCTATTCGTTTATTACTTGCTTTTGCCTCTTCTATGAATTTCAATTTATATCAAATGGATGTAAAAAGTGCTTTTCTAAATGGTGTCATTCAAGAAGAAATTTATGTTGAACAACCCCCGGGCTTTGAAGATTTTAAATCTTCCGATCATGTTTTCAAGCTTAAAAAGGCACTTTATGGTCTTAAACAAGCTCCCCGAGCTTGGTATGAACGATTGAGCAAATTTCTTTTGGAAAATGAATTCATTAGGGGAAAAGTTGACACCACTCTATTTTTAAGCATAAAAACAATGAGATTTTATTAGTTCAAATCTATGTGAATGATATTACTTTTGGTGCTACTAACAATGCTTTGTGCAAGGAATTTTCTGATTTAATGACAAGCGAATTTGAGATGTCTATGATGGGTGAGCTAACCTTCTTTTTGGGGCTGTAAGTAAAGCAAATGGAAGAAGGAACCTTCATTTGTCAAGCTAAATATTGCAAAGAATTGCTAAAACGATTTGAAATGAGCAACGCAAAAGCAATGGCCACTCCCATGAGCACATCCGACCATCTAGACAAAGATGAGAAAGGTAAGGAAGTCGACACCAAGAAGTATCGAGGTATGATTGGATCTCTCCTTTATCTTACTGCTAGTAGACCGGACATCATGTTTAGCGTGTGCTTATGCACTCGTTATCAATCATGTCCTAAGGAGTCTCACCTAACTGCGGTGAAACGGATATTGAAGTATCTTGTTGGTACTGTAAATGTGGGTCTATGGTACCCCAAAGGTTCTTCACGCCAACTTGTTGGCTATTCCGATTCCGATTTTGCTAGATGCAAATTGGACCGCAAGAGCACTAGTGGCACTTGCCATTTGCTCGGTAGCTCTCTAGTTTCTTGGTTTAGCAAGAAACAAGTAAGTGTTGCGTTGTCCACAACCGAGGCTGAATATGTAGCCACAGGGAATTGTTGCGCTCAAATCCTTTGGATGAAACAGCAACTCTTGGACTATGGCCTAAGTATCGATCATATCCCTCTTAGATGTGATAATACTAGTGCCATATGCTTGACGAAGAACCCCGTTCTTCATTCAAGAACAAAACACATTGAAATTAGGCATCATTTTATAAGAGATCACGTTCTCAAAGGTGATGTCGAAATTGAATTTGTTGAAACCAAACATCAACTGGCCGACATATTTACAAAGCCTTTAGAGAAAGAGTCCTTCTTCCGAATTCGTAGTGAACTCGGGATTCTTGACTCCACGTTGATCTAAGTCATGCATTGCATTTTCCCTTTCACATAATTACTAACTTGAGCGTCGGAGGAGCCTAACTTATTTTTGCAGGTATCGCCCTAAAGGCAGAGGGAATTATAAAAGATTGGTGCAGAATAACAGATTCCTCTTCAAAATAATCGATTTCTCTTTAATATATAACCGATTATCAAGTATCACTAATCGATTATGTTGACATTATTTGTTTTATTATCCCTTTTATGAAATTGCAATTCTAGTTAATCAATAAACAAGTTATTTGCTTATTTTTTTTTGCTAATGTCAAAAGGGGGAAAAATAAGGGCTATGCACTTAATATTTATTGGCATAAATTGAGGGGGAATTCATATGTTGAGGGGGAATTAATTGCATATCTATTTACTTGTCTTATTGCATATCTATTTACTTGTCTTGGATCGTCATTATGAATTATCTAATATGCATATCCCGATTAAGGTTTGCCATTATCAAAAAGGGGGAAATTGTTGAAACACGTTCTCACAAGGCACTAAACTAAACGTGTGTTCATATTTGTAGGTTTTAATAAATGACAAACGATGCGCAATTGACATATGACGAGGTCCAAGCACAAGCGCGCAATTGATACATAACGAGATTCAAGCACAAGACAAACAAAGATCAAGATTAAGCAAAGAAATAAAGATATACACGAGTCGTTCTTTAATTGTGATCTTGATCCGACAATTGACTCAAGACTTGGCTTCTCTCGTAAAATCATTTTTATCAAATCATGCATATTTAATTTAAAGCAAAATGATTTTGAATCATGCATATTTATTTTAACCAAAATGATTTTTAAACATGCCTCTAAAATCTGGACAAAGATAATCGATTATGTACTTATGATAATCGATTATGTTAAGGCAGCTGCAAGACAATCGATTGTGTACCTTATGATAATCGATTGTGTTGAGGCAGTGTCCATCAGATTTTTCAAAGCTGCAAGACAATCGATTGTGTACCTTATGATAATAGATTGTGTTGAGGCAGTGTCCATCAGATTTTTCAAAGCAACAAAATAATCGATTGTGCCCCTTATGACAATCAATTGTGTTGAGGCAGTGTCTATTCGATTTTTCAAGACTGTAATATAATCGATTATACATATAGCATAATCGATTATGTAAATGACCGTTGCCAAAATATTTTCAAACTCTGTCTGGTAATCGATTGTATGATTCTGATAATCGATTATCCTAAGTAAAATATGAATATGATTTTTTGAACGTTGCCAAGTAATCGATTATATGATTTTGATAATCGATTGTTTTATGTAAAATCTGAAAAAGATTTTTTGAACGTTGCCAAGTAATCGATTATATGATTTTGATAATCGATTGTTTTAAGTAAAATCTGAAAAAGATTTTTTGAACGTTGCCAGATAATCGATTATACGATTTAGATAATCGATTATTATGCGTAAAATCTGGGAATGATTTTTGGACGATTGGAAAACAATCGATTATGCAACTTAGACAATCGATTGTTTAGCACAAAATCAGCAATTCTTTATTGGCAATTAGGCAACGGTTGTGCATGTTTTCAACACTATAAATACATCTTAAAATCAGTCTTTTAAGTACAACAACTGATCATATTATTGCTAAAGCTTGCATACTCTCTTATTCTTCATTTTCTATTCATTACATAAGTTTTTGATATCAAATTCTTGACGAAAGTTGTTGCGTTCTTGAGCGTATTTATTTTACTCATATCTACTCTTGAGGAGAGTCTTGTTTTGAGTGCAAAGTGTTTTTATACACTTGAAGGGAAGTGTTAATCCCTTGTATTGTAAGAAGGAACGTTGTGATTCCTTTGGTTGAAGTCTTGAAGTGTGGTATCTTCGAGCAAAGGTTGTTGAGGCTTGTGTGACTCAAGTTCTCAGTTTTTAACGGTTTGTTAAGCACCCGTAAGCTTAACGAAGTTAGTGGAAATCTTGAGAGAGTCTCTCGGGACTAGACTAGCCACGAGTTGTGGTGAACCAGGATAACATCGGTGCATTCGTTCCTTATTATTTACTTATCGCACTTATTTCATTCCTGCAATTTTTAAATTCGGCAAGTTTACGCTGTTTTTTATTATAACGCTATTCACCCCCCCCCCCTCTAGCGTTAAGCGTATATTCTAACATATCAGTCACTCAGAAGAATCAACCCCTCGGGCTCAGTATCAACCGCTCAGAACATTATGGGTACCCACTCTCACTGTGGGTGTACAGACTCCAGAGGGGCCCCTTACGACCCAAGTGCTATATCAAACCACCTCGTGGCGTCATCACTCGACACTCGGCCATACATCACTCAAGACACCTCATGGAATATAAATGTATCTCAGGCCCTCGGCCTCTCATCACTCAGCACATCCTCATATATGGCCCACGTCCTCACTCAATCCGAAAAATCATCACAAGCCCCTTGGGCATTAGTAAAACAGTTGTTCTTAGCCGAAAACATCATTTAGAAATATCATTTAAGTATCAAAACTGAGTAAAAGTGTCTTAGTTTGTAAACCAATAAATAATAGCGGGACTGAGTTCAATTTAATAAATTAAAGCAGTGAGGAAATAGTTATAAAAATCCCCGAAGGGTTCAAATAATCGGCACGAAGCCTAGATGTGGCAATCAGCCCAAATCATGATGATAACAAATAATTTTCGACCAAATATATGATACAATCATCAAATCAGGACGGACCAAGTCATAATCCCGAGTGGTAAAAGACCCCACACTCATCATCAAGCGCGTGTCTCACCTCAACATAGCACTACATTGTGCAATCCGGGGTCTCAAACCCTTAAAACATCATTTACAATCACTACCCACCTCAAACCGGCTACAACTCTAGCTAGCGACGCCTTTTCCCCTCAAATCGGTCTCCATACGTGTCGAATTTATCCAAAATCACAATAAATAGGTCACGATATGCCAAGGAAACAATACCCAATCGAAAACAATTGAAAAATATAAAAAATCCCAAAATTGACAAAACCTGAGCCCTGGTTCGCTTTTCAAAATTCAGAAATTTTTACACTAACGGGTTCTATATCTTCCTACGAGTTCATACATACAGAAAGTTCTCAAATCCGATCCCAAATGGTCCTCCAAATCCTATATGTATAAAAATTCGAAGCCCTATTCTTCCATTTTTAGCAATAGCCAAATGATTTTCTAGGTGGATTTCACAATATAATTGAGTTTTATGTTCATAAATCTTACCTCCAATCGATTGCCCTCGTATCCCTATTCAATTTCCTTCAAAAGCTCTTGAGTGAAAATGAGCTCCAACCCGTGGATGAAATGTTTATAACTCTTCTATCCAAGCTTGAAAATCCTACATCGCGTTCGCGACCTAAGCCTCACGAACACGAAGCACATCTCTCCCTGGACCAAACTTAACCATATGTGAACGCGTTGCCCTTACTGCGAATGCGATGCCTCATCGCCCCAAACACACGCGAGCGCGACGTACATGATGTGAATGCGAAACACCAGAAAATAACCTTCCCCGCGAATGTGGATCCGCAACCGTGAACGCGAAGGTTAAAATACCCGCCTTCCAATTTCCTTTTACGCGTTCGTGAGGTCCCTACGCGAACGTGAAGGCTTAACACCCGCTACTCATTTTTCTGAAGTTTCCAAAGTCTCAGAACTTCCCGTCAGCCATCTGAAATCACCCCGAGGCCCCCGGGATCTCAACCAAAAGAACCAACGCATCCTAAAACATCATTCAAATTTGTTCCAATCATCAAAACACCTCAAACATTGCCAAAACCATTGAATTACATCAAATTCAAGCCTAAATTCTTCTAATACTTCCGAAACACGCATTTGATCAAAAACCCAACCAAATTACCTCCGAATGACTTGAAATGTTACACACATATCCCAAATCATATAACGAAGCTACAACAACTTTTGGAATTTCTTATGACCCCCGGATCAAAATCTCACCTATTAACTGAAAACTGCCAAAATACTAACTCTACCAATTCAAGCCTAATTCTACAGCGGAGCTCTAAAACAAATTCTGATCACACTCATGTGTCATAAATCACCTACCGAAGCTAACCAAACCATCAAAATTCACATCCGAGCCCTCTAAATCATATGTTAACATCTAGTTGACCTTTTCAACTTAAACCTTCTTAAAAGAGACGAAGTGTCTCATTTCTTACCAAATCCACTCCAAGCGCAAGCCAATCAACTCAACCACTTAATACACGGATAACGAAGCATAAATGGAGGAAATGAGGTGGTAATTCATGAGACGATGGGTCGGGTTGTCACATCCTCCCCAACTTAAACAAATTCTCGTCCTCGAGTGGGTCAAGAAACATACCTGAAGCCTCAAATAGATTAGGATATCTGCTCCGCATCTCCTGCTTAGTCTCCCAGGTAGCCTCCTCCATGGGCTAATCTCTCCACTGCACCCTCACTGAAGCTTGTCCTTTGATCTCAACTTTGAACATGACGACCCAAAATAGCCACCGGCTCCACATTGTAAGTCACGTCACCCTCCAATTGAATCATGCTGAAATCTAGAACATGGGACGGGTCCCTAACATACTTCCAAAGAGTAGAAAATAAAATACTGGATGCACACTCGACAAGCTGGGTGGTAGAGCAAGCATATAAGCCACATCCCCAATCTTCTTAAGTAACTCATAAGGCCTAATGAACGACGGACTCAACTTTTCTTTTCTTTCCAAATCTCATAACACCCTTCATGGGTGAAACCTTCAGCAAGACCTTCTCACCAACCATATAAGATATATCTTGAACCTTCTGGCCCGCATAACTCTTCTGGCGTGACTGTGTTGTACAAAGTCTCTCCTGAATCAACTTCACCTTCTCTAAGGCATTCTGAACCAAATCTGTCCCCAATAGCTTAGCCTCGACGGGCTCGAGCCAACCGACTGGAGATCTACACCATCTCCCATACAAAGCCTCATACGATGCCATCTCTGTTGTCGTAGGCAAACTCTGAAAGCGGCAGAAACTCATCCCCAAAACCTCCAAAATAAATAACACAGACACATAACATATCCTCCAATATCTGAATAGTACGCTCGGACTGTCCATCCGTCTGAGGATGAAACGTTGCGCTCAAATCCACCTGAGTACCCAAATATCTCTACACGGCTCTCCAAAGCTGCAATGTGAACTCAGTACCTCTATTTCAGATGATGGAAATCAGAAAACCATGCAACCGAACAATCTTTCGGATATAAATCCCTACCAGCCGCTCTAAAGAGTAGGTAGTACTTATAGGAATGAAATGCATGGACTTGGTCAGCCGATCCACAATCACCCAAATGGCTTAGAACTTCTTCAAAGTCCAAGGAAGTCCCACAGAAAGGTCCATAGTAATCCTCTCCCATTTCCACTCAGGAATCTCCATCTGCTGAAGCCACACACGCGGTCTTTGATGCTCATATTTCACCTGCTGACAGTTAAGACACAGAGCTACAAATCCCACAATTTCTTTCTTCATCCTTCTCAACAAATAGTGCTGCCTCAAATCCTGAAACATCTTTGTAACACTCGGATGAATGCAAATACCGATAGCTATGAGCCTCCTCCAGAATCAACTCTCGAAGCACATCCACATTGGGCACACAGATCCAGCCCTCATCCTCAACACTCCATCATCACCCACGGTTATATCCCTAGAATCATCATGCTAAACCCTATCCCTAAGGACAAGCAAGTGCGAATCATCATACTGGCGCTTTCTGATGCGATCATATAAGGAAGACCAAGAAACCACGCAAGACAACCCTCGATTGGGCTCAGAAATGTCCAACATCACAAACCGATTGGCCAAAGCCTGTACATCAACCGCAAAAGGTCTCTCCCCAACTAGAATATAGGCCAAACTCCCCATACTAACTGCCTTTCGGCTCAAAGCATCGGCCACCAGATTGGCCTTTCTCGTATGATACAAAATAGTGATATCATAGTCCTTATGCAACTCTGGCCACCTCTGCTGCCTCAAATTAAGACCCTTTTTCTTGAACAAGTGCTGAAGACTGCGTTTATCAGTGAATACCTCACAAGATATGCCATACAAGTAGTGCCTCCAATTCTTCAATGCGTGAACTATAGCAGCCAACTCCAAATCATGAACATGATAGTTCTTCTCATGGGGCTTCAACTGACGAGAAGCATAAGAAATAACACTTCCCTTTTGCATCAATAGACAACCAATCCCAACTCTCGAAGCATCACAATATATGGTATATGAACCGAAAGCTCATGGCATAACCAATACTAGAGCTATGGTCTGAGCTGTCTTGAGCTTCTGAAAGCTCTTCTCACACTCGTCCAACCACACAAATGAAATGCCCTTTTGAGTCAACCTGGTCAAGGGTGATGCAATAGAAGAGAACCCCTGAATGAACCGACCATAGTAACTTGCCAAGACAAGGAAACTATGAATCTCTATGGTAGAGGACGGTCTAGGCCAACTCTGAACCGCCTCTATCTTCTTTAGATCGACCTGGATACCCTCGCTGGACACCACGTGCCCCAAGAAAGCCACTGAACTGAGCCAACTCACACTGGGAGAACTTCGCATAAAGTTTCTCCTCTATCAATATTTGCAATACAACCCGCAAATGCTCCGCATGATCCTTCTGGCTACACGAGTAGACCAGAATATCATCAATGAATACAATAAAAAACAAATCTAGATAAGGTCAAAATACATTGTTCATCAAACGCATGAACACTGCCGGGGCATTGGTCAGCACGAAAGACATGACAAGAAACTCGTAGAGACCATATCTAGTCCTGAAAGCAGTCTTAGGAATATTTGAATCCCTGATCTTCAACTAGTAATAGCTCGAACGGAGATCAATTTTGGAAAACACCCTCGCTCCCTAAAGCTGGTCAAATAAGTCATCTATGCGAGGTAGGGGATACTTGTTCTTGATGGTTACTTTGTTCAATTGCCTGTAATCAATGCACATCCTCATGGTTCCATCCTTCTTCTTAGCAAACAGGACTGGCGCACCCCACGGTAACACACTAGGGCGAATGAAACCCTTATCTAGAAGTTCTTGGAGCTTCTCTTTAACTATTTCAACTCTGCAGGCACCATACAATATGGAAAAATAGAAATAGGCTAAGTGCCCAGCACCAAGTCAATACCAAAATCAATATCCATGTCCGTTGGCATGCCTGGCAGTCTGCAGGAAAAATATCGGGAAAATCCCTCACAATTGGGATAAAATAAATACTGGAGTCTCAGCTCCAATGTCCCACACAAAAGCTAGGTATGATAGACAACCTTTCCCAACCATATGTTGGGCCTTCAAGAAGGATATCACTCTACTAGGAGCATAATCAGTCACACCACGCTACTCGATCCGCGGTTTACCCGGCATAGCCGACGTGACTGTCTTAGCATGATACTCTAGAATAGCACGACGCAGAGATAACCAATCCATTCCCAGAATCACATCAAAGTCCACCATGGTCAATAGCAACAGATCAACTCGGGTCTCCGGACCCCCAATAGTCATAATACAGGACCGGTACACACGATCTACAATAACGGTATCGCCCACTTGGGTAGATAAATGAACATGTAAGGCAAGAAACTCTCAGGACATACCCAAATGGGGAGCAAAACACGAGGAAAAATAAGAGAAAGTGGATCTAGGATCAAATAGTGCAGAGGCATCCTTGTGGCAGACTAAAATAATATTTGTAATGACGGCATATGAAGCAATGTCATCTAGCCTGCCTGGCATAGCATAGAAACGAGCCTGGACATCACCTGATCGGCCTACTCCTCTTGGGAGACCCTTGGCTACCTGACCTCCACCCCTAGTTGTCTGGGCGAGTGGTGAATGAATTGGAGCAGAAGTCGAGGGCTGACCCCTCTACTAGGACGAACTGGCAGCACGACAAGGACACTGCCTCCACAAATTCCCATACTCTCCATACTCAAAGCAACTCCTAGGTGTTGGAGAAGGGGGCTAATTGGAACCCCTTGCACCAGAGTGACCAGCTGATGAACTCGACATGGAGAAACCCTAAGCTGACGGGGAACGAGGTGCACTCTAAGCTGGAAGGGCGCTGAGAGAAGGCTGGCCCTGGCGAGACGCATGATAACCACGACCTGAAGGTGCCCCACGATATTCTAGACGGGCTGACAGAGCATGCATGAAAGAACGGCATACTGGAACTAGCCCCTCGAGGGGACACCACTAAAACTGCCAGAACCTCGAGGCCTCTTGGACTCTCTCTCATCTTCATCCTAAGGCGAACCGTCTCAATATCATGAGAAATATCAACCACCTATTCAAATGTAGCACCCAATACCCTCTCTTTAGTCATCAAGATACGGAGATGATAGTTAAGGTCATCAACAAACCTCCTAATCCTCTCACGATTGATCAGAACCATCCATACGGCATGACGAGCCAACTCGAAAAACCACGCCTCATACTGTGTCATAGTCATATCCCCTTGTCACAGCCACTCGAACTGTCTACGCAGCTCCTCTCTACGGGACTAGAGTACATACTTCTCCAAGAAGGGAGTGGAGAACTGTTGCCATGTAAGTTGCGCTGCACCAACCAGCCTATACACCTCCCACCATGTGAAGGCAGCCCCAGTAAACTGAAAGGCTGTAAATGCCACACCACTAGTCTCAAGATCCCTGCTGTACGGAGCATCCACTGACATTTATCTAGAAAACCCTAGGCATCCTCACCCTCAGCACCACTGAATGACAGAAGCTGGAGTCTACCAAACCTCTCAAGATGACGATGCTCATCATCTGGCATAACTGGTATCATAAACTACTGAACTGGTGCAACCGGCGAGGTTAGGGTGCCTCTGGCATCTGTAGGTCCTACAATACCTGCTCAGGTGTGCGAGCAACGGGGGTCTGATTGCCTCCTCGAACTTGTGAAGTAGCTGATGTTGTGGTGGCTGAAACTGCCTGAGATAGGCCAGTGCAAACAATCAAGATCTATGCCAAGGTCTCCTGTAGACCTGGAATCACGATGGGTAGAGTTGGTACCAGAGCTGGTGCCGCTGCTAGAGCCTGATCTGGAGCCAGGGTAGCTGGTGGGTCAACAGGTGCTGTCCTTGTTGCTCTACCTCTCCCACGACCATGACCGCATCCATCGCCTCTGGTGGTTTTAGTGGGTGGCACTGGCGGTCATCCACCTCATCCGGTAGTGCGAGTCCTCGCCATTTGCGAGAGAATAGAATAATAGAAAAGTTTAGTTCTCGGGTCAACAAAGTCGCATGACAAGAATTTCAAGAATCCAAAGCTTTTCCTAAAGGTTCTACAGCCTCTCAAGATAAATACAGACATCTATGTACCGATCTGCGAGACTCTACTAAACGTGCTCATCATTCGTGAGACCTAATAACCTAGGCTCTGATACCAAACTATGACGACCCATTTCCCGAACTTGGTCGTGATTGTGCCTCTCTGAAGACAAGGCTAGCCAGACCAAAACCGAACACCTCTGACAAGCAGCTAAATGGTAGATAGTTGTTCTAACATGATAAAATAGCCAAATTGCGGTATATAGCTATAACAAAAGAGGAGGAACAGCCCGACATAACCCAAACCGTGGTGTTACAAGTCATCAATAACTAATGAATCCTGAAACAAGTCTACTAAATACGAAATTTGATACAAAAGTCTGAAAGACATAGAGTAATAAGATAAGGGAGGCACGAGGCTGCGGACGCCATCATCTACCTCGTAGTCTCCTAGACGCTGCCTGGACTAGGAGGATGAGGGGCGAAATCTACACACACAGTGTAAGGAGTAATATGAGTACTCCGACCCAGTAAGTAATAATCATAAATAATGACTGAAAGCAAGAAAACGCGCAAAGGCACAAACCAATTCTACATCAAGCAGAAAAATCACTTAAAAGGGTAAATCAGTGAAGAAGTCAAATGAAATTTCCTTAAAGAAAGTAAAACAAGTAATTTAGCAGATAAATAACAAGTAGGAATTGCCCCTCGGGCATAGTATCAATCACTCAGCAGTATCAGTCCCTCGAGCTCACTCTCACTATAGTATTGGCCCCTCAGGCACAATATGAGTCACATAGAAGTATCAGCCCCTCGGGCTCAGTATCAACCACTCAAAACATGATGGGTACCCGCGCCTACTGTGGGTGTGCAGACTTTGGAGGGGCCCGTTATGGCCCAAGCGCTGTATCAAGCCACCTCGTGGCGTCATCACTCGGCACTCGGCCTCACATCACTCAAGCCATATAGTGGCATATAAATGTATCTCAAGCCCTTCGCCTCTCATCACTCAGCACATCCTCGCATATGGCCCTCGGCCTCAAGTCCGAAAAATCATCACAAACCCCTCGGGAGTAAAACAATAGTTTTCAGCTCAAAATATCATATAGAAATATCATTTAAGTTTCAAATTTGAGTAAAAGTGGCTGAGTTTATAAAACAGTAAATAATAGCAGGACTAAGATCAAGTAATAAATTAAAGCAGTGAGGAAATAGTTATAAAAATCCCTGAAGGGTTCAAATAATCGGCACGAAGCCCAAATATGTCAATCAGCCCAATTCATGATGATAACAAATAATTTTTGACCAAATATATGATAAAATCATCAAATCAGGACGGACCAAGTCATAATCCCCAGTGGTAAACGACCCCACGCTCATCATTAAGCGCATGTTTCACCTCAACATAGCACTACGTTGTGCAATCCGAGGTCTCAAACCCTGAGAACATCATTTACAATCACTACCCACCTCGAGCCGGCTACAACTCTAGCTCGTGATGCCTTTGCCCCTCAAATAGGCATCCACACACATCGAATCTATCCAAAATAACAATAAATAGGTCACAATATGCCAAGAAAACAATACCCAATCGAAAACAGTCTAAAAATGTCAAAAATCCCGAAATTGACAAAACATGAGCCCTGGGCTCGCTTATTAATATTCAGAAATTTTTACACTAACGGGTTCCTTATCTTTCTTTCGAGTTCATACATACAGAAAATTCTCAAATTCGACCCCAAATGGTCCTGCAAATCCTCAATTAGAGTTTCATTTTAAGCAATAGCCCAATCATTTTCTAGGTAGATTTCACAATATAATTGAGTTTTAGGTTCATAAATCTTACCTCCAATTGATTGCCCTTGAATCCCTCTTCAATTTCCTTCAAAAGCTCTAAAAAATGGCCAATAATAGAGTGAAATAAGCTCCAACCCGTGGATGAAATATTTACAACACTTCTGTCCAAGCTTGAAAATCCTTCATCGCATTCGCGACATAAGCCTCGCGAACGCAAAGCACATCTCTACCTGGACCAAACTTAACCCTACGCGAACCCGTTGCCCTTACTGCGAACGCGATGCCTCATCCCCCTAGACCTACGCGAGCGCGACTTACATGATGCGAACGCAATGGTTAAATCCACTAGGCCCCAAAATTCTTATACGTGAACACGAGTGGGCTAATGCGAACGCGAAGCACTAGAAAATAACCTTCCTCGAATGCAAACCCACAACCATGAACACGAGGGGTAAAATACCCTCCTTCCAATTTTATTCTACACGTTCACGAGGTCCCTACATGAAAGCGAAGGCTTAGCACCTGCTGCAACTATTGCTCATTTTTTTGATGTTTCCAAAGTCTTAAAACTTCCCGTTAGCCATTCGAAATTTTCCGAGGCCCTCGGGACCTCAACCAAAAGCACCAACGCATCCTAAAACATCATTCAAACTTGTTCCAATAATTAAAACACCTCAAACAATGCCAAAACCATCGAATTATATTGAATTCAAGCCTAAGTTCTTCTAAAACTTTCTAAACACGCATTTGATAAAAAACCTAACCATATCACCTCTGAATGACATGAAATTTTGCAGATTCATCCCAAATCAGATAACGAAGCTACAACAACTTTTAAAATTTTATTCCGACCCCCGGATCAAAATCTCACCTATCAACCAGAATTCGCCCAAATACTAACTCCGCCAATTCAAGGCTAATTCTACACTGAACCTCCAAAACCAATTCCGATCACACTCCTAAGTCAAAAATCACCTCCCAAAGCTAATCAAACTATTGAAAGTCAATCCAATCCCTCTAACTCATAAGTTAATATCCGGTTTACCTTTTTCAACTTAAACCTTCTTAAAAGAGACTAAGTGTCTCATTTCTTACTAAATTCACTCCAAGCTCAAACCAATCAACTCGACCACATAAATCACGGATAACAAAACATAAAGAAGCAGAAATGGGAGAAATGAGACGGTAACTCATGAGACGATGGGTCAAGTCATCACATTTGGCTAACAAGAAATTGAGCTAGTTAAGGTTTTTACTAGTTTGATTAAAGAATTTGATCTAGAGAAAGGGATAATTCCACTTGGACTCATATCAATTACTTAGATTAATACTTATTTGGTCTTGAGAAAGCCAATTTGGGCATAAATACTTAATGATCGAGAGGTTGAGTGAGTAATTGAGAATTGAGAGTCATATTACACCTCGATCTACCAAACATGTATTAACTTAGTATACCTATTAGGTTTATGCCTAGGAGAAGGTTACAACCCTAGGCTTTCCCTTACTTGATTTAAAACACCAAAAATATTGTGTTCGCTAATTGCTTTTACTTAGCGTAATTTCTTAGTTGTTAAATTAGATAACAATCACCCTTTTTGTTTGGAAGTATAATTAAGTTATTTCAAGTTCTCTTCTTGAGTATTTACTATAATATTGATTTTAAAAGTCCCAATGGAATTTGACCCCGACGCAAGTTGAGAATTATAATTGCAAATACCTTTTTCTACTTATTATTGAGTGTGGATTACACGTGATCAAAGTCATAATACACCATATAAAGTAACTCGAAGTCTCATATCATATAATGCAATGCTAGAACTCAATATGACCGATCGATGTATGAAAATTATATGAAAATATATCTAAATTGTATATTACCGTAGTTGCATTAAGCTTGTATAGAATGATGTATGAACGTTGTAGATAAATTATATAAAATTTATACTTAACTTTGTATGCTTCTATAAATCTATCAACTTCATATTTTGTACGAAATGTGTATGCTATTGGAGATGTATCAAATTTGTATTAATTCTCTATGAAATTTTTATTTGATCTGTATGTCGTTGTATAATAGATTTATTTTATTTTTGCTCGATTGGCTTAAGAAGATAAGTAGACAATAAATTTCAAATCGATTCATTCGCATTGATTCATGTTTGTTTGAACTTAAATACTCTGATATTAATCGAAACTGAAGGGTATAGGGTGGAGAAATTTTGATTTCGAGCATCGAAAGCACTACAGTTGCATTTTAAAGAAACTGAATTTCCTTGGAGACCTGAAATTATTTGTGATTTTATGAATTAGCTAGAATTGGCATTCACGTATAACAGTTTGTCAATACATTGATGAATTTACTTGTAGAGATAGGAACATAGGATGAATTTGTGATTGAAATTGAGAGAGAATTGCGTATTTGTTGTGATGCTTGGAACAAGGGATGAATTTTGAGAGAGAATATTATATAGAGTTGTAGGTGGATTGTATAGGTATTTTTGGTAACTGAAGAAAATGTAAATTGGAAGAGAATATCATTCAAAATAGGGGATGCGCGAATCTCGCATTTAAAAAGGAAATGCAAAACTAGAAGGAGACTTCGTATTTAAAGTGTCACAAATTATAAGGAAATATCAGTTACAACTAGTAAATAACAAATGTTTTAACAAATTGGATAAATAAGTTTGGAATATAGTATAGGAACCAAAAAGTACCTATAATATATGTCTTTATGAATAAAGGAGCTCTCATATCTCCTTTTTACCCAAAGGGGATATAAGATTTTTTTTAATTTATGTGACATTAATCGATGTGAGATTATTTATTTTATTTCAGAGTCATCAGTTGAAATAATTTATGGTTCTCCAAGTCATCGATATATTTTGAATTCCAAATAGAGGAAAATTTAACTTCATTTGAAGACTCTGAAACTAGAAAGACTAGGTACGAAATTTTGTTAACCCGTGAGAAGGTGTTAGGTATTCCCAGGTTCCGTGATTTTAGCACGGTCTCTTAGCAATTTATACATGGCCTATTTTTTCTAATTACTCATTTTAGGACCTATGCTTATTTTTACCTTTCATCACTAATAATAACTTGATAATCTGTAATTTTTTTAAAAATAACTTAAGATGAGTTACGCGTATACTCAATTTCTAACACTTAATTTATTTTAAAAAAAAGGTTTGGCCAAAGTTACGCGAACATATACTTTGAATTTATATGAAAAAAACATAATCTTGATAACAATTTTAAAATCGCCCCTACAACATTTCTACGTATATTTGATTAATGCATTTTACTGAATATTTGACCATGGTCACGCTTACCTTGTTTTATCTTGGGTATGTGTGTATATAATTGTAATAGCTAATCCAATTTAAAGTGTACCTATAGTTGTGATTATGTCTTTAAGTGAAGTATCATGTAATTAGGTGTAAAGGTTCAAAACTACGTGAGATATTTATTTGAATCAAATAGGGCAGCTTGTGTATTAACTGCCAAACAGGCTCAGATTTAAAGTTTTGGGGCCTGACAAGGACTGAGTCCAAATGAACTCTAGCCCATGACATATATTATCTAGGATTATTCAAATAACTAGCGAAAAATGGGATTTTTACATATACACACCATATAACAAACCTTATTACCACCCATGTTTAAGGTTTGTGTTTATTATATTTAAGTATACCACCTTTCAATTTATGTACCAAAATTCTATTTAAAGTTTAATTATCAACTTATTAATTATAGGCTTGATTTGTGGAACTAAAAATCTTTTCAGATTTTATTGTACACGTTTCCTCTCTCTCTTACAAACAAAACCCAAGATTTTCTCCCCTTTTTTAATTACCCTCCCCCTATGTTTTTTTTACCAAAACGGATTTCTCTCTCTCTCTCTGCTTGAATTTCATCTGCCATTGTCGAAGCTTGAATAGTTTCAGATCGAGAAGTTCTTCTCAATCCACCATACTTTCAGTCCATAAAATTGTATCAAAGACAGAAACCCTCTACAAAACCGATTTCTCTCTTTTTCTGCTTTGAAGTCGGATAACATGTCAGTTTGTATGTCCTTTGGCGTGTAAACAGTCTTAGGATCACAATACTTTGGAACGACAATGCTACCAACTACTGTTGCAGTACGTTTGCGCTGTATGAATGTTTCGTCCATTCGACAGCATGTGTGTTGTCGGCTAAAACTTCTTATCTTGAACAATGAAGAATCATGAATTGACGTTGCCTTGAAATGCCATTTGCAGTTCTCAGCTACACATATAAGCCAGTAGCTACAAAAAAATCCAATTTTCAGACATATTTATTAAAAAATACAATTAACTACAAATTGACTATAATTAACTACAAACTGACTACAAGTAACTACAAGCTGACTACAAGTAACTACAAACTGACTACAATTAAATACAAACTGACTACAAGTAACTACAAACGGACTACAATTAACTACAAACAATTAGCTACAAACTGACTACAAGTAACTACAAACTGACTACAATTAAATACAAACTGATTACAAGTAACTACAAACGGACTACAATCAACTACAAACTGACTACAATTTAATTACAATTTGTATAAACAAACCTAGCTTCAATAAATCTGGAAGAACTACAATTTGATTGACTATCACGCTGTAAATTCTGATTTTCGGTATTTGATGTAGAAGAATGAGAGATTTTTGAAACTGAAATCTGGAAGAACTACAATTTGATTGACTATCACACTGTAAATTCTGATTTTCGGTATTGGATGTAGAAGAATGAGAGATTTTCGAAACTGATGGCTACATATGAGAGATTCACGCAGAGAGATTTGCGCTGGGATTAAATCTTTAAAAAGATCATTTAATTAAGACAGAACAAATATTAATTGGGAAACTTAAAATCTGGCGCTATTTTAGGCTATAACTTCAGCCAGATATGGTTTGGTAAAACGATGCTATGCTAGATCCACTCGCTGCCACAATGCGTGAACAGTGAACTTTTCACTGTTCATCGGAGATTTTAGCCGGAATCCGGTGGTGGATTGTCACAACTTTGGTGTCAAGACATCCTTATCTCATTGTGAACAATCCCCAATAGATTTTTTCATCAAATCTACAGCCAATCTTGCTAAATCTTAAATCTTGTTTTCGTTCACTGTAGCATTACCATTTCGTTCTCAGCTCTCGATTCTAACAGCATGTTTGAGATGGATACTGGTTGAAGATCATCACAAGCATGGAAGCTGCATCCTCTCCCCAGTTTTATACTGTGGGAGAGGAAAATCGAGATCGTCTGGAAATTCAAAAAAATTCTTATCCATCGCAATGTTTTGGAAAGCTTTCTGCCGCAACAAATTCCAACTTGGAACTATGTCCAGTAACTGTCGATAATGGAATACCTACTGTCGAATTCACAATTGAAGAAGTGAATTCAAGGAAGAAGGTCTTCAACAAGCCGTAGTGATTAAATTCTCGTATGGCAAACCAGAGATGCAGGAGCTGAAACACATATTACCGAAGCAACTCGATGTCAAAGGTAATTGCAATATAGGACAACTAGAATATCCGACATATTCTGGTAAGATTCGATCTATTTGAAGATTTCGCTAATGTCGTCTGAAGAACAACTGGCTATGTTAAGTCAAAAGGTGAGGAGTACTTCATTAGGACTTTCCCATGGACAATGGATTTCAATCCGCGTGAAGAAACATCGAAAGCTGTCGTTTGGATCTCTTTTCCAGATCTGCCAGCAAATTTCTTCGCAAAGAAATCTTTAATGTCTCTCGCTGCCGCAATAGGAAAGCCTATAGCAGTAGATAAAGCTACTAAAGATCGAACGAGACCTAGTACAGCTCGAGTAAAAGTCTTGATCAATTTGCTAGACAAACGTCCAAAGAAAGTAAAGATCAAAATAGTTGACGCCAAATCTAGAAAAAATGTTGAATATGACCAGCGGATAGTTTTTGATAACCTTCCAAAATACTGCACGTATTGCAATCATCAAGGTCACGATGTAATCTCGTGTCGCTGGAACACAGATGAAGAGAATAAACAAACAGTTTACGATCGTCACTCTGAAGGCAGGGACAGATTGAAAAAGTTAAGAGGAGATGCCAGAGAGTATTTAAATGCTAATCTTGGGGCAAAAAGTAGAAAGGGGGTTGTGAAGCAGGACAGAAAAATGTCTCTGAACCAGCTGTTACAACTGTAGAATGTTCATTGCTGATAGCTGGTAATGCACAGATGTGTACTCAATCACAATCCAGTCTGTATGATCAAAGTAAACTGATGTTGTCAACCTTGGCTGGGACACATGACACAAATCCAGTAATTCCAACTGCAATACCTCTTCCAATGCTGAATACAGTATTAACACAGCAGTGTAACCTTTCAACTGTGGATGAGCAGCAGGTGGATCATGATGGAAAGCTTCTCAGCAGCAATGTGCAGCAGCAAGGAATTAACAAAACAGTGTTTAATCCAAATGCTACATCTGTAGAAGCTACTTCTAAGTCATCACAGAGTCGTTTGATGGCAGTAAGTGAACAACATTCAAAACAAAATGTGTCAAAACAGAAACAGAATGCTGCAGGTAATGAAACATCAGCTGACTATATGAAAAGTTCAGGCCGAAAGGATATCAAGCAAGGTATGCAAAGCACACATAAGGAACAGCAGCAATTAGAGCAGAATGCTAACAATCATTTGAGCTCATTACCTAGACAAAGAAGTGACAAATGCTTGGAAGACACTGTTTCATTGAATGTCAATAGAGAACTGACTGTTATGTTAGCTGAACCAGTGGAATTTTCAGAATCTACTGGGAAGGATGGGGTGAAGCAGATCAACCTTTAGAGCCTAGAAAATCTGGAAGTGTTGGTATTCCAGATGCATCACTTTCAGCTGCACCAGTTGACAATTTGGATAATGCATTGAAGATGGATAAAAGAGACTCTAACCATATTAGTGAAGTAAATGAGTCTACAATGAATGTGAATGCTGCAGGGGCAATGCAGCTTATAAAACATCAGATTCTTTCTATTTCACACATTGAGCAATTGGCTGAACTGGAAAGACAACAACACAGAGACATTATACAACAGAAAGGAATCCAAAAATCTGTTCCTCAATCAACTGATACACATACAGAAGTCTGTCAAAATCAAACGGATATTCCTGCTCATAGTTGCAAAATACAAGATACTACTCCATCAAAAATACCTTGCAATGATCCAGATAAGAAGGTATCAAATGCTAACAACAACAATACGAAACTGTCTGGTCAAGCAAATATGAATAAACCATCTGCATTGGTTTATCAAGATGGCTCTCGGCAAACTGTTCTTCAGGCCAGAGACATCAACTTGACAGAGGCAGTAGCTGCAGTTGTCTCATACTCAGATGATGGCCAAGACTATAATGGCGACAGTGAAGGAGAGGACATTGACGTCCAGCTTAATCCAAAGAGTCAAAGAAAATCAGTGACATTCAAGTGTCCTGCAAATTCAAAACCAACAGCAAACTCAATAAGAAACTTGATTCTTAACGATCCAGTTTATTCTTCAATGATCTCTACAAAGCCAGTCGAGATCCCAGTTGCTAATAGAATTGCAACTCCACTGCTAACAGCTGCAAAGAATCAGATTAGGAGACCTCCAATGAGAAATGCAAAACGGAAAGAGGTCGCGCAATCATCTGTCTCAAACCTCAATCGATTGAGTAATTTAATATAAAGGTTGAAGCCTTATTTCAACCTTTAATTTCCCATCACATTAGTTGTTTATATGTAATATTATCATAATAGGTTGCATACGGAAAGGTTAGACCGGTTGTTTTACTTATAATGTTAATGAACTTAGTAAAAATATATTTGACTCCCTTATCCGTAATTCACCTATTTATGGTAATTTTGTGTTTGTTTTGTTTTGGTTTGTTGTCTTTTTATTCTATTAATAAAATCTAACCCTAGGCTTTGCCTAGTGGATTGCAAAAAAAAAGAAAGATATGGTTTGGTACAGTTTTGGTAAAGAAAACATGGTATATGCGGGTAATAACCAAACAAGACGCAATAATGATAATAATGTTTGCTATATGGCATATTTAGGTAAAAATCCCAATTTAAATAAAGCGACTTGGGCCATACTGGGTCTAGATAAATCCGGCCCAAAATAATATTATTAAGTATGCAATCAATTAAACACACTTAAATCAGGAAGATTTGGGGCCTATTAATGAGTCCCAATGACTCTGGCCCATATACGTTTGTGGACAAATAAATAAATCTAAAAGAAAAGATTTAGACCTGATGATATTGAGTCCAATTAAACTCTCGCCCAATGCATATTTGTGTGAAGGAGTTTGAGGTAAAATTTGTAACAACATTTGTAAAATTTTACCAATATATTGTTTATCTTTTAAAACAGAAGTAAAAGGGGTTTTGAATAAATCGAATTTTTTTGTTGAATTCTGGATAATTTCGTATTGATTTGCCTAATTCTCTTATGTCAAATTGATGTGTTTAAAACTAATTTGTATTTGAAAATCTTTAAGTGTAAAAGCCATAGACCAATTTATTTTTTTTAGTATTAAATCAGAATACAATTCCATGAACCCAATTGATTTGGGACTGGAAATATATTATGGTTACTATTTAGCTTACTTTTAAAATTTGAATTTTTACGGCTTTAAACCAACAACAATTAGAATTATTTAATTATTTAAAAACAGCATGGTAAAGTTGTCATACTATTAAACTGATTTATCACACCAGAAAATAAGTAAAAATTAAATTATTGTTATAAAACAATAAAAGAACAAGAGCAATATTGCAGAGAAAGAGAGAAGTTCTTATTGAATTGTGGGGTGGTTTACAATGGGGTAAGACCCCTCTATTTATAGGAGGAAAAATAACTTAGCCTCAAAGTAAAACTCTCTACAAGATAGACATTCACTCTAATTAGAATTCTATTCTTAACACTCCCCCTTGAATGTCTACTCAATAAGTAATGTGCCTCATTAAAAACCATAACTAAAATAAAACCCAATGGGAAAAAAAATTCTAGAAAAGGAAAAAGAGTACACATATTTAGTAATGCGCCTATTGGTTGCCTCGTTAAAAACCTTGCAAAGAAAACCCAGTGAGACAAAACCTTGTAAGGGAAAAAGAGTGCAACGCGCATTAACTCCCCCTGAAGAGAGCATCAATTCACATCCTTGAGCATTTGCATTTCAATCTTGTGCACCATCTTCAAAACGATCTTTGGTAGAGATTTGATAAATAAATCAGCCATATTAACTTGAATGAATTTGTTTCACTTTGAAATCATCATCCCTAATAGATGTATTGTCTTCGTATGATCTTGTTGGAATCGTCAGCTCTATATCTTCTCATAGAGGTGAAAACTCTTGCTATCACATTATCATGCTTATAGTTATAGCAAGATATATTCGTGCACAAATTGCACTAAGGAAACAGTACTTCAAGATCAAGAATTGTATATGCTTCAAGCAACTTAAATCCTTCATGGATTGGCATATAAGTTAAGTCATATAAGCCATATAATAGGCTTTAGATGCATATCAAGTTTTTCGTGTCATGCTAGACAAATAAGATATTGAAAACTGATTGCTACCATTGACTTTATACTTTCAAGTATTTGAACTACATGTCCAAAAATACATGTCTATCATATGGAATCATTTCTACTTGAATTGTATCTCTTCCATTTGACCAATATTTTGTTTGTATTCGACAAAATTAAGATCCTCATCGATATTTAGCGCTATCATAGATGTCGTCGACGAACATTTTATATCGATTTCAGTAAATTTTCATAAAGACATAACATGGAGATCTCTTCATTCATATATTCAGGTACCTGAATCTCTCATGAGATTTTATGAAGTGTTATGTCATGTGATTTTCTAGATCACTTGCCTCCTTATTATGATCACTTTGATCATTTGCTCATCTTCTTTATTAAGAAGTTCTTTTTGAAACCGATTTGTCTATACGCTTTAAGCGTATCAAAGACTTTGTCTTTCTAGGACTTAATATGAGCATTTGCAGTGAGAATATAGTTACTTTCTTTGGGTCAGCAAATGCGTATGGCATGCTTTGCAGTATGTTGCAATTGAATTACCCTTTTTATGAACTTCAAGTTCATATTATGATATTCGAGGATCTATATATACAAATGATAATTCGTTCCATGTAACTTTTTCTCAAGTGTTTATCATGTCTCCCCCTCATGTTAGAAAAACTAACTTGTTTCCTCAACTCTGAAAAATCATCTTTGTGCATTATCATGTTAATATACACTGCACATCAATAATAATAAGATGAAATTATTTGGTTCCTGACCCTGAACCACTTGTGAGGGGAGAATATAATATACTCTCGTGTATAACATATATCAAATTGATATAGATAACTTTGTTCTCATAAGCAATAATTTAGCTATTAAGTGAAGGAACTCAATAAATTATTTTGCTAAACCAACTATGACGTAAACCACCTTATCAAGATGAACTATCTTGAATAGAAAATCTGAAAATTATGCTCGAAATTAGATTACTGAGCAAGTTACCTCGCAAGCACCGGCCAGGTTGCAGGTTAATAATAATCGCACATGTAACCATATCATAGATGCATCATATGTGGTATACATGGCAGGCGAATGGGCCCATATTCGCCTTTGATATTTCCAGAATTTATGGGATTCAACCCCAACTTTAGTTGGTCAATTAGTTAATGAGAACAAGTAATATTAGAGAATTCGTAAAGAACATTCTAGTTCTTTAATATTTACCCATGTGATTCTCTATTATTGTTGCACATCATACTTAAATTGATATGGCTAACCCGAATGCCAATTGAATAAATTATCAATATTGATAAAATTCAGGTTTACATCATGACATGTGCAATTATCGATAAACTCTAAGTTTATTATGATATGGGTTTTTATATCAATAAACATCCACTTTATTGTGGCATTCTTTTGTTTGTATAGTACAAATTGGAGAATAAAGCTGGTAGCTTTTCACATGCATATTATCATGCTACAACTTATAGTAATAGAAGATATCAAATCTTTCTTTTATTTATAGTCTCAATATAATCAATCGCTTTGCATATACTTTGGAAACTGAATAAGTTTCTTTGAGACTTACTAGTTGTACCATTATGGTCATGTCAAAATTATATGCAATATATGTTTCTTGCATTATTTTAATAATCATATTGCCAAAATATTTTGGCGTACAATAGGTACGTGACCAATGACCATTCATGCCATAATAATGACATTATTTTCTTATATCATCTCAACCCTCCTTCTAGAGGTGAGTGTGGTATATTCAATACCAATAGCATGTTCATATTCTTCCAATATGAATATGTATTCATAAATCATATGTTGTCACATTCACACCATGAATGGATCATAATCATCTATATGTGCTGTATAAAATCTCATGTCTAATCGATGACATATATTACTTTCACATAGTGAAGGAATATTTTGAGAATCCTTATTATTCTCATTATCACAATGATGACGAATATAATTTCGTCTATTGCCACGTCCATATCCATTGATACCTTCACGGTAATAATTTTGTCTTCTTTCAGACTTATTACATAGTGCTATCATATTTTCTGCGGGGATATGTAATTTTGTTATCCTTTTCAAATTCGTAAATGCGTCTGGTATTTGATTTGCTATTCTTTGCAAATGAATAATCTTTTGCACCTCTTTTTCACAAATAGAGGTATGTGGATCAAGATGAGATAATGATGGATTTTTCCATAAAATTTCCTGTTTGGTTTCACCAACTTCTCCCCCTAATTTTGGGAAAAGTGTCTCATCGAATCGACAGTCTGCAAATCGTGCAGTGAACAAATTCCCTGTCAATGTTTCGAGGTAGAGAATAATGGAGGGCGATTCAAACCCAATATATATTTCTAACCTTCTTTGCGGACCCATTTTGGTGCGGTATGGCGGTGCTACAGGCACATATACTGCGCATCCAAAAATTCTTAAATGGGATATATTAGGTTCATGACCCAAAACTAATTGCAACGGGGAATATTTGTGATAATTCGTCGGTCTGAGACGAACTAGCATTGCTGCATGCAAAATGGCGTGACCCCAAACCGAAGTGGGCAGCGTCAATTTCATGAGTAATGGTCTTGCAATCAACTGCAGACGTTTAATTAAAGATTCTGCAAGACCATTTTGAGTGTGAACATGAGCTACAGGATGTTCCACTTTTATCCCAATTGATAAGCAATAATCATTAAATGCTTGGGATGAAAACTCAGCAGCATTATCTAGTCTAATAGACTTAATTGGATTATCAGGAAATTGTGCTCGTAATCGAATTATTTGTGCCATTAATTTTGCAAATGCAAGGTTGCGTGATGACAATAGGCACACATGAGACCATCTAGAGGATGCGTCTATTAAGACCATAAATTATCTAAAGGACCAACTAGGTGGGTGAATAGGTCCACAAATATCCCCTTGTATACGTTCCAAAAACGTAGGTGACTCAGTTCCAACCTTTGTTGGTGATGGTCTAATAATTAACTTGCCTTGATAACAAGAAGTGCAAGAAAATTTATTATTTAAAAGAATCTTTAAATTCTTTAATGGATGCCCATATGAGTTTTCTATAATCCGTCTCATCATAATTGATCTAGGATGTCCCAATCGATCATGCCAAAGTACAAAAGTATTGGAATCAGTAACCTTTTGGTTTACTGTGGAATGTGCCTCAATTGCACTAATTTTTGTCCAATACAGGCCACAAGATAAAGATGGGAACTTCTCAATCACCCTCTTTTGGCCAGAGACATTCTTTGTAATGATGAGGTATTCAAAATTATTCTCATCTACTGCCTCAATATGATATCCATTTTGACGGATATCTTTAAAACTCAACAAGTTCCTCTTGGACTTGGAGGAGAACATTGCATTCTTTATGATAAATATTGTTCCTTTAGGCAGAGTTATAGTAGCTCTTCCAAAGCCTTCAATTAATTTACTACTACCAGAAATTGTAGTAACAGCTGCCTTACACATACTTATTGTATGTGTCGTACATGAATCAATTAAACAAATATTTTTACAATAAATATTTATTCAAGTTTGTTTGTGAGATATCCATATTTGCTTCCCATGGTTTGCATACAAAAGAAATATACAAATATTAGTATTTTTAGAGATAAAGAAAAACAAATTTCCATGAGACACAATCTTTGATTGAACAAATTGATTATATATGCATAATATGTACTTAATGTTGCTAACAAAATGTAAAGTCATGGGAGTTATATAATACTAGAAATGTAATCATACTGACTATACACATAATATATTTATAATTATATGATGTATGTTGAAACAATCATATATTACATATGTAAATCTGTAGGCATAGTATATATTATAAATTAATGTATGTAAATGAATCATTAGTCATGCTGAATACATCGAAGCCAGATGCACAATTCTTTGTTTATGAAGCATTACCATACAAGTTAAAAACAAAATCAATTCGGAGTGAAATGTGAAGTATAAGTTTTGGTAGAAAAATTGAACTTTTATACCAGTTTCTTAAACCAAAAGAAAAAATCAAAGATACAGATTAAATTTTCATATAAAAATTCAAGTTTTGGTGGAAATATCAAATCTTTATACCAGTTTCTTAAACTTAAAAAAAAAAAAATCAGAGACACGTGTTGTAGCAGAATCTAATTACGGGGAGTTCTAATCTACAAGGCACTATAACCCAGTTTACGCAATACCAAAAATCAACAACAACAACAAAAAAAACTAAGTATAATCTCACATCGAGCACGTAGAGCTTACCCCTACCATGATTAAAAAGAGGTTGTTTCCATTAAAATCAAACTGAGCAAAAAGACAGTTAGAAAAACCATGTTTCACAATGCAATAGTTATTAAAATAATATAGAATTTCAGCATTGACACACAAAGTCAAGGAGATGAAAGAAGCGAGCTGGTGCAGAAATTAACAAAACTAAACTGACCAAAAGTAAGAATTAGATCACTAAAAGCATAAGGCAAACACTAATTCAAAAAAAAAAAATTATAATCATTAAACACTGCCAAAAAAAAAAAAAATTCCAATATTGAAAAAGCTTAAAACTTTAACAATTTCCTCATGAAATCACCCCCAATCAGTTCAACAATTACCAAAATCATGTTAAAGTGAAATAACATCGGCTCATATGATCAGTCCAAAATAAAAAAAAAATTCACAAATACGTAAGGTCATTAAAATAGGAGAGAAGGATGACAAATCGCATCTGGATGCGCTTTCCTTTAATGTATGAGAAATAAATAGCTACAAAGCTCCAAATCCAAATTTCAGAGAAAACAACAATCAAAGTCGAACAGAATCGTCGAACTCGCTCGATGTCGAATAAAATCTTACTCTTCTCAAAAGAACTTCTTGAGACGGTAGAATCTCATGCTGATAACGTGTTATAAAACAATAAAAGAACAAGAGAAATATTGCAGAGAAAGAGAGAGAAGTTCTTATTGAATTGTGGGGTGGTTTACAATGGGATAAGACCCCTCTATTTATAGGAGGAAAAATAACCTAGCCTCAAAGTAAAACTCTCTACAAGATAGACATTCACTCTAATTAGAATTCTATTCTTAACAATTATTATATTTTTTGGTTAACTGAACAATGATAACCAACTTCGTGTTACTATTCTAATAGAATTTTTTAGAAAGTGATTTATGTGATACTGCTGTATAAGAACATAGAGATTTTTATAAATATAAAAAGCTTTAAATTGGTTTTGTAATTTTCAGAACACTTTAACACTAAATTTAATATAGCTAAAAGTAGCCTAAAACAGTGTAGATAACTAAACTTATAAGTGTAGACATAACTCTCTACCAAACAACTTCAAACAATATAATTCATGTAGCATTCAAGTAAAATACAGATTCTTGATAAACATCAAATCATATTCATGATATAACAAAATTAACTTTATATTGTTAAGAAAAATACATTGACAGCCGCAGGAAAACAAACAGATAAACAAGATATGCCTCTAAAAACTTGAGTAAGAGCAGCAGCAAGAAACTAAAACAGAAAAACCAAAACAGCTTCAAATTAAAACCCAGAAATCCCAGAAAAATAGTATAAGAACCAGTAGGAGTTCCTTGCTAAAAGTGAAAGAAAGAGACTCCAAAAATAGTGTTAAATCAGTATGATTCCAGGAAATATGTTTGTGTGTTTAACTATTTCAGTGTATTCAGATCTATATCAAATATTTCTGCTAGTGTCTGTATAATGAAAAGAAGGAGTGTATGAGTAAGCGAAATAAGAATTAGGGTACAAAAGAATCTACCAAAATTTCCTAAAAATCAGGGGGAAAACATCTTTTTTTTAGAGATGGACAAATGTTCAATATGGAGATGGACAAATGTTCAATTTCTAGTAACTTCCTTATCTCAGAAAATGGACAAATGTCCCATTTCTTGATATTTTTGATTTTATCCCTATTTTCCGACTCAGCATTGGAACATTTATCCATATTTTAGAAAGTTTTAGTAATTTCTGAATGATTTTCAGAATTAGATTTTCAAAATTGACCCTTAAGAGTCTTGGAATTACCTCAAAACCAGATTGGTTATGAGCACGTGTCACGTGACTCATGGCCTAAAAAGCTTGGGCTCTAAATTTTTAACAAAGCTATTGGTCTGTCTATTTAGCCAGGCCCAATTAATTAATAACAATAAGTAAAAGGAAACAGTAAATAAATACAACAACAACAATAACAACAAAAATAAAAATAAAAAGAATAACAGAAAAGAGAAAGCAAAAAAGGAAAAATAAATTAATTTAACATTGTTTTTTGCTTTATCTTAATTAAATCTATTTTAATTAATGCGAATGAAATAACAAATGAAATACTTAATGATGTAAAAATTAACGGAATACATTTGAGCCATGATTTTATTTATTATTTAGGTATGTTTTAATTAATTAATTAATTTAAAAATAATATAACTAACAATGATAGTTTCTAAAAATAAAAAAAGTAAATAAAATAACATTAAATGAATGATTATAAATAAATAATGAAATTACAATTTCTGAAATAAACATGAACAACAACAACAACGACGACGACAATAAAATAATAACATAAAAAACAGAAATAGTAATTAAAGAACTCTTCTTGTTTTATTTTAGATCTAGTTGCCAAAAAACGTCACACCAAGACTCTCTCTCATAATCTAAGATTTCGAGTGAAAGATATTGTCACGAAGAATATTATACAAACTAGATTAAGCTCTTATTATTTATTTTTTCTTAATAATATCAAAGCTAGCCGCTAAGAACCCTCATGCCAATACAAATTAAGGCCTTGAGATTCGTAAAATGATAAAAATAGCCTTTAATGTATGGAGGCTGCTTTATCTTGATCCTCATTGAATAACCTTTACAAATATAATCCTTAATGTACAAAAGATAACATATTACTGCTAAATTTAACCTACGTGCCCTATGTGTGGCTCATGTGCAATTAAAGACTACCTACCACCGTTTAAAATATGTAGCATAAAAACGCTTACCCTTTTTCCATCTTAAAACAGAGATTTGGGAGATGAACAAAGAACTTCTGTGCACAAGAGCTCATTGAATGAAGAGCTTGAATCTCTTTCTTTCGTCTCTGCCATAAAAATGTCTACTAAGAAAGCTATATGTTGACAATATTAAGAAACGAAGCTAATTGTCGACAACAAGTAGGAGCTTCTCTCTTCTATGTTCTGTTCTAAATTCCCAATTCTTGAAGCTACTCTTATGCGAAGGTGAAAGCGAGTCCAAATAGAAAGAATTTTTGAAGCCTTTCAATATCATTGTTCAGGAAAACTGATACTAGCAGACGACACAGAAGCTCTAATCGAAGTCATATCTAATAGGGGGAACTGTAAATTTTTTGTTTCATTAATCCTTTCTTATTTATTCTTTTTCGTTCAACTCGAAAGTTGAAACACAAAATTTGAGTCTATTATGCCAAGTTGATTTCTATTAAAAGAAAATTCGGAAGCATCATGCAACAAGATTAGTCGAAGAAAAAATATATGAAGCTTTAACTATCAATGTAGTTTACTGCAATTGGATTAGTAATTGGTGCATATATTAAATTTAAACTAATGGAATAGTAGCTCGTTCTTATCTTGTTGTTTGTGGACATAATTTTACAAAATTTCATTAGAAAAGCAAAATACAATAATTAAAGTCTAGTTGTAAGATTTACGCTTCAAATCGGCTACTACCAATACCAAAACTAGCAAAAATATCTTCACTTCAGGCCAGCTACTACTGCATCAACAAAAAGACCAGCAACATATCAACCATCACTTAAAATATGCATAGAACCCATTAGCTTAGATATGACAACAAATGTAACTTATTAGCTTAAGTTTAATCAAACCGGAAAAAAATTACCATGTTAAATGTAACGATCCGACTGGTCATTTTGCTTTTAGAACCTCGTTCCCCTAAATAAGACTTTCTGTACTTGCTTTTACTGATTTATGACTTGCGGGAATGGTTAATTCGGGATTTGGAAGAGTTTGGGTTGAACTCGGAACACTTGGTTCCTTAAGGTTAGCTTAAAAGTCCAAGTTTGACTTCGGTAAATGTTTTGAGTGAACGATCTCCAAATCTGGATTTGAAGATTCTAGCAGATTCGCATGATGATTTCGGACTTGGTCGTATGTCCGGAACGAGTTTTGGATGACTCAGGAGCATTTTGGTGCCTAACAGTGAAAATTGATTCCTTAAGAATTTTGAAGTTCTTAAATATTTGGTTTGGAGCGGGTTTTTGGGTTATCGAGGTCCGAATGGAGTGCTAAGACCGAGAATAGTTTTGTGTTGTCATTTAAGTGTGATGACCCTGCCGGTCGTCTTAAGAATTAATGCTCCGATTCCTATTAACTCCTTTCCCTAAGTCTATTTCTGCTAATTTTTTTTTTGTCGGGATGTTCGATATTGAGTTTAGTGTTTTAGGACACTTAGTCCCTATATAAGAGCCTAAGTGTTAGAAATTTGACTATAGTTGGAATGGTGTGAACACGGCCTCAGAATGGAAATTCGATGGTTCTGTTAGTTCCATTAGGTGATTTCAGGGTTAGAAGCGTGATGAGAATGTGTTTTGAAGGTTTGTAGCTAATTTAGGCTTGAAATGCTGAAAGTTGAATTTTTTAAGTTTTCGGTCCGGTAATAAGATTTTGATCCGAGGGCCGGAATGGAATCCCAAAAGTTAGAGTAGCTTCGTAGTGTTTAATGTGACGTGTGTGCAAAGCTTTAGGTCATTTGTACGAAGTTTGGTTGACTTTTTGATCGAAAATGTATATTTAGAGTTTTTGAATTTCTTAAGGTTGAATCCGATGAAAAATAGGTGTTTTGATGATATTTTGAGCGCTCCGAAGGTTGGAACAAAGTTTGAATGATGTTATGAGATATGAAAGTTGAAACTTGTTGAATTGCTGAACTGTTGGTATATTGTTAGCTTCTCTGCGATCGCATCCTTACGTTTGCGATCGCATAGTGTAATTCCGGAGGTGGCCCAATTTGTTCTTTATGATCACATGACTTGACTCGCGATCGCGTAGTACTGCCTCTTCCTCCTTCGCGTTTGCAATGGCCCTTCCGCATTCGCGTAACAGAGCTAGGAGCTTGTGGCCCAGTGACTTTTTACTTTTCGCGTTCGCGTGACTTTGAACACGAACGCGCATGGTTGTTTTTCCCTCTTTCGTGATCGCGTGCCTTGTGCTGAGTTCGCCTAGTCCAGTTCGAGGACCCTTCGCGTTTCCTTTTCTGCGATCGCATTCTTCATCTCACGATCGCGTAGACCATTTCTGGAGCCTTTAACTTTTACTCTTCGCGATTGCAAACAATTTCTTGCGGTCGCATTGAGCAACATCTGGGCAGAGAATTTAAAACCCAAAATCGAGGGTTTATACCACAACTCATACTTTGGAATTGGGAGCTTGGGAGTTCACGATTGTTGGCATGATTTTCACCTGGGTGACTTGGGTAAGTGATTCTTACTCGGGTTAGACTAGTTTTCATGAATCTTCACTTAAATTCATCCTTTAAATTCGGAATTTTGGTAGAAATTGGGGAAAAGTCCTTAGACCTAGAGATTGAGTTTAGATTGGGTTTTTGTCAACCGATTTGAGAGATTTTTATATGAATAGACTCGTGTGGGTGTGAGGATTCTGAAAATATAAATTTCACCCGATTCAGAAACATGGGCTCGAGGGGCGTTTCTGGTCATTTTACATAATTTTGCGTATTAGCTTAGAATTTAATTGTAGAATCAGATTCTTGAAGTTTTATTTACATTGTAAAATGGAATTGAATAGATTTGGGCCCTTTGGAGTCAGATACTCATGGCAAGAACGTGGTTTCTAGTTGATTTTGAGCCGGTTCGAGGTAAGTGGCTTATCTAACCTTGTGTGGGGGACCTTCCCCCTACGATATGATATTTGATAGTTGAAATGCCTTGTACATGAGGTGATGAGCTCGTGCTTGAGCTAATTTTTGAAAATTTGATTTTACTTTAAGTATTTAAACTGATTTCCTTTCTTACCTATTTTTATTCTACTTGCAAACTTAGCCTGTGCTAGAAGCGTGCTTAGTTGACTTAATTGCCTGTTTGTTTAAACTGCCTTAATTGCATTACACGGACCATGTTAGGCTAGAATTAACTATTTACTTGTTAGGAATGTAGTATTTATTTTTAGCTGCTGTTTTGTGTTTTAATTTGGTACGACGGGACGAGAACCCGAGATCCCCTGCACGTATTTATGATCTGGACTAAGGTACGAGATACCAAGAGATCCCTGGAACATGTGTTGAGGATACAAGAGATCCTCGAGATACCAAGAGATCATTGGCATATATATTAAGGATACCAAGAGATCCCTAGTGTATATATTGAGGATACCAAGAGATCCTAAGGATATCAAGAGATCTTCGGGATATTAAGATATCCCTAGTATATATATTGAGGATAACAATAGATCCTCGAGATACCAAGAGATCCTCGGTTATCATCCTTATTGTGAGTGGCATTTCCTTATGTTCTGCCTTTATTTCGATTTCCATTGTTGTATTCTTATTATCATGTATAGTCTCTTACAGTAGATTCTCAATTTTACTATTTATCTTATCCCATTATTTTTATTGTTATTTACCTCAGTAGGGCCCTGACCTTCCTCGTCACTATCCGACCGAGGTTAGGCTTTGCACTTACTAAGTACTGCTGTGGTGTACCCATGCCCTTTCTGCGCATGTTTTTCATGTGGAGATCCATGTACATCTGCACAGGCTTACCATCCTTGAGGCAGGGAGACTTCGAGGTACATCTGTCGCATCTGCAGACCGAAGAGTCTCCATCTTTATTCTATCTCGTAGTAGCCCTTCTATCGTACTCTTGATGTAGACATTCTAGAGATTAGAGAACTTTACTGTATTTCTTCTAGCTTGTGTTCCCGTGAGTTTTCGAGTTTTGGATAGTGATGTAGATGTTTTGAGATATTGTACTGTGTATGCCGAGTGACATTCTATATGCCATTCCTTTTAGTTATTCTTGGTTTTAGATTTATATTTTCGCAAGTTTCGATTTGTTTTTCGCACTTGTTAGGCTTACCTAGTCGTAGAGACTAGGTGCCATCACAACAATTCACAGAGGGTGAACTGGGGCCGCGACAAGTTTTTATTAGAGCTCTAGGTTCGTAGGAGTCACGGAACACAGGCCGATTTATTATAGTCATGTTAATCGGTACAGAGGCATTTGTACTTATCTACGAAAGGCCATGTAACTGTTAGGAAAAAATTTCTACTTCATTGATTTCCTTGTCGTGCGATATTTTGTCACAATTCTAAACTTCTATCTTCTATTCTCTTACAGATGGTGAGGACACGTGCTACTCGAGATGATCAAGCACCCGCGCCCCTATTGCAGCCGTCAAATGCCGAAGATGGGGTAGAGGTCGAGGATGCGCACGTGGTGCAGCCAGAGCACCTGCGCGAGCTGCCACCGAGGTACCACTAGCAGTTCCAGCTTGAGTCCAAACACCTAACACGCCTACCACTGCTGCTACCACTCTAGCTCTTTAGGAGACTCTGGCATAGTTCATGAGCATGTATACTACTTTAGCTCAGGCAGGGTTGCTTCACCTTGCTGCAGCCACATCCCAGGCTGGGGGAGGAGCACATACTCCCGCCACACATTTTTGAGCAGTGAGTGCAGGTTAAGCGGGTTCCTAAGATTATTCCTGTATCGCTAGCAGTGCTCGTTCAACCCGAGGACAGGGCAGTGGCTTCCGAGGATGAGCAGTTGAGGCTTGAAAGGTTCAAGAAGTACAAGCTTCCTATATTCAGTAGTCTAGCATCGGAGGATGCTCTAGGTTTTCTTGATGAGTGTTAGTGCATTATCCGTACTACGAGTATTTTAGGATCCATCGAGGTTTATTTCACTACCTTCCAGCTTCGAGGGGCCACCTTTGAGTGGTGGCATGCCTATGAGTTAGACAGTCTAGATGAGACATCTTCACTTAATTGGGCTTAGTTTGTGGATATGTTCCTGAGAGAGCATGTTCCTCAGAGCCTTAGGTACGCATGACACACAGAGTTTAAGCATTTGCACCAGGGTGCTATGACTATTTCAGAGTATGTTGTCCGTTACATCAGTTTGTCTATGCATGCACCAACCTTGGTTGCTACTGTTTGCGAGAGGGTTAGCCAATTCATTGAGTGGCTTATTCCCAACATCATATCTATCATGGCTCATGAGTTGGAGATGGATATTTCTTATTGGCAGATGGTGAGTATTTCTAGGAGAATTGAGGGTACTCATGCTAGGGAGAGATAAGACATGGAGGCCAAGAGGTCTCGAGAGTCGGGCCATTATTCTGGTGCTCGTACCCCAGCTGGAGGTCATCATAGTAGGGGTTATATGAGTCATCCCATTCATTCAGCTATTCCAGTAGCCAGCAGTGCTCTAGCTCCTTCTAGGACTCATGAGCCTTATTATGCACATCCGGTTTCTAGCGCGCCTCCTGCGCAGGGTGCTTTTGGAGGTCAGTCAAGCAGATATGGCCCTAGCTAGTCACAACCCCCACGTCCTCTTAGAGCTTGTTTTGAGTGTTGTGACACATGCCACGTGGTGAGGGATTTCCCTAGACTTTGGAGGAGTGCACCTCCATAGACTTCTCAGCCATAGTATGCTCCACCAAGTTCTAAAGCAATTATTACAGCTCCAGCCGCTACCCCACTTGCTCAGCTAGCTAGCGGTAGAGGCCTGGCAGGCAGAGGTCGCCCTCGAGGGGGAGGCCACACCAGATACTATGCCATACCGGCCCGTACTGAGGCTGTTGCCTCTGACTCTATCATCGTAGGTATTATAGTGGTTTGCCACATAGATGCATCAAATCTATTCAATCCAGTCTCCTCTTACTCTTATGCGTCTTCTAATTTTGCTATGTATTTGGGTATACCTCAGGATTCTTTCAGTTCCCCTATTTATGTTTCTACTCCTGTGGGAGATTTACTTGTTGTGGATCACATTTATCGGTCATGTTTGGTTACTCTTTGTGGTTTTGAGACCAAAGCCGATTTGTTGTTACTTAGCATGGTTGATTTCTATATTATCTTGGGTATGGACTGGTTGTCGCCCCATTATGCTATTCTTGATTGCCATGCCAAAATTGTGACACTGGCTATGGCAGGGGTACCGCATTTTGAGTGGAGGGGTACCTTGGATCATACCCCCAATAGAATTATTCTTTCCTTAAGGCTCACCATATGGTGGAGAAAGGGTGTGACACATATTTAGCTTATGTGAGAGATGTTAGTATTGATAACCCTTTAGTTGATTCAGTCCCAATAGTGCAGGATTATCCTGATGTGTTTCCAGCTGATCTTCCGGGCATGTCGCCTAATAGAGATATTGATTTTGGCGTTGATCTGTTGCCGAGAACTCAAACCATTTCTATTCCTCCGTATTGTATGACTCGTCTTAAGTTGAAGGAGTTGAATGATTAGTTACAGGAATTGCTTGATAAGGGTTTTATTCAGCCCTGTGTTTCACCTTGGGGTGCTCCTATCTTGTTTGTGAAGAAAAAGAACGGTTCTATGTGTATGTGTATTGATTATCGCTAGTTGAACAAGGTTATTGTAAAGAATTGTTATCCTTTGCCTCGCATTGATGATCTATTTGACCAGCTTCAGGACGCGGGTGTTTTCTAAGGTTGATTTGCGCTCAGGTTACTTCAGTTGAAGATTCGAGATCTAGATATCCCGAATACTGCTTTCAGGACTCGGTATGGTCATTACGAGTTCCTTGTTATGTCATTTAGGCTGACTAATGACCCAACATATTTTATGCATTTAATCCACAGTGTATTCCGGCCATATCTTGACCCTTTTGTCATTGTCTTTATTGATGACATTCTGGTGTATTCCCGAAGTCAAAAAGTTCATGAGCAACACTTGAGGATAGTGCTTCAGACTCTGAGGGAAAATAAATTGTATGCAAAGTTTTCAAAATATGAGTTTTGGTTGGATTCCATGGTATTCTTGGGCCACGTGGTATTGAGTGAGGGTATTCGGGTGGATCTGAAGAAGGTAGAGGAAGTTCAGTGTTGGCCCAAACCATCCTCATCCACAGAGGTCCACAGTTTGCTTGGTTTGGAAAGTTACTACTGTTGTTTTGTGGAGGGATTTTCATCGATTGCAGCCCCTATGACTAGACTGACCCAGAAAGGTGCTCTGTTCTTGTGGACGGAAGAGTGTTAGGCGAGCTTTCAGAAGCTCAAGACAGCTTTGACTACAACTCCAGTTTTGATATTGCCTACAGGTTCAGGGTCTTATACTATCTATTGTGATGCCTCGAGAGTTGTCCTTGGAGAGGTATTGATGCCAGACGGTAGGGTGAATGCCTACACATCCAGACAGTTGAAGATACACAAAGAAGAATTATCTTGTCCATAATCTTGAGTTAGCTTCCATTGTTCACGCCCTGAAGATTTGGCGCCATTATCTATATAGTGTGCCTTGTAAGATTTATACTGATCAATGGAGCTTGCAGCATTTGTTCAAGCAAAAGGATCTAAATTTGTGCTAGAGGAGGTGGTTAGAGTTGCAAAAGGATGATGATATTACCATTATGTATTACCTAGGCAAGGGTAATGTTGTGGCCGATACTTTTAGTCGCCAGGCAGAGAGTTTGGGGTGTTTGGATTATCTACCAACACCAGAGAGGCCTATGGCGAAGGATGTTCAGGCCTTATCCAGCTAGTATATGACGTTGGATATTTCGGAGCCTAGTCGGGTTATAGCTTGCGTTGTTTCTCGGTCTTCTTTATTTGTTTGTACCAGGGAGCGGCCGTATAATGACCCTCATTTGCTTGTCCTTAAGGACAAGGTTCAGCATAGTGATGCCAGAGATATGACCATTGGCGAGGATGGAGTATTGAGGATGCAGGGTCGGGTTTGTGTACCAAATGTTGATGGGCTTCGGGAGCATATTCTAGAGGAGGCCCACAGTTCGCGATATTCCATACATCCGGGTGCCACAAATATGTTTCAGGACTTGAGGCAACACTATTGGTTGAGGTGGATGAAGAAAGATATAGTTGGGTTTGTAGCTTGGTGCCTCAACTGTCAATAGGTGAAGTACGTGCACTAGAGGTCTGGTGGATTGCTTCAGCAGATAGAGATTCCGGAGTGGAAATAGAAGCAGATCACCATGGACTTTGTATCTGGGCTCCCATGAACTTGGAAGAAGTTCGATACCAATTGGGTTATTATGAATCGGCAGACCAAGTCCACTCACATAATCTTCGGAGCGTTTGGCGGAGATTTATATCTGCTAGATCATTTTTCTGCATGGTATTCAAGTTTCTATCATTTCAGATAGAGGTACTCAGTTCACATCGCGGTTCTGCAGAGCCGTTCAGTAGGAGTTAGGTACCCGGGTAGAGTTGAACATGACATTTCACCCTTAGACGGACAGACAGTCCAAAGCGTACTATTTAGATTCTTGAGGAAATGCTTCGTGCGTGTGTGATGGAGTTTGGGGTTCTTCGAATCAGTTCTTGCCATTGGCGAGTTTGCTTACAACAACAATTATCAGTCCAGCATTTAGATGGCACCGTATGAGGCTTTGTATGGTTGGCGGTGTAGATCTCCGGTGGGTTGGTTTGAGCCTAGTGAGGCTAGATTATTGGGAACAGAAGTAGTTCAGGATACTTTAGAGAAGGTTAAGATTATTCGGGATAGGATTCGCACGGCCTAGTCCAGACAAAAGAGCTTTGCGGACCGGAAGGTTTCGTGATGTTTCCTATATGGTAGGAGAGCGAGTTTTGCTTTGGGTTTCGCCTATCAAAGGCGTTATGAGATTTGGGAAGAAAGAGAACTTGATTCCAAGGTTTATTGGCCCTTTTGAGATATTAAGGCAAGTTGGGAAAATTGCTTATGAGCCTGCCTTACCTCCCAGACTAGTAGGAGTTCATCCGATATTTCATGTTTCGATGCTCCGGAGGTATCATGCTGATCTGTCGCACGTTTTGGATTTCAGCTCAGTCGAGTTGGACAAGGATCTATCTTATGTTGAGGAGCCAATTGCTATATTGGATAGGCAGGTCAGAAAGTTGAGGTTAAAGAATATTTCTTTAGTAAAGGTTTAGTTGAGGAGGTGACCTGGGAGACCAAACAGGATATGCACAGACGTTACCCTCATCTTTTCACAACTTCAGGTATGTCTCTTCGCGCGTTCGAGGACGAACAAATGTTTAAGTGTAGGAGGATGTGATGACCTGGCCGGTCGTCATAAGAATTAATGCCCCAATCTCCTATAAACTACATTCCCCAAGCCTATTTCTGCTAATTTGATTTGCCGGGATGTTCTATTTTGAGTTTTGGGACACATAGTCTCTAAATGAGAGCGTAAGTGTTTGAAATTTAACCATAGTCGGAACAGTGCAAGAACGGCCTCAGAATGGAAATCTGATGGTTTCGTTAGCTCCATTAGGTGATTTTAGGGTTAGGACTATGATCGGAATGTGTTTTGGAGGTCTGTAGCTGATTTAGGCTTGAAATGCCGAAAGTTGAATTTTTAAAGTTTCCGGTCCGATAGTGAGATTTTGATCCGAGGGTCTGAATGGATTTCCGAAAGTTGGAGTAGCTTAGTAGTGTTTAATGTGACGTATGTGCAAAGTTTCAGGTCATTCAGATGAAGTTTGGTAGACTTTTGATCAAAAATATGTTTTGAGTTTTTGAAATTCGTAAGGTTATATCCAATGAAATATAGGTGTTTTAATATTGTTTTGAGCATTCCGAAGGTTGAAACAAGTTTGAATGATGTTATGGGTTATGGTCGTAGGTTTTGTTGAGGTCCCAGGGCCTGGGGTATGTTTCGGATGCTCAACGGATCATTTTTGAAACTTGTTGAATTGCTGAACTGTTGGTATCTAGTTTCCTTCTCTGCGTCTGCATCCTTACGTTCACGATCGCGTAGTGTAATTCCAAAGGTGGCCTAATTTGTTTTTTGTGATTGCATAGTACTTCCCTTCTTCCTTCGCGTTCGCACTAGCCTTTCCGTGTTCGCATAATAGAGCTAGGAGCTGTTGGCCCAGTGACTTTTTACTCTTTGCATTCATGTGGCTTCGACCGCGAACGCGTATGGTTGTTTTTCCCTCTTTAATGATCACGTGCCTTGTGCTGCATTTGCATAGGCCAATTCGACGACCCTTCACTTTTCCTCTTCTGCGATTGTATTCTTCATGTCGCGATCGTGTAGGCCGTTTCTGGGGCGTTTCACTTTTTCTCTTCGTGATCACAAACGATTTCTTGCGATCGCATTGAACAACATGTGGGTAGAGAATTTAAAAACCAAAATTGAGGGTTTAGACCATAACTCATATGTTAGACTTGGGAGCTCAAAAGATCACAATATTTGAGAGGATTTTCACCTGGGCGACTTGGGTAAGTGGTTCTCACTCGGTTTAGACTAGTTTCCATGAATCTTCACTTAAATTCATCCTTTCATTTCAGAATTTTGGTAGAAATTGAGAGAAAAGTTCTTAGACCTAGAGATTGAGTTTTGATTGAGTTTATTGTCATTCGATTAGAGAGATTTTTTTGTTAATAGACTCGTGTGAGTGTGAGTATTTTGAAAATATCAATTTCACCCGATTCCGAGACGTGGTACCAAGGGGCATTTTGGTCAATTTACATTATTTTGCATATTAGCTTAGAATTTAGTTGTATAATCAACTTCTTGAAGTATTATTTACATTATGAAATGGAATTGAATAGATTTGGGCCATTTGGAGTCGGATACTGGTGGCAAGAATGTGGTTTCTTGTTGATTTTGAGCCAATTTGAGGTAAGTGACTTGTCTAACCTTGTCTTGGGGACCTACCTGTCGATGCCCCTTTTTTGTCGCGAAATTGCGTTTATGACATTTGGGAGGACAACTCTTTTTCTATTGGGAAATAAGTGCATTAGGACACTAAGAAGAATTTTGATTTAGAAAAACCAGAGAATGGTTAAGGGCTTGAAATTATCTCGAGGGGAAGGTGTTAGGCACCCCTTAAGACCCACTAGTGTGGTTCTCAGTCATGGTATAATCATGACTTTAAGTGCAAATGACAAGTAAACAAGCAAGAATTACAAATACATTGTAGTTTTCACATAATGGTTGTAAGAAAAGAGGTTAAAAAGCCAAAGTCTGGGAAGAAAGTAGTTTTGAAGTTCTGAAAATAAACAAATAAAAGGAAGGGGTTTTCCCATTATTGTTGCAAGCAATTAAATTAAATGAAGTTAAAAGCAGCTGAAAGTTGAGCAGTTTAAAAATCCTGAAAATAAACTAGTAAGGTAAGGGGGAGGGGTGAGTCCTAGGTTTATTAATAATATGGATCACCCCACACAACACCAGGTAATCGTTTATACACGTTGAGTTATCGCCTGGTCACCATATCCATATCTACCCTTTCCCACTCCATTAAGGTATTAAACGCAAAATGGTCTCGTTTTCTTATTGCATACTGCTACTCGCTCCATTCCTATCAGCTTCAGAGGTATTTTGGACTACTAATCCTATATTGAAGGCTCTGAGGTTTTATGGTTTCAAAGGAAAAATTTTTAAGGCGACAACCAAAACACATATGTCGAAAATACGGGGGGAGAAGCACATAACAGATAGAAAGGCTCAGGCAAACCTCCTTTGAAAAAACAGAAGGGAGCATATAGTTTAGCATGTCTTACATGTACTGATTAGGGTCTGATTAAACATAAGAGTTGTGGCAGACTGATCTATTACATATTTCAGATGAGAAGCCCGAGTCAGGCCTGCCTCCTGGTTGAAATTGATAGAATCTGATTCAATTTATAAGTTACCTTACGACTTGCCTAAGTGAAACCTATAGGCATGCTATATAATAATGTGGGAGATAAATATACTGATTATAGAAAAGAATTGATGATAGGCTATAATTACATATTTTGGTCGATTATTACACTCTAATTTACTGCACTTGATATTGAGTTTGAGCTTTAATCTCTAGTGTCTTGCACTAACTGTGTGTTTTATGCCTTGTAGGAGTAATTCCGAGCTATGTAGATATTCTAGAATTAATTGACGTGATTTGGAGCTTTAAAGTTTGGGCAAAAGTTCAAGGAATTAAGCCGGGATCGTGTTTGGGGGTCAACGGATTATAGTTAGAACAAACGAAGACTCTAGTAGGAATATTGCGCACTGCCTAGTAAAATAGATATAACATTTTTCTCCGAACTCCATACTGTCTCCACAGTATGGTTGGAAAGCTAACTAAAAGGAATACAACTTTCATGTTTTACATGTTTCTAAATTCGGAAAGTAACAGGGTGAAAAACGATCTTCTAGCACGAAGTTAGCGTGATGCTGCGCTAGTCTAGAAGCTGGAGGCAGAATGTCAGGAAACTAGCACGAAGTTAGTGCAAAGTCCCGCTAGTCACCTGGGAAAAATGTTCATTTTTACATTGGAGAAGGTATAAGTGTTTTGGCTCAGACCTAATTTGTAGATATACATGGAAAAACGGTATTTTGAGTAGTGGGGGACGTTTTTTAGAGGACAACACAAGCATAGAGCCGCCGTGGAGGCTGGGTTTCATCTTTTCTTCCACCAAATTAGTCTTTTTATGTTTCTTTGTATGATTTTATATTTTGATATCATGTCTATGTGGAGCTAAACTTCACGTTCTAGGGTTGTGATTCTTTCGTGACTATTGTTATTCAGATATTGATTTTGATTTCTTAGTTTATAATATTAGTTTAATCATGCACTTAATTATTGGATTGCTTGATCACCAATTGAATACTATCTACGAATCTTGAAGTGAACTCGAAAGAGGGAATTCTAGAATGCATATAGGACTGAGTAGAGCAAGTTCTTGAACCTGGGCATCGGGGAACAGATTCGCGGTTAGGATAGACATATACCTAATTGCCTTGCTTGGTTGATTTACAATAATTATGAAGGCGTTCTTGTTAGTTCTAATTCTATAGACTTATAGGAGTTAGGTTAGCTTGAATAGGCGAGTAAGAACTCGACAGATTCTTAGGAGCAATATTAACCCTGTCAACCAATAAACTAGATAACTTAGTTAGTCAATTCTATTGAAGAATACAATAGGAATGTTAGATAGCTCATAACCCTAGATCGTTTTCATTACATTGATATCATAAGCATCTGTTCTTTCTCTCTGTTCAAAGTTCATTATTTATATTCTTTATCTCATTAGTTTAGAACCAAATACTTCTAGGTTTAATTCTTGTTCAGATATGTAGGATAGTCTAATTTAGTAAATAGCTAATCACAAGTCCTCGTGGGATCAACATCTGACTTTTAGTCACTTTATTATTTGACGACATCGTATACTTTCGTGTGCGTTTGGACACAACAAGAAGACTTATTAATTGTAGGAACGTGAGTTCTACAGATATTTAAGCAATATTACTACTGATTTTTTTTGGACTTATAAGCGAGTTGCTGATTTATATTTGGTTGATTCCTCCTATAGGCATGCATTCTAGGCGTTTGTTAACACTGTTATTAACATGCAGAAATCATATAGGCAGGTCATCTATATGTAGTTAGTTATTAAAACATACACATTTTCCTAGTGATAGATGCATATGCAGAATTTGAAATGTCATATAGACATGTTATCTACGCGATATGCAGAAATGCAAAAACCCATAGACATGGTTTCTATATGAAATACAGAAGATATAGACATGGTTTTCTATATATATGGAATGCAGAAGTGCAGAAGCCTATGGAGATGATCTCTATTATGAAATGCAGAACCAATACACAGGACTCCTAAATAATGCAAAACTTATAGACATGATTTCTATGTGAAAATGCAGAAATGAAAGTAGGACATAAGTGTACAAGTATAATAAATACCTATGAACATGATATCTACATATGAAATGCAGAACCTATAGACAGGATTTCTAAAGAATGGAGAACTTATAAACAAGATTTATATGTGAAAAATGCAGAAGTGAAATCAGGATATGATTGCAGAAGTATAATGAACCTATGAACATGATATCTACCCCTTTGAATGCATGGTTTGCCCACTTTTTTTCACTAAAATCCCATAATTTATTACAAATTAGTATAGCTCAGAATGAATAGGAAAAAGAAAGTAAAATTACATAAAAAAAACTAAAAATTCCAACTAAGGAGAGCATGATTCAGATTTCTGCCTGAAGCATGAAGTAAACAACCTCCAAAGATAAAACTTCCAAAACCTTTCTCTTATATGGGATGTGGCAGAGTTACCTAAGATTCTGAAGTGGACTCCGAGCAGTGCTTATACCAAAATATGTTGCAGATTTGGACTATAGTGCAGTGTGGAAGGGCTAGTCCTCAGATGTCCAAGTTCATATGGAACTCAAGGTCCCAAAGCAAGGCTCATAGGAGGGGGCAGAACATAGAAGAATGGAGAGAGTGTAAGCGCAATAGAGAGGATTATGGGGTGAGCCAAGACAGGCTTGCGGTCACACCCAACAATTGGAGGTCCTGGAACACCCCAACCAGCCTGTTAGCCACATTGTTTGGGAGTTAGGACCCTTTAAAGGGTCAAGTCCAGACATGAGCAACAATTTGGATATTTCCATGTTATGAACTTTAACTCAAACACATAGAAGGGGAGAAGGGTACATGGATTCACAATAGAAACAGATGCAAGAAAAGAACATGCATAGTTAATATTTAACTTCACATAAATTGTAAAGTAGGCATAAATGTAAAGGCTATAAGTAAACACATTGGGGTGATGCTGAGATCTAAAAACTAGAACATACCAGTTTCAAGGAAACAAGTAAAAAGAAAACAATAGTCTTGTAAAGCCAAAGTGCAAACGAGCAATCAGAATTCTATGAGTTTAGAAGAGAATTGTGAAGTGTGAACAGTAAAAGTATTACATTGAAGGTGTGTTGAAGTGCAGAAAGGTCGTGCCCTTTTATACTGCAGAAAGCATGTAGAAATAGATAAGAAAATAGTTGGAAATCAATTACACCAAGGTCTCCCTTTAATTACGGGATTCCGATTTCAAACGGGAAAGATAATTAAGGAAATGGGTCAATCAAACACTTTTCCAAAGCAGTACAACATGGGTAAATACACAAAAGTCTAATTAAGGACAATGTTTGACAGCACACGGTTTGTGCAAGTAAGGAAAGGAAATCAACTAAGAAATCAAAATTGCAGGCTTTGTACGAATGAAACAAGTTAGGAAAATTTAGGAAAGGTTTTACTTAAGGAAAATCAGTAAGAATAAATCAGAACTAAAAAAAGATTCTGAATCAATCATAAGTTGGAAATCCTTTTGAAAAAGGTTCAACACATATATAAAAGCACATAGACATGCCTAAACAAGAAAGAATTGTCCTGCCAATAAGAAGAGACTAGCATAAAAGAGTTTAGAGTCATAAACAAAGAGGTTCAAATTCAGTTTATAGACTCAAGGGTTCCAAAGTAGAACCCTAGTTCAAACACAAAATCAACCCCATCAAAGCCCCTAAATTCTATGGTTTCTAAGTTGAATCAGATACACAGACGAGGAGCTAAGTAATTGAAATAGGCTTAGAGATCTCATTCAGAGGCTTATGAGAAAAAAAAAACTAGATACAATAGCAAATTCGAAGTGAATTAGAGTGAAGAAACTAATTTGAACCATAGTGAGAGTAGAAGGAACACGTTTTAAGAAAAGCTTGGAACTTAAACAAGTTCAGAAGAGAAAAAGAGGCAGTATACCTCTTGAGAAAACAGTAGAGGAAACATGTTTAAAAAGAACTTAAAACAAAGGTCAAGTGAAAGGCAAACAAAGAATTCTAAAACTTAGTAGGAAATACATACAGGAACACAGAGATGTAGGAAAAGCCTAGCAAAAGAACACATAAGGAAAAATAGCAAGATAAACATGTGAGAGCATGATATAGAAACATAGTAGAAGAAAGAATAGAGCACAGTAGAAGAACATCCAAACATAAGAACGCAGTAGAAGATCATGCAAGGTAGAAAAGAAAACATAAGAACATAGAATAGACAGATACCCACAAAGAAAAGAAGAAGAAGAGTCAGAGAAACATCTTAAAACTTTCGGAAACCCTAAATCGAAGAGAAGTAATTTCTGAAAGAAAATATCGGGGAAAATGTATTAAAACTCCAGTAAAGCACAAATATAGAAAAGATTTAAGAAACAATCAGAGAAAACCTCGACTAGCTAGGGTTTCAAATGAACCCTAGAATGATAAATGTTTGGAAAAAGGTCGGATCTTGAGTCGGATGAGTCAGAACCAGGCTCGAAACGCTTTGGATACGCCAGAGTAAGACCGGAGAGGCCATCGAACCTCGAATCAGAAAAAATATAAATGGACACCAACGAGGTCAGACCTCAAAACTTCGAGCACCAAGCGTTAAGGGTGGAGGGAGGTGAGTATAGGCTATCCATGGCTTAAGAAGCTACGGATTCTGGTGAGATGGCGGTAGAAACTGGTAGAAGAGGATTAGGGTTTCGAGGAACCTTCAAGAGAGTTTGAGAGATAGAGGGTATTCAAAGGCAGCTGATAGAATGAAACGAGGGGATTAGTGTAGGGTTGGTGAATTAATAAGGTAAGGAGTGATCATGACCGTTGATCAAAATGATCAACGACCTGGATTAAATGAAAGGGCCGGGAAGATTGGATAAATGGGCCAGGGGTCTTGTTGAAAAGAAACTGGGTTGGTCCAAAATTGGGCTTGAAATTGGGTCAATTAGGGGGATCAAATTTGGCTATAATTCAAATAAAAATGGGTCAGATTTTACATAGCTAGTTTTTCCCTTTTTATTTTAAAAAAATAGTAAAAATGACTTTAAAAACAAATTATAGGTATTGAGTCACTTAAAAACACATAAATATTAATTTTAAAATATTGGAACCAATTTTCTAATTATAAAATGTTATTAATTCTCAAAATAGGCTAAAATTACAATTATAGTGTAATAGTTACTTTAGCTTTATTTTGGCATAAGTATGAGAATAAAATAAATTATCCACAAAATGATAATTTTGGGACTGATTATTGATTTTTATACTACTAAAATGGACAATAAATTGATTTAAAAAATCGTTTAGAAATTGGAAAAATACTAAAAAACTTAGGCATACTTATATATATATATATATATATATATATATATATATATATATATATATATATATAGTATTTGAAAGTATTTTGCATATAAAAATAGATGGAAAAAGGTATCAGCTACTGCCCCTATACCCGGAAATGATGGAAAAGTTGCGGGAAAAGATAGGATGGCCAATTTTGATCGAACAAAATGGTTTGAAGTAATTGACCACGCTTTGGTTCTAGAGCAGGCTACATATCCCAGTCTTAGACGAATCAGGCCATATATAGTTCCGGATTCGTCGACGGAGTATACCAAGGGAGATCTTTCAAGAATGGACGTGATACTTAGGTTAGGATGGGCGGTTAAGAGTCCAGTAGGGCTGCGGGGAACCAGAGCGGGATCGTTCCTACCTAGATGGCTGTTGCTTGCTGGTTTACCTGCAAATAAACAAGACGCGCATATATTGTGCATAAATTTAAACGTGATGCAATTTCCCGTTGGACCATGAATGCTGTCTTTGGACGGTTAGGATGACGTCCTTAGACTATGATATCCTAGGCGATGAAGCATATATTAAAGGATTCACATGCTCTGAAATGATGCTCTCGGGCTATGAGAATGATGCCTCTGAGTGATGATGCCTTTGAATAATGATATGCAAGAGATAAAGGAGTCCTCAGGCCATGACATGGCATTCTCGGACTGTGAAGATGGTGCCTCCGAACAATGGTGCCCTTAGACACTTTGGCGATCTTTCAGCCTATGAAATGCAAAAGGTGGTGATCTTTCAGCCTTTATGAGGGTGAATAAAGTGGCGATATTTCCGCCAATGCAAGATATAAATAAAGGTGGCGATATTTCAGCCAATACATGATTTAAATAAAGTGGGGATATTTTACCCATGCAAAAACTATAAGTAAAATGGCGATCTTTCAGCTGATGCAGGATTTATATAAAGTGGCGATATTTCCGCTATGCAAAAAATGTAAGTAAAATGACGATCTCTCAGTCGATGTACATGGAGACAAAGCTTCATCTTGGAAGGTATAATAGCAGCCTTATTCGATGCATGAAATGCAGATGGAGACAAAGCTATCTTGGAAGGCAGAATAGTAGCCGTATGTAATGCAGGAAATGTAGATAGAGATAGAGCTTAGTCTCGGAAGGTAGAATAGTAGCCTCATGCAATGCAAGAATGTAGATGGAGGTAGAGCTTAACATCGAAAGATAGAATAGTAGCCTTATGCAATGCACGAATGCAGATGGAGGAGGAGCTTATCCTCGGTAGGCAGAATAGTAGCCTTATGCAAGGGATAAAAGGCAAATAGTGATAAAAATTCTTAGCTGATAGCTGGTAGCTAATGTGATATTACGGCTGCTGGGGGTATTGTATGCGGATAGTGGTTGTAAATCGGTAATTCCGAGAGTTGTATTCCTAAACAATATGAGTATATAAATTTTCGACTTAGGTGCTTGCATCTAAAGTAAAATTGTGAGTTTTGTAAAGGGGAAAGGTTAGTTCCGTGTCCCTGCTGACTTCGCTTGACCGACTATTGGGTGATACTGTGGTTATCCCTGTGGTAGCGTTGCTAAACAGAATAATTTTGGTGACAGACATGCATGATTTAGTAGAAATATAGCGTAAATACATAATTAAGAATAGTTTTCTTTAGATGAACCAACGACTGAAAAGCAGTTCAAGACACTGCAACCTCTCTTGCTTCGGAATTTTGAGGGTTCCCTCAAAATTTTGCCCATGTTTGCGGGATCGACACTTTTGACGACTGCTTGCAATGATCGGGTGAAATTACTTCCGTATTTTGAGGGTCCTCCTCAAAATTCTACCCCAGTTTCCAATTGCAGGGGGAAATGAAAAATTTATTGAATTGTGACCGAACCCATAAGGCTGCCTACGTATCCCCTCTTAAAAGGGGATCAGGTCAGACGTAGTTCAAATTACATAAGGAAATCATAAATGGTTACACAAAGTATCGCTTGACTTCATTTGAATTGATTGGTTTTGGCTAAACTTCTCTGTCCATTTCTGGAAGTACAAGGGCTCCTCCTGTTATAACCCGGTGAACCATACATGGGCTTCGCAAGTTGGGAGAGAATTTTCCTTTGGCTTTATCTTGATGCGGAAAAATATTTTTTTACACCAGCTGCCCCGGTATGAACCGTGTTGGTTTGACTCTTTTTTTGAAGGCTCTAGACATTCTGTTCTGGTAAAGCTGACCATGGAAAACTGTATTACTACTCTTCCCATCTATAAGATCCAACTTCTCTTCAAGACTCTTCACCCACTTTGTGTTATCGAGTTCTATTTCCTGTATGATCCTTAGGGAGGGAATTTCTACCTCCGCGTGAATGACCGCTTCTGTACCGTAAACCATCATGTAGGGAGTTGCCCCGATTGATGTGCGGACTGTGGTGCAGAACTCTAATAAAGAAAATGATAACTTCTCATGCCACTGTTCATGTTTCTATATTATTTTCCTCAGTATCTTCTTGATATTCTTATTGGTGGTTTCTACGGCTCCATTCATCTAAAGTGTGTAGGCTGTAGATTTCTTTTGTTTGATCTTTAAGATTTGACACATGGCTTACATAAAATCACTGTTGTGTTTGGAGCCGTTATCAGTAATGATTGACTCTGGAATTCTAAATCGACAAATGATACTGTCATGGACAAAGTCTGGCAGGACTTTCTTAGTCACTGCTCTATAAGATGTTGCTTCAATCCATTTGGTTAAATAGTCAATTTCTACTAGGATAAACCAGTTCCTATTTGATGCGGTAGGTTTGATTGGTCCGATAACATCCATCCCCTATGCGGTGAACTGCCATGGCAAACTTGTTGCATTAAGCTCATTTGGATGCACCTTTATCATGTCGGCATTTACCTGACAACAGTGGCATCATCGAACATACTGGATGCAGTCTGTTTCCATAGCCATCAAAAAGTAACCAGCACAAAGTACCTTCTTGGCTAACACAAAACCGTTCATATGCGGACCACAGGTCCCGGCATGAATTTCCTCTAGCAGTTTGGATGCTTCCCTTGCATCGACATACCTTTGTAATCCTAAATTTTGAGTCCTCTTATATAGGATTCCTCTAATTATTGGACAATCTTCGAAGCATGCTCTTTTGAGGAGCATTTGAAAGCTTTGGATATTCTCCTTTTGCCAAATATTCCTTAATGTCATGAAACCAAGGATTTCCGTCTGCTTCTTTTCGACATGAGCATAGTAAGCTAGCTGATTATCTTAAAAAGAATAGGATCAATGAAATTCTTATCTTGATGTTGTATCATAAAGGCCAGGGAAGCGAATGTATCGGCGAACTCATTCTAGGCTTTGGGAACATGTTGGAATTTCGTCTTTGTGAACCTCTTTCTCAACTCTTATACATGACGCATGTATGGGAGTATCTTGGGTTTCTTGGTTGCCTGTTCTTCTCGGACATGATGTATAAGTAAGTCTGAATCTCCAATCACTAGCAACTCTTGGATGTTCATATCAGTGACCATCTTGACCCCTAAGATGTAGGCTTAGTACTCGGCCATATTGTTACTGTAGGGGAACCAGAGCTTGGTGGATACCGGATAATGCTAGCCGGTTTCTAACACTAGGACTGCTCCTATGCCAACTCCTTTGAAATTTGCCGCTCCATTGAAAAACATCCTCCAACCTTCATAGGACTCTGCAATGTCTTCTCTTACAAATGATACCTCCTTATCCGAAAAATAAGTCTTCAGGGGTTCGTACTATCCGTCCACAGGATTTTACGCAAAGTGATATACTAGTGCTTGTCCGATGATTTCCTTCTGAGTCACATAGACAATGTCAAATTCACTCAATAAGATTTTCCACTTGGCTAGCTTGCCAGTGGGCATGGGCTTCTGCAAGATGTATTTCATAGGATCCATCCTTGATATAAGATATGTAGTATAACACTGAAACAGTGCCTTAGCTTCTAAGCTACCAAAGTCAGAGCACAACAGGTGCGTTCTAACAGAGAATACTGGACCTTGTATGGGGTGAAATTCTTACTGAGATAATAGATGGCCTACTTCTTCCTCCTCGTTTCATCATGCTACCCCAAAACACACTCGAAATGTCCCATCCAATACTGCAAGGTAGAGTATTAAGGGTCTACCTGGCTCGGGCAAGACCAAAATTGGCGGTATTGACAAGTACTCCTTGATTCTGTTGAAGGCTTTTCAACAGTCGTTGGTCCATTTGGTAGTGGCATCCTTCCTCAACATCTTAAAGATTGGCTGATAGATGACGGTAGAGTGTGAGATGAATCAACTGATGTAGTTAAGTCTCCCCAAGAAACTCATTACTTCTTTCTTGTTCTTTAGCGGTGGCAATTCTTGAATAGCTTTGACCTTTGATGGATCCAATTCTATCCCTCAACGACTCACGATGAATCAAAGCAATTTTCCAGCTAGAACCCCGAATGCACATTTTGCGGGATTCAATTTCAGGTTGTACCTTCTAAGTCTATTGAAGAACTTCCTCAAATATTCCATGTGATCAGTGGCTTTCTTGGACTTGATGATGACATCGTCTATATACACTTAGAGCTCGTTGTGTTTCATGTCATGGAAAATGGTGGTCATGGCCTTCATGTAGGTGGCCCCTGTATTTTTTAATCCAAACGGCATCATCTTGTAGCAATACACCCCCACGACGTAATGAAATTTGTTTTCTCAACATCATCTTCATCCATCAATATCTGATGGTACCCAGCAAAATAATCAACAAATGATTGTAGCTCATGCTTGGTGCAGTTATTAATCAAGATGCGTATATTCGCTAAGGGGAAGTCATCTTTGGACTGGCCTAATTGAGATCCTGATAGTTGACACAGACTCTAACCTTCCCAACCTTCGGTATGGGCACAATGTTGGCTAACCATGTCAGATACTCTACTACCATGGGAACCTTAGCTTTGACCTGCTTAGTGACCTCTTTCTTGATTCTTAAACTCATATCTGACTTAAATTTTCTGAGCTTCTATTTTATTGCCAGACAGGTCGGAATAGTCGTCAATTTGTGAGCCACAATGGATGAGCTCAGACCAGACATGTCGTCGTACGACAAGGCAAATATGTCCACAAACTCTCTTAGAAACTCCATATATCCTTTCTTTTCTGACGGTGACATATGAATGATGACTCATGTTTCTTTGACATTTTCTGCATCTCCCAAGTTAACAATCTCAGTTTCATCCAAGTTGGACTTGGGTCTATTCTCGAAATTCTCAAAGTTTTTGACAATCTCTTCCAGTATACATCTTCCTCTATGTTCGTTCATTGCGTTGTCTCATTGTATGTCACAGACATCAGTTCATCAGAGATAAGTAATAGTAATGCTGTATAAGTAAAGTAATGAGAGAAAATAATAAGAGTATGATTTATAAGAAAACTGAAGTTTTGATAAATTCCATAAATGTTTTGAAAATTGGAGCTCTTTCTTAGAAAAACAAAAGTGCGAAAGGAAAGAAAACTAGTAAAATAAAATAGTTCATGGTGCTTGTTCAGCCTTGCTACCCGAAGGCACGTCAGGCTCTGGTGGTTTTGCCGGTCCAGTTTTTGAGGTCTGCTCCTCTATTTATAGCTTGTATGGAAGGACCTACCTCCCCTCCTCCTAAAAAATGACACAACAGTCCATATTATCGTCTTCTAGGAACAAATTCCTCATTGTTTCTAGGGCTTCTTCTTCTTCTTCTGGCCCGTAGATGACCTCGGACGGTTGGAATGCTTGCACCAAACTGAGTATCGGCTGTCCAATGGATAGTAAGGGCCACGCCAGGGTGGCAACCATTCCTTGAATTCTTTCCAGGTATACTCAGATCCCAATCCAAAAGTGGTGCTTTTTGAGTTTGACGGGCTTAGCGATTATTTCGCGATTCTTGCCAAGTCTTTTGCCAGGTTCATACCCGCTCCAGTTCAGAATGCTTTCAATTTTGTTATCCCACCATTTATCCTTATCAATGGCGTTAAATTGTTGTATGTGGTGGTAAGTTTCCCTTCCTATCCTTCTTCTTCTTCCAATCACTAGGATAGTCTGGTGACTGTATATCAGATTGGTACTGTCGCCATGAATGATTACCTCCTGGTGTTGCCATTCAAACTTCACTGTCTGATGTAGTGTGGATGCCATGGCCCCGGTGGCATGGATTCATGGTCATCCCAACAACAAATTGTAAGATGCTGGCACGTATATTACTTGAAAATCAACATCAAACCAAGTAGGCCCCATTTGCAAGCACAAGCTAATCTCCCTAATAGCAGACCTTTGAGACCCGTCGAGAGTCTTAACGTTGATGGCCCCATCCTTAATTTCATGCAGCCCCTTCCGAATATCTTAAGTTTCGCCAGCGGATATATATTGAGACAAGACCCACCGTCGACTAGGACCCGGGTGATAAAATAATCTTTGCACTGCACGGTGATGTGCAATGCCTTGTTGTGACTCAATCCCTCCAGTGGTAGCTCATCTTCGTGGAAAGTGATTTTGTGACTCTCCAATACTTGACCTACCATGTTTTCCATTTCTCCTCCGGTGATGTTGCTTGGTACATATGCCTCACTCAGCACTCTTAATAAGGCATTCTTGTGTGCATCAGAACTCTGCAACAAAGCAAGGATAGAAATTTGCGCTGGTGTTTTGCTCAACTGATCAATGAATGAGTATTTCTTCGCTTGTATATTTCACCAGAGATCATCAGGCCAAGTTTCACTGATGGTTTTTTGACTAATGGTCTACTTACTTAGCTCAGCCAAGTGTTCTAGAGTGTAAACCCTGTCGGTCCTTGTCTTACCCCGTGGTGCAACTACTTCCCCAAACTTGGTTTTCCCTTTCCTTCTTGCCTCGGCTGTGTAGTCCCATGGTGCGGATTTTGTATGGAAAGGTGTTACAACTATCATTGATACTGGAATGGGCACACTTGCTTTGGAAGGTAATACAATAACTTCAACTGGTACAGGCACCTTTGGGGACCCAAACTTAACCTCAATTAGTGTCGGCGTCTTTGTAGAGGCAGGTGTTTCAAACTCAAGTGGTATGGACATGTTCACCTCAGCTTCTTCTGAAGGTTGAATCTGGACTACAAATGAATTTAAGGGTGGCTGTTGGTTTCTTTAGATCTTCGCCTTCTATGATCAAACCGATTGATCCTTTGTGATCCCAATCATATGAACACCTCTAACCTTATGGTCTGCTAGAGGGTTATTGTGGACATTTGGGGCTAGCTCCTTTGCCATGATGATCTTGTTGTCAATCAAATCATGGATCTCGTCCTTCAGGGAGTGGCATTCATCAATGGGTGTGCCCCTTAATGCTAGAATGGTAGGCATGAGTTTTATTTGGGTTGACCCATTGGGAAGGGTTTTTAGGGGTTATAGCTGGGATAAGAGCGACATAACCAGTAGCTTTGAGTCTTTTATTCAGTTGGTCGATTGGTTCAGCAATGGAGATATACTATTTGGGAGGTCTGCAGTTGAAATTTGGTTGAGGTCTAGGAAAGTTTTGATAAGGAGAAGGTGATTGATAGTGGGATTGTTGAGTGTTGTAGGCTTGGCAACGTGTGCGGGTTGGAAATATCAGGGTGAAACAGGTTGGTATGTAGGAGGTGGGGTTTGGTAGGAAGGTGCGGGTGTTTGGAAAATTTGAAGTGGGCTGATATATAAGTGAAGCTATTGGGTAAGTTTTGTATTTGACAGGTGATGTGGTTCTCTAGGCAACCATTACGGCGCCTATTTCCCTCTTCTTTGATGTACCACAAGACTATAGAGCTTTATTGGTGGCTTGCAAAGCTTCAAAGTTCGTAACCATACCACTCTTGATACCTTTCTCAATTCTTTCTCTTAGCTTGATGATGTCAGAGAATTTGTGGTTTTCAATCAACATCAGTCTTTCATAGTATTGTGGATCCTAAGCCCTGATGAAGAACTTGTTCATTTGTTCCTCCCCTAAAGAAGGTCGGACCATAGCAGCCCCTGATCTCCAACGAGTGGCATACCCGCGATATGATTTTGTGGGGTTTTTCCTTAAATTCTAAATGTAAAACACATCCAGTGCGTTGTCCGTATTGAACCTGAATCTGTCCATGAAGTAGGACGCCATACTTACGCAGTTCAACCACTTCTTTGGATTTTGGCTAATGTACAAGGACAGAGCATCTCCTTATAGGCTCGTCATTAAAAGCTTCATGCAGATCTTCTCATATTTTCCTACTCTGACCAGCTTGTCGCAGTATGTCCTCAAGTGAACTCTGGGATCCCCTATACCATCAAATATTTCAAAATTGGGAGGTTTGCACCCCTCGGGCAATCTGACATCAGGCTGTATGTACATATCTTCATATTTTAGCCCCTTATTTCCCTTACCTCCATCAACGCCTTAAATTCTCGTGTATCAACTTCTTAAGCTCCTCGGCCAGATTTCTTATGAGCAAGTTCGTATGATCGAACTCAGGTGTGTTTGAGAAGGGCTAGGTGGAGTGTGGCACGGTCTCCAGGTAAACGAGGGTGTTGTGTTAGGTGTGGGTGTGGTCATTTGTGGAGTTCAAAGGTTCCGGGATGAGTAGTGGAGTATTATTGGGAGTGTGGCAAGTATTGTAGAGACAGTGAAGAGCGGGATGGTTTGTTGCTTTGTGGAGGTACATGATTATAAGTAGTTGGGAAAGTAACCTCTGGAGTGGCGAGGGAAAATGAAAGACTTGCTAAATTTCGAACTTAATCCAGTTATTCCTGAAATCTCAACAACTTTTGTTCGAGTTGGGACGCGCTTTCTTTGGAATCTTGAGTACCCTGAGTGATCTCTGCCCGTTCAACTGAGCTTTCCTTTTTCAATTCTTCCATCTTTCCCTTGTTCCTATTTCTTGTAGGACTAGGAGCAGGAGTGGGTGGAGGGCGCTTGGATCTTCTGGAATATGATGACGATGCCAGAGTGCACGAACTAACCTTTGGGGAGGGGAATAAAACAAAAAGTAAAAACAAAAAGGTAATAGGTTAGTGAAGATTATAATTGAAGATGTTAAGATATTTAAACACATAGTGGCAGAATGTAAATTGTGTCCTAATTTGGGAGCCTCGTTGTGCCCGAGGTAGGCCTAGCGACAAATTGATTTGGAGAACTCATAATGCTAAATGCCTCATTCTATTGATAGAAAATAAGATGAACCCCAAAAATGACCCTAAATAACAGGAAATAAAATGCCACTAGTGGCTATTTGCCATACTACAATCATAAAGAAAAAGAAAAAAATCCTATCTATTTGGTCCCATAAGGACCTTCCCCAGATTCAAGATCTTTGGCTCAATCTAACAACCGTACTAGGTCGCGAAGTCCCATCAGCAAGTAGACTCTTGCTAGGTGCCCATCTTCATTACCCTCAGCATTCTGGCAGTCCTTGATCCTCTTGATGAACTTCCTTTCTAGCTCGCGAAGTCCTATCAGCAAGTAGACTCTGGCTAGGTGCCCATCTTCATTACCCTCAGCATTCTGGGAGACCTCGATCCTCTTGATGAACTTCCTTTCTAGCTCCAAAAAACCCCATTCCAAGTACCCCAGTCGCTTATTGGTGCCGACAGCCATGTATTTCCAATCTTAAATCATCTTTTGGTTTGCTTCTTGAATTGTACGGTGCTCATTTTCACATTCCCGAATCCTTTTGCGCAATTGTTGTATTTGACCTATGCTTCAGCCTTTTTATCGAATCTTGTGAACTTGAGCAAACCTGAGTTGACCCAGACCATTATGATTGTCTTCTAACCAGCTGGGATAGTATGGAGTATAACCAGCATGGCACCTGTCTGGCTCAATAGTGTCCCTTCCCATGACGATTTTTCAGTGCCACATGTAATGAGCTTGGCACTTGTGAGGGCTATTATTATCTTGAAAATTGGCCCGGAAGTTACTCATCTTGTCAACCCTTGGTACAACCTGCTTTCTGCCAGCCTGTCTCATAACTCAGAGAGGTACATATGGATACGTTCCTCTCAAACCAATAAGTATTAGAAATGGTGCATCTCTAGATCGGACAATAAATTCTTCAGTAAGGAGCCATTCGAACATCCATTGTACTTGGTCCTCTTTCAGATTTTCAAACAGTTCTACCCATCCTTTGGAATCTTCCAGCTGAGCAAACATGTTGGGCACGTAGTTCATCCTCCTTGGCTGGTAGAAGTCTATGTGATCGTGCGAGTCCCTACACTAAACCTCCTATTTATATTAAACTTTTTGGAGGTTCTCTATGAGCCAGAGTTGGAGTAGAAAGTTGCAACCCTTGAAGTGTTTGGCTCCCTATTGACATTTCTCCAAGGCTCGGTATATTTCTGCGATGATCATGGACACTATGCTAAATGGTTGCCCAGCAATTCCCTCCATAAGGTTTTGGTAACCATGGCTAGCTTGGAATGGGTTCTTGCTTTCTTCATAGGAAACACTATCATCCCTAAGAAGCAGAACATGAAGAAAAATTCCCTTCGATGAATATGCCGCAATGATGTAAGAGGCGAACTCATCAGGATAATTATGGTAAGATTTGCTGTGACCATACCTCTTATACAAGTAGTCAAAGAAAATATATGACTCCTTCAAATAGGTTATGTGTGGATTCCTCTTTAGACCCATCATCTTGAGAAAACCTCTGCCCTTGTGATTTTATTAACAGACCTGGAGTTTCCCATGGTATACTAGCTAGTTCTCCTATTTCTTCTAGCAGGGGTGTCATCTTAATCTCCCCGAAGCAAAGTACAGACCTATCACAATCCCAAAACAGGGTAGCACCTTCAATAATTTTGTTGTTGGGTTGGATTTCCAGAAAGGAAGCTAAATTCCCCAAATATTTTCAGACAAGAGTCTGATCACTGGAATGAAGATCTTCCCACTAGTTTAGCAATTTTTGATGGATATTAGTGACCATGCCGAATCTGGGGACTTTGTGCCTCATTTTCTGCAAGACGAAATTGTTAGGCCCTTACCCCTATCGGACTCGACTATTAAATGCCAATACTTAGCATAAAAACATTTAATTCTCCAAATAAATGCACAAAATGTTGTAACGTCCGTTTGGATTTTGGAAAAACCCGATGAACTTCAAACAAGGCTATCTTAAAGAGTCATTATGCGGACAACACAACTGGCTCGGCTAGGTTTGACCATGATGCATGCATAATTAAACTGAGTAGGATTTCTATGGGGTATTAGAATGGTACCCTTGAGCGGACAACACGAGGAGCAAAGTAATTCAAACCGGCTTAGAGATCTCTTTCAAAGACTCATTAGAAAACAAACAGATACGATAGCAAATTCGAAGCAAATTAGAGTGAAGAAACTGATTTGAAGCATAGTGAGAGTAGAAGGAACACGTTTTAAGAAAAGCTTAGAACTGAAACAAGTTAAAAAGAGAAAAGAGGCAGTATAACACTTGAGAAAACATTAGAGGAAACATGTTTAAAAAGAACTTTAAGTAAAGGTCCAGTGAAAGGCAAACAAAGAATATTAAAACATAGTAGGAAATGCATACAGGAACACAGAGATGTAGGAAAAGCTTAGCAAAAGAACAAATAAGGAAACATAGCAAGATAAACATGGGAGAGCATGATATATAAACATAGTAGAAGAAAGAACGGAGCATAGTAGAAGAACAAGAAAACATAAAAACAGACTAGAAGATCATGCAAGGTAAAAAAGAAAACATAAGAACATAACATAGACAGATACCTACAAAGAAAAGAAGCAGAAGAGTCAGAGAAACATATTGAAACTTTCGGAAACCCTAAATCAAAAAGAAATAATTTTTGAAAGACAAAATTGGGGAAAACATTTTAAGTCTCCAATAGAGCACAGATATAAAATAGATTTAAGAAAAACATAAGAGAAAACCTCGATTGCCTAGGGCTTCTGAGGAACCCTATTATGAGAAAAGGCTTGGAAAAAGGTCCGATCTTGAGTCAGTTGTGTCGGAACCAGGCTTGAAACGCGTTGGATATGCCGGACTAAGGCCGGAGAGGCCATGGAACTTTGAATCAAAGAAAATCTAAACGAACACCATCGAGGTCAGACATTGAAACTTCGACCACCAAGCATTTAAGTGTGGAGGGAGGTGAGTATAGGCCATCCATGGCCTGAGAAGCCATGGATTCCGTTGAGTTGGCAGTTGAAAGTGGTAGAAGAGGGTTAAGGTTTCGAGGAATCTTCAAGAGAGTATGAGAGAGGGAGGGTATTCCAAGGCGGCTGATAGAATTAAATGATGGGATTAGGGTAGGGTTGGTGAATTAAAAAGGTATGGAGTGATCGTGGTCGTTGATCAAAATGATCTATGACTTGGATTAAATGAAAGGGCCGGAGGGATCAGATAAATGGGTCAGTAGTCGGGTTGAACAGAAAATGGGTTGGTCCAAAATTGGGCTTGAAATTGGGTCAGTTAGAGGGATAAAATTTGGCTATAATTGAAATAAAAATGGGTCAGATTTAAATAGCCAGTTTTTTCTTTTTTATTTTATAAAAATAGTAAAAATATCTTTGAAAATAAATTAAAGGCACTGAGTCACTTAATAAAATATAAATATTAATTTTAAAATATTGGAATTGATTTCCTAATTATAAATTCTTATTAATTCTCAAAATCGGCTAAAATTTCAATTATATGCAATTCAGCTTTTAAAATATCAAATAAATTTGTAAAAATGTGTAAAAATGACGTTAGCTATATTTTGGCATGATCATGGGAATAAAATAAATTATTCACAAAAAATGATAATTTTGGGACTGATTATTTATTTTTATACTGCTAAAATAGATAATAAATAGATTTAAAAAATCTATTAAAAATTGGGAAAAATGATAAAACACTTAAGCATAATTATACATGCATATATATATATATATATATATATATATATATATATATATATATATATATATATATATATATATATATATATATATATATATATATATATATATATATAGTATTTGACAATATTTTTCATATAAAATAGACGGGGAAAAATTGGGCATCAATAGCTGCCCCTATTTACCCGGGAAAGACGCAAGAGCTGTCGGGTAAAGATATGATGACCAATTTTCACCGAACGGAATAGTTTGAAGCGATAAACGTGCGCTGGTTCCTCGACTGTCTAAATATCCTTGGTCTTATAGGATTCAGGCCATATGTAGTTCAGGATCCGTCTGCAGAGTATGCTGAAGGAGATCTTTCAAGAACATATGCGATATTTAGGTTGGGATGAGCGGTTAGGAGTCTAGTAGGGCTGCTAGAATTGGAGTGCGATCATTCCTGTCGACATGGCTGTTGTTTGTTGGTTTAATTGAAAATAAACAAGACGCACATATATTATGCATAATTTTAAACGTGATTCAATTTCCCATCGGACCATGAATGCTGTCTTTGGACGATTAGGATGACGTCCTTAGACCATGATGTCTTGGGCCATGAAGAATATAATAAAGGATTCGCAGGCCATGAAATGATGCTCTCGGGTTGTGAGAATGATGCCTCTGAGTAATGATGCCTTTGAATAATGATATGCTAGAGATAAAGGAGTCCTCAAGCCACTGCATGGCGTGCTCAGGCTATGAAGATGGTGCCTCCGAACAATAATTCCCTGTGAAAATTTGGCTATCATTCAGCCCATGGAATGCAAAAGGTGGCGATCTTTCTTCCCATGAGAGCATAAATAAAGTAGCGATATTTCAGCCGATACAAGATATAAATAAAGGTGGCGAAATTTCAGCCTATACAGGATTTAAATAAAGTGGCTATATTTCGGCCATGATAAAATATATAAGTAAAGCGGTGATCTTTTAGCCGATGTAGGATTTAAATGAAGTGGCGATATTTCAGCTATGCAAAACATGTAAGTAAAATAGCTATCTTTCAGCCGATACAGATAGAGATATAGCTTAGTCTCGGAAGACAGAATAGTAGCCACTTGTGATGCAGGAAATGCAGATGGAGACAGAGCTTAGTCTCAGAAGGTAGAATAGTAGCCTTATGCAATGCAGAAAATGCAGATGGAGACATACCTTAGTCTCGAAAGGAAGAATAGTAGCCTCATGAAATGCAGGAATGCAGATGGAGGCAGAGCTTAACCACGAAAGGCAGAATAGTAGCCTTATGCAATGCAGAAATGCTGATGGAGGTGGAGCTTAACCTCTAAAGGCAAAATAGTAGCCTTATGCAAGGGATAAAAGGCGAATAGTGATAAAAATTCCTAGCTGACAGCTGGTAGCTGATTGTGATATTGCAACTGTTGGGGATATCGTATGCGAGCGGTTGTAAAGAGATAATTATGAGAGTTGTATTCCTAAACATTATGAGTATATAAATTTGCAACTTGGGTACCTGCATCCAAAAAAATGGTGAGTTTTGTAAAGGGGAGAGGTTAGTTCCGTGTCCCTGCTGACTTCACTTGACCGGATCAGCTCTAATTTAGTGACCGTGGATATCCTTGGGGTAGCATTGCTAAACAGAACAATTTTGGTGACAGACATGCATGGTATAGTAGAAATATAGCGTAAATACATAATTAAGCATAGTTTTCTTTAGATAAACAAACGACTAAAACGCGGTTCAAGACACTCAAACCTCTCTTCCTTCGAAATTTTGAGGGCCCCCTACAAATGCTTCCCCAGTTTGCGGGATTGACACTTTTTACAGTTGCTTGCGATGATCGGTTGAAATTATTTTTGAATTTTGAGGGTTGTCCTCAAAATTTTCTTCCCTAGTTTCCACTTGCATGGGGAAATGGAAATTTTATTGAATTATGACCGAACCTATAAGGATGCCTACGTATCCCCTCTTAAACGGGAATAAGGTCAGCAGTAGTTCAAATTACGTAAGGAAATCATATATGGTTGCACATTGTATCGCTTGACTGCATCTGAATTTATTGGTTTTGGCCACACTTCTCCGTCCACCATTTTTGCAAGTATAAGGTCTCCTCCTTTTAGAACTCAGAGAACCATATATGTGCCTTGCTAGTTGTGATAGAACTTCCCTTTAGTTTGACTCTCTTGTTGAAAGCTCTGGACATTCTTTTATGATAAAGCTGACCATGGCAAGCGGCATTCATTCTCTTCCCATCTATAAGAGCCAACTGCTCGTAACGACTCTTCACCCACTTTGCGTCGTCGGGTTTTGCTTCCTTTATATTATTAGGTAGAGAATTTCTACCTCGGCGGGAATGACCACTTATGTACTATAAACCACCATGTAGGGAGTTGGCCCGGTTGATGTGCGGGCTATAGTGAGATACCCCAATAAAGCAAATGATAACTTCTCATGCTACTGCTTATGCTTCTCTATCATTTTCCTCTGTATCTTCTTTATATTATTATTGGCGGCTTCTACGGCTCTATTCATCTGAAATCTGTAGGCTGTAGAATTCTTGTGTTTGATCTTGAAGGTTTCACACATGGCTTTCATCAAATTGCTGTAGAGGTTTGAGCCTTTATCAGTAATGATTGACTTTGGAATTTTGAATCGACAAACGATGCGGTCGCGGACAAAGTGTGTCATGACTTTCTTGGTCAGTGCTCTTTAAGATGCTACTTCAACCCATTTGGTGAAATAGTCAATTGGTACTAGGATAAACATGTGCCCGTTTGATGTGGCAGGTTCCATTGGTCTAATAAACCCCATCCCCCATGCGGTGAACGGCCATGGCGAGCTTGTTGTATTAAGCTCATTTGGAGGAACCTTTATCATGTCGGCAAGTATCTGACAATGGTGGCATCTTCGGACGTACTAGATGCAGTCAATTTCCGTAGTCATCCAAAAGTAATCAGCACAGAATACCTTCTTGGCTAAGACAAAACCATTCATATGTGGACCACAGGTCTTGGCATGAATTTCCTCTAGCAGTTTGGATGCTTCCCTTCCGTTGACACGCCTTAGTAATCCCAAATCTAGAGTCCTACTATAGGATCCCTCCACCATGAAAGAAATTATTGGAAAATCTTCGAAGCGTGCGTTTCTGAGGAGTATTTGCGAGCTTTTGGTATTCTCCTTTTGCCAAATATTCCATGATGTCATGAAACCAAGGATTTCGGTCTGCTTCTTCTTCGACATGAGCATATTAAGCTAGCTGATTGTAGATATTCATTGAATAGGCTCAATGAAATTCTTATCTGGATGGTTGTATCATAGTGGCAGAGGTAGCCAATGCATCAACGAACTCATTCTGGACTTTGGGAACATGTTGGAATTCCATCTTTGTGAACCTATTTCTCAACTCCTATATATGATGCAGGTATGAGAGTATCTTGGAGTTCTTGGTTGCCCATTCTTCTCGGACCTGATGTACAAGTAAGTTTGAATCTTCAATCATTAGAAACTCTTGGACGTTTAGTGAGTGGCCTTTTTGAGCCCCAAGATGTAGGCTTCGTATTTGGCATATTGTTAGTGTAAGAGAACCTGAGCCTGGCGGATACCGGATAATGCTGGCCGGTTTCTAACACTAGAAACTGCTCATATGCCAACTACTTTGAAATTTGCCACTCAATCGAAAAATATCCTCCAACCATCATAAGATTCTAAAATGTCTTCTCCTTCAAATGATACCTCCTCATCAGGAAAAAATACGTCTCTATGGGTTCGTATTCTCCGTCCATAGGATTTTATGCAAGATGATTTGCTAGTGCTTGTCCCTTGATTTCCTTCTGAGTCATCTAGACAATGTCACATTCACTTATGGGATTTGCCACTTGGCTAGCTTGCCAGTGGGCATGGATTTCTGGAAGATGTACTTTAATGGATTCATCCTTGATATGACATATGTAGTATAAGCACAAAACTAGTGCCTCAGCTTCTGAGCTACCCAAGTGAGAGCACAGTAGGTGCATTCCAACGGAGAATACCGAGCCTCGTATGGGGTGAACTTCTTATTGAGATAATAGAAGGCCTACTCCTTCCTCCTTGTTTCATCATCTACCCCAAAACACATCTGAATGCTCTATCCAATACTGCAATGTAGAGTAGTAGGGGTCTACCTGGCTCGGGCGGGAACAAAACTAGCGATGTTGACAAGTACTACTTGATTTTTTTGAATGCCTTTTGGCTGTCATTGGTCTAATTGGTAGCGGCGTCCTTCCTCAACATCTTAAAGATTGGCTCATAGATGAAAGTAGATTGTGCTATTAACCGGCTGATGTAGTTAAGTCACCCCAAGAAACTCATTACCTCTTTCTTGTTCTTTGGCAGTGGCAATTCTTGAATAGCTTTAACCTTTGAGGGATCAAATTCTATCCCTCAGCGACTCACGATGAACCCAAGCAATTTTCCAGCTGGAACCCCGCATGAACATTTTGTGGGATTCAATTTCAGGTTGTACCTTCTAAGTCTATTGAAGAACTTCCTCAAATCTTCCATATGATCAACGACTTTCTTAGACTTGATGATGACGTCGTCTACATACACTTCGATCTCCTTGTGTATCATGTCATGGAAAATAGTGGTCATGGCCTTCATGTAGGTGGCCCCTGCATTCTTTAATCCAAATGGCATCATCTTGTAGCAATACATTCCCCACAGTGTAATGAAATTTGTTTTCTCAGGATCTTCTTCGTCCATCCATATCGGATGATACCCTGCAAAACAATCAAAAAATGACTGCAACTCATTCTTCGTGTAGTTATCAATCAAGATGTGTATAGTCGGCAAGGGGAAGTCATCTTTTGGACTGGCTCTGTTGAGATTCGGTAGTTGACAAAGACTTTAACCTTTCCATCCTTCTTCGGTACTGGCACAATGTTGGCTAACCATGTCGGATACTCAACTACCCTGAGAACCTTAGCTTTGACCTACTTGTGACCTCTTCCTTGATTTTTATACTCATATCTGGATTGATATTTCTGAGCTTCTATTTACTGGAGGATAGGCCGAATCAGTCGGCAATTTGTGAGTCACAATAGATGTGCTCAGACTTGTCATGTCGTTGTACAACCTGGCAAATATGTCCTCATACTCTCTTAGAAACTCCGTATATTCTTTGTTTTCTGACGGTGACAAATGAATGTTGATTCGTATTTCTTTGACATTTTCTACATCTCCCAAGTTGCCAATCTCAGTAGGAAAACTACCTTGCACGGGCCTTACATGAATGAGTTTCAGGCCCAAATCCTGGAAGGCTGTAGCGTTTTGGCTCCTAAATGGGCCCATAACTAATATTGATTTTATCCAAATTACTAATTTTATTTCATACACGGGGATTCAGGATTTATGAACAAATAGACTATTATGAATTTTAGTCTAGCATCCAGTTAACACGTGAATTCTCAACATTTTTATATCTAATTAGCTAAAACAATGTTGAATTCGAAATATCAAAGCCAAATCAGTTTCAACCAACACATTTTAATGATTTTATGCAGGAATTGAGCCTGTAAACGAACAAAAAAATTATACAATGTACATAAAAGCCAGAAAATGCCTGATTTTACACTGATAAGCATGCAGTCCAATTCAAATTCAATTTCCAACCAGTAAATTAACAAATCTAAATCAATTCATACTATCGCTGATGTGAGCATATGATCTTTACTCGCTCGAAATAAGCTTCTACAGGACTCTTAAAGTTTACGATTTTTCTTTAAAATATTAGGATTTTATTTGTTGGGATTTAATTGCATGCACATGTCCATCACTGCGTGTTTAAGATTAGTTAGGATTTAATTGTTAAATAAATTTGTTTTACAAATTAAAATACAAGAAATATATACATGTCCGGCATTTGAAATTATTCTGTGTTTAATTTCGACTTAGTGTAAGTTTTATTTTTGATAATTTGGAATTTGTGGTTCGTAAACAAAGTTAGAAATTGTATTTATATTAAAAGAAAAAAGAGACAAAAATATATATGTGTATATACACAGCCACTCAGGCTGGCCACAATTAGGCCAGACCTGAGTGGCCCAAACCTGCCTCTCCTTTAAACAAAACACAACCCAGCCCAAACCATTGCCCCGGTCAAGTCCACACCTAAAGAACCAAACGACACCGTTTCAAAGAGGGTGTCATCACAACCATCGATCTCACCTCAATCCAACGGCCATTAAACCCTATCCCAAACCATATATATATATATATCCAAACGTCTATAATACAGATAGAAACCAAACCCCCTCTCCTCATACCGTCTTCTCCAGTTGAGTTTGACAACGAAGAATGGGTCAAAGCTCATCTAGAACAATTGAGTTTGATTGACGAGAAAAGATTGGCGGTAGTCTGTCATGTCCAGTTGTATCAAGAGAGAATGGCTAGGGCACATAATAAGAAGGTGCGCCCAAGAAAGTTTGAAGTAGGTACACTGGTAATAAAATTCATCCACCCTCATCAGGCCGAGGCGAAAGGCAAGTTCACTCCAGACTGGCAAAGATCATTCATCGGATCAAGAGTGTTGTCCAACAGAGCGTCTTATCTAACGGACATGGAAGGGAAATGTGCAGAAATGGCCATCAACGCAGATGTTGTCAAAAGATATTATATATGATTTTCTTAAGTTCATTGTCTATACTTGACACCTGATTGTACTTGGCATATTTTGAAAATTAGAATGACGAAGGAATTTTGTTCTGCTCTCCAGACACTTTATCTTTTGCTAACCCTTTTGAGCTTTAGTTACTTTCTTTCATACCCCTCTTTCGGAATCAGTAACAAAAGTTAGAAACGCGAGTGTGAAATGGAAAAATGAAAAGAATGAAAATAGTAATTAAAAAAAGAGAAAAAAGAGAAAAAAAAAACAATAAAAGTAAAGAGAAAAGAGAAAAGAGAAAAGGGAAAAGAAAGAAAGAAAAAGAAAGCAAACCAAAGAAAAAGAGAGAGAAGAAAAACAAAAAAAGGGAGAAGAAAAAAAACAACAAAAACAAGGAATTGTTATGAACTACGTTTGAACTGATACCTTATAAAAGGATACATAGGCAGCCTGACGGTTCGGTCTCATCAAAACAAAAATCCAAAAGTCCCCAAGCAAGAAACTGAGGTAGAAGTTGTGTTTGTTAAAAGAATGTGATTCCGAAGGTTGTAATTGAACCCATTTGAGTTAGTTTTGAGCCTTTGATACCCCTTCCTTATAACCTTATCCAAAATCCTATGTTACGGTCCAAAGAAAGACATTCTGATTAGAGATTGAGAGAAAATAAAACGAGAGAGTCTTATCGGTGAAAACCTTCACAGGCGCCGTGAGGCGAAGGTAAGGCAAAAGAAAAACTCAGAAAGAAGCTATTGGTGGATGAAAACTGTTAGAGCAGGTCAAGCTAGGGTTTGGTCGAAACAAGTGGGTTGGAAAGATCACAAAGGCAAAAGCGTGGCAGCAGAAGTTCGGTCATCGAAATCGATTGGGTAGAATAGGCCGAAGTGCATGTCATGATTGGAAGAACCAGTGACTCTCTTTCAGATAAATCTTCTTCTTTGTTTTTCTTCAACAACAAGTCTGGAATTCTTCATTCTAAATACCGTTCGGAGTCTTCGCATTTCATTCTTCTTCCAAGTCTAAATTCTATTGTTTAAACGAAAGGAACGTCAAAGCCGATTATCAAACTCCCAATGGAAAAAAAGAGCATGACATCCCTAAAACGACATAAAGATAACAAGCAGGGAACGACAAAGGGAAGGATCCACAAGGCTGCAACCGAGGAAAGAGACAAGAATCGTCAAAGAAGTTCGGTATATAGTCGAGAGTGCAATATAAGGTAGGGAGGAAGTAAAAATCAAGAGTCAGTCAAGCATTACAAAGAGATCAGGTAATCTCGAGAAAATGACAAGAATTTTTGGCATGGGATCAGAATGTAACACCAAGATGAGAAACAAAACAAAACCACAAGTATCAGGGGACCAGCCAAGCATAACATCCTAACTCGTCAGTCATCGAAAGAGAAGTATAAAAGAGTTCCAGTGAATTGTTGGAGGTGCAACACGAAGTAGGGAGTGACACCGTAGACAGATTGGTTGATTCCGGGAAAGGGGCAAGGTCTCTGCCAAAGGAATGAAAGGGTAACACAAAGATAAAGAAAGGGCAAAACTACAAGGAAGGGATGTTTTACCAAAGCATGGTATATCAACACATCAATCATCGAGGGAGGACACAAAGACTCTAGCCTAGGGGCTAGAAAGGTAACAATAATGGGAAGCAAGGTAAAGCCATAAACGTTCGAGGGGTCAGCCAATCAACTCAGGCAACTCCTCATCAATATGGAAGCTTGAACACAACAGAGCATGACCGTGATGAGGCCGCTTCCAACAAGAATGTTTGAGCGAACCACCACTTTTCAAACTAACAAGTTTTCTTTGATTGACACAGGGGCAGAAAATTTTAGAGAGCTTAAGGGAGGCCGTTCACAAGAGAAGGCATGCACCCGAAAGGTATGATCGAAATCTCAGGGCCCGCCTAGAAGTGGGACTCATTTAAAACTCAAAAGATAGGTAGTCGGTCATAAACACCTTCCCCAGCAAAGAGTGCAGTAGGACAAACTTTAACTAGAAAACCCCAATAGGAACAATTGAGAGTTAAAAGAAGCACGAAAGTTGAGATGAGACATAGTTTAAAACTCAAGAAGGTGCGAGTAACATGGGCAAGTACCAACACCTCCCCAGTAAGACTTGCAGAACAACCAGAAATTGGAATTGGCATTTAAGTTGGAACCTTCAGAACCCTCCTGAAAAATGGGAACTAGAGCCAAAATCTCCCCAGCCAGAGCCAACCAGAGTGAATAAAAGTCATCAGGATCCTCCTGAATAATGGGACTTAGAGCAAATATTCCCTCAGCTAGATTCGATAAGAGCCAAGAAAAGTCATCAGGACCCTACTGAAGAATGGGATTTAGAGGGAAAATATCAAATCTCCCAAGCTGAGTCAACAAGAGTTATCAGGACCTCCTTGAAACATGGGACTTAGATATTTCCCCAACAAGAGTCAAAAAAAGTAATCAGGACCCACCTGAAAAATGGGACTTAGATTAGATACTTCCCCAGCAAAGAGTCAACAAGAGTTGTAAGGATCCCCCGAATAGTGGGATGTAGCCCTAAATACTAACCCCTAGTTGTCACCTTTTTGTCATCAAATAAAGAGTTGTCAGGACCCGTCTGGATAATGGGAAGTAATTTTAATCACCAATCCCCAACAAATCCCCAGCGGACATAACTCGTAGCAAGACATGGTGGAAAATAATACCTTTTCAAAAAATACAGCATAATCTTCTGTCAGCAGTTGAGGATTGTCGGGATCTTTTTTGTAATTAGGCACCCACCTAGATAACAAAGGAATATTTTCAAAATTTTAAGTTTTTTGTAATCAGGCACCCACCTGGAAAACAAGGGAATATTTTTCGAAATTTTAAGTTTTTGCAATCAGCCACCCACCTGGAAAACAAGGGATAATATTTCAATTTTAAGTTTTTGTGATCAGGCGCCCACCAGGAGAACAAGGGAATATTTTTCAATTTTAAGTTTTTGTAATCAGGAGCCCACCTGGAGAACAGTGGAATATTTTTCAATTTTGGTTTTTTGTAATCAGGCGCCCACCTGGAGAACAATGAAATATTTTACAACATTTTATGTTTTTACAGTCCGGCGTCCACCTGAACAAGGGAATATTTTTCCAAATATTAAGTTTTTGCAATTAGGCGCCTACCTGGAGAACTAGGGAATATTTTTCAATTTTGAGTTTTCTTAATCAGGCGCCCAGTTGGAGAACAAGGCAATATTTTTCAATTTTATATTTTTGCAATCAAGCGCCCACCTGGAGATCAAGGGAATATTTTTTAATTTTGAATTTTTGTAATCAGGCGCCCACCTGGAGAACAAGGAAATATTTTTCAATTTTATGTTTTTGTAATCAGGTGCCCACATAGACAACAAGGGACCAATTCAATTATATGTTTTTGTAATCAGACGCCCACCTAGAGAACAAGGGAATATTTTTCGTAATTTTAAGTTTTTGCAATCTGGCGCCCACTTGGAGAACAAGGGAATATTTTTAAATTTTTAGTTTTTGTAATCAGGCACCCACCTGGAGAACAAGGGAATATTTTTTAAAATTTCAAGTTTTTGCAATCAGGCACCCACATGGAGAAAAAAGGAATATTTTTCAATTTTATGTCTTTGTAAGCAGGCGCCAACCTGTAGAACAAGGGAATATTTTTCAACGCAATTCAATTTCAGCAATCAGGCGCCCACCTGTAGAATGAGGGAATACTTCCAACGGAATACATATCAAAATCCAACAGTTCGGAATCAGACATGAATGAAGAAAAAGGCAAGCAGTCAGCAAGGCCACAAGGAGTTCACAGAAAGAAATACAAGGTAAAGAAGCAACAAGGGTCAATATTGAAGACGTAGATAGGCTTTTCTTTATAATCTATAGCCTATAGCTTTGTCTAGTTTTCTTTTATTTTTCATATGGAGTAATAAGGAGGTCAGCAAGCAGTAACAGCAGCCAATCACAGTCTTTCGGTGGTCCCAACTACCAAACCATCCAGAACTACACTGACCTGATTCCTCTATTGTCGAGGATATGTAGGCAACCTTTGAAGCAAGGTTCGGTCATGAATTTTTCAAACTACTTCACATGGAGCACTCAATAGGATGAAATCACTCATTTTTCTCACTTGTCTTTGCACGGAAACCCTTCGTGTTCCCACGCAAAGTGGTGCAGCTGTGGGCATATGATTTTTGACCGGTCGAAATGATCTCCTATAGAACTCTAAAAGTGTAGGACTTTTCTTTAAATGTTAGGATTTTAATTTTTAGGATCTGACTGCATGTGCATGTTCATTACTGTGTGTTTAGGATTAATTGGGATTTAATTGTTAAATAAATTAGTTTTATAAATTAAAATACAAAAAATACATAGACATTTCCGGTACTTGAAATTATGTTTGTCTAATTTTGACTTGTTTTAATTTTATTTGTGATTTGTGATTTTTAAATACAATTAGTAATAAATTTTAACTAAAAGAAAAGACAAAAATATATTAATAATAGGCAGCCACTCAGGCTGGCCATAATTGGGCAAGACCTAAGTGGCCCAATTTGTTTCCTCCTCCAAATCACAATACCAACCAGCCCAATAACTAGCTAGTCAAGTCCACGCCCACATCCACCCAAACGACACCATTTAGGACTCCTTCCATAATAACCGTCGATCCCCACACAATCCAACAGCCACTACACCCCCATCCAAAACCATACTTATATGTCCAAATGCCTCTAATACAGATGAGAGACCAACCAACCTCCTCATACCTTCTTCATCGCATAGTAACCTCGAACATTGACTACCCTGTCACCACCCATTAACCACCGGCTGAACACCCTACTGCTGCCGCCGGAAATCTCCTCATGGCGACGGCCAACAACCAAACGGCCCCAAAATTACACCCTTTAATCAGCACGACCTCCTCTACCTCGTCCCATAACCAGTTCCCTTCGAACACAACCTCTCCGCCTCGATTATGTTTTAAAGGTGGCCAGAAACCCTACCTCCTACGACCTTATTCCAAAGTTGTCCAAAACTAAACCACCAAGACACCTTGACCTCCCTATTCCAACCATGCATATCATCACTTTCAAATCACCCTGAAACGCATCGAATTTCAGTTTGAAGCCTGATCCGAAATACCCAAACAAGCCGTAAAAGCCTCAAAACCCTTCCAGGTAGTCCCTGACCCCTATTGACCCTAACTGTTCCACCCTTAAGTCTCAAAAAACCCCCAACCACTTAAAATTCCAAATCTGAGATCTATTGAGGTCTCAGAACTATGAAACCCCTCGCGGACCCTTATAATTGGTTGTATACTGACTAAGGAGGCTTAGAACTTTGTGGAAAGAACCACGGTCCAGCTGAACTGGTTTAAACAAGAACAAAAAAATGAGTGCTAAGTTTCCCTGCCTAGTTTCATTTTTCTTTAACTTTGAATGTCAGATTTCTTTTAATGACTGATTAGTTAATTGCATGTTTAATAATTTGATTTTCTTTATGTTATTTTCTTTTGATTGTGTGTCTTGATTATCCAAAAATTGTTCTGAAAATTAGGGTTCAATGTTCATATGTTTGTTTGTTTGTCACTAGCCTGGAATAACTGATTAGGTTCATACATGTTTCAAAGTCTAAGTTTCTTTTAATTTTGGGTTTTTATCTGGTTGTCCACAAAGTTCTCCTAAGATTAGGGTTTAATGTTCATATGTTTGTTGTTTGTCATTAGTTCAACATTCTGTTATAATTAGCTGCTAAGTGATATGATTCTCATAATTTGATAAACCTTATTGATTTACTTATTGGTTTGTGTTACTAAATGCCTTATTAGTAGTTCATGATAGTTTTGGTCCTCAATATTCATTTTGATTTTTAACCCTCTATTCTGTGGTGAAAATCTGTATTAAGGCATTTGTGTTAGGCCTTGTCAATTTTGGCTAGTTCTTATAGTCATAAGCTTGTTAGTTTAGAAAGTGATCCGAATTTGGCAAACGAATGTTAATTGTGACTGAACTAGTGTTAAAAGGACTGATCAAGGTCAAGTTCAGGGGTAGGGTAATTTAGGAAAGCTAGGGAGGATATAAAAGGCATTTGATTCTGTAAAAATCTGATAAGGAATCTATTAGAACCTTCTAGCAGGGACAAATACATAATTCGAGCCTCAAACTTGAGGCACAAGTCAGAAATTGAAGGACTACTTAGGCAAAATTACAATTTGAGTTGAGGACTAAAAAGAAAACTAGTAAAAATCTGATGCGCTAACAGTTTTTCTATAAATTGAACCATTTGGGGCATTGGATAGGATTCGAAACTCTTCTCTTCAATATTAGAGCTAAAACACTCAATTCATATATGGAAATACTATTAGTGCTGTTTGGAATCATTTTTCCTGAAGATTTAACTCTCTAAAAGTCCCACTGAAATTTGGATACACTGTTTTATTGGTTGTTGGTTGCTTAGCAGATCTATTCTCTTTACTCATAGGACTGTTCTTCTGCTACTTTACAGGTACAACCAATGCTTATGTATCCATGAAGTTCAAATGAAATATATAATCCAATGTGAAGATTTAGCTGTTATTAGTATTTTGAAATTTACCCCCTCCCCTATTTAATTTTGAATATAGGTGTAGTAATAGAATGATTATGATGTTATAGTTAATATTAGACACATCCATTTGTAATAATTTGGACATTTGAGACTTTTTTTCATATGTAATTCAATTTTTTATGTGTTTGAGTAGTAACCAGTTCTAATTTAGTCTAGTTGGTTCAAGTGCTGAATTTGTACACCTAGATTCACTGGACTTTGGAGGCAGCGGTCCGGATAATCATGTAAAACAAATCAACAATACTGTGAAACGTTTTAGTTCATTTGAGTCTCAACATGTTTAATGATAAGTTAATTTAAGATTTGTCCATGTAGTATAACTTGAATCACAACTGAATTTTTGAAATTAGACTATCATACTCTGACTGATTTGTGTTTGAATCATCTGATTCAAATCTATTGTTAGAAATAGATACAAAAATGGTCGTTGTTATTTCCTTCATGAATGAGTAGAGATTCGATTTTAGGTACATAATTTCATACCAAATTGTTGTTAGAATTGGACTCTTTTGTCAAAACCAACACTGGGCTCATTCGTAAGGCCCAGTAAGCACCAAATGTTGAAATCTAATACGTTTTTTGGGCTAAGTGATTAACAGCCCAGACTAGTCTAAATGGTTATCAATTGCATCCTGAGCAATGTATGCTTTTGGGCTGGCCTAATATCAATTTATTACATGGTAATTGGCCATGAACGAGGCTAAGGCCACGTGGTGTCTCCCAAGTACACATGTTTATACATAAATTAATTAGTGTATTTAAGCACCCGTTAGAGTAGAAAATGTTGTACGGATTAGGCTGTCCTTATAGAATTAAAATGAGCCGTATAAATTCAAACAAATACCATGCGTATGCTCCTTGATTCATTAGAACATATTGAAAGAATAGGAGGTGTCGTTTAGCAAATTTCATGGCCTTCCCATAAATTTCAAAGACGTAGTTTCTATAGGCGCGTGTCAATAAAATACCTTCCTAAATACGGGTGCACTTTTATGTGACCCAAATCCAAATCTCAACGATGTTGGAATGTGTCAAAATCCACGAAATGCATTTATATGATGTCGTTCGAGGCGTGTTTTAATAACGTTGCAATTCTCTTTAAAATGATGATAAAAGCGGTTTAAGTTAAAAAGCACATAAGTAAAAAAAATGTTCTAAAATCAGATAATTTAAGCCAAATATGACTGTTGAGTGACCGTGCTAGAACCACGGAACCCGGGAATGCCTAACACCTTCTCCCGGGTAAACACAATTCCTTACTTGGATTTTTGGCTCGCGAACTGTTAAACAGAGTTCTTCATTCCTCGATTCAGAATTCTAACCGGTGACTTAGGACACCATTAATATCCCAAGTGGAGACTGTGAAATTCTCTTAAATAATTGAATCCCATCTCTATTGTCCTTTAATTGGAAAAACTCCCTTATTTATGCCCTTGGTCGGGTTGTAGTAGCCAAAAGGAAAGGTAACAATGAACCACCCAGAAGGACAAATTTCACACCAATTTGGGAATCCTAATCCAGTTTTTTTAAGCTTGTCCAAATACGTCTGTTGCAGCCCATACCTTTAAACATGCAAAACCTAGAATTACCTACCTACCAGCAAGGCACCTGATGCGCCTATCACTCAGGAGCTGTGGGACATGATACAAAAAACTGCTGCACCTTGAAACGAGCTATGGAGGATCTAATAGAACAAAGGAAGATTGTGTTAATGGACGAGGACATCCCAAACGTGACCAACAGCACACTGCCGGCCCGTAGGCCGATAATCGGAATGATCTATGAAAATAAGGAATTTGACCCGGCATTGAAAGACATAATTGCCATTGTTGATGTGGAGAAAAAGCCAAAAACTTCCCCAAATCAAGATGAAGGAGAGAAAAAGAACAAAGCCACACCACAAAGCAAAAAAGATAATTGAGGCAGAAATTGGGGCAGCGTCTGCCAAAGATGTTGTTCTCTATGTGTCATGGGGCCGCAAGGAAAAACGGTTGACTTTGACTCCTCCCAAGAGATTCGAACTGAACAAGACCACGCAAATGTATGTGCCCAACGGAGCCTATGCAGTGCAGGGGCCAATTAATCTACCAAGGCTGAGTGAGCCTGTGGTTATTGGCCGTGCACTAAAAATTCCCATGACAAATCGTTCCTCGGTACCTTGGAATTACCATAAAATATTGTGACGTATAAATACAAAGAAATCTCAGGAGAAGAAAACTACCCTGAGGAAAATTACTCCAATTTGGAAGAAGTGACCAACGCCACTAGGAAGTGCTTACCAGCTAAAAAAACCAGTGAGTGACGAAGAGGCAGAAGCTTTATTTCAAAAAATGAAAATGGCGGATTATGAAGTGGTTGAACATCTTCAAAAATTTTCTGAACATGTATCATTGCTATTTCTATTGATGAAATCCCCCGAACACCAGAAGGTACTAATCAAGACCCTCAACGAGGCATATGTGCTAGCTGAGACTTCTATGGAGAAATTAGTAAGAATGGCAGAAAGATGTTTCGCTGTCAACCAGATTTCATTCAGTAAAAATGACTTGCCCCTAGAAGAGGTTGCACATAATAAAGCCCTGCACTTAAATTTCAAATGTGAAGAGTATTATATGAAAATGGTTATGGTAGAGAGAGGTTCTGGGGTGGATATCTGCTCACTCTCAAAACTACAACGCATTGAAATTGGGACTAAAAGGATTTTTCCCAACAATGTCTGCATATGAGCTTACGATGGTATCAAAAGGGACATGATTAGAGAGATCAAGCTAATTCTGACCATCGGTCCAGTTGACTTTGAGGTGACTTTCTAAGTTCTAGACATGGACACATCCTATAACCTTCTTTTGGGAAGACCACGGATCCACACAGTTGGGGTTGTACCTTCCACTCTTTATCAGATGGTAAAGTTTGAGCATGAGGATCAATAAATTATGTCCATGGGGAGGGTGAACAATCAATTTATCAAGATCCCTCAGTCCCATTCCTTAAAGCGAGAGAAGGCAGGGAGTACATAGATTATCGGGCCTTTGAAGTTGTTGCGGCAAACCAGTAAGAAGAGGGAAACCTCTACCTCTAGCCCTTCCTTTCCAATGCATCAATTATGATGTCTAAAGAAATGATACGAAATGGCTTCAAACCAGGTAAGGGACTTTGGAGGTCCTTGCAAAGACTAGCCGAACCAGTTACTCTACCTACCACTGAGAAGTTCTTTGGGGTAGGCTTCCAACCTACTCCAGATGATATAAAATGGGCAAATGACAAGAAACATGATGGATGGGTCTTGCCTCAACCACTGCCACATCTGTACGAGACATTTGTCAGGCCAAAATACAATGAAGAAGAAAAGGATAAAGGCCTTTATGGCCGAAGAGATTGAGGAAATATATGGGGCATTGAGAAAGATACTGTATGAAACCCACATGGTTCCATTTTTTCTGCATCGCGAGTTATTCCATGGTGTAACTCGGATGTTTTCTTTAATTTCTTGTCCTTTATTATCCAAATGTAAACCCTATAATCTTCAAATTCCAAGAAATGAAATCAATATTTCATCATCCATTTTCCTTTATTCTTTCTGATCTTTGCAATTTTTTCTCTTTTATTTCTTGTTCCAGTTCTAATAATGCACCGTAAAAAACATGACATGCTTGCGGACTTTGTGCCCAGATCCAAACATGCCGTCTAATTGTGAAATAATGAACCAAGAACCAGAATATGATGAATAAGAGGCTTTTAGAGAAATAAATCGAGAACTGGAAAATTTCGAAAATAAACCTTAGCAAAACTTAAATGACACTATGTTGGTTAACTCGGGTAGTTCTGAAGAAATCAAGTAAACCAAAATAAGCATTCACGCAAATGAGAAAACTCGGGATGCATTAATCCAACTTCTAGTTGAGTTCAAAGATGTGTTTTCTTGGTCATATGATAACATGCTGGGATTGAGCGTTGATTTGGTGGTTCATAAATTGCCAACTTACCCTAATTGCCCCCAATCAAGTAAAAGCAGATGAAATTTAAAACTGATGTTAGTGATAAAATCAAAGAAGAGATCACGAAACAGTTGGAAGTAGGGGTGATCCGAGTTGTCCGGTATATCGCATGTCTGGTGGATGTAGTTCCTGTACCGAAGAAAGATGGGAAAACCCGAGCGTGTGTGGATTATAGAGATCTTAATTAGACAAGCCCTAAAGATAATTTCCCCTTTCCAAACATCCACATCCTTCCTGATAACTACGCCAAGCATGAGATACAGTCCTTCGTAGACTGTTACGCAAGATATCACTAGGTGTTGATGGATGAAGAAGATGCAGAGAAGACAGCTTTTACCACACCCTGGGAACCTATTGCAACATGGTCATGCCTTTTGGTCTGAATAAACCCGTGGAAACCTACATGAGAGCCATCACTACGATCTTCCATGATATGATGCATCAAGAGATAGAAGTATATGTGACGACGTAATCATCAAATCAAAAACTCAGGATGACCATGTGCGGGATCTAAGGTGGTTGTTTTAGCGATTGCGCAGATATGATTTGAAATTAAACCCGGCCAAATGTGCATTTGGGGTCCCGTTGGGATAACCTTTGGACTTCATAGTCAGCCGGAGAGGTATCGAGTTAGATCCGACAAAGATAAAATCTATTCGGGAATTACCTTCTCCAAAAACCAAGAAAGATGTGATGAGATTGTTGGGAAGATTGAATTATATCAGCCAGTTCATTGCTCAGCTGACATCCACGTGTGAACCCATATTCAAATAACTGAATAAAGATGCAGCAGTCAAGTGGACGGATGTATGTTTGGAAGCTTTCGATAAGATCAAAGAGTATCTATCCAACCCACTAGTTTTGGTCCTACCTGAACCGGGGAGGCCTCTATTCTTGTTCCTGACGGTCTTGGAAAATTCCTTTGGTTGTGTCCTGGGGCATCATGATATTACCGGAAAGAAAGAGCAGGTAATATATTACTTGACTAAGAAATTTAGCAGCTACGAAGCCAAGTATACTTTGCTAGAAAGAACCTGATATGATTTACCTTGGGTCGCTCAGAAGTTAAGAAATTATCTTCAAGCCTACACAACCTACCTCATAACCAGGTTGAATCCACTACAATATCTCTTCTAGAAGCCAATGCCCACGGGAAGATTAGCAAAATGGAAGATTTTGTTCACCAACTTTTACATAGTCTATGTATCCTGCATGACAATGAAAGCGCAGGCATTAGCCGATCATTTGGCTGAAAACCCGGTTGATGATGCATACCAACATCTGAACACTTACTTCCCAGATGAAGAGGCAAACTCGGTAGAGGCAATATCTGAGGATACGACCGCTTGGAAAATGTTCTTTGATGGACCAGTAAATGTCAAGGGTGTGGGAATTGGGGAAATCTTGATCTCACCCACTGGTCAGCACTATTCAGCTAGAGCCAGGCTTCGGATTTTTTGCACAAACAACACAACCGAGTATAAAGCTTGCATCATGGGTACGAATATAGATATTACCAAGTCGAAGAGTTGTCGATTATGAGAGACTCAGATTTGATTATCCGGCAAGCCTAAGGAGAATGGGAAACCCGAGATGTTAAACTTATTCCCAATCGGCAACATGTGGAAGACCTTAGCAAGCGGTTCAAATCAATAGAGTTGAGGTACATCCCTCGTTGTCACAATGAACTAGCTGATGCACTTGGCACTCTGGCCTCGATGTTGCCCTACCCAGGCAATGCCCACATTAATCCCTTGGAAATCCAAATCAGGGAAAAGCACGGTTACTGTAATACAACTGAGGCAAAACCAAGTATTCAATCATGGTATCATGACATAAACAGATTTTTGAAAACACAAGTATACCCTGAGCAAGCCAATGGAGATCAAAGGAGAACCATTAGACGAGACTGTGAGCACGTGAATTTTGCCTCCCTTAAATTAGTCCAATAGAATTATTAAAATTATGATTTTTCTTTATTTGTGTTAGTTTTAGAATTTAATTGCGTGATTTTGTGCTTTCTTGCCTTTTCTGTGCATTTTCTTTGATATAATTCATGAAAAAAATACAAAAATAGCACCTTTGCATTTAAGATTCAATTTTATATTTTTAGTTTTATTAGTTAACTAATATTATCAAAATCACAAGAAAATAACAATAAATAGTGATTTTATATTTTATTTTTAGTTTTCTTTTAAATAGGGATTTGATTAATTTTAGGAAAATTAATTAGTGCAATAGTAGAGTTAAATCTTGGTCCTTGGTATTTTTTTAAGGTTAGTTCTGTATTTAATAAAATCAAATTAGTAATCAAAAATAAAGTAGAAAAAAAATAAAGCATTTGAAAATGTGGCCTTGTTTAATAGACCCATTTTTGGGCCAGTTCACTTAAATTACCAACCAAAAAAACGCAACCCAAACCCACCTCCAAGTTGACCCAACCCAACTCAGCAACCCGGTCCACTCCCCCATATTTGAAACGACGTCGTTTCCTAGCCCCTAATCACGACCGTTGGATCTCATCAATCCAACGGTCCAGAACTAATGAGGATTAGGCTATTTAAGTGTCCTAACGACCCCCTACCCCCTAAGCCATCTCTTAGAACCCCTGAAACATGGAGGCGTAGCGCCACTGTCTCCCACCGCCCCTCCGCCGTCTGCCGCCAACCAAAAATCTTCTCTGCCGACGGCAATGCTCTGATAGCCTCCAAAATTAGACCATTTCATCTCCTTAGCCTCCTCTTTCAATCACAGCTGTCAGTTTCCCTCGAATCCCTCTCAAACTCGTCGATTATCAAGTTGAAACCATGACTGCTCCACCGCCCATGGCGGCACCAATTCGAAACACCTCCAAACTAAGACCCCAGGTTCGCCCATAATGGGAGAGATGGTAAAGAATGGACTGAAAACGGTCAGGTTTTTCAGTCCATCAGCTATTAGGGTGACCTCCCAAGCTTTTCAACGCAGATCTAGAGGAGTGAAAAAAAATAAGATGAAAGAAGAAACAACCATGGCAGCGTCAGCTATAAGGAGGCACCGCGTTCATAGACCCATGTTATCAAATAGATCCCTCCTAACATTACTAACCTCATCAAGACATGGAATATACTCCTCCACCGTATGCGGTTATGAATGCCCAACCTTTTGTTCGACCGAAACAACATGCCAATAGAAACCAAGCCCCATATCCCAGAAATCAGCCTCCTCCACAAAATCATTATAATACCCGTCCTCCACAAAATAAATTTTCACCTCGTGAGCCGCCTAGGAGGAAAACCTTTACCCTCATTGGTGAGTCATACTCCAACCTATTACCAAAGTTGGTCCAAATACGCTTGTTGCAACCAGTTCCCCAAACAAGACAAAACCCAGCATCGCTCGCTTACAAAGTCGGTGTCATATGTGCCTATCATTCAAGAGCAGAGGGACACAGTACAGATGACTGCTGGACCCTGAAAAGAGTAGCGGAAAGCCTGATAGAGCAGGACAAAATAGTGCTAAGGGATGAGGATGCCCCCAACGTAACTAATAATCCATTACCAGCACACAATAATTGCCCAGTGATTAGGATTATTGTTGAAGATAAAGAATTTGATCCAGTACTAAAAGCCATAATTGCAACCGCAGATGCAGAGGAAAAGCCAAAAAGCGCTCCAATTCAAGATAAAGAGGAAAAGAAAAACAAAGCCACCAAGACAGAACTAGAAACGAATGTTGAAACAAGCACTGAGGTGATACTTCCCAAAGATGGGATTCTTTATGTCCCACAAGGCCAAAAAGAAAAGCAATAGACTTTGAGCCCTCCAAAGAGGTTTGAACTGAATAAGACAACCCATATGTACATACCCAAAGGGGCTTATGTGGTACAGGGGACAATTAAGCAATCTAGGCCGAACGAGCCGTAGTTATTGGATGCATAGCACAATAGCCTATGACCAAACCTACTGCACTACCGTGGAATTATCATAAAATAATGGTTACATACAAAGGCAAAGAGCTCTCACGAGAGCCTCAAGAAAACCATCTTGTTGCGAAGTACTCCAACATAAAAGAGGTAAACAATGCCAGTATAAAGCGCTTCCCGTCCAAGAAACTTGTAAGTCCTGAAGAGGCAGAAGCTTTCTTCCAGAAAATAAAGATGGCAAACTATGAAGTGGTCGATCAACTGCGAAATGCCCTGAACAAGTGTCCTTGCTGTGATTTCTGTCATTACTGATGAAGTCTCCTGAAAATCAAAAGGTTTTAGTGAAGACCCTGAGCGAAGCCTACGTGCAAGCTGAAACTTGGTAGAACAGTTATAAAGAATTGCAGAAAGATTCTCTACCATCAATCAAATCTTATTCAGCAAGACTGACTTGCCCCCGATAGGGGCTCCTCACAACAAAGCATTATATTTGACTGTAAAATATAAGGGATATTATATGAAGAGGGTCATGGTAGACATAGGCTTGGGGGTAGATATTTGCCCACTCTCTACACTCCAGCAGGTGGAAATTTGGACAGGAAGGATTCGTACCAACAATGTTACTGTGCCAACTTTCGACGGTATTAAGAGGGACACAATTGGGCAAATTTATTTGATTCTAAGTACTGGCCTGGTAGACTTTAAAGTAACCTTCCAAGTGCTGGACATGGACATATCTTACAACTACGTTCTGGGAGGCCTTGGATACATGCAACATGAGCTGTACCCTTTACTCTCCATCAAATGGTGAAATTTGAGCACGAAGATCAGCGAATCGTAGTCCATGGAAAGGATGAACAATCAATCTATTGGGACCCATCTGTCCCATGCCTCGAAGAAACGGAAGGCAGTGAGCACATAGTATATAAAACCTTTGAAGTTGTGGTATTCGACCAGTATGAAGAAGGAAAACCCTGCCCTCGGCCCTTCCTCTCCAATATATCCTTTATGGTGGCCAAAGAGATGATACAACATAGATATAAGCCATGAAAAAGGTTGGGAAAGTTTCTGTAACGGGTGGATGATCCATTACCTTTCCTACTAGTGAGAAGTTCTTTGGTTTAGGTTTTCATCTGACTCCGAATGATATGAAATGGGCAAGAGAAAGATAGCGTAAAGGTGGGTATTACCTCAACCATTGCCACATTTGTATGAAACCTTTGTCAAACCAAAGTACAGTGAAGAAGAAGAGGAAGATGAGGCCTTCACGGCCGAGGAAATTGAAGAGATATGTGGGGCTATGAGAAAACTACTATATGAAGCCCACATAGTTCAACCGGAAGAGGAAACAAGTAGCGCTGAGGTGCAATACATGGGACTAAGCGCTAAGCTCCAAAATTTGAAGGCCATGCCGTTTTCGATCAGGTGGGAGTCCCAGTAGACTTGTCCTGCTACTTTTTCTGCATCCCAAGTTATTCCACGGTGTAACTTGGGTGTTTATCTCTAATTTTGTCTTTAAATTTTCAGATGTAAACCCTATTATTATCAAATTCCAATAAATGAAATTAATATTTCATCGTTCATTCTTCTTTATTCCTTCTTATTTTGTTGTTTTTCCCTTTCTTTTCTTCTTTTCAGTTCTAATAATGCAGCTATAAATAACATGACATGCTTGCGGATGTCACGCTCAGATCCAAACACATTGTCTAATTGCGAAATAACGAACCAAGAACCGGAATATGATGAAGAAGAGGCTTTTAGGGAAATCAATCAAGAATTAGAACAATTTGAGAATAAAACTAAGCCAAACTTGAATGATACTGAGCCGGTTAACTTGAGAACCTCTGAAGAAATCCAGGAAACCAAGATAAGCATCCACACAGACGAGAAAACTCGGGCTTCCATAATCCAACTTCTGTTTGAGTTTAAAGATGTGTTTGCCTGGTCGTATGATTACATGTCAGGACTGAACATTGATCTGGTAGTGCGCAAATTGCCAACTTACCCTGAGTGCCCCCGATCCAACAAAAGCAGAAAGAATTTAAAACTGATGTTAGTGATATAATCAAAGAAGAGATCTCGAAACAGTTGGGAGCAGGAGTGATCCGCATGGTCTGGTACACCAAATGGTTAGCTAACATAGTCTCGGTACCAAAGAAAGATGGAAAAATCCGAGTATGCGTGGACTACATATATTTGAACAAGGCAAGCCCTAAGGACAACTTCCCATTGCCCAATATCCATATCCTTGTCGATAACTGCGCCAAACATGAGATACAGTCTTTGTGGACTGCTACGCAGGATATCTCTTGGTGTTGATGTATAAAGAGGATGTAGAGAAAACCGCCTTTACCACACCTTGGGAAACTTATTGCTACAGGGTCATGCCTTTCAGACTAAAGAACGCTGGGGCAACATATATGAGAGTCATGACTACCATCTTTCATGATATGATGCATCAGGAAATAGAGATGTATGTGGATGACGTCATCATCAAATCTAGAACCAAGGATGATCATGTACAGGATCTACGGAAGTTCTTCGAACGGCTGCGTAGATACAATTTGAAATTACAACTAGCCAAGTGCGCGTTCGGGGTCCTGTCAAGCAAATTTTCTGGATTAATAGTCAGCCGGAGAGGTATCGAGTTAGATCCAACCAAGATAAAGTCAATTCGAGATTTACCTCCTCCGAAAACCAAAAAGGACGTAATGAGCATGTTGGGAAGATTGAATTATATTAGTTGATTCATCTCTTAGATGACTTCCACATGTGAGCCCATATTCAAATTGCTAAAGAAAGATGCATCGGTCAAATGGACGGATGACTTTCAAAAGGCTTTAATAAGATTAAAGACTACTTGACCAACCCACCAGTGTTGGTCCCACCTGAGCCCAGGAAGCCATTGTTTATTTACCTGACCGTCTTGAAAAGTTCCTTCGGTTGCGTTTTGGGGGTAATACGACATCAGTGGAAAGAAAGAACAGGTCATATACTGCCTGAGTAAGAAATTAACCAGCTATGAGGTCAAGTAAACGTTTTTTGGAAAGAACTTGCTATGCTCTAACTTGGGTTGCTCAAAAATTGAGACACTACTTGCAGGCTTACACCACATACCTCATAGCCAGGATGGATCCTCTAAAGTACATAATTCAAAAGCCAATGTCCATAGGGAGGTTAGAAAAATGGAAGATCTTGCTCACCGAGTTTGATATAGTCTATGTCACTCGTACAACAATGAAGGCCCAAGCATTAACAGACCATTTAGCCAAAAACCCGATTGATGATGAGTACCAACACTTGTACACTTATTTTCCTAGACGAAGAGGTGAACTCGGTGGAGGTAATATTTAAAGGAACCCCTGCCTGGACGGAATAGACAACTCAAAAGGTGTGGGTATTGGGGCAGTTTTAATTTCACCTACCTGTCAGTACTATCCAGCCACCACTCGACTTTAGTTCTTTTACATGAACAATACAGCCGAGTACGAAGATTGCATCATGGGTATGAATATAGCATTTGACTGAAATGTCGAAGAGTTGTTAATTATGGAGGATTCAGATTTAATCATCTGGATAGACTAAGGAGAATGGTATACTCGAGATGTCAAACTCATCCCTTACTGGCAGCATGTGGAAAATCTTAGCAAGTGGTTCAAGATGGTAATTTTCAGATACATCCTTTGCTGTCACAATGAACAAGCTGATGAACTTGCAATTGTAGCCTCAATGTTGCTCTATCAAAGAAACGCCCACATCGATCCTTTGGAAATTCAAATCAGGGAAAGGCGTGGTATTGTAACGCAGTTGAGGCGGAACAAAACATCCATCCATGGTACCATGATATCAAGATGTTTATGAAAAATCAAGAATATCCCAAGTAAGTCACAGGGGACCAAAAGAGAACTATCAGACGACAAACATGTGGTTTCTTTTTAAGCAGTGAGGTTTTGTACAAGAGGACCCTGGACCTCAATTTATTAAGAAGTGTTGACGCCAAAGAGGCTGGACAAATCACGCATGAAGTACAAGCAAGAGTTTGTGGACCACACATGAATAGGTATGTCTTAGCAAAGAAAATCATCCGACCGGGCTATTATTGGATAACCATGAAAAGGGATTGCTTTAGCTTCGTTCGAAAATGCCATCAGTGTCAGGTGCACGGTGATTTGGTTCATGCACCTCCCATAAAACTGCATCCCATGTCAACACCTTGGCCATTTGCAGCTTGGGGGATGGACTTTATTAAGCCGATCGAGCCGAAAGCCTCAGATGGGCATAGATTAATACTAGTTGCCATTGATTATTTCATAAAAGGGGTTGAAGCCATCACTCTTAGATCGGTTACCAAGAAATATGTGGTGGATTTTTTGCATTCAAATCTCATTTGCAATTGTGGTATTCCACCAACTATCATCAGGGGCAACGCCACAAATTTGAACAGCCAGTTGATGGGAGAAATATGCGAACAATTCAAAATAACGCATCAGAACTCTTCACCCTACTAGCCCAAAGCCAATGGTGCTGTCAAAGCAGCAAACAAACATATCAAGAAGATTTTGAGAAAGACGATTCAAAACTCCAGGTAATGGCATGACAATCTACCTTTCGCATTATTGGGGTATCGCACAACCGTGCGCACATCAATAGGAGCAACTCCCTATCTTTTGGTCTACGAAACTAAGGCAGTAATACCCGCAGATGTGGAAATCCTGTCTCTCAATACCATTGTTGAAGCTGAGATTGAAGACACGAGTGGGTCAGAACTCGTCTAGAACAGTTGGCCTTAATTGATGAAATATGAATGGCTGCAGTCTGCCATGGCAGTTGTACCAACAAAGAGTGGCATGTACTTATTACAAGAAAGTACACCCCATGAATTTTGAGGTTGGACAGCCTATATTAAGGCGCATTCTTCCCCACCATCAGGAAGCAAAAGGAAAATTTTCTCCTAATTGGAAAGGCATGTACATCATCAGAGAGATATTGCCGAAAGGAGCACTGTATCTAGGCGACATCGAAGGGGATAATCCCCAAGTAGTAGTGAATGCAGACGTAGTAAAAAGGTACTATGCCTAGGCTCCCTCTAGAAATGATTCAGTCTGGATGAGATGACGAAGGCTTTCGTTCCCGCTACCCAAACACTGTCAATCCCTAGGTAAACAAATTTTAGTCGGTTACTCTTATTTGACTACCCTCTTTGGAACCTGGAAATGTTATTCAAAAGAAAAGAAAGAAGAAAAAAAATATAAAAAAAACAAAAAAAGAAAAAAAAAATATATATAAAAACAACAAAAAAAGAAGAAAAGAAAAAAAAAGGAAAAAAGGAAAAAAATAATATATAAAAACGAAAATGAAAAAATGAGAAAAAAAAAACAAAAATAGTTTAGGAAACACTACTGAACTACGTCTGACATGATTCACAAAGGATACATAGGCAGTCTCTTTCTGGGGTTCAGTCACACCAAAATAAAAATCCAAAGTCCCCCAAAAAGTGAAACTGGGTCAGAGGATATAATGGCTCAGCCATGAGGCCACTGTAATAGTTCCAAAGTTGTAATTCTGTCCCAAATGCTTGTTACCCAAAAAACCTTGTCCAAGTCCTTCCGATCAATTAGAAAAGGTGTGGGAGTTGAAAAACATCACGGTTGGAATCTGATGCAGTCCAAATTGAGAGATTTAAAATGAGAGAGACTTATCGGTGAAAAACGACGGGCATAATAAGGTGACGGTGAGTAGAGAAAATGAAAATGAGAGAGGCTTTTGTGTGAAAACTCGTAAAGAGAACCATTGGGCGACGTGAGAAGAGAAATGAGAGAGGTCGATTGGCGTAGACCTGCAATGGCACCGTCGGCAGAAAAGAGGACACCTCCCATTACTGAAAGAGTTATGGAAAAGTTTCCTGGTTTTGAAACATTATTCAATGAGCTTACGAGAAGTTGAGGAAGCTTGTGCGAGTTGGGCATCTAGTCCAAGAAGCATGTCATGTCCATTTGAAGCTTGCATGCATTCCCCAGATAAGTCCTTCTCTTTCCCCGAAAGGGATGCTTCTATTTAAATTCATCCTCTTGCTCTTTATTTATTTTTTCCTTGAATCCCATTCGGTCTAATTCTAACTCCGAAACTATTACAAAGAAAAGGTAGCAGGACTGGTTTACAGGGCCTTGCGCAGCGAAAGCTAAAGAAAAGTACCCAGCCTCAAGCGAATGCATTATGCCAATCCCGAATGGCCATGATAGTTGATGCTTTCGAAGTAAGGACATGGAAAAGGAAGAATGTCCAAAGACAAAGGTCCTAAGAGCAGAATAAAGTGAAAAGCCACAGCTCTACGCGGGGGAGTTGTCTTGAAATCCTGAAGGTTGAGGCCCTTGACTCGAATGAGAGGATTATCTTCAAAACCAACGAGTAGTAAAGCCTCTCCATAGAAGTTGGGATGGGATTAAGCAATAAAGGGAACATAACCAACCATTGTTTCTAACTAACAATGGTTTTTTGTTGAAATTGAAACAGGTTCGATATGAGCAACCGCGCAGAAAGCAGGTGTAGTATAAAGGAAAATGCACAAGCACAGAAATAGCTTCATAGCAAATAATCAATGCAAAAAGGAAGTTTCCTCCAAGTTCTTTCCTGCATCTTATCAAAAATAAAAAGGGAGAATAATAAAACCCAAAAGAGGATAGTGTAGAATTCCCAATAGCAATCTTTAGCCATCATTAGGGCTCCAATCCCTGAGTTAAGCGTTTCCCTTTTATCCAACATTAGGTCTCCAATCCCTGAGTTGAGCATTTTCCTTAGCCAACATTAGGGCTCCAATCCATGAGTTGAACTTTGTTTCCTTAGCCAACATTAGGTCTCCCATCCCTGAGTTGAGCATTTTCCTTAGCCAACATTAGGGCTCCAATCCATGAGTTGAGCACTATTTCCTTAGCCAATATTAGGGCTCCAATCCCTGAGTTGAGCATTGCTTCCTTAGCCAACATTTGGGCTCCAACCCCTGAGTTGAGCGTTTTCCTTAGCCAACACTAGGGCTCCAATCCATGAGTTGAGCGTTTTCCTTAGCCAACATTAGGCCTCCAACCCCTGAGTTGAGCGTTTTCCTTAGCCAACATTAGTGCTCCAATCCCTGAGTTGAGCGTTAGCCAACATTAGGGCTCCAATCCCTAAGTTGAGCATTTTTCCATAACAACCATTAGGGTCTTAATCCCTGAGTTGAGCAGTTTTTCCCTTTAGCAAACATTAGGGCTCCAATCCCTAAGTTCAGCGTCTGTTTTTTCTTTAGCCGACATTAGGGCTCCAACACTTGAGTTGAGCGTTTTTCCTTTAGCAAACTTTAGGGCTACAATCCTTGAGTTTAGCGTTTTTCCTTTTAGCTAACATTAGGGCTCCAGCCCATGAGTTGAGTGTTTTTCCTTTAGCAAACATGAGGGCTCCATCCCCTGAGTTGAGTGTTTTTTTCTTTTTTAGCCAACATTAGGGCTCCAATACCCTAGTTGAGTGTTTTTCCAATTAGCCAACATTAGGGATCAAACCCCTGAGTTGAGCGTTTTTCCCTTTAGCCAACATTAGGGCTCCAATTCCTGAGTTGAACGTTTTTCCTTTTAGCCAACATTAGGGCTCCGATTCCTGAGTTGATTGTTTTTCCCTCTATCCAACATTAGGGCTTTAACCCCTGAGTTGAGCGTTTTTCCCTTTAGCCATAATGAAGGCTCCAATCACTAAGTTGAGTGCTTTTACTTTTAGCCGGCATGAGGCCTCTAATCCTTGAGTTGATCATTTTTCCTTAGCCAGCATTAAGGCTCAAATCCCTAAGTTGAACATTTTTTCCTTTGGCCAACATAGGGCTTCGATCCCTAAGTAGAGCGTTTTTCCTTTTAGACAACATTAGGGCTCCAATCCTTGAGTTGCGCATTTTTCCTTTAGCCATTATTAGGGATCCAATCCCTGAGGTTGAGCGTTTCCCTTTTAGCCAACATTAGGTCTCCAATCCTTGAGTTTAGCATTTTCCTCAGCCAACATTAGGGTTCCAATCCCAGAGTTGAGCATTGTTTTCTTAGCCAACATTAGAGCTCCAATCCCTAAGTTGAGCATTTTCCTTAGCCATTATTAGGGCTCCAATCTCTAAGTTGAGCATTGTTTCCTTATCCAACATTAGCGGTCCAATCCCTGAGTTATGCATTGTTTCTTAGCCAACATTAGGGCTCCGACCCCTGAGTTGAGCATTTTCCTTAGCCAACCTAGGGCTTTTATCCCTGAGTTGAGCGTTTTCCTTAGCGAACATTAGGGATCCAACCCCTAAGTTGAGTGTTTTCCTTAGCCAACGTTAGGGGTCCAATCCCTAAGTCGAACGTTTTTCCTTAGCCAACATTAGGGCTGCAATCCCTGAGTTGAGCTTTTTTCCTTAGCCAACATTAGGGCCTCAATCCCTGAGTTTAGCAGTTTTTCCCTTTAGCCAACATTAGGGCTCCAATCCTTAAGTTGAGCGTTTGATTTTTCTTTTGCCAACATAAAGGCTCCAATCCCTGAGTTGAGCATTTTTCTTTAGCCAACTTTAGGGCTCCAATCCAGGCGTTGTGTGTTTTTCCTTTTAGCTAAGATTTGGGCTCCAATCCATAGGTTGAACGTTTTCCCTTTAGCCAACATTAGGGCTCCATTTCCTAAGTTGAGCGTTTTTTTCTTTTTTAGTCAACATTGGGGTTCCAATCTCCGAGTTGAGCGTTTTTCCATTTAGCCAACATTTGGGCTTCAACCCCTGAGTTGATTTTTTTTCCCTTTAGCCAACAGTAGGGCTCAAATCCCTGAGTTAAGCATTTTTCCTTTTTAGCCAACATTAGGGCTCCGATTCTACATTAATTGTTTTTCCCTTTAGCCAACATTAGGGCTCTAACCTCTGAATTGAGCGTTTTTCCCTTTACCCAACATTAGGGCTCCAATCCTTGAGTTGAGTGTTTTTCCATTTAGCCAATATTAGGGCTCAAACCCCTGAGTTGAGCGGTTTTCCCTTTAGCCAACATTAGGGCTCCAATCCCTTAGTTGAACGTTTGTCCTATTAGCCAACATTAGGGCTCCGATTCCTGAGTTGATTGTTTTTTCTCTAGCCAACATTAGGGCTCTAACCCCTGAGTTGAGCATTTTTCCCTTTGGCCATAATTAAGGCTCCAATCACTGAGTAGAGCTTTTTTACTTTTAGTTGACATGAGGCCTCTAATCCTTGACTTGATCGTTTTTCCTTAGACAACATTAGGGCTCAAATCCCTGGGTTGAACATTTTTTCCTTTGGTCAACATTAGGGCTCTGATCCCTAAGTTGAGCGTTTTTCCTCTTAGCCAACATTTGAGCTCAAATCCTTGAGTTGAGCGTTTTTCCTTTAGCCATTATTAGGGATCCAATACCTGAGTTGAGCGTTTCCCTTTTAGCCAACATTAGGTCTCCAATCCTTGAGTTTAGCATTTTCCTCAGCCAACATTAGGGTTCCAATCCCTGAGTTCAGCATTGTTTCCTTAGCCAACATTTGAGCTCCAATCCCTGAGTTGAGCATTTTCCTTAGCCATTATTAGGGCTCCAATCTTTGAGTTGAGCATTGTTTCCTTATCCAACATTAGCGGTCCAATCCCTGAATTATGCATTGTTTCCTCAGCGAACATTAGGGCTCCGACCCCTGAGTTGAGCGTTTTCCTTAGCAAACACTAGGGCTCTTATCCCTGAGTTGAGTGTTTTCCTTAGCGAACATTAGGGATCCAACCCCTGAGTTGAGCGTTTCCCTTAGCCAACATTAGGGCTCCAATCCCTAAGTCGAACGTTTTTCCTTAGCCAACACTAGGGTTGCAATCCCTAAGTTGAGCTTTTTGCCTTAGCCAACATTAGGGCCTCAATTCCCGAGTTTAGCAGTTTTTCCCTTTAGCAAACATTAGGGCTCCAATCCTTAAGTTGAGCGTTTGATTTTTCATTAGCCGACATTAAGGCTCCAATCCCTTAGTTGAGCATTTTTCCTTTGGCCAACTTTAGGGCTCCAATCCCTGGGTTGTGCGTCTTTCCATTTAGCTAAGATTTGGGCTCCAATCCATAAGTTGAATGTTTTCCCTTTAGCCAACATTAGGGCTTCATTCCCTGAGTTGAGCGTTATTTTCTTTATTAGCCAACACTGGGGTTACAATCCCCAAGTTGAGCGTTTTTCCCTTTAGACAACATTTGTGCTTCAACCCCTGAGGCATAAAGCGGCAGTTTCATCGCCTGAGCTGTCCGAATCCCATGTCACGCGCCTTTGGTGTTTCTTCTTTTTCTTGTCCTTGGGTTTTGGACAATGTGACTCAGTGTGGCCAAGTTTTCCACACTTATGGCATGAAGGACTTGGTTCTTCCTTCTTTATTTCCTTTTTCATACACTTATAAAACTTTTCGATCAAGGCATTGGAAATATTATCATCATCACTATCCGAATCACTTACCTCTTCTCTTTTAGAGGATGAGGCTTTGAAGGCAATATTCGAACTTTTACTTCTAAGATAAGGATTAAGAATTGTGCTTTCATAAGTTTCGAGGTTACCTCTTAGTCCATCAATTGTGACATCTGTGATTCCTATCGACTCTTGGATGGCATTGGCGTTGGAACGCCATTCGGGAGTGAGACTCCGTAGGATTTTTTGAACAAGATCTTTGGTCGTGTACACTTTCCCGAGAGCATGAAGATCGTTGACGATTTTTGAGAATCGTTCGAACATAACACCGATGGGTTCTTTCTCCCTCATTTTAAAGAGTTCATATTCATGTGTTAGAAAATCAACTTTAGATTCTCGGACTTGAGACGTACCTTCATAACTGATCTCGAGTTTATCCCACATCTCCTTGGCGGTTGTGCAGAATGAAATCTTTCGATAGTCATCCGGGTTCACGGCACAATATAACATATTAACGGCCTTGGCGTTGTTTTCAACTTTCTTGATATCCTCGGCATCATATTCATCTTCTTCCTTTGGAACAATGGTTTCCCCAACTTTCTTTGTTGGCATTTGTTCACCGTTCTTGATGATTTGCCACAAGCGAAAGTTATTTGATTGGATGAAGATTCTCATCCGCTCTTTCCAATATGTGTAATTTGTTCCGTCAAATAGTGGAGGCCTATAGGTGGAGTGTCCTTCACTCATCATTCCTGCGTTCAATATTCTCAACAAAAAATATATATATTTCTCTCAACCGTTAAGGCTTTCAGAGAGTTAGGCTCTGATACCAATTGTTAGTATTTATGCCCGTCACTAGAGGGGGGGGGGGGTGAATAGTGCGGCACGAGAATATTGATAAATATTGCGGAATTAAAATTGCAGGAATAAAATAAATTCTGTAATTAAAATAGTAAGGAAAGAACACACCGAATTTATCCTGGTTCACCACAACGTGTGGTTAGTCCAGTCCCCGAGAGACTCTCTCGAGATTCCACTAACTCCGTTAAGCTTACGGGTGCCTAACAAACCGTTACACTTGCTCGTAGATGTACACTCTACAAGACTTCAACTTGCTCGAGGATACCGCACCTCAAGACTTCACCTTGCTCGTGGATACCGCACCACAAGACTTCAACCACTAAGATTGAGGGTACTTAGAAAACCCGACAATCAATGAGAAGATATGGTCTTCTCAAACACCTTTCTCTTTTACAACAAGAACTCTCTCAAAAGAGTAGATAAAGAGATACAAAATAAACTCTATGAACAACTAAAAGTTGTCTCTCAAATGGCTCAACAAAAGCTCTATAATGATGCACAAATGATATCAATATGTATATGAATAATGAGAGGTGTTATGTGTTTCAATTCAGCTCAAAAGACCTCTATTTATTGGTGGTAGAAGTAGTATGTCTGTTGCTTAATTGGCAATCAATTATGCTGATTTAATGCAAGGATAATCGATTATCAGATTTGGATAATCCATTATCAGATAACCGTTACAAAATCGGAAGCTGATTTTATGCAGGATAATCGATTATAGTGATATGCATAATCGATTATTTTGTTACAGTGTTCAAAAAACTTGGCAACGGATATAAGATAATCGATTATGTGTTGAAAATCATGTATATCTATGATATGTGCGCTTTGGTTGTATGAGCATGATTTTCAGATATAGGTTTTGATGAATGACAAACAATGAAGTCAAGTGTCACACAACGATATAATATGACAATCAATCAAATGGCGAGAAGCATACTGATGACGGAATTGCATGAACGAGCCAAAGAGTTCAAGACCGAAGACCCAAGACGTAGGTCGTTTGGTAGAACCAATGTATGGACAACATTTTAGTTATCTTATCCTTTGGCTCAACATTAGGTCATCATAAACATGCATAAAATATTTTATTAAATCTTATTTATCATTAACATGCATCTTTGTGTTAAACCAAAATGATTTGTATTTTAGTCAAAATGGTTTTTAAACATGTCTTCTAAATCTGGACCTAAACAATCGATTATATGCTCCTTACAATCGATTGTGTTTTTCAAAATAGCAAACAATCAATTATACAGTTTTAACAATCGATTGTATTAAGACAGTGTGATCTGAAGTTTTTCAAAATAGCAAACAATCGATCGTCTACTTTTAACAATCGATTATTTGAGACAGTGTGCAACCGAAGTTTTTAATATCAAAACAATCTATTGTCTTTGTCCCACAATCGATTATAAACAATCGATTGTCTCTTCATACAATCGATTATATTTTGACCGTTCCCACAGAATCCTAAATTGATTTTTGAACGTTGAAAACAATCGATTATTTAGTCCATACAATCGATTGTTTAGCCTAAAATCAGGAATCTATTTTTGAACGTTGGTCAAACAATCGATTGTCTACTCCAAACAATCGATTGTCTGAGCACAGAATCAGGGATTTTATTTATCAATTAAGCAACGGTCAGCACCACTTTTTCACCTATAAAAAGAGGTCTTTTGAGCTGATTTTAAACACACAACTCCTGCATATATTGATATACATATTGATAATTTTTAAGCATCATTTTAGAGCTTTTGTTGTGCCATTTGATAGACAACTTTGTGTTGTTCATAGAGCTTATTTTGTTTCTCTTTATCCACTCTATTGAGAGAGTATTTGTTGTAAAAGAGAGACTTGTTTGAGAAGAACATATCTTCTCATTTGTCGGGTTTGCTAAGTACCCAAAGTCTTAGTGGTTGAAGTCTTGGGGTGAGGTATCCTCAAGCAAGTGAAGTCTTAAGGTGTGGTATCCTTGAGCAACTGTAACGGTTTGTTAAGCACCCGTAAGCTTGACGAAGATAGTGGAAATCTCGAGAGAGTCTCTCGGGGACTGGACTAGCCACGGGTTGTGGTGAACCAGGATACATCGGTGCATTCGTTCCTATTTATTTACTTATTGCACTTATTTAATTCCTGCAATTTTTAAATTCCGCAAATTTACGCTGTTTTATATTATAACGCTACTCACCCCCCCCCCCCCCTAGCGTTAAGCGTATTTTCTAACAATTGGTATCAGAGCCTAACTCTCTGAAAGCCTTAACCGGTTGAGAGCAATATATATTTTTCTGTTGAGAATATTGATCGCAGGAACGATGGATGAAGGGCAGTCCACCACTTGCCCTCCACTATTTGACGGAACAAACTATACATATTGGAAAGAGCGGATGAGCATCTTTCTCAAAGCAAACAGTTTTCGTTTGTGAAGAATCATCAAAAACGGTGAACCAATGCCAACAAAGAAAGTTGGAGAGACCACAGTTCCAAAGAAGGAAGATGAATATGATGCCGAGGACATCAAGAAAGTTGAAAATAATGAAAGGGCCATCCATGTATTATATTGTGTGGTGATTCCAGATGATTATCGAAAAATCTCTTGCTGTACAACCGCCAAGGAGATGTGGGATAAGCTCGAGATCATTTATGAAGGTACGCCTCAAGTCCGAGAAGCCAAAATTGATTTTCTAACACATAAATATGAATCTTTAAAGTGGAGAAGGAACCAATTGGTGTCATGTTTGAACGATTTTTAAGAATCGTCAACAACCTCCATGCTCTCGGGAAAGTTTACACGAACAAAAATCTTGTTCGAAAAGTCCTACGGAGTCTCACTCCCGAATGGCGCTCCAAAGCCAATGCCATCCAAGAGTCAATGGAATTCAAGGATATCACAATTGATGAACTAAGAGGTAACCTCGAAACTTATGATAGCACAATTCTTAGCCTTATCTTAGAAGCAATTCAAATTTTGCCTTCAAAGCCTCATCCTCTAAACGAGAAGAGGTAAGTGATTCGGAAAGGGATGATGATAATATTTCAAATGATATAATTGAAAAGTCTTGTAAGTCTATGAAGAAGGACAAGAAAAAGAAGAAACACCATAGGCGCGTATCACGGAATTCGGACAGCTCAGGCGATGGAACCGCCGCATTGTGTCTCGTGGCAAACGAAGAAGAGGTAAGTACATCTAACTCTCACTCGTTTGAAGAATTACAAAATGCCTATGATGAATTTTATGGTGAATTTGTTAATGCTTCCAAAATGATAAAAGATTTGGAGAAAACACTTTCTTTGCAGAAAACACTTTCTTTGCAAGAAACAGATTTTCAGAAAATACTTTCTTTACAAGAAAAAGATTTTGAAAAATCCTCTTCTTTGAAAGAAATAGATTTTGAAAAATTGACTAATGAAAATGGTGTTCTTAAAAATAAAATTGAAGTTTTAGAGAAAGAAAATAATTTTCTGGAAAATGACATTGTTGATTTCAAAAATAAAATCAAGGAATTGAATGAAGCCTCTTCTATTGATAAATGTTCTAATTGTTCCTCTTGTAGTTCTTTAAAATTAGAGAACATAGAACTTAGGAACGCACTAGAAAAACGTAGTGTTGATAGTCCTAAAATTGAAGAGAATAAAAAGGATATAAGTAATGAGGTTGGTCCATCTAGAAAGAATTCTAGGAACCTCATAAATGAGTCTAAGATTAATTATTATAGACAACCTAGAAACAACTCTAGGACTTTTATAAATGAGTCTAGAATGAATAATTTTAGACCACCTAGACATGACTCTAGGAAATTCAACGCTTCTAGGGGGAACAACTTTAGATCACCTAGAACGCATTTGGATCAACCTAGACATATGCATAATCCTAATGTTATATGTCACTATTGTAATCGGGTAGGACACATTGCACCCGTTTGTTTTGCTAAACATAGAGATTTATGTGTTGATTATAATTGTTATTATTCTAACCCCCAAGGACCCAAAAGAAGTTGGGTACCAAAAACCTATTTTTAGGTTTCTTTTTGCAGGTGTGCTTGAAGACTACAATATTGTAGTGGATGCACCAAGCACGAAACCTTAATGCATTGAGGGGGAACATCGGTTAGTTATCATATTTTGAATAAAAATGCAAATAGTTGATATGTGCTAATAATCAATATTTTTCATCGATGCATGCCTTAATAAGTTCTTTTTAAATAACAATTAGTATCAATTTGGGTATAATAAATGATTGATTCATGTTTTGATGAACATTCTTAGTTTAAAATAACAATTGGCATTGTTGAGAAAAATGACTGTTATCATTAGTATGCCATTTACTAACATTTGATATGATCTTGTTTATAACGTTTGGTATCGTCAATGGTTTAAATTTTTTTGGTATAGTCTTTTTGCTAATGCCAAAAGGGGGAAGAGTATGGGCGATATGCATGCCTTAATTGAGGGGGAATTATATTGATTTCTATGAATTGTTTGCATAAATTGTTTGTTGAGATATAGCATGAATTTAGGGGGAATTCAATATGCATATCTTCCGTTGTTTGTCATTATCAAAAAGGGAGAAATTGTTGGAAATCATATATATCTATGATATGTGCGCTTTGGTTGTATGAGCATGATTTTTAGATATAGGTTTTGATGAATGACAAACAATGAAGTCAAGTGTCAAACAACGATATAATATGACAATCAATCAAATGGCGAGAAGCATACTGATGACGGAATTGCATGAACGAGCCAAAGAGTTCAAGACCGAAGACCCAAGACGTAGGTCGTTTGGTAGAACCAATGTAAGGACAACATTTAAGTTATCTTATCCTTTGGCTCAACATTAGGTCATCATAAACATGCATAAAATATTTTATTAAATCTTATTTATCATAAACATGCATCTTTGTGTTAAACCAAAATGATTTGTATTTTAGTCAAAATGGTTTTTAAACATGTCTTCTAAATCTGGACCTAAACAATCGATTATATGCTCCTTACAATCGATTGTGTTTTTCAAAATAGCAAACAATCGATTATACAGTTTTAACAATCGATTGTATTAAGACAGTGTGATCTGAAGTTTTTCAAAATAGCAAACAATCGATTGTCTACTTTTAACAATCGATTATTTTGAGACTGTGTGCAACCGAAGTTTAATATCAAAACAGTCGATTGTCTTTATCCCACAATCGATTATAAACAATCGATTGTCTCTTCATACAATCGATTATATTTTGACCGTTCCCACAGACTCCTAAATTGATTTTTGAACGTTGAAAACAATCGATTATTTAGTCCATACAATCGATTGTTTAGCCTAAAATCAGGAATCTGTTTTTGAACGTTGGTCAAACAATCGATTGTCTACTCCAAACAATCGATTGTCTGAGCACAGAATCAGGGATTTTATTTATCAATTAAGCAACGTCAGCACCACTTTTTCACCTATAAAAAGAGGTCTTTTGAGCTGATTTTAAACACACAACTCCTGCATATATTGATATACATATTGATCATTTTCAAGCATCATTTTAGAGCTTTTGTTGAGCCATTTGATAGACAACTTTGTGTTGTTCATAGAGCTTAATTTGTTTTTCTTTATCCACTCTATTGAGAGAGTATTTGTTGTAAAAGAGAGAGTTGTTTGAGAAGAACATATCTTCACATTTGTCGGGTTTGCTAAGTACCCAAAGTCTTAGTGGTTGAAGTCTTGGGGTGAGGTATCCTCAAGCAAGTGAAGTCTTAAGGTGTGGTATCCTTGAGCAACTGTAACGGTTTGTTAAGCACCCGTAAGCTTGACGAAGATAGTGGAAATCTCGAGAGAGTCTCTCGGGGACTGGACTAGCCACGGGTTGTGGTGAACCAGGATACATCGGTGCGTTTGTTCCTATTTATTTACTTATCGCACTTATTTAATTCCTGCAATTTTTAAATTCCGCAAATTTACGCTGTTTTATATTATAACGCTACTCACCCCCCCTCTAGTGTTAAGCGTATTTTCTAACATTATGCACTTCTGATAATCGATTATTTTGTTGTTTTGTAAATTCCGGTTTACACTGTCTTAACATAATCAATTATCAAATAAACATAATCGATTATTTCTGTCCAGCTTTGAAAGACATGTTTAAAATTCATTTTGGCTAAAATGAAAATGTTTGAAATCATTTTATTTGAAGTATTTGAAATATGATTTGATAAAATGATTTTATGCATATTTATGATGACCTATGTTGAGCCAAAAGACGAGATAACTTTAAACGTTGCTCTTACATTTGTTCTACCTAATGACCTACGCCTTGGGTCTTCGGTCTTGAACTTTTGAGCTCGTCTTTGGCTTGTCTATGCAATTCCGTCATCAATATGCTTCTCGACATTCAATCTTGATTGTTTGTCATATAATAACTTTGTTCGACACTTGACTTCATTGTTTGTCATTCATCGACTTCGTTGTTAGTCATTCATCAAAACCTATACCTGAAAATCATGCTTATACAACCAAAGCACACATATCATGGATAGAATGATTTTCAACAATTTCCCCCTTTTTGATAATGAAAAACAACAGGAGATATGCATATCGGATTCCCCCTAAATTCATGCTATATATCAACATACAATTCATGCAAACAATTCCCCTTAATGACAATTCCCCCTCAAATAAGGCATACTATAACGTAGATATATTCCCCCTTATTTGATGCATATCGCCTAAACTCTTCCCACTTTTGGCATTAGCAAAAAGAGAGTATACAAAGGATATTATCCCCTTTCGACACTTCTCTCTTTTGGGTATATCAATTGTTAGTGTCAAATATAAGATAGGAAATATGATTAGGAATATACATTGACGATATATAAAAAAATCGGACCAACATGAAATAATACCAAATGTTAGTAAAAATATAACAACCATATTAAAGGTTATTTTTAGCGAATATACCAACTGTTATTCAAACTAGAGAGATATTCATCAAAACATCAATCATTATTTTTATCAAAAATAATTGATGCCAATTGTTACTCAAGATAAAAGTTATCAAAACATGAATCAACAAAAATAATTAAAATCAATTGTTAACAAAGATATATTAATTGTTAACACATATCAACTATTATGTTTTTCTCAAAAATATGATAACTAGCCGAAATCCCCCCTCGATGCAATAAGGTTTCGTGCTTGGTGCATCTACTACGATTTAGTAGTCTTCAAGCACACCTGCAAACGTACCTAAAAATAGGTTTTCGGTACCCAGGCACTTTTGGGTCCTTGGGGGTTAGGCAAATAATAATCATAGCCAAATGATAAATCCTATGTTTTGCAAAACATACGGGTGCTACGTGTCCTACCCGGTTGCAATAATGACATATAACATTCGGGTAGTGCATATGTCTTGGTTGAGCCAAATACGTTCTAGGTGATCTAAAGTCGTTATTCCTAGAAGCGTTGAAATTCCTAGAGTCATTCTAGGTGGTCCAACTTCATTTCTATCATCCATTCTAATATTCTTCTTAATTTCTTCACTTGTTTTAGGATCATCTACATTACGTTTTTCTAGTGTGTTCCTAAGTTCTATGTTCTCTATTTTCAAAGAACTACAAGAAGAACAATTGGAACTTTGATCAATTGAAGAGGCTTCATTCATCTCCTTAATTTTATTTCTAAGATCAATATTGTCATTTTCCAAAAATTTATTTTTCTCTTCTAAAACATTAATTTTAGCCTTGGCCTCTTTTGAGATTTTTGAAGTCTTTTTCAATTCACCATATAAGTCATGAAAAGTTTCTTGTAATTCTTCAAAAGAATAAGAGTTAGAAATACTTACCTCTTCTTCCTCGTTGGCCATGAGGCATAAAGTGGCAGTTTCATCGCCTGAGCTGTCCGAATCCCATGTCACGCGCCTTTGGTGTTTCTTCTTTTTCTTGTCCTTGGGTTTTGGAAAATGTGACTCGGTGTGGCCAAGTTTTCCAGACTTATGGCATGAAGGACTTGGTTCTTCCTTCTTTATTTCCTTTATCATACACTTATAAAACTTTTCGATCAAGGCATTGGAAATATTATCATCATCGCTATCCGAATCACTTACCTCTTCTCTTTTAGAGGATGAGGCTTTGAAGGCAATATTCGAACTTTTACTTCTAAGATAAGGATTAAGAATTGTGCGTCCATAAGTTTCGAGGTTACCTCTTAGTCCATCAATTGTGACATCCGTGATTCCTATCGACTCTTGGATGGCATTGGCGTTGGAACGCCATTCGGGAGTGAGATTCCGTAGGATTTTTCGAAGAAGATCTTTGTTCGTGTACACTTTCCCGAGAGCATGAAGATCGTTGACGATTTTTGAGAATCGTTCGAACATAACACCGATGGGTTCTTTCGCCCTCATTTTAAAGAGTTCATATTCATGTGGTAGAAATCAACTTTAGATTCTCGGACTTGAGACGTACCTTCATAACTGATCTCGAGTTTATCCCACATCTCCTTGGTGGTTGTGCAGCATGAAATCTTTCGATAGTCATCCGGGTTCACGGCACAATATAACATATTAACGGCCTTGGCGTTGTTTTCAACTTTCTTGATATCCTCGGCATCATATTCATCTTCTTCCTTTGGATCAATGGTTTCCCCAGCTAACTTTGTTAGCATTTGTCCACCGTTCTTGATGATTTGCCACAAGCGAAAGTTATTTGATTGGATGAAGATTCTCATCCGCTCTTTCCAATATGTGTAATTTGTTCCGTCAAATAGTGGAGGCCTATAAGTTGAGTGTCCTTCGCTCATCATTCCTGCGTTTAATATTCTCAACAAAAAATATATATATTTCTCTCAACCGGTTAAGGCTTTCAGAGAGTTAGGCTCTGATACCAATTGTTAGTATTTATGCCCGTCACTAGAGGGGGGGTGAATATTGCGGCACGAGAATATTGATAAATATTGCGGAATTAAAATTGCAGGAATAAAATAAATTCGGTAATTAAAATAGTAAGGAAAGAACACACCGAATTTATCCTGGTTCACCACAACGTGTGGTTTGTCCAGTCCCCGAGAGACTCTCTCGAGATTCCACTAACTCCGTTAAGCTTACGGGTGCCTAACAAACCGTTACACTTGCTCGTAGATGTACACTCTACAAGACTTCAACTTGCTCGAGGATACCGCACCTCAAGACTTCACCTTGCTCGTGGATACCGCACCACAAGACTTCAACCACGAAGATTGAGGGTACTTAGCAAACCTGACAATCAATGAGAAGATATGGTCTTCTCAAACACCTTTCTCTTTTACAACAAGAACTCTCTCAAAAGAGTAGATAAAGAGATACAAAATAAACTCTATGAACAACTCAAAGTTGTCTCTCAAATGCCTCAACAAAAGCTCTATAATGATGCACAAATGATATCAATATGTATGTGAATAATGAGAGGTGTTGTGTGTTTCAATTCAGCTCAAAAGGCCTCTATTTATAGGTGGTAGAAGTAGTATGTCCGTTGCTTAATTGGCAATCAATTATGCTGATTTTATGCAAGGATAATCGATTATCAGATTTGGATAATCGATTATCAGCTTACCGTTACAAAATCGGAAGCTGATTTTATGCAGGATAATCGATTATTGTGATATGCATAATCGATTATTTTGTTACAGTGTTCAAAAAACTTGGTAACGGATATAAGATAATCGATTATGCACTTCTGATAATCGATTATTTTGTTGTTTTGTAAATTCCGGTTTACACTGTCTTAACATAATCGATTATCAAATAAACATAATCGATTATTTCTGTCCAGCTTTGAAAGACATGTTTAAAATTCATTTTGGCTAAAATGAAAATGTTTGAAATCATTTTGTTGTAAGTATTTGAAATATGATTTGATAAAATGATTTTATGCATATTTATGATGACCTATGTTGAGCCAAAAGAGGAGATAACTTTAAACGTTGCTCTTATATTTGTTCTACCTAACGACCTACGCCTTGGGTTTTTGGTCTTGAACTTTTGAGCTCGTCTTTGGCTTGTCTATGCAATTCCGTCATCAATATGCTTCTCGGCATTCAATCTTGATTGTTTGTCATATAATAACTTTGTTCAACACTTGCCTTCATTGTTTGTCATTCATCGACTTCGTTGTTTGTCATTCATCAAAACCTATACCTGAAAATCATGCAAATACAACCAAATCACACATATCATGGATAGAATGATTTTCTACAATTTTTCCCTTTTTGATAATGACAAACAACAGGAGATATGCATATCGAATTCCCCCTAAATTCATGCTATATCTCAACATACAATTCATGCAAACTATTCCCCTTAATGACAATTCCCCCTCAAATAAGGCATACTATAACGTAGATACATTCCCCCTTATTTGATGCATATCTCCTAAACTCTCCCCCTTTTGGCATTAGCAAAAAGAGAGTATACAAAGGCTATAATCCCCTTGCGACACTTCTCCCTTTTGGGTATATCAATTGTTAGTGTCAAATATAAGATAGGAAAAATGATTAGGAATATAAATTGACGATATTTAAAAAATCATACCAACATGAAATAATACCAAATGTTAGTAAAAATATAACAACCATATCAAAGGTTATTTTTAGCGAATATACCAACTGTTATTCAAACTAGAGAGATATTCATCAAAACATAAATCATTATTTTTAACAAAAATAATTGATACCAATTGTTATTCAAGATAAAAGTTATCAAAACATGAATCAACAAAAATAATTAATATCAATTGTTAACAAAGATATATTAATTGTTAATACATATCAACTATTATGTTTTTATCAAAAATATGATAACTAGCCGAAATTCCGCCTCGATGCAATAAGGTTTCGTGCTTGGTACATCTACTACGATATTGTAGTCTTCAAGCACACCTGCAAACGTACCTAAAAATAGGTTTTCGGTACCCAGGCACTTTTGGGTCCTTGGGGGTTAGGCAAATAATAATCATAGCCAAATGATAAATCTCTATGTTTTGCAAAACATACGGGTGCTATGTGTCCTACCCGGTTGCAATAATGACATATAGCATTCAGGTTGTGCATATGTCTTGGTTGAGCCAAATACGTTCTAGGTGATCTAAAGTCGTTATTCCTAGAAGCGTAGAAATTCCTAGAGTCATTTCTAGGTGGTCCAACTTCATTTCTATCATCCTTTCTAATATTCTTCTTAATTTCTTCACTTGTTTTAGGATCATCTACACTACGTTTATCTAGTGTGTTCCTAAGTTCTATGTTCTCTATTTTCAAAGAACTACAAGAAGAACAATTGGAACTTTGATCAATTGAAGAGGCTTCATTCATCTCCTTAATTTTATTTCTAAGATCAATATTGTCATTTTCCAAAAATTTATTTTTCTCTTCTAAAACATTAGTTTTAGCCTTGGCCTCTTTGGAGATTTTTGAAGTCTTTTTCAATTCACCATATAAGTCATGAAAAGCTTCTTGTAATTCTTCAAAAGAATAGAGTTAGAATTACTTACCTCTTCTTCCTCGTTGGCCATGAGGCATAAAGCGGCAGTTTCATCGCCTGAGCTGTCCGAATCCCATGTCACGCGCCTTTGGTGTTTCTTCTTTTTCTTGTCCTTGGGTTTTGGACAATGTGACTCGGTGTGGCCAAGTTTTCCAAGCTTATGGCATGAAGGACTTGGTTCTTCCTTCTTTATTTCCTTTTTCATACACTTATAAAACTTTTCGATCAAGGCATTGGAAATATTATCATCATCGCTATCCGAATCACTTACCTCTTCTCTTTTAGAGGATGAGGCTTTGAAGGCAATATTCGAACTTTTACTTCTAAGATAAGGATTAAGAATTGTGATTTCATCAGTTTCGAGGTTACCTCTTAGTCCATCAATTGTGACATCCATGATTCCTATCGACTATTGGATGGCATTGGCTTTGGAACGCCATTCGGGAGTGAGACTTCGTAGGATTTTTTGAACAAGATCTTTGTTCGTGTACACTTTCCCGAGAGCATGAAGATCGTTGACGATTTTGAGAATTGTTCGAACATAACACCGATGGGTTCTTTCTCCCTCATTTTAAAGAGTTCATATCATATGTTAGAAAATCAACTTTAGATTCTCGGACTTGATACGTACCTTCATAACTGATCTCGAGTTTATCCCACATCTCCTTGGCGATTGTGTAGCATGAAATCTTTCGATAGTCATCCGGGTCCACGGCACAATATAACATATTAACGCCTTGGCGTTGTTTTCAACTTTCTTGATATCCTCGGCATCATATTCATCTTCTTCCTTTGGAACAATGGTTTCCCCAACTTTCTTTGTTGGCATTTGTTCACCGTTCTTGATGATTTGCCACAAGCGAAAGTTATTTGATTGGATGAAGATTCTCATCCGCTCTTTCCAATATGTGTAATTTGTTCCGTCAAATAGTGGAGGCCTATAGGTGGAGTGTCCTTCGCTCATCATTCCTGCGTTCAATATTCTCAACAATAAATATATATATTTCTCTCAACCGGTTAAGGCTTTCAGAGAGTTAGGCTCTGATACCAATTGTTAGTATTTATGCCCGTCACTAGAGGGGGGGGTGAATAGTGCGGCACGAGAATATTGATAAATATTGCAGAATTAAAATTGCAGGAATAAAATAAATTCGGTAATTAAAATAGTAAGGAAAGAACACACCGAATTTTTCCTGGTTCACCACAACGTGTGGTTAGTCCAGTCCTTGAGAGACTCTCTAGAGATTCCACTAACTCCGTTAAGCTTACGGGTGCCTAACAAACCGTTACACTTGCTCGTAGATGTACACTCTACAAGACTTCAACTTGCTCGAGGATACCGCACCTCAAGACTTCACCTTGCTCGTGGATACCGCACCCAAGACTTCAACCACTAAGATTGAGGGTACTTAGCAAACCCGACAATCAATGAGAAGATATGGTCTTCTCAAACACCTTTCTCTTTTACAACAAGAACTCTCTCAAAAGAGTAGATAAAGAGATACAAAATAAACTCTATGAACAACTCAAAGTTATCTCTCAAATGGCTCAACAAAAGCTCTATAATGATGCATAAATGATATCAATATGTATATGAATAATGAGAGGTGTTGTGTGTTTCAATTCAGCTCAAAAGACCTCTATTTATAAGTGGTAGAAGTAGTATGTCCGTTGCTTAATTGGCAATCAATTATGCTGATTTTATGCAAGGATAATCGATTATCAGATTTGGATAATCGATTATCAGCTTACCGTTACAAAATCGGAAGCTGATTTTATGCAGGATAATCGATTATTGTGATATGCATAATCGATTATTTTGTTACAGTGTTCAAAAAACTTGGCAACGGATATAAGATAATCGATTATGCACTTCTGATAATCGATTATTTTGCTGTTTTGTAAATTCCGGTTTACACTGTCTTAACATAATCGATTATCAAATAAACATAATCGATTATTTCTGTCCAGCTTTGAAAGACATGTTTAAAATTCATTTTGGCTAAAATGAAAATGTTTGAAATCATTTTGTTTGAAGTATTTGAAATATGATTTGATAAAACTATTTTATGCATATTTATGATGACCTATGTTGAGCCAAAAGACGAGATAACTTTAAACGTTGCTCTTACATTTGTTCTACCTAACGACCTACGCCTTGGGTCTTCGGTCTTGAACTTTTGAGCTCGTCTTTGGCTTGTCTATGCAATTCCGTCATCAATATGCTTCTCGGCATTCAATCTTGATTGTTTGTCATATAATAACTTTGTTCGACACTTGACTTCATTGTTTGTCATTCATCGACTTCGTTATTTGTCATTCATCAAAACCTATACCTGAAAATCATGCTAATACAACCAAAGCACACATATCATGGATAGAATGATTTTCTACAGTTTTTCCCTTTAGCCAACATTAGGGCTCTAACTCCTGAATTGAGCGTTTTTCCCTTTAGCCAACATTAGGGCTCCAATCCCTGAGTTGAGAATTTTTTTCCTTTGGTAAGCATTAGGGCTTCAATCCCTGAGTTGAGTGTTTTTTTTTTTTGCCAACATTAGGGCTCTAATCCTTGAGTTGAGCGTTTTCCCTTTAGCCTACATTAGGGCTCCAATCCCTTAGTGGAGCATTTTTCCTTTTAGACAACATTAGCGTTCCAATCCCTTAGTTGAACGTTTTCCTTTGCCAACATTAGGAATCCAATCCCTGAGTTGAGTGTTTCCCTTTAGCCGACATTAGGGCTCCAATCCCTGAGTTGAGCATTTTTCCTTTAGCCGACATTTGTCTCCAATCCCTGCGTTGAGCATTTTTTTCTTAACAACATAGGGCTCGAATCCTTGAGTTGAGCTTTTTTTTTTTTGGACAACATTAGGGCCCCAATCCCTGAATTGAGTATTTTCTTTAGGCAACATATGGGCTCCAATCCCTTAGTTGAGCATTTTTCCCTTAGTCAATATTAGGGCTCCAATCCCTGAGTTGACGTTTTCGGGATGGGATTTTGTCCAAATTTATCGTATCATAGACAAATACAACTCTTGAGGGTGAAAAACAAAGAAAGAAAAGTTTAGATTTTTTTTCACAAATAACTCACAAAATTTTCCTACAGCAAAACTGGGGCAGAAAATTTCGTTCGTTTGTTTCTTATTTGACCAGGTTTGACCTCAAAGCACCGGTCGCGAGACAGCTAAAGGGTTGAGTCTCGACCCAAAGTAAAGGAAAGAAGAAAAGAACAAAAGAAATTCAAATTCAGAAGCAAACATGGATGCAAGATAATCAAAACTTGATTGAAATCACAAGCTTCGCACGACCCGACCAGCTTCAATGTTGAAGAATTAACCGGCACCTACAACTTACGAGCATCAAGATTCACATTAAAGTCCACAACAAAAGCAGATTAGACTCAAGATCAAGCTCCAAGATATTTATAGATAGGAATATTGTAACTCATAGCTAGTAGGCATAACTAGCTTAGCTTTTGACTTTCCTTTTGGTGTAATAAGGAAATAAGCAAGCAGTAGTAGCAGCATCAGCAGTTAAATACAAAAATAGCACCTTTGCAATTAGGATTAAATTTTATAATTTTAGTTTTGTTAGTTAATTAATATTATCAAAAAGACAAAACAATAACAAAAAATAAACATTTTATTTTTAGTTTTCTTTAAAATTGGATTTGATTAATTGTAGGAAAATTAACTAGTGCACTTTTAAAGTTAAATCATGGTCCTTGTCATTTTTCTAGGTTAATTTTGTATATAAATATATCAAATTAGTAATTAATAATATATAAGAAAAATTGAAAGAATTTTAAAATGTGGTCTTGTTTAATAGACACATTTTTGGGCCAGCCCAATTAAATTACAAGCCCAAAAGCGCAGCCTAAACCCACCTCCAACATGACCCAACCCGTCTCAGCTACTCGATCCACTCCCCCATATTTGAAACTACGTTGTTTCCTAGCCCCTAATCACGACTGTTGGATCTCATCAATCCAACGGTCCAGAACTAACAAGGATTAGGCTATTTAAGTGTCCTAATGACCCCCCCCCCCCCAAATCATCTCTTAGAGCCCCTGAAATATCTCGGCGTAATGCTAGCGTCTCCCACCGTCCGCCGCTGGGTGGAAATCGTCTCCGCCGGGGCGATGCTCCGATGGCCTCAAAATTTACACCACAGCTTAACCTCCTCTTTCCATCACAGCTATCAGCTTACCTCAAATCCCCCTCAAACTCTTCGAATATCGAGTTGAAACTTTGACTGCTCTGCCGCCCATGGACGCGCCGATGCAAAACACCTCCAAACTAACACCCTAGGTTCCCCTAGCCTCCCTCTCCTTTGATTTGTGAGTCTCATGCTTCGAATCAGTGCCTAGCTTCTCGAATTTTGAATTGAAAAATCGGGCAAAATGTTACCATTCCTAGACCTTCCTAAAATTACACCCCAAACCCATCTCAGCTTCTTCTTCCTGAACCCCAAACCAATTTCCCCAAAATCTAACTGTAATTGTACAAATTTTAGATCTAGGGTTGCGATATGAGCTGGTCAAATTTTCAAGGATGTTCAGTGTCCGAATTGGGTTCCGAATAAGGTTGTGTGCTTGTTCTTGGCAAGAACAGGCACATAACATTATTTGGATTTGATTCAAGGTCAATCCAAGCTAAGACTAAAATCAGTAAGTTCCCTCCTCGTTTGTTTTTATTTTTTGTTTCATTTTGCATGAGACATTCCCTCCTTGATCAATTTTTATATTTCTTCATGTTAATTGATTTAGAAAACTTAGGGTTTTAATTGATTTTTGTTCTGTTGATCCTGTTTTATTTTTTTTTTATTTTTGTTCTGTTGATTTTGTTTTAAGTCTTTTGTTGTTTTATTTCCGTGTCTCATTTCGATTTATGATTGTTTGATGTTGGTTTTCTGGTATTTCACTGATTGTTAGTCCTAGCCTTAGAATTAATTGGGGTTAGATTCTAATTTTGGTTAATTAGTTCAATTGTCAAGTTGTCTATTACAATTTTGGGATATAGCTGAGTTGTTCCAGTATTGGTTAGTTTAACTATGGTAAATATTTGACAAAGTTAATAGGGCTGGGGTGTGTTAGTAATTTCAGTCTTAGTTCAAGGGTAATTAGGGTAATTCTAAATGAAGAAAAATGCAGTAACAGAAATTGGAAACCCCTATAACCTCCTAGATGGGGTTCCAATTAGAATTTTAGAAACTTAATAATATAACTTCTGCAACAAGCCAACAATCAAGGGACTAACTAGCTAAAATTGAAAAATAAAAGAGGGATAAAGGTGTAAAACAAAATCTGAAATAAGCCCTAAGTTTTTCCTATAAAAAGGCATATCGATACCTTGTTTTACAAGTTTGAGAGGCCGGGAGAAAAAGAAAAGGAAGTTGAAACAATTCAAAAAAATAGAACCTTCAAAATAGCTTGAGAGTTAGTCTGTGATTTCTGATTTGGGTGTCTTGGCTGTTAGAAGTTGGTATCAGTTGCTCAGATTACCTTCCGCTGGTTTTAAACTGTTGATTTTACTGTTCCGTTAAATTTTGGAGTCATTTTCTGGGTTTTGACATTGGATCTGTGGGTGATTGTTGCTTTGTTCATTGCCTGCTGAAATTACTGTCGTGATCCATTGCTGCTTTAGCTGAATTCTACTTTTCTCACATTTTGCTTCAATTTCCAAGTACAAGTTTCGAACCTTGGATGATCTAATGTCTAATTTGGACGTAGAAATGGATGTTTATGGTTCATTGGACTTTGTTCCTTGCTTGCTGCACATTTTTGCATTTGTACATAGTATAGTTGGTTTCAATTTTGAATAGTAGAGTGATGTAACTAATTTGGACTGCTGGATCCTCTAAGACTATTGATAATAATGTTGTTAGTGAGCTGAAAGCTGTTTGAATAGTTGAACGTCATTTAAGTAGTTGAATGTTTGTGAATAGTTGGTTATTTAAATTTGTTCACCATGTGTGTTTGAAATGTATAGTTCAAAGTAGTATATTACAAGTCAAACAGTGGGATAATCCAGATTCATGTTGTATTACATGTTTAGTTTGGAGTTTTAGTAAGTCAACAACCTTGAACTATGAAGATATAAAGTTAGTAAGTCAAGTTCCAATCATAATTATGTGTACTTAACATATATTAATGGCAGTTAATTGGCAGTTAAATTTCAGATAATTCAAGTTAATTATAGTCGTGACAGGTGTTCTGGGTTCAAATTAGTATAGTCTCTCCAATGTTCTATTGAACTGCTTCAGTAGATTCCTTCCATTGCAACTCATGAGTCAATGCAAATATATGAAAGTGAATTTGGTCAAGTATAGAGGATAAAATTCCAGAGTTAAATGTGTTGAGGCTTCAGTTTTCATGAGACTTACAATGCACATAATGTTTGGATTCAGTTGTAATATGAATACATTCATTTGGGCTTGCTCTAAGGCCCAACCTTTGAACATGGTTTACAAACAAAAGTCAAGTGGTTTTCTTTTCCCTTGGGTTAACTTCGAGACCAATTTGTATAATAGAGTTCTTTTTTCAATTCGAACCTGGTCATGAAGCATGTGTCTCTTTGAATACTCTTAATAATAATTGGATCAATTTGTTACGTAATCCGTTAGGCCATTTAGATACGATCCTTAATAGAGAACGATAGTTCCTTTAGTATGGCCTTAAAATAAACGAGGTGCGCCACGCCATATGAAATCATGAATCGCGTGGCCCTCAAAAAAATACTTAGAATTTGGGATGTGCCATTTAGCAAATTTCCATGGCATCCCAAAAATAACAACGCGTCAGGTTCTTTAGGCGCATTACTTTATAAATTTATCTTCTTAAACTCGGGTGCGCATTTATGTGAACCAAATCTAAATCTCAATGATGTTGATGTATGTCAAACATTACGGGTGCATTTATGTCACGTGGTTCGAGATGCATTTTAACATTGTTTCAATTTTCCTAAAAATTCAATGAAAGCGGAGAATAATTTAAAATTGCACTATAGGATGAACATGTTGTAAAATCAGATATTAGGCCAAACATGGTAGATTAAGCAACTGTGCTAAACCCACGGAATCTGAGGATGCCTAACACTTTCCCTCGGGTTAACAAAATTCCTTATCCAAGAATTCCTGGATCTTAGACTTCATTTGGAAAGTCGAAAATTTCCTCGATTTGGGATTCAAGATAAACCGGTGACTTGGGACACTAAAAGCCAAACCTATCCCAAGTGGCTACTGTGAAATAAATTAATAATCCCATTTCAAATAATTTCACTTAAAATGGAAAAACTCCCTTATACATTTATCATTCGGTGTAGGTGTGTAAAAAGGAGGTGTGATAGGCACGCAAGTGGTTTGTTCTTGAGTGGTGATATCTTGTACAAAAGGACCCTGGATCTCAATGTTTTAAGATGTGTTGATGTAAAAGAAGCCAGAAGGATCATGCATGAAATACATGCATGAGTGTGCGGACTCCTCATGAACGAGTAAGCTTTGGCAAAGAAAATCCTTCGAGCAGGTTATTACTGGATAGTCATGGAAAAGGACTGTTTCAGCTTTGTCTGAAAGTGCTATCAGTGTCAGGTGCATGGTGATTTGATTCATGCACAGCCCACAGAGTTGCATTCTATGTCAGCACCATGGCCATTCGTAGCTTGGGGCATATACGTCATCGGGCAAATCAAGCAAAAAGCTTCAAATGTGCATAGGTTCGTACTGGTTGCCATTGATTACTTCACGAAGCCATCATTCTCAAATATGTCCCCAAAAAAGCTGTGATACACTTCGTGCACGCCAATCTACCTGTCGATTTGGTATTCCCGCTACCATCACAAATAATGAAACAAACCTGAATAATCGTTTGATGGAGGGGATATGCGAAAAATTCAAAATAACGCAGAGGAACTCTACTCCTTATCGACCCAAGGCTAATGCTGTCGTTGAAGCAGCAAATAAAAACATCAAGAAGATTTTGAGAAAGATGATTCAGAGCTCCAGGCAATGGCATGAAAAGTTGCCTTTCGCATTACTGGGATATCGCACCACGGTGCACATATCAGTAGGAGCAACCCCATATCTCTTAGTCTATGGAACTGAGGTTGTGATACCCGCGGAGGTGGAAATCCCTTCTCTTCGGCTCTTCGTTGAAGTCGATATTGATGACACTTAATGTGTCAAGACTAATTTGGAACAGCTAACCTTAATCTATTAAAAACAAATGGATGCAGTCTGCCACATGCACTTGTACCAATAAAGACTGGCCCGTAGTTACAACAAGAAAGTACGGCCCAGAAGTTTTAAAGTGGGAAAACTAGTGCTAACATGCATTCTTCCTCATCACCAAGAAGCGAAAGGAAAATTTGCTCTTAATTGGAAAGGCTCGTATATCATCAGAAGATATTTCCAAGAGGAGCTTTGTTTCTAGGTGGTATCGAGGGGAATCATCTCGTATAATTTGTGAATGGAGACGCAATAAAAGGTACTATGTCTAGGCTACCTACATTAATGACTTTGTTCAATTGAGATGACGAAGATTTTCATTCTTACTATCCCAAAACTATCAATCCTTTTTTCAAACCCATTTGACCCGGTTACTCTTCTTTAATTACCCTATTTTGAACCTGATGTCATCGAAAAAAAAAAGAGAAAACAAAACATAATTGAATAACAAAAGAGAAAAACAAAACAAAATGAAAAAAAGAGAGAGAAAATAAACAAAAGAAAACCAAAAATAGTGTTCTTCCTGAACTACGTCTGACTTGATTCCGAAAGGATACGAAGGCAGGCTCTCTCTGGGGTTTAGTCACACAAAAACAAAATCCTAAGTCCCTTAAGAAAGTTAAACTGGGGCAGAAGATATAATGGCTCGGCAAGGAGCCCATCAAAATGGTTCCCAAGTTGTAATTCCATCAAGATTCTTTTTACCCAAACCTTGTTCAAGTCTTTCTGATCAATTGGCTAAGGCAGCGGAATCGGAAAACACCATAGTTGGAATCTGATACAGTCAAATTGAGAGAAATAAAAGGAGAGAGTCTTATCGGTGAAAACCTACGGGCACCATAAGGCGACGGTGAGTAGAGAAATTTAAAATGAGAGAGTCAGTTTAGTGAAAACTCATAAAGGGCACTATCGAGTAACTGTGAGAAGAGAAATGAGAGAGGTCGATTGGTGAAAACCCGCAAAGGGCACTGTCGGTCGAAAAGAAAGCATTTCACACCATTGATTGAGTCCTAGCAGATTCCATGGTTTTGAAACACGGGTCAATGAGTTTATAAGAAGTCCAAGAAGTTTATGCGGGTCGGGCACCCAGTCCCAGAAGCATGAGATGTCTATTCGAATCCTGCATGCACCACATATAAGTTCTTCTCTTCTTTCAGAAAGGGATACTTCTCTTTAAATTCATTCCCTTGCCTTTTGATTACATTTTCTTTAAATCCCTTTCGGTCTAACTCTAGTTCCGAAATTAAGAAAAGGTGGCAAGACTAGCTTTACAGGGTTTTTCCTGACCAAAGCTCAAGAAAGGTACCCAGCCTCAGCAAGTGCGTCAAGCCAATCTCGGCTAGCTATGACGGCTGATGTTTTGAAATTGAATTCCTGAAAAGAAAGGAAGTCAAAGTCAAATGCCTACAAAAAAATTAAAATGAAGTGAAAATGATCGAGTCCCGCATGGCTAACTATCTTGGAAAGGATACCAAATCCAAGGGATCACGATGTTCTGAAGTCAAAATTATTGAAAATGAAAAGAAATTCAAAGTCAAAAGCCCGTAAAAGAAGAATAAAGTGAAAGGGCCAAAACCCCACTCATGTGAGCCTTCATGAAATATTCTAAAAAGCTGAGTTCCTCGGTTTTAAGGGAGAGATCACTCTTCAATAAAAGCTAGCAAACATCGAAGGTTCTCCCCAAAGCTTGGACCAAGATCCAATTAACATACAATCATGGCAACAAAACAAAACTAGCAATTGTTTTGTTAAAAATTTGAAGCAGGTGTAATCCAAAGCAACCGTTCAAGAAGATGGTGCAACCAAAAAAGGGAATGTGCATGTGTTAGGAATAGCTTCGCAGCAATAATCAGCCTGAAAGGGAAGTTTCCTCCAAATTCTTTCCTGCATTTTGTAAAGAAAAAAAGAAGAAAATAAAAATAAATGGTAGCATAGGGCCTCCAATCTCAAGCTGCATCCTTTCTAACCTAGGACTACATGCCCTAACTTGTAGACCACTCCGGCATAACCCGAGGATCATTTTCCTCTCTCCCCAGCATAACCTGAGCATCTTTTCTTTTTGTCCCCGGTATAACCCGAGGATCATTTTCCTTTTTCTCCCCAGTATAACCTGAGGCCCCTTTTCCTTTTAGCTCCAGCCTAACACGAGGATCATTTTCCCTTTTCTCCCAAGCATAACCTAAGGCCCCTTTTCCTTTTAGCCCCGGCATAACCCGAGGATCATTTTCCTTTTCTCCCTTGCATAACCCAAGGACCTTTTTCCTTTTATCCCGGCATAACCCGTGGATCTCCCTGGAAATAACCCAAGGACCCTTTTTCTTTTATCCTGGTGTCACGACCCAAACTGGAGGGCCATGACTAGCACCCGACCATACTTGTCAAGCACCAACATATATTTTATCTAACCTTCTTTATGATCTTCTAGGGTTGACTAAATCAATATAAATGGTAGACATGAATCATGGACAACCAACTATAAAGTATGATGGCATGAACATACCTAACATGGGATGACCAGAAAATCAAAAAAACTATGTATAAGGTACGAGCTACCATGAAAGACTATGCATCAAAAACCAGCCGACAATGAAGACCAACTATACATGAGTGAATACATGTCTATGAGCCTCTAAAGGAACATAAATGCTGCATAATAGCTGGAATAGGGCTCGACATACCTATAATATCCATAAAAAATGCATACCAAGTCCACGGCAAGTCCGAAGATGGGATCTCGCCAATCACCACTAAACTGGACAGCCTACTGTGATAGGGGAGCTGCACCTGCCTGTCTATCAGGACCTGGATCACAACATGCAACGTCCACAAATAAAAGGACATGAGTACGAATCAAGTACTGAGTATGCAAGGCAGGACACCATAAATACGAACAGTAATGTAAGCAGGAATAGAGAATATACAACATGTAACATCTGAGTACCTCTATGGGCTACTGACATGAGATGCATGATACATGTGTATAAATACATAAAATTATAAAACATACACGTCTGTGGGTACCCTTATCCTCATATCGTACCAGGCGGTAATAGGCTCGGTAAAAATGTACCCTGCCATCATAAGGCTCGGTAGAATGGTACCCGGCCACGTGGAACTCTGTAAAACCCAACTGATCAGTGGTTGCACAATAGGTGTCGTACATGGTCGACTATAGCGCGGCTTGGTAGATTAAAATAGATACATATATATAATTCATGCTCGACTCATGGAAACACGTTCTAGCCTTTCGGAGTGACGTAAGGTCGGTATCCTTTGTACATGTTATTAGGACTAACTCTTCACTATGAACCTTATAAGAATCAGGAAGTACCAACAACATTCATAACCTTAAGAATAAGAGAAGCAACATTAACATCAATCGTTCCATAAGAGAGGAGACAATATAAGTACCGCTAGCTTCTAAGAGTTGAGTATCTTTGGAAGCTCGTTCATTACATTATGTACAATCGGAGTTGTGTAAAAGAAGGAATGTGATAGCCTCACATACCTTATATATACTGCCCCAATCTCAGTCTATGCAATTGTTACAACTCATTAGTCTACAATAAGAGAGATGATACTATCGTTATCATTTAAGTGTCATAACTATTATGTACCGACCACAACCTATTTTACGATGAAATGGACAACACCTCCCTATATATATGACTTCTTACCATTCAAAACAATCACCAAACATCCCAAAAAACATCAATAATAAACATATTAAGCCTCCCAAAACAATCCACGCATAATCTAATTACTTCATGCATACGACGACCACCGTAGCCGTGTCAAATGACCCGAAAATGTTACGAGTAACTATCAGCCCACAACACTACATATATATGGCTTTTCTCCATAACCTTCCACCTCCAAAACTCCACAAAATAGTAGTAAAACATGCAGACCAATTGCAACACAAAACAGTTCGCTACAAGTGAATAACTCGAACTCACGACTTCCGATCACCATCCCGTGAGTTCTTACATGTATAGAACGAATTACCATAAATTCATAGCAGAGGAAAATGTATGAAAGCTGTAAGTAACTTACCTTACATGTTGGATAACTCATCCCTTCCCTTGGTTCTTAAAACTCTAGGTTTTACCTTCAATAGAACTTGAAAGAGAGGGAAAATCGATTAGGGTTTGTGTGGGATTTTTGTGAAGGAGTTGCAGGGGTTAAAATTGGTTTAGAGGGTATGAAATATGGGTGAATAACTGAGTTCATAACCCCTTAAAAGTCCTCTCTTGGCCGACTTCAGTCTTTTAATTTTGGCCTATCATTTTGGCAAGTAGGTGATGCACCTACTTGTCATCTACTAATCTGCGCATGCTTGCAAAAATATGAATACCTCTATACTCCGAGATTCTATTGTCAAACGGTTTAATGTGTTGAAAACTAGAGTCATTGATCTTTAATTTGGTGGGTAGATCACCCCGTAATTCTTTCTAAATTGGGATAAAAGCTCAGAAACATTTGATTTAGTGTTTAAGTAAAATTATGAACCTAAGTTGCGACAACTTTTATCGAACTTTGTTTCATAACACGTTTGACTTCAAGACATGATATGGATATTATATGATTAAAAAACCTTAATACATGATCTTTTTAGTGTATTAAACACCTCTATATTTACCTGAAAATACAAGTTACAACATCCTTGATTCGCTTAACTTCTAATACTTGATAATCACCCTTATACACCCTTGTATCACTTAAGATCAATAGGATTAACTTCTTATCATCTCAAGGATAATTCCTTCTTGGATTTATGTTAACTAATGTATGGCATGAACTAGGGCATGTGGATATGGGTTGTAACACCGTCCCCCCTTAAGAACATCCGTCCTCAAATGTAAAGGTTTATGGGGAGTCCAAATCATCGTGGATTCCAATAGAAATTTTTGGTCAATTTCCCCCCTATAAAATGTATCTAGAAATATTTGCAAGCAGGTAAGCCCAACGTATGGCCTCACAATTTTATACCCAAAGCATTATCAAAATGTACATTATTTCCATATCACCATTTTGTATTAAGGGAGAGTGTTCTCAAGTTATTGCTGACCTCATAAAGCTGTTTCACCTTTCAAATGTATCCTGCGTTACACCAACATCCTTGTTATCATCATTCTGGAATAGGTAAGGGTATTTATACTTCATCTCTTCTTCCACTTCCCATGTCATTTCTTCCATATTCTTGTTCCCCCATAATACTTTGACGGAAGCTACATCTTTTGTTCTCAGCTTGCGGACTTATTGATCTAATATAGCCACTGGCACTTCTGCATATGATAGATCCTCTGTAACTTGTACATCTTTGATAGGAACAACTCGAGAAGGATCCCCAATACCTTTTCTCGGCATATATACATGTAATACAGTATGGACAATTTCTAATTCGGATGGCAATTCCAACTCATAAGCAACTTGTCCAATTCGTTGAAGAATTTTATACGGACTGATATACCTTGGACTCAGTTTACCTTTCTTCCCAAAATGCATAACTCCCTTCATTGGTGAGATCCTCAGGAAAACCCAATCACCAACCTCAAATTCTAAATCACGATGTTGAACATTGGAATATGACTTTTCCCTACTTTGTGTCGTCCTCAATCGTTCATGTATCACCTTCACCTTCTCAATGGCTTGGTGAATCAAATTTGGCCCGTATAATTCTGTTTCATTGACTTCGAACCATCCAACTGGTGATGTACATCTTTTCTCGTATAGTGCCCGTGAGCATGTGATTTTTTCCCTACATGAAAATAACTCCTAAAAATAGGCCAAAATAATTTTCATTGATTTTTTAGGTGTTTTTATTTATTTAGTTGCATTTCATACATTTTTAATACTTTAAAAAGAATCATAGAAAAGCCATAAAAAGTGTCACATTTTAATTTTATGCCACCTTAGGTTCAATTTGCATTTAGGAACTAATTACATTGAGTTAATTGTGTTAAACAAAAAGAGAAAAAAATAAAATCACAAAAAAAAATTGGTTAACTTTTTACTCTAAATTTTAATCTTTGAATTTTGGTAGTTTTCCTTTTAATTTAGTTTTAATTAGTTGCAGTAAGTATTAGTTATAGTAATTAATTTAATTTTAAAGTAATTTGACTAGAAATCAATTTAGGTGTTATTTTTTAGTTTTAATTTAAGAGAAATGAGAAAAGAATATGAAAACAAAAGATGTGGATCATATTTTTGGACTGATCTTTACTTCCATCTTTAAGCCCAATGCAATTTCCCTTTGAAATTCAACCCAAATCAGCCCCTACAGAACCTCAAATCGGGTCGATCCGACCCAACCCAATACCCAAACCCATTTCCCCACCTAAAAAACCTAGACCAAAGACACAAAAAACTAACGCCTGATATTGGAGGAGAGCCGCAATACTGGAAAAGGACCGGGAACTCCATCTTCTTCTTCATTCTTGGGAGGTATAGGAGCTAGGCAAGGCCATTGACAACAAAAATATGACCTCCCACTCTGCTTTCTTCTTCAGGTTCTTAACACACAGCCCAAAAATCGATGGCTTTTTCTTATTAGAGACCTAGAACTGAAAGCTTGATCCAAACCAAACTAAAAATGCCTAAGAACCCTAACTATCAATAGCTATTACATAGAAAAACCCCACCACCTCGGCTTCGTTTTCTTCACGAGACTTGAAGCGACGCCATTCCTCCTCAGTCGCTGAACGACCACCCAGCTCGATCTTTAGAACAACTGCTAGGAGCTTCATCTGCTAGCCATCATCCATCGGTGCTTCAGCTTTTTCCCGTCCATAAAATCTCGTCGGAAACAGTAGCACACACACACACGTACTAGCACATCAGAAAATCTCAAAAATGGCCTCCCATCTCTCGTCCATTTCTCCCTCAACCTGAAACCATTCCCAAACTGATACATGAGAAGGTTTTGATATTTGAGTTCGACGGCCTGTCAAGTTCGAGGTTCTGACGTGGTCATGGTGACGGATCTGTTCACGTTCAGCTTCATTGGCCTTATCTTCTTTGTAAATGGGCATTGGTCACTTTGCTAAGCTGAAATCTGTAAAAGGTTCGTCTTTTGTTCCAATCTACAGGTTGTTATCAATCCTTGGTTGCTTTACTTTATTTGTTGTTTGAGCTATGTATAATTTATCCTCCAGTTCTTTGTATTCTATCCTGTTATCTTCACTGTTGGAACGACTTATTTACCTTAACTTTGAGTAAGGAGATACTGTCCCTCCTTATTCTTGTCAATATATAAGAGCTAGAAGCATCAATTGATAAATTTGAGATTCTAAAAGAGAATTGAATAAATTCCAAGCATCACAAGGATAGTATTATGTATTTTGTGGGATATTTAACTTGCATACATCAATCTTAGTGATTGCATACCTTTGGTTTAAATTCTTAAGCTTACTCAGTTCCTGATGTTTCTCTATGACGGTATTCTGTGCAGTATAATTGTAAAAGTAAATGGATTCATGTAAGTAAAACAATGATAAATAAATCATTGTAGCCCTTGTTTTAATTATCTTTAACTTAACCTTAGAATTCAAGACGTGCCATTTAGCAAATTCCACGGCCCACGCGAAGTGCGAACGTATAGTTACTTTAGGCGCGTGTTTAGTAATATTACTTTCCTAAATTCGGGTGCACATTTATTTGACCCAAATCCAAATCTCAACGAAGTTTAAAAGTGTCAAAAACCACGGTGCATTTATGTGACGTGGTTTGAGGCATGTTTTAACGACATTGCGATTTTCTTTAAAAATAGTTGCTAAAGTTAAAATTTGCACATAGGTTCATAATTATTTAAAATCAGATAATTTAAGCCGAATATGACGGTTGAGCGACCGTGCTAGAACCACAAAACTCGGGAATGCCTAACACCTTCTCCCGGGTTAATAGAATTCCTTACTCGGATTTCTAGTTCGCGAACTGTTTAATAGAGTCATTCTTTTCCATGATTCGGTATTCTAAACCAGTGACTTGGGACACCATAAATTTCCCAAGTGGTGACTCTGAATCTTTTAAATAAATCCATTTTTGATTGTCCTTAAATTGGAAGAACTCCCTTTATCTATGCCCTTCGCGGGGTTGTAGATGTTAAAAAGGAGGTGTGACAGCTCTGGTGACTCTGCTGGGAAATCGGACCCAGAATCTCTGGTTCAGGGCTCAAGAATTAAAGCTTATTATAATTGTCGTATTTGGCTTTATTTATTATCTGATTTTATTTCATGTTTGGGCCTGATGTGCTCATGTTTCTTTTTTACCGCTTTGATATTATCTGAACTATACATATAAATAGCTATGAAACCCATCTCTTCTCTCTTCGGGGACTCCTTATTCTGTTAGTGTCATACCTTGGAATAAGAAAGAGGCTCGGACAAGTTACAAAGCCGGATGGCCTTTTGGTTCCTCGTACATAGCCCCCTCCTCGGCTCGAGTTGTCCGTTCGGGTAAGCAAGTTCTAGAACAATAAACCCAGGTCTTAAACTTAGAATAACAAAACCTCATGCTAGATCCCTAGTTGGAATGCTTATTTGCATCATGCATTTGACTTAGTGGACTCAACACAGGGGTTAGGTCCGTCTAGGACAGCTGTACCCAAAATAACAGGCCATCCTGATTTTATCCTAATGTGCTACATGTTGCATTTATCCTAGGGTAAAAGGGTCATACGGACCAATGATAGCTGAGGATAAATGAAAAAATGAGAAAAAATATATGAAAAGAAAAAAGAGGCTGAAATAGGAAAATAAAGCAAGTAGGGTCTAGTTATGTTTTTGTTACATTTTTATTAAAAATAAAAAGGGATAAAAATATATGACAAATTAAACAAAAAAAGATTTTGCGCTTTTTCATTATTATTCGAAAATAAAAAAAAGAAGGAAAAAGAAAATCCAATTTTATTTGAAAATCAAAAAAAAAAGAAGGAAAAAGAAAATCCAAAAAGAGTTTACGTGTTTCATAATTTTTTCAAAAAAGAAAAACAAAAGAAAATATTTTCTCTTAAAATTAGCTGTTTTTTTATTTCTCGCCCATATCCAATCTGCCCGAACTACGCAAACCTAATTCCCGTCTTTTGGGGTGTGATACGTAGGCAACCCATATAGGGTCCGGTCTTCCTAGTAAATCTTAGGTTCTTGGCATTGCGGGTCAAAGCAAAATTTCGCACTTCTAGCCACTTTAGCCACATAGGTTAGATTTAGAATTCAGAAGTTGGATGTTTGAAATTGTATGAATTGAGTTGTGCCAATGGACTCTACTATTGAAATTCTTGGAGTACTAGTTGGAATTCTCTTGTCAAACTTCTTTTTATGCTGATGAAAGTTTTATTGAGATCAATCTTTGTTTGTTGGAGCATTGTTTTGTGATTTTAATTTAATCTATGAACTGTTCGTGGGCCAATGTTTGAAAGGAAATCCTGCATTGAACACCAATTATCTTTGTGCTAAGACTGTGGAGTTCTGAAGCTTGTCTTGTTGAAGTTTGCCACTATTTGTGATGTTTTTAGAGTAAATTGATAGCTGAATTTCTCCTAGTTTGAACTTGTTACCACTGGTTTCTAATTGTTGTTGTTATTGTTGAGTTTAATAGAGGGGATTCAGTAGGAATAGAGATTGAGCATGCTTGAATTGTGATTTGGTTGAACATACAGTAAGCTAAATCTGTCAGAAATTTATATTGGTTGAGATTATACTTGAGTTCATCAGTGATAGTCGAAATCTGATTTTTACTTCTAAAAAGGGGTTCTCCTTGTTGAATTGAGTGCTCTTGTTACATAAACTATTATCCAGTTGGTTAGAATCTGCTGACAAAAGTTGCAGGTTTGCTGGAAAATAATTTGCTGCTTGTTTTCTGTTGTTGTAAAGGATTTCATACTTGCTGTCCACAACCCTGCATTGTTCATTTTTCGCTCAACAATGAGGATTTCCACACTTCTTTTGTTGATTGTTGTTACTATAGTTTTTCTTAGCAATTGGAGGAATTTTGCAAAAGTTTTAGCTTTAGTTAACTCAACTGCATTGCTTCATTTTATATGCCAACAATACACTATTGAAATTCAAGTTTTGAGCTGTTTTTTAAAGCAGATCATGCACTACTCAGCTGTACTTTGTTATTCTGACTCAATATTGTTGTGATTCCAATGCTTTGTTTCTACCGTTGAGGTCGTCATTGTGAGCTGAAAATTTCTGTGCCAACTGCTGCTGAATTTACTACTCAAGGTGTTGCTGAAGTTCTGAGTTTTGAGAAGAAATTGAATAGCGAACCTGCAAGCCTATTTGTATCTTATAATTTTACATTTAAATGAAATATGTTGATGTAATACAAGTTCCCTAAGCATTATTTGTATTTTTCTACAATATTTTGTGAACCTGAAATTGAGTTTCGACATTAGAGCTTGTTTGAAGAGCTTTGAACTTAAATAAGAGTGTTTTGGACTGCTATTAAAAGTTATTGAAATAACCTTGAAAATATGCACTTTTGCATTAGTTATCTTTTGAGTTCAAGCTGATTTTTCTGCACAGTTGAATTCAGTTGATTACAAATATTGGTGATTCAGTTAACAGGGAATTACAAGCTGAAAAATATTGCTTAATGCTCTGAAATTTCGGTTTGTTGTAAGTAAATTTTGCCAGGTTGAGCAGTTATTTGCAGTTATTTTTTTACTGTGTTATTTGGATTCCAAGCACTTTTTAGCATGTAAATATATTTATTAAGTTTAATCTCGATATTTTAGTCTTTATTTTTTCTTATGCAAAAGAGTAGGGGTGTTCAAAACCGATCCGAAACCGAAAACCAATCCAAACCGAAGCTTAACGGCTTAACGGACGGGGAACGGATTGAATTTTTTTTATTAACGGCTTATCGGTTTGGGGATGGATTATTTAATTTTCTTAACGGCTAATCCGTTAACCCGTTAAGAATATAAATATATATTATGTATATATATATATATATATATATATATATATATATATATATATATATATATATATATATATATATATATATATATATATATATATATATATATATATATATATATATAAAATTTATTTTTATTTATATATATTAAATATAAAAAAACTAAAACTCTTAAAAATGATTAACAAAAGTTTATTTCTACTTCTAAGCATTTTTTATCTCGAGATCTAGATGATTTGCAGGTACTCGCCCAACATAAAGGAGATGAAGGTGATGGACCAGAAAAAAGTGAGGAGGGCAAAGCTATACTACCTCAGGGATAAAATGAATGCCCTGAAAAGACATTAACAAGCTAGCTCATATGAAGGTATACTGGAATAGGTGTTTGATCTATAATTGCCTGAAGAGATCTATCAAATTCTAGTAAACATGTATGTTAGGCCGATAAGCCGCCCAATAACTGCCCTATAAGAGCTAACCCGATACCAATCCGCCCGATATCTTATCGGGTGGCTAACGGATTAATACATTGAAAGCCGATAACCGTTAAGCCAAACCGTTAAGAGTAAAAGCCGCCCAATCCGCCCAATGAACACCCCTACAAAAGAGGAACCCTCGTTGATAAAAATATATTTTAGTCTTTACTAATATCTCCTAAAATGAACGTCTGGCAAAACAACCCCTATAATGATACTACATTAAAATCATTATCCAGGATGATAAACTATTCAAAATTTTCATCAGCATCTCTTACACAAGCAGAATACCAAAAAAGTTGCAGCATCGAGACAATCATCTTAAAAGACACGTTGTGTCTTCCCCATTGTGCTCTTCAAGTACAAGCACCTCACATTTTGCCAATTCTTCTTTAGCAATGAGACAAGGAATTTCACACTCATTTGCACATTCTGAAAGATTTGTTTCTCCTCCATATCAATATTTCCAACGGCAACACCCATGCAAAGCACCTTCTTCAATTGGAACTTGATTGTAGCCTTGGTTTCATTAACCTTGGACTCGAGTGACTCCTTGTGGGAAACAAGACTAGGAAATTTACCAGCTTTGTTCAGACCGGGACCCAAGAGACGAGGAATCTGCTTGATGACAGATTCAGAAGCCAAGAAAGCATGGTACTTCTTGGCAAGCTTCTTAACTAGCTTCTTGTTCTTATTATGAGGCTTTCCACATCCATGTACTCCAACCCGATCTTTTCTGCCTCCTCCACGTGCTGATCATCTCCAAGCATACAAATCTTCATCTTAGGGCGAGGAATATGAGGCAGTTTCACAGATCCACTGAAACGCTTGTCCTTTTGGGGATCATAGTTCTTAAGCCCAATCTGGAGCTCAATTGTCTCTGTGAACTTCCTCTTCTTCTCATTGCAGTCATTCTTAATTACAGATATGTCTTCCCTTAGGGCTTCACTCTGAAGCTTACTCATAGCTCAAGCAATTCTCTTTTGCCTTCTAAATTCACTGGAGGAGAAAACCCCAATTAGGGTTTGTGAGCGCCGTTCGAACGACGAATTAGTCTTTATCTTACTTTGTAGTTTGGTTTAACAAAATTTTTAAAAAAAACTAGAAAAAGAGTTACATTTTAGAGTATTAATTTTATTTTCATGTACAAAGAAGGTAGATTTTCATAAATGTAGTTTTATCAAGTATAGTGATTTTTTTTAGTTGTAGGCTTTAGGAAATACTTAGTAATAGTAGTAGTTAATTTTTTTTGCTTTTTAATATAGTTACTATATTTTTTCTGTCTGATTTTTGCTATTTTAATTTAGTAGTATCTAATTTTTAGTTTTTGTTACTTTGGATTATCCTTATAAAAATTTAAAAAATGATGAAAAGAAGAAGACAAAGCAGAAAGTAAAGAATGAAAAGAAAAAGATTATTTTTAGATTACTACTTTTTGGGTGATTTGTTGAGGTTTACAAATGTTTATGGAAATTGCTTGAAGTCTATTGAGGCTGCAAAGTTGTTTGGTTTAATTACCATTGCTTCAGTTGTTCAAGAACATGGATCAGGAGATTACCATTAGGCTGCAACTTTGTCAGTTATTGTGAGACTGTCCAGAATTGCAAAATTGAGCAGTTTTTGCATATATGACCATCCGTTGTAATTGATTTGGCCGTCAGCTAGTAGCTTATCTTTAAAAAGGGGTCAAGAGTTAGATAAGGTTGGATTTGTATCTTTTGTTCTTAGTATCAGATGGTTTTGGTAATAGTGAAATGGTTTCAAGTTGATTTTTTTTTTAAAAAAAAAATTTTGGTTTCTTAGAGATTTCATGGTTTGAGTTGTATAAAAATTAACAAAAAAATCAGTTAGTTTATTTGCTCCATTCTCGATCTTCTAGAACTACACAAAGATCTGATTCATGCGGCGTCATGATACGTAGGCAACCTACATAGGGTTCGATTGAATTAGTTTGTTTTATTAAAGAAAAAGATTAGAAAAAAAAAAGAAAAAAGAAAGGGAAAAACAAAAGAACAAAGGGGTGTAATTATGGGACATGAAGACTAGAGGAAAGAAAAGAGCGATGAATAGCAAAAAACAAAGGAAAATGATCAAGCAAGTGCCAGAAAAGCAAAGAAAAAGAGAGGTTGAAATGAACAAATTGGGGCGATGCCATATGACCTTCATACCCTCAAAGCCATGTTAGAACCGGTAACTGTGACTAGATGCATTGAACGCAATGTGATATTTTAGCTTCTTAATGCCCTAACGCTAACATGATAGCTTCATTTTGTTATACTCATTGCAAAATAGTGGCTACTTTGTTGTTTTTTTAAAGTAGTAACTCTCCTCTATAAAACAGAGTCAAAGGCAATGGCGGACAATGATAGAACTGAATTGGTGGATACCTGTGCCCGAAAATGTTTAGTTGACCAGGACAATGGGTTAATTAAAGATGTAAAAATGCTTAGACAACACATGGCAGAAATGTATCAGGCTTGGATGACTGGGAAAGCACTATATCTGCCACCACCTAGCTTCCTTGATGCTACCTTTCTCCAAACTTCGGTCATGGTTCCGAATGATCCTCCATACTCTCGAGATACACCTGTTTATTACAGTTTTCCCAACCACCCTAGTAGCTTCGGTACTCATCCTCCAACTATCTTTTCCCAAAAGCTCCCTCCTATCACATCCATTCACCCCAACAATGAATACCTACTCGAAGCTCATGATATCCAATACTGCCCCTATGAGGTTGCACACAAGTTTCCAACTCACACAAGAACGACCCGCGGGACGAGCCTCATGTAGGTAGTGAAAGGTTCGGAGGAAGAGAAAGGCGAGATCGAATACCCCAGAGGCTGGCAGGCATAAGACAGTCCTTGAAGAATAAGCAAGGCGAGACCGGGGTAATATGGCTTGCGAAGAACTGTTTGTATCCCTTGACTTTCGCCTACCCGCAGGGTTCAATGTTCCAATATTTAACTTGTACGATGGTTGTGGAGATCCAGTAGCCCACCTGAGGGTTTATTGAAGTGAAATGGGAGGCGTTGGAGAGAAAGATGACTTGTTGATAGCATATTTCAGCAAGCGCCTGACTGGGGCAGCTTTGGACTAGTATACTCGTCGGATATCAGTAAATGGTCTACATTGGGTGACATGGCTCAAGATTTTGTTCGATACTTTCAATGCAAATCCACTGTTACCCCTGACCGCACTTTCCTATCTAAAATAGAAAATAGACCAGAGGAGAGATTTAGGGAGTTTGGGCTCAGATGGAGGGCGCAAGCTACTCGAGTCAGTACCCCGATTTGTAAACAAGAAATATTGAGCTTTTCCTACAAGCCTAGGAGCCCACCTGCTTCAGTCTTTTGGTCCTGGCCTTGCGAAAACCTTTTAATGATATGTTAAAAATGGGGGAGCAAGTAGAAGAGGGAATCAAGTCTGGAAAAATCTAGAGTGGTTCGAAAGACATTCAGAATATCCAAGTAAGCTTTGGCGGAAGAAAGAGAAATAGAAAAGATGATCAGCATTTCAAGCCTCGACATCATCCTCGTGGATATCCTTGCGTACCAGATGATCCTCCCCAATGCTGCTTCTCTCCATAGAACTCCGAAAATCTTACATCAGTTTCCTCGTACCCAACTCCACAGAATGCCTATCTACCCCCACGAGCATACCGAAAGCCTCTTGGATCAGGCATCTGACCCAGGCAAGAATGTAAGAATGAGAGGCTACTAAAAAAGAAAAGGCATTCACCCCTATCGGAGTATCATATGCCATTTTGTTACAAAGGTTGAAGCAATTGGACATGTTGAAGCCAATTCAAATAAAATGACAAACCCTATGTCAAAGAAGTTTGATGTTTCTCAAAGGTGCGCATATTGCTCAGATGCCCCGGGGCATGACACAGAGAAGTGTTGGAGTCTAAATAAAGCAATTCAGAAGATTATTGATGCAGTTGATATTGTCGTGCAAAATCCAGATGCAACAGACACTAGCCAAAGTCCATCGCCTGTGCATAAGGAGATGCACATGTTGGAATGTGAGAATTCTTCTGGGAGCCTCGGAGGCACGAGTGTTTCTAAGATTTTAGCGCAATCAGAGGTTGATCTTCAGAATGAGCTGGCGAAAGGAAGACAAAAACAATCTGTTAAGAACAATGTGACGAAGGCTTGCGAAGCGCCTAGTGTTATTGATGTGGAACCCAATGGATAAATATCAAGATGAGTAATTAGAAAGACGCTCCATTTCTTGGTCAGCCAGAGAGGAGTTTTGGTGGTTTATTTTATTGTCATTTCTATTGTCCAGGTTATTTTAAGGGTTGTAATCCGGATATTGTCTTGTGATTAAAACCCTTCTATCATTTTATTTTTCCTACTTTTGTTTTGTGTCGTCTAGGTTCGTTCCAGGGTTTTAAACCCAGTATTTTTACTTGTTTTATTGTCCAAGCTCTTTCACCATCTGTCTAATACAATTCTCTACTTTTTGTTATTTCTAGTCATTAGGTTTAGTTTTCTTTTCTTTTAACAATTATTTTCCTAGTTAGCTTCAATGACATGACATGCATGCATAACCCCTGCCCTGGTCTTAAAAGATTACTCATAACGCACTAGAGACACTTGCGGGAAATACGAATGGATGTGTCCACCCGTTGATATCTTTTGAAGCCTGAACCACCAGCATATAGAACATGAAGAAATCCTAAAAGTAAGATTACCAAACTGGCATGGACCATTTGTTGTAGCTAGAGTGTTGCCCAATGGTGCATTATATTTGACATATGAGGAAGGAAAATGTGTAGAAATGGCTATCAGTTATGACGTAGTCATGAGATATTATGTATGATTCCTTTGACTGATTGTACTTGCTTGTCTGGGCATATTTTGAAAATTGGAATGACGTAGGCATTTTATTCTACTATCCAAACACTTTATCCTTTTCTAACCCTTTTGAGCTTTAATTCTTTTCTTTCATACCCCTTTTTCGGAATCGGCAACAAAAGACAGAAATACAAGTGTGAGAAGGCAGTGAAAGGAAACGAATGGAATGAATGAAAAGAATTAAAACGAAATAAAAGAAAAACAAAAAATGAAAAGAGAAAGAGAAAAGAGGAAAGGCAAAAAATAAAGAAAAAACGAAAAAAAAACAGAAAGAAAAAAGGGAAAACAGACAAACAACAACTAAAACAAGGTATCGTCATGAACTACATTTCACATGATTCCTTTTAAGGATACGTAGGCAGCCTCACGGTTCAGTCTCATCAAAATAAAAATTAAAACGTCCCCAAGCAAGAAACTGGGGCAGAAATGGTGGGTTATTGTAAGAAATCTGATTCCGAAAGTCGTAGTTATAAACCCATTTGAATTGTTTTGAGCCTTTAATACCCTTTATTTCTAACCCTATCCAAAAGCCCACGTTACGGTACAAAGAAAGACCTTCTGATCAGTCTTCAAGAGATGCCAAATTGAGCAAGTAGAGGTGATTCATATCAGGGCAACACTCCGGTCCAAGCAGGAAAGATAATAAAAATGAGAGAGTCTTATTGGTGAAAACCCTCACGGTCACCGTAAGACGACGAGAGCTGAGAGAAACAAAAATGAGAGTCTTATTGGTGAACATCCTCACGGGCACCTTGAGGTAACTGTAAGTTTAGAGAAAGAACAATGTAAGAGAGGCTTGATGGTAAAAACCCTTTGGGCACTACAAGTCAAATAAGGATTGAGAATCAGATTGGGTAATCGTAGCATTGAAGCCCATCTTCATGGTCTAGGGGGTATAACAAGAGTTGAACGTCAGATTTGCTTAACAGAATAGGCCGCAGGTGCATGTCATGGTCATTAGAGTTGGTACCCGCCTTTTATAGGTTTCTACTTTTTGGTTTTTTTGGTTAGGAATCATCTCATTTCATTGTCCTCTACTCTATTTCTTTCGTCTTGTTTATTCCCTCTTCTTGAGTCTGGTGGGTCAAAACAAGTGAGAAATGACTTCAAAATCGTCTGCCATCTTTCCAATTGCACCAAGCGGGATCTGTTTCTCACATCAAAGCAACATAAGTCAGGAAGGAACAACAGGAACACTGAGATGGTAACAATCAACATGCTTTGGATTCATTTGAAATACAAAGGCTCGATACATATATACAGATCCAGTGATTTGGGTCAGGAAAGAACATCATATACAATGTGGTTGGTAACTATGCTTTGGGGATCAGATGAAACACAAGGATTTGGCAGATGTCGGTTCAAGAACAATGCAACAGATGGAAGGTATTGGGTTCGAATGTGAAGAGGTATTTTCTGGGTTAAGGTTTACACAGGAAGCGGTTAGTCAAAGGGAAAACAGGATCTCCAAATGAAAATATCATCATGACAAGTAAAGGAGCAACAGACCTCAATGTCATGGCCAGTGGTTTAAGTTAATAAAAACAGCATACACACGAAGGGGTATTTCTCGCGATAAGAGTGAAAGGGAAATTGGTTAGCCAATAAGCAAGCAATGTCTTTCAAGGTAAAATGAAAGTTACCGTGGCAAGTGAAGAAGCGCAACACAAATATGGGAAAGGCCACAAAGGTTAGCCAAGCGTGGTAAACTGACTAAGCAATCTTAGGAAAGATGTAAGAGTTCTGGCAAAGGATCGGAAATGCAACACAAAGATAAGAAGCAAAGTAAACTCACAAGGCCCAAGGGGACGTCCGAGCATAACACATTCACATGGCAATCTCATGAATGATGCAAATATTCTGGCGAAAGAGTCAAAAGCACAACACGAAGTAGGAAAGTCCATAAGGATTAACCAAGCGTAACAGGTTGACTCGGAAACCTCAGGAAAGAATGTAAGAGTTCTAGCAAGAGGGTCGAAAGTGCATCACAAGGATGGGGAAATGGAGTAAAGCCACAAGGGTCAGAGGGTCAACCAAGATGAATACATTGACTTGGTATTCTCAGGGAAGGTGCAAGAATTCAAACAAAAGGGCTAGGAATGTAACATAGTAATGGGCGAGCAAAGTAAAGCCATAAAGGTTTGAGGGTCTGCTAACCAACTCAGGCAACTTATCATCAACATGGAAATTAGAACACAACAGTAAGGAGGACGTTTCCAACAAGAAAGCCGCAAGCTAACCACCACTTTTCAAACTGACAATTTTTCTTTGATTGACACAGGGGCAGAAAAGTTCTAGAAGAGCCTAAGGGGGGACATCCACTAGGGAAAGCAGGCACATGGCCGGTATGATCAAAATCTCAGGGCCCAGCTGGATGCGGGACATAGTTAAAATTTAAAAGGAATATAGTCCATCATATATTTTCTCCCCTGCAAGAGTATAATGGGACAAAACTTTAATTAGCAACCATTAGCAGAGACAACCGAGAGTTAAAAAGGGCATGCAAGTTGAAATTCTCAATAACCCCCCCTTCCCTGGAGAGAGAACGCACTTTAAAACTCAAACAGGTGCGGGTAACATGAGCAGGCACAAACACCTTCCCCGGTAAGAGTCATCGAAACCCTCCTGAACAATGATCACCAGCAAAAATAACTGGAAGTTAGAGTTGGCATTTAAGCCGGAACCCTCAGGACCCTTCTGGGAAATGGGGCTTATTTAAAGGTTAGAGGTAGTCATGGATAACAAAGAGCATAAAGTGACTTGCGTAGAATTCAGTTAGGGGTTGTCAAGACCCTCCTGAAAAATAGGACTTAGCCTAAAAATCCAACAGTCGGGTAGCATGTACGAGCACAAACATGTCCCCAACTAGAGTCATCAAGATCAATTTGAGTAACAGGATATAGCTTTAAATACCAGCAGACACATGTCATATCTAATTAAAAGTGCCAGGACCCTCATGGATAATGGGAAGTAGCTTTAATCACTAGTCCCCGGTAGATCCCCAGCACATATAACTCATAACAAGATATAGTGGAAAATAATACCTTTTGAGAAACATAACATAATCTTAAAGTTGTCATCAGTTAAGATTGTCAGGACTCTCTTAGATAATAGGACTTAGCTTAGATTTAGAGATATACACTCATAGATCCGCCTAGCACCAAACTAGGGCAGAAAGAATTTCTTGTGTTTTGTTGGTTTTGTTTTGATGAAGTACACATGCATCAGTCTCAGGGAATATTTTTCAAATTTCAAGTTTTGGTAATCAGACACTCACTTGTAGAACAAGGGAATTTTTTTCAAGGAGCTGTCACACCTACTTTTTACAACTACACCCGGCGAAGGGCGTAGATGAGGGAGTTTTTCCAACTAAAGGACAATCGAAACGTAATTCAATTATTTAAGAGAATTTCAGGGTCGCCACTTGGGAGATTTACGGTGTCCCAAGTCACCGTTTAGAATCCTGATTCCAGGACAGAATGACTCTGTCTAACAGTCCGCGAACCAGAAATCCGGGTAAGGAATTCTGTTAACTCGGTATAAGGGGTTAGGAATTCCCGAGTTTTGTGGTTCTAGCACGGTAGCTCAACTGCTATATTTGGCTTAAATTATCTGATTTTGTATAGGTCTGAACCTATATGCATTTTAAATCTTTTAACCTCTTTTATTATTATTAGTTTTAAAGAGAATTGTAACGTCGTTAAAACGTATCTCGAAGCACGTCACATAAATTCCCCTTTGGTATTTCAACTTCATTGAGATTTACATTTGGGACACATAAATGTGCATCCGAATTTAGGAAAGGTAAATTATTAAACTAATGCACCTAAAGCAATTATCCGTTTGCACTTTACGAGGGCCATGAAATTTGCTAAATGGCACGCCTCGGAATCTAAGGATCAATTCAAGATTAAATAAGCGAGTGTCATGCAATTGTTAGTTTATTTAGCACAACTCATCTCAATTCATTATTTTAAGAGACATCTCTAACGCAAACTATAGTTCTTTACTAAGTTAGTCTCTAATAAAATATGATTAGTGGACATTTCATAGCTTAAGACCCCAACTTTAAACCATTGGGCTTTGAGATAAGCCCAAGGATGATTAATCCAGCCTTATCTAACCAACTACTGACGAGTCTCAGCAAATTGAGGCCAAATTTGGGCTGTGAATTATCCATGGCTGAGGCTCAGCTCCTCATAGGCGGGCTGTTGAGCCGTGATCCTTGGTGAATCGCTATTCTTATTCGCATATAAACTTGCACAACTATTTCCGGCAAAATTTTAAACGATATATATTTGATATATGATAGCAGACTGTTGATTATTCAACTAATATTCACAGTATTCAAGAAAATAACATAAAACAACTGATTAAAACCTGAATTTAGACTCACGACCAACAATTCTAAAGCAACATTGATTATGAAAAGAAAACTTCCTAAAATAAACTGAGTATATATGAACTTACATGAATGAACACCTGGTTTCAAATTTCATGCTATTGAAATACAATAAATACCACTTTAATGACCCCTATTGGTGATTGATAAACTTCAGAACCTTTAAATCAATTTACCTAATCTAACACTATAATAGACGGATGTTCTACTACGAACAATAACCAAAACAAAGTAAATTCTTCAGTCAGTCCTTATACAGTCCATATGCAAGCCCAATGAATCAGGATTACATAAACTTATAAATTAAGCTACACTATTTCCTAATCAGCTACATAATCCAAGTAAACGTGAATCAGGAAGCATAGCTTCCTTTCCATTTCAATTGAAGTAATTACATCAGGGAGCTTTGGTGTGTACCTGGAATGAAGAAGAGACCTATGAGTAGGCAGTCATAGAGAAACACAACAACAACAAAAACGAATAATCCCAGACTTAATGAGAAAATCAAGGAACAAACCCTAAATCAATGGAATAATAGATTTAGCACTTTCAAAAGACTAGGAGATGCAACTCTCACAACAAATACCAATTTTAAATAGCCAAATTAATTTGAACTTCACCCACACATAATCCAACAGTTAGCGTTTAGTCCATGATAAGAAGAAGAACGCATAACTCGTTTTTTATCAAAAATTTGAAGTTTTAATCTTAGAAAATCGATTGAATTAGCAGTTCTCTGATTTTTTATTTAGCTCCATCTCCCCTTTTTTCTTTTTCCGAGTGCTAGTATATATATCCTCACGCATAACGCTACTTTCAGATTTTAAGTTGCCTATTAGTCCCTATTTTATTCACTACCTTAGTCCCTTATTTCCAAGTGTGTTACCCAAGTTACCACAAAATAGAAATCTAAATACCAATTTGTTCTCTATTCTAGAAGCTTCATAATTCAACCGCAAAATATTCCTTGCTAAACTACCCAAATTAACCTTGAATTGTTCCTAAAATTACTAACCCTAGCCCATGTCCATCCCATTCCTAACTCAACTACAATTAAATGCCCTAAAGTCTGAATCACAGGACCCAAATCTTCCTAAATATTTGAATCAATTTACCAAAGTCCAAATCAATTACAATTATGCAACAGCACTGTCTAACCAAAGCATATTACAAAACTCAGAACAGGATCAGACTGACAAATTAAACAAACTCAAGGCATAAACACATGTTGTCTTCCAGTAAAAGACTCAAACTAATTCAATCAACCAATGATGGGAATAATGAACCAAAAATAAAAGCCATTAAAGAGAAGAAACAAGTCAATGAGCATAAACATTTATCCAAAGATAAGAAATCGAAATCAAAGAACAAACACAAATTGCCTTTCCATAAACAGATTCCAACCAATAAGGTCAGCCGAAATAGAACAATGAGCCAAAACAAGGACACTCAAGTGAAGAACATATCAATAAGCATATACATTTAACCAAAGAAAGAAAAACCAGACTAACAAGGAATCGAACACGAATTTCCTTTCAACAAACAGAACCGCCCCCCGCCCCCCCAAATAATAAGGTCAGCTAAGACAGAATAATGGACCCAAAAATAAAAGACACTCAGGAGGAGAAAAAAGAAACAACTATGCTTACTATAGTATAATCCTATCAACGAGTGAATCATGAATTAAACTACTCAAAAAAAAGGGACGAGAGCATGAAGACTAAGAATATACTAAAGCACATAGAAAAGGACCTACACAATGATACTCTATTAAAGTTAAACAAGGTTAGATGACTTAGCTTAAAATCACGGCTTAAGAAACCACATGCTTCACTAAACAGGTTCCGGCTAACTTTGATTTAGCATTTGAACCAGAGGAAGGTGATTCGATGGAAAACTGGCATGGATTTGGGTTGACAAGTGTGAGGAGAGTGCTCAGTGTTGGTTTGGCGGATTTTTGAGATGGTTATATTTTGGCCGAGCTTTTCAAATCAATATTCCAGCAGATGTAGTGTGATTCGATGGACAATTGTATTTGATCTGTGATGAAGATAGGCCTAGGAACGTAGGATGTTAAACTTGGGGTGTTTGGCATCCACTCGCCGTCGTGGCCGGCGGGGGCTGTCGAATTTCATAAGCATATTCGACGAGATTAGGAATTGTTTTAGGGTAACCGATGGTGGGGATGGAAAGGGGAGGGGTAGGAGATTATGTGGTGTAGTTTTGGAGTCCATGGAAGCTATGCCTCTAGCGACGATGATTTCCGGCTGGCGGCGGATGGAGGATGGATGGTGGCTATATGGTGGTGTTACAACAGATGTCGGATTGTATGAGGAGGGTGTGTTTGTATCTGAGGGTTGTGAGTGTCATTCAGACACTTTTATTAAACATGTGAGGCTGAATCTGGGTCGTTGGATTCAAAGGCATGTATGGCTGAGATCAAACGACGTCGTTTTGATGCCTCCTCTGGGTGGTACGGGTATGGGGCTTGGGTTGGTTTAAATTTAACGGGTCTAGTGGTCTTGGGACAATGTTTAATTCTAGAACTGGCTTAAATCATGGTCTTTAATAAAGACCTCAATTACATGTATTTTCTCTATATATTTTTTTATTAAATTTTCAGATTGTAATAACAAACAAATAAAAATAAGCCAAACCACATTTAACTTCTACAAAATAAACCAATTAACCTTTAAAATAACATAAATTCTAAATTTCAAAAGAAAATTAAACAAATATAAGAATAACAAATTTTTGTTGTTTTTCCTTATTTCAATATTACCTCATTAATAACCTAAAAATGTAAAAATTAAATCCTAAACGTAAACATGCCCCTTTTTTGTATTTTTATGAATTATATTAACTAATTAGTACAACAGGCAAATAAAAACAAAATTATACACTTAATGCAAATAAACACAAAATCATGCAATTAATTCCTAAAAATTCAAATATTAAAAGAAAATTCCTATTTTTAGTGAATTTTATAGGAACATTTCGAGCAAGGCAAATATCACATGCTCAGAGATGTAAGTTTTGGTAATCAGGCGCCCACCGGTAGAACGAGGGAATAATGTCAAAGATTCAAGTAATGTATCTAGGTGCCCACCTGTAGAACAAGGGAATACTTTTTAAAATTCAAGTCATGGTAATCAGGCGCACCCACGTGGAGAACAAGGGAATATTTTTAAAAATTTCAACTTTTGGTAATCAGGCGCCCACCTGTAGAACAAGATTTTCAAGTGGAAATTTTTTATAATCAGGCGCTAACCTAGAGCACAAGGGAATATTTTTCACAATTTCAAGTTTTGGCAATCAGGCGCCCACCTGTAGAAGAAGGGAATATTTTTCAAGATGCAAGTTTTGATAATCAGATTCCCATCTGTAGAACAAGGAAATATTTTTAAAATTTTCAAGTTTCGGTAATCAGGCGCCCACCTGTAGATCAATGGAATATTATTCAAAATTTCATGTTTGGTAATCAGGCGCCCACCTGTTAGAAAAAAAGAATATTTTTCAAATTTGAAGTCTGGGTAATCAGGCATCCACCTGTAGAACAAGGGAATATTTTTCAAATTTCAAGTCTTGGTAATAAGGCATACACCCGTAGAACAAAGAAATATTTTTCGAAATTCAAGGCTTGGTAATCAGGCGCCCATCTGGGGAGCAAGGAAATATTTTTCAAAATTTCAAGTTTTGGTAATAACGCGCCCACCTGTAGAACAAGGGAATATTTTTCAAGAATACAAGTTTGGCAATCAGGAGCCCACCTATAGAACTAAGGAATATTTTTCAATTTGCAAGTTTTGGCAACCAGGTGTCCATCTAGAGAACAAGGGATACATTTTAGTTTCATTCAAGCTTTGGTAATCAGGCGCTCACTTGGAGAAGAAGGGAACACAATTCGAGTTGAGCAATTAGGCATCCACCTGGAGAAAAGGAAAACATCTCAGATTACAATTCAAGTCATCAATAAAAGAAGCTCGCGGCAAGAATGCGACTCAACAGTCCGAGGTAATCAACAATAGTTAGTCACAATAAAGAAAAAAACAAGAAAAAAAAGGAAGGCAAGCAAGAAGTTAATCCAAATAAAAGCAGATGTGAATTTCTCAAGGCATGGTGAAGGTCGCAAGCGCTACATGTCCAGTCTTAATTAAGAAAAACTGAAGAAGAACGAGCTAATACCTGCACATAACAAGGTCTAAATCTAAAGTCTGAATGAAGAACCACTCAAGACTCAAAATCAAGATTCTGAAGACTTATAGATAGGAACCTTGTAACTCATAGTTGATAGGATTAGCTAGTCGTTTTCATTCTTTTGATTTTAATATAATAACAGGACCGCGAACCGAAACCTCGGCGGAACAGAACCTTAACCGGATCATCATCTCGGCATTCTCCTGAACTACACTGACCTGATTCTTCTTTAGCCAAGGATATGTAGGCCACCTCTAAAGCGCAATGCGGTCAAGCTTTTCAAAATGCTTCCCATGGAGTATTCAAGCTGGCAAAAATCACTCGTATCCATCCACTTTATCTTTTCACGAAAACCCTTCAGGTTTCCGAGCAACGAGGGGTAGCTTTGAGCACGTGATTTTTCCCCTACATGAAAATAACTACTAAAAATAGACCAAAATAATTTTCATTAATTTATTAGATGTTTTTATTTATTTAGTTGCACTTCATACCTTTTAAATATTTTTAGAAAATCATAGAAAAGCCATAAAAAATGTCACATTTTAATTTTATGCACTTTTGGTTCAATTTGCATTTTGGAATTAATTACATTGAGTTAATTGTGTTAAAAAAAAAAAAGGAAAAAATCAATCCCAAAAAAATGGTTAATTTTTGCACTTTTAATTTTAATCTTCGAATTTTGGTAGTTTTCCGTTTAATTTGGTTTCTATTAGTTGCAGTAAGTGTTTGTTGTAGTAATTAGTTTAATTTGAAAATTATTTGACTAAGAATTAATTTAGGTGTTATTGTTAGTTTTAATTTAAGAGAAATTAGAAAAAAATGAAACAACAGATTTGGATCTTATTTTTAGGGTGATATTTACTTCCATCTTTAAGCCCAATAAAATTTCCCTTTAAAACCCAACCCAAATCAATCCCTACCCAACCAAAATCGGGTTGACCTGACCCAACCCAATACCCAAACCCATTTCCCCACCTAAAAAACCCTAGACCTAAGACATTAAAACTAACTCCTGATATTGGAGGAGACGCAATATTGGAAAAGGACCGGAAACTCCATCTTCTTCTTCATGATCGAGATGTCTAGGAGCTACGCAGCGCCATTGACGACAAAAAAATGACCTCCCGTTCTGCTTTTTTCTTCTGCTTCTAAACACATAGCCCCAAAATCGATGGCTTCATCTTAATAGAGACCTAGAATTGAAAGCCTGATCCCAACCATTTCCATGGAGTTTTGGAGCCTTCTTGCTCATTGAAACAAACTAAAAACGCCTAAGAACCCTGACTATCAGCAGTTGTTACATAGAAAAACCCCACCCCTCGGCTTCGTTTTGTCCACGAGACTTGAAGTAACGGCATTCCTCCTCAATCGTTGAACGACCACCCAGCTCAATCTTTAGAACTGCTGCTAGGAGCTTCATCCGCTGGCCATCATCCATCGCTGCTTCAGCTTCTTCCCGTCTGTAACATCTCACCGAAAACAGTAGTACGCACACACATAGTAGCACGTCAGAAAATCTCAAAAATGGCCTCCCATCTCTCGTCCATTGCTACCTCAACCTGAAACCAGTCCCAAATGGATACGCGGTGAGGTTTTGCTGTTTGAGTTCCGGCCTGTCAAGTTCGAGGTTCCAGCGTGGTCTTGGTGACGGATCTGTTCGCATTCAGCTTCATTGGCCTGATCTTCATTGTAAATGGGCATCGGTCACTTTGCTAAGCTGAAAGCTATAAAAGGTTCGTCTTTTGTTCCAATCTACAGGTTATTATCAATCCTTGGTTGCTTTACTTTATTTGTAGATTTAGTTATGTATAACCTGTCCTCCAATTCTTTGTATTTTATCTCGTTATCTTCACTGTTGGAACGACTTATTTGCCTTAACTTTGAGTAAAGAGATACTGTGCCGTTTTATTCTTGTCAATATATAAGAGCTAGAAGCATCAATTGATAAATTTGAGATTCTAAAAGAGAATTGAATAACTTCCAAGCGAAACCAGGATAGTATTATGTATTTTGTGTGATATATAACTTGCAAACATCAATCTTAGTGATTCCATACCTTTGGTTTAAATTCCTAAGATTACTTAGTTTCTGATGTTTCTCTATGACGATATTCGGTGCAGTAGAATTGTAAAAGTAAATGGATTCATGTAAGTAAAACAAGGATAAATAAATCATTGTGGCCCTTGTTTTAATTTTCTTTAACTTAACTGTAGAATTCGAGGCGTGCCATCAAGCAAATTTCATAGCCCTCGCAAAATGCGAATGCGTAGTTACTCTAGGCGCGTGCTGAATAATATTACTTTTCTTAATTCGGGTGCACATTTATCTGGCCCAAATCAAAATCCCAAAAAAGTCGAAATGTGTGAAAAACCACGGGTGCATTCATGTGACGTAGTTCGAGACCTGTTTTAACGACATTGCAATTTTCTTTAAAGATAATAATATAAGTGGCTAAAGTTAAAATTTGCAGATAGGTTAATAATTGTTTAAAATCAGATAATTTAAGCTAATTATGACGGTTGAGCGACTATGCTATAACAACGGAACTCAGGAATGCATAACACCTTTTACCGGGTTAACAGAATTCCTTACTCGGATTTCTGGTTTGTAGACTATTAAATAGAGTCATTCTTTTTCTCGATTCGGGATTCTAAACCGGTGACTTGGGACACCATAAATCTCCCAAGCGGAGACTCTGAATCTTTTAAATAAATCTCTTTTTGACTGTCCTTAAATTGGAAAAACTCCCTTTATCTACGCCCTTCGCGGGGTTGTAGATGCTAAGAAAGAGCTCTGATAGTTCCTCATATGGGGCCATTTTAATACTGGAATAGTAGCTATTATTGTAGGCGAATTCTATGAGTAGAAGATGGTCATCCCAATTTCCCTTAAAATCTAGAACACATGCTCGTAGCATATCTTCCAGTGTCTGAATGGTACGTTTAGCCTATCCGTCAGTTTGCGGATGAAATGCAGTGCTGAGATTCACTTGTGTGCCAAAACCGTTCTGAAAAGACCTTCAAAATTAAGGCGTAAATTGATCTCCTCGGTCTGCTATAATAGATACCGGCACAACATGAAGCCTAACAATCTCCTTGATATATAAATTCGCATAATCTTCAGCCGTGTAAGTAGTCAGAACTGGTAGAAAATGGGCACATTTTGTAAGTCGATCAATTATCACCTAGATGGAGTCAAATTTATGATAAGAGCGAGGTAATCCAATAACAAAGTCCATATTAATCACCTCCCATTTCCATGTCGGAATCTCATATTCTGAAGCAATCCACCTGGTTTCTGATGTTCTATCTTTACTTGTTGATAATTGGGACATTGGGCTACAAATTTTGCAATAGACTTCTTCATATTATCCCACCAATACTACTCTTTGATATCATGATACATCTTTGTCGAGCTGGGATGGACAGAATATTGGAATTGATGTATCTCATTCTTAATCTTTTCTTGCAACCCTACCACATTAGGCACACATAATTGGCCCTAGTATCTCACTGCCCCATCTCCTCCAATCTCAAAAGCCGTAATTGTACACTGCTGAATGCTCTCTCTCAATCATACTAACATAGGATGTTCATATTGCTATGCTTTTACCTCGGCTACCAAAGATGACTCGGATGTATTATGTACAGTAACACCTCCATCATCACATTCTAATAATCTGATTCTCATATTGCCTAGATGATCTGCCTCAATGTGTACTAAGCTTCCCATTGACTTACGGCTGAGACAGTCTATCACAACATTGGCTTTACCGGGATGATAGTCTTTCAGTAATTCAAGCCACCTATGCTTCCTCAAATTCAACTCTTTCTGCTTGAAGATGTATTCTAAACTCGTGTGATCTGTGTAGATATCAATATGGACGTCGTATAAGTAGTGCCGCCATATGTTCAAAGCATATATTACTGCAGCCAATTCCAAATCGTGGGTAGGGTAGCTCTTTTCATGTTTCTTCAATTATCTTGATGCATAATAAATCACCTTTCCATGTTGCATCAATACACACCCCAAACATGTACCTGAGGCATCACAGTATACTACAAATCCTTATGTTCCTTCAGGAAGAGTGAGCACTAGTGCAGATGTTTATCGATTTTTCACCTCCCGAAAACTACGTTCACAAGTGACAGACCACTGGTACTTGGTAGCTTTCTGTGTTAACTTAGTCAATAGTGCTGATATAAAGGAGAAGCCTTCTACAAACCGCCTATAATATCCTGCTAGACCTAAAAAGCTACGGACTTCTGATGATGTTGCAGATCTCGGCCAATTCTTTACTGCAACGATCTTCTGAGTGTCGACACTACTACCCTCGAGAGATATCACATGGCCATGGAATGCTACTGAGTTCAGCCAGAATTCACATTTTGAGAGCTTAGCATATAACTTACGATCCTGAAGTGTCTGCAATACTATCCGCAAGTGGCCCACATGTTATGCCTATGAATGAGAATACAGTAGAATGTCATCAATAAATAAAATCACGAACACATCAAGATAGGGCATGAATATTGTATTCATGAGATCCATAAAAGTTGCTGGGGCATTTGTTAGCCCTAACTACATCATCATGAACTCAAAGTACCCATATCTTGTCCGGAAGGCCTTCTTTGGAATATCCCACTCTTTAACCCTCTCCTGATGATACCCTGAACGTAAGTCAATCTTGGAGAAATACTTGGCACCCTGAAGTTGGTCAAACAAGTAGTAAATTCTTGGAAGTGGATACTTGTTCTTTATAGTAAACTTATTCAACTGTAGATAGTCGATTCACATCCTTAGTGACCCGCCTTTCTTCCACACAAATAGAACTGGCGCACCCCAAGGTGAAGTCCTAGGCCTAATGAAGCCCTTATCCAGCAAGTCCTTCAGTTGTGCCTTCAAGTCTCGCAACTCTACCGGGGCTATTCTGTATGGAGGGATAGAGCTCGGTTGAGTGTCAGGCGAATCATCAATGCTAAACTCGATCTCCCTTTCAAGAGGAAGGCCTGGGAGTTTATCTGAGAAAAAATCTGGAAATTCATTGACAGGATTGATAGTAGAGTAGGTAGCTTCGCCTCCGCATCCCCAACGCGAATGAGATGATAACTGTAATCTTTTGAGATCATTTTCCTTGCCTTAAGATAGGAAATAAACCTTCCTTTCGGTGTAGCAATGTTTCCCGTCCATTCAATGACGGGTTTACTAGGAAATTTAAACCTAACAATCTTCTTAAGACGATCAACATTTGCATAGCTTGAGGACAACCAGTACATTCCCATTATCACATTGAAATCAACCATTTCTAACTCAATTAAATTTGCCGAGGTTCGACGACTGAAAATCATCACAGTGCAACCTCTATGTACCATTCTAGCAATCACAGAATCTCCTACTGGAGTAGATACCGCAAGGGGTTTACTTATCAATTCAGGTTCAACGCCAAGCTTATTAGCCACAAATGGTGTAACATATGATAATGTGGATCCCGTATCAATGAACATGTGTACATCATAAGAAAACACATACAATATGCCTGTAATAACATCGGGAGATGACTCGAGATCCTATAAACCTACTAGAGCATTGGTTCGACTTCGAGCTCCACTCGAACTCGGTCCTGCACCTCTACCTCTACCACGACCTGTCGACTGTTGAAACCCCGTGCTGGAGGTCGAATTAATGAGGAAGAACCAGACACAGATCCTGTCAGCTGAGACATACCATCACATCCTCTGTTAGGACAATCCTACATCATATGGCAAGAATAACATGCATCAGAATCTCGACGGCACAGTCCAAAGTGGGCCTTACCGCACTGATAACAGTGTGGTGTTGGGGGTCTTGTCTGACTAGTATCCATGTGATGTTGCAAGCTAGATACCCAAAAATTCTAACCTGGACTAGAATATGATTGATCGTATCGAGGCCTCTAAATCTCTAGAGGAGCAATAGCTATAGGTGGCGGCAAACTCCTCGAATACAGGGGCCTGACACTGCCTCTAAAGTCATTAGGATACCTTGCAAATATCGCCCTCTTATGTTGGCCCCTATCATGCTCCCTATCTGCCCTCTGCTGGCGCTTTCGATCCTCTAGGGTTAGGGCATAGGCCTGAATACGGGACATATCCATGCCCTCAACCAAATAGGCTGTCGTGCACTCATTTATCAGATATGGTCCCAACTGTTCATCCTATCACTCATCTCGGCTACCGTATGTGGAGCATACTTTTCTAATGAATCAAATGCATAATGTACTCTTGCACACTCATATTACCTTGTCTAAGGTTTAAGAACTTATCAGGTCTAGCTCGTCGTGTCTCAACTGGCAAGTAGTGATGAAGAAAGGCCTCAGAAAATTCCTTCCATACAGTTGGAGGAGCGTTTGGACCCCTGGATCTCTCCTAACTATCATACCATAGAATCGCTAAATCCCATAGCCGATAAGAAGTTAACTCTGATGCCTTTGCATCACTATCATTCATAACCCGCAATGTACGACGAACCTGGTCAATAAAAGTATTGGGGTCCGATTTGGTAAACACTGGAGGATCTAAGTTAATAAAATCACAAACTCTCGTACTAAGTGGGTTATCAGCAGCACCTGTATTCTGCCTCTGAGCCTGAGCAGCTACCAAGCTAGTCAATAAGTGCAAAGCACTCTGCCTATCCTGGTCTGTAGTGCCAGACGGAGGAACTGGAGGTGTTGGGTGCCTCCTAATATCCTCTAGAGGAGAAGGATTAGATGAGGTATGCGACAACATCTCATTTTGAGCGACATTTTGTGTGCTCTGGCTTGAGGCACATGACTGCTACCCTCTCCTGCAGCTGTATCAAGCCGTCTGCTAATTATTTGCTTCCTAGTAGAAGGCATCGATAATAGAAAACAAGGTGAATATTAGAGATGAACACTTACGACACAACTCTACGCACGATCTAGATTCAGGATAAAGTTAACAACCCTAGATGTCATGTAGCCTCCTGATTATAAATGTGGCGCACTACATATCCATAATTAAGACTCTACTAGACACGGCTCTTAGACAATCCCTAGGATAGACTTGCTTTGATACCATGTCTGTGACGACCCAAACTGGAGGGCGATGACTAGCACCCGACCATACTTGTAAAGCACCAATGTACATTTTATCTAACCTTCTTTATTATCTTCTAAGGCCGACAAAATCAATACATATGGTAGATAGGGACCATGAACAACCAACTATATAATATTATGGCGTGAACATACCTAACATGGTATGACCAGACAATCAAAAAACTATGTATAAGGTACGAGTTACCACGCTACCATGAAAGACTATACAATAAAAACCAGCCGACATACCAACTATACATGAGTCAACATCTATCTATGAGCCTCTAATGTAACATAAATGCTGCAACATAGCGAGAATAGGACCCCGACATACCCATAATGTCCATAACAAAAAATGCATACCCAGACCACGGCAAGTTCGGAGAAGGGATCTCGCCAATCACCACTGAACTGGACAACCTACTGTGATGGGGGAGCTGCAGCTTCCTGTCTATCAGGACCTGCAGCACAACATGCAGCATCCACAAATAAAAGGACGTCTATACAAATAAAGCACTGAGTATGTAAGGCAGGGAACCATAAATTCGAACAGTAATGTAAGTAGGAATAGAGAATATAAAACCTGTAACATCTGAGTACGTAGGGCTACTAACATGAAATGCATGATACATGTGTATAGATACATAAAATTTCAAAACGCCTTTGTGGGCATCATCATCCTCATATAGTACTCGGATGTAATATGCTCGGTAAAAATGTACCTGGACATCATAAGGCTCAAGAGAATTTTACCCGGCCACGCGGAGCTCAGTAAACCCAACTGATCAATTGTTGCACAATAGGTGTCGTACCCCGCCGACTATAGCACGACTCAATAAAGTAAAATAGATACACATATATAATGCATGCTCGAATTATTATCATATGGCTCCTTCTGAATTAAAGGAACTGAAGGTTCAGTTGCAGGAATTGCTTGATAAGGGTTTTATTCGACCCAGTGTTTCACCATGGGGTTCTCCTATTTTATTTGTGAAGAAGAAGGATGGTTTGATGAATATGTGTATTGATTACCGCCATTTGAACAAGTTTATAGTGAAGAACTATTATCCTTTGCCTCGTATTGATGATTTGTTTCACCAGCTTTAGGGAGCACATTTTACCATCACTAGAAGATTCGGGAGCTAGATAACCCGAAGACTGCCATTAGGACTCTGTATGGTCATTACGAGTTCCTTGTTACGTCATTTGGGCTGACCAATTACCCAACAGCTGTTATGCATTTGATGCATTGTGTGTTTAGGCGATATCTCGACTCGTTCGTTATTGTTTTTATTGATGATATTCTAGTATATTCCTGGAGTCGGGAAGATCATGAGTAGCACTTGAGGACCGTGCTTCAGGTCTTGAGAGAGAAGAAGTTAAATGCAAAGTTCACAAAATATGGGTTTTAGTTGGCTTCAGTAGCATTCTTAGGCCACGTGATTTCGAGCCAGGACATTCGGGAAGATCTGAGGAAGATAGAGGCTGTACAGAGTTAGCCCAGGCCCTCTTCAGCTACAGAGATTGCTGTTTTCTTGGCCTGGCAGGTTAATACCGTCGCCTTATAGAGGTGTTTTCATCGATTTCCGCCCTTATGACTATATTGACCCCGAAGGGTGCCCCATTTTTGTGGACAGAGGAGTGTGAGGTGAGCTTTCAGAAGCTTAAGACATCCTGGACTACAGCCCCAATTTAGATATTGCCTACAGGTTAAGGGTCTTATAGTATCCACTATGATGCCTCGAGAGTTGGCCTTGGAGCGGTGTTGAAGTAGGATGGTAGGGTGGTTGTCTACGCGTCAAGACAGTTGAAGATACATTAGAAGAACTACCCTTTCCACTACCTTAAGTTAGCTGCTATTGTTCATGCCTTAAAGATCTGGCGTAATTATTTGTACGGTGTACCTTGTGAGATTTGTGCTGACCATCGGAGTTTACAACACATGTTCAAGCAAAAGGATCTAAATTTGCACAAGAGGAGGTGGTTAGAGTTGCTGAAAGAGTACTATATCACTATTATGCATCACTCGGGCAAGGCCAATGTGGTAGCTGATGCCTTGAGTCACCGGGCGGAGAGTTGGGGAGTTTGGCATATTTACGAGTGTCAGAGAGGCCTGAGGCAATGGATGTTCAGGCCTTAGCCAGGCAGTTTGTCAGATTGGATCTTTCGGAGCCCGGCCAGGTTCTAGCTTCTGTGGTTTTACAGTCTTATTTGATCGTATTATGGAGCGAAAATATGATGACCCCTATTTGCTTGTCTTTAAGGATAACGTTCAACTTGGTGATGCTATAGATGTGACCATTGAAGATGATGGGGTGTTGAGGATGCAGGGCCGTGTTTGTGTCCCTAATGTTGATGGGATATGGGAGATGATTCTAGCAGAGGCCCATAGTTCGCGGTGTTCCATCCATCCGGGTGCCGCGGAGATGTATCAGGACTTGAGGAAACACTAATGTGCTTTGTTTAGCTCACTCTAGGTAGAAGAGTTATACAAATCACAAAGTTCGAGATGTAGCATTTATGGTTGGTGAGCGGGAATTGCTTTGAGTATCGCCTATGAAGGGTGTTATGAGATTTGGGAAGAATGGCAAGCTTAGCCCTAGGTACATTGGTCCATTTGAGATTGTTGATTGAGTGGGAGAGGTGGCTTATAGACTCGCATTGCCGCCTAGCTTAGCAACCGTGCATCAAGTTTTCCATGTATCCATGCTTCAGAGGTATCACGGCGATCCAGCCCACGTGTTATATCTCACCACTATCTAGTTGGACAAGGGTCCTATGAGGAGGAGCCGGTAGCTATCCTTGACCGGTAGGTTCATCAGCTAAGGTCCAAAAGATTTCCTTCTCTTCGTGTTCAATGGAGAGGTCAGCCCCCTGAGGCATCGACCTGGGAGTCCGAGTCTGATATGCGGAGCCGTTATCCTCATCTTTTCATGACTAAGGCACTTCTTTCTTTTGTCCGTTTAGGGACAAACAGTTGTTTAAGTGGTGGAGGATGTGACGACCCAAGGGGGTCATCGCTTGTTTTCCTACCTATACTATACTTCCGACGCCTTGAAAACCTCATCTGGGATTGCCTCGATTTTTGTGTGCATTCTGAATGCGTAGCCGGAAAGCTTAGATACGGATTCAGCGAGAAAAATTCTAATATTTGATATTATATTGAACAAATATGACTTCAGGCAACATTTTGGGTAAACGAATCCAAATCCATGATTTGACGCTCCTGGGCGTTCATAGGAAAATATGGAACTTGGGCGTATGCTCGGAATCAAATTTCGAGGTCTCAAGCCCGAGAAATGAATTTTTGCGTGAAATTATTTTCTTGAAATAATTAAGGAAATTGGAAGTGAAATTTGATCAAAAGATTATGGTATCGAACCTGTATTTTGGTTCCGGTGCGCGTTACAAGTTTTATATATGGTTTAAGCACTTCCTATAATGTTTCGTTGAGAACGGACGTTGATTGACATGTTTTGGACTTAAAAATGGAAATTAGGAGGAAATCATGAGTTATGAGGCTTAATTTGATGTATATGAAGTTATTTTGGCGATTTGATCGCACGGATAAGTCCGTAGGATGTTTTTGAGATTGTGTGCATATTTGATTAGGGGCCCCGAGGACTCGAGTGAGTTTTAGATAGGTGTCGGAGTGCCTTTTTGAAATTGGGAAATTGCTGCTATAACTGACTTGTAGGCTTCGCAATTTGCAAAGCCTGGCTCGCAAATGCGAGCTCGCAATTGCGAAGGGTCAGCTTGCAAATTCGAGAATGCCCCAGGCCTGTAGTTATAGCAAATGTGACATTGGGCTCGCAAATGCGATGTCCTTATTTCCTGGCAGAGTTCCCATATGCAAACAAAACCATCGCAAATGCGGAGGTAAGGTCTTCGCAATTGCGACCTTATGGTTCGCAAATGAAACCTCCCTTCTTCCCTCGTAATTGGCAAATGCGAACAAGTATCTCGCATTTCCCATGCCTGCAGGGTTTGAAATTGCATACCTTTGTTCGCAATTCCCATATCTGCAACCTGCAATTTTTATATATATATCGAATTTTGGACATTTTTCAACCCATTTTCAAAACAAAACTCCTTTGGGCGATTTTCCAAGAAAAACACCTCTTCCAAATAATATTTAAGTTGGGTTTTACTCATTTCTTTCAATCCTTAACATCATTCAACATGTTCTCAACTTAAAATCAATGATTTTCATGGATGAAATTGGAGGTTTGAGGTAGAACCTAGGTTTTTTAAAATTGGGGATTTGGACCTCAATCTTGTTAGAAAATACGCTTAACGCTAGAGGGGGGGGGGGGTGAATAGCGTTATAATAAAAATTAGCGTAAACTTGCGGAATTCAAAAATTGCAGGAAAGAAATAAGTGCGATAAGTAAATAAATAAGAACGAACGCACCGATGTATCCTGGTTCACCACAAGCCGTGGCTAGTCCAGTCCCCGAGAGACACTCTCGAGATTTCCACTAACACTGTTAAGCTTACGGGTGCTCAACAAACCTTTACAAACTGAGGACACAAGCCTCAACAACCTTTGCTCGAAGATACAACACTCCAAGACTTCAACCAAAGGAAAAACAAGTTCCTTCTTACAATACAAGGTACTAACACTTCCCTTCAAGTGTATAAAACACTTAGCACTCACGTAAACAAGACTCTCTTAATAGAGTAGATATGAGTAAACAGATACGCTCAAGAACGCAACAACTTTCGTCAAGAATTTTGGCTCTCAAAACTTATGTAATGAATAGAAAGTGATGAACAATAGAGTATGCAAGCTATAGCAATAATATGATCAGTTGTTGTGTTTAGAAGACTGATTTGAAGCTGTATTTATAGTTGCAAAACCATGCGTTACCGTTGCCTAATTGCCAATTAAGAATTGCTGATTTTACTCAGTGACAATCGATTGTCAAAATGCCACAATCGATTGTTTGCCAATCGTTCCAAAAATCATTCCCAAAATTTTACGCTTAACAATCGATTATCTAAGATCAATAATCGATTACTGGCAACGTTCAAACAATCATTTCCAGATTTTACTTAAAACAATCGATTGTCAAAAATCTACAATCGATTACTTGGCAACGTTCAAAAAATCATTTCCGTATTTTACTTAAAGCAATCGATTGTCAGAAATCTACAATTGATTACTTGGCAACGTTCAAAAAATCTTTTTCAGATTTTATTTAAAACAATCGATTATTAGAAATCTATAATCGATTACCTGACGGTGTTTGAAAATATTTCGGCAACGGTCAATTACACAATCGATTGTGCTATGAGAACAATCGATTATATATCAGTCTTTGAAAAATCAATTAGACACTGCCTTAATGCAATGGATTGTCAAAGGTTCACAATCGATTATTTTATGACTTTGAAAATGTCTGATAGACACTGCCTCAACACAATCGATTGTCATAAGTTCACAATCGATTATTTTGTAGCATTGAAAAAACTTTGATGTACACTGCCTCAACACAATCGATTGTCATGAGGTTCACAATCGATTGTCATGCAGATTTGAAAAATCTGATGCACACTGCCTCACCACAATCGATTGTCATAAGTTCACAATCGATTGTCATGCAGCTGACTTAACATAATCGATTATCATAAGTACATAATCGATTATCTTAGTCCAGATTTTAGAGGCATGTTTAAAAATCATTTTGACTAATGTAAATATGCATGATTTAAAATCATTTTGCTTTAAATTAAATATGCATGATTTGATAAAAATGTTTTTACGAGAGAAGCCAAGTCTTGAGTCAAGTTTTTGGATCAAGATCACAATTTAAGAACGACTCATGTATAACTTTATATCTTTGCTTGATCTTGGTCTTGTGCTTGAATCTCGTTATATATCAATTGCGCGCTTGTGCTTGGACCTCGTCATATGTCCATTGCGCATAGTTTGTCATTCATCAAAACCTACAAATATGAACACACGTTTTAGTATAGTGCCTTGAGAACGTGTTTCAACAATTTCCCCCTCGGGATATGCATCAAATTCATAATGACGATTCAAGAGAAGTAAAGATATGCAACAATATACAACAAGTCTCTAGATGTGCAATTAGTTCCCCCTCAACATATGAATTCCCCCTCAATTTATGCCAATTAGTTCCCCCTCAACATATGAATTCCCCCTCAATTTATGTCAATAAAAGATTAGTGCATATCCCTTATTCTTCCCCCTTTTGACATTAGCAAAAATGGAAAAAGTAAAATACATAATAAAGCAAATAATATCAACATAATCGATTATTGATACTTGATAATCGATTATATACTAAAGAGAAATCGATTATCCTTAGGAGAGATCGATTATTCTGCATCAATCTTTATAATTCCCCCTACCTTTAGGGCGATACCTGCAAAAATTCGTTAGACGTCTCCGACGCTCAAGTTAGAAATCATGTGAAAGGGAAAATGAAATGCATGACTTAGATCAACGTGGAGTCAAGAATCCCGAGTTCACTACGAATTCGGAAGGACTCTTTCTCTAAGGGTTTTGTAAAGATGTCGGCCAATTGATCTTTGGTTTCAACAAATCCAATTTCGACATCACCCTTGAGAACGTGATCTCTTATAGAATGATGCCTAATTTCAATGTGTTTTGTTCTTGAATGAAGAACGGGGTTCTTCGTCAAGCATATGGCGCTAGTATTATCACATCTAAGAGGGATATGATCAAGACTTAGGCCATAGTCCAAGAGTTGTTGTTTCATCCAAAGGATTTGAGCGCAACAACTCCCCGCGGCTACATATTCAGCCTCGTTTGTGGACAACGCAACACTTACTTGTTTCTTGCTAAACCAAGAAACGAGAGAGCTACCGAGCAAATGGCAAGTGCCACTAGTGCTCTTGCGGTCCAATTTGCATCCAGCAAAATCGGAATCGGAATAGCCAACAAGTTGGCATGAAGAACCTTTGGGGTACCATAGACCCACATTTACAGTACCAGCAAGATACTTCAATATCCGTTTCACCGCAGTTAGGTGAGACTCCTTCGGACACGATTGATAACGAGCGCATAAGCACACGTTAAACATGATGTTCGGTCTTCTAGCAGTAAGATAAAGGAGAGATTCAATCATACCTCGATATTTTTTGGTGTCGACTTCCTTACCTTTCTCATCTTTGTCTAGATGATCGGATGTGCTCATGGGAGTGGCCATTGCTTTTGCGTTGGTCATTTCAAATCGTTTCAGCAATTCTTTGCAATATTTAGCTTGACAAATGAAAGTTCCTTCTTTCATTTGCTTTACTTGCAGCCCCAAAAAGAATGTTAGCTCACCCATCATAGACATCTCAAATTCGCTTGTCATTAAATCCGAAAATTCCTTGCACAAAACATTGTTAGTAGCACCAAATATAATATCATCCATATAGATTTGAACTAATAAAATATCATTGTTTTTATGCTTAACGAAAAGAGTGGTGTCAACTTTCCCCCTAATGAAATCATTTTCCAAAAGAAATTTACTCAATCTTTCATACCAAGCTCGGGGAGCTTGTTTAAGACCATAAAGAGCCTTTTTAAGTTTGAAAACATGATTTGGAGATTTAAAATCTTCAAAACCCGGGGGTTGTTCAACATAAACTTCTTCTTGAATAACACCATTTAGAAAAGCACTTTTTACATCCATTTGATACAAATTGAAATTCATAGAAGATGCAAAGGCAAGTAATAAACGAATAGCTTCTAACCTTGCTACGGGAGCATATGTTTCTTCATAGTCAATACCCTCTTCTTGATTGTAGCCTTTTGCTACAAGCCTAGCTTTGTTTCTAGTGATTACAGCATTTTCATCTAATTTGTTTCGAAAAACCCATTTCGTACCAATTATGGTATGATTTTCCGGTCTTGGCACCAAATCCCAAACGTCATTCCGTTTGAATTGGTTAAGCTCCTCTTGCATTGCCAAGGTCCAAAATTCATCCCTAATTGTTTCGGAGATGGTTGTGGGTTCAATTTGAGAAACAAAAGCAGTATGTCCTAAGGTGTTCTTAAGAGAGTTTCGGGTACTTACCTTTTCTCCGACGTCGCCAATTACCTGTTCGAGTGGATGGTCTTCGATTGTCCTCCATGCGTTGGGTAATTTGGTTTCTTCTTTCAATTGTGGAGCTTCCTCCGATAATTGCTCCAAAATTTCATCTTGATTTTCATTTGAATTTTCCTCATATACTTTGACTTGAGGGATTATATTATTTAGTGTACCTGCAAGATCAAAACCAGAATCCTTTCTCGCCAAGCGAGCATTATTTTCAGAAAACACAATATGCGGAGATTCCTCAATAGTTTTGGTTCTATTATTGTATACTCTATAAGCTTTGCTACGTGATGAATATCCAAGAAAAATTCCTTCATCGGATTTGGCATCAAATTTTCCCAATTGATCTTTTCCATTGTTATGAATAAAGCATTTACAACCGAATACTCTAAAATGGGAGATATTTGGTTTCCTTCCCTTGTAGAGTTCATAAGGGGTATTCATGAGTATTGGCCTTATGACTACTCTATTTAAAACGTAGCATGCGGTACTCACGGCATCCGCCCAAAAGTGTTTGGGAATCTTAGCCTCATCGAGCATGGTTCTAGCCATCTCTTCGAGACAACTATTTTTCCTTTCCACCACCCCATTTTGTTGTGGTGTTCGTGGAGCAGAGAAGGTGTGCTCGATACCGAGTTCGTCACAAAGGTCCGCAAAGAGATTGTGATCAAACTCTCCCCCATGATCACTTCTTATTGAAGTGACGGTTGAGTCCTTTTCGTTTTGAACACGTTTAAGAAAATATTTGAAATTATGAAAAGCTTCACTTTTATGAGCGAGAAATAGAGTCCATGTAAATCTAGAATAATCATCAACAATAACAAAAGCATAACGATTTCTACCAAGACTTTCAATGTGAGATGGTCCAAATAAGTCCATGTGAAGTAATTGCAAAGGTCTAGTAGTTGAAACAATATTTTTCGATTTAAAAGATGCTTTTGTTTGCTTCCCTTTTTAACAAGAATCACAAATAGAGTCTTTTTCAAAATTCAAGTTTGGAAGACCAATAACTAAATTTTGTGAAACCAATTTATTCAAAAGATGCATGTTGATGTGAGCTACTCTACGATGCCATAACCATGTATCATCCTCTTTGCTCATAAGACAATTCACATATTCAGGTGAAGAATTTGCAAGATCAACCATATGGATGTTATCCATTCTAAAACCTCGAAGGATAATTTTAAATTCGCTACGGCAAAAAACTAAGCATTCATTTGAATCAAATAAAACAAGATTTCCCTTGTCACATAATTGACTTATGCTCAAGAGATTATGTTTTAGACCCTTAACTAGCAATATATGCTTAATGGAAGAGGAGTCATCCTTACCGACTGATCCAATGCCGATAATTTTTCCTTTGTTGTTATCACCAAAAATAACGCTTCCTCCTTCCTTGTGTTCTAGTTGAAGGAACTTGGATTCGTCTCCAGTCATGTGCATGGAGCATCCACTATCAAGGTACCAAAGTACACTTGACCCCTTCAAACACACCTACAAAACAGATTAATGAGTTTTAGGTACCCATGCCATTTTGGGTCCTTGGGGGTTAGGCAAGTCATAGTGATGTGATTGAGTGTTATGTCTATGTCGTGTAAAACAAGCAGGAGCAATATGTCCAATTCGTCTACAATAATGACAAACAACATTAGGATTATGCATTCGTCTAGGTTGATAGTAATTGGACGGACAAAATTCATTTACTCTATTCTTGACGATATGACTATTGCGCAATTCATGAAAATCATTTCTCCTACTATTTGTTCTAGGATATGAAGCATTTCTAGGATAGTTGTTTCTTGGTTGAAAGCCATTTCTAGGTGTTCTAAAAGGTTCAAAATTCCTTCTAGTGTTTGGCCTAGGATATGCATTATTTCTAGAATGATCATTTCTAGGTTGCGATTGTTGAAAGCCATTTCTAGGTTTGTTATATCTAGGATGAGCGTTTGTTTTATTAATCCTAGGTTGAGCCTTAGGTGGTTGGGGGTTGGCTTCAACCTTTTCTTTAGGCTCATTCTCAAAGCCTATGCCATGCTTGGTCGACTTCAAATTAACAAGAACTTCATTCAAATTTTTATGAGAAGAACTAAACTTATCTAGGGTGCCCTTAAGTCTTTCTGCCTCATTTTTGAGATGCATGCAAGAAGTACAATTTTTACTAGAACTCTCGGGTTTGTCGGCGCTTCTCTTGCCGAAAAATTTGTTTTCTTCTTTCAACTTCTCATTTTCCAAAATCAGTTTTTCAAAATCCTTTTCTTTCAAAGAGAGTTGTTTTTCAAAATCTTTTTCTTTTAAAGAAGCATTTTCTTTTATGCTTTTAACAGTTTTGGAGGCTTTAATAAATTCACTATGCAACTAATCAAAAGCATTTTGCATTTCCTCAAGAGAATAGAAATTTTTGGAAGAAATTTGACATACCTCTTCTTGATTGTTTTCGTGAGCCATGAGACAAAGATTTGCGGCTTCGTCTTCTTCTTCCTCACTTGACTCGTCACCGGAGTCGCCTCCCCAAGATATGTATGCTCGTTGTTTCTTGAAGGGTTTCTTCTCCTTTTTGGCATTTGGACAGTTTGATTTAATGTGCTCGGTTTCTCCGCACTCATAGCACTTTATTTGATCTCCTTGCTTTTTGCCCTTTCGTTCATACTCTTTTCGCATGAACTTTAGAAATCTCTTAATAACGAGTCCGAACTCGTTGTCTCCGTCCTCATCATTTTGAGGTTGGCTTGTGCTTGCCTTGAGAGCGATCTTTTGTTTCCTTTGATCATCAACAAGAGGGTTAAGTATTGTAGATTCATAAGTTTTAAGATTACCTCTTAATCTGTCGATGGTGACATTTGAAACGCCAATAGATTCTTGAATCGCATCGGCCTTGGATCGCCATGCCGGAGTGAGACTTCGGAGAATTTTTCGGACAAGTTCCTTATCCGTGAAGGTCTTCTTAAGAGCATGTAAATCATTAACGATTTTTGAAATTCGTTCGAACATCTCATCGACCTTTTCGCCTTCCTTCATGTGAAACAATTCATATGCATGGGTTAGGAAATCAATTTTAGCCTCCCTTACCTGGTCCGTACCTTCGTACGTAATTTCCAGCTTGTCCCACATTTGCTTCGCCGTTGTGCAACATGATATTTTCCTGTAATCATCAGCATTTACAGCACAATATAATAAATTAATGGCTTTAGCGTTGTTTTGCACCTTTCGGATATCATCCGCATCGTATTCATCTTCGGACTTTGGAACATCTATATATCAACCTTTTTGGTTGGAATTTGTTCTCCTTTCATTATAACCTTCCAAAGATGAAAACTATTTGATTGAACAAATATTCTCATCCTCTCCTTCCAGACGTATAGTTTGTACCGTCGAATAGTGGTGGTCGGGTGGAGCATTGTCCTTCACCTATTCCTGCAAAAGAATCACGAGTAGAAGCCATGGATTGTTTCTCTCAAACTGTTAAGTCTTCAGAGAGTTGGGCTCTGATACCAATTGTTAGAATATACGCTTAACGCTAGAGGGGGGGTGAATAGCGTTATAATAAAAATTAGCGTAGACTTGCGGAATTTAAAAATTACAGGAAAGAAATAAGTGCGATAAGTAAATAAATAAGAACGAACGCATCGATGTATCCTGGTTCACCACAACCCGTGACTAGTCCAGTCCCCGAGAGACTCTCTCGAGATTTCCACTAACACTGTTAAGCTTACGGGTGCTCAACAAACCTTTATAAACTGAGGACACAAGCCTCAACAACCTTTGCTCGAAGATACAACACTCCAAGACATCAACCAAAGGAAACACAAGTTCCTTCTTACAATACAAGGGACTAACACTTCCCTTCAAGTGTATAACACACTTAACACTCACGTAAACAAGACTCTCTTAATAGAGTAGATATGAGTAAACAGATACGCTCAAGAACGCAACAACTTTCGTCAAGAATTTTGGCTCTCAAAACTTATGTAATGAATAGAAAGTGATGAACAATAGAGTATGCAAGCTATAGCAATAATATGATCAGTTGTTGTGTTTAGAAGACTGATTTGAAGCTGTATTTATAGTTGCAAAACCATGCATTACCGTTGCCTAATTGCCAATTAAGAATTGCCGATTTTACTCAGTGACAATTGATTGTCAAAATGCCACAATCGATTGTTTGCCAATCGTTCCAAAAATCATTCCCAGATTTTACGCTTAACAATCGATTATCTAAGATCAATAATCGATTACTGGCAACGTTCAAAAAATCATTTCCAGATTTTACTTAAAACAACCGATTGTCAGAAATCTACAATCGATTACTTGGCAACGTTCAAAAAATCATTTCCGGATTTTATTTAAAACAATCGATTGTCAGAAATCAACAATCGATTACTTGGAAACGTTCAAAAAATCTTTTTCAGATTTTATTTAAAACAATCGATTATTAGAAATCTTTAATCGATTACCTGATGGTGTTTGAAAATATTTCGGCAACGGTCAATTACACAATCGATTATGCTATGAGAACAATCGATTATATATCAGTCTTTGAAAATCAATTAGACACTCCCTTAATGCAATGGATTGTCAAAGGTTCACAATCGATTATTTTATGACTTTGAAAATGTCTGATAGACACTGCCTCAACACAATCGATTGTCATAAGTTCACAATCGATTATTTTGTAGCATTGAAAAACTTTGATGTACACTGCCTCAACACAATCGATTGTCATGAGGTTCACAATCGATTGTCATGCATATTTGAAAAATCTGATGCACATTGCCTCACCACAATCGATTGTCATAAGTTCACAATCGATTGTCATGCAGCTGACTTAACATAATCGATTATCATAAGTACATAATCGATTATCTTAGTCCAGATTTTAGAGGCATGTTTAAAAATCATTTTGACTAATGTAAATATGCATGATTTAAAATCATTTTGCTTTAAATTAAATATGCATGATTTGATAAAAATATTTTTACGAGAGAAGCCAAGTCTTGAGTCAAGTTATCGGATCAAGATCACAATTTAAGAACGACTCATGTATAACTTTATATCTTTGCTTGATCTTGGTCTTGTGCTTGAATCTCGTTAAATATCAATTGCGCGCTTGTGCTTGGACCACGTCATATGTCCATTGCGCATAGTTTGTCATTCATCAAAACCTACAAATATGAACACACGTTTTAGTAAAGTGCCTTGAGAACGTGTTTCAACAAATCTGAGGTCCGATTTCAAAACTTCATATATTTGGGTTCGTGGGGGAATGGATAAGCGGATTTTGGTTCTAGCCTCGGGTTTTGACCACATTGGCCTGAGGGGCATTTTGGTCATTTTACAAAAATTTGCGTCTTAGCTTTAACTTGAATAGTGGAATCAATTTTTTGAGATGTTATTTATGAGATGTAATTAAAATGAATAGACTTGGGCCATTTGGAGTTGGATACTCGTGGCAAACGTGTGGTTTCAAGTTGAATTGGAGCTGGTTTGAGGTAAGTGGTTGCTAACCTTGTGTGGGCGACATTTCCCCTTAGCATATGTTATTTGGCTTGTACGCGAGGTGATGAGCACGTACTCGACCTAATTGTTGAAAATCGGGTTTTTACTTAAGATATTGAGACTATGTTTTCTGTCATATTTACCTTTTTTTTACTTGTAATTATAACCGTGTTAGATTAGAAAAGCATGTCTAGTTGATTTGACTTTCCTACTTGCTTAAGTTTCCTTGCTTATATTACATGAAACATGTTATGCTAGTACTACCTGTTGCTTGTCTTTTTGTACTTCCGTTCTGAATATCTTCTGGTTGTGGTTGTGCATTTACATTGGGACTACAGATGTGGGATTGTGGTAGCTCCCCCCACCCAGTTTGTTTAGTTTAGGACTACGAGTTAGATTTCCGGTAGATCCCCCTGCATTTTATTTATGCACTACAAGTTAGATTCCCGGTAGATCCCCTACATTTTATTTTGGGACTATGAGTTAGATTCCCAGCAGATCCCCCTGCACTTTATTTTGGCACCATGTGTTAGATTCCTAGTAGATCCCCTTGCACATTGATAGTTGTACTACGGAACGATATCCAGGGAGATCTTTTAGATATATGGACTATGGGACAGTATCCCTTGAGCTCCTCGGAAAGTTGATGGGATGGACGACAGGGCGGTATCCAGGGAGTTCCTCATTTGGTATTTTGTTATTGAATTGTACATCCCTGTGTTCACTCTGTTCATCGCTTATTTATCATTGCCTTGTGAATTCTGTCTCATTTTTCTGTTGGTTCACATTCTTTTCATCTAACTTCATACAATACATTCTTATTATATCGTTTAATCTCAGTAGGGCCCTGACCTTCCTCGTCACTACCCGACCGAGGTTAGGCTTGGCACTTATTGAGTACCGTTGTGGTGTACTCATGCCTCTTCTGCGCATATTTTTCATGTGCAGACCTAGGAGGATACGTCTAGAGGAGACTTCGAGGTACATCTGCCGTGTCCGCAGTATAGAAGTCTCTATCTTATTCCAACATTTAGTTGACAGCTTTTCCCTTCTTTCAGTTGCATAGACATTCTGGAGTTCGAGCAGTATATTACATTTCTATTAGCATGTGTTGCCCGTGAGTTTCCGGATTTTGGGATGATATTGTAGACTTCCACATTTATTTTGAGTTGTATATGCCGAGCGCAGTTATATACAGATTTCCTTTAGATGTTCATTTTTAATTAATTATTCCGCAAGTTGTGTTGGTTTCTGCATTATTACACTTACCTAGTTATAGGAACTAGGTGCCATCACAACATGTTCATGGAGGACGAAATGGGGTCGTGACAAGTGACTATATACAAAGCTCGAGCCTGGAGTAAACATCAGACTAAGTTACCATATAACATTTAAAAAGCTAAATTTGTGGTCACACTGTTCATAGCAATGCATTAAATCAGTCACCTTAGATAACCAATACGACTTAAGGCCATAGATAAAGAAAATAAAGCAGAAATTGAAAGAAAATGGAGAGCAATTAGGAGATCTTCATTTTTTCTTCATAACATGTTATTTCTCAAGATCAATTCAAAACCAAAGGGTCAAAGTCATGTACCTGGAAATGAAAAGGAAGATGGGAATGAGGGAACAATAAATAGCCATAGCTCAGCAGTCAACAACGACAGAAATCCATTTTTACAACTCAAATGGAACTGAATATCATTCAGAGAATGAGAAATTCTGGAACTCCGAGCAGAACCCCAATGTAATAGTGATTTCCAATTGAATAAACTTGCACCAGCTTTAAAATGACTGAATTTCAACTCATTTCAACCTCAAACGATTCAAGGTTACTTCAGAAACTTAAAACTTCAAACAAAAAAACAAAAAAACCAATGGAACAATATTTGAGAGAAAGTTCTAGCAGGCTCTTTTATTTTTGGATTTTTCAGCCCTCCAAATCTGAATTTAGCTTAGGGTCACAACGCCTTCATAGGCAAGTAACTAGGGTAAACACTTCGGATTTCAATTTTCCTTTTAGTCCTTTTGATTTTTATTTTTATTTTAGAAATCCCTCAAATTTTGACTTACTTTTAAAGCAAGTTCATTTTCAGCTTCTACAAGCATTATAAAGTTGTTATTCACAAGATTCTCCTGCCTAATTACCCAAACTACCCCCTAGTAATCCTATTTTTACCTCTAAAATCTACCCAAAATGGGTCAGCTGGACGAGCAAAATGGATCATAGACTCCCCATTGAATCCCTATTGGGCCCATTGCTATTTATGAACCAATCACAACGCTTATGGGCCCAGACTAGGGCTAAACAAAGGTTTTCTCAAACAAAGAGGCCATGTACAATTTCTAATGGAAAAAGTCAGGATTAAAGAGCTAAACAATCTAATTTTATAACAACAAATCAATAATGGGCCTATCTTCATTAACTAGGCAACTGAACAGACTCACGAAACATTAACGCTTATTAGCACAAAGACAGCGTGACTCGAAAAGTTCAAATGTTTCAGTTGACCAAAGAAAAGAAAAGGATCTGGTTTAAACTCAAAATACCCTACTAAGTTCAGACCACTCAAATAAAAGAGATGCGGAAGAAAATGAGCCAGTGAAAAAAAAAACAAAAGAGAGGAGTGCAGACTTACTCAATCACAACTCGACTGGGGTCGTTCCTAATAAATCCATTGGTATTAGCCTTGCATGCAGCTGGTGGAATTTGAGATAAGCAGAAGTCCATGCTACTCGCTCATTCTTACAAATAATAGTTGAGTAGCATGGGTTTTTGCTTAATAACAGTCCGGGAAGTGATCTTAATTAAGACTCCAGCGCTGGACTTGGCTTTGGCTCTAAAATCCTGGATTTCAATTCATGATTTGAGCGAGACTAGGGTCATTTGAAAGAAAAATGGTAGATTTTGGGGACGATGAGGGTGTGAGCTTTTAGGGGTGTTGATTTGGGGGCTAACCAGGACCAACGCTGCCGGTAAAATGGTGTTCTTGGCGAGGCCCCGTTAGGGTTTTTCATGAGGGGCTTGAGAGAGACGAATGAAGGGGTTGTTTGGTTTGAACTAATCCCTTGTCTCTTAGGACATTTTTAAGGAGGTGTGCGAAGTGATTTGGGCCATCCGATGGAATGAAATGAAGGGCCTAAATCATTGTTATATGAATTAACTAAAAACGATGTCATTTGGACTTAATGGAGTTGAGACCGGGTTAGGGCATGAATAATTTGACGGGTTTGGGCGAATTGGGGAAGGCCTTGTCGGGTACTTGGAATTTGGGCTAGGAATAATGGCCCAAACTGAGAATTCTCCTTTCTTTCATTTTCTTTCATCGTTTTTTTTTCTGATTTCTTTTAAACTCATATTTAAGTTGAAATAAAATAAAACAAACCTAGATTAATCCCTAATAAAATTAAATTAATTACTACATCTAAGACTTAATACACTTAATTAAAACTAAATTAATGGAATACTACCAAAATGCCAAATTAAAACTAAAATGTGAAAATAAACTATTCTTTGTATGGTTTTCCCTCTTTGTAAAATAAATATCTTCTAATTAATTCTTAAAAGATTCAAAGTCAAACCCTAAACACAAATAATTCAAGTGCACAAAGAAAATACAAAAAATTAACAGATAATGTCACAAAAACCACAAAATTGCAAACATTGAAAAAGAATTATTTTGTTTTGAATTTATTAGAGTAATTCTTATAGGGGAAAAAGCATGTGTTGACAGCTACCCCTCTTTGTTCGGGAACTCGAAGAGTTTTCATGCAAAGATAAGTGAGCGGATATGAGCGATTTTTTCCCGTTTGAATACTCTATGGGAAGCATTTGAAAGATTTGACTGCACCCAGCTTCCGAGGTTGTCTACATATCCTTGGTTAAAAAAGAATCAGGTTAGTGTAGTTCAGGAAGGTAGATGGGACTACCATGAAGCTGTAATCTCACTGTTTACTGAACCCCTTTATTACACCATGTAAAAATAAAAAAGAAGCTAGACTAGATTATGATATATGGATTAAGAGAGATCTTATCTATGTCTTCAAACTTTCTTTTAATTTTTGTTTCCTCGTTGACCTATATTCTTCCTGTGAAATTCTTTTTTGCCGACTTGAATTGTAAGCTGAGATGTTGCCCTTTCTCTAGGTGGATGCCTGATTGTTCAACTCGACTTGTGTTCCCTTGTTCTCAAGGTGGATGCCTGATTGCCAAAGCTTGAATTGTATTCCCTTCTCCTCGAGGTGGGCTCCTGATTACCAAAACTTGAATTGTGTTCCCTTGTTCTCCAGGTGGCTCCTGATTGCCATAACTTGAATTGTGTTCCCTTGTTCTCCATATGGGATCTTGAATGCCAAAACTTGAATTGTGTTCCTTTGTTCTCCAAGTGAGCTCCTGATTGCCAAGACTTCAATTTTATTCCCTTGTTCCCCAGGTGGGCGCCTAGCTGCCGAAAATTTGAATTATATTGCCTTGCTCTCCTGGTGGCCGCCTGATTGCCAATACATAAAATTGACTCTCTTATTCTCTAGGTGGGTGCCTTATTGCCAAAAAGTTAAATTGTATTCCCTTGTTTTCCAAGTGGACTCCTGATTGCCAAAACTTGAATTGTGTTCCCTTGTTCTCCAGGTGAGCTACTAATTGCCAATACTTAAATTGTATTCCGTTGTTCTCCAGGTGGGTGCCTGATTGCCGAAAATTTGAATTATATTCCCTTGCTCTCCAGGTGGGCGCCTGATTGCCAAGACATTGAATTGTACTCCCTTGTTCTACAGGTCGGTGCATGATTTCCAAAAACTTGAACCGTATTTCCTTATTCTTCAGGTTGGTGCCTGATTGCCAAAACTTCAAAATGTATTCCGTTGTTCTCCAGGTGGGCTCCTGATTGTGAAGACTTGAACTTTATTTCCTTGTTCTCCAGGTGGGCTCCTAATTTCAAAAGCTTGAATTGCATTCCCTTATTCTCCGGGTGGACGCCTGAATGCCAAGACTTTTCATTCAACTCCCTTGTTCTCCAGGTGGGCGCCCGATTGCTAATAACTTTAGATGTATTCCCTTGTTCTCCAAGTGGGCGCCTGATTGAAAAAACATTGAATTATGTACCCATTTTCTCAAGGTGATGTCCTGATTGCCAAAACTAGAATTGTATTCCCTTGTTTTCCAGGAGGGTACCCGATTTCATTAAAAATAGACAAAACAAAAATATTTTCTGCCCCAGTTTTGTGGTTGGGCACATTTGTGAGTGTTAACTAAATCATGTTACCAAATATTCTTCGAATTTGAAAGCTAGATCCCATTATCCAAGAGGGTCCTAACAACGCTAAGTTAAATAACAATTTTAAATCTAAATTATGTTTTCTAAAGGTATGACATCCACTAAGTTTGGTCCTCCCCATTATCCAAGAGGTCCTTAAAACTCTTAATTAAACAACAATTTTAGATCTAAGTAATATCTTGTAAAGGTGCAACTTCCGCTAAATCATGTTATCTAAGAAAGTGTGAAAGCTACATTCCATTATCCGAGTGGGCCTGACGGCTTCTAACTAACGACTAAGTTATATCTTCTAAAGGTATTGCTTGTATATCCTGTTATCTATGAAAATATTAAGGCTATGTCTCATTATCCAGGAGGGTCCTGACAACTCTTAACTAACAATAATTTTAACACTAAGCTATATCTTCTAAAGGTACAACTTTCACTACATCTTGTTATCTGAGCGGACTTTAAAGCTACGTCACATTATCCAGGAGGGTCCTGACAGTTGAAGTGAAATTTCATCATAACAGTGGCAATTAATTACAACTGAATTATACTACCCTTGTGCTAGATATTACTATCTAATGAAAATCCAAAAGCTAAGTCCCTTTATTCATGAGGGTCCTAAAAACATCCCACTGAATCCTATCTTAAAACATGCGAACTTTAAGACCAACTTGTATTCCTCTGGGGGTGCACTCATGCTATACTTTGCTACTCATTTTTTGAAGGCTATGTCCCATTTTCTAGGAGGGTCCTGACAAATCCTACATGAATCCTATCTCCAGAATAAAATTTTGAAACTGACTTATATTCTTTTGGGGTACATTTGTGCTAGATGCTCCTACTCCTGATTACTTTGAAATTTAAACTATGTCCCATTTTTCAGGAGGGTCGTGACATATACTAGCCGAATTTTATTTCAAACATGCACTCTTTTAATCTAATTTGTGCTCCTTTCACTATTCACGATTATTTTGAATTTAACTAGGTCCCATTTTCCAGGAGGGTCCTGAAGACTTACGATCATACATGTCTGGTGCTTTCTTTTTTCCCCTACAGAAGGGTTTCCTCGAGACAACCGAGACTTTTTGCCCCTATTTTAATCAAAGAAAAATATTGTTAGTTTGAAATGATATTAGCTTGTGGCATTCTTGCTCAAAATGGCCTCCTTACTCTCATGCTCTGTTGTGGCTAGCTTCCCCGAACTGGCTAGTAACCGCCTAATTTTCTAACTAACTTTCAAACCCTATGACCTTGGATGAACCGAGTGTTTTTCACCCAAACCGTTGTATTACATCTGTCATGCCCCCTTTTTCTAAGGCGAAATCGGGTTTATGACCTTTTTTTTAGGCCAACCCGTTCCCATTTGGGAATTGGGTTTGAGAATTTTAAGAGTTGCCACCTAATAATTAAGTGCATTAGGACTCTAAGAAGGTTTTGAGTTGAAGAACCAGCATTTGGGTAAGGGTTAGAAATTATCTCGGGAGAAGGTGTTAGGCACCCCCAGGATCCACTAGTGTGGTTCCCGTCCATGTTATGATTGTGACTTCACGTAACAAGTAAGCAAATAAGGGGCCTAAGTAGATGGTGTCTTCACATAATATTGCAAGTAAAGTTTTGAGGAAAAAATGAAGAGGGTATCCATTTTAAGCAAACGATTTAAACAAATACGAAAAGAATAAACAAGTAAAAAGGAGTTTATGATTAATATGGATCACGTCAATGATATACCTAGTAATCACTCCTCGAGAGAGAGGGTATACACGAGGTATTAGCGCAGTAGTCATCATATGCATATCTACACTTCCCACCCCGATAAGGTATTAAAGCGTGGAATTGTATCATTACTTACTGCAAGACATTATCCGTCCCAATCCTACTAGTCCTGGAGGCGTTAGGACTACTAATCAAAAAGGGTAGGGAGTTGGGGCTTTTAGAGTTTTGAAAGGATAAAAGTCTAAGACGACAAGCAAGAACACATAAGCAGTTAGGGGGAAAGCAAATAACAGTTAATTCTTAAATAGGCCTCTTCACTTAAAGAGCAAATTATATAGCATGACTTCAAATAATAGTTGTGGTCTGAATTAACTTTAAGGCATTAGGACATATTTATCACATATTTCTCATATGAGAAGTTCGAATTAGGCTTCATTTGGCTGTAATTTATTAAGAACTAACCCAATTGATCAATCACCTGATGGCTTGCTTAGGTGAGACTATAGGCCTGATATATAGAAGTGCAGAAAGTGTACTGGTTTTAAAAGAAAAGCTTACTGGATTTATAAACAAAGGTTCTGCAAGATTTTAGATGATCTTATTCACTGATTTTAGACTCATAGAGAAAATAGACGAAGCTGATTTAACTGATTACTCCTATGGGCATGATTTCTAAGTGTGGTTGATTTTAAACACTTTATTGTTGAAACAAGAGTGTAAAGTCATATAACCATGGTATCTAGAAGGTTGTTTATTATTTAAGCCTATGAACGGGTTTGCCTAGTGATGGATGCAGGTGGAAGAATTCAGGAAGTCTTATAGGCATAATATCTAGCATGTTATTTATTATTTAAACCCATGAACAAGTTTTCCTAGTGATATATATATATATGCAGATTGTTATTAAACCCAGGATCATTTGCCTAATGACATATACATGCTGAAGTGCAGAAAAACCTATGATCATGGTTTCTATATGCAGAATATGAAAAAACTTAGAGGCAAGATCTCTATATGCAGGAATGCAGCACTTATAGGCAAGATTTCTAAGATTAGATTGCAGACATTCTAAGAAGGATTTGTGAAAATGAGAATGCATAAGTACAAGAAAATTCCTATGAGCATGTCATCTACATGAATGCAGTAATTTATGTGAATGTAAGAATCAGAAAAATCCTATAGGAAAGTTATCTACGCTTTGCATACTTTCATCCCCATCCCTTTCCACTAGCTATCCCTTATAGTTATTGCAAATTATTACAGAGCAAAACGAACCGGAAAAGTAAAATTTACATCAGAAATCTAAGCTACATCCAAACAGCCTAATTCAGACTTAAAGTCTAACAATATGAGATAAACAAACTTCCAGGATTAGATTTCCAAAAGCCTTTCTTTTATTTGGGATGTTTCAAAGTTCCTAGGAGTCTCAAAGGGCTCCGGACAGTGCTTACACCCCAAACAAATTGCAGGATTACATCAAGGTGCATAGTGGAAGGGCCAGCCCTCCAATGTCCAAGTTTAAAGGGTACTCAGGGTCCCAAATCAAGGATCATAAGGGGGGGGGGGGGGGGCGCAGAAGAGCTTAGAGTCTAAGAATAAGTACAAGTGCATAAAGCCATGGTAGGCTGGTGGTCATGCCCAACAATTGGGAGAACTGACACAACCCCTAACTAGCTAGTTAACCCAATCTTAAGAGTTAGGATCCATTGTGGATCACGATCATACCTGGGAAACAATATGGATACTGCCAGGCCATGAGCCTTAAATCACACATATAGAAGGGGTAAGAGTATGGGGAACTCATGAAAAATAGCAAATGCATAGAGAAAGTAGCATATTCATTGCAGAACATGAACAACATACTAGATAGGAGTATAGCAATATTAAAGTAAACACATAGGTAAGAGGTTGAAATCAAAATTGAGACATAACAGTTTCAGGGAAACAAATAAGGGAAAGCAGGTGTCTTGTAAGCCAAATTGCAAGCAAACAGTTCAAGAGATCTCGGAAGACAATATAGTATTGAAAGATTATCCTAAACGAGAGTGTGAGAATATTGAATTATATGTTTTTAATAATCGATGATGTGCATATAACGGTCATGCCTCTTTTTATAGTTCAGAAGCAAGTAAGAAAGGTAAGGGAGTATTCATTGAAATCAATCTCCCTTTAGTTAAGAGATTCTAATTTCAACGGGTAGAACCAATTAAGAAAAGGGGTTTTGATTAAAACCTTTTTCAATGTAGCACAAATGGGGTAAATACATGGAAATCATTTGAGGAAAACATTCAATGGTAGATGGTTGGGGACAAATATGGAAAGGGAATCAATCAATAGCTAGTAAAAATCAGAAATTGAGTTTTGGTATGAATGAATCTAATCAGAAAATGTGAGGAAAGGTTTAATTAAAGAAAATCAGTAACAACCAATCGAACCTTATTAAAAGGAATTCTAAATCAATCACAAATTCGTAAAAACCTTTTGAAGGAAGAATCCCTCATATAAAAAGCATAAAGACATGCCAAACAAGAAAGAACTATCAAGTTAATTAGAAAGAATCTAGTATAGAAAAGTTTAGAGTCACAAACAAAGAGGCTCAGATTCAGTACTTAGGCTCAGACTTAGATTGAGAGAATCCAGGGTCCCATAATAGAACCCTAGTCCAAACACAAGACCAAAAATGCCAAAAAACCCAAACCCTAGGGTTTTCAACTCAAATCAGATGTAGAGACGAGAAGGCAAATAACTGAAACAGGCTCGGAAGTTTGTTTCAGAGATTCATGAGAAAAAAAACAGGTAAAATTGCAGGTTCGAAACAACTTTATGTAAAAGCTGATTTAAAGCATAAAAAAGGTGTTTTGAGAAAAGCTTGGAACTTAAACAAGTTAAGAGGACAAAGAGGTAGTGTAAATTTAAGGAAATAGTAGATAAAACATGTCTAGAAAGAACTTCAAACAATATCCATAAAAAAGCAAATAAAGAACTTGTCACACTTAGTAAAAAAGATACAGTAAAAGAACACAAGAACCTCAGAAAAAATTATAGCAAAAGAAAACACATAGGAAAACATAGAAAGATAGTCATACAAGAGCATGGTAGAAGGAAAAATACAAGAACACAGTAGGAGCAAGTACGCGTAAAGGGAAAGAAAGGTCAGAAATCACTCAAATATTTTAGAAAATGCTAGATCGGAAAGAGAAGGATCTAAAAAAGAATATTTGAAAGAAAAATTGGGGAAACCATTGTAATACTTAAGTGGAGCATAGATAACAGACATATCTAAGGAAAGAAAATAAGAAAGAACCTCAAATAGCCATGGATTACAGAGAAAACCCTAGAAATGAGAAAGGTCTTGAGGAAAGTTCGCTGTGAGTCGAAAAGACTCATATTGCTCGAATATACCAGATAGTGGCCAGAGAAGCCATAGATCCACAGATCTGAGAAGATCTGAAAGGGAGTTTTCACACCTCCTTTTTACACTACAACCTGCGAAGGCCATAGATAAGTGAGTTTTTCAAATTAAAGGACAATAGAAAAAGGGATTTATTTATTTAAAGATTATAGAGTCTCTACTTGGGATAATTTATGGTGTCAGTACCGGTTTAAAATCCCAAATCTAGGTAGGTTTGACTCTGTAATATAGTCTGCGAGCCAGAAGTTCGAGTAAAGAATTCTATTAACCCGGACAAGGTTTTAGGCACTCCCGAGTTGCGTGATTCTAGACCGGTCGTCCAACTGTTATACATGGCTGATTTCAATGCATTTTAATGCCTGTGTGTGTGAGCATGGGATTTTTTCCTGGTTTGAATTACACCTACAAGTTCTTAATATTAGGGTTTTTCTTTATCTGTGTCATTTTTAGAATTTAATTGCATAATTGTGTGTTTTCTTGCATGTTGAGTGCATTTTAATTCATACAAAAATGCAAAAATAGCACAATTTACATTTAGAATACCATTTTTAACATTGTAGGTTCAGCGGTTAATTTGTAGCATATAAAAATAAAAAAACAATAACAAAATCGGTTCTTTTTGCATTTGAGGTCTCAAATTTGTCTTAAGTTCCTTTCAAATTAGGAGTTAATAAATTTTTGAAATTTAGTTAGTTGAATTTGTAGAATAATTTAGGTTTTAATTATTTTTAATTTTTGCATTTAATAAAAATAAGATTGGTAATAAAATAAGAAAGAGGAAAGATTTGGAGAATATGGTCTTGGGCCAGTCGTCAATTACAAATAAGAACAAGCCCAAGAAGACCTCCAACCTGACCCAGCCCGCCTCAGCTAACCCGGTCCAAACCCCACCTCTCAAATGACGTCGTTTAGTTGCTCATCAATCACAACCATCCATTTACCTTGATCTAACGGTGACAAAATCAGGATCAATTAGTACATAAGCGTTTCAAACCCCCTTACTCCCCAAACGTGACCTCGTACCCTGTCCCCTAAAACCCTAATCCACTCTGATGTAACACCACTGCCCTCCGTCATCCGCCGCTGGCTGGAAATATCCTCCGCCGGTGGCGATGCTCCGATAACCTCCAAAAAAATACTACCCCACCTCCTCAACCTCCTCTTTCCCTCTCGACTATCATCATCCCTCGAGTGTCGACCAAATTCGTCGAATGTTGAGTTGAAATCATGACTGCTTCGCCGCCAACCACGGAGCCGATGAAAATCACCTTCAAATCAGCACCCTAGATTCCCTAGCCTCCCTAACCCCCGATCTGTTGAATATCAATTTTAAAACCTGACCAAAAGCTCACCACCCACGAAAACACCCAAAACACACCACCTCCGATTCTTTCACCTCTTACAACTTGAAACCACTGCCAGAGCCGCCTGGGTGTCTTTGCAACTCTCCAAAAGTGAAGCTAGGGTTCGGAGTTACTGCATGGAGAGCCTAGAGTCTGAACAAAAAAGATAAGTCCTTGCTATAATTCATCTCATTTCTTAGGCTTTAATTTAGTCAAACATGGTAACCTTGCCTTGCAGTTCATTGTCTGTGCTTATCTCTTGAAAATGGTAAGTTGAGATTTTGCCTAATATTTAAAAAATTTCTTGGTTTAAAAGACGCATGTTTAAATATGCTTATCAAGTTTCTTCATTGATCTAGATTTTTTATTCAATTGATGCCTCGTCTTGGTTTCTTTTCTTTGCCTCACACTGATAGCATAAACATGTTACTTGATATATTTGATTTTCAGCTTGATTACTTCATATATTTGGTTCTTGAATTTTTATCGAGTAATTGATAGATTAGGTTTTTGAGTTTCAGTTGATTAACAATGGATAAGAAGTAACTTAACTCTGATTTTCTTTGTTTAGATTTAGAATAGTTAAGTGTGCCTGTCAATCTCTTAATGTTTGCTCTTCTTGCTGGATAATTTGACCCTTGGTAATTAATCCTGGTCAGTTTTGACCAACTTAAAGGGGCTGGGGTTTAGGTCCAACATGGATATTAAGTTAGAAGTAGAATTAACGGCAATTGGGTATTTCAAAATAGAAAACAATGTCGTAACTATCTTGGAACCCGCTAGAATCTTCTAGATGTGGTTTCAATTTGAAATGTAGGACTTAATTGGTATAACTTGGCCAGCAAGGCATAAAATTAGGGGCTAATTGGCCAAAATCCTAGATAAAAGAAGTACTAGGGTGTAATTGAAAAAAAAAGAGTTTCCTTAACATAAGCTTATAAAAGGGTAGTCCTTTGCTTAGGAGAGCGGGTTCTTTTTGTTTTTTGGGGAATTAAAAATTCTGCACAACTAAAGCCACTAAAATTCCAGAATCACTACTCCATTAGTTATCTTATGGGATTAAAAGGCTATTAGGTTTTGAGCTTGCTTGGGTTTGAGTTCTATTTGGTGTTGGGCAATTTTGCTTTGTTTAAGACTACTCCTCGGTTGATTTGTTATCGAATACTGATCTGTTGCTATGCTATTACTGTTCCTTTCCTTCTCATGTTTGATTTCCCTCAAATTCCAGGTACATTGTCTTTTATTCAAGTAATATTGAAGGTTAAATCTGAATATATTAACAACTTGTCGAAGTTAGTCGATGAGGAGTTGTCCTGTTGTTTTTTTGTATGAATAGTCTGCCTGTATTTTTCTTGAACGACTAGTGTAGTATTTTTTTTTCAAGTACTTCATGTGTATATATGTAAAACTATTGGACTCTTGGGTTGTATGGGACTTTTGGACTGTTGAGTTTTCATATAAATTGGGTCATGTCAAGTTTAGAATATGATTTGGCTTACTCATGTTAGCTTTAGCCCTGTTTGAATGTGTTAACATGGATTCAGACTGAAAGATATACTATTTTCCGATAATTGGTTTATCATGTTTGTTCTGTCAAAATCTTGGAAACAAATGGTTATAGCCACTTTTGATATTACTCCATGATTAAGTTGTTTGAAGGAATCACTTATCGGTATTAAAGGTCATTTGGACTTCCGGATTTAGGGTAACACTTCACGAGATTGCAAACAAATTAAAACACTGAGTTTAACTTTGAAGGCTGCCAGGTGCAGTTAAGCGGAACTAACATTGAAATTGAGGGCTCGTTATGGGACAAAAAAAATTTCACTTTCATGCGAATAAAATTTGAGTTTGTTGGTTTCATGGTAGGCCCAATACCATCATTTTTTTGTAATACAAGGCACAGTTCTACTATAAGGTTTTGAGACTCTTGATTATATTCTTTTCCGTTGGGTTTCTGCAAAAAGGGTCATGGCCGGTTAACTCTTCATGAAATCCTCATTCTTGGGCCAATCTTTGAGGGCCTGAAATCCTTTAAAGTTGCAATTCATTTGACTAATAGTATTCTAGGCTTTCCAAGTTAGGTAGCAAATTTAAATTAAGAGGTCTTCCTTTTGTTTAAATTTGGACTTAATCTTGGGGCCCGAGTTTCGCGAATGCTTTAAAAGGTAATTTACTAACATATTTAATTAAGTAGGTCCTTTAGAGACAATCTCTAATAGAGAACAATAGTCTCTTTATGATGTACTTTGAATAAAACGAGGTGCGTCGTTTCGAATAAAATCACGAAATTGCGCGGCCCTCTTTAAACACTTCTATAAATGTACTTAGAAAATGGGTAAGCCATTTAGCAAAATTTCATGGCTTTCCGCATAGTTAACAACACGTTAGTCACTTTAGGCCCGTTATCTAATAATTTTATCTTCCTAAACATGGGTGTGCATTTCGTGTGACCCAAATCCAAATCCCAAGACGTTCAATAAAAGGTGTCTCGGATCCGGGTGCATTTCATGTGACGTGATCCAAACACATGTTTTAAGCGATGTTCACATTTCTTTAAAATTTTAATCAAAATAAATAAATCATCTTAAAATTGCACATAGTCTCATAATTGTATTCAAATAACTAAGCCAAATATAATAATTGAGCGACCGTGCTAGAACCACAGAACTCGGGAGTGCTTAACACCTTCTCCCGGGTTAACGAAATTCCTTACCTGGATTTCTGGTTCGCTGACTGTTAAACAGAGTCAAATTTTCCTAGATTCGGGATTTAAAATCGGTGACTTGGGACACCGTTAATTATTCCAAATGGCGACTCTGAAATCTTTTAAATAATTAGATCCCGTTTCGATTGTCCTTAAATTGGAAAAACCCCCTTAACTATGCCCTTCGCCAGGGTTGTAGTGTCCAAAAGGAGGCATGACAGCTCTGGCAACTCTGTTGGGGATGGAAGCCAGAATCTGTGGTTCAAGGTTCAAGAATTCGAGTTTAGAGTAACCATTATATTTGGCTTTCGTGATTTTCCTACATGTTCCATGCTGTATGTGCTGAACGTTTTACCGCATTGATATTTGTTGAACTGTATATTAACTGCTATGAAACCTTTCCACTCTCTGAGTCTTCTAAATCATGGAGAAGGGTGCACTTCGTGTGACTTCTCTTCTAATTAGAGTCATACCCCATTTAGAACAAGGTTCGGATAAGTTGCTAAGCCGGTGGAGCTTCTTTATCCCCGATACACTGCCCCCCAACGGCTCGAGTTGTCCGCTCAGGTAAGCCAGGTCTAGAACAGTGAACTCAGGGCTTAAACATAGCATAACAAAGCCTCATGACGGATCCTTGGTAGGAACATTTGTTTGCATCACGTGCATTTGACTTAGGGGATTCAACATAGGGGTTGGGTCCGTCTAGAACAGGTAAGTGAAATAAAAAGACCATCCCGATGAATCTTTTCTGTTACTTGTACGTTTATTTGCTCGGCTTTACCTGTTGACCGGCTTATGAATAATGGGAAAGAGTTGCAGAAAGTACCAGTTTTAGGAATAAGTGAGGATAACCAACCTTCTTGGAAAACCAATGCCCGAATAGTGCCGAAGCTCTACCAGATTTTTTGAGGAAAAGAAAAGAAAACTTATTGTTTTTAAATAATTGATTTTTCCCGAACTACACGGGTTTGATTCTCATTGGATGTGACATACATAGGCAACTCTCATCGGTTCCAACTTCCCTTTTGCAAAAATAGCCTAAAACTGTCAATGTTTTAATTGTTGTCCTAAATAAATCGGGTGATGCCATTCTTGTTAAGACAAATCGAATGTCCCCAAAAGGACGCCGGAAGGCTATTTTTGCAGGAACAGCCACCTTGCGTCCTTTTTGAATGGTTTGAAGGGCACATCCTTAAAATCTTTCTCCCAGAAGTACTAAAAGGCTGTATTGGCAAAACCGAATCCTTGTTTTCCTAAATGAAGAACTATTTGCCTATATAGCAATTTTTCTCTTTTATGTCGAAACAAATCATTAAATCCCCTTTAAATAAATGTGCAGGATTAATACCACTGACATCCAACCCTTCTCAGTCTTGAGTGAGATCCCATTAAAGCTCCACATGTGGTGGAATGATTGGAACCCTAATGTTAGCTAAAGAAAAAATGCTAAACTCGGGGTTTGGAGCCCAAATGTTGGCTGAGGACAAACGCTCAACTCAGGGATTGGAGGCCTAATGTTGGCTAAGGAAAAATGCTCAACTCAAGGATTGGAGCCCTAATGTTGGATAAAGAGAAAAATGATCAACTCAGGTATTGGAGCCCAAATGTTGACTAAAGATGAAAATGCTCAACTCAGCGATTGGAGCCCTTGGCTTTGCCAAAGGGAAAACGCTCTACTTAGGGATTGGAGCCCTAATATTGGCTAAAGGGGAATCACGCTCAACTCAAGGATGGGAGCTCTAATGTTGGCTATAAGAAAAACACTCAGTTCAAGGATTGGAGCCCTAAGTCGGCTAATGGGAAAACTCTGAACTCAGGGATTGGAGCCCTAATGTCGGCTAAAGGAAAAACTCTCTACTCATGGATTGGAGCCCTACTATTGGCAAAAGCGAAAAAAGCTCAACTCACGGATTTGAGCCCTAATGTTGGCTAAGAAAAACGATCGACATAGAGATTGGAGCCCAAATGTTGGCTAAAGGGGAATAACGCTCAACACGTGGAATAGAGCCGTAGTGTTAGCTAAGGGACAACAATGAGCTTGGGGATTCGACCCCAAATGTCGGGTAAGGAAGACGCTCAACTCAAGGATTGGAGCCGTAATGTTAGCTAAGTGGAAAATGCTCGACTCAATGATTGGATCCCAAATGTTAGCTAAAAAAAAAGGAAAAGAGCTCAACTCAGGGATTGGAGCCCTAACTTCGGATAAAGGGAAAACGCTCAACTCATGGATTGGAGCTCTAATGGTGGCTAATGGGAGAAGTGTCAACTCGGGATTAGAGCCCTATTGTTGGAAAAAGACAAATTACGCTCAACTCAGGTATTGGAGCCCTAGCGTTGGCTTAGGAAAAATGCTCAAGTTTGGAATTGTAGTCCTAATGTCGGATAAGGAAAATGCTCAACTCAAGGATTAAAACCCTAATATTTGGTAAAGGGAAAATACTCAACTCAGGGATTGGATGCCTAACGTAAGCTAATGAAAAGAAGCTCAACTCAAGGATTGGAGCCCCAATGTCGGCTAAAGAGAAAACGCTGAACTCATGGATTGGAGCCCTAATGTTGGCTAAAGGGTTCGCTCAACCCAGGATTGGAGCTCTAATGTTGGCTTAGGAAAAAAAGCTCAACTCAGGAATTGGATCCCTATTGTTGGCAAAAGACGAATCACGCTCAACTCAGGGATTGGAGCCCTAGTGTTGGCTAAGAAAAACGCTCAACTTAGGGATTGGAGTCCTAATGTCGGCTAAGGAAAATGCTCAACTCAGGTATTAGAGCCCTAATAATTGCTAAGGGGAAAACGCTCAACTCAGAGATTGGAGCCCTGATGTTAGCTATAGAAAAAATGCTAAACTCGGGGTTTGGAGCCCTAATGTTGGCTAAGGAAAAACACTGAACTCAAGGATTGGAGCCCTAATGTTGGCAAAGGAAAAATGCTCAACTCAGGGATTAGAGCCCTAATGTTGGATAAACAGAAAAATGCTTAATTCAGGTATATGACCCCAAATGTTGGTTAAAGTGGAAAATGCTCAACTCAGGGATTGGAGCCCTAGGTTTGACTAAAGGCAAAAACGCTCAACTTAGAGATTGGAGCCCTAATGTTGGCTAAGGAATAAAAGCTCAACTCAAGAACTGGAGCGCTATTGTTGGCTAAAGACGAATAACGCTCAACTCAAGGATTGGAGCCCTAGTGTTGACTTAGGAAAAATGATCTACTTTGGAATCGGAGTCGTAATGTCGGCTAAGGAAAATGCTCAACTCAAGATTGTAGCCCTAATATTTTGTATGGGAAAAACGCTCAACTCAGGGATTGGATCCCTAATGTTAGCTAATGAAAAAACGCTCAACTCAAGTATTGGAGCCTTAATGTCGGCTAAAGGGAAAACGCTCAACTCAAAGATTGGAGCCCTAATGTTGGCTAAGGAAAAAACGCTCAACTTAGAGATTGGAGCCCAAATGTTGGCCAAAGGGGAATAACGCTCAACGCAGGGATTGGAGCCCTAGTGTTAGGTAAGGGAAAACAGTGAACTTGGGGATTCGAGCCCAAATGTCGGCTAAGGAAGACGCTCAACTCAGGGATTGGAGCCCTAATGTTGTTTCAGGGGAAAACGCTCAACTCTGGGATTGGAGCCGTAATGTTAGCTAAAAAGAGGAAAATGCACAACTCAGGGATTGGAGCCTTTATGTCGGATAAAGGGAAAATGCTCAACTCATGGATTGGAGCCCTAATGTTGGCTAATGGGAGAAACACTCAACTCGGTATTGGAGCCCTAATGTTGGCTAAGGAAAAAAACCTCAGCTCCGGCATTGGAGCCCTAACGTTGGCTAAGGAAAAAAACCTCAGCTCCGGGATTAGAGCCTATTATTGGCTAAAGACGAATCACGCTAAACTCAGGGATTGGAGCCCTAGTGTTGGCTTAGGAAAAATGCTCAACTTTGGAATTGGAGTCCTAATATCGGTTAAGGAAAACGCTTAACTCAAGGATTGGAGCCCTAATGTCGGCTAAATGGAAAATGCTCAACTCAAGGATTGGAGCCCAAATGTTGGATAAACAAAAAATATGCTCAACTCTGGTAAAGGAGCCCAAATGTTGGTTAAAGTTGAAAATGCTCAACTCAGGGATTGGAGCCCTAGGTTTTGCTAAAGGGGAAAATGCACAACTTAGGGATTGGAGACCTAATATTGCCTAAAGGGGAATCACGCTCAACTTACAGATCGAAGCCCTAATGTTGGCTAAAAGGAATACACTCAGCTCAAGGATTGGAGCACAAATGTCGGCTAAAGGGAAAACGCTCAACTTAGGGATTGGAGCCCTATTGTCGGCTAAAGGTAATACTCTCAACTCATGGATTGAAGCCCTAATGTTGGCTAAAGAGAAAAACACTCAAATTAGGATTGGAGCCCTAATGTTAGCTAAGGAAAAAAAGCTCAACTCAGCGATTTAAGCCCTAATGATGGCTAAGAAAAAAACGCTTGACTTTGATATTGGAGCTCAAACGCCGGCAAAAGGGGAATAACTCTCAACGCAGGGATTGGAGCCCTAATGTTGACTAAGGGAAAACAATCAACTTGGGGATTCGTACCCAAAAAACATTCAACTCATGGATTAGAGCCTTAATGTTGGATTAGGGGAAAACGCTCAACTCGGGATTGGAACCCTAATGTTAGCTTAAAAAAAAGGAAAACGCTCAACTTAGAAATTTGAGCCCTAATTTCGGTGGAGCCTTAACGTCGGATAAAGGGTAAACGCTCAACTCATGGATTGGTGCCCAAATATTGGCTAAAGAGAGAAACGCTCAACTCAGGATTAGAGCCCTAATGTTGGCTAAGGAAAAAAAGCTCAACTCAGTGATTGGAGCCTTATTGTTGGCTAAAGAGAATCACGCTCAACTCAGGATTGGAGCCCTAGTGTTGGCTAAGGAAAAATGCTCAACTTTGGAATTGGAGACCTAATGTCGGATAAGGAAAATGCTCAACACAAGGATTGGAACCCTACTAATTGGTAAGGGGAAAACGCTCAACTCAAGGATTGGAGCCCAAATGTTAGCTATAGAAAAAGCACTAAACTCAAGGATTGGAGCCCTAATGTCGGCTAAAGGGAAAATGCCCAACTCATGGATTGGAGCCCTAATGTTGGCGAAAGGGAGAAACGCTCAACCCAGGATTGGAGCCCTAATATTGGCAAAGGAAAAAAAGCTCAACTTAGGGATTGGAGCCCTATTGTTGGCTAGAGACGAATCACGCTCAACTCAAGGATTGGAGCCCTAGTGTTGGCTTAGGAAAAATGATCTACTTTGGAATTGGAGTCGTAATGTCGGCTAAGGAAAATTCTCAACTCAAGGATTGTAGCCCTAATATTTTTATGGGGAAAACGCTCAACTCTGGGATTGGATCCCTAATGTTAGCTAAAGACAAAACGCTCAACTCAGGGATTGGAGCCCTAATGTCGGCTAAAGGGAAAACGCTCAACTCAGGGATTGGAGCCCAAATGCTGGCTAAGGAAAAAACGCTCGACATAGAGATTGGAGCCCAAATGCTGGCTAAAGGGGAATAACGCTCAACACAGGGATTGGAGCCCTAGTGTTAGGTAAGGAAAAACAGTGAACTTGGGGATTCAAGCCCAAATGTCGCCTAATGGATTGGAACCCTAATGTTGGCTAAGGGGAAAACGCTCAACACATGGATTAGAGCCCTAATGTTGGCTAAAGGGAGAAACACTCAACTCGGGATTGGAGCCCTAATGTTGGCTAAGGAAAAAAAGCTCAGCTCCGGGATTGGAGCCTATTATTGGCTAAACACGAATCACGCTCAACTCAGGGATTGGAGCCCCAGTGTTGGCTAAGGAAAAATGCTCAGCTTTGTAATTAGAGTCCTAATATCGGCTAAGGAAAACGCTCAACTCAGGGATTGGAGCCCTAATGTCGGCTAAAGGGAAAATGCTCAACCCATGGATTGGAGCCCTAATTTTGGCTAAAGAAAAATGCTCAACTCAAGAATTGGAGCCCAAATGTTGGATAAACAGAAAAATGCTCAACTCAGGTAAAGGAGCCCAAATGTTGGTTAAAGTGGAAAATGCTCAACTCAGGGATTAGAGCCCTAGGTTTGGCTATAGGGAATAATGCACAACTTAGGGATTGAAGCCCTAATATTGCCTAAAGGGGAATCACGTTCAACTTACGGATCGAAGCCCTAATGTTGGCTAAAAGCAAAACACTCAGCTCAAGGATTGGAGCGCAAATGTCGGCTAATGGGAAAACGCTCAACTTAGGGATTGGAGCCCTAATGCCGGCTAAAGGTAAAACTCTTAACTCATGGATTGGAGCCCTAGTGTTGGCTAATGCGAAAAACGCTCAAATCAGGATTGGAGCCCTATTGTTAGCTTAGGAAAAAAAGCTCAACTCAGCGATTTGAGCCCTAATGATGGCTTAGAAAAAAACGTTGGACTTTGAGATTGGAGCCCAAATGCTGGCTAAAGGGAAAACCATCAACTTGGGGATTCGTACTCAAAAAACGCTCAACTCATGGATTAGAGCCCTAATGTTGGATTAGGGAAAAACGCTCAACTCGGGATTGGAACCCTAATGTTAGCTTAAAAAACGGAAAACGCTCAACTTAGAAATTTGAGCCCTAATGTCGGTGGAGCCTTAACGTCGGATAAAGGGTAAACGCTCAACTCAAGGATTGGTGCCCAAATATTGGCTAAAGAATGAAACACTCAACTCAGTATTGGAGCCCTAATGTTGGCTAAGGAGAAAAAGCTCAACTCAGGGATTGAAGCCTTATTGTTGGCTAAAGAGAAAATTACGCTCAACTCAGGGATTGGAGCCCTAGTGTTGGCTAAGGAAAAATGCTCAACTCAAGGATTGGAGCCCAAATGTTAGCTAAAGAAAAAACGCTAAACTCAGGGATTGGAGCCTAAATGTCGGCTAAAGGGAAAATGCTCAACTCATGGATTGGAGCACTAATGTTGGTAAAAGGGAGAAACGCTCAACCCAGGATTGGAGCCCTAATGTTGGCTAAGGAAAAAAAGCTCTCAAATCCCTAAGTTGAGCTCTTTTTCCTTAGCCAACATTAGGGCTCCAATCCTGAGTTGAGATTATTTTCGCTTTATCCAACATTAGAGCTCCAATCCATGAGTTGAGCGTTTTCCCTTTAGCCGACATTAAGGCTCCAATTCTTGAGCTGAGTGTTTTTCTTTTAGCCAACATTAGGGCTCCGATCCGTGAGTTGAGCGTGTGTTTCCCCTTTATCCAATATTAGGGCTCCAATCCTTAAGTTGACCGTTTTTTCCTTTAGCAAAACCTAGGGCTCCAATCCCTGAGTTGAGCATTTTCCATACCAACATTTGGGCTCCAATACTTGAGTTGAGCATTTTTCTGTTTATCCAACATTAGGGCTCCAATCCCTGAGTTGGGCATTTTTCCTAAGCCAACATTAGGGCTCCAATCTCTGAGTTGAGCGTTTTTCCTTAGCCAACATTAGGGCTCCAAACCCCGACTTTAGCATTTTTTCTTTAGCTAACATTAGGGCTACAATCCCTGAGTTGAGCGTTTTCCATTTAGCCGACATTAGGGCTCCAATCCTTGAGCTGAGTTTTTTTTCTTTTAGCCAACATTAGGGCTCCGATCCGTGATTGAGCGTATGCTTCCCCTTTAGCCAATATTAGGGCTCCAAATCCTTAAGTTGAGCGTTTTTCCCTTTAGCAAAACCTAGGGCTCAAATCCCTAAGTTGAGCATTTTCCATACCAACATTTGGGCTCCAGTACCTGAGTTGAGCATATTTCTGTTTATCCAACATTAGGGCTCCAATCCCTGAGTTGAGAATTTTTCCTTAGCCAACATTAGGGCTCCAATCCCTAAGTTGAGCGTTTTTCCTTAGCCAACATTAGGTCTCCAAACCCCGACTTTAGCATTTTTTCTTTAGCTAACATTAGGGCTCCAATCCCTGAGTAGAGCATTTTCCCCTTAGCAATTATTAGGGCTCCAATCCCTGAGTTGAGCGTTTCCCTTACCGACGTTTGGACTCCAATCCATAAGTTGAACGTTTTTCCTTAACCAACACTAGGGCTTCAATCCCCGAGTTGAACTTTTTTCCTTAGCCAACATTTAGGCTCCAATCACGGGTTGATCTATTCTCCCTTTAGCCAACATTAGGGCTCCAATCCATGAGTTGAGCATTTTCCCTTTAGCCGACATTAAGGCCCCAATCCCTGAGTTTAGCGTTTTTCCTTTCGCTAACATTATGGCACCAATCCCTGAGTTGAGCGTTTCCTTTTTTTAGCTAACATTAGGGCTCCAATCCCTGAGTTTAGCGTTTTCCCCTTTGCCAACATTAGTGCTCCAATCCCTGAGTTGAGCGTCTTCCTTAGCGGACATTTGGGCTCGAATCCCCAAGTTCACTATTTTCCCTTAGCCAACACTAGGGCTCCATCCCTGCGTTTAGCGTTATTCCCCATTTGGGCTCCAATCTCCAAGTCGAGCGTTTTGTCCTTAGCCAACATTAGGGCTCAAATCCCTGAGTTGAGGTTTTTTTCCTTAGCCGACATTGGGGCTCCAATCCTGAGTTGAGCTTTTTTTTCGCTTTAGCCAACATTAGGGCTCCAATGCATGAGTTGAGCGTTTTCCCGACATTAGGGATCCAATCCTTGACTTGAGCGTGATTCGTCTTTAGCCAACAATAGGTCTCCAATCCCTCAGTTGAGCTTTTTTTCCTTAGCCAACATTAGGGCTCCAATCTTGGGTTGAGCCTTTCTCCCTTTTGCCAACATTAGGGCTCCAATCCATGAGTTGAGCATTTTCCCTTTAGCCGACATTAAGGCTCCAATCCTTGAGTTTAGCATTTTTTCTTTAGCTAACATTTGGGCTCAAATCCCTGAGTTGAGCGTTTTTCCTTAGCCAACATTAGGGCTCCAATCCCTGCATTGAGAGTTATTACCCTTTAGCCAGCATTTGGTCTCCAATCTCTAAGTCGAGTATTTTTTTCTTAGCCATCATTAGGGCTCAAATCGCTGAGTTAAGCTTTTTTCCCTAAGCTAACATTAGGGCTCCAATACTGAGTTGAGCGTTTTTCACTTTTGACAGCATTAGGGCTCCAATCCATGAGTTGAGAGTTTTACATTTAGCCGACATTAGGGCTCCAATCCCTAAATTGAGCGTTTTCCCTTTAGCTGACATTTGGGCTCCAATGCTTGAGCTGAGTGTTTTCCTTTTAGCCAATATTAGGGCTTCGATCCGTAAGTTGATCGTGATACCCCTTTAGGAAATATTAGGGCTCCAATCCCTAAGTTATGCGTTTTTCCCTTTAGCCAAACCTAGGGCTCCAATCCCCGAGTTAAGCATTTTCCACTCTAACCAACATTTGGGCTCCTATTCCCGACTTGAGCATTTTTTTGTTTTTCCAACTTTTGGGCTCCAATCCTTGAGTTGAACATTTTTCTTTAGCAACCATTAGGGCTCCAATCCATGCGTGGAGCATTTTCCCTTTAGCCGACATTAGGGCTCCAATCCCTGAGTTGAGCGTTTTCCTTAACCGATATTAGGACTCCAATTCCAAAGTTGAGCATTTTTCCTTAGCCAACACTAGGGTTCCAATTCCTGAGTTGAGCGGTTTCGTCTTTAGCCAATAATAGGCTCCAATCCCGGAGCTGAGCTTTTTTTCCTTAGCCAACATTAGGGCTCCAATCCCGAGTTGAGTGTTTCTCCCTTTAGCCAACATTAGGGCTCCAATCCATGAGTTGAGCATTTTCCCTTTATCTGACGTTAGGGCTCCACCGACATAAAGGCTCCAATCACTGAGTTGAGCGTTTTCCTCTTTTTTGCTAACATTAGAGCTCCAATACCTGAGTTGAGCGTTTTCCCCTTAGCCAACATTAGGACTCCAATCCCTGACTTGAGCATCTTCCTTTGCCGACATTTGGGCTCGTATCCCCAAGTTCACTGGTTTCCCTTACCCAACACTAGGGCTCCAATCCCCGAGTTGAGCTTTTTTCCTTAGCCAACATTTGGGCTCCAATCACGGGTTGATCTATTCTCCCTTTAGCCAATATTAGGGCTCCAATCCATGAGTTGAGCATTTTCCCTTTAGCCGACATTAAGGCTCCAATCCCTGAGTTTAGCGTTTTTCCTTTCGCTAACATTATGGCACCAATCCCTGAGTTGAGCGTTTCCTTTTTTAGCTAACATTAGGGCTCCAATCCCTGAGTTTAGCGTTTTCCCCTTTGCCAATATTAGTGCTCCAATCCCTAAGTTGAGCGTCTTCCTTAGCGGACATTTGGGCTCGAATCCCCAAGTTCACTATTTTCCCTTAGCCAACACTAGGGCTCCATCCCTGCGTTGAGCGTTATTCCCCATTTGGGCTCCAATCTCCAAGTCGAGCGTTTTGTCCTTAGCCAACATTAGGGCTCAAATCCCTGAGTTGAGGTTTTTTTCCTTAGCCGACATTGGGGCTCCAATCCTGAGTTGAGCTTTTTTTTCGCTTTAGCCAACATTAGGGCTCCAATCCATGAGTTGAGCGTTTTCCCGACATTAGGGATCCAATCCTTGACTTGAGCGTGATTCGTCTTTAGCCAACAATAGGTCTCCAATCCCTCAGTTGAGCTTTTTTTCCTTAGCCAACATTAGGGCTCCAATCTTGGGTTGAGCCTTTCTCCCTTTTGCCAACATTAGGGCTCCAATCCATGAGTTGAGCATTTTCCCTTTAGCCGACATTAAGGCTCCAATCCTTGAGTTTAGCATTTTTTCTTTAGCTAACATTTGGGCTCAAATCCCTGAGTTGAGCGTTTTTCCTTAGCCAAAATTAGGGCTCCAATCCCTGCATTGAGAGTTATTCCCCTTTAGCCAGCATTTGGTCTCCAATCTCTAAGTCGAGTGTTTTTTTCTTAGCCATCATTAGGACTCAAATCGCTGAGTTGAGCTTTTTTCCCCAAGCTAACATTAGGGCTCCAATACTGAGTTGGGCGTTTTTCACTTTTGCCAGCATTAGGGCTCCAATCCATGAGTTGAGAGTTTTACATTTAGCCGACATTAGGGCTCCAATCCCTAAATTGAGCGTTTTCCCTTTAGCTGACATTTGGGCTCCAATGCTTGAGCTGAGTGTTTTCTTTTTAGCCAACATTAGGGCTTCGATCCGTAAGTTGATCGTGATACCCCTTTAGGCAATATTAGGGCTCCAATCCCTAAGTTATGCATTTTTCCCTTTAGCCAAACCTAGGGCTCCAATCCCCGAGTTGAGCATTTTCCACTCTAACCAACATTTGGGCTCCTATTCCCGACTTGAGCATTTTTTTTATCCAACTTTTGGGCTCCAATCCTTGAGTTGAGCATTTTTCTTTAGCCAACATTAGGGCTCCAATCCATGCGTGGAGCATTTTCCCTTTAGCCGACATTAGGGCTCCAATCCCTGAGTTGAGCGTTTTCCTTAACCGATATTAGGACTCCAATTCCAAAGTTGAGCATTTTTCCTTAGCCAACACTAGGGTTCCAATTCCTGAGTTGAGCGTGATTCGTCTTTAGCCAATAATAGGCTCCAATCCCGGAGCTGAGCTTTTTTTCCTTAGCCAACATTAGGGCCCCAATCCCGAGTTGAGTGTTTCTCCCTTTAGCCAACATTAGGGCTCCAATCCATGAGTTGAGCATTTTCCCTTTATCTGACGTTAGGGCTCCACCGACATAAAGGCTCCAATCACTGAGTTGAGCGTTTTCCTCTTTTTTGCTAACATTAGGGCTCCAATCCCTGAGTTGAGCGTTTTCCCCTTAGCCAACATTAGGACTCCAATCCCTGACTTGAGCGTCTTCCTTTGCCGACATTTGGGCTCGTATCCCCAAGTTCACTGGTTTCCCTTACCCAACACTAGGGCTCCAATTCCTGCGTTGAGCGTTATCCCCTTTAGCCAGCATTTGGGCTCCAATCTCTAAGTCAAGCGTTTTTTCTTTAGCTAACATTAGGGATCCAATCCCTGAGTTGAGCGTTTTCCCCTTACTAAATATTAAGGCTACAATCCTTGAGTTGAGCCTTTTCCTTAGCCGACATACAACTCCAATTCCAAAGTAGATCATTTTTCCTAAGCCAACACTAGGGCTCCAATCCTTGAGTTGAGCGTGATTCATCTTTAGCCAACAATAGGGCTCCAATTCCTGAGTAGAGCTTTTATTCCTTAGTCAACATTTGGGCTCCAATCCCGAGTTGAGCGTTTCTCCCTTTAGCTAACATTAGGGCTCCAATCCCCGAGTTGAGCGTTTTCCCCTTAGCCAACATTAGGGCTACAATCCATGAGTTGAGTGTTTCCTTAGCCGACATTAGAGCTCGAATCCCCAAGTTCATTGTTTTCCCTTAGCCAACACTAGGGCTTGAATCCTTGCGTTGAGCGTTATTCCCCTTTAGCCAGCATTTGGGCTCCAATCTCTAAGTCGAGCGTTTTTTTCCTAGCAATCATAAGGGCTCAAATCGCTAAGTTGAGCTTTTTTTCCTAAGCTAACAATAGGGCTCCAATCCCTAAGTTGAGCGTTTTTGCCTTTAGTCAAACCTAGGGCTCCAATCCCTGAGTTGAGGATTTTCCACTTTAACCAACATTTGGGGCCCTATACCTGAATTAAGCATTTTTCTGTTTATCCAACATTAGGGCTCTAATCCCTGAGTTGAGCATTTTTCCTTTGCCAACATTAGGGCTCCAATCCTTGAGTTGAGCGTTTTTCCTTAGCAAACATTACGGCTCCAAACCCCGAGTTTAGCGTTTTTCTATAGCTAACATTAGGGCTCCAATCCCTGAGTTGAGCGTTTTCCCCTTAGCAATTATTAGGGCTCCAATACCTGAGTTGAGCATTTTCCTTAGCCGACATTAGGAATCCAATCCCTAAGTTGAGCGTTTTTCTTAGCCAACACTAGGGCCCCAATCCCTGAGTTGAGCGTGATTCGTCTTTTGCCAACAATAGGGCTCCAATTCCTGAGTTGAGCTTTTTTTCCTTAGCCAACATTAGGGCTCCAAATGTTGGTTAAAGTGGAAAATTCTCAACTCAAGGATTGGAGCCTTAGGTTTTGCTAATGGGAAAAACGCTCAACTTAAGGGTTGGAGCTCTAATGTCGGCTAAAGGGAAAACTCTCACCTCATGGATTGGAGCCCTACTGTTGGCTTAAGCGAAAAAAGCTCAACTCGGGGATTTGAGCCCAAATGTTGGCTAACGAAGATGTTCAACTTTGGGATTAGAGTCCTAATGTCGGCTAAGGAAAACGCTCAACTCAGGGATTGGAGCCCTAATAAATGCTAAGGGGAAAATGCTAAACACATGGATTGGAGCCCTAATGTTAGCTAAAGAAAAAATGGTAAACTCGGGGTTTGGAGCCCTAATGTTGGCTGATGAAAAACGCTCAACTCAGGGATTGGAGGCCTAATGTTGGCTAAGGAAAGCCCTAATGTTGGATAAGCAGAAAAATGCTCAGCTCAAGTATTGGAGCCCAAATGTTGGTTAAAGTGGAAAACGCTCAACTTTGGGATTGGAGCCCTAGGTTTTGCTAAAGGGAAAAACGCTCAACTTGGCTAAAGGGGAATCACGCTCAACTCATGGATGGGAGCTCTAATGTTGGCTAAAAGAAAAACACTCAGTTCAAAGATTGGAGCCCTAATGTCGGCAAATGGGAAAATGCTCAACTTAGGGATTTGAGCCCTAGTGTTGGCTAAACGGAAAGAGGCTCAAGGTAGGGATTTGAGCCCTAATATTTGCTAAAGAGGAATCACGTTCAACTAAGGTATTAGAGCCCTAATGTTGGCTAAAAGGAAAACACTCAGCTCAGGGATTGGAGCCCTAATGTGGCTAAAGGGAAATCGCTAAACTCAGGAATTGGAGTGCTAATGTTGGCTAAGAAAAAATGCTCATTTCAGGGATTTGAGCCCTAATGTTAGCTAAAGAAAAGATGTTTAACTCAGGGATTGGAGACCTAATGTTGGCTAAGGAAAAACGCTCAACTTAGGGAATGGAGCCCCATGTAGGCTAAGGAAAAACGATCAACTCAGGGATTGGAATCCTAATGTTGGCTCAAGAGAAAAACGCTCAACTCGGTATTGGAGCCCTAATGTTGGCTAAAGTGGAAATGCTCTACTCAAGGATTGGAGCCCTAGTGTTGGCTAAAGGTAAAAACGCTCAACTCAGGGATTGGATCCTTAATGTCGGCTAAGAAAAATCGCTCAACTAAGGGATTAGAGCCTCAATGTCGGCTAAAAGAAAATCGCTCAACTTAGGGATTGGAGCCCTAATAATAGCTAAAGCGAAGAACGTCCAACTCAAGTATT